>OX454527.1:32030130-34767630 GCA_949715645.1 Portevinia maculata
TGCAAAATGCCCCTACGAAAAGTAAAGTATCCTTGTTTTTAACGTTTTTTTGCCAATATGACTTTGTTATCTCAGACTAGATATGTGAATAAAAAACACTTCTACCAAGTACAAAGTAAATTCTTCCTTGAAATATCGCGATGTCTGAGTGAAACGTTTTCCTTTAACTTGACTAAACCCAATTTTATTCACCCCAAATGAAGTGTTTCTTCCGAAATGGAAAAACACCCTCACGCAATTTTTATTCACACCAGCAAGTAACAGTAATATTCACCGGGAACAATGAAAAGTACACGGACACGAAATTTGTCATTTCAGCTCAATTCAACATTTCGGCCGATAATAATGAGCATCATTTCGCCATACATTTTTCAGCATTTTGATATGTTGAACTTTAGCGAAATGTTGAATTTCGTCTCTGCATTTGGAAACTTGCCAAATCAAAGAACCCATTTCAGTATCCCGTGACTCAATGCATATTTAAGTTATGATTGGGGAAATAAATATTTTGGTACACTTCTGATTCACAAGAAATTGAAGCGAATAAAATGGTAAAAGATAAATGCAGATTTATGGAGGAGGGACAGAATAATCTGGCACACTTAAAAAGGATTGTCTGCTTATTTGGTCACAAACTCTATGAGTATAATATCACGACATCGAAAATCAATCTTTATGGGGCGGCCTGATATCATTTTTGAGTTAACAAGTTATTTATAAAACCCACTCACTGCTCATCCAATCCAGCAAATTCAAAGTAAAATTTAATTTTCCACCAAATCGTTAACGCTGTACCCTTCACTTTTTCCGATATCTATGTTCTCCTAGTTTGGAATTTTAGGATGATTCTAAATGTATTGCTTATAATTTGCCATCATTCCCAGCACTTTCACAACATTCCACCAGCATTTATCTCAATAAGTCAAGCTTACCCAACTAATTGCGAATATTTTGCGCCGTAAAAGTCTGCAAGCGTTTAATCCAAATCCTTCTATATTCCATTTTTGCAAACTTCTTGCCATTTGCTCATCCTAATTAATTCGCTATTCAAGGCGAATAAGTCAACTGTGCACGCGCTAACTTTCTTAATGAATCTGACAGATTCCGATTCCGAATCTAACCCCGACCCCTGTGTAAGGTTTATACCCCAAAATACGGGGTTGGCAGGTATAGCCTTCATCTATTTTCACGAGTCGCATATAAAAAGCTTTGCAAACATTCCCCGGATTTATTTCTCTACGAAAATTTATACGAGTATTAGCTGTTAACTCTGTGAACTAACATTTGTCATAAAAAAATGTGTTCGCTCAAAATGTATCTATTTAAGAATCTCAGCGTATTAGATAACCCTTGTGATGTAGAAATTCTGGTAATGATGGTGATGATTACGGGTGATGACGATGAGAATGAGCAGCAATATTCAGGGATGCCTACCCTTTCAATAAGGACCTATAAAAGTTTTTTACTACCCCCGTGCTCCTGATTCCACGCCGCCCGCTCGCTTCGTTGCCATAAACATAAAATAAATTCATTTGACTAACGTCGTGCTATCAGAGTTTATTTGTCCTCAATCCGAGTGTAGAAGTGCTCACAACGTAGTATAGCACATTCCTCAAATTCTAATTTGGAAAAGTTTCAGCCGCAAAGTGTTCGCGTTTTTGCACGCTTCCCTGCACCATGATTAAAGCAGTACTCATCACTGCCGCTTTTTTCTCGTGCTGATTACGTTTGTACAGTAATATGAGAAGGACCTAGGGTCATTTAACCGGGTCATGAAGGAAACTCTTCATATAGCCTGAAGTATAAAGTACTAATCACTGTTATAACACCAAATGGTGGTACCAGCTACTAGCAACTACCTTAATACCCTACCAACATCCCCATGTTGAATTCTTATACTCGCCGGTTTTATATTAAAGCACTCCTCAAGTGAAGTGACTTTGCCTGGCTTCATTCGGAAAAAACCTAAGTTTCTGCTGACTTTGTGCAACTCTCATGGTTAGATAGGATCCAAGTTTTATTCCTCTTTCTATCGCCCTTTCTTTTTTTGTTTTTAGCTTCTTTTGTTTGTCAGCTTGTGTTATTTTTCTATATACATATATTATTATTTTTTTTTGTAATTCTGCTCTGTTTAATGTTCCACCTATGAACATACTTTGGTTCCTGCTGGTGAAGCATTTTAATCCAATGACAAAAAAAATGCACACACATAGAGCCCGGATGTTTGGCCATACAATGCACTGGATTCATTTCAACCTTCAGCATGGGCCAGCTATAACCGTACAAATAGCAAACGAACCAAACCAACGTCTCCTATGTCCTTTGACTCAAGTAATATCGGTTGCAATATTCTAGCAGCGGCTGCTGCTGCTGTTGTAGATATCCATGGTCTGGACTCTTTAACTCGCTGAGAGAAAATCTCCTTTTCAATATGGAATTTATGTGTAATTAGGCAGGACTTAAATTCTGTAGCATGGTATTGTGTTTTCGAGTTCATTGTGATTCTTTTTGGTAACACAATTTTTTTTTTTTGATGAGGTGGCTTTGGTTTCTGATGCCAACACTTTGTCCATCTGAGAGAAAATCCAATGGCCAAATATTTGGGATATAGCTTTAAGTAGCCAGTGAAACTAAAACACTTCATTATCAGCCGTTACCTTGGGGCCGCTGCTGTGAGGGTGGTGCCTAACCGGAAATTGAAATTACTTTCATTAGGACGGAATGGGAACTCCGAAATGAGCATAGGTGTGGGTTTGAGTGCGCCAGTGCCACATGCGGAATATTGATGTAGGTATAGGATTGTTTTTTTTTTTTAGTATCTTAAGTGCAGCATCGAGGTGATTAAAGGTCATTTTTAGAGTCTAATTTTGCTTGTGGTGTTTATTCGTAATCATCATTCTTTCTGTGGTTTAAGTTGGTGTGCGGTATGTGCGCCCATTAGTGGAACATGCATAGTTGGTGGTGGAATACACTATTCGAATCAAGGGTTGTTTACGTGACATTCCATTCGGGTGCGGTATTTGAGATGAATTGAAGTTTATTTTGGCAAATCGCATAAAAACATCGGTAAAAGCAGAGGAAATTGAAGATTAAATATTTAGATTATGCTGAATACGAAATTGTAAACGTGGTGCAATGTGGCATTGTAAATATGCAGTTCTGAACTATTGAAAATTTGCACCGAAATCTGGCAAGGGTATGCGCTGTCATGGATATGCATATTGCACTCACTACAGCAGTTGCAATGTGTTAACCGAAGCTTGCCGTTGTTTGTTGAGGTCAAACCGGCGAACCCCACCGGCACATGAGGAAGCAGCTAAGTGTGAGGGTTATGATGTGAGGGTCGTGGTCAGTACCTTGCCGTTATAGAGAAAGAACATAACATGTTGATAAAAGTTATCGTTATTAGCTATCATAGTCTGTCTAGCCTTCACTGTTGATAGCAGCCATTTCGATGTGGTTAGGAAGTCTGCCTTAGTAGGTATTACTGCGGTTCAATGGAATATTCTGTTTGACTGAGAGGTCCGACACGATTCTTGTTGTCTTATCAGATCTGAGCAGATAATAACAAGCTGATGATCAGATCAGCTATCGGTTGATCTGATCAGACAACAACATTCGTGCCTGACCTCTTAGCCAAACAGATTGATCCGTTGAACCGCAAAGATACCTACTCACCTTCATCGGAGTAAATATTAGTTCAACGAATGACAGCTTAGTGGAGAGGAGCTGACGAAGAATGCCCTTAGGAAATCGTTGGTTCTAAATTTTGGCAAAATAAATGGGTTCCAAACTCGTAACCCGGAAGACCAAGTGCAAAATTGAAAAACGCTGTTCAGCTTTATAACATCGGAGGGTGAATGGAGGAGAAGACAGAACCGTTATCTTTCTAATTAATTGTCCATTATTCTGCTGAGTTAAGAATCAATTTGTTTAAGTTGTGAAAGCACAAAAATAAGCTGGTGATGGCTGCTTGAAATCTCTGTTGCAGTTGGAAAATTCCAGATCGATCTTTATAGATGAAAATCGTCTTATGGTTTCCCAACTTTGAGCGTCATCTGACCTGGTAAACAAAAACTACAACTAAAAGAAGCACGTTCTAAAAATCTGTTTTCTGCCTGAAGACATGCAACTTTTAGCTGAAGAATTGATTGATGGATTCTGAATTTTTACATAGCATAATTATTTACTAACAAATTTATTTAAAAACACATAAGGAACGGCTACCAGTCCGCTTGGGCGAACTGCTTGATACCCTATTCCTATTTCTATCCCTCGTAAAGTGGTCGTTGCAAAACTCTTAGTATAAAGAACGATCTACATATTTTATTATACAACATTTAGGAATTTCATTTAAAGTATGCAGATTTTAACAATCTTTAAACATTAAGCATTAAGGGCCCCTAGAGAGTATATAGAACAAAATTGAGCTTTCTAGCTCAAAGCTTGTCAGTGGGCAGATTTTATTCTTACCTAAATTCTTAAACTTGATAATTTCGGGCCTCTAGATAGCGTATGGTTCAAATTTCAGCTTTCTTGTTCGAGTTTTAGGGCCTTTTTTCCGACGAACGAATGGACGGGCGTACATGGCTAGAACGACATTACTATCTATGCTGATCACGGATATAGTAACTTTTAGTGGTCTGCGGGCAATATTAAGGTATGTTACAAAATATGAGTCAAAATTAATATACTTAGAACATGGTATAATATTCAGTCCGTCAGTTCTTTGTCATACATTTTCCTGTTATTTTATTTTGCTCCACATATTTATATGGTTTTTATAATATGGACTATTTAATACTGTATTGTTTTTTTAATCGGGTTGCCTACGATAACTCGAACAAAATAATCTCGAAAGTAAAAGCATGGGAAAAAAATCTGGAATTGAAAAAATTTCGAATGGAAAAAATCTCGAATTAATATGATTTTCCGCGCGCGTGAATTGTTACCATTGTCTCAAAAATTCAAATTAATTTACGAAGAAGACTACGTTAAGTAGAGTGCTAGTTGCCTGGCAGGCGCCTACGTCAGCTTACTTTCTAGAAACAAACAGTGTTTGGGTGGCCCGCTCCAAGGGTAAAATCATATTAAGGCACTTCGTTGCTCCGATCAGGGTAGGTGCTCGTTGACTGGCAGACGCCTATGTCAGTCTTCTTTTTCCAATCAAACAGTGTTTTTAAAATGTGTTAAATCTTTATGATTTTCAATAAAAAAATTAACGAATTTACATTTCAGAGTCCTGTTCGTTATTTAGACTCTGAAAACAGATTAAGAAAAGTCTTTCAAGATTTTAGTACATTCGCGACTTTGATGCATTCGAGATTTATTTTTTTTTTCAAATTTTTGTCATTTGATATGATTTTGTGATCCCTTTTTAATCGCTACCACTAACATATTAATTATGACTATAAAACTGGTCCCAACAGAAAGCCGCTCGAAATTAATTTGCACTTTCATTCCTGTATCCCTTTAAATGTCATTTAAAAATGAATTCAATACGCAATTACAATTATACAGCTGCCATTTAAAGTAATACGAGTACAAATGAATGATTATCTTCCGCAGATACCTTTGCTATTTATAATTGTTGGTAATTACTTTCAATGAATTTTTCAATAATCCATATATGTAAAATAAACCTACTTTCATTTATGACAAATTTAAAGCCAAGGCCCGCACAGCATGTCAATACGCGTTAAAGGCGTGAAGTGAACGACAATGAAAATTAAACTTAAACAAAGCGCTTATTAAAAGTAAACTGCGCGACTGGGTCGTACGAAACTTTCTCGTTTTTATAAAAAATGGTTTCGAACCACATTTTCCTGTTAGCCATTTTCTATACTCGTAACATCAGAAAAAAATTTCAGCTTGCCCACTGTAGGAGGTAAGTAGTACCAATTTTAGACCTGTATGTATAGAATGTGTAGGATCACACCGGCATTTTTTTTTGGTTTATTTATGAGCTTATTATCGTTACCGAGTCGAAAAAAAAAATGCTGACCAATGTGACTTGTTATGCTGAAGAATGTGACTTGTTTTGACTTAAATGTCCAATTAAAGTGAATGCATTTTAAAAAAGTTCGCAAAAGAAATAGCAATACTACAAGGCAGGTTCAATTCGTGTTATACTAGAAATTAACGAGGTTGAAGCAGTAAGCAAATGATGACATGAAAATATATAAATCTGTCAATAAACAAGATGACAGAAATTTTCTTTTCAATTCTATTCTAGGCTTTGTAAAAAGGCGGTCCAAAGAATTTGACGTTATTGTACAATTCCTCTGTTCGTCCTCATCCAGAGTACGAATGTTTCACAGATTTAGACACCAATCAAGCTTCTTCTTTAAATGATGCCACTTTCTCAACGAAAGCTCAATAGCGACATGATTTTTTTTACAGCACCTAACATTCTGTCATACGTTGCGCCTGATTTGCCGTATTCTATTAGTTCCAATTTCCGATTAGATTTAATGTTTAGCCCGTATCATAGAACACGAATTTGAAAGGAATGCGCCTATGCGTCGCATGAGCTGAATTTATAATAAAAATAATAATGTAGATATGTAATTGCATTGCATATTAGTAAAAAAAAGCTTAACATTTATTTGCGTAACAATGCTTAAGTGGCTTAAACTATTTGCTTTCTTTGTGATTGTGTTAATATTGTATAGTTACATATTATCTAATTTATTTTGTTCCCTATAGATTGACTTTGTATGTATGTGTATTTGATTTACCAACACGTGCACTAAGTGATGAGCCTGTGGGAGCAGTTTATTTGGCGGCACTTTCTGCTCATGATAGTTGCTTGCTTAAGGCACTGCACGACACAGATCTGATAGTGTAAAAAAAAACTTAGCACGACCACCTAATTTATTTTATACTTCAAAAATTATCAAAATCGTTTGAGCCGTTCTTAAGAAAATCTGTGTTGTAAGATACATATAAGCCACGAGATATAAGACTAACATTTCCAAGTACGAAGTTAAAAAAAAGCTCAATCCATAGTAACACCAGCCTCGGTCGCAGACGGAAAGACTAATGAAAGTGCGGGAAACACGGTTTTGGACTTCTCTTTACGTCTTTATAGGTACCCCATATACTCAGTTTGAGTTCTTAATTTCAGCGCGATTGCAATATCTTTCTCTTAAGTATGTCTACTAAAAAATACGAGAAAGTTAAAAATAAAACAACATAATTGATGCTATACTATAAAAAAAACATAAAAAAATTATTGCAGATACGAGCATCCATTTCAATCTCTCATTAAATAAAAAAGCTACATTTAAAAAATAATAATAAGTTTTTTCTGGGGCCGAAAAGACGATGGCGCGTCTAGTTATATCCGTATAGTCAATGTGATGTTGTTGTTGAACAGAGCCTTACGATGGGCCCAAGCAATAACTATTCGATACATATATACATATTTCTTATATTTTACTGAAAATTAAAAATATTATACTCGCAATAAATTCATGATGAAACGGCGAAGGGCAGGGATGTAGGATGAACAGGATAATAAAGCACGTAGTATTATTATAATGATGTTCTTGATGCTTCTGGGTGTTATTCCGTTTTGGAGATATTATTGGTTGTTGTTTTTGTTGTTTATAACTTAATTTTATATTATGGCTTTGTTATGGCTACGATGGTGACTCCAAGCACTGATTGCATTCGAACAGGCAGAGTAATGGCTGTACATAACATACAAACAAACGTATATAATATATATTTCGATATGTGCGGGAAAGATACATTGTATTTAAATTAACGACAAAATGGACAGCAAGTGAGGGCGGACAAATTGCAAATGAAAATGTATAGGATAAAGCTATTTGGTGAACATTTTGTTCGTGTTGAAGTATCAGTCTGAAACAAGAATTACATCAACTAAATGCTGGAATTTGCAGAAAACAATTAAATTTAACATCTTTTCGAGAGTGAAAATTTGAATTGCAAAAAAGTCAATAAAATTTACTAAATTGCTAATGGATTTCTGATTTCGGTTTGGAAGTCTATAAGCCTAAAATTAGACTTAAGCTTGAGGCTAAGGATAGGTTTATACATGTATACACATTTTTGTTTATTACTATGCCACGCTCAATTGCAAACAAATTCAATTAAATTTACCAAATTGCTAATGGACGGGTTTTTGATTTTGATTGGGAAGTCTATAAGCCTCAAATTAGACTTAAGCTTGAGGCTAAGGATAGGTTTTTACATGTATACACATTTTTTTTATTATTAGGACACGCTCATCTGCAAAAACATTTAATAAAATTTATCAAATTACTATTGAATGATTTCTGATTTCGATTGGAAAGCCTATAAGCCTAAAATTAGACTTAAGCTTGCGACTAAGGATAGGTTTATACATGTATATACATTTTTGTTTATTATAAAGACACGCTCAAGTGCCCAATTAACCCCAATGATTTGCGTAAGTAGGACACGAGGAAACAATGCCCGTTGTTCTAGTTTCCCCAAAAAAAGGAATATAACACACTGCTTGATTAGAACAAGTAAGCTGACATAGGCGCCGGTCAGACAACTAGTACCTATCCTAAGCGGAGCGAACTACGAGTAAGTAACCTGAGCGGGCTTAGCCATGCGGAGAAAAGCGTTAAATCGCTCTAACCCGCAAAGCGTGTCACACTCAAACACTGTTCGAAAACGTAAGCTGGCATAGCGAATGGGAATAACAATAGGTGTTAATGCCTTTTTTGTGATGTTCGACTTCAACAAGGAATAAGCATGTGGGTGTTATTTTTTTTTTTGGAAACAAGAGCCACCGCCATTTTTGCCGCTGGAGTTTTTGTACTGCTCCACTGTCATAGCTTTAAGTAAATTTCGTACCCTAAATGTTACTGTTAATTCAGTATACCCAAAACTAATCCAAAACTCTCGCATGGTAATCGACAACAAGCAGTGCATTATGCACTTTACAACAAGCTATTCTGCACTATTTAACACTTGAACCGCACCGGATTTCAACAAGATTTTGATATAATCGGCATTAAATGCAATGAACAATTTCCCCGAAAAATCGCTGCTATTTCATAAACCAAATGACTCCAATGACTACCGAATTTGAATTCTGTCGGTTCTGTGTTATGGCGCCAAGTGGCGTACGATAAGCTGAAAATGCTGACATTGAGCTTATTTGAAAAAAATAATTCTTCTACAGATATTTGGTCCTGTTTGTAAACAATCAAATGAAAGATATAAAACAACCAAAGATAATATGTAATACAATATGGGGAAAAATTCGTTAAGAAAACATAGGGGCGAGCTACAGTCCGCTTGGACGAACTGTTGGATACCCTATTCTTATTCCTATCCCTCATCAGTGGGCGTGTTTAAATTGTGTGCGTGTCAATGGGCGGATTTTGAAAGTATTTACACATGAGATCATATAAAAATAAAAAAATTCAGCTTTCTAGATAAAAATTCTGTTTTTTCGATTAATTTGTTTTTTTTTTTTGAGTTTGTGGGCGTATCTGTGGGCGGATTTCAAAAATTCTTAAATTTGATTATTTCGGGCCTCTAGAGAGTATCTATATAGTTAAAATTTCAGCTCTCTAGGTCCAGTTTAAAGGCCTAATTTTTGCCGACAGATAGACGGACGAACGGACATGGCTAGATCGGCATTACTATCGATGATGATCATAAATATAGTACCTAACTTTTAGGGGTCTACGGGCAATAATAAGGTATGTTACAAGCTATGAGTCAAAATTAATATACCCTTAGAATAGGGTATAAAATAGCCATTGCTAGGATCTGAAAGTTCCGAAATCAATGGAATTTCACACAACAAAAGTGCACCTGCACATACCTACTCAATTGAGAAATTTGAAAGCCAAGATTCACGTAAGCTGGTGATTTTTTTAAAATGTTCTCTGGCAATCTGTATTATTATCTGTGTTGCATTCATCAGATGTTGCTGCAGACGAAACATTAGGTATATAAAATTTCGACGAAATAGGCCCGACCACATAAAAGGTTTCAGGTTGATAGCTCTCTCCGTAGCAAAGGTTTTATTTCACCATCTTTTTGTTTTAATAAGGCAAGAAAACAATTATTTGTTCACTTTGCAAGAAAAAGGAAATCACTCCCTTACGATATCAAGAGATTGAACAGCAAGAGCAATTTCGAGAAGGATTTAAGTTAAATTTTAAGGTAACAAAACTATAGTACCAATAAAATGTCCAAGTCGGATATTAGGGCTAACTTTTCAAACCTTATAAAAAATTAATTACTAAATTAATCATATATTAAACATATTATTTTTAAACCAAAAACTACTTAAAACAATATAGCATTGCCCCAAAAGACAAAAAGTATTGTGTTGCTGCACAAGCAGCGTATTTTTATATAATTCCTATTGTTGCTGCAGAAGCAGCGTATTTTTATATAATTCCTATTATTATATTTATATTACTAGATTATAGTTATAATACTAATAGAATGAATTTAATTGCCATCACTAACTTGAATTCGAATAACTATTTTGAATAGTTCATGGCTAAGTAACTTTGTACTAAATTGTTGAACGAAAGAAGGTTAAAAGAAGGTCGTTGTAGTTGAATAAAAGTCGTTGATAAGTGCAGACGAAATCTAACAATCTCGTGAAATAAAACAAGATTTATAACGTTGTGGAAATAGTACTTTTGATTCATAGGTAACTAAAGTTAATTCTCGCATACAATTCCTGCACACGAGCAGAAGAAATTCGTTCAAACGAAGAATTTTGCGAGCTTCTGAAAACTATCAGAAAAAACATATTGTAATGAAAGTAAATGAAATTGAAACTGAAGTGAATGGTCAAGCCAAGGAAGAAGCACGCTTCGTTTTAAGAAATGTATATACCATGTTGTTATTTATTCATTCGGAATATTCCGAATGTTCCCATTTTGTTTTTTTATTTAATGCAATTTTCCGGAGTTTCTTTATTTATTTTGGAATACTTGGAATGCACTCTTTTTATTCATGGTGGAATAAAATTAATATTCTCTCGTATGACAGATGCACTTGATCAAAAAAAATTAAAAATTGAAGCAACAGAAAGCAATGAAATGGTCAGCATTTATTGCAAGTTTTCTGTCTTTTTTTATATTTTAAAGTTTATTTTTTTTTTATTTAATATTTTGAATTTCCTTTTACAATTTCCAGGATCAAATACATTTTTGAAATGTTCGCCTGAAGACATGAAATGTCTTATAGATCTTTATGAGAAGATGATGTCATGAGCAGCATTGCTACTTATATAAGATGGCGCAAAAGTAATCCTCCTATCAGAAAATGCTATACATTTTGCGATTGGCCCCTAATGTCAGTTCTGTTTTGACATTTGTGTAGTAAACACATGCGAAATACACGTTAATAAACAATGTTACGCTACACTGCTCCAGAACGCAGAATATTGGTGACTATTTATTTGAGCAATAATCGGTCGGTGACTTTGGCACAACGGAAGGTTATTTTTGCGCCACCTTGTACTTCACAATGCAGTACCATACTGTATTAGGTGCATGTTTGTTGAACCGAACTACATACATCTTTACTTTAAAGTACATTTTAACATTTTTAATGTTTTACTTTTTTCCTTCGATTTCACTTATTTAACATACGAGTAGGTAAACAAAAAATACATAAATAATTAAAAAAAAACAAAAATATAATGTTATTCACACAAAACAACAATAAACACATATATAATGGTTGTCAATTCAATTTAAAATATTGTGATCGGACGATTTTGGTCAAATAGTCAAATAGAGTCAAATAGAAAAATGCGATTGACCAGTATATCAATGGAAAAGTGCGTTCTTAATTGCACACATTGAATACAGTCATTTATGAATTGACAATCGTAATAGTGGTGAATATCTTAGTAAATAAAAAAAATATATAGAAATTTTTCTAAACAAAAGTCTTATATTACTGTTTTAGGTGCTTCTTTAAGAAATATAGCATTGGCCACTTAACTAGGGACAAATCGTTTTCCGATATGTAATATTCCTAATATTTTGACCACCTTTGCATCAGATTAAAATAGAAGTGTTCACCTGTCGAATAATTTGGTATAGCTAATCCTTGTCAAAAATATTGATCAAATTTTCGGTCAAAAACATTTTTGTCATTGATAAATAAATGTTGAGAATTCAATCGCTGTTTCTGTTTGTAAAACAACATTTTTAAAACGAAATGCTGTCAGTAGAATTGTTTTTTCTGCAAAATAAAACAATATGTATTGAATAAATACAATCACTGGAACTTCACTTTTATAAATCTTATGAACAAAAAGTAGTCACAAAATGCATGAGTTTAAACAAAAACAAATCAAAAAGTTCACTAGTTTCGGTTCATTTAAAAACAAAATTAAAAATGTATTTTAAGTAAAGCAAATCGAACTAACCAGAGAAAACTGATTTGCATAACATAAACGTCAAGTGAAATACTTCTTAACAATCGCATTTTGGTTGTCAGTGTTCACATTAGATGTATAGTTTGTAAATTGACAGTCATCGTACCAAAATGCCGATCGAATTTTGTCGTTTATCAATAATTCAAATTTGCAAGAGTTCTGCTTAGAAGAAGTTTAATGTTATTTTGCATTATAAAAATATAGCTACCTATTATTATTGGTTTTGTGAACTAAAATTATATTTTCTAAATGTTATTTATATGTTTTTTTTTTTGTTTATGCATTACCTGTGAGTTGAAGAAGTAGAACAATGTATAGATTGTAAGTACTAAATTTTATTGGCTTATGTTATACTTCTGCTCTCGATTTAAGTGGAAACTCTGACAATGAGACAAATCGTTGTCATTCTATTCGTTCCAGTTCTGTTTCTTTATTCATTCCACTCAGAATGTCTTAAAATACATTTAAAGATCTGGTGTTAATTGTCGGTCCTACCATTCGAAAGCCAAAAGAAATTCCATAAAAACCCTTTTCTGCCACTTCTGTTCGCCGGCGATTTGGGGCTTAACTGCTTTGACACAATAACAACGAGCTATCCATTGTTTTTTTTTTTATTTCAATTTTGACCAACACATCCGTCTATATCAGAAGATATTTTCCATTTAAGTACTGCACGCTGTTTTTGAGCATCCGCGGAGAAAAGAGATTAAGTTTTAAACCCAAAAAAAAAAAAAAAATAAAAACAACAACCCAAAATGATGAACTTTACAAGTTCTTATAGCGGGATCAGATCCCTTCCATTTAATGAATTCGAAAATTATTTTCACGCCATTTTGCGCCTCTGTAAAAGAGTGGACCATAAAAGTTATTGCTCCCAAGCAGATAATAAAAGCTTCAAATTACGATTTCCGTAGGAATGCAAAAGAACAACCTTAAGCCAACCGCGAGCTTCACTGTTAATATCAGTCCCGAAAATTTGCATAACAAACCTCACAACATTCAAATGTTTTTGTGTGTTGTGGAGTCAAGAAATAGCACCAATACCAATAGTATTACCAACACCAGCGGCAGCAGGACGAGAAAAGTAAAACAGTATGTTACTCGAGAGCCGCACAGTTCAATTACTTAATGCTTTCTTTGGCTGCTGCTGCTATGTTGAGTGATTTTATTTCCCGCTCATCGCACAGGGATGCAATAATAAAATTGGTGAAACAAAAATACTTGAACCTGATGACATTGGCGTCAACTAAATAAATTATAGCAAACCAATCGCAAGCGAAGCGGTATATGTCACATTGACGCTGAAAGCAATTTATGTATTTAATATAGCCTTCACTCTGCCTTTTTTTCATATACATATATTATTTAACAGTAATTCAGTAATCTCTGTCATCCATATTGAATATTTACTTATTATTTTGGCTGCGAAAAGTAGATGGGATTAATGTCGTACTACCTTTCATGGCTATGTTTGCAATTGTCTCTCTCACTATAAAAGACAGAAGTTTCGACGAAGTAAATCGTTAAGAGAATTTTTGACATGGGTATTAGCTTTAAAAAGGTGTCCAGACAGAGACAGGAAGAGGAAGAACGGTAATAAAGCACGCGATGAAATTTATGTTTATCGAAAGACGCAGTTTAATTATTAAACTAGAAGCGTGCACATTTGTATTTATTTACATAGACTACATAACATTTGTCTGTTAGGTTTAACTATAGACATTGTTTGCCCTTGCACGAACGAGATAAGTATATCACTAAGGCGCTCCCAAAAAACAAAGCGCTTGCCGCAAAAGCCGACTCAGGAAAGATATCACACATGAAGACAACTTTATGCGATTGTAGCGACGCATTTAACATTTGGAACAGTTACGCAAGTGTGCATGCAAAGCCGTGAGTTAATACGACTGGAGATCATCGGTGTCCTCAAAGAAAGCTCAAACAATTATATCCAACAGAAATTGATCACACAAATTCAACACCACCAGAATTGGATTGGCCTCAGTTGTGATATGATCTGCCAATAATCATTGAGGCCAAAGCGGCGAACCCCACAGGCAGATCGGACCCGTAGGAATGGGAGGGTTATGATCTATTTAATCCTGGTTATAGCTTAGACTTGAAATAAGAAGAAGAATTGCAATTTTATTCGACCATACCACGTCGAGTTAATCGGTTCTCGTCAGATCACCGAAATTAAACGACGTTACGACGCCACAACCGCGTGTCGTTGGCCAATCCCATCTACAGAGTTGAGGTAGATAATATACGTGGTATCACAATGGACCTAAATTGGTCTAAGTGTGTTGTAATTGACTACTCATCTAAAGGTCTCGGGTTCAAATTCCGCCGATTCCAAGTAATACCTATCTAAAAGATTTTTCCACTGCCCCACCTCTAGCGAACGTCTGACAAACATCCAGGAGTATTAATTGTCATGAGAAGCTTCTCAAATTTGCCGTTCGGATTCGGCTTAAAGTTGTAGGTCCGTGTATGGGCCGTTAATGCCTTATATATATTTTTATTTTTTACAAAGTATCTGTCGTCGCTATCTAACTCAGTCACCGCTGGGCTCTTTCGAATGAGAGTTATTTTTAATTTTATTTTTTATGCATTATTGGTTAAATCTAATGAAAATGCTGTGTTTTTTAAATACTGATTAATAATAAATAAATACGAATACATTTAAATAAAATAACGTTTATTATTTGGCAACATATTTATTTATATTTCAGAAAGAACAGTAACCATATATGTATAGTTTTTAAAAAAAAATAATGTTTAGTACAGTTCGTCAATTCGACGAATGATTAGTTTATTAAGGACAGTCAACAACGTTAGCACCATATGCAACAGCATATTATCGGATGAAAGACATCCCGATATAGAGGACGTACCTAAGACAGTCGGCAATGTGGCACGGACTGAGTCTGAGTACGTTAGGTTCACACCATCTGAACAGCGCAGATTTAAGCGCGCGCAGAAGAAGGGGAGCTCCATTGAGCAGGCCCGTCTCTATGCGATCCAAAAGATGGTAAACAAGGGTCCCGAGGTGAAGCGAATGCGATCCGAGGATAATACCCCGCCTCAATCCGAAGCGAAGCGAGGTCGCACTGGGAAGACAACCGTCGACAAAGTCTCGTATAGCAATATAACGAGCTATGTAAGACTGGGTGTTGTACCGGTGGACATCGATCGTAATCCTCTCTCCAACGAACAAATGGGTTCGATACAGGAGAGGATTATGGATATCACGATCGAACAGCGTGACGAGGAGGTTAAACCAGCCTTCCGCGGTACTACGTTCAAAGCCGGATGGCTCATGATCGTATGTGCAGACGCCACCACTGCAGAGTGGATGAAGGCAACCTTCGCCAAGCTAAAAGAGAAATGCGGGTTAGAGGTGATGCTTGTGGGAGAGGAAAATTTTCCAAAACCACATGTCATCAGAGGGTTCTTCCCGCAGAGTACCGGCGTAGCTAGCGAAAGGATCCTAGCCCTATTAGATGGCCAAAACAAAGAACTGAACACGAGAACGTGGAGGGTTCTGCAAAGATCGGATGAGCGAGACATCGCACATATGGTCTTTGCCATAAACGACAGCACCATGAGGAGACTCGTGGAGCTAAAGGGTATGGTCTCTTTCCGATTCGGACAGACCAAACTTATCCTAAAAAGTGCTGACAAGACGGCCACACAGGGCCCTAAAGATCAAAAACAGCACGTTTTGGATAAGAAGGATGTCACAGCTCACGGCAGCACCGCAACTGACCCAAGTGGGGCCAGCACCAGCACTGCCGCTAAGGCTGCAGCTTCAAGTACGGCAACAACTGTGCCAGAAAAAGAAGCTACAAGCGCGAAGTCAAGCGCAGCCAGAGAAAGCCAAACACGATTCAGGATTAAGTTAGGTATGTATCGTAAGAAAGCACTGGCACAAGAAGGACATAAAAACAAAAGTCCTAGAGGCAGACAAAGTGGTACTCCTCAACAGGGTATCGTACGTAGGAGAGGTGATAACAAGCCCAATAGAGTACGAAACCCTGAATACAGACGCAAATGACCACCCGTCTCAGCGTTTTGCAGGCCAACCTGCACAGGGCTATGGGTGCATCGGACACCTTTAGCCAGCGATGTGCCGAAGGGAACATTGCTATTGGACTAATCCAGGAACCTTGGGCAACCAATGGTAAGATATCCGGATTAAATTGTAAACACAGAGAGCTAATTTTCGCCAAAGGTCCTTTCAGACCAAGGGCGGCTATCTCTATTAAGAAAGATATAAAATTTTCTCTCATTCCAGGTTTCACAACTAGGGACCTGGTGACGGTTCTAATAGAGCGCCACAAAGGCCGAGAGCTGCATAAATTTGTATGCGCATCGGCGTACTTTCCTGGAGACACGGATGCAGTGCCTCCCTTACCAGTACAGGAACTTGTCCGGTACTGTGAGGACCAGAAAGTACATATACTAATCGGCTGCGACGCAAACGCACATAACACCATCTGGGGCAGCCGAGATACAAATAACAGAGGTGAGTCGTTATTAGAATATTTATATAGCAATAACCTCGTTTTTATAAACAAGGGAAATAGTCCTACATTTAGAAATTCTATAAGAGAAGAAGTTTTAGACCTTACTATATCATCTCCTTTTATGAAGGATATTATAGAGGGATGGCACGTGTCTGGCGAGGCATCTCTATCGGATCATATGCACATCCGTTTCGAGATAAGATGCAATGCCGAACACGCGTCAGTCCGTTATGACAACAGACTGACTAATTGGAGAACTTACCGCGAAAATCTTGCGGTCAGATCTGACATGCTGCCAGAAGCACCATCAAATACAATTGATGCAGATGCTGCGCAATATCAAATAAATGATATTATTCTTACCTCATTCAAAAATAGTTGCAAGGTTAAAAGAACCGTGGTTAAAAGGTGCGTACCATGGTGGAACGATAACCTTGAGTCTATTCGAAAGAGGGTGAGAAAGCTTTTTAACAAAGCCAAACGCACCGGCACATGGGAACAATATAAATCCATGCTGACCATATACAACTTAGAGTTGCGCAGATCCAAAAGAGCCTCATGGCGTGCAAACTGTGAGAAGATAGAAAAACTTCCAGAGGTGGCACGCCTCCAAAGGGCCCTGTCAACGGATCAAGAAAAAGGCATGGGATTGTTAATTAAATCAGATGGTTCAATCACACGCGACCGGGAAGAAACGCTGAAAACTTTGCTTCAGGCTCACTTCCCAGGTTCTCACACGATGGTCATTACAGACGACCATACAGCGGAGGTCTCAATTCCAAGAAACCTCAGCAGAATTCATAGTTTATCCGGAACACTTTTTACTCCGGATAAGGTTAAATGGGCAATTAACTCATTTAAACCATTCAAGGCATCAGGTACAGACGGTATTTTTCCAGCCCTCATTCAAAATGGAATAGAATTTTTACTACCATCCATAATTGCCTTATTTAGGTTCAGCTTCAACTGGGGGTATATACCTGTTACCTGGAGGGAGGTAAACGTAGTATTTATACCTAAACCGGGAAACAAGCCGAGAGAATTACCTAAATCATATCGTCCGATAAGCCTGACATCGTTTTTTCTGAAAACAATGGAAAGGATTATTGACATTCACATAAGAGAATGCATATCAAAAAGCATGCCTCTGCACCCTCACCAATATGCGTACCAAAAGGGCAAATCCACGGAAGGCGCTCTGTTAAGACTAACTACAGAGATAAAAACCGCCTACCGTTGCAAAGAGATCGCACTTTGTGCCTTTCTGGACATAGAGGGTGCCTTCGACAACACTGGATATGAATCCATATCAAATGCTTTGTACCATAGAAATATAGATAAACCAACTATTAAATGGATCAAAGCGATGCTGGAAAGTCGCAAAATAACATCCTCGTCAGGAACGACCTCAGTATCAGTAACAGCCGTAAGGGGCTGCCCACAAGGGGGAGTACTCTCACCCCTTATGTGGTCATTGGTCATCGATGACCTGCTACACAAGATGAGCAGTTTGGGCTACACCACAATTGGGTACGCCGATGATATTGTCATCATAGTTAGGGGCAAAGACTCAATAGGAGTCACATCAAAAATGAAAAATGCTCTAAAGACAGCCATAGACTGGTGCATTAAGGAAAATCTTTCCATAAATCCCAGTAAAGCCATCATCGTTCCTTTCACTAAAAGGAGGAAATTAGACCTAGGCCTAATCACAATAAACGACACGGTCGTAGAGTATTCCGACGAAGTCAAATATCTTGGAGTAATCCTGGACAAGAGACTTAACTGGAACTCTCACATAAACAACAAAATCAGTAAAGCTAATAGAGCTTTATGGGCCTGTCGTCGCACATATGGTAGAACCTGGGGAATCTCTCCAAAGATCGTCCACTGGATCTACACAGTGATGATAAGACCCATCATAACATACGCCTCCATAGTATGGTGGACAAAATCCACACAAAAGGTCGCAATAGAGAAGCTCAAAAAGGTACAACGGCTTGCGTGCCTTGGTATCTCCGGAGCCATGTGTACCTGTCCAACAGCTGCCATAGAGGCAATAACAGGAATTATACCCCTCCACATATACGTCCAAAAAGTGGCGATCCGCAGTGCAATAAGTCTAATACAGCTAAACGAGATAAGTCTTAATGATCATCCGGAACTTAAGACCCTTCTCGATGAACTGCCAGAACTTAACATGAACTGCGTGGTCACAGACCGCATTCAAAAAACACTATGCTTCAACAAACGGTTCTCCACGGAGATACCCAAAAGAGAAGCATGGGTTAGCAATAACCCACCAAACAGCCATAACGGCATAAAGTGGTATACGGATGGTTCTAAAATGGAAACGGGGGTAGGAGCGGGAATATACGGACCACACAAACGCTTTACGATACCCATGGGAAAAAGTCCCAGCGTATTTCAAGCGGAGCTCCACGCCATTCAAGAATGCGCCAGCCACATTATCTTATCTGGCATAAAAGGTGCAACCATCCATATTTTCACGGACAGTCAAGCAGCTATAAACGCCCTTAGCTCGTATACCATTGACTCCAAATCAGTCATGTACTGCTTCAATACCCTACAATTACTCGGAGCAAGAAACAAGACCAAATTATGGTGGGTTCCGGGTCATGTTGGGGTAGAAGGTAACGAAAAGGCCGACGAACTGGCCAGAAAAGGTTCAGAAACACCTTTCATAGGTCCCGAACCTTTCTGCTGCACCCCTAGATCAGCAGCAACGGCAGCAATTAAAAGCTGGGAACATAGAAAATGTATCTATCATTGGGATAACATCCCAGGTCTAAGGCAGGCCAAACGAGCCATTCGGCCCTTCAATCATAATGCCAGCAAATGTCTAAACCTAAGCAGGCATGATATCAAAAACCTAGTAGGTTACCTTACTGGTCACCACGGTTTAAGATATCATCTACACAAAATGAGAATAGCAGATTCTCCTGAGTGCCGACTCTGTCTTGAAGAGGACGAGTCAGCTGAACACATTTTATGTGAATGCCCAGCCCTTAATGGAATTAGAAAGAAGATCTTTCTCAGGGAACAATTGAGCCCCGAGGACATAAAGAATTCTTCTACTGGTAAAATTGTCCGCTTTACACGGAAAGTGGAAATTTTACTAGTTTAAAAATTTTCTGGCCCATACGGTACAAAAGATCTTTTAGGTCGAAGTACCCCCCCTTTTATAAATCGCCTTGGCGAGCCAGAATTTAAAAAAAAAAAAAAAAAAAAAAAAAAAAAAAAAACGTTAGCTTTCTAGGGTTCAAGAATTCTTGCACAGCCCACGTAAAGAAAGGCTCAGCCAAAAACTATTCATAAAACTAATATCCAGGGATACAAGATCATCAATTATTAACCCTTATTAACAAAACAAGCTGAAAATTCTTCGAAGACGAAGATGAATTGCAGAGCTTCTGCACAAGATTTTGAAGTCCATCAAGTCAAATAATATTTTAAAGAATTAAATGTAGCTACTAACTATATCGATTGACCCGTAAGATTTACATGTAGTTGGAAGCATTATTATTAATTACCGAGGCCACCAGTCTTTTGTTACCTTTTCTTTGTAAGGTGAAAATTATCGATGATGTAATTATTCATCGTTTAGATCCTTTCGATTGCTGATGCTGTATATACGTGGTTAGCAGATCGTCCGTGGTTTTGGAGTCAGAAGTCAGCGACTGCATATATTGTTTTTATTGGATATCGCTTAAAACAAGAGTCGCATTTAACATGCTATGACCTTAATGAACAATACTCAATGTGCATTCGTAATTTGATTCTGTTTGTAAAGATGCAAATATGAAAAGTGGAAAAAAAAATCGAATAGCTTTCAGACCATTAATGTTAATTTCAAAATTGAAAGAGGGTTTACTATTTCAGTTTTGAAAAAAAAACAAGTAAAATAAAGATTATATTTCATCAAAAAGGGCTTAATTGTTTTTCAAAGCTATTTAGACTCGTTTGCCTAATGGGTGTATCAAGAACATTAATTTGATACTTCTGTTTGTGGTGAACAAGCACTTGAACCTGTTCACTATTGGAGGCTGAAAACTGAAATTATTAAAGAATAACTGGACTAGTGGTGTCCAATTAAGCACGGATATAGGTAATTATCGATTTATTAAGTCTTTTATACTTATAATAAGTTTACTCTTTGAATTAATAACATTACAAATAAAGAATAACCAAAACAATAAATGCATGCTATGCATCGTCACCACCTCAAGTTGTTCCCATCGACAGGTAACGAGGTAACTCCGAAACATGCGTTCTTAACCCATAAACGGATTCTTCACACGTCGAAAAAACTTTACCCTGGAATTCTTATTTAACCCTAGAAAGATAATCTACGTCTACGAGACATATGACGTTCGGAAAAAATGTTATTTAAACCGCATTGGGTTGGTTGCTTAAACTAACTCAGTCGGTGGTCGGAGCTAGCCCGTAACGGTCGTGGCGCGATGGTAAGTACCAGCGGTAACAAGTTATAGCTATGACGGACTTCTGGGGGCGTGTGTGACCTGTGCCATTCTTACATTTAATTTAATCGTATATAATTTAAAATTACTAAGACTTATTAGTAGACTTATTTTAAACCGAAAATGAAAATTTGGCAAACAATTATGACTTAATGTCAATTTTAAGGTTCCTTTAAAATATAAGTTATTTTTTGTTGATTTGTAATGGGGCTTAAGGTTTTTGTTTTTATTCTTTAAATTAATACTTATTTATACTAAATCATTGATTTATTTTACTTAATATGAACAACATAAATAAATAAAACGCTAATATTTTTTTAAAAAGTTCATGGGTTTCATTAAATACACTACGTCTCTGAGACGTATGATTATCTTTTACGCCATAAAAAATATGATTATCTTTCTAGGGTTAATGTGCAGGCATAAAAATAAGTCCTTTTGCCATCAATTCGATGTTTTGTCTGCTAAAGTCACTTGTTTGAGCCGACGTCGCTGTGGTGAATGCCCCGCTTTCAATGATTTCTTTTACAAAGACTTTTGGCAAACAAATGTTGGTTTACCATTCCTGCCTTCGTTGCATGTTGAAACGTCGCAAAATGTTCCGGTTTTTCTGAAGAAACAGGCGAACATTTGCTTTGCAGTGCTATCTGCGCAAACAACTCTTGTTGAACAGAAGAAAAAAATGTTAAATAACAAGATCCTAAGGGCAACATAAGTTAACTCATTTTTTGCAAACGGACTTGTCCAAACCGCACTTTCTGACAGTTAAGAATTAACATATCCTATCCCATCCATAAGAGAGATCCAGATCAACCAACCGGTGAAGTCAACATTATGTAATCATAAAGCCACTTCCGATTTTCCGTTAATGAATGAACTTTCTTCTTCGTGCTCGAAGGAGCAGTTGCTGCATTTTCCCTACACCTCACCTTGACACTTAACTTTCTAAAATGTATCTGTTTCTAAAGTTATCGATTAAACAGATTAATAAGTAGAAGCAAATCTTTTCAAGTTTATTTAATTAATTCTAGAAGATTTCGTGCCACCTGCATCAATTCAGGATTGTGAATTTTCAAAAATTCCTTTTAATCAAAGAATTCGTTTAATTAAAAATTTAAGCCCGCCAGTTCGGCCAGTTGTAGGTTTGTACTAATATAATATTATCTTACCGAGGTATTTAATTGGTTCTTTTATTTTTATTGAGTAAATCCGCTGTCGAGAACTCAATTGAACCGCATGAAGTCAGGGAATATACATACTTTTACTTTTTTTTTCTGAGCTGCGTTTGGACTTCACAGTGAGATAAAATAAAAATAAAATCTTAAGAACAAATTGAGGACATTCAACAGTGATAATTATCATTTCTTGTATAAGGGGCCATAAGACAATTTATGCTCCTCCGATCCATTTTGCAGTCTCCCCAATTCGAGCAAGTTGGTTGGGGGTGGTGGGAAAAATGACTTCAATGAAAGAATAATCGGTCAACGGATGCCGCTAGCTAAGACGACATGATGGAATAAATGTGAAATCTCTGTTGCCATCGAACTTTTGTAGGATTTTTCATCTCTTTTTCTTTTGCTTGCGTTATACTGTCGACAAATTTAATTCAGATATCACCCAGTTCTAAAAAAGAAGAAGAAACTCCTAAAAAGATTTCTCTGTTATATTTTTTTCTTCTGTTACCAAATGTCCTTAAAAGTTATTCCAGTGACAATTTCATTTCTTATCACTGGCGTTGTGTTAAAAGTTCCTACTCCTTCTGACATCAACGATGATAATAATGATGCTGTTCGGTCTATCATAGCGGAATAAGTTGCGCGGTTAGTGAAGACTTTTCCGTTTGAATTAAGGTTTTTTTTGCTCATCAATTAAGGATGTTTTGTGGAAACTTCAGAATCGGTTATTGTCAGACTGCAAAATCTAATTCTGATTGGATGATTGTTGTTGTGCTGTATACGTTTTCCGTTCTTTGGTCTTACTTTTGAATTGAATTAATTAAATTACAGTTCCAAGACTGGAAATAAAAACAGCGTAATCTCTTAGCATTTACAATAATTAATTTTAATTGAATGGACTCGATCCAATGTAATCCAAACAAGGCACTGCTATGGAAAAACAACCCTTTTCATGGGAAAAGCCTAGTACAATGAAAAAAGCAACAATATATCCCTAACCGCCCATACATATTGATACGCTTGTCGAATGTAAATAGGATTAATACCACATTAAATGGAAAAATCACTTCTCAGCTTCTAAGCCCACGCTCTTTCAACAAATTAGTTGTCAATAGCGCTCCTTGAGAATAAATAAGTATCCGGTCAGTGTATCGATCACCCCGAATCCACCCCCATAATAGATATTATATACCTTCCAAGTGGCTACCTCAGCCAATAAATCATACTTATCGCAAACCACGTGTCCACACAAGAAATAGAATTTCAAACAAAAAGCCCTCCTAAACCTACGGGCTGGCAGGACATATACATAAAAATACACGAAAGTAACCCAAATGGGTATTCAAAGTAAATGACCAGCACACAATGTGCCCACTCTAGGGGATTACCACTTAGCACTTTTTCACATACACAAACACACGTACACGCAAGTCGTTGGTTTGTTTTTAGCCAAGGGATACATTTGATCGTGAATACCTCTCATTTATAACGTCTGTCATCTGATAATATCGAGAGAATTAACTAGAAATGGAATTAAACGATTTTGCTTTTGCTTTTTTGCTGAGCCGAGTGATGTGTTTTTGTGCGTTTAGTCCACCCCAAAAGACCCCTTTGGGGCGGAAAATAGTAATCATCATTACACCCCTTGAACGGATAGGAGGCAGGACAAACGACTCGACTGTCAGGTCAGTCAGTGTACGACAATTTTGTCATGCTATTCAAAATTGTTGTCGTATCCTGCGGAAGTTATTAATTAAAATATGAAAAGCGATATCGATGTCGCGATAAAATTTAACAACGAGGAAATATTTGGAAATTATTTTTTTCCTTGGTGGGTATGCGGTCATGGTCGGGCAGTGAATAGAAGAGGAGTTAATACAAAACGATGAAACATTATTTATTCCATTGTACGCAAAGAATTACCGCAAATTTGTCAAAATAAAATATGACAAGTGGCAAAATGCTTTCATTCTTTTAACACGCCATATGATGATTTGTTAAATCATTCTATATTGGATAAAAGGATTTTGTGCTTAGCAATAAACACTATTCTGATAGGGATGTGAGTGCTATTAAACTATCCTTGGTTTAGACTTATGTGAACTGTCAGATGACAGTGTTATCGTAACTAATTTGCAAATGATCTGAGTTTGATTATTGGTAATATGTGTCGATATTAATATATTGTGGCGCTGCAATGGATGCGTCATCATGCCAGGTTACTCAATTTAAGGAATGTATGGTGAGAACGTAGAAAGGTTAAATAGTGGAAAGATTAGAAACGAAAAACAGCAGACTCTCGGGCGATAAACTGGGAATCAATTCTGACATCGATGATTAGAATATTGCACCGCTGTATGACTTGGTTTATAATGTCGCATATAAGATCCTATCCAACGTACTGTGTGATCGTCTTAAACCGTTTTGCAACACACTTATTTTCACACTGAGGGAAATCCTGGAAAAGACCAACGTATTTCAAGTTGAGACACACCACCTATTGATCTAATTCAAAGCCGCGTATGATAGTATACATCGTCAGGAGCTCTATATAGCGATGGCCGAATTCGGAATCCCGGCAAAACTGATTCAGATGTGTCGCGTGACTCTGGAAAACACGCGGTGCAACGTGCAGTTTGGAAATAGTTGCTCCGAACGGCAAGGGGCGCGCTATCATTCGATTTCTTCAATCTCGTACCTGAGCAGATAGTGCGCAGGGCAGGTGTCAACACGGAAGGCACTATCTTCAACAGGTCCTTTCAGCTGCTGGGTTATGCGGACGATATTGACATCATCGGTCGATCACAGCGCTCCGTGATAGAAGCTTTCACGGCGATTGAAGAACAGGCGAAATCCGTTGGTCTTGTAGTAAATGACGACAAGACTAAATACATGCTATCAACAAACAAACAAACATCTGTCCGCCGCCTAGGACAAAATGTCACTATTGATAGCAACAATTTCGAGGTAGTTAAGGAGTTCATTTACCTCGGAGTAAACATGAACTCCACGAATGACACCTTAGTGGAGATCCGGCGAAGAATTACCCTAGGAAACCGCTGCTACTTCGGTTTGCCAAAACAACTGGGTTCAAAACTCCTAAATCGGAGGACGAAACGTATGCTTTACAAAACCCTTATCCTGCCAGTTCTGCTTTATGGCGCCGAGTGCTGGACGACGATAAGCAGGAAGGGAGAGAAAGAAAAATTCTTCGGCGGATTTGTGTTTTTTTTTTTTTTTTTTTTTTTTTTTTTTATAATTTGCTTACGCTAAAGGGATTTTTTTTTTCTGTTGTTACAGTACCCTTATAATGCTTAGAACACAGTGTAAGCTACTTGGTATTAGAAAGAATAGAGAGATAGGAAAGAAGTGTTTGGGTGCAGTTGTAGGGTTTTTCTCCACGGGTGGTGTCTAAGTTACTTAGGGAGATTTCGATTTCATGTATTCGTTATAAAGTAATGGACTTGGCCGGGATTCGAACGCACGACCTTCCATTCCGTAAGCGAATACACTACTACTGCACCATTGCCACCCGCGATGGTTTATAATGTCGCATGGTCCTGTGTAACCAACGACCATACCACGTCGAGTTAATTGGTTCTCGTCAGAGCTGTGTCTCAGGCAGAGCATCTTCATGGGTCGGGAGCCCGTTAAGTAAGTAGTAGTATGGCTTGGCTCAGCCGATTATCATACTTATTTTTTGAGGCGCTGGTCTATTTTATTTATTATTCTTGAAAAACATTTTCCCTTACTAGCACTTGAACCTATAACAGCAAGCACACTACGAGCTCTATCTTTATCAATTTTCAATTAGCCGGTTCCTGTTTTACGAAACCAGAATTTATAATCGGTGCGTGGAAATAATTTCACAGCCAAACCTCACAATGAGTGGTTAAAAACTTAATATGGGCAATTTGTAAAGAAGGATACTATACAGGGTGTCCCTTAATTCATTGGCAATATCTTAGGGGATGATTTATGGGTATATATGTAAATAAATTTTATATCTTAACTCAGTCTTAAGCTATCCAATTTTTAACCTGTTGCATTTTTCCTGCCCATGCTAATTTTTTGACTTTCGGTTCAATTTTCTCCAGAAAATGCGTAATAAACATAACGTTTTAATATTTTTTTTGAATGAAGGTTAATGAAAATAAAAGCTTTCGAAAAGTTTGTGGAAAAACCCATAGATTTTATGATACATGGGAAAACATGGAACAGGTAAGAATGGGGAAAAATTTTTGACCTCTAGATAATAAAATGCAATGTCGCTTTGTGGTGACAGATTCAGTCGAAACAACGCTTTCATATGGTGTTACACAAAATGCGTCCTCAGACACTGCTTCCTACTATTGGACGTGTTTAACAACTTTGGCATTCCATTCTCGGTTTGACCTGTCCGATCTGAATGAATATATAATGATTTGAATGAATATATTATAATCAAATGGTCTTGTTTACATGCTGAGGCTGTTGTTTGTGTTCTAATATTATTATTTATGATTTTTTATTACTCTGGATAATTCCTCTCTCAATTCATGAATAATAAGTACAATAATAAGAAAAAAAGGGAGAAAATTAAAAGCTTCATTTTTTGTACGCTAAAAGGGTTTTTCCGTAAACAGTACCCTTATTGTGCTATGAACACAGCGCAAGCAGCACCTAGCAATGTTATATTTCGTTGCATGCTTTTCGGTGCTACTTACTTTAGACAGAATGGAGAGATAGGAAAGAAGTGTTGTGGTGCAGTTGTATGGTTTTTCTCCACGGGTGTTGTCTAAGTTGCTTAAGGAGATCAAGTTTTTACGTATATTCGAAATAAAGTAATGGAATTGGCCGGGATTTGGACGCACGACCTTCCAATTACTAAGCAAAGACACTACTACTGCACCGTTGCCACCTGAATTTGTATATTTATTAGCCTAAGCTTAATATAATATCGTATTTTCTACAAAGCGTAGCAACGCCTGTCAATTCACGCGCGACTTAATTGAATTCCTTTCGATTCATTGAAATACGAAAAAAAACACAAAACCTTCGATTTTCGTCTCACTCTGAAGAGTGGTATTTTATTACTCAAATTTTGTATTCTGAAATCTAACCGAAGAAGTGCTGTCCACCGAACATTTTTCCAATCAGCATTTTCTGTTTTCATTAGCAATGCCCGAGCATTGAACTATTGACTGCATTGGAAATGCTAGCTGTTATTGTTTGCCGCACTTCAATTAGGTCAATGTTGCAATGCCACCATTGAACTATTTTGCGTACCTATCGTAAAGCTAGCATTAGCACTTCCGATTGATGGCGCAATGCTCGGCGCTGACGTTACTCGCGCGAGTTATATTACCGATAACACATGTCGACGAAATACCCTCGACGCCGAGAGATATTTATTACAATATGATAAAAGGAATACACTCATATCGACCGGATGCAGGGATTAAGGCTATCTATCGATTTAATCTTACATATTTGTATTATGCAGCATTGTCCATGAAGACGATAAGAAGACATGTATAAGAACATGCTGCAGTTTTTTCTTAAGTCAGTTATCATCATTCTTCGTACACGAATACTACGTTTTTGTTAGCTCCTAAGATACTTAATAAAGTAATATTTTTTAAAAAAGATCTTAGTAATTTATTTCGCGAGCAACGCGACATTGTGAATTGGGCCAAATTAAAACTATACGCAACTGCAATTCACTTTGAAAACTCATTTGTTAGGAAGTTACACAAAACATGACTATTTCCATAAAACTGCGTAACCCTTTACACAGTACATACACATGTACAAATAAACAATTCGATTGGAAGCACCGTTTATTTTGAGAAAGTTTGTACACTTTTAAAATCGAATGTTTTACTTCTAAGCAATCATTTGAATATGCTTTTCAACTCATTTGACCGACTTTCCACCCCACCAAAGTAAGCCATGTCGTCCTCGAACAGAATACTTAAATCTATTTTGATTCACTATTTTCGGCTTTCCTTTTCAGTTACAATAAATTTAACAGAATACTTAAATCTATTTTGATTCACTATTTTCGGCTTTCCTTTTCAGTTACAATAAATTTAAAGTAATTGTCAGTGCGCCACAGTAAGTCGTTTACGAATTTATATTCTTAACTCTTCCGTTGATGGCTCCTAATTCAGTTCTGTAACCTACAACTTGGAATTTGCACCGAATTACCAATTTAATTCCTATATCTGCATACAATACTAAACAGAAGGATAAATAAAACTTCCATCCACTTCCATCGGAATACGTGGTTAACCCACTTGCCTGGAAATAGTTGCACTCTATATAGGAAATAGGAGCCACTGTGCTGTTTCATGAGGCGATATCCAACATACGAAGCCGTTCAGTCACCCTTGCCAAAGTAGCATCAGGTTGGATTTCTCTAAAGCAGCGACAATGAGCACTCACCTAGCTTGAAAGAATCCTATAGCTAAAATAGAGACGAAATGCAAGAAGGAAAGACAAAAAAAGAACGAGATTCAAATGTCGACTCATTTAATCCAACACAATTGCTTTTAGCGTATCCTCGAGGAGCATGAGTCGGAAGAGTTGAAAATGCACGGATCAATTTCTCGTGTCCTCCACTACATAAATTGAAAGTGCAATTCTGTTAATTATAATCCAATCGGTTGCTTTCTCTAGTTCTTTTCTGCAAGTACTTTTTGTGTGCCTCTTTTCTTTTTTTTGTAGGAATCCTACATCCAAGTAGTGCCCTAAATTTCAACATGATCTCCATTTATACACAGCAACCGTACATTCGTAGAGATAGAGATAGAACATTTTGCACCATCGACGGGAGAGGAACCTTTCAATAATCCCCAGTAAATTGGATTCCCTCGAAATTTGCATGTTGAAGGAAATAGGTATGCTGTCTGTATCTGAACAGTCGGTTAAGCAAGAAACGTTTGCAAAACTGAAAGATTTTCATCCATCTTTCAGTTTTGCAAACGAAATTAAGACGAATCAGAGGTGTTGTGTGATGAAGAAATTGCAAGCATCTTTTTAAAATCGTTCAAATGCTGATGTGTAAACTTGATGTATTTC
Organism: Portevinia maculata; assembly: GCA_949715645.1. Lineage (NCBI taxonomy): Eukaryota > Metazoa > Arthropoda > Insecta > Diptera > Syrphidae > Portevinia > Portevinia maculata. The sequence continues at coordinate 32,059,838 of OX454527.1, forward strand.
TTTTTGATTACTATATGTATTGGCTTAAAGGTTAGCGCAGAGAATACACTGTTTATTAATGGAGGTCAGCAACTGGAATAAGCCAGAAACTGCCGTTTTGATTGTGGTTTAGAAGCTCGTTGAACGAAATACTGGAACTACATGAAGTCTAAAAGAATAAGGGTAAAGTAAGATACATTTGACATGGGATTGCAGAGAGCAAGCATCTTAACGAAAAAATTTTCGATAAAGGTGAAGCAGATATTGCCGATAAACTCCGTAAATTCGTTGACAAAGATCGTTTAGATAAATGGTTGACACACACTGTAGTAAACATGAATTTGACACATACAAGTAGAAAGGCTTGATGACTCATACGAAAGTAAGGTGAGGTGCTAACTCATTGTTTGTCAAAACATTAAAAATCGAGCCTGAACTCGTCGCCAAACGAGTTGCCGAGACATCAGAGTCGAGACTAAAAAAAAACACTCAAAAGATAAAATAGGAGATCGAACATTTGAAAGCGACAGCACCCGAAACATCCGAGTACTCGAGAGACATTTCCGTTATGGAAATAGACGCCGCTATTACAAATATAAAACTGGGTAGGGCTGATAGTTTTCAGAATCCTTAAAAAAATGTTCAAACAAACATCAAACTTTTGGCTTGCACAGCGCTGCAGTACTGCAAAATCATTTCTACCAAAAACCACTAAGCACTAAATAAAAATACCAACATCATCAAATCTTCCCCTTAAATATTATTCGCACAACTCATAGTCCACGCATACGCTCGCGAGTGTGCATCTTATAATTTCGATAAACTCACTCGTGAGCATGAGCAGTAATGGAAATGCCAAATGGTTCACGCATATGCTCAAGAGTTTTTGAAAAACGCATACGATCGGGAGCTTAAAATGAGCAGTTAAGCGTTTATGAGCGCTCGTACGTCAGCACTATTCCTACGCTGTTATTAATCTACCGAAAAGAGGTAATCAGTAAAAGTGCAATTACTGGAGACGAATGAAGGATATTCCCAGACCGAAGAAGGGGCCTCTGAACTCAGCATTCGATATTGAGCAAGATTTTGTGTCGAATCTTTTTGCAGTCTCGATAGAGGACATTAAAGAGCTATGAACAACATAGCGCATATGTAAAATTGATCAGTATCAACTCACACGTTGCTTATATTTATTAGAGTCATTTCCTGTTCCCCCCCATTGCCAAAATCCCACCCAAAAGCCATATTAATTCAATGCATAGTCTAAAAGTTATCACTGTCTTATGCCTGAACAAACATTGACCACAACCGATGCTACAAAAAAACATAGGGACGGGCTACAGTCCGCTTGGGCGAACTGTTGGATACCCTATTCTTATTCCTATCCCTCATAAGTGGGCGTGACAAAAGTCTAAGTATGGTTGAATTGTTAAGAACGCTCTACATATTTTGTTATATAACATTCAAAGGATTTTATCAAAAAAAAAAAAAACGCTCCCTAGCTCAAACTTGGGTGTTTCAATAAAATTGTTTTATTTAATTGTGGGCGTGCCAGTAGGCGGATTTAAAAAAAAATTAACACATGAGAATAAAGGGCTACTAGAGAGTATATATTATAAATTTCAGCTCCCTAGCTCAAACTTTGATTTTTCAAAAAAAAAAAAAATTAATTGTGTGCGTGTCAGTGGGCGGATTTTGAAAATATTTACACATGAGCATAAAGGGCCCATAGAGAGTATATACTATAAATTTCAGCTCCCTAGCTGAAACTTTGGATTTTCAAAAATTAATATACCCTTAGAATAGGGTAAAAAAAAATTATTTTATTTATTTGTGGGCGTGTCAGTGGGCGGATTTTGAAAATTTTTTATCCCGAGCAAGTTTAGGACTCATAGATCATATTTCAGCTTTCTAGCTCAAAATTCGATTTTTTCCAAAATTTGGTTTTTTTGAGTTTGTGGGCGTGTCTGTGGGCGGATTTCAAAAATTCGTAAACTTGATTATTTCGGGACCCTAGAGAGTATATGGTTAAAATTTCAGCTCTCTAGGTCCAGTTTAAAGGCCTAATTTTTGGCTACAGACGGACGGACGGACGGACGGACGGACGGACGGACGGACGGACGGACGGACGGACGGACGGACGGACGGACATGGCTAGATCGACATTACTATCGATGCTGATCATAAATATAGTAACTTTTAGGGGTCTACGGGCAATATTAAGGTATGTTACAAACTATGCGTCAAAATTAATATACCCTTAGAATAGGGTATAAAAAAGGTTTTTATTACCTACTATTGCATAAAACAACTCCCTTCCACTCAAATCATAAAGAATTAAAAATTCTAACTTAATCCCAGTTTGGAGGCCACCAGAACTGGACAAAATATGAGCACATAAAACTATCAGAAATCATCCTGAACATACGGATAATCTCAATTTACACGCTGAACGTCCATAAACATAAATATTTTACGACTTTTAGTGTCCTTAGGTTTATATGGCGTATACGCACTTCTTTTTAATTCTTTGGTTTTTTTATTTCAAATCCTGCCACATACCTTCTTAGCAAAAGCTCTTCGCCTATTACTCACGACTAGACAGCACTTTTATATTTTTTGCTAAGGAGACATTATTTCCTTCAACTGAGAATCCCTCCTGGCAAACATACCAATCATCGTCAGCGTAAAAATCTGACAAAATCACAGCGCACAGCAACTATTTCTACCGAACTCAAGAAATAAATTCCAATAACCATTCCGACAAAGTGTATATTAAAAACAAAACAAAAAAAGAACGAGAAAAAGAAACATATAGCCCAATAAAAATAAAATCACCACAAATTACAACTCACAAATCTGGAAAAGACGAAAGAAATCCATACAGGGAGAATCTGCTTGGTTATCCGTTCCCCTCCTCCTCCTCAGGGATCCCCTTCAGTTTGCAATAAAAATCATATTTCTTTTCCAAACTCATAAGGACAACACTAAGCGTCATGAATTATGGTGGTGATTTCCTAAATGAAAAAAAGATTCAACCCTCTATTGGATTTTGGGATCGCGGCGCGTCAGATGGAGGGACATTCATCGCCGCGCCGTATAAAAACGTTTGTTTCGCTCTCTTCAAGCTGGAGGCGTTGGTGGAGAGAACAACCGGCAAAAAAGATCGATTGCGTGCGATATTTGATTTATGACCATATTCCCAATGTCTCGGTTGAAGAGTTTATTCTATTTCGGTTATCCATGCAATGGGGTGAGCCCGCACTCACACTGAAAATCTCTTCCCCAGCAGCTCATAGAAAATTCAATGAATGTTTACTAAGCGTCTCGTTGAAATAAAACCACAGCAATGCCAAATGAATTATCCAATTAAATTGTTTATTGAACCACTGATAATATTTTGGATAATTCATTTGGGACACTTTTGCTACAGCATTACAGCATGCAGGGAGTAAATACTTGTGTGTCCCACAATAGCAGTGACACTTCTAGTTCTAATGGAAAAGTATTGCGTACCGTTTTATACCTAGTTATGTGGGGCAATGGAATGGTGTTATGTGATTTCAATTTAATGATGGTTACACTCAATAGTCCTTGCGTATACACTGTTTGTTATATGTATACTGGATGTGCATTATGTTTTTAAATGTGTGTGTCCTCATCTAATGGCGAATCGTTATCCTGTGGTCATTGCCGCATGAGTGAAATTAAGCCAGTCAATGACGGGCGCTTAATTAAATGCTTGCTGGTAGGGGATAGTGGCGGATTAACGGACTTTTCCAATAGCAAGTTAAAGTTAAAGAATAGTCATTGGGTTCTTTAAAAGGTAATTCGGGTGACTCGTAGATACCGCTGAATTAATAAGAGAAAATTTAGAAAGAGCTTACTACAGCTAATTGGAGATAACGTTTTAATTAACTTGTTTGGAAGTGTGTTTTCGAACGAATATTGGTAAGAAAGGTTGGACTTTGCCATTAAATGCGAAATAAAACCTCATATTAATGCCCACCAACTGACCTAAGATCAATCTTTTTTTTAGTATATTTTGATGATTTGGTCGCCCGATTCGGCTTCAATTTGACGAATGTTGGTTTTTACCTGCAAAAGATTTTGAGGATTGTCACACGATTTTTCGCGTAGCCGCTCAAAAAAAAAGGCAACAGTTCCAAATCGCATGATCTGCCTGATCAAATGAAAATTGGAGTGGTATTGTTGTAACCACCCACATATGGCTTAGACCGATCCGTATTGTTATTGGAAACAAATCATAGGTTTGATGACATTCAAGTTTGACAGCTGTTATAAATTACAGAGCTTAGTTTCCCGAACAAGAAAATGGATACCCTTTAGTATTGGAAAGCTATCAGAAGAGACCCGATCCAAGATGAAAGACCTTCCTGCTTCTTCTTCGCAAGCTAATAATCCCGATTAGATGGATCATATTTACTGCGTCCCCGCTGCATTCACTCTTGCAACAACCTTATTGGTACTGTTCTTCGTGTTCCAGTAAAGAAAAATCGGAACAATTATGTCGACCCTGTTGCTTTAAACTTCAGGTTATTGCTCCAAGCCTTACATAGGCATCCCAAACTATGTGCTAAGATCCTTAAATCCAAATTAAATCTTAACATATTATCTGGGCAAATAATAGAACCGGTATGTGAACTATTTTCCTTTTTATAAACTAATTAAAAAATTAACTTCCAGGCTTGCTTGCTCAAGCTTAATATCTGATAAATTAAAGGGATCCTAGCTAGTAGTATTAAAATTATTAAATCCGTATTTTAAAGTCGCTAATAACAAGTAAAAGCTGAAAAATAAGTAAAAATATTAGGCATTAACGGCCCATACAGAGCCTAAAATCTAGCTCCTCCCTACAGTTGCTTGTGCGAACTGGAAGGGACCTTCAATTAAGCCGAATGTGAACGGCAATTTTGAGAAGCTTTTCATGGCATTTGCTGCTCGTGGATGTTTGTCGGACGTTCGCACGAGCTGGGGCAGTGGAAAAAAACTTTAGATGTTAGTATTGGCGCCGGCGGGATTGGAACGGGAAGCCTTTCGATTAGTAATATAACAACCTAACCACTGAGCCAGTGCGCCCGACAAGAGCTGAAAGAATATTCTTAGTTTTTTTTTGAGCATTATTAAAAAAAAGGGTGCAGCTCAAGGTAGATATCATAAAATTGAAATTTTAAGTACATTGCAAGTGATGGAATCAGCGTAAAAAGAATTTAAAAGAAGTTGATTTCTTTTCAGAATTTCGTTTCGAAAAACATTGGCCCGCATAAAGCCTCTATATTATTTTATTGTAGACAGAAAAATCACAAAAGTTACCTTTGCTCAATTAATTTATTCGACAAAAAAGTTTTCTGACATGAAGTTAATTTTAATATCGATTTCAGATCACGCACGAAATATTGTCAAGGCACCTGGAAAAAAAATAAATAACTGTGTCAATCAATCACGCCAGGAAGTGTAATTGCCAAGCAAATCAGCAAACTTTTTTAACTTTCTGCATACATGATCATTATTTTGTTATTTATGTAGGATGTAGGTATATGTTTTTTTTTAATAGGGAGTGCAGCGGTTGAACTGTTGTTTAAAGAGCTCTCTTTCTTTCGTACTGAGTGTTATTTGGGGCTCCAATTAAGCAGATGTCTTGTGGTAAACAACGTAAATATTAAATAAGAAAGATTAATCAACCAAAAAATTGTTCGTACGTACTGTTGCTCTTCTGTCTAGTTTTTTTTTGTATTGTAGTGATTCTAATGATTTTAGAACAAAAGAACTTGGTTAATACGTGTAGTTAAGTAAAAGAGTAGGTGAATGAATGCGTCGCGGCTCACTTATAGCAACAATTGGGTCGATTGTGTTCATTTCAAGAAACCTTGCTCAAAAAGTAACAAAAAGGAAACAGCTGTTTGTAGTTAAGTAACTTTGTTTCTTAGAACAAATCCTTAAAAAAGCTGTCATCGAGAATGCTCAGTCGGTGATAGGTGATGAATAGATTCTATTTTCTAAATAGTCGAATTTCTTGAAAAATTAAGCACACCGCAATAAAATGGTAGATATTCTCGTTTCTGTTCTTTTACATAGATTATTAGATTAATGAAGATTGATTCCTTGTTGTATGCGATTTATGTTCCGGATTTGGGATCTGACTCTTAAAAAAGTGCTTTTAACTTCGGACAAGAGATTAATATCGAAGTAGCTCTTCGCAAAAAAAGAAAGCTGATCGGGTAGACCCAGTCAATGCTAAAAGAATCACAATCCAACTGGCAAAGCTTTGTTGGCCCAAGCATGTTGAGCTGAAGACTGCCAAATGACTCTTGGTTAATTGGCAGTGCAAGGGCATTTTCGGCAGAACGTGGAGCTTGTCATCCAAAAGAGTCCTATGGATTTACACGACTCTGATAGCACAATATTCAGCATATGCGTCAGTTGTGGTGGAATAAGCTTTCACGTAAATAGGTTACTGTTGCTTTCGTCAAACTCCAAAGGAAAGTATGTCTCAGCTGCACGGGGCCTTCCTCGGCACACCTGACAGATGCATCGCACCCCGACAAAAAAAAACTGTTTTCAGTTAGCATTTATTAGTTAATATTTGTGAAGATTGATCTGGTACCTGATGATGATGCTCTCGTTAAGTGCTGGATATACATTTTGTCACCAATAGCTACGTTCTCTAAAGGGAAAGCATTGAATTGCGATGACGTTAGTAAAAATGATTTATGGATTTTTTCACTTTATTTTATCAATCTCGTTAAATAACCTGAATGATCTTTCAGTTTTGGAATGTATATTGGTGGTTAGGCGGACTCAACGTGTGTTTGTGTAGGTGAGAAATTAGGTAGTCGAATTAATCGTTTTAAAAAATATCTCTGTACAGTTTACAATTCAACAAAGGGGTTGACTGCAAATAAGGTAAAAACTAAAAAGTACTAAGCTAGAACAATCGAACAGACATTATGACAAGATGACAAATAACAAACATTAATCGCTGCTAGAGGTAGTACATATTACTAGAGAGATTAAGTCAGGGTAAAATTTCAATAAAATAGCCATGTTTTAGTATCACATATAGTTTCCATTTGGCCATTTAGCTCGGAGTTACCATATCATACAAAATGTACTTCTTTTTTGTTTCTCTTTAAAGTCGAGGTTATGATCTGCACTTCTTTCTTTCTTCACAGTGAAGCTATTATCATTATATTATTATCCTTAAACGGGATATGTGGTGCTCTGCACTAAAGGGACAAAACCCTCTCACTTCACTGCATCCCAATTGATCCACTTGTCAAAAATTCACATTAAACTAAAATTTCAATTTCTTTGAATTTTAGTATGGCAACATAAAATGAAATGACTACCTAGTGGCACCTACGATGTTAAATTGAAACTAATGAAACCTAATTACCAGATCATACATCGTGATCCTGATAAAGTAAGATCATTGTGTCTACTTTTTCCCTAACGACGATGTTATGATCTGGCTTTTGGTGTTCGTCGGTTTGACCTCAGAACATATCGGCAGACCTCCCGATTTCCAATCACCTCGTAACTGAAGTCAATTAAATGATGGTGTTGATCTATTTTCGCAGTTGTAAAGAAACGTAGTGTATTTGTGAAAAGCATTTAATGAACTGATGATTTAAAGATACGATTGATGAAAATAAAATACGACTGATGATAATATTTCAGAATTTGTGTCATATATCACTTTTTCTTACTTGATATTGAACAAAGGTTCTGACAGCCTGAACAAAAATCCCACTAATCAGCCTCTTACATCTTTTCCGAAGTCTGAGAAGTCATTACTTCTCATAAAAGCAGATCAAAAAAATAGTTTTCAAATAAATTTCAATCGTGTTCATAAAAAGGTTTTGCTGACTTAAATTCGTAACTCACTTTAACTTACATTTAAGATAGAGATAAAATCCCTTTTGGCATCAAACTCAGACTCATACAAAATTCTTGTAGCAATTTATTCAAATAAACTTGCAAACATATTGTGTTCTCCCTCTCTGTCCAAATTGATTACTGTAATTGGTATCAATTTGCCTTTTTAAAGATGCCCCTCTCGACTTATTCAATTCTGGAGAAAATCTCCTATTATATTTCATTTATAGCAAAAAGGATACAAATATCCAACAATAAACTCTATACGACAACCGTATACATACACTAACGCTTTTTTGGCATTGAATAAGAAAAGAAAATCTCTGAAAAAGCTTAAATAATACTTTTAACTGGAGCACTCGAACAAGTATCTCTATACATAATATCTTGTACACACTGGGTAAAGGGTGGTTTAAACATTAAGCAATAGAAATAGGAAAGTATGTGGGTATTATATTTGTTAAACGGAAACAGACAATAATTGATTTCAATGCAACTCTAAGAATTGTCCACTTTAAATGATCCCTAAAAGAGGTAAAATATTATTCTTGTTGCAAGGTTCTATTTTTATTTTATTTTTTAAGTCTTTAAGATACTTTTGTATTGCTCATTGAAAATTATTTCTAAATGGAAGTCTTAAAATAACGGAACTCCAAATGTACAAAACAATTGAATTGAAGCCAGCTATACATAAATATATTAAGGAGGGTATTCTATTTACACAGATTCGATGTGTCGGATGTAAAATGTTATTCCAGAATTGGTTTTCAAAATAGAAGTATTCGTCAATGAATAAGATTTTCAGTTCTATTGCAAATTGTTAAGCTCATTTAGCTGTATGCTTGAAGCAACGAGTATCCTTACGTTTTTCAAAATATTAATTTCAATGAAACAACATACGGACTCTTCTATAAATTCTTGTTTTCCAGTCGTGTCTTATAGTTCTTCCTTTTCTTTAACGACGAGGTTATGATCTTTACTAAATGTATCATAACCCTCCCACTTTACTGCATTACTACTGGCCCGCCTGTTGTTTGCGCCGGTTTGACCCCAAAAAGTATCGGCAGGCCTCCCGATTGGAATCACTTCGTCAATGAGTTTGATTAATTAATTTTGAATAGAAAAGCGTGTTTAGCCTTGTCATTTTCGAGGATAAGATTCACACATATTTAAGTGCACCTTCTTACTAGTGATAGTAAATTAACACCTATGATTAGATGGTAATCTTTATATTCACACTGTACTCGTGAATCCTCCATTTCAGTAATAAAGAGTAACCGAGATAGCTCCTCTCCTTTGAAGGGATTGCTTAAATGCTCTCAAATGGTTTTGACCAAAACCAATTGACTTTATACACCAGAAGCAGAACCGGGTGAAAGTTGTTTCGCTGTCTGGCAGGCGCCTATGTCAGCTTACTTTTTCCAATCAAACAGTGTTTGAGTTGTCTGGCAGCCGCCTATTTCGGCGCAGGGTCATAAATCAACAGGCCAAAAGTTCATAATGGGTCCCAGGTCTACTTGTGATATTTATGGTTGATCACAGAAACATTGCAATGTGTATGGGTATATTATTAATAATAATTTATTATTTTGAAGTAAGACAATATTATGGAATTATGACCCGAAATGCTGTGGTGTTTTGTTCCACTTGGGTGGGTTATAATTTTACAATTAGTTTGTGTGTCAAAAGTCTGTTATGGACCTTCGAAACTAAAATTTTAAACATATACTCTCTAGATAGGACCCGAAATAATCAAGTTTAAGAATTTTCAAAATCCGCCCACTGACGCCCACATTTGAAAAAAAATCAAATTTATCGAAAAGTTAAAGTTTGAGCCAAGAAGCTGAAATTTATAGCATTATATACCTACTCTGTAGGGCCCTTTAATGCTCGTGTTTAAAGATTTTGGAGATTCGCCCAGTGCCAATCCCATATTTAAACATAGGAACGGGCTACAGTCCGCTTGGGCGTACTGTTGGATACCCTATCCCTATCCGTCATTAAGTGGGCGTGGCAAAAGTCTAAGTATGAATGAATTTATGAACGCTCTTTATATTTTGTTATACAATATTCAAGGGATTTTATCAAAATAAAACAAAGTTTTTGTTAAAAAAAGCCCCTTAAAAGTGGGCAAAAGAATGTGTAAAAATATAGGAATTGTTCAAAACGACTTAATCTACATAATTTGGTATGAATAGGATTTTCATTTACAACGAATTTTTCAATTAAACTGTTTTTTGTATACCCAATTCACCCAAACTTAATTTTTTGCCACGCCCACTTTATTACGGAGAGGAATAGGAATAGGGCATCCAACAGTTAGTTCAAGCGGATTATAGTCTTTCCTATGTTTAATGTATCGATTAAGATAATTTAGACAAAAAACATAAGGAAAGGCTACATACATACAGTTCACTTGGGCGAACTGTTGAAAAACCTGTTCCCTAAGGTGGGGATTGTTGTTCATTTTGGATCTTTGTTTTTTTGTTTCTTACACCATAACCAATATTTGAAATAAAGTCAGAGCGCCCTATATAGTTGGCTTTGCAAAAAACTTTGTATTATCAAATTGTTAAGAAAGATAATTCTGCGAAAAACATTATACCCTTTTTCATCGACTTCTTTGATAGATAGATTTTAAAAATGTTTACGCTTGATCATTTCGGGCGTCTAGAGAGTATAATGTTCCGAATATCAGCTTTCTAGCTCGAATTTCTGATGGCTCCGAACGGCAAATTAGAGAAGCTTCTCATGTCAACAGGTACTCTGGGATAATTTAGATTATGGTACGATTCGTTAAATTTGTTTGGCAAATTGAAGTTTCGCGGGGGTTCACTTTGGAGTTTATTGTTTTGTATTTTGTTTACTTAGCAATTCTTCGTTTCGTATTTTACGTTTGGCAAATTCTATTTTTTTAGTTGTTTCTACAAGTAATTGTTCCGCAATTTCTTTATAGTATTTTGTGTAATTCGAGTTTCATTTATTGACAATTTTATATTTGTCATTTTATTTTTCGCTTTTTTCATTTGGGTTTTTTATTCCTTTGATTTTTTTTTGGATTTTGTTGTTTCAATTAGCAAATACATATATAAATATAAGTATATACAAACCTTATATCATCAGCTGTTAGTGATATTTTATCACAAACTCGCTAAAACATGATCGTTGGAGGCATCGTTGCTATTGTAGATTGAGTTTATGCATCAAACATCACAAATTGATTTTATAAGAACCCTCAGAACATAATTTGCTGTGATGTATACCTATTGCAATAATATGCACACGTAATGGTCAGGAGAAATGAAATGGCGGATTAACACTTTTGTTAGTATCTACGTTTGTTATACATTTTTTTTTTGTTGGTAAACTATATGAGTGTTTTTTGAGTAGAATAATCAATGTGTATAAACTTATTCAATATTTCGATTATTGAATTTCGCTCCTCGGTCAGTAGTTCAAGAGCATAACCACAGAGCTCGAGTTTTATGGTCTCAGAATTGGTAACTGACGGACATGCTAAGATCGGCATACTCGTTACTTTCGATGCTGATCATAAATATTTTAACTTTTAGTTGTCTTCGATCAATCTAAAGGCATTTTGCGAACTACGTGCCAAAATTACAAAACCCTCACTATAGGATATAATGCGGCATAGAATTTGATACGTAGGAAGACACAGTTAAATGGAGAATATATTTTGCTGTGTGCTATTACCAATGCAGTTCGGAGGATACAACAATTGAAATAAAGATGGAAGAAATTTATAACTTAATTGATCCCAGCAGACGAAATAATAACGATTGGACGAACAAACAACGATGAGCGGATGACCCAAACAATTTCAACCAAAGCTACAAAGACGCCAAAAATAGATACATATATGTATACAGAATATAATGGGCGAGTTTTATGACTTCTAATAAAATAACCTAAATGACTATTATTATTTATCTGAAATTTTTGTATATATTTTAAAAGATAATGTTACAAAAAAAACAGTTGGTATGCATTAAAAGTGAAATGTAATGGCAAAACATTTTTATACCCTATTCTAAGGGTATATTAATTTTGACGCATAGTTTGTAACATACCTTAATATTGCCCGTAAACCCGTAAAAGTTACTATATTTATGATCAGCATCGATAGTAATGTCGATCTAGCCATGTCCGTCCGTCCGTCCGTCGGCAAAAATTAGGCCTTTAAACTGGACCTAGAGAGCTGAAATTTTAACCATATACTCTCTAGGGTCCCGAAATAATCAAGTTTACGTATTTTTGAAATCCGCCCACAGACACGCCCACAAACTCAAAAAAACAAAATTTTGGAAAAAATCGAATTTTGAGCTAGAAAGCTGAAATTTTTTATATATGATCTGTGACTCCTAAAACTGCTCGGGATAAAAAAAAATTAAAATCCGCCCACTGACACGCCCACAAATAAATAAAACAATTTTTTTAAAAATCCAAAGTTTGAGCTAGGGAGCTGAAATTTATAATATATACTCTCTATGGGCCCTTTATGCTCATGTATTGTTTTTTTTTTTAAATCCGCTTACTGACACGCCCACGATTAAATAAAACAATTTTATTGACACACCCAATTTTGAGCTAGGGAGCGTTATTTTTTTGATAAAATCCTTTAAATGTTATATAACAAAATATGTGGAGCGTTCTTAACAATTCAACCATACTTAGACTTTTGTCACGCCCACTTATGAGGGATAGGAATAAGAATAGGGTATCCAACAGTTCGCCCAAGCGGACTGTAGCCCATCCCTATGTTTTATAATAATATTAGTTTATATTTCTTGCGGACCTGTGCGTCGTTTTTGTTATTTCTTTAGCGCGCAGCACGTCACTCACCCTTAGGTTAGATATTTTATAACATTTTGCCCATTTTTCACTTTTTGAAAGCGAATTTAAGCCAAACGTTCGATTCTGGCCTTATTTAATTTTGCAAAAGTGCAATAAATACCAACCTTAGGTACCTACTATTATTATTAAAGAAATTATGTCAACCTTTTCAAGTTTGGGAGCTAACTCAACAAATCTTCGAAATTTAATTTTCAGGATGTCGGTGACGGTTCCCTAGGCAGCGGTTGGTGAAAGTCTAGTATTATCAATTCGGCGTCGTGGACAAGAATTGCAAATATCATGAAGCTCTCTACAGCATAAACTCACTGAAGATTTGCGTCTCCATGCTTACAAAGTTCAATTGGCACAAGAACGGAAGCCTAATGACCATCCATGCACATCGATGAGAGTTCGTTAAATGGATTACTAAACATCAACATCATTTCGAGCAAAATCATCCTAAGCGATGAAGCACATTTTCACCTTTTTGGCTTTAGGATATTTACCTTTGTACATCCAAACCATCTTTACCTATTATGTATAGTCCAATAAATAAGTATTTCGAAACAGCTCAAATTTGTTCGCATTCAATTGCTGTTTTTAAATTAGACACATTCATCAACTAAAGCATTGCACGGACAACGTGCGCATCCCACATGCCTTTTCTTAATTTTCTCTCGTAGCCAATCATACATATCTTGAATAGAAAAAATAAATTCTAAATAAAATTCTAAAAGTATCCTCTTTGTGCTGCACTTTAATATGTTCCAATCCAATGTTCATCCAATCACTGCCTCCAATCTCTCACAATATCAGACTTTGTATCCGCAAATCTGTCAGATTGCAATGGAAACAATGAAACAATTCACCATGCATAGCGTACTGCATTTTTATCAAGTCCCAGTGAGTACGTACGTGACCCTGATCCTGGTCTGTAGGTTGTTTTTGAATTTCATTTATTCGTTTTCTCTCGACACGACAGGAAGCACCAACAGAAATGAAAAAAAAGCACTTCTTTCATTCGATTATTGATTCTATTGAAGCGCACACTGCATTTAGGAGCGTGGCTGCCAGAGTGACAGGAGCTGTATTTAGCACAAGATTTTGCTTTATATTCCAACTGAATATATATTCCTACATAATGTAAACCTTTCAGAACCACAGCGTTACCTCCATAAGGAAGGAACAAATTTCCAAACTTTTTGCGCAGGATTCTCGTTACCACAGATGATGAAGTAGCTATTTCACCACAAAAAAAAAAAACTACAAACTTAAAAACGGTTCTCCGAAACAGGAGCACCTAAAAGCAGGAAATAAACTACATGGTTTCGCCAAAAATTTAAAGCTTTTGTGAATGATTCGACTCCATAGAGCACAAATGCTGGATCCTTAGTTGGAACACGAAAATAAAAACGGATCACATTTGGTTTGCAGTTGGAGTTGAAGTTTCAGCATGTTGGGGGCGTAGTGAACGTGTGAGCGGTGAATGAGGTGCTCAAACTGTAAGCCCTCGTCTTGGGCGTTACTAAGGATTATGAAGTCGTTTTTCTGATAGATGTTCCGATTTTTCATTACTCAAAAGAAGGGATTATTATTGTTTGTTTGTGTATTCGGCATGAAATTCAGAGGTTCGATTTGCAATTATGAAAAATTGTTTCACAGCGCGAATGACAAAAAATATTATTGTAGCGTGAGGAGATTCGGATCAGTGTGGGTAAATATAAATGCGGCTCATACTGCACGTAATCAAAGTCTTTTTAATTGGCTTAGTGCATGAAATGACGGACATTAACAATAAATTAACATTAACATAAAATATTTCAGTAAATTATAAGGTATATTATTATTTTTCTGTGTTTACATTTATCCCAGAAAATATTTAGGTACTCGTAGATATGAGAAAATCCTAAAATATTTCAGAAGATCATGTTGTCGGTTTTCATAGAGAAGTAAATAGTGTTGGACTGAAAAAACACGATGATAGACAGTGTTCGCCCAGTTTCTCATTGCGATTTCGGTTTACGACAAAGTATGTTGTATGTAGGTATGTAGGCGTGTATGGTTTTTGGCTAGAGTGCGAGAGTTGTTTTGTTTTTTGGTTATTAGAATGTACAATATATATGATTGTTACTAAAGAATAAATTGAATAATTATTACAATAATGATAGCTTATAATTGAATTAATAAGGTTGTAGTAGGTAGCTACATATATTAAGTTAGCGTCAAACGGTTTTGCCAACATTAGTTATTGTTTTTATAATTTATTAATGTATAATGAAATTAAAATGCTAACTGTTGCAGAGCACAAGTTTTGGAGGGCTTTGGCTCTAATGCCGTGACTTTTATTGTTACAATTTTGTTTACAATATTCGCGAGGTTGGGATCTCTTTGAAACTGTACATTGTGAAAGGGCAGACAATTTACTTGTCTGCCTACAGAAGAGGCATACATACTTCTATTCCGAGAATACAATTTAAGCCGATGAGAGACTTGCAGGCATGACACATTGGCGCAGTTTCTTCTTGACAAAGGTAATGTTCATCGATTTCGAAGAAGTTCAGGGATGTGTTGGATGCTATCTATCGCTATTGATTGTTAAGCGATGATGACTAAAGTTGCTCTTCTACACAAGTTATTTTCGCTTTTTTTTTTTTGTCAGTCGTTATAGGTCACCGTTATTATAACTAGACAATTTATAAACTGGGGCATGTAGAATCTGATGGCTGAAAAGCCTTAGTGTTTTGTGGGTAAAGAGCCGATCTGAAAATTAAAGAAGAGACATTCACTGTGTCCAGTTTAAGATTAACTTTATTATGCTTTTCTTAACCTATTTATACAAAAATCTTATTCTAATTATTTACATCTATTCACTAATACTATTAAATAAAAATGCTTGTTGCAGCAGTAATTCTTGATTTAAGTTCGCCATTCGGCTGTACAATTTGACACCATGCACAACGCGGCTCAAGGTGAAGCGGAATTCTTATCTCATCGCTTCTACCTTTGTGGGAATCTTGTGTAGGTGGATAGTGATTACAATTCTATCGTCTGGTCTGGGGAAAGCCCTTGTGTGGACTTTGAGTTGTTGTTCTCGTTGCCACGATTTTCGTCTGGAATTGTAATCTGTGAAGTCGTGTATGTATCATGTTCGAATTTGTAGTTTAAGGAATTTCTGTCTGTCAGTGATGGGTAGTAGTACTACATAGTACTAATGAAGTTTAGTACGAAGTGTGGTACTATAATGGTGTAAAAGATTAGCGGTGGTATCCGCAAGTTCATTTCCGTAATGCCTACGTTACTAGGTGCCCACAAAAGCTTTAACTTGGTAGACTTTCTTTTAAGACGGTCTCTGATATTGCTAATGTTAAGATCATTGTTATTTAGATTTTTAAAAGCGATTTTTACTGATATACTGTCTGCCCGTTTAACGAATTTGCCACGTGTCTTTAAAGATAATTCTATTGTTTCTTGGTTAGTGGCGGAAGTAGAACGAGATATTTGCTTATTCTTTGAAGAGGCATGTGACATTATTCTTCCTTGTTGGAAACGATGGAACCTATTCACCAAAATAGACGAAAAAATGAGCTGAAAGCGATAACAGCTTTCCTATTCACACAACAAACAATGTCCTTATCAAAAATAGATGCATTTGGGAACGCGTTTAAAACAGTTTAGTTTTGTGGCAATGTTCTGGTATTCTTAAGTTGGTTAAGCGTTTACCAGTTTGTTTTGTCCAACGAGTTTTTACAGTTTTTAAAAAAAGTTTAAGATGCAACTAAGTGGGTTGAGAGTCACTGCTTTTAAATAAAAATGTTTGGGAAGGGAATTCAACTTGCGGACAAGACACGCAAAGACTCTTTATTTTTCAAAATATACAGCCCAAAAAGATACACGAATGTAACAGACACAAATAAGTTTTGCCATTAGGTAACATTACTTATGTGTCACCAATTACAGGTATCTTGTACATGCTCACATGGTTGAATGATCCGCAGATCAGCTCGAGTTACGCAACGAGTAATTTGAAGGATATTACTAAACTGAAAGCATTACAATTAATGTAAAAGCGATTGGAGTTTGTAACACATTTGTTTCAAAAGTGAATACCGAGACTGACCATCAACTAAAGTGCAAAAGAAATCAGTAACCAAGGAACTTCTCAAGGAATGTACCCAACTAAGACAAGGTCAACTTGATCAAGAACCGTGTTCTACCGTATCTGATGCTGGTCGTAGAAAGAATTGGATCCATCTGCATACCAAACTCGACGAGAAAATCGATGAAGTCAGGATAGACGAGTCTGTAACGAAGCAGAATGACAACGCTGGACTGTCGTGAGGGGGAGGAGAAGAACAATGATTGCGGATAGGTGCACTAATGAAGATGGATACTCGGCGGTAGTATTAAGGGAAGAACTGAATAAGAAATAAATGAAATTGGTTAAAGTGGTATAAAAAGTTTCCAGTGTTAAACCTTTCTGTTTTCATTTACGCTAACAGATCTTTAAGTATCTATTATCTGTACTGAAATCGTCATTTACATTTATCTCAGTGTTTACAAAAAAAAAAAAAAATGGTGCCAAATGTATATTTACCTTAGTTTTTTGTATTTGCGAATGAAAAGTTTCCAATAATTAAAGAGAATTCCAATACTTACATAATTGCTTTTGGAAATGTTAGTGAAGTTCATCTACGAGTAAGAAAATCAGCACATTGCAAAGTCAATATTTCTTAAAAAATATGAATCTGCTTGCAATTGCCTACATTGACCTTAACTAAAATGTTGAAAGGATTCAATTCAGAATTTTTATACCGTATTTTTTTATGTTTTGTTATTGAATTTCAGAACAAGTTCTTCAATGACATTTACTTCCAACCCTGACGATGCCAAAAAGCCAAAAACATTCTCAGAACTTGCAATGGCATTAAGAAAAGTTTTACTTAGGTATTTCGACTCCTTATCACGGACCGTTTTCTTTAGATTGTTCATATAATATTTGTCCTCCATCTTTGGACATTAAAAATATTCGTTGACAGAAGTTCCTCTTCTTCATTGTTATCAGAAATAAGCACATTACAAAGAAAAAGACATTTTTTAGGAGGTCTTATAGGTATTTAAAATAAACAATAGTCTTCGGGAACAAGACTGCTCGTTTTGCTGACATCAAATTAACGAATTTCATTTCCGTGTACCTACTTTAACATTTTAATGTTTTGTTGTCTTTTCTTAGGAAAACGGCTTTAGATACCCATTTTCATGTGCAAAACTGTACTTGCGACCAAATATGTATCACACAATTGCGTTGAGTTTTCTCTCTAAACTGCGCGGTCGTGTTTTTTCTTTCTCTATGAGTATGGGAAATAATTACAAAATTAAGTGCGCTAAATGTCTAAATCCCTTACTTGATGAGGGTATTAAGTGCGGATTATTTTGTGGAAATTCCTTTCATAAACTTTGTATCGGAATTTCTGATGTTGCCGCTAAAGAAATCGGAAAATCAAATTCAAATTTGTAAAGTAAATGACCTTGTCTCTGCAGTAGAGGGTCTTTCGAAAAAAATTGATGTTATAGACTCTCTTCATTTGAATCTGAGTGAACTCTTAAATTGCGCTCGTGAGAAGCCCAAAAATAGTGATGTTTCTATTTTAACTGATCCATGCGTTGACACTTTAAATCATGTTCCTGAACTTGATTTGCAGCCAAATGTTTCAAATGGTCTGCCAAAAAATGAGACTGCAAATAGTGAGTGGCAGAAGGTTCGAAATAAAAAACAAAACCGCCGCGCTCGTGCTGTTATTGTTGGTGTCGACACTCTACCTGACGATATGGACGTTATTACCCCTATGAAATGGTTACATGTGTCAAAATTTTCAGTTTCAACTTCTGAAGAATCAATTAAGAAATACATCTCAAATAAATTGAACATTGCCATTAGGGAAGTCCAGTGCTTTAAATTAATAAAAAAGGGCGCTGATACATCAAATCTTAAATTTGGAAATTTTAAAGTTGGCGTTCCTGCACACAAACTAGCTGGTGCAATTGAAGTTAATAATTGGCCGTTAAATGTCTATGTGAGAACTTTTAAATCTCTTTCAAAAAACTCCACACCTACAACAACAATTTGATCACAAGTACATCCTATATTAATTCATCATCACCAGTTCATGCAGTACCAAATCATGATTTGAATTCCTACATGTGTATCAACAACAATGCAGAAAAAGAAATATGTATGTACTATCAAAATATGAGTGGCTTCTCTTCTAAATAAAGAGAGATTTCCTTTGCTATTGATGCTTGCGATTGTGATATTATTGCCTTCACTGAAACATGGCTCTATGAAGGCATTACGGTGGAAGAGTTTTTCGATATTTCTGCATTCTCAGTCTTTCGTCTTGACCGCTTTGACGTTACCAAAGTACGTGGAGGCGGTGTTTTGATTGCTGTGAAGCGTATACTTGGAGCTGTTGCTGTGGATATTGATGTTGTTTGTGTTGCTGGTCGTTTACATATTGATCAGTTATGTGTACGTGTGGATGCTGTTGGTGCAGGTATGCTGATATTCCTGAGCTATATTCCACCTAAAAGCTCATTATCTGTCTACAAGAAGCATTTGGAGAATATTGACTTGGTTACCGCATTGACAGAATATATAAATTATAATATTTGTGTTCTTGGTGATTTTAATTGTGGTGATATTAGTTGGTCACATAGTAATGATTCCTGTTTAATGCCAGTTTCTCTTTCATCTGAGACTGAGGTGTTATTGATTGATTCTCTATTATCAAATAATTTAACTCAAATAAATTATGTCACTAATTCTTTAAATAGATTATTAGACTTAGTTTTTATTTCTGATTGTTTAAATTCATACATCATGGAATGTTGTCCTTTATTATCTAATTCTATTCACCATAAGTCAATAACGATTTGTATTCAAAGTTACAATTTCAATAATTTTTGTAAATTCAATAATTCAAGAACATACATAAATAATATAAATTCATAATTCGATACATAAATTCGATTCAAATAGCCTTTCTTCTATGAACCATTGTTTTAAAAATATTAATTGGTCAAACGAATTTCTGAATAAAAATATATCTGAAAAATTCTCTTTGTTTAAACATATTTTTATTAATGTCCTAAATGATTGTGTACCAATGCATCGCAATAAGGTAATTTCTCACCCTGCCTGGTATAATACGAGATTGATTAAATTAAAAAAATGCCAAAAATATTGCACATAAGAAGTATAAGAAATCTCACTCTATTGATGATTATGCACTTTTCTCGCGTCTTAGAAAAGAGTTTGTTTTCCTGTCTAAGTTTCTTTATTGTAATTATATGCGGTCGGTGGAAAGTAACCTTAAAACTAGTCCAGTGTATTTTTGGAAATTTATCAACACAAAAAGAAAAAGTACTGGTTTTCCAACGTTGATGCGCCTTGGTAACAGAAATTCTAGTGATCCTAAGAATATTGCTGATATGTTTGGTGGATATTTTTAAAGTATTTATAATTCGACATCCTCATCCTAAATCGATTTCAACTACGTAAAATCTCTTCCATCTATGGTTGATTGTTCCTGTTTTTCATTTTCTGTTAGTGATGTTGAAGTTGCCCTATCTAGCTTGAAACCCAAAAGAAAACCAGATATCCTGGGATTTTCCCCTATTGTTCTACGTTATTGTGCCAGTTCACTCTGTTTTCCGTTATTAGAATTGTTTAATCAATCACTCTCCGACGGAAATTTTTTAGAAGAATGGAAAATATCTACCATTGAACCAATTTTTAAACCTGGCTCTAGGCATCTAATATCTAATTATAGAGCAATTACTAAACTTTCGGTTATTCCCAAACTGTTAGATATTCTTGTTAAAGATAAATTCAATTTTTCAATTAAACAGTTTGTCAGTAAATATCAACATGGTTTTTGGAAGGGTAAATTAACCTCCTCAAATTTAGTAGAATTCACAAGCTTCTGTATTGATTGCTTAGAAAACCGTAAACAAGTATATGTGATTTATACTGATTTCGTGAAAGTATTTAGTAGAGTAAACTTGACGATTCTCCTTGAAAAACTGAAGGCATACGGTTTTTATGGTCCATTGCTGCAATGGTTTAAAACATATTTATATGTTATGAAGCAATATGTTGCTATAGGAGACTATTTCTCTAAAGAAATCCAAGTTACCTCTGGTGTTCCGGAAGGAAGTCATCTTGGCCCATCTTTATTCCTACTCTTTGTAAATGACCTGCCGAATATATTAAAGCATTGCTATTGCTTTATGTATGCCGATGATATAAAATTTTGTGCAAAAATTTCAACAATAAATGACTGTATGCTGCTACAAAATGACATAAATTCTTTCAGTGAGTGGTGCAGGTCCAACGACTTACTCTTAAATGTAGACAAGTGTGCTTGCATGAATTTTAACAGAACACTTCAAAATATTCTTCCACGTTATTCAATAAATAATATTCAAATAAGAATAGCCGAAGATTTCAGTGATCTTGGTGTTATTTTTGATGTCAAATTAACATTTCACTTACACATCAATTACATTGTTTCTAAAGCGAATTCACTATTAGGATTTTTAAAAAGGAACTCCTCAGATTTCAAGGATCCTTACACTCTTAAAGCTTTATTTTGCAGCATTGTGCGTCCCATTTTGGAGTATGCCTGTGTCGTCTGGGGATCTACAACTGTTCTGAATGTTCAAAGGATTGAAAGAGTTCAAAAGAAATTCTTAAAATTTGCTCTCAGACAATTCTTTAATAATAACGGAATTGAGGTGCATCATTCCTATCATTCGAGGTGTCTTTTACTTGGAATGCAAACTCTTGAATCTAGGAGAAAAGTGTATCAAGTAATGTTAGCTCGTGATATTCTATGCGCAACGGTCGATAGTGAGAATCTACTTAATCGTTTGTATTTGTATGCTCCATCTGAGTCTTTAAGACCGAGACCACTGTTATTTGTATCTCGTCATAACACATTGTATGGTCAGCGTGAGCATATCTCTTTGTGCAGCAAAATGTTTAATACGTACTGTTCAGAATTACATGTATTTTTGTCCAGAAATACTTTTAAAAATATGTTAATTTCTGTCATTAGGCAATGAATTTTTTGTAATTTATTATATCTTAAAATATTTGTAAATTAACTTCAAAATCTGTTGATTGTAAAATCGTAGGTTAAATAAATACAAATAAAATAAATAAATACAAATTCTACATGGGACCTTCATTAAAGGTAAAACTGCTGCTAACGTTCTTGTCTTCACATATTATACAGCCAAGAAAATATACTCAATGCTAATACGCATTGGATTAGGAATTAGGTCAGAATAGGTGTTTTTTTTTTTTTTAATGGATGAGGAATGCTCCCTCATTATTTTATCTCCTGTTGTCGGCAATTTACTAAAATCAATTTACCCGAGGAAATTATCAGCTTACTTAATGATGCTGTAATAAAGGAAAGGACCAAACGCGATGTAAACGGAAAGAAAAAATTAAATCACGAAAGGACACTACTTCAGTTTGTTTCCGATTGGACGTTGGTGTGGGACACTTATTTTTATGGTAAATCCTTTTGTTTATCTATCCCTTTTACCCTTTTCTTGTGCAGTGTATCTATCGTCACCGTCGACCGTCTCCTGTCAGTTGCCATCAAGTCCTTTTTCACCGTCATCACCAGTATTTGCAATCCGTTTTTGTATTTTTTTGCTTTCTTTATCGTTGGTTTTTATCTTAAGGGCTCCTCGGATTTTGTTCTCTCCCCTCGATATGCGTGGGAGGGGAGTATGTTTGTATATGCGAATAGTATCTTTATCCTTTATCTTATACCTATTCCACTCTTTTAGTGCGCTGGCGACCGACGAAAACGTGGCTAATCATTAGAATAATACGACAGGGGGTTTCTTTTTGATTTTTACGATTATATCTCATCCATTTTGTTTTCTTCAAAATGTGACATTTTTATCTTCTTGCAGGTGCAGATAGGAATGAACGATTGAGCGGATGATGGGCGAAGTAAAAACAAATGGACGACACAAAATGAATGTATAATGGATGGTATAGATGGGATACAAGTCGCAAAAAAAGGACGAAAGGCACTTCAATCCGGTTGTTGTGCCTTTATTTTGATCACGATGTCATTCCATTCTATTTGGTTTATTTTCGGACACATCAATGGTGGAACGTGATAAGGATAAGGGGTTAGGTTAAAGTTGTTGGAATTTAGGGCCGCGTTGCCTTGCACAAAACTTCAGATAAGTTACCGAAAGCAATGATAGAAACAAAACGATAGGAAAAGCCATCGCAAAATGGTTGAATGTCTGTATTTTTATTTTAATACAAGTCTTACACAGATAAGATCCTCACAAAGGATATCAGGGAATCCATGTTCAATATATATTGAATGGAGAATAATGTAATTTGTACATATTTGAAAGTGACCAAATATAAATGGAATTTATGCTCGATCGTTATATTGATTGCAAACCCCACCGGCGGACCAGTAGGTAAAGCAGTTAAGTATGAGTGTTATGATCCCTTTAGTCGTGATCATAGCCTGACCAACATTATGGAGGAAGAAGAAGAACTAGAAGAAGACAAAATTCTATTGACCGTAGCTGTCATATGAAGTTTTTTTCCGTTCAGTGGTAACAGTGAAATGCAATTTTGTAGCGAGGTGTTTTATTTGGGGTCGATGTAAGCATACCGCTACATTCAGGCTAAAATTTAAAACAATAACACTGCGTTCTGTTTAAATAATTTTTATTTTTCACTAGGTATGCTTCAATTTTGAATCTTCTAGTAATAAACTTATTTCATATACCTACCACAATTTTCAATAGCCTAACCACGACAATTCATAAGCACTCAAATCTCTTATTTATTTTCATCGCCGATTCAGAATTTCTCTCCCTCTCTTTAAATCGCGGCAAGATTTCACTTTACTTATTCAAAAAAAACATCATCAAAAGTTCCAAGCTGAAAAGTGAAAAAATTCGGTGGCGCTCTCGTGTAATTTAAGAGTCAAAATTGAAAATCACAATTTTTAAAAATAATATTAGTGAATTGCGGCAATAATTATATTTTTTAAGGCTTAAAAACGTGCGAATATAGAATTTTTTTTTGGAGTTATACTTCTTTTGCGGCATTGAGGGCAACATTTCTATTACAACGAAAGCTTAGTAACGCAAGCAGTCGGATACCGGAACCCACTTCGCATTTACCGAAATTCGGAGCCCAAAATATCGATATCGATAACAAAAATAAGCTGGCTTCGAAATCCGACTAATTGAGAAATTGAGTCCGAGTATTCACCAGGATTGGCACTCGGGCGAACTTTTGGTGTTTTGTACGTTTTTGGAAAGATTTTATCCAAAAGACACTTTTTTTTCAGCAACCCTAAAGGCAAAAAACTTTCTATGAAGTAATTGTTCCAAACAACTTTAACTAAATACTTACCGAAAAATAAAACTTTGATTTCCAATGATTTCTTCAATAAAACGTTTTTTTTAAGTAGTGGGCATGTCAGTGGGCGGATTTTACAATTCATGATATGAGCATTTTGGATCTTTTGAGAGTAGGGGAAGGTAGTGTACCTTTGACCGGATTTCAGTTTTTTGCCAATATTTTATGTGTCGTTTTTATACTCTATTCTAAGGGTATATTAATTTTAACGTATAGTTTGTAACATACCTTAATATTGCCCGTAGACCCGTAAAATTTACTATATTTCTGATCAGCATCGATAGTAATGTCGATCTAGCCATGTCCGTCCGTCCGTCCGTCCGTCCGTCTGTCGGCAAAAATTAGGCCTTCAAACTGGACCTAGAGAGCTGAAATTTTAACCATATACTCTCTAGGGTCCCGAAATAATCAAGTTTACGAATTTTTGAAATCCGCCCACACAACCGCCCACAAACTCAAAAAAACAAAATTTTGGAAAAAATCTAATTTTGAGCTAGAAAGCTGAAATTGTTTATATATGATCTATGACTCCTAAAACTGCTCGGGATAAAAAAATTTCAAAATCCGCCCTCTGACACACCCACAAATAAATAAAACAATTTTTTTGAAAATCCAAAGTTTGAGCTAAGGAGCTGAAATTTATAATATATACTCTCTAGGGGCCCTTTATGCTCATGTGTTAATGTTTTTTAAATCCGCCTACTGACACGCCCACAATTAAATAAAACAATTTTATTGAAACACCCAAGTTTGAGCTAGGGAGCGTTTTTTTTGATAAAATCCTTTAAATATTATATAACAAAATATGTAGGGCGTTCTTAACAATTCAACCATACTTATACTTTTGTCACGCCCACTTATGAGGGATAGGAATAAGAATAGGGTATCCAACAGTTCGCCCAAGCGGACTGTAGCCCGTCCCTATGTTTTTTTTTTTTGTTACAACCTGATATGGCGAAATTACCAAAAGGATATTGCTAACCATTCCTTAGAAAACTTTACTTTTATATGCTAACCTCAAACGGTCCAAGGTACAAGACGTGAGTGTACCTTGGACGGAAAATATTATTGAAAGTTTTTCTATAGTTTAAATGTGAAAGCTTTAATTTATTTCAATAAAAAGTAAAAATGGTACCATTCTTTATTTATTTCAAAAAAACAGCAAAAAAACAAACCATTATCTTAAAGTTTTTGTGCTTGATTAAAAAAATTTTTTTGATTGATTAAAAAAAAATAAAAAACTCTTTTACTAAAAAAAACTTAACAAAGGACTTCAATATTATTTAAAAACTTATTTTAAGTGAACAACATAAAAGAAAAACAAATTTATCACTTCAATATTATTTAAAAATTGTCATTAAAGGACAAACCAATGGTCCAAGGTACACGCGCTATGATAGGTCCAAGGTACGCTTACACCACTTTAGCCAAACAAATTAGATTTTAACGTAGTATTCAAACCACATACGAACGACAATGTGTTCCTACCAAAAGATTATTAATACACTTACCGAAATCGATTAAAGTAGCGAAAAAGAGACAGAAAACTAAGCACTACATAACTTCAGAATATATATATATATAAAAATAAATACTTTTTTCATTGAAAACTATGTTTATTTTTTTCTGCCGATTCGTGCAGCTGTGCTTTCTATAAGACAAATGAACAGGAGATCAACATTTCACAGAAGGACCGGTTTTTGCGTGCTTTGTATTTTTCTGAAAATTGGCACTCGGACCAAGGTACACTACCTTCCCCTATATATTCCAAATCTTAGTTTCCAAGCTCAGACTATGACTTTTTGATAAAACTGTTTTTTTTTTAATTGTGGGCATATAAGTGGTGACCTTGGCATCAACTGTAAGGCGTACGCCAATGACATTGTATTGATTGCCGGGGGCATGTTCGAAGAAACCCTTGGGGACATCATACAAAGGGGGCTTAAAGTAACCAAGGAATGGTACCATACTGTCGGACTCAACATCAACCCGGCGAAAACAACGATAGTACCATTCACAAGGAAAAGACAACTTCAAAGACTTAAGGACATTAGCCTTTCAGGCACGACACTGATATCAGTCAAAGAAGGAAAGTATCTAGGACTTCATCTAGATAGTAAACTCCTCTGGCGAAAACATACAGAGGAGATATCCAAGAAGGCCACCCGCGCTCTCATGATATGTAGGAGCATGGCGGGGAAGGCATGGGGATGTAGCCCAAACATCCTGCGATGGATATACATTGCAATTGTGAGACCAATGATCACATACGGAGTGGTAGCATGGGCGAAACGAACCAGTCTCGCCACAACAAGAGAGACACTCGGCAAAGTGCAAAGACTGGCGTACCTGTGCATTACCGGAGCAATGCGTAGCTGCCCAACCTCAGTCATGGAGATGTTATTGGAATTGACGCCTCTACGCATCATGGTGATGAATGCCGCAGACAAAACAATCCTAAGGATGGCAAAGGAAAGAATTGGAAGATGGAAATGCATCGGTTCGAAAGAACACGGTGACTTACTCAAAAAACTTCCACTTCTTGGCATACCTAGGGACGACAGCATCAGGAAATTCAACTTCGAGAAGAATTTCCAGATAAAGCTCAGCAATAAGGAGAACTGGAGCAATGAATCCACAACTTATGGACTGAGCAACCACACAACAAAGTGGTACATAGACGGCTCGAGGACCGAGGAGGGAACTGGTGCAGGAGTGTTTGAGCCAGGAACTAATCACTACGAATTCATGGGCAAATGGACCAGCATCTTCCAGGCAGAAATATGTGCCAAAGACAGGTGCGTTCGAATCAACCTCGAGAAAAACTACAGAAATTGCAACATATCAATAATGTCTGACAGCCAAGCAGCCATAAAGGCTCTTGACGCCTACGTCATCAAGTCAAAACTCGTGTGGGAATGACTACAAGGAACTAAATAGACTAGGCAAGAATAACAGAATTTTCATCTGCTGGGTACCTGGCCATGTTGGCATTACAGACAATGAAGCAGCGGACTTTCTGGCAAGAAAAGGGGCAGAGGAACCCTTCATAGGACCTGAACCGTTCTGCGCGAAAGAAGAACACACTCTACGCGAAGAGTTCAGGAGACTGGAGGAAGAACCAAGGGCCAAAACCTTTCTCAATCTCCAAGGTCTGAGGCAAGCAAAGAAACTCTTAGAAAATTACAACTAAAAGAGGCTTGTATCAGCCTTAACAAAAACAACCTTAGAATCCTAACAGGCTTGCTCAGGGGGCACTGCAGACTCAAGGAGCACCTGAGGAAAATGGGTATATTAGAGGACGGACTCTGCAGATTCTGCATTGAAACCGCCGAAACTCCAGACCACATACTGGAATCCTGTGGGGCACTGGCCCACAAAACGATGAGATATTTGGGCAGGCACCAAATAACAGACAAGGACATACAAACCATGCACCCACAGCTCATTCTCAGATTCGTCAAAGAAACTGGACTGGATGCTGTGCTCTAGGGAGTGTGACCTGCCAAGGATAAATCAGAGCAATACCTCGACACGCTTTACAAAAGAAGTATCTAGAGAGGGCTGTGAAAGAGAGCATGAACGTCTCCGAAGCACAGGCAGGGGCCACAATAGACCAATAGGTCGCAGTGTAATATACCCTAAATAAATATTATTATTAGTGGGCGGAATGTATCAATTCTTATACAAGGTGGCGCAAAAGTAATCCTCCTATCAGAAAATGCTATAAATTTTGCGATTGGCCCCTAATGTCAGTTCTGTTTTGACATTTGTGTAGTAAACACATGGGAAATACACGTTAATAAACAATGTTACGCTACACTGCTCCAGAACGCGGAATATTGGCGACTATTTACTTGAGCAATAATCAGTCGGTGACCAAAAAACATGGGAAGGTTATTTTTGCGCCACCTTGTACTTGAATGTTTTGGGCGCCTGAATAGTACACGTTTCAAGTTTCAGCTTTCTAGCTCTAGTTTAATGGTTGAATTTTTGCCGACGGACGGAGATGGCTAGATCGACATTACTATCGATGCTGATCCCGAATATAGTAATTTTTAGAGGTCTAAGGGGCAATATTAAGGGATCTAACAAGCGATGAGTAAATTAAAAATAATATATAAATATAAAAACTATAAAAAAGACTGCCAAAAAATATCTTAACCGCACACCCAAACACTTTTTCTTACCAAAGGTGATGTTGAAAATGTATTATCATGAGAAATGCTGAAAAAATACTGGTAAAAGTATTGAATAGTATTATGAAAAGTATTAGTAAGCTAACATAGCATAGCATAATATGGCCCTACTCATTATTGAATTAACTAATTAATATTGTAAAACATCATTATACCTATTCGAGAAATCAAATTCAAATTTCGAAATTTTCATTCACCGAAAGGGCACAGCACAACACTTTGTGGACATGCTGCTGGCTGTTAAGGAGTTGTTTGTGTGGCGGAATCCATTGGATATCGGAACCAGACATTTTAATAACCGGAAGAAGTGGTTTCGAGATGCTTCAAATTTTGTGGACACAATGATGGCGGCTAGTGAGGGGTTGTGTGTGTGGCGGAAGCAGCCAAATATCTAAACCCAAAAATGAAAAAAAAATATCGGTTGTGGCGAAACATGAAACAGCACTGTACTTCCAGCCGTCCACTTCACGTGGTAGTAATTGTAAGATATGGGTGTTCATTCAAAAGAACTGAAAAAAGATATTTTAACAAATGTCTCTAGAAACCACACTTACTGTATTCCAGGTTATTTTGAATACAGTAAAGTTTTATCAACTATATTTCGCATCTGGTTACACATCAAAATTAGTTGTATGCTTGGCGTTAAGGGCCCGGCCCATTAAATCTTTTGCATCTGTTGTTTGGACGAATCCGGCAACTTTAACAAAAGGAACCGTCAGCCGAAAACACATTGGTTGCATTTTAATATGACGTTTGCCAAACCTGTCACTGAACGATCCAATTACCTTAGATGCCAGTATAGTACAAAATTGTTCATTTCACACCTAACTCTGTATTACAGTGATGTAACTAACAAACATGAAAATCCCTCTCGGGTAGGAAAAAAATCTTAAAAATTCCGGATTTGTCAACCTGTAACATTAATGCGCGTATAGGGTTTGGTTTAGAAGCCTATTTTTTTAATGGACAACCTTTCTTGAATTTCTTTTAAAGAAATCATGTAATGCAATCCGTGTAAGATGACATTAAGCAATTCACGATGTTCTCAAACTATTTCTGAAAGAAGGTTTATTGAAATAAACATAACATAAGGGACTTTTTGAAAAATAAATTTTCAAAATCAGATCAATTGGTTATGGGCCACCTTGGATAAGAACACGTGTATTCTATATTGCTCTTCGTTGAATCAACGGATCCGATTCAATGACGGATTGTATGGGTCGGGCCCTTTAGACAAAATAAACCAGGAGAGCATTAAAAAATGAAAAAACAGCAAACTGACTCTTGCAAGTATTTTTTTACCTTTATGAGTCTAATTTTCAAAATGCTCCAAAACTCACAAAAAAAAGAGCCCCGATTCTTTTCGATATTTAGGGTTTATTTATGGTCCTCAACTACTTCCAATACATTTTTTTTTACTTATGCCTTACAGTAAAATCTAGGCAGTTCATATTTTCATCAATCGCGGTTTAAATCAGAAGTCACTCTGTTCGTTGTGTAACATATTACTTCCAATCGCCTATTATCTGAACTCACCTCCACACAGGAAGTTGAATTATTGATTGCATATTGTACCCGAAAAAACTAACTTGACCAATAGCCATGATTTAGAGGTTCACTCAACTTTCTTAGTATACTTTTATCAGCCTATTAATTTTCTCGACCTGCCAATTTGCCGGGGATGAAGCCATGTAACCTTTACATGCGCAATGTTTTGCTTCAACAAAAAGTCCTCAAATTTGAATGACGTAAAGCAAGTTCCCCTATCGGATATAATTAGTATTGGTCGGCTGTAATTGCTTTAGTTTTTGTCGAGAGTGGCACTAGCTTTGCTTGTGCTAGTCGAGATTGCCGGTTATAATTTAACAATTTTGGTGATAGAATCAATTACAACTAATCTGAGTTTTGTTTTCAGCTCAAAGCCTTTAATGGGCCAAAACCATCAATAAATACTGTGTTGAAAGGTAATGTTTTTTTTTTGTTAATATTATACAGGTGACGTTCCCTGGTACGAACTAGGGGGTATAAGGTATATGATACACTTGAGATACTACAAGTTTAAATGCTCCACTTGACGTTATGGCGTGCTCGATTTCCTCAAAATCTGACTGTCTCTCCTTATGCACAGCAGCGTTTCCTAAACTCGTGAACTTGTTTCCGGAGCACTTAAATTTCCCATGGGTTCTTTAATATGCTGAAGTCCACGTCAAGCTAATCATCTTAAGTATTAGCA
Organism: Portevinia maculata; assembly: GCA_949715645.1. Lineage (NCBI taxonomy): Eukaryota > Metazoa > Arthropoda > Insecta > Diptera > Syrphidae > Portevinia > Portevinia maculata. The sequence continues at coordinate 32,090,487 of OX454527.1, forward strand.
GAAACGTTTCAGTCATTTATAATTTCAGGAAAATTGTATACACTAAGAGAAAATTACCACCCCCAATTTCGAGTTCTAAAAACATCATTAAAAGTACCTAAATAAATTATAAAATACTTTAAGAACGTGCATCTTCAATTAGGTAAGCAGTTCAGTTAACTTGATAAAAATTTCATTATTTACCTCAAATTGGTGTGTTCCTCATTCTTTATATCTAAGCTAAATATGGCGGACGCCTCAGAGTGTGGATGCTCGACTGCGAAGCCCTACGGCAATAGTAATATTCTACATTCTCTATCGAGAGAACCCGTACTGCATTCAGCAGCTTATATCAATTCCAGAACGCTTACTACCTGGGTTGGCATGTAGATTTCTACGTAGATTAAGTGAGGTAAAATACTCAGTCTGATTCGCCATGTAAAATACCCAATGTAGAAAACATTTTTTTAATTTTATACATTTTATTTATAATGAATAATAATACATTTATAATGAAAAAAATAAATACTTAATATCGTAATGAAGATATTATTCGTCCTCGCCTCCAGAACAAATATCATTCGTCCGCAAAGAAAAGTAAACTTTGAACAATTTCTTAGACGATTCAAATGACAATTACGAGTCTCACTATGAACGAATGACCAATTCGAAAATAAACGCTCCAACTGCGCAGTCGATGCTGGAATCAAAAGAAGTTTCGTCGCAAGCTCTGCAATTTGTTTATGTTGACGCAATGCGTAGAACCAGTATGTTTTGTGCATTGTGATTTTTTTTCTTTCCAGTGAATAGAAAATTCCTTCGCCTGAAGTAAACATACGGAGCGATTCCAATCCATCTGAATCGAGTAACTCAAAAAGGTATTCGTTAACATCATCTTTCTGCAGATTACTCAACTTTTGGTCGCTGTAAAGTGGATGCAAAAAGTGTGCCGCCATTGCAACACTGTTGAAGACATTGCTTTTCGTACAGCGAGTAACGGCGAGCGGGCGAAGCTCGTCTGGTGCTTGGTCGAGTAAAACGAGCCATTCTTCGACGGCTTTAGTAACGTAAGATTTACTTTTTTGGCACAAATTGATAAGTTTGGTGCCAATTGGATCCATAATTTCATACATTTTTCTAACTGACTCCACAAAACTTGCGTTGGAAAGTATTTGAGTCACACTTGGATCTGGTTTTCTCGATTTGGCGTCCTCGTCATTTTCGTCTACGTTTTCCTCGTCTTCGTCAGTGGCCACTCTTTTCATGTATGTTAAATTGTCAATGAACGATTTGAGTGCTTTACGGGAGCTCGCAAAACGAATCAGCGAATACAATACTGGTTTCTTGCTACCTGCATTTTTCAAACGAACTTCTAGTTTCAATTTCTTGAAAACAAAATTCCAATAATTATTTACCGGTGCGCAATCAATCGTGCTTTACACGAATTTAATAAAACATTCCAACATAACTGGCATTTGGGAGCCACTTTTCCAAAACCTTCCCAATATTCTTGTATGATGGAGTTGGCTGTGCAACCGGTGCTGATACTCCACTTTCTTTCATCATTTTTTCAAAAATATTCGGCATTTAATATTTTTATTATTTAATAAAGACAAAGAACGATACGTTTGATTGCGAGCTTGGAACACAAATGAAACGAATTTGACAGTTCGGTACATACCTACTACATTTTTGGTTATGTGCAGCATTTCGGCGTTGCATGTTGGCTGCATTGGGTAGGCCGTAATTAAAGGTTCACTCGGGTATGTTCAAAAGCCCTGATATTTAGCGAACACTAAAATGTAAGATTATTTGCAAAACTGCATCATCGAGGTTTTCTACATGTAGAAAACATGTAATCTACGTCGTGTTTGCAGGCCGATTGAAAATCATGTAGTTTTGCCGATTGAAAATCATATAGTTTTGCCAACCCAGCTTACTACAAAGCATTTGGATGTTCTCACCTCACCACAAGATCAGAATGGCAAAAGGGACATGCGACTTAAGATTTTGATCTGACAATCTACAGTAAACCGACGGCTTTTATTCAAGCAGAAAAAGGATTATAAGGAATATGTGTTGCAAATTTATTAAGTTAAAGCAAACTCGTCGATACCCTAAGCATATTCCTATCACCCAAAGTTGGGCGACATAAACATTTCTTAAATTGCCCTACACAACTTGAGAATGGTATTAATATTTCATTAAGGTGTACATGTTGTAGCAAAGAAAACATGGAATACCTGCATATAGCGCTGGTATGTTCTTTAAATCTGTCTTTGAAGGTTCTTCCTGTTTGTCCTATGTAGTATTTTTCACAGTTGTTGCATTTTATTTTGTATACCTCGGATAAGTTTTTCTTATCTGTTTTGGTTATTGTCTTTAATATTTTTTGTATATTGTTGTTTGTCCTGAATGATATGTTAATATTTTGTTTTTTGCATTGTTGTTGTATTATTTGTGGCAGTATATTAATGTATGTTATGGCTGTATATTTATTTTCTGTTGTGTTGCTGTTGTTGTTTTGTAGATATGTGATATTGAATATTTACTTTGTATGGGAGCTGACACGCCCACTGGTCCGATCACGCCCATTTTTCCCATGACTATTCACATTAACAAATAATCAACGTGCACAAATTTCTAAGACTACGGCTATTATAGTACTGTAGATATATGATATTAATGATATTAAATATTTACTTTGTATGGGAGCTGCCACTCCCACTGGTCCGATCCCGCCCAGTTTTTTCCTGATTATTCAAATCAGTAACATATGGGATACTGCAATGTTTCAAAACTCTTGCTATCACAATAGTCAAGATATATGATGTTATTCAATTTATGTGGGAGGGGCCATGCCCACTTGAAATATACTCGTATTTAGCCGAAAACCTAATTTGGGCTATAACCTTTCAAATGAAACCGGTTTGGGCCAAATCGGTTGGATAGTTTTAGAGTCTATAGATGACAAACATACAAACATTGTATTTTATATATATAGATATATAAATATATTTTGAATATTTAAGTATTAAATTTTGGATTAGCATAACTACTACATGTTTCTTTTCCTTTTCCGCTGTCATATTATTGTTTGACATATCTTATCAACCCTTGTATAAGGTATTATTTTGTTCCTTTTGGTTGGTATGTATCATAAAACTATTGATAAAAATATATTTCAATTTCCAAATAGTTCTGCTATATCTAGTTAAAGCCTCTTTTCGAAAATAAAGTAATTTATATATGAAAAATAGATTGGTTTTAAAACAAAGAAAAAAGTATATAGCACTATTTTGATTCGCACACAACTTTTCAAACCGCTATATCTTTTCATTTTTAAAACATTTAGTTTCTAACTAATGATGTTTTTTTAAAGCTTTCTCTGAGACGCAGATGTCTGTATATCATACTCCATTTATGCCAAAAAGCATTATAGGCACGTTTTGATAATAAGTGGCACTTGTGCGGTCTACAAAAATCCATACCTGAACATATAATCCAAACATATTTACTAAGAACGTGACCGCCACAGGACCTTTTAGACTCAGACAGAACAACGTTTGGAAACCTAGTTGTTTTGGACATACGAGCACGGTAGACATCTTTAATCAAATGGGACTTTTGTCAGTCACGGATTTCGAGACCCCAAGGTATGACTTGGAACATAACATCAAGGTCTTTAGTCCAGACTGCGGTGTTGCTTTGTTGGGTTCGCGGAAACGATGGATTGGAGGGAAATGAAGCAGTTGCAGCAAATTAGTTGATCAGACGCGCTTCTGAATTAGATATCCTACAAGCTGATATACTAGTATTCTTTTACTAGCCTTCAAGAAGGTTAAGTAATTTTTAAATGGTGTGATTTCGCTAATTACCAATGGAAGATCATAAGCGTTTGTGTGATAACCCATTGTTTGCAAAATAGCAAGTGCTCTAATATCCTACAAATGAAATCAAATCAGTGTGTTCAGCGTAGTATTTATCGGGCAATGCATCATGAGCAACATGGCTGGGGAATTTTTAATAGCCTGAGTGGCTTGGCTGGGTTATTTTTATTCCCATTAAAAAGTTTCAAATAGATTTAATTGGATTGTTTATCGCATGTCTTACTATGTACTTTAAGGTTGCTCACAATGTGACTTTTGTAGGTTCTGGTGAAAATCACACACATTGCGCACATAGTGACATCGAATTCAACCTACAAATTAAACATGTTTTAGGATTAGGCGTTTTGACCCCAATCCTAGAACAGGTTTTTTGATCCCAACCAACTCAAGCATCTACAAATCGGTGCACCAATAACATACTTTTCTAAAGAGTCGGATAGTTTCTCTTCGGGGTGCCAGATTTTCTACACTGGAGCACTCAGAATCAATACTGGTCCATTATAATGCCAGAAAGGCATACCAAAGGCACACCAGATACTCGTAGCTTCTTATGTCGAAACATATTAACACAAAATAATGGCGGTTAATGAGGTAAGCCGTCTCTAAATATACTTCGGAGCAGAAAAAAAATCCCAATATCTGTGATGAACAAAAAAAAAATAAGCTTAAATCGCATTAAAAGTTGCAACCTATCCCTGCCACAAAAGCCATAAGCACTCGCTTGTCCTTAAATTTGAATAAATACAATAATCCCCTGGTCTGGCATGTTATCACTCTACAAAATTATTTCCCTCGTATATCCATTAAAAAGGACATACTTCGGATATTATTACATAGCATAAACAAATTATTATTCCGAAGTACTCTTTATGCTTTCTATTCGATCGTGTACATCGAATCCCCATTTGGATTTGGAAAAATATAAATCCCAAATCCTCCACCCTTAGCATGTGTGTCAGAGCAATTCGTGTTCGCCTCATAAATTCCTAAGCACTCACTTACAACCCCCAGAGGAGGACTTCCTCCAGTCAGACATTAAGCGCAAACGGTTTCGATGATTTATGAACATTCGGCGATGAATGAAGTGCGGGCGAGGTTTAGTTGGAGCTCACCGCCGCCATGCTACTGGCTTGCCAACCTAGAAAAAGACTAACTGATTGCAGAGAGATATGAGAATGGAAATTGTTCAACAAATCGTTTGATGGATATGAATTTCTGATTTTGTTTTCCATATGAATTAATACGAGTACATCCTTGCCAAAATGCAAGAAAAAAAAGTCCGTTTACCCTAAGGGAAATTATATCTTTTACCATTCTATCCTTCGGATATGCACAAGTTATTACAAGAAAACGTTTCATTTCCTTCGAAGCGGTTTACATTGTCCCCATTAGAAGGATATGGTAGCTTTTCAAAATCATTGTATTTTAGACGTTTTCGTTTTATTTTTTGCGCTTCTTTTTAACATTCTTTTTATTTTTAGTTGACAAGGAAATTTAGCAAATACGCGACCATACGATGACGTTTCAAGGAGGGGAAAAAAACAACACCGACCACCGGAGTAATCATCAAAAAATGTTTCCACAATGAAGTCTCACTTTGAGCACGCAAGGATATCATTCGAGGCGCGCACAAATCCCCGATGAATAGAAAAATTGCGTTAAGCAAGGCGATGAAAAATAAAAGGAAAAACAGAAATATGAACCCGAATAGCCTGACCCACTTGGAAAGAGTCAGTGTGCTCCATGCTGTGTTAAACCGGGATAATGATTTTCATTTAAAGGTGTGTAGTCACGATTTTTGTGGTCGTTTCGAGAAGCTCTTGTGAGCCTGCTAGATACAGGCACAATGGTCGGCACAAGACGCAAGCAGATTATTGCTGTCATCTGTAAATGCTTTGCGTTGATTAATGTTGTGGCACTTTCAATCGTCTTAATATGCACACGCCATAATAATTTGATAAAGAATATGACTGGCTATTGCCTGTCGTAAGCGGTTAAGATAGGTAGGTATACCTTACCTAGACCCCGTTTTCATGTATTTGCGCCCAAGTTATGAAAGGTGACGCAACATTTTTCTGCAGTGGTGGTATTAGCGGTTTATGAATTAGTTTAATTCACAAAGAGCATTTTCGATTTAATTTATTTGAAAAATTTCGTTTAATTATGTAAAAAAAACCAAAGAACAAAATTTATAATTTTACATTTTATGAAGTTTATGAAGCTGGAAGACCACGATGGCGGACCAGTATTGATGCAATTAAGTGGGAGAGTAATAATCCATTAAATCCTGATCATAGACTCACCGCCATTAAGGAAGAAGAAGATGAACTTCATAAAGTAAGTATAATGAAATCTTGAAAGGAGCACACCTGTCTGTGCAAATAAGGTTAGGTCATGTGAAACGGACTAGTGTGTGGTATTATGCCCTTGGTGTTAAGCATGTTGTTCGTGGAAGACCGAAATGGAAGAACTTCTTGAAAAGAAATTGATATTTTGATCAATTAGACGACAAGATCTACAAGAAAGGTGAGCCTATGCAACCAAGGCATATCAGTCATATGCTTACTGTCGCATATAGGATCCTATCTTATATATATGTATACGTCTCAAGCCATTCTGCAACACACAATTTTCATATTGAGGCAAACCCTAGAAAAGACTAACGTATTTAAAGTCAGGAGCTCTATATGACGATAAACAAATATGCGATCCCGGCAAAACTGCTCCAACTGTGTCACGTGACTTCTTTCATCTTGTTCTGGAGAAAAAAAATGCGCAGGGCAGGTTTAAACACGGAACAGATCAATAGATCCGTTCAGCTCCTGGGGTATGCGGACGATATTGACATCATCGGCCGTTCACAGCATTTCGTGTTAGAGGCTTTTATGGTGATTGAAGAACATGCGAAATTGGCTGCTTTTTAGACATAGAAGGTGCTTATAACAATCGGTATACAGAAACCATTACCTCCTCACTTCAGGAGCTTGGTTCGGAAAATTGTCTGACAAACTGGACAATGCTCAGCAGAAGTGAGGTATAAAGTTGAACTAACCTTCGTTAGCGGATCCTAATCAGAACAATCAATCGATTTCATTATGTTCGCCAGGAGATATGTCCCAAAATGGGACAAACCAAAACTGAAGGTACATGGGCTTTATATTCAACTCCAACTAAAATTGGAAGCGGAATACAGAACAGAAAATAAATAAAAGGCTGTGTACACCTTCTACACCTGGAGGAAGGTTTTGAAAATAAGTTGGGCTTGGAATAAACATAGTGAATTGGTTGTTCACGGCAATGCTAAAACCCATTCTTGCATTCTTTAATTTTTTGCAGTTAATATTAAATTCTTGCCTAAAATTTTGAGCAAGGTATAGAGAATTGAGAGCTTTGGTATAATAGGTGTACTGCAATTCACATCGCAACTCGGTCTGGAGACATTGCTGAACCTGCAAACCCTTGAGCTCTTAATAAAGAACAAGGCAGCCAAACGTGCTCTTAGACTCAGAGAAAACGAAACCTGGAAACCTTGCTAGTTGAAACTCTTGAGCATTTATAATATCTATAATCGGTGAGGAATTATACCATGCACTGACTACGCAAAACCTAGGTATGACCACGATAAGAGCTTTAAAAATCCTTACACCCGATAGCCATAATTGGATTTTCCCCAACACTGTCATCAAAGGTATACACATCTTCATAGATGGCTCAAAGAAGAAAAATGGAATTATGGCAGGAGGCTTCTCAGAAGCTCTGAGTGTCCACAAGTCATACCGACTGACAGTTTGCTACAGCGTTTCCAACCTGAGCGCTACAAAGCTTAGAAAGCAGCTTAGGCATTGCGTGGACAATCAGACAGCACTTAAAGCAATCAACGCCAGTCTTGTAAATGCGAAATGCACAAGACAGTGCATTTCAGCACTAAAGAGCAAAAAACCATGGCACAGTGCTGTTTTGTTGGGTTCCTGGATATGTTGGACATGTTGGTTATAAAAAGTTTTCTGTCATACAACTTAAAAATGAGCAATTCTAAGAAATGGTTGATCATTCAAAACAACTCAAAAACGAAATTGACAGAAGCATCCTAAAAATGCAAAATGTGTTATAACACAAAAAACCATTTCGAAAACTTATTCAAAATCCTTTAAATGTTGTATAACAAAATATGTAGACCGTTCTTAACAATTCACCCATACTTTAATTTTCGCCACGTCCTCTTTATGAGAAAAAGTAATATCCATCAGTTCGACCAAGCGGACTGTGGCCTTTCCCTATGTTTGTTATATGCTTCGACTGAATTAAAACCGTTTTTGATGCAAATTTGTATTCTATATTGACTCGAAGATGCACAGGAGATTATCATCCAACGCCAACAAGTGCAATGCATCACGGCCATTGGCGGGAACTGTTAGTATTGTTTTCATCGGTGAATCCGTTATTCTCAGATCGCCAATTCTCAAGTTCGGTACGCAGATAGAAGTGGCTTACCAGTGCCCTATTCCCATTGTCGTGGTTATGGCGAATAGGATTGTTCACCGCAAAGCAAATCAACTTTCTCCTCTGAGTCCTCGACAACGAAAAAAACGTCGTTTGGAGCAACACTTTCCGAACTTTAATCAGCACTGTTTGTCTGTTCTCTATTGTCTGGCAGATTCGAATACGAAGAATATCATTGTAATCCTTCCTCCTGAACCACTCATTTATCTTTAAATCAAAAGCCTCTTTTCCAATGAAATCACATCAAACAAACAATCTGAAACAAAATCTCCCACATCATGTTGTGTATTTGTATCCATTTAATATGTTGTCCAACATCAGGGGTATCTATCCATTTAATAGGTTGTTTTCTGTTTTTTTTTAATCTTATTTTCGTTGCCATTCATCATGTGTATGGCCTTATATCTTTGGATTTCCATTCACATCACTTTACCTCTAAATTTACCAGCTTTTACCAAATTGATAGCCCCACCTGCAATCGCTCCTCAGGCGGATACGAAAATAAATTTAATTTCGTTAAAAAGTTCACCTTCACTTCCATTAAGCCAACGTTTTTTCCAATAAAACCGTCGATATAATATCCTGAGAAAATTAAGACCATAAGATAAACATACAGAATTTTGTTTGCTGCCATAAGCCATCATGATCTCCGAGTCCGAAAGAAAGACAGTGAAACAAAACGCAAACTACCATTTTGTTACGAATTTCTACTCTACTCGGTGGATTGTATCGAACCAAATTCACTTAAATTAATTTAATTGAATTCTTCTCCCCATACGTATCAAATAAATTTCTTTTAGCTCTTCAGGACCATAGCCTGCCATCATCAGTATCAAAAGCGAACCACTAACCAACAAATAAGAACTTATTCCGAAGCTAAGTTTCCACTTGGAGATCACATCTCTATACACAACGAAAATGAAAAATAAAATCAGCCTTCGTCCTATCAGACTTCTATCGAAAGGCAAAAGCCAAATAGATGCCAACAAAAAAGAAAATCCTCAAATAATCAAACGAAGAAACACCAAAAACAAGCGAAAGGGAAAAGGACAAAAAAAACAAACCCAACCCAAAATTGAATACCCGTGAAAATCCTCGAGGAAATTGTGATAAGGATTTTCCCTTTGGCATACACTCTCAGACAAACCATTCGGTGAAGAACACTTAACATCTGACAATCACACTTCACTCGTTGGGACATCAACTACACCATTATCCCGCCAACTAGGTACAGGAAAAATCTTATTCGATGGATAGCAGGCCGAGCTGGCTGGGATATCAACATAACCATTTCAGCAGTGGGGTGAATTTCGGAAACGAAAACAACAATCACGGCTGAGAATTCAGCAAATCAGCAAAACTAACAACGCTACACACAATGACAGCATGAGAGCAAAATGAAAAAAAAAAACCGATAAAGGATACGGATTAGGAAGACGACTGTACTACTATTGCCCGGGGACCGAAGGGAAAGCTCTGTAGGCTGCAGAACATCGTGGATTCAATTGAGGCGATTTCAACTAAAACATGAATAATGTTTTCTCAATGCTTGCATAGCATTTGAAAAAGTAAAACCAAAAAAAGAAGAAAAATTCAAATAATAGTAATAGGAATAGGATCCACATCCTAACTAAAGGTGAACATCAACCAGAGAGAAACATGACAAAAAATTACACTCCATTGTATGTATGCTCTGTGCACTCACACTTTTTCAGTTTTGGAAATAAATTTGTTCGGTCGAACAAGGAGATGTGGCATCGATGAAGTGGTGTTTCAGCAAGGAAAAGAATCCAATTCAAAGACAACTCCTAGATTGGCCTTCTTGTTCGAGTTCATCTTCAGCCAATACCAAGTACGAGATCGTATTCCTATATATATATTAAACCAATTGCAATAGAAATAGAAACAGAATTTAATTCATTCCACCGGATTCATTCCTTTCGTAGATACATTTGTCGGATTTTCTCTTATTTTCGCCTTCTTTGCCGTCGTCGCCCTCAGTTGTAGATTTACTTTTTCCAGACGTTTGCAGGACATCTATCATACATCATAGAGCATGTTAGGAATATCAACTTTCGACACACTGACACTGGCAAGCTGTTAAGTGCACTTGACGGTAATCAAGATTTGAGAAATCATTCGAATCATATTAGATACTATACAAGAACTCTGTTCGGACATGACGTACACTCAGATATGGAGAAAACGACGGAAATGAAACGAATACTTGGATGAAAAACATGTGAAAGGGATAAATTTCAAACCATGTTACTGCAGTTTCGTGGTGAGGTCATGCAGAATTTGGTATCTATTAGTTTAAGATATAGATTTACCCAACGGAATCGAAACGGAGTCATTTTGTGTAGCACTTTGGATTTTCAAACATTGCCAGTGTTATAAGCAGGACAGAAGTACTGGCGTGGCGAAAGGATATCGATATAAGATGGATTTATTCACCAAGTAGGATCATGAGATTTCTGGCAGATTATTTCGGGAAATGAATTTTTCCATAGGATGGGTGGCAAGCCTTGATTTATTGATTTTGTGTTTGGAGCAAGGTTAACCATGCATAAAGGCAAATATGATGTGAAATTTCTCAATTTCTATAATAGACAGAGTTTTATATGCGATATAGGTATATATAGCAGATGACGGATATGTAATATTAATTTGTGTAGTTTTGATATAGTGATATACCTATCTACATAAACATCTCAACTATATCAATATCAACTTCTACTTTCTAAATGGCGGTTAGGCTATGATCAGGATTAAAGTGATCATAACCCTCACAATTAACTGTATGCTTGTATGTGGGGTTCGCCGGTTCGAATTAAAAAAAAACGTCAGGCCTCCCTATTTTTAATCACATCATCACTGAAGCCAATCAAATGCTGTTGTTGCTGTATTTGTGTGATCAAGGAGTTTTAGGCCTGCCTCTCTTTTTCGTTTGTATGGAAACGTTGATTCATATTGCCTTTTTGACAGGGTTCACTCCTTTGAATATGAAAGTACCAACTGGCCCGTTCGCGCTTCATTTCTTTCAATATTGGTTCATTGAAGTGAAGGCTTCCACAAGTGTGGGGTAAAGCCTTCCTTTCAGATTAGGCGACATATTTCCATCACAGAAGATGGCTGAGTTTTCCTGCCAGTTCAACCACCCTACGCATACGCAATGCTTGATGTGGTAATCACAGCTTACTTCGCTATTGATCATAGATCCCAGATATTTGAACTTTTCGCACGTTGGAATCACTTTTCCATTCATTAAAATTTCTGGAGTAGTTCGGAGTTTTGCAGAGATCGGCAGCAGAAGTATTCTGTTTTTTCCGGACTAATACGATACTCATTCCCCCCAAAACTTCCACTCACATAACAAGTTCTCGTTGCAGGGACAATTGATCCTTGCTGATGATAGCTCCATCGTCAGCAGAGAATGCACTTTTGGGTCCGCCACATTTCCTTCAAGCCGATTGTTAATCAAGGACTGTAATAAAAATCAAGGGACTTAAGAGACTTCCCTGCTGCACACCGACTTTGATTGCGAACTCCTTGGTGACGCCAACAGTGCATCTTACTCTTAGTTTTACTCCCTCCTACATGTCCATGATCATCTGTAAGTAGGTTTCTGGAACTCCTTGTTGTCTTTATGCCACCCATAACAGATCCCTTGGTTGGCTATCAAATGCCTTTTCAAAACCAACACCATATGCAAATCCTTTCAGATGTTTTTCCATCATGATCCTTATACTTTGGCATCCGGCTATCTAATACCCGCTCAACGGACTTCATAGTGTGTGACATCACCTTGATTGAACGCTGAGTGGTAATTTTCACAGTCTCGCGTATCAACTTTTCCTTATACAAAGAAAGAAGAAAACTTATCCCCCCACTGGTTAGGCATTGGAACGCCTCTCATCAGTTTGGAGATAAAAATCATGAGCCATTTTGACCCGATGTCTCCAATCTTTTTCCAGAACTCAGAGGGTATCTCGTCCGGTCCGACTGCTTTTCGTTTTTTTGAGTCTTTGACAGCTTTCGTAAGTTCTTCGACAGTAATGTCGTGTGCTTCTTCATTGATAGGAATGGCTCTCGGAAAATATATCCAAGTAAATTTTTCATTTAGAAGTCCTTCATTATAATGCTGCCACGTGTGTAGTGTTTTTCGTCATCCACAAGAAGCAGCCCTTGAGCATTGTTGATGAACTTTGATAAACGGATTTCCGGGGCATTTATCCCTCTCCGGAAATGGTTGTGCCCCTGTTCAAGCTGATTTGTCGGAATTCGTTGACATACTGGTATCTATCAGCAGCCGATGAAGAAATTTCTTCTAACTCTCGACACAGGCCCTCCACACACTTGGCTTGGATTTCAGCGCACTATATCTCTGCGAGCCTCTTGGAAAGCCTATATTTTTTCATGTCCATGTCCATTATCAGTGAAGCGCTTTTATCAAGCTTTGAATGCCCCTTTCTTGTCACTTAGCACTGCTTTAGCTGCATCTGTCCACCCACATATTTCCATGCCATGTTGATAGTGTCCTCTTGAAGCCCCTTGCAGTGATTTGGCTCTATTCAAGCAAGGTCATTGTAGGGAATTCCACATATCTGTGATGATGACAATAATTTTTCATATTTGCTATAAATGCTCCGTCTTTCTTTTTGTCCAAATTGTGCCATGTGATTCTCGCAGACACTTTTGTTAAGTTCTGTTCGCCCCCGCCGCCAAAAAAATGTATATGTCGGGAGGAGGCGGTGTTGCTGGGCGATTGCCTCTCCTATGTTCACTTTCCCATCCTTAACCCGAGGTTTCATGAAACGTGTTACCAAATGGTAATCAACCTGTATTCCATTTCCACCACTGTTGTAAGTCACCATGTAACAGCTTTGTTTGACGAACATGGTATATAGAACGATAAGATCGTATGATTTGCACATGCTTACAATACCACCCATAGAGTTCCTGGTACCGTATCACAGTCGTCCATGGCTATATTCATAATCTTCGTTTGACTTCCCGACATGTCGGTTCTTCTTCTTTTGAAATGATTAACATGACTGCAGATCACTGGTTATCAATAATGGAAGCATGCACGTGATATGATTTAATTTCAACTCCCCTAGTTTCTAGATAACACGCAATATCGAACAACCAGTTTTATAGTAGAAACACATCAACACAGCAACAGCAACAGCGATTTAGAAACCTATGCTTCCAACACAACAGAACATATTGATCACAGAGATAGAAACAGCATTTTCAATCAAAAAAAAAATCCCAAGTTCTGCCAATCTTACGGCAATAGTTTCAGTTGTCACATCATTCGAATGTCTATATTTTGAGTAGATTTTCTCTCGTGTTTTTGTATTGAGAGAATGTATCTCTCTTGTGCTGTTGCTGTGATATATCGATATAGAACTAGTTAACATTTTGTACTCGTCATATTGCAATGGACGAGAGACCAGAATTTAAAACCTCTCCGACGAGGCGCGGCGTGCCAACACCAAATTGAACAGTTGATATAATTTGGGCAATGGAAGTCCTAATGCTTCACATCTTTCGCCGAAGCGATATCGTTGGACGTTGGTGGTCTTACGTAATGAGGGACTTGATCTTGGTTAAGAAATTTTGAGGCAGCGTGCTCAAGATAGAAGAGAACACAGAGTTGCTGGTTCTAAAACAAATATTTTTTTTAATATAGAGTTCTCTTGGCGATATGGATGGACGACCAGAAACTTTCAGTGGAATCCCAAGCTCTCATCCGAAGTATATTTTAAATAAATAAAAGGAAATACCTAATATTCTACTAACACTCTGATTTTCCATCCCTCAACCAAAGACCCAACAGTTGTGCTACAATGCAGTAGGTATGGTAGCAGGAAAACTATGAACTTTCTTTCGTATCATGGCAGTTAAAATATACAAAGCTTAATCAAAATAAATATATGAAACTGGCTCAGTAAGCTGTTCAGCCAGTAGTATTCTTGGCATAAACGGAAATGCTGAATCTTGAAATATATATGCCCTGTTTTAAGCATAGTATCCCTTCTTTGGAAAAAAATACTTATATCAATTCTCAAAAGAGTGTAACTATGTTCCTTAATCAAAGAAACTATTAAGGGAAGATATATGCATGGCATATTCTGTAAGGAGTGTGTGCTGCTGAAATGCAAATATGTTTTTGATTACGTTTTTCATCCCTGTCTAGCGTCCAATCATATCAATTTGTTTTCCTAAAGTGACCCATATTCACAAACAAAAATACAAATACGCTTTTTGTGAAGCGCAGAAGGGGACATAAGACATAACACCATGTTTACCTTAAATCCCTGGTGGTGCACACGAATACGACATGTGTATGTCCGATATGCCAATGGCAAAAGCCGTTTCATTAGTATGTCTATTCATATTTGGACTACCCCTTGGAGACTATGTTCCACATTTGCTTAGATATACCTGCATTTTGGATTGTTGAATATAATATTACTTGCGCTCATGGCAAAAATTCACTTCATTCAACTTTCTTGAAATTTAAATATCCAAAACGTCCTTCTTCCATGCGACTGGATCTCAGAATTAAAACGCCCAAACCAATTAGCTGTTCCTAGTCACTAATTAAAATTTCATTAATTTGGGTTCATCTGAACAGAGCTTTTGTGCAAAAAAGTATGCTCCATTTACCCACCTTCATCCGAACTTTCTCTTTTCTTCGCATTCTCTCATAACAAAGTCAAAACCAAATCAAGATCCATTATAGGGGAACTTACGACGAAATAATTGCATTTGGGTTTCCAATTCAAGTCATATAAAAAACCTTGGAACTCCAATCGAATTTCCATCTTCCACCAACCAACCGATTCATATCTACAGATTTCCTAACCCACAAGCAACACCCGCCATTCGCAACGATATCGAAAATGTATATATACAACTCCCCAAACATCTTTTGATATTGTTTGCGAAGACCTATGAAATGAATTCAATTAAAGTCATTCGAGGTGTTTGCTATTGAGTTAATAGGATGTCTGAAAATGACCAATGTATCTGCTGTCAGTCCCAATGCCTAAGGACCTTCAAATGCAAATATTAATAAAGAAAATCCACCCAACCGCATTTGTTTTTTTTTATAAATTTCCTTTAACGTAGTATAATTTTGTGTATTCAGAAAGGATAAGAGATAAAGGAAGGAACAAATTCAAAAATTGGCCGCTTTTGAAAAATCCAATCAATTGAGGAACTCCTTACCTTCTTCTTCTCTATCCTGCCGTTAAGGATTTCCTTCGCAGACAATGGAGATGTTCTTTAGTTGGTATCTTTTCGATATTGGAGAACATATAAAATTTTTTAAACTAAACCGTTCTGAAAACGATGTAGGATACCCTATTTAACGTGAAAAATTACAAAATGGTGCTTTTAAATACATAATTACAAAAGAAGGACTTTGGACAGAAAACAGGCGTAGGTTCTACAATCATGGTTGCGTGCACTTTGCGGGATATTTATTTATTTCCAAATTTTGAATTGAATTATCCAAATGTCCTAGATATTATCCTTTTTGTTACTCAGGGTCGATAATTTAAAAATAAGTATACCCTATGAGACGGGAAGATGACTGAAAACTGGTGGAACTGGTAAATTGATTTTTGTGGCTACCACTCTCGGATGTCATTCAGCAATGTTCATCTGCTTTCTATTACGCAGACGAAGATTCTAAGGATGTACCTATATAACCAGTATATAGATGCTTTCGTTTTTCCTGTGGGCCTTTGGTAACAATAATAAAATCGTTCAGCAACAACTTCAAGAGCAAATAAAAGCGGCAGGATCTTACAACAAAAGAAACAAAAAATTAAGAAAACTTATCTGGGGTAGAACGACGCAAAAATTAGTTTGAATGTCCTTATTTGATATTTTTTTGCCAATTTTATACGTTTATTTTTTTGTTCACTCTTGTTTGTCCCCTGGTTTTTCTGATATTTGGCCTGGATTAAGCCCCGGTTAGGTTATATTCAGGAGTTCATATAGGTGATTGGGGATGCGTATGCTACATTTCCAACTGTAGCTTATATATTTTGCTGGAAATAACATCATGGTGGGATTTAGTGATTTGTTGGAGTATCGCAAACATGTATAAAAAAGAGGGAGTGGGTGAATCCTAGAATTAAAATACCCCGCTGGGTAGTTATGTTGCACTGGAGCTGTTATTCTTTTTTTGATAAAAGAATATTGTACTACAACCATCGCATGCACTAGATACTTTTTCGTGTTGACTGGCAAATGAGCCCTTGTGTGGAGAAGAAATTTGATGTGAACATCAAATTTTTTTGGTAGGTATCGTGTACTTAAAAAAAATGCTTGTTGGCCTTTGAGCTTTTCGTTTTTTATTTTAATTTGAAATAATGATGGATTAGTGTATTATCTTGCTTTACCGATTAACTGTCTTTCAATTTGCAGATTTTCTTATGGATTTGCTTCAAAGATGAATAGGGTTCCTTGTACCTAAGGGATGTGTGCCAGTTGCGTTTAAATTTTGGCTAAATCCACTGCATAATTTTGAATGTTTATACAAGGTGGCGCAAAAGTTGTCAGGTGGCGCAAAAGTTGTCACCCGATGTTCTTTCGCTGTAATTTTGTTTATGAATGAAAAACTTTGGTTCTGCTTTTGGATTATGTTAATTGGGGTCTTAAGTTTTTTCTGTATCAGTTAACTTCACAAATATCTCATTATTATTGGCGACTTTAACATTGATATTCTGAGCTCTAATGATAGTGTTGAAAAGTACGAAGCATTATTGGCTGATCATGGATTGGTCTCATTTATAAATGAACCAACCAGGCCAATCGCTAAGACCTGTCTTCATCATGTGTTTGGTCGCTTCCAGGTGGAAATTAATCATTGCGTCTAAATCTCGATTTTAATATTACCGATCACTGTATGACCGGTTTAATCTTTAATAACTTAAAAAGCACAAATGTTTCTAACATTACTACCAAAAAAATAAAGAAAATTAACTTTAGCCTATTAAATGGTAAACTTTTGAGAGAAAACTGGGATGATTCATATGCAGAAGAAAATGCCTCTCTGGCCTATGAGTTATTCTTGAAAACTTTAAAAATACACATTGATAGCTCGAGCGTCTCGAAAGAACTAAATAAATCTCAATTTAAGCTGAAACCCTGGATGACTGATTCACTTCTCAAACAAATTAAACTGAAACACAAGCTGCGTAGTAAGACCTACAAGCACCCTCTTAATCTTGCTTTACAAAATTGTTACACCCGTTTATTAAAAAAATTAATAAAGATATTCATATTTATAGAAATAGTTATTTTGAAAATAAACTAAGAAGTGCTCAAGGGAACATTAAAAAAGAATGGGAAGTAGTAAACTGCATAATCAGTCGGAAAACTAAAAACCAGAACGTATCCTTTACACTGGAAAAAGATAACGTAATTGTGTCAGATCCTGTAGTTGTTGCCAATGAGTTCAATGAATATTTCGCCTCAGTATCCCAGAAGTCTTCATCTAGTGACTTTTCAATGTATTGTGGAAGTTGTTCAGCGTCTCAACTCTTTGATCGCACATTTTATAGTAGGAGTTTCGTTTTTAATCCCATAACGGGCTTAGAGTTATTAAAAATGATCAACTCCTTAAAAAACTCAAACTCTTGTGGTGACGATGGTATTTCCAATTCCACCTTAAAAAGGATCGCGTTTAATGTGGTTAATATTTTGGCTCACCTATTCAATTTAAGCATCTTCTCGGGGACCTTTCCTGAACTGTTGAAACGAGCCAATGTGATTCCTATCTTTAAAAAGGGCAACAAAAAAGATAAATTGAATTACAGACCGATTTCCTTACTCTCAGCAATATCTAAAATTTTTGAGAAAGCGATAAAATGTAGAGTTTTGAAATATCTCAATAACATTAACTTCTTTAGCGAAAACCAATTTGGTTTTAGAGTAAACCGTTGCACCGAAGATGCACTACTAGACTTTTGTCAGTATATTTATAAGGGTCTTGACGATAGGAAAAATTGCGCCGGTCTCTTTGTAGATATAACTAAGGCTTTTGACATGGTGGATCACGAAATTCTTTTCGGTAAACTGTACCGCGCAGGATTTCGAGGCTTTATCGGAGATTGGTTTATATCTTACCTTAAGAACAGGACGCAAAAAGTAAAAATTGGGAACATTGCTAGCGGCTGTAAGATAATTAACCTCGGCGTTCCACAAGGATCGGTACTTGGCCCGTTATTGTTCTTAATATATGTTAACTCAGTCTTCAGTCTTCCTTTTGTTGGCAGGCTAAAGGCTTTTGCTGACGACTTCGCGTTTGCGTATGGCTCAAGTAATCTTTTCAATCTAGTTGCTGAAATCAACCATGATGTGCATTTGTTAAGACTATGGTTTGCTCAACATAAGTTAATAGTAAGCAGTAAGACAAGGCTCATGTTCTTCAGCCTTACCGCCAAGGAATCTCCGGAAGTTAATATTGTGTTTCATGCAGCTAGTTGCCATAGATTCAGCTTGTTGAATTGTGGATGCAGTATCCTTTATAATACTAATATCAGCTGTAATACTAATTGCTTTACTATTGAAATAGTTAAGAACTATAAGTACTTAGGTGTCGTAATTGACCAAAATCTAAGCTGGTGTGATCACATCTTCATTTTGAAACAATATTTTCTTTCCACTCTTCGAAGCTTCTACCGACTTCAAAATTACTGCTCTACAAACATCTTAAAGAATATTTACTTTGGAATATTCCATTCTAGATTACAATATGGTATAAGTTGCTGGGGCGGTACGCACGTTAATTAAATACAACAGCTAACTGTTCTACAAAAATATGTAATCAGAAAAGTATGCTTTTCATCCCGCTTAGCTCATACTACAGTCCTTTTCAATAAACTGAGAATTCTGCCAGTTAGACATTTGTATTATTTTAAAGTTTTAAATTTTTTTTTTATTAGAGGTGGGTACTTACGGAGCCCCATCAATGATAACCATAACCTTAGAAGCAATTCTAGTTCCCTGGTTAGCATACCTACTTTTCGCACCTCTAGCTTAAGAAGCTTTTACACAACTGTATCTTGTAAATTATTTAACACACTCCCCGAAGACATACGAAACATTGGAACATTGAGAATCTTTTTATGTAAAGTAAAACTGTGGCTTTTGAATATTAACCTTAATGAAATCGAAATCTTGCTGCACTTCATCACCTAACTTTCTTTAAAATGTTGTCATTATAAAATTGTATAACTGTACCTTTTATTCGCTATTTTTCTTTTCCTTCATTTTCTTGCATTTTCATACCTATATTGTACCTACTGTTCACCCCACACTGTATTAATTTAAATAATGTGACATTGCCTCTATTTTTTTTCATTAAATATAAAATGTCACTATCTATTCTCTAAATTTATGTTAGGATTACTTAGAACTTTGAATTGTATTAAATTTAATATTGTATATTGGATTTTGAGAATAAAGAATAATAAAAAAAAAAAATAAAAAAAAAAATATCAAAGTAGAATTTACATTTGCCGCCATTTGCAAAAATTATGCTTCTTCCGATAGGAAGATGACTTTTGCGCCACCTTGTACATATGTAAATAAAATGTTTGCTCTGTACTGTGTCAAGTCGATAAACGCACTGACATTTACATTTTCCTTTTCTTTCAGTTGTAAAAGTCCCAAAATGTTTCGATAAAATTTATAAAAAACATAGGGACGGGCTACAGTCCGCTTGGGCGAACTGTTGGATACCCTATTCTTATTCCTATCCCTCATAAGTGGGCGTGACAAAAGTCTAAGTATGGTTGAATTGTTAAGAACGCTCTACATATTTTGTTATATAACATTTAAAGGATTTCATGGAAAAAACGCTCCCTAGCTCAAACTTGGGTGTTTCAATAAAATTGTTTTATTTAATTGTGAGCGTCTCAGTAGGCGGATTTAAAAAAAAAATAACACATGAGCATAAAGGTCCCCTAGAGAGTATATATTATAAATTTCAGCTCCCTAGCTCAAACTTTGGATTTTCAAAAAGAGTTTTTTTTAAATTGTGGGCGTGTCAGTAAGCGGATTTTGAAAATATTTACACATGATATTAAAGGGCCCCTAGAGAGTATATATTACAAATTTCAGCTCCCTAGCTCAAATTTGGGTTTTTAAATAAAATTGTTTTATTTATTTGTGGGCGTGTCAGTGGGCGGATTTTGAAAATTTTATATCCCGAGCAGTTTTAGGAGTTATAGATCACATAAAAAAAATCAGCTTTCTAGCTCAAAATTCGATTTTTTCCAAAATTTTGTATTTTTGAGTTTGTAGGCGTCTGTGGGCGGATTTCAAAAATTCGTAAACTTGATTATTTCGGGACCCTAGAGAGTATATGGTTAAAATTTCAGCTCTCTAGGCCGAGTTTAAAGGCCTAATTTTTGCCGACGGACGGACGGACGGACATGGGTAGATCGACATTACTATCGATGCTGATCATAAATATACCTAGTAACTTTTAGGGGTCTACGAGCAATATTAAGGTATGTTACAAACTATGCGTCAAAATTAATATAGGTACCCTTAGAATAGGGTATAAAAAGAAACAAAAAAGTCTTATAAAATTATTTGCGTTGTTAAGGTTTTCGTTTGTAATTGATATGCTAATAATAAAATCACTGAAGCGGCCCCACCAAAAACATAGTCCCCTGACAGACAACTAGCACCTACCCTTTGCAGAGCAAAGAAAAACAATCATTTACCCGGCGTAAAAGTAATCCATTTTCTGGGGGAAAAATAATTTGTCGGGATTTAATTTTTGGCATTTCTTTTCTGGGGATTTTATATTTTCAGTATAACATTTTGCATTCTCGGGATAATCTTTTTCGGGATTCTGATCCTAAACCAATTGCAATTACCTATTTGATGTTATGTTAATTTTGGTGTTTTTTTTTTAATTTTCTCGTATAGGTAGGTACAGAAGTAAGAGAAAAATGTTGCAATCGTTTTGAAATTTCGAACTCAAACTGAGTATGAGATATGATATACGATTATACAGAAGTTCAAAAAAGGATGTCCTGAATTTCTGTCCGTCACGTCGGTCCGTCTGTCATTTGAGCATAAGAAAATTGTGTACTCATTTTTTTTGAAAATAATCGCTTAATGGTACTTCACAAAAATGCTTATAACTCAAAAAACGGGTCAAGTTATTTCGAAGAAAATTTATACACCGAATTATACCCCTCATGTATTTGAAACGAATGTGTATATACATTTTTTTTGAGAAATGTTGTTATTACTATTTTATTCATATATAAAAGTTTTTTGAATTTGAATGTCTTGAATACTTGAGTTGAGTGTGAGAAAATGGCTAATTCAGTTTTTTTTTTTAAAGAGTCAACTAACGTGCCCAACATTATCTAAAAATCGTGTGACATAATTTCAAAGAGATTTGATAAATTACTATATACAAATATGTAGACGAAATCGGCATACTCAGATTTTAAGAAATAATTTGTATAATTATAATAGTTGCTAACATTTTGAAAACCGTTACTTTTCTTAATGATTTAAATGATTTTTGGGGTAATTTTTGATACTTATGTACTTACTTAACGGGCTCTCGATTCGCGAAGAGTCTCTACCTGAGACACTGCAGCCTTGCATCCCCCGCGATCCTGGCCACTTAGAGCTCCTGGCGATGAATGCTATCATATGCGGCTTTAAAGTCGATGAAAAGATGATGGCTCTCGACTTGAAACTCATCGGTCTTTTCCAGGATTTGCCTTAGTATGAAGATTTGACCTATTGGCGATCTGCCGGGCTGGAAGCCACACTGGTACGTGCCGACTAGTGTGTTATAGAACGGCTTGAGACGTGCACACAGTACGTTGGAAAGGATCTTATATGAGACATTAAGCAGGGATATGCCTTGATAGTTCTTGCAAGACTTATGATCGCCTTTCTAGTAGATGGGGCATATGGAGCTGAAAGTTCAGTAATAGGACATCCTTTCTTACACCCATACTCGGTTGATGATTTGGTGCATGCGCCCTACCAAAACATAACCGCCATATTTGAAAAGCTCAACTTTTAAACCACCAGAGCCGACAGCCTTGTTATCCTTTAGCTTTTTTACAGCAATGCTAGCCTCTTCAATACTGGGTGGTGGAACAGGTTCTTCGTTGACTGGAGGTGAGTTCTCTACTTGCTCTATCAGTCACTCTCTCTACATGATGCCTATTTAGAAGTTGCTGGAAATGCTGCTTTCAGTCATCTTCTATTCCGTGTGCTTCGGTAACTAGGTTTACTCCTCTCTTTTAATACTTGTAGAACATGTAAGAACATGACATACTCAGATTTTGAAAATTTTAACCAAAATACCATCAGATTTATTTTGCAGTCATACGTTTTGATCACTATCGAGCACATATCTTTCATACAAATATTTACATGTTTATTAAAGAACATAAAATTAATACAATTAAATTTTAAGAGGCTTATAAATTTATCCATTCACAAATGCAATTAATATAAACCAAATATAGGTATCTACATGTTATGAACATTGTTAGGATTCCTGATTCTATACGTGTATAAAACATGGCTAATAAAAAAATGTGATTTGAAACCAATTGTTATAAAAGCGAGAAAGTCATCGTTCGAGTCGTGTACTCTATTTTTTCTACGCATCTATTTTTGATGATTCGATTGAACAACGTTTGCCTTTATTCTTATTCTGAAGATAGGCATACATACAGCTCGATATTGGAAAAACAATCAACGCTTAATTTTTACTTAAGTTTTCCTCCACCCCACCCCAGTTTGACTTAGTTATTAATTATATCGACTACCTACACCTGACAGTGGTGGCGATTGGGTAGAGGGTATGTATTGTGTTGACTTGTGATCCGTGCGGTGCAGGTTCAATCCCCATTGGGAACAACAACAAACGCTACCCATTAAAGGAGAGAAAAGGATAATGCCTTGTTTCTCTAACCTCTAAGCCAAAAAGAAGATGTCTGTCTGGTAGTACAATGGACCGTTACCAAGTCTGAGTTTTCTGGTATTTGGATTTTCTTGTAAGGTATAAAAAAAATTAAACCCACACCTGACAGTCTTTTCGAAATAGCATTGAATCGTTTCATACAAAAGACTTAGTCTATTCATTTTATCAAAATATCCCGAAATCAAGTCTAAAAAATCTCGATATATAAAAATCTACACTTCAACACATATACCTTCAAGGAAGTTAACCAAATCCTTTTCAACAAACAGTGAAAATATTGGTCTCATTTTATTTTTAGTGGAGCTTCTCCAACTTGGATCCGTTACATTCACATACATCAAAAGCATGGACGTGCCGTGATATTATAAGCAGGGAGTTTTACACTTTTTTTTTGTTAGATAATAGCGCCAGTTCTTAGTTTTCGTTTTAAGAAACAATATTATATCATAAGTATGAACTATTTGTACGCAAATGTCAATACGTCTAGTCTTTTCGACAAAACTTTCCAAAACTTCATCATAGAAACTGGTCTTAATTTGTATTTCCTTAAGTTTTTTTCAATGGAAATCAATACATGCTCCGATAATCTTTCTTCAAACTTAATTTTTCTAGAATAAGATTTTATTTGCTCCATTTCGGAAAACCTGTATCACCTGAATGTTTTTTCAAATTTTTACGCAAAGTAATCCATGGCAAAAAATTAGTCGTTAATACTCGTATGATCGAAATAGCTACCCTATGAACCTTTTAAAGTCATCAAATCCAGCATTTACTTATCGACACTTCTCCATATTCACTTTCCAATTCCTTTCAAAGCACAAAAACTTTTCACTCCAAGCCACACATTTAGCTTCGCCCAAAATAATATGCAAAAACACAACCGTAAACTAAAAAAATCACAATTAAAGCTGGAAAAAAATCTAAGAAAAAAAAACATTCCTAAAGCAGTTGGATTCCCTCTACGGATTGAAATACCCAAACAAATCCCTTCTACAAGCCGCAAACAACTTTCCGGCAGAAATACCTTAGCAAAAAATGAATATAAAAAGCAGAAAACACATCAACAACATACTGCTCCTTGGCTCCTTTTAAAATTAATGACTCATCTAGCCACGAATTAACTTAGAAGAGTCGTAGCTTTCATCATTCACAGCCAGAACACCAGCAGTGCCGCTAGTCACCTCGACCTTCTTTTAAATGGATAATTGTAACATTCCCTCTGCCAAATGAACAGACAGCGAAAAGGAAATACTCATTCCGTTTGGTTTTTTTTTTGTTCTCAAAAACCTGGCCTTCTTCATTTCAGCTCTCAGCACATAAACAATAATAACAACACAGATCATCTACCAACACCATCTCGGTAACAATGCCAGCTGTCGAAATTCAGTCGAGCTCTCCAACGAGCTTGCCAACGAACTTTTACGTAATTAGTGTTGCATTTATTTTTCTCCTTCAATGCTCCTTTTTTCTCGAGAAACTTTTTGAATCTGCATAGTACCCTGCAGTCCTGTTTCCAAAAAAACTAAACTTCGAGTATTTCAGGATTTTTTCTTTTTGATTTGTGTTCGTTCAGCTTACCCCCTGAGGACACCAACAATGTATCCTTTAAACCAAAACAGCAAAAAAACAATGAAATAGTCGACAGGCAACTTTGACCTGATTCTCTGTATCTCCACTAAACACAACAGTACACACATTCCTCGAGACCTGTCCTGCAACTGCACCCCTGTCCGCACTGAAGCTTCTATGACTCGTTTAATTGTTTAAAAACCATGAAGTTATTTCACTGCAGGCATCGTTAAAGAGTGTGCGTGTTCTGGTTTTAGTCTTTATTAATTCCTACTTTAGTCAACTCTCATCTGTCAGATTTGAAAGGGATATACTTATGAGGGAATTTTGAAGATATAGGTTTGAGGTTTTTGCTATAATAAATCGTATATCAGACTGCGTGATCATATTGGGATGCTATAATTGGTGTTCAGAATTTGTTTCAGCTTTTAAGGACTCTTGGATTATTCAGCTAAGGCTGGTAGTACGGGTTTTAATAAGCTCGGACAACTTTAATCACAATCATTGAAAGCATTGAAGAATATAAATAGAAGAAAGGTGGTCACAAAAACCTAAAAAAAGTTTTAAAGAAAGAATCTGAAGACAGCACCTGATGATAAAATGTCCAACCGTGATGAGTCGGATGAACCCAAGGATTTCGGCAAAAACATTTGCGAAATAAAACCTATACATCAACCAAAAAAACAAAACGAATGGATGCCATTGCTGGTTGCACGACTCATATACACCTTTCTCAACTATATTCAACAAGTTTGGCAAGAAAAATGCATTCGATTATAATGTATGTTTCCATTTTATAATCTTAAACTTAATAAAGGAGCTATATATTTTTTTGTTTGAAGTTTAAATCTGTTTTATTTTTTGAATTATAAGGAAAATAAAAAATTGGTGGCATCTCACCCGACTTTACCCTAAGCACTAAGCCTACATAATATAAGTTAAAGTGTGATGCGAGCATAAGACAGACACTTCAACAGAAACTAAGTTAGCTTTGAAGGTTAATCAGATAAAATTTGTTTTCATATCCTAAGAAGGGAAAATCTCCTAATTGATTACAAATGATAAGCACCATTTGACGATCATTGCAGCTTCTAAAAATCTAAAAATGCATATCTTTGCCGCCCCAATTTCTTTGTAGTGATGTTAGGAATTTGGACAAACGTAAGGAAAACAATAAAAAAATATATGGCTTTAACGGCGAACACAGCGCTTAAGGCTAGCATGTGTGCGAAGTTATATTCTGGCACGAATGGAAGGGACCTACGCCAAAGGGGAAATAGGTAGAACTAGGCAATAGGATCTACTTATAAAATGACCTTTTTCCACGGCATGACAGTTTGCAGGTCAATGTGGTATTTTACAGGTCTAAGTGAAATATAATATAACCTGATCATAATAATGGATTATAAGACCAGATTTATTTATCATCGAACTTACAAATATTTTGCTAGTTTCTTTCTTAATAAATGTGGAGTTGAGAGCCAGCCAGACAGACGATACACTACCAATCCTTACATAACCTCTTGGGGGTAAAAATACATAGATGTGCACTCAGATTTCAGCTCAATTCGGATTGTGTCACCTTAGGCATTTTATTGCAACCCTTTGGAATCAAAGGGAACCTATTATTTCTCTTAAAAATATACAAATTGAAATCGTCTCTTATTATTTATTCTTTCCTTTTTGAACCTGAATCGGAGGGATGTCAGTTATTATGACTCCTTTCCTTCCTTTCCTTCGGATTTTATATTCCAACATGTTTGAAGCATGAAGTGGAGATTCTGTTATATATTTTAAGAGTTATTAGCTCCCAAACTATAATCACTAATGTGTACTTTGGGCTCCTAAGAACTCTCTTTCCATACAAACTGCGTTCACGAGTGCGAATTTTGTTTTTTTGCATAAACGTCAATAATTGTTTTTTAATGTACCGGAAAAGGGAATAATTAATATATTGTTTAACTGTTTTTTAAAGTTCCTCTTATTATTGACGAATTTTTTTGATGTCGGACCTGTTACTTTGGGCCGCAAAGTCACCTTGAATATCCCAGATTTTAATCTGTTTACTTCACAAATGTCAAAGTAAAATTGACATTTGCCGCCATTTGCAAAAATTATAGCATCTTCCGATAGGGTTTTCAGCCCTTGGGTGGCCTTAGGCAATTCTGTGTGCCAATGTTCTAAATGATCCACGACGTTTGACATCTATCCTATGTAGTTTTCAGTCGGATTGGTGAACGCCACTGGGTGATGACTTTTGCGCCACCTTGTACATTATATGTTTATATTAATTTCAATTTGTAAATTTAATATGGACAAGATGGACAATTATTTGAAACATTGAAACGAGGTGTGAACGAACTAATTCTTTCGTGATATATCTATGACTAAAATTTTTTCGAAATTTGGGCTTATGACGCTTGGGGTTATGTCACGGCACCAAGAAGAAGTGTCATATTAAATTTCGCGCCATTGTTGAACTGTCAACATTCTGCCATCATTTCGATGGCGTTTGTTAAATTAAACTAGGAGGTTGTGAAAATAGTGAAAGTTCTCTACAAATACATTGAAAATATCTCGCAAACGTTTTCTAATTTTTCACACAAAATTATTATTAGTGATGAGCCTTATTTCGGTTTTTCTGTGTACGTTAACAAACAAACATGTCGCATCATGGGGATCGTAAAACCCAAGAGAAATTGTGGAATAATCTCTCCATCCACATAGATTTACAGTTGGGTGCGGTTTTTGGGCTGGCAGTATCATTGAGCCATTTTTTTCGAAAATGATACTTTGCCACCGCTCAGTGAATAAATTGCGTTACCGAATGTTGACTGATTTGTCTGCTTGAAATTGATGCCGTAGATGTGGAC
Organism: Portevinia maculata; assembly: GCA_949715645.1. Classification (NCBI taxonomy): domain Eukaryota; kingdom Metazoa; phylum Arthropoda; class Insecta; order Diptera; family Syrphidae; genus Portevinia; species Portevinia maculata. Next base: position 32,118,311 of record OX454527.1, read on the forward strand.
GACGTTTATTTTCAATTAGACGGCGCTGCGCCACATGACAAACAGCTTGTGAAACAATATCTCTGTTGCGTAACATATTTCCTGGACGTCTGATTACTCGAAATGGACACATCAACTGGCCGCCCACAAAACAGTTTTTCCTTTGAGGCTATGTTAAAGATAAAGTTAACGTCAATGTTCAGAGATGATCCATGCAGTAAAAGGCAATATCAGAGCTGAAATTCGCGAAAAATGTGATCAAAAGTTGCACCAAAATAATGACTATTTCTATTACTAGCCTCAGAGCTTATAAATAAAAATAAAAATATTGCCACTTTTCATAAAAATGTTGCATTTTTCTGTTGATTTAAAGTGACAGCTCTTATTGGATGGCCTTGTATATCAAGCTCCCTTTGTCGTCATCAACCAAATCCTCAAACCCAACTAAACACATTCCATCACTCCCAACAAACCTGATTAAAAAAACATAGCTTAAGCTTTTCTATTTTTACCTGAAGTTAAAAGTCAACACTAAAAGGAATATAAAATAAAATGCAAAAAATAAAAACCCCAATGCTTATCCTCATCTCAAAATGAATGACAACAATAATTATTGTCGAGACAATTTCATCTACTAAGCAATTGTCACAAAAGTACTTACTGTATGGACAAGCACAAACAACGAAAGTGCTTTCCGACCTTCATTTCAAAACATCCTGAAAACAATTAAAGCCATGACTTTACCATCGAAGCACAAGACTACCTACATTTTTCAAGGTGTCATTTTTAAATGCGAAATCCCTAAACCCATCATCATTTTTATACCCTATTCTAGGGGTATATTAATTTTGACGCATAGTTTGTAACATACCTTAATATTGCCCGTAGACCCCTAAAAGTTACTATATTTATGATCAGCATCGATAGTAATGTCGATCTAGCCATGTCCGTCCGTCCGTCCGTCCGTCCGTCCGTCCGTCCGTCCGTCCGTCCGTCGGCAAAAATTAGGCCTTTAAACTGGACCTAGAGAGCTGAAATTTTAACCATATACTCTCTAGGGTCCCGAAATAATCAAGTTTACGAATTTTTGAAATCCGCCCACAGACACGCCCACAAACTCAAAAAAACAAAATTTTGGAAAAAATCGAATTTTGAGCTAGGAAGCTGAAATTTTTTATATATGATCTATGACTCCTAAAACTGCTCGGGATATAAAATTTTCAAAATCCGCCCACTGCCACGCCCACAAAAAAATAAAACAATTTTATTGAAAAACCAAAATTTGAGCTAGGGAGCTGAAATTTTTAATATATACTCTATATGGGCCCTTTAAGCTCATGTATAAATATTTTCAAAATCCGCCCACTGACACGCCCACAAATAAATAAAACAATTTTTTTGAAAATCCAAAGTTTGAGCTAGGGAGCTGAAATTTATAATATATACTCTCTATGGGCCCTTTATACTTATGTGTAAATATTTTCAAAATCCGCCCACTGGCACGCCCACAATTATTATTATTTTTTTTTTTTTGAAAATTCAAAGTGAGCTAGGGAGCTGAAATTTATAATATATACTCTCTAGGGGCGCTTTATGCTCATGTGTTAATTTTTTTAAATTCGCCTACTGACACGCCCACAATTAAATAAAACAATTTTATTGAAACACCCAAGTTTGAGCTAGGGAGCGTTTTTTTTGATAAAATCCTTTAAATGTTGTATAACAAAATATGTAAAGCGTTCTTAACAATTCAACTATACTTAGACTTTTGTCACTCCCACTTATGAGGGATAGGAATAAGAATAGGGTATCCAACAGTTCGCCCAAGCGAACTGTAGCCCGTCCCTATGTTTCTATCTCTGTTCGTAGCAACCCACACCCAGTGAATCCGTCGTTTTCTTCCTGATTTTGAGTACTTATACATATTTTTTTTCGCCGCATAGTAATGTGCCTCATTGTCGTTGTTCTCCTTGTAATATATTTTCAATTTTAATTTTTTGCTTATTAATGCCACCACCTTTGGACTAAAGAACCACTCATCACGTTAAATGATAAATGATGTTTGAATGTTCTAGCATTCTTAGAAAATTACATCATACTAAGGAAAGTATTTTTGTGTAGATTTTTTTGTTCATTTAATCTTTTACGATCTTTCATTTCTTCTTGGTTTGTTTGTATTTGTCCTACATTGAATGTGATTATAAAAGGAAAAAATATATGAATTTGAAAAAAAGGACAAAAGAAAAATCGACACCATTTATCATTCAAGGAGAGAGAGACACTGAAGGCTAAATTGTATTGAATGACAAAGGTAAGGCAGAATGTAGCTTGCATACTGTATGCAACAGTATTTCGTAACTCGTATCTCAAACATCCATCAATCATGCGAAAGGTGGTGATTCCTTTTTGCTCTCCTTGAGCACCTTCTCTTACTATAGAAGGGAAGAAGTCGATTGTTAACACTTTCAAAGGAGTTTCATATTTTATCGTTGATTTTATATTGATAAAAAGTTTCCCTTAATGGTTGTGTATATAGCTTTTATGAACCCAGTTTGGTGATTGTTGATTAAAAGCTCCGTCATGTAAATTGATTTATTAGCGCTTCCATCTGATTCAGGACCACAATTAATCCATCAACCAATGAAATTTCTAACCATATCTCCCACACGTACTACCCGGGTGCTTCACGGTCTTTTCCGTATTCAAAATCGAAAGCCTGGCTTATGACCATCATGGCTCAGGCGGGTGGCAACGGTGCAGTAGTAGAGTATTCGCTTACTGAATGGAAGGTCGTCCGTTCGAATCCTGCCCATGTCCATTACTTTATATCGAAAACATGAAATCGTAATCTCCCTAAGCAACTTAGAAACACTTCTTTCCTATCTCTCTATTCTTTCTAATAGTAGGTAGCACCGAAAAGCATGCAATGAAATACGATATTTCAGGTTCTGCTTGCTGTTAAACACAAATGCTTACGTTGTGTTCTTAGCCCTATAAGGGTACTGTAACAACAGAAAAAACCCATTTAGCGTAAGCAAATTATAAAAAAACATAGGGACGGGCTATAGTCCGCTTGGGCGAACTGTTGGATACCCTATTCTTATTCCTATCCCTCATAAGTGGGCGTGACAAAAGTCTAAGTATGGTTGAATTGTTAAGAACGCCCTACATATTTTGTTATATAACATTTAAAGGATTTTATCAAAAAAAACGCTCCCTAGCTCAAACTTGGGTGTTTCAATAAAATTGTTTTATTTAATTGTGGGCGTGTCAGTAGGCGGATTTAAAAAACATTAACACATGAGCATAAAGGGCCCCTAGAGAGTATTTATTATAAATTTCAGCTCCTTAGCTCAAACTTTGAATTTTCAAAAAAAAAAAAAAAAATTATTTACACATGAGAATAAAGGGACCATAGAGAGTATATATTATAAATTAGCTCAAACTTTGGATTTTCAAAAAAATTGTTTTATTTATTTGTGGGCGTGTCAGTGGGCGGATTTTGAAAATTTTTTATCCCGAGCAGTTTTAGGAGTCATAGATCATATATAAAAAAATTTCAGCTTTCTAGCTCAAAATTCGATTTTTTCCAAAATTTTGTTTTTTTGAGTTTGTGGGCGTGTCTGTGGGCGGATTTCAAAAATTCGTAAACTTGATTATTTCGGGACCCTAGAGAGTATATGGTTAAAATTTCAGCTCTCTAGGTCCAGTTTAAAGGCCTAATTTTTGCCGACGGACGGACGGACGGACATGGCTAGATCGACATTACTATCGATGCTGATCATAAATATAGTAACTTTTAGGGGCCTGCGGGCAATATTAAGGTATGTTACAAACTATGCGTCAAAATTAATATACCCCTAGAATAGGGTATAAAAAGGAGACAACCATCGTTGGTGCAGTTTCAATCCCCATGGGGAACAACAACATACGCCACCCATTCACATGCCTCTACACCAAAAGGATGATTTCTGCCTGGTAGTACAATGGACCGTTATCGAGTCTGAGCGATTTCCTTTTTCTAAAAAAAAAAAAAAAAACCATAGATGACACTTCTATTTGAGCAAAACTGCTATGGCAAATGGACTTGGTAACATCAAAGAGTCGGATTATCAACTCAAAACTGGGTGGAACATCGGTCAAAAGATCTGTCTGTAGAAATACACCGCATGGCGTAATTCTTTCGTGCCTTCTTTGGAACTTGATGATGCATGGACTACTGATAAGCCCGGCAGGGGAGGGCTGCAAAGTGATCGTTTATGCGGATGACGTCGCCCGCAGTCAAAGAGAATCAAGACTTAACATTTTGAAGCTGGATTCGTCATTTTCTGAAGATGGTATGCAGTTATGCACCGCAACGTATATGCGTTAATACTCGTATATTCTCGGTTTCATGATTGTAGCACGCGATACCTTCGAATTCCAGCGGCATGTGAAAATTGACGCACAGAAGGCAAACAAAGTACAGACTTTATTTCGACTCGTTCACACTATTTATGAATTTGGTAGAAGCCCTACATAAGTAATCGAAATCAAATATGAAATACCACAATTTCTTTTTGTATTCGATGAGTAAGGTCTAAGGTTGGTTTTCATTTTGCTGTAACACAACTACCACTATCTTCACTTAAAAGAAAGCGTTTGGTTTTGGTAAATTACCTTTCAATATTGGCAATAACAAAACTTGTAGGGAATCTAATTCTCTGGAAATTTGGTCTTGAAATTTTTTTCTCTACGTTGGGCTATAGCTAAAGACTTCGCATGGAAGAACTCCGCTTCTGAACCGCACATCAACATATAAATGACTGCAATTTCATTTCAAGTTAAATCTTATGAAATTATAAGCTCTGCCTGCAATTTTTGTAGGAACCTTAGTTGTAGGAAACAATTCCATTTAAAAATATTTGTTTTTTACATTCAGGAGTAAGACTCTTGAGCAATCAAATACGTCAAAAGAATAAGAATGAGCATCTAAAGTTCAGTATCTCTAACAGAAACTACCTAACAAATTAATCTTTTCATTAGTCAGATCCTCAAAACTTTTGTCACCGACCGTGTTCTCTTCTTCAATAAAACTCGGCATCTAAAGCATACTCTAGTACTCCACTAAAGCAATATGACTTTAATCGAGTGCACCCAAGTAAAGATATAGCTCTATGACACTGGATACAGCTCAACTTCTCATCAGACGAGTAGACCGGTCGTGTAGTAAGCACTAACACATAAAAGCGAGAAAGAAAATCGCATAAAACGCATATATCTGCTCCGCTAACATAACCCATTGAGAACTGATATGATTTTATTTCTCTTTCTATGCTATACTCCATCCTACTTCTTCGCACACACAACAAAAAGAATGACCATAAACGCTATGGAAAACATATTTTTTTTTTGTCTTTTCTAAACATTCGCTTCAGTCACGTTTCCTTAGAATAATGATGGAAAATCCTTGCGGTGCCATGTCAGATTTTCTTGTATCTTTCCAAAAAAAAAACCCCACCAAAGGGTAAAATACTTTGCAGAAATTGTATGATTCTCTAAGCCACAGGAAGCATCTGGTATCGTTTGCCAATTAGTTAACTTCTCAAAATGAGCATTCAATGCCCGACTTCAATATCAGGAAGGTGTAGGAATTTAAGTCTTTATCATAGCTTTTGGTTGAGTTTGGCTGGGATCCATTGCTTGCAGTTCAATAAAAGGATGCACAGCAGTGGGTGAAATGTCTTGAGGCTATTTCAACATTATCTTCGAAGGAGTTGTTTGTTCAGGCAGTGAGTTCGAATGATGGTAATGTATGTGTGGCAATTATAAATATCAGTATCATTGAAGGATAATGTCTGTATTTACACCTGGCCGAAGGCATTTAAGAAAAGAACTCTTTAAAAACGTGAGTATGCATTTCAATGCGCAAAATGTTCCTGGCGCCGCAAAGAAGGAAGTATTTTTTTCTACAAAAAGGGTAAGTCATCTGGAGGGGTTTTACAGTTTGAATTTTTTTTGCATTTTCGAGGCTGGTATTTACACTACCATTTTAAGCCAGTAACTTTAAGGCAAAGTGAAAGAAGTCAGCTAAATGACATTTCAACTTGTGAATGAGGAAATTTTGTTTACAATACAGGCGATAATAAGATAGCACGACTTTTCCAAATGCCTTTGGTTATTTAACCACATGCATCATTGAATGATTTATATCGATACCTTCAAAGGAACAATTGGAGAGCGTAAGTTTTAGCATCAACTTCAATGGTACTAAGCAACTCTTGAAGTTACAGGACGAATTTATTACAGGTGAAAGAGGGCGATATAATGTTTCGAGGAATGCGTTTTCAAATAACACAGAAAATCGAACAAATATTAAATGAATACCAAACTGGTTTATATGATTACATTATAATAGCCCTGTTTTGTTTTTGCCAATGTTCTATACAAGTACACATGATATTGCTATTCATCGGGATCACATTGTATGATCTTTAAATTAGCCAAACATTATTAGACCATCTTTTATTCCATTAGTTAAAACTAAAAACCATTATCAAATAAAATAAAAAACGTTTTTTCAGTCAAATTCAATATATTTACTGCATCTGTTCGAAAAAGGTTTAAAGGCCGAAAGCGTACAATTTTAATTATATGGACATTTTTGATTGTACTCGTATGTTAAGTGACTGGACTGGACTGGTGGTTGGGTGTTGTAGAATTAGGGTAAGCATATGGAGCTGAGGTCAGTAAGAAATTTATTTAAGACTAATCACGGTGTTGAAAAAGAGATGGTGGCGGATGAACCCTCTATAGGCCAACGGCAGACAAGTGTAGTTATGAGAGAGACACGAGAAGACTCGGATAACGAATATGGCCAACAAACCCGGAACGTCAATAGACTACGATGTAAGAGTATGCATCTCGAACGTGCGGGCGCTGTATACCCAGGTGCTAAGCACAATAAGGTCGGCGGTTCTGATGACTAAAAAGCTGATCTTTTTAAACACGGAGGTGATGCTTTGGTTGGCCGCATGCATCAAATCATTAACCAAGTATGAGTGGAATGCGCGATGACTGAACCATCAGGACCACATATCCCATCTACAAAAAAGGCGATCCTATGTCTTGCAGTAACTGTCGACGTATACCTATCCAACTGTGAGAACCGAGAAGTCAAGGAAGACCGAACCTCCGTTTTAAAGAGCAAGCCCTCGCGGATGCCAGAGCGTTTGATCTGTATAACTGGAAGCAACGTGCCCGCGATCGCAGAGGATGGAAGGATGCAGTGTCTCAGGCAGAGGCTTCACGTGCCCGTTTAGTAAGTTAACTCCGGATTAGATTTCAAATTGATAATTCAACTGCAGAAGTGTTTGATGATCCATACTGATTTATCATTGTCGGCACATCTAAATAGATCAACGATAGAACTATTGGATAATCTAAGACAACAAAAACAGATCTCCCTAAAGCAATATAGGCGCCACCTGTGGAGAAAAAATCCCATCGCACCAAACTTCTTTCCTATCCTTATATTCTTTCATTCAGTAAGTAGCACACAGAAATAGGCAATGAATCATTTGCTATGAGCTACTTACAGCAAAAAACAAAATGCCTGCGCTGTGGTTTCCACTATAAGGGTACTGTCGTGTCACTACAGAAAAAAGAAATCCCTTTAGCGCACGCAAATTATAAAAAAAAAAAACATGCATGGTACAACAAATGAATATACAGAGCATTGGAAACAAATACAACATTTAAACATAAAATTAAAAAACACAAATAAAGACACTTATATATACCAATTATATCTTGGATTTGTAGGGCTCGCTGCTAATTAATTAAACTAAACGCAACCAGATTCAGCAGATAATTATCAAGGATCTGCTCGCCGTGGAATAAAAATGTAAAGGTCCAGTTCTTAAAGAATTCCATTGCCAATAAGGAAGGAAGAAATAATAATTAAAATTTTAAATGGAGAAAACGACCAATGGCAAAATCTCATGATATAGCGTAACGACTACAATTATTGGCACCCCTAAGGAAATTTCAACTTTGATCAACTATAACATTTTTATTTCTAAAGTTGTTTGAATCTGTTGTTTACCAGAGTATAAAATATTAAATTTCGCATTGATTGAGTATTATAAATAAAGATTTAATAATTGAAAATATATTTAAAATGCTAATTTAAAAAAAGCTTACTAAAAACTACAATTATTGGCACCCTGATATAATTATTGGCACCCAAAAAATACAATTATTGGAACTCTTTAAAACAGAAAAAACATCAAGGGTTATTATTTTATTTATGTTTTCAAGTTTTTTTTCGGCATTTTGTTCAATAAATGTATAACGGTTGAAAGATACAACTATTGGCACTCATAAAAGTACAACTATTGGCAGTGCCAATAATTGTAGCTACCTAGGATTTCATTATTGACACCCCCCCCCCCCCCCCCCCCCCCCACTTCCAATAATTGAACCCTAATTTTTTCTGCGTTTTGCGATTGGCATCCCTTTTATTAACAAAATAATATTTTTTTAGAAAATAATTTAAAAGTGACTTCTTTAATGTATTATTATAGTAAATAAAAAAAGTTTTCATTAAAAAATATGAAAGGAAGAAGTAATAAGAAACTTACAAAATTATAGGTCCTTAACGAAAACAAAGGAAATTTCGAAGGTTTTTTTTTGTCGCACGTGTTCTCACTTTCACTTATAAAATAGAACTAAAAAGGAATATCTTCAAACTAATGACGCAGAAATGTGAGAAAAATGTGCAAGTTCGAAACAAAAGAATAAATTGATTATTCGGACCAAGGGTTACTGAGAAAATCACTGTTGAATGATGGGGTGACAATAGTTGGGTCAAAAATTTGGGGTGCCAATAATTGTAGTCGTTACGCTATTAAAAGAAAAATTAATAAATTGATAGATAAATTCAAAAAATGATTTTTAAAATTTTTCCAATACGCAAAAATAATTATTTCACTTTATTTAATCCCAAACCACCGACAGTTATTGGCATTATGAATAACCTATTTCCTATACATACATTTTGTATGCTTTTGTAATTTTTTTTTAAATTAATAAAAAAAGGCCTATTTTATTTTATAACTTCTAGGGTCGGCTCTAGCGAATTAAATGAAACCACCAGTTTCATACCGGGATAAAGTTCCGTGTAGGACTCCTCACAGACATTTTGTTTGTATTCGAAAAAAACCTAGAGAGAGAAATTTGTTTATATCTTTTTAAGAACTCTATCGAACAGATTGGTACCACAAAGGTACCAGTATAATCAAATGCACGTACATTTCAGTAATTTATATTCAGATGTACATATCACAGCATATTCAAATAGAAAGATTTTTTTAGGCTTTTCGTTGAAGGGTAATATAGACTAGACATTCATACATCTGCAAAATCTCCTTAGCGACAGTGCTAAAAGCAAACGAAAACATAAAGCAACATCCGTCGCTGAAGTGAAATACCAATGCAATGAAAGTGTTTATCATAAAATTAGCCAAGTATGCCATTCACATGCAATCTGAGCTTTACTTGCATACTCATTCGGTCGCTGTTGATGTCCTTACTCCTTGCAAATGGAAAGCATTTTCATATTTTATATTTCGCTTCCTTTTATCTTTAGTTAAAAAGCTAAAACTTCCAAGATGTATGCGTTTTCTTAGCATCGAATTTATATGGAAACTATGTAATTTGCTTCACTTGACACCAAAGCATGAGCTTGAGTAGATGTACCTTCCAACAAGGATAGAGATGTTCCTCCCTCCTCGTGTGCTACTTGTTTTCGGAAATGGAAATGGCATTCTTTTGAACGCAAAATGCCTTCGTAAACGCGTTAAGCCACCATGACTACGAATTGTTGTTTGTTTGCTTTCAAAAGCCTTTGACTACAAACCAACCATAGGTAAACAAGGGACAAAAGACAATGCATCTCACGCTACAAAGATGACCGTACTTGTAGGTAAAGTGCATGCAAAATTATGAACTTGCTTTATTTTTTTTTATACGAAAAAAAAGAATAAAAACAGAGCTTCTGACAGAGTGCATGTTGGTGGAAGAAAATAATGGCTTCCCTTGACTCTGAGCCTGTAGGAAATTTAACTCCATCCCTTTGCTCTGCCATGCAAGACATTTGGGGGATTTTTTTCGAATTCTAATCCAATGTGAGAGTAGTTTTTGCTTTGCTCTGCTACAGAGGGCGGGATATACTTATTTTTCTAGTTTTGAGGACATTTTTGGTAGTCCTTGGAATTCCATTTGCTTTGTAGTTGGATGGAATAACAAAAGGAGTCATATTAAGGGTTTTTTTTTTCAATCTAGTAATAACTTCAGATAATTATATCTGTCAAATAAATTGTCAGATTGGAAACTGTCAATGTCATTTCAATTCAGTTGGTTTTGCGATTTTATCGTGAACAATTTTTTCGTCAACAACGTTCCCAAATTTAAGAAATGGCGTTTCAATATTATGGTTGTGTGCGATAAACGTGAGCACTTGCACTTTATTACACCCGACATAATCAATTATCTGAGAACGCTATTTGACTTATTGGTGACCCTTTTCGCACAAAATGTGTGTTTAAAACGATTTAACCAATTCAATGAAATTTCATGTGTTTTGTTCGAAATGAAAGTTAGTACTGACTTGAAAAGCACTTAATATCTATCCCGCAATGGAATATGTGGTAAAATATACTATATGTTGCCCTTAAAGAAAGATATCACATATCAGCATAAAATCCATGAGAAAAGATCTTGGAATAATTCTCTTTGTAAAAAAGAACTAACTCGGCAGATGATTTACTATTTAAAGACTGAGCATCGTACATCGCCGATATGAATCAGAAAGAATATTACAACTACACATGGTTATCACCAGGCGATTGTGAACCTAGCTGTAACAAGCACTGGAGTAATTTTACAATTGCAAGAGCTTCAATTCTTTCGATAAAATCTATTTTCCTTAGGAGAAGGCCTTTACAAGATCTTTTAAGGCAGCACATACTTATTGCATAATTAGCAGCGTTTGCGATGTATCAACGATCTAAGGCAGACCATCAAATCACTAACGAAATGACCAAAACAATTACAAACTAAAATATCCTCATTTAGAGTAGCTTTTTCTTCAATTCCTTCCTACGTAGTGCATGAATTTCATTTAGTTTTATTAATCGATCCTAGTTTGAAATGCACTTCAATTATTTTTTTTGATTTCATTGCCTATTTCAAGATGCTAGAATCAATAAGAAGTAGAGAGAGAGAGAGAAGATTGCTTTTTGGTAAGGCCTTTTCCACGGGCAGCACGCGTGGCGTTTAAATAACTCAGGGAGAATTTCGGTAGTTTCAAACTTAATCCTATTAACAATATTTTTGCTAAATGGACTAATTCGGGATCTTGACGCGCAACCTTCCAATTAATGTTGGGCGCAGTGGCTCAGTGGTGAGCGGGTGGGGCTACTAATCAAAAGTTCTCGGATTTAAATCACGCCGGGCCAAGTAACACCTTTTGGTTTTTTTTTATGCAACTACCACACCTCCTATTTTCCCTGCTGAGGCTATAAAAGTCATACTTTGAAGATGTAAAACTATGCCACATATTTAATTAATACAAATCCCTTCCATGCCAGTTTTGTTATCATTTAGGGGGGGTTCAGAAGGCAGGGGAGTAAAATATAGCATTATTCAAACCCAATGCTCAGCCACTTTAATAACTTACCCAGATTAAGGAGACTAAGTTAGGTCCTTGCCATCTTCTTCACCAATGCTTTGTCATTTATATAAAGGGCCAACATAGCTGCCTCGCCTCTCACAGGGACAGGACAGCATGCAATAAAGCCTCATTGCAAATTGGCAAAAAAAAAATTAAAAAAGATCCCAACAAATAATGAAAAACAATTTATTCGTAATTCGCCAATGAAAAATGATCCCAAATATATGAATGGCAAACAACAAAATTATTTTGTAGTTGGGAAGTATTTTCATTGATTTAGCGAATATAATGCAATTTTTGGGGCCATTTTAAATATTTTTGACACGAGGCGGCCAAAGACAAAAACCTTTTCTAATTTGAAAAACTAAGCTGACATGGGCGCCTGCTGGACAACACTGTTTGATTCGTAAATGCAAGATGATATAGGCGCCTACGCCTAGAGTTTGGACAATTAGGGGTTTTTATTGCGTTTGGGGTTATTTTTCATTCTTTTGGGGTGATATTTTCTATTTTGACAAAATATTTATTTCCTTTATTCTTAGAAAATCCCAATAATTGAACTCGATTTTTGTGCAAAGTGATCCCAAACGAAAAAATAGGCCCCAAAATAATGCAAAAACAATCATACAATCAGACAGGCTTATTTCATGGAGCCCTCTCACAGAGGATAATAGGTGAAATAGAAACATGTATGCATGCGTTGCGTATTCATTTTTTATTTTCCTTGGTGGAATATCTTAAAGCCTGCTTTGTTTTCGAGTTTCAAAAAGAAAATGTATTTTATAGCAAGGGAATTACTTTGCATTTTTGTACGATTCCAAAACTTGTATTATTAGGAAACTTCTTATAACGCCGTTGATAAAACTCACCAGAAAGCTAATTGAATAAATATGTTAAGCTCTGATCATAATTATATTCATTATTGGGTATACTATGAGTATATTCGCGTGACGATTTAAACTGATTGCAAAAGTGTTGTTGCTCAGCTAGCGAATCCATTCGCATCTTCTTTCATTGTATGGTTGGTTTTGATTCATAAGGTCCTCCCACTCCAATAACAGAGTGCTTTAATTGTTATAATACATAATGATTTGAATTAAGCAAGGGATGTGGTACACGGAGGCTCCGCCATAACACCAATATCAATATAAACTTTCTTGCTTCGCATTAAATATTTGCACTCAATTAGAGAATAAATTAATCATTAGAGCTGTAACTCGTTAAATCTTGCCGCAGATTCCTTTACCCACATAGGAGGTTACGCAAAATTAAATGTGAGATAAAAAAAATAAGATAAATCTTGCTCGGATCAACTTAATTTCCACTTTTATGTTTGTGACACATTATACATTTTATACATATAGAATAGAAAATTTGGAGAATAACTTTTTTGCCTATTTAATTAGCCTGGGTACTATCATATCCGAGACATGCCGAGAGAAAGATACAGTATAATACGCTTAATATGGGTTATTATATTATGTACAAGAAAAAAAACAACAAGAACAAAGCAAAGTTTGAAACAAGAATCCCTACGACAACGAACCACAGAACAACTTTTCCTAAAGTCATCTTTTCTTAGCCCGGGTGTTGTATCTGTCATGAACTCACGATACATGATTCAGCGAAAACTTTGGAATACTAAAAATCCTTTTTCGCCTAAAGATATAAAAAGGGACTATGTAGATATCAACATATGCAGACATAGGTGTATTCGTATATTTACAAAGATTTGACACAAAGATGCACACACACAGATGCTGTCCAACCGCAATAGGAACTTTTTAAGATGTTATCGCTAAGCAAAAGCTAAGAAACATATTAGCTTGGGTGATGCGATGTCAAAGGTGCGCTCAAGTATTTATTTTTAGGCAGGATCATCTACCTTACATGCTTATTCATGTACAGTGAATTTGATGGCATATACCTATGCGTCAAAAAGTACGTGATCTGGAAATGAAGAAAATATTCATGATGGAATTTGAGGACTTTTACTGGATACACATTACACATACATGCTCATAATGGTTTGAGCAATGGAAGGGCATAGATACTGATTGTGAAATCTATTTTGAATATTGAGTTTAACCTAAGTTTGATAAGTTTTTTTTTTATCGTAATGTAGGAGCGCAAGTTACTTCATTGTAACACTGTTAGTCCAGAAAACGGATACTTTGATGGAGTTGAATGTGAGATAATACTCATAGCTACCAATTGTGCAGGGAATATGCCGAACAATAGTTTAAACTTTTGTCGCTTCAAATAAATACCAACATGCCAATCTTTCTATACACGAAAAAGTCTTTCTTCACAATTCCTTCATATACGCAGTGTCTATTGCCAAAAGATAGGTTCTTTTCTAGTGTACAGATTCAATAAGGGACTAATGTACTTGAAATCGGAGCAACTATGGTCCAACACTTTTTAATCTCATTAGCTTAAATTCAAGAGCCAATGTGACTTCAATACTGTTTCCCACATTATGGCAATCATACAGATGAGACCCAGTGCGTGCAGGAATATTAAGCACCTTATTGCGAAATAAATTCTGAATTTTTGTTTATCGATGATGCGACATAGGTTCTCAGGCGGACCAATAGATATGCAGTAAAGTGGAAGGGTTATGATCCATCTAATCCTGATCATAACCCCGCCGTAAAAAAAGAAGATGAAAGGACATAATGTGGGTATATAAGCAGGAGGCACTAAGTACCTACATTTTTTGAGATTTTCACATTTTAATGCCCATTGATTCAGGATGATGATTATACCTTTAGTCTGAAAAAACGTAGTACATACGTCGTGGCCAAGGTTATTACTGAGTATTGGAATTGTTACTAAAAATATAAGAACAAATACTCTACAATAATGGCACAACAAAGAAGCACACGGCGACATAATGCTTTTTGCCTTTCATACAAAGCAAACTTTATAATAAAATATATATACCTGTTGGCCTGCTATGCAGATTTTTTTTCAGTTTTTTAACACCAATAAGACCCAACCGGCCTGCTATTATAGAAATATTGATGAAAACCCATGCATGCATACCTACAAATAGCTTTGCATTTTTTAACTTGGCCGTATTGGGAAAGTAAAATTCCAATAAGGAAATGGTACGAGATGTACAAAATAGAGTGTACTGAAATGAATAATTGAGGTTATTGACCAACAATTTTTGGAAACGAACGTTCTTATACTTATATGCAAGAAACAAATTCTTCCCAATTAACGGCATCAATGAATGGCTAAATATTTGCAGGACCGCTAGAGTTACAGTCTTAAACAAGTCTCCATTATCAATAGAAATGAACGTTGGCAATGTAAAAATACTGGCGTAAAACCTTCTCAAAAATTAAACAGTCAACACCGACGCAAAAGTGAACTGAATAAAAAGAAAAACACCCACACGGCAGTGCAAATACAGCTACGAGTGAACTTTAAGAAAACCAATCTCAAACTATCACTTTGGGCAATCGTAGGGTTCCAAAATATCATGCTTTAAATTAGTGGTCGTAACTACATTAAGAACATCTCAATAAGTGTTTTTTTAAAAAAAAGAATCAATTGAACTGTGTCAAAAAGGTGTTGTCCTGAAATATTGCATTCATGGTTTCCATTTTTGCCTTCACGTTCAGAAGCAAAGGACTGCTGCCAGGACCCAACGCCATAGAAGATACATAGAAGGTTGTAGCCATTAAAGGTAACACAATTTTTTGTATTTAGGTATCTTATTCTTTAAATGGAATAATGCTATGAAGTTCATTGAAAATGTGTATTTTCTTTTGTGTTAATATTAATTTTGCGGTATAATTATTTTTCAAAACATAAAAAAACTTTAATACCAGCTATTCTGTTAAAAAGCACTAAATCAGAATATTTTTGATTTTTGGTCATATATTTTCTTATTGATGGGTCAAACAAACAAAAATACTATTGCAAACTTTAACCAGAATGTAGCTAGTGAAGTTTATGGGTTCCAAAGACCTAAAACGATACTGATCAAATTATTATGAGCAATCAATCGAATTTAAATTCACTCAAAACTACGGTTCAAAAATCCTTAATCGGAAGATCAAGTGTAAGCTCTACAAAACACTGATACTGCCAGTTCTGCTTTATGGCGCCGAGTGCTGGAAGATAAGCAGGAAAGGCGAGCTAGTTTTGGGTTCTTTGATATTTGGTCGTGTGTGTGAGGAGACTGAATTGAGGAAAAGATATAACCCCGAACTCAGTACCCCCCGAACTCCATGAGCAAAAAGCTAAAATAAGTCGACTACATTGGCTCAGCCAAATCGAGCGAATTGATAATAATGCTCCAACGAAGAGAATCTTCGACTCCCAGCCGCTAGGTTCGAGACGACAAGGAAGACCGAACCTCCGTTTTAAAGACCAAGCCATCGTAGATGTCAGAGCGCATGGTCTGGATAACTCTAAGAAGCGTGCCTGGGATCGTGGAGAATCGAATGCTGCATGTCTCAGGCAAAGACTCTCCACGGGTCGGGAGGCCGTTAAGTAAAGTAAGTAGAATCCTTATATGTTTCCTACGAAGACAGTATCCTTACAGAATAAGAACTAATGTTGTACATATTTTTTAAGTTGAATGTGGCCAAAACACATTAAATAATAAACGCCCACCAAGATTTGACCATCTTAGTTCCGTCACCAGCAAAATGTGTTTGTTAGTGTTAATTTGATAATCACTCGATCAAGGATTTTTAGCTTTCTCTTTTTTTTCTCGCAAGCTTTCTCATAAAGTCTCACTCGAATTTGACTTCAAAATACCTTCACATTGTGTGACAGCTTCTAGCTATCTCAAAATTGATGTTATCAGATTCCAGTGTCTTAAGTTGGCGATATACCGATAGCCATTTCAGATATTAATCCCATCCACCATATTATGATCTAAAAAAATATTCATAATCGACTTATGTCCCAAAGAGTTAAGTCCCTACTCCATTATTTTTACATAGACGTTCATTATAAAAGCGTCATAGTTGTTACCGTTCAATAAGTGCCTGCATTACAATATCTATATTTATATTGAAAAGACACTATCTACTCTATTCTTCATAATAATTGCGCCTTGATATATGCAAGGAAATACGCAAGAAATTGTATTGTTTGGTTCAAGGTGTTATAAGAAATAGCTACCGTGTGATAAGTAAGAAAATACCCTTAACGAAGGTACGAAAGAAAACCGTTCTCGTACGCATTAAAAGCTACAATTTTGACACTAACAAAGTAAATAATGCATCTTCAATTATCTATGAAAGGAATAGGAAACATGCTATTGGCATCTGGCAACTCCATTAAATTAGATTAGAAAATCTGTTTTTTACATGGAAAACTGTGTCTCTTGATATTGACCGGACTATAACTCCATATCCGCTATGGACATCCGGATCTTCTCAGATAACCAAACTTCGCTAAAATCTCTCTATTCTGTCTCTCGTGGAGATGGCGGAGCAATTTAACATTCACCTATGCTGGGTGCGAGGACATGCAGATATTCCAGGGAATTGTAGTGCGGATGAACTCGCCAGAAAAGGAACCATACGGCCCCTTCTACCTGATAAAGGTCCCTTAGGAATCGCAATTGCTTCATGTAAACTCATATTTATGAAGGAGGCCATTGAGATAACTAACGTTAGGTGGACAAGTGGCAACACTTGTCTAGCGACAAAACAGATTTGGCCAAAGCTGGATCTGAAACGCTCTAAGTGTTTGATATCTCTGAACAGACTGCACTTTGGTGCTACAATTGGTGTAATCACCGGTCTCATAGGCAAGCATGCAACAAGGCTTGGCGTCTATACAAATGACTTCTGCTGAAGCTGCATGGACGAGGAGGAGAAGGAAACTATTCTTCACCTTCTCTGCACATGCTCTGCGGTCTCTCAAAGACGAAAACTCCATTTATGATCTTTCTTTTACAATGATCTCAACGATCTCATAAACATCGACATCAAAAGTCTGTCAAGCTTCATCCAAAGCTCCAACTGGTTCAACGAGTAGGAAGAAGATAGATCCGTGTGGTACCACCATGGACCATTTCATTGGTCTAAGTGTGTCGGCCTCTGCCGACTGCCACTATAACCTAACCTAACCTAACATATAACTCCATTTTCAAGAGAATGCCAAAATCCTGTAATTATCCAAAGATAAGATTCTTCTAAGAATTAGACAGAAGTTAGAATTCAATGTCCGTGACCGGAAGACAACCACAAGTAACTGTTTTAAACTGCTATGTGCGTATTGCGTTTTGCCACGCACTCCGGTAGACTGCACAAGAAAAAGAAAAATCATATATACTACTTTAATACTTCTTCCAAATCCTTTTCTTCTTAAACGGCGAGATAATGATTTGGGTAGGAAGGACCACAGCATGCCTGCCTATATTTTTTTGGAAACGTGCATGGTAAAGTTATTTATTGTTGTTTCCTTAATTGACAATAGTAGTAGTAGTAGTAGTAGTAGTAGTAAGTGACTATTTATTTCATAAAAAATATATTGTTTACAATTTTCTTAGTTTCTGGTTTGGCTGAAGGCCGTCTACCAGATTGACATAATAAAAAAGTGATTCTTTTAAGTTAATTAAAATAACATTTCGTTTCTAGAAGTTTTCTTCGATAATGCGATTTCTATAGTGCATTGCATTTACTGTGTAGTTATACAATGTATCCCAGTCTCGGTCACCGTTTAGTGCGCTTATCGTCTCCTCTAGCTCGAGTACCTGCGATCCAAAGAACTTTAGGCGGAATTCCTTTAGAATGGGACATATCCCGACGAAGTGGAACACATCCTCTCGCTCCTTGAGGTTACAAAGGCTACACAAAATTGGGAGCTCCGGGCGATGCGGTATGTAGTTCAACTTGGTTAGCTCTCCTCTTATTTTAAAAATAGTGCTTAACATATCCGTTGGGTTTCTATCCAGAAAATATGTCTTGTCTTTCAAGTTATGGTTAATTTTGCTGTAATATTGTCGATGTTGTGATGACTGTGCTTCGTTTATAAATTGTTGGTACATACTTTGACCAGTTTTAACCAACAAGGTTCTGAACTTTTGTTTTAGGGAAGCGGTCTGTTCATCTGGCGTAACAATCAGGCTAAAACCGCACTTCGATGCTAAATTTTTCCATTCTTGTACACATTCTCCTCCGTAGAGTAAAATTTGCGTAAGCACAATCTTCGGTATCCTTTTTTGGTTCATTGTCATGACTCTCATCACATAATCGAGATGGAGCTTAAGGGTATCCAGGAACAGAGGAGCCACTCCTGTCTCCAAATGCAGCATGTAGTTGGGTGAACTGCTCGGAAGTTTAAAGACTCGCTTTATGAAGTAGCGCAAAAACTTTTCCACAATTTCAAAGGAGCAGTAGCCCCATACTTGCGCTGCGTAAAAAAGGATAGATGTTGCTGTGGCACGGAATATTTTCTGTTTCGCGTTATGCAATACATTCTTATTAGTGATACATCTACCCCAAACTGCACATATCGCCCGCTTAGCTTCACCTAATTTGATTTGCAGATGCTTTTTCATATTTAAGTTAGATGTTAACAAAACTCCAAGATACTTATACTCTCGTACAATTTCAATATGTTCACCTTGGAACTTCCACTTTTCTTTTCGAGCGTACCTGCCCCCGCCATCCCTGAATATCATCATCTTTGACTTCGATAGGTTTACAGTCAGGTTCCAAGTTTTGCAGTAGCTCTCAAGTCTGTTTACCATGAGCTGCATAGCATCAACGGAATCAGCTAGGAAGACAATATCGTCTGCAAACATTAGAGCTGGAATTTTGGTTTGGCTCAACTCTATTCCACCCTTAACATGATCTGTTATATCATTTATGTATAAGATGAATAGCAATGTGCTTAGGACGCACCCTTGCTTCACGCCCATCGATGTGCTAAACTCTTCAGACAAGTTGTTACCATCCCAGACACATGCCACGTTGTTTTTGTACATAGATCTCAACACTCTAATGACTTTGTATGACATTCCATAACTGTAGAGCTTGTAGAAAAGAGCCTCGCGTGCTACACAGTCAAAAGCCGCTTGAAAATCTATAAAGAAGGCATATAGTTTTTTATGTTTTTTCTTATACAACTCTGCTATGTTAACAAGTGAGAATATTTGGTCAACAGTCGAATAATTTTTTCTAAAGCCAGCTTGAAATTCCGATAGGATATTCTTGTTTTCCACCCACTGAGTTATTCGATTAAAGATTACTGCGGCGAACAGCTTGGTGGATGTGTTCAGAAACGAAATACCCCTATAATTTTCCGGGTTATCATAATCGCCTTTTTGTGTAGTGGGAATATTATCGCCTTCTGGAAACATTCTGGGGCACCTGCAGTTTCAAATATTCGATTAAATTCACTTGTTAGCGCTGATAGGAATTCCGGTGTACAATTTTTATAGTATTCAAAGGGGATACGATCATTTCCTGGAGCTTTGTTCTTCTTAGAGTTGTCAATGACAGCTTTGACTTCGGCTTCTGTAATCGGTGCATCAAGGAGTTCGTCTACATTCATAGGGGGCGCATATTGAAAGGGAGGTGATTTTAGCTCTGCGTTGAGAAGGTTTGCAAAATGGTCTTTTAACTGACCGGCATGTAATTCTGGAGCAATGGCATTTGTTTTTCCATTAATAATTTTGACAGCTTTCCAGAATTCGGCAGAAGATCTAGATCCATTTATTAGGGCAATATTTTGCTGCTCAAATTCTATCTTTTTTGTATGGCAAAGAGTTTTAAAATTTTTGTTTGCAGCCGCGTAGAGGATTTTGAATGAGTTCGTATTGTTTAATCTTAATAACTTGAGAAAAGCAAAGGACGTTACTCTAGCTCGCATGCATTCATTATCGAACCATTTTTGTTTGCTAATTTTTCTCTTGGGTCCTGCTGACGGGCTTTGCGAGGCGGCTTTTTTTACTATTTCCGTTAGGGTATCGATATCCGGCGAAATATTCATGGTTTCCAATTTAACGAGCTCTCTATTAAGGTTTGTTTTATAAGTTTCCCGAAAACTGTCTTTCCATGCTAACTTCGGCAGAAGATTTAGTTGAGAATTGCTTTCAGTGTTGGGGCTGGCGGAAATCTTGAAAGAAATCTCTAAAGGCATATGATCCGAATACGTTTTTATCCCCACGCGGAAGTCACTGATGCGATAGCACCAATTTTTAGATATAAGGCAGTAATCTATTACCGAACAAGCTGTTCCGCGCAAAAAAGTATATTCCCCTTTTGAGTCTCCTTCACAGCTTCCATTTAGAATTGCGCAGTCCCAAGTATCCGCTAGTTCTAAGATTTTAACGCCTTTTGTGTCTTCGATTTCGTCTTTCGATCTACGGTTTGGATAAATGGATTCTGGGTAGCCACTTGCAAAGTTATTTTGTGACAGACCTATTCTTCCATTAAAATCCCCAATTAGCATTAGATCTGCTGACCCTACATTATTTACTAAGTCACTAAGCTTGTTAAAATCACGCATCCATTGTTTACCGTTAAGATATATTGGCACTATGTGGAAAATGGTGCCATCAATTTTCAGTTCAATCACCTGTGCTTCATCTATCCTCTTAAATTCAACGACAACACCCTCCATCTGTTTACGATACCCAAAAAGTTCTCCTCCACTTGCTCTTCCAAATAGATTCGGTTTCACCGCAGGTATGCATTTCAGTTCGTAGTTCTTAAAAAAGGTCTTATATCTATCCTCTTCATAATCTATTATATGTGTTTCAAATAATAGAAATAAATCAAATTCATTAACATAATTAAAAAAATCCATATATAATAATTTATGTTTTAAGCCTGCTATGTTATAACTTAAGATTTTTAATTTACTTAATTCAACATTGATCCGGTTCACCTCAATTGCGCTTTTATGTACACTACAACTTTCCTTGTGTTTGCACCTTTAGCGAATTTCTGATTTCTGGTGATGACAGCTTCAGATGACGTTGACAGTTCGTACGCATTGTTTATGTTTTGGATTTGTAAGTTACTCTTCAAAGTTGTTAAATGTGCGGGAATTTCACCAAATATTTCCTGAATTAGCTTCGTTCCATCCTCGCTGCCACTTTGTAATCCTTTTGATAAGTCCCATGTGAACAGCTTATCCGCAACATATAGTTTGTTGTCGTTCAGCGCAATTTTCATGTCCGGTCTTTTCTCGCGAAGAAATTTCATTAGGGGAAATAATTTGGCCTTTCTTTGGCGTACATTGCGTGGAATGTCTTTGCGAATGCTAATTTTAGTGCCTTTTAGTTTGCTTGCGTTCTTTAGCACACCAATCGCGGCGTTTCGGGATTTCATTTTAACAATTATTGTAGCAGTGCGCAGGTCTCGGCCTGTAATTCTATAAGCTGACTCAATGTCGTTGTGCCCATCGCTTTTGTCCAACAGCCCCACACAGACAGACTTGGCCTTCTCGATTTGGTCGATGTTGGTCTCTATGGGTAGATGCATGACAACATTCGCTTCGTTAGTTTTCTGCATGAGTCTATCTAATTGTGCTTCCATTAGTTTATTTCGAAACTCCAGTTGATCAACTTTCTCAGAAATCTCGTTGTGCTTTTCTTTTAAACCTATCAGCTCAGAGTAGACTAACTGAATAGTATAATAATTGACAATAGTGATCTTCAGTCGTGTCAACCCACGAATTTGCATGCACACTTTTTGAACAGTTCAGCTTAAAGACGTTAAATGCGCAGGCTCACCGGGATTTAGTTAAGAGTAGGGGAATGTGGGGCATATGGGGCTGCTAAAGTTTTACCGATATATAAATCTTACATTTTGCACTCAACGACATTCCAATTTACGTTTTTAAAATATGGGGTATTGACATTTATTTGCATCACCAAATTGTCCCTGAACTATTTTTATACAAATTTAAGTTTTTTTAAAAAAGCAATTTTCGGCCGATTTGCCACACTCAGTGGGGTTAACAAAGATCCACATGGTGTTAACTCTGACATTTTTACTTTATTCATTCAGTCTTTAATCTGACAACGAAAATCCTACCTTTATTTGAGTTTAATCTCACACGAGCAAAAATAAGAATTGGTATAATAAAACTGTCACTTGCAGATATACAAATAACAGCCGTAAAAAGGATCCCTCATTTTGCAGATTTATATATTTATAAAAACATTCTACTTAAGGGAGGAAAAAGACTAACAATAATTCAGCTAACTCAGCTCTGAATGCACGAAGCCAATCTTTTCCCGCAAAGCCTGAAGTTTTATGAAAAGGTCAGCAGAATCAAAAAACAGTTTATGGAGATCTTTTGGTATGATTCCAAAAATTCGTTTCTCCAAGCGGACAGATTCTAGACTTCTTAGAGACAATTCAAACCCAGCTCTGAATACACGAAGCCATTCTTTTCCCGCAAAGCCTGCAATTTTATGAAAAAGTCCAAAAAAAACTGTTTACGGAGATTTTTTGGTGTAATTCCAAAAAATCGTTTCTCCAATTGGACAATTGTAACCGATTGGACAGACTAACATTTCGAGAGACAGGAATTCCAACAACAATATCCAGTTAGCGTAAATAAACATGAACTTCGAAATTTTTGTTTAAACTTATCGCTGGAACACTCTTCACTTGATCTGTCAGAATAATCAAGAGCAAACCTGAAGGTGTCTATATAGGTTTGACTATGTTCACCAATTACCTAAAATATATAAATTAGGCACTTGCTTGTGCGATGTGGAAGGGACCTATAATTTTAAGTCGAACCCGAACGGCAAATTTGAGAAGCTTTTTATGACAATTTATACTCTTGAATGTTTATCAGACGTTCGCAAGAGTTGGGGCAGTGGACTCTAGATGCTAATTGGCCCCGGCGTAATTTCAACCGTGAACCTTTGGATTAGTAGTCCGACACACTAACCATTGAGCGACTGCGCCCGCAAATTTCTTAAGCCCTGATTTAAAGCTATTTCCAACTAGATGGCAATTTTCTTTGAATGCAAATTTATGGTGGCCGCATTAAACCGCCGGCCCTATTCGACGCACCTTCTCCTAGTATCCATTTTGTGTTACGCTGGAAGTAGATGCTTCGTCGAAACAACGACGCAAGTTCATGTTTCACCGTATTTCTTTCTTATTTCTGTCCGTTTTTGATTGATTTTTCGTACAGCGCTAGCTGTGTTTATGTTGATTGTGTTACCAAATGTGAGGCTCTAAAAAGTGCATTTGGAGTAAAATCTTATAAAAAAATAATGCATTGTTATTTTTCTTTATGCTAAACAAACTAAGCAATTGAAAACAAACAACTTTCAACGTATCTTGTGCACGCTTTAAATATCCATCGTCGAGACGACGAAGCATATCCCTTACGTACAAAAAAATGAGCGAAGTATATATTTATTTTATTTGTACGTGGTAGGATTAAAGCAGACAATTTCTTGGATAAAAGTGTGCTTCTTCTTCATTATCACTCATCTATAAATACACTATCAGTTCTGTGTCGTGGAGTGCTTAAAGCAAGCAACTATCACGAGCAGAAATTTGGCGGCACTAAAAGTGCTCCCACAGGCTCATCATTTAGTGCAGGTGATAGTAAGGACAAAACAATTAAAAATACAATAATTATGTACTTATAAAATACTAACACAAACACAAATCATGCAAATAAATTAAGACATTAAAGTATTATTGCGCAAAATATTTTTCAGCTTAATTTTACTAACATGCAAGTCATATAAGTACTATAAAACATGCTCTTTAAACTATCCACATAGCTATCTTATAGACTGGCCCCTAAATGGTCATTATAGGTGTTATAGCACTTGAACCAAAAAAAACAACGTAATTATATATTCTGTTGATAAATATAGATTTTTTCACTTCATTAATGGCCCAAGACACCCATTAACACAACTCATCAATGTTCACTCGGTAGAACATTAAACTCATTTAATTAACAAGGGTTGTACAATTCAACTACACGACACCATCAAAGTACCAATTAAAGTGACCCAAACTTGATGAAGACCGATAATTCCGCCACTAATCGGAAACATATTTCAGTTATCAACAACTCCACTAAGTTAATCCACTCGGGTGCGCGTTTTTCTTTGCATTTTCAGGTCTCACACCACTCAAAGTACAAGTCCTTGTCCTTAAGAGATGAGGTCCGTGCTGTATAGTTAGGGTGGCATACGCTCTACGTTGGTAAATAAAACTCCAATTCCATAATCCATTGCTTTACAATCGATTTCAATTGAAGGACGATAAAATAAAATTGAATTCCACCTAACCAAGGAGCAGGACGCCGGTCGGTCATAGAATGATATTTAACTGCTTGGAAAGAGGACCAAACAGTGAAACAAGAAAAATACGGTAATAAAAGTTTAAGGAGCCCCCGCAGGACGGTCGAACACGTACATACCGAAATGAATGTTACAAGAAAATGCCGTCATCAAGTTGAAAACACATCGGAATCTGGGATTTCAAATCAATTTAAATTTTCAGTCATTGCAGCAATTTTACCTTGAATTCCAATTTTACGACATGGCAGGATAATTTCTGTGACGCCGCCGAGGGACGACGAGTGACGCGACGTCGGAAACAGAGTGGCCGGGTTACACTGGATGTAAGGGTTCGTCGTTGGGTAATTTAATAGAATCGAATTAGTTTTGCCTCCAGATTTCGTCAGGAGAGCGACAGGATATACTTGATTTTTTTTTTGAACTCCATGCAAGTCCTGTCTGTTTGAATTGAAAGTGGCGAAACAATGGTCAAAGCCTGAATGTGTTCTAACCTTTTTTTAGAATGCTGCTTTGGCGGTATCCTTTTTCCTGTTGATGGTGACAAATGTTGAAAAATACGAGCTTCTGCCGCCACCTCAATGCGGTGTTTTATTTATTTTTTTTTTATTTTTTTGTACAGTAAGTTGTACTTCGTATAGAGCAAGTGACTAAGGTAAAGTCAATGAGCTTAGACGAATCCAAAACAAAAATGATTCCGGAAATGGGAGTGAAAGTGGGCGGGCAAATTCCGACCGTAAATCTTAGGTAGCACAGTTTTATTACATCATTCCCCTTGTAACACCCCAGATGGGTTGTGTCCATTTTTCTTTTCTTTGACTCCTCTCCGTTGTGATTTCCACTTAATGGTGGTCTGATTTAAGAGTTTTAATGGGAACTTCTATGTTGGCTTCTTGCAAACGTTGCAAACATTTGCCCAGAAAAGTGGGCCAGGACACAGAGTTAAGCGATCCAACATATCGGGGGGAATAATTTTTGCTGCGTTTGCTTCTCTCTCTAGAACTCTAGGAGAAAGTGGCTACCAACCTTGAAAAGTTTTTGGAAATTGTTTTCGTTGTTCATCGTTAAAGTTAGCCCAGTTTTGAAAATGTTGCAAGAATTTAAGGGCGCATTGACGGAGGGACGTTATACATAATTCCCCTGAGCAACAAAAGCGTTTGCAATATTATTGTTCGCTTATGGTTTATAGGTGGAGGGGCAGTATTTAGCGAGAGGCCACCAATGTTCCAAGCAACAAAGTAAATAGGAATGGCATGACTGTGAGATTCGTTTAGGATCTTCTTTGATTGCTTTCATAGTTTATTAAGTAGTTTGGTTTGATACTTAAGGGGATTAGTTGCGCGTCGACAGTAGATTCTTAGCCTTTGTCAGGCCTGTAGAGGCAACAGGTCAAAGGAATTTAATGGGGTTTTCGTTAGTTTGTTTAATCATGATTTTAAACTGTAGGAATCGTCGTACAACGAAGGCGTGTTTGGGTAGAATAAACAAACTGAAATAGAAGGAGCTTGTGTTTTGGGTAAATATTTTAATTTAAAAGTTAACTCAAAAGGTAATTCTTCATTCCATTGGCTCTGTTTTTGCTGTAATATGTTGCAAAATACTAATACTGCTTTACGAATAATTAACTGGTTTTAATTACGCGCATGGTATTAATGAATGGTAACAAAATAAAACAAAATTTAATAAGCGATAGATTGCTATCGCTCTCTAAAACGCATGTTACCGCAGAAGCATATACGCGCAATAGAAGTTATACTACTTTGAAGTGATATTTTTATGTAAATAGGTAGGTAACTAGGATTAATGGTTTTTTATGTGATACCACACAATTTTTCCTGGTTTTAATTTTTGTTTTCCGTCAATTCCTTTATTTGTTTTGAATGAATAGCCTTACATTCCTTACCACGTAAAGTGGACGGCTGGAGTTACAGCGCTGTTTCACGGTCAGCCACAACCGATCATCAGACTCCTTATGTGGTGCTGGTCTGTTTTTTCCTTCATTTATCCAGGAAAAATTGTGTGGTATCACATAAAAAACCATTAACTAGGGTTCCACGGACCTCATTTTTGAAAAAATATTATATTTTCTGGTTTTATGGACCATTTTTAGCGTTCCATGGACCTCTTGGTAAAATAACCTTGCATACAGAAACACTGGACGGTTTCGAAGGACATTATGAAAAATTTCTTTTCGGGTTTAAAGGACCTCTTAGTAAAAGCCGCAATTTTAAGACACATTTCTAACAATTTGTAAAAAAATAAATACTACAGGCATTTCACAAAACTACAACTGTAGACCAGGGGCCTGTCCCACAATAGAACAAAACTTGTGGAATAGGTAAAAACCTACCAACAGAATCAGTTTCTGTTCCACAAGTCTACGTAACGACAACTTCTGCAGGAGTTTTAAGCAATGTTCTGTTTGTTGTGGACATTTACTAATCTCTCCGCCGCTGTTCCATAAAGCAACAACTGCAAGCAAACAAATCTTATAACAGTTTAATTGAAGGTGGAGAATTAGAAATGGTTTTGCCAATGAGTTTTTATTAAGTCAATGAATAGGGAATGTTTTTGAAATGTTTGGTCAGTGGTAGGTTCAAAGTCATTTAAATTTTTAGTTACGTTTCTACAAGGTTTATTGGCCTCGTTTTAGGTAACTTATCAAAATTTAAAACAAAATGTTATACGGAACAAAACTAATTTTTAAAAGCTGAAACACAATAGGAATGATCATCTAAAAACATACAAAATGAAGTTCCAGTTATAATTTCAAATAAAGAACAAAAAAAGTTTATCAGCCGGTGTCAATACGTAAATTATTTTTTATGGAAAAAAGTTCTCAAAAATAAGTTTCTTCCAAATAAATTTCCTTTTTTGCTGGTAGACCTCCTTTTATTTCCCAACTGATAAGAATTTCTTATTGAAACTACATATAGAGACAAATAAATGAATTGTATCTAAAAGTTTAACAATATAACAGTGTAATAATACTTTAAGCTATTGAACTTATAAAGGGTGTTCAAATTTGACGTATCATTTTAAATAGACCGCCACTTTTTTTACAGCTAGATTACACAGAAGTTTTTTCAGGTATGAAGTAAATTCATTCCCGTTAGCTTAAATGGATCGGTGGGTTAAAACCGATGGACTCACGGTTATAAACATCTATCTCAGCCCAAACGACAGGATCGATGATTTCTGCCAATAGCTGGATGACCTGGAGGACTTCTTAAATGAAACGACAGGCGAGATCCTGGTTGCTGGCGACTTTAACGCCAGAGCATAAGAGTGGGGAATGCCAACTACAGACGCTCGAGGAAGGCAAATACTTGAGATGGCTGTGAGACAAGGCCTAAACGTAGCAAATGTAGGAAACACCCCGACCTTCAAGAGGCCAGCGCAAAGAGGCACCATACCGGATGTAACCTTCGCTGCGGAATCCACATCCGCAAGAATAAAAAACTGGCGGGTAATCGAGGATTACACGGGCAGCGATCATCAATATATTGTTTTTGATTTAGAAGAAACCCGGCGAATTCCTATCTGGAATCGTACACAAACACCAAGATGGAACATCAATAGGCTAAACGAAGGGTTTTTCAAATCCGTCATTGAAGAAGGAGAAAGTGCTGTGCTCCATGTACAAGGACCCGCGGAAGTAAAAGCTGAAGCCACGATGCAACTGATGCGGCTCGCATGTGATGCTTCAATGCCCATGAAAAGCTGCAACAACAGATCCAGAAATCCAGTGTACTGGTGGACAGACGAGATAGCTGAGCTCCGCATGAGATGCCTACAACTTAGGCGCATAGTCACCAGGGGAAGGAGAAAACACGCTGAAAACATAGAGGAAGCTCTAGCGGAGTTCAGAACCAAAAGATCCGAGCTCAAGAGGGCCATTAATCTGAGCAAAAGACGGAAGTGGGAGGATCTCCGCCGAGACAAAAACAGCGACCCCTGGGGGCTAGGCCACAAGGTAGTAATGCGGAAACTGGGGGCCCAATCTACACCTCCTATTCTAAACGAAGATAAGATGGAGCGCATTATAAACACTCTTTTTCCAACTCTCTGAAAACGCGCAAAGCAAGTTGAACCAAGTCATGTGACGAACAACCTTCTGGATGGATTAGCACGGTCTTAATTTGGCAACTGAGAAAACAGAGAAGGACTATTCTGACGAAGAAGAGAATCCCCACGCAAATCGACTTCCAAATTGGCTTTGAAGTCATTAAGAGCAAGGACGCGGTGAGGTATCTGGGATTGAGTCTCGACACAAAATTGACTTTCTGGCAACAGATAAAGTTCGCAATGGAACGAGCCTCTAGAGTTACAGCATCACTCAGCAGATTAATGGCGAACATAGGCGGCCTAACTCCAAGCAAGCGCAGGTTACTAATGTCGACAACGCATGCCATTCTCCTATATGGAAGTGAGATTTGGGCAGACGCGCTCCGACAAGAAAAATACCGGAAGCAGATGGCGGCAGTGTAAAGACGTGGAGCTCTACCTGTGGCTAGCTCTTACCGAACGGTGTCGGAACCAGCCGTCCTGGTAGTCGCAGGAGTGACTCTCATCGATCTCCTAGCGGCACAAAGGAAGTACGTCCACGACAACAAGGCGAAAATTGGATTGGAAGCGGCAATCGATCAAGCAGAACAGCAAACGATACGGAAGTGGCAAAAACGCTGGAGCTCGGAAAGCAGAGGAAGGTGGACAGTGAGGCTGATCAGAAATGTGGCTAAAAGGAATGATCGGAAACACGGTGAGGTCAACTACTTCGTCACTCAATTCCTCACCGGACCCGGAAATTTTAATGCCTTTCTCTATAAGATTGGCAAAACGGACACCCCAGCCTGCCAGTACGGCGATTCTCCAACAGACGATGCACATCACACGTTTTTTGGCTGCAGAAGATGGAAAGCCCAACGCACAGCCCTGGAAAGCAGCATCGGTGCCTTTAACCGAGAAAACATTGTTGACAAAATGCTGACGAGCGACTTGAATTGGGGAATAATTTGCCAGTTTGTGGAAGACATTCTCAGAAGAAAAAAAAAAAGAAGA
The DNA here is from genome assembly GCA_949715645.1 of Portevinia maculata. Taxonomy (NCBI): domain Eukaryota; kingdom Metazoa; phylum Arthropoda; class Insecta; order Diptera; family Syrphidae; genus Portevinia; species Portevinia maculata. The sequence goes on from OX454527.1 coordinate 32,148,352, forward strand.
AGAACAATACCGGGAAATCATGTGAGGCCGAAAGGGTGTATGATAACAGCCCCCTTGAAGTAATGCGAAGAGCGGTCCCAGGGGGGGTGTGTCAGAAACCTCAGGGTTCCCCGAAAGCATGCGGAGAGAGTCGGACACACGGGGATGGTCAACGACAAAAAGGCCTCCTTAAAGCAGCCCCCCCCCCCCCCCCCCCCCCAAGGAAAAAAAATGGATCGGTACCTACACTATTGAGCAACGTGTTTTTATTATTAAAACTTATTGTAAATATGGTGAAAGTTTTGCAGAAGTTGAAAGAAATTTCATTTAAAATACGGTAAAGAAAATGCTCCGTCAAACCGTGATATTAAACTTATCGTTCATAAATTTGAAGAAACTGGTTCGGTTTAAGATCAAAGAAGTAAAGGCTATCATCGTACTGGTCGTTCGAGTGGAAATATTGAAGCTGTTAGCAGAAGTGTTGCTGAAGAGCCGATGACGTCAGTTCACAGCAATTAAACCTCAAACCAACAACTTTGTTTAACATTTTGAACAAAGATACAAAACACAAGAATACAGTTAACACAAGAATTAAAGCCAACTGATCACGCAGTGCGTCGGCAATTCATTAATTATGCCATAGAGAAGCAACAACAAAATGATAATGTTTTCAAGCAAATTATTATCTTCACCGATGAGGCTCATTTTGAAATTGGCGGTTATGCCAATATACAAAACTATTTCATTTGGGTTGAAGGAAATCGTAGAGGACTGATTGAAAAGCCAATCAAACCAAACAAAGTTACTGTATGGTGTGGAACTCAATCGATCTTTTGTTCATGCTTTTCGGTGCTACTTACTATTAGAAAGAATAGAAAAATAGGAAAGAAGTGTTTGGGTGCAGTTGTAGGGTTTTTCTCCACGGGTGGTGTCTAAGTTGCTTAGGGAGATTATGATTTCATGTATTCGATATAAAGTAATGTACTTGGCCGGGATTCAAACACACGACCTACCATTCAGTAAGCGAATACACAACTACTGCACCGTTGAACCCGCAATTAAGTGTTCTTAAAGTGGACGGACAAAGACCAAGCTATTGTGAACGAATAATTTAAATTCAATTATGTAGATCTTCTTCAACACTCTCCTGAACGGATGCAATATTCTCTTCAGTACTCACTCCTCTTATGCGTATCCATTCCACTCATTTTGCGGAGAAATAGTTGTGCGAAAATGGTCAACAACATGGCGAATAGAGGTCTCAGATGGTCGATTATGTCGGGTGTAAAATGGTGCAAGTGCTCTATAAGTTTAGTGCACAGAATTTTGACACCAAAATGAAAACGCCTATTTAATTTTTAATTTGTTTAGTAGATACCCATCCTCATTAATCGAGACTCGTTGATTCGTTAGCATGGCAGTTACATTGTTTTTGTTTACAATAATTGCATATTTGTTTGTGAAAAGTTAAGGCTTTAAAGGAGCATGCACCTGTAGATTTGTATATTGTTACTTCTTGTAGTTTCATGAAACAGGGCGCAGATCCTTTTCAATTGCTTTTTACCCTCACTACACTTATTAAAGTAAAAGCCGCGCTTTAAGGCGGTCTTTTCCTCTAAAGATTTGTCAAAATAAATATCTCTTACGTACGCACCACTCTTCAACCAGTCGATAGTGACTAAAAGACGAATTCAATTAAGAAAACCAATGACTAAAGGAATAACTACGCTCGGAAAATAATAATAATAAAGATAATGACGCCTTGACCTCTGTATAACAGCAGCTGCAAAGGCACTTCCTCTTTCTGGTTCATTTCTTAACAAAGAACAAAACAAAAATATTAATGCCTTCAAGAAAGAAGCCCCAGTACTTATAAAAAAACAAAAACCAAAATTAACAAAAGACCTGCGGCATTACCCATTGACATCTTATCATACTTTTAATTAAATGGCCATCAGGCAGGTCCAGAATTAAGTAATTTGTTTAACCGCTCCATCTTAGAGTATATATTGGTATGTGTGCTTTTTATAATTTCTTAATCTATTCCAAATGATTCTGTTAGCAGAGCCCACTCATCTTCGCTATCTATAATAAGAACTTATACAAGTAGGTACAACTTTATGTGTGTGGTATCATGTGATGCTTCCAAATAGATGAAGCTGTTTGCTTCCTCTTTTTTCATAGATCAGTCACTCTGTGCATTTCATTTATTAAAACGAAAACTACCTATATGTTGCATTGTTGGAAATACCTAGGCTAAGTGCTGAGTCACTCACTGCCCCCTGCGTACCCCAATATGTGTATTAACACGCCTCGTTCCTTCATAATTAATTTACAAGCGGTTCTAATTTGCGCAACACAACCACAATTACTAAAGTATAAGTTATTTCCTTAACTCTCTCTCTCTGATCCTCTGGCTAAGGGAAAAAAAATTATTCACATTTTGGATCCACTTCTACCCAGATGAATCTTCGTGATTAATTTTGTAGATATTTGGGGCCGGCCAAGAGTGATTACAGCAAATGCCGTGCTTGCTTTTAATTAAATTTTAAGTTAAGAAGAACTATAAGCTCCAATCAATTTCGAGGAAAAAAAGAAAAGAAAAAAAGTTCACCCCCAGATGATTGTCATAATGACGCAGGCATAAGTAATGCGATACGCATAATCGTAATCGTAATTTAATTATTGTACTCGTACCATGAGGAACGTTCGACTGAGGAGTCGCTTGTTGGCTATTATGCGTAGGTAAGGTAGCTTTCAATATGGTATAACGTTTCTCTCATTCCTTTTCGTTGTCATACGACCCATCCGCCTACTCGTATGTTTAGCGTTTTATGTGTATCTTTTTTGGTTTTATTTTTGTATCTTTTTATTATGATTAACTTTATAGACATCTATCTAATAAGGCAAATCATAAAATGGAATTTTGATATTTCGCTGGCATGTTGCTTTGTCTTTTGACATAATGCGTTAATATTTGACACAAGGACGACTAGGGATAGGGACTGATGATAGGATGATGGAATAGCATTGTTATAGTCGCTGCTGCTGTCGTCTCACGTGGCGGCGTTTACATAATATAGTAATGTAATTCAGGATTTTATTTCAATTTTCGCTTTGCCGGCTAAAGGTGTGTTACACTTTGGAAATTACGCGCCCCAGTGAAAAGTTGCATCGCATTGATGGAATGCTATAAGGTGAAGTTGTTCAACATTTATGAGAGTCTAAAAAGTATATGCATGTACTAGCTATATGAATGTATAGCGAGCATGTTAATATGTTTGCTTTTTTGTACGGAAACATTTTGTTTATCGTCGCGCTTTAATGTTTTTCTTTAACGAATAAACGGGTAACTTCATTTACAAGGTTGGCGTAAAAAATGATATTTATTATTCTTTGCAGGTTGTAATCGCATCGTTTATGTTTTTAATTTTGAAAGCGTTTTAGAGACGCTGGTGGCTATCGATTTTGTTTGGAGGGAATTCGCAAGGCACTTAGCTTTGATTTATAGAGATTTGTTTGCGTTTGTTGTCAAGTATTTGAATGAGCTTTGTTTTGATTAGGTTTCAAGGCGGTTGATTCAGCGAGGCATGTCCATTACGTACGAAAAACAGGAATATACCTCCAGGGTTCTTGACCTTGTGCCGAAAGCTTTTTTTAGTTCTTCGAGGGATGCCATTGTTGAGAACGAAAGAGTTGTATTATCTTTGTTTATAAAAAAGGTGGTCGGCATCAAAAACCGGAATGTGGCGCTTCAGATCTAACTAAATCCAACTCTACCAATAACCCCTGTTCACTATGATACAGTCGCTAGGCATTTCATCACGGAAGATTTTAAGCCGTACTTGCATCTTTGTCTGCACATTTATGTGTCTCTTAAAATTTCGTCTGTCTGGGCTTGAAGTATGCACGAATGTGTATGATGTTGTGTGCCTATGTAAAAACAGCGCTTGTCATGAAATGCGATTAAGGGGCAAAATCACATCTAGCTATTTTAACATTCAGAAAAGCCGAGCGGCAGATTTAATTACTTAAAACTGTCCCGCAAGTGTGCATGTCGAGGTTTGACACGACTGAAGATTACCGGCGTTCTAAAAGGACAATCAAACAATAACAGAAGCATTCACGTGTCGAAATCAAAAACAAGGAAGAAATCAAAAAGAGGCTGTCCTAAAAACTTCTGGAACAGACAAATGCAACAACACTAGCATATGATTGTCCTCTGATGACCTGATCCGAAAACGAGTGGCCTACCGATATCTACTTTTTGGGCTCAAGCCGGTTGTGAGACAATTTTTTTTTTAAATATCTCTGCTTTAGTACAGTAAAGAGAAAGATATTGCACTTGTGCTGAAATTTCTAACTCAAACTGAATATGAGGTATGACAATACGACTATAGATAAGTCCAAAAAGTGTATGTCCGTCTGTGACCGAGGCTCCAGCAGCAATGAGTGGACGGATTTAATTCAAACTTCGTATTTAGGGTTTGCATGCCTATATCTGGCATCCATTTTGTTTTGTTTTTTTATTCCTTCAGTTTAAATAAAGGTACCTGCCATACAAATAGTTTTTTCAACACCGATTTTGCTAATTTTTGAAATATAAAATAATTGAGGTGAGCATGACAATATAGCGTACTGAAATTTGCGAAAATTGTCTAATAATGATTACGAAAATGCTTATATCTGGAAAAAGCTAATATCTCAAAAATGGATCTAGATATTTCGAAGAAAATTTACACACCAACTTATACTGCTATTTGAAATGAACTTGTATGTACACATTTTCGTTAATATTTTTTTATAACTTTTGTATTCATATAAAAGTTTTTTGAATTTTTGAAAATTTCGCTTTTTACAAAAACCGCTGTACCGATTTTTATCAGTTTTATTACCATTACTTGGGTTGAATGTAAGAACATGGAACATGGTTTTTTTCAAAATTAATTCTTTTAAAAATTTCACTTTTCTCACAAACGACTTAAACGATATTGGGGTCTGTTGGTGTTTTAAATACTTCGAGCCAAGGTAAGAAAATGAAAAACAACGATACTCTCGAAGCACGTCAATATACCAACAATCGGTTAAGTGATTTATTTGCTTTAAATAGATACATAAAGATACATAGCTATTATGACAAATCGCAAACATTTCATAAGATCACAATCAAAAAGTCAATTACCGTTATGTATGCTTCAACTGGTAATTAGGTTTATGAATCTGCCTAGTTTAAGTCAGTTTTAGATCAAAATCTATGACGCCACGTTACAAAGTTAAAAATGTGACATCTATTATCTACGTGTAAACAATTTTAAACGAGAATACCATCAGGTTTATTTTGCAGTCATGAGATTTGGATCAATGTCGAGCACAAATCTTGAAAAGGGTGACATATTTATTGCAACGCTTCAGGAAGCCTAGTCATCTGGTCATTGCAAAATTCAAATGAAGGGTCCTTTCTTTTCAACGATGCAAGTAGAGATTTCGCTTGTGGCAGAAACCAACACGGCATTTTGAGACCTTTAATCCCACTCTTATGGATGTACCCAGTGGAATATGCAAGATCACATTTTAATGAGTTTAAATACGTTTTCGTTCCAGGTGGTAAGGTGGGCGGGATCAAGACAACGATTATGAAAAGCTCCAGAGTATGTTGGTTTCCAAACGCACAAATGTTCGACAAAAGGCCTTAATGGCAAACTCTGTTAACTGCCTTTGAAATATGCAGTATAAAGATCTTAGCTTCACCATAGTGAAGAGGTTGAATCTCACTTTTGGGTTATCAACAAAATGGCCAGTAGACTTGGGGCCGGCCCGTACCACAATACAATAAGTCTTGTCAAACAAGCGAAATTCAATTCAAATACAATTCTTGAAACAAGGAATTCAATTTTGTATTGAATTTTAGTTGTTTAACAAGACTTGTTGAGGTGTGATACAGATGGTGCCGGGAAATAACTTCACGGGCAATAACTTCTCCTCGAGTGGGAAATAACTTCACTTTTTTTGTGAGGTTATTGCCCACTAACGGTGGGCTTATTTATTGAGTTTTTGTATAATTTCATTTATAACAAAATATTTTTAGCAATTTATATCGGTGACGTGAAATAAGGCCTTGCGCAATAAGGCCAATTTGGCGTTATTTCACTTTTCCATTGGTGCTGTTTTCAACAATTGGCCTTTGCACCTACCCCAAATCAAATAGTGACCCCAAGCAGGAGGTTGCATTGGGGCAACATGCCGCCCTCCCCCATATGCATTGCACTGTTTATGGGATTAGTTGCGAAATCGGAAGTAGATACCATAAACAGTGCAATTCCTCTGGGGGGCAATGCTGCCCCCCTGCAACCCTCCCTGCTGGGGATCATTGTTTGATTTGGAGTAGGTGCGAGGCACGGTTCTTGAATTATCATAAAATGTTAAGAGAAATTATTTCCCACAATAAAGTGAAGATATTTCTCACCTGGGCAGTAACTTCACGAAAAAAAAAGTAAAGTTGACCATGTGAAGTTATTGCCCGTGAAGCTATTTCCCTGCACCGATACAAACGCCTGGTGCTGCGAAAACCGTAATGCCGGTATATGAAAAGTTTCAATGTCTTGATCTTAAGAATTAGGGACGTAAGTATATTTGGTCCGTAGAAGAGGGAAAAAGATGAAGATTCTCTTTTTAAGACGAAATGGAAAAATGCTGTACCTATACTACGAGTATCTTTTCGAATTGAAAGCAGTTCAACTCAGGTAACTGAAAAGCTTGTTAGACGAAATACCAAATAGACCAGTAATTACGTTAGGTTAGGTTTATGTGGCTGTCGGCAGAAGCCGACACACTTAACCCAATATAGGTTTTGTGATACCACGTATGTTATCTACCTACTCGACGTGGTATGGTCGTTGGTTTAAACCAGTAATTAACGATTCCCCTAAATTCTTGGCCTTTTTTTTCATAGCCAAAACATTTCAATCTTAGCAAATATTAAATTTCATTCCTCTTCTGGTTCCAACAGAAATGCTTATAAAAATGCAATTTCATATTGCACACTTTCCAATGCAGTTAGCCTAAATCAAGCTGCAATTTTTAATACCTCAGCTATATATTATATATCTCGTTTCACTATGAAAACAATCCCAATACAAGAATCTACCTTCGTTCATCAGCAGAGTTGTAGTCGATTACCATGTCAACGCGAAATCGAACCGAATCCACCCTAATTGACTATTGACGGAGATATTAATACATGGGCCAGGACATACCTACTGACGACAGAGTACCAGATACAGCACAGACATATCTCTTTTACCTCCACCCAATCAGTCAGCCAACCAAGCCACTAAGCTCTCCATAGATTGACTAGGAATTGCAAACCGCTACTGTTGCTCCAGCTGCAGGTATTCGAATATGTATTAAAGCTTCAATTTGATTGCAATTCGCTTCTGGGTTTATTCTTTTGTCATATAATATAGATTATTTTTATTTGTTTACTTGGTCCACCTATTCGTGATGGTTATACAGAATTCAACCATTGAGCTTTGTATTTTTACAAAATTTTCATCGTAGTAGTTTGATTTGGTAATTATATTCTTGAAATATTCAATATTGAATCACACAATCTGCAAATCTCTAAATGCTGCGACAAAATTTGTAAAAAAAAACAAAATCCGGAATTAAGAGATCAAAATTCGCAAAACCTTTTGTCAGTCGAACTAAAACAAAAAACAAGAATGCAGTACGAAATTCTCATTGTAAATCTGGTACACAATCTCCGTGGCAGGGTTTTTGTCATTTGACTGTGTCCTTAGTGGCAGAATGAGTGTAGCTGTGTACATCGATCCATGGACACCGTAGTTACAGCTCTGTTTCGGGAGGTAAAACATCTCCTTTTCTATTTTATTTTTCAATTTTTCTTTTTGTTACATTCAAATTGTTCTTTTTTTTTAGTTGGTGTCATAAATGATATGTTGTTAGTGTGTGCTATACTAAAATATGTGAAGAAGTATATACAAACTCGCCCACTCAAATCCGTCTCGCATGTGTGAATGTTTTAATCTGATAGAATGTGTACAAATTCTGACACCAGCCAGCAGTAAGGATGAAGTTTGAGTATGGATATTTTTACCACCCCCGAGGTAACTGGGTTGATAGGGAGCTATGTACTAGCCGCAGAAAAAATGACAGCGAAAAATATGGAAAATAACGCAGGGTTATCGCATGCAGAACGTTCAACGTTTGGGTGTCTGATAAATTCTCACAAGAACAGATACATCTCTGTGTGCGGATGGTGGTGCTGGCATGATTGCGGTGGAACGGTATGGGCAAAATGACGGATCTTAGTTATCTTCACGACCGATGTGCATATAGTACATACGCTCGTGTGCTATATGACATGGCTCAGGGGTAAAACGGAGTTCAGTGTTTGTATTTTTTTATCTAATTCCTTCAGGTGTTATATCTGTGAGTGCACTCATTTTAAATGTTCTTAATCATTCGGCTACAACATGATGATATGAAATGGATCGATTCTCGTTGGAAGTATTACTATAAAATGGTTTCCACGTTTCAGAGACAAAATTGCCTAACTAAATTTTGTAGGGTTTTAGAATTTTATATCTTGGGGGTTAATTGGTATGCTTAAGGAATGTGTTTGGTATTGGTATGGTAAGTAAGTTAAGGAGGTGGGGGTGTTTTCTGTTTTATTTCTATTTAATCTGGAAAAAAATGCGAGCTTCTCGTGAGTGTGCATTTTAACATGAGCGAGAGTGTGCGGTTTTATAAAACCTACCGCATGTGCCATCATGTTTAAATGTTAATGGAAACGATCACTCGTGGGCGGGAGTCATAAAAGAGCTCATTAATGACTGGTGAGTTGTTTTCATTTCAGAATAAGGATGACAACATTTTATTATTAAATCATCATTACAAAACATTAAGTTTATTGCATTAATTTATTACAAGGGATTGCATTGAAATATTTATGGCTTATATTCGCTCAATAAAGTTACAATAGCGGCATTTGCACAACTTAAAAATCCCATATCCAGAATTTATTTAGGTATACCTTATTGTTCAATACAAGATCTTACCAATTTGTCAATAAATATGCTAGCATTATAATACAGTAATGTCTCGCTTATCCGAATCTCCTTTAATCGGAATATCGCGTTAATCCAAACCACAATTTTTGAATTTAAACTTCTTTACGCACGCTTGACTTGGGGAGTAAGCTGGTGAATGCGACACGGAAGTGTAGACCAATGTCGACTTCCGGCGAAACGGAAGTGTAGACCAATGTAGACTTTTGGCGCAACGAAGGTTAGACCTTACGGTGTAACGGAGGTGTAGACAAACGTAGACTTCTATTTCGTTATACGTTTTCCAGTTTTAATTATGCTCAATTTTAGAGATTATTATGTCCTTACGAAACACCGGGAAGTTGTGTGGAAGTAGATTTGTTTTGAATAATTGAAACGTCCTTGCAACAACAAAAAAGGTCCTTAAAAGTCGAAGAAAGGATATTTTTCCAAAATGGCGTTGGAATCCACACGGTATATCTGTGTTCAATGTTATTTGACTAAGAGGTCCTTGCAACAACAAAAAGGTCCTTAATAGTCGAATGCAGAATATTTTTCCAAAATGTCATTAGAAACCGCACGTTATATCCCTGCTCAATGTTATTTGACTAAGAGGTCCTTGCAACAACAAAAAAGGTCCTTAAAAGTTGAAAAAAGGATATTTTACCAAAATGTTTGTTGTTCCTAGCACCCCTCATTCAAATAACATTGAACTCATATATACCGTGCCGTTTCTAAAGACATTTTAGGAAAATGTCCTTTTTCGGGTTTAATTATTGTGGCTCCAAGGACCTCTTTGTAAAATAACCTGATGTAAAATAAAAGGGGCATTCAATCAATTTTTATTTAAAACGCAGTATGCATAATAAATCCCAATAAATTATCAGCATTTAGCAAAATAAAAAATGTTGATTTAGTTATTAGTTATTACCTAGGCAGCTAAAAAGCTACAGCTAAAAAACTAACCAACTTTTAGTTGTCATCCGCAACTAACTTTGGCAACCTAACGAGCTTAGTTACACAACCTGCAACTAATACTCGTAGCTAATAGCAAAAATTAGTTGTCATTATGATAGCTAACCACCAAATCGATTGCATTTTTAGCGCAGCTAATTTAACTACGTTAGTCACTTAGTTATGGCGTTAGCTAGATAACAAATTAGGTAGCTAACGCGCAACTGTGCCTACATGTTTACACATGAACTATACCGTGAGTGCAGCGTGGCTCACACCTTTTTTTCTAATTTCTAATAAATTCTTTGTTTGTTTTGATTTTTACAGCAAAAGTAAACAAATTCATTGTATAATCATCCATGTTCTGCATTTCGATCGAAATCGAATTCAATTCACTTTTCAATTTCACTCGGAATGAAATTTGGTGTTATGCATTTCGATCGTTTAAGATTTTTTCGAATTCATTTTCGAATTGTCAAAGATCTAAATAAACACAATGTTTGTTTTAAGTCAACATGGATGCAATAGTTTTAGCAATTTTAGCAAAAAAAAATGCTGGATTCGCACTTAAACCATTCGTAATAGCTCCCTACAGATTTGCTCCAATTCACAATATTCATTTCGATCGAAATGCAGAACACACAATGTCACTTTCACCTTGCAAATTCACAAAAAGTGGAATGCAGAACATGGGCCATATTATACATTTTCATTTCAACATTATTACAAAAATTCAATTTGGAAAAAACGAGAAATTATTGAAGTAAAACTTCTTTACGCACGCTTGACTGCTGGTGAATGCGACACGGAATTCTAGACCAATGTAGACTTCCGGCGCAAACGTAGACTTCCGGCAATACCGAAGTGTAGACAAACGTACACTCTTTTGTTACAACCTTTCGGCGTAAAGGTTCGTGGAATGGGTAAACACCCTTGAATCTCCTCAATAGAGGGCAATACTAAGCTCATCATCTATCCAAACCGATTCAAAGGAGAACAGTTGCCGACAGATGGAGTTTACCGGAAGTGAGTAAAGTCATTGTGCCCATGAATCGCAGTTCATTAGTTGGAAATATAGAGCGTCACCGTCAGCGTCAGATTTTCAGGTCGGACGGCAAAAAACCAAAGTTTGAGCTAGGGAGCTCAAATTTATAATATAGACTCTCCAGTGGATTGGTCATGTGTAACAATTTAAAAAAAAAAAACGAAATTTGACCTAGGGAGCTGAAATTTATAATATAGACTCTCCAGGGGCCCTTGATGCTCATGTGTAAATATTTCTAAAAATTCGCCCGCTTGCACGCCCTCAATTTAATTTAGCTGGAGCGAAAGAAGTTTTACTTCAGTCGTGTGGTCTTAAGCACACTCATTTTTTTCTCATTGTGTACTCTACAGTCCGAATCTACCCAAATTTGTGTGCGTTGTTATCCGAATTCCAACTAAAAAAACATACAGTAATGTCTCGCTAATCCGAATCAATTATTGCACGGGGTGCAATAATTGATTCGGAGTAGTTGCGTAGAGGTAAGTGTATTGGACTACGTATCTAATGATCTCCCTTCAAATCCCGCCGGGCCAAGTAACAACTAGAAGTTTTTTTCCACTTAAAATTGTACGTTACTTCCAGTTCGCACAAACAAATAGTTGGAGATGCTAGGTTTAAGTTCCTCAACCAAGCCGATAATACCTAATATTTATTTATTTTTTAAATTTCAAGAAGGCGAGTAACGATTAACATATCCATAAACCAAATTACTGCCAAAACCAATGCGTTTGTGGTTTTCCTTAGTTGAATTTCGGATAACAGAGTGGGAAATTGTGGTTGATTCGGATTGTAAAGTACACAATGAGAACAAATTGAGATTCGTATTAAAGGTCATTCGGATTAGCGAAACATTACTGTACAAACGAATTGAGGACCGCTTTCCCAAATAGAAGCACGCATTTCTAATTGACTAGGTATTATTTTTTTAGGTGGAAAAAACAAAGTCTACACAAGTTATCGCTTTGGAAAACGTGTACAAATCCTAAAAAAGTGTTTAAAATATTCGTTTTTAACTTCATCGTGGTAACAAATTCCATTGAGAATTCAAAAGTAGATCCCATGGAAAGTGCAATGTGTATGGGGCCATGCTGCAATGCTGCAACCTCCTGTTGGGAATATAATTTTCACCTATCATTTGCACAAACACGTTCAGCAATTTTGACATTTGTCGGCGATTGATTAAATAAATTTGTATGGAAAAACCTTAAATTTGCAAATATTAATTTCTTTAAATAAAATTGATACAGAACGTATTTTGAAATTGTAATAAACAGTTCCACACCAACAGTTTTGCCAAATTCGTGTTCCTTTTTAGGAAAGCTTAGCCGGTAGTATGTGTTTTGTTTATATCGCAATATTCAGCAATGTGTATTATTTTCGTTAGAAAATCTGCTCTTTTTTTGTTCCCGTCATGTAGGTGCTCGTTAGTTCATATAATTCGATAATCCAAATACCCCCTTGCAATACAGTAATGTCTCGCTTATCCGAATCACCTTTAATTCGAATCTCAATTGTTTCTCATTATGTACTTTACAATCCGAATCTAAAACAAATTTTGATAGTCCAATCCAAAAATTCCATCCTAAGAACACACAAACTCAAAGGTTTTTACGGTAATTTGGTTTGTGAAAATATTAATCATTGCTCGCCTTCTGGAAAAATAAAAGGTAGCCATAATCCTCGATAAGGGTACACGAACACATTCCGATTGTTCATTCTTTCTTCCCGCCTCATGCATGCGTTTGGCTCTTGTTCTTGCCAGTTGAACACCTATCTATTTCAAGTGCATTTTTTCAATTTTGAACAGCAATAAACAGGGGTGGAATCGGCTAAGGTGATAGTTGATAGTTGACAATCAATGTCATACCTTTACGTCCACGTAAGGTGATTATCAAATTGACAATCACTTTTTTGCCATCAATTTCATGTGACAGCTATTTAGGTGTCGCTTTCATACATTTTTGTCGGCTTCAACTCCAAATAAATTAAATGCTTTAGTGAAAAAAGAATATATATTAAATAAATTCAAATAAAAAAGTGAAATTGGAAAATTCGTGAAGTGCAATTTTTACTTCATTAGAACTTTTCTACACAAATGAAGAAAATAATTACACAAATGTCCAACTATTAAGAAGAAAAATGAGAAATAAAGCAAATATCTTGGAACTTTCAAACCCGATGAAAGAATTCATGGAATTATAAATATTCCATGTTTATTGCTATCATTTATTATTGTGTATTTTAGATTTTTAAAAAACTTTCGCTTATCAAAAGAAACGTTTGTGTTTGTTTTGGGACTGCTTGATTTATCAACTGGAATAAGGTCAATGCATGTTCCACCCATCCTTCAATTGGCTGCAACTTAAAATCTTCTTGGGGGTGGTGGCTATCAAAGACAAGTTGGGGCTGACTGGGCTGCACCAATGGGTCAAAGTACGGTGGCTGAAATTACTGCAGCAGTCATTAAAAAAATGCAGTCAATACTTTGTCCATTTATGATAAAGTTTTTGCCTAAGGACTCAACAAAATCATTTTTGAAATATAAATCATGAAAAATAAACACACATCAGCTGCTCGGAATGACAGCGTCGGCAAGGAAGTGACGTTTAAAACTCTAAGTGCTGCCAATAATCAATCATTTTTTAGTGATCGCTTTACGCAGAGCAAAGAGGAGTTGATAATCAAAAACGACAATCAAAAAGCGACAATCAACTATCACCTTAGCCGATTCCAGCCCAGGATGATATAAAAAAAAACCCACTCTTTTCTTTTTCTCGTCCTGTCCAAATAACTCGGTAGTCCGAATACTCCCTTGCAATAATTGATTCGAATTAGCGAGACCTTCCTCTAATTGATTCGGATTGGCGATACATTGCTGTAATTTACAAACTTGCCGCAGGTACAGAAACCGAGCAACTTAAAACCGCTTTCAAAAAATGTTTACTTGATTTTATTGGTGAAAATAAATTATGTAGCAGTAAATTGTAAGAAAGTATTTTTTTTAAGAAATTGCGCTGCCCCAGTGCATACTTATTTGCACCGAAAACCAGACATGCACTAAATAGAAATGCCAACATTATCAATTCTTCAACTCGAAACCGAACCTCCGTTTTAAGGATCAAGCCATCGCGGTTGCCATAGCGCTTGGCCTGGACAACTGGAAGAAGCGTACTCGGGATCGTAGAGGATGGAAGGCTGCAGTGTCTCAGGCAGAGACTCTTCACGGGTCGGGTGCCCGTTAAGTAAGTTAGTAGTATGCACCAGAATCTTTGAAAGTCGATTGTTTTTAAATACTTTGTAAGTTGATTTGGTATTATTTTACAAAGCGGGGACAATTGAGTATTGTTATATGGAGTGCTTTTTACTTGCATAATGTATAGTGACTGATTATTAGTGAGCTATACGTCTGTACACACAAGCACCATAAACACAGCTAGTGCTGTACGAAAAACCAACACAAACCAGACAAAAATAAGGTAAAACATGAAGTTGCGTCGTTGATTCAATGAAGCATGTATGTCTAATGAGGTCTCATTTTGGTAACGGCTGAAAAACTGTTTTATTATCCAACGCAGAGGATCAGTATCCCGCTTAGTGCTAGGCATTTTCACTCATTCGATGAACCAGTAACGAATGGGCCACATGACACGAGTACAATTAAATAACTCAATTGCTAACGGTTCAGCAGGGACAGATATTTGGTGCCAATAACCTATCGACCCGATATTTCCTTACAGACTGGTCTACTGACCCAAAACAAAGTACACCAATATTCCAACCCCGAGAATATGGCTCTTAACAAAGCCCCATCGGTCACCGACCGTCCTTCTCACTCACTTTAAAATCAAAACACTGATACGAGTAGATACTAGATGCTAGTTTAATATGAAAGCTTTACCCCTTGGTCATGGACAGGACATGGGCATAGTCCTCGTTTGCTAAGTACTTCGTCGTCGTCGTCGTCGTCGTCGTCGTCGTCTGTTGTGTGTGTGTTTTTGTATATCTGATGCTGGTTCATTTAAAATTCACAAGCGTATAACAATGTGAAGGTAGGTAGTTTACTATGCGTTGTCCTTTGATTTGACCAGGGAATGGGAGTTGAAAATACAAAAATGTTGGTAGTCCGCTATATTTTAAAATAACATATTACGTTATATTTGTTCCAGGCTCTTTTTTATTTGTTTATTTTCTTGTTGTCCTCATTCAATCGGTGAATTGCGAACATAATATTAGTATCTTGAGTCGCAGTCCCGAAGTATCCAGGAGAAATGCCTAGTCCTCATTTAGGACAACGTCAAACACACATAAGCGCTTAAATATACATACATGAATCTCTTGTTTATTTAACCCATATTACTACCTATACGTTTGTGTATCTGCTTGTGTTTTCCTCTCCTGGCACGGGTTCGTGCGCTTCAATTCAACCAGTTGACAGTCCAGGGCTGTTGAAATCCACCAAGTGGAAATTTGAAAAATAACTGATATTTTATTTTCCGTTTTCCATTTACGAATAGGTACCATTTTCAATACGCAAGACTGTGAAAGGAATGAAGGGGTATTCGTTTAAGTATTCGCATTTCGTTCCTCTATTTCATCGAAGCTCTGGTTTGTAGAGGCGCAATTGAAAATTCGTTTGATAAAGGAGTAAATAAATAGGCAAGAAAAACCATGAGAAATTGGATGAACAATATTTTCTTTTGATAAAGCCTCTGGCTGAAGGAGTCTACCTATACATTTTATACTGACATTTAATATTTATGAGTTCTGTTTTTTAGAACGGCAGCAGAAAAAATATAGGGAAAAAGAACGCAGAAAAAGCAAATAAACCTCCGCTTAGGTAAAGTGAAGTTATTGGGTAGTGGTAGGGTTTTTTTTTCTGCTGAATTGCAGTCATGTTTTGGATGGAAGGCGTATCGGTCCTATGAATTAACAATAAGAAGATGGGTTAGTTGGATAATTTGGATGGACTATGCGGATTTCTGCCTATTTTTTTAATGCTCTGATCAGGATCTAATTTTAGTTTGATTGCTACGAGGCTTAATAAGGATGCCAACTTAATGGGCCTTACTAATAATCAGTTACAAATGTCGACTTTAAGTTACTGGTAAAGCCAAGATTTAGTACCAAGCTTTGAATGAGTTGTACCAATAAACAATTTTACCTCTTTATTACCTAACCCTCGTTGTTACATATTATACACTCAGAACCGCGAGAACAGAAAAACTACCTTCCAGATCAGTATTGCCGTAGGTGTGTTTATTTTTGAAAGGAAGTAGGTTGTAGCATACCTACATAGTACTGCTTTATTACAAAGCATGTTTTTTTTTTTTTTAATTATGCTCTTTCAATTATTGTGAGCTATATTTCGGGGAAAATTAAAATATATATTGTGCCATTTATAGATAGAGCGCTTTTCACAACGAATATGATATGAGCGTGAAATTTTTTTTTAAATACTAAATAAACAACCCCAAATCTTTTCAAAGGTACGAGACTTACCAGTTTTTCTTACTATTACATATAGTTAATGGTTTTTAATGTTGTTAACAGAAGATTGTAATAAGTAAAGGGATTTGAAGTAAGTAAAGTTGTGGAACATGCTCTACATTAACTCACCGCAGCCCAATACGATAAGAATTCTTTATGTCCTCGGGGCACATTTGTTCCCTGAAAAAGATCTTCTGTCTAATTCCGTTTAGGGCCGGACATTCACATAAAATGTGTTCAGCTGACTCGTTCTCTTCAAGACAGAGTCGGCACTCAGGAGAGTCTACTATTTTCATTTTGTTAGGTTAGGTTAGGTTTATGTGGCTGTCGGCAGAAGCCGACACACTTAGACCAATTTAGGTCCATTGTGATACCACGTATATTATCTACCTCAACTCTGTAGATGGGACTGGCCAACGACACGCGGTTGTTCTCAAACGGTCCCCCATCTACGTACTAACCGCGCCCAACGTCGTTTAATTTCGGTGATCTAACGAGAACCGATTAACTCGACGTGGTATGGTCGTATGGTTTTCATTTTGTGTAGATGATATCTTAAACCATGGTGGCCAGTAAGGTAACCTACTAAGTTTTTGATATCATGCCTGCTTAGGTTTAGGCATTTGCTGGCATTTTTATTGAAAGGCCGAATGGCTCGTTTGGTCTGTCTTAAACCTGGGATGCTTTCCCAAAGATGGATACATTTTCTATGTTCCCAGCTTTTTATTGCTGCCGTTGCTGCTGATCTAGGAGTGCAGCAGAAGGGTTCGGGACCTATGAAGGTTGTTTCCGAACCTTGTCTGGCCAGTTCGTCGGCCTTTTCGTTACCTTCCACCCCGACATGACCCGGAACCCAACATAGCTTGGTCTTGTTACTTGTTCCGAGTGCCTGTAGGGTGTTGAAGCAGTACATGACTGATTTGGAGTCAATCGTATGCGAGCTAAGGGCGTTTATAGCTATAGATTTATGTAGCTAGCGCATTATTGAATGGCGTGGAGCTCTGCTTGAAATACCCTGGGACTTTTTCCCATGGGTATCGTAAAGCGATTGTTTGGTCCGTATATCCCCGCTTCCATTTTAGAACCATCAGTATACCACTTTATGCCATTGTGGCTGTTAGGTGGGTTATTACCAACCCATGCTTCTCTATTGGGGATCTCCGTGGAGAACCGCTTATTGGAGCATAGTGTTTTATGAATACGGTCTGTGACCGCGCAGTTCATGTTGAGTTCTGGCAGTTCATCAAGAAGGTTCTTAAGTTCCGGATGATCGTTAAGATTATCTGAAGATTATCTTATTTAACTGTATTTGACTTATTGCACTGCGGATCGCCACTTTTTGAATGTATATGTGGAGAGGTGTAATACCTGTTATTGCCTCTATGGCATCCGTTGGACAGGTTCGCATGGCTCCGGAGATACCAAGGCACGCAAGCCGTTGTAGATTTTTGAGCTTCTCTATTGCGACCTTTTGTGTGGATTTTGTCCATCATACAATGAAGGCGTATGTTATAATGGGTCTTATCATCACTGTGTAGATAAAGTGAGTAATCATTCGCAGATGTACTTTAGCTGTCGTAAGCCCTCATTGATACTATTCGGTACATAATAGTATCAATGAGCTTGCATCCATTTGTCATTTACTAATGTAGTTCTCTTTTCCATTTAATTGAACCCAAAATCAAAGATGCGATTAATACTAAAAAAGAACTTTATATTAAATATTTTTTTTCCTCAACAGTAAATATTGACGGGGCCTCCCACTTTACTGCATGTGCAATTCGCCGGTTTGACCTCAATTAATATTGGTAAGCTTTCGGATCGCTTCAGAACTGATCTAAGTCAAATGCTATTGGTGTTTTTTTTTTTTAATATACTAAGTAAAAAGTGCAGTTAAATTAATATATGCAATAAATGCACTAGATGCCTGCCTATTATAATAGGCTTTCTTATGTAATATACTAACATCTATGCCGTTGAAAAACAAAAGTTCAATATATAATATAAAAGTACCTACCTGCACTGAAAAACCTATTTTTGATACCGTCGTTTCGTACAACAGGCAACACTTGCTTTAAAATATCTATTTTTGAGAATTTAGTTGGGGGTTTAAACATTACTTTCCGTGCATTAATTTCAATACTCTCATTTGGGACTATCTTTAACACTAAATTAAGTGTGCCGGTTTTCTTTTAAGCAATAACTTGTTGTGATTATTAATAAGGCCCAATGTCAATAACATTAAAAACATGTTACAGTGTATTTTGTTCAAGGAGGGTGAACCCATTTTCTGATGTGCCAATTTTGTATAATCAAAAGTATTCGAAACATCAAAACTGATCAAAATCGAGACGTTTTTTGAGAAAAGTGATATTATATCTTAAAAATTTGGAAAACTGCTCTTCTTCCTTCTCGGTAAAGATATGATCAAGACTAAATGGATCGTTAATATTCTTTGCCCGTCCTTGCACGGTGATTCAAAAAATTGCATGTGAATAAAAAAATATTTCAAAATATTTCAAACATCTAATTGTCTTGTTCTTCTTCCTTTAAAGGGATCATAAATTCATAACCCTCTTGATGAGAATGGAGCGCGACCGGCTCAGTTGGTACTGTCATGTTCAAAGGAGAGATCCTAAGAACCCTGTCAAAAAAACAATATCAATCAACGTTCTTATACAAACGCGAAAGAGAGGCATGCCTTAAAACTCCGGGATCACACAAATGCAACAACACCAGCATTTGATTGGCCTCAGCGACGAAGTGCTTAAAAACCGGGAAGACTGCCGTTATTTTCTGAGGTCGGACCGGCGAACCCCACAGTCGGACCAGTAGGGATGCAGTTAGCTGGGAGGGTTATGATCCCTTCAATGCTGATCATAGCCTAACCGCCATTAATTAAGAAGAAGAGAAAGACTGCTTGCATTCTGAGGATATTTTGGAAACATATTATTTTTTCGGGATCTGCTTTGGGTGGCGCGCCACGTAGTTGCTAAAAAACACTATAGACATCTCTTCGACTCATACACTGGACGGCCCTCGGCTTCACATACAGGTGCAATGGGTGCTTTTTTAGTCCGGTAATACATATTGCAACATAGTAGGGGACATGGTGAATTTGATGAGATTATTATTCGGTTGTCAAAAATAATTTCCATTAAAACTAAGAAATCCGTAAAATAATATGAATATGTTTATTGACGGGTTTTTATTTTCCAGTCTGATTTGAAGTTTATTAAGTGATTAAATTTAAGAGCTTTTGTAAATACGAAAATCATAGTACATAGTACCTGCGGTACTAGGTAAATCATTCATTTACTCAGTATATGTTGATAACTGCCCCTTTCTCGTCTCTTACTTTTTCTGTAGCCCAATTTTCGCCATTTTTTTTTTCATTAAATTAGGTCGATAATTAAAATACCAAAGTTTGCCCACCAACATTTTCTACATCAGCCACTTTAATATTTCAGGTAAATTATTAGAAACTCCTCGATTTGAGAAGATGGCATTTCCCCGACGGAAAATCAACCTTAGAAGTCATATCGCATAATGCAAATCGAATTGAATTTTCCATAAAACATTGCTCTAGCAAAAAGCAAATACTGGTATACCTATATGTACCCACAAAATGTCCCAGTTATTTCATGAGAATGTACTCAACAACAGAATGACATTAAAGGAAATGTAAAGGACCATACTACGTATATTAGAAAATGGATTCTACGTAGTGTTTACCTCTACTCATACCCAACGTCCATCATAGTTTTCAATACATTAGAGAGGAATGACACTTAGCCATGCATAAAAACATTTGAACACGGTCGCTTACCATAATAATACATACCCACACATGTGGGTCGTATACAATACTATTGCCACTTTCATAATTGGGCAAAACGAGCACTTTTATTATGAAGACATTTTCTGAGGGCTTGTATATTGTTTTGTTATTAATTTGAACGCATTTTCTTGATAGTTTTCGTCTGTCGAGTATTCTTCGTAAAGTGTATCTTATTCGCACGCATAAGCATCATAGACAACTGCACTACCCAGAGGCGGACCAGTAGGGATATAGTGAAGTGAGAGGGTTATGATCCCATATGGATAGATCATGGCCTCGTCGTTAAAGAAAAGAAGAATACACAGGTATTTTTAAGATGAAAGCGTTTTGTTTTTGTAAAATTCGATACAGAAATTCGCAATTTTTAAATTATTACCTTTCCAAATTTAGAGCAAAAAAAGCCAAACGCTTTCGTCTGCAAAATACCGGTTTATTATTCTTTTCTTTATCGATGAGGCCATGATCTATATTTCACCAAATTCCTACTGCTGCGCTGGGGGTTTCGCCGGTTTGACCTTAAAAAGCTTCGGCAGGCCTGCCGATTTTGAATCACTGAGGCCGATCAAATGCTGGTATCAATAAAATTATATATAATAATAGCCGTGTTTCTTTGCACGCGGATATAGGGATAATTTGAAATTTGCATGTAAAATACAACAACAACTTATCCTATATACGCTAACTTTAGCAGGGATAGCTATTGCCGCTAAGTCCTTTAGCGGGGATAAACAGTGCTTCCAAAATCCATTTTCTTCGTTTCTGATGAATCCTTCCGATGAATTTTTCAGGAAATGTCAAAGAAAGTGATAACCCACCGACCACTCACACATACGCCGAAAATTTTATTCGTGATTTTATTATTATTATTTTTTAAACTTTATTTTAAGGGTAATTGAATTTAGCAAATCTGTTAATGTGAAATTGTTTTTCATAATTTTAGAATATGCTTGGCATCAATTTCAATTGGCGGAAGTAAATATTTTTCAATTTCATTATTTTCAATAAAAATTTCTTAACTACAACTTACAGCTGTATTACGGTGCATGTCATAGGTGCATGTGTGCTGCCAAGTTTTTTTTGATGAATTCTTAACCGGCGATAGTCGTTTTCTGATTCTATCACTATATCCGCGTGCAAAGAAACACGGCTAATATATGTAACGGGTTGCCATGCAGGGACGGGCTAAGAATGTGCAGTGCCTCCCAAATAGCGCTTGTCGTAAATGGCGACTAGGGCGAAAAATCACATCTAGGCAATTTTAACATCCAGGTGAGCCTAGCGACACATTTTACATCCTAAAGCTGTCCGGCAAGTATGCATGCAAATCCGTGGGTTGGCACGACTGGATATCACCGGTGTCGTAAAAGGTCGATCAAACAATAATCAATTAAGGGAGCATGCAAGTCGAAAACAAGCCTACATATTCCTGGATCACACAAATTACAACAACATCAGCATTTGATTGATGAAGTAATCCGAAACCAGGATAACTGCCGATGTTTATTTAGGTCGAACAGTAAAGTGGGAGGGTTATGATCAATCTAATCCTGATCACAATCTCGTCGTAAAGGAAGAAGAAGAAGATATGTAACGGGTGCGCCATCTGTTGTGTTGGTATGTGAATATTGAATAACTTTTAAGAAAATCGATTTGCATATAAATATAAGGTATTTTTATTTAATTTGGTCCTTTAAAAATTATTTGAAATTGTTTTTGAATACAACATCAATCAAGTGGCCGCCTCTAAACTAAAGCTAAATGTGGGCATTTTGCTGCAGTGTGGCATGGCGAATCGTCTTGCCAGTAAAGGTCCAGAGTCCAGACCTTTTTCAGACATTTGTGGGCAGACATAATGAGCCAACATCCACCTATATCGATTCGCATCGACTGTTTCGCCTTCTCTGAAGAAAAATGGCCAAATTGTGGTTTTGGTGGAAACACCGCGCCGCGCCGGCCCAAATAGTCACTTTTGGGTAATGCAATGGTATTTCACGGATCTCGTGTTGATTCTACGTTACCCAAATGCGGCAATTTTGCTTGTTAATGGCACCAGAGAGTGCGAAATGGGCCGCGTCGGTCATCAAAATTAGCTTTCAAAAATCAGGTTCATTGCCAACCATTCAAGCGACTGTTTGGCCATATTCCAAGTAACGTGGACGGTCTGTCGGAAATATTCCCTGAGTCAATTGCACCTTATACGGAAACTAATGCAAATTATCCTTCGAAATGCACCGCAAGGTGGTATTGACGACAAAATCCTGAGCGCGGTGACGATACGACACATGTGGCTTCTCTTACCGCTTCAACTTATATATTTATACTTTATTTATTTGATAAAATGCACCCAACAGAATAACAACAAAAAATAGCACAACCCCGAGTTCGCTGCTGGAGTTCTCTCCCAAATTCTACGATGTATTTATTGCGTTTGCAAAATTTGCTCCCGCTGTATGCCGGTTGAGTATTTCGCTTTGGTCTGAGAAGTCCTGTATTTACTTCCCGATTGACATCTACCAATTTGACTACTTCACTGAGAAATTGGGCGTGTTCAATTTGCAAGGCACCCTAGTAGGTCAACCTCTACTACTTGCCAAACGATGGTCAAGTCAGTTATTCCATCAATGAAGGCTAAATAGTAGAGCTAAAATAGTAGGGACTAGCAATTGTCTTGTAAATTCAACACGCCCATTGTTTAATAGAGTAGATACTGTCAAATGAAACAAAAAAAAAACAGTGAATTTGTATCTGGGAGAGTTGTTTTGCGCGAATATTTCGTTAAAAGTTTATAATAAAGATAATTATTACAAAAAAAAATGTCAGATTAAGAAGGCGAATCCAAACATATTTCTGAATGCTAAAAAGTAAACCATATAATACGATTGTGTATACAAAATAAAAGTGAAGCCGTGAGAATCACGTTGTTGCGGAAAAAACAAATATTTTTAAGTTGAACAATTTTCTAAACATGCATTTCATACTATTATAAAAAGCATCAAGAGCTGCACAACGTGGGCAATATACTTTCTCAGTTTTCTTGTCCATAATTTGATAGTTTTTATACCCTATTCTAAGGGTATATTAATTTTGACGCATAGTTTGTAACATACCTTAATATTGCCGGTAGACCCCTAAAAGTTACTATATTTATGATCAGCATCGATAGTAATGTCGATCTAGCCATGTCCGTCCGTCCGTCGGCAAAAATTAGGCCTTTAAACTGGACCTAGAGAGCTGAAATTTTAACCATATACTCTCTAGGGTCCCGAAATAATCAAGTTTACGAATTTTTGAAATCCACCCACAGACACGCCCACAAACTCAAAAAAACAAAATTTTGGAAAAAATCGAATTTTGAGCTAGAAAGCTGAAATTTTTTTATATATGATCTATGACTCCTAAAACTGCTCGGGATAAAAAAAATTCAAAATCCGCCCACTGACACGCCCACAAATAAATAAAATAATTTTTTTATACCCTATTCTAAGGGTATATTAATTTTTGAAAATCCAAAGTTTGAGCTAGGGAGCTGAAATTTATAATATATACTCTCTATGGGCCCTTTAGGCTCATGTGTAAATATTTTCAAAATCCGCCCACTGACACGCCCACAATTAAATAAAACAATTTTATTGAAACACCCAAGTTTGAGCTAGGGAGCGTTTTTTTTATAAAATCCTTTAAATGTTATATAACAAAATGTGTAGAGCGTTCTTAACAATTCAACCATACTTAGACTTTTGTCACGCCCACTTATGAGGGATAGGAATAAGAATAGGGTATCCAACAGTTCGCCCAAGCGGACTGTAGCCCGTTCCTATGTTTACTGTTCAAAAGCTTTTGTTTTCATTTAAATATAGTCTTTACTAACAATTTTTGTCGGGCGCAGTGGCTCAATGGTTAGTGTGTCGGACTCCCGGACAACCAGTTTGGTTTCAGGGCGAGGCATGACACTATTCATGCCGCGTCGAAACTGGTTTCCGACATTCAGTGGAATAAATGCAAGAACCATTGCACGGGTGCTTGTCTGGTTGATTTTGAGAAGGCTTTCGACACCGCATGGTTAGAGGGACTTTTCTACAAGTTGACCAGGCGGGGGATGCACAAACCTTTGCTATATGTAATTTATAATATGCTTATGGGAAAGAAGTTCGTTGTCAAATGTGGCAACGTGACTTCGAGCAGAGCCTTTGAAATTAAAAACGGTTTACAGCAGGGGGCGGTCAATTCTCCGATCCTGTTTAACATTAACACGAGTGATCTGGTGGGTTCACTCAGACATGCTATAGCGTTTGCCGACGATTTGGTGGCATACAGATCAGGTCCTAAAATCGAGGTCATTAACATTCTTTTGCAGCGTGACTTCGATCAAATTAAGCGATATTGCGACGACTGGAAGTTGAAAATCAACTTCAGAACTCCATTGGCTGGGGCCTCTAGGGATACCAGAAAAAACTGGAAAAAATTGGCCATTATTGGACAAAATGGGCAGCCATTGGCGGTGAGAAGCGTAGTTAGATATCTGGGTATCTGGCTTGACCAGTATCTGTATTTCGATAGACATATAGTTGCTTGTCTTGCTGGGGCCAAGAAGGCTTATGCTCTGACAAGGAGACTATTTCATAGCAGTCAACTTGACTCTAGAGTGAAGGTCATTTGCTACGTGGCCCTTATAAGGCCGATCATCGCTTATGGTTGTCCATTGTGGTTTAATATAGCGCCTAGTTATATGGAAAAGATTCTGGTTTTGGAGAGACAATGTCTTAGGACCTGTCTCCGGTTGTTCCGAACACCCGAATCCAACTATATAAAATACTATCCCAACAAGGTCCTATACGATGGGGCTCATTTGAATAGGATTGACAATTTCCTCATTAAGGTCACTCGAAGGCACGTTGCAAAGGGCGATGGCCAGCGATAATAGTCTGATATTTGGGGCTTACTACCCCAATGAAATGTACATAGAGAGTACGCTCCGGTCTGGCTTTATCCCGCCAGAGGCATTTATCCATATTGATTCAAAAGGGCTGGTACAGACGAGGGATGGTATCCCGGTCTTATATCATCGCTACCGCAGCGCGAGAGATAAGCGGCTCCTCCATGACGGGGACGTCGCCAATGCTCATGAGCTCCTCCGTTTTAGTACCGCAATATCGGAGAGGGATAGATTCGACACGGAAAAGCAATTCACCGAATTTTGGTGGCTTGTTGAGGGGGGAGGGGTCAACATGCCCTCCCAGGACGGTGCGTTACTCTAGGTAACATCGTCTTAGCTTATAAGTTAGATTAAGTCAGCTAGGGCGTTTTTGGGAGAGGCCGGGCTCGCCAACGTGTAGTGGTGCTTCCGGGAGTTGACTGACGCTGTAAGGCTTCAGTCGGCTCACGGCGGCGCGTGTGCACGTTGACGACTGCCAGGCGCACGGAAAGCAATTGGGATTTTGACCACTTGTTGCGCAAGGCAACGAGTGCTCAGAAGACAGCCCAGCGAAAACAGCAGGAACCAAGTGGAATGTGATGAGAAGGACTACCCAACACTTGGATTAAAGCATTGTATTAACAGACTTTTCCCAAATCCAAAAGGAATCACAAATTCAAACATGATTATAAAAGTTTATAAAACTGGTCCATTGGATTCGATTTACCTACTCCCTCCCAGACAGGTGTCGTTATTCATCTTCGTTAATATAAGACAGACATGGAGCTTCTGCCACAGCTAGGTGTCTATATCTACATACATATATAATTGCTTCCATGAATGGTTTTGTGACAGGCATTTCACTTTATTAAACCTAAGAGAAATATTTTTTTTTATGGAAAAGCAAAATTATGACACTGACTGATTACTTAATGGCATAATAAGTATTATGTATGTCCCTGATTTTTTTCTGTTTGATACGACTATATTTAATAAGACTTTAAAAAATATTACTTTTGGAAACTATTTAAGGAATCAAAGGGGGTTTACAGCATTTCAGCAACATTCAGAAACCAAACATAATAGGTTATCAATGGATTATATAAAAAAAACTATTTGTTGTCCAGCAGTCTTTAGATAAATGTCTGATATCGCAAATCAAAAGCAGCGACTAATTTTAAGGAACAATATCATGTCCTTCATCAAAGCCATTTTTTATTGCATTTAGTACTAAAAGTTATACATATTTTTAATGGAAGATTCTTTAAAATGTAGAAAATAAAATAGGTGGTCAAGGCAGTTGTCTAGACGAGGAACTATGTATCTTCAACAGACCCTACCAACTACTAGGATACGCGGACCATATTATCATATTCGAAGGACAAAACCAAGTTTTTGCTTTCAAGAAACAAATTAGGACAAATCGTCAAATGACACCTTAGTGGAGATCGGTTTGGAAAAACAAAGAGGATTAAGACTTCTAACCCGGAAGCCCAAGTATAAGCAAAACAAAACACTGATACTGACAGTTCTGCTTTATAGCACCGAGTGCTGCACGTTAGGCAGGAATGCAGAGCTATTATTGGGTTCTTTCGAGGTTAAAATATTCGGTCCGATATTTAATATTGTGTGCCAACAGAACGATTGGAGGAGAAGATACGCCCGCGAACGCTTTAAGTTGTGCCAACTTCGAACAGTTAAAATACGTCGACTGCATTGGCTAGTAATGGCCCACCGAAGAGGATCTTCGACTAGCAGCCACAGGTTCAAAACCACAACGAAGACCAAACCTCGATTTAAAAGACCAAGCCACCCTGGATGCCACAGAATAAGGTCTGCATAAGTTGAAGCAACGTGCCCGGGATCGCGGAGAATACAAGGCTGCTGTGTCTCAGGTAGAGACTTTTTACGGGTCAGATACCCGTTAAGTAATTAATTTATTATGGCGTGTTATTACCAACCCATGTTTTTTTTTTGTGTATCTCTGCATAAAGCCTTTTGAAGGTGGTCTGCACAGTTCATGTCAAGTTTTCAAACTTCAGGAAATAGAGTCAGAATTTAATGATGTTCACTTAGACTATTTTTTTTAATTTGTTCCCTTACTTTCTGAGCTACGAATCAGGACAGGTTTATGTCCTTTTATAGCAGCTGTGTGGCAATTTCACATGGCTCCGCAGATACCCAGTCATGCAAGACCCCTTTTGATCTTTAAGATGATGGTATTTTCTATGGCCAACAAAAAACATTGATCTGAGTAGGTCCTAGCATTCTAAGCGCTAAGCGGAAGTCCAGATCGCACTATAGGTTCACCTCACTAAATGAACAACAGGGTTCTTCAAGAAACCTCACCAGATCAATTTAATTGTGAGCAACGGCGACCTTGTAAAAACTCCATCGATATGACATCGGACACTACAACTGGCATCACCATTGTTCAGCTAAAGTAGATTCTGGGAAAAAAAGAATAGGGAACTCGCCAGGGAGCTTGACTAGAAATCTGACTTCAAACAGCTTTATTCTGAGCCGTCAGGAATGAAAATTAAGCATGGAGAGATTTCATAAAAAGTTGTACAGCTAGAAAATCTTAACAAGCTTCTGGAAAAGCAAATGGACAGACTTATGATGATAAATATACATATTTAAAAGATATTTAAAAAAAAATAATAAGCACCGAATTCAATGTTGTAGTACACCTCCCATCAGAGAGCGACAGCGATCCAACAAAAAAACAGAAAAAGCAAACCGGTGTGCGTAAGTTTATTTGAAGAAAGCAAACAATTTGCTGCAGTTGAATCTGCATACAGAATTAACACGCCATATAAGCACACGGCAACAATAATCGTCAAGATGAAAACCCGAGACACAGCTATTCTACGCAAAGCAAACAAACAAAGAAACACAAACATCAGTATCCGTAAAGATATTCCGCCCAACGTCGTTCAAAGATAGGCAAAGTTAATCCCTTTAATGAAAGAGCTGCGCGAGAAACTTTCGAAAACAAAGATGAAAATAGCTTATAGAGACGACACGTTGCATGTGGGAAAACAATTAATTATTTGGGATTAATCAGAGTGATTGAAATGTGGTGGCGAAAACGGTGTAACGGTTATCCATTAAATATTTTGAGAAGTTCCGCCATCCTTATAAAGTTTTATGAACAAATGGTAAAACTAAACATTAAAGTGTATCTACAAAACGTCAATGCCATCTAAATCTGACAGTCGGAAAAGTCACCGAGAAACTTAAGCCGTAAACACCAAAAAGGCACCGCTGTGACCAATTTTGCTTTTTATGCTTACGAACATTGGCGAAATCTACAAAAGTTTTACGCATTTTTTGGAGATTTCCGAGCAGCTTTTGACTCTTTTCCTCGGGAAGCACATTTCTATAAGCTCCTTAGATGTTGAATATCTACAAAAGTAATTATCGTTTTTGCGAGCAATGTACACAAACAACGTAGCTTTCGTTTTGGATGGAAACTACTTTTGTCTTGATACTGTGGATTGCATGCAGCTAATGATAACTGGTTTGAAAACAACTGCAAAACTTGGAATCTGTCTGTAAATATATCAAAGTCAAAGACGATGATATTTAGAAATGGTGGTAGGAGGAACTGCCGAAGTGAAAACTGGACGTACCAATGTGAGATCATTGAAATTGTACGAGAATACAGGTACATTGGAGTTCTGATCACCCCGAAACATTAGCATGAATAAATTCAGAACAAATTGTCTGAAGCTAAAAGCGCAATCTGGTCAGTTTGCGGAAAATGCCTCAATAATAATCATGTAAGCCATAGTGCAAAGCAAACGTTATTCCAATCAACTGCAGCCGCAATTCTTTTATATAGAGCCCAAGTGGGAGATACTGTTCTTTTGCAGCCGTTGAGAAGTTCCTGCGATAATTTCTTAAGCGAATATTTAGATTACCCAGAAGTACCCCTAACTATTAACCCTTAATTCACTAGGTCAGTCCCTGGGACTCACCCATCTTTTTCTTTCGCACACAGATCGTGCATTTCTACACACAGACATTTAAGATCCACAGTACCTTCATGGAGTGTGGTGACAAACGCGATACTGGTCGGATGTGCTTTTACAATAAGTGGAAGGGTGACTTTTTGGTGATCAGTGAATCCCAGGGACTCAGGTAGGTATTTCTTACAATTTGCATATGTGCTTGCCTTACTATTTTTTGTTATTTTTGCAAGAAATTCAGTGGTTAGTATGGATTTAAGTAAACCAGGCCAAGCAGGTGAAGAGCTTAACAGAAGTAACCTGATTTCGGGTTTATACAACACTATTTTGCCATTTGAACAACGTCTATCAATTTCATCGATTACCAAAAGAGAAATACTTGACTCGCCCGAGACTGCAGAAGAAAAACTTCACAGAGGTGGGCAAAAATACTGCCATGTTTGCAGCTCCAATAAGAGGACTAAGACTGCATACCTTTGTTGCGAATGCAAGAAGCCAGTTTGGAATGCTCCCGCAAAGTATGCAAAAAGTGCAAAAACTTCTGAAATCAAGTCTGCATTTGAGTACCTGCACGTTTTTTTTTTTATATGGAGACAGTTACTTTTTGCATCAAATAAGAATTAAGCGTTATTTTTTTGTTTTGAAAATTGAATTTATAGTTTTTTATTTATTTTTTTTATATATTTTTTTTTTATTCTAAAAAATGTGATTTTTCAAAAAAAAAAAAAGACTTCGAAACTTCCATGAATAAATCTTAATTATAGAGCATTAAATATTTTTGTTTTATTTTATCAGAAAGAAGTTGAAGTTCAAAGAACAAAAGTAATTTTTTTCAGAAACATATCCAAAATATTGAAAAAAGCAATTGTTCAGTAGTATTTGCAGTGTAGAACATTCTTATATTTAAGTGTATCAACATGTCGTAAAGTCTTTTTAATAATTATATTTAAATACGCACTCTGGATTAACTAAACAAACATAATTATTTTTCTAAGCAATTGTAAACAAAATATAAACTGAATATAACTTCACTCAATTTAACGTCATTAACTTAACTAACTAAAATCAATAAATTGCATTGCAACATTATACTTGCTCTCTTTTTCACCTTTCTTTATACCTATTGTTAACCATTATTAATATTCTGCAGACCGTGTCTGTTCTCAATAGATAAATTAATAGAGATAAATTGTTAAAGGGCTTTGTTTTATTTAAATTTAATTCGAAATTAAAAAACATTAATTTCACGTCAAACATTGGTGACCCCGACGTGATATCGTCAAGATATACGTCAATTTCAAATAACCCAAATCGTATCATAACCTCATTGCACCCACATGGGTAACGATAATGCAGATGAGTACGAAGGGCAGAAGTGCTCAACCACCGACAAGAAGCAGAAGCAAGTGGAACTTCTCCGAACACGACAATCTGTTCTCATCGATCAAATAAAACGCTGCAGTGAGTTCGTTTTGAGAGTTGAGAAAAATCCCCATCTAACATCAGTCCCTGAAATTAAACTTCGACATGATGCACTGACGGAATCATTCACCAACTTTCAAAGGGTTCAATTGAAAATTGAGGAAGGTGACCCTATGGAAATTAAATCGTCAACTCGCTCAAACAATGAGGAATCGTACTACTCCACGTCGTCATCGCTGCAGGTTACGTTAAATAAATTGGAAGGCCCTTCTTTGGATGCATCATCAACATTTAATATGACACCAAACAGGTTTGAACCCGTGAGACTACCAAAAATTGAACTAGCTATTTTTACAGGTGACATTACCACGTGGATGCCATGGTTTGAGACTTTCAGCTCCCTCGTGCATAACAACCCACATCTCAATAACCTATCAAAATTTCATCATCTAGTCAGCAAATTAGGAGAAGCAGCAAGATCTTCAATCGACGGACTCAAAATTGTAGATGAAAATTACGAAGAGGCTCTGCAGAGACTAAGGGAGCGGTTTGAAAATAAACGCGTCATCGCTCAGGAGCATATTCACCGCATCTTCAATTTACCACGAATTGTGAAACCATCAGCCGAGGAACTGCGAAATTTAATGGATAAGACCAACAATCATCTAACCAGTCTAAGAAATTTGAAGCGGCCCGTGGACCAATGGGATGATCTTATTGTCTACCTATTGAAATCAAAATTGGACAGCATTACTGCGAATCGCTGGAATGAAGAGTCGCCTGTGGATCGCTTACCGACTATTGTAGAGTTTAATGCTTTCATCAAAAAAAGGTGCCAAATAATAGAAGGTAATATCTTAAATCATTCATTATCTAACACAAACTCACATAAAAGTTATACTAACGATAAGGGCAATCCAAGCAAACAACGCTCCATGCAAAAATCTTTAACCGCAATTACGGGATACAAAATTAGTTTTTCATTTTGTCTGAAACCTGGTCACTTCATATATAAGTGCTTCATGTTCTTAAATCTCTCTATCGCTGATCGTTGTCAACAAGTACAAGAACGCAAACTTTGTGAAAATTGTCTAAAAACTGATCAGCATGCATCATCCAATTGCTGTGCTAGTGGCTGTCATGTCTGTGGCCAAAGACATCACACATTGTTACACTATGGCAGTACCGTTTCATTGTCATCAAACCCTGTTATTGTCTCACCGACGACTAACCATTTGGATACAAACGCAGCAGATTTTGTTCCCTCCTCGTCCAGTGCTGATTCTAAATCCACTCTCACTGATGGACTTAGTTCAAATTCAAATACGCTTTTAGCCACTGCTTTAATTAATGTTTACGGCAGCATGAATCAATTAGTTCCATGTCGTGTCCTCCTAGACTCAGGATCTCAGTTAAATCTTATTACTGAAAGATTTGCCCGTCTTCTTGGACTAAAAATGGTTAGTTCACGTCAATTGATTAGCGGAATAGCGCAGAGCCTCTCGGCTTCACAATTTAAGAGCTCCCTTACTCTTACGTCACGATCTTCGAAATTCAAAGCTACCATTGAGGTCACTGTTCTCAAAAGGTTAACAAACAATATTCCTGAAAACAATATTGATATCTCCACCTGGCACATACCAAAAAATATAACTTTATCTGACCCGCTGTTCCATGTCTCACAAAGAATTGATTTAGTACTAGGCGCTGAAGTATTTTTTGAGCTGATGTCTATCGGTCAAATTAAATTGGGATCTAACCTACCAATTCTTCAAAAGACAACACTAGGATGGATAGTCTCAGGACAATATCAACATTGTCAGAACATGTTGCCATATCGGCGTGTGGCGTATATATCAAAGGGATTCGAAAGAGATATCACATTACATGAGGAACTAAAGAAATTTTGGGAAATCGAGAATGGAAGTGACATGATTAATACGGAATACAAATTAAAAAGGTCGGAAATAGAATGTGAGGAGCACTTTAAATCAAATGTTTGTAGGCTAGATGACGGTAGATATCAGGTTCGATTGCCTTTTAAGGTAAATCCATTGAAGTTGGGTGAATCATATGGTCAAGCTCTCAATCGTCTTAAGTATTTGCAAAGGCGTTTTCGCAAAAACAATGAGCTTCGTCAAGATTATACTGCTATAGTGAAAGAGTTCCTGAATTTAAATCACATGGAACTTGCGCCAAAAATTGATTTCTCTAAGCTCTATTTTTTCCTTCCACATCACTGCGTGGTGAAACCATCTAGCTCTACCACAAAAATGATAGTTATATTTGATGGTTCTGCGAAAACTACAACGGGAATATCTCTCAATGATACCCTCCTGACTGGCCCAGTAGTTCAAAATGATCTCTTCTCAATTGCAGTTCGATTTCGACTTTTTGCTTTCGTTTTTACTGCTGATATATCTAAAATGTACCGACAAGTTACACTGCATCCAGCTGATCGCTGTTTTCACCTAATTCTCTGGGGAGAGAACGAAGATGATGACCTGAAAACATATCAACTTAATACGGTGACTTATGGAACCCCTCCCGCGTCTTACCTAGCAACGAAAACTCTACAACAACTTGCATTAGATGAAGGCCATGATTTTCCCAACGCTGCTAAGGCTGTTAATATGGATTTTTATGTTAACGATTTATTAACTGGTGCGTCAACATTGGAAGAAGCTGTAAAATTAAAATTCGAGTTGACAGAATTGTTAGGCAGAGGAGGATTTATCTTGCGGAAGTGGTGCTCTAGTGACATTCGAATTTTGGAAGGTGTAACTGAGATTGATAGGGAGCCCTTTTTTAGAATTTCTGATTACGATGCCATTAAGACGCTGGGAACTTTTTGGGATCCCTCATCGGATAAATTGCTTTATGACTATCCTGAAAACAAAACCAATCCCGTTACGAAACGAATCGTGCTGTCTGAAATTGCGAAACTTTTTGATCCATTGGGACTAATTAATCCTATTATAGTCTTAGCAAAGGTTTTTATGCAGCAACTTTGGAGGCATGGTCTTGATTGGGATGAAAGCTTGCCAATGGAGAATCACAGTCGTTGGATACGTTGTAGAGAAGAATTACACCATGTTGGAAAGTTTCAATTTGATCGAAGAGTTTTTTTTGGCAACAAGGAGATTCAACTACATGCGTCTGCTGATAGTTCGGAGTATGCATACGGTACCTGTTTATACGTTCGGTCCATAAAGGAAGATGGGAGTATTACAGTTAACCTCTTATGCTCGAAATCCAGAGTAGCTTCTGTAAAAAAGGTCTCAATACCTCGTTTGGAGCTATGTACCGCTGTATTGATGGTTCGTCTCGTAGACAAAATTCTGCATATTTTTAAAACCGAGTTTTCCAATGTGTTTTACTGGATTGATTCCTCTATTGTTTTAAGCTGGCTCTCAGAAGAATCCTCAAATTTCGAAACCTTTGTTGCAAATCGAGTGGCAACTATTCAAAATCTCACAAAATTGGTTCAATGGCATCATGTACAATCTAAACTAAACCCTGCAGATATCATATCTCGAGGCGCATACCCCCTAGAATTACTGCAATCATCACTATGGTTCTTCGGTCCAGATTATCTTAAATTAAAGGCAGACAAATGGCCCAAGCTTAGACCAAATTTTGAAAGCCCAATTAATGATGCACAACTTAAACGAAAGGTTCAAAAAATAATTCTCTTAGGATTAAAATTGGAGCCCTTTTTGGAAAATATAAAATTTCACAACAATTACCTCAAAACACTTAGGGTTGTTGCATATATGCAGCGATTTACTCACAATTGTCTGGCCGTCAACGGAGAGCATATAGAACTAAGACAAGGAGAAATCACAGCAAAGGAATTGGAATTGTCATTGCGGTGCATAATTCGAACAATCCAACAAGAACACTTTTCCTCAGAGCTCGAACAAATAAGGAACAAAAAACCTGTCTCTGGAAGATCACACATAGCATCCCTTCGTCCGTTCATTGATGGTAATAATCTTTTACGAGTGGGAGGTAGAATAACCAATTCTGATCTGGATTTTGATGCAAAGTTTCCGATATTACTACCCAAGGGTTATGTATTTACTGAGGCAATGGTGCGCTACTATCATATCAAATGCTCACATGTTGGTCCTCAGACCCTCCTTAGCATTGTCCGCGAGAAATTCTGGCCAATACACGGGAAGGTAGTCTGCAAAAAGGTGTGGCGTCTATGTATGCGATGTTTTCGCGCTCAACCAATGTCGGAAAATCATATGATGAGACTTGCCCAGAGCTAGAGTTCAGCAATGTCGTCCGTTCTTGGTGGTTGGAGTTGATTTATGTGGGCCATTCAATATTCACTTCCGACGACGAGGAACCTGTCCTGTTAAGGGCTATGTGGCCGTATTTATATGTTTCGGTACCCGCGCAGTTCATTTAGAAGTTGTCGACGACTTGTCAACTGTTGGATTCCTGGCGGCCTTAAAAAGGTTTATTGGACGCCGCGGCTACCCTTCGACGATATATAGCGATAACGCCACTAATTTTATTGGAGCTCGAAATGAACTGTTGTCCGTCTACAAAATGCTCCAAAGCTCGGATTCTCAAAATGAAATAATTCGTTCCTGCGCCGCGGATAATATAACTTGGAAAACAATTCCTCCAAGATCCCCACATTTCGGAGGACTGTGGGAAACTGCTGTAAAATCAGCGAAATTCCACATGAAACGTATACTGCAAGGCGCCTCTCTCACGTTTCAAGAATTAAACACGATTATAATTCAAATCGAATCCGTGCTTAATTCGCGACCTATTACGCCGCTATCTGATAACCCTTCTGATTTATATGCTCTAACCCCAGGTCATTTCATTATAGGCTGCCCGCTCATATGTTTGTCAGAACCAGATGTCACTGAGGCAAAGTCCATCAACTCATTCTCTCGTTACCAGCTCCTTCAATGGTACTTTCAAACGTTTTGGAAACGTTGGTCGACAGAATACCTTCAAAGTTTGCAACAGAGGACGAAGTGGAACACGTCCCGCTACAATCTAAAAATCGGTGACATCGTACTCCTCGTTGACGACAATTCTCCTCCGCTTAACTGGAAGCTTGGCAGAATTGTACAGACTCAGCCGGGAAAGGATGGCATTGTTCGCACAGCAACCGTCAAAACATCAACAAGCTTAACTCAACGTGCAACTATGAAGCAAAGAAGACTACCTAGCGACTTTGAGGGATCTGCATCCTCTCAAGGCGTGGTGGATGTTCAGTAGTGTTTGCAGTATAGAACATTCTTATATTTAAGTGTATCAACATGTCGTAAAGTCTTTTTAATAATTATATTTAAATACGCACTCTGGATTAACTAAACAAACATAATTATTTTTCTAAGCAATTGTAAACAAAATATAAACTGAATATAACTTCACTCAATTTAACGTCATTAACTTAACTAACTAAAATCTATAAATTGCATTGCAACATTATACTTGCTCTCTTTTTCACCTTTCTTTATACCTATTGTTAACCATTATTAATATTCTGCAGACCGTGTCTGTTCTCAATAGATAAATTAATAGAGATAAATTGTTAAAGGGCTTTGTTTTATTTAAATTTAATTCGAAATTAAAAAAACATTAATTTCACGTCAAATAGCAATATTACACAAAGTGAGTACCTACCTGGGACTCACCTAGGTATTTACGCGAGTTTTGTACACCTAGTGAATTAAGGGTTAAGAAACATGAATGCCTCTATCCATTAAACTACTTACTATCATAAGAACAAGAGGAAATTTGGCACATGAAGGGGAGCGTTTTGCGGCAGAATGTGGGGTAACCCTCAGCACGTTTGCCCTGCACATGCAGTTTGTTTCTGTAAGAAGGCAGTTTGATATCAGGTTTTAAAAAAAATGTCAGTGTGTTAATTAATCCCGATCTTCCCATTATAGGTTGTATATATAGCAAAACAAATAATCAACTTGAAGAGCGAACATACTTTTTAAACTGCTTCACGACAGATGAAATAAGTAATATTTTAAAAATGAGATGAGAGTTGATTCAATTGAATTATATACCGCACCGATCAGAACTATCAATTTTGTGTTATATCTGTAATATGAAAGTGTAGGAAGGTGTATTGCACTTTCTTGTGGTATGTCCAATTTTAAGGAAATTCGGGAACGATTCTTCGGTTGATATGTTGCAATCGGAATCTTTAACAAAGGACAAGACTGGGATCAATTGTTCAATTATAATCACTGTATACTTCGCTATAGCAAACGCATCATCGAGGGAGACTTCTAAACCATCGGTATTATTTGATATCTGTATGCTTAGTTTATCATAGACAAAATTAGATTTGACAAAATGCCAATCTGATAGATGGCCTTGGGCCAAAGCTCAACCGACTTAGAAATATTTTTTTTTCTGTAAAATTAATAATGAAATAACGTCAATTTACTCTTACTTTATATGTATTATGTGGGCGCAACGCAAGGTTTGTGCGTTGGACAACTATTCTAAATGTCTCAGGCTCAAATCCCGCCGGGCCAAATAACATCTAAAAGTTTTATTCACTTGTGAACGTCTGACAAACATCCAAGAGTATCAGTTACTTTGAGAAGCTTTTCAAATTTTCCGTTCAGATTCGGCTTAAAATTGCAGGTTCCTTCCATTTCGCACAAGCAACTGGTTGGATGCTTATTTTTTTATATATATAATGCATGCTATTCGTAAACTCATCCACTGGAAAAATTTTGCTATTAGACTTAAGTTTAATTTTTTATATAATATGTACCCTTGGAAGAATTAGGTATATTGTATCAGCAGTTGTCAAACTCAGCTTTGATTTAGCTTTCCTTAAGGAAATTAATTTGTGAAATAGAAAAATTGTACGCGCAACTTAGTGTAATTAATAAAATTGTTTGTAAATAGTTATCACCAACAACCCAGTCTAAAGAGTAAAAATTTTAATATTTTCTTATAAAGGACGACATCTCTTCTGATGTAGGTCACCAACAAGTTATAAGGCCGACCTGCCACTATTTTTTCCATCTGCTCTCTCAAGTCACATATTTAAATGATTTTTCTAATAAATCAGCCACAGCACTCGTCCTTTTTACTTTTCCAATATGATTGCCTTACCACCATTCAGAACATCCATATCTATTCAATATTACTTTCAAAAATTCCCTTGCAAATCATCCAACCTCGAATCCACCTCTATTTTGCTATTCATTACGTATCTCTCAGCCCACCTTCAACAAAAAAAAATTTCAGCGAATCTTTTTGAATTCAAAAAGCATTTCTCGCATTTTTTAATAAATTTAGAAATGAATTTTTAAGTACATTTCAGCCCACATTTAACCCATTTACAATAATACCATCTGGTCACAGGATATTAACACAAAACTAAAATAAAAATAACTCGGTACCTACCCAGCCAACATTCCTTCAAATTTGTTGAAGAAGCTCAAGGCTTTGCGCTTCAGTTCACTGGTCTACTTTTACTCCTTTGAAAAACATCCCCATGATAATACCTGACCTAAATTTATTAATCTTTATATTCTTTTCTAGTTCTCCTCGTTTTGTGCCATCCTTTCTTCATACAGCAACCAAGGCAGGTAAATTGAGGTGTGCCTGTGCATAGCCTCGGGTGGAAATTTCTTCCAAGATAACATTCAACCACCGTATCCGAAAAGATAAGAACTCACAAGAAGATGCGTCGTCGTCGTCGTAGTCCTATTAGTATAGATAGCGCCCCCGATAGGAACGAAGAGCAAAAACTTGACAAAAGTGACACACACATTAGCCTGACAATTCAAATTACTATCGCGCGTTGCATTTCGCAGGAATCTTCTCCACACATATGTAAGTAGCTATACAACTGCTGCTGTTCCACGATGATGAGGAAGAAGAACACGAAGGACCAACTGATTCTCCATGTAGGAGTGTGCCATTTGTATGGGTTATAGCTGGGTGCATTAAGAAAAGCTGTTTCATTTTGCACCTTATAAATTTTCCTTGATGACGATGGAAGAGTGTTGCACTAGTCATGTGAATCCTTCCCATCCCCATGGGGAACATTCAAGAAACGATGACTGTAGTCGCATTGAAACGTCTCCTTGCTGAATGGAGGATAGTGTTCACTATTTACATAGCAGAACTATCTGATTTACCTAATTCTATGGCATAGTGGTGCCGGTTTTCTTTGAGCCGCATAAAAGCTGTGAATAGCCTTACTATCAGCTTTACGGGCTACTCACTGTGAATGAGATGAGAATATCACCCAAATGAAAGCCGCTTTGTGCAGTGAATGGGATCCTTTCACAAGTCACACTCGTTAATGTGTACATAAACATGTGTGTGCGACTGCCATAGTATATTGAACGATGTCATATCAATTTTGAGAGTTGACGGAATTGTTCATAGGAAATTGCATTTTTGAGTGGATAATTTATATGCACAACACACATGCTCGGCACAGAGAGAAACAGAAAGACACTCGATGACAGGACGAAGACGCTCTGCACTCAGAACATCGTCGTCGCTCCGTAAAGTGCAGCAGAAGTATAAGTTTGCCATCTTGACGCGTAATAGCTGATCAATCGTTTAAACCATCCGTATCACATATGCACAGGACGACGAGTTTTAAACGACATCATCATATTGAAGTGCTTGGTTGCATTGCGGAGGGGGAAGAGGGCCGGTTGTAACAAATTTGAATCCTCCGAGATCTGAGGGATGAGTGTCGGATTTGAGCAAAATTGCACGGAGTACGAGTATCTGCTAGTTTATGGATTCTTTATGTGCATGTTTATCTGTTGGGTCCTCCGACGCCAGCGTTGACAAGGACTTTAAAGCGAACAGCATTCGGGACGATGACTTTGTTGCAGTTTTGTTTGCCATCCTATCCATCGCTTCACTGGTCGTCATCTTCTTCGCATCATCGTTTGCCGAACAACGTCATCTCCTCCTTCAAGGAAAGTGGGAATTATTTAATGGACAAGATATATGCCGGCGTTATTTCATTATTTTGCAGTTTGTTTGCATGTGTTTGTGAAGGACATAGTACTGTGTAGGATGCGACGGCAGCAAACAACTTTCGGGAAAATAATGAGCAAAAGAAAGAAAAATTGAAACTCTTACGAAAGTGAGCTGTTGCATATTTTATGCCAACCGGGAGAGACTTGTGGCGGATTTGTCTGGTTGTTGAACGTGTGGGATTGTCGCTGTATGCGATAACTTAAAATTGAAGTCATTTCACTTTGTGTGATGGATAGATATACCTGCTCACTCGGTGAAATACGAGTTGCCTTTTCTGTGAGTGAAAAAAAGTTTGTTTGCGATATAAAACAGTTGACTGAGGGGCGGTTGCCATTTAATATGCATGACATGATATTTCAAGGACTTTCTAAACGATGCGTGATCCTTAAATTTATATTTTCCAAAAATCCTAATGAATGCAAATTCTGTTTACTATCAAAAAGTGTGTCTTTTAGCGATTTCTCCCAGACAGTGTTGATGCCATCATCGAGAAGTGGATTATAGTGCTAACAGATAAATTTTCATTTGGAAGGCTTTTCAAGAAAATTTAGTTAGGCGGGCAAGTTTGTGTTGGTCGTGACCTTGACAGGGAAATTTTTGGTGGAAAGCTTATTTATTAGGCAGTATAATGTCAAAAATGTGCTCTGTTTTGATTAAAATGCAAACATCAAGAGGATGTTTACATTCGAAGATTAAAATATTTAATGTGAGTTTTCATGGCACTGTAAAATTACCAAACGTATCTGGAGGCAAAGCACTCGCAAACAGATATCAAATAATTTCAATGAATGTTGGACAGAGAAAATTGGTTTTTAAAAACTTGTTGGGTGGGCCAATTTTGTTTTGTCTACTCTTATTTACAGTAAGTTATTTTGTTTGTAAATGAATTTGCAATCTCTTCACGTAGAAGGAATAATGTAATCATTCATTCATGTTATTACTTAATTTTTTTTTAATCCGTTTCACTATATCAGTAAACAATTAAGAAGTAAATGGCCTTTAATACTCACGGCCCAAACTTGACAATAAGACGTAGAAACGAAAAAATTCAGCATTCGGACGAGTACGCGAGATAAGACGGGATTTAGTAAAAAACCAAGAAAGCAAACAGCCGCCAAAATAATTATTCACATAGAGACAAAGATGGACCGAAAAATATATAAAAACATAGGGACGGGCTACATTCCATGTTTTATTTAATTGTGGGCGTGTCAGTAGGCGGATGTAAAAAAAAATCACACATGAGCATAAAGGGCCCATAGAGAGTATATATTATAAATTTCAGCTCCCTAGTGTGTCAGTAGGCGGATTTTGAAAATATTTACACATGAGCTTAAAGGGACCCTAGAGAGTATAAATATTATAAAATTCAGCTCCCTAGCTCAAATTTTGGTTTTTCAATAAAAAAAAATTATTTAATTGTGGGCATGTCAGTGGGCGGTTTTGAAAATTTTATCTCCCGAGCAGTTTTAGGAGTCATAGATCATATATAAATAATTTTAGCTTTCTAACTCAAAATTCGATTTTTTCGAAAAATTTGTTTTTTTTTTTTTGAGTTTGTGGGCGTGTCTATGGGCGGATTTCAAAAACTCGTAAACTTGATTATTTCGGGATCCTAGAGAGTATATGGTTAAAATTTCAGCTCTCTAGGCCCAGTTTAAAGGCCTAATTTTTGCCGACAGACGGACGGACGGACGGACATGGCTAGATCGACATTACTATCGATGTTGATCATAAATATAGCAACTTTTAGGGGTCTACGGGCAATATTAAGGTATGTTACAAACTATGCGTCAAAATTAATATACCCTTATAATATGGTATAAAAAAGGAGAAAGTGGACAGAAACGCATTCAAATCGAGTAACTTAATGCATATTCAAGTTAATATTATTCATTTCATCATTTCATTTCATCAAATTCTTTATTTACATACATCAAATAGATTATTTTAACAAAAATTCATAGAATTTACATAGACAAGGCAATTATGCCGTCTGTCGGGTGAAACATTTCAAAAAATAAAGATAAAAAACATACCTATATAAGCAAAGTTAAGAGTTTGTTTTAAGTTAAATTTAATTACTTTGAAGAATGTGGAAGAACATAAGAAAAAGAAAGTTATCTGTATCAGCACATTCACAATATTTACTTTACTTCACTAAAAGACGAACTCACTGCAACTACGAGTATTAAAAAAAAAGAATATTAAATTAATTAAAAATTTTGAAAACTATTTCGGTAAGAGAGAGCATGCTTGCAGTACTGAATTAAAATAGGCCAACCAAAAGAGCCATTCAAGATTCAAGATGTCCTTACACAAACTAATAGAAAACGAGCTGACTTAAAAAAAAACCTGCGGATTTCTTGCAAAAGAGGGCAAACAGCGAGAAAATGGTAAATATCCTCTCTCTCATTTCTGTTACAGAGAGTACACAGATCAGAAGGCGAGTTCATATGGGGTAAGAAATTCAGGTTGAGAATTTCAACCCTAGCCCTAAAAATGGTACTTATGGAAGAAGCAGAGTGAGCACTAGAAAAGTAGCTATTATCCAAACGATGGCTTAATTTTTTGTAAATATGTCTTGAGTTCGAGGAGGATGCCCGGTTCAGATATTGCTTCGTTTCATCAATTTTAGCTATCACATCAGAAAACATTCCGTTCCATTCATCAACGTTAGAATCACTCAAATTTAGGCTAACGTCATGCGAGAGCGCAAGTTGGTTCCATTCCTTGAACCGCGAAGCATTAGTTCGGATGAGAGACGCCAAAATTGTCTTGAGCAGGTTGTTACCATTCCTCCTCATAACTCTGGTGATATATTCTGAGTGGGCTT
The DNA here is from genome assembly GCA_949715645.1 of Portevinia maculata. Classification (NCBI taxonomy): domain Eukaryota; kingdom Metazoa; phylum Arthropoda; class Insecta; order Diptera; family Syrphidae; genus Portevinia; species Portevinia maculata. Next base: position 32,190,903 of record OX454527.1, read on the forward strand.
TTAGATTCTGTATGTAAATCGGTGCAATGCCAGACTCCACATGTATCGCGTAAGTCGATGTGACATTTGGTAATTTGAACAAACGTTTGAAAAAGAAACGTTGAACTATCGAAATCTTCAAAAGCGATGTAACCAAATGCCTGCACCCCGTAGCACATACAGGTTTTAACTGTTGCCTCGAACACACGGTACTTACACACTAAGTCTATGTGCGGATTCCCGAAAAACTTAGGCCACATAATACTTAACGCTGCCTTAGCTTCGGTGCTTTTTACCTTTGCATGCTTCGTAAGGTTTATATTACTGGTAATCAGTACTCCCAAATATTTGAATTCTTTGACCACTTCGATACGTTCCCCATGAAGAAACCAGTTCTCTTCTGGCAGACGAAGGCGACGATATCATAATTTTAGTTTTTTGGACATTTTACCTGTAAGTCCCATGTGCTACAATACTCTTGGAGCCTATTGATTTGCAACTGCAATGAGCAAGGGTTGTCAGCCACCATGACGAGATCGTCAGCATAAAGTAGGACCTTTTTCCAGGTTCCAACAATCTGCACTCCTCCTGGTAAACAATTACATATGTCATCGATGTAGAGTGCAAAGAAGATCGGACTTAAGATACAACCCTGTGGTACACCAGAGGATGTGTCAAACCAATTGGACACATCCACTCCATCAGACACAGTTGCACTAGTAGAGGCGAGTAGATTAGCGTAAGTCGCTAAGAATTTCTTAGATAATCCCATTGTTGACAGCTTGTAAATTAGTTCATTTCTATTCACGGTGTCAAATGCCGCTTTGAAATCCACGAATCATGCATATAGCCTTCTCTTTTTCTCTATAAATTTTTGGCCGATACTAGTAATAGCAAATATGTGATCGATCGTAGAAAATCCAGCACGAAAACCAGCCTGGAAATCGCTCAGACGACTGTTTGTTTCAATCCATTTTGCAAGTCTATCATAGAGAATGCAAAGATTTTTCTGATTGTTTTGAGGATTGCAATTCCCCTGTAATTTTCAGCTATATTAATATTCCCCTTTTTAAAGATAGCAACTATCAGTGCCTTGTTAAAGCTTACGGGGACGTTAGACGTATTATAGAGCATATTAAAAAAAAAGTAATAAGTACTGTTTAAACTGCACAGTTGCATTTTGATAAAACTCGCAAGGAATTCCATCGATACCTGGGGCTTTGCCATTTTTCATTTTGAGTAATGCAGTTTCTAGCTCGGACATAGATATAGGGCAGTCTGTGTCGTGCACTGTAACATTAGGGATGGCGTATTGGAATGACTTGAAGGAGGCATCAGCAGTTAAAAGCGAGCGAAAATGAGAGGCCAGCGTGTATAATTGGATCGAGCTGTGTTAATTTCGAATAGTACCAGCTCGCGAACATTAATCCAAAATGTTTTCAGCTCTTGCAGTCTACTAGCTTTTTGCCAAGATCATTTAAGTATTCTGTGTGTTTATGCATACACAGCCGTTTATATTGCTTATTTAAGGAGATATAAACATTTCTGTAGAACACTGAGTCGGTGAGCCGGAATAAATTAAGAAACATAAATAATTTTTTAAGGAGTTGACGACACTCATTATCGTACCATTTATTTATCGCCCCGGTACTATACCTTCTATGTGGGGAAACTAATAGCTGAATGACTTTTACTAGGCTGTTCTCAATTTGATCAGGCGTATTAGAGGCCAAAGAAGGAAGGGATATACAATTTTGGTCAAGACGTTTCCTGAAGTTGGTCGAGTTATTCTCAACCCATTTCAGCTTTTGAAAATTATCTGAGCTAACCTGAGGCACTTCTCCATTGAAATTAGCTTTAATTACGATGGGTAAGTGGCCAGAGTAACTTTCAGCTACTACTTCAAAATTCTGTACTGAATAGAGCCACTTGCCAGTTATAGCACACAAATCGATCACAGAACTACCTTGTCCAGTGACATATGTAAATTCCCCTTCAGAGTCTTTTTCAAGAACCCCGTTTATGACGAAAAGGCTGAAGTCTGCAAAAAGGTCTGTCAACAATCTTCCGTTTCTGTTAAACAGACAGTCGTTAGAGCTACGGTTGGAACTCAGACCCGTGTTGGGGTAAGTTTGGTCAATACGAGGATTCTGATATTTACCAATTCTCGCGTTCAGATCACCTACGATCATAATATTTTCAAAATTGCAACTATTTAAAAACTCATGGAGCTCGTTGAAATCATACAGCCAATTTGCAAAGTTGAAATACAAAGGTAGTAGAATAAAGTGAGTGTGCTTGTTTAAAATTTCAATTATCATTTTACCGTTGATCCTTTTAAATGTAGCTACATTTAGCAAATTTTTCTTTATACCACAGAGCATGCCCCCACTAGCCCTCCCCCGTACATTTGATCTGGTGGCAGGAATAAACTCAATTAAGAATTCTTTAAAAAAAATTATACGAGTAGTATTCCCTTTCTCCTTCTTGTTCTAGAAAAGTCTATAGTAAAATAATAATATCATAATTTTAAAAAAATCCGGCAATAAAAGTTTATTTTTGAGACCGGTTTTATTATAACTAAGAATATTTAAATTAAATAAATTTTTGATACTATGACAGACCGGAACTCTTTCCTATTGTTTTTTCCTCGGCGAAATTGTTGAGTGACGAGATGTAGATGGCGCTGACGGAAGCAAAGAGCACGATGGTTCTAAAGTATTCACTCCTGTATTCGCTTCCTCGCTGTAGTCAAAGATGTCAAGTAAATTCGCTCCAAATGTTTGTTTGACAAACGCCACTTCTATCGGTGTTTTGACGACAAGTCCCCGTGAAATCTTGTAAACAAACGTGTGGTTTTCTATTTGCAGGTTGCAGCGTGTCACCTTTTACGTGCAGTTTTTTTTTTATTTCGTAGAGCGATTGTCTTTTTCTCCTATACAGCAGTGATTGTTTCCGATGAACGCTGATGTTTGTGCCTTTCAACTTTTTGGATGCAGCAATAATTCGTTCGACGTCATTAGACGATTCAAGCTCCAGAAGGATTGTTCCTCTTTTTGCCGCAGTGTTAATAATTTGTCTCGATTTTTTAATTGCAAACTCGTCATTATCTTCTTCTTGTCTTCTTGTCTAAGGGAATATGAACAACTACTGCATTTTCGTTGTTTTTGCGAGAAATAACCTCAAGTTGACCCTCCAGGAGGTCACATCTTTCCCTTCATCTTGTGCAGTTTGTCACTTAACATTGAGTTAGTCGATTTTAGAGCAGACATTTCTTTCGAAAGAAGAGATAAATCTTCTCTTGTTGCCAAGTTCTTCAGCTTCTCCGATAAGGCTTCGTCCAAGATCTTTTTTAGATCGTTAACTGACATATTCTCTACCACGGCATTCATTATAGGAAAGTGTTTGTTGTTGTTGTTTTTAGGCTCGGGCGACGTTGCAATTAATTTTCGCTTGCCGTTCATAGGATTATACCGGTTGTCGGCACGGGAATCAGATATTTGGATTTTAACAATATAAAACGATCCTACCTTAAGTTTTGTATTAAAAATGCGGCGCAGGAGATAAAAGGCGATTTTGACCAGCTGATAGTGCGTAATTAGATGACTTTGGTATTCGAAATTTTAAAAAAATTCACGAGCTGACTTTGTACTACACTTCCACAATTGACAGTTGAAATGTCACTCTCAAAGTTAATATTATTATTGGAGAATTAAATATTTTGGTGCAATCAGTTCTGAATATAAAATGTTCACCGTTCAGTGCGAACGGGGAAATGAAAATTTCGAAATTTGTTGGCTTAATCTTGATTTTCTGGTCAGTGTAAACCTACTATGTATAAGATACGATGTGTTTTTAGGATTTTGGTACAGATGACCTTACTTAGAAAACTAATTCAGGGTTGGTATTGCGTCCTAAAGCCATTCAACGAATATTTTTTCGATTTTCCCTAAGAGCACTTCCATGGGATAATTCATTTAACCTTCCTCCATACGGTCAACCTACCACGCTTCTTTAAATGAATGTACCCCTTTCAAAACGAAGGGTTAAAAGCGATATCGTTTTTTTACAGCAGCTTATATCTATTAGCTTTGTGTTAAACTTATTGTTAAGCCCTTATCATAGAACGAATTCTGGCAGGAATGAGCCTGTTCGTTACACGAGTAGAATATATAATTGAAATGATCATTCGATTGACTTGCATGATAGTAAAATTAAATTTCAAACTATTTTTGAATTTGCGTAGTAAAAAATTCGTATTCTCTCTGTCTGTGTTAGAATCGTATAGGTACGTAGGTACATAATTATTATGATTTTGGCAATCTTTATGTTTGCTTTGTATTCGTACTTACCAAGGCCTGCACTAAATGAAGAGCCTGTGAGATAGCTTCTCTTAATAGTGCCATGCTTTAAATCCTCTTTGACAAAGATCTGGTGGTATATAGGTATTTTGGAAAATTAATGGAAGGTGGTGTTTGTTTCTATTAAAGTGTTAGATGGCTCTTATGTCTTATCAATCTTCTTTAATGCTGCATTCCTGTCGAGTTGCAAGTTTTGAACGATTTTATTTTTCCAATCGTATATGCACCAACACTTTAAAAGCTACGAGTGATAATCAATTTTACATTCCAAGGAATGTAAAAGCTATCGACTTCCTTATTTATCGAAGGACCATAATGGAAACACGAGGCACAGGTCTGTTTCTCTCCAGGCGGAGTTCTTTAAATTATTAATATAGTTCCCAAACCAAAACATATAACCTCTACACAAACTTTCTTCTATGTAATTTCATCATCGCCATTATTAAAATAACATCCATTTTAATTAGTCCCCTTTCTTGTCAGTTTTTCCGATTAATTATTGAACGTTTGATAAATGATTATATGAATATAAATCAATTTTTCATTTCAGTTTTTACTTGTTCTCGTATGTATTGGCGGAACATAAAGTTCAAATCATCATACCCGATATCTCAAAAAAATGAAATAAAAAAATATTAGGCATTTACGGCCCATATAGGGCCTAAAACCTAGCTTCTCCAACCTCTTTCTTGTGCGAAGTAGAAGGTGGACCTACAATTTTAAGCCGAATCCGAGGGGCAAATTTGAGCAGCTTCTCATGACAATTGATACTCTTGGCTGCTTGTCAGACGTTCGCAAGAGGTGGGGAAGTGGACAAAACTCTAGATGTTACTTGGCCCCGGCGGGGATTGAACCGGGGACCTTTAGATTAGTAGTCCGGCACACTAACCACCGAGCCACGGCCCCGCACCCGATATTTCAATGAAAAGAAACGCAAGGACATTTCGATGTTGTTTCCTATTATTCAATTCTTAATTTGTTTTGTTTTCGGAAACAATGCCGTTTATCCTTTTTCAGTAATTAATGCTAGTAGAGAAAGTTAAAGTTAAGCGGTTTTTAATTTCTCTAAGTGCAACGCAGTAATTTGTCGCCCTACCAAGGAATAAAACAATCGATTCCGGTGTACATACATACAAACACTCACAGTAGTTTTTGTAGTTAGCTAGAATTTGTTGTATTCTATGTCAAACTAAAGCGAATAAAACAAAAAAAAAACATGAAAGGAAGGGTCATGTATGATGCAATATGAATAAACGACAATAACTGTAAATTGGTTTACTTTACTGTGTTGGGTTGTGCTTCATTTGAGCTGGAACATTATAATTTATTTATAAATCCATTTTCAGGTGAAACTGGCAAAATAAACAAGACATAGCGCTAAAGTGTGTGTAGTTTAGGATTAACTACTCAATGTGAAGACTAATTCGTTATTTGTGGGAAGAAATTATCATGTAAATTGCCCGATGAAGAAACGAAGGTTAGGTTAGGTTAGGTTTATGTGGCTGTCGGCAGAAGCCGACACACTTAGACCAATTTAGGTCCATTGTGATACCACGTATATTATCTACCTCAACTCTGTAGATGGGACTGGCCAACGACACGCGGTTGTTCTCAAACGGTCCCCCATCTACGTACTAACCGATGAAGAAACGAACCTGCAGACTTTTTTGCAATAAAATGTAGGTTTAATTGTTCTACTCTGAAATTCATTTAAGTCAATTTAAAATCATTGCTTGTATACAGAAGCTGAAAAATTCGGATTTCATTAAAAAGAGTCAAATGTAGTTTTACCTAAAACCGGCATTGAGCTATTCGCGCCATTAACAAACACATCATTAAATTGTTGGTTTATTCAGTCTCCTTTAGTTCAATGGTCCGCTTTGAATGCCGCTTTTAAATTTGAATGAGTTGTAAAAAATTTGCAGTGATTTTTACATCTTTATGACTGAAAAAATGCAATAAATATGCTTTACGACGAATTTGGTTTTGTTTTGACGTGTTTTTGCTTCTTTGGAAAAGAAAATTAAAATATTTATGCTTGCAAGTGGAAAAAATATACTTAACAATAATATAGTGTATTATGTCTGCTTCTGTTGAAAAAAAATGAATGTAGATATGCTGTTGCTTGGTCCTGTGGAAAAGAAGATTCCAACATTAACCTATGCAGTTGTGTACGGTAAAATATTGTGTTTGCTTGCTTCAATAGAAATGATAATTATTTAACAATAGAATAGTGTTTGTTCGCTTGTTTCTGAGGGAAATAACTTTTTTGACAATTAACAAAGTGTGCTTTTGGTTCTGTGGGAAAGAAAACAAAAAAAAAATATATTTGAAATCTGAAGTTACCAATAGAAAGCAAGAGTTAATGGCGCGGGTGACAAAGGTGCTGTAGCAGTGTATTCGCTTACTGTTGGAAGGTCGTGCGCTAAAATCAAAGCCAAGTCCGTTACTTTAAATCGAATTCATGATAACTTGATCTTCGTAGGCATCGAAGACACCTCTCGTGGAGAAAAACACTACAACTGCACCAAAACACTTCTATCCTATCTCTTTAATCTTTCGCCATAGCTAGATGGTGCTTGCTGTTAAACAAGCACAATTAGTGACTTATTTACAGAAAAACCGTAAATAAATTTATGAAAAAAAAAAAAAAAATAATAATTTAATTTCAACAAAAATGGGTAAAAGTTAGGTATGTCTAATGAATCTGGACCGCACAGAAAAGTACAGAAAAGATCAGAAAAGTATATGATTTTGTATTCCAAAAAGGTCAACATTCTGCCACTTTATTTTCCATGAGGCAGATAAGTTTAGAGGTAGGTTTTGAGGTTAGGGAAATGTGTAACAATTTAAAAACTAAAACTGTACCGATGTCAAATGATTTGTTTGGTTGGTATACGATAGTTCTTAGTGAAATGATACTCGTATAAGAATTCGCATATTTCTAAAATAGAAATCAAAAGCCCAAATTGATTTTAATGAAATCGACGTAACGGCAAGCATCGGCGGTACAATGGCGACTCAAAACCCGAAAATCACTAGAAAACAATAAAGATCATCTGTTGAAATTGCACAACCGAGAGTACATAGATCATAATATGACTCGACGCTGTTCTTTTCCGTTCTGATTTGATCAGACAGTTTTCACTCACTTGCGGTGTTTTGTTCTGTTCTGATCTAGTTTTCGTTCACGATGCACATCTGTTCTTAGGTACCGGTTTAAATTGCTCGGTTCCTGTACCTGCAGCAAATTTGGAAATTATTTACATGTGTATTTATTGCCCACAAGCTGGTAGTCAATTCTTGAGAAATACTATTTGGTTCATTATTTTCATTTGAGTCGAATGGAAGGTCGTGCGTTCGAATCCCGGCCAAGTCCATTACTTTATATCAAATACACGAAATCGTACTCTCCCTAAGCAACTTAGACACCACCCAAAAACCCTACAACTGCACCCAGACTCTTCTTTCCTATCTCTCTATTCTTTCTAATAGGAAGTAGCACCGAAAAGCATGCAATGAAATTTCCAGATGCTGCTTGCTGTTAAACACAAATGCTTACACTTTATTCTTAGCACTATAAGGGTAAGGGTACTGTAACAACAGAAAAAACCTCTTTAGCGTAAGAAAATTATAAAAAAAAACAAAAAAAAGTGCACATGGACTGGATATTTACAAAACCACACACTGAATTAAATAGTTGGAGGGAAGCGTAAAAATAACCGTGTTCGGTGAGAAACTGGGTGATGCATAAATTTTCTTCGCATATTTCCACACCTATTTTTGCATTTTTGTTGTGGATGTATTTCTTTTCTGCCGCTATGAGATCGATAGGAGTCACTCCTCCGATCACCAGGAAGGCTGGTTGCGAAACCGTTCGATATGAACTAATCACTCGTTGGGCTCCTCGTCTCTGCACTGCTGCCATCTGCTTCCTGTACCTCTAATGTCGAAGTGAATCTGCCCAGATCTCGCATCCATAAAGGAGAATGGAGTCTGTAATCGGCATCAGGAGCTTGCGTTTGCTGGTCGTGAGGTCACTTACGTTTGCATTAAAGTCGGCACAAAAAATTTGTTATCTTCGATGCTCATTCAGATGCGGACTTGATCTGTTGCCAGAGGGTTGGGGACACAATCCCGAAAACCAAAATTCCGAAAATCCAAAATCCCGAAAACCCAAAATCCAGAAAACCCAAAATCCCGAAAAGCCGAAATCCCCAAATTTCATTTTATATAATTTTTCGGAATTTCGTTTTCGGGATTCTTTATTTTATTTTGAATGTAAAATAGACAAGTGTTTGTCCATTCCATTTACCGTAATAATGTTTTGCAGTTTTTTGCGTTGTAATGTTTTGCAATTCGCAATGTGCATTCAGTTGTGCTGATCTCAAATAGTGTGATAGCTGACCGACTAGATTTTTGTTAGACAGTGAACATCATAATACAAAGTGAGTATCGTGCATGCCTTTATAATTAAAAACTTTATATTATCAGTGCCATTTTGTATTTGAAGTCTTAAGTAGAAAAGAACGTGTCCATCGTGAAAACCAACAAACAGCGTGAGAAACATCGAAAGGAAACATTGTGCAAATCACGCCCGACCACAATATTTAAGAATAACTCGCACAATCGGCCCTATCGAGGTATCCGTCGGAACGGAAAATTCTCCGATCTGATTAGAATCGGAGGGTTTAGGCTTCGAATACCTGTTCGGAAAAATACCTCGAAGCAAAAATCCTCCGATTCTTATCAGATCGGAGAATTTTCCGTTCCGACGGATACCTTACTAGGGCCGAATATTAAAAAATTCCCCACAGACCATTGCCACGAGGCGTTATCGTACTCGAAAGCGATATATGTAACAAATGAGTACGTGAAGGAGAAAGCAAAAACAACATTTCAGCTACAATAAAATTTTTAGTTTCATTTTTGGGATTTTGGTCTTTCGGAATTTTGGATTTTCGGGATTGTGGCTTTTCGGGATTGTGGGTTTTCGGGATTTAAGACTTTCGGGATTGTGGTTTTCGGTATTTTGGATTTTTGGGATTTTGGGCTTTCGGGATTACGTTTTTCGGGATTCTGTCCGACTCCCGTTGCCAGAACGTTAGCTTCGTATTAAGCGTAAGTTCATGGAACTTTACTGCATCCTTGCTTTGGATGACTTCGGTGTCGATTCGGAAATTGACGATGGTCGGAATCCTCTTTATCGTTAGAAGGGCTATCTCTGTTTTGCCTATGGCCAGCGAAGGCTGCAAACTGAAGAAAATAAAAGGACGGCTTTTGCAAAATACATGAAGATATGAACGGGACGGTTTTAAAAGCAATAACAATTTAATAAACTCAAATACGAAAATATTGAAAACAATTGTATGCTTAGGCTTACATATAATTTGGGATGGTTAGCGCACATGAAAACTACACACATGGGTATATTTACTCACGGACATCGTATGTAGATTTATCTTTTGAAGGGAAAAGGAAAAAAATAGCTGATGTGAGCGTGCCTAGCACCGACACTCTTATTTGAGTAGAACTAGAGTAAGAGTTAAATGAATGCAGTCAAAAGACTTACAAACAAAATTAAGACTTAAACCGACTTGAAGAATGCAACCAGTAGAAAAGTACTGCATTATTTTATTTTTAATCCAAACGACTGCTTCAGTTACCTGCCTATTCCGAATTTATTCAATACAACCGCTGAGTGTAGTTTTGGTAGTAAAAGTATTAAGGTAAAGCTAAACTTACATTCAAAGATTTCAGCCATCTGCCTTTGCAACTCTGATTTTGAGTAGCTAAGAGCGATTTGAGTTTTCCCCAGCTGCGATAACATTTCAATGGGACTCCTGTGGTGGTAGTCGGAGTAAAAATTAATAAATAAATATAAGGCATTAACTGCCCATGCTTCTAGCTTCTCCAACTACTTTCTTGTGCGAAGTGGAAGGGACCTACAGTTTTAAGCCGAATCCGAACGGCAAATTTGAGAAGCTTCTCATGACAATTGATACTCTTGGATGTTTGTCTTACGTTCGCAGGAGGTGGGGCAGTGGCCACGGCGGGAATTGAACCGGGGACCTTGTCCTTTTGATTAGTAGTCCAACACACTAACCACTGAGCCACTGTGCCAGACAGTAGTAGAACTGGGAGAAGAAGTAAAAACAAACTTGGTGTACATTTATCTTTTGGACCGGAATTACCGTTTGTAATACACTGTTTAGAGTACAGGTTATGTAGGTAAGTTGTGTTCATGAAATTACAATATAATAAAGTACAAAATTCTTTACTTTTATCAGAGCTTTTCTTATATCCATAAAATAGTGCAGCACATAGAGCTAGGTGTGTCGTGTAAAGAAAATATTTGTGTTTTTTTTTCTTTCAAGCTGCACACTGGGAGTGGGACAAGAATATCACTGATCGAGCTACATATTTGTGTAATGTAGAAATTTTGAGGCCTGTCGGAATTGTACGAAAATGTTGAACGTTTAAATGAGGTTTGAGGGATCTTTCATTTGAACATAACAGTACCAAATCAGTCGATCGCGGTGCATTTTCTTTGAGATAGGTTCTTTGACTTGAAGGTTTCCTGGGAATTTTTTACTTTTTTGTTTACTTCTGCTGTCATTGGAAGCACGCTGTCCAACATTGTGAACCGTATCTGAGGGCCGGGCTCAACTGTGTAGAGCCCTCCTTCCAGCTTAAGGGCTCATTTTTCGGTCACAGAAGATAGATGCATTTTCCATCTCTTCATCCACCCTACGCTTACGCGATGATAAATGTTGTCTTCGCAGTTTGCTTTGCTATTGATTATAGAGGCCAGGTATTTAAAATGTTGCTCTTGGAAATCACTTCATCGAAATCTTTCCAAGTGCATTTTTTTTTTTGACCGCATTTTTTGATGACGGCTAAATGATGGGTTGATGGAAAAGGCGCATGTACCATTTTTTCGATTTCATTGAGATTTTAGATCTTCCAATGTAGCTGTCCATTAAATCGACTCCTCCCATATGCAGATTATACTCCTTTATGGCAGCCGGACACTTTATTCAAATATTTTTTTTCGCTTTCCGATCGAACCTGTTTATAACTGTCTCCGGTTCAGAACCTACAAAGGTCGATAACATGTTGACACTCTTGTTGTCTTTCTAAATTAAATTTGATATGTCGGCACCTTGGAAATCGGCCATGTATTCAACAGATGCAAACCTAGATTTTTTTTCATTTCTGCATCATTCGGAATTTGGTATTCGGTTTCGCCTCACCGTTCCTAATGAAATAATGCCAAGTTTCGCTCAAGTTGAAGGGAAGTGTAGTACTTATTGAAATAAATTTTGAAGTTCCATCCTCGTGGAATTTCTCGGCATAATCGCACAACAACATTACTACTTGCTCCCAAGTCTGGCTCTTTGAATGATAAACGTTCCGCATTATTATTTTCGAGCCCAGTATAAATTTCAAAATTACATCCAAAGCCAGAAACCCCACATAACACAAAAAGCTTGTAGCCCCATTTGTGGGGCTTAAGAGGCAAGTACTGTTTCAAATGGTGCTTGACCTGCGTTGCACAAATTTGTTCATCAATAGAAAAATAGGAAAATTCCAAATTCCAAATGGAAGCACTGATATTAACTGGAATGCATACAAGGTGGCTCCAAATTTCGCAACTTCAATACTGCGCACGTCGAAGAAAAATTATTATGCTTCGAAACTCAACATTTCCCTACCTGCAAAAAAGCTCTGGAGCAACCTGCGTAAAATCGGTGTTTCCAGTAGGAATAATAGTTCCAAATGCTGTCTCGATCCTGATGAATTAAATAACTTTTTTCTTGGGACCGATTCAAGTGAAAGTGGTTTTGATTTTGATCAATCTGTAAACTCATCACATCTCAATGTTAGGCTAGAAGATTTTGAGAAAATGATGTAGTTGAGTGTATAGCCCCCATTAAGTCTGACTCCATTGGAGAGGACGGTGTGCCAATACGTTTTGTCAAACTTATCTTACCCGCAATCATAACTCACCTCACCCAGGTTATCAACTGGTGTATTATAACCTCAACTTTTCCGGACTGTTGGAAAGTTGCACGAGTTTTGGCTATTGCGAAAAAAACTAGCCCCACCTCCCCTGCTGATTACAGACCGATTAGCATCCTATCCTGTTTGTCAAAGGTTTTCGAAAGGCTAATATCAAAGCAGTTAACGAAATACATTTTAAACAATAATTTGCTACTTTCTCGACAGTCTGGCTTTAGAGCTAACCACAGCTGTTCCACTGCTATGGTTAACTTACTGGAGGAAATTAGGCAAGATTTCGACAGAAACAATATATCGCTTCTCTGTTTATTAGATTTTTCGAAGGCTTTTGATAAAGTGAACCATGAAATTCTACTTTGGAAACTTACACATTTATTCGGGCTCAGTGACAGAGCAGTTAATCTGATAAATAGTTTCCTGTCCGGAAGGTTGCAAAGGGTTACCACTCATGAAAACCATTCTCAGTTAAAAGCAATCACACCAGAGTACCACAGGGATCAATTTTGGGACCGATGTTATTTTGTATTTTTATAAACGACCTTCCATGTGCCTGTAAACACACATCAGTTCACCTATATGCAGATGATGTTCAACTTCATGCCGCAAGATCGTTAGCTAACCTCGCCGAACTCGCTGTCCTTGTCAACGAAGACCTAAAGCGGATACACAAGTGGTCTGTAGAAAATGGACTACAACTTAATCCTAAAAAGTCGCAAGTTATCCCAATATCATACAAAAATGTTGATATTACCCTTTTACCGGATATATGGCTAAATGATACAAAAATTTAAGCAGTTGAATCTGTCACCAGTCTAGGCTTTGTAATAAACCGTAGCCTATCCGGTTACAATCACATCAGTATGGTCATTGGTCGAATATACGGATGTCTACGTAAATTATGACTTTCCGCAGACTTTACTCCAATTGAAACTCGGCGGAAGCTTACGAGTATAATAACCCTTGTACTACCTCTCATTACGTATGCTGATGTTGTCTACAGCACTCTCGACTCATTATCGCAACGTAAACTACAAGTTGCCTTTAATGATACGGTACGATATGTTCATGGCCTTCGTAGAAGCGACCACATATCCGTGTATTCTCTGAGGCTTCTTGGTTGCGCTCTGCAAGATTACATCAACGCTAGAAACTGTTTATTCCTTCACAAAATCATATACAGCCAATGCCCTGTATATCTGTTCAATAAGCTTAATTTTTCTCAATCTCCTAGAACTATGAATATTACCCCCCGTCGATACACGCACCTCAACTCCTCACGTCTATTCTTCATTCACGCTGTCAGGCTATGGAACTCTTTGCCTACCCGAATAAAATCCATCGCTAATTCCAAAGCTTTTAAAAGTGCTGTTCTTCTTTATTTCTCATCGACTACTTCTAGCATCTAATACCTCTCACTATCTTTTATCCTCCCTTTCCTTTATAGCTTTCTCTTATCTGTTTAAAAATAATGTAATTTAGCTTTAAGACATTTGAATTTAATGTAAATCAATCTTAACGGTCTAAGTACTATAAAAGATACTTTTCTTAATGTACAAACCAACAAAATAAATAAATAAATAAATAAATTGAAATAAATAAATAAAAACTTACCGACTGATGAGAGGATAAGAATCCCGAGATATTTTAGGATATCATATTTCGTAACGGAGAATGAATCACTTATATTTTTGGATTGTGCGTATAGATTTGTTTCTTCCACAATTTTAGATATGGCTTCGTCGTCCAAAAAATATCAAAAAAACTCGTAAGGTGTCTCAAGATTTGTTACTGATGATGGTAATTCAGTTGAGCAATTAAATTTAAGTTGTTCAGCTGGAATATTTATGTTTTTCTTTTTCCAGCGAAGTGATTTTTTATTAAGTTCGTAGTTTTCACTTTCATTTTCATCAGATGCATTGGATGTAGCAGCATTAGGCTCATTCGCTAATAAAGGGTATTCTATTTCCATTAAATCTTCATCTCCCAGAAGTGCTCCTCGCTAAAAACATCGTCCGCACTTTCCAGAGGCTCATCTTCTTCACACTCATCGCTTTCAATGTCATCTTCACTGCCGGTAAGTATTTCTGCTAGAATTTGCAGAACTTCTTCTTCAGAAATTACAAACACCGAACATCTAAAATCAAATTGTAGTATACATTATTGCATGGTTTGCCATATATGGCACAAACAATTTTGTTCTCGTTATAACTGATTACAAACTTACTGTGGAATAGTTCACTCTTTTTACTGATTTATACAGTATTATTTTATTTGAAAACAATTTTTAAATTCACCAAATGATAATACTAAATGCATACGATGTACTTCACTGAATCGATTTCTACTGACAGACTGATCAGGTTCAGTCACCGTTACGCAAAGGTGTTTTCATTTCAATATTCTAACGGGACCAAGATAAAAATGGACTCAATGTATTAATTGAATGTGCCATATGTGGTACTCAATGCGCTTACATCAATTTTTTTGTTTGTATGCCAACATATCAGCAAGAAATCGGTTTGTGCCAGATATCGGCCACAATGCATTTAAGGGTTTTAACATGAGCTAAAGGGCATCCAGAGAGTATACATTTCAGCTTCCTATCTCAAACTTAGACTTTTCGATACTGTATTTTTAATTATGGGCGTGTCAGTGAGCGGATTATAAAAATTCTTAAATTTTATTATTTGGGACCCCTAAAGAGTGTACGGTTAAAATTTCAGCTTTCTAGTTCGAGCTTAAAGGCTTAATTTTTGCCGACGAACGGGCGGACGGACGGACATGGCTAGATCGATATTACTATAGATGCTAATCTCGAATCTAGTAACTTTTAGGGGTCCACGAGCAATATTAAGGTATGTTAAAAACTATGAGTCTAAATTAATATACCCTTAGAATAGGGTATACAAATAAATATATATAGTAGCATGGCACTTGCGAATGCTTTTCGCTCTTTTAAAAGAACTAAATTTACATCTAATAAAGTATCTCATTCAGCTATGAAATCGAAAGAAACCAATTTTCAAAAGAGCGGATTCCCGGCCGATTTTTATCGCTAATCAAAATCAGCCGGAAAACGTTCGCGATTATCCATTTGTAATGCACGAACAAGTCCGGGAAACTATGTTTCCCTTCCAAATCATAGAAAAGTAAAATTTTTCTGATTTGTATCAGCAAATTGTAAAAAAGTTACTGAAGACCCAAAGATTGGCTTGCGAATTTCTTTGGAACAAACATGAAACCAACATTTTGTTTATTCGCAGATAAAAAAAGAATTAGAGACCATTTGCCTAATCTGTCGACACTTAAACCTAATTCCCCGTGGTTTTCCTTTCATATCATAGCACGGAGCAAACTAACTTTAGTTACAAAACCTTTTGAAATTAACTCGTATATGGTTTAATCTGGTCCTCTTCTAGCTAACTACGAAAATTAACAACATTATGTATGCGTGATGATTGCCTGTTTTGTGGGTTGGCGTGTGGAAACTTTTTTCTTGCTCGGGTCGAGGTAAGACGAGTTCAATGTTCAACCGTTGACTACATAATGTTGCCATGATGGTATCCCAAAATAGCTCTCATTAGTCCAATTTATTAAGAAACAAAATATAAGCATTTAGCTGCCATCACATTGTTTATTTACAAACTTCATTCGGAAATATAAATAACGACCTACGACTTATAATCAGTCACTAGTTTTGTGTAAACATTTTGATCGGTTTTCTATACTTTTATTTATTATTTAATCGACAAAGTATTCACCCACATTCTTGTTGCACATATGTACGTCAAAATCAAATATATATAAACAAATTGTAATTGCGGTTTTGCTTCCCCGTTGTTCTTCGGTGGTATTAGTTTTGAACTGAAACCAAATGGGTTCAAAACTCCTAATCCACCAGTCTAAGTGTCTCTACAAAACACTGATACTGCCAGTTCTGTTTCACGGCGTACAGTGCTGGACGATAAGAAGGAAATGAACGCTTACATTGGGTTCTTTCGAAAAAAAAACCTTCACATGGAAAATACCGTCGGATATTTAGTCCTATTTCCGAGGAGGGAAAATGGCGGGGAAGTTACAACCACGAACTCTATGAGGGGTACCAATATGAAGATGTGGCAACGGTGTGATGGAAGTGTATTCGCTAACTGATTGGCAAGTCGTGCGTTCGAGTCCCGGCCAGCGCCATGATTTTAAATTGAATATTCATATAAATACAGATATCCCTAAGCAATTTAGGCGAAACCCGTGAAGAAAAAAACACTACAAAAGCACCAAACATCTTTCCTATCCTCCTGTTCTTTCAAATAGTAAGTAGCACCTAAAATCATGCAATGGAATACTTCAATTCAGGTGCTGCTTACTGTTCCAACACTATAAGGGTATTGTACATATACAGAAAAACAAAACTCGTTTAGTACAGGCAAATTATAAAAAAAATGTAGTCCGGAAAGCTTAACCACGTCGACTACATTGGCTCGGCTACATCACCACATCGAGTGAATGCTCAAGTAAGGATGATCTTCTTCTCTTGGAGACGACAAGGAAGACTAAACCTCTGTTTTAATCAGAGATGGAATGCAATTATTCGACCCTATTTCGAAGTTGAATTGACATTTGATAATTGAAAATTTTTAATGTGTGCTTTGTGATCGAACAATTACGGAGGATTTTTTTTAATCACAGTCAACCAAAAAATGTGATTGACAAAAATATCAATGAAAATTTTCCGTTCACAATAGCACACTCTGAAATTAGTCAATACAGGTGATTGTTAAAAACATTGGGCAAGGAGACAACAGATTAGATTAATATTTTGCTTAATTCTTTTTTGGAAAAGTTATTCGTTCCCGAACCTAATTAAAAACTTGTGCGCGGTTTCTCGGACAATTCCCGATTTTCCATGGAGTAAGGGTACCCACCTAATACGTTGAACTAAACGCCCCAGCCCATAGAATTTTGGCATCGGTTGCGTTAACGCCAACGTCAGCGTTAAGGTATTTAGCGCAAGGAACAGCCCAATAGAATCAGTCATACACTTTGACAGACAGTGATATATTGGAAGCATTGAGCATTCCTTAAGCCTTACTTACGATTACCTTATTACGTACCCAACTGTGAAGCCCCTATGATCTTAGGAAATGTCAGTACAGTACAATTTTAGACATTTCTCGCTTAATTCCCTAACCGAAGTCTAAAAAACAGGCCCTACAATTTTTGCAATTTCAAGTCAAACAATCAGCGGTCGAGCTACAGTTACGTAACTTTTTGGTTCATTGTAGATAGCATTATTTTGTGAGTCATAATGGAAAAATGGCGTGGGCAAATCGGACTAGTTATTATAACCAATTTATTGAATTTAAAATATTTAACAGATCGAGACGACGAATTTGTTCCCGAGTATTTAATTTGTGGTCGGTAATAGATGTTTTACCAGATCTTTATCTAGGAGTGCTTGCTTGCAGTTCATTAACCGAAAATAATAAGAAAATAAGCAAGGGCTCATCATTATTATTAAGTTTTTGAATATCTAAAATACATAAATTAACTACCTACACAATTCCAACACTAAAATTATAAAAAATGCAAATTGAATCAAGCTACTAAAACTTGTATTTTTTAATATTAACATAGACAAAGAAAATTAGTCAAACTACTATACGAGTATGTCATGCATTTTTTTAAAAAATTTCGAGCGTGAGAATGTCCTTAGTATGCTCCTCTTAGGAAGTAAAGGTCAACCGACTACATCACCCTGAATGTTTTCTAACTCTTACTTTCTTAATTTAGCTAGAACTTGAAAATTTTGTACAAATATTTTTCGAGAGTATCACCTTTACGGTTTTAAAAATCGACCGACTGCAGCCCCCCTACACGTAATTAAGCTATAACTTTGTACTTTATTGAGCAAGGACTTTAAAATGTTGCACATGTAGATAAATTTAAGGGGCCTCTGCTTTTCGAATGTTCAAATTGTCCGACTGTAGCTTCTAACTCTAACTTATTTCTCCATTGAACTAGGACTTTGAAATATCGCACATATATATCGACAGACTGCAGGGCCCCTACATGTATCTCAACTATTACTTCTTTCTGATTTGAGATAGAAATTGTGTTCATATATATTTCAGGGGCTTCTACATTTCATATTTAACAAAAACGCCAGACAGCAGCGCCCACTCATATAGCTTAAATCTAGCATATTTCTCAATCAAGTTAGAGTTTTGAAATTTTGCACATATATTTTTCAATGGGCTCTTTTTATCTCGTGTAAAAATCGCACTTCCACACTTTATTTATTTCCAAAATCGGTTTCAATACTAAAGAAAAAACATAGAGACGGGCTACAGTCCGCTTGGGCGAACTGTTGGATATCCTATTCTTATTCCTATCCCTCATAAGTGGGTGTGACAAAAGTCTTAGTATGGTTGAATTGTTAAGAACGCTCTAAATATAATTATAATTATAATTAGAGTAGATATAATTTAAAGGATTTTATCAAACAAAACGAAGCTTTTGTAAAAAAACGCTCCCTAGCTCAAACTTTGGTTTTTCAATAAAATGTTTTATTTAATTGTGGGCGTGTCAGTAGGCGGATTTAAAAAAAATGAACACATGAGCATAAAGGGCCCCTAGATAGTATATATTATAAATTTCAGCTCCCTAGTTCAAACTTTGAATTTTCAAAAAAAATTAAAATTGTGGGCGTGTCAGTAGGCGGATTTTGAAAATATTAACACATGAGCATAAAGGGCCCCCTAGAGAGTATATATTATAAATTTCCGCTCCCTAGCTCAAACTTTGGTTTATTTCAGCTTTCTAGCTCAAAATTCGATTTTTTCCAAAATTTTGTTTTTTTGAGTTTGTGGGATGGTCCTTGGGTGGATTGCAAAAAATCTTAAACTTGATTATTTCGGGACCCTAATAATATGGTTAAATTTTCAGCTCTCTAGGCCCAGTTTAAAGGCCTAATTTTGCCGACGGACAGACGGACGGACATGGCTAGATCGACATTACTATCGATGCTGATCATAAATATAGTAGCTTTTAGGGGTCTACGGGCAATATTAAGGTATGTTACAAACTATGCGTCAACATTAATATAGGTACCCTTAGATTAGAATAGGGTATACAAATAAAGCAGATAGACAGTTAATTTGTGTTATGTTGCGATAACAGCACGTGGCGTCACTTCGATAACCCACCAGTGCTAATTGCTAATAGCATGTTGGTGTCATTTTCTTTCGGTGACCTTCGCTTGCCAATAGTCAAATTACTTTTTGGTAATTACTTCGGACCCGGCCAGTATTGGATGAATCATAATGCATAATGCAATGCATATTGTGGAAAGAATGGAATGCATGGAATTAGTCGAATGACCTTGTGTGTGGGCATAACACTATTTTGTTTCTAGCTCTATTTGTCATTTTTTAAATGATCTCCTGTCTGTTTCACGGTGCCCTCAACTTTTCCTTCTCTGTTTATTTGGGCGTGAAAATGGAACGATAAAGTATTTAAAACTCATTTAACCCTGATTTTGACTGCATTTCTATGTAGCCATAACCAATTGAGTAAAATTGAATCAAGCAAAGCTGTGTTTTCTCTCAAAACGAAATTCCTTTTGTCTCACACAATATTATATTGATGTGGTTGAATCTGAGCGGCTTTCCACTTCTGGTAAGTGTGTTAATGCCACGCTCGATTAAATAGGCTATATATTCGTTTGTCGTAAAGAGTGCTACAAAATATCAAGGCTACTTTAAGCGATGCAAGATTCACCATGGACCGATATAATGGTCTAAGTGATGCAAGAAATATTGTTACCGCTTTCAATTTGGCTTAAATGTAGAAGGCGTTTATACGCAAAACAACTTGAGTAGAACGCACATATTGGTATAACTTGTTTACATAATACGAAAGAGCTTGATAGAACTGATTGGCGATCGTAAGATCGCAAAAATGTGTGCTTCTTTTAGACATTATCAATATGTCTCTGCCTTTCGTTGTTATATAGGTATTATTGCCATAGAGTTATCACTTCAGACGAAAGTTACATGCCACTCCTTGAGCATTTCAACTGCAGTACCCACCATACCATTAATGCCCATCAGCTCACCCGTAAACCTCTATTCGGACGAAAAGTGTAATACTAAGAATCATACATTTACATAGCACCATACGAATGTTTAACACTCAACTACGCTTTGCTTCTCCTTTGTATTACAATGTTCTCATTGCAAATGAAAGAAGCTATCAAAATGAAGCGCGATCGGGTCAGTTCGTACTGTCATGTCTTAAAGTGAGATCCTAAAACCGATTTAAAATGGTAATATCAATCAACGATCCAATACTGTATCCAATCTATGTATATATTGTCTTTGTATAGAGTTATGTAGAAGTATGTGTGAGAGCTTGATCATCCTTTTTGTAATAATTAAGTCCAGTACCGACCGCCATAAAGTGTATTGCATTCCGCTCGCAGAGCAAATAATAAAGGAGTATATATAAAATCGAGTTAATAAAGTTCGAGAATACTTAACTGGGTTTTTAAATACTTTTCCGACTCTTAACAAACCGGTATTTTACTTTTCTCCCTCTGAAGATTAACAGTAGGGGAAGGTCGTGTACCTCGGTCCGGATTTCAGTTTTTTGCCAATATTTTATGTGTCGTTTTTTCTTTAGTTTTTCTTTTTTTTGTGTTACTACCTGAAGTCTTTTCTATGATATGGCGAAACTACCAAAAGGATATTGCTTACCATTCCTTAGAAAACTTAACTTTTATATGCTAACCTCAAACGGTCCAAGGTACAAGACGTGGTTGTACCTTGGTCCACGGAGTATTGTACCTTGAACCGAAAATATTATTAAACGTTTTTCTTTAGTTTAAAGGTGAAAACTTTAATTTATTTCAATAAAAAGTAAAAATGGTATCATTTTTAATTTTTTCAAAAAAAAAAACATCAAAAATCAAACCATTATCTTAAAGTTTTTGGCTTGATTAAAAAAAAATTATTTCAAATAATAGTATTAAATAAAAAAAACTCTTTTACTAAAAAAAACTTAACAAAGGACTTCAATATTATTTAAAAACTTACTTTAAGGAACAACATAAAAGAAAAACAAATTTATCACTTCAATATTATTTAAAAATTTTCATTAAAGGGCAAACCAATGGTCCAAGGTACACGCGCTATGATAGGTCCAAGGTACACTTACACCACTTTAGCCAAACAAATTCGATTTTAACGTAGTATTCAAACCACATACGAACGACAATGTGTTCCTACCAAAAGATTATTAATACACTTTCCGAAATCGATTAAAGTAGCGGAAAAAAGACAGAAAACTAAGCACTACATAACTTCAGAAAAGAGATAAAAAAAAATACTTTTTTCATTGAAAACTATGTTTGTTTGTTTTTCTGCCGACTCGTTACAGCTGTGCCTTCAAAAAGAAACTGAGAAGACAAATGAACAGAAGATCAACATTTCACAGAAGGGCCGGTTTTTGCGTGCTTTGTAGTTTTCTGGATATTGGCACTCGGACCAAGGTACAATCGGACCAAGGTACACAACCTTCCCCTATACTTTATTATACAAATACAGTCGCGAAAGACAGGCAGAACTTAACACTTTGGATCACACCATTGCAACAGCAGTATTTACTTGAACTCAGTCATCGACGCCGATACCTTTTGAGGTCCAACCGGCTAACCCCACAGACGGACGAATAGGACAACATTGAATAGGGAGGGCTATAATCCTTTAAGTCCACATCATAACCTTATTGCCAAGAAGATGCTCGCTTCATGCCCGCTGTGCTTCTTTATTATACATTTAGCGTGCTGTAGAACACATCCTTATAATTATATTCGACGAAACGGTCGATCTACGATAATATTCAAAAGCCTTAAAATCAATATATAACTTTCATGTCAATCAAAAAGGACCGAGAGTAATTGCACACAAGGGGATTGGATATTTAGATAGGAAGTTTTCTCCATTAAAATATATGTATTTCAAAAGAAGTCGATTTTAGTGTTCCCCGTTTATAGCCGGCGGTATTATCAAAGTGTATTGCGTTATCTTAACGCATATCTCAATAATCGTTTTAGATAACAAAGTAAAGATTTTGTTGAAACAAATCTGAGGGATGAGGGGATGTTGTCTTAAATAGTCTTTGGAGTGAACCCTTTACTTTCATGAAGTAGGAAAATATAAGCAAATTGAATGTGTAAAAGTCGTTCCTCTAACATTTACTTTAGAAACCAGTAGTTAATTTGCTTAAATAGACATATATATATAGGAAGGTTATGACTTGAAATGTTTTCCTTATATTTCTTAATTTATTGGAAACATTGACTTTAAAAGTTTTCTTTATATTTCTTAAATAATGGGGCACACATGGTGCTACTCATGAAATGCGCTTGCTGGACAGCTGCAGTGGTGTGGTGTAAAAAAAAACTGAAGCACTGAAGCTTCAGCTGTAGAACTAACTTAAGGTGCAACTGTATCAACAACAAAGTTTTCCCTGCTTCTTATTAGATTTTATGTAAATTGGCTTCACAACAATTAAATAACTCAAAGTCGTTCAATTAAGTCTGGCTGTGAAAAAAAACAGAACTTAAATGAAATCTTACTTAACTTGGTTAATTCAAATAAGTTCAATGTCAGTTGGTATTGTTTTCGGGAAATGAGTGAATCAATTTTGGAAAAAAAAATGTAACTACTAATGCATCCAAAAGCAAATTAAAATTTAGTTTGCATATAAAAAATCTTTATGAAGTCATATTGTAAGGAGAATTTGAAACAACAAATAAAATTAAAAACTGAAGATTCATAAGAAATAAGTCGAAGAAAATCATTTTATTTGTTTGATAAGAAAGCGAGTGTTGAACAGAGACCGTTACAAAGAGCTAAGAGCGAAAAAGAAATACGCACAAAATTTGTTTTCAACAGCAATTTTTCAGTGAGGGATTTATAACCTGATATATTTCGTGTTGACTTTGCGGCTTTGCCTTCGCTTTCTCGCGACGATGAGTAAGCGCGATGAAGATATGGATACACACAAATTTGTTCTTACCAAGAAGTCTCCAGTAAGAAATTTTATATTACGATATATTTCGGGTTGCCTTGGCCATCGCTTTCTCGCGATAATGATTATACGGATGAAAATATTCATCCCATATGCAAATAATGTGGGCAGTATATATGAATATCAAGTTCATTTGGTAAAGTTTCCTGTGTTGTAGTATTTATAGTAATTGTAAAGCTTTGCACTTAAATTAATATGTCTTTGACTACGAAAGATTTGCGTATTCTGTTAGGCAATTACATGGATAGGATGTGTTTCTAATTTAACAAACGCAAATGTGAAGTATTCACAGTTCTCTTAATTTTTTTTTGAATAGAAATTGAATTGTTAAGAATGGAAAATGAGCTGTCATTTCCAAATTAAATTTACCCACTTTTCTCAGCCCGACTCCTTATAATTTCTCGCTATATAAATTGCCTACATCTACTTTGACCATTTGACATAAAATCCTTAATCCATCCTTGAAAACAAACCTACCTGTATCCTAGCAGCAACTCTCTCGCCGTGATATCGTTGTGGTACGAACCATCCTTTAGTTGAACCCGTCACTAACACAATTCCAAGAAGGAAACAACTTAACAGCGCTGTTATAACAGCCTTTGCCCGACCCGATATTACCATCGCCATTATAGGGAACTTTTTTTTTATTTCCTTCTTAAAGATTTAATTTAAACTTTTTTCTAACAACAAACGAATTTATTTCTACCACAAAAAAAAACAAAAACAATACACTTCCCAAGGGTAACAGATGGTAATAAATTAGCACCCGAAACGGGATAAAAATAATAGTCACTCCGCCAGAAAAAAAAACAAACCGGAAAAACACTTTATTTAATATTTACTTTTATACAACTTCTAAAAGCCGATGTTTTACACAAAATTACACAAATACACCATAAATGAACGTCATTTATTTCCTACTCTTGGAGTTGTAAACACTTTTCACGCGGAACACGAAAATATTACATACGATGTGTATCCGTGATGATGAATATTTTTTTTATTCCTATATCAATCATGTAAGAACGAATTTAATATAAGAGCGAGGAAAACTCCGATGATAGCGATGATGACAAAAGGTGATGAATTTATTATCCCGTGAATAAGTTATTATTTAGAAACGAAATACCTAAGATGAGATTTGATGTGTAATGGATTTTCCATCCGTCCTTTGATATGATTTTGTTATATCAATTTGATATGTAAGTTGAAAAAAAAAAACACTTCCACAAACGAATATGTTGAACCTGCTTTGATATGGTTTCGGTAAGTATCAAACCGCACAAAAATATATCAGGTTTCAACTGAGTGAGGGAAAGATAGAACGCGACAAGACCCGGAATATTAAACTCGAAAAGAACCCGAACCGATTGTGCAATCCGTTAATATTTCATATGTTCAGATGCAGATATGCAGAAGTATGTGCACTTACTCGTCGTATATATGAACAAAAGATGGTTTTGACAAATCGGATTTACTCTCCGGGCGGTTTTCTATGTTTTCCGGTAAGAATATTTATGCACAGCCCGCAGGGGTATTTGGTTGCACTAAATCCAGTATTTCAAATAGAGTGGTTCACGTGGACTCAGGGTTTTGTTTTTTATTTCATTTTTTGTTTTCTTCCACTTAGAATTAATATCACAATTCGTTATTAAATATATACATATGTGTGGATATGCTTGGTTAATAGAATAATTGACTATAATAATTAACTTCGATTTAACATTCAATATAGATTAAATAGTTTTAACAAAACTAACAAACTTATTTGGAAAACAAGATACTTTAGTATTTCATCACAGTTTATCGTCCGTAATACTTTTCAAATATATTTTTATCTAAACTTTGCGTGTGTGTTATAATAATTTTATGTAAATACAATTTGCCTAAACAGTTTAAAAAAAATAAGGAATCGTTATTTCCCAGCACGATGATGGTGCTGAACACGGTGGCGTATGAGTACTTATCTTATTTTTGCATCATTTTTATAGGAATTTCAAATTTTACACCGGCGACTATAAGGACTACGACAATGAATAAATGTTCCATGGGCTATGACAAGGATGCTCCTTCAGTTCATATTTTATACCCGTGATATATTTTGTCCTTTTTTTAATTAAATTAAATTTCCAGTTTGTATTTCCTTGTATTTTTCTGTTTGAATAATCCACCTCTTTTCAGTCAATTGTCCTGTTATAATGATATGCGGAAATTCTCGTCCATGTAATGGTTATTTTGACATGTTAATACTTCATGTATCGACTTAATTGCATATTCACTTCATTAATTAACAAGAAAAAATTTGACCGTCCTTTTTTTGTTTTATAATATTGTTTTTTTTTTATTTCGATTTCGAATTCTGTTTTTCAAATAGAAGTTCCGACAATAATCGTCCAACCACATCTATCCGTATTGAAAGCGTAGACAATAAAATATGCTGACAATAAAAAATTGACTGTGATTTTTCCAAGGTTTACTCCACATGATGTTGTTAGCCATTCAATCAGTGATGAATGTGATTTCCGCGCGCGTAAATACTTGTATCCTTTTCCACTATATACAACTGGAAGTTTAACATTACGAATTGAATGTTTTTTTTGTTTTTTAATAATTGTGAGTAGGTATCCTCCTTAGATTACGAATCCCAATGCGAATACAATACAAAGTACAAATTTTGTCGTTTTACATTTTTTTTTATTCCGACGAATTTCGTGTAAGGATTTGCAGGACGCGGATGGCTTTAGCACATCTTTACCGGTTGTGTTACGATTCCAGACTGAGGTAATCGCACTCAAAAGTTTCCACTATAAGAATTTTCCTTTTTTTCCCATGGCATGTGGTTGTGATTCTTTTTTGGGGGGTGATTCAACTCTTCATTGCAAGAGTGCTTTTCGGTGATAGTGGGTGGATGGTGTTGGTAGGCTTACATATATGTGAACATCAAGCGACAGCAGCGCTATTGGCTGGTAGCTGTGAGGCATTGTGGCAGTTTTTGGAATTTAAAAGTGCTGACAAACTTCTCTTGAAGGAAACATCTCTTTAGTGTTTTGCGGAAAATATCCTTTTTCTCTTTTTTTTTTGTTTCTTTTGCTCTTCCACAGGTTTCGAAATTTTCCCACTGTAGAAATATATGCGCTACCGTCGCTAGAGAGGGTAGAAAAAGCGCATGTTAGGCTCTTCTGAAAGTTTCAGTTATTCTCCTTCGGCATCGAGATACTTTTTTTTCGCCCAAGAAACTTTTTGAACATTCGGTCGGTGTACATACAAATCAACTTTTAACAAGTCTAGACAAATTTGCCTAATTAAAGTGTGTGGCAGGGATTTTTCCACCATTGGCAAGCATACAATGTGCGTTGACGTGTTCCGATGTATTTGTGGGTGGTTTTTAGGCCTACACACGGATTGCTTGTGAGAAATTTGGGTTAAATCTAATTTTGAGTGGATGTCGATTACCTAACTGGCATTCGAGTGAATAAACAGTTGATTGGTGGCAATTACTTATAACTTTTTGTTTTTGTACGATTTGAAAAGACTTAAATTTGCTATCCCATTTCTTGGCTTTCAATAGATTTTTATATCGTGATAGACAGCGCTAATGAATGAGTTGACAAAAATGTTATCAATGGGAAAGCAACAGCAACCCTTTGTTCCAATTGCTTCTCTTTGAAGGTCACTTTTGCCTGGAGGTTGACATTGGACCCTAATTGAGTTTCGCGAATTTTCATCAATTATTTTTAATTAGAAAACTGGTTTAGTTTTTGTTGTAAAAAGGGAGCTGTTGCATCGGGATTTCCAATGGGAAGTAGTAAATACATGCAAAACAATACAAGTGATATTTTTATTTGTTTGCAGAAAAAATAATATTTAGATCTTCAATTGACGAGGTCAGTCACGATTTACTAAAAAATTTTTGCAAACAAAAAGGTTGCCGCCAATATCAAAAAGACTTTTTATGAAATGGTAGTATTTGAAGAGGGTTGAGTTTGAGCATCCGTTCCTTAGTTCGACATTAACTACGGAAAATAGGTTTTTTTATTGTTTTTGATGAAAATGAAGAAGATTCAAGTGGGTTAAAAACGCATTGCCTGATGAGTTGGACTACTTTTTGACTTTTTGGAATTTTTGGTTCAAATACCGCCTTAACGTTTATTTTCTCAATTGATTATGAGTAGGTAAGTATAACTGATATGAGATGCTTCTCAAATCTGAAAACTTCGCACACTTACATGTCCATGAAGCCAGGGTTCAAAATGTTTATGACAAATATTACTGAATTTAAACCGAATCGGGGAAGTAGGAATATTCTAACCCCTTCCTCCCTTCGGAATAATTCCCAAAGTCAGGCACATCGGTCTTAAGAGGCGAATATAGTCCAAGACGAGTGCCCGTGTGGTGAGTGGGGTATGACGCGGTTACCTAGGATCGAAGCTTTTATTTAAAGTTCAGTCTTGCGCCAATTTTGCCTTGGTATGGACAAATCTTTCTGGTGTATTCTCCAGGTGGAACTCTGAGTAAGAACATAATTAGGGAAAATCCACCCGTAGTCATCTTGACTGCGACTGGGATACGTACTGTAGAGGTCTCAATTAACATACTGGTCAAATCATCTGAACTGAGGTGGTTTGATTCTGGCGATTCCTGCAATTGGATCTTTGACACCTTCGAAAAATGAAACTTGAGAGGTATTGGAAGTGATCTATCCCTTCACATCTTTTGTTAAACTACATGGAATGGTTGTTCACCGCACGCTGTTGTAACTTGGAAAACCCTTGAAACTGAACGGGTCGCTGATGGGGCATTTTTAATAGTCAAAGACGTTAGCCACGATAATTTCACTCCTTTAGTTGTGAAGGGGAGGAGATATATGATTGCTGTAACAGCCAACAATGCGTTATTGTTAATATAACTAGTGAAGAAAGGCGGTTTGTGCCTAACGGTATGTTTCGAAAGCTTACTCCTCAAAAAAATAATGATTCTTAAACCCAATTTGTCAAGCATTCCTTATCAATGTTTAAATCAACGACCAGCGGAAATAAATCAAAATTTCTAAAAAAAATAATTATTCTACAAAAGATTACCTCACGATATAGCTATAGATAATAATTTTGGCATGAAGATTGCCTTACTTGGTATTGATGCTAACAAAATTACCTCAAGAATAAGAAAAATTACATTCTTATTCGTAAAGCAATTTGGAGGAAACATTGGATATTTGAAACAGAGACCGAGGTTGTGATGAACTTTACAAATATTTTTTGAATGTTTTAGGTTACAGAAGATGCATCATTAAAAGCGAATTTTGAAATATCGAGCTATTTTATTAAATCAATTATAATCTAACCTGGTATCAAGTGAATCCTTCTGTGGAATAGTTGAATGAACAACAACAACTTGTGATTGATAACACCTAAATTGGGGGCTGGAGTTACATAACTGTACCACGCCTTGCCGCAGCCGATCATCGGATCTGGTTTATTAAATTCCTTAAAAAAACATTTCCGCCCATCGGACTCGAACGCAGACCAGCGTCTTCTTAGGTACGCACGAGTTTAGCTTGGTCAACATTTAGAGTGCAAGGAAATAAGTCCAAAGGAATTAACCACCTTAAATGGGAAATACTGGGAGAATGATACTAACATTTAAATAAAACAAGTGAGAATCAAGTCTTAAAAAAACGTTAAGTATTTTAATGTTATTCCCAACATTCCACCTACCAAACCTCGCACCTATTGAAATCCAACAGTAACCTCGCGCGAATAGTTACAATTGTTACAAAAGTTAATATTTATGTGAGATTTTTGTTTTGGGGATTTTTGTAATTCGAGATTTTTTTTCCGAGATTTTATTCGAGATTTGTTGTACCTATTTGAATTATTTATTTTCTGATTTTTGTTTACTGGATTTTGGTTTTTGAAGCATCTTCATCTTAGCTGCCATTAATTTGACCTCATACTTTCTGTATGCTGTCCAACATTGTGAACCGTATGTGAACGCCAGGCGCACAACTGCGGTGTAGAGCTTTCCTTTGAGTTTAGGGGCATTTTCGGTCACAGATGATGGCTGAGTTTTCCCGCCACTTCATCTACCCTATGCGTATATTTAATGTCGCCATGACAACTTGCTCGCTATTGATCATAAATCCCACTATCCCAGATTTTTGAACTTTTCGCTTTGATTCATATAAATATCTGTAATAGGTCGGATGGAATCAGAGATCGGGCAGCACAAGTATTCTGTTTTTTCGGACTAATACGATACTCGTTCCCCTCGAAAACTTCCACCCACACATCAACTGCTGGTTGCAGGGATGTTAGATTCTCTCGCTGATGATGCAATGAATAACTGATGAATAACTGATCTGAAATAATTTATTTGATTTTTTAAAATACTCGTATAAACCCAAAACTTTTTAAAGCTGTTGTCCAATGATATAATGTGCATTGTCAATTTCTTTTTTTATAATTTACGCGCACTCATGGAACTTTTAGTACCTTTATAATGTAAATATGTTTGAAGATACAAGGTGCAGGCATTAATGAAACGCGGATAAGGATGAGAGCGCAGAAACCGATGCACGGTGGTTTTAAATGTTTGTAGATTAAAATGGGTAAGAAAAATGGTAATTTGATGATTTTATTAATATTATACAAACATGTAATATAAAATGTATTAATGCTGATAAGTTTTTTTTAAAGAAAGTATTAAACTTCAAAATTTTGCGAACAAAATAAAGTTATTTGTCAAAGTGACAAGATTTGGTATCAATTTTTGATTTCCGGATAAAGCCAATTTGCTTGAAATTGTATGTTCTATTTTTTCCATTCCACATGAAAATTCAAAATCAGAAAGAGTTTTCCAGATTGATGAACATTGCTTGATGAACATTTCTCTGGATGGTTGCTATTGAGCTCGCTTTCTTATGAGCAAAATAACAAGCTTTTCTCGGACTTATTTATGTCATTTATTTATGTTATGTTTACATATGTATGTTTATGAAAGCTATACAGATTTCTCTCTATATGATGTGTTTGTGTTCATCTTCAGCAGGTCAGACCAGTGTTGAACACTACCTATTCAATTTTTGTCGCTACTGTCAGCGACATAGCTGACTCGCTGTAAGGTGGCACGCAAAACAAACAACCCAAAAAACAGAGAATATTCTGCTATATATGCTTTATTTATTTAGTATGTCTTTAGCTTAAGCTAAGTACTACTGATGACTAAACTGCTACATAGATTTCAGATTAATTTATTTGATTTTTTAAAATACTCGTATAAACCCAAAACTTTTTAAAGCTGTTGTCCAATGGTTTAAAAATCTCTATTAAAGGATTCAATACCATATGCTATAAAATTCCTACAAGTACACTGTGAACAAAAACGCAAATGCGAGGTCAAACATGTCGTACACGGCACACCACCAATTTTAGGACTCTAAAGTAGGTACAGCTTACTTATTAGGCATTCTCTATTCAAGGCCATATTTATTATAAATTTAATTATTCCGCCCAGTCAGCAAACATTGATTTTGTATTAATTCATCAAAAGCTGGTTTGCTTCCCACGAAAGTTCACTTCAAAATCAAGTATGCCTTCATTAAAACGTACTTTTCAGACAAAATAATTACATGGGATGTTTTTGGAAACAAATAAACTATACATACATGCCTACTTCCCCCTATTTTCGAAGAAAAATTAATAAAGTTGTTAGGATTGTTGAATTTCAATGTGATATATTGACGAAGTTGCTTATTATAATTACTACCTGAATGCCCGTGCTTTAGTACATAGATATAGAGAGACATTATTTCTATTAAAAAAGCGGGACATTTTGACGGTCATTGAGACTTTTAGTCATCCGTGGCTTAGCTCAAAAATTTCTTTTGATGTGTAAATATCTATAGCGGCACCCCGAAGACTTTTCTGGGGTTGAGTGAAATGAAAATTTGGAATTTGTTTATGTAACGTAATAATGAAAGAACATTGTTCGATGTTATATATATAGATATAATATATGGAATATTGTCATAGGCTCAAAACTTTCTTGCATGATTAATATATCCAGTTTTAGGTTGATTGGTCCAAAACGAATGACGGGGTAGTTCGAGTTCTTTTCCCAGACTGGCTGAATCTCAAACTCTCATTTCGTCTTCCAAACCACTGCAGTGTGTGCCAAGCAAAAATTATGGTGATGAAAGTAGTCCTATCGTGCTTTGAAGATAAACGTATTGCGATATCCGGCTAGGTTATCCGTATCTTCTCGGACAGTCAACCTGCGATAAATCCCTAGTATCAGCCCCTTTAAATTCC
Organism: Portevinia maculata; assembly: GCA_949715645.1. Lineage (NCBI taxonomy): Eukaryota > Metazoa > Arthropoda > Insecta > Diptera > Syrphidae > Portevinia > Portevinia maculata. Next base: position 32,222,671 of record OX454527.1, read on the forward strand.
TAAGTAGCCTCGACTGCCTATCAGTTAAACATTCATCTGTGTTGTGTGCCGGGACATAGGGACATGCCAGAAAATTGTAGGGCAGATGAACTCGCCAAACGAGTTCCACTGATAAAAGTTCCTTCGGTATTTGCTTCATGTAAGCTCATAAGCAGGATGGCATCGAGAAAATGAATCGTTGGTGAACAAGTGGAGCAACTTGTCTAGGCGATCAGTGGTATGGCGTCCATATATCCCGATTCCCAGACAACACAATCTACTCAATCTATATAAAACCCTTCAAAAAATATACTTCATATTCGCATTCACAATTGTATGCAAACTAAGCACGCGCACATAGCTAAGTCATAGAATATATTTATTGTGTGTATCCATATCTCCTACCACCATACGCATAGGTATAGTCGTCGTTGGTCGCCAGAAAGTAAAGCCAAAAGCAATAAGAAATATGTCGGGTTATAAAATCGCTCACTAAAGAGTTGACGTCGAGAACAAATTTGTGTGTCCATGCATATCTTCATCCACACACGCTGCCTGCCAGACGCTGTCAAATTCCCCCTGGACAAATCTTAGAAACCCCCAGATATGGTCAGTTTTAAAATTAAAAACCCTAATTTCTTTTAGTGTTTGCTGTTGATTTGGTGCTAATTTTTTGTTTAGTTATTTTTGTGAAGTAATTGAATTTAAGAAAAATAAAAGTTTAAAAACAATAACATTAATAATAAAAATCTAACCCACTTACATAGTTGAACAAAAGAATATTAGGAAGCAACTCCTATGCCGTTTTTGAAAAGCTGCTCGGACGTACAAATTTTTAACTTTGTTCAGATGGATTAAAATATATATGTACATTCCAATCCAGCAGAGTGTACATATTTAGTTCGCAAAATCCTATCAGCCGTTTCGCAATTTATCTTTAACTATGTTAAAGATGCCAAAGGCTCTTTTACCACTTTGAAAACGAAAAAAGTGTTGTTCCAAGTTTTCCTATAAATTTATATACTTCATTCCAGAAGATCTCTGAAGAAATTATATTTGACCAGCTACAAGTTGCAATTGAATTCCATTCTTGAAGGGCACAATAGTTTCGAGGTCTTCACAAATGCGTCAGAAATGCATCACCTAATCGTGGATATCGGTTTTTAATATATTCAAGCTGTTGCAATATCTGGAGAAAAAAATTAAATTGTCTGCATTGATCTAAATTATCCGATAACTGTTTCTGTAAATTCTTTCACAGACTAACCAGAAATATTTTCCATAATTCTTTATGTTATGTCGATATTGTTGGTGACAATTCAAAACTCAATATAAATGCAATTATGTTGTATTAAAGGCGGTTTGAAATCAAAATCCTATAGGGCTTCCAGCTTTTGGGGAGATTGTCCCGCCGAGAGACCATTCGTCCCACCAGCCCGCTTTCATCCTTATTTTGCCGAAAAACGCCAATACCCCAAATATATTTATACACTGCCACTGCCGGTCATTGGTATTCATGCATTTTTTTTTTCTGCTGCTTAGTTGTATTTCTATATTTAGCGGCAGTAGCACTACTATGACCCTGATTGTGTTTATGACCTTATGTTATTCCTTATCCGACGCATTCAGTACATCTTTTGCCTAACTTCCTCTAATCTGAATATCACTGAATGACCACAATGACTTAAATCTTAGTAAATGTCAGGAAATTACGATTTTTGACATTTCTCGATTTCTTTTCATTGAAGGCAGAATTTTTTTAGATAACCAAATGTCAAAAAAGCACTACAATCTTAGCAATTTCAACCAATCAGTGGTGGAGCTTGAGTTGGGCTGTGATATAATGTGCATTGTCAATTTCTTTTTTTATAATTTACGCGCACTCATGGAACTTTTAGTACCTTTATAATGTAAATATGTTTGTAGATACAAGGTGCAGGCATTAATGAAACGCGGATAAGGATGAGAGCGCAGAAACCGATGCACGGTGGTTTTAAATGTTTGTAGATTAAAATGGGTAAGAAAAATGGTAATTTGATGATTTTATTAATATTATACAAACATGTAATATAAAATGTATTAATGCTGATAAGTTTTTTTTAAAGAAAGTATTAAACTTCAAAATTTTGCGAACAAAATAAAGTTATTTGTCAAAGTGACAAGATTTGGTATCAATTTTTGATTTCCGGATAGTGCCAATTTGCTTGAAATTGTATGTTCTATTTTTTCCATTCCACATGAAAATTCAAAATCAGAAAGAGTTTTCCAGATTGATGAACATTGCTTGATGAACATTTCTCTGGATGGTTGCTATTGAGCTCGCTTTCTTATGAGCAAAATAACAAGCTTTTCTCGGACTTATTTATGTCATTTATTTATGTTATGTTTACATATGTATGTTTATGAAAGCTATACAGATTTCTCTCTATATGATGTGTTTGTGTTCATCTTCAGCAGGTCAGACCAGTGTTGAACACTACCTATTAAATTTTTGTCGCTACTGTCAGCGACATAGCTGACTCGCTGTAAGGTGGCACGCAAAACAAACAACCCAAAAAACAGAGAATATTCTGCTATATATGCTTTATTTATTTAGTATGTCTTTAGCTTAAGCTAAGTACTACTGATGACTAAACTGCTACATAGATTTTAGGAAATGCCAGACCAAAACGATTTTTGATATTTCTCGATTTCCTCTCATTGCAGGCAGCATTTCTTATCTAATTTGCGTAACCAAAATGTTAAAAAACGCCCCACGATTTAAGCCATTTAAACCAAACAGAGGCTGAGGCATACTGAATATTGCCCTGTGCCTCTGGGCTTTACGTCTACTTAAACAATTTTCACAGAAGTTGAATGGACGCGGAGGAGTAGGACATAACTCCAGATTAATTTTGTTAGTACAATTAATTCTCATAAAAAATTCCAAAATACAAATTACATACATTTTTGTTATACAAAATAAAATGAAAATAACGCGGACATTTTTAGTTAATTAATGTCATTTATAACAATGTAAAGTTCATTTTACCGAAAAAAAAGACAGGGAAACGAAAAACAAATTGGAAATACGAAAATAAGTAAATAACAAAAGAAATAACTTTAAAGATATACTGACAGAGTACTATTCTACGACCAATTGTCACAGCAACAGCTTTTTCAAATCACGACTTCATCTTTCTGACCTATCATTTCAATACAGGCTTCATCTCCCGTTTCATATCAATACAAAGATTTCAGATACATTGATCAGTCCAATCTTGAACTTCATATGAGTTGTATACCTTCGGATATGGTTTATAGAATGACTCACCCTGACGACCAAGTTGCTTTCCTGAATACAATTGTCAACGTGCTCCTGAATATTCAAATCTGATACATCAGCGCGATAGAGCATAATATCTTTTCTGAAAACGATTTCGTGTTGGTGTACTTCATCACGACTATAAGTCTGTGCCAAATAGAGTTGTCAATGAGGTAATGGAAGCAAAGAAAAATTTGCATATTAACCGCTTTAAATCAGACTCCGATGACAGTAAATTGTGGACAAATTTAAAAAAAAATTAGGGAGGGGTAAGCAGAGATCAAATTCCTGTTTCAATAGCGATGCCAATGCTCCCAATAGAAAATTCATAGGTAATCCAAACTCCGATTTACATAGTGAAAGTTTTAACCTGCAAGGCAGTGCTAATATTGTTTCTATATTTCCAAGGCAGTGGAAGATGGCAAAAGTAATCCCGATGCCCAAAAATTCAAAAAACACAGATTTTAGACCAGTTTCGATATTGTCACTTCTTTTGAAAGGTTACGAATGTATTGGGCAAAGACAAATAAATGAGTACGGGAATCGTAATTAGTTGTTGACTCAGGTGCGGTCTTGCTCGAAGGTAGCTTTACACCCGCGCTAATTAAAATTACAGATTTTTTTTGATTTTACTAGACTTTTCAAAAACCTTTGATTTAGTCAATCATACCGTACTTTGTAACAAACTGCGACAATTTCTGCACTCCTCAGCATATGGATCAAACTTTATTTCTAGCTATCTTCGTGGTAAAAAACAGGCTGTTAAAAATGCTGCGTGCTCAGATTTGCTCCCTATATTCCAAGGTCTACGCAAAGGTTCAAAATTGGGGTCACTCCTTTTCTCGTTATACATCAATGAAATTTATTTCTCGGACCCACATATGAATTATGCTGACGATATCCAAATTTACCAAAGTTGCCATGATTCAAAATTGTGTACAAAATATAAATCAAGATCTTAAAAAGATAGGTACTTGATTGGTTCATGCAGAATGGTTTAAGCCTCAGTCCGAGGAAATGTAAATGTTTGGTTGTATCATGAAAAAATTAAGATCTGCCGTATTTTCCTCCTGTAATAATAAATAATTCACTCCGACAATTTTTGGATTCGTCTAAAAGCTTGGATTTTGGGTTGTTTCACTTCCTTATATGGAACAACAATATCAACGCGATTGTTGGAAGAACATACGGCATCAATCATTTACCCAAAATAAAACATGAACTATATCAGCCAAATCTTAAGTTATACCAATACAATACATGGTTGTAAAATATATCGAAATTACGACGCTATAAGCAAAAGAAACATGAAGATAGCTTTCAATAACACTATTAGATATTCATTTTGATCACATTTCACATGTATCTAAAAGTCTATTAAATATGTCTTTGAAGACTATGTTAAATATCGTACAATTTTGTTATTTTTTAATCCAATTAAAAGACGCCAACCAACCTATAGGTGCAACTGCAGTTTGCAGATACTGTTACCAATTTGGATTTTAAGATTAACCACTCTCTACCCCCAGTAAGTCACATTAACTACACTGTGGGACGTATTTACGGTGGTCTACGTAAACTTTGGTTATTCCCAAGTTTTACTCCCATAAATACGAGGGTGAGACTAGTTAAAACCTTACTGGTTGCCTACATTAATTATGCATCAGCTGTGTACTGCAAACTGGACTCCTTAAATTAACTGTTGCATGCAATGATATGATTTGATATGTGTACGAGCTTCGTCGACACGACCACATATCCAATTAGCACAATAATGTCCTTGGCTGTTCACTTCAACAGTTTTTAAATGTTAGGTGCTGTGTCTTCTTGCACAAAATTGTACACAAAAGGTCGCCACCATACCTCTTCGAAAAACTTCAATTTGCTCGTTCGGCAAGGACGTTTAGTCTTATCCTCCTCGAACTATTTGAACTCCTCACGTCATTTCTTCGTCTTTGCCACCAGACTCTGGAACTCACTGCCAACAGCAGTAGAACAAATAATCGGAGCGACACAATTCAAAAATGCCGCTTTAGAGTATTTCTCATGAAAATGTAACAACTTCTTATTTCTTTCTTTCTTCTAACATTCTATTCCTCTTTCTCATATTTTTCTCCTCCCCTCCTATCCCCTCCCTGTTTACCGCTATAATGTATTTGTATTATTCAATTATTGCTTATTGTAGGTTATCTACTAAATAAAAACAATCCTTCAATTATCCTAAATCAAAGTACTATAGAAGACTAAGTCTTATTTGTGCACACCAGATTAAATACATTAATAAAAAAAAAAAAAAATCAGCAACGATTCACGATTCACTTTGGGGGAACAGAAATATCGATATGGTATCCAAGCCTTTCTATATGTTTTTTTATTTGTTTCCTAATTTGTTCTTAAAAAACTACTTCCGATTAAATTGTTAAATTTTACTAATTTTATGTCGCTTGGGGACAATGTGGAGGCTAGCACGCCCCTGAATAAAAAATCGCATATTATATTCGAATTGTTTATTTTTAGACACTGCACATTCTTTAACTGGGCCCAATTACTGGAGGACGTGGCTAGGCACAAGCGTGTTATTTAAATAAAGTTTTTTCAACTTACCCTTTATTTGTGCAAGTTTGCTTATATTGACAATCGCAGAAAACATTTCTCTATTTAATAACTCCACATTGTGCTTTCAACTTGATTCTCTTAAATAAATCTCTAGAAATTTACTTAAATGTTATGAGCCAACAAATACATTCCACAAACGGAAAATTTATTTTCACGTTATAATAATTTAAATCGATTCTCAAAACCGAGTTAAAGTTCCATACCTGCCCACACTCTCAATCTTTCATTCATGGAAAAGCTATATATGCGTTCGGCAACGTACCACTTGTTAATTATAATCCCTTTGGCGATCCAATGGTAAGGACTTAGTATAAAACCTCATCCTTTATAAGATTTAATTTAAAAAGTGAACTTACCTCGAAATGGCCTTTTAGTATTGAACCAGCTTGGCCCAAATAAAGGGTAGATGCTGAATCAAATATCAATTCAATGGGTTCCCGTTTGACTATCAATGTCTGGACTTCAATGCAATTGTGATAGAATGTTACCTGGTCGGATAACATTTTAAATGCAACACTCTGCCAGCTGTTCGAGTAGGGTATTTCAAAAGTTGCCAACTTTTTGCTGGCCAAATGGCTGTCCGAATTTGTGTATAGTAAGGTGATGTTCCACTTGCCTGTAGTTGCCGGACTCAGATGAATGCCCAGCTGGACGATTGTTTCTTCGGGATTTACTATGCTGAACATATAGCCACCGGTACGTGTTACCGGTCGGAAGATGGTTGTAATTGCGAATTCATACAGCTTTTCCGGTAAATGCAGACGGTACGAGTCCTTTATATCGGACATTGCACTGAATTGATAGGCGGGGAAGCCATCACTGCCGTCGACAAACTCTACACCAATCAGATCCTTAACCGCACCCAGAAGATTGAAATCCATGTTGGCATCTGCAAATGGAAGAGGAAAAGAATTTTCATTTAATTAATTATGGTTTGGATGTGGGAGCAGAACTCGGTAAGTGAATGCATATAAATAGAGATTTCATTGTTTCAATGGTTCCCTTTTCAATTTCAATTCAAATGAAATTCTTCAACACACAAAAAAGTAATGAAATTCTCCAATCAAAGTGTATAACATGACACGACGACTACGACGACGACATGATAATAAGCTCTTTGAATTTTCATCTTCGGAAAGCAATTGGCTTAGCTCATAGAAAACAAATTTTGCCCCAAATGACTAAAAACCATGCCGACAATTTCAATTGCAAAGTTTGGTCCTTTTGTTGCAGAGGTTCCTCTCTTTTATCATTGATTTGTACGCTAAAAGGGACACTTGAATCGTTGAACAAGTGTTGGATGAAAAAGTATAGGCTTATCACATCGAAGTGTGAAATTCAATTATGTAGATAGACTGTTTTGAGAGGACGAACAAAATATATATAATATACTATTAAAAAGTATTTGAATGCAAACTCATTCCTCATTTCTTGTTTAGGCGCTTAATTGGTTTATTTACAGTATTATGTTGTTTTTCAAAAATGAAATTTTATCAAATGCGCTTAGTTTATTCTTTCTATTGCGTAAGTAGATCATAGGGAATCAATATATCAAAGGGAATGTTTATTGAAAGACTTATGGAAGTATTTCTATCTGCATTTCCCTCAGCTATTGGGTAGGAGACTGACTAAGAAAGAGACGGTGAACTCTTAATATCTGCAGAAGTAAAGCGCTCAACGAATCCCTACGGCTTATTATCCGGTATGGACACTGTGTTGCAAGAAGCACGCCATGAGACTGGATCTCTCAGATAGATCCATTCATCATGGCGGATATTACACGCTGTGTGACTGTGAATAAATAAATTATTTCATAATATCGAAAGGAATACCTGGGCATCCAAAGAATACAGCTGGAATTCTTTTAGGAAGACAAATTCTTTGGGGAAAGTGTTTAGGCTGTTGACACCGTTTTGGTTCTCGCGAAAGGCCCACTGCTTATCCTAGCAAATCCTAATCTTATAACGCACAAAATAATTGCGGCCGACTGCAGAAAGAACCGAAATTCGTGTTAAAATTTCCAAAATCTCTCGAGTACTGGTAACAATTTTAAAAACATACATCTTAAATTAGGCGTGGCAAACATTTAAGTTCAGGGGAGTTGTTAACAATGATATTGTCTACATATTTTGATATATATGTATAACTGTTTTTTTACGTTTTTCTTAAAGGTTTTAGTCGACAAAACAGTGTTTGTGATACTAACAATTGTGTAAGGTTGAAGTAGCAGTTGGACGAGTCTCACACACACTTGGACCAATAAAAGTTGCATTGTGATACCACGTGCATCTATCTCCACCCTACTAATTGATCCATTAAGAGCTTTTAATGTAGATTGAAGGGCTTTAGATGGCAATGTTAATAAAATCATTAAAGAAGAAAGCTCCTAGATTGAGTTTTCGTCTTTCGTCTCTCCCCCTTTTCCACGACCAAGCAGCTTCAGCAGAAGCCATTTGAGAAGACGGTGATCTTCAAGCGTTTATTTTATTTAAAAAAACATACGAAAATTACTCAACCCATTTTTTTGAGTTGATGCATTTGACGCTGGCTTATCGGTAGAGACAAATGATTTGACGTATTCCCATAAAAAAAAGTCTTAAGGGATCAATCCGGCCAATTTACCGGGCCAAATCGCAGTAGCCTTGGAAGGCAAATGAACTAATTGCTTGAAGAAATAGCCATTAGCCTTAATGTGCACTGTTCATGGAGATTTGTCGCTAGAAGTCTAGGGCTACTAAGGAATTGTTAAGAATGATCTAATCTATATACTTTGCGAATTAGAGGACTTCAGTTTCCATTGATTTCTTCAATAAAACTTAGCTTTTTTTAAGAGCGGTCAGTGCGCGGATTTTAAAAATATGAACACTTGAGCATTTCGGGCCCGTAGACAATATATATTTTAAATTTCAGCTTTCTAACTCGAATTTAGTTTTTTTTTTAATTTTGGGCGAATTTTAAAAATGCTTACACTTGCTCATTTCGGGCCCCAATAGAGTATAATGTTTTTAATTTCAGATTTCTAGCTCAAATTTTAGGCTTGATAATATATTAGTAAATTTAAGGGGTCTACGGGCAGTATAAGGGTATGTTACAAACTATGGCCAAAATTAATCATTAATAAAAAATCATAATATATGGAATTAATTATTAACCATTGTAAACTACTTTCTGCAACCATTTCAAGCTTATCGAGAAAGTGCCCTGCTTCATGGTGTACTTCGAAACTAAGGCCCGAATGTGAATTCTTCCGATGAGGCGTTGTCCCTGGTTGCGATACACCAAGGTAACGTTAGTGAAAATGCGCTGTTTTGATGCCACTAGTCAGGTAACCTAAGGTCACTATCTGGGGTTCGCCCTTCATAGGAAGTGCTCGAAGATATTTCCTCCAACAAACCCAATTTGACGGAATACTCATTTGCGAGGGAACTTTCAAGGATAGAGCCGAGCCTTGCTAGCATTTTTTTATTCCTTTTCTTCTTATATGGGTGGGAACCAAGAGCCAGAGTGGAGTGATATTGAAGCAATTGCATATACAAGTGATTTCGTCATTTCACTGTGCAACTTGTTTGGACAATATGACGAGTCTAGAGTTTTTATAGTTTCTTGGCTGTCAACAAAGATAGCAACATCTCTCTTGGTTGTGAGGTAACGTGTAAGTATTTGCAAGCCTTCCTTCCGCATGATTAGATAGATTAGATAGATTCTTTATTTTTTCCATCATAAAGTTTACAAATTGGTATACTTAAGAATAAGGACATGGCAATACTGCCGTCTGCCTGAGATGACATTTCATAATATGATTTAAAAAAAAAATAAAGGAAATAATAAAAAGCAAAAATGTTTAACAAAAGATATGAAGAAATATTATTATATAAAACAATGATATCAATTTTAATGTGATTTGAAACACAAAATATTATACAATTTGGTTAATTTGATTAGCTGTTTATACACAATTTTATCAATTTTAACATGATTTGTAACACAAAACAATACACAATTTGGTTAGAAATAGCTGTTTATACAATATTATCAATTTTAACGTGATTTGAAACACAAAAGAGATATTATCAAATTTAGTATGATCAGCAACAAAACAATAAATAGTTAGGTATAAAATTTGGTCAAAACTGCAATAAGTGGGTAATCGACTAAGTTTAATATGTGAAACTGTTACGGTAAGAAAGAGCATGTTGGCAATATTTAAAGAGGCTGAGCCAGCCCATTGCTCCATTTAAAATTTCAAAAAGTTTGTCCAAAGATATAAAACTTTCCCGAAAATGCAACCGGCGAATTTCTTGTAGAATAGGACAAGCAGCAACGAACTGGTATATATCTTCATTCACTCTTCCGTTACATAGATCACATAGCTGGGGCAAGTCTGATCAATGAGGTATAAAGTTCAAATTTAAAATTTCAACTCTTGCTCTAAAAATAATACTTATAACCGAGGCTGAAAATTCATTACTAAAGTAAGAGACTTCCGAGGGCAGTTCATGGTTTAAATTACTATAAATAGCTCTTGAAGTAGACGAAGATGCTCTGGAAAGGTTATCCAGAAATATTTTGTGATCCACCTTAGCAATCACATCAGAAAACTGACCCTGCCAATCGGTCACATTAGTTTCTGTTAAGTTTAAACTTGTTTCGTAAGCTAAAGCTAGTTCGTTCCAGTTTTTAAACGGGGAAGCATTCACTCGAAGTAATTTTCTTAAGATGATTTTGTGAAGACAAGTTTCACTTCTTTTCATCACTCTAGTAATGAAGTTCGCACTTGCCTTCAAATTTTGTATATATATAGGGACTATTCCTGACTCTACATATATGGCGTAGTTGGGTGTTGAGTTAGGCAAACGAAATATCCTCTTAAAAAAGTTCCTTTGTACAATTTCAAAAGCTTCGAAGTGTGTGTATCCGAAGACTTGGACGCCATATGCCATGCATGCATTTACTGTCGCGTTGAAAACGTTGTACTTGGACGTTAAATCAACATTTTGGTTCGAAAAAAACTTTGGCCACATTATATTAAGAGCCAATTTAGCTTCGTTGCTTTTTTCTTTGGAGTGCTTTAGATAGCTTAAATTGTAGGTCAAGACCAAGAGGACACCCAACTATTTAAACTCCTGTACAACCTTAATGTGTGTATTGTTTAGAGACCATTTTTCTTCCGCTCGCCTTCTTGATTGTCTCCTTTCAAATATAACAATCTTAGTTTTTTAGGTATTAATTTGCAAGCCCCAAGACTCGCAAAATGAACTTAGACGGTTTATTTGCAATTGAAGCGTGAAAGGATTATCAGCAAGCATAACTAGATCGTCCGCGTACAACAGGACTTTGATTATAATGTTAGCAAAATTAACTCCACCCGGAAGAAGCTCGCAGACATCATCTATGAACAGGGCAAATAATAATGGGCTGAGGATACAACCCTGAGGAACACCTGTAATTGTATCAAATCGATTTGAAAATGTGAAACCGTCCCATACCCTTGCATTTGTTGACGAAATAAGACTTGCATACACTTCGAGAAACTTTCTTGACAAACCAATGCAAGAAAGTTTGTATATTAAAGCTTGTCTATTGACTTTATCGAATGCAGCTTTAAAATCAACAAAGCAAGTGTATAGTTTCTTTTTTCTATCTATAAATTGTTGAGCAATGCTTGAAATGGCCAAGATATGATCCATGGTTGAAAAACCTGGGCGGAAACCGGCTTGAAAGATGCTCAAAAGACTGTTATCCTCAATCCATTTTGTGAGCCTTTCATATAGGATTGCAGTGAAAGTTTTTCTTATTGAATTTAAAATTGAAATACCTCTATAATTTTCCGCAGCGTTGGCATCACCTTTTTTAAAAATGGCAAAAATTACAGATTCGTTGAAACTGTTAGGGACACATCCATCATTGTACAATTTGTTATAGAAAGACACGAGATAGTTTTTAAAATCAATAGTGCTGTTTTTATAAAACTCGACTGGTATGCCGTCTAGGCCAGGAGCCTTGCTGTTTTTCAATTTTTGGAGCGTTACTTCCAATTCGGGCAATGAGAATTCTAAATCCAGCTCGTTAACTCTAGTATCAGGAAGCGCGTAATCAAAGGTATGAAGGACTTCATCAGCTGAGAGTAGAGTTTTAAAATGAGCTGCTAACGTCTCAGCTTCTAAAGAGAACTTCATACCCTGATTGCGCCCACCAAGATTGCACACTGTCTCCCAAAATATCTTTGAGTTTGTGCAGTTTTCCAATTTCTTAGCCACGTTTTTTAAATAGGTGATTTTCTTAACTGAGCACATTTTCTTAAAATCATTATTAACGCGAAGATAGATGTTTTTGAAAAATTGAGAATTGGTCGTTCTAAACAGTTTTAAGTAAACGAACGAAAGTTTACGGAGATTTCTGCAATCCTTATCAAACCATACATTTTTAGCTACAAAAGTGTGTGTACTCTTCAACGCAAAAGGGGCTGCGGTCTTTATAACCCGCTCTATACTTTCACATACCACTTCAGACGAGACTGCGGATTGTTGGGGCAGAGATAGTAAGTGCAGAGAAAGGAGGCTTCTATAGAGGGTTGCATTGTTCTCCGACCACTTCAGCTTATTAAAACTGGAAGGTGTAGCTTGCTGGTTTAACTCCTTTAGCTGAATTTTAATTACAATTGGAAAATGAGCCGAGTAGTTGACTAGTGCAACTTCAAAGTCATCGATAATGTTCAGCCAGTCCCCTGAAATCGCAGCAAAGTCAATCACGGATTGTCCCTGCCCGCTAACAAAAGTGAATTCGCCACATGCATCACTAATAGAAGACCCATTCAAAACAAATAGACCGAAAACTTCAAAAAATTCTGTTAAACTCCCCCCGTTGCGGTTATAAATTTTATCCCTAGAACATCTGGACTCGGCCAGTGCAACTCGTGCTCGTAAAATATTGGCGGAATAATTTTGATATTCACCAATCCTAGCATTTAAATCACCGACGATTAACACATGGTCAAGAGAAGTGTTATTCATAAATTCCACTAGTTCATCGAAGTCGCTTAGCCAATCATTGCAATTTAAATAAATAGGAATAATATAATAGTTTAGGTTGTTGCTAACCATTTGAGAAATAATTTTAGATTCAATAATTTTAAAATTAATAAGATTACCCCATAAAGATTTTTTATTCCCATATAAAATACCCCCACTGGCTCTTCCATGCAAATTAGATCTTATCGCGGGTGTAAACATTACTTTAAAGTCTTTGAAATATTTTAGAAATTCATTTTGATTCTTTTCTTCAATAAAAGATTCTATAACAATTATAACATCAAATTGGTGTAAATATTTAAAAAAATCGGAGTGTAAAAGCTTACTTTTGAGACCAGTTATATTATACGAGCATATATTTAATTTTTGAAAAATAATTGTGTTATGGCAGACGACAGAATTTACCTATTGTGTTTTATCCCTAACACGGTGTGAACTCTGATTTCCAGATGGTGCTCGCTGCGGTTGGTGGCCAAAAGCGGAAGAAGAGTTTGGAACCACGGCTAACTTCGCTCCCTCGCTGCAGCCAAAGTAATCGTAACAACTGTCACCAAATAGTTCACTAATGAGTGACAAGTCCGCTGCTGATTTGACAACTAAACCTCGGGAAATTTGGTAAACAAAAAGTTGATTGTTGATTTGCAATTTGTTGTCTCCTTTAACGAAAATTCTGGCGTTTGGATTTATCTGCAGCAGTTTGTTTTTTGTTTCTATTAGTGTTTTTCTTTTTTTCCTTGATAAAAGTGATTGCTCGCGAAATATACTTATTCGGGAGCCTTTGAGCGTGTGCGCGGAGGTAATAAGTTTATCGGTGATCGCCGCTGTTGGAAGTTCGATGATGACAGTTCCTCTTTCAGTGTTGTTGTTGCGTAATTGTCTGGAGCTCTTAAATTGGATTTCTTCGTCTTTAACTTCAGAAGCCCCTTGCAAGTCTGTTTAGCTAATTGGATTGCATCGGTTTCTGTGTCTAAAGGAAGGTGTACCACAATAGACTTGTCGTTTGATTTCCGTGAGAGAATTTCCAATTGGGTTTCAAGCAAATCGCATCTTTCTGTTATTAAAGTGAGTTTTTTGCTGAGTTGGGTGTTAAGTGTCTTCAAAGAAAGTATCTCGTTCGAGAGCACCAACAAGTCGTTTTTTGTGACTAGATCTTTAAGCTTTTCTTCGAGACTCTCATTTAAGATAGTTTTTAGATCAGCCACTGATAAATCACCTATTCCCATATTTGCTGCTTTTAGATGAGAAATCTTTTTGTTAGTAGTGTTTTGTTCAGGAGAAATTTCAAATAAGTATCCCTTGCGGTTCATCGGCAAATCGTTGTACCGCAATTTGATTTCGATGCAACACGGAGAAAACTTTTTTTTTTTTTTTTGTTTTTGAGCTTATTTACTTGAATAAATTTAACTAGCACTTTGCGGTGTTAGTTCAAAGTGATTAAATGAGTGTTTTTACGTGGTTTTTCTTAGGAAGTTACTTAGATTTTTAATTTAATTTGAAAAAAATACGGAGTTTCGAAAATTTTTGCAATTCCACTTTGACAGTTGAAACATCACTCCATCCTTCCGGATGGCTAGTAATTCCCCCTGCTATATTCAGTTTTGAATGCGCATTCCATCTTCGAACCGTCGCATCGCGTCGGTGAAAATGGATAACTTTTAACGTCGCGTCGCGTCGGTAAAAATCGATAACTGGTGGATAGGCACTTAAGTATGACAAGCACCGACAAGGAAAATCTTCACTGTTTATAGCAACAACTTTTTATTACTCACGAAGTTCACCTGGTTGAACACATGGGTGCTGCAAACACACTTCATAGCTACAACCGCACGAGCTAAAAGCAAGGCAACTCATACGGCTATGCGCTGCAAATGCCAGTTAAGATCAACTCTGCGAATTACTCGCTAATGGAGATCCGATACAGAATCACCCTAGAAAACCGCTGCTACCTCGGTATAGTGAGTAGAACATCTACAAAAGCCTGATCCTGGCAGGGTTTGCTTAATGACGCAGAACCCTTCGAAATAAAAATTCGTCTTTTGATATTTGTTCCTGTATGCCAAAGGAGCAATTGAAAAGGAAAATACAACCGCGTCGAGCTCTAACAAGATGGGGATGATATCTTAAAAGCTGAAATACTTTCACTTCATCTCTAGTAGGTAACTATTGTATTAGTCGCACAATTTTAACCGCAGCAACAAAAAACATTTCGAACGTTACTACGTTACTACTATTCAAAGTAATATTCAACATTTAAAGCATTTAAAAAAAAAACGATTTCCAAATATGAAACGAAAGACTTAACTTTTTCGTTTTCAAAATTTGCCAAAGAAACTAAATGTTAGTATCAAATACTTACAAAAAGTAGGCCTAATATAAAAAAAAATTTAAAGAAATGTGGAAAGATGCATTGCTTACATATTTTGCTAAAAATATTAAAGAAATGTTTTTATTTTTCTCTTATTTCCGTACCTCACTAAAAATAAATGAAATAAATATACAGCATTTTTGTCCCCTATATGGCCAACAACCTAGCTTCTCCTAAAACCTAGGATTTACACTACATATTACACCGATTACGAACGGTAGATTACAGAAGCTTCTCATGACTATTGATACTTTTGAATGTCAGGCTTTAGCAAGTGGTGGGTCATTGAACAAATGTTTATGTTAACAGGGTGATTTAAACCTGGATGAGTAGTCCAGCGCTACTGAGAATTGAATTGAATTGAATTCATTATTATTGTGTAGAACATTGGTGGCACCGTATCACTCATTTCCATTTCAGCTGCTTCCCAATAAAATAAATAAATATTTTAACACTTCGTTAACAACGAAGTCATGATCTGAACTGGAAAGACATCAACTTCATTGCAATCCCAACTGATCCGCAATTGGGATTCACCATAAACTCTATACAACGAAACAAATCATCGCTACGAAAGCGGTTTATACTGTGTACATCTCAACAATAAAATGTATCTACGTAGAATGTTAATAAAGAAATTTCTGATAGATCTCTAGTAAGCGTTCTGCAAGCCGTCAACACTGAGTATACTTTTTTGTGGTTCTCCTTTCCTGGTTTTTTTCACATTAATTACTATTTTTTATATAATTTACAAAAGTGTATTATGAAAACGGTTTTTTTTTTAACTTACTTGCAGTTATTGCCAAATGCAATTGTTACTGAGTGTATATAAGAAAGACAAAGAGCATAACTAAAGTCACGACCCAACAACACAAAAGAAGTCAACATATGTACAACCGGGATCTGACAGATTTAATAAACCAGTCCAAAGAAATTTCGCAGCATTTTGAAAATTCTTTCTCTCTCGTTCGAAAATGTATTAACATCGACTCGATTTGTTCTATGTACTGTGTTTCCATGAAGGATAAGTAAGGTTCCTGTAAAACTAGGCAGAGACACAAGACAAATTAACATACATAATGTCAAGTGCTATGCCAGTGTTTTTCTGTCAGGTTTATATCCTCGCTCTAACTCTTTTTAAATTAAAAGCCGATTACCTAAATTGTCAAGCACTAAAATGAGAATCGGGAGCAAAAATCAATTTTGTTCAATTCCATTTGACTTCATCAAAATATAAGAACCGATTCTTCATCCAATACACCATGGCTTCGAACTCAAACAACCCTCAAAACAAAGAATCATGACAACTTTAACTAATTTTAAGGCACAATCAGTTCCATGAAGAGGACCAATCAAACAATATCAGTTGTTACTAACAACTTGGAATTTTGCCCCTTAGCAAAAACTAGGTAACGCCCTTTCGTGGCGGAGTCGGGTGTAATTAACAATAAATTCAATTTCCTTCTAATTAAAAATAGAATTAATCTCGGATCCAGATCCTGTGTGACAGAGATTACACCGGTAAGTTGGTCCTTTGCCTGATTTAAAAAGTTTTTTCTTTTCTCTTATATACATCCACCCGTCTACCTACATGCTGCTATGCTATCCTTCAGAGTCTGTCCATGCAGTGTCACCTTAGTGACTCTGCATTTAATTTGAAAACGTCAACACATCCATATTTGCTCTGCAGAGTGCAGATACAGTGTTTCGTGTAAACACCTCATTGTTCGCGCAGCACTAGTTGAAAGGGATGCAATAACGCTTCAAACTGTACATAATTACACATTAAACTTTTGAGTGGTTGTTGAGTGTTGATAGTGTCTTAGAAAATCCGAGAGAATTTCCAAATATCTTTAATTAAAGAAGTTTCAACAAAGTACGAGAGTAATGGTAACTAGCTGAGCAAAAGTTTCCATCGAACGCGTCTGATTATAATGCCAGCAGCAGCTCCGGCCGAAGTGTGTTGGCGTCCTGACGATTTACAACATTCCCATCAAGTGCACGATTTTAGTGGAAGAGATGGTAGGACATCAGCAATATGCACAGTGACATTGCGAATTAATAGTATACGTGGGTGGAAGGAAGACTGTCAAACAGATGGTGGGGCAATATAATGTAAATACGACTAGTTTAGGGTTCACTCTGGTGACAACCGTCGTTTTGGGTATTATTTTGTATTTTTGTGGGAATCCGCCAATTGAGTCAAATTGTCAAAATTGTTTAAAGGAGTTGGAGATTTATCGAAAACTTTACCGCTTTGATACCATTATGATAAACGGGGTTTAGTTTATCAAAATTTGTTTTAATCCATTACTGCTCAAGACATTTTTATACCCTATTCTAAGGGTATATTAATTTTGACGCATAGTTTGTAACATACCTTAATATTGCCCGTAGACCCCTAAAAGTTACTATATTTATGATCAGCATCGATAGTACGAGTAATATCGATCTAGTCATGTCCGTCCGTCTGTCGGCAAAAATTAGGCCTTTAAACTGGACTTAGAGAGCTGAAATTTTAACCATATACTCTCTAGGGTCCCGAAATAATCAAGTTTACGAATTTTTGAAATCCGCCCAAGACACGCCCACAAACTCAAAAAAAAACAAAATTTTGGAAAAAATCGAATTTTGAGCTAGAAAGCTGAAATTTTTTATATATGATCTATGACTCCTAAAACTGCTCGGGATAAAAAAATTTCAAAATCCGCCCACTGACACGCCCACAAATAAATAAAATAATTTTTTTATACCATTCTAAGGGTATATTAATTTTTGAAAATCCAAAGTTTGAGCTAGGGAGCTGAAATTTATAATATATACTCTCTATGTGCCCATTATGCTCATGTGTAAATATTTTCAAAATCCGCCCACTGACACGCCCACAATTAATTTTTTTTTTCGAAAATTCAAAGTTTGAGCTAGGGAGCTGAAATTTATAATATATACTCTCTAGGGGCCCTTTATTCTCATGTGTTAATTTTTTTTAAATCCGCCTACTGACACGCCCACAATTAAATAAAACAATTTTATTGAAACACCCAAGTTTGAGCTAGGGAGCGTTTTTTTTTTATAAAATCCTTTAAATGTTATATAACAAAATATGTAGAGCGTTCTTAACAATTCAACCATACTTAGACTTTTGTCACGCCCACTTATGAGGGATAGGAATAAGAATAGGGTATCCAACAGTTCGCCCAAGCGGACTGTAGCCCGTCCCTATGTTTTTTTTAGCGTTTTGTTAAAATCCATGTTTTGTCATCTCCTTATGATCCTTTTCGAGAAAAACAGAAAAACGTTGGAAAACAAAATTACATTTATGTTTTTTTTTAACGTAATGATATATCATACGCTGGGAACTTGCAAGTAAATATAAATTTGGTTTGTTTTAAGAAATTAAAGAATATATAGGTTCAAGCATTTTTAAATTGTGCTTTTTAAACAAACATTAAAATGTAACCATGTTATTCGAAAAAGTAAGCTAACTTAGGCAAGTAGCACCTAGAGATGTGCACAAAATAACTATCCCGTATTAAGTTTTCGTTGCTTGAAATGAACATCGATACCGAATACTAATTTTCAGAAGTAGGTACCCGCTATACATTTAGGTATCCACATGCTTGGTTTGGATACATTTACATTTACAGCCCGGCTGCAGATATACAAAGCAGTCGATTAGAATAACCACTACTACTCAACCACCGGGCATTCGTTTGCCATGCTATGTGTCGGCCTCTAGCTCTCATCACCATTTTACCACCCAGCACGGTGCGTTCCTCTAGGTATCATCCTCTTAGTTTAAGTAAACAAGGGCGTTTCTAGGAAAGGAAAAGCTCGTCAACTTGTGGTAGTGCTTCCGGGAGTTGACTGACGCTGTAAGGCTTCAGTCGGTTCACGGCGGCGGTTACGTAGCTTAAGAAAGTTAAGTAGTGTAGGTAGTTTGTTTTATACAAAAATATAAAATTTAATATCGATGCCGGGGTTTCGAAAAGTAAGATTAGTTCATAAAATATTTTTAGGCCGAAAGGCAATAATTATAAAGTTATTGTTAAGTTCAAAGTGCCCGCATAAGGACGACTAATTAAGATTAAGTATCCTTTAATTTTAAGTAAGATTTAATCATGTTTGTCTAGAACGTAAGTTGATATGTAGCACATAACACAAAATTATTAAAAACTCACAAACAAAAATTATAACCATCACCCTCCGGTACCGAAACCGAATAGTCACTATGTCTAGTGTGTGTTTAATAGGTGCATATACATACACTTGTATTTGCAGTTTGCTTGTGCAAATTTTCGATTCGAAACGCCAACCAACTCCCGACTCATGGCTACATCGCATACATTTATATACCTACGTACAACGGTTATTGTGTTCCCTTATCTGGTAAGCTGGTATTACATTATAAATTTTTATCCATGCGAGCAATTGGATGGATTGGAGTTTTATGACTTAACAACAACCTGATAAACTATTTTAAACTCAAAATGAGATGATTGATTGCCGGATACTGTTTATTAAACAAACAGCGAATTTAAAGTTATTTGAACGATTTTGTTTATGAAAGATGTAGGTATCTATTTATATGACATGCGTACTGAATGCAACATCCTTTTTTTTAATCAAAAAAAAAACATATAATAACGAAATTTCATGTTTTGTGTAAAAGTCTACGAATCCTTTTGTCGGTAATCAAAGTGGCTAACTAAATCACTTCGGCGCCATTAATTAAAATATAGCTAGCTTGCGTTTTGTGTATCGTGTAGTGTAGGTGGGTGTTATTTTCCAGAATTTTTCACACATAGCTATGGTATATATGTATATTATTATGCATGTAAGTTATTTATAAATCATTCTGGGCCTTTCAAGACTATTTATGTACTTAATTTAAGCTTTCTAGCTCAAACTTATGGGTTAATGAGTTAAAGCGATAAGGTTAGTGATCAGATTTGACTTAATCCTAAATGTAATCAGTGTCACCTATAACAGCAAGCTCTCTTCTCGGAAACTTTTATTTCAACTTGTTTCTTTCGGTCAGCATAAACAAAAATATAAATCATTCAAACATTATTTCATTTACAAATATTTAACTTTCACCTAATACTTTCAACGATCAGAATTTTGCACTATGTCATAATGTGTTCGAAAAAGAGCTTTCAGTTCGAGAACCCATAATCTGCGTTGGTGTTTTTGGGAATTCTATTGGCATGTCGTGATGTTTTGGGTATTTCCAATGACGTATGTGGCCTCGGTGACGTTTGTACATGTACTTTTTTTTAAATTGCTTTTTAAGAAGCATTCACAGTTGGAAGAGGGCTACTACTTTGGCCGTCAAAATTAATTCACTTCGTACAACTTTAAAGAACTCCAGTGTTGCAGCTGTGGCGGTCGACACTCTTCGCCTAACAACAACCCCTGGAAACAAAAATGTAATAGATTCCCCGATTCCCGTAACGGAACGGAGTAAGTACGACAATATTTATGAATTTAACTAGATATTAATCTCCTCCTTCAAAGTGATGAAATTGTTTTTCATTGACAGAGACCACACTGATCAAGAAAATTTTTTGCAAAAAAATAAAGAAAGTTTGCCAATCCTACAGTACCAATAGGTAGGTATAAACACTAAACAGTTCACCTAAACCATTTCTCTTGCTCTTACGGGTGAAACATAAGAGTGAGATGTTAAATCATGAAAGTATGCAATCGATATTGAACTTTTTAAAATTTTGCTAAAAATGTTGCCTGCTCTAAGGCGAGTAGGTAATGTAAATTAATATCTGGTATGATTAGCATAGCATCAACAGATTACACTCCTTCTCTTTTGATAAGGAACAGGTAGTTTCTTTATTTAATTTTACGATATTTTCTAAATCCTTCGATAATCTGTGAAAAATCATATTCAAAATGAAAGAAGATTTAGGTATTATGTTTATGTTGTATAAAAAAAAATTGAGATTAAGCAGAGAAATTCAATTTTAATGATGCTTTTCCTTATCAAGTGAGACGAAAAAGAGGACTAATTTTATGACCTTATTTGGAAAAGCATCATAAAAATTGAACTAATCGACTTAATCCCAATTTCTTTTTACAACACAAACATAATGCGGTGCAGTATTCCCTTACTGATTGCGATTGGAAGGTCGTGAGTTTGAGTCCCGGCCAAGTCCATTATTTTAAAATCAAATACAGGAAACTTTTATCTCCCTAAGCAACTCAGACATAACCCGTGGAGAAAAACCTTACAACTGCAACAAAACACTTCCATTAAATCTCTCTATTCTTTCTCATAGTAAGTACTCGTAGCACCTCAAATGCAATGAAATACGGCATTGCTATGTGCTGCTCGCTGTTAAACAACATATTAATGCTTGCGCTGTGTTCCTAGCACAGTAAGGGTACTGTAAGATTTACAGACAAACCCTTTAGCGAAAGTAAATTATTAAAAAATAAAATAAAATAATATAGCCTTCTTTCATATTGCATTTGGTTTTTCCCAGATTACCGAAGGATTAATAAAATGTCTTAAAATTAAATCCAGAAACTGCCTGTTCCTGTAACTTCAACACGTTATTATGCTGCAGCAGAAATGTCATCATGCTTATGGACTGTGTTCATGGACATGTATCCATCGACGCACAATAGAATGCTTTGAAATAGATTTATATAAACCGCAGATTACCTACCGTCAATTTGCGTTCTTATGAGGAGATGGATACAAGCATATGTTGTGAACTTTATAAATAATCAATGTTTGAGTATTATTTATAACTAGCTGACTTGTCTGGCTTAGGACGAGTGCATTCATACCTCGTTCAAAATTCCTATTCCCGCAAAGAACGTAGACTTCAATTATAAGTGGTATATTTTCAACCTGGTTTAGTGAGTGACAACAAAACTTCCCTACAAACAAAGAATAGGAACAACCTGACAGCATTGAATATTTACCAACTGACACATTTGAAAAGTAAAAACACAGTTCCAAAGAAAGTTTGACAGTGTTTTTGAAGCAATTTTTAGGTGTTTCAAATTTAATGATTGTCTTAAATTGAATGATGTCTGAAGAATCTTTTTAATGTCCATAAAACGTGGTGTTGTAGTGTAATTAACCCGAATCATCCTGAACGTTATTTTTTCGAATTTAAAAAAAAAATTTGGTGCGCTTTGTTAAGAGCAAAAATAGAAAATCTGTATCAATAAATTTTTAATAGAGGTCCTTGTTCTCCGAAAATATCCTGTAGCCATATGGCAACGCCAGGAGCTACAGGGTACACGTCTGTACTGACATATGAAATTACCAAAAACTGAATAAAACGTCATTTTATTATTATATTTTATTTATATTTATTTCATTTAAAATTATAAATCTGCTGTGTGATAGGGCTTAAAACATTTCAGGCAAATGCTTTTATCGCACTTTGCACAAGCAGTTCGAACAATTGAACGGCAAAGGTTTCCATCACAGCGTCTCTTCTTTTCTAAGCGAACGACTAGATGAGTCTTTTGGTCATAGCGAAGAGTAATAGCTAATGACCCAGCTTCCAACCGCCATTTTTGCCTTTTAACACTGCTATGTGACTTTGGTGGATCACCAAAATTTTTGCAATAATAAATTGCGATTTCTCGCTTGAATTGTTTTTGTGGCATACTCGAATCGACATGCCGATGAAGCTGTCATGCATTTTGCGCGTATGCATCAATAAGCCAAGTAAAAATGCAGCTCCACCACTTCTTGCCACGATATACGATACGGTTAGCAGAAACATTCTGGTCGAATCTATAGACACCACACAGCACACATTTATTAGTTATTTTCCGACACAACACATGGGCGAGGAGCTCCAATTTTCTTTCGAGCTTCTCTGAAATAGCGCGATGCAACAGATTCATATGCAGTTCGGCTCTTTAGCCAGCAACATTTCGGCTTGGGTTAGCCAATTATCCCTAGAGATTAAATAGGGAGGTAATAATAAAAACCAAATACATTGCAAGATAATGGTGTGGATCCATAGGCAGTAGACAACATACAGACAACGAAGTTATCAATCCATTTTGTAAGACGAATACCAGTCTCATTAATTTGTATGGACTTGTAGAATCCGCGTTTCTTTGTTTTCAAAATTTTTTTTTGCGGGACTGGACAACTTTTCGGTATTGGATTCTCACGGATTGTGCCGGTTGCATTGTAGCCATGGTTTTTCAAGTAAGTCAATAAATGGAAACTCGTAAATAAATTGCCAAAGTAGAATGAAAACGGCAATTGCTGAACATTCTCAATGAGTTTGATCGCGGATTCTTACCTTGATACAATTCGAAATTGATCATGTAACCTTTGGGAGTGCACAAAGACCATACCTTATAACCAAAGCGTATGGGCTTCCCCTTTATAAAGTGCTTACATCCGTGCTTCCCGCAATAGGCGATCATACTTTCATATCATTGAGCAAGACTCATCTTTCGACCAAGTGAAAGTTGTATTCTTAGTGCATGTTGGCAAAGGGCAGCTGGAGGTAGATTGCTACACTCAACGGAACCGGATTGAGGGTGGCTTATAAATTTCGTTTGTTGAATATGTTGCATCTGGTAAGCTTATAGGTGAATTCGGAGGAGTTATCCAGAACACTCGCATAAACATTATCATTGAAAATTTCACCCAAAGGCTCTCCGGGATCGTCAAATTCTTCAAAACTTCGGGCATTTTCAAAAACGATTTCACAACCCGATCGCAATTGCGCTGGGCAAACATTGTCTGGGATACCGCCTTCTTCTTCTACATCAGCATCGTCTTCTCCACTCAAATCACCTTCATTTTCCGCTGGTTGAATATACAAGGCATGGAGGTTGTTTGAAAGACAAGTTTCATCATCCGAACTAAGCTCCTCTAAGTAATCTAGGACTTCTTTCAGTGTCAAATTTTTAGAAAAAAAATACTGTACCCTGTTGCTCCTAGCGTTGCCATATGGACACATTGTCAATAATTTGAAAAAAAAAAGCACAAAAGCAAATATTTTCTTTATGTTTTTAGTTTTTATACATTTTGTACATCCAAAATACTATCAATACTGCAACACTCCACTTACAAATAATGTAGACTAAAAATAATATTGATATACGAGTACTTACTTTTTGTTGTAAGCCATTACACTAATACGTAAACAATATTTTTTGTTACTATCAAATTTGGCACACTCTCACCATGAACAACAAAGCATACAATAAAACTGACTCCCCAGTCCCCAATATGCAACGCAAATGTCTTGCGATGGAAAAAAATGTAAGCATACACACCTGTGTGTATTTGTTACCGGTTGAGAGTCGCCAAAGTGCATATAAGTCTTGCGTTGCCATATGGACACGCCAGGATGATTCGGGTTAAGATTGGTTAAAAAAAATAATATAGGCACTTACATTCAGTTTTGTGTTCATGAATTTTGTTTAAGAATATAACTGCTTATTGCCTTTTTTATGGCGCCGCCAAAAAACAGCGCTTATCGTAAAAGGCGACTAAGGGAGGAATCACATCTAGGCATTTTACGTAGATGTGATTCTGTGAGCATCGCGTCACATTTTCCATTTTGAAACTGTAACGCAAGTTTGTGAGTTGATTCGACTGAAAGTCACCGGTGTCGTAAAAGGACGATCAAACAATAATGAATACTGGGAGCATGCACGTGTTGAATTCTTAAAACACACACAGGGCTAACCTAAAATCTCTTGGATCACACAAATACAACACCACCATCATTTGAATGGGGTCAGTAATGAAGTGATTCGAAACCGGGAGGTCTGTCCATATTAATTGACCGCCGAACCCCACAGGCAAATCAGTATGGATGCAATAAATTGGGAGAGTTGTGGTCCCTTTAATTCTGAGCATAGTTTCGGCATTAAGGAAGAAGAAGGTGGCATATTTTATTAAATAGTCAATTAAAATGAGCAACTATGTACTCTTACATATATCTAAAAATCGTTTTGTTTAACTCCTCAGAACATTTCCCATGGTAGTATCCATCGCGCGTAGTACCTAGCAGAGTTTTAGTAGTCGTTGGAGATTAGATCCCAGTTCTAAATCATCAATTAGACGGATTCCTCGTCTCTGAAACCACCTCCTATTCATACATAGATCATTGGATTGTTGTGTGGAATACCAGACTGGGAGATTCCGATCCTTTATGTAGATATAATATATAATTAACGCAGACCAAACTATACGGAATTTGAATCAGACCTGTAAAGTTTTCGTAGGTTATTACATATTTACATGAATTGTGACAGAATTGCGAGAAATACCCTCCCTGCACTTAATTTTTGTTAAGTAGGTTCAAGTCTTTTATATGTGTACAATGTAGATGCGATTGTCTGTACACGAGGATAGCTGACGATTTATGATATTAAGAAGGCTAAATTTATAGCACACACCCTTATTGTCCTTCAATTTAAATATAAGTTCAATGCCATTGATATACCAAGAAAGGATCACATTAATTAAATCGTGCAAGTTCATATGACAGCTTCATATCAACTTATCTCGTTATACTGGAAACTTACGTAACTTAGTTTATTCATTTTTTGCAAGCAAATTCATCGACTGGCGCCTTGTTAGAATGTGTATATACATACTTTTATCTGAGCGAATGATTAATTTACTTTTGCTTTCAATTTGACACATAACGTGCCGGTTTATTGTTACGGGGTTAGTCCGACTGCACTGCTGCGATATTGTCTATCATAACATTGAATCACCGTTTAATCGTTTCAATTGGTCGCGCTTGTAATGGTATAAGCTTGATCAGATAACTAAACGTGTTGAAATCAATTTAGCTATACAACTAACCGGATGACATTATTTATGGCCCCTTTGACACTGAAGTCATATATCTGAGAATTTGCATTTAATTGTTAGTTGGCTCCATTTTAGGCTTTCGAATAGACACACAATTGATATTACATGACAAAAACACGGGTTTTGCTGCATACCATAAAACGACAAAAGCCATTCAGAATATGTTCAATGATCCTTTAATGCAACCGGCTTACAGTCACAGTCTCTTCTGTCCGTAACCGCATTAATAAATATAAACTCTGCGGTAAAAAGTACTGGGCAACTATTAGATAAAATGGTAAGGAGATGAATCATTTACTGATTTACTGATTAAGCTGTTTTTTTTTTTGTCAGAACACCTCTTTGTGCTACAGAAATCGCAATAAAGGAATACTGTCTAAGCAAGCAGTAATGAATTTAATAATTTATATTATAAATAATAATGTAAATAATATATAAATAACTAGCTGACCCGGCGAACTTCGTTCCGCTCAAATTCGTTAATGTAGGTAGGTAATGAAATTAATAATTCCGAGCTTTCGCTTCATGTAATCCGGTCAATTAAAATTCTTCATTCAAAAGTTATATTAAAATTAAATACAATTCCAAAAACCGTAGCGATTTACTTGTCGGCCAACCTACCGCTTTTTCACTGAAGTGCTTTATGGTAAACAACATTTTTCGTTCCATTATAGGGTGCGTACACGTACAAAGCGCGAGGTTTGCCGACACGTGGGCACGCCACATACAATTGACCATGTTAGAAACATGGAAATTCAAGATTTATGCCACACACATCCAGCGATTGTCCTTGCGACTTATTAATTGTCATAGCAAAAGCGAGACGTACGGGAAATTGAAGACGCTTAAAATACGAAAGGCAAATCGACATCTTCGCCTTTAAATTTTCCAATCAAAATCGTTGCTTGAATAATATTTAATTTTAGATTCTTCACAATCAAACGCGTACCGTTGCAAAGTTTTGGTGCCTTCTCGCTATGTAGCACACAACACACCGTCAGCAGTCCGCAGCGCTTCGAACGAAGTAGGGCCACAAACATTGACCAAAAGCATTCTCAAATAGAAGCATTCGTCATTTTTCGGGTGAACTGTGTATATTCTACCAAGTGCATCACTTGCATAAACACCACGGAATCCGGGAACTACGTCACCTTGTTTCCGCTGCTGGAACTTCTTCGATGACGAATTCCATGAAGGATTCAAACACCATCCAACAAATCAAAGTATCGACTCCGTTTCAAAAAGTTACTTTGTGTAACAAAATAAACATAAACAAACTTATTAGATATATATTTAAAAAAAAATAAAAAATTCAAAATTGTTGACAACAATTTGCTTGGCAAATAATTAAAATAATTGACAAAAACAATTGCTTTTAAAATTTTAAATATTTTTTTTTGTATTTGAAGTGTTACTACTCGATTTCTACCCAGTTTATTTTTTTTCAAAGTGCATTTCCCCATACAAACTTTTATGGCGGTTGCGCCTTCTTTCAAAAATTTATCATACTAATATAAACACCTTCTCTGCATGGTCTATTAACCAACAAAAAAAACTAAATCAAAATCGGATGTGTATGGCAGTCGGTAGGCTGTCACACACACATTTAGCAAGTTATTTTTATATATGTACATATATAGATTTTCTCATTGAATTAAAACTTATGCGGGAATGCCTATACAGGCTTCACTTATTGTACAAGATCAATAGATTGATTGTCTGCTGGATATATGCCCTATGAGAAATGGCAATAGGGGATTAAATTCTGTAGCAATACAATTTGAGCCATGGTGCGTGGCCTTGGAGGTGTTCGTGGCACCACGATGCTCTGTGACGAGCGGTCCGAAAGGCACAGGGCTTGTCTAGCTGTGTCGAACCTTCTCTCAACGACTAAACTCGGACAATTTTGTAGCCAATATTTGGTTTTTGCAGATATAATCTACGAAACGAATGGAGATTGGAAAGCCTTTGCCGTGGCGTCAGCTTATCTCCCCTATGATTCGGTAGTGCCTCCATCGCCAAGGTAATTGCTGAACTCATAGACTATTGCGACACGAGGAAGGAGTTATATATTGCGATGACAATGCTCAGAACATTGTTTGGGGCAGCAGCAAATGCAACATGGGATGAAACCATCTCCTGGATTTCATTCTGTCGCCTGATCTTACCATCAACAATGTTGGTTCGCAGCAAACTTGTTTGACTTGTGTGAATAGCTACTGTGAGCCGGTTACCAATTGGAGGGTCTCTTCAAAGGTGTCCCCCTCGGACCATAGATATATCGAATTCCAATTCGAATGCAAAGCCATAGCTTTGCAATAGATGAGGAATCCGAGAAAAACCAACTGGATTAGGGAAAACTATGAAACTCCAACAAAACGCAGGACGAGACAAAAGGTACAGGAAGCAGTTCAAGACCGGAACAGTGACATTGCCAGCTGCTTCAAACTGACGAGCCCAGTAAAAGAAACCCTGACAGAACGCCAGTTCCCTGGTGGAGCTCGGAACTACAAACAATCCGAAAAGAGGCTAGACAACTTCTAAACAGGTCACTCAAGACTGATTTGGAAAAAATATTTGAGCTTGATTCGAGTATCGAAAAGTGATTCTTATAGGAATTTCTCTGGAAATATTGAAACACTACGTGAAACTAGTAGGGTGGTTAAAGTTCTGAAAAAGGGCAAACCAGTCAAATTGGAATCACTTGGAAAACTTGATGGTACCTCCACTGAGACGAAAGCGGCAAGTCTTTGTCATCTGCTGGAATCTCACTTTCCGGGTAGGCAGATAACAATTGGCTCATAAATAGCCCCGACTACCAACACTGTGACTGAGCTGAGACAAACAACTCGGCGTAGCTGGGATATTGCGAAGGCTGTGGTAACGGACGAGGCTTTCAAATATGATTTTGCGTCGTTTGACGGGTTCAAGTCACCTGGTACGGAATATACCCAGCCATGCTGCAACAAGGTACAACCCAGTTGCTACCGACTATGAAGAGAATCTTCACCGCTGTCCTGGCACTGGCATACATGCCAATACCCTGGCGTACGGTTAGAACGGCATTCATACAAAAAATTGGCAGAAATGACTACTCACTCGCCAAGAGCTTCAGAGCAATCAATTCTTGCTGAAAAGCATGGAAAGGCTGGTCGAGCTTCACGTGCGTAAAACTGTTTTCCGATTGCACCCACTATCTTAGATGCAACATGCCTATCAACGCGGAAAATACTGCGAGACTGCGCTCCAAAATCTAGTTGGTAGAATTGACGGCGCTCTTGACATGAAAGAATACGCGATTGGCATTTTCGTCGATACTGAGGGTGCTTTTGACAATGCGACTTTTGACAGCATGTGCTCTGGCATTAGTAGTGCTGTGGATTAAAGCAATGCTAATGAATAGAACGTTGGTTGCGGATGCGGATTGTGGCCGTTATGTTATGGCGGGGGTAAACAGTGCTGTGGTGCATGCTGGTCGACTCTCTGTTGAACGCACTCAACAGTTCTGACGTGTACGCTTCGAGGTACGCGGATGATTTTGCGAGGAATGAACTCTCGGTCAATCCTCTCAAAACTGAGGGGGCAAAGTATCTGCGTCTGTACCTCCTTGCGGGGTCAGTCACCTTGACGTGTGCACCATCATGGAACGCAAATTCGATGGTGCCGGTGCGGAGGCTTACGGCGTAAAGAGTCATCGGGCTATTCTGGTAAGGGACAGGCCGTCTGATGAGCGTCAACTAAGAACTGACCAGGACTCCACGTCCGCCCCTCTTCCCCCTTCTCCGCTTTCTCTTTCTCCCCAATTACCCCCTATCCCCTCCCTCAAATCCCTAAGTCCTACTTCCCCAACAAACCCCTAATCTAAAGGTAGCAAGCGCCGAGAGATTCATGGCTAAGAGGGTGCTTAGTCGTTAGTTTGCAAACTTCGGATACCAGGCGACCTCCGATTTTAAGATAGCCTTCCTGTGGTTAGACTTGTAGACCACGGGCGACACAATATCCCGAATACTCGTGGGAATCAAAATTGATCCAAAACAAAAAAACCAAATAGAGAATGATGCCTCTAAGATTGCATCATCAACTAGGGATGTTTTAGAACACCCTGTCGATGACGACACGACATCTGTCAATGGGATAGAGTCTGTAATCATCGACTCTGAAATGGGGGAACCTGAAGAGAACTTGTCTCAACTCAGTGACTCTATTTCAGAATCTAGCACCATATGCAACAGCATATTATCGGATGAAAGACATCCCGATACAGAGGACGTAACTAAGACAGTCGGCAATGTGGCACGGACTGAGTCTGAGTACGCCAGATTCACACCATCGGAACAGCGCAGATTTAGGCGCGCGCAGAAGAAGGGGAGCACCATTGAGCAGGCCCGAATCTATGCGAATCAAACGATGGTCAACAAGGGTCCCGAGGTGAAGCGAACGCGATCCGAGGATAATACCCCGCCTCAATCCGAAGCGAAGCGAAGTCGCACTAGGAAGACAACCGTCGACAAAGTCTCGTATAGCAATATAACGAGCTATGTCAGACTGGGGGTTGTACCAGTGGACATCGATCGTAATCCTCTCTCCAACGAACAAATGGGTTTGGTACAAGAGAGGATTATGGACATCACGATTGAAAAACGTGACGAGGAGGTCAAACCAGCATTCCGCGGTACTACTTTCAAAGCCGGATGGCTTATGATAGTATGTGCGGACGCCATTACTGCAAAGTGGATGGAGACAACCTTCGCGAAGCTTAAGGAGAAATGCGGGTTAGAGGTGATGCTTGTGGGAGAGGAAAATTTTCCAAAACCACATGTCATCAGAGGGTTCTTCCCGCAGAGTACCGGGGTAGCTAGCGAAAGGATCCTGGCTTTATTAGATGGCCAAAACAGAGAACTAAACACGAGAACGTGGAGAGTTCTGCAAAGATCGGATGAGAGAAACATCGCTCATATGGTCTTTGCAATCAATGACAGCTCCATGAGGAGACTTGTGGAGCTAAAGGGGATGGTCTCGTTCCGATTTGGACAGACCAAACTCATATTAAAAAGTGCTGATAAGACGGCCAAACAGGGCCTGAAAGATCCTCAAAAGCACATCACCAAAGCTCACGGCACCACCGTAACTGATCCAATTGGGACCAGTACCAGCACTGCCGCTAAGCCAGCAGCTTCCAGCACGGCAACACCAGTGCTAGAAAGAGAAGCCACAAGCGCAAGACCAAGCGCAGCCGAAAAGGCCAATAGTGCGCACAGCACCGCCAAAGATAGCCAACAACGGTTCAGGCCTAAACTAGGTATGGATCGTAAGAAGGCATGGGCGCAAGACGTACACAAAAACAAAAGTCCGAGAGGTAGACAAAGTGGTCTCCCTCAACAGGGTGTCGTACGAAGGAGAGGTGACAATAAGCCTAACAGAGTACGTAACCCTGAATTCGCACGGAAATAATGACATCCCGTCTAAGCGTGCTGCAGGCTAACCTGCACAGGGCTATGGGTGCCTCGGACACCTTTAGCCAGCGATATGCCGAAGGGAACATCGCTATTGGTCTAATCCAGGAACCATGGGCAAACAATGGTAAGATATCTGGATTAAACTGTAAAAATAGAGAGATAATTTTCGCCAAAGGTCCTTTCAGACCACGGGCGGCCATTTCTATTAAGAAAGATATAAAATTTTCTCTCATTCCAGGTTTCAAAACTAGGGACCTGGTGGCAGTTCTAATAGAACGCCACAAAGGCTGACAGCTACACAAATTTGTGTGTGCATCGGCGTACTTTGCTGGAGACACTGATGTAGTTCCTCCCCTACCAGTACAGGAACTTGTCCGGTACTGTGAGGACCAAAAAGTACACATCATAATCGGCTGCGATGCAAACGCACATAACACGATTTGGGGCAGCCGAGATACTAACAATAGAGGTGAGTCGTTATTAGAATTTTTATATAGCAACAACCTCGTTTTTCTAAACAAGGGAAATAGTCCCACTTTTAGAAATTCTATAAGAGAGGAGGTCCTAGACCTTACTATCTCATCTCCTTTTATGAAAGATATCATAGAGGGGTGGCATGTGTCTGGCGAGGCATCTCTATCGGATCATATGCACATCCGATTCGAGATAAGATGCAATGCCGAACACGCGTCAGTCCGTTATGACAACAGACTGACTAATTGGAGAACTTACCGCGAAAATCTAGCGGTCAGATCTGACATGCTGCCAGAAGCACCATCCGCAACAAATGATGCAGATGCTGCGCAATGTCAAATAAATGATATTATTCTTGCCTCATTCAAAAGTAGTTGCAAGGTTAAAAGAACCGTGGTTAAAAGGTGCGTACCATGGTGGAACGATAACCTTGAGTCTATTCAAAAGAGGGTGAGAAAGCTTTTTAACAAAGCCAAACGCACCGGCACATGGGAACAATATAAATCCATGCTGACCATATACAACTTAGAGTTGCGCAGATCCAAAAGAGCCTCATGGCGTGCAAACTGTGAGAAGATAGAAAAACTTCCAGAGGTGGCACGCCTCCAAAGGGCCCTGTCAACGGATCAAGAAAAAGGCATGGGATTGTTAATTAAATCAGATGGTTCAATCACACGCGACCGGGAAGAAACGCTGAAAACTTTGCTTCAGGCTCACTTCCCAGGTTCTCACACGATGGTCATTACAGACGAACATACAGCGGAGGTCTCAATTCCAAGAAACCTCAGCAGAATTCATAGTTTATCCGGAACACTTTTTACTCCGGATAAGGTTAAATGGGCAATTAACTCATTTAAACCATTCAAGGCATCAGGTACAGACGGTATTTTTCCAGCCCTCATTCAAAATGGAATAGAATTTTTACTACCATCCATGATTGCCTTATTTAGGTTCAGCTTCAACTGGGGGTATATACCAGTTACCTGGAGGGAGGTAAACGTAGTATTTATACCCAAACCGGGAAACAAGCCGAGCGAATTACCTAAATCATATCGTCCGATAAGCTTGACATCGTTTTTCCTGAAAACAATGGAAAGGATTATTGACGTCCACATTAGAGAATGCATATCAAAAAGCATGCCTCTGCACCCTCACCAATATGCGTACCAGAAGGGTAAATCCACGGAAGGCGCTCTGTTAAGACTAACTACAGAGATAAAAAAAGCCTACCGTTGCAAAGAGATCGCACTTTGTGCCTTTCTGGACATAGAGGGTGCTTTTGACAATACTGGATATGAATCCATATCAAATGCTTTGTACCATAGAAACATAGACAAACCAACTATTAAATGGATCAAAGCGATGCTGGAAAGTCGCAAAATAACTGCCTCGTCAGGAACGACCTCAGTATCAGTAACAGCCGTAAGGGGCTGCCCACAAGGGGGAGTACTTTCACCCCTTTTGTGGTCATTGGTCATCGATGACCTGCTACACAAGATGGGCAATTTGGGCTACACTACAATTGGGTACGCCGATGATATTGTCATCATAGTCAGGGGCAAAGACTCAATTGGAGTCACATCAAAAATGAAAAATGCTCTAAAGACAGCCATAGACTGGTGCATCAAGGAAAATCTTTCCATAAATCCCAGTAAAGCCGTCATCGTTCCTTTCACTAAAAGGAGGAAATTAGACCTAGGCCTAATCACAATAAACGTCACGGTCGTAGAGTATTCCGACGAAGTGAAGTATCTTGGAGTAATCCTAGACAAGAGACTTAACTGGAACTCTCACATAAATAACAAAATCACTAAAGCTAATAGAGCTTTATGGGCCTGTCGTCGCACATAGGGCAGAACCTGGGGAATATCTCCAAAGATCGTCCACTGGATCTACACAGTGATGATAAGACCCATTATAAAATACGCCTCCATAGTATGGTGGACAAAATCCACACAAAAGGTCGCAATAGAGAAGCTCAAAAAGGTACAACGGCTTGCGTGCCTTGGTATCTCCGGAGCCATGCGAACCTGTCCAACAGCTGCCATAGAGGCAATAACAGGAATCACACCTCTCCACATATACATTCAAAAAGTGGCGATCCGCAGTGCAATAAGTCTAATACAGTTAAACGAGATAAGTCTTAATGATCACCCGGATCTAAAGACCCTTCTCGATGAACTACCAGAACTTAACATGAACTGCGCGGTCACAGACCGCATTCAAAAAATACTATGCTTCAACAAACAGTTCTCCACGGAGATCCCCAAGAGAGAAGCATGGGTTAGTAATAACCCACCAAACAGCCACAACGGCATAAAGTGGTATACGGTTGGTTCTAAAATGGAAACGGGGGTAGGAGCGGGAATATGCGGACCACACAAACTATTTACGATACTCATGGGAAAAAGTCCCAGCGTATTTCAAGCAGAGCTCCACGCCATTCAAGAATGCGCCAGCCACATTAGTTTATCTGGCATAAAAGCTGCAACCATCCATATATTCACGGATAGTCAAGCAGCTATAAACGCCCTTAGCTCGTATACCATTGACTCCAAATCAGTCATGTACTGCTTCAATACCCTACAAACACTCGGAACAAGAAACAAGACCAAATTATGGTGGGTTCCGGGTCATGTCGGGGTAGAAGGTAACGAAAAGGCCGACGAACTGGCCAGAAAATGTTCAGAAACACCTTTCATAGGTCCCGAACCTTTCTGCTGCACTCCTAGATCAGCAGCAACGGCAGCAATTAAAAGCTGGGAACATAGAAAATGTATCTATCTTTGGGAAAGCATCCCAGGTCTAAGACAGGCCAAACGAGCCATTCGGCCCTTCAATAAAAATGACAGCAAATGTCTAAACCTAAGCAGGCACGATATCAAAAACCTAGTAGGTTACCTTACTGGTCACCATGTTTTAAGATATCATCTACACAAAATGAGAATATCAGACTCTCCTGAGTGCCGACTCTGTCTTGAAGAGGACGAGTCAGCTGAACACATTTTATGTGAATGTGAATGGAATTAGAAAGAAGATCTTTTTCAGGGAGCAAATGAGCCCCGAGGACATAAAGAATTTTTCTACTGGTAAAATTGTCCGCTTTACACGGAAAGTGGAAATTCTACTAGTTTAAACTTTTCTGGCCCATACGGTACAAAAGATCTTTTAGGTCAAAGTACCCCCCCCCCCCCCCCCCCCCCCCTTATAAATCGCCTTGGCGAGCCAGAAATTAAAAAAAAAAAATCTGCGTCTGTAGCGACAGTTTTTTTTATTGATTATCATATTCATATTAAGCTGGGAAATTGATCGTGTGGACCACCTGGGTCACACTCACCTCACTTGTTTTTTTTTTTTTTTTGAAATTGTTCCGGTATAGTAAAATCTAAACCCAACCGAGAACTATAGAGAAAATATGATTGAAAAACAAAAGAAAAAAATATTTTCCAAATTGAAGCCGTTTGCTTAAGGTATACAATTGTATTTTTATAAATAGGTAAAATATAAAATCTCACTGAATTTAAAGGACACAATTTCTTACCTTTAATGGATTGTCCGCGCAGTTCCAAGACTTGGGCGTCGCAAGTGTTTATGAACATATAAACTATTAGGCATATTGATATTCTGAAAAAAGAACGAAAGCACACATTTCTGAATAATATTTTATAAAAACAAAATATATTTATATTAAGAATTTGTTGAAGTCAGAGTTTCTTTTTTTCATAGATGGATGACGAATATACACGGTGGGACCTTATGTATGACCCTTTCAGAAAGTGTCATAGATTTTGCAGGCTTTCGATAGACGCATGCTAATTTGGTTTGGATATTTGTGAATCAAACTGAATTAGAACGGTACGAATGGAACTCCTGAAGAACGCGGAATAATCGTCACGACGGTTTTAGTCTAAGTTTAATTAATTTTGTTTAAGTAAGACAT
Source organism: Portevinia maculata (assembly GCA_949715645.1). NCBI lineage: Eukaryota > Metazoa > Arthropoda > Insecta > Diptera > Syrphidae > Portevinia > Portevinia maculata. Next base: position 32,258,679 of record OX454527.1, read on the forward strand.
CAAATATATATCTATACATAAACAATAAAAAAATATAAATAGATAACAATTCGCGCGAATTGTAAATATTGTCTCAAAAATTAATATATTCATTCGAAATTTTTGTATTCGTTTTTTTTCTAGATTTATGTATTTCGAGATTATGCTTTCTAGATTTTTTCAATTCTTGATATTTTTGCTTTCTGGATTATTGCTTTCTAGATATCGTGGTAAGCCCAACAATTATTTAATAACAAAATTGTAGAAAAAAAAGTGAAAATGTTTGTAAATGTCTGCATCAAGAAGTTCACATACGTTTTTGGTCAACATTTTCACTGTTTTTATTGTTTTTTTTGCTTTAACAAACTTTCTCAGTTTTTTTCTCTATAATTTGGTACTTTTTACTCTTTAATAGCTTCTGTTTTCACTTAAATATACACTTTATTAACAATCACAATGATTTTTAAATACAATTTGTACAAATTTCTGAAACTTTACCATTCAATTTGTTTCTGACGTTTAAGAAAGGGATTCGGCACTTCAGAAAGAGATAGCTTCGCGAAGTGATCCACCAATGCGGTGTTTAGACGCACGTCTGTTAGAGTCTGGAGGAACACGAAACCGAGCAAGCCCTGGTGGCCCCGTACCTCTCGTTCGGCCGATTATATCGGTGACGTGGCTGAACACATGTCAGGGTGATTGGACCTTTTTTTGAGAACGGCACAGGTTAAATTTTCACTGTGATTGTGATTGTTCAATTCCATTGATTGAGACTGTAGGACATACTGCACGGGCCACAACCGACAATCTGAAGCAGGAGTTTACCGTTCGTCTGAAATCGCGTTTTGGTTATTTGTATCTTTCACAGCTCAGTGTGGAGTTCCCCAAGGAAGTCACCTCGGCCCAATTCTGTTTATACTAGCTATTAATGATGTTAAGGCATGTATAAATCACAGTAATATCCTGATCTGCGCTGATGATATGAAAATATAAATCTATCACTAGTCAGCAAGACAGAATTGAACCTGAACCCTACTAAATGTCAACATATGACATTCTCTAGAAAGAATATCCCTTCCATCTTTCAATATTCTTTGTCTCAACATATTCTTTGTAATGTTGATAATTTTAAGGATCTTGGGGTTTATTTCGATCCCAAACTGGTGTTTGCGAAGCATATCAATTTTATTGTTAATAAATCTAATTCTATGCTCGGCTTCGTAAAAAGGTGGGCGAAAGAATTTAATGACCCAAACGTTTCTATGTCATTGTACAATTATTTTGTCCGTCCGATTCTTGAGTATGCCTCACAGGTTTGGACACCGTTCTACAACATTCATTCAAATCCCATAGAGGCCATTCAACGTAAATTTACTCGATTTGCACTTAGAGGACTTCCATGGGATGATCCATTTAACCTTCCTCCTTACAGTCAACGTATCAAGCTTCTTCAAATGTTACCCCTTTCTCAACGAAGGCTTAATAGCGATATCATTTTTTTTACAGCAGCTTATATCCGGTGAAATAGATGCACCTGACATGCTGTCGTCTTTAATGTTCGTGTTGGTGCCCATAATTTACGTTGTTTAGCCCCCATCATAGAACGAATTATGGGAGGCATGAGCCTATTAGTCGCATGAGTAGAATCTATAATCTAAATGATCATGTGATTGACTTGCATGTTCGTAAAATTAAGCTGAAAACTATTTTGCGTAATAATGCCTTGATGTCTTAAACTATTTGCATGATTTGTGTCTGTGTTAGTATTTTATAGGTACATAATTGTTGACTTTCTAATTGTTTAACTTTGTGTATGTCCTTACTAACACCTGCACTAAATGATGAGCCTGTGAGTGCACTTTTAGTGCCGCCAAATTTCTGCTCGTGATAGTTGCTTGCTTTAAGCACTCCACGACACAGAGCTGATAGTGTATTTGCGCTGTCTCGCAAGAAAACCCGATTTGACCGCCTTAAACTACTTTGTCTATGTCGTTGTATAGAGTCATGGATTTATGTGATTATGAAAGCCTAAAACTCTGGCTAGAAATTCCATCAAGATATGTAGAATCTATCGCTCGAAGTTCTGAAGAAAACCATAATGACATAAAAACAGCTTAAATGATTGTCCACGATGGCCGCGGCCACATAAGCGATAGAGTTTTCAAAACATGATAGAAAAAAGCTTGAATGTCCAAATAAACATTCAAAAAACTCATTTTTTTTTATTTTCTAAGGATATAGTCAAAAGTCATATTATGGCCAACTTGTAAGAAAAGAAATGTTTGCGTAAAACCCTGCTCCTGTTTTGTCAACCATTTGAATACATTCCACCTTCTCTAATGATGTAAATATGGCCTCACTCACTGACATTCGCTAAAGTCCACAAAATGCGTAACCCTCATTCCTAGAGCCTTTCATCCATCACCACCAGAAACACTTTCCATAGGTAAAAGCTATACACTGTCCCCAAATGAAAATCACGCATACTCGTGACTGTGTTTGAACATTTTATCTACACAAAAGGTCCGCATTGATAATTGTTTAACACAATGGATGGCACAAAAGCAATCATTTCGTTCAATTGAACTTGCAGGCATACCGCTAAAAACTGCCTAATGACCAATTAACCAGCTTTGAATGAAAATCGTCATATTTCGTCCCGAACTGTAAAACGAGTGATAGGTGCGTTAAACAGAAAGAATAGGAAAACCATCATACAGCGACTGGTATATCTATGCAACAAGCACCTACGCATAACTCAGCTGAAATGGGTCCAGTAGAATTTATGTCCCAATTCTTGCCGAACATAGATGCAGCAAAAGCGGGATTCATACCACTCTGTGCAGGCGAACATAATATTGAAACTGTGCCCACAAAGCGAATCTGAACGACTGATTGATTGATTACTAACATCATTCAGCCTACAGCAAGCCCTTAGTCTGCTTATTTGGACAATCCATTCGGGCATCTACCTACTGTTATTGTTTGAATTTTCAATTTTCAATGATTTATGCATGGCTTTCGAGGAGGCAATGATCTCTGGTTGATTGAGGATTGTCGATTAGCGCAGTGATTTAAATGCCATAATGGTCACTAAATCCAGCCACCGGCAAAATAAACCTGTTCAGACACCGCACAACACGCATGTATACAAGAGCAGCCACATGATTCTTAGAGGGTGTTCATTTTCACCGCAAAAGCCGTTCTTTTAATTTCACCATACATGTTTAATATTTTTTTAGTTAAAGGAAAAACAACCCCTCGACAGGTGTTCGGTTTTGTATTGTAGAAAGTGCCCCCGCGGTACTGTGCACAGCGTTACTTCTAAGGGACTAAAGTTGCGATGTACCACTTTTTTTTGGAACAGCGACCAAGCGACGACGTTATTGCTCAAACGACCTTTTTCATAAATCAATATTTTTTATTGTTTAGCGAAATCCAGTTTTTCGAACTCGGCCTATCTATTATTGTGAATGGTTTCGTTTCCACTTTCTATTCAATTCATCATTCGTAGTATTTTGTTTCAATGAGCACATCTTTATGGTTTATGAACTGCACAAACACGGTACTAAACTATCTATTTTACCTAAGGGTTCTTAGGCATACCATTCGCTACATGTAAACCCATGCTGTATACCACCGATAAATCTAACCTAAGGTGGACAAGTGGTTACAACATTTCCAGCGACAATACAGATTTGGGCTGAGCTTAACCCATTTGATCTTTGATAGGTAACAGATTGTGCATTGGTGCTCCAATTGGTGTCATCACTGGCAGTCATTCCGCAACTCACACAGAGACAGGACGGCTAGTTACGGAAGATTCAAAGCGAACAAGTGTGATAAAGTGGTGATTAGCCAAATTAAATTTGAATAGTCAATTGGCTCAGTAGACTGAGTGTCTGACTCCGGAGATATTAATGCCAAACATGCGGCATGGGAAAATGTTACTGCAAAACCCAGTCTTCAGCCAGTTTCACGATTGGTGGCGCCTCATTTTGATTGAGTACAAACTCAAGTTGTATACGCGACGGATATCCCTTCTTTCCCAAGAAGCGGTGCTTTCCTGGGCTTTGCCTTAACGAACGCAAGACTTCAACTGACGAATATAGATCAAAACACGCGGAACTGTTTGCGTGCGTTTGAGTATGATAGTGACCACTACGGGTTCGCCGCTGCAATACGGATCCCGAACGAGCAAGCGATGCTGGAGGAGTACGAAACAGTGTGTTTATTCGATTATCGAAGGGCAAAATGGTCGCGTTTCTCCAGATTGTTAAAGCGAGATATATGTTGGAGTAGGATCAACCCACCGGCAAACAGTAACATGACAAATGGTGACATTAATAAACATTTATTGCAAATGAACGACGCTATCAAACGAACGATGGAACGAACTATTCCTCGGGTAGGACGTTCCGATGACGACCAGACAGAAAAGTACAGAAACCCTAAAATCGACGCACTATACCGACAGAAAAGTAGACTGCTCTTGAGGATGCTGAAATCAGAGATCCGGATCCTAAAACAGCTGATTAAAGCAAATTACAGAAATTCTGTAAGTCTGTATTGGGGCAATCAAATTCGGGCTATTAAAATCTGTATTCCGAATATGTTCCCACATATAAATAAGTTGTTCAGGAGGAAGAATCACAATGATATTCCTTGTGTTCGAATCTCCCAGACAGCAGAGAACAGACGGATAGTACTGACTGCTGGAATAAGTCCAGAAAGTGTCGCTTGGAGAGGCAATGCCTTAGGACATGTCTACGTTTGCTTCGAACGCCTGAATCCAACTATATAAAATACTATCCCACCAAGTTCCTATACGATGGGGCTCAGGTGAATAGGATTAATAATTTCCTCATTAAGGTGATTGGAAGGCACGTCGCAAGGGCGATGACCAGCAACAATAGCCAGTTTGTTGGTGCTTACTACCCCAATGAAATGTACATAGAGAGTACGCTCCGGTCTGGCTTTATCCCCTCAGAGGCATATTAATGCTAAGGGGCTGGTCCAGACGAGGAATAGTATCCCGGTATTATACCACCGCTACCCCAGCGCGAGAGATAACCGGCTCACCCGCTGCACGCGGTTATGTGGCCAATGCTCATGAGCTCCTCCGCTTTAGAACCGAAATAGCGGAGAGGGATAAATTCGATACGGAAAAGCAATTCGCCGAATTTCGGTGACTTGTTGAGGGTGGAGGGGTAAACATGCCCTCCCATTAACATAACATTCCCATTAACGTAACATTCTTTTAGTTTATAAGTTAGACTAAGTTAGCTAGACCGATTCTGGGAGAGTCCGGGCTCGTCAACTAGTGCTGGTGCTTCCGGGAGGTAACTGCAGCTTCATGACGCTGTAAGACTTCAGTTTCAGTCAGCTCACGGCGGCGCGTGTGGACGTGCTCAGACGACTGCCAGGTGCTCAGAAAGCAATTGGGATTTTGACCACTTGTTGCGCAAGGCACAACATACTCGTAACATAAGTCAAATGAAGACTTGTTTATACGTTTGAGATTCAGGTGAGATTATTTTCTCGACAATACTTGTATGCGAATTAAATGGTATTGGCATCATAAATGATGAGGTAGATCACTTTCAAGATAGCTCGTCTCCTACTAGTTTGGTTGGTCCATGACAGCGATGCCTTCCATCGCCGTCCGATCGATAACGTTCCACACCAATACTCCTGAAATGGAAACACTTATGCTAGGAAAGTATTAGATAAAGTGATAAGTACTCATCTTCTTAGACGTAGAACAACCTAGAATTTGGCGACACAGCTGGTAGATCTGTGGAAGATTGCAACACTTTTATAATGAAAAAAATAGCTTCTGAAAGCCAGATGCAAGATTGAAGGTCAAAGATAGTAAAAAAAGATACTTTACACAGTTTTTGGTTGCAACTGACATCAATTTGTGGGAACTGACTACAAGTTAAAATAAAACTCTCAAAGGAAATATGCCACTACGATTAGCTGGTCCACTGGCGAGAGAAGAGGAACTGTATATTCAGCATTTACAAATATTGACAATCTTCTCCCTTTATGACGGTGAGGCAATGATCAGGATTAAAGGGATCATAATTCTCTCACTTAGCTACATCCCTAGTGGTCCGCTTGTGGGGTTCGCCGGTTCGACTTCAGAAAATAACGATATGCTCTAGATTTTGAATAACTGCGACACTGAGGCCAATTTAAAGGTTGTGATGTTGCATTTTTGTGATACAGACGTTTTTAGGCCTGCCTCTCTTTCACATTTGTATTGCAACGTTGATTGATATTGCCTTTTTGACAGGGTTCGTAGGAACTTTCCTTTCAACGTGACAGTAATAAACGACCCGGTCGCACTTCATTTTCTTCGACAAAGGTTCTTTGAAGCTTCCTCCGATATTGGAACTTCTTTTTCGATCAAAAAGTTCAAATATCTAGTTACTCCTGCTGACATGCGAAACTTTTTTAATCTCAGCTGCCGTTGTTTTGCGCTCATACTTTTTGTACGTTGTCTAACATTGTGAACCGTATGGGAGCACAACTGCGGTGTAGAGTCTTTCTTTGAGCTTAGGGGCATTTTTCAGTGGCTGAGTTTTCCCGCCACTTCATCCACCCCACGCTTACGCGATCTTTAATGTCGTCATCGTAGCTTGCTTCGCCATTGATCATAGATCCTAGATATTTGAACTTTTCGCACTTGGGAATCACTCTTTCATTCATATGAATGTATTTAATAGGTCGGACTGGATCAGAGAACGGTCGGTGCAATTATTCTGTTTTCTTCGGAATAATACGATACCCCTCCAAAGCTTCCACCCACACATCAAGTGCTCGTTGCAGGGACGTTTCCCAGATGTACACTGAGTTTGATTGCGAACTCCTCTGTGACACCAACAAATGCAACAACACCATCAGTGATTGAAAATCGGGAAGCCTGCTGATACCTTTTGTGATGGGATGCAGTGGATTGAGCCCGTACCGCGTCGTTAAAAAAACAGCAACTGATATGCGATCATAAAGATGCGCTTGACTTCTTGTATTTTATTAGTTTTAATTAAAGTGGAGGACTACAGGTAGCAAGCGTATGCAAGTGGAGCTTGCCCAATGAAATTGTAGTTAAGACACCGTACAAGATAAGCTGACAGCTGATAACTGATAACAGTTGATAAAAGAAAAATGGTCGCAGAACTAATACTCATATCAATAAGTTTATTTAAAAAATTATAGCAATGACAGGACTGCCTTTTTCAAGACTCGGCAAGCCAATAAGCACAAATCTTTAGTATAAAGTGGCAGGACATAAGGAATTACAAGACCAAACCTTTGACCAGCTTAACTGAATAATAACCCTCCCACTTTACTGCATCCCTACTAGTCCGCTTGGCAGGTTTCCTGGGTTCAGATCGCTTCATCACTGAGGCCGATCATATGCTAGTGTTTAAGCATTTGTGTGATCGTGCAGTTTTTAGGCCTGCCTCTACTCTACGTTTTCGACACGTGCATGCTCCATTGACTGATTATTGTTTGATCGCCGGTTTACGACACCGGTGATATCCAGTCGTGTCAACCCACGGATTTGCATGCACATTTCGGGACAGCTTTATGTTGTTAAATGTATCGCAAGGCTCACTTGGATATTTAAATTGCCTAGATGTAATTAATATGTCATCAAGAATAACAAAAGCTGGATCGAATAAGAAAGGAGCTGGTATTTTCATATTCAAAGAGAGGGCAGTATAAATTAATTTTCCGTTTCAATGACGCAAAAGAAACAGGCCTTACAACTCCTGCATCCCACTTTTCAATAGCGGACTCCCAGTGAACTGATACTTTTTGAAGTCGAACTAGCGAAAAACGCAGGCGGAACAGTAGCGATGTAGTTAAGTGATTGTGATTCCTCTTAACCTGATTATAACCTTGACAATAGAGAAAAAAGAAAAACTAAAAACTCTATAATTATTTATGCAAATAGCTATCTTACCTTAGAAAAATAATAATATATTGGAACAACCATCACTGTTGTCTTCGCGACATTTATCAAATTTAACGTGGCTCGGTTAGATAAAAATATCACCTCATGGAAGCTTTTAGTGACAAATAAGAATTCTGAGACGTATATCACAAACTGCGCATCGGTTTAAGGGGTATTGTTTTCTTTTTAATTGGAAAGACGGAACTATGCGCTACAACAGTACCTTGAGTTTCTTTAAAATAGATCTTGCATATGCTCTTAATTTGCTACATATTGAAATTCCTTTGGCATTGAATTCCTAAGCTGGAATAGGTTTACCAAGTGCCTATTAGACAGAAAAAACTGATATGTGAATACTCGTAACCCTTCTACTTCTCAAACGATTATCAAGCTGAAGCCGGCATAGCTTATTTCATGTATTGAAGTTATTTATTGACGACGGTATAAGTTCTGAGAAAAGCCAACTTGCCATAAGATTAATCAATAAACAAATCAACTGATTGGTTCCACGTGAGATCAAAGTCGACGTATTTGCATCAAACTTTGTTCTTAAATCACACCCATGTCGTCGGAACATTGTCAAATGATAAATAAATTATTTAAACCTTTATATGGATTATACCAATTTTTTGAAGTTTGTACCTACCTCTCCAAGGCCAGCAGAAACCTCGATCAGAAAAAGAATTTATCTTTGCATAGCTCACTAGTTATGATCCAACCTATCCCTGACTTCAGCAATTCGCTCATATAAAATATCTTAACGTACGAGCTGTTATTTCGACCACATTCATGCTTTAAATGAACCAGGAAATTACACAACTCATAATTTCAAATGTTGTTATATCAGTGAGGCTGATCTGTTGGGTGTGCTAGCAAAAAACAAATCTCAATTATTCGGCTGTGCACGGCGAACACACTACCCTATACCATGGCCATCTGTCATAACTGAGAATGTTCTCCAAACTCCTCATCTTCTCATCGGTTCATCTGTTTGTCACCCTTCGTCATTTCCTCTAATAAGGTCACATTAGTTCTTAATTAATCAACAAGCAGCCGCATTAGCATATGAATATGTTGCTCTTCTCGAATATCGTCTCAGAATTTCTGTCAAACTAAAGAGAGATGCGACAGATACGCTATGTATACATCTTTATTATTGCCCCCAAACCCATGTCATCGAATGTGTCTGCTTCTTTTCCGCATTCAAGTTGCATATTTCGATGATGATGATAACGATGAGGGTGATAATGAGTTTATTGTGACGATTTGTCTTGCAATTAGGTCATTAATCAGTAAATCGTTGTCATTCGAGATACTCAACCGAAGTCATTAATTACAATATTTACCGATCGAACATCGTTGTCAGTCTGTCAGGAGACGCATGCAAACTACTCGGGTTTTATTTGCAACATTGCACAAGCGAGTACCGTAAGCTGATTGAAATGGAAAACTCTTACATAAACGAACGCTCATTCAAGTGAAGTAATCAATAAAGAATTTCCAACAACTGTCTATAAATCACATTTCGATTTTCATTGACTGGACGGCAGATATGTTCGTTTGGTTGAAACATTTCACCGTGTGTTTTTTCTTTCACAGGTCCATAAATGTCTATTGATGGTCATCGAAACAGCCAAGTAATTGTCGGGTTAACAGATTGATCATTTGTTGGCGGAAAGAAACAGTGTTGTCCATTTCGAAACTAATAATCATTTAAAAGCACTCAACATGAATGTCGAAAATGCATACATAAATAGTTCACGACTGAACTACCTGAACACTTACACACCCAAAATGAAAAGCAGATGCGCGTCATGTTAAAGTGAGTATAGTTATAAAAATGAGGGTCATGGAGAAAGTATCTCAGGCGCACTACTTCAATAAGTGGATTTGAGAGTGAACGTACTTTAGACTTTTCGGAACGCATAAAATTCATATAACAGTCAACTTTAGCCTAAATAACCAACAACGGTCCAAGCCTACTCAAAGAAGTTTCTATATACGAGTAATTCATAAGAGAATGTATAAAGCCGTAGTGCATAGCCTTCGGTTTGATCTACGATCCGAATGATGGCTACTATGCGACTCACATGTTTTTTTGTTGTACACAAATAAGTTTGCAGACCCATTAAGAATGCACACAAATTGGATAATTGTTTTTTATGTTATAAAGATAAATAAAGAGTTAACTATTCTACAATGTGTCCTCTTCGGACCCCTTTGAATAAGTATAGGGAATGAAAAAGAAGCCACGGTTTATAATAACTTCAGTATGGTAAGGACATATTTTGCATTCTTAAATAATCGTCTCGATTAAAGAATCATATCCAACGTAGATTCTGTGTGACCGTCGCCGGTCACTCTGAAAAACACTTATCGGCACGACGCAATAGGCGTTTTTCTTTTTTAGCTCCGAGCGGGGCACTGAGCTGTCAAAAAAAGAACTGTGTTACTTTTTTAGCTCGGAGCGCTCTGAGCACAAAATTTGTATTTCTTTTTTATCTCTGAGCTAGCTCAGGGCTCGCTCGATGAGCTCGATTAAAAATGACCGAGCACATCGAGCGAAAAGCTGAGCGCGGCTGACTTCATTCATTATTTTGTGCTTTATCCATAGTTTATTTACTAGAAATTATAATTTAAATGGTACAATCCTTGACAAACATCAATTTCAGAAGCAATCCTGACTATTTTGAAAATTAATAGAAAAAAAATTATCTAATGACAGTTCAGTGCCCAATTCTGTTTCTTAATTAGCTTGGAGCGCTCAGGTTATGTTCAGCTCGGAGCGAGCTCTGATCGCTCGGGCCCCGCTCTGTTCCCCGCTCGGGGCTTAAAAAGAAAAACGCCTAATGTACGGGGGCGGGTCAATAAGTCCGTGACTTTTTGAATTTCTGACCTCTTTACTGAAACGGCAACACTGCTCCTGTCAACAGGCATCTGTCAGTTGACTCCTGTCAGAATTTAAACTTGCTGCGTCAGTTAGTTTGTGTTTGACAGCTATTTTTATCAGACTACTCACTAATTTGAGGAGAAAATGGAAAAAAGTGAATTTCGTGTGCTTATTAAGCATTATTTCTTGCGAAAAAAAACCATTACCGAGACCAAGGCTAAGCTTGAAAAATACTATGGGGACTCTGCACCATCGATTTCAATGGTAAAAAAGTGGTTTACTGAATTTCGTTGTGGCCGTACAAGCACTGAAGATGCCGAACGTCCTGGACGCCCAGTTGAGGTCTCTACACCCGAAACAATCGAAAAAATTCACGATATGGTGTGTGCCGACCGAAGATTGAAAGTGCGAGAGATTGTGGAAGCCGTAGGGATCTCGCATGGCTCAGTGGTTTCAATTTTGAATGATCACTTGGGCATGAGAAAGCTTTCCGCAAGATGGGTGCCGCGTTTGCTCACAGTCGACCACAAACGCAATCGTGTAACAAATTCACAGGAAGGTTTGGCGTTGTTTAATCGCAATATGGAGGAGTCTTAGCGCCGTTTTGTAACCGCGGACGAAACATGGATCCATCACAACACACCAGAGACCAAACAACAGTCAAAACAGTGGGTTTCTAAGGGTGAATCGGCGCCAAAGAAGGCCAAGGTGGGTTTGTCAGCCAATAAAGTTATGGCGACTGTTTTTTGGGATGCACGCGGGATAATCCACATTGACTACCTTCAAAAGGGAAGAACAATCAATGGGGAATATTATGCCAACTTATTGGACCGATTCAATAACGATTTGAAAAAAAACCGACCTCATTTGGCCAAGAAAAAAGTTCTTTTCCACCAAGACAATGCAAGGGTGCACACATGTGCAGTTGCCATGGCAAAAAACCATGAATTGGGCTATGAATTGCTCCCTCATCCACCCTATTCTCCAGATTTGGCTCCAAGCGACTACTTCTTGTTCCCAAACCTGAAGAAATGGCTTGGTGGAAAAAGATTTGACTCCAATGATGAAGTCATCTCGCAAATAAAGGCCTATTTTGAGGACTTCGACAAATCATTTTTTTTGGAAGGGATAACAAAATTGGAGAAGCGTTGTACAAAGTTTATAGAGCTCAAGGGAGACTACGTTGAAAAATAAAAATTTGTTTTTATCAAAAAATCTGTGTTTTATTCCAAAAGTCACGGACTTATTGACCCGCCCTCGTAGCTTCGTCCCGGCAGATCAACAAACGAACGAAATATGTACCAACGAATTTTTTCTATAAGACATCTCGGAAATCAAAGAGGATGAAAGCCTCCAGAACCAGGCAGGCTCTTCAAGAGTTCCCGACAATCTACTAAAAGTAAGTTAACGGTCGCGTTAGGCATGGTGATACAATTATAACGTGATACACAATATACTAATTTTATTGCTCGTAACAACCGGGTGAGCTAAGTAAACATGTAGAAAATATGTATCAGCTACCATTGCTCATGTCCCGAGTTTCATTAACCTCCTTATACTCGGGCGATGGTCTGTCGGACCAACAATTAACATTTTCGTATGTTTTTCAATAAAGGAGAATGCTAGCGCAATGAGCTTACTAGTAGATTGAGTCTCTGCTGGGTCCCTGGACACAAGGACATATCCAGTAACGAGCGAGCTGATTAACTGGAAAAGAAAGGGTCTGCGATGGACCCTGAACAGGCACTTCAGTCGGTTAAACCACCACTCTGTAATCTCAGAGGAAAAGTGGAATACAAAACACGAATGAAAGCCAACAACAGGTGGTTGTCACTAACCACTTGTGACATATCACGCAAAATGTGACCAAAATATGATAAGACCAACAGACTTTTACGTTACAAAAGAACATCGCTGTCAAAGTTGATTGGAACTCTTACTGGCCACAACTGAGGAACCATACAATGAAACTGAATCTCAAGGATGACGAGATCCTCTTGATGAGGAAACCCATGAGGATACACCTCACTTTCTCTGTCACTGTCCAAGCCTGTGTCACCTGAGGAACAGAACACTTGGAAGACATTCAAGAACTTTCTGCTGTCTCATTCCCGAATCTTTACAGGTTTATAAGGACATCCAAATGGCTGGACAACCTGGAGTAGGAAGAAAACCAAGGACAAAGGACCAAGGCCAGAACAGCGAGGCCAACACTCCCAAAAAGGGTATCACAATGGGACCTCATTGACCTAAGTGTGGTGTAACAGATTCGCTCTGTTCCATCAGCCCGGAAACCTAACCTAACCTACTGGTAGATTCGTCGCAAACTTCAATTCAGCGTGCCGAGAGCGCTAATAACGAAATCGCGTGTCACTACAGAGAACTGTCGCTTCTGTTTGGAAGATCTAATTGCGGAATGTTGTGACTGCTGTTGTGGGACGCCTGTGAATAATAAGTGTATATGTATTACTTTAAGATTTTTGGTATTTTTTTTAGTTTGATTTGAAAAATATATATTATTGCAAATTTGCATTACTCGTCAGAAAAAGTGACTATTTTCAGAGGATATAATAAAGGGGTGTAAGGTACTAACACATATGTTCCCTAAGTTGAATTTTTTACTTTAGGAACATACATTGACTTTCGTAAAAAAAATATGACAAATACACTCTAGAGTGTAAATATACGTTTTATTTATTTTCGCGCGACTATAGGAAGATTAACAAGTTTTTGGCTATGTCCTCATGAAAAAATCCTTTCAATTTTCGTTTGTATTTGAAGGGTGTTTTTTGTAGAGATTTTACAGATTTTTTTTGAATAATTACGACAGGAAATGAGTTGGAATGGTGGAGTTAAACGACATAATTCCAAATTTTAACGTTTGGCTTTACTTTGTGAAAGTGAAATAAGCTTCGCCGTGAAGGAAGCAGAAGATGAAGTATTCAGAAATTGTATTTTTGCATTAATTATCGATTTTCAAACGAATGGATTGAATACATATGTACATACATCATCAACCCTATCGAGGTATCCATTTGGAAGAAATACCGAAACGAAAGTCAAATCCAATCGGATCTGGAATTGCGCTCAAGGTATCCGATTCGGAACAATATAAATTAAACATTCAAACGCATTCATTTGACATACATATGTAAATGCTCAGCTGCTTTAAATCCATACAGTGTGAACAGTGTGAAAATCGGTGTGACAAATTTAATAAAGGGTATTTTTTTTTTTAACAAAGTACTAACTTCAGACAGTTATATGTGTCAACACAATGGTTAGATCGCAAGCTTTTTTAATCGGCAGCTCGCATTTTTATCGTGATGACTAACATGCTTCAATAACTTTACCAAATTTGAAAAATGTTTTGCGCCAAACTTATAAAGCATTCTTGACCGTTTCAGCAAAACATTTTCTTTGCAAGGTGGAATAGCTAAGAGATGCATAAGATGAGTGCGTTCTGAAGAGAAATTGCATCCGTTCAGGAGAGTTTACAAAAGCTTGATCTTTGTCCGTCCACTTTATGCAATATTGCAAGCAAACATTTTTCTTTGAAGGCTAACAAGATTCAGCTCGTGAAATTGAATTGGAGCCGAATGACCATCGTTTGCGTCAAAATCTCGGTGAATGGGCGCAAAATCAACTGGTATTGGATGCGGATTACCGAAAAATGTTACTTATCGATTAGGCTCCTTTTTGGCTCAATGGGTATGCCATTAAGCTTAATTGTCGCATTTGGAGCGAAGGTAATCCACATGAGATTATCGAAACGCCGTGCTGTTACATCCAGATTTCAGTGCGGTCTGTTCTTTGGTGGAGTCATCTGATATATTCTTCTTTGTTTCTTCAAAAATGAAGCTTATGAATGTGTGACGGTCAACGGTATTCGCTTTTGAGCTATGGCTAAGGACTTTTTCGTTTTCTGATTGAATGACATGATTGTGGATGATATCTGGTTCCAGCAGGATTACGCTAAGTGCCGAACAGCAAACGAAACAATTAACTTATTGAGGGAAACATTCGATAAACGCATAATTTCGTGTAATGGACATCCAAGATCTTGTGATTTTACGCCTCTTGATTAATTCCTTGGGGGTACGTACAATTGTTAGCCTACACTGCCAAACCAACAACAATTGAAAAGCCAAAATTATATGTGTTATTGAGGGCACGGCCACAAATGCTTGAAATAGTTTTCGAAAACTTTGTAGCTCGGATAACATTCATTAGATACACCCGAAGCGTGGCATATGCCGGAAGTTGTGTTCAAAAACTAATTCCAGAATGTTTTCTCTCGATTGAACACACATAAATGGCTATTAAATGAAATTCCGTGTTATGTTCAAAATCAAATTTACTACTGACTTTAAAAACACCCTTTACAATTTCGAGGTAATGGATAGTGCAGCTCGTGATAGCCACTTGTAGTTGTGGTCAATTACAAATTATACACATATTTTTATTTTAATGCTTTCAATACTTCAACACTTTCCCATTTCACTTGAAATGATCCGCAGCTTTTTTTTATTGAAGAGCTTCGGGGGAAATTTGCCGCGTATTTGTCAAAAATTGTTTTGTTGAACGCGCCATGTTACGCTGCGGAAATCTGCGTTGCATTTGATTTAACCCTAGAAAGATAATCTATGTCTGTGAGACGTACGACGCGCGAAAAATTTGATATATCCTTTTAACTGTAAGCCGCATCGGGTTGGTTGCTTAAACTAACTCAGCCGGTGATCGGAGCTTCCCCGTGACGGTCATGGTGCGACGGTAAGTACCTGCGGTAACAATTTATAGCTAAACCGTACGTCTGGGAAACGTGTGTGACGTTTGTCATTCTTTCATTTAATTTAATCGTATGTGATTAAAAATTACTAAGACTTATTAGTAGACTTATTTTAAACTAAAAAATGCAAATTTGGCAACTATTAGAACTTAAAGTCAATTTTAAGGTTCCTTTTAAAAATAAGTTATGTTTTTTGTTGATTTGTAATGGAGTTTAGGTTTTTTGTTTTTATCTTTTAACTAATATTTATTTTTACTGAATCTTTGATTTACCTCTCTTAATATGGACTATATTAATAAATAAAACATTAATATTTCTTAAAAAGCTCATAGGTTTTATTAAATAAACTAACAAAGTGCCGTACGTCTCTGAGACGTATGATTATTTTCTACGCCATAAAAAATATGATTATCTTTCTAGGGTTAAGTAGTAGTCCACTGAATGCATCGGAAAGGGCACATCGAATGGATATTTTCCGATTTCGTTCAAATATATGTCAAATATCCTTCCTAACGGATTGCTCCATAGGGCCGAATGTATCTTCAAATTTCGTCTTCATCTGTAACTATCCATCCCACCTAATTTTAAATATAAAGGAGGTTTACGTTCATTCAATTTCATCAAAAGGAGTTTTACTCACAATTATGCACTATTAACGAATTAAGGGTTTATCCATCGAACTGCTGAAAGGAATCCTCCTTTATCGAAATAATGCCATGATCCTAACGATATAAAACTTAAAATAAAATTGTCGCCACTTAAGTGAAAGCCAATGACGCGGAATCAATTACGAAAAGTCATTAGGACAAACTCAGCAAATCAAATCAAGAGCAAATTACGAATCGTACAATTTTACCCGTCATTACGCATTATTGCTTGAAACAAAATGTTACGCAAAAGAAACGAAACACAACCACAAGGCAGAAAATTAATAATTTTTGTTGTAGGCTAAACTAAAAAAATATGAAAAACCCCTATTAACATCTGCATTCTGATTTTCAATATCAAGTCATCAATTTTGCGATCAAAGGATTAAGTTTGTCTGCTTACCTACAGTTTGCTTTGAACATAAAACACCCTTCCTTGGAGATAAGAGTCAATATCAGGAGATTAGGACTCTTTCTTGTCGAAACCTCGGGCTCCTTGTCATTCATCCCCTCTGATGTTCATTTGTCATCCTAATAATATGTAAGGCTTGCCTTCTTTATTCTCTGACTATAGAGTGAAAAGGAGAACAAAAAAAAAATAAAATAAAAAATCTCTTCTCTGGCAAAGAAGTTTTGGAGAATTTGCATACCACCATCCGAACGCTTATAAATTGTCTTTGAGATGTCCTTTGACTCGGCACCCGAGGGGTTACCTTGACATACCATGGAAATAACTTTAAATGAAAAGAAAACGAAGGAATTTCTTATCCGGAAATTTAATATCTTCATTCTCAGTTCGACCACAACTTCAACGACAATTGTGTCTTATTGACAAACCTCATCCGTGGTCGTTGGCCAACGGCCACAAACCGCAGACTAATCTTTAAAACACCACCACTGCCGAGGACAGGGTTGAGACTTGAGATTTAAATGTGAAAGATAGCTGAAGAGAAACCTTACAGGACCTGTCTGCAGTGTTCCAAGCGAATGATTCCCTCGGCGAAATCAGCAGGCTTAAAAGTGGAAATATTATGATATCGGTGCAAAATTTGCACTGCAAATATCTTCTATGACTTATCATCTTACTTTTGGATGTTTGTGTGTGCAAGTTCCTTGGGATAGGAATATTTTTATGTAAAAATGGGAAAGGGAATCGGCACAGTTCTTCAAGGATATTGAAAGGGTTTGCGAGACATTTGTAGAAGATTGTTGCGGTTCATCCGTCTAAATGCAATAGCTGTCATTATTGTACCGGATTGTGGTTGATATATTAAAGATAAGCTGGGGGTCAAGACTTTGCCAAATGATTTCACATAAAATAAGTGATGAAGGTTCTGGTTACTTGCGGATTGAACTGATGTACTAAAATTGTTATTATAAGGACTCTACTTGATTTCAGTTAACTGTGGACCTTACGATTTCATTTGAGCTACATGCGTAATGTGGCCAGATACGTGAATGCTTAGGTAGTGGTTGTTTGGTATGTATGATACACTAAAATAACTTAAAATTAATGAACCGCTAGTAGGAATAAGTTTGCTGAGATCAATTCATTTATCCTGCTCCTACCCCGCAACGTTTCTGGAACTGAGCATGAACTGTAACATGCGGTAAGCAAAGGTAGAGAGCTAAGAGTTCTTTAAGATAGCTGCGATAAAATCATAAATTAATCACTGGAAGGCCAGCCGTAAATACATAGTTAAATTACTATGCTGGTACCCAATAGATTGGGCGTCTTTCCTACGACGCAAATAAAATAAATTGTGAGAGAGACACCAGACTCGTATACTCGTATACACCTCATTTTGGATTACGACCCGCAATGTAAATGAACTAACTGAAACTAACTATCTGACAGTATCTATGCTCTTATAAAATATACCCTCCCTATAAATAGTCATTGCATCATATAAGATATCGCCTGAATTATCACCCAAGGCATGTCTTACAGCATAATCTGCGCGAACGGCTCACTTGGTACTGTCATGTTCAGAAGAGAGGGCCTGATAGCCCCATCAAAAAGCCAACATCAATTAATGTTTCTATAAAATTGTGAAAGCGAGGCACGCCTTGTGACTCCGGATCAAACAAATGGAACTGCAACAGCATTTGATTGGCCTCAGTGGCGAAGTGATCCGCAACCGGAAGTCTTGCCGAAACTTTTTGATGTCGACCTAGCGAACCAACTAGCCAGACTAGAAAGGATGCAATATGATACAACCTTTTAAGTAGAAGTAGAAGTACTTTAAGTGTGGAAGATAAAGGAAGGACGCGTTGCGGCGTTTTACTGAGAAGCCTGAATTTATACTGAGGTTCACTACATTAGAATCAGCTGATTTTAAAAAGTAAAATTGATTTATCTCCTATAGGGCACCGAAAAAAAAGTGTGTAGTTAACGAGAGAAGAGGGGCAAATCTGGAACTGCTCTTTTCTTTAATGAAGTATGCAAATATTTTCTGCAATGAAAAACGCTATTAGAGAGGGCAAAAGTAGATGTTAACCATTCGGAAGGCTTGTCTAAGCGTGCTATTTTTGGTAAGATCGATAGCAGTTTGCAGTGATGTATGAAGTTGCAATTATTTAAGGGAACCGAACATGTATAAGGACAAAATTACTTTTCGAAGCTAAAATCATAGATGCAGCTGGTGTTACCACAACAAAATCTTCCGATCGTCTTGTAATTCGTTGTAGCAAACGACTCAAGCGACTAAAGTTTACTAGACCAAGAGCCTGCAGTTAATTTTAGGTGCGAGCGGCAGCCGCTTGAAACCAACATTAATATGCTGCCCTTATGATCTATTAGCGCATTATTCATTTGTTCACAGATATTTAAAATTTGAATATGTGAAACAAATCCAACACGACGAGCTGAGTTTATATAAATATTAAGAAGAGAGACAATAGTTCGTCTTTTCGATGCTCTAACCTTAATCTGCCACAATGTGCTCTTTTCAATAATTGTTAATTTAGTCTTTTATATAAAAACAGTTCAGAACTATAGATACTCTTAAAAGCTGTTCGCTTTACACCCTAAACACCCCTAAACATCCATGATCTGAGAAAATAATTTTTTTTTAAACCGCCATCATAGCAGAGAAGAGGGTGAATTTTCTGGGCCGGAATATCTTTGTATGGCATAATCGATCTGGCGGTCCAAAACTCAAAAATTACAGAAAATACAAGGCGGAATTGGAATCAGAGTTTCCCTAATACCACGAGCCCTTTGAACCAATTCTATGGAAATTTCAACACTACAACGCTCCTAAATACACACCTCAGGTTACTAAATCGTTCGATGCTACTCGAAATGTTGATTTATTGTCATTGCCGCCTTATTCGCCAGAGCTTTACATTATAGAAAATGCTAATATGTATACGAATGCGGAAAGCCAAACGATGATAAGGAAACACTGATCGATGCCACTTATCTTTCCTGGAATGAGATTTCACTCTACTACTTGGCCTCATTGTACAACTTCCTTGGAGATGGAATTTTTTAGGTTATTTTGAAGAAAGGTGGTTCAACTCATTATTAAAAAATTATATCTGAAGTATAAATTGAAAAAAAAAAAATTCCATGAAAAAAAAACAAAAATCTTTTTTTTCATTCATTTGAACCAATCTTAATGTTAGTCTGTCCTCTTGCTGTTTTTTTATGGATAATTTAACATCAAACTACTCTTATTAACCATACAGTTTTTTCTCGGTGCCATTATAAAGGGAGTAAAATCAATTTCCATTTTATAAATCATCTGCTTCTAATCTAAGGAACCGCAGTGTTTAAGATAGATATAGGCAAATAAATATTAAATACTATCTGCTCTTTTCATAGAATGATATCTACTGAAACATTTCCTTTCCCTGATTCAGGTTAAATACGTTTTTAGTCTGACCGCAAAATAAATCAAATACAACTCACCACCATTTGACTATGAACTTCTCGGCTTTACAATCAATCCATTTAATGAACTCAATGGAAGAAAATTCCATCAGAATTATTATACTAAACCTACAGATGCAACGTCTGTATAAAAGCGTTAAGAACTATTAAAGTGCCATTACTGTACATATACATCTGCATTTTAATAGACGCAAGTACATTTCCCTGATTTCTTTGTTCTATACTTCCTTAATTCACTTTCCGGTTAATTAGATTTCTGGAATTTAAAGCACAGACTCACTAAACCAATCCAAAGTGCGCCTCAAGTAATCTATCTATGTCAAAGTTCCCGCGGAAATTCTATTCTAAACACCCCTATTGCTACTGCAGTCTGTTTACCTATTACCGCGCACCATGATGATGCATTCGCCAACCCATACACACCCGTTCACACTTGTTTCTATGCTCACATATATACATTCCTCAGCTTTGTCTGCCGTCGGCTTACTATGTCACTTGCGTTTTCCGTCATTGCTGGCATTCGCCTGCTGCTGATGCTGCTTCTGCTGCTATGACTGCGATGTCTAGGTGCAGCTAAAGTCTTTTGGCTGCTATTCAATTGTGGAGCAGCAATCTTCCAGTGCACTTGCGTGTCTTAGTGGACCCCCCCTGCGTGCAGCGCGCGCCACAGTGGTTGGTTCGTAGGGTTAGTTCATTTCGCGTTGCATACTAGCGTGGCAATTGAACATGGCTTCACAGCTTCATTGTAAAGCTTTTTGTTAATTTGGCATTGTTCCAATTTGTTTGAGCACCCTATATGACAGGCAAGGGCTGCGGGGGGTTGTAAGGTGGCGCACTTAAATACACTGGGGAGATTCGCCCTGGGCGCGAATAAGCGAATCAAATAAAATAGCGAATACAGTGAATGACGGCGGCGGGCGTCGTAAGCTATTTTTAGACAACTCAGCTGTTCGCGAAAGTCGACTTGTGTGTTGGCTGTGAGGATTGGGAGTGGGAAATAAAATATTTTGGTGGTTGTTTGTTGGATGCGAATGGAGCAATATTCTGAAATGGCGTCGAATTAATTCATAATTAAATTCGGTGGTCCACTTAGAGAGGCCAAAACGTCCATCTGAAGTGAAATTGGTGATTCATAAGATTAAGTGGTTGAGTTTTGGAAAGAATAAATGCATTTAAATACAAGTTAAATGTATGTGTAGAGGAAAACCTAGAAAGATTTTTTTTTGTTGATATTTGAATTGTTGAACAAATGAATGAAAATATAAACCATTGCGATAGTGATGGATTCCTTAGCGAATCAAACGGTTGTTCTGAATAAAAAAGGTAGTAAGATGGATACGAATGAGGAATGCCTTATTAAATCGCTCCTGTAAAACTGAATAACAAATTCGCAAGCACAAAACGTTATTAAATTTCTTTGAATTTCCTTGAATGACAGGTACTTAAATGTTCCGAAACGTATTCGCACATTTACCTAGGAACTGGTGCTCATAACTAAGCGAATGAATAAGTTTTTTCCAGAACTAACTCAAAGCACTGTTTCTTTCGAATCGAATGGATAAGTAAATATTCCCTGCCGATTTTGTATAATATTGGCAATGAATGGTGGTTTATGCGACTATGTAGTATCTTTATACTATTCAACATGAAATAGATACACACTTCTGATCGCGTGCTATTCATAATTCATAGCAGCTATTAGCACTCCTATTTCTCAAATACATTTGCTTCGCTTCGATTTTCGAATCGGCTAAGAGCAACATTGAACTTGATTTAATTAACATGGCTGCTTTCTGTGAGTATTCGACCACTTAACCCAATTTTGTAAATTTTGACTGGAAACATCAATGACATGCTTTTGTTTTCCATATTGGTGCTTGGCTTACTTTTGGCAGCTTCCTTATCGATGCGCATACAAAGTGAAAATATTCAGCCATGTGGTTGGTATGTATACAGAGTTTACCGTCGAGTGGTTCTATTGTTATTTTTGGAGATTTTAATTTAATTTTTTTTTGGAACTTTAAGGAGAGTTTCTCTGATGTTTGATATACTGATGTTTATTCCAATGGAAATATTTATATTAAAGATATCGAGCCTTACTAATAAAAACAATTAGTTATTGCTCAAAACGAAATATGCACACTTTAATAAATTCGTGTACTTATAAGGAATTAAGTGTTTATTATAGTCCCAGCGGAGAGGAAACAATTTAACGCATGGAATGCCATGTTTAAGTCCATTAATATACACACAAGAATGTATATTTTTTGCCTGTTGTATGTTGTAGAAGGGTATTGATATATTTCAATGTGGATAGGTAGGTATTTTTATATTATTTATTGAAAGTTTGTGTTTCAATGGAGATTCAAGGAAATATAATATATTAGAATATTACATAAAAAGATTTAAGACTTTTTTATGTAATTTTTTTAATGTTTTTCATAAATATAAATGTATCTACATGAATTTTTAACATATAAGTTTGTATACCAAAACAACTAAAATATTAAACACAAATTGCTTGATTTTTTTGTACATTGAAAATTGAAAAGTTTAAGATTTTTCCCATCGATAGAATATTGATGTTCAAGCAACACTGCCATCGAATTAAAATAATTGAAAAGTGCGCCGGTGGTCGACAGCGCCATACGATATTTGTTCATATTTGTGGTGTTAAAAATGAATGCACGAATTGGTAGAATCAACAGCAATCAGCGATAGTGGCAAAATTGATCCAACACTTTCCAATGATTTCAATTGATTTGAACTTGAAGTTTAAGCGACTGCAGTTTCTAATACGCCTAGCTTTCGTAGTAATGTTCAACAAAGCTCATGAGCAATCGCTATGATTGTATGTATTGAAGTTGGAAAATTCATGTTTTCACACGGCCAATAATAAGATGTTGTATGCTTACATACAAGCTCTTTAGTTTTCTCAACGGATGAAAAACCCAAAAATATTGTTTACCCAAATGCTTTGCGCTAAGAATAAATATCATAAAATTCTTCTTTAGTTTGCTGTAAATAACAAGATTGCTTTGTTGGGAACCAGGTTCGAGCCACAGGGGCAACAACAAAAAAGGTGGGAAGGACGCAGACGCAGCATGGTAGTGGTTGCTCGGCTCAGTTCGTTTTGTCCATGCCAAAAAGCACAGCTACCAGAAAAGGATATTAAAGTAAAAAAAAAGAAGATAAAGAAAAGATGAAAAGAAAATGACCAAGGACTTAGGCCAATGCCCAAAAGAGGGAAGAGTAAGAGCACGTGAACTAACTTTACTTGCCTAAGCTTAGCCGAAAATAACCTTAAAGTCAAAGCTAAGCCCTAAAATACGCCTAAGCTAACTTTAAACTACTCTTCAACTTTCTTACCCTAACCGCAACTCCCCTCCCCTGAGTCGCTCTTGGTACCGGTTCGTAATGAACCCCCAAACATGACAGATGATATTGGCAAAGGATGATGGGCTGGCATCAGGTCGATGTTTTTTTTTCAACAAATATTTCTTTTTTTTTACACTATCAGCTCAGTGTCGTGGAGTGCTTAAAGCAAGCAACTATCACGAGCAGAAATTGCCGGCACTAAAAGTGCTCTCACTGGCTCATCATTTAGTGCAGGTGTTAGTAAGGACAAAACAATTAAAAATACAATAATTATGTACCTATAAAATACGTGTACTAACACAGACACAAAATAATGCAAACAATTAAGACATTAAAGCATTATTACGCAAAATATTTTTTAGCTTAATTTTACTAACATGCAAGTCAATCACATGATCATTTAGATTATAGATTCTACTCATGCGACTAATAGGCTCATGCCTTCCATAATTCGTTCTATGATGGGGGCTGAACAATAATTCAACACTGCGTAAATTATGGGCACCACCACGAAAATTAAAGCCAATAGACGACAGCAAGTCAGGTGCATCTATTTGACCGGATATAAGCTGCTGTAAAAAAATGATATCGCTATTAAGCCTTCGTTGAGAAAGGGGTAACATTTGAAGAAGCTTGATACGTTGACTGTAGGGAGGAAGGTTAAATGGATCATCCCATGGAAGTCCTCTAAGTGCAAATCGAATAAATTTACGTTGAATGGCCTCTATTCGATTTGAATGAATGTTGTAGAACGGTGTCCAAACTTGAGAGGCATACTCTAGAATCGGACGAAACAATTGTACAATGACATAGAAACATAAGGGTCATTAAATTCTTTGGCCCACCGTTTTACGAAGCCCAACATAGAATTAGATTTAATTAGATTTCACATTAAGATTACAATCTTATTATTTCTGAAGGTTTCACAAACATTCAAGATTGCGTCGACATGTTAAGCTTGGCGTAGGATATACAACTAAATTAAAGTAATATAATAAAATAAGGAGCATTTGGATTTTATATACAATATTCAATAATTTGTTTATTTTTACATAACACAGGCTAAATGTTTAAGGAGATAATTTTTGAATATGTTTGCGATTCCGGTCCGCTTGTGGGGTTCAGCGGTTCGACCTTAATGAATATTGGCAGGTACTTCGCATTCGGATAAATTCATAACTGGAGCCAACGAAATGCTGCTGGGGCTGCGTTTGTGTCATCCAGAAGTTTTTAGGCGTGCCTCTGTTTATTTACCGATTTTGACATGTGTATGCTCAGGTTATTGATTTTTGTTTGATCTTCCTTTAAAGATACCTTTATTCTAACTTTACCACTAAATTATATCCGATCTTTATAGCTAATCAGCTTACTAATAAGTAAGACCCATCGTTTCTGTTTGCAGTTTATGAGCAAAGGCCGATAGCTGGATATTTGTGTTTAATTAGTTGTCCTTATTTAATAAAAAACGATGGAAGACCCGCTCATTATACAATTCAAGTAGAAGTTGAAATATTCATAATAGTAATAATATTAGTATGCTTATAGTGTTACCACAAAATATTAAATACCTTTGATAATAACCTACTGAAAAGTTTTTTAATCGCCTAAGTAAATGCCTACACTTTCCTCTATTGATAAGTGAAATATTTAGATGCATTAAACTTATGCATAAATTAAACAAATTTAATGACTGACAACAGAAGAATGTTCACTACGTGGTGTCTATTTAATGGCCTCTTAAAAAATCACTGACGCATAAAACTGTGAATTCGAAACCATATTTGTCTTACCACGTTGTAGACCAACGCCAAAATGTAGGGGCTTTTTCAATAGAATAGAAATGTTATTATTTTGGTAAAGTCTTAAATCGTTCATATATCTTTGATTTTGTTGTGGGTAGCTCATAGCAATATACATATCATTTAAATTCAGCAAAAAAAGCGCTTCACTTCAGAATTTACAGCTCGTAACTATGAATTGCCACATAAATTAAGAACAAAGCTGTGCGTGTTCCTTTAAAAGGGCAAGAACAATAATTTCGAGACCTATCTTTTGAGACTTTTAGGCCCAATTATTAATTCGAAGTTATTTCTAAACCGAAAGTTAACTCATCTATCTCATCGATGTTAAAATGGCGATTATGCCCGAAAGACGAAAAACGATCCGCTTTGTTTTAATATATAGAGGGAAACTCCACCTGAGAGCATTCATATCTAGACATGAAAATCTGCCATAGATATTCCAGAAATTTTACATCAATAGCCAATTACAATGTTGTTTTAAATTTGTAAGCCATGTTATACCTTAAGAACAATATGCCTGTATTTAGTGAAATTTATCCACAGGGTCGTTCAAATTTACACGATAAACAAAAATAACATTCTATCGACAGCCACTGTCGATAATATCCACAGCGAAAGATTGCTTTGGTCATCGGCCGCTCTGAATGACATTTTCTATCAACCATTACGTTAACAGCTATTAAATTCAAGCCTTACAGTTAAAAGTTTGTATTTTGTTTACCACTTGTCAATAATCAAGTGTTAAAGAAAAAATAACACAATTCTCCTGACTTGGCAGAGAAGGTCGTTAGAAAAGCATAAAGATTTAATTGATTTTCGGTCAATGTTGGGAGCTCAGGATGTAGTAACAATTTTAAGTGACTTTTAAAAATGATTGCGGGCTTTCAAGGATGTATAAACCTGGGTAGGAGTTAGAAAGGCAAATCAATTTTATACGGCTCTTAAATTTGTTAAGTTACTTTAAGATTGAAAAACAAAAGCGGACGTAATTTCTTTTCCTATATTAAATTGATGAAATTGGAGTTTATTAATTAGTTATCTGAAAACTGCGACAACAAATAATATTGAAAATTGTCAATGACTATTTTAAGAATATCGTTGTCTCTGAAACAAGGATATGTGTGACAGATGACAACAAAAAAGCGAGTCAATGCAGGAGTTACTTTCAATAAAATCCTTCGACGTTCGGCCTTTCTACAGCAGTTGGCGATATTCATGATTATATGAAGTGACGGAGGATATGTGGATTATCCTTAAACATTTTTTTTCAACGTATCCTCTGCACCATCTTTGCTGGGCCTCATTTTCCTTGCATGAAACCCCAGCATATTGTGTCCGGGATAACAACTACATAGGGCAACTATGTTTTGTTCATTTATGGAATGCTCTTGGTTTTGTATATTTGTTATAAAGATGTCACATTTTTCTCGCTGAAACACATTGATCAAGTGCATTTTGTTTATGTAAGATTACAGGGTGGTATCTTTACTTAGTGTCTGGCCGGTTAAGTGCAAGGAAAGTTCCTTTTCTAGACAGTTCGTCAGCTCTTTCATTTTCTGGGAAAGCACTGTGTCTTACGCTATACTGCAGGCTTTTTTTAAGAGGGACTAACAATTTTAAAAGTTTATATAAGCTTGTGGTACTGATGCTATCATTGAAACCATCTGAGCAGCTTTTATCACTGCAAGGACCTTAGATTAGAAAACGCCGCTGCATTAAGAAGTCTGATTGAAGTGTAAATTTCGGTAAATTCCACCTTTCTGATGAATCTTTGACCCGCAGTTGACTTTCGTGTCATTCTTCCTAAATTGAAAAAGAGGTTAGGAACGTCTTGCAAAGTCTGTTTATACATAATTGCCAATATGCTTCTAGTAACCTGCGCATGTACCGTTGGACTGGTTTTCCAGCTTATCGTTTGAGCTAGCCAAAGATCATTGCTTGCGCCAGATCGTTGTACAAAAAAACCCACTGGTATTAGATTGAGAATCGTCTCCAGTCCCGCTGTAGGGATGGTACTTATTTATCCAATTTTACCAATTCTGGTAATTCTATGAATCTTAGTCATAGTAATGCCATAATATTTACAGTACGCTTGCCATCAGACCAATACACCAAATATCACAGTGTATAGTCACATGATCAATTTAGTTCTAGCAAACTAGGTTTTGGCGAATATCCTGTTGCAAGCATAAAATGCTATAATAATTACTTTCTTCGTTTCCTTTTTGTAAGGTCAGTTTAATAGAACTCTATGAGGTTTACCAAGATGTGGATGTAGTCCAAAAAGCTAAATCACGTCGATAATATTGGCTCGGCCACATTGAGCGAATGGAAAATAATGCTCCAGCCAAGAGGATCTTTGACTCCCAGCCCCCTGATTCGAGAAGGCAAGGAAGACAGACCAAGCCATCGCGGATGCGAGAGCGCTTCGTCTGGAGAACAGGAAGCAACGTGCCCGGGATCGCAGAGGATGGAAGGCTGCAGTGTTTCAGGCAGAGACTCTTTAAGGTCGTGAGCCCGTTAAGTAAGAAGGTAAGTAAAGTCAGTTTCGTTCCGTATTTGGGACAACTGCCAGATATTTGATTGTCCAAAAAACCAGCAAAAATGTATTCCTTGTTCGTTACTGCTTTTGCAATGGAACTGGCGACATTGTGGACAATGATCCCTGTTTTCTCACACAAGATCTAACTAATAGGCTCAGTTAACTCCGAATCTGAATTTGATTAGCTTTTCAAATATTTTTGCGACTAATAAGGTTAGGTTAAGAGGAGTTAGTTAAGAGTTCACCTATTATGATCAACGACATTCTGTCGTAGTTTGTGGACAGATGCTGGTTTGTTAATTGACAGCAGGAATGCACTTAGTTTTGTCTATGTTAAATTCTACGTCTTAGGGCAACCAATTTTACATTTTCTTCAGTTAAAGAATGTAATCTACCAAGGCAAATTGGGAGCGGCTGATGATGCTAATATCATCGGTAGCCCAGAAGTTGGTGGTTCTGTTGAAGATAGTACTTAAAATGTAAGACCTGGTCTGTGCACTAACTGCTCCGCATCTGCACCCCCTTGCCGAAATCGGGTGCACGTTTGGAATACCTAGTTTGGAAAAACCAAATTTCCAAGCTATCCATTACGTATTTTGTAAACAACGGTATAGTATGTTCCGATTAGCGTGCTGTAAAACGGCTTGATACGTTCACACTATTTGTTGGATAGGATATTTAATATGGCGTTAAACAAGGGCCATACTTGTATAAGGAGCGTTCGGAGCTGAAAGTCTAGGCGATCTATAATCATCGGGCATTGCTTATACATTTCAAATAAAATTCAAAGTAAATCTTATCCGCGAACATTGCATAATAACAGTACTTATTTTACAGTGATTCTATTAAATTTACGACATCCCATTTGCATAATTGACTTGTCTTGCAGGAGCTAATGCAAATCTAACTAATTGAGAACTTTAAATAAAAGTCACGGCAACTGCTACACAATGAACCGATTATATTCCAAGTACGATACTACATACATCATTATCGTCGTGATAATTAATGAGTTTCTCGAACTTTTTTGTAATGGAGAGAGTCCGGATTGCTGAGATTGTACACTAGGCACCGTCAGACTGCATTCAGTACTCGCGTCATAACGCACATGTTCGATAATGTAATTAAAATGCATGTTAGAAATTGCGAAGAAAGCTAGAGCGTGCCGTTTTTTTTTTATTCGATTTGAAGTCCCTCTGCGGTTAACTCTGACAATCAATTTATATTTGCATTGAAATGGAAAGGAAAACTTATCGATTGAAATGTTAATTTTCATTGAATATGAATGCAAATTCAATTTAACGAGCGAGTTTTCAATGGAAGAGGAATGAAACAGTGAGGCCAAACTCGCTTCAAGGAAAATTCTGTGCCTGGGGAAAATACAATCTGATTGTATTTGACTTTTTAATTATGTTAAGTTAATTATGTATGCCAAGGGTATTTGTATAAGGTAAATAAGCCGTATTTGGATTAACGTTGATTCAGAAGCGTAAGGTATGGGAAAGATGGGAGTTAATATTAAGAAGGCGCAGAAGAGTCCATGTAGGTATTGATATATATTTTTATAACCAGAACAATTGACAAAAGAAAAATATTAAAGTACTACCTTTCAAGGCCGAACTCCAGATGGGGCACCCTAAGCAGTTGCGTCATATCCAAGAAGATATGGCCCTCCTTCAACGGCAAAATAACTCATTCAACCCACACTGTCGTAGTTGCAAAGACCCAGTGGAAAAAGAAACCTTTCAGCATATCCTCCGCAATGTCCGGCTATATCTAAAACCACAAAATGCACACTTGGCAAAGCCATCTTTGACCGTCTATCAGAATTTAGTAATAAAACATTCTGCAACATCATTGAATTCCCCAACTCCAAAGGTTGGATTTGAATCACAAATAGACACACCTGGTCACTTGAGTGGTGGTATCAAAATAGCGCCCACGCGCTTATTGTATCCTCGTGTACTGGTGTACTACCAGACAACTCCTCCTTCTTACCTACCTACCTACTTAGCTCAGGGGTAAGTGCGTTGAAGTACTGATCCGGTTCAAATAGTCCCAAAACACCTTTAGTTTTGTTCACGGCTTAAGCTGTTGGGAAAATCTGACAAAGATCTTAGAGTAAAAGAGCCTTCCTTATGAAGGGAATGAACTTCTACTGATGAGTAGCAGACTTTTTTGACTCTGCTCAAGAACGTATTTCTCTGTGTAAAATATGTATTTTAATGAAATAAAGTGACGTGTACTTCACAGAGTATGTATTCCGAGGATTCATCCTCCTCCAGACAACGCCTACCTTCTGTCTATGAGAACAAATTTAATTTGTTATGAAGAAGCGGATATTGTGTAAGACCTATCTAGTGGAGTGTCTGGGGGTTTTGACCTCAGACTTTTGTTACAGTGAATGAATTTAAATGGTCGAGGGGGGTTTTTCTTTTTTATACTATAAAGCGTAAAGTTTACCAAATTTTTTTTTGTGCTTTTGATTTTTTTATTATTTAAACAAAAACTATAAAAAATTAATACTTAAGCATGTAATTTTATTTAAAATATTTTTTTTTTCCTATCTATACGTTGAATAATACCTAAATAGACATTAAAGATTATTTTCTTAAAATGTTAGAGCGTATGAAGGGTCATAACGACCTTGGACAGGTAGTACAGGTAGAACGTGGAGAGGGGAGAACGGCAACGGCAGCTGCCGTAATGTAATAAATTAATCATTTAATGCATTCAATTGTTTTCTATCACAGTTTTTTAACAATGGATGAATCAAGGACCAGTAGTATAACTAATGAGTACAGCTGCATTATCTGTGAAAAATTAGGTTCATCTTCCGCAACGCAAATTCAGGCGGAGACTCAACTTACGTTCATTGTATCCGTTTTGCGAAGGTTTGACATATCTGGCAAACTGACACAGGCTTCGAATAACTACGATAACAATAACTAAGTCGACGGACTGAAAAATGCATCGAGGACTTGTCCTCTCAAAAGTCAAGTGAGTAAACGTGAGACCTGGATGAAGCAACGTTCTAACTCAACAAAGTTCTGCTAACCTCCTACGATAGTAGTTATGTCAGTAAAACCAGTGAAGAAACGTAAGGTTTCCTGGTGGAAGGACCAACTGGCTAAGCTCGGGAAGAATGTTAGGAAGCTCTTCTTCGAGCCAAATAAACAAAATTGTGGGACCATTACAGGATCGCTCTCACAGAATGTAACTTAGAATTGAGAAGATCGAAACGAGCTACATGGACTAAATGCACCGAAGACATAGCAGACATGCCAGTCGATATCTATATCGCTCTGGGTAAATAGCATACAAACTGTGTAGGATTACAAAAGAAACCGATGGTACCTACACGACGTAACCCGACGATACTATAAGAAACTTACTTCAGGTTCACTTTCCAGGCTCATCTATTCGTGCTACACACGATAACTAAAACGCCACAGACCCCAAGGCCTTTGTAGCCAGTAGAGTCAACACTAATAGTCTCTTCTTTTCCCGTAAAGTAAAGATTTGAACTCATTGAAGTTCAATTTCTTTGTGAAAGGAACAGCCGAAAAAACAAGTGTTCTTTTGTTATCATTACCTCCTACAGCTGATGCAGCGTTTGAACACCTAAAAAGAGTATATCTACAAATCCAGTTATGGGTAGCAAATGTTGATATTGAAAAAGTAGACATTGAAAATTGGGGATGGAAGTATTTTAATAACATGCTTATCCGAATAACAATGATTCAATCACCAGCTCCAGATAATTTATTGCAAAATGTTGTATCGTAGCTGCAAAAAAGGGTTGTGTAGCTGCTTGTAGCATGTCTTCAGTGCAGCGAAAATAAATCAAGTTAAGTTGAAGAAAATACTTAAATAGACAAAAATGTAAATTGTTTAAATAAACAAATGATTTCTTGATAATTTTTTTTTCTTTCATTTTCCTTCATTTAATTCTTTTTCCTAATTACTATCTCTATATGAATATATAAATTAACTTAATTTTGGTGTAGACAAATGTTCTACAGCCTAATATTATTTATCAAAATTATAAATATTTTTTTTTAATCGAGATCACAATTTTTTAATAGGTAAACTTTTTTGTATATATTATAAGTTAAACATTCCACTTTAAATTATAAAATTTCATTCACTGTAACGGAAATCCGAGATTTCATGTTTTGAACGGCCCAGACACTCCACTAATCTTGGTTCTACAGATTCGTTGTCAGCAATACACCGGTGGTAAGCCAAGAATAACCATATTGTTCTGGCTAGGAATTACAACGCATTATAGCAACACTTGATTGTCATAGAGTCCATTCAACTAGACAAAAATGTTTTTATCCCACAACGTCACCTGGCTTAAACTTTCATTCTAGCGGCCTTTTAATGGCTCATGTAGCAGCAATATTCCTTATGAGGATTCGCGATGATGAGAGTCCATTAACTGCCTATAGTGCTAACGTTGAGCACTAGAGGCTATCCCCTCTATTATGTTGGGATCTGCTATTCACTGTATCTTCTGGAGCGTAGTTGCAGTTTAAGAACGTTTGATAGCAGACGATGGCCGCCTGTGTACAATTCTGCGACTAAGACTCCTAATTCTGTTATACAGGCGCTTAGTAGCCCACATTGTTCTAGTGGCTGTGGTATGGTGGAGATCACCGGAGATCACCGGTAATGATATTAAATCGGGAGGCCTGTCACTATTCATTGAGGCGAAACCGCCAAACCTCACAGGCGGGCCACTAGGAATGCAGTAGGGCGGGAGGGTTATGATTTAATTCTGAT
This sequence comes from Portevinia maculata, assembly GCA_949715645.1. Classification (NCBI taxonomy): domain Eukaryota; kingdom Metazoa; phylum Arthropoda; class Insecta; order Diptera; family Syrphidae; genus Portevinia; species Portevinia maculata. The sequence continues at coordinate 32,291,367 of OX454527.1, forward strand.
TAGCGAAGGAAGAAGAAGAATGCCGAAATATGGACCACGAGCGCAAACTAACGATCTGGCTCAAATTAACTTTGAACAGCAAAGGAAAAGCTATAGTCCATTTGGGTGAACTTTTGAATACCATATCTATATTCCTATTCGCTTAAGTGGCCGTAGTATATGGTTGAAAGTCCTTGTACATTTTGGAATATATGTATTTTGTTTCGAAAATGTTGCAACACCCCAAAAAGCAGGACTTTTTAGGCAGTTCATTTCCTACTTACTATTTTGCTTTTACCGTTATTTTAGTTTTTTAAGCACTTAATCGAAAAATTAAATTTGTGTCAAAAGCGCCCCCAAAAAGTAGGTGTGGCAAATTTTTTTTTTTTATATTTAAGCGGGTCATTAGGCGGATACCTCTTGAGTATAATGCTCTAAATTTCTTCTGGTTTTCTATCTGGCATTTTAAGGCCTCAAAATTGGTGACGAATGGACGGACAGACGATAATGGAGCTAGATCGATAGAAAGTTATACCGATGTTGATCACAAAAATAGTAACTTTTAGGAGAATACGATAAATATTAAGGCACGTTATAAACTTTGAGTCAGAATTATAATACTAAGATAGACTCTGTTCAGACGATTGCCAGGTCTGACAATATTGTCAGGTCTACAAATGTTCTGGCAATGAGCTGCAAATGAGCTGACAATAGCGAACTACCTGACAATGCTAAATTGCCAGTTCACACGGTTGCCATATTTAGTCCCAAACTCTGGCAATTTCATTGTCAGATAGTTGGCCTGACAATACTTTGCCTGGCAACGTTGTTAGGTTGAAAATTGTCAGTTCACACGGTTGGCAGATGTTTGTTTACAAAAAATTTGCAGATTCGTTGGCAGGCATTGTCAGACAAATTAAAAAAAAAATTTCATTCGTGCCCGTCGTATTATTGAAAATGTTTTCGGTATTATGTCGACACGTTTCCGAGTGCTGCGAAAGCCCATACATTTGGATGCCGAGAAGTCAAAGAAAGTTACGCTTGCGTGTTGCGTGCTCCACAACTACTTGATAACTACAAATAAAAAGAAGTATGCTCCGAGCAATTCATTCGACCATTATAGTGATGTCGGCGAACTTATCTTGGGTGATTGGCGACGTGATTTGGATGTGGAAAGCAGAACATTGTATCAATTAGAAGGAACACGTACTGAAACTCCACTCGAAGCCAAAGATGTACGAAATGAGTTCAAGACGTACTTCGTCGAAGAGGGTGAATTAGAATGGCAGTATAATTTGCTTCAGTAAAAAAAATTAATTTCTAATTTCGATTAAATCTTTATTAATATTGTATCTAGATACATATGAACATATTTGAGACATTTTTTTTTTGTTTTTTTAATATATTCTATTTTGGTGTTGGTGTCCACTCACTAGCGATTTCGCCACTGTCAATAGTTTCTGTTGCTTGCTGCCTAGTAATGAACATCAGGTCATACTTTTCCAATGGTTGTTGCTGCGGCTGCTCCTTCCCAGACGAAGGCTATGATATGTAAAAAATAATGAAAATATATAAAAGTTAATTATCTTGAAAAAATGCATTCACTATCAGAGCAGCTTCATCCATTATATCGTTGAATGCACGTCTCAGTTTAGACCTTGCGAACGCACCTTGTTCCGGTGTTAAACTTTGCAACTCGGAGGACATATAGTCGCATAAGGCAGTGGATGCATTTTTTGGTTGCGAACGAATGGACTGCAGTGCCTCTACTGCCATCTGTTTTAAACGGCTGCTATCTGACGGAGATGACGATGGTGATGACGTGGTAATCCTGCGTTTGCGTCGTTGCCCAGATGTCACTGGTGACGGTGACACAAATTCCAGCGTATTACGCTCGCTAACATCCAGCAAAAATGTTTCGTCGTCGACAGCAGAGTTCTGAAAAAGGAACACAAAGAAGGAATAATTCTGAAACATTAAACCACCAAAGGCGAAAAAATAATTACCAATTCCATAGACGAAGTCGATTGGGTGGACTGCAGAACTTTATTTGCTTCCAAGAACAGCATTGGTTTAAAATACTTCCACGTAATAGGAACTGATTCGCTAGTACCTTGACCTGATTTTTTTTTTCGATACTTGTCAAGGTTGCTGTTAAAAGTGATGCGGAGATTCGACCATTTGCCCTTACAGTCGTTCAGGCTCATATGGATGCCGTCGGCGACTTCCTGCCATAAGGCTTCTTTCGGCATTTTGTATTCTGCGCATCCAGCATCCCACAATCTGCGCCGCGGCTCGATTTTTTGAATGAGTTGCAAAATTTGTTCCTGGGACCATTCACTCTCAACTTTCTTCCGATACGATTTTTGAATCTTGGGCTTTTTTGCATTTTTAGACTTCATCGGGGACTGCGAAAGTGGTGGAACATCAATCGGCCGAAATGTTGGATCGTCTTCGACATTGACGTATTTGCAATTAATTTCACTCATCGTATAAATAAATCAAAACCGACAACGTAAACAAATAGCACCGAAACTTCGTTATGTTTTGAAAAATATTTATCTGACAATAAAAAAAATTGTCAGACGTCATAAGCATAGCACATCTGACAATAGCAAATGAGTCTGCAAATGTCCTAAACGCCTGACAATGGTCTGACAATGGTACAATTGTGTGTTCAGACGATTGCCAGATACCTGACAATTTCATTGCCAGATGAGGATCTGACAATGACCTGACAATGTGTTTTCTGCAAATATTGTCAGACAAAATTGTAAGTTCAGACGGTTGTAAGGCATTTGGGGCAATTTTTACAGTGACAGATCTGACAATATTTGCAGATCTGGCAATCGTCTGAACATAGCTTTAGGATACGGTACCTATACAAATGAAATATGACAAATTTTTCGAATACGGTCACAAGGGCAAAACAATAAAAATTTAACTGATCGGATAATGTACCTAGAATCAGAGACAATCGATGAACTCAAAAACACCGTAATGGAGTCCTAGAGGGCAAGAAGAACTGGAAAGCAGTTTAAACGTTGGAGAAGCAATATTTTAAAAATCAGTACAACATGGGAAAGATAAGCGAACGCCAAAATTATGTTTTTGTAAACTTGGAAATTATTAAAAGCAAATTAAGATTTTCATTTTCTTCCTTGATGGCGAAGCTGTGACCACAATTGAAGGGACCATAACCCTTCCACTTTACTACATCACACCTTACTGGTACGCATATGTGGTTCGCCGGGTTGACCTCAATAAACATAGACAGTCCTCTCTGGTTTTGATCACTTTTTTACTGAGCCCTATCAAATGCTGGTGTTTTTGCATTTGTGTAATATAGGGGTTTTAAGGCCTGCCGCTTTCTACGATTTCGAGACGTGCATGCTCCTGATTATTGTTTGATCGATCTTTTACGACATCAGGGATCTTTAGTCGTGTCAACCCATGGCTTTGCATGCCCACTTGCTCACTCATTATGTCAAATGTCTCACCAGGATCACCTGAATTCTAAATATTAAAATTGCCTAGAGGTGATTATTCCCCTTACTCTCCTTTTATGACAATCGATAGTTTTTGGGAGAGCTGCAGTGATATTCTTAGTCCGTACCTGCATAGGCACAAATTAAGATTTTTGTTTTTATATGTAGGTACAGAAAATGTCATTAAGATTTTAACTTACAAAAGTTCTATATTGTTAAACATAAAACAAAGATTAATATTGCTTAAAATAATTAAAATAATAAGTTTAGCTTATTTCTTAACTAAAGAATGAAGGCACATAGAAAACGTCACATTATTCTGCACATTTAATTATTCTTTCCGGACAGTCAAAACTAAAAGTCGAATTACAGATATCTATGAACTTATAGTATTTACCCCTTATTCATGCTGATTTCCTCCTTGCTAAAATCAAACAGACCGGGGCTGAGCACAGACAGTAAAACAAAAATGATTAAATTTCGCGCCAAATGTTTTCCCAAAGCCATTTTTACTCCGTGAATTAAAAATATAACTAAACAAACAAATTCAATCACTAATTCTAATTTACCGTCTACGAGAGCAAAAAAGCACAAAAATAAAACACTAATTTTCCTTCGATAACCTATAAATGGACTACAGCAAGATTTTGACACTCTTGAATGTGGCGGACTTTCTTATCACCTCGTTAGAATTCAGAGCTACCAAAAGAAAAACATTTCCCCAAAGAGAAACACTATCTGTAGAGACGGAAAAGCAACAAAAAAAATCTAAATACCCCAACAATTAAACTAACTTTAAGATGATAAGTCATATCACATAATGACCGGCTCAAATTCCAGTATAATGCAAAGTATTGATAGAGATTACGTCTGCGGTAATTGTGATGAAGTCGAAGATAGAGCGCTTTTGAGGTGCTGGGAGAAAAATATCATGATGCATTTTGAGAAGTCAATTTTTTCCCAAAGTTCCATATCCACCACCCTCACAAAATGCGCCCCGGCAGCACCATGTTTCGCGCACATGGATTTGATAAAGAAATTGATTAAATCAATTAGCTCCACACTGGGGTTTCGGCTCTGGAAAAAAAGTGTTGAAATCGAATTCCAGCAGCCGAGCCCCACATTAAGACTCTGAGTAAAACTCAAATGTCATTGTGTGTTGGTTTAGTCATTCCGATTGCGCTCGCAGATTAGAAGCTACAATCCACCACCATTGCAGTGCGGTGGCGCAAATGCATTAAATCATCGACTTAATCAAATTGCCGAGCGATAAATATGCGACAGGCGATAGATTACTAGACAGACACTCAGTGCTGAAGTGTCGATTAGTTGCTTTAAACTGCTAAAACCAATTTGCAATCGGGACGGCTGATTAATATACACGAGTTGGCTATTTGACTTCGGATCTGGAATCACAATTGACAAGCAATTCCCTTCTAACAACTACAACAAGCCTTCACATAAATAGCTTCGGTGGGAAGAGGTGATTTTTACTGTAAGCCAAATCGGCTTTACGGATAGTAAAATTCAATTCACAGACCGTAGATACTTGTGTAGTACGTAGTACCTGTAGATACTTTACTGTAGTTGCGTGTAGTAAAAATACAAAGCCGACAAGGGGTTTTTAACAATGAATGGCATGCGACACGAGTCTGTGTGTTGTGGCAAACCAATATGTCATTGTGTTTGACAGTTTTTTTGTCAGCTTTTTATTCTAGCAAGCAACAGCTAGTCAGTCAATCTATCCTAAAATAAATAAGTTCTGACCTTTTCCGTGGGGCTAAGCGGTAATTTATTCTCACTGGCAGCTGGAATTTTGATCGAAATTAATTGAATGGCGCTTGAAAACTGATAAACAATACATTATTATCTGATATGATTGTAAACAAAGAGAGCGACTGATTGCATATCATCGTATGGCCCAAATTCCGCACAAGGAGGAGGGTGTATGTTGTTAATTGGGAAACTAATGCAGTTTTAATTGAAACGATGAAAATTTGTTTGCAGTACCAGCAAGATAATAATAGGTACAGAGATATTTAATGGAGTGGCGCGTTCGTTCAATCGAGAAAACATAATCTTGATGGTGTATTCTGTTAGGAAGAATTTAACGCCCAGACATGGTTTGTTAAGTTTAACTACCCACAGAAGATGATTTGAATCGAACATAATGGTGAATACTCGTTTTAAGGCAGAGATCTATGGGTGTGACCAATGAGTTGGATGCAGAAAAATCAATTTTAAATAATAAGAATATAATACTATATACTTATAAAACATTAAGCGTTACCGGACTATATGGCCTATGACCATTTGTGTGTGCAAAGCTTTATTTTTGGAATGAGGGGAAGGGACCTATTATTATTATTATATTTTGATCGGCAAATTTGAGAAATTTCTTATGACAATTATTTGCACTCTCGTATGTTTGTCTGACTTTAGCAAGAGGTATGGGTCCGTGGAAATATTTAAGATGTTACTGGTGGGTGTACTTAAACCTAGGATCTTTCGGTCAAACGCACTAACGACATAGACCCTATAGGGATTTGAAAAGTACGAGTGTAACGAAATTATGCATAGGCAATGTCATTTCTACAGTTCGTTTATACAAAGTTTTTCGCAACGTCCACACAAATCCATAATTTATTTTTTAAAGATGGGGTATAAGTCCAACTTCGTTGCTACGCTAAGTGACCGTGCTAGGTGCTTGGCAGATACCTTTGTCAGCTTAATTGTATGAATCAAACATTGATTTAACGGACGGAACTGTTTGAAACTGAGCACCAGGACACTGCGGATTAGGAGGTAACGAAATAGCTGATAAGCTGGCAAGAATTCAGCGGTTTAGATAGCAGTGAGGCATTTGTTATCCATCTGTGTGCATAGTTGATTGCATTATTAGGGAAAAATCTCAAAGGTTGCAGACGTGCGATGGGCGGACGTACGTGATCATACCCTGTGGCCAGAATTGAGCACAATAAATCTATGTACATTCTTAAACAAAGTACTGTGCAGTTCAGGACATTAGTAAGTATCCTGTCTAGAAACTGTCTCCTTAGGAAGCATGCCAAGTGACTCAAAGTGGCACACGTATATGTGCAGATACTGCGGCGACCTACCATAGTTGAGGAAGATATATATTTTTTTTTTTTTTTTGTAATTTGCTTACGCTAAAGGGATTTTTTCTGTTGTTACAGTACCCTTATAATGCTAAGAACACAGTGTAAGCTACTTGGTTTTTTAGAAAGAATAGAGAGATAGGAAAGAAGTGTTTGGGTGCAGTTGTAGGGTTTTTCTCCACGGGTGGTGTCTAAGTTACTTAGGGAGATTACGATTTCATGTATTCGGTATAAAGTAATGGACTTGGCCGGGATTCGAACGCACGACCTTCCATTCCGTAAGCGAATACACTACTACTGCACCATTGCCACCCGCGTTCATAAAGTTGCGTGAATTTGGGGAAACTAATGGCATTATTAGACAAATATTTCTTTGGGAAGCTAGGGAACATATAAGCTACAAAAACCGGGTACTGGTCATGTCTCCCAGCTTATAACTTATAAGCACAAGTGTTCATTAAGAAGAAAATAGCAACACTATAAAGCGCTGCTGAAAATGACATGCTAATGAGTCTCAGAAGTCTTACATAATTCCATCAGGAAGAGGACGTTCCGCGGATGCGTTCACCTGTCAACGGTGTCGTCAACATCAAAATAGCAGATACCTACCATGACCCACATATTTGGAGCTAAGGTCATTAAGGATTTTCAAGGTTAAGTCAGGGTGTTGAAATAGATATGGTGGCGGATGTGCCCTTAACGGCAGTGCTCAAATTCTAATTCATTTATATCCATCTACCAGTGACGTGGCGTCCATACAATTCGATTCCTACCGACTTCACTTTAAAAATTTCGACCAGGCAACCCCATCTACCAAATACACGGTAACCCTACCTGGCAGTGACAACAGCACCCGTGAGTCTGTGGTAAGAGCAATACCACCCGATGGTATTACCTTCTATATCGACAGCCAGGCAGCAATACAAGCCTTAACTGCAGCAGTAATAAAATCCAAGCTTGTGAAATGCTGTCGCGAAGAACTCAAGGTTCTTGGTACTCAGCAAAAGGTATCGCTCTATTGGGTTCCGGGACATGAAGGCATTCTAGGCAACGAGAGAGCGGATGAATTAGCAAGACAAGGTTCGCCAGCTGTGTCAGATCAAGCTGATCCATCTGTACTCATCCCGCCTTGCACAATCAGGCTTGAAGCAGGGAGAAAGGCAATAAGAGAGCGAGATGGGCGTCACTAGATACTTGCACACCACAAGAATGCTATGGTCAACCTTCAATGGAGTCAGAACCAAGAGCCTCATGAAAAAGGATAGGAAATCACTATCCATCCTCGTAGGTATATTAACGGGGCACAATACTCTGCGGTACCACATGAAGAACTCTGTAGAGGCTGTGGTGACGAGAAAGCTCTGGAGAATACAACCCGCTTTCTATGTCACTGTCCGGGTCTCCAACACATCAGGTACCGATTCCTGGGGAGACATTTCTTCCATGACCTAGACGAGCTCTCCAGCACACCGATAGACAGGATAACGAACTTCACCAAATCCACAGGATGGTTTGTATCGAACAACACAGTGAGTAAGTAATCTGAGTTCTTGTAGACAGGGTTAAAAAATGAGTAAGGGACAATTCTCCTCCCCGATAGGCATAAGGCATCACAATGGGTCGGTATTGACCTGAGTGTTGCACCACCTTTTTCTCCCCTTAGAGGAGACATTTTCAAAACTCCGTCTTATCTCGCGTCTTATTTTTTCCACTTGTTTTCATAAAGCAATGTTTTAATATTTTCAACAAAATGTATCAGAATCAAAAAATAGTTTCTTTGAAATAAAATAACTAACACAACCTCATATTCGTTACACGTCCAACTGAATTAATTTTACATGTAAAACTGCAATTCACGGAAAAGTGAATAAGAGAATAAGTTTAGGTACAGGGTGGGCCAAAAGTGATATCCTAATATGAAAAAATTATAACTCTTTTGTTTTTTTAATTTTTTTCTTTTCTTTTTTGAGGGACTTATAAAACAAACTTGGGAGATTTACTAAAATGAACTGCATTGCTTTAGAGAGGACCAAACTAATTCAATATTATTTTAAAAATAATCACTAGATTATTTGAACCCAAAGAGCTTATGTGTGTTTAATGTGCAAAATCCACCCTGTGCGCACATGATTACGGCAGTGGTGGAACGATTTCGTCAACAAGGAACTATAATTGATTTTATTTTTCTCGAGCGGAAAGACCTCGCAGTGCCCGAATCGAAGCGGATGTGGAACGCCCTTCCTGCAAGTGTTGTGGAGAGTCCAGAAACATCGACACGACGGCGCACTGGTCAATTCGGTGTCTCTCGCAGTTCATTGCGAAGAGTTCTTAGAACCGAATTGAGGTCTTCAAAAACTTCCTGTTTACGCAGTTCCGAATAACTTCCAAAAATTCAGGACTTAATTTGTCTCCACGTTTTGCGGATTTGACTGCACCAGACTTTTTTCTATGGGGTTATTCCAAGAGTAAAGTGTACGTAAATAAACCCACCACTATCCCGCAGCTGAGGGAGAACATTCGTGCTGAAATACAGACGCTGAGCCCAGATGTCCTACGAAGTGTTATGGAAAACGCTCTAGAAAGAGCCCGTCTCTGTTAGCATGAAGCTGGTGCTCATTTGAGGGACATTATATTCCGTACTTAGCCGAAAAAAATCGCCATAAATCACACTTTGTGATTCTAAAATAAATTATTAATAAACAATTAAATCTATAAAAGTTATTATCACTTTAAATTAGGAATTTACTTTTGACCCACCCTGTATATTACTTTTTTTCTTATGTTGTCATCTTTGATATTTTTTAAATTTGGTTTTAGTTTGTTTAAATAAAAAGATTTTTTTTTATGTTCGTTAAAAAAAGGATCTTTTTTTCAGAGGCTGTAATAAAAATATTTTGCCATTAATTTGATTTATTACTACAAACACATCCGTTAGTACAAGCAAACATTTATTTTGACTAAGCCTTTCGTAAGAAATATATATAAAAAAAATGACCATACAACTTTCAGTTCGAAGTACCGGGGGCGGGTGCGAGTCATACAATTTGGCAGGGATATACAAAGGTTAAGGAATTTTTTTTTGTTGCTTAACAAACCAATGATTATATTTTGATTGCTAATGCTCGTCTTTTGTTAAAATAAATTACCCTATGATTTCATGCAAACGCAGTTTAGTCATTCATTTGTCGAAATTCAATACGACTCTTCATGTATGTATGTTTAAGAGAAACTGACACCATCCTACAAAAGTCTGGTTACATGTTGCCATCACATATTCATTTATTTTTCCCGCAATAAAAGTGCTATGTCATCTTAAATAAAACACATTATGTAATATCTTTAGTTTGCAACAAGTTCTCTGTGAATACTCAGACTCCCCATTGCTAGTAAGTAGTCGTTACAACATTTAAGCAATTTGCAACTTAATTCTTCATCCTACGCCCACAAGAGTTTCGCAATCAGACATTTTAATCGGAACTACATTGACTTGCAATTTATATGTAGGTATCTCTGAAATTCTCTGAGATGCAAGTATTTTTTTCTGCCCACACTACCCAGTACGAATGACTCAGTCGCAAGATACGAACACTTCAATTTCAAAACCAAACTCACCTCATTGTGTGCGCATTTAAAGTCTTATCCATTCTTGAAATAAATATTATCTCAGTCGTTTCAATCGAAGAACAGTGGTGGGTGGTACCTAGTTGCACTAATTGACCTCTTCTCCTCCGATCACAGCAGCAGCACGTTAATCGTAGGAAATTTTACTTCACTTTCACTTGGTTCAATCACAATTTTTTTTAAAAGCTTTCCTTTGGATTTCCTCGATAGTTTTCCATTACATCCCAATTGGGATGGCTGCTTTTACACTTTGCATATCACCTCGTTGGTCTTAGCCCTGCGAACCAGAAAGAAGTTACCACAATGAAATACCGCTCCTGCAATGATAAAAAAGAAATCACACTAAGAAATCTAGTTCAAAATAAAGATACACTTTAAGCGGCAAAATTTGAAAGGATCTGTAACAAAAAAGGTATTCTTTTTATTCTGTGGACGGCTGAGCTGGCTATCTTCACGTAACAAACGATGGGCTTCTTATGTTTCACATCGACGCGACGGTGAATGTACATTTTCCACACGACTGGTTATGAATTTTGGCATATTGGTGATCAATCATCATGCGCATGGCGGAGGACGTTGGATTTCGGGTGAGTTTCAGCCAACAGCGGCAGTAGCAGCGTCAGCGGTTTGCCGATGTGAGATCTGCCGGAACATGCACTTCAAAAGATGACGCTTGAGCCTCAAGTTGACATCGAGGAAATTACGAATGCAGGACATGGTTTTTGCGTTCAGTTTATTGGTTAGGAGGGTTCGTTGTAGAGGCGCTATGTACTCATAGTTAGTGGTCGCAATAAAGTTAGGTATAAATTTTGCAATTCGGCAGGAAATGAAATATTAAAATGCGAGACGGACGATGCAACTTTTTGGCACTTCCTATTGTAAACTAAAAAAGGGGTTTGACTGTTAATTTAGCTTACACAGAAAAAGTTACTGTTTGAATGATGGTATTGGAAAATACTGATAGATTACTGATATTTTTTCTTCTATACATTTATAGCTCACTCTTCGAATCAGAAAAAAAGTTATTAATACATAGTCACTTATTGGGTTACGTTTGAAAATAAATACCTTTACTTATGATGTGTGTTCGGCTTTAGTTGTGCAGTTGCTTCAATCAATTAAATGGGAACTCAATAGCAATAATGAGATTTGATTTTTACTTATTATTAGTTGTAAAAACATATTTTTTATGCCGTTACCATGTACTTTGTCGCAATAAACAAGCTAAACAAGATAAAACACTAGGCGGACAAAAACAAATTAGCTTCTTTTATACAGGGTGAGGCTTCCTCTGTTGAAATGCGCGCCATTCAGGTAGCGGAGCGGAAGTGGTCTCATTCGAAAGGCGTCTTTCTTAAGTTTTGCTTCCTTCCAGGTCAGTCGGCATCACTCTTTGGAACATAGAGGAGCGTCCGTTTGCCGTCGATTCCTTCCTTTCGAACGCATGTTCTGTGATTGCAACTCAGCGTGCCTTCGGGAATCTCTTCACTGTAGCCCTTCTTGGGCCCTGACCCGGACCAAGAATCATATATTACATGGGACACTACGTTCAGACAAACTGCGAATGTGACAAGACGAAGAACCGGAGTCGCCCGGCCCATCAGTTCACCTGAGAGCATTAAGGCGGTGAGAGCTATAATCTTGCGATCCCCACTGCGTTCTGTGCGCAAAAATGCGCCTGCCCTTGGTCTTTCCGCTCGTTCAGTGAGGATAATTCCTCACGATGATCTTCATTAACATCCGTACACGTTGGAACTCTCCGAAAGCAATTCTCGGAGGAATGCATGTGAGGCGCTTCTCGAAAACTTTGCAGAGGACGCAATTGATTTTTTTCTGTGATGAAGCCCATTTTCACTTGAGTGGATGCGTCAAGAAACTGAATATGGGCTACTCAGCTTATGTATATCCGATAATTGCATCAAAGGCCTTTGCATCCACCTAAAAGCACAAACTAGTGTGCAATTTTCTCAGCTGAGATTGTTGGTCCCTGGTTTTTTGCAGAAAGTGCAGTTACAATGACAGTGATTTAAGAACGGTATATGAGCATGTTAAAGGATTTTTCTCCACGACTTGATAAAGTCGGATATTAAGTTCCGACAGGCTGGAGCAATGGATCATACTCCAAGGGCATCGGAAAGAATATTTCAAAAAGTACCGCTATTTTTTTCCTGGTTCCCTTGCAAAGCATTCAATATGGAAAAATGCAGTTTTATTTTGCGTCAACTGAATAGACACAAGTTCATTATTTTCACTGCTTATGAGTATTCTGTGGAGATTGACACATTAGATCAACAGTTGAAGTGCTTTAAGTCAATTTAATTTGATTAATTGTATTTCAAAGAAAAACAGCTAGATCAAAATCTCTAAATAGTGTTGAAAGAGCTCAAATCGATTTAAAAGAACAAGGACTAACCGGGCGTTCTATCGCTGACAAAATTGGACGAAGTTCTAGTGTGGTCTATTCTTATTTAAGAAGCAAAGATTCGCACGGAAAAAACATGAAAGGAGGTCAAAAAACGGCAACAACAGCAGTTGATCGAAGAGCAATTTTAAGGTGTGCTTCCAATTCCTGCGACTCTGCGGCAAAAATAAAGCAGAAAGTCGGTGTTACTGCAAGCATTTCAACAGTACAAAGGGTTATCAATAGTGCCAAACATCTAAAACGGTTAAAAATTCCAAAGGAACCACCACTTAACGAGAAACGGAAGTGTATGCGCTTAGAAATGTATAAGATATGAGTTTTAAAAATTAATGGATTCACGTAGCTTTTTCGGATGAGAAGAAGTTTAATTTTGATGGCACTGATGGGTTTAATTATTACTTCCACGATATGAGGAAAGAAGAACGATTTTTAGCGAGGCATCATAGTCGACAGGGTGGTGTTATGGTATGGGGAGCAGTTAGGGCACTGTTGAGCTTGAGTTAAAAACCTCAAAAATTACTGCATTAAGTTATAAAGGAAATTTGAAAAGAAATTTTCCTAAATTTTCAGGCATTTTTGGACACATAAACTGATCTTTTCAGTAGGGCAACGCCCCCATCCACACGGCGCGAATAGTAAAAAATTGGATAGAGGAGCAGAATGTGGAATTGCTTCAATGGCCGCTGTACTCACCGGACCTGAACCTAATAGAAAACGTTTGGGGATGGCTAGTACGAAAAGTTTATGAGTCTGGCCGTCAGTTTGAGGACAGAGAATCCCTTATTGCAGCCATTAAATTGGCCTGGAGGGAAATTTCGCTAAACTATTTACATAAAGAGGCTGTACGATTCCATGCCGGATCGAATTTACGAAACTATTACGAATAAAGGCGGCAGTACCCACTACTAAAATTAACCAATAAAAAAATATTTTAAGAAAATCTTGTTTCATTTAATCCCAATAACTTTTATTTCCAATTTCAATATTTGTGTCTATTCAGTTTACGCAAAATAAAACTGCATTTTTCCATATTGAATGCTTTGCAAGGGAACCAGGAAAAAAATAGCGGTGCTTTTTGAAATAATCTTTCCGATTTATTTTGTCGACATCATACGCAAACAGTTTGCATCATCAAATGATATATTACGGCACAAGGTTTTGAAAAAATGGACAACGTAGCTTAGAAAATGTTTGTGCTTATTCAGTTGAAGCCGAGTGTATATTGTTAAACACTTTTTAAAGTTTTTTAAGGATTGTATCGACAAAAAGTGTTTTTAGTAAAAACTTTGTATGTAGTTTTAAAAACGACTTTACTAACATACTTTATTAAGAAAAACACTTTCATTTCCATTGACTACTTCAATAAAACGTTTTTTTTTAAGTGTAGGCGAATTTTAAAAATATTGTCGATTGAACATTTAGGGCCCCAAATTTGTTTAAATAGTGAACGGTTATAAGTCTTTACATCTGATCATTTTCACAAATATAGTAATTTTATTAGTCTGCTAAAGCGGTCTACAAGCAATGTTAAGGGATCTTACAAAATTATGAGTCAAAATTATAATAGCCTTATAATATCATTTCAACAAAGATACTCACCAGGCGCATTTGCAAGTGAAAAAAAAATTATTTTTTATTCAATCTGAATTTGTTTAAAATAAATTACGAGTATAAGACAAATCAAATTTAGCTATCTACTTTTATTCTTACTATACATTTTTTCCTGATTTTACGAGTTCATTGATAGAAAATGCCTTAAGAGAAAATGTGATTTAAAACCGTTTCTTATGAAAGTAAGAAATTTTAATATGAACATAATTGTGCAGTTATATTACACTTTATCCTTGGTTTTTTTATTTATGTTTGCAACACGCCTTAATCTAGATCGTAGACCCCTAAATGTTGGTATTTATATGTGATCTATCAGCATCGTAAGTTATATTTTCACAAGTCTGCCAGCTATTTTGAGGCCTTTAAAATCGAGTTTGAAACTGAAATTGGACAGATATACTCCCTAGGGGGATATGCCCCAAATGATATGTCGAAAGATTTTTACAATACTCGCACTGATTAAACCCGTTTTATCGAAAAATTGATTAAATAGAAGGTTGTGTTCTTCACTTTTTTGGGCGTCTTTGCAAAAACGTTGTTGTTTCGATAACTTCTTCTAAAAATGTAAAAAACAGTAGTAACATAGTATGTAGACAACGTTCGGCTAAACAACAACTCACCCGAACAAGGTTTTTACCACGTCCACTTTTGGAAGCGTTTTGACATCATCTGATGGTTTGGTGCATGGCTTTTATTTTCGAATGTCAAAAAAGTAATAAAAACGTTTTCAGTTTGATTTTCAAATAAAGTCATGACAACCAAAAGTCACCTTCAACTGGAGTGTGCCACTTAGCATATTGGTCTGACTGGCACAAAACAAAACTTTGCCTGTCCCATCTTAAAATAAGCATTTCCTTCAACGATTTCCATTTTATTAAGAAATTTGGCGACAAAGAATTACTGTTAACAATCGGACATGTCAGTAGGTAACTATTGTTTAAGCCTGCAGGGAATACATAATTTCCAAATAAGGTTTAGATCAATCACATTGCATTTACACTCTCGTTTGAAAAATAAGTATCTGCTATGAATACAAATTTTTCAACAACTATATTTTTAACCACTCTGCAGATAACGACTGCGAGTTAACCTATCCGAATGAATCACTCTTCTCGCGGTATTTTCTCATCTAAATGCTAATTAAAATTTGTGTGACTATTTCTACGAGAATAACAAATCTCATCATAATCTCCATTACTACACCATTCCCTTGATATCAAATGCTGCCAGTTGACACTCAGACTTGTGTTACAATTCCGCATGGAGTTTTTTATTTAATATCCATTCATTGTTCACTCGACACATAATAAAAAAAACTTAATACTCCCTAAGTGACTTTTTGAAAAGCGATCTCCCTGGAGCAACACCCGCCTTGAGCAAAAAATAAAATAAAAATAGTGACGAAAAAAAGATAATATAAAAATGTCCAACCCAGAACATAAATGGCAAAGTCAAGTATTTAATTCCCCAAAGAAGGTCATTACATCTTTATTTCATCCCTTGCTGTGCACCCTCCATAGCAGCTTGTAAATTGACAAAATCCTATAATGTGTCACCCTCTTCGGGCGGAACATCTTCAGAGGTTAAGCAGGCACAAGTCAGAGTGATGTAACAAATAAAAGGAAAAGCCAGAGGAGGTGGCTGAAAAACAGAGGGGGAACAGAAAAAAGAGGAGCCACTTCCACTTAGAAACCCTAGAGATAAGGATACCACGTCGTTAGGGGTTTTCAAATAATACCAACTGATGTATGTTTTCAGCCTTGTGTAATAACAGACTGGTGTTACAAAAACAACAATCAAGTAGAAAGTCACGTTTACACACTCTAGGCATAAAATAGACATTTTCTAACATTTGCTCTCTATCCAGGCACTTTTGTATAAGAATAGTAGGAGCCTGCTCGTATAGCTGCTACCTGTGCATTAGGCAGTAAGAATTGTCGTAGATGGTGGCCCTCATCTTACATTATTACCTGCATTCGTTGAAACTTCCTGATGTATCATCGTCAATCAGAATGCCTAAATGACGTGACGGAACTTTGTGAACTTCCTGCGACATGATATGGAACTTTAGTTCATTCTGGTTCCAGAATGGAGTACAAATGCATATTAAGAAGATGCTTGAAGCAGCTTCCGGTGTATGCCATCTTGTAAATGGCAAAAGTGAGCTACATAGGCGTTGCATTCGTTTCTCTTGCTCTTGGAATAACAAGGAAAAATCATAAAAGTGATAAAAATGATGAAATTGGGATTAAAATGCCAAGAAATAGATAGGTATTTGTCGAGAAAAATTTGAAACAATCGGAAAATTTAACAATAGGGCTTTGTCAAGGAAGTGAGTCCTTCATTTTATTTTATTTCAATTATTTAGTTATGACAAAAGTCTTATACGCTTTAAGATAAAATATCTTATAAGCTAGTGATACGTAAAAATAACACACTTTTGACAGCTAAGCTACATTTGGCTATTAATAGTTCATAAAAAAAATAAGTATAAGCACTAATGGCCTATAATGGGTTCAAAACCTAGCATCTTCAACCATTTGCTTATTCGAACGGCAATTTGAGAAGCTCTCATGACAATTGATATTTTTGGATGGTTGCCAGACGTTCCACACACTAACCACAAAGCCCACATTTTTAATATATTTATATAAAACGATTTTAATTCATAAAAATATATTTACATATACACTCCGCTTCAACTGAATAAGCACAAACATTTTCTAAGCTACGTTGTCCATTTTTTTCAAAACCTTGTGCCGTAATATCATTTGATGATGCTAACTGTTTATTTATGATGTTGACAAAAAAATCGGAAAGAATAATTCAAAAAGTACCGCTATTTTCTCACTGGTTCCCTTACAAGCATTCAATATGGAAAAATTCAGTTTTATTTTGTATAAGAATAGACACAAATATTGAAATTGGAAATAAAAGTTATTGGGATTAAAAGAAACAATAAAATAGTTTTTTATTGCTTAATTTTAGTGGTGGGTACTGCCGCCTTTATTCGTAATAGTTTCGTAAATTCGATCCGGCATGGAAGCCTCTTTATGTAGTCCAGCGAAATTTCGCTCCAGGCCAATTTAATGGCTGCAATAAGGGAATCTCTGTCCTCAAACTGACGGCCAGACTCATAAACTTTTCGTACCAACCATCCCCAAACGTTTTCTATAAGATTCAGGTTCGGTGAGTACGGCGGCCATTGAAGTGATTGCACATTCCGCTCCTCTATCCAATTTTATACTATGCGCGCCGTGTGGATGGGGTCGTTGCCCTACTGAAAAGTTCATTTTATGGGTCCAAAAATGCCTGAAAATTTAGGGAAATTTCTTTTCAAATTTCCTTTATAACTTAATCCAGTAATTTTTGAGGTTTGTAACTCAAGCTCAACAGTGCTATAGTAGCAAACTGCTCCACATACCATAACACAACCTTCTCGACTATGATGCCGCACGTTCTTCTTTCCTCACATCCCGTAAGCAATAATTAAAGCCATCATTGCCATCAACATTAAACTTCTTCTCATCCGAAAAAACAACGTGACGCCATTCATTTTTGAAACTCATATGGAGTCTAGGAGTCTAGTTTCTCGTTAAGTGGTGGTTTCTTTTAAATTTTCAACCGTTTTAGATGTTTGGCACTATTGATACCCCTTCGCACTGTTGAAACGCTTGCAGTAACACCGGCTTTTTGCGTTATTTTTGCCGCAGAGTCGCAAGAATTGGAAGCACATCTTAAAATTGCTCTTCGATCAACTGCTGTTGTTGCCGTTTTTTGACCTCCTTTCATGTTTTTTTCCGTACGAATCTTTGCTTCTTAAATAAGAATAGACCGCACTAAAACTTCGTCCAATTTTGTCAGCTATAGAACGCCCGGTTAGTCCTTGTTCTTTTAGTAAATCAATTTGAGCTCTTTCAACACTATTTAGAGATTTTGATCTACCTGTTTTTCTTTGAAATACAATTAATCAAATAAAATTCACTTAAAGCACTTCCACTCTTGATCTAATGTGTCAATCTCCACCCACAGAATACTCATAAGCAGTGAAAATAGTGGCCTTGTGTCTATTCAGTTGACTCAAAATAAAACTGAATTTTTCCATATTGAATGCTTTGCAAGGGAACCAGTGAAAAAATAGCGGTACTTTTTGAATTATTCTTTCCGATTTATTTTGCCAACATCATAAGCAAACAGTAAGCATCATCAAATGATATATTACGGCACAAGGTTTTGAAAAAATGGACAACGTAGCTTAGAAAATGTTTGTGCTTATTCAGTTAAAGCGGAGTGTATAATACATTATATGTTTAATTAACAATTGGGTAAACAATTGAAGAAGTAGGAAAGAAAAACACAAATAAAGCAAAGGCAGAACTAAAACAAAAAAATAAATAAATTTCATTCAACTAAGAAACACAAAACAAAATCTCATTGAGATCTTTAAAATAAAGACGAAAGTAATTGATTCAATGGATCTTTAGTTAATTTATGCTATACTCATGGTCATATTCCAATTATCAATTGAATATGACCACTGAATATACCACTAATCTAGTGGTATATTAATCTTGACTTATAGTTTGTAACATACCTTAATAGTGCCCATGCCCATAGTAGGCCACCTTATTGGTCACCACGGTTTACGATATCACCTTAACAAATGAAAATAGTAGACTCTCCTTAGTGCCGCCGACTATGTCCTGAAGAGGATGAAACAGCTGAATTAATTTTTTATAAATGTCAAGCCCTCAATGGAATAAGAACGAATATCTTCTTCAGGGAACAACGGAGTTCCGAAGATATAAAGAAATCTTCTGTCGGTAAAAATGTTTGCTTTATACGTAAAGTAGAAGCTCTATTAGCCTAAATATTTGCTGGTCCCTACGGCACAAATGATCTCATAGGTCGAAGAGCCTTGGAGAGCCAGAAGTTTAATAAAAAAAAATATTGCCCGTAGACCCCTAAAAGTTACTACAATCGTGATCAGCATCGATAGTAATGACTGTCCGTATGCCCGTCATTCACTACAACATAGGCCGTAAAACTCGAACTAGAAAGCTGAAATTTGAACTCTATACTCTCAAGGGGCCAGAAGTAATCAAGTGAAAACATTTTTCACTCCCACAATCTCAAAAAAAAAAAAACAAAAAAAATCGAACTTTGAACTAGAAAGCTGAACTTTTAAATAAAATGCTCGTGTGTTAAAATTTTTAAAATCCGCCACGCTGACCCACTGTGCCATTGAAGCGACACGGTTCAGTTCATACTTGAAATGGGGTTTTGGTTGTTTCTCGGTTTTTAATGAACATGTCAGCATTTTGGTAAGCTCCTGTAAGTATATTATATAATTAAATGTGAATGAAGTGTTCTGCCATGCCCACCTTTAATCGGCGTTTATTTAAAAAAAAAAAATATTTTTTTGATAAAATCCTTTATATGTTGTATGTATATGTAGATCGTTTTTAACTATTCACTCTTACTTACATTTTTGCCACACCCACTTTATGAGCGATAGTTATAGGATAGGGGATTCAACAGTTCCCCCAAGCGGACTGTAGCCTTACCCAAAATTATTTAACCCAATTATTATTTCGTTAGAGGTTTAAAAGTGGTACCACCTGCCAATATTGGATTCTTTTATAATGGTTTTAAGGTGTATTCTTTTATCATACAAGTGAAAACAGCCTGTCACAATGTTTATGAACTCCAAAAGGAAATGAAAAAAAAATTAAATCGTTTTGCGTTGTTTCGCGGAAAATGCTTTGAGACTTTTTCAGCAGACTGTATCACACATGAATGCTAAACGCGCAGCCTGAAGAAAAGCAAGTCCCCTCGGATGGGCCGGATGTTTATACGGTTTTCTTTTAAAAACCGAATGAAAACATTATATAAGTCGTATTCTTTGTTTTGGAAGAGCTTAAAATAAAATCATCTCCAGAATGGTTAAACTGAGACATTGATAAGCTGGGCTTAAAGGATGTAAAGCAAAATAAGAAAAAAAAAATATTTTAGAGTTAAGTGTTATCTTTACAGTCATTCAATAGTTTTATCCAGGTTGAATGCATCTCCCGTGCAGAAAAGAGCTAAGAATATAACTGCAGCGCCGTAAAAAGCGTCTAAGGGGGAAAAGCCACATCTAGGCAATTCTAACATCCAGGTGAGCCCAGCGACACATTTAACATCTTTAAGCTTTCCCGCAAGTGTGCATACAAATCCGTGGGTTGACACGACTGGACATCACCGTTGTAAAAGGTCGACCAAACAATCATCAATAATGGAAGCATGCACGTGTAGAAATCGTAAAAAATGCAGCTCACTGCTGGATCACACAAATGCAATAACACAAGCATTTGAATGAACTCAGTGATGAAATGAACTGAAACCAGGAAGCCTGCCAATTTTTATTGAGACAAAATCGGCGAACCCCCCATGCGGATCAATATGGCTGCAGTAAGGGTTATGATCCTTTTAATCCTGATCATAACCTCGACGTAGGGGAAAAAGAAGAGGATCCAAGTTTTATGTACTTGACTTTGAGAATCTTGGAAACTTTTGAGGAACACATATATAAACCAGTTTAACTGTTATCGAATGTAACGTATAGAAAGTATCATTGTAATGCCATAACTTTAAATAAATTAAGACAACAGGTATCTCCTTAAAATGCTATAAATAATTAAACGTGCTATAATAATACAAATACCTACCTCCGGTAAACATAAAAAGTAACGGCGATTGATTGGATTCGATAAAATAGGTATCCACGGTCTTTTAGACATTCTGTGATGCTACTGAAAAATCCATAAAATATTTGCAGGAAAACGCAGAAAGATCTGGGGTCCGCTTGATGAAGTTGGGGTCGTCTTTACCATGAATTGCAAAAACTCTAATTACTAATAGTTTTAATAAGTGCCCTAAAAAATTTAAGTCAACCATCCGAATGCTTCAACCACACACAGGTTTTATAAATATGTAGTCTGCTTTAGATAATAGATTAACCTAATAAGTTAGCGTCAAAATGAAAATGCCTTCATTAGGTACACAACATTTATATAGAAAGTTTATAAAGCCGAATCGCGTTACATTTATAATTATTTGACAAAAATCACTGAATATTAAATATTTTCAGGAAAAAAAAAGAAAAACAAACTACAAAGCTTAGTATCTAGCTGCGATACATTTTTTGATCTTAAACTAGTTAGGAAAAATATTAATAGCCACACTCGAAGTTTAATATGGTTTTGGATCTCCTGTGGAGAATTCATTTGATGGTGTCTGCTTTTCAGGCGGCAGCAAAACTTGATGCCTACTACAATGGAGGAGTGCCGCTTTATGTATGAGACAAGAAATTAGGTTAATGGTCGAATAAGAAATCATTTACATTCAGGATCAAATTTAAATTGCATAAAAATTATTACGCGATATTGAACCAGAAAGGGAAACGTGGTAGGTAAGCTATGATTAAATTGTAATAAGCAAACAAGAAAGTTAGGAGCAAACTTTACACTTTTGTTAATAGACCGTTCGGCTTGTCTCGTGTTTCTTATGAATAAGCAAAAAAATAAAAAAAAAACATTATCCTATTTGTTTATTTTTATTTTCCTGTTTTTCTTTCCCACATACAGCTGGCCAAATGAATATAGTCAATAGTCATCCCTGAAATCCACCCAAGTTATTTTCATTGACAAAACTTGATTATTAATAATATGTCTTAGTATAGGTTCAGAGATACCAATTGAAAATTACAAAAGGTCGCAAAAAATTAGCTTCAGGAAAAAAAATCCCTATTTAAAAAAAAAATGTTAGTATGTTGCGGAGAGCTTTTTTTTAGTACAACGTGTATTACAAAATAAACAGAACGGCCTATATAGAACAATATAGGTACATATTGTCAATATTTGTGCATGCTGACTACGAGCACAGGTCCCTGTTTTGGTGCAGGAAATGAACTTCACGGGCAATAACTTCACATGGGCAAAAACTTCTGCTTACAGAATAACTTCGCATATGAAAGTCAAATTATTGCCACCTCATGGTGAAGTTTTTGCCCAAGTGAAATTATTGCCCGTAAAGTTATTTCCCTGCACCACTTCCATGTCATCAGCATAGCTGGAGATGGTAGCTGTAGTGCTCTATTACCTTTGAGTTTCATTTTAATCTATACGCAGTTCCCCACAAATTTATGCCAGCTGCAACTAAGAACTGTCAAAAGATCATTATTTTGCTATTCATGTTGGCGGTTTAAATTGTTTTACTTGCATTTAAATTCTGTAAGCAGAAGGCTGATTTCCGCTTTTAATCTGGGTTGATTTACCTGTGCCAAACCGCACTGGTCTTGAGATAGCCGTAATATTTTCGCATTCAGCTATCTCATACCCGTTCAACGATCTTCATGGTGTGTGACATCAGGTTGATTGAACGGTATCGCATTTTCCTTTGTACAAAGAAAGAAGAAGACGTACCTTCACTGGTAAGGCATTGGATCGCCTCTCATCAGTTTGGAGATGAGAATTATGAGCCATTTGGACCCGATGTCAGCCATCTTTTTTCAGAACTCAGATGCTACCTCGTCCGGCGCAACTACTTTTCGTTTTTTTTGAGTCTTTGACCGCATTCCTAACTTCTTAAACAGTAATGCCGTGTACTAGGAACGGCTATCGGCAAATATATATCCGAGAAAATTTTTCATTTAGAAGCCCTTCACAATACTGTTGTCTTCTGCGGCAATCAAAATAATATGCGTGATGAATTGTGTTAATGGCGGAAATTAACTCATTCACAATAATAGATAGTTCGGAAAACCTGCTTTTGCTAAACAATACAAAATATATTGATATTAAAACATGGGAACGGGCTACAGTCCGCTTGGGCGAACTGTTGGATACACTATTCTTATTCCTATCCCTCATAAGTGGGTCTGACAAAAGCCTTAGTATGGTTGAATTGTTAAGAACGCTCTACATATTTTGTTATATAACATTTAAAGGATTTTATCAAAAAAAAAAACGAAGCTTTTGTAAAAAAAACGCTTCCTAGCTCAAACTTTGGTTTTTCAATAAAATGTTTTATTTAATTGTGGGCGTGTCTGTAGGCGGATTTAAAAAAAATTAACACATGAGCATAAAGGCCCCTAGAGAGTATATAAATATTATAAATTTCAGGTCCCTAGCTCAATTTATGGTTTTTCAATAAAATTGTTTTATTTAATTGTGGGCGTGTCAGTGGGCGGATTTTGAAAATTGTATATGCCGAGCAGTTTTAGGAGTCATAGATCATATATAAAACATAGACTGTAACCCGTCAGTCCGCTTGGGCGAACTGTTGGATACCCTATTCTTATTCCTATCCCTCATAAGTGGGCGTGACAAAAGTCTAAGTATGGTTGAATTGTTAAGAACGCTTTAAATATTTTGTTATATAACATTTAAAGGATTTTATCAAAAAAAACGCTCCCTAGCTCAAACTTGGGTGTTTCAATAAAATTGTTTTATTTAATTGTGGGCGTGTCCGTAGGCGGATTTAAAAAAAATTAACTCATAAGCATAAAGGACCCCTAGAGAGTATATATTATAAATTTCAGCTCCCTAGCTCACTTTGAATTTTCAAAAAAAAAAAAAAAAAAAAAAAATTGTGCGCGTGCCAGTTGGCGTGCCAGTGGGCGGATTTTGAAAATATTTACACGTGAGCATAAAGGGCCCATAGAGAGTATATATTATAAATTTCAGCTCCCTATCTCAAACTTTGGATTTTCAAAAAAATTGCTTTATTTATTTGTGGGCGTGTCAGTGGGCGGATTTTGAAAAAAATTTATCCCGAGCAGTTTTAGGAGTCATAGATCATATATAAAAAATTTCAGCTTTCTAGCTCAAAATTCGATTTTTTCCAAAATTTTGTTTTTTTGAGTTTGTGGGCGTGTCTGTGGGCGGATTTCAAAAATTCGTAAACTTGATTATTTCGGGACCCTAGAGAGTATATGGTTAAAATTTCAGCTCTCTAGGCCCCGTTTAAAGGCCTAATTTTTGCCGACGGACGGACGGACGGACGGACATGGCTAGATCGACATTACTATCGATGCTGATCATAAATATGGTAACTTTTAGGGGTCTACGGGCAATATTAAGGTATGTTACAAACTATGCGTCAAAATTAATATACCCTTAGAATAGGGTATAAAAATGCCATTTGAACAAAAACGTCGTCGCTTGGTCGCAAATCCGAAAAAAAATATCAACATTAGTATCGTAGTGGTAAAACTCCTATAGATAGTACATATATAGGTACATATATATAGGTACATATTAGACTAAATAGTGTTAGCAAACATTCAATGTGTTCCATTACACATATATATAAGATTTTGGTTCCTTCGCAAAGGCTGGTCCAGATGTCGACGAGCGAATGTTAGACGTTAACTATTGTGTCTGACAGGTGAGAATTTTGATGTGTACAGCGATGGGCTTAAAGAGTCACACAAAACAGCGCTTATCGTAAATGGCGACTAGTGGCTCTAGCGACATATTTCTTTTATAATTTGCGCGTGCAAAATGGATTTTAGTACCCTTATAATGTATACAGTTTCACAGCACGGTCATAAAGAAAAATGGGAAGTAGGGAGGACTAGAAATCGATGCACATTGGTTTTGAATGTTTGTGAATCATTATTATGTAGGAAAAACAGAGCCTGGTAGAGCTTTCCACATTCGTGCTGTACGGCTACATTTCCTGTGCATTTCACTTTAAGTCCGAAAGTAGGCTTGAGGGTGAACTGATGTGCATTCTTAGTATGTCGGGTATTGCAACTGGCTATTTCGTTCTGGTGGAAATATCGATAAAATAACATAGCAAAACGCAGCGATAGGCAGAGCAAATTGCTCCAATGACTAAAAGAGTCAAGCGATTTCGCGATATCTTGATCGCGAGTTTTTGTATTCTGTCAAATAGCTAAAAATATGTGATTGCGGCAGGGGACTAGATATGAGAGTTGTGCTCAAGTTTGGGGCGAATAAACGCCTTATAAATAATAGCCAGATGAGAAGGGGGGAAATATTTCTTGCATTGCTTATGTACGCATAGATATTTCGCAGAGTTCTTGGCGACATCGAATATGTGGAAATTGGAATGGAAGTTGTCGTTTTCACATTAACTATAATGGATAGTCTTCTAGTTTCAGCGACGCTAGTGCCATTCATGGGTAATGGCTGAATGAAAAATGTTGCGATTTCGCTTTAATGAAAGAAGCATTAAATTCCACCATTTTGATTAAACTCCACTGATCTATGCTCTTAAGATCGGATTAAATGAGCTAATGAGCCGTTCCAGTTCCACACATGAGGGGAGTGAACCAGAAAACGAATATGAAAAGCTAAGGTTACTGTTATCAGTGAAGGAATGAATTGGATTACAAGCTACGAACAGGAGAGTATTTCTAAAAATGAGAAAGAGGTTTGGGAACGAAACGTAGGAACAACAGCATTTTTGGTGAGCTGCAGGCTTGAATCTATCCAAAACATCTTGAATTGAACGATTCAAAGATATCTAGTCCATTAAGGAAGAGTTACATCGATTCCTTATGCACGCATTTTTGACAAGAGAGCAGCTTGGTGCCAAACTCTGCCAAACAGCTCTGAGTTATAAATTTTGGTTCCACTTTTTTACTTTGCCGGAGAGGAAGAACATTTCTTCAGAACGATAGTGGAAATAACATCTGGACCAGACAATGCACATGTGCGAAAGTGGATTTGTCCCATGCAGTATTCTACGCGCTCGAGTACAGGGGTAATATAGGAGCGTTGAGCTAGGAGCAAAGTAAACGGCAAACAGATTTGCTTTATCTATAGAGCTGACAGCTAGCAAATGAGTGTCGGGATGGATGACGAGGCGGAATCCTTGATGTTTTTTACAAACGACCAACGACTTTGTTGTATCTTTCGCCTCAACTTTTAGTCGTAGGAGAATCTAACGATTAGTGCGACTAGTGTGGGCATTTCAGCCATTTCTGGTTCGGTTAAACTTTTTTCGATTTTCCTCAGATGGGTTGGCCGAAATATATGACCGAAAGCTTACCTCTTTTAACCTGATAGCCTCCTTGCAGCTCGACTCACACCACACGTATTTCTTGGGTTTAATACTTTTTAGCCTGTCAGGTATGAAAGATTTCATGTTCAGGTAAATTATGTTAAAATTCTCAAAGAAACCGTTTAGTTTTTCCCAATGAGTTTTCTCGTATTGCCATACGGTTTATTCAGGGGTTTGTTCTTTAACTATGTGGTTGGAGTACGAGAAATCCTCTGATATGGTTCGTTTACAGCGTATATTTCAGGATGTGAGGCTTGACTACTTATGTCCACTATTCATGTCGGCTCGTTAACAAGCTGAGAAGAGGATTCACCTCAGCAGAGCATAAGCAAAAAACCGAGCCCCTGCTAAGAATTAAAAATGTAATCGACTTCCCCTTTTAGACAAACTGCCGCATTTGCAGTTCAAATTTAAATTTCATTCATTCCACATCATATAATCTATAAAAATATCGAAACAAATCGCCTACTACTTTCCTGGGACATTCACATTGTGGTAGGTTAGTCCACCCTATCCCATCGTAAAATGATTTTTTTTTTATTTCAATCAATTTCCAATTGAACACTACTTTTGCTTACGTTGCAATTCTCTCTTTCTCTCTCTGTGTCGTATTCATATATCATATGTACCTATATGATAAGCAGTCTTGACAACATCATAACTGAAATTGCTTATGCAAATGCCAATCGAAAACATTTTAATAAATCCCCCCGAAATTCCTCGTCGTTATTATTTTCCAATATCGCTGTTGCTGGCAGCACAAAACTCGTGCAATAATTCACTATACATTGTAGATGACTAGAAATAAAGGCACACTACGACCCAGTATACAAGTACCTGTGCATGAGAGAAAATGAAAATGGCGATGTGCTAAGATTGATTTTTCCTTCCGGCTGAGGCGTGCAAAACTCAAAATCATATCTCTGGAGTAAGTCATTTCTCCTGTGGATATAAAGAAATAACTTGCAACTGTCACAACACCTTATTTTGTATGTATCCGAATGTCACTTTCCCGAAACAGAGAGGCACATTGAAAACGATCACATCACTTCCCAAATCCATGAGTAGATTATACATACTACCAACCAAGAACGAGCATCGCCACTACAAATCCATGAAACCAATTTCAGTTTGAATTACCATCGGAAGATAAGGTGTCTCAAACATTAACTGCAATCCTCCATAATGCCAATGCCACCCACTAGGACAGATTGTCGCTGTTGAACAAAATCTACGAGTATCTACTGCAAAAAGTATCGGAAATCTGGAAAAGTAACAAACGTAATGTATACAATTCCCATAAGAGTGCTGGAAGTAGCTAGTACCCACAAGAAAAGAAAAAAAAAATAATAATTTCGAAAGGAAAATTGAAAAATGAAACCTAAAAAGTTGCCCTACTGCTGCGGTTTTCAATGCAATGGACATCTGTTCAACACTGCAACGAACACAGTGGAAGGGGTGGCATTCATAATCTGATTCTTGCGTTGTAAAAGGTCAGTTTATTAACAGAGTCTTGCCCCGACACCACTGGAATGGCATTCGTCATTCGTCAACGTACACTTTGTGGGATGTTTTTCAGACGTTAAAATTCTATTTTTACGGCACTTATCTTCTTGATATTGAGATACATAGGTATTGTAAGACCTGCAAAATATTTAAATGCGTTTCACAGATGCGGAGCAAAGTGACTTGTACATGAGTTTATTTTGCTGAAACTAAATGATAGCTAAGTCGTTGCATGTTGATCTTTAAAAGAATTGTTTTTCAGGAATCATTAGATGTATTTCAAAATAGCAAGCAGTAAACAGACAGAATATTTTTTATTGGAAAAAACAAGTACTCATTTGATGTAGACACTGCTATAGTAACATTCGTGAATTATTGCAAAACATTCAATAAACATTTTCTTCCGCGGGATGGTACCTAGTTATAGTTATTTCTTTAAATCTTCGCAGTGGTGAGATATCTACACAATACATAAAATGTTTCTAAGAAACCATTCAAGGTTAATACTTTAAAATGATTATACGGAATCACAGTGTTGAGTAAGGTTTTACAGCGAAAAACTAAATATTTAAAAATTATTTTTTTCTGCTGAAAATACACTCCTTTTCACTTTTCACAGGTAGTTTTTTTGTTTAATTTGACGACAATTTCTAACGCCTTCGATAATCTGGGAAAAACCAAATGCAATATGAAAAGGCTATATTATGTTTATGGTGTAAAAAAAACATTGGGATAAGGTAGATAAATTCAATTTTTCCCAATAATGTCAAAAAATCAGTTCTTTTTTCTTTCCACTTGATTACGAACATGAATTTATCTATTTAACCCAATTTTTCCTAAAAGATAAACATAATATAGCCTTCTGCCACATTGAATTTGGCTTTTCGCGGGTAATCGAAGGATTTAAAAAATGTAGTAAAATTAAATCAAGAAACTACCTATTCGCAATTAAATGAAAAGGATTGTATAATTTATTAACACCCTCAAAAAGACTAGTGACAAGTCCCCTTCGTATATTTCTATTTTCTTCTGTTTTAACGATGAGGTTATGATCGGAACTAGAGTGCTCATAATCCGTCCACTTCAGGGCAACCATAGTGGTCCACCTGTGGGCTACAGCACTTATTTGACTTGAGAAAGTATCGGCGGGCCTGATGATTTTGAATCACTTCGCCACTGAGGACAGTCAAATGCTGGTGTTCTTGCATTTGTTTGATTCACGAGTTTTTATGCCTGCATCTCTTCTGCGATTAAATGATTGATTGATACTGGCTTTTCGGCGGTATTTGTAGGATGTCTCCTTAGAACATGACAGTACCAACTAAGCCGGTTCTTAAAAAAAATATTTCGGAAAATGGTTTTTTGACATGAAGACTCCCAAGGATCTTTGAGTAAATTTGAGATCGGGCAACACAGTATTCTGTCTTTTTGCACTTATACCCAGAAATACAACCGCCGAATATTATAACGGTGCCATGACATAACATAAGGCCATATTTGAACGTTATATTAAAGCGTCATTTAGATATATTTTTTTGCGATATAGGGCAATGTGTGTGTTGATGTTGTTAATAACAAAAACATCCTTTGGCGGTTTCAATATGAATAAGAAATGATGCTAGAATGAAAAAAATAATTTTGCGCGCTTTTCATTCTTAAATTTGGTTTCAAGTGCAATCTGATATGTAAGGCCCCAAATAAATCAAAGCGGAAAGGGGTCATATGTAAATATTTTCAAAATCCGCCTACTGAGCCCACAATTTAAAAAAAAACTTTTTTTGAAAATCCAAAGTTTGAGCTACGGAGATGAAATTTAATATATGTACTCTCTAGGGGGCCCTTTATGCTCATGTGTAAATATTTTCAAAATCCGCCCACTGACACGCCCACAATTTAAAAAAAAACTTTTTGAAAATTCAAAGTTTGAGCTAGGGAGCGGAAATTTATAATATAACTCTCTAGAGGCCCTTTATGCTCATGTGTTAATTTTTTTTAAATCCGCCTACTGACACGCCCACAATTAAATAAATCAATATTATTGAAACACCCAAGTTTGAGCTAGGGAACATTTTTTTCGATAAAATCCTTTAAATGTTATATAACAAAATATGTAGAGCGTTCTTAACAATTCAACCATACTTAGACTTTTGTCACGCCCACTTATGAGGGATAGGAATAAGAATAGGGTATCCAACAGTTCGCCCAAGCGGACTGTAGCCCGTCCCTATGTTTTTTTTGTATTTTGACTGAAAAGTATGTAGGTACACATACAACATATTGAACAATTACATACCAAATAAATAAGAGACATATTATTTTTAACGTAACTGTTACAAAGAAGTTCAGACATATTAGAACGTAATTCGTTGATTTTCGTTATGATTTTCCTCTTCCCAAACATCAAGAGTAGAACTTTTACATTTGTCTTTGAAGTCTTCTTCACACCAGCTGTGTATGTTGTTAGTATCTACATCGTACAAGAAACTTTCGCGCAAATGCCAACAACAACGATGAACGATGCATAGAAGACGAACAATTATCCGCTACGACTCGCGCGCCACTTATTCTACGTTGATGGTTTTATGTCAAAAACTTTCATGCCAACAACTACTGTACAAATTAATTTAATATTAATTAATATCTGTGGCATTGTCGCATACTGTTTTTAATTGTGTTTTTTTTATTAATTTGTTGTAAGCCAAACGGCTGCACCGCCACATATGTTAGTTTGTTTAGCCTCTTGCCCAAGTGCATGATTTGATCTGTTACATATTGTAAGTTAATAAAACTACAATCCTTCACGCATGTGCCAACAGCAAATGAACTAAGAACCGGGAGAATGAAGTACGAACCCACAGAAGACGAACATAACGTACAACATTGATTTTTATATATTAGAATCAGATCCTATCTAAAGTACTGTGTGAACGTCTCAAGCCGTTCTGCAACACACTTATCGGCGAGTGCCAGTGTGGCTTCCGGCCCGGCAGTTCGAGAATTGACCAAATCTCCACACTAAGGCAAATCCTGGAAAAGGCCAACTTTAAAGCCGCATATGATAGCATTAACCGCCAGGAGCTCTAAATGACGATAGACGAGTTTGGGATTCCCGCAAAACTGATCCAGTTGTGTCGCGTGACGCTGGAAAACACGCGGTCCAATGTGCAGTATGGAAACAGTTCTTCCGACAGAACAAACATCTGTCCACCGACTAGGATGAAACGTCACTGTTTATAGCAGCAACTTCGAGGTAGTAAGATAGTTCACCTACCTCGGAGTAAACATCAAATCCACAAATGACACCTTAGTGGATATCGGACGCAGACTTACCCAAGGAAACAGTTGCTACTTCGGTTTGGCGAAAGAAATGGGTTCAAAACGGGTTACTTGGGAGACCGAGTATACGCCTTACAAAACAAAGATACTGTTAGTTATGCTTTACGGCGCCGAGTGCTGGACGATAAGCAGGAAAGGCAAGCTAATTTGGGGTTCTTTCGAAAGAAAAATACTTCGTCAGATATTTGGTTCTGTGTGCTAGGGGGCTAATGATCAGAATATTAAAAGCATAGTCCATAAACCTAAAATGCGTCGACTACATTGGCTCGGCCACATCGAGCGAATGGACAATAATGCGGCCAGGTTCGAAACGACAAGGAAGTCCGAACCTCCGTTTTAAAGACCCAGCCATCGCGGATGCCAGAGCGATGGGTCTGGACAACTCGAAGCAGCGTGACCGATAATGCCAAATATTGATTCATTTATTTAACAAACCTAAAAGGTCTTATTTAATGATTTGTCGCTTTGATTGCTTGGGGCATTGCGATTAGTGGGTAATTAGATAAACAAAATAACTTGAAGAAAGTGACATTATGATGCTATCGCAAAGTACCATAAGGTTAAACGAAACGTTCAGCAAAACTTCGTCTTGATCAACATAACCTTCGATGCTGATCGCAAATATATCAAGTTCTAGGAGTCTACGATAAATATAAAAGAATGTTAGTACGAGTACAAACATTCCAAATAAAGGTTCGTTAATGCATTCGAAAAATGAAATAACAAATGGATATGTCAAGAAAGCCTGAACTCAACATGGCAGAGGTGAATCCAGCCCAGAAGTCTGAAATCTGGAACGAAGATAGTTCAGCAGTAATCGCTTGAACGCTACCTTAGAAGCTTAAGAAACACTAATCAATAGCTATCATGTTCTTATTTAGGATACGGATAATCCTTGAAAAATGCGAGATCATTTGATATACCTCGCTTACCCAGGCGGTCCCTGAACAATGAAAAGCTTTTGCTGAGATAGTGAAGCCTTTCATACCCCTTGATTCCTGACGTGCATTTTCAATTCTCGAGAACAAGCGCTTTGGTGTTCACGACGGATCTTCGTCTTACACCAGGGGATAGGACTTGAAATTAATTCTAATCAAAATCTCACCGTTAAAGAATAATAATAATAAGTGTAGTTTGAACTACATCACATTGATTATCCATTTAATTGTTTTAGTTGTCAGTGAATAAGTTTGAGAAGTTTTCGTGTCCGTTTAACACTAAAAAGCAACTGATGTTATTTCCCATTGTGTGAACCAACATTATTAATGTTCAACAAAACTTTTCCAACCCGACGAAAGTTTCTTACAAAACAGCATTTACTTTAATAACGAAGCTTTGCCCTACCATGCTGTTATCAGACCAGAGACTTAGTATAGCCTGTAAAATGATTTTCTATTTATACATTTTTTAATCACTCATCAGCTGAATCGTTATATTCCATAGATCTGATCTCTTAATTGAATCTCTAATCACTCTTTCGGTTTGGGATGGGATGCCTCTGAAAATAGATGCAGCCAAACTTTATGTGTATATAAATATTACTTACTCCCAATCTGTCCGTATTTCGCAATTTGACAGTGCCATTCAAATGAAAAATAATATCTTACATCTCGTTTAGTGTTAGAAAAGACTCAAAATACCCAAAAGACAACATATTTGTCGATCACAACTAATTATCTTGGTTCGCAAGGCGAATGTCTGTTTATACATTACTGCGATTTGTCTAAAGGAAAAGATTGGGTTTTGAAATTTATATGGCATACATAATGAATGACAGATGTGGTCATACTTAAGACGTTTGTGTGATCACTTTCCAGAATATCTAATTTTAAATTTAAGAAACATTTTTATGGTAGCATTTTGTATGAAAAATGTTACAGCTGTGGGAAGTGGGCTAATATACATTTTCTCACAACCAAATTATTGCGAACATACGTTTTGTTGTGTATTTGATTTCAATTCTATTAAATTAAGTAGGGGCGCGTTTTCGACATAAACATTGTTTTTGGAAAGAAACTTTAAGGAATAAGATGTGTGACAAAATGCAAATGAACTAGTTTCCGGCCGCTTTTCTTATTTTCTTCTCTTAGGAAATGCGAACTTATAACGCCAAACTTACGTGCCGGGATACGTTCAGATAACTGCAGTATTTTTGAGATTGGTTTATTTACATAATACACAACCAGATTTTTGTCGAAACGTGCTTACCGGAGCAGCTGGCACGAGCATAAAAACAATAGTACACATGTAGCAAACAAAAATAAGATACATAGCTATTATGTACCTGTATCTACAAAACTAACACAATCACGAAGAAAACAAACAATTTAAGACACCGGGGCATTGTTACGCAGAACATTTTAAAGTAAAATATGCTTCTCCAAACGATAGAAGCTTTTGGATTTCATCAACAATAATTTATGTATGTCTGGGCACTGACGCAGAAATGAATGTTGTAATTATTCTAGCCTTCTGAAGTTCGTTCTAGATGGACAAGAAGTGGCGATAAGTTATCTTTTACGATGTAATGGGTGTGTCTTCAAAAACATTGAATTCATGTCTGTTTAAAACTTACAAAATGATAAAGACCTTACCCAATCTATGTAAGGAAAAGTTTTTTTTTTACTAATCATCGCTGTAGTTCTAATACCACATAATCCAAAAAAGTGGGTTTTTATTATTTTGATGCAATTTTTTTATAATTAGCTATCGTTCCGGATCTAACGGAACTTACCTCGGTGACGCCTTTTAAATATTTTAAAATGTACAGCCAAAAATGCCGATACCTCGTATCCCAATATGCAAATTTGTTGCCGTTGTTGTTGTAGTTAATCCATATTGTTGCATTCTATTTCGAAAAATTCAAAAATAATGGTATTGAATAGTTTTTCCATTTGATTTAGTAATCTACTTTGGTTAATATCTAAGCAACCTCGTGAAATCCCTTTATGTATTTTTCATACGCATTGAAGTAAACAAATAATATCACTGGTAAACTAATAATATCACTGGTTTCCGAGCAGACTAATGGTATTGATTTGAACCGTCGAGTGTTGGAACGTGATAGTGTGGACGAAAATAATGTTGTGCCTGATGTATTGGAGGAGGATGTGTGAGGTACATCATAATTTTTCATGAAAAGGGCTCTTTTGGCTATAATATGCCATGATAAGAATAATAAATTCTTTGATATCGACATAAATATTGCTGAATATGTTTAACGATGAGAGCATGATTGATAAGGTCTCAAACATAGTTCTTGAGTACGCTAATAAAGAAATGAGCCTATCACCAGCACAGTGACTTCATCACCAAATCAAGAAGGTAGGAACTCATAGAGACTATTATTCTTCTCTTCTTGTGTCAATGTGTCTTGCGATTATGACCTTTCTAATCCCTTTATAAGTTTTAGACTACCATAAGTGAAGCTTTAATAAGGATCCTGACTACAATTACTATATGAAGATTCGAGAGAATGTGAAGTGTCAGCCAACGAAAGGGAAGATGTAAGTCTTCGTGCTGCGATGGGGAGTACAGGAACGTCAAAACGGAAGAGTGCAACGCGTACCGACGCTGATGCAAGTTTAAGCTTTGCACGGCATTTTTTTGAATCATTTTCCAAAAGTTTTATCACACTATGCAAGAGCTTCTTCTTCTAATCTAATTTCCAAGATTTTAGTTCAAAGCATTAATAAACTGCATTATTTATATTTTAAGGCATGTAAGGCAGAATACCACAAACCTATATCGAGCAATATGTGTATTGAAATTAATTTATCTATTCATCCGATACTAAACAAAAAGTGTAATACATAAGGTAGGCAAGGAATGACATTATATAGCAAAGGGATCGTGCATGGTTTGAATAACTCAATTTAAAAATCAAATACGCTATTTTAAATCCTCCAAATTTATTATACTATATACACACTTTCTTTTTGTGTATTTGTATACAACAAATTAGTTCAATCTTCTTACCAATGGAAATATGCCAAGCAAATACCCGCTAAGTCAAGAAATATTAATACCTCGGAAGCCATAACTAAGCAACTACACAAGTCTAATACCTCGTAACCCACGATATTAATGAATCCACAATACTCAAATGTAAGACGAGTAAATTTATAGGTTTTCATTATCCCTATAAACAGTTTCTTGCGCCTCCTGAAAACTTGACTTTCCTGGGTTACGAGGTATTAGACTACAGCGACGATATGTTGATGCAAATCTGGTTTGTAAAAATTACAGTTTATCCAATCTTTTGATGTGTTTGGAAAGATTTCTTACTTTTCGCCATATAAGTGACACGCAATCTTCAACATAACCTGAAAAGTAGTGCACACAAAAATGCTGCATTAAGCCTGACTTCAGCGTCATGTTTTATACAAACATGTCAATTGAATTAGTGATATTGATATTCTCTTCGTCATTAAAGGCACATAAATAAAGAAATTACAACCTAAGAATCGAAATCGTTTTCTTTTCCTTTTTTTAAATTGTTTGTTTTTTCTTTGAATTTAATTTGATTGTTTATATTTATATAGTTTACCTTAGTCATACTTTTGTCTTTTCTTTTTTAATGTAATATAACAACACATATAGGTATTTTCAGATTTTTTTGTACAAAATTCACATTTATAACTTGAAAGATTTAGAAAGGCTGTAATAAATGTTGTTACTGGTGAATAACTATGGAATCTGCATTGCGGACTGACAGCAAACACGTGCCTACCCTCAAATTGAATTGAATTAGTAACGAAACAATCACGCTCGTTATGAAGTACTTTTTTTTACTTCATACTGGTTATCCTAGGAAAACTAGATACATAAATCCTTTCACTTGCAGACAAAACCTGCAAATATGGTACCTACATTTTGTACCTCAAACAAAATATTATATGACCTCGATTTTATGACCTAATCTGTATACTACCAAATCGTCGGCATACGCTATAGAATGTCTGAGTGAACCCACCAGATCACTCGTGTAAATGTTAAACAGGATCGGAGAATTTACCGCCGCTGTAAACCATTTTTTTATTTCAAAGATTCTGCTTGAAGTCATGTTGCCACATTTGACAACGAATTTCTTTCTCAAACGCATATTATAAATTACATTAAGCAAAGGTTTGTGCATCCCCCGCCTGGCCAACTTGTAGAAAAGTCCCTCTAATCATACGGTATTGAAAGCCTTCTCAAAATCAACAAGTCAAGCACCCGTGCAATGGTTCTTGCATTTATTCCACTGACTGTCGGGAACCAGGTTCGACGCGGCATGAATTGTGTCATGCCTATCCTGGAACCCTACTGGTTGTCCGGAATTATGTTATTGTCCTGGACCCACTTCAAAGAGCTCTATTCACAACTTTTTCAAAGACCTTGCTAATATTCGGAAGTAAACGAATCGCCCGGAGTTTGGCAGGGTTTGTCTTTTTTTTATCTTTTTTCGGGATAGGGTTTACCGCAGCTACATTCAAAAACGCCGGATGTGCATTATTCACGGCATTGTTAAACAGCGTGGCGAAAATATCTACAGTTTCCAGAGGCAGGTGTCTCAAAACGACGTTTGGGTCACCATCCACCCCCGCCGACTTTTTATTTTTTAGTGAATCGAAGATGAACAGAAGATCATCCTTTGACACGAACAAGTGCGATGCATCTCGGCCATTGACGACACCTGCATTAGCATGGTTTTCATCATTGCATACGGTGAATCCACTTTCTTCTATTGGTCCTCGTCCTCGACCACAAAAAAACCGTAGTTTGAAGCGACACTTTGCGAACTTATTTCAGCAGTCAGTACTGTCTGTCTGTTCTCCGTTGTCTGGGAGAGTCGAACACAATTAATATTCGGATCCTGTTATGATCCTTCATCCTGAACAACTTATTAATCTCTGGGAACATATTCGGACGGGAGGTTTTAATAGCCCGAATTGTATTGCCCCAATACAGACTTACAGATATTCTGTAATTTGTGTTAATCAGCTGCTTCAGGATTCGGATCACTGACTTCAGCATCCATACCTCCGGGCAGTTGTGGCAAGTAAAGTGTGCAGCCGTTTTACCCTCGAGAGCTGTCAACTTTTCTGTCGGTATAGTGCGTCGATATAGTAGGGATGCCTTCTGTCTGGTCGTCATCGAAACGCGTTACCCGAGGAATTGTTCGTTCCATTGTTCGCGTCTTTCATTTGCAATAAATGCCGACCAATGTCATCAATTGTCATGTTACTCTTTGTCGATGGGTCGATCCCACTCGAACGTATATCTCGCTTTAACAATCTGGAGAAGCGCGACCATTGTGCCCTTCGATAATCGAATGAACACACTGCTTCATACTCCTCCAGCAGCGTTTGCTGATTCGGAATCCGTATTGCGGCGGCGAGTCCGTAGTGGTCACTAACGTACTCAACGCACGCAAACAGTTCCGCTTGTTTTGATCTGTGTTCGTCAATTGAAGTCTTGCGTCCTTTAAGGCCAAGTGCAGGAAAGTACCGCTTCTTGGGAAAGAAAGGATATCCGTCGGGTACAACTCGAGTTTAGCCGCGTTTTTTTGCACGCGGATATAGAGATAATTTGCTTGTAAAATACAACAACAACTTATCCTATATTCGCTAACTTCAGCGGGGATAGCTATAGCCGCTAAGTCCTTTATCGGGGATAAACAGTGCTTCCAAACTCCATTTTCTTTGTTTCTGATGAATTGTTGCGATGAATTTTTCAGGAAATGTCAAAGTTTAACATCCCACCGACCACTGACACATTCCGCCGAATATTTTATTCGTGATTATCCCTATTCTAAGGGTCTATATTAATTTTGACGCATAGTTTGTAACATACCTTAATATCGCCCGTAGACCCCTAAAAGTTACTGTATTTATGATCAGCATCGATAGTAATGTCGATCTAGCCAAGTCCGTCCATCCGTCCGTCCGTCTTTCTGCAAAAATTAGGCTTTTAAACTGGACCTACAGAGCTGAAATTTTAACCATATATTCTCTAGGTTCCCAAAATAATCAAGTTTACGAATTTTTGAAATCCGGCCACAGACACGCCCACAAACTCAAAAAAACAAATTTTTCGAAAAAATCGAATTTTGAGCTAGAAAGCTGAAATATTTTATATATGATCTATGACTCCTAAAACTACTCGGGAGATAAATCCGCTAACTGACACGCACACAATTAAATAAAACATTTTTATTGAAAAACCAAAATTTGAGCTAGGGAGCTGAAATTTTTAATATATACTCTCTAGGGGCCCTTTAGGCTCATGTGTAAATATTTTCAAAATCCGCCTACTGACACGCCCACAATTTAAAAAAAAAAAAATTCAAAGTTTGAGCTAGGGAGCTGAAATTTATAATATATACTCTCCAGGGAACCTTTATGCTCATGTGTTAATTTTTTTTCAATCCGCTTACTGACACGCCCACAATTAAATAAAATAATTTTATTGTAAAACCAAGGTTTGGGCTTCGTTTTTTTTTTTGACAAAATCTTTTAAATGTTATATAACAAAATGTGTAGAGCGTTCTTAACAATTCAACCATACTTAGACTTTTGTCACGCCCACTTATGAGGTATAGGAATAAGAATAGGGTATCCAACAGTT
Organism: Portevinia maculata; assembly: GCA_949715645.1. NCBI lineage: Eukaryota > Metazoa > Arthropoda > Insecta > Diptera > Syrphidae > Portevinia > Portevinia maculata. The sequence goes on from OX454527.1 coordinate 32,330,138, forward strand.
CGCCCAAGCGGAGTGTAGCCCGTCCCTATGTTTGTTTCCTTTTTTTTGCTACAAACGTGCCGTGGTAGATGATTATGATTACACATCGTTGGTTGGCCAACGAGAACAAAACCAAGTATATACATACTGCCTGGCACCAATAAATTTAGTGTAAAGCTAAAATTTATCCAAAAGCAAATTTCAACGAACTTATTTAACTTCTATATTAAATTTTTTTGTTGGTAAAGCCCAGTGTCAACAAAACAAATAACAGCAGCAATAGAGGTTGTAGGGAGTCAACCTACTCCGGAAAAAGCAACCATCAACTCCACGAATTAGACCTTAGTGTAGATACGACGCGGAGTATCTCTAGGAAAACCGTTGCTTCTTCGGATTACCGAAACAAATGGGTCCAAAACTCCTAACAATGAAGACCAAGTATAAGCACTATAAAACAATTATTCTGCCAGTTCCAGTTCTACTTTATGATGCCCAGTGTTTGATGATAAGCAGAATAGGAGAGTTGATGCTGGGCTTCACCGAAATAAAAGTTCTTCATCGGATTTTAAGTCGAGGGAAGATAGAATTTCGCTGGGCTACAATCGGGACAATTAAGGTGAGTGGGTAAATATTTATGTTTTATGAAAGTTTTTTATACGGGATACTGCCCAAGTAATTTACTTCCTTTCAAAATTCTATTGTTTCACCAAAGAATGCACCGTTTCTTAGTTTATTTCCTTAGTTTATGTCCTTAGTTTATCTCCTTCCTTATACAGCAACTAGGTTTAGAGTCACTTGAAGGTGTGTCAAGTTTGTGTCCTTTAATTTACCTTACTAGATATGCTTATGAAAAACTATTAAACTTTCTGCATGAGAAAGCACTTCAGCCAATTCTGCCGAAACAACCAATGACATCACGATGCCTACAGAACACAGAAGAACTTTTGAACAAAAAGTAAAGCAAGTAAGAAACGTCAAGGTCATCGGTCAATGCAAAACAAAGAAGTACACAACAAGTATTGCAAGAATCCCTGGATGGAAAAGGTGTGGTAGCAGTGGCTTTAGAGCAAACCGCAAAGACACCCTACCAAAGCTATTCTGTCTAGTTCCAAAATCGTTTTAAATAAAAGTAGTGGTTCCCCAAGGTAGTATTTTGCCCCTATAAAAAAAATATAATGGTTAATACCAGTGATCTCCTAACACCACCCGGAGCAAGTATACTTATTTATGAGAAGGAAATGGCAATCTTATTGGTAGAAGCTTTACAGATGCAGCTGAAAACCTTCAAGACACAAGGTCGACTTTTTTTTATATAGTGTAGTAAAGGGATTTTTCAGTATCCTTTTAATGTAAAGCTACACTGCTCGGGCGTTAAGGAAATTATGATAAGAAGATAGGGAGAGATGCCGACGCACGTTAGTTTTGAATGTTTTTAGGTGAAAGTGTGAAGTAAAAATAGAGCCTGGAAGCGCATTCCACTTTCGCGTTGTACGGCTAAGGAAAGATTCTTTGAACTTCACTGTACATCCGAATGTTTAAGGTGAACTGATGAGCACTTCTTGCATGGCGGGTATTGGGGTTGAAAAGTTTTGGGGTTGGAATGCAGCTGGCTTTTTCGATTGAGCACTTATGGTGGCCAAAATGATAAAACAACGAAATACAGGCGTTCTTGCGACGAAAACTAAGTAAGTTTCACGGTGTCAAGTAGTTCCAAATAAGTTATTGGTGCACCAGATCAGTTATGAGCGTTGTACTCTAGTTTCGGGCGGATAAACACCTTTAAATTGCAGCCAGGTCAGAAGGGGTAAGGTTAGGTTAGGTCAATGCATCGCTTAAGGGACCCTAGACATTTCGCAGCGTACTTGGCTACATCGAATATGTAGTCATTTCAACGAAAATTGTCATTAACGCACATACAAAAAATATAGTCTATCGGTTTCTGCGATGCCGGTGCCATTTATGGATAATGGCAGAGTGTGTGAGTATTGCTTTAACGACAGAAGCATTAAATTCTACCCTATTGGTTATACCTCACTGAGTTATCCTATTAAGATCGGAATTTACTGAGCTTACGTAGCTGTTCCAGTTTCACACCCTAAGATGTGGGACGTGACCCAATAAACGATATGAGAAGCTGATAATTATGTCATCAGCGAAGGAATGGAAGAGAAGAGAAAGAGAGTCTGAAACAGAACAGAGCCTTGGGGAACACCAACATTTATTTGGTGAGTTGCAGACTTGAAACCGTCCAAAACAATTTGAATTGAGCGGCCCAATCCATTAAAGAAGAGTATCATCGATTTGAAATGCACGCATTTTCGAAAATAGACCTTGATGCCAAACTCTGTCAAATCTTACTTTCACCACCATGTTGAATAGATTGGGACCACTTTTTGGTTAAATATGCTATCAAATCACCAGTGGACTTGGTGCTGCGAAAAACGTACTGCCGGTCTTTAAGAAGTTTTCGGGATTGAATATATTTCATAAGCTGACTGCAAATCAGCGTTCCCATAACCTTGTAAAGAAGGGACGTAAGAAGATTTGCCTTTTTTTGCCAGCACTAAAACAAGAGAAGTGAAATAAGAGCAAACGAAATAAGGCCAAATTTTTACTTTGTGAAAGTGAAATAAGGCCAAACGAATTCATTTAACCAAAGTGCCATAACGCCAGATACTAAGGCACATCTGTCTCTGGGATATAAGTTCCAAATTTTGTTTTTGGGACTATTTAATAATATACCCAACCTCGCATCTACTCCAAGTACAACAGTGACCCCAAGCATGGGGTTGCAGTGGGCCCCAATACGCATTGCAATGTTCATGGAATCTTCTTCTAATTTCACAACTCTACGCCGTCATGAATTTATCTTCTGATATTCATATGGGTCATTAGATATAGACCTTTAACCTTCAAATTAATAGGCATTGGAAAAAGTTCACAAAAGTCCATGTAAATAACATTAAAAAAAAAGTATCCAAATATTTACACATACTTAAAAAATCGGTATCTGATATAATAAAATTGATTTTTAATCTTATATCGATGTCACGCATGTGAATTTAATTAATTTTATTACTTGTTTGACAAAACGAATTAAATCGAAGGAAAATCATATGGAATTTTTTTTCCTTCTATTTTTATATAAACTAAACATGAAGGAGACATTCGGTTTCTTCAAAAACTGGATGTGATTTGTTATAAAAAACATTGTAGGCAAAAAGTCGGCTGTAAACAAATCAGGAATGTCAAGTCAAATGACATTAACAGTTGTATTAGTAGGTATGTACCTTTTATATTCATTAATTGTCTTAAATTAATTTACCGATTTTTCCGTCAAGAGGAGGGGATCTGAATTTTAACGACTCTTTTTGATTGATGCTGTAACAGAAAATGTTTTAAAAAAATAAATAAATTGGAAACTATACGTACATTGATTTTCCGCTCAATTATTTATAGGTCATCTTGGTGGATCTGAGTTTGAGGAGGTTAACTGGACAAATAAGTAGGTACACATTACTTTCTCTAGCAAGAATGGAAGAACATTTTAGCGAGCAAGTAAAATTAAAATTTTTAGGGTGAGGCACATCCATAAGAGACACATGGGACTCAATTGCTCCCACAAAAGTGTCCTGTTTGGGGTGGTGTTCTGGCGGCATCATCATTTCGTTTTATAACCTATTCTAATGGTATATAAATATTGATTCACATGCTTTAATATTGGCCGTAGAACCCCAAGAGATACTATTTTTGTAATCAGCATCCAAAGTTATGTCGATCTACAAGCAAATGAAGCGATAACGTTCGCGCAAATAAGATTGATTCGTAATTGTTATTGCCTAGTAATGTCATGCATTATACACTTTAAGTGGCATCTAATGATTTAGTTATGTTTTGTTAGAGTCGGTTTAATGCGATTATAATACGATTAAGAACACGAATAGGTGCAGTTGATTTAAATGACGAATTGATATTGGGCAAACGCGGCGAGCTCAATTAAACAGGGAAATATAGTTTGTGGGAAAAGGAATGAGCATGCATGTAAATGTAATGGCATGTAAACGGGATTCCATATTCGGTCATCGCCATGTAGAACTCCTGACGATGAATGCAATAATATGCGGCTTTAAGGTCAATGAAAACATGGTGAGTCTCGACTTGAAATTCGTTGGTTTTTTCTAGGATTTGCCTCAGTGTAAAAATTTGGTCTATTGTAGATCTGCCGGCGGCTTGACACGTTCACACAGTATGTTGGATAGGATCTTATATGCCTAATTTGGCAAGGATATACCTCAATAGTTCTTGCAAGATATAGGATCGCTTTTTTTGTACATGGGCATATGGGGCTTATACTCCAGTCATCAGGCATGCTTTCTTCCACCAATACTTGGTTGATGACCAAATCATTGGGCATGCGCCCAATCAAAACATCACCTCAGTATTTAAATAGCAGTGCTGGTAAGCCATAAGAGCCGACGGCATTATTGTTGCTAAGCTTTCTTTTAGCTAAGCCAACCTCTGCTATACTGGGTTGTGAAATCTGTTCTTAATTGACAGGACGTGGGTTCTCGTCTTACCCTATCACTCTCTCTAAATGATGCCCAATAATCAGCTGTTGGAAATGCTGCTTAAACTCATCTACAATTCCCTGCACTTCGTTGACTAGGTTTCCGTCGCTGTTTCGAAGAACCTGCGTCCCGGTCTTCAAGCCAGAAGCCAGTTACTTCGCTTTGTTGTAAAATCTCTGGATGTTGTTTCAATCGCGAGACTCTTTGATTTCTTTGAGCTGGGAGACTGCATACGCCCTCTTCTTTTTATGCAGGATGTTCTCCTCCCTTCTTTTGACTCGAAACTCTTCCCTCGCTGCCCGTGTTTTGCGCTGCAGCTTGCAATTTCTGTCACTTTCTTCCTGTAAGCGCATACATTGTCATAAAACGGGTGGCTGGTAACCTACGGTGGTCTCTGCTACCTTTTCGATGATGTCGCGATATCGGTTCCACACATTGTTGGCGCTTGTGGTGATAAGTGCACAGAGAAGAGTCTCTCTTCCTCTCATCCGCTCTCTGTAGACTCAGATTCAACGTATTCCATCCGGAATGTGTGCACGTTTAAGATGATGGATACGTGCTTCGCATCGATTACCACATGGTCGATTTGGTTGGCGGTTTGACCATCTGGAGAGCGCCTGGTTGCTGTGTGGATCCTGAGCCTTGGAAACCTAGTACTTCTGATCACCGTATTACGAGATGGTGTAAAATCGATTAGTCGGTAGCCGATATCTGTTGTCGCGTTGTGGAGGCTGTACCTACCAACTAATCCTCCGAAGATGTTTTCCTTACCGACCTTGTCAGAAAGACCCTTTCTAGCCCGTAAAATGAATAGAAAACCATCTGTCATTTGTGACAATGAACTACTTTCGACTACAAACAAATTCCATATTTTTTTCTATCTCTGTGAGAGATGTAACAAGTCCCAGCCAGTGCAATTTCGACAGTATTCTCAATTCTTAATACAAAAGTAGGGAAATAGACCTTTTGTTAAATTTCGAAAGCAAAACGTGTGTCTTATAAAAGATTCGAAACGTTTCAAAAGTTTTGATAAAAAAATAAATGAAAAAAACGATACTTTACCACTCACTATGTGGCTGCTAGACGAGGTAAAATTATGTGGATTGCCCACGAGAATTGAGTCGCGTCGGTATCCGAGGTAGTTTTACGAAAGCTAGCTATCGAAATATGTTATTTCTTAGTTCCCATCGACCTTAATTGTGATCAATATTTATTCTTGGAATCTGATTTTACTCTTGACATTTCATTTGCAGGTATGACATAACGCAAATTGAATTTATTTTTTGATTTTGTAAACATTCCAATAAGTGTACCTCCGCAGTTTAGATTAAAGTATTCCTTTCGATTCTCCAAATAGGTATGAGTAAAAGCTACAACTCAGGGTGATACATAAATTATTTGTATTAGATCATTGCGTACCTCAAACTTGATTCTTTACTCAGAAATGACAACAGCAAGCAATCTTTCTGTTTAGTTGATTAAACGGCTTTACATCTCGTTATCTTTTTGTGAATGGTGCTGAGGAAATTTTGCCAATTTCTATTTTTTTCTACTACAGAAATACAATTTCAGAAAACGTTTTGCAAAATTTGACGAGTTAAAATATCATGAATGATGATGATTCAGCAAATTTAATAATTAATAATTTAAGAACTTAATACGAGTACCTCCAATTTAGTAGTTACTCCTGTTTTTCTATAGACTTTTTCAGGCAAAGAAAGTGGCTATTTGAATTTCATATAAGTGTAAACGCAAATGCATATTTGTAATCAAGTATGAAGGTGCAAAAGATCAAATTTGCAAGCCTCCTAAGAACTATTAAAACATTAAGTCCATACGAATAAAATATGCATATTTGTAATCAAGTATGAAGGTATATAAGATCACATTTGCAAGCCTCCTAAGAACTATTAAATTATTAAGTCCATTTGAATGAAATAGATACAAAAAAAGCTGTCCTCCTAAATCTTCAATATTAAACCATATTATTGCGAATTAAAATTAAAAATGTTCTTCATTTGAATAACATGAATAATTTGCATAGCTTTTTTGTCTTAATTAAAAAATACAGGTCATATTAAAATCTGCGAACATTTTATAGACCAACTTGGTAAACGTATATGAATAGTTGTGTTATCTCGCATAACACAAACAGTGATAAATGTATTATTATTTAATATTTTTGTGCAGAGAGATTGGATTTATAAACATTGACATTGAAGTTTCTACTGCCATGCCCGGCATAATGACAGCTAATGATGAAATGACTACATAATTGGGTCATGCATTGTTTTCTGTTTTGTTTAATTTTTGTTTACTATTTTGCTGTAACTCTTTGGATTCACTTTTTTTTTTTAAATAATTATTACTAATCAGACCTATGGGTCAGAGACAGTGATTAATTGTCGCGTCAAATGAAACTTACACAAAAGGAAAGAAATGAGAACATTATAATACTATTTACAATGCGGGTGGGATTTTATACGAAGACAACTTGAGACAGAACGACTAGTGAGCTATTTGCATGTCAATAAAATTAACGAAAGTAAATCAAAACACAATCGATAAAGAGTTTTCTTTTAAAAATCAACAGAAATGGAAAACGACAACGCATTTGTCGCAAAGAGCTCAAAGAAGCATTTACAAAAGCAATCGAAAACTCTTTACTGAATTTTGCAACGAGGCCGAGCTTGGTGCATGCCCTGCCAAGTTATTATGAATAAGTCCAGTAGATTACATCCACCGATTCTGTTTTATAATCCCACAGTGTCCTTTCGAACATTTTTATTCCACCCCCGGGGTTTGTGTGGCGTCCACCGCATATTGGAAAATGTTGCCTAATGAAATGCATATTTCGTTGCTCTAAAATTGTTGGAGGAAATGTATTAGAAAACCGCTTGGGACTTATGTCTCACTCAAGAAGTAAAAGTTTTGACTTATGTCTCACCAAATGATGTGAAAGTGAAATAAGGCCAATTTAGCTTTCCATTGGTGCTGTTTTCAACAATTTGCCCTTGCACCTACTCCAAATCAAACAGTGACCCCAAGCAGGGGGGTTGCAGGGGGGCAGCATGCCCCCACATATGTATTGCATTGTTTATGGGGTTTGTTGCGAAATCGCAAGTAGATTAAATTAACAGTGCAGGGCCTATGGTTGGCATGCTGCCCCCCTGCAACCCCCCTGCTTGGAGCCACTGTTTGATTTGGAGTACGTGCGAGATTTTATTTTAACACTTGGCCTTATTGCACTTTGGTTAAATGAATTTCACGGCACCGCTAATGAGCAGTAAGTCGGAGGAAATATATGTACACATGTTTCAATTTATTGAAGCAAAAGTGTTCCTTTTTCATCCCGCTTCCTTTACAAGCGATTTCGAACAGAGCCTTCGAAATGGAATTCAATAAACATATCCTCCTGCTCAGATTAGAGATCTCTCCAAAAATTTGGGACTTATGTCCCTGGGCCTCAAAAACACTTCCTAAAGGCAAATAATAATATATTCTCGCTAGTTTCCTATGCTTTGCTTAGGCTACTGTCAGGTTCCGTGGTACTGGCTCTTTTGCTATAGACCAGTAAACGGACAGCTGTTCTGAAGTACAACACACCATTAGCTCATGCAGGGATGGGCTGTAAGCATATCACTGCTATCACACAGTTGCGATGGCGCAGCGACATAAGTCCCGAAGACATAAGTCCCGAATAAATTTTTTAATGCCATTTCTCAGTTCTTATGTCTACTTCTGAAATCGATGTTTTTGAGAAATCAGAAATAAGGAAATCGAAACGAAAAACTGAATTGCTGTCTTTGTTTCGAAAATCCTCGAAACATACTTTTACAGCCTTGTAATCACTGTAAGATGTGTGGTTGCTGTTTCACTAAGCTAAATGAAGAGGCGATTGCAAATAAAAATGAATTGTTGTGTCCTTTCTGTCGACAAATTATAAAAAAAACAGTTGTTTTATTTATTTGTAAAACGACCAAATTTTAACAGTTTGTTAAAAATATTTGTTTAATTTGTTTCGATTTTTAATTATGTTTTACCTATCAATTTATAAACGTTAATAAAATATAAAATATTTCCAACTGTTTGTTTCATTCGTGACTTGTGTCCCATTTTCAACTATAAAAAATCGAAATCAATTCGGGCCAATTCGTCCCGAAAAATGAATTCGATCGTTATCTCGGCGTAGAGGAAAAGAAGCAGATCACTGAGAAATAGCAGTTTAATAAACAAATTATTGAAACATTTCAGGCCTCATTCGACAGTCGAGCTTGCCTGCTCTTATCGCAGATACGCAAAAAATATACCCTACAACCCTTGAATGTTCGTTCTATTCGATTAAAGAACATCGACAGAAGAACATCGAATCTGCGATTCGAATTCCTTAAGGTCTGACCAACCTACCTGTATATTTTGTGGAGAAACGAGTTAATTTATTTTCATATTTCTCCCTAAAAATAAATTTTAGTTAGGTAGTTAGTTTACTTGAGTGCATTATGTATAAACAAAATAATTTATTATGGTATTTCGGTCAAATATGGCTACGACTATTTATTTCCTATGTTTTTACGGCTGGTAGGTACCTACATTACATAGTTATGATAATGAATTTCTTATTTCATTCTAAACCGTTAGTTACCAGCACATACTTGGGTTTTAGAATATAAGGCGGGTTAAGCAATTTGACGACCAAACGACTCGTGCACAATGGCGAAGGAGCGACAAAGCAGCTCCCATTCGGGACATGTGGACAATGCTGAATCATCATTTAGAAACTGCGAATACCGGACCGAAGCTATAACCGTTGACGAACAACTATTCCCATACAGAGGAAACACAAAATTTACACAAGTAGTGAAAGCGAGTGAAAAACGGTATGAAAATAAAGCGGTTTTTGATTCCAGCAATGGATAATTGCAAAGGAATTCTGTATACAAGTTAAGAGCCGTAAATTTGTGCGATGATTGAGCTAACAACAATGTAAAGGGCCAGCAGGACGACTTTTGTTGCTGATAATTTGTTTTAACAAGTTTTGAAGGCGTGGAAAAGCTTGCGGAATCTGGACGGAATTTTGCTGGAACTATTTGACGAAATATGAAACGCATTCCTAAGGAAATGCTTCCGGATTGTAGTCGCCCGACACAATCCATTATCGTTGGATTTACGAATAATGTCGCAGAAGTTTCATAAATCAAAGGCAGTCATTTTACGGTCAACACTTCACTACAACAGCGAATTGGCTGAAGAAGCATGGAAGTCACAAGCCATTCTGTTTTACAACAAAAACAAATTAGGCGTGGACGTCATGGACCAAATATTCGGATAATATACATGCAAACAGACAGACAGGCAAAATGATGCCAATTAGCTTTTTCTACAACATGTTGTATGTCACAGCATTCTCATTTTTCATAATTTACAAAAAAGCTAATTTCTGCATTCATCGACAGCAGAGTTGCACAAAAGTTAGCTTACCTAACTGGTGGTGGGTGGCAATGGTGCAGTAGTAGTGTATTTGCTTACTGAATGGAATGTCGTGCGTTTGAATCCCGGCCAAGTCCATTACTTTATACCAAATACATGAAATCGTAATCTCCCTAAGTAACTTAGACACCACCCGTGGAGAAAAACCCTACAACTGCACCCAAACACTTCTTTCCTATCTCTCTATTCTTTCTAATACCAAGTAGCTTACACTGTGTTCTTAGCATTATAAGGGTACTGTAACAACAGAAAAAATCCCTTTAGCGTAAGCAAATTACAAAAAAAAGAAAAATAACGAAAAAGCTACAACTAAATTAGCTGTAGTTTCTTTGAACGTACATAACTAAACCATAATTTTAGTTATAGTTGCCACAAATTTTGGAACCAAATTAGTTATTAGTTGAGAAGTGCTAATAAGCGTGTTTAGTTGTGAAAAATTAGTTGAAAGAGTGTAACTAACAATAATTAGCTTTAGTTTTAGCTTTTTAGCTATCGAATAAACATAACTAATAATTTTTTTCCAACAATTAAACGAAAAAAGGCACAGGAGAAATGTCCTTACGAAACACCGGGAAATTATGTGGAAGTAGATTTGTTTGAATAATTGAGGTTTGTTGTACATCAGTTGAATGTAGATAAGAGGCAAAATATCGATTTGTACTACCGACGGCCGATTTAAAGAATGTCACTTTTAGTTGTCACAAGGTTATTTACCAAGTGGTCCTTGCAGCACCAAATAAGGTCAAATTTAAAAAAAACTCCTAGGAAACCGCTCCGTATATTGTGTTCAATGTTATTTGACTAACAGATCCTTGGAACAACAGAAAAGGTCCTTAAAATTAGAAAAAGGATATTTTTCCAAAATGCCGTTTGAATCCACACGATATATCTGTGTTCAATGTTATTTGCCTAAGAGGTCCTTGCAACAACAAAAAAGGTCCTTAATAGTCGAAAACAGGATATTTTTCCAAAATGTCATTAGAATCCGCACGGTATATCTGCGTTCAATGTTATTTGACTAAGAGGTCTTTGGAACAACAAAAAGGTCCATAAAAGTCGAAAAAAGGATATTTTTCCAAAATGTTTGTTGCTTCTACGACCCCTTATTCAAATAACATTGAACTCATGTATACCGTGCCGTTTCTAAATACATTTTGGGAAAATATCCTTTTTCGGGCTTAAAGGACCTTTATTGTGGCTCCAAGGACCTCTTTGTAAAATAACATGATGTAAAATAAAAGACATTCAATCAATTTTTATTTTAAACGCAATATCCATAATAAACCCCAATAAATTATCGACATTATAGCAAAACAATAAATTTTGATTTAGTTATTAGTTATTACCTAGACAGCTAAAAAGCTACAGCAAAAAAAACTAACAAACTTTTAGTTATCATCCGCAACTAACTTTGGCAACCTAACGAGCTTAGTTACACAACCTGCAACTAATAGCTAATAGCTAAAATTAGTTCTCATTGTGATAGCTAACCACCAAATCGATTGCATTTTTATCGCAGCTGATTTAACTACGTTAGTTACTTAGTTATGGCGTTAGCTAGATAACAAATTAGGTAGCTAACGTGCAACTGTGATCGACAGTAAGTGGCACCTCAGATCGGAGCAAGGGTGAACAATCCAAAGGTGATAGCAGTGTTTTCCGTTTGGCATCGAATCCTTTTTCAGAGCACTATTGCAACATTGGATTCCACAGCCCAGCGTTAGCCAAACATCAACGGGACAGAAAAAGTCATGTAGAAGTTGCCGAATAAACGACAAAACGCAAAGGAAAACCTTAGATGCCACAAATATAAATGTAAACGAAGAAAATACAATGTAATATTAATATTATAAAAAAAACACATACAAATATAAGAACGTCCAAAATAACAGAAAAACTTCAATTATTTCGTTATGTTCCATCGATTTCCGTACAAAATGTATGAAGGTCCAACGGGACCTATTCCATCAATGAAGGTTTGAAAACATCAGGCTTAAGTCGGAAACATACTGTATATGTAGATACGAGGAAGCAAAAAAATCATTGATTAATAACATACCGTATGAGTCATTAAAATGCTGAGAAATTTAAATTGCAGTATATTCCACAACCATTTCAATTTTTTTTAGCAACATAACTTTTTTGCAAATGTATTTCTACATATTATATTTAGAAATATCGGGGAAGAAATACTTATCGCATAATATAATCGGTAAGCGTTGCTACCATCAGACATTATTTTTTGATTAATTGCATAAAATTTCGGTGAAGAAACTTAATAAAACTCCGAATAAATTAATGAGTTCATTTTCAGACAATGCCCATATTCGGAATTATTTAATTAGCTACTAGCTATGCATAATTATTACGATAAACAATAATCCGCAAAATTATTATTGCAGTCAGATAAATGTTTGTGTCAAATGTATGTATATTTATTTTAAGCTGCTGCTAAGATGCATTGCACTGTTTATGGGATTAGTTGCGAAATCGTAACTATCGGCAGGTTTCCCACCTGCAACCCCCCTGCAACCCCCCTGCTTGGAGACACTGTTTGATTTGGAGTAGGTGCAAGGGCAAATTGTTGAAAACAGCACCAATGGAAAGAGAAATAACGCCAAATTAGCCTTATTGCGTAAGGCCTTATTTCACGTCTTCGGACTTATATCCCTGCGCCAAGACTGGCGGTGATACTTGTTCTGTATATAAAATAATGTCATTGCGTTTTGATGCGTTTAGCGCGCTTTTCTTATGTGCTCCAATGATTAGGCTAACCATTTGCGAAGGAGTTAAAAATATTGCAAGTCGTACATAATTTGAAACATAAATACCTATATATAGATGCCTGAATTGGACACAACAGCACAGTGTAACAGAGAGTGTTATTTTTAATCCAGTACTAACCTCAGACAGTTATATCTGTCAAACCAACTGTCAGATTGCATACTGTCAGTGTCATTTTAATTCAGTAGTCCGTTACAAAAGTACTAACCCCAGACATTTATATCTGTCGAACTAACTGTCAGATTGCATATGCTGTAAACTGTCATGATATACACACTTGATCAATTACAAAATTATAGTTTTCTGCGCCAAACTTATAGACCACTTGCACCTGATATAGTCGACCATCTAAGACCGCTATCCGTATTGTTGACCGTTTCCGCACAACATTTTCATTGCGAGATGCAGTGGCACCGAGATGCATATGACGAGTGCGTACTGAAGAGAATATTCCAACTGTTCAGAAGAATGTTGAAGAACATCAAAATTGATCGATTCGACATCGTTCGCAAGAGTTTTGGTCCGTTAATATTATGCAAAATGTTATGCAAAGATCCAGCACGTGCAAGAATTAAAGCCGAATGAGCATAGGTTGTGTCGAAATTTCGGCGATTGGGCCCGAAATTAACTGCCATTGGGTATGCAGTTTTATCGCAAAATTGTTTTCACCGATGGGTATGTTAATAAGTAAAATTTTCGCATTTAAGGCGGATATAATAAACATGAGATTATCGAAAAGGCGTTTAATCCCAAGATCTTGATTGGACGCCTCTGCATTATTTTCTATGGCATTCATCAGATCTAGCCTTGGTGGGCATATATCCGAAGTTGTGTTAAAAAATTATTGCAGATGTATTTTCTCGATCGAATAAAACAAATTAATGGCTATTTAATGAAATTGCAGGCGTTGTGTTCAAAATCAAAGTAAGTACCCACTGGTTTAAAATAACACCATTTATATAGCGATTTGATTGCTTCTCTTTTTTGTTTCTTCTATAAAGATCTGTTACTGATATGAGTTCGAAGAGTCTTTGTTTCCAGCTGCGGTGAAGTTTCTAGTCTAAAAAGATTAAAGGCTGGACAGGGCTCAGAGGAAGACTTCTCAGGACTTGAACCGAAAGTCTGATGTGGCGGGTGCTGTAAACCTAAGCACCTCATGATTGAAGCACCTATTCGTTTTTCTTAGAAAAAACTAGAATATCTCAGCAAAGGCGGTGTGTCTTCCTGGCAGTACAATGGACCAGTATTGAGTTTGAGTGCCCGAGGGTAAAAAGCCTCGCACCCCGACAACCAAAAATTAAGTTTCACGAACGTGTAAGTTCAAGCCATTTTCCATACCAGCCCCTTTGCTTCTTACTGATTAAAGCGTAGTTTTCTTTGGAAGTCCCCAGTCAGACAAATTGAAGACCTTTATAACATAATTGGCTTGCACTTTTACGGTTTTAAACGACAAAAGAGGTAGTCCAGTTTCGAGGTCTATCGCATAGTTAGCAAACATGTTGCACAAACATTTTTTTCAAATGTGATGTTCTTCCCACAAGATGCCAGCTGTCAAAGGGTCAAGGTAAAAAAAATCTACATCGTATTCTAAGAAATCATCGAAAAACACTCTTAAACTTAAGCGCTAATTATGAAGGCGGTGGCGCCCACCAAACAAATCCAAATCAAAAAAACAAATTATTTTCCATAGCAGCAGCCATCATCTTAATAGTCTATACCCTTTACACACCTAAGTCAATTATTTATACATCTCAATTATTTTCCATAATGCGGCTGAGTGACAAAGGTTTAAAGACTACAAATTAGCTGGTCCGCCCTACATGTCAGCTATTTTTCAAACACCACTGTACAATACCGCGTGGGGCAAATTTAAATGTTAATGAATGAAAATGAAACCCAATTAATTCGGTTGTTGATTTTTATCAATTTATCTACGAGCAATTTAATTAAATATGATAAAAACGCGATGGACAGAAGATGGCTTGTTAATTCTAGTTGCCGTATCTACCTAATCTGGATATGGAAATACAGGTTTCCACTGGTCAACCGAACACCAACAATGAGCCGAGCGATAAAGACAAAACATGATCTGGTATAGCCGCTGTTCATGTCAGGCTCTGGAAATGTACATGGTGCTTAGTGGCAAATAAAACATGTGTATTGAGATTGTTTAGATGCAGAACATGGGTACCCGCAGTATCTTCTCCATCAGGAGTGTAGTTGCTTTTATTAATATGTAGCAGGACATAACAGTTTCGGTTAACACTGAGCAACAAGTTACGGAATGCAAAAACAGTTTTTATGTTTTTTTTGGAATTTAATTTAAAAAGAAAATGTGCGGAGAGCCTTAACACGCCCTCAGATTTTATCAAAACATAAAAATTGTGAAGTAGAAAATATATGATATTTTTAGAAGAAGGTGTCTGAAAAAATATGTTTTTCAATTTTTTAATTTTCTACAAATTGTGTGGGGAATACATTTCTGGATCTGGGATTATATTTAGCGGTTATCTTTTAATGTTTCTTGTTTAACTTTAAATGAAAGTTTGCTGAACGAACGACAGAGATGGATTAAACACAAATGATGAAACGAGTTGGCGGAACGGAAGTGTATTTATAAATTGCTTTACACGGAGGTTGGAGAAGTGCTGGCAAAGCTGGCAAATAATAATTATTGCACGCACCAAGTGGGGAGGCAAACTGGTTAAAGGAAGAGATATTTATGGGTTTTGGCACGCTTTATGTAAAACGTTGAGTATTTGGCCATAGATAGTGAAGACTTCAAATAGGGAAGAGGAGATATGAAAAGCCTTACGGAGAAAAACTATTTTGGGCCAAAATGAGTTTCAAGAGGCGCTATTTTATTTTAAATAAAATGCATGCAGCATACAGAATACTGGAAGGAGTGTCGGGCGTACATTCTCTATAACCCCATACCTTTGTGCGCAAGATGTCTTTATTATTAAGCGCCTAACGTCAAAAATAAATTCAACCACTAGTTGCCGATTGCCATACAATTTTTGTCTTGGCATATATCCAGAAAAAGGAGTCATTTGATGTCAAGTTGTAGAATTGCAATTTTTAAATAAAAAAAATTAAGACGAATTTCTTAAGCTGACAAAACACTCTTACATACTTCCATATAGGTATACCGTTTAATTTAAAACAATATGAAACTGGGAAACGAGTTTTAAATCCGATCCAACTGTTAAAAGGAAAATATAGACGAAATTCGGTAAGACAATTTCGTGGAACTATGACAACAATCTAGTATCAATGCCTCGATAACTAAATAAATATGCGTGGAGTTCATTGCAGATCAACCCAAATCCTAATCAACATCAAGGAGGAAAATCCGCAGACATCAGGTAACTTAAGTATCAAGCAATGTAAGTTTTACGTCGATGCGGCGGTGATAGTTGCCAGCAGACACAAACAAACTGCAACATCATGAAGAAGAGGGCATTATGATTGGCACAGCTGTAGTAAGACGCATATGCCAAATTAGCAAACAAGTAAAGTAACAAGAAAGCATGCCCAATGACTGAACTATAGAAACAATCATATTGGCATTAAAATGCCATACAGACCCAAAACCTAGCTCTCCAGCCATTTAGTTCTGCGAAGGGGAAGGGACCTGTAGTTTGAGACCGACTCCGAGCAATAAATTTGAGAAACTTCTAATGACAATTTATACTCTCGGATGTTTTTCAGACTTTCGCAAGAGATGAGGGGAAGTAGAAAAAAAACTTGGTTTTACCGGCGTGATTGGAACCTGAGATCTATGCATACATATAATATGTACATCAATGAAGACACATCATCACGGCGGCGTTAGGGCAGCTAGGAGTGAACAAATAATAATTTCACGAGCGACACATCCTACAAAGGAATATCCAAGGAAACCAATACTACTTGGGTGTGGCAAAACAAACGGTTTCAAAATTTTTAAACCGAAAGATCAAATGCAAGCTCTTGTAAACACTGATTCGGCCAGTTCTACTTTATAGTACCAGGCACCAAGTGACCATAAGGCCAATAAGAAGTTAACACTGCACTCCTTTAAAAGAAAAAAAAAACTAATTTTGATAGAAATTTGGTTTGTCTACGAAGAGGAAGAATGGAGTAGAAGTTAAAAATGAGCTGTACCAATATGTAGATGTAGTACCAAAAGCTAAAACATGGATGGATAGTAATGTTCCAGTCAATCGGTTCCCAGCTAGATGTTGGAGACTACAAGGAAGACTGAGCCTCCGTTTTTAAAACCACATCATCGCGGATGCATGTGCCAAAGCGCTGAAGATAAAATGCTACATTCTCTCAGGCAGAACCTTTTAAAGGGACGGGAGTCAGTTAAATTAAAATGCAAGATTCTTGAAATCCACATGACAAAAAAGATAGAGAGAAACTAGGGGTACCTAGTTATATCGGGTTTTTGAATAAGGATATACGCATTTTGAATTTAAATAAAACACAGAATAATTGATATATCGGACTGAAATGTATTCCTGTGTAGAAAAATTTACGTATGGAGTTCGATCTCGTTGATCGATTCTTTGAAGCCAATTTTGCACCCGTATGCCCCAAAAATTTTCGACCCAACATTTTCTATTGTTCCTGAGCTCCTCTAAGGTTGTTTGCTTGTTGGCATTAGGCAATGACTTAACGTTATCCCATACAAAAGTAAATCCAACGGCGTGTGATCGCTTGAGCAAGGTGGTCATTCGACAGGACCATTTCTCAAAACTACACGATTTACGAACTTCCCCTTCAGGAGTCTCTTGAGGCACATGTTGGTTTGTTGCTGTCCAAAAATGCTAATTTTGCTCATTGAAAAAGCCATTAAGCCAAAAATGAGCTTCATCGCTGAAGATGATTTTTTAATGAAGTTCAGGATTTTTTTCAAACTTTTGCAGAGCCCAATCGGAGAAGCTTCGGCGTTTTAAGCAATCAAGAGGCCTCAGTTTTTGAGTTAATCGAATCTTAACGCAAAATTTGCCAGAATGTGGACAGAGCGATTCCCGATTAATATGAACGGCGTGGAATTGACTAATTTGGCTCGTTTTGAACTAAAGCACTTACAGCTGCGATTTTTTGGTACTTCGCACGGTGAGTTATCTTAGGTTAGGTTAGGTTTAGGTGGCTGTCGGCAGAAGCCGACGCACTTAGACCAATTTAGGTCCATTGTGATACCACTTATAATTATCTACCTCAACTCTGTACATGGGACTGGCCAACAACACGCGGTTGTTCTCAAATGGTCCCCCATCTACGTACTAACCGCGCCCAACGACGTTTAATTGCGGTGATCTGACGAGAACCGATTAACTCGACGTGGTATGGTCGTTGGTTGTGCGTTGTCTTACTGGCATAGGAATATTAAATATTAAATTTGTTGACTCGAATTTATCAACTATAGCAGGCACACCTCTGATGGGACGTTTATTATGACCGAAAATTTGATTAATTTGTAAATGTTGCTCGCTAAGATAAAAATGTAAACCTTGACTGACATTTTGACATGAACAGATCAAAAATAAAATTTTAGGTTGAGTTTGTATCAAAATACAAATTTGTATGGTCCCAATTTTAATTTCCAATTAGTCCAAAATATATGGACAAAGGCTTTCACGATATGATATCAAACTATACGCTTAAGCCGGATTGTATCCGATCCTAATGTTTGTCTGACAAAACAAATCAGTAAAATGTATGATTTCTTTATTACTTTTAAGGAATAAAACATTCTGCAGAATTGTCAGTTCACTACAATGCATCGTGTGCTATGTCGGTATTTTTTGTCATGAACAAATATTCCTATATCTATCTTAAGTGCAAATTGCGTGACCAATTTCTAATGCCTTTGGAAAAGATACCTTGTCATCAGTACCTACCTATATTAAACCGTATTTCGAAAAAATGTGTTTTTTTATGGTAGTAATCGATCGCCTTCACCACCAACTTAACACCTAAAATGTATTCAAACCAAAAATAAATTCAAAACAACCTACGCCTTAATTTTATGTGGTTAGGTCTATTGGATCTGCATTAATACCCGCAGATGAAATTTTCTCATTTAGATGAATGTCTTTGATTGTACCGATGAGATGTACGAATCATTTAGCAGTCTTGTCCGACAAGCGATCTTAAATTTTAGGTTAATAAATTTGTCAACTTAATATGCAAGTCAGCCCAAACCGAGCATATTGATACACTTCCAAGTGCATAAGTAATAAAGATACTTGCTCCTCATGTGAATGATATTACCCACGACACGTTGAAGAGGGGATTAAGAACAATGAACCCGCATGTTATTAAAAACTTCAAATTACAAGAAATGAATAAATATCTATCTTCAACCGCATAACCTTACATTTTTAAAACATCTTCAAATGCCATGATTAGTAACGGATTATAAATTGTTCATACCTCATGGGCGATTAAATTTTATTTCAGTAATATGTCTTCGTGAAATAGTAATCTAATTTATTTCTGTGATGTTTTATTTACGCGGGGATCTCTATCAAAACAAAGTAATTTTTTTCAGTTTCACTCGCTAAGTGGGGACCTATTTTCCGGAGAATCAACAGGTAGCTAAAGACATCGCGTTGCGGTATTTAAATAGGTATCTCCTTTTAGAAGTTCATAAAAGACGATCATTTATAAGTTTCAAACGAACTGCAATACATTTCCTATGGAATTCTATTTGTATAAACGAAGAATAAAATAGTCAAACAAAACAAGAACCAAACAACTAAAACTGCATACAGAAATTATGTCAATCTTCCAGTTATTTTTGAATGACGCCCAAAAATAGAACAAAAAATAAAATTATATTTTCCATGAGAGAGATAATAAATTAATGGCGAGAGATGTGTCACCGTGTATGGCTCAAGCTCCCAAATATAATTTATGTCTTTACGTTCATGTAGCTTTTTTTCAAGAAAACCATACCCTGTCATAATTTTGACATTTTAAGATTTCAAAGATACCTTCTTATAATTATTTCTTTGTGAATTATGAATTTTTGACTCAGTAACGCTCGCATATTTGATGACCATAGATAATATCGAATTTAAGACTAATTTTTGGTTGATCGTGATGCAATCGGTCTTGTGTCTTTCCAGCACGGATACACACTACAAATCTAGCTTACATTTTCAAGTATAGGTATATAAGAACTATTAAGTCAATGGCCACATTAACACCGGAGAGTTTAACCTGGACTAATCGTTGGTCATTGTGTAAGTATTGTCTATGTCAGTCCACAAAATTATTTGACCTGAACTGAAAGAAAACACAAAACGAATTGAACTATCACGAAATAATGGAAACGTCATTCCGTTTGTTTCTGTTCTGAAAAATTGAGGCTTGTATTTATCCTACGATAAAATAGTTCGGAAATATAAATACGGCAAATAAGTTGGGAAGGCGGTCAAAGACAACGACAAACAGTTGAGCGTATGCATGAATCATGATTTTCATCTCGAAATTGATGAATCCTGAATCCCCACTGGAGGGAAAGTTATCTTCTTCAATTGTTCAAAGGTTAGTATACAATGAATATCAATGCTTGGGTATTAGACAACCGATTGCGGAAAATAAAGCAACTATCTGATGACCAGTGCGGATTCGTCGGAGGAAAATCAACCACAGATGCAACCCAAACCATAAGGATCATGATGGAAAAAAACATCGTATTCCTTTAAGGATTTGCAACTGGTGTTGGTTCGGCTGATTTTGAAAATGCCTTTGGTAGATAACCAAGAGTTCTATTTAGGATGGCACTAAGACGACGCGGGTTTCCAGAAATCTACGTAAAGATGATAATGGGATTGTTTGAGGGAGTAAAGAAGAGTAAGAGGCCCCGCTGCAGTCAGGGAGGAGTTCCCAATGAAAGTCAGTGTACACAAGGGAACCGTCTTTAGTCCCTTGGTATTTATTACAGTCCTTAAGTAAAGAACTCGAAAGTGCATCAGCTATTTTTTGCTGACGATGGAGATATCATTAGCGAGGATCCAAAATTCCTGCAACGAGCATTTGATGTATGGGGGATGTTTTGTAGGGGAATGGGTATCTTATTGGAACGAATTGGTTTCGTATTGCCCGTTTTCTGAAAAAATTAAACAGCGTCATTCCCAAAAGTCCCCGTTGAAAACTGGGCTTAAATTCAAAAGCACCTAATCGAAATTTCCGAATCATTAAGGAGAAAGTCTCCCTTTAAATAGATTAATTTAAGGTAAGGCGTCTAAGAAGTCAACGATTCCCTTAAAATTTCAGGAGTACTTCGGAATTTCTAGAAAACCTACTGGTTGGCATCCAAATAATTGCAATAAAAACAAACCAAAAACTGTAAAAGTGTTTCAATGCTGTTTCCAAAAAACAGAAACAATGTAGCTGCATACATTTTCTTCTTCATAATTTGTGAACGTTAAAGGTTTTTTAATTCTTTATTGGCGATCTGGGTTCGAGGGATCATAACGCTCCAGTTCGTGAAAATGTAAAAAAGGAAACCGAATTAAAAATAAATATCCTGTAAACGTAAACAAAAAACTCTACGCCAGTGAAGAAAATATATCTTACTAAGACCATTTGGTTCATCTAGAACAAAGTCAGCTTAGCAGAAATATACACTTAACAATTCCATTTCCACAAATATTGAACCAACATTTATTACCTTTTTTTTTTTTTTTTTATTAAAACCCTTGCCCAAGGGCAGGCACTGCGACCTGAAAAGATCTTTTGTGCCACAAGGTTGTCTTTACGCCAAAAGGCGACTGACTTCCCTAATGAAACTCAGCACGTCTTTGGTGGTAGACATTTATTACCTTACACCTTATTTATCAAAGGAACAAGCACAAGTTTTCAATTTAAGCAAGCACTTGTAGACTTTAGACCTAACTAGGTATATGTTTTTTGTTAACAAATTACAAAATATTTACTGTTTTTAATAAGTGTATGCCCATTAGCTTCACAATACTAATTTTTTTTAAAATAAAGGACCACAGTCTGCTTGGGCGAACTGTTAGATACACTATTCCTATTCCTATCCCTCATTAAAAGGGCGTGATAAAAATATAATTAAAAGATTTTGTTTTAAAAACAAAGTAGAAAACTTTATACGAAGGAATTGTTCTAAACGACTTTAACTACATACTTTGCTAATGATTTCTTCAATAAAACGTTTTTTTTTTAAAGTAGCGTGTCAGTTGGCGGATTCGAAAAATCTTAGAAGTTATGAGTCAAAATTAATATACCCTTAGAATAGGGTATAAAAAGCTGATGTTGAACAAAGAACAAATTTGTTCTCGACAGCAGCTCTCCAGAGAGATTTTATAACACCACACATTTTGGGCTGCCTTTGATTTCGCTTTGTAGTGTGCACTGTGCAGTGTGCTGATGATAAGATATGGATACAAACGGATATGAGATCAAATTAGCGTCAAAAAGGCAATATCAGTCAACGTTACCATACAAAATAGAGGCAGGCCTAAAAACTCCTGGATCACATAAATCCAGCAACACCATCATTTGATTGGCCTCAGCGAGGAAGTTTTTCAAAATCGGGAGGTTAGGTTAGGTTAGGTTAAAGTGGCTGACAGCGCAAGGCCGACATACTTAGACCAGGGTTAGGTCCAATGTGATGCCACACGGATCGAGGGGTTTCCCCACTAATAGTTAAACCATTTAGAGCTTCTTATGAAGCGCGATAGACTTCTAACGTCAGCGTTAGCCAAGTCGTTAAGATCATTTAGCAAGAAATCTCCCAGATAAAGTTTTCTATTATGGGAGAGAGCAGGACATGTGCAGAGAAGGTGAGGTATAGACTCCTCCTCCTCCTCGTCCAAGCAACTTTTGCAGAAATCGTTCGAATAAGCGCCAAGCCTCGATGCGTGCTTGCCTATCAGACAGTGCCCTGTAATGGCACCTATAGTGGAGCTAATATGCAGTCGGTTTAGTGAAATCAGACTCTTAGAGCGTCGCAGGTCCAGCTTTGGCCAGATGTGCTTAGTCGCTAGACATGTATTACTACTTGTCCACCTAAGGTTTGTTCTCTCGATTGCAGATAGCTTGAATAAAAGTTAGCAGGTAGTGATTGGGATACCCAGAGAACCCTTTTCAGGTAAAAGTCGGAGTTTGGTTCAATTTTTGGCGACTTCATCCGCCCTGCAGTTTCCTGGAATATCTCTAGGCCCCGACACCCAACAGAGGTGAATGT
Source organism: Portevinia maculata (assembly GCA_949715645.1). Lineage (NCBI taxonomy): Eukaryota > Metazoa > Arthropoda > Insecta > Diptera > Syrphidae > Portevinia > Portevinia maculata. The sequence continues at coordinate 32,353,175 of OX454527.1, forward strand.
TAAACTGCTCCGCCATCTCCTTAAAAGATGAACGGCAGTCGAGGGCTGCAATGCAATTTAAAGATACTGAATCCACGGACTTGATCGCGGCTTGACTGTCCAAGAAGAAACGGATATCCTTTGTGGATATCACATTTCTCTTCAGCCACGTCAGGGCTTCTTTTCTCGCCATAATCTCCGCCTGGAATACGCTATAGTGATTAGGAAGACGGAAAGAGAGACTCAGATTTAGCCTTTCGGAGAAAACGCCGCCACCAACCCCGTCACTAGTTTTTGATCCATCGGTGTAGAAGTGGATCGCTTTATCTTCCTCAAATTCAGCGTTCTCCCAAAATGATCTGGAAGGAATAGTGACATGAAAGTTCTTTCCGAACTGTAATTGGGGTATGGTGTAGTCTAAAATCGGGAGGACTGCCGTTATTGTCTGAGGGGGATTATGATCCCTATAATCCTAATCATAACTTCACCGTCATTAAGGAGGAAGAAGAAGATGAAAGTGTTGTCTGCTTAAAATTAAAAAGACAAGGCGGTAGAAAACAGACGGTTTCAAGTGTGCAACACACCAAAGAAATGCTCGTATTCACCAATGTAAATGATCTCCTGGCTGTTACCTCTAATCCAATCCACTCCTTTGCCGACGAAAGTACCCTAAGCTTCTCATATTTGTTTCTTTGTTCACGCCGCTCATCTTCGGGTATGGTGTAACTAATATAATGCAATTTAATGGTTCCAAAACGCAATGCTGTCTTCTGTCATTAAAGCAAACACCATGCCATTGTCTATGAATGGCACTTGCATCGCTGAAACCGAATAACTGTCCATTCTCGGTATATGTGTTAGTGACAACTTTCCTTGGAATGACCCAATATTCGATGTCTCCAAGAATGCTGCGAAATGCCAAGGTTTCCTTAAGCGCTGCAAGAAATATTTCACCCCCTGTGATCTAGCTACTATTTTAAAGGCGTTTATCCGCCCAAAACTTGAATAGAATGCTCATATCTGGTCTGGTGCACCAATAACTTATTTAGAGCTACTTGACAGGAATCGAAAATGCGCGATGAAACTCATTGGTGACCGTAACATCGCGAGATCGCTTGACTCTCTTAGTCATCGTCGCAATGTCTCTTTTCTTTCGTTACTTTATCGTTATTGCCACCATAAGTGCTCAAACGAAATAGCCAGTTGCATTCGACCCTAGAACATTTTAACCGCAATACACGCTGTGCAAGCTATGCTCATTAGCTTTCCCGCTCTATTTTTCCTACACATTATAATCTACAAACATTCAAAACCAACGTGCATCAGCATCGCTCCCTATCGCGCTGTTTAGGTATTACATAAGGGTATACAAAAATCCCTTTAGTACGAGTACATCATACAAAAAAAAATTGTTATCATACAATTGAATTACGCTGGCTCTGAGTGCCTGTTTACGATAACGATTAAGAAATCATTTTTATTCAATCTAATGTGTACAAATTTCCTTAGCGGCCCAACATTTCTTATAGCTAGGTTTACAAAAGTAAATATAATCAAAAGTACCTATACTATTCTATTTAATGATATTTTTAAAATTATTTAATAGTTAATTGTTCCTGTTGGGAAGAAAAAGAAAATAAACCATTACCGTTGATAACAGGGAGTTAGTCATCCCCTGTAGAGTCTTAACGATTTTTCGTAGAACGGAGTATCCTCGTTTTCGATGATGTCGTCAAATATCGCATCCTTTATGGCACGAGGATTTAGGTAACGACGGCTTGCTTCTATTTGTTGCTGCGTTAATTCCTGAACTTCTGTATTTGGTTGGTCGGCTGGTTTTGGGTGAGTCTTCCTGATAGTTCAATCACAAATTTGTTGATCGAGTGTGCGATTCCTGCCTCCTAGTAGAGTCTTCTTGTTGAATGGTACTTCATAGTTGTCGGGTTTCGCCAAAGTCCTGTGCAGATCCCAACTATTTTCCTTGTGAAAACTGGATCTTCTTCATTGTCGATGGCGATATCGTTAACCAGATGGGACAGCCGTTTATGAGCAGCTTGTTTTTTACGGCTTGAATTTTGACCTTCCGCTGGAGTTGATTCCCAGATATTTCGTCGATATTCCAGGATGAACCAGCGGACTTAGAATGCTTATCGTCCTCTGGTCGCTGTCACTGGAGTTCGGAAGTAGATTAGCTCCCTTTTGCTGCTATTTATCTTCAGTCCACCCTTAAGATAGTAGTCCCAAAGTTTCCTTATATGGGTTTCAACTGTTCGGGTATCTATCTCTGGGAACAGGGAGGTGACGTATGTCATTGTGTCATCCGCGTTCAGAAGCGCCTTGCTTCGGACTTCATTAATTGGCTGGTCAGCAGTGCCGGCGTGAATCTCGCTGAACATCTAGTACGCGAGGAAGTTAGAAGCTTGTTCACCGTGGACGTACGCTAAGCACAGCGCTTTTTTTTAACTTTAACATATTTCACCTACGAAATTCTTGATTCCAGTTGACCGGATTAATAGCTCTGGAATCGGGTTAAACTGCAGTTGCGGTCTTCCTTTACGTCCTGAAAATTGGGAACTGGTAATCGAAGATCCTATTTGCACCGCGTGTTCCATTCATTCCATTCATTCGCTCAATGCGGCTGAGATAACGGAGTTCAAGTGTTTCAGCTTTTGAACTACTTCTATCTTGTTCTTTTCCTAATATTATTGTTACCGGTGATCTAAATTGTAATTTACTAAATGTTCGTTCTTCCGCTCAGTTGATTGAAAGGTTTAAAACTATTGACTTGACACCTGTTAATATATCGACTGCTACGCACTTTGCATACGACTCTGCTACCCTTCTTGATGTGTTTTTTGTTAATGATTGCAGGAAAGCCCTGCTCTATAGTCAACTCGCAGCGCCAGGCTTCTCTAAACATGATCTGATATTTTTAACTTTTGATATCCAATCAGACAAAACTAATCATGTTATTGCATATAGAGATTTTAAAAATATTAATTACCAAAGTTTACGGTCTGACGTTATTCAAATTCGGTGGGATGATATTTATTTAATGGCATAAGTAAATCAACAAATATCATTTCTGGAACAAAATATCAAAACACTCTTTGATCGGCATGTCCCGTTACGACACAGGGCCCCTATTTCCGGATCCCCCCTTGGTTTAGTAGGGATTTATTAGATTTGATCCATAATCGTGATTCCGCGTACGTTCGTTGGAAACGATACAAACTACCCGTTCTCTATGACACTTATCGGTCCCTTCGTAACATGGTTGTTCTCCGTGTAAGGGTTGCAAAGCGGCGTCACTACGAACATTTTCTTAACCCTGAAATTCAGCCTGGGAAAGCTCTGTGGCAAAAACTGCGTAAACTAGGCAATGGCAGACAGCGTTCAGTTGCAAATGATGATGTAGACTGTAATGTTCTCAATTCGCAGTTTGTATCGGTCTCTATGCCGTCATCTCAATATCAAGAGCCCAGTCAGCTTACAAATCAATTTAGCTACGAAGATAATACAGCAGATTTCAACTTTAATCGCTTATCGGATGAAAATGTAGTTGAAGCCGTGCTGTCGGTTAAATCTAATGCGATAGGCTTAGATGAAATAAATCCTAAATTTTTAAAACTTCTGCTTCCATTTATCCTTAAATATATAACACATATATTTAATCACATATACACCACTTGTGAATACCCCCTTTCGTGGAAAAAAGCCAGGATATTACCGATACCTAAGTCGCAAAGCCGGACTAACATTGAGTATAGACCTATCGCAATATTACCATTTTTATCAAAAGTATTCGAGAAAACCACGCTAAAGCAGATGCAAGCACACCTAAGCTGCAACAACCTTCTGAGTTCTGCCCAATCCGGATTTCGTGCGAAAATGAGTTGTAAAACTGCACTCTTACTTGTGGTCGACGACATCCGCAAAGGCTTAGATACTAACTGTCCTACTTTACTGACGTTGTTGGACTTCTCGAAAGCGTTCGACACGGTGGACCACTCTATCCTCTGTAAGAAGTTGCGTTATGAATTTGGATTTTCGTCACTGGCAGTAAAACGTTTGCACTCATACCTCACGGGCCGCCAGCAATGTGTGGCAGTGGGAAGCCAAATGTCATCGTTTCTTGATGTTCCTTCGGGAGTTCCGCAGGGTTCGATTCTAGGTCCAATATTATTTTCACTCTATGTGCACGAACTTCCACAACTTGCCAAACACTGTACTGTCCACATGTTTGCTGACGACGTGCAATTATATTTGTGCTGCCCGTTGGATATGATTAGCAATGCCATCGAAATGATGAACGAAGATCTTGATATCATACAACAGTGGGCCCTCAAACACAATCTATCACTAAACCCAGTGAAGTCTAAGACACTCTGTATTTACAAGCAGTCACTAGATACTACCACTTTTCCACCAATAGAATTAGGGCAGTCATCCATACAGTATGTCACAAAGTCTAGAAATCTGGGTATAGTTTTCAATGATACTCTTACCTGGACAGATCATGTTGTATCTACTATCGGTAAGGTATACAATGGTCTCCGATTGTTATGGGCTACGCAAAATTCTTTGCCGATAAAAACTAAGATGTTGCTTGTTAAGTCCCTTTTATTGCCTGTATTGCTGTATAGTTGCGAAGTTTTCTGCTATGTTGACTATAACACTAGGCATAAATTAAATGTCATCTACAACAATTTAGCAAGATTTGTTTTTAGTAAACGATATTTCGACCACATATCAAGGTACTCTCTGCAAATAATGGGCCTTAGCTTCGACAACCTCATTAAGTTCAGAACCCTTATCCTCTTGCATGGTATTATACAGACCCAACAGCCTGAGTATTTGTATAGCAGATTAAATTTTCCCAGTTCACAAAGAACAGCCATCATGATTCGGCCCAGATTCGCTTGCCTGCAATCTGAGCGCTCATTCTTCGTCCATGCCACTCTCCTATGGAACTCTTTACCAATTACACTGAGGAGAACCACAAACACAACTACATTCAAAACTTATCTTTTCAAACACTTGGCCAGTGATACATAAATATAAATTTTAGAGTTTTTTTTTTTTTAATGTTTTATATTATTTGTTATTGTTTTTGTTATTGTCTCTCTTATGTAAGTTCTCAATTAAATTCCTTGTAATTTGCTCTCATCTATTTATAATGTTAAATTTGCTCTTGAACCTAAAATAATTGTAAAGCCTTCACTAATTATAAGATGTAATCTTACTGTGAACTATTCTTTGAATAATAATAATAATAATAATAATGCTATCTTATCTTCCATTCAGCCGAAGTGGCATTTTGATTTGAAAAAGGCCAGAATTAGGTATCTCTTTCTGCTTACCGTCTATTACTCGGCCCCATACACGAACTAGAAGATCAGTTTCTTGTAGAGCTTGCAATTGGTATTCCCGGCTACGAGTTTTGAACCAATCTGTTTTGCCAAAACCAAACTAACAACAGTTTAATACAATAACCCTGTCAGATTTTTACTATGGTGCCATTATTGGAGATGATAATTACTCCGAAGTAGGTTTCCCAACTGCCTCAAAGTTACAGCTATCTAAACTGAAGTATTATCCTAGTCGGCGGATAGATACATATTTGCTTGTTGATAGCATATTCTTGGTTTCGTCCTCGTCGAATTTATGACCAAAAAATTTAGATATCTTTATCTTGTCCAGATATCTAGGACCAGATTGCCGGAATTCGGTGTAAGTTTGAATAGTTTGGAAGACCTCCTTCCGAATTGAGCATTGCAATGCGTGTTTTCTAACGCCAAGCGATACACCTTGATCGGTTTGTCCGCTATCATGAATTCCCCCAACGTCGCGTAGAGTTCCTAACTATGATTATAGTTTCGAATCCTGCCAAGAAAACCTTAACATTTTTTACTCGCTCATCTTGTCGAAACAGGCGCAACACTGTAGTTCCCTTCAACTAGTGCCTAAATATAGTCTTCCACACATGAATAGTTAGAGAACCTTAGGTAGAATATGGTCTGTAATTTAATCTATATGTATAGGTATGTAGGTATGTGTTTGTGTGTACAAAGCAAGTCGACATTTGTCGGTAGAGATGTATGGACATAACACCTTAAGCCTCAAAACCTTTAATCGAATCAAATGTTGGATCAGAAAGGTAATCATATCCAACTAAGCTCAAGATTAGCGCCACGTCGTTTTTAGATTAGCTTCAAATGTTTGTCGGATTAGTGTCATATCAAAAAACAATAAAGATCTATACCAACACTTGTCAGTACATTTGAAACCTAATTGGAATAAAATTTAAAATTGGTGGTTTGGTTCATAGATTTCGCATATAATGTTGTTCGACAGTTGACAGCGGTCGCAATATATCTTATGGCCTCGCTGTTGAGTATCTTAATTGCTGCTCCATCGCAATCGATCATGGATTAAGTTTGTTTAAGTTTTGCGCCAAGACAGTTTCTTTTAAATTTGTATTTAAGTAATTCGTTTGAAGTGAATTTAAATGAATAAATTCATCTGCATAGGTATTAAAAACTGAATTGATTGCTTATGGAGCAATATAAGATGAATATAATATACAGAAAAGAGTAAAGGGAAGGACGACACTAGAAAAGAAAGCAGAGAAAACTTATTGCAGGCTGGATGCACACCAGACGCACTTTAACATGGGCAGGGAAATAATTCCACTCCACATGGGAATTAAAACGAAGCTGAATGGGAAATAATAGAGAGAGTGATAGGGCAAAAAGAGAACCCACGTCCAGTTCCAGCCCCCAGTAATAAAGAGGTTAGCACAGCTGTAAAAAAGCTATAGAACAACAAGGCTAACGGTTCTGATGGTCTACCAGCTGAACTTTTCAAACTAGGAGGTGATGTTTTGGTAGGGCGCATGCATCAAATTATCAAACAAGTATGGGTGAAAGGAAGCATGCCCGATGACTGGTCTATCATATCCATATGGCCCATCTACAAGAAAGGCGATCCTATGTCTTGCAAGAACTATCGAAGCACATCCCTGCTAAATGTTGAATATATAAGATCCTATCTAATGTACCGTTGGAACGTCTCAAGCCGTTCTGCAAACACACTAATCGGCACGGTCCAGTTTGGCTTCCGGCACAGAGGATCGATAATGGACAAAATCTTCACACTAAGGCAAATTCTGAAAAAGACCAATGAATTTCAAGTCGAGATACACCATAATTTCATCGACTTTAAAGCCTCATATAATAGCAATCCTCGCTAGGAGCTCTACGTGGCGATTGCCGAGTTCGGGATACCGGCAAAACTGATCCAGTTGGCTGGAAAACACGCGGTGCAATGTGCAGTATGGCAACAGCTCGTTGAACTATTCCAAACCTATACCGGATTCAGGCAAAGAGATGCGCTGTCATGTGACTCATTCAATCCTATTCTAGAGCAGATAGTGTGCAGGGCAGGTGTCAATACGGAAGGCACTATCTCCAACAGATTGGTCCAACAGCTGGGATAAAAATAAAAATAAAATAAATATTAGCCAACTACTGGGATACGCGGACGATATCGACATCATCGGCCAAATTTTTTTTCAGGTCCTTTTTTATTTCTTAAAATGGAATGAAAGCCAGAAATTGTTGGGAGAAAGGTTAGACCTTTTTGGCAATCTTTCCGAAATGTCTGGCCATTTTCCGAAAAGTGTCTGGATGTTATTTACCATTTTTAGAAACGGAAAAGGGACCTCGAAAAATGTCTGAAAAAATTTATAGAAGACATTATGTATACATTTGGACATCAATCTATAATGAAAAACGAATGAATGGATTACATCTACTTTAGTTTTTTCTTTCGTCCGAGGGAAATTATTCCACTTTTAAAATTGGACTTATTTCCCATTCAGGGTGGTATTAATTCCCATATGGAGTTATACCTCCTTATTTAATTTCTCTATTTTTTTTAATTTCTTGAACTGTGTAGCTAGGTAGGTACCTATTTGTTAAATACTTAAACCTCAACTTTTTGTAACCCTACAGTGCACAGTATAGACGATCCGATACAACGATATTCGAAAGTCACACTTATATTATAGAATCAATTTATTTTATTTTACTACACTTTGTAGACGATCTTCTGCATCGCTTTTAAAGCCATAAGTATGTTTGATTTACGTAGGCTAACAGTAAGCTTTGAGAATGTGGTTAAACGGAGATGTGAGAGAGAGAGAGAGTACAGGAAATCCCGACCCCGCTCACGGTGCTTTTGCTATTCCTGCTGTGATGCAAAGCATCTTCATCTCAGCTACCATTAATTTGCCTCAATCTTTTTGTACGCTGTTGTGAGCACTAGTCGAACAACTGCGATGTAGAGCCTTCCTATTAGCTGAGCATTTTTCGGTAACAAGAGATGGGTAAGTTTTCCAGCCACTTCATCCATACTAGGCTTACGCGATGATATGAAAAATGCACACCAAAAAATGGTGCCTACCAATGTCGTACCAACTGCCTGATATGGTAACGATAAATTTTGGGGCAATAACATACCAATACCACCAAAGGACGTGCGCCAGGATTTAGGCAGCTATTGACATGCAAAATGCGAAATGCAAACCTTTTTCTTTTGTAAAATGCTCAAATAATGGCTTACGCTTTCGCCTTAATAAAAATAATCATTGCTTTATGCTTTTTCGCACAGAATAAATATATAAATGTAGGTATAATAAAAAATCCGGTATCCTGCCACTGAAAAATGTAGCAGATACAATCAGTTTTTTTATAAACAAATAAGAAAAAAATTAAAGTACTAATTTTTTTTATTATATTTCTAGTATTTGCAGGAATAAATTATAAAAGGGGTTTGCCGCATTAATGTATACATCCGATTAATGCAAAACGATAACGGTCACGTTCATAATATAAACATCATATCTATCTGAACTCAAACAAGTTCAATAAATCTGCATGTTTGGTGGTTGTCATTTTTGGTGGAACAAAAGAAATCTCAAATAGCAGGTAAACAATTTCGACAAAACTAAAATAGCAAGATACGGTGGTAAACTCATTCACCGCAGCCAGCCTCGTTCTTCTTTTTATTCATCTTACCTTCCGTATCATAATTTGCATAATATCTCGCTTTTACGGAAATCAATTAAAACACATGTTCCTAGCTAAATGAATTCTCTTTTGAAATCGCCCATAGCATGATGTTGTGCAAATGTGTATTAACATCGAATCTACAGTTTACTCAAAAAATCATCACTGAACCTCCAAAATAGGTAGCTACACAGGCACATACCACAATAACACCAACCAAATTGCGTAATGCCATTACATACCATTCAAACGTGTACCGCTACAACTTAGTAAGTACATGAACAAGGAAAACTCTTCTCTGAAAGAGCATTAATTGCAATGCAATTCGCCCATAGCTACAGCATTTTCTTATCAGTTGTAAGCGAAAGGAAACAATAGCAATTGCGCCAAAAACAAAACAAACAAAAATACTATAAAACTAAATTAAAACCGAACGCTGATAATGACCGCACAATGTTACGTCTCCACAGTATCCGTTGTAAAAGGGAAATATTTTTTTTAAACGTGATTTAATTTCTATCTCTGAATAGTTGCTAATAGCTTGCATGTTTCCAGTTACGCATGTGCAACTCTTTACAAATGTATCTACATCTGCAAAAGCACGAATCAATAATTCAAAATGCACAAAAATAAACAAAATAAATTTCCTGCAACATTCTTCATTTTACATCGCTGTGCATTCGCTATCTCAGTGTCGCTGTCAACGTTTTCCCTTGGACAGCTAATAAATTATTTCGCTCCAACGGACAGCCACAAAGGCAATCATTTTATAAATCCAAACGCTCCACAAGTAAAAGGGAAAATAAAAACAGAAAACATTCACCGTGTAGAAAAAGAAAATTCAAACCGCAAACGGATCCTTTCAAATGTTACTGCGTTTTGAGGGTTAACAAAATTGGCAGGTGACAATAAAGAGCTTTATCTGCCTGCATAAGTAGCAACGGAAATAAAAAATTCAAAGTCCCTCTATTTTAGAATTAAATCAAACAAACACCATCCACTCCACATACACAACAAAAGAGCTGGGATGAAATCACGGAACACTAAAAAGTAAACCGTGCCGATACTGTATCTATCTAAACATCAATTTTTGATTAATATGCATAACTCATACGCCCGGGTGCACGAATTGAGTATTGTATGAAGCGATATTCCAGCCCAACTCCTCTCTTTTTGACTAGGTATCTACGAGCCTGTGTGCAGTAGATAATGAAACTTAATACTATGTATCTACTACCTGTGGGATTGTTGTAAGTCGAGTACCACGTGACAATAAGCCGCCAAAGGAGATAATCCACAAGTATCTTGTATTTTTTTTTTATTTTTTTTTTTTGTGTGACGATTAAGGATGCAACGATATGGAAATAAATTTTTAAAATGCGCGCAAAAGATACATAAACACAGACTCAGAATTAAGATATCAACAGATGCATCTCATATGGATCGCTTATGATCCTTTTTTTTGCACTGACACTTTTTATTTTTATTTATTTTTTATCTTTCGGATGAACTTTTTTACATAAACAAAATGTCTTGGTTAAACGTTTAGGACGATGATTTTATACACCAAATTGAAATCGCTCAACACTGTATATTGATTTCGATTTAGCGGATACACTGCCGATAGCGAAGATGCAGATTGAAGATTGTAGAATTCAAATTGTAGAATTAGAAGACGTTGAAAGAAGCACTCGAGCAATAACAGAAAAAAATAACCACCAAAATAACAAACGACGATGTCGAATTCGACTTGTACTTCGACGAAAACGACGACGACGATGACGGCAACCGGTATCTCTTGGATAAATGCTATACACGCTGTGCTGTGGGTAACGTCAAACGACAGACTGAAGCAGGCATTTTACTTTTAGAACGATGATACCAGCAAAGAGAATTGCCTCCATTTGTTGTTGGATTTTCATTTGAAATGATGGTGGTGGTGGTGCTTGGCTTGGTGCTATGGTGGGTGATATTGTAGTTGTGGTGCTGGAGTGGGGTATGGATTCACGACGGGCAACCGGCAAAGTGTTATCAAGGGACGACACTCGGAACACCGACTGTTAGGCTTCTATCCATCTATCTAATATGAAAGAAACATTATAACAACGACAACTACAACAATGTTATAAGACTCATCTTTTACACCGGGAGTACCTAGGGGTACCACAATAACAATTGCTCCTTCGCCAAATACAGGGAGCAATTACAATACAATAGCGCACACTAGAGCACAGTGGCACCTGCAGTTGGAAGATTTTATATAATCTTTGGCGGGAGCAGGTGGCACACTGAAGTCGAGGATGACTGTCGATTGGCCCAATTTTGATTCTTAGTCTTTAATGTTTAACGTCTAGCTCTCATAGTCCTGTCGATCCTTAACTCAAACTTCAACTGGACACCGCATAAAAATATATAAAAAGAAAAAAATTAGGTCCTATACTCGATTTATCTGAACATTGATTTCGATTCATATGCATAACTCATACGCCCGGGTGTATGGATGAAGTACAACTAACTTCTCTGAGGGGCTTAGGAGGGAGGTGTAATTTTCAAAAAACAATATTTCAAAACAACGAACACACTCACAAAAAAGTAGTAAAAATGCTTTTAAAGCCTTAAAACTCTTCTTTTAACATCCCAATGGAAATTCTTGTTTAATTTATAAGATTCAAAATAAAGTTATTTCTATGAATAATTTTTGAAAAAAAAAACTGTTTGTTGTTTTGTTTTTAACTTTAGAAATTAAGTACTCAAACTGGCAACAATTGACAATGACGTAAGCATGCCTTCCAGTTTTTGAGAAAATTAAGAATTACAAAAATTACTATTTTATTATTAGAAATCATTTTTTACCGTATTTATTTGTTTTTTTAAAAGTGTACGGCGACAAAGTTATCATGGTTATCACTGGTAAGTCTGTTAGACCTCACCCGTTCGGATTCGTCTTAAAATGTTAGATTCCTTCACCTACGAACAAGCAAATGGGTTGGGATGGGAAGCTATGTTTGAAGCCCTCTATGAGCCGTTTATGCCTTATATGTATATATTTTTTATTAATTTATTCTACTCCTCCAGGAGTATCGATTGTCACGAGAAGCTTCTCAAATTTCCCGATCGGAGTTGGAGTTAGGTAGGTAGCTCCCTTAAAATCGTGCCCAAAATATAGCTTCGAACACACAAATCGTTTGAGATGCTGGGCTATATTGGCAGTTGATGCAAACAATTTTTTTTGTTTACCTTGGGACATAACTTTCAATGATGATCACAATTATGCTACTCAACTTAATTAAAGGATAAAGGACAAAAAACAAACCGGGGCAATTTTCTGATTGGAATTTACCATAAGCAGTTCAAAAGCGTGTTGACGTTCTTATTTTCGAATCAATCAATTAACAAATCCTGATTAAACCATTTTAAAGCAGGTACTTTTCTTTTCAAAATGTTTTTTTTTTGAAATTGTTGTATAATTTTTTTTGAACGAGTTATGAGCTGTCAAATCAAAACAGCCGCCTTTGACTTTGAATGTTCACAAATCCTGTAGTAATCGACCTACAACAATATACAAAATACCGTAAGAAAGCTGAGATTATGGTCTACGCTTGAGCTCCATTTTGTTAAAATCATTTTCCGGAATGAGATTATTAATTTGAAAGTTGCTTAAAACAACTTTTTCTGGTTTTTTGTCGATGTCATGTGTTTTTTTTTTCAGAAGATAGCAACACCAAAAACTGCCAAATCTAAGGTATTTTTTTTCCATCTCGATCCGCGGTTTTGAAAATTGAAAAAAATTAAGAGATTACTTTCGCATTGAATTTTTGATTGGTAAACTAGAACGCACTAGGTTTCGGGAGGGTAAAGCGCTTTAAAAATCATCGTTGCATGTGTTTTCTTTTCGAATTCAGTTGAGTAGTGTATACCTACTTTTTAGGAGTTTTCGACGAATATAAGAACATGTTGTATGATATGTATCATAATTAATACCCCATTAAGATAAGCTATAAAGTGTTGTAGACGTTGATTACAATTTGAAGTTTCATATTATCCAAAGGGCCCTCTCGGCTTCAAAAAAGTGTGCATTTAAGCAAATCTTAAGTAATGCTTTCCACAACCAAAAGATAAATACCAAGCCTTAGAATTCTCCGCCGCCGTACCAATATCTGTCTTTATTCTTAAGCGTCATATATATTGTATTTTTTAAGCCAGTACTAAATTTGTTTTGATGAAATCACATTTCAATAAATAGCCATTTATTCGTGTTCACTCATTTTTGGGGTATTTTTAACGTAACCAATGGTTTTTTGATAAAATCCTTAAAAAACGTAAAAAACAATTAAAATATTCTTCTTAACAGTTTGCTCGCACAAAGTTGTTCGCCGCACCCACTTTTTGGGGGTGTTTTTTCCTTGAATTGCTGTATAAGCAAAATATGTATGAAGATGTCTTACTTAAACGAATTTCAAAATTTGGTTGTTATGTAAAAAATATTTGTTATAAGATATATAAAAAGTCGTCAATTGCTTCTTCTTTTGCGACCAGTTCTTGCATTTACATGTTCGTCATTCGAGAAAGAAAATAAAACATGGATATCTTATATCTTATCTTAACTTAAGTTACTTTGTGAAATTTCATTATTATTAGATTTATGTAAAGTTAAAAAATCGCACAGATAAAAAAAACTTTTTTTTTTGTACAGGAATAACTTTGGACAGCTTCCAAATGTCAGAGAACGATGACGGCATCATATTCAAACTGATCAAATTTATGTGAATTAATTTAAAATGCACGACTTGAAAGCCCTTACCACATAACAGCTTTGAAATTCATTTTTTATTCATTATTACATAATATCTACTTACATACTAGACCAAAATGATTAAATCTAACTTAAAATTAACAGGATACTTATTCTTATTTATTGGTCCTTATGTGGATGCTCTAAACTTAACATTATAATTATTGCCTTTCGGACTAAAAACTATTTTACGAACTAATCTTACATATATATTCATCGAGAAAATTTTTAAATCTCGGCATCATTATTTAAATATTATATATATACCATATAACGGCATTCAACTTAAATGTACAACAGATAAAACCATAAAACTCAGAGCGCAACCTAGTCAATGCAAAAAATATATCAGAAATGTGTTTAAAATGATCCTTTAGGTGTGGATACAGCTGTAACATTTTTGGAATGGTATCAAAACCAAAAGGGCAAGATTAATAGCGTCCCATTTTATCAGCATTAAAAATAATAGAATTCTTCTTCTACCGTTAAAGTGATGTAGTAATTAAAGGCGCTACCGTCCATATATTCACGGATAGTCAAGCAACTATTAATGGCATTGGCTCGCACAGCATGTACTCCAAATCAGTCAAGCACATAGCTCAAGGAACAATACCAAACTATGGTGAGCTCCGGCAATGCGGGTTTGAAGGCAATGAAATGACCGAAGAACGGGACAAAATGGCTCAGAAACTCGCATTTGAGTCGGCATGGTATAAACAACTTGTGGGACTTATCCGACAAAATCTGAACCGTTGATTCATCTGAAAATCAGACCTACAAAAAAACGCGTGCCACGAAAATCTTGAAAATATATCTCCAAAATATAAAAAAAAATCTATTGAAAACCGACATATTAAGTTCTCACCTTTAACCAGTCTTCGGATGTCCAGTCCTTATGAGCCTTAGCCCATTTAAAGTGTTTTTCCACCATCGCACTAAATCCTGAAAAAATTATATTTTTTACGGTGGCCGTAATAATTTGATCACCCACTGTAGATGTATTCTGTGAACCGCATTAAGATTTTCACATAAAAATAGAAAACAACAATAAATTTTTGGGGTTCCCCACACTTACATAGAACTGAAACTCAAAAATCTATGGATAAGTCTTCAAAAATGATATTGAGGTTTCTAATATCATTTTTTCCTAAACTCAATAGTTTGCGCGAGAGACACTTCCAAAGTGGTAAAATGTGCCCCCCCCCCCCCCCCCCCCTCTCTAACTTCTAAAATAAGGGAATGATAAAACAAAAAAAAAATATGATGTTACATACTTCCACCGAAAATTGGATTGAACGAGATCTAGTAAGTAGTTTTTTTTATACGTCATAAATCGTAAACCGTAATTTAATCAACTCAAATATTCAACTCAAATATAAAAAAAAAAAACATTTAATTTCATAAACATAAACCTTATGCGTAACCATTATTTTCTAATAATAAATCTGTAATAGGTGCCTAAGTAAATAAAATGGGCGAGTTCGACTCGCACTTGGCCGCTTTTTTGTCCTTATTCAACGTTGTGCAGCTTAGGAACTTGTAAAGATTAAACAGTGAGACATCAGAAAGTTCTTGCGTGTCTTGGAAGAAATATTTTCCGTTTCGTTTTGATCCATCTTTGTAGATATAGAATTTAGATTTTTCGCGGGTTGTTTTGCGTCCCATTCCTCCCTGCGAGGAAAGAAGCAGGAAAAACCTCTGCCAAGTTCAAGTAGGGAGACGTGCAGTCAGAGCTAAGGTGGTTTCCTACATAGCTTTTCAAAATATGTGCATGCCCTTAAGTACCTGCGTACTGAACGCACTTTTGGCAGTAGCTGATCCTTGCACGTATAGATCCAGGGGTAGCAAATTAAGAATTGTGTCCAGTCAGTATTTTAGTCATTGCCTTGTTTATGGCTTGCCAGCAGACTACACTGCCATATGTGAATATAGGTTGCTAGTATGTGTAGTCCTTTGCACAGTTCATTCTGGAACCATCTGTGAAAATAGAAATCTTTGATAACGGTGTTTGACTCCCATTCCAATCTGGATGGGAATCCTACAAAAAAGCATTGTGTTATTAGGTGTTATGTATGTCCTTTACTTGTGCAGGTTCATTGAATACTTTCCAGCAAAGCAGGATATTCTTGGATTTCATCTTTCACTTCCAGTCCATAATATACATGATTACTGCAAAGATGATGCGCATAAAAAGTATAATAAGCATAATATGTAAAAATACTGTTTTTGTCTGAAGTGAGTTTGAAAATGTTTATAAAATTAATTTCAAAAACATTCACAACTGCTACTGAAATTGCATTTTGTTCCACTGTGCGCGACTTACAATTGCATGCCCAGAGCGAACATTACCGGCAAAGCGGTGAAAAATGCTGTAAAGTGGCAGAGAACGGTGTAATACAAGTGCCTATCTCTCCCCACAACCGTGTATAGTGGTTTTGCTGAATAGGCGACTGCTTGTTGTTAAGGTAGTGAGCATAACAACCCTCACGTAGGCAGGCACGCATTAAGCTACCCCACACTCAGCACAAGCAGCGAAAACCACTAAGATACGATTTTTTGCTCATTTCTTGTTTTCGCCTCTTCTGTCGTGAATTGCCTTTAAATTAGACCGAGTCGAGATAGCAAAGTATCAACCCGCATAATGAAAATAAAGCCAAAGAGTCCAATATTTCAAGAGATCGAAAAAAATCAAAACCACCACATTGACCACCGTCGGCTTATGGAATATTATTTCCGGAGGTCAGGACGAACAGCTCAAAACAAATACCACAAGCATTGGCAATGACAGTGGCAGTGGTAACTGTCCCCAAAAACTAACAACATCGCAACACCGCACTCTCTACGCGAACAATGCTACTTCGTGTATCCCCCGTCCGAATGCCTTATGTGCTTTCCTTCCGTTAGATATGAAAATCCTACGTCAATTTCATGTGCAACATCCACCACAGATAAACCAGATTCGCGCGCTGTACAAGCTAAAAAATTAACCATTCCGTCGGCATCGACCGAGCCTATCCCGAAAAGCACGTGAATATCCGAGAATCGGAGCCGCTAAGCCTTACCATCCGAAGTGTCGGGTGTGATAAAATATTAAATTTGGACGAACTACAGCCGTCGCGCTGTGTACATGGTTGCCAATGATATTGTCCTTTTAGGGGTAGAAATACATTGTATAGTGCACACCACGTGTGCTACTGTCGCCAATATTTGCATGCCAGTGCCGTAGTAGGGGGAAAAGAATGGGTTGATATAAAAGCATGCCCTAGAGAGACAATCATATAAACACCTCATCGCATTGCATTGGCAAAAAGATGGTTCGGTCCTGCTAGTGTGATGTTTAAATCGCACTTTCGGTTTAATAAAATAAAATGAAATAATAAAACGGTGGACGAGTCCTCCGAAAATACACACCACCCACATGTTGGGAACATATGGTTCCGAGTGTAATTGTATCCTTTTGGGTTGAGTCGCGCAGCGCAACATGGTCTGAAGGACAACATTCCTATTTGCAGTGCTGTTCTGGGAATTTAACGTTGTATCATTCGTAGAACGCTGCTTGCTGATAAAGTTTTAATGAAGAAATTTAAAAAAACCAACGATTCATATGGTAAGGGATGTGTTGGATGTGTGCTGTAATTTCAAAAGGAAGTCATTATTTTCGCGGTTTCTCGCGTTTTTCTCACCGACGATGACTACCGGGAATTGGAATGGGAGTTGCGAATTGCAAAGGTCAAATTCATTGCCAGGCAAATATAAATAAAGAGAAGTTATTCCAAAATATAATTCGCATGGCTGATGGTGCGGAATGTGGTCGATGCAGACGATGATGTCGTTTGTTTGGTTCTGAGTTGATTTTATGGCCGCGCAATAAATGTTCTTGACCTTTTTTATTGTGGAATTGAGGAGTGAGTTTGATCGATTTGATTGGTATTTGGTGAGAGATGTCCTTAAGCTTCTTGGAGGGAACCAATTCGAATGGAATCGTTTTTTGTTTTAATGTGATTTCAAAAGGGACATGTGTTATGGTAGGGGGTATGGATAATTACTAGATATTACTAGATACTTAATTTTAAGATTATAAATCTTGTAGTATCGTGTATTAATAAGTTCAAAAATAAATACAATAAATAAAAAAAAATACAATAAAATACCTCATACAACTGTAATACAACTGTAAGAGTTCAACTACTTTTCTTGGATTTTGTAAGCATCACGGTCACACAATTCTGCTTATTACTGCTTTCGAACGAAGGCTCAATTGACGATTGGTAAAATTCTTCTGCGACACATGGGCCCAATTTCATAATAATTTGTCGCACTTGTCTGGCAAATTTTCATTTCATGAGGTGTGTTTAATGAACCTGAGCTGCACAGAAAAGTACAGAAAAGATCAGAAAAGTACAGGATTTGGTGTTCAATGAGTTAAAATCTTGTCCCAAAGTGTTCTTAATTCTGTCATTTTGTGTTCCATGAAGCTGTACATTTCAGTTTAGAACAAGACTTTCTGCACCAAGTTGTGAGGTAGGGCAATTGAGTGCAATGTGTCAAATTTTAAAATTCAAATTGTACTGATGTCATCTGATTTATTTGTTTGGCATGCGATATCGTATTTTTTAGTTTTTGCCAAAGTGAAATAAAGTCGAATCGGCCTTGTTTTGCTTTTAATTTATTTAGACAATCAGATAAAGATTCCCAACATTGGACATTGACATTTCAACTGTCACTGTGAAGTGCAATAAAAGTGTAAGCTCCTAATCAGTTTTTCAAATTCTGCACAGTTTTTAGTTAAATTTAAAAGAAAACTTGCTCAAGTCAAACACCAAAAAAAAAAAAAATCTCACCTGCATTTCCAAGGTAGGAAGTATTTTAAGTCTAAAAATTTGCAAAATTCAACTTTCGCTAAAAGTAAACGGGATCCCTCTATGAACGCCAACTCACAACTGTGCCAAAAACTAAAATCCATGACGGAGCGGTGTGAGCTCCTAGAGTCTCAAATTGAAATTATCTCGCGGAAAACAAATGAAAACTGTATGGTGGTACACCTTCCTCTAGACAGAGAAACCGACGGAGTTGAAGTAGCCAAACAAACTTGCCGTGGGCTTCTCAAGTTACAAGAAGGTGAA
The DNA here is from genome assembly GCA_949715645.1 of Portevinia maculata. Taxonomy (NCBI): domain Eukaryota; kingdom Metazoa; phylum Arthropoda; class Insecta; order Diptera; family Syrphidae; genus Portevinia; species Portevinia maculata. The sequence continues at coordinate 32,372,143 of OX454527.1, forward strand.
GATATTCACTTTAAAAAGGCACGGATAATAAAAAACACTCATGCACAGAGGAGCACTGTCTTTTTAAAATTGCACTCGCCAGATGAGGTGGAAAAAATAATGTCTGTCGCTTATCAACTCAAATGTACTGCCCTTAGTATTTCCCGAGAGCAGACACTATTGGACCGACACTATTCGAAATCAAAAACAAACTCTCTGAAATTAATCCCGAAACAAAAATCATAATTAAAGGCGACAAAATGCAAATAAACAACAAAATTTTTGTATACAAGTTCGCGCGTGGTCTGGTTGTCAACTCTCCGGCAGAGCTGCATTTTGTCAACAACTTGCTTGGTGACATTTCACGTGATTATTTTGACTGCCGCGAGTGAGTGAAGTTAGCTGCGGCTGATAAGCAAGCACCATCGGTCTCTCAACTGACGTGACTTGCCCGCGAATCTTCGCATATTCTTAAGTCGATAACACAATAGGAAAATAATGCCGTCTGCCAAAATATTATTATTAACACTATTAATTTATCAATACTCTCCTATAATATTTCTGGCCTAAAAAATAAACTTTTGCAACCAGACTTTTTTAAATATGTCTTAAAGTTTGATATAATAATACTTATCGAGACTTTTTTAGAAGAAAAAATGGAAGATCATTTCCGTAAATATTTTAAAGATTTTAACTTAAAATTTGTTCCAGCAATTAGGTCAAATGTACATGGAAGAGCGAGCGGGGGTATTCTTTGTGGAGTGAAATTTAAATACAACTATTTCGTTGATGTTAAACGTATGAGAGATAGGCTTGTTGTTAAAATTTTAAACAGTCAATTTAAATTAAATATTGTACCTGTCTACCTCAATTGCAATAACTGGCAAAACGATTTCGACAATTTACGTGGCTTTCTTAACGATTCTTCCTTGGAAAATATTATGATAATCGGTGATTTTAATGCTCGAATTGGTAATTTTCAAAACTCTCCTGCTTATAGTTTATTTACTTCATTCAGCACAAATAGAAATTCGAAAGATCAAACCTTCAATAGGGAAGGTAGATGGATTTCGGGTTGTATGTGCTGAATGGGGTAGCTAATGGTGATGTGAGCGGCGAACTGACGTTTATTAGCGGCCAAGGTCAATCGGTCATAGACCTTTGTGCGATCTCGGGAGATTGGTTGAACGTGGTTGATGATCTGCAGGTGCCCATAGCCAGTTTCTCAGCGCACTTACCACTAGATGTAAAATTCCATCTCGTTGAGAATACCCGTCAGAGAATCCCAGTTAGTCTCCCCAAACTTAAGTGGGTCGAAAGTAGAGTTTATCGGTACAAAAATCTTTTGAATCGCCATTGTAATGCTCTCCCACTGCAACCTGAGAGCGACATTGATATGATTGGTGACAGTGTTTTTTTTTTTTTCATAGAGAATGTAGCAACTTACGAAAACTCTCTTTTAAGTTCTTAAAACTTTTTAGAGCTACAAACTCTTTTGCCTTCAAATCGTTGAACCTGCGCGCCAATAACGAATTTAAACAGTTATGCTATCAGAAAAAAGCTGGTTACCTCAAAAGTCTTGCAACTAGGTTACAACAGTCCAAAAACTCAAAAGAATTCTGGAATAATGTTCAGGAATTGGGAGGGCGAACTGTGAAGATTTCTGTCGAAGCTGATACGTTAGCTGCTCATTTTAAAACACTGCTATCAGCGGAGGATGGTCTTCACAGTTTTAGCTTTGCATTACCAAACACAATGGTATCTGAACTTGACTGCCCGATTTCCTTCAGGGTCCCTCAGGGCTGCATATTAAGCCCAATTTTATTCGCGTTGTACATTGATGCAATATCTGATATACTTCCGGGTGGCGTTAACTTTGCGGGCAATCACATAAAAGTACTTCTGTACGCTGATGACCTAGTGTTACTGGCGGAAAATCCTTCTTCTTTGCAACTGCAAATTAATAGATTGCAAACCTACTGCAGGTATAACTTGGGATCTCCATATCAACGTCGCAAAAACCAAGGTCATGGTATTTGAGAACCGGCACAGAAGGCAGGAACTTGGCGCCTTAACAACGAACAAATTGAGGTAGTTCGCGAGTTCAAGTACCTGGGTGTTTTGTTGTCGTATAATCTAAACTTTAACAAGCATGCCAGAGAAAAAAGTATTGAAGCCAAACTGGCACTCAACATGATGTGGCCGAAGTTCTTCGCCAATCAAAACATTGACCTTTCTTCGAAGTATCAAGTGTTTAACGCCACAGTTAATACTTGTATGTGCTATGGTGTGCAGGCCTTTGGTGTGAGCCCCCTCGAAGAATTTAAGGCAGTCCAAAGATTCTTTTTCAAGCGTCTATTCCGGCTACCTAATGCGACTCCGACCTACGCTATTCATGTAGAGTCAGGTTTACCTCCCATCTACGTGCGAAACTTAAAAGCTCATTCTGATTATTTAACCAGAGTGGTAATGAGAAGCGGGAATAATCTTTCCAAGACTATCTTAATAAGATTGCTACAAACCAATGCTTCTCCATTTAAGGATTGGAACCAGCTAGCGATATCTCTCGAACTGAATGTCTCCTTTACTTTAACTATTGTTAACGACTGGCAGAGGCTTTTTGCAATGATCATTGCTAAAGTGGATGACAAATTATACGATCAGCACCTAATTAGAGCATCTTCCTCAGCTTCAAGGTTAATCTATAGGAACCTAAACCATCATTTGCTATCTCACGAAAGTTATTTCAATATAAATTTTTCATCGAAAGTTATAAGCACCATTTTTAGAGCGAGAGCAGAATTAATAAATTTGAATTCCATGCCACACAGAACAGATCTTGAGGAAACGTGTAATCTATGCAACATGAGAGTGCCTGAAAATATTCACCACTTCATTGCGGAATGCCCTATTTTACAAGAGATTCGTCGACTATACTTCCGAGTAAGCAATCTGTCCGTAAATGGTCTGTACGATATACTAAACGGAGCTAGGGGGTGGCTTGTTTTGTACAAATACTGCAATCATGCTCTGTTATATCGTAATAGCTTTTAAAAGTCCAAGCTACAATCCACTTTTGCCGTTCTTCTTAAGTTATTGCTTTAATAATCCAAAATTTTTCTTTTATGTTTCAAATCATTTAAAATTGCTAATTATTTTTTTTTGGTGTTCTAAATCACTTCAAAATTATAAATTTTTATGTTGCAAATCATCAAAATTGTTTAAGACCCCCTCGCTGATCCATTCCATTCCTTTAATCTAGTTTTATACTTAGGTACTGATGTACAAATTGCATTTATTTTTTTTTGTTTTATTTTACATAAATATATTTTTTTTTCTTTTTTTCTGTCGACTAATTGTTAAAGACATAACGAATTAATCTTTTACGCTTAAACCCAAAATTTTGTGTTGTAAATAAGCATTTGTTTCTTTTTCAATTTTCCTTTTCAATTTAACTTCTATGTAATAATTTCTTTAATATCTATGAAATGTCATTTCCGGCAGACGGCTATTTCTGCCATGCTCGTGTTCTCAAACACAAACTATTGTACATATATTTCATGAAATAAAGAATCTAATCTAATCTAATCTAATCTAAAGATTCCCAATTGTTTTCAGATTTGCACCCCTGACAACCACGCACCTACTCCAAATCAAACATTGCACTGTTTATGGGATGAGTTGCGAAATCTCAAGAAGAATAAAGTCGATCTCCGAAATCTTATTCGATATTATTACTCTTTTGTAATACTACATAAATGGAAATAAATCACGGCACCTTCTTCGCAAAGTAAAGTTTTTTTTTCAACAATTTCGGCATACAAAGTTTTTTTTTAAAAAACTTAATTTTTTCGATACTAAAAAAAATATATATTAGGCATTAACGGCCCATACAGGGCCTAAAACCTAGCTTCTCCAACCACTTTGCCATTTTAAGCCGAATCCGAACGGCGAATTTGAGAAGCTTCTCATGACAATTGATACTCTTGGATGTTTGTCAGACGTTCGCAAGAGGTGGGGCAGTGAAAAAAACTATAAATGTTAATGGGTCCCGGCGGCATTAGTAATCCGACCTTACGATTAGTAGTCCTACACATTAACCACTGAGCCACTGTGCCCGATACTGTTTGATAACAACATTGATAATACACCATTTTTTCGATAATATCTTTTTTAAAAACGTACATAGCAGTTATGTATTACAAAATACTCGTATGTAGACCGTATACATACTTTTCACCCATACTACGACTTTTGTCGATCCCACTTTTTGGGAAACAGGAATAGCGTATCTATCAAACAGTTCATCGAAATAAGAAAAAGCTGGGCCTACAACTTCGTTTTGTTAAATTTAATTTAAGTAAACACATCCTTAATACCCCAGAATCTTTCTTGACATAAATGTGTATGTATATGTTTTTTTTTCTTATACATTAATTTCCTGAAGTTGAGACACAAAAATAATTTTCTGTAGCGAATGGAAAAATGAGAAACATTTCAAAAACATTTCGAAAATGATTCATCGGCGTCCACACCCCCACAAAAACAAATATTTCTCTGTTTCTGAAACGTTTTTAAAATATTGTTCTTAAATGTTCTGTTTGGTCGGGACAAACATTTAAACGGTATAAAGCCACATACAAATTTTAGTCAGCCAAACTGAAATTAAATACTTATCTTTGATTTCGAAAACAATTGCTAATTTTGTAAACACACTTTACACAAACTTACCAATGCTCTGCTCAACTTCAAAACTCGTTTGATAGCGGGTTCACAGAAAATGTTGTATGTTGATATCAAACGTCGGATGTAACTACTGAGCTACTACTTCACACACAACTATTTAAGTTTGCTTAACCAAAGGCTTGCTTATATTATTCGCTGTGTCTGTGTTAATGCTTTTAATTCTTAAAATTTTCTGAATTTGTTAACGTCTAACGTTGAGATAATTTCCAATGGATGTGGAACATATCAAAAAACCAGGTATTCTTTTTCACCTTTTCAATTCTTTATGACTTATATGACTTATTGCAAAGTTTAGCTTTTTAAGAGTTTGAGAAACATTTAGGTTTCCACGCACATACTCGTACACCCACGATAACTGCCGATGTAGCGATCATCAACAAAACACTTCAGCGCGATAGCAATACCGATTTGTTCGCTGTTTTTCTGAAAAAAGAAAGGGTGACGTGAAATACCGCGGAACTAAATAAGACCAAATCTTCAAAATTTGGCGTTATTGCTGTTTCAAAAACGAAATAAGACCAAGTTTGCAGTTTGGCGATATTTCAATCATTAAGAAATTTAAATAGGGCCAATTTGGCGTCATTTCGTTTTCAACGAGTATCAATTGTTATGTAAAGCTTTTCAAAACTTGCCATTCGAAATCGGCAAAAAGTTGTAGGTAACTGCCATTGAAAAAAAAACGAGTTTAGACATAACGACTGAAGTAAAATTTCTTTAGCTTCATATATATGTACATATACATGTTTATATATGTATATATGTATAATATATATATGTATATACATATACATAATATTAATTTTCTACAAATATTTAAATTTATTATTGGTTTTCATTGATAAATTAATATTTTCAAATAGATTTTTTATTTTTATTCATTATTTTCATTATTTTCATTATCGGATACATCAGTTACTGTGGTTGATTGTAAGACCGAGACAATAGGCTTATGGTATGAGAAATAAGATACATATATTTTCGAATGAAAATTAGAAAGATATCTAGAGAAAACTGCATCGATTGTTGTTCCATGTCTTGTGCATTTCGGTTATTATTTATTTGTAGTTCTAATTTATTTTGTAAACAGTTTACCAAGAGTTGTCAATCTTTGGACGCGAAATTAATATTGAAATCCCCTGCTGAAATTAGTGGCAAGGTATGATACTAGGCTAAAACGGCCCCATTCCTTCCAACCACTTTCATGGGAGTGGGCCTACATCGGTGATCGATCGAGAAACGATTTATTCGACGTGGCGAGGTCGTTGGCATGGCAACGTATGATAGTTTTCTCCTAATTCTTCAGAGCCTACTCGGCCGTAAATCACAAGTCTTTTATATAAAAACTTAATAATATTATTAACTGCGTTATTGGGCGAAATGTAATCATTTACCATTATGATGTTTGCTCCATCGTCCAAAACACAGTGAGCAACACATATAGCACCAATTGATGACTGAGATATATATAAATATTTCATGTACTGGCTATGAGAGGAAGAGAGAAAGAAAATATGCGCGCACACTGCTCTCTCTCCTCCTACAGTGTGATACAGACAATAGACCTGCACTATGTCTTAGATAAAAGAAACGTAACTCTTTATGAGAGAAAGAGAAGAAGAAGAAAATGCGTGCTCGCACCTCTCTCTCTTACCCATACAGTAATATACGAAACGTAACTCTCTCTCATTCTATCTTCACTAACTTATATTTCCCTCTCAACATCCGTTTGCCTCGCCAGATCACACTTTCATAACGTATTCACCAGCTTACTCCCCAAGTCAAGCGTGCGTAAAGAAGTTTTACTTCTAACTAATATTTTTATTTTTCCTTCAAAAGCTTTTAGAGTCGAACTTCGGTACCTGAAACTCTCTTCGATATCGCCTTTAAGTAACCTTTCTCCACCAAATAGCTGGGTCTTGGAACATTTGGCTTTTTCTTATAATGGTCAATTAGTGCCTTAGTGGAACGCAAATGCGCTATTCCATTAAAAAAAAACAAGCCACTACGCAATTCATCCGGAAAAATAGTTTTAATGGTCACATCCTCTACCGAACGAACCCATTCGCGGTGTTTGTGAATAGTTATCCCAAAAGCCGCAGTATTGGATTTCTATGGCGCTGATTTCAAATAGAAGTTTACGTATTTTAATTCGAGGGCTATCTGTACGAAAAAAGACGAACTAATGAACTGCGATTCATGGACACAATGACTTTACACACCTCCAATCCCATCTGTCGGCAACTGTTTTAGACATAGCTTTCGCCTCCTTTGAATCGGTTTGGATAGATGATAAGAGCTTCCTCCCAACTTCCGTTTGCCTACACTTCCGTGACGCATTCACCAGCTTACTCCCCAAGTCAAGCGTGCGTAAAGAAGTTTTACTTCAAAAATACATTCGCACACACAAACCTTTGGAGAAGCTAATATGACTTACCCAGTATTTACTTTCATTTGTATATATTGTTTTTTTATACCCTATTCCAAGGGTATATTAATTTTGACGCATAGTTTGTAACATACCTTAATATTGCCCGTAGACCCCTAAAAGTTACTATATTTATGATCAGCATCGATAGTAATGTCGATCTAGCCATGTCCGTCCGTCCGTCCGTCGGCAAAAATTAGGCCTTTAAACTGGGCCTAGAGAGCTGAAATTTTAACCATGTGCTCTCTAGGGTCCCGAAATAATCAAGTTCACGAATTTTTGAAATTCGCCCACAGACACGCCCACAAACTCAAAAAAAACAAAATTTTGGAAAAAATCGAATTTTGAGCTAGAAAGCTGAAATTTTTTATATATGATCTATGGCTCCTAAAACTGCTCGGGATATAAAATTTTCAAAATCCGCCCACTGACACGCCCACAAATAAATAAAACAAATTTATTGAAAAACCAAAATTTGAGCTAGGGAGCTGAAATTTATTATATATACTCTCTAGGGGCCCTTTAAGCTCATGTGAAAATATTTTCAAAATCCGCCTACTGACACGCCCACAATTTAAAAAAAAACTTTTTTTGAAAATTCATTGGTTTGAGCTAGGGAACTGAAATTTATAATATATACTCTCTAGGGGGCCCTTTATGCTCATGAATAAATATTTTCAAAATCCGCCCACAATTTAAAAAAAGTTTGAGGTAGGGAGCTGAAATTTATAATATATACTCTCAAGGGGCCCTTTATGCTTATGTGTTATTTTTTTTTAAATCCGCCTACTGACACGCCCACAATTAAATAAAACAATTTTATTGAAACACCCAAGTTTGAGCTAGGGAGCGTTTTTTTCGATAAAGTCCTTTAAATGTTATATAACAAAATATGTAGAGCGTTCTTAACAATTCAATCATACTTAGACTTTTGTCACGCCCACTTATGAGGGATAGGAATAAGAATAGGGTATCCAACAGTTCGCCCAAGCGGACTGTAGCCCGTCCCTATGTTTTTTCTTTGTAAAGATTGTTGCGGTATAATTATACCACAACAAGAGCCACTCTACGTTCCCTGACCCACCCTACCAAATTCCCTCTCTTTATCGGTTTGCGCCCTTGGGATCTGAAGAGGTGGAGGGGCAGCCATGGTGCCATCAGCCATCGGCCCACTTCTCTTGGCACTCAGGGCAAAAACCACCACAGGTTACTTGGGCAACAACAACACTGGCAAACCAGCTCGGCAGGTGGTCGACGAGTCGAGAAAAAGGCGCATCGTAACAGATGGACGGTCTGTTCAGCGGAGCAAGGTGTTGGGCCCCAAATGTCCGGATGGTGAGCCTGACAAGGACCGTCAGGAGACCCCCAACGGACCAACGCACTCCCTTACAGACGGACTGTCTGCAGGCACAAACGGCGACATCAAACCCAGACGGACGTTCTGCAACGGCGGAGTTGTGTACACGTCCTCCAACACATTCCAAACAGACGGGCGGTCTGTAAAATGCAGTAGTCGACACCCATGACACTGCCACAACCAGACGGTCGGTCTGGGATAGCAATTGGGGAGGGCGAGCGGACGGCCCCTCCTAAAGACAACTGCAACAGAAGTACCATTGTCACGGTACTGAGCCACGCACGATGGGGGGAAGATGACGCTCTGTCCTTCAACTCCATCGTGGGAGCACCGGAGGAGCAGCAGTGAGTGTTGGCGGACGGCCTTGTATATATACACTCACGAGTACCAAGCACATAACACCACAGACACTGGTCAAGAGTAACACAAAAGACTAGCATGGAAAACGAAAAGACTGCGGAACGTAAACAAAACCACGACCGCGAAACTCAACTATGCCTGCGAGGCCAACATATAAAACAAAAACATGTAAGAACTGGCACAAGATTATGATTCCATTTCCCCAAATCTGCTCGCAACTCCACCGAGGTACTAGGGCAATAATGAATAACTCGATAAATAGTATTGGGGTTCACTCATTTAGCACTTTCCGGTTTTCCTTTTTATACCCTATTCTAGGGGTATATTAATTTTGACGCATAGTTTGTAACATACCTTAATATTGCCCGTAGACCCCTAAAAGTTACTATATTTATGATCAGCATCGATAGTAATGTCGATCTAGCCATGTCCGTCCGTCCGTCCGTCCGTCCGTCCGTCCGTCGGCAAAAATTAGGCCTTTAAACTGGACCTAGAGAGCTGAAATTTTAACCATATACTCTCTAGGGTCCCGAAATAATCAAGTTTAAGAATTTTTGAAATCCGCCCACAGACACGCCCACAAACTCAAAAAAAAAAAAAATTGGAAAAAATCGAATTTTGAGCTAGAGAGCTGAAATTTTTTATATATGATCTATGGCCCATAAAACTGATTGGGACATAAAATTTTCAAAATCCGCCCACTGACACGCCCACAATTAAATAAAACAAATTTTGGGAAAAATTGAATTTTGAGCTAGAAAGCTGAAATTTTTTATATATGATCTTTGGCCCATAAAACTGCTTGGGACATAAAATTTTCAAAATCCGCCCACTGACACGCCCACAATTAAATAAAATATTTTTTTTGAAAAACCAAAATTTGAGCTAGGGAGCTGAAATTTTTAATATATACTCTCTAGGGGCCCTTTATGCTCATGTGTAAATATTTTCAAAATCCGCCTACTGACACGCCCACAATTATTTTTTTTTATTTTTGAAAGTCCAAAGTTTGAGCTAGGGAGCTGAAATTTATAGTATATACTCTCTAGGTGCCCTTTATGCTCATAGTTAAATTTTTTTTAAATCCGCCTACTGACACGCCCACAATTAAATAAAACAATTTTATTGAAAAACCAAAGTTTGAGCTAGGGAGCGTTTTTATTTACAAAAGCTTAGTTTTTTCGATAAAATCCTTTAAATTTTTGTCACGCCCACTTATGAGATATAGGAATAAGAATAGGGTATCCAACAGTTCGCCCAAGCGGACTGTAGCCCGCCCCTATGTTTTTCAATTGGTTTATTTGGTGCCTGGCCCTAGGGATTTTCTTAATCTTATCCCTCCGCAGGCGTAATCTTCTTTGGGCTGCATAGTTGGGACGGGGACGTTGAATTTGGTTCCAAATATTGGATCCATGGAAAAAGAAAAGAAAACAAGGAAATTAAGTATACATTATTTTCTTAAATGTTTTGATCGCGAACTGTCAAACGTGTAATGGTTGGGAGGTCCAGGGTCGGCCAGAGGATTCGCTGTCGCTGAATGGTTTTCAGTGATGGGCGAATTCAAAAGTATGAGAGGCGTGAGAGCATTAGCGGGACCATGTCAGCGCACTTTTGTAACGAATACATAGTGTAGCAGAAACGACAGGGTTCCGCGAAATGTTCGAGTGTGCGTGAGAGAATGGGGAAGGAACAGCGGTTGATAATCTCAGAGCGACGGTTGAATTATCGAGTTGGAGCCGCTGAGTCCACTGCCCTAGTATGTGTGGAGATGGGGGAGTATGAAACAGTGGACAACTTCAGCGCCACAGCTGAATTGTGTTGGAACTGTCGTTGGCTCTGCTTCCTCATGTATGTATGGATGTGTGAGTGGGAACGCTGGCCGGCCGAATGGACAAAAGATTTTTGGAAATCACTTCTTGGTTGTCCAGCATATAGTCGTGACGTGTTGCGAGAAACGGGGAGTTTAATAACAAAAAAAGAAAATCATTATTCGAACATTCGAGAAGATAACGTGGATTTTGGAAGATAATCTTGAAACCTAGAGGAAGGTCAGGCAGACAGGCGGGACCAAAACCCAATTATTCCAGGCGGGAAACAGGATTCCAGAAAGAACAGATAAGTAGAGTGCTTGTGTTCATATAGGCAGTTTTTTTTTGTGTTTTGAGAAACAAAAAAATTCTCGGTAGGGTAGTGCTCCGCTTAATCCCGCGACCCCATTATTCGACCTTTTGGTCACTTTCGGGAAGAAACCATCTTGTTCTACTTCGGACGGCAATCCCGTTACTTGTCCAATCCAATTTAATCTCAATAAATAGCCATTTGCCGTGCTCAAACGGAGCTTTTATAACGTAAAACCCAGTTATTTTATTTCGGAATTTTCAGTTACTTTTTCAACGGGTTGTTGGTGATTCATCGGTCAGCACTTCTCGGGTATCGGTCATCCTCGGTTTCAGAATTTCCCATCCAAAAAAAAATTGTGTGGCGCCCATTTTTTTTGCTTATAACAATCGGAGAAATCAATTTTCATCGACGACAGTAAGTACCTTTCATTTTCCCTCAGTTTAGCTAATAATCTCCAATTCGCTCAACTGCGAGCGCTAGGTTAGCTGAACCCACCCCTAGCTGAGCGGCCGGGAACTCAGCATTTTTGGCTGGAGTTGCACTTTGTGTTTGACAGTTCAATTAAATTTCGATTCGGCAGGGTCGACTGCAATACTTTCATTTTTCATATTCGATTAAATAGTAATTCGCGAATTAATTAAAAGTGCAACAAGAGCACTAAAGAGATTGATTATTATAGTGCAGCATTAAAGAAATGGGGGTAAGGCAGACAGAGGAGAAACCGATCCGCGTTGGTTTTAAATATTTGTTAATTATAATGGGTAGGAAAAACGGAGCGATGAAGAGCATTCCAAATTGTTGTACGGCTTCTTTGTACTACACGGATCGCCATCTTTTATATCGGTATGTATACAAAAAAAAACTTTGACCTTTTGAAACGTCCATTCAGTACAATTTAAACCACGAATCGCTTCACACCAAAACAAGGTGCCGAAAAAAGTGACGCTACACATTGAAAATAATCGTTTAGTTGTGTTAACTCAACGTGGATATCGTCGAAAATATAGTGGCAAACAAGCACCGTTTGACAACAATATTCGTCGTTTGGTGTCGAATTTAGTGGGAAAGTGGGAGATCGTCGACATGCCGTTCATCAACGCCCAAGACCTGACAATTAACTTGTTGCAGTGGTAAGAGAGAGCTTTGCAGAGAACCCATATGTGTCGTATCGTCACCGTGTTCAGCATTTTGGTGGATATCGGTGCATGTTGGCTCATTATGTTTGCTTACAAATGTATGCGGTGCGCCATGCTATACTGCAAATCAAACAATGCCGTCTCTTCAACGAAAATTGCCTGGACGTGCGCTGTCAAAAAATGGCGACATTGACTGGCCACCCAGATCTCCAGATTGCCCCAGGTTTGAGGTGAAGGAAAACGCAGCAAAAGGGACATATTTTGCTTTGGTCAATAGTGGCGGACACTTGATTGATATTGTATTCAAAAACTAGTCCAAATATATTTTAAAGGAACAAATTAAATAAAAATGCCTCATATATATATTTGCTGTCAAAAAATGGCGACATTTACTGGCCACCCAGATCTCCAGATTTGCCCCAGGTTTGAAATGAAGGAAAGCGCAGCAAAAGGGGCACATTTTGCTTTGGTCAATAGTGGCGGCCACTTGATTGATGTTGTATTCAAAAACCAGTCCAAATATATTGTAAGGGACCTGATTAAGTAAAAATACCTGATATATGGAGTTCGGTTTGTTTTTTCTTAAAGTTATTCAATAGTCACAACCGACATAAAAGATGGCGCACCCATTACTCCTACTAATAAAAAGTTAAAAAAAAACCACAACACATCACCAATATTTTTCCTCATCGCCAAGCTGATCCATCATAAAACTCGTCTGCATTATATTCATGTGGAAAAGAAAACCAAAACTGAAAGCGGAAACAGCAAACCTTCTTTTGACATTATTTTATTACTATTTTTCCATTGCCAGAGACATGCACTTCCACTTGCTTTACCAGCATTGTCACCTCTTTCTCGTGGATTTTTTGTTTCCAGTTTTGTCGTAGCTGCGTCATTACACCTGGTATACCACAAAAACTACTGAATCCTGAATGAACAATAGATAGAATGTACAATTCACTGACATCTTGGAATCGGTTGCCTTTGGCAAGTGAGTATCATCCTGTTAAAGTCGGAGAAATAATAGCGGCATCCGTTTTGTTGTGGTACCTGAGGTCCTGAGGCAGCCCCACAATAGTCTCGGTGACTGTGTGCTTATGAGAGTGTAGAAGGCCAGGATACTCACGTGCGTTGTGTCTGTGTGGCAAACGGAAGAGAATTGAAAGTGGAAATTTAAATGTCGACGGAGTCAAGATAAATAACCTCGTTTCGGAATTTCCTTCTTTTTTTTCCGTTTTGTTGGTTTTGTTCAAGTGTAATCTTTTTCTATGGATATGGTTAATCCTTTTAACGCTCAATATAATTAGAGTATTATCTGTCGAAAAGGAAATGTTTTCAAGCTTAATCTACTCGTATAATTGGAATTTTGTATTAAAGCGCGGATAAAATCAGTGAAATTGGGTATGTAGGTACATACTTTGAAAAAAAGCGTTCAATGTTATTTGAAAAATGTATCTGGCACAATAAACTTGATTAACATACATCTCTTAAGCAGCAGTTCCATAGACAATTTCAGTATTTGGTAATTGCATAGATATCGTACACCTAATCATTATGACAATAAAATCATTACTATATAATTCATACTACCCACTTCCAACGGGCTCCCCACCCATGCAGAGTCGCTACCTGAGACACTGCGCCCATATCTGTGAGCATGAGCACGCTGCTTCCAAGTACATATTCCTTCTACATTTTCCAAAAATTTGGGTTAACTAGGAAGAGTCCGTAACTTCATATAGATACCTTAGAGATTTTTAAAAAGGAGTAATATAAGTTCGGTAAGATTGAGGTGGAGGTCCAGGTCCATTGCGATAAAACGTGGATCTAGGAAGTTTGTCTCTCTTTCCATTAAACAATTTAGAGTTTAAAATGAAGCACAATTCGTCGTCTTAGTGACACAAGAACGTAACTACATTTTTTACGACTGGGTATGACACCTTTCTTCATATATCATTCTATATATTGTGCCAAAAAATTTTACCTCTAGGTGAAGTAGTTTAGAAGTTAGCACTTGCCGTATCAACATTTTTTTTCGAAAAATAGTAGGAAAAATAGTAAAAAAAAATCACAAAATCGTCTCTCCTGAAAACTAGCAAATATTGGCATACGTTTTTGTGTCACTAAGGCGACGAATTGACCTCTAACGTCAGTGTTAGATCATTAAGGAAGAAGGCTCTAGATTATTTTTTAATAGGAGAGGAGCAAGACATGCAAAAAGACGATGAAGTGTAGTCCCCTTCTCTTCTTCTTCCATTCAACTTCTACAGCAGTTGTTGAAATAAGCGCAAAGCCTTGACGCGTGCTGGAAGTAGAGCTAATCTGCAGTCGGTAGTGAGTTTAGGGAGAAATTTTGTTTTAAATAACTTAAATTGTGTAGCTCGAATTTCGCAAAAGTCAAATATCTACCAAGTTAATGCTCGTTCACAGAAATTCAACACAGCAGTACTTAAGATCGCACTATGTACCTTTCTGGACAAAGAAGATGCTTTTGACAACACTGAATAATATGATTTCATATAAAATCCTTTGTATCACAGAAATAGAAAACTAATCGAAAATAAAAGGGATCGCAGCAATGCTCGAAAGTTGGAGAATAAGTGCTTCTTCAGGAATGACTTCGGTATTACAGTATGCACACAGGAAGGAGTACTACCACTAGTCGTAGAAGATCTACTCCATAGATTTAGATTCAGCAAACCAACAAAATTTCAAAAATCTTAAAGATTTCCACATTGGACAAAAGGTTTTATTGAAAAGTTTTATATATGAGTTGAATTTCGTGACAAAAAAAAATCATAGGAAGTCAAAGACCTTATAGTAATCCTTTACCAAAAGCTAATTTTGAACTCCCACATGAACAAACAAAACTTACAAAAGATACCAGAACTTTATGGGCCTACCGCTTCATGCTGCATGTATGGTACAATCTACGGAGTCTCTCCAATGTTTACCCACTGGATCAATGCAATGATTATCATATAATATGCTTCATAGAATATATGGTGGACTAAAACCACAAAAAATATCGCAATCGTAAATACTACATTAAAAAAAAGGAAAATAGTCGAATATGTCCTGAAGAAGACGAAACAGCTGAACAAAATTGCGTAACTGTCTATCACTCAATGGAATTAGAAGAAAGTTCTGCTCCATCGAATAACTGAGTTCGGACGATATTAAGAAGTCCTCTTCTGATAACATAACATAAGGCAGATTATACAGAAAGTAGAGATTCTATTAGCATCATAAATGTCTGGTTCTTACGGCAAAAAAAAAATTATAGGTCGCAGTGCCTTTCTTGTGTAATTATTTAATTCAGAAAACGCGAAAAACAAACTACTTATTTAACGTTTAATCGGCTTGATAAACGAAAAGAAAATTTGCGGCCGAACATTTTCAAATATGGGCTGTGAAACAGCCACAGACCATTAAAATATTACACAACGAGTAGCAGGTAACTTGCTACTTCCCCGTAGTTCAGCTGGGCTGGGCGGGGTGGGTTCACCGAAAACGATCGCTGATAATATGAAGGTAAAAGAAAAAAATGTTCGCTCCAATGAATGGAACCAGTAAAATGTAACGAAATAAAGTGGGCGCCAAACAATTTTGTGGGAAACCTTGGTACAGAACCACTGAAAATTTAAATAAAATGTAATTTCGAAAAAATGAAAAGAACAAAAATTTCCACAACGTTATAATGCTCCGTTGGAGCACGGTCTTTATTACGTGGTTTGAAATCCCCTGAAAATTTCGTAGTTGGTACAACAGGTCGATATGGACCGTTGGGATAACCCGCTATCACTTGTCCCGAAGGAAAAAAAAGTAAACCTACTGGGTCGCGTATCCCGTCTATTCTCGGGATTCTTTTTAACACGGAACAAAATCCTACCAGACTATCACTTGCAAAAATAATCAAACGGAAAATCACTATACTTATCTTTAAAAAACCTCAATTCCTTTGTTTCCCGCTCTGTCCTCAAGCTTCCTTATTTTCTTCCTATTCGTCCTTTCGCCTGTCTTCCAAATTCCTGTCTCCTTATTTTCCTATATTCCTCTTAAACAATTCACTCTTCTTTTTTTTTGTCTTTTCCTCTATTTTCTTTTGTCTATTTCCAATAAAATCGCCTTTACAAATTGCTCACAACTAGCTGGTCAACCAAGAATTGGTTTTCCAGATTTTTCTATTGTCCAAAGTCGGTCAGCGTTGGACTCATTCTCTCACACACACACATTGACAGTGCAATCCCACTGATGGCGTGCAATGGATGTCCACTTGTGTTGGTGGCTATCCGCCATCCCACTGTCCACACCCATACAGTAAGGCGAACCAACGAGCGGCACCTTTCAGCTAATCCAAAGCTATCTTGCAATGGTGTATGGCGCATGCCAGCCGTTACCCTTTCGCTCTTACTTTTCAATCTCTCTCCGAGCTCCGAATTCAGCGCGACTGGAAAGCCAGCTTGCGATAAATTCTCTGACCGACCTGGGACAACATTCCAATCCAGTCTGATTGGTGTTTTCCCGTCCATACAAAAGATCGCTGAGGTTATTTTGCTGAACGCCGTTCAAACGTAGCTAACCCCACTACGTAAAATTAAAAGTGCAACCGATAAAGAAAACGAAGGAAACGTTGAAAAGAGGAAAGATAAACATCAGGACGATTACAAACGTCTCACCCATTATGGGCGAGTTAAACCTAAGCTTTGAGGTCAGACAAGGAAACAACGTTATCTACCGCGTCAACTACCTGAGTCTGGTGGAATTCTGCGCAGATTTGTGGCAAGGGAATCTGACAATAGGGTGTCATACCTTACAAAATGTGATCATTTACGATGGGCTCTGGGCCATTCTGGTTCGAAAGTTTGTTGGGCTGGTGTCGCCTGAACTTGACATCTGTCAGCTCACATCGGTCAATTGGGTGCTAATGTGCTCGAGGTAAGCTGTCCACGGTTATTTGGTGTTGGAGGGTGTTTAAGTACTAGGCCGTCCGCCTACACTCCTCTGCTGCTGTAGAAGAAGAGAGCGTCATCTTTCCCCCATCGAACATTACTCCCTACCTTTACGGTGCTAGTTCACGCAACTGACTCATGGGAGTTATTTGATTTGGCCCGTCCGCCCACCACTCAGTTGCTTTTGGGTTTCCTTCTGGGAACTTGCCCGTCCGGCAAAGTCTGGTGTGCTGTGGTGTTCAACTGTCAAAGGCCGTCCGCCTATCCACACGCACGTCATCGTACGGCGCGGTGGAATGGTTGGGCTTCGTACATGGTCGCCTTATCCTCACTCTCCTGTCTATCCGTCAAGCTGAGGTATATTTGCAGGCCTTATTGTGGTAAAATGTACCGCAACACCTTTTTCATTGCCTTGGCGAATCAAAAGCTTGTGAAAACAAATAAGATCGTTTGTCCTCTCCTGAGGTTTCAGTATAACAAGTGATTTATTTAAACATGCGATAGTCCAGGTCCAGAAGGAACCTAAAGATGAATTTATAATTATCTTAAACCCCTATGTTGCAGTTGTTAAGCCATCTTTGGTATTCGGGAAAACCATAAAAAAGGTAAAAGTTGGGAGACCCATTTCTTAGATCCTCTTCCTCAATTTCTAGTATTTATATTGAGTCCGCAACTTAACGTTTCCTCCTTTTACAGTTTACAGAGGCTATGCATTTTCCAACTCATTTGAGAGTCTTGAACAAAAATTTATTTCTCGTTTTCCCAAAATGTATTTCCTTAATTCTTAACATTTTCAAATAATGAATTTCATTAAATTTGTCACAAAAGTCTAAATAAGAATTTCTCAGTTGTAAGAGCTTACCATACCCTTAAACAGTTCAATAAATATGACAAAAAACTAACAACAAACAACAATATTTAAGCGCAACACACATGTGAGCAAATGGTATAAAATGATTAATAAAAATTATGAATTTCATTTTTTTTTTTTATGTAATACACTGTACCACATTTTGAAATAGGTCTCCTCTTCTTCTATCTTTCTTTCTCTACAACATTTCTAACTAACGCCTATTTTTCGTGTAGGTGAGACATAACATTGTGAACTGATAAGAAACTCGTTGAGAGTGCACCAACATACTCGAAGAGATATACTCTGCTCGGGAGGGACAGAGTGGTTGTGTACTCGCTCAATCTTTTCTTTTTTTAATAATTTGCGTGCGCTAAAGGGATTTTTTTTCCTGTAATTGATACAGTTTCCCTTATAACGTAACCACAGCGCAGGCATTTCGTTTGTTGTTGCAAGCAGCACCCAGCAAATGATTCATTGCCTGTTTTTAGGTGCTACTTACTGCATGAAAGAATAGAAGGGTATGAAAGAAGTTTGGAGCGATAGGGTTTTTACTCCACAGGTAGAACCTGTGAAATCATAGCCAAAAAGGAGGGTTACCTTCCGTTTTTACTTTTTAGAGTTTTTTTTTTTAAATTGATATTGTAGTTACAATATATAAATATATAAACAAAAACACAAAATTGAACAGCTCTTTCGTTCAATAAAGTTTACAAAACTGCACTTAACGAAAAAGTTTAAAAAAACGTAACAAACACAAATTAAAAGTCTTCTTAACTCAACAACAAACATTTAAGGTTCACATGCTGTTAAAATGTATTCTTCATCACTGCTTATAATACGTGGGCGTTTTAGTGATACCTCAATGACGATTTTTTGTTAAAAAAATCCCGATACCGTGTTAAACGAACATTTTTCCAAAAAAGAGAAACGAGTTAGAGTACCTAAGGCCGTGCTTTAAGAAGTATGGCCTCAGCGAGGCCTACATTTCTTTTACTCCTTTTACTTTTTCATTTGTTTTAAGAAGGAAAATAAAAATAAATTAAATATTTGTTTTTTTTCCAAATTTGTGTTTTAATTTGTATCGCCCTTACACAAGGTCCTCCAGGTTTGCATTTTTGATTTTCCGATAGGCTAGTTATAGGTGGTTTTTAATTTAGTTTGTCTTTTTAGTTGGGGTAATGCTGTACCAAAGAACTACAGGATAACTGTCTTCAGAGTTTTTCTGATTTATTTGGTCACTTTAGAGGGGAAGTAACCTATCCGTACCCGCTTATTTGAATAAAGGTTTTTCAATCCTAACATTTTTTACGTTAATGGCATATGATCAATTAGTTCTCACCCAAGCCTAGCTTGTTATGGAGTCTGTGTTTTTACAGAGTTGCACAGTTTAACATCCAACCAATAACAAATTAAATATGAAGTTCAAATAAAGGTTTCGTTCTTTGAAATTCCTTTTTGGATATGTACACCTCATCATATTACGGTACATTACTACCCTCCCATCGGGAACCTTAATTATTTATTAAAATAAAAAGTCACGTTCACTTCCACATGCACGCACAAACAATCTCTCTAAAGTTTAATTATCCTCTGGTGTCGCATGTTATAACTCTGAATCAGAACCACAGTGTCTTGTTACATAAAATTATACTCCCTCAGTTAAAGTCAGAGGCCATTTGGTCTGCCAATTACATATGTTTTCTCTCTTACTTTTACGATTGGCATGCTCGCTAAAGTTCCTGTCCAAAGTCTTGCCAAAATTTTTATGAGACCCTTTGCCTTCCCATTTATACGATGTTTGTCTTCCGGCATAATCTCCTTTTAACTTACATTCCAACTATCCGTATTTGACCTTCGCACACTGCTGTTGTTTGTGTCCACTAGGAAGCATGTCCACACTGTTTAATGTCATGACGCGTTACCTTTCACCCAGTGCGTTAATCAAAACAATTAACGACAATAACTGTCAAACGCACAATAAAAGAACAAAAAATAAACGGGATAACCGAATTCCTCCGAATGAAACACCTTATACTCGTACTATCGAAGCCTATAAAGATATCAGATAAAAAAAAAACACCGAAGACGAACAAAGTACGAGTATAATTTACATCCCATTGGGCGGTGTTTGCTTGCTCAACGTCTATAAATCTAAAATTGTTCAACTAGTTGCACGATGTATCTGTCGGGTATATCGGATTGTGGGATCAAAATTGAATCGAGGTGGTGTCATTGTCATAGTGACATGTTTTTCATTTCGTATTCATCAAGTGTCCGGGGCAGTCTGTCTTGTCCTCTGGCTATGGCGTTTGTGTCCAAGTCTCTATTACTTTTGTTTTAATTGGATTGTTATTTATTAATAGCCAAAGAGGGCGTTTCATAGAGTCCACTATACACATCTCATGTAGGCTGGTGATGGCTTATGGTAGTTCTCATTTTCATTTCTTTTTAATAATTTGTTGGTCTTTGACCCGTTTGACGGGTATGTCGTAATTAGTTAAGATATACAGCCTTATTTATTATATTTCCTTAAAGAACCTCTAACGAGTTGTGAGTTAAGCAACTTGTTAGCGATAACACGACGGAAATTAATAAAGGATTTTCCTCTGTGTGTTTATTAAACTAGTTTTGCCTCTCGATAGAAAAGGAAACTAACCACCCTTGTGCCAAAAGCATAAGATTCTACTTAATTTTATTAAACTCAATTAGTTTTGACAGATTGTTTTTGAAATAACGACTTTTTTGTTAGATCAGAGATTTCGTACATTGACACATTGATGTTCGCACATTCTTAATGAAAGTTAACGTAATACAAAACTAAGAGGCATTGGTAAAAACGGTGAGAGAATGAGAGAAAACTGTCATCGGTCATTATAAAACAAGGCAAACGCAGTCTCTAAACGCAAAAATCGGTGTTAAGGTTACACAAGCCTTAGGCAAACGTTGCTTAACTGAGAATTATCCAAGAGTATCAATAGTCATCAGAAGGTTCTCAAATTTGCCGTTCGGGTTCGGCTTCAAATTGTAGATCCCTTTCAATTCGCACAAGCAAGTGATGAAGAAGCTAGCTTTTAGGCCCTTTATGGGCCGTTAATGCCCATTATATTTTTTTTAAGTGTAGTAGAGGTCCAAGGCAGTTACTGCCAGCAAATATCAGAGTCATCCAGTAAGTTGAGTAGCCATACTCCGCCCAGAACCGTGTACTGCTGATAAATATGCTAATAAATTCCATAATCCATCATTCATTGAAAAGTAAAAGTGAGGGAAACATGTTATGTGATTTAAATTAGTTCACTTTTGAAGTTACTGTAAATATTTTCTTTAAATCTCATTTTATTCAGTTTTTATCAAAGCTTTTACCTCCCCAATTTTGCCCTGTGGCTCTTGAAACACGTGGTGCATTTTGTAATTTAAAAGACGTTTTTTCCAAATCTACACGAGATATGAGCTTACATGTGGAAAGATGGAAAGGACTTCCCATAATATTTCTGGTTAGTTGTGCACATGTCCGTGAAGGGGACGGATGCGGAATATCATTGCAGACAAAGAACACAAAAAAAAAATAAGTATCTAGCATTATCAGCCCACAGGAATAAAACCTAGCTTCTTGTGCGAAGTGTAAGGGACCAACAATTTAAAGCCGAACCCAAACGGAAAATTGAGAAGCTTATCATTACAATCGATACTCTTGGATGTTTATCTGCCGTTCGCAAGATGTGGGGCAGTGGAAAAAAAACTTCAGGTGTTACTTGGCCAGGCGTGATTTGAAACTGAGACCCTTAGATTAGTAGTCCAATACACAAACCACTGAGCCATTGCGCCCATACCAAAGAATTTACTTTAACAAATAAGCAAGCGTCTGTCCCCGACGAACACAAAACCTCAGTGTTGATAGAAATAACTTAGAAGCAGTTTGGGAAATCACCTATTTCGGAAAAAACATCCACTATGTGAAGAACACCTTATTGGAGATCCGGTAAAAAGTTGTCCTGAGGAACCGCTGCAAAATAAATGATATTTGGACAGCTTAAAAAATTTGTCCGAAACCGCGATTGATAAATGGCTACACTGTCTCAGGCAAAGAATATTCGCTGGTTGAGGTTCTTTAAGTAAGCAAGTCTTTGAATTGAATGCTTCCTTTGCATTTCGATTTATCTTTATTACTCCTACTGTCTTTTGAAGCATCTTCATTTGATCTACTCTACAATACGTGGTTAGGTATTACAAGAAGAAGCGAAGTTTTAGTTTAGAGTTCTTCAGATGTAGCCATCAATGCAATCATTTGATTTTTGAACTTATTATGTTGGGTGCATTCGGAAACGCAAACAAAATGCACATTGATGCCACTGCACAAAATACAATGCCGATGCGCAAAGCAGCTGATGCCGAGGCATCGAAAGCATCACCAATTTTGTTGATGCTTTTTTCGCTCACATTTGTTCCACAGATTTTCTGAGTGATTCCCAAAACATCGGAATATAACAATTGGAACCCTCAACATCAAAAAGCTACATACCATCGCATCGTCGTCAAACTATATTATTACCTCTGCCAATATAAAACTCCAATTTCTTTGCCCCATATGAACAGCGATTGAGCGGCCTCTCTTTTGATTTTAGCGCTAGACATTTTTAGGAGGAAGATCATCTTTAAAAAATAAATAATGAAAAATATCTTCATCTTTTTGGTAAGCCTATTTTCAAAGTTCTAGATTGCGGTTAATACTAAACCGCTAATCTATATATATTATATATCTTTTCCATGTCCAGCTGAGTTCTTTTTCTATACAAAAAAACAAACCTTCCTAAAGTTAGCTTAGATATATAGGTACCTCTACGAATCCGATACCACAAAACGTTTGCAACAATTCTTGCCCACACGGCATAGGTATAAATCATTCGTTTTCGCATTCGTTCTAAAGATACATATCTAGGTATCTACAAATCCAATAAATCCATTCCTTTAGATATATTTTTTGCGATTGACTTCGTTACTGTCTTTCACATCATATTTCGCTATTTACCGCCTGACAGGTAAAATATGCCAGCGCACACATACTATTAAAATAAATTCCTCCGCATCTGTATTTATAAGCTCGGCCGCGCCGTTTCAAATCTTATTCCCCATCATTTAACTGTCACTATCACTTAGTTAATCATTAATGAAATAGGAAGACCAACATTTTTTCGCGAATATTCCCATATCCACTTGAACGACGTGCGATAACAAATTTAATCCCATGCATAAATTCATTATGAAGGAGTATGTAGGCATGACGTCCCCACCGAAGCCTATAGAATAAGTTCGATTAAACGCTTTGTCAATAAATCGTCGGCCCAATGATGGCTACCAGAGTGATAGCATTACACAAACTGCCACCAGGCTATAAAACACGAGATGTACGATGACGCATAGTGGTCGGTCATTGCAGATACCTCACATTTTGCCACAGATAAGCATTAAGGTAACTGGCTATGTAATCAAAATAATTAAATTTATTATTCAAGTCAATTTATCTTGGTTAAATGTAGTCCATTTAATACAAAAGGAAGTATATTAAAAGCTGTTGGCAGTGACTCGCAGACACCCTCGTTGTCCTCCTAGTTGTGGTTGAAGTAATTTGCAACACCTTTCAGGTTTTGAGTCATAGACCTTCCTAGATGTACCTACGTACGAAGATGACGCGATGGCGACGGACTTCCTGATCCTGCCAGAATAAATGCAGCACAACTAGTGGTCGTTTTATTGCCTGCTACCAGTTTAAAGATGCGGTACAACGAGATAAATATCATCCATGGAAATTGATGAGCTATCGATTGAAGGTGATGTGAGAAAATCACTTTCATGATTGAATGATTATCGGTGAGGCAACAGTCACTAACAAAGTGGATACTCTTTGTCGTAACTGGAAGCATGCCCTGCCACATGGCACCATTTGCCAACTCTCCATCATCAGCATCGTTGTTTTCGATCTTATCAGAGGGTTATAATTTGCTAAGGAGCGGCTAAATGAGAGTTATTTCGTATGGTTGCCCCAGCCACTCTGCTTCGTGGCTGTATAGGTAATACCTAAGTGGAGTGGATTGATTCCTCCAGGAGTATTTTATTCGAAGGGGGATACAAATCCTTAATCAAGAGGACACAACTAGTTAAGCGGGGACATTCGAGTATAGGATAGGGTCAGAAACAGTTTGATTTAATTTTATTGTTGCAATTCATAAGGGCATTAAGT
Organism: Portevinia maculata; assembly: GCA_949715645.1. Classification (NCBI taxonomy): domain Eukaryota; kingdom Metazoa; phylum Arthropoda; class Insecta; order Diptera; family Syrphidae; genus Portevinia; species Portevinia maculata. Next base: position 32,396,307 of record OX454527.1, read on the forward strand.
GCCCCTTTTAATCATTTCGATAAGCTCTTGGAGAATCTAATCTGTAGTTGAATTTTATCAGGTAATTTTGTTGAACTCTGAAGTCTTGACGGCCATATTATGATAGCTACACTTTTCTCGTTTGTGATAGAGTACCTATGGTATGTGGACTGCTAATTTACCGGTGCCAGCAGTTTTATGAACAACTGGAACTCATTGGTTTCATTTTAAGTGCGTTTCGTTTTACATTTGGTGGTTGTAAAATTAGGAACAGGGAAATAACTTCACGGGCAATAACTTCACATGAGCAATAACTTCACTTTGAGTGGGAAATAACTTCACTTTTTTTTGTAAAGTTATTGCCCGAGCAATATCTACACTTTTTTGTGGAAAATCATTTCTCTTAACATTGTATGAAAATTCAAGAACCGTACCTCGCACCTACACCAAATCAAACAGTGACCCCAAGCAGGGGGGTTGCATAGGCATTGCACTGTTCATGGAATTTATGGATCTCGCAGCTAATCCCATAAACAGTGAAATGCATATGGGGGGCCATACTGCCCCCGCTGCAACCCCCCTACTTGGGGTCACTGTTTGATTTGGGGTAGGTGCAAGGGCAAATTGTTGAAAACAGCACCAATGGAAAGGGAAATAACGCCAAATTGGCCTTATTTCACGGCACCGATATATATTGCTAAAAATGAATTGTTATATTTTGTTAATTATGAAATTATACAAAAACCTCATAAATAATTCCATTTCACATTGCTCTTCGGTTATATGTAATAGACAAATTCTCAAATTATAGATGGGAAATAACTTCACAAAATTTACGGTGGAGTGGGCAATAACTTCACAAAAAAGAAGTGAAGTTGTTTCACACTCGAGGTGAAGTTATTGCCCGTGAAGTTATTTCCCGGCACCGTAAAAATATGTATTTATTCCAAAGAAGAAAAAAAAGAAGATATTTATGCATAAAGGCTTAAGAGTATATTCTGCTAACTTGCTTACATAACAGGCTTCTTCCGCATGAAGAGTCTCTGCATAAGCCTTTCATCCTCCATCCATTCCAAGCGGTCTGGTATTTAAGGTGGCTTGGCCTCTCTCATCTTCTAGAAAGTGGGTACTAGAATTTTAAGATCCACTTGGTAGGACCAATATTGACCATTCTCTCGTTTCAGGCGAGGCAATATGGATGTGTTTTACCTGTTTGGTTATGTCATCTCATCCATTTGTTCTTCTCGCATACAGGCAAAATATCCTTTCCTGATTTTTGTCCACGCCTTATAGTAAAACTGGATGGATCAGTGTTACTTTACCTTTCGAACTAAGAGTGACTTTCTAGGATAAATCTTCGTCGGATCTCCAAAGAACATGATAATTCCTTAACTACCTCTAGTTGCTGTTGTTAAAAGTGACGTATTATCCTAGTCGATGGACAGATCCGAATGCTTCAAAAAGGAAACCAGTTGTTTAAAATAAAAACTCTGTCAACTTATTTGAATTGAAATTTCTTCTTTCCTTGTTACACAACCTTTTTTCTCTAATTAAAAGTCTCTTAAACGGCACGCTGCGTCGATACTGTCCAAGTTTAATTCCGTTATGTTTTTAGAATAAATTAGAAGAGCTGTTCTTAAACTGCTCATTTCACAACGTGTTTTATTTTCACAGGTCATTCCGTTTTGACAGAATTTCGAAATCGGACATCGCCATCTTTAAAGTCAATGAAAAGATGATGATTCTTGGCAGACAATTTATTGACCTTTACCGGGATTTGCCTCAGCGTGAAACTTTTGTTTGTTTTCTATCCGCCGGTTTTCCAGCCGCACTGCCACGTGCCGATTAGTGGGTTGCAAAATGGCTCACATAGTATATTAATTAGAGTCTTGTTTGCGAAATTAAGCATGAATATGCTTTCATAGGCATTGCAGGAAATAATATATGTACCTTTCTTTCAAATGGGGCATATGGAGCTGACATTACATCAATACATAGTTGATGGATAGATGCATAAATGAATTCAATAGCAAGCGTTTCTGTTGTTCTTGAGTTTTTTTTAAAGCCTAGCCAACGTCTTCAATACTGGGTATGGTAGAACCGGTTTTTCTTTGACTGGGTTTACTTCTGTTAAACTCTCTCTCTCTCTCTCTTGAGCTACTAAAAACGTTGCTTAAAAACATTTACTATTTCTATGCAATTGCGAATACAGTCGAGTTTTTATCAAGGAAATGTGGGATATTGAACGTGAAATAAGGGTCGATGTACCAACGTCTCAAGTAGCACACTGGTGTATAATTTGGTATATTTTCTTGAATTTTGGTGTAAAATGGAGAAAACAGAAACAATTTTAATATTTTGGTGTATTTGATAAAATATATCGGTATAGAAATTACACCATTGCCTTTTCTGTGCAAAATTTCAACATTTCTGTTCCAATTCGGTGCAAAAAAAAAACCGATTGGCGCATAAAAAATCCAATTTTGAAATCAACCAACATGAGATATTTTGTACCCCAAATTTTGTAGATGAAATACACTATTTTAAATGAGCAACCATTTTTCGGTGTAAGATATAAATCCTGTGGAGATTAAATACACTAAACTATACTACTACTACATCCATATGATACGCTATGTAGACAAAATAAACTCTTTTTTAACGCTAACAAAGGCATATTTTTCCTCTAATCCACACTTTTTAAATTGTATATAATTGAAACTATTATTATGTTTTGTTTATTCAATTTTTTTTGAAAATATAAGTTTATATGAAAGAACATCTAGTCCATTGTGTATTTTATATGGTGTACTTAATAAACTCATTGGTTGAATATGCGCCCTTCAATACACCACGCAGGCTACGGAAATGAACATTTTCGAAAAGTTTATTTGTGTCGTTTGCGCGGAAAAAGATGGCTCACAATTTGTGGAAGCCGTGCCATTCAACTGGTACAAGGAAAATAACAGTTATTGGCCGAGGTCAAAAAAATCCAAAAAAAAAACAATGCCAATTATATTTTCCGGTGAACTTCAACGACGAAAAAGAATGGGAGCCTTGCGAAATATTGTGTCTTAAAGGCGTTTTAAAGGGAGCCTCGGATGCTGCAAAAAAATGGAGTCAATTCGAAGACACGGATGATGAAATCCAAAACGTTAAAAATATTAGTCGCACCCGTCAACAATTTCATGCGCAAGAAAAGGCTTCCAATTCAAATGTATGAATCTTTAATGTCGGCTCGGAGCCAGCACCAGCAAATGATTTCTACTGAGCCATCCACGTCAACTTTTCAGTTAGTCCAAGAGAACGTGAGTCTCACATTGCTTCCAAGTACCGCATCAGTGTCATTTCGTTTGAGATTTGTGATGAAGTTCTGATTCCGTCACAAAGTGCCAATAAAGCTGCCAACAACCCAATTATAGTTTATGAATCAAATAATGTAGAGCTCCCGAATGATGAGGACCTACTTGCATTTCTTCAATCTAATTCTAAAGAAGCAAATGGTAAGTTGTTTATAATTACTTTTCTATGTTAACAAAAATTGTTACATCATATTATTTTCGCAGTTTTAAAATATTACTTGACGGGAGTATCCACTATCATCAATCAAAACAGGGTCACAACTGAAGCAGCAATAAACGAACTGAAAAACACAGTTGAGTACCTAGGAAGCGAAGTGTTTGCTTTACAACAAGCAATCGAAGAGGAGTCATCGACGAAACAAAAAAGTGAAGAGAAAAACCTTGTAATAGTTCTGATTCGGGTGCAGGGGAAAGGGTGGCATCTGATAATTTTGAAGGTGTTTCCTTTCCTTGGCTACCTATATCTTCAATAAATGTGCTTAAACTTTTCAATGATCAATTAAACGAAAGCAAAAATGGATACATACTCGTACTTTGAAAAGGCAACTGAGCATATTCTAGATAAACTGAAGATGGTAAAGGTTACGAAAAAGCAGTTTACCCGAAGAACCCAACTTAAGTTGATGCTCTTCACTGATTCCTTGTTAAGAAAGTGATCTTGGAAAATAACTGGTGAAAAAAAGCCATAAAAATTTTCGGACCTCAATGCTGTGCTGTCACTATTCATAAACGTCGTAAATGCAAATGTTGACGAAAAAATTTATTTGAATGGCACACAAAAATACTTTCGCGACTTACTAAAGCGAAAAGAGGACGTTGCCCCAACGGATTCCAAAAAAAATGTTAAATTAGGTGAAAATGCCGAAGAAGAGGATGAAGAAGCTGCTCTGGATTCTGAACCAAAAAACGCCGTTGAAGATGAAAATTAATAAAATCAAAATTTTTTTTTTTAAAAATGTATAAATGTATAAACATAACTTTATTGAATATTAGTAGGTACCTACCTAAATATATTTATTTTCTTGAATTCCAATGTTAATTATAATTTTGTTTCTGTTTTGAACATTTCTTACACTATTTACAGCAAATTCTAAATATACTACAACAAATTACTGGATATATTTTTGACAATAATTGTGCATTTTTTTATTGCTGGGGTATAGGTTGCACAGTTTCCCGCATAATAAATTTACCGAAAGCAGAATACATATTGGTTATATTTTGTACAATGTTGTATTTTTTTTCTTGTTCTTTGAAATTGGTGGAATATTTTGCACATTTTCGCGAATAATAAATGCACCGAAAGCGGAATTTTGGATATATTTTGTACAATGGTGTATTTTTCTTTTTGTTCTTTAAAACGGGTGCATTTTTTCCAAATTCAGGAGTTAGAGTATACAGGATGTCCCACAGTGACCGCCGCAGACGAAAGCCATTTTAATTTAGCAAAATTACACGTTCGATAGTTAATTGTGGGAAAATCGTTAATCGCATAGAAAAAAGCTGTATGGCGAAAAAAAATCTCACCTGTTCTTGTTTTAATAAAAAAGAAAAAAGTCAAGATTAGTCGGCTTCAGTTTTGCCAAGTTAGAATATCGGTCTCAAAAATGGACGACATTTTTAAATAGAGCATTGACTTGCAAATATTTGTATAATTTTTTCTCACCAGTTATTTTCCAAGAGCACGTCCTTAACGGGGAATCGGCAAAGAGCATCGACTTAAGATATGCGTTTTTTTTTGCGAACTGCTTTGTCGTATCATTTACCATCTTCAGTTTATAGGTACTCAATGTACTCTGTTGAATTTTCAATGTAAATATTTCTATGCGATTTAAGATTTTCCCACAATTTACTATCAAAAGTATTATACATTATATTACTAAATTAAAATGAAATCCTTGTTTGTAGCTAGATAAGCTACAACCTAAAAATTGAAAAAATGGGTTTAAAAGAAATAATTCTAAAAATCATATAAATTATTTTAAGTCAAAAAGGAAGTAAAACAGAGTAAATTACTTCATTAGTTGCGGCGGTTACTTTGACACCTTGTGTTTTGGACGCCGGCCATGACGTATTTTAATTTTATAGCGACTTAATTACCGCATTTGGTATTTTCGTTTTTAACATAACGTCTCTAAAAAAATTAAAAAGCAACCAAACAATTTTAGGTTTCGAATAAATAATTGTAACGAATCGTTTTAGAAATTATTAATTAATGGATATTTACGAGGCGCTCAATTTTTAGACGGGGTAGGACTAAAAATCATTCGGCAGAATATGCTTCGTTTTTAAATTAGGCACTCGCATTCATACTAATTCATGATTTTCTTGCGTCCATATAACGCAGGTAAATAATTAGAATCATTTTACACTATCAGCTCAGTGTCGTGGAGTGCTTGAAGCAAGCAACTATCACGAGCAGAAATTGCCGGCACTAAAAGTGCTCTCACTGGCTCATCATTTAGTGCAGGTGTTAGTAAGGACAAAACAATTAAAAATACAATAATTATGTACCTATAAAATACGAGTACTAACACAGACACAAAAAAATGCAAACAATTAAGACATTAAAGCATTATTACGCAAAATATTTTTTAGCTTAATTTTACTAACATGCAAGTCAATCACATGATCATTTAGATTATAGATTCTACTCATGCGACTAATAGGCTCATGCCTTCCATAATTCGTTCTATGATGGGGGCTGAACAATAATTCAACACTGCGTAAATTATGGGCACCACCACGAAAATTAAAGCCAATAGACGACAGCAAGTCAGGTGCATCTATTTGACCGGATATGAGCTGCTGTAAAAAAATGATATCGCTATTAAGCCTTCGTTGAGAAAGGGGTAACATTTGAAGAAGCTTGATACGTTGACTGTAGGGAGGAAGGTTAAATGGATCATCCCATGGAAGTCCTCTAAGTGCAAATCGAATAAATTTACGTTGAATGGCCTCTATTCGATTTGAATGAATGTTGTAGAACGGTGTCCAAACTTGAGAGGCATACTCTAGAATCGGACGGACAAAACAATTGTACAATGACATAGAAACATAAGGGTCATTAAATTCTTTGGCCCACCGTTTTACGAAGCCCAACATAGAATTAGATTTATTAATAATAGAATTAATATGCTTAGCAAAATCCAGTTTGGGGTCGAAATAAACCCCAAGATCCTTAAAATTATCAACACTACAAAGAATATGTTGAGACAGAGAGTATTGAAAGGTGGAAGGGATATTCTTTCTAGAGAATGTCATATGTTGACATTTAGTTGGGTTCAGGGATAAACCGTTTTTATCACACCAATTGGCGAAGCTATTAATGTCAGATTGAAGAAACATTCTGTCTTGCTGACTAGTGATAGATTTATATATTTTCATATCATCAGCGTAGATCAGGATATTACTGTGATTTATACATGCCTTAACATCATTAATGGCAAGTATAAATAATATTGGTCCGAGGTGACTTCCTTGGGGAACTCCAGACTGCGCTGTGAAAGATACGGATAGCGATCCTCTAAATTTCACTTGATAAACCCTTGATCTAAGGTATGAATTAACCCATTTTATGAAACTTGGTGGGAAGCCAAAAGCCCTGAGCTTAAACTCGATTATTTCATGGGACAGCTGGTCGAAAGCTTTAGAGAAGTCAGTGTATATGCAATCCATTTCGTCCTTATTCTCTAAGGTATTAGAACAATCATGCAAGAAACTTAACAGATTAGTGACAGTGGATCTGTTTCTTACAAATCCATGCTGTTCATTACAAATTAAATTGCGACAAAGAAATATTAACTTTTCGCAAACAATTTGTTCAAAAAGCTTAGGGATACACGAAAGCTTTGAAATAGGCCTATAATTAGTGATATCACCACGTTCGCCTTTTTTAAATACAGGTGTGAACTATTGTAAGTAAGCTTCGATGGATAACCATCAGTTTTTTTCTTAGAATTGACAAAACCCCAAAAAAGTTTGGGGTTCGATTTTAAAGAGCATTCCATTTTACTTATATAGTCAATATATAAGTTGCAGGATAGAGATTTGAATTCATTGAATAATGTGAAATAGAGTTCAAGATCTGAATGGCAGAGACTTTTTAAATAGTTCTTCCAAGCCCTATTACGTCTGTTTCGTATCGATTTTAGCTCTTTAGTGTACCAGGGATGGGACGTTTTCAGATTCCTAGAGGATTTCACAGGAATCACTTTTTTCATGCAGTTATCCATCAGAGAATAAAAAGAACCTACTGCATCTTCAATATTAGATAAGGCAGTAAGGTTAAAATTAAAGCTGTTAATTTCATCAGAAAGCCTTTGAAAATTTGCTTTCCGAAAGTCAAAAGATTGCGAACGGTCATACGAATTACTGTTTTCGTACAGATGTGCGCCCAGTTCAATAAATACATCCAAGGGTGGATGATTGTCATCTATGTTAGTTATACTGAGATGGAATTCCAGAACCACAGTACTAACAGAGTCAGAAGAGAAAACAAGATCGAGAGTTCGATTTCTGAAATTTTTTATACAGCTCGTTTGCTGTAAGTCAAAAGACAAAATGTTGTCAAGTAAAGCGAGCTCTTGTTGGGCAGAGTCAAACGATGGAATGAAATGAGAATCATCCTCAGAAGGTACCCATCCAATATGTGGCAGATTGAAGTCGCCTATAAGTAAGACAGTGCTGTCACAACAAGATATGTCAAAAATATGGTCTAGTGCCATAGAGAGTTCCGAATACAAAGAACATAGACGAGACGATGGAATGTACGCATTAACAACATATAAATGTTTGTTCTTAAGTGTAATTTTTACACAGATAACTTCGACATTAAGTTGAAATGGAAAATCAATCTTGCGTGACTCAAGGTTGGAACGAACAGCGATCAGAACACCTCCTCCAAGCGCTTTCAGGTCATTGTTATGACGGTCGTTTCTGAATACGGAGAACTCATGATTGAAGAGTTCCGTGTCTAGAATTCCGGCATTTAGCCATGTTTCCGTCAAGGAGAAGATATCATATAGAATCATAGAAATCATAGAAACAATTATAAATAATTCAGATACATTTCCGATCAGAAAGTAAACTTCGGTGTAAAATTTAATCCTTTCCAATTTAAAAAAAATAAACTTCGGTGTAAATTTGATTCCAAAATAAATTCTATGTTTCAGATTTTGGTACGCTAATAGTATATTTTATTCATCGAATTATCGTGTATTTTTCACACTCATGGAAATAATTTTACACCAAAATGTGGTGTAAATTATTTACAATCGTGTATGATTTAAACCAATTATTAGTTTATTATTTACACTTCCGGGGTATATTATGTTCTGGTAACCAGAATAATTTGTATACCACCAGCACAATTTATGTACCGAAAATCGGTATAATTTGTGAACATCCGGTATAAATTATAAACGACAACACGGTATTATATACACCGAATTGAAATTAATTGTACAAAAACTGCACTCAACAGTGGCATATTTTTTATATATATATTTTGGTGTATTTTGGACGTTTGTGCTACTTGAGGTGAACCTGATTATTGTTTATGAAGGTCCTTTAGCAAAAACATGTACATGTTCCATTCAGACAGTTCAATATTGATGAATTACTTTGGTAACTTATATATCTGCTCTTAAAAATATATAGTGCCTTCCACCAATAATTTGGTCAAAGTAACCGATTTATTGCTTTCAATTGCCCTGAATGGAACGAAGCCAAATGACGTTTATTTACAATTCCAAATGCTCGGTTTTTTGGTTTTTTTTTTAACATTGTTCTACAATCGGTTGTTTTATCTAAACCTTAATATTGTGATGTCATGGAATGCTTACGCCTTATTTCTTTGGAAAGATTTCCGGATTATACTTATGGCCATTTGTTTTTCTACAAGGTGAGCAAGGTGAGTGAAAAGTTATGTCAGCAAGTGAATTGGATGCGACGACCATTATTATTATTTTGTTTGTAACAACCTTAATATTGCTTGTAGAACCCTTAAAATTACTATATAGTCTAATATTTTTTTAAAATCCGCCCACAATTTAAAAAAAAATTGCTATCCAAAAATCAAAGTTTTGGCTAGGAAAGTGAAATTTGGAATGTAATATTGAAGGGTGAAGCACTTTTGACTTTGACGATTAGAGAAAGGGGGTTGATTTAAAAAAAAAGACATTTAAGGAAATAAGAAACTCCCTCGTCGGTAGTACTTGGTCTTGTCCTCATTAAATTTTAGACCAATGAATTTCGCATGTTCTTGAATCGCCTTTAAAGCTTCTACCACGACTATGGCGGGCTAGGAACGACCGATGATGTCGATTTCTTCCGCATACCATATTAGAAAAAATTCAAGTCGAAAGTGCCCAATCTAGATGCCTTTTTGAGGCAGATTTTTCAATAACTTTTTTCGAAACTGTTAAGGTACTGTGAACTATTCAAAAACTATGATTTTTTTACAATAAATATCAAAAATTCAAATCAAAAGAAAAATCCTTTTCAATATTCTTTTGCAAAAAAGTTATTCCAATTTTACAGACAAAGTGACAAATCCGAACCACCCGACCCTACTCTCTAGGTCTAGGGGCCTGAAATGCTCATGTGTAAGGGATTTTACCATATGCAAACTGACACGCCCACAATTTTGAAAAAAAAGCTCATATGTAAAGGTTTTTAAAATCCGCCATTGGAAAAACTTTTTTTTTAATAAAATCCTTTGAAAAACGTACAAAACAATTATGTATTTATAATAAAAAATGTAGACCATATCCATCTTATCAATTTACCCATACTTAGATGTTTGCCGCGCCCACTTTTTTGGAGATAGGAGGGTCAGAGATAATATTGTTATTTCGCCCAAGCGGAATGCAGCCCTGTCTTATGTTTTCATATACTTTCGCGAAACTGATTATAGAAGAATTAACTAAACGCCTCCATTAGGTTTATTCGTATCGGCTCCAATCTTGATTTTGGCATTATATGGAGCCTTAAATAAATTAAATCATGAGCTTGCACTTTCGCAGTGCATTGGCCTGAGGTTTGCTATATATGATTACCGAATTACTTTAGCAAACATCTGCGATCCACCCCATTTGCAAGAATACAAATACATACACGCGTTTGCTTTGCAGAAATAGATTTCTATGATTTATTGACTCATTAAGATTTAAGTGCTTTTGTAATAAATCGATTAATAACAAATTAAAACAAACATTCAGCCACACACTTTATAAGCTACTTGCACTCCCAATTTAGCCACATTTTTTGACAGGGAAGACAAATAGGAAACCAAACCAAAGCTGAAACATATGTATGTAAATTCCAGAGCCAGACGAAGCCGAACGAACCGAACTTGTCGTTTACTATTCCATACTTAATAAATGTCTGTCTTGCAGTCTCCAGAGATACTCGCGCATTAATCCTACTTCGATTTTAAGTGAGATTTTTTACATGATCCATTAAGTATTCCGCCTGGCTGCTGATGGTGAATTTAATGTTTCTCCGAATATTTTGAAATTAAAACATTACGTCGACATTAAAATTGAAATGATTCGCTTCATAAGCTGGGCACGAACACACAGTGTGCGGCTCGGTTCGGATTAAGTGAATCTATCTAATGAATTCCGTTGATGAAGGTGTCAACGCAACGAATGATGCAGTTAAAGTGCGGTGGTTGCGGTGGGTGCGGTTGCAAATACTCAGCTTCAGTAACCCAATGGATGCGAGTTGTACGTTGTTAATTCTGACAGATGTAATATTTGCTGCATACTCGTATTTTGGAAATTATAGAGGCGGAAATATAACGCAGAGAAATGCGTGTTTGCTTAGAAAATCATCGTCGAGATACACACTAGTGAATGGACACACACATGGTGAACAATTTGCATGATTGGATGGTAGCGATTTTATGGTTGTGTCAAGAAAATCCTAATGGAATTTGTCAAAGCCTAAAATGCAAACCTATAAAACTTGATGCTGATAAGCAAAAGAATTAATGAGAGGTTTTTCATAATACATGTAATGAATATATCCCAGCCGTCAACAGAAAGTGCTAAGCAAGCGTATGGTTTCCCATTATTTTTTGATGGTGTTGTTATCTTCCGAGCTAATTTTGTAGACCTGTTTGGATGCCCGTATTATGAAAATAATTTTGTGGGGCCGTTTTTTATTTGCGAAGCCAATACATTTTCAACTTTATCTTATACTTTACAAGATACACTTAAAATAAAGGTGCACAATTCAAACTGAGTAATACCTTTGTATATAGACTTTATAGTATGTACTCGTATTATCACTTCGTAAATTCGACGATACGCCACCAAACGACGTAAGTTCGTCGTTAAAAAAGCTACATCTATACCACCATATTGTAGAACCATTTCTACACCTTTGTTGTCTTCCATTGTCTTCCATTCTCGTGACTGGGAATATGAGGATGGTGTGGCTGATGTTTGATGTAGCATGAAATTCTCATCGGGTAGATTTATCGTATTTTATTTGTTGGCTCTGATGGAAGTTTATGGTAGGTTATGTTTTCTGGTATTTAATACAATTGGTAATTGGTATGTGTACGAGGGCCAGGTCCAAACAAAACTTCATAACTGTGAAATATCGGCAAAATAACAAAGCAAAGGCGAACATGCTAATAGAAAAACAATGATAAACACAAAAAGTTTAATAAAACAAAAACTTAATTAAATAGATTGATTATTTCTTTTAATGTCTTTTTTAATGTTTTCCTTTTTGACGGCATTTCAAAAAATTGTTTTTGACAAAAAGAACATATTATAAACAGAAGGCTACAGTCCTCTTCTTCAATTTACAAAACAAAAAACAACAAAAATGCATGGCATTAACAGGCCCATAAAGGGGCCAGAACCTAGCTTCTCCAACCACTTTCATGCGAAGTGGAGGGGACCTACAGTTTTACGCCGAACCCGAACGAGAATTTGGTAAGATAAAAAGAAGGTACCTGCAAGTCTGGGGTTTAATTTCATTCGCGAAACACAAGCGTGTTTCTTTCTTGCGTCATTAAGTGGTGGTTTTTTCTTAAGTTTCAGGCGCTTTAAGTGTTTAGCACGGCGAATTGTGAGGGTAACAGTGGATAAGCTGGCCTTAACATTAGCTTTCTCTCTAATTTTAGCTACCGATAAAACTGAATTTGACGCTATTCTAAGGATACTTTGCGTTTCGCGAAGTGTTAAGGCACAAGAGGTGTTTCCTTTATAAGTTTTTGTGTAAGACGAAGGGTTTTTTAAATAATTGCTGACACAAAGATCACTTTGCTTTATTTATCGGGCTATAGTACGGCATGAAAGACCTTCAGAGCAATAAACATCTATTCTTGCCCTTTCCTTCACTGTTAAACATTTTTTCTTTCCCATTTTTATTAACACTCAAACAGGAACAATTACTTTATAATATGTACCGTTTAAACCGAAAAAAATAGGTATATTCACTTCACAAAAAACGTTGATTTGTTCACTGCTTCTAATCTAATGACCCGATTTATTTCCGCATATTCTTTACTCAATTTACAATTTGTCTTCGAAGAACCGTTAGCTAGATCTCTCCTATACACACATTTCATATTTTGTTGTTAACAAAACAGTCTCTCATTTACCATAGTCGTTTTTTTCTCATCCATCATGTAACGGGAGAAATCGCGATTTTACTTTTCAAAAATGCCTGCTTCTAATCTTATGACTTGCAGTGTATATTATTGGAAACTACACCATTATATGAAAACATATGTGACCTTTATTTCCAATTCGGCGTTTCACCCAGATGTATTGGTTGAGATCATCATTCGATTACGACAACACATCAATCACAATCAAAGCGCACTTTTTTCCTTGATTTTAACCGAGTATACGTTAATTCACCTCCCAAAAGTTAGTGTTAACTACTTTTGTTATCCATTTCCCCACCTCACATCCAAGAATATCAATTTTCATGAGATTAAATTTGTCGTTCGGAAACGGCGTTAAATCGTAGATCCTTTTCGAGAAGCTAAATGCCCAATATGGGCCGTTAATGCCTAATATTTATTTTATGAGGTGTGGCGATAGAGAATTTAAAAAATGTTTGTCCCGCGCTTCCCCTCCTAAATCTGTATTTCCATCTGTGATAGGGCTTCCTGCCGCAACAAGAAGAGGAGTTTTCTTAAAACTTATTTTTAGACAATTATATGAGAGTTGCCAAACCAAGGGGCAGTCTAAAACAGATGTCCTAGTGCAATTGGTGCGTCGGTGGTGTACAATGACCATGGTTGATACAGGATTGAAAAATATGGTGTGATTCCGCAGTGCTCTATATTATAAATGAAAATCCAGGTGGAGCCATTCTTCCTGGAGATGAATAATATTGTCTAACATCACCTAACCTAGCTTAACCAAACTTAAAAACGACGGTTAGTGTTTCAAAAGAATGACTATGGTAGAAAGTATCAACCTTATAGAGCTTACAGTTTAAGTTCGATGATACTATGTTGTTTAGTATTTGTTCGGCAGCCATCAATAGGGTCTCAGTGAATTTGTAGAGATGGAAAAAATTGGTCATCGTTATATGATAGGCAATTATTTCATTTAAAAGGCCTCAGTGCAATCAATATCAAAGCGGAGCTAGATTCTTCTCTGCGAGAGCCTGCTATTTTGTTTACATTATCGTTTGAGCTGTCAGGGCGAACATTCCAGTGGTCGAACAAATAAAGTGACTACGCTATAAATGGTCAACAAAATCCAGAAAATTGTTTAGGATGACCGGCGACTGAAAGTGAGCGGGCTAGCAGACATGCATGGTAGGCATTTCAAAAAGTGTACACAGCATGCTGACTGAATTACGTTGTTGACGCATTCACACTGGAATAAAAACACCGTCGTGAGGATTTTTCAATCGTGTTTTGGCGAAGTTGCAGAGTAATCAATTCCAGTTTTTATGTCGATTCATAGGTAAGCGTGGATGTAACATGGGTTCATTACTTCACACCCGAGACGAAGGAACAGTCAAAACAGTGGATGGAAAGTGGAGGATCGGCCCCAAAGAAGGCGAAGACAATACCATCTCCAGACAAGGTCATGGCATCGCGACTGGAATAATTTTCAATGATTATCTTCAGAAAGGAAAAACAATCTACGAAGAAAATTGGCGAACTTATTGCAAGCTTTTGAGTGATGAAATTAAGAAAAAACCTGCTGCATTTGGCGAAAAAGTTTTTTTTCATCACGAGAACGCCCCAGTTAACACAACGCGATGGCCAAAAGCAATCGGCTGAAGCTGGAGCTGCTTCTTCATGCAGCCATTTCGATACTTTTAGCCCGCTCGAAGTGTTTCCAAACTAAAAAATATATGGCTCGGTGGTAAAATATTTGCCAACAATGGAGGTTGATTGCTTTTTTGGTGAGCTCGACAATTCTTACTTTGAACAGAGTATCGAACATCGCTGGGAAAAATGTAGCTAAAACGAGACTAGCTAGAGAAATAAATATATTTTTTTCCAACATTTGTTATGTTTGCTTTGTAAGGTCTGGTATTTCTGGTATATCTACTCGGTGTAGGGAAATAACTTCACGGGCAATAACTTCACCTCGAGTGGGCAATAACTTCACTATTTTTTTGTGAAGTTATTGCCCACTAATGGTGAGCAATAACTTCACCGTAAATTTGCTGAAGTTATTTCCCACTTATAATTTGAAAATTTGTCTATTATAACTAAAGACCCCCCCCCCCCACCCCGATTGGGGTCACTGTTTGGTTTGGAGTAGGTGCGAGGTACGGTTCTTGAATTATCATAAAATGTTAAGAGAATTTATTTCCCACAAAAAAGTGAAGATATATTGCTCACCTATAACTTCACTTTTTTTTGTGAAGTTATTGACCATGTGGAGTTATTGCCCGTGAAGTTATTTCCCTGCGTCTATCTACCCTCGTAGCTGCTTTTAAAAATATCATCTCAGAAGCGGATAAGTTAAACAAATACGACTATATGCGACATTTACTAGGGATATGCCTCGATAGTTCTTGCAAGACATAGGATCGCCTTTTTTTGCTTTAGCATAGGCCTTAGATTAAACGGCAGGTGTTATATGGCGAAGGGGCACTGATCTATTGCAGTAAGGTCGCTTATATCTACACTCACGCTGGTTGACATTTTTGACATTTAAAAGGCGACTTAGGAAATAAACGGCCTCTGATGATGATAGCCGCGATATACTATTGAGTCCTGAGTTAACAGTTTTCTTTTAGGTGATCAAGAAGTTTGTCGATGAAAATGAGAACAAGAAATGCAATACATTCAGTCTTCCTGCACGTGATATAGGTCTTCGTTTGTACTAACTTTTGTACTAACCAAGCACACCTTCTACATTAGAACTTGGTCTCATACAGTAGAGAGATGAACAATTTTCGAAAGGAAAAACTCCTGTGAACCGAAATTCGTTTAAAAAAATGTCTACCAACTCAGTTTTTTTTTAACTCAATTCACCAGTCACCATCACCACTGCTCTGGCATGTTAACATCGTTACAACTTTTTCATTAAACAGACATCATTATACAGTCAATTCTTAGCGCCAGTAAACGCCATCACCCGTGTTACCTACCTGTGCTTGCTTGCAAATAAACCGACGAGCCATTCACTTTATATGCAAATTGAAGCCGGTTTATCGGGACTGGTTTCACCTTATTTGTCTTTTATTTTAGGTGCACAGAACTCATCTTGATGCAGAAACTCGTTCGAGAAAACAAACTACATATCTCACCGCTTTTCTATCGCCAATCATTTTCATCGACATAAATTGATTATGAGAACTACCTCATTACTTTGGTTTATATCGTACACACGATCATCAAAAGCGGGTATCTGTAAAGTCTTAATGTGTGTCTAAATATATGTATATACGTACAAATGTATCGATAATATTCGTCGAGAGTAATAAGTGACGTTGGCGATTAAACGGTTCTGCTACCCATGTTGATTTATTGATATAATTTCGCACCGCGCCGGGTGACAAGGAATACCAGAAGCGTCTATTGCGGTAAACAAATTGCAACCTTATCGGTATCAAGAGAGAGAGGAAACAGAGTAGCAGGTGGAATGGTTGCAAACTCTAATTGATTTAATTAGGGGATTCAAAGACGGATTCAACGATGGCGGAAAACGTGCTCCGGAATAAAACGCCAATTGTGGTGGGGTATCTAAATTTTGATTTTATAGAGCTACCAAACAAGATACGTCGGAATTATTAAGATGTTAAGATGGCTTGGTTTTAAAGTTTTGTTGATATTTTTTTTTATTTCTTTTTTATTTAAAGATTTTTCAATCGCAACCATAAATTTTGTTCGCCTTTCATCTGAAAGTACTGAGGATGAAGTGCATGTGGCTGAATTTCTCTTTGATGTCAGCAATGAGCTGCTTTTCGTTTTCCATAGGTATTTAAAATAATTGCTTCCAGAAGGGGACTGGACAAACTATGTGCTTCATTTGTCATTCCTTTTTCTTGATTAGCTCAATGTTGTGGTTTGGATTAATGTTGATACATACATAATTATATATGTACTTTAAATGGTTGGTCATGGTCGATTAAGCCATGTCTGTCCGTCCGTTCGTCGCCAATTTTGGGGCCCTCAGAACAATCCTCTCTAGGCGCCCGAAATGATCAAAGCATCAATCTTCAATATTAAATTATTCGAAGAAATCGATGGAGATGGAGAGAAAGATCGTGTTCTTCGCAAAGTATGTAAACAAAGTCTATATTATATAGTATACAATACGCCTATACAAAGCTGTTTATCACACACACTTTTTGGAAGCGTTTTAACATAAGCTTTGTGTTCTCGAAAAACCTACAAAAAAGTAAAAAAAACAGCAATTACAGGATACAGTAGAAGCTCGGAAGAAGAAAGTAGGCCGAGTCATCTTTTTGACAGCGTTCGAGATATTTTTTTTTTGAGCAATTTTTGCGAAACGAGAAAGCTTAACGAAAGCATAAAAAGAAATGTTATTGGATAAAAAAAGAAAACAAAATAAAAAAGGAAATTGAAGTCATAGTAATGGTAGGTACCTATAATAATATGCATACATAAGTGCATTTCATACCTGTACTCGTTTTTTAATGCCTAAAATCCTAGATTTTGCTACGACAAATTTCTTCGTAAGACACTGATACGGTGCGCCGTTTTCCAGTTCTCCCAGAACACCGCGATTTTGTTTTAAACTTAAAAAGTATACCTTTGTTTTGACCGGTGACATATTTTCCGCATAAAAATTCACTTTGAAATAAAAAAGGATCACAAAGAACGCAAATGACAAAAAGGAGAACACATTACGCAAAACCACAGTAAAACTAAGTCCCGTTGCTTTTCAGACCTACGACCGTTTACAGTGAAGACAACGTAAAAAAATAATCTTAAAACAGAGCACAACCAAAGCAATATGCTTAAAATGACACACAGTTACTCTCCAGGATGTAAAAACCAATTCATACAAAACAAAAGAGAACGTAACAATAAATAAACAGTCCGAAAACTTAAAAGTCCGCTTGGTCGGCGTGAAGCAGCTCCTCGGCCAGCAATTGTTCAGACGTTTGAGCTAGAGCTGTGTCAATCGTTCAAATTTAATGATCGAATCGTTCAAGTATTGGTTGAAAAAATGATTCGGTCATTTCAATCAATCATTCAATCAATCAATGACAGATGGGACATGGGAGTATTGTATTGCTCCATTCAATTTCAATACAATCAAAAATCCCAATCATCATTCGTTCAATTTAGTTTCGATAGAGACAGATACATTCGAATTGATTGTAAGAGTGAATACACTCAAAAATACCAAAACGCCTTTGAATAATTAGGAAATGGAGGTTATTGGACAGAAGCGATATTTTTGTAGAACAAATATGTGTTGGTAAAACGAAATAAGCCGAAATAAATAAAAATATTTTGATATATTAACACATTTATTGGTTCCGTGGATAAGAAATCAGTAATAAAGAAATTAATTAGTCAGAACAGAACAAAAGTATTGACTCGATGAACGATTGACTTCGGGCATTGTGATTGCAATCACCAATACTTTATTGTGATCGGGTCAAAAAGATCGAATCAATCACGATTGACACAGCTCTAGTTTGAGCTATTGGGACAAGTAAGTGATGTCAAGAACTTAAATCGTCTGCAAGGACAACTGAAAATACTGCTTTTGTAACTCGAATAGTGTCCGAAAGATTAGGTTTGCCGATTCCACCACGGAATCATGCTCATTCAATTTGAAGGTATGGTTATGGGCGATGTTAATTTACAAGATGACAAGTTTGGGTGCCGATCACTTTTCGAAATGGCGTTTTAAATTGGTCCATGAGGTCGACTTCTTCCTTTGGGGTTGTCAAAGTCAATTGAAATACTCAAAAGCCGACAACGGCAATCCAGCCATTATGGATGAAATGGAAATGTGCGAAAATATGATGCACAATTCAATCAAAAGGGCATGGGTGTGCAACAGAGGTGGTGAAGATCATTAAACAACATTAGGGGAAGGTAGTGTACTTTGGTCCGAGTGCCAATTTTCAGAAAAATACAAAGCACGCAAAAACCGGTCCTTCTGTGAAATGTTGATCTTCTGTTCGTTTGTCTTCTCAGTTTCTTTTTGAAGGCACAGCTGCACGAGTCAGCAGAAACAAAAAATAAACATAGTTTTCAATGAAAAAAGTATTAGGTACCTATTTTTATCTCTTTTCTGAAGTTATGTAGTGCTTAGTTTTCTGTCCCTTTTCCGCTACTTTAATCGATTTCGGTAAGTGTATTAATAATCTTTTGGTAGGAACACATTGTCG
This sequence comes from Portevinia maculata, assembly GCA_949715645.1. Classification (NCBI taxonomy): domain Eukaryota; kingdom Metazoa; phylum Arthropoda; class Insecta; order Diptera; family Syrphidae; genus Portevinia; species Portevinia maculata. The sequence continues at coordinate 32,415,479 of OX454527.1, forward strand.
TTCGTATGTGGTTTGAATACTACCTACGTTAAAATCTAATTTGTTTGGCTAAAGTGGTGTAAATGTACCTTGGACCTATCATAGCGCGTGTACCTTGGACCATTGGTTTGTCCTTTAATGAAAATTTTTAAATAATATTGAAGTGATAAATTTGTTTTTCTTTTATGTTGTTCCCTTAAAGTAAGTTTTTAAATAATATTGAAGTTCTTTGTTAAGTTTTTTTTGGTAAAAGAGTTTTTTTATTTAATACTGTTATTTAAAATAATTTTTTTTTAATCAAGCACAAAAATTTTAAGATAATGGTTTGTTTTTTTGCTGTTTTTTTTTTGAAATAAATAAAGAATGGTTTAATATTTACTTTTTATTGAAATAAATTAAAGTTTTCACCTTTAAACTATAGGAAAACTTTCAATAATATTTTCGGTCCAAGGTACAATACTCCGTGGACCAAGGTACAATCACGTCTTGTACCTTGGACCGTTTAAAGTTAGCATATAAAAGTAAAGTTTTCTAAGGAATGGTTAGCAATATCCTTTTGGTAGTTTCGCCATATCATAGAAAAGACTTCAGGTAGTAAAAAAAAAAAAAAAAAAAAAAAAACTAATGAAAAAACGACAGAAAATATTGGCAAAAAACTGAAATCCGGACCAAGGTACACTACCTTCCCCTACTATTCGTAACTGCAAACGTTCTATCGATCGAAATAAAAATCAGGAAAAACCCGATACAAAATAACGGGAGAAACCTGAATGCTGACTGGCTAGCTAGATTTTAAGTGTCCTACAGTTTTATTTCGGTACAAGCTTAGGAGAAAACCAAGGTTATGATTTTTATTAAATATATAAATAACCAGGAATTTTCATTGTGTTCCAATCTTTGCAGTTACTTTTCACAACCTATACCGAATTGTTTTAACTTTAAGACTCGAATCAACTAATCCAAAGAAGAATTCTACTAATTTTTAGCGAAATCACAAGGGGTCGTTCAGAGCCGCCCGCATAGCCTCGACGATTATTCTTTGAAAAACCTAATAAACGGTATGTTCGGTATGAAGATTTTCCAGCAAATACCACAAAACTAACTTGGAATAAGATTCTACAAAGTTACATAATTCAAATTTAAAGACCGCTGCTCTTGTGTTCTGGATCACATTTTATCATTTCGAATTTCTAATTGGCGCCGGTAATCGTCTGCCAGATAATTTCTTTTTGTTTTTGTGAGCAGGCGTCTAATATGACGTATACAAGGCCATTACTTAATTTTGTTATATTGAATAAAGATGACTATAGCCATTAAATTGTGTAATTGTCATTTTTATGGGAGTAATAAAAATTAAAATTTCACTTAAAGTTTCAATTTTAGCAAAACTTATTTAGCTTACAGTTCTAGCTTATTAGTTTTCTATGGCGGCATAATAATCGTTTGTGCTTTATGGCCTGATAAACGAGCTGTTAAATGTTATTTTTACGTTCATGGAAAATTTTAATGGTTGCAGAACTGAGTTGCAAATTTTGTTTTGTTATTCCTTTGAAGTTAATTGATTGCAAAACTATTAGTTCCACTTCTGACAATTAAATAAGATCATAAATTGAAAGTGAGTAGATGTCAATATAGCTGTTATTAAAAATGTAGATTGGATGTTATTCTTTTAATAAATGTATGTTAGCTTTGATCGCAACCCGACCATACAAGCATTTATTTAGGTGCGAAAACAAGTCGGGGAGGTGAAACGACATTCCTTATTATTTTATTTTAATAAACTTAGTGGCTGACAGTGCGACCTTAACGATCTTTTGTAACCAAAGGGTTCACTTTTCCAAGAGACGTATCGGCTTTACTAATGAAGGTCAGTATATCATTAGAAGAAGAGTTAGTCAACTCTGCTGCCGAACGTGTTTCTATGTGGAAAATAAGTCTTCTTAACCAATATTGCCGGTTAAGAAGACTTATCCAGACAAAACCTATGCATTTCGTTAAGGCGATTCCTCACGTTACAATAGCCTGACAGAATAAATACGCAGGAACAGATTACGAAATAAATGTTTTATTTTGCCTATACTGACTTCTAACGCCTACGACTTAAACGGAAAAAGTAAGTATTCAGCTAAGTTGACGTGAAATAACGTCAAGCAAAATATGTAAGAACGAATTTAAAATGTTGGTCTTATTTCATTTTCAAAAACGAAGAACCCCCATTTGCCATTATTTCGTTACCATAAATAAATATTGCCAAAAATCGTATGGAAATAAGGCAAACATTTCGCAGATCAGTTTTTTGTTTGTGTATGTCGCTTTCAAAATAGAAATAAAGCCAAATTCACCAGAATTAATTATTTGTTTAAATTATTTGTTTAAAATCAAACAGTATTGTATATATATATGTTAAAGGGATTTCACCTTTTTCTCCTCCGTGTGGCTTAGCCCGGTCACGGAACTTCGTTTCTCCGCTTTGCGAAAGTTTTATGAGGCCATATTTCGAAATGCAATGGTACCTGTTGATGTTATCATTAACAAAAACATATTTTTACAGTTTAATATTTATAAGGAATGACCTTTGGTAGTCAGAATAAACAATAATAAATAAAAGTGCTTCGTGGTGTCCGGTGTGCCAAACGGACAATTCCAGTAAATATATTTTTAATGTTGAGCTTTGTAAGGGTCTAGTGCAAGGAAGTAATCTCCTTTATATTTCTGATACAAAATATCTGTAAGTAAAGAGAACAAGTTTTCGTGGTGAGTTTTTTTTATAGTTTTGTTTAACAAATTTGCAAGAACAAAATTTTAGCTCTCAATAAGCAAAAACTTTCTCTCAAAAATTTATTACTGGTTTGAATCTTGTGCGTAATTTTTTAAAATTATTACTTTATGTTAAGAAATTCAAAATCTTGCGTTGCTTACCTACTGCACACGATTTTCAAATCAGTTAAAAATTTCGGAAAGATTTTACTTCCCGGACAACAATTGAAAAAAAACAAACAATTTGGTGTGACTTTCATACAGTTTAAGAGCTTTTGAAAAATGGAATGATGCAATAATTATTGTTGTTTTTTTAGACTTTAAACGTGTGAATATATTAGAATATCACAAGTACATACCTTTGATGTGTTGAATACTTGGGCTGAGTTTCAGAAGATGGCGTAGGTACCCAGTTCTTCCAAACAGAATCGATTAATGGTACTTTTGAAAACCAACATAATCTCAAAACGTGTAAAGTTATTTCAAAGCATTTTGATATGTGTAGATACCTAATACTATTTAGAAGAAGTCTACATACTTAGATTTTCAATTTTTTTTTGCTTATAACAGTTGTAAAATTTGAAAAACATCACTTTTCTTTAAAACGGCTCTAATGATTTTGTGTTATTTTTGAGGTTTTAAATACCTGGAGTAAATGCAAAAATACTAGCAAGAAAAGGGACATCACTTGAACTAAGACAGAGTGACACTACAGTAAAAACCCCAACCTGTAACCTTAAACAGGTGATTGGGGATTTGGAGTGCCCTCGAGTCCTGTGTTATAGCCAGGAAAATGTGGCCAGCAGTGGCGAAGCCTCATATTGTTCAAGTCGTTCATGAACGACTAACTTTCACAAGAAGTTATCTCAATTTTTGCGTTCTCTAAACTATGTACAACTAGTTATACTCTTCTTCCCATTGCTTTAATTTTTTCATATTTAAACTCGTGCATTTCCTATTTGAACATTTCCGAATAGAAGTGAACCACCTACCAACCAACCGTAGCTTTTTTCCAACTCTTCTTTCCAACTCGTTCAAACGATTCGGCAACGAAATGATACAATGGAAAGTATAGGCACAATGAAAAAAAGAATTTCACGTGTTCTATGGGCCATTTCGTTCAAGTCGCCTTTGAACGAGGCGAGCTTGGTATGAGGTGTGAAACGAATACAGGAACAAGAAAAACATATAGATCGAGCGCTGTAAAAACCATTTCGTTCAAACCATCTGATCTTGTGTATGTATCAATGTATCCAACCCGTGCAAACGATTCTGCATCGAAATGATACAATTGAAAGTTAGAAAGTTTTGTATCGAGCATTTCGTTCATGAACGAGAAGGGTTTTTTTTGTGCTTGAAGTTTGATAAGAAAGTACGTCTGTGTCACAGAATTTAAGTAAAATAATGAAGGTAGGTAGGTACTTACTCGTATCAATTGCTTGTTTATTAAAATGTAATTTATATATTTTTTTAAGTGTTGAAGAATTGGTTTTTGTTTTATAAATAAAATCTAAATGTAAAAACACAGTTTGTTTTGAAAAATTCGAATTGTTAAATAAACTTGCTTAAAACTATGTAAACGTTATTTTTTTACCTAATTTCAAAATTTCTTTTTACTGGTAAAAATCGCACCCTCGCTCAAATAGTGTCATAAGTCAAAAAATCATTTTTTCGAGAAAAAAGCATTCAAATGTTTGGGACGCCATTACTTTTGCATTACATTACAATGAAATATTTGTGTCATCTAGGGACAAATATTCAAATAAAGAATATGACACTTTTTGAGATAATAGTTTGAAGTATGGGGGACGTAATGGTGCAATAAATGGATTTTCTATTTTTTTTGAGTTATGGCACTATTTGAGCGGAGGTGCGAAATGGTCTTAACAGCTATAGCAATTAAAACTTGACTGAACGACTACCCGTCTTTGGCACGCGTCGCTATGGCCAGTATATAACAAACAGAAGACCGATAGAATCCTTCAAATGAAATAAAAATCGTTCTCCTCTCTCGTTGGTGTTATCACTGGACACAATATGCTGCCCTGCACTCTGCCGTATTAGAAATAATGCCCTCAAAAGACATTTCTTCCAGCATTTAGAAGAAGTCCCTGGCAACTCTGTAAACGACTTGCACAAGTTCATAAATGCATCGGTATGGATTGTAATCCCGCTTGGTTTTCCATAGGTTTTTCAGTGGCTCCAAAGTATGGGAAGCATAACCCCCAGGGTATAACAAGGGGTCTACAATGACCTAAGTGTGACGACCGCAGGACTCTCTTGCCCCGTCAACGCTGTTACCTAACCAAACCTTACCTAAATGCAAGAATAAGGCGTCCTCAGATATTTGCAGAATGATTGAATGACGGCATATTAGAAAAATGACTATATATATATATAATTTATGAAACTTTTATTCATATAGGTAACAGTTTCTAAACAAAATTTAAATTTCACTTTTCCCAAAAAACGCTTTAAAGATTTTAGGGAGGGTAAGAAAATGACATAGGTACTCAATTCTTTGCATAAGACGAAAACAACGTGTAACAATAATTTATATTAATTTTTCCGTTTGTCATGAAATTTTGTAATATTATTTGATTTTAATAGACCCGTTTAGATCAAAAGTCATTATGACAAATTAAAAATCATTTATAACATCTCAATCACAAAGTAAGTGGCCCTTGCGCTTGATCGTCTATGAGTTTTATGCCATCGTGCCTAATTTTGGTCCATACAAAAAAAAAATCGTTGTCATTATATTGATACGTAATCATAAACGTAACATCTATTATGCGCAAGATATTTCAAACAAGAAGACCAACAGGTATGTTATGCAGTATCGAGCACACATCTTTCGTAAAAACACTTCATAATCCGTACTTATTATTAAAATAAATGTGTATTCATACGTCATACCCCAATTAAATATGACTATACTTTTACTACCTATTTTGGCCACTAATGAAGGGATAAACTTTAAATTTCGATAATTTAAAAAAAAACATAATTACATATTATCATACCTACACTATATATGAATAAACATCATGCTGACCAAAAACTATTAGCTACCTTTTAAAATGTGTATAAATTAAATATATATTTTTTTAATAAAGAACTCGCACTAAAGGGATTTTTGAATACCCTTTTAATGTATTAGCTACACAGCGCGGGCGTTAAGGAAATTAGTGTTAGAAGATAGGCAGAGATGCCGATGCAGGTTGGTTTTAAATGTTTGTAGATTATAATGTGTGGGAAAAATTCTATGACAATGAGTGACGAAATCATTCTAACAACAAAATTCACCAGGTGCACTTGAAAGTTTAAATAATAATATTTTTCCACCTTAGGAAAGGGGTTTTCCAGAATAATGAATGATGCTTAGTTGTGGCAAGCCGTGAAACAGCGCTGTAACTCCAGCCCCCACTTCATGTGGTCATAAATTACTGTTGTTCACTCAACCATTCAAAGTAAGTTCCCTAGCTTCCGCCTATGTGAACTGACGAAAAGTTGGGCAGCATTACTGCAAGTGTGTACTTGTACTTGAATCTCATTTATATATTTATTTTTTAATTTCATTAGTTCAACTCCTAACATCGAACATAGATGCGTTATTTTTGGCTGTGGGTAAAGGGAATTTTGACCCGATTTCCTAAGCCGCGCGCTAAATTGAACTTAATTACTCAGATGAACGAACTACCTAGTTCAGCAAGTCAGTTTTATCTTAACCGAACGAGAATATTCAAGGTAGTGAGGTGTCAAACGAAATAGATTTTCCTGAAGCACGAAATTTTACTTTATTAACATCTGATTTGTTGAGGGTATTTATGTATAAGAATTCTCAAACGTGAACTACGAGTAGTATACTGAATGTAGTTGTACATTTCGCAGACAGTAATTTCAAAACAATTTCTTTTCGTTTACATACCTACATTTTATTATTTGCCTTTACTGTTATGATATTGAACGGGCTTTCATAAAAATTCATCGCCTACAGTGTTGTCTTGTCAGTTTTGACAGAATTAAAAAAAACTGTAAATCCATTGGCCATTCAAGCCAATCCCAATAAAGAAGTGTTTTTCTTTTTTTGTGTTATCCCTTTATCCCTTTTATTAACTCAAAAGCCCGCCTAAGGCTGTAATTTTGTGTCGATTGTTCGATGCCGTCCTACCACCAAAGACAATGGCAGATCATGTTGAACAGACCACACACAGATCAAGAAGATATTGATGCCATTCAGGACTTCGCAGTCCGTTGGCAGATTGTTAAATTGATTTTTCATCTTTGTCCACAGCAAATCATCAACAATTGACGGCCATCGTAAATGGAGTACAAAGCAGAGAGAAGAAAAATCAATTCGTCTGATTATAGTTGACCGTCTGTGGTGGTACATAACAGTGAGGGAGTACAAAACTCCACTCAAAATGGTTTCGTACGCTGGGTAAGCACACAATGGAAAAAGAAAGAGTCTAATGTGCAGGAAATGCATGAGTTGATTAAACTAAAGGATCCGTAAATTATTATCCTGAGTTAGTTTAGAGTGCTGTTGTGTTTTACTTGCAGATTCTTTTCATGTGTTTATAAAATATATTTATAACTTAATCAGTTATGCTGAATTGAGTTGCGTAGCATGAAGTGTTATAAATGCGGGAATGTTGATTAAAAATAATCGGATATTTGTCTTGCGATACCCATTGTCATCTGATAGAGTTCTCTTGAGCTAACCAATTAACCAATGCAATTATAACAAGCAGTAAATAGTCATGTCAGAAATCCCGAAAACTCATAAATAACTATAAGTATAGCCGCAGATAATAAGGATAGCTAACCATGTAAATAAAGTCCACGACTGGAACGTACCAAAATGTTTTCGCTTTTATAAGAATTGGTTGCAAACCTTCTGTTAAAATCAATAACAATATTCAAAGATATATGTATTATGGAGATGGCTTTATTTGATTTATCCTAATTAAATAAAAACATAGGGGCGGGCTACAGTCCGCTTGGGCGAACTGTTGGATACCCTATTCTTATTCCTATATCTCATAAGTGGGCGTGGCAAAAATTTAAAGGATTTTATCGAAAAAACTAAGCTTTTGTAAATAAAAACGCTCCCTAGCTCAAACTTTGGTTTTTCAATAAAATTGTTTTATTTAATTGTGGGCGTGTCAGTAGGCGGATTTAAAAAAAATTTAAGTATGAGCATAAAGGGCACCTAGAGAGTATATACTATAAATTTCAGCTCCCTAGCTCAAACTTTGGACTTTCAAAAATAAAAATAAAATAATTGTGGGCGTGTCAGTAGGCGGATTTTGAAAATATTTACACATGAGCATAAAGGGCACCTAGAGAGTATATATTAAAAATTTCAGCTCCCTAGCTCAAATTTTCGTTTTTCAAAAAAAATATTTTATTTAATTGTGGGCGTGTCAGTGGGCGGATTTTGAAAATTTTATGTCCCAAGCAGTTTTATGGGCCAAAGATCATATATAAAAAATTTCAGCTTTCTAGCTCAAAATTCAATTTTTCCCAAAATTTGTTTTATTTAATTGTGGGCGTGTCAGTGGGCGGATTTTGAAAATTTAATATCTCGAGCAGTTTTAGGAGTCATAGATCATATATAAAAAATTTCAGCACTCTAGCTCAAAATTCGATTTTTTCCAAAATTTTGTTTTTTTGAGTTTGTGGGCGTGTCTGTGGGCGGATTTCAAAAATTCTTAAACTTGATTATTTCGGGACCCTAGAGAGTATATGGTTAAAATTTCAGCTCTCTAGGTTCAGTTTAAAGGCCTAATTTTTGCCGACGGACGGACGGACGGACGGACATGGCTAGATCGACATTACTATCGATGCTGATCATAAATATAGTAACTTTTAGGGGTCTACGGGCAATATTAAGGTATGTTACAAACTATGCGTCAAAATTAATATACCCCTAGAATAGGGTATAAAAATGCAGTTTGAGTAAAAAAGTATTTTTATTTTCACTCTCAAATGCACCAGTTGAATATCTGTGTTGTCTTTTGATAAAAACGCAGTATACCAATAAAATGTGTCATACTAATAAAATGTGTTAGACTTTTTTGTTTAGTATACTTTGGCAAATAACCATGGAAAGACTAACACCAGAACAACGTTTACTAATCATATAAATTTATTTCTAAAATGCGTGCTCTGTTCGAGAAACTTATAGAGCACTTCTTCCACACATGACTTTGTTGAGCCAAACGTTTGCTGACCGAATTATCTCAAGAAATGGACCCGTGAGTTGGCCACCTCATTCGTGTGATTTAACGCCTTTGGACTACTTTTTGTGCGGGTACGTCAAATCTCTGGTCTATGCTGATAAGTCAGCAAAGATTGATCATTTAGAAGGCAACATTCGACGCACTATTGACCAAATAAGAAAAGTGGTGCAAAATTGGACAAACAATATGGCGTTCATAATGCGCCGTCGCGGAGGCCATATGCATAATTATTTTTAAACATTAAATGTCATAAAATTTGTGAGCTAATAAAGCCACTATTTGGTCACTTTTGTTAGACAAGTAGTTGTTAGACGTAGTTAAAGGTAGTTTATGTAAAAAGTAGTTTAACTATTAACTACGCGGTATTTAAGCATGGAGATTACGTCAGGTAATTTGTGTTCTAAATATGCCAAAAAATCCATCTGTAAATGGAGACTGGGATAATGCGTTTAGAGCGGTGTAAAATTTAAAACAAAAAGATGTCGATCGTTAATTGATTCAATTTTTTTTTCTTGAGATTGCAAGAGAATTCAAAACATGTAGATTGATAAATTGTATCGAATAAAGGCGAATTGTATTTTTGTACTTGAACTTATTTGTATTGAATTCGATACAATTTTATTGACTTTTCCATCTCTGGCCCACCAAATGTCGAAATTACCTCGTACAGACGATAGACGATTATTGATGAATGCAAGAGTATCGTCAAAACGATCTCCGTAGGCGATAATGGACTTACGGAACGACCCCCCTGGTTTTGGTAACGTTTTTGATCATTTGCACAAGGAAAACAAAAAAATATAGAATGAGCAGTTAAGAATGGAGTTAATTTCATGAATTTGACTTATGTCTACCTTTAATTCTGTTATTCAATCCGAACTCAATCACCTGATGTAAATGTTTTCTTAATGCGTTTGAGTGAATCCCTATCCATGTAAACGTGTTCTTTTTTTAAAATGACTGATTGCAATTGGGCCAGATCACGTAAAACGATGATCAGAGACTGGTATCGTGGAAACGATGTTTTCATAATACGTGATCAGACGCCTGATCTTTTTTGTTTTGACAGCTGCTGTCTGTGAAACTTGAAACATTCTGTGCATTTAATTCGCAAGGCTACTATCCCTTTATAATTGGATGAATACCTCAGTGTAATATCAGCTGAAAATGTTCCCTTCGAGCAAGTGAAAGAAATCAACCCTAAATCGTCAGTGATATACAGATGTCAGAAACATCTGAATCGATTCGCTTCTAGACTTTTGACTTTTCAATTCAATTTTATTAGTTATTAGCTTATCAACTTACATACTTGACTAAAATGAATAAATCTAACTTAAAACTAACAGGATACTGATTCTAATTTATTGATCCTTGTGCGGACGCTAGAGGGCTGAACAATAACGTTGTAATTATTGCCTTTCGGCCTAAAAACTATGTTATGAACTAAAAAATGCATCGAAAACATTGAATTTTGAGTAAGAAAGCTGACATTTTTAATATATTGTCTCTAGTGGCCCAAAATGCTTGGGAGTTAAAATTGTTTAAATCTGCTCACTGACACGCTTACAAAATTCAAAGTTTGAGCTAGGAAGCTGAAATATAATGCTCTTTAGGGGCCCTTAATACTCATGTGCGAATATTTTTAAAATCCGCCCGTTGGCAAGCCCACTATTTAAAAAAAACATTTTATTGAAGAAATCTTTGTAAATGAAAGTCATATTCTTCGCAAAGTACATGATGGCGCACGAATCGTGCTACCAAAACAAAACGTAATAACTTTTTTTCTGTGTGGGTAATCGGCTTATTTTTTTTTTATTTCTTTATTTATTTATTTATTTATTCATCTACCAGAAAGAACACCTTAACAGATTTCGCATAAAGTAATAAAGGTACATACAGTAAATATAAAATTACAAAAACATAACAATAACATGCGTTAATAAACTAAAAAATTGGCATTAATTAAGAAAGATTGAAGTAAGAGCAGTAAGAGCGTCGCATTTAAATAAGTCCCGATTTGAGGTTAAATCCAAGTTATTACCGACCGAATTAAACAAACAGATGCATCGAGTTATGGGTTCAGACAAACCATAGTTTGTTCTATGTGCCGGAGGTAAAAACAATTGTCTGTCCCTTAGTACTCTGCTTGGTGCATAGAATGGTAGACTAAAAAGAAGTTCACTACAATTGATTCTGTTAGAGACAATATCTTTCAGGAACACCAAAGACTGCATATTTCTCCTAACCACGAGAGTATTAAGGCCTAGCAATAAGCAGCGACTATTATAAGATGGAAGCTCAAAGTCCCTATTAAATCTCTTCAGAGCAAGGCGAGTGAATCGTTTTTGGACCCGTTCTATTCGAGAAGAGTGGACACCATAAAAAGTATCCCAAATTACACAGCAGTACTCTAATCTGGATCTTATTAAAGAGCAGTAAAGAGTTTTTAGTACGAATGGATCACGAAAGTCTTCACAATTTCTTATAATGAAAGCCAGAAGGGAAAAAGATTTAGAGACAATGTAGTTTGGCAGGTTACTATTTAGATTTATTAAAATGAATATTGGGATGACGAAAAGGGGATTTGGAAAGTACTTTGCAGTCCTTCATTTCCGTCCAAAGGGAATTTAAGCGGGAGTTTGGCGGCACTCCCCCGAGTAGATGGACCATTATGAGGCGGGTAAACATGTTTTCCGAATCTGGAAGCATCGCACGAAGACCGTACCATCGAGATCCCTTTGTTCGGGTTCAGGACACAATCGCGGCTGTAGCATCGTCAATTCAGTCAAATCCAGGCGTTTCGAATCGAAACTTATCGGCGCAAATTGGAGTTAGCAGACGGTCATTACAACGGATAATTCATGATGACTTAAACTTGTTTCCGTACAAAGCCAACACTCTGGATTGGCCTATCCACCTGGAATTTTGCCAAAAAAAATCATTGAAATGACCGAAGAAGACAACAGCTTGATAAATTGCTTGTTTATGGCTGATGCGGAGCATTCGGATCTTAACGGCAATGTAAATAAGCAAAATTGCCGTATATGGAGTGAATCTAATCCAGAAATACTCCATGAGACGGTACTGCACCCAGAACGAGTCACTGTGTGGTGCGCAGTTTCATCAAGGTGCATTGTGGGACCATACCTCTTTGAAGAAAACAGTGTAAGAGTAAATATCAATAGGAGCCGTAATTTAAAGATGTTGAAGGAATTTCTTTTCCCAGAACTGCGCCGAGGAAATATCCGTTTTAACAGCATTTGGTTCCAGCAAGATGGAGCAACTGCACATATAGCCTTATCTAATAACATCTTGAAGACGTATTCAAACCGTAAGAAGATAAAGGTTATCAAGGACTCGAGATAAGGTGCGAAGAAGATGTAGTACGACACTTCGTACTAAACTACATTAGTACTATGTAGTATCACTGACAGACAGAAATTCCTTAAACTACAAATTCGAACATGATACATACACGACTTCACAGATTACAATTCCAGATGCCAATCGTGGCAACGTGAACAATAACTCAAAGTCCACACAAGGGCTTTCCCCAGACCAGACGCTAGATTTGTAATCACTATCCACCTACACAAGATTCCCACAAAGGTACAAGCGATGAGATAAGAATTCCGCTTCACCTTGAGCCGCGTTGTGCATGGTGTCAAATTGTACAGCCGGATGGCGAATTTAAATCAAGAATTACTGCTGCAACAAGCATTTTTATATAATAGTATTAGTGAATAAATGTAATTAATTAGAATAAGATTTTTGTATAAATAGGTTAAGAAAATCATAATAAAGTTAATCTTAAACTGGACGCAGTAAATGCACCTCTTTTAATTTTCAGCTTGGCTCTTTAGCCGCAAAACACTAAGGCTTTTCAGCCATCAATTTCTACTCGGCTTGGGCTAGTCTTTCAATAAGCCCCATAGATTTGTAGGCGAGGTAGGCTTCAAACAATACATTGCATATAGCACAGCTTGTATTACAAAGATAAACCTATTCGGCCGGTAACAGCTCAAGAACTTGCCAAAGAAATTAAAGAAAGCATAAATATAAAAAAGGCCCCATGTTTTGATTTGATTATAGGAGAAATTTTGAAGCGATTTCCACTAAAATGTTTAAAAAAAACTAGCGCAGATCATAAATGCTGCATTTAAATTTAGATATGTGCCAAGAGAAAGTCGCGGAGGTAATAATGATACCTAAACCAGGCAAACCACCTAACAAAGTTACCTCATATCGGCCAATATCTATACTCTACCAATGTCCAAGTTGTTCAAATTAATAGATGAAAAATCGCTAGTCCCAATTTACCAATTTGGATCTAGAAATAAGCACTCTACCATTGATCAGGAGCGTAGAATCACATATAGAATCGAAAAAGCATTTGAAGAGAAAAATGTGTGCTCTACATATCTTTCTTGATATAGCACAAGCTTTCGATAAAGTCTGTCACAAAGGACTGATACACAAATTACAAAAGCACATGCCGAAGCAGTATGCGACCGTTCTGGAGGCTTATCAGATAGATTCTTCAGAATTAAACAAGATGCAGAGTACTCAACATTAAGAGAGATTAAAGCTGGTGTACCGCAAGGCAGTGTGCTAGGTCCAGTTCTATACCGACTTTTCACAAGAGACTTGACTGAAAGTGAAGAAACCACCATAGCTACTTTTACAGAAGACACAGCTGTCCTTGCTGTGGGAGCAACTGGCGAAATAGCAAGAAAAAAGCTTCAAACAACAATAAACAATATTTCAGAATGGACTAAGAAATGGCAGATTAGATTAAATGACCTTAAGTCAGTCCATATTTATTTTACATATACAAACGTACCACACATTCCAGTCTACATTAACAACAATGTAGTGGAATATTCAAACACATCCAAATATCTAGGCATGACTCTAGACGCTAAACTGCGTTGGAAAGTACACATAAAGAAAAAAAAAGATGAGTTGAACATGCGATAGCATGCGATAGAGTAAAATGTATTGGTTTATTGGGAGATACTCATTCCTGTCTAACTACAATAAGTTATTGCTATACACGCAAGTTCTGAAACCAGTATGGACCTACGGGCTCCAGTTGTGGGCATGCACATGCCAAATAAATTTACAAACAATTCAGGTTTTCCAAAATAAAGATCTAAATGTTTAAATGGTTGAAGATGAAGTTAAGAAAGTTGCTCAAAGGCATAGAAGTAGGCTTCTCAACCACGTAAACACAGAAATAACAGAACTATTAAATAATGACAATGCAATCAGGAGATTGAGACGGGTAAAACCTCTTGATATATAAGAGTTAGCTAGGGCTAAGAAAGCAGGTATTGATTTCAAACAAAAAAAAATAGAAATCCGACAAACGGCAGATTTATCTCTTAAATTCAACAAATAGTTCAAAAACAAATTGCCGATTAGGCGTCGACTAGGTGCAATTTCATTCGGGATGGCGAATGTCAGTCGCCGGAAGTTTTTTTTAGATGAGTTTAAGTCCATCACTATTGCAGAAGCATCCGTCGGGTACTAGCTCTGCAATGACTTTCGATGATTTTTTACTTCCAGCGAATTCCCAACACAAAACAAAAAAAAAATATCCAGAATCTCCACTTTTCGCTTTTGAATTTCTTATTGTAGCACAATTGGTGCGCCGCCCTGTATATAGATAAAGTCATTTGAACAATTCCTTTATATAAAGTTTTCTGCCATACCCACTATTAACCGCCGTTTTTTTACAATTTGGCACGATGGGAATAGGAATAGGGTATCCAACAGTTCTCCCAAGTGGACTGTAGCCTTTCCCTATGTTTTTAATATATTTTTCAGCCCATCTTTGTCTCAATGTAAATACTTATTTTGGCGGGTGTTTTCTTTAGAATTATTTTTTTATTCAGTGCGTGACTTATACTTAATGTGTCATCCAAAAAAAAAAACACATTTAATTTCTTTCGAACGGCCACAGGCCTAAAAATACATTATTGCTTTAATTAGTTACAAAGAAAGAAAAATTAAGTACCTAATCTTCTAGCAATCCGCCTTCCTCAGGGTCGCTACAACTGCATTTTGCTTAATGGCGCATTACTAAGCGTTGTTCTCCAGTATTACAGCGATTTTTACATTATTTGTTTAATGCTGACGCTGTATTTTGATCAGGTTCAATTTTTCCAATATTTCCCATGTTTCCCGACAGTAGTTGATTTCACAATGTCTATTTGATGTGTTGCTGAAGTTGCATTTATGTTATTCGCGCTGAATGATGTGTGGGAAAACTAAAATGGTTTGTTTGATTTGACAAACTTCCTAATGCAGAGATGAAATTCATTCTATTTGAGCACTCGGATTTCGGTCTACTTATTTGGGAGTGCAACTTGCTTCCTGATGAAGACACCAGAATTCACTAACTCAGATGCCACCAACACACACACAATTGAGCAGAAGGCAATTTCCAAAGGTCCGTTAGAACCAATGCAAAACGCCATAAATATTTGGACATTCTTTCGAAACTTCAAATCAACTTTTCCAGCTTTAAAATGTTTTGGTAACTTTTTTT
This sequence comes from Portevinia maculata, assembly GCA_949715645.1. NCBI lineage: Eukaryota > Metazoa > Arthropoda > Insecta > Diptera > Syrphidae > Portevinia > Portevinia maculata. The sequence continues at coordinate 32,431,022 of OX454527.1, forward strand.
CCAGATTTGGTTGCAACTTCGTTCGCCACAGGACATCTTCGGAGTAGTGGAGATGGACGGTGGCACGCTCGCGCTTGCACGGCTATCGTTTGTCGGATGGGGTAGTTCTTGTCACTACTCACACTAAACCACCTGCTCACAAACAAAGCAATATCGTGCCTGGAAAATGAAAAGGAAGAAATATAGGCAGAGAACTAGTTCTTCAATCGGACGGACAAAGAGGGAAAGGCGAAAGAAGCGAAGAGAAAGAAAGGAGAGAAGAAAAGGAAACCTCAATAACCTTTGCCCTGCCAAGGAGAGAGTACGGGAAGTCAGATGCATTCAAACTACCCTAACTATGCTAGACTAATACTAATTTAACCTAAACCGTAAGCAAAACCTTATTATCTATTCATGATCGTACTTATATCTAACTTTATTCTAGACCCCTTTGCATCCACTGCTTTGCGATGTCGCTCCCTGGTAAGGTTCTTCTCGTTCCTGAGCCTTGTCGGATGATGTTGGCTCTGGCTCCGAACAGCAGAAACAGAACTTCCCAAATTAATATTCTTTTGTTATTTTCTTGACCTGAAGACCAGAGATTTTTTGTTGACTAACGGAATAAAATTTGAAATTAGTCAAGCCTGGACAACGACAGTGAATATTATCAGTTTTTAGCCTTTACTGCGGCCGAATAAACAAAGCTCCTAAAGTTTACATTTTCTTTTACCAAATCATCGCAGAACAATATGAATGTAACTTTGATAAATACGGCTTACATTGTCTTTCGAACTCTCCTTGCGCTGAGGACCTGCGGTTTTCGTTCCGTAGGCCTGTAAAAATGCAAAAAAACAATTACATGAATTTCTCACAAATAATGAGAAAAAAGTCCATTTTAAAATTAAAAGAAACGCTTTTAATTGTCGAATATCCACGGTTAGTTACCAAATATATAAAAATAAAAGCGGCCAAGTGCGAGTCGGACTCGCCCATAAAGAGTTCCGCGCGAATTATAATTATTATTTACTTAGGCACCTATTACAGATTTATTATTAGAAAATAATGGTTCACGGTTTACGCATAAGGTTTATGTATGTTTATGAAATTAAATGTTTTTTTTTTTATATTTGAGTTGATTGAATGAAAGGTAAATTGCGGTTTACTATTTATGACGTATTAAAAAAAACTACTTACTAGATCATATATTTTTTTTAATTTTATCATTCTCTTATTTTAGAAGTTACGGGGGGGGGGGGGATGTGTCTCTCGCGCAAACTATTCAGTTTAGAAAAAAATGATATTAGAAACCTCAATATCATTTTTGAAGACCTATCCCTTGATACCCCACACGTATGGGTTTGATGAAAATGATTTGAGTTTCAGTTCTTAGTATGGGGAACCCCCAAAATTTGTTGTTTTTTTTTCTATTTCTGTGTCAAAATCTTAATGCGGTTCACAGAATACATCTACTTACCAAGTTTCAACAGTATAGTTATCATAGTTTCGGAAAAAAAGTGGCTGTGACATTCCCGGACAGACAGACAGAAATGACGAATCTATAAGGGTTCCGTTTTTTGCCATTTGGCTACGGAACCCTAATTCTTTCTTCCTTTAATTTGTTTAAAATATAATTTATTTATGTATCAATAAAGTTGTAATATCAAAAATTACTACCCATTTTCCAGGGCCTCCTCCTCAAGCTTCAAATTGACATGGCTTTATGAAATTGTTTCAGATTGTAGTGCTTGAAAACATTTCACAAACGAAGCTTTTATGAATGAAAAATTATGACAGCTTTCCAAAAACATCGCATACACAGTGTATGCGCGTTATACTCTATGTAGTTACCAAGTCAACGACACTAAACGTAAACAACGTTTAAGTATAATACGATGTAACCGGCAAGAGACGTCATGCTAGCCTTCCAACAAGAACCAAGTCATGTGGTCTCTGTCGCAGTATGAATTCGAAGTTTATGACTATTATGACTAAGCAGAAGCACTCTCTTTGGCGTACACCGCATAAGGTGTTGGGGTAGCTCACCACGTGTTTCTTGGCACGAATTCGATGTTTTCGTTAGAATCTGTTGTACGAATATAGATTATCGTGTCTAACACAAGTTGATTGAAATTAATTGGTGGGTTACCCAGCTGAATCAATGTCCATGACCATCCAACGAAGATACAACTTCTTCAATAGCATGAATCACTTAACATGACACAAGCATCGGTATAAAAAATTAATTCAGAATGGCATTGCAATGCCAATACATTAATTCATGTTTCCAATGCGGCATCAGTTTGATATCAAGTTCAAAATGAGGACGTACATGTGTTAATTATGCAAACGGCGTGATTGAATTTTAACCTACATACAAGCTGCATGCTATGGGCATTGTTCAGTGGGATTGTGACATTTTCCAGACGCCAGTCATACTGACCTACCCAAAAAAGGTGACGTGTCTGCTGTACAAGTTCCGTGGGACTATACTACTTATGAGTCTGCCACAGCTGCCAGTGAAAACCAGTAACGCAGATGCAGGTCGGGATCAGGATTAATAACTTAAACACTTTTTCAATGAATAATCACAGTGAAGGAAGATGACGTCGCCCCCTACCGGTGACACAGACCGATGGTTATGTTATGGAATTAAGATTTTCATAAGAAGTGCTTTTGAGATGTACTTAATGAAAATTGCATGAATTTAACGGGTTAAGGACGTTGTGAGTCAGAACGTGAAATTGCATCATGAATTAGGTAGGTATGGTTCAAAAATGCCAACAAACTCGTAATGTATGCACACGAACTGGAATGGGATAGCAAATGCGAACTGTGCCTTGTAAATGTGGAAACAGTTAAACGTGTCACATTAATGCAAGTTTACCTAGTAGGTCGTTTATAACGACTAAAGTGTACCATGATCGTGTTTTATCGAATATAAAGCAGGTGGTCGCGCTATGCTCTAGTGCTAGACCGATCTTGCTAATTCACTTTCAATGCAACGCAGTTGTGTGTATTTGTAGGCTTGACAAATTACCCCGGTTTTGTTGGGAAAGCTGCCCGTAGTAAAGTAGAATTTTACACGAATTTCAAATACAAGATCCCACTGCTGGCCACTGCCGATAAAAGCAGAAGTGAAATCCTGCTACGGATATATTGAATGAACATTGAATGAACTTGCATGAACTTATAGATGGTTCGTTACTATATGTTGGTACGATTGATACATTTGATGCTTCGTTCGTAGAATAGCGTTAAAATCTCGATGTAGGTTTTTGACTCATGAATTAAGATGGATTTGGAGGTGATGTGAGAAGTAGTAGAAAAGATAAAGAAAGTAATGGCATTCCTCTATTTGTTTCACAACATAGTACCTACCACTCGTACTTATCAAAAATGTAAATGTTTTTGAATACACACACGTAAATATACAGTCCGATGCAACCGTGTGAAACAAATTTCAACTCGACGCACTTTTCAAGCTTTCATTGTGGATTATACGACGATTATCTATTTCGATCATACTCTGCGACATACTCCCCTCAGTTTGGTGTTCTTGTTTATATAAAACAGATCATACCGCGGAAAAAATGTCAAAACAGAAAAAAATACAAATTTTATGAAAATGACCGAAAAAATATTCAGTAGTAGCCATACACCAGGAAAAAAAAACTGCAGTACTCTTGGAGTTCTATCTGTTATCGTAGTAAGAGTACCAAGTTTTAAATGGATAGCTTTCCCAAAAAAACAGTAATTACAATAGTGATAGAACAAATATGGGTCTAGGATATTACATTCACATCTTGGTACAGCTCATAGAGTTCCCGGTTGTATCGTCTCCTCCATTCGCCCTCATGGCACACAAGTTCAACCGCTGGAGTATTTTCTTATTACTGGCAGTAACAGTGCTCTACAGAGCCCACTCTTTTGCGAAACCGAAGTAGACGGAGTTTCGTATGGTAATTTTTTTTGTAGGAGCTCCACTAAGGTGTCATTCGTGGATTTGATGTTAACTCCGAGATAGGTGAACTCCCTTACTACCTCGAAGTTTCTGCTATCAACAGTGCCGTTTTTTCCTAGTTGGTGGACAGATGTTTGTTGAAAGCGAGTACTTCGTTTTCTCCTCGTTGACTTCAAGGCCATCCAATTTTGCCTGTTCTTCAATCGCCATGAAAGCCTCTAACACTGCACGGTGAGATCGGCCGATGATGTCGATATCGACGTTCACATAATAGGTTGGATGGGATCTTATATGGGAGATTTAGCAGGAATATGCCTCGAAAGATATTGCAAGACATTTTTTTTTTTTAATTTCTGGCTCGCCAAGGCGATTTATAAGGGGGGGGGGGGGGGGGGGGGGAGGGGGTACTTCGACCTAAAAGATCTTTTGTACCGTATGGGCCAGAAAAGTTTAAACTAGTAGAATTTCCACTTTCCGTGTAAAGCGGACAATTTTACCAGTAGAAGAATTCTTTATGTCCTCGGGGTTCATTTGCTCCCTGAAAAAGAAAAAGATTCACATAAAATGTGTTCAGCTGACTCGTCCTCTTCCAGACAGAGTCGGCACTCAGGAGAGTCTGATATTCTCATTTATTATTGCAAGACATAGGATCTCCTTTTTTGTAGAGTCTCTCACTGAAGCACTTTTCATAGACTCTGCCTACTCCAGTCGTGCAAAGTCATTCAACATCCAATAGCCTCGGTTACCCCCATCTAGGAAGTCATAGAACTTCTCCTTCATTTCGCGGGGCGTCAATTCGCGGATTTGCTTCTCATTTTATTAACTTATCATTTGTTTTTTTTTGTTGTACTTTACGTTGGACAAATAACGTTTTGTATTTAATTGATTCGTGATACCATTGTTTTGCAAATTCTTATTTCGCTGCGCAAGCGAAACAAGAACATGCTGAATTCAAAACAACACAATAAAATAAAAAATGTGTTGGACACCTCATAATATATTTAAATGTTCATTTCTTATTGAACTTCATTCACACGATTGGAAGCACACTAAAAGTGGCAAAAACAACAACGGACCGGTCGTTGCCCAGGCGAGTTTTCTCGCAGGCAACACCAGCAACAACTTCGAAAACAACAACAGCGTTGGCAACAGCTAAAATGGCAGCTGAAAAAGCTGCCACGATACCACAAGTAAAAGCCACTGAAGCTGTGTCAGCAGTGGCTGTAGTCAGTGCGGAGTTCAGGAAGGTGGAGAAGAGGCGACGGAAGTTAAAACCGAAGCCGAATCTTTCTGCCAAAAGAAGGGTGAACTTGGCAGGCACTAGCGTGGCTTCATCGGTCGCTGGAAGCGATGAAGACGCAGAGAACTCGAGTTCTTACGAGGCTGAAGGTGTAGTGGGTCGGTATGTCGGAGAGGGAAACTCCTTCAAGGACCTACCGGTCGATGATGAGGTCACCGTCCAAATGGACGAGGAAGAAGATGAGGAGGCGCAGCTGGACAAGCTAATAAAATAATTGCTGGAAAAGCGCAACCAGTTGCGCCTAAAGAAAACGCAGCAACAACACCAACAAGTTATGCTAAAGCAGCAGGTGCAGCAACAGCTGCAATTAAAGCAGCAACAACAACAGCCACAACAACAACACCAACAGCAACAACATCAGCAGCAACAACAAAAACAACATCAGCAACAAAACCTGCAATCAGAGCAGCAACAACAGCAGCAGCAACAAAAAAAACAGCGGAAGTCAAGGATTCCGCCCATAAATGTGAGTAACTTTGATATTATAGACAGTATTAGGCTATGTAAATTAATTACAAAAGACTTTCATGTCAAAAGGCTATCTGCCAACAACCACATAATTATATGTGATAAAATAGAGGATTACCATAGGGTGCGCACCGCCCTGGGAGAGGTTAAGACCGAGTACTTCACGTACACCCCAAGGGAGCAAAAGTTAAAAACCGTGGTATTGAAGGGAATTGATCCCTCAATTAAAACAGAGGAGCTTGAAAGAGAGCTCAAGAATTTTGAAAGCGACGACCTCAAGTTTGTGGGGGTCAAGCCGTTTTCTTCAGTTGTGGCAAGGGGTGGTAGCCGTTACTTACCATTCTTTTTAGTGCAGCTCACTCCCGACAGCAAAATTGACAGGCTGCGAAATATCCGCTACCTGTACTATCATGCGGTAAGATGGGAGAAAATAAAAAGGTCAGATCGCATACTTCAATGTATGCGCTGCCAAAGGTTCGGGCACGCCGCAGCTAACTGCAACATGCAGTTCAGATGCGTTAAGTGCGATATGGACCACAAACATGGTGAATGTCCTCTTGGCAAGGAAAGAGTCGAAGACCGGAGTGTCCTTTCTTGTGTGATCTGCAGGAACTCTGGGCATCCCGCCAACTTCAGGGGTTGCCCAAAGTACCAGGAGTTGAAAAAAAGAGTCCAGGCCCGCAAACAGCAATCAGAAGATGATAGGCGTCAGAAGAGTCGTTCGTTCTCTAATTTTGTGGCACCCAAAGTGTCCTTTGCCCAAATGGCAGCTGGACCGGGTCAAGCCCAAATGACATTAAACCAACCAAAGGTAGCCCAAAAGGCACCAGAGGTGGATCTAGACTTAAAATCGATCCTTCTGTCTCTGCACGGAAAGATCGATAAGTTCCAGAAACAATTAAACGAACAAGCGGCCCGAATTGACATTATCTATTCGGAGCTGTTTGTGGGGTCTGGTGTGCCATAAATCTAATGGCTGCGCTGGATGAGGGAAACTTAAAGATCCTTGCTGTGAATGTTAATTCACTAGTCAGGATCGAGAAAAGAACGTCACTTGCCAATTTGTTGAAAACCGAAAACCCGGATGTGCTTTTGGTTAGCGAAACTAAGCTAAATCAGAAGCACAAACTGGGATACAAAGACTATCATGTAATAAGAAGAGACCGGCCTCACTCCACTCAAGGAGGTGGGGTTGGAATCTTAATTCGAAAAGGCCTGCGCCATAGGGTTATATATAGCGGAGACGTGCGTAGGTTCCAGTTGTTGGAGGCATGCATCATATGCATTCCTCTCCATAGCCGGAGGAGAATGTATGTGGTGTCGCTTTACGCACCTGCTGCACCTCCACCAAACCAATTTATGACAGAGCTCGAGACACTTTTTCGTGGTCTGCAGCTGAACTCGGAGGAGAATTATTACTTCTTGGCCGGAGATATTAATGCCAAACATGCGGCATGGGGAAATGTTACTGCAAATCCCAGGGGCAACCAGTTTCACGACTGGTGGCGCCTCAATATGATTGAGTACAAACTCGAGCTGTACGCGACGGATATCCCTTCTTTCCCAAGAAGCGGTGCTTTCCTGGACTTGGCCTTAACGGACGCAAGACTTCAACTGACAACCATAGACCAATACACACGGAACTGTTTGCGTGCGTTTGAGTACGATAGTGACCACTACGGACTCGCCGCCGCAATACGGATCCCGAACGAGCAAACGCTGCTGGAGGAGTACGAAGCAGTGTGTTCATTCGATTATCGGAGGGCACAATGGTCGCGCTTCTCCAGCGAGATTTACGTTCGAGTGGGATCGACCCACCGACAAACAGTAACATGACAAATGATGACATTGATCGGCATTTATTGCAAATGGACGACGCCATCAAACGAACTATGGAACGAACTATTCCTCGGGTAGGACGTTCCGACGACGACCAGACAGAAAAGTACAGAAACCCTACAATCGACGCACTATACCGACAGAAAAGTAGACTGCTCTCGAGGCTTAAACGGCTGTACAGGCAATTTACTGATCGCGACGACCCGGAGGTAAGGATGCTGAAGTCAGAGATCCGAATCCTGAAACAGCTGATAAAAGAAAATTACAGAAAATCTGTAAGTCTGTATTGGGGCAATAAAATTCGGGCTATTAAAACCTGTAGTCCGAATATGTTCCCACAGATAAATAAGTTGTTCAGGAGGAAAGATCACAATGATATTCCTTGTGTTCGAATCTCCCAGACAGCAGAGAACAGACAGACAGTACTGACTACTGGAATAAGCCCAGAAAGTGTCGTTTCAAACGACGATTTTTCGTGGTCGAGGACCCACAGGAGAAAGTGGATTTGCTGGGCGCTTGTTTCGAGGCCGTGTATACGGTGAACAATCCTGTTCGCCGTAACCACGACATTGAGAATAGGGCTCTGGTGAGCCATTTCTATCTGCGCACCGAACTTGAGAATTGGCGATCTGAGAATAACGGTTTCACCGTGTTCACTGATGAAAACCATGCTAATGCAGTTGTCGCCAATGGCCGAGATGCATCGCACTTGTTCGTGTCGAAGAATGATCTTCTGTGTTGTCAATAGAGCCCTGTTAAAGTGGGTCGAGGACAATAACATAATTCCGGACAACCAGTTTGGTTTCAGGGCGAGGCATGACACTATTCATGCCGCGTCGAAACTGGTTTCCGACATTCAGTGGAATAAATGCAAGAACCAATGCACGGGTGCTTGTCTGGTTGATTTTGAGAAGGCTTTCGACACCGTATGGTTAGAGGGACTTTTCTACAAGTTGACCAGGCGGGGGATGCATAAACCTTTGCTATATGTAATTTATAATATGCTTATGGGAAAGAAGTTCGTTGTCAAATGTGGCAACGTGACTTCGAGCAGAGTCTTTGAAATTAAAAACGGTTTACAGCAGGGGGCGGTCAATTCTCCGATCCTGTTTAACATTTACACGAGTGATCTGGTAGGTTCACTCAGACATGCTATAGCGTATGCCGATGATTTGGTGGCATACAGATCAGGTCCTAAAATCGAGGTCATTAATATCCTTTTGCAGCGTGACTTCGATCAAATTAAGCGATATTGCGACGACTGGAAGTTGAAAATCAACTTTCAGAAGACGGAAACAATCTTGTTCAGAACTCCATTGGCTGGGGCCTCTAGGGATACCAGAAAAAACTGGAAGAAATTGGCCATTATTGGACAAAATGGGCACCCATTGGCGGTGAGAAGCGTTGTTAGATATCTAGGTATCTGGCTTGACCAGTATCTATATTTCGATAGACATATAGTTGCTTGTCTTGCTGGGGCCAAGAGGGCTTATGCTCTGACAGGGAGACTGTTTCATAGCAGTCAACTTGACTCCAGAGTGAAGGTCATTTGCTACGTGGCCCTTATAAGGCCGATCATCGCTTATGGTTGTCCATTGTGGTTTAATATAGCGCCTAGTTATATGGAAAAGATTCGGGTTTTGGAGAGACAATGTCTTAGGACCTGTCTCCGATTGTTCCGAACGCCCGAATCCAATTATATAAAATACTATCCCAACAAGGTCCTATACGATGGGGCTCAGTTGAATAGGATTGACAATTTCCTCATTAAGGTCACTCGAAGGCACGTTGCAAGGGCGATGGCCAGCGACAATAGTCTGATATTTGGGGCTTACTACCCCAATGAAATGTACATAGAGAGTACGCTCCGGTCTGGCTTTATCCCGCCAGAGGCATTTATCCATATTGATGCAAAAGGGCTGGTACAGACGAGGGATGGTATCCCGGTATTATACCACCGCTACCGCAGCGCGAGAGATAAGCGGCTCATCCGCGGCGAGGGCATCGCCAATGCTCATGAGCTCCTCCGTTTTAGTACCGCAATATCGGAAAGGGATCAATTCGACACGGAAAAGCAATTCGCCGAATTTTGGTGGCTTGTTGAGGGGGGAGGGGTCAACATGCCCTCCCAGGACGGTGCGTTACTCTAGGTAACATCCTCTTAGCTTATAAGTTAGATTAAGTCAGCTAGGGCGTGTGGTGGTGCTTCCGGGAGTTGACTGACGCTGTAAGGCTTCAGTCGGCTCACGGCGGCGCGTGTGCACGTTGACGACTGCCAGGCGCTCGGAAAGCAATTGGGATTTTGACCACTTGTTGCGCAAGGCAACGAGTGCTCAGAATCCTAATTATATTTAGAATATGCTAAGTAGTTTAAGTAAGTAGAGTAGGTAGTTTGTAATTTGTTTTTTTTTATTTGTTTTTTTTTTTATATAAAAATATAAAATTTGATAAAGATTCCGAGTTTTCTTAACAATTTTCTCGATGAAAACATAATTATGTAAGATTAGTTCGTAAAATAGTTTTTAGGCCGAAAGGCAATAATTATAAGATAGAGTTAAGTTTAGGGCGTCCGCATAAGGATCAATAATCTAGAATAAGTATCCTGTTAATTTTAAGTTAGATTTAATCATTTTTGTCTAGTATTTAAATTGATATAAGCTAATAATTAATAAAAATGAATTTAAAAGTAAAGTAAAAAGTTCATTCACACGATGAGAAAATGGGAAAATCTTTTACTTGTCGAAATATCATGACCTAAAATTTGAAGTATTCATCATATACTTTTATTTATGTATATATTTATTCAAAGACTTAACTAATGTGCAAAAGATCTTATTCAACTTGAAACAAACTATTTTTTTTATTAAATTGAATTTTGAGATCGAAAAATGCGTTCAAAATAAACGAATGCAAGTAATTTTTGTAAGCCATTAATAGATTAGTTCTTTGGTATGCTAAATTAAAAATAAACGGTGGACCGATTGATATGGGAAATAATATAACGGCGAGACAATAATTGACGAAAAAAATATTCGACCTATTAACTATAGGATAACGAAAAAGTGCTATTCAACAAATTGCCAATTATATTTTTGGGAAATGATCAAATATCAAACAAAAGCAAAAGATTAAAACGCCAAATGACAATTGCGTAATAATTGAAAAATAAAATTAACAGAAAACTAAAGGTAATTTGCCTATTAAGGACTGCAAAATAAACCAAATATTCAACGACTTAAGGGAAACTAGGAAAAGCCAAACGAATTAATGAGAACCCCTTTTCATCGCATCCCATTTAATATGATTAATCCGAATCCTTACATGTGCATACTTTTCTGACAGCTGTAATAAATGCCGCAACTTTGTCGTTTGTACATATCTGATCCTATCTATCATATCTCCTGAATCGCAGTAATATAATGTCAAACCTACGCTTTTCGAAATTAGAAATTATTTTATTTTAATTAATATTATTTAATATTTTAATAAAACTGACATCTAGAAACTTTACCGAATAAGCATCCTATCGTCGCTATCGTTAACAATGATTTCCGTCATTGGAAGACTTGAAATAACATACTGGGTTTCCCCGTAATGCTAATTCAAAATCGTTGGTTTGCAAAGAGTGGGGAGAACACATGTGCCGTCTTCAAGCTTAAGAGAAGCGATGAACCAAGACATCATCAAAAGTACCTGGAGCACTAAATCGGATATCGATCTAGTCCTTACTGAAATCAGCCTTTAGCGAAAGTGGTCGAGATAATTCAGTGCTTTACCAAGATCGATTACTAGGTTCTTTACTCAGATCTTTGATGGCATAAAAGAAATATGAAGTGTAGTAGCCTTGCTAATTACGAGTACATACTCACCTTAATAAAACTAACTATTTAAATTTTTTCTCTTATTGTTAATAATCGCTGGACAATTATTATACTTAGTTATTTATATCAATTTAAATAACATTTATATTCTTTCTCGCTATTTAAATTAAATCAAATTTACTTCATTACACATCAAGGCACATTTTTTCTTTAAGCACTTTTAAAACTTTAAAAGCATATTTCCTATGTTGACTTTAAAAATGCTATCAAAACCGCGCAACTGTAAGTCTTCGCATACACAAAACTGAACGAATGGAGAAATAAAGAATTAATGTTAAAATTCACACCGCACAGTTGTGCAGCGTGAATTCAAAATTATTGCAGTCTGTTAGTAAAGCTCGTGAACATACAACCATGAAATTGGAGTTACTGTTTTTATTTAAAGATAGATACTGTTGGACAGGCTGGCTGAACAAGGAACTGGTCGCCTGGCTCTGTTCCTCTACGCTATTCGCCATATTATTCACCGCAATTAAAACGTTCCCCCGTTCTCCAGTAGACAGGCTGAACAAATCATTTATCGCCTGGCTCTTGACACAGTCGCCAAGCGGTCATCAAAGGGAAACACTTTGCGAACTAAACCCGCTCACCAGTAGACAGGCTGAACAAGAAATTGGTCGCCTGACTCCGGACATCTGGACGGTGAGTTACTGGGCACTTACATCGCTCGACGGGAACCCACTTTCATCCATAACCCATAAGCAAGACATCGCGCTTCAGAAGACATTTTTAGTGGTAGGTGCTGAAAAAGCTAGAAATAAGATCCTAAAAGTGAACTTCATGCTGCAGAAGGATGCTGACAATATCGAATACGAATGAAGACTAACGTTAGCCTTTTTTTATCGAATATTTTTTATTTAGCTTGCAATACGAAGTATACGGCGACATTGATCTGGTCAGAAAAATGTGTATTAATTGATTGATTGTTCCTCATTCAGAGAAACATCTTTATTGACTTCTTTAAATTATTCGCGCTGATCTATTAGCTCGAAGTTGTCCTCCGAAATGAGGCTGTCGTTTCCAATGAAAGGTTTTGAAACCTTGTACGTCTTACCGCCGTCCATGATGCAGGTCTAATTTCTACTTATTTCTCAACCGAGTCTATTTTTGATGGAATACTCATACTCAAGAAATGGTATTTTTTAAACTACGAGGCAAAAACCTCCTTTTAGACCGATATTTGTATGCAAATCGCAGAACGCATTTCATATACATAAGCCCCAGAAACTGATTCGAGTTGAAGTGCTATACTCTCCGACCTTTAAACCTGTTCATCGTACAATTGAAAGGCCATCGTGTAGAGGAACATTTCAACGCGCATCGACTAGTTTTTTTTTATTTCATCAACAAACTAATAAAACAACAACTTTCTACTCAGTTTTGTAGCTGTACTTCCCTCATCTCTACTTATGTTGATTAGGGAAGGGAAACATCCATTAACTTGATGGCGCAATATTCGGCAGGTGTCATGCTAATGGACTTTTGGGTAAATGTACCCTTTACGATGACTACGCCTATTCAACTCCATTTGTCCTTCAACCACCCACAGAGCGGAGATTTAATTTCCTTCACAGACTGCATCTTAAAGCCCGGGTAATTGCCAAAATTGGAAAAACTTTCTCAAACACACAAGCCCAACATGACGCCGACCGACGGCATCTGAAAAACTTTTCCCAACAAACACACCCTCACATGCACCGAACACACTAACTGCACACCTACTATCTGTCGGCACCATGATGAAGTGATATAAGCAAGTAAAAGTTGTCCTGCTCTGCAATCCGTTTTCGGTTAGCTTTTCCATACGAAATTAGTAGTTGCAGTGCGTTGTAGTGGTGCCAAGTCGGGTATGTTATTTTATTTATCCGCTAGCACATGGTTGATTACGCTCGTAAAAAGAATTTAAAAGCCTAACAAGATTGTCCTACATTCCATGATTTCATGTTCAATGGTCATTTGTAAAGCATCAACGTTTTGGGTGGTGTAGATATTCCACAAACTATTTGAAGTCGAATCCTTTTTATTTATTTTCTAACACATTGCGGTGTCGGTGTAGGTACCTGCATCCTCTTTGTGAATTAAAATTTGTTAACTCTATTCACGTGGCTCTTATATGTGGTTGAGGAATTTAAATTTGCACTAATTGCCATTAAAATGTATTCGGACTTCTTAGGTAGGTTCATGTTCATTTAACATTCATTAGCTCAGCCAGAAATTTAGTGGAAAATTACGGGAAAATGGTTAATTGGTGGAGTGTTTTGTTAAGACGCAACATGCAAGCAAATTTGCGTGGTTGATCTCAGTTTAGTGCAATGCACAATGTTTAAAATTTTGCAAATTGAATACGTGTTGTATTTAAAACAATTTAACGTTAAACTTGTTTATTTTTTTCAATTAGTACCATGTCCTAGCTAAAAAGAGTTCAATGGTGCAAAATCACAGAGAAATCGTATAAACTGATTTTTCGCCATATGATACAATACATAAATATAATAGAAGTTTCTTTCTCTAGAACTCTTTACAGGGGTTACATAAAACTTGTAAATGTATCGGCTTCACAAAAAAAACCAACCCTTCAAATACTTTCAATGAGTACCTTACATGGTGTTAAAATCTTTATTGGCTTCCTCACGGGTCACTGTTGTCTTAGCTATCATCTCAATAAAATCTGCAACGCTTCGGCGGAATACATCCCATGTGAGTGTCCAGATTTAAGCCAAAGTTGCGCAACAAGTTCCCAAGATATCATAAATTCATTGGCAAAAACAATAGAAAGAGTTCTCCGGGACGTGGACTTTTTCGCACGATTAAATTAATCAATAGGGATTGTTAGTAACTCAGATGAGCAGAGATCTGAGAAATCCTCGCAGGCCAAAACTTTCTGTCTTTATTACGAGCTGTTTTCAAATCGCATTGTGCACAAATTATTTATTATTATTTGAGTATGCACATTTGTTCTAAGTAATTGGGAGTATCAACTAAAATACATAATTGATATTAATATTTTTTTTTAACTACTGCGTTATTCCAGTAGGTCGGGTAAAAACTATACATATAGACACTAAATAAGATAGATATACTTGAAGTCTATATGCAAAGGTAGAACTATAGTCTTACCTTCCATCCAAGCATATACATACTTAAATTATCGAAATACTCGTAGATCAAAACGGTTAAACCCGTTTTTGAGAAAGTGAATTTTTAAAAAATTGTACAAACCTTATTATCAATAAACACATATATAAAGATATCTCGAAAATTCTTGTAGGCGAATATGATAAAAATCATAGTATAAACCGGAATGTCGAATTTCTTTCAGCGGTTTTGAAAATACACCCGCTTTTTTAAAGTATCATTATCGACTCTTTCGGGGAAAAGTGAGTGTGTTATTTTCTTACTTCCACTTTAAGTTATAACTAAGTTAATATGGGCTCAATCGTCCAATTGGTAACGAGGTTATATAGTGGCGCAGCCTACCGAGACCACACCTAACTATGATCCCTTCGGACGCCTCGTGTTGCTGTGATCATGCCTCACACCTACGCATCAAGAATTTATGTATACCTACACTTGTATAGACTAGCAGAATCCATGACCTACTTTAGTCTACATTCGTAAATAAACACACGGTGCACCATCTTTGATGTTGGTATGCAAACATTTAATAACTGTGACCTTTATCAACCGATTGACTTGATTAGACATGTGTTTGAAACATCAATTCAGTACAATTTTAACAATGAATCGCTTCACATATTTCGTGCTAAAATCATAGCTATAAACTATTTATGAACATTAATATACACTTATGATAGTGTTTAAGCTTTTTTTTATTGGGCTTTCGTGTGCTCCGGTTTAAGTATATTTTCTTTGTTCTTACGTTGTAACGAGACTTAGTTTAGTGGTTTGAGTAATGCTTTCTTGTTTTCTAATTTCCTCGCGAGTTGGCGTTGTGAAATCCACAATTTTTGGAAATAAAAAATCTGGACGGTAAACTCTGCGGGAATAGAAAAATACTTAAAAAGGGAGATGCCAGAAATTGTGTCTGCTTTATACAGAGAGCAAAATTTGGCTATAAGAAAAAATTCTCGTAAAGATTGATAAGATGTCTCGGGTTCGTTTTTACTGCGTTAATCTTATCGAGCTTCTACTGCAGTGGCTACAGAATTTGGAATTTGGAAATTGGAAACCGAATGCGGAGGAGTGAATGAGGAAAGAACCGAACGTCTATTATGCCTGTGAAGGCTTTTGGTAATAAGTGGGATTTACAACCAAACATATTTCAAGGGTTCTACATCACGAATGCAAAAGATTTGTTATTTTTGTCAAAAGATTTTGTCCTTTGCTCAAAAGAGCAAATCTTTTTGGGTTATTGCATGTTTCATTGAAAAGAGCAATTCCTACGATTTTCAATGAAGAACGGTGTTATAGAGGACAAAATTTGGAAGTCTCGCTTATTCGAACACTCGAGCATATCTGAGGCAACTTTAACCGCTTACTGGCTACGAGAAACCTTAATATGATTTTGGCAAGAATTTTAAAGTCTTTATGCCCGAGAGACAGAATTGTATTTACCTCAACACTGTCACCAATGATATACGGAGAAGAAAATAGGTGCAGGAATCTTCTCAGAAGCACTGAGTATCGGCGTAGGGACATAATTCCATAATGAACTTCTGTCCCACTTCGGTGTGACGTACATATCCCCTGAGTATCAACCAATCCTACCATGGAAAGATTACTGCAGCGTTTTCCAAACTGAGATCAACGCAGTTAAGAGAAGTTAAGAAAACAGTGTGTACTTTGATACGTTGGTACATTGAAGTGGAAGGGGACGAGACGAGGGATATGCTGGCCAGATGTCGCTCTAATTTGGATATTTTTTTAGCTGACAGCATCCAACCTAAGACCTTGACGGGGTCACATTTAAATTGACTCTATGTAGGCAGATGTTTTATTTCGTATATATGTATCTAAATATTTTTACAGAATTTAATAATAAATTGTATCTTTCTACTGAAACATTATTTTCAATTTCGATTAGATTTAGAATTTAGAGGAAGAATGGGATTATTTTTTTTAAATTAAATATTTATCTTTATAAAATAAAAACATAGGGACGGGCTACAGTCCGCTTGGGCGAACTGTTGGATACCCTATTCTTATTCCTATCCCTCATAAGTGGGCGTGACAAAAGTCTAAGTATGGTTGAATTGTTAAGAACGCTTTACATATTTTGTTATATAACATTTAAAGGATTTTATCAAAAAAAACGCCCCCTAGCTCAAACTTGGGTGTTTCAATAAAATTGTTTTATTTAATTGTGGGCGTGTCAGTAGGCGGATTTAAAAAAATTAACACATGAGCATAAAGCGCCCCTAGAGAGTATATATTATAAATTTCAGCTCCCTAACTCACTTTGAATTTTCAAAAAAAAAAAATAATAATAATTGTGGGCGTGCCAGTGGGCGGATTTTGAAAATATTTGCACATAAGCATAAAGGGCCCATAGAGAGTATATATTATAAATTTCAGCTCCCTAGCTCAAACTTTGGATTTTCAAAAAAATTGTTTTATTTATTTGTGGGCGTGTCAGTGGACGAATTTTGAAAATATTTATACATGAGCTTAAAGGGCCCATAGAGAGTATATATTAAAAATTTCAGCTCCCTAGCTCAAATTTTGGTTTTTCAATAAAATTGTTTTATTTTTTTGTGGGCGTGGCAGTGGGCGGATTTTGAAAATTTTATATCCCGAGCAGTTTTAGGAGTCATAGATCATATATAAAAAATTTCAGCTTCCTAGCTCAAAATTCGATTTTTTCCAAAATTTTGTTTTTTTGAGTCTGTGGGCGTGTCTGTGGGCGGATTTCAAAAATTCGTAAACTTGATTATTTCGGGACCCTAGAGAGTATATGGTTAAAATTTCAGCTCTCTAGGTCCAGTTTAAAGGCCTAATTTTTGCCGACGGACGGACGGACGGACGGACATGGCTAGATCGACATTACTATCGATGCTGATCATAAATATAGTAACTTTTAGGGGTCTACGGGCAATATTAAGGTATGTTACAAACTATGCGTCAAAATTAATATACCCCTAGAATAGGGTATAAAAAAGCAAATAAATAAATAAATAATACCTAAATAAATATATAAACAAATAAATAGGTAAATAGATAAATATATAAGTAAATCGGTAAACAAATAAAAAGATAAGTTAATATATAGGTAAGTAAATAAATAAACAATTAATAAAATAAATAAATAAATAAATAGGTGAATATATACAAGGAACATAAATAAATAAATAAATAAGTTAATAAATAGTTAAGTATATAAATAAACAAATAATCAGATAAATAAAAAGATAAATAAACAAATTGCGAACGTCTGACAAGCATCCAAGAGTATCAAATTGTCATGAGAAGCTTCTCAAATTTGCCGTTCGGATTCGGCGTAAAACTATAAGTCCCCTCCACTTCGCATGAAAGTGGTTACAGAAGCTAGATTCTAGGCCCTGTAGGGGTCGTTAAGGCCTAATACATATGTATGTAAGTAAATATATGCTCAAGACCAACTATAAATTAAGAAAAACAGCCAAGAGGAGAAATTTAACATGAAGTACGAGTTGCTGCAATTTACATTTTAACCATATTATGTAATGGTTTACAAACGGATTGTCAGCAAAACTGCATCTTGTTTCAAACGTGTTAGTGAGTTTTAGAATTCTATTCTTTGGTGAATGTCAAGAGTTGAGTGATGCCAAGGTAAATCTGGCATAATTTTCAAGAGTTTATTTTGAGGTAGGTACTTGCAATTTGTTTATATGGCACGCTGCAGAGCTGCTCCATACCTGACACTCAGAACCGCTTGTAAAATTACTTTGTGCAGAATAATTTTGTTCTCAGTAGAAAGTAATGATTTTCTATTAATAAAATAAGGCACCTTAATCGATATACCTATTTGTTTAATAGTTTTGTCAATATGATCCTTAAAGGTAAGCTAGATATCTAACAGAAGGCTCCCAATTAATACTTTTGCCATTGAGCTGAAGCTGGCTGATCGGAAGAAGATAGCTCCTCTCAATATTGAAATCGAAATCATGAGATGAAAATAATGTGGTGTCATCTGCAAAGATGGCTTTATCACAGTGCTATATCTTTGGAATATAGTGTGTATAAATGTTATACAGTATTGGGGCAAGTACTGATCCTTGTGGAGCACCAGATTGAACTGTCAAATCTGAAACGCTACTATGACTAACACAACAGAAAACACTTGCAATGGTGCCATAACCCGTAGTGTATCGCCTGCGTTCGGTGTTAAAAGACCGAAACCCCTAGTTTGCTTTGATTGAAATCTATGTGCTCGTTGGGGTATTAACCGGACATTGCGTTATTGGAAACACGGCTAGAAGGCTAGGTATTTTTAACAATGACTCTGGCAGAAGCTCCGGAAATGAACATCAAATAAAATCTGTAAAACATCTTCAAGATCACATTGCGTGGGGCTCGGTTTTCGACAACCTGGACGACGTCAACGGAATACCCTTATCAGATCTTAATAGCTTCATCTAGATAAATACCTAGTTATGGAATGCACATACCCAACCATAATAATCATAATTGGGTGCTCAAAACGGGAGTCTTTGGCCTCTGTGTGAAATTGAACACATGTGTCCAACCTTTGGCCACTTCTAATGGCATCTTCCGTTCATCTAACAAACTAACGTCATCTAACAAAGTAACTACTTAAGGTTTTGTTTCAAATACACTCACGATATCCTAGATTTCACTTTCTGTATAAATTGTCCGCTGTTGTTAGGGCCATGCAAAACAGTATCAATGAACTGACTCTACGTTACAGCACTTCCCATGGTCACAGACTATCTATACATTATGTATAGATAGTCTGTGCCGATGGTGCTGCCAATTTTTATTCTCGCAAATTCCTAAATATCTTGGTTTACTATTTGAAATCATCCAACCGCGGTACAATGAATCAACGCCAAACAGTGCCCCACTGCTAATTATAAAAATATTTAATACATTCAAAAACGATTTGATAATTGAATAACGTCAACGGCTTGCAATTTATTGCACCGACTGCGACAAGCTCTAAAAATGTCAGAATAGCCGTAACTGACTGACAAAACCGAACACAGACGAATTCATTACAAAGTGTCAATTGTGAGAACGTTTCACAAAAAAAAAGAAGAACATAGGTAATCGTTCGTGCATTCGAGAGCCCAGATTTATTAACTCTGCTTGAGAGTCAGATGTACAAACATAAAATGAGATATTGTTAGACCCTATAGACATAGGTCATTATTATGCACATCTGGTAGCATTGCAAACATTGGCGCCACTTCACAGAGATGTAATTAAATTATTGTTTACTGCTAACCAATGCAAATGAAATCAGAAACTCGAAGATACAATGCAATCTTGTATTCGCTAACGGTTGGGGTAAAACGGTTGAATGCTACTAATAACTAATTGCATTATTCGAGTATGTACATATTATCTTATTCGTTGAATGACTTGTTAAGAACTAAATGCATCACATTGACAATAATAAATTGCATCTGGATGTTTGGTTTGTGAACCATCTTTTGCTGGAATACCTGCGTTTGTTAACCAACTAACGACTCATGGGTAAATCCTCAAAGAAACACATTTCAAATGTATCACAATTTGTCATTATAATTCAGGGAAGCTGTCCATAGTTCGATAGGGAAAAATCCATTAACAGCTCCGAAGAATAGAAAAATATCTTATTCTTATCTTACTTTAAAGACGAACAATTTTTTAATCTTCGAAGCCAAAATCATCTTCCTCAACATAAAGAATCAGATGAGTGTCACTCCAGCTAGCACTCAAGAGGTGCTTCCAAATAAACAGAGCAGAATAAGAAAATAACTTTCATATCCTTCGAATGGAGCGCATGAAATACTAAAATACTTATATAGCAGCAGCAGCATTCCCCATTCTCAAGCACAGTAATGCATTTAGTAGCTGTTTTGCTAGTCGTAAAAGTTTATTTTACATGTGTAACAGTTTTAAAGTTGTTTGCTTTTCATTGTTGTTATTGTTGTTGGTAAGGCAAACATCACAACAGCAGCATTATTGTACGTCGCAGTACATGGTGTATTGACGTATTCGTATTTGCAAGGATTTCGACGTTTGACATGTGCACAATGGCCGACATTTTGCCTTCTGCAGCGGTTGAAAATGAACAGCTTCCTGAGAAAATTAAATTTTTAATGCTGATGAAAAAATGTTGCAGCTTTGGTTTGTAAATTTAAATGGGAAATTGATGAGATTCAAGTGCATACATACTTGGCATTTTGATAGCAAGGAGATTACGGGGAGGGAGTTTGTACATAGTTTTAGCACCTCACGTGCAAGATTATACTTTTCATAAACTGCTTTTGAAAGATTTTTATTTCACCTTCTCCAAACTTAAGTATATTGACCTCAGTAGAAGGGTTATGATGCCAGCAGAATCCAGACCAAAACCTTGCCGCTTAAGGAAGAGAACAAGAAAGACAGGGCAGGTAGGCTCGAAGGACCAAACAGTAAAAGGTGTTATTTTTCACCGACATGTTTTCCAATAGGGAAACGTTTTAGACCGCCTTTGACATAATATCTTCAGTATTGTTTGACAACTGAAAATGAAAATACCAAGACTATTGGGAGTTCGCAGATTAGACGAATAAGCATCTTAAGGCTTGTTTAGTGACGCGGTTCATTTTTGACTCAATTGGTGTGTGGACTAGTCAAATTGTCATTACTGTAGTGCGATACACCTTCAAGAGACTCACGAGACTCAATTACACCCATGAAAGCTAACGCTTTGGTAAGTGATCTTTACGCTGGCGTCATGATCGGTTCTTTTTTTTTTAAATACGAAACCGATGCTCGCGCTATACTCAATGACTCAATGAATGATAGGCTACTGGACAAGAACCAGTGGTTATTTCTTCGAAAGTATGCACAACATAATGAAATGTGGTCCCAGTATTCCTCTTACTGGTTAAATAAATAAATAAATATTAGGCATTAACGGCCCATAGAGGGCCTAAAACCTAGCTTCTCCAACCACTTTCTTTGTGAAGTGGAAGAGACCTACAATTTTAAGCCGAATCCGAACGGCAAATTTGAGAAGCTTCTCATGACAATTGATACTCTTGGATGTTTGTCAGATGTTCGCAAGAGGTGGGGCAGTGGAAAAAAAACTCAAGATGTTATTTGGCCCCGGAATTGAACCGGGGGCCTTTCGATTAGTAGGCAGACACACTAATAATTGAGCCACTGCGCCCGACTGAGTCACTGCGCCCGACCTAAATAACGTTAATTAACCACTAAGAGGTTAATTAACGTTATTTAGCCGGAAACAATAATTCCATTGAAAGATCTGCATGAAAAAAATTAAACAGGAACTTCATCCTGTAGAGAGAATTCCAAAGGCCCTACCGTCTTAGCCTAAGAAATATTGGCCGAAGAAGGTCCAGCTAACAAAAACCTCAATGGGTCTCAGGTTTTTTTTTTAATTTAAAGTTGCTTTCCGATTTCCCTCTTGCATTCCCAGCTGTACCTACAGAACTAATTTTACGATCAGCTTTTCCTCCAGCTCAGCCGTTCAAATGGAAGACTCTTTAAGTTTTCTGAATTAGCTGTTGACTTTGTTGGTTCCTTTACATCAAAAAACTGAGTTGTAAATTTACCGAAGTCACTTATTCGCAGCCAGATCTTAATTGACTACATAACTTCCTCACATATACCTTTACCTCTATGCCCAAGCAGGGACGGGCTAAGAATATCAATCTTCCCAAAAAAAAAACAGCGTTTGACATTGACAGCGTTTAACATCTTGAAATTCTCCCACAAGTATGCATGCAAATCCGTGGGTTGATACGATTTCAGATAACAGGAGCATCCACGTTTCGAAATTGTTCAATAGTGGCCTAAAAACTACTGCATCACACAAATGCAATAAAACCAGCGTCATGGCGGCTAACCAGTAGGGAGTGTGTAAAGTGGGAGAGTCATAGTCCATTTAATACTGATCATAACTGCGCCGTTAAGGAAGGTGAAGAACTACGTTTTTTATTCTGCTGATTTATTCTGGTCAAACTTTGTTCCCTTACCGACATAATATTGGTTTATAAACTATTTCTGCATCTATTTATGTACATATAATGTACCTTTCGCATTTTTTTAGGTACTTATACATTTTTTACTTTTTGCTATAAGTTTCATCCCTCCATTTCTGTTTTGTACATGCTGTTGTTATACCTAATTATTTTTATAGTTCAATTATAATTGGTGTGCAAAAAAATAATCGAAATCGCATAAAATATTAAAGTTTTAGCACCGCTGGATACACAAGGTTCTGTCATTAGATTAAATCTTGTACTAAACCATTCAAAAACACAAAATTACTTTTATTCCGAATTTTCGGTATAGGTAAATAGAAAAACATCGACGAAACGACTTAAATTATTTCGAATATTGCTACATTTGGTGATTGTATTTGAAAGAGTACTAAAGCGAATCGGTTTAGTTTATGGCTGAAATTGGGAGAAAATGTTATTTTTGATATCGTAGGGAGGAGAAAATATTAGTTTTGATATCGTAGCGAGGAGAAATTAGTTTTCTAATGAGTGTAAACTGCACTGCACTGAGTTCAACTTTTCGCTGAGTGAGTCCTACAGTACCGACTTGCTATATCGGACAAGTTGTGTTTTTGAAGCACTGAGCACTAAGTACGTTGCGCACATATTTTTTCCGTTGAACTCCCTGAGAATTTATTGTATGTTTACTTTTCTTCCCTTGTTCAATTCTCTTCTCTTCTTCTGTCGTTGCCTTTTTCCTTATTCTTAACCTTCCAACCACACACTGGGGTATGAGATACCCCACATAGATTTCAAAAGTGTGCAGAAGCGTTAACATTTTTTCTTAGGATGCCACCTATGTATATTTAATTTTAAACTCTATGCAGTAGCAGGCGAGGGTGTTCAGTTCTTAGATTATTTTAACGTGTTTAGTCGTGCTTCGAAGTTTAAGCTTGGGTAGCATAACACCCCAGTGTGCAGTGCGTGTTAGTATTTTTTGGAATTTGTGAATACATTATTTTAGTGAAATGTTTTCTATTTTATTTTTATTTTTTGACTAAAAATTAATAAAACAAGTGTGGGGTTTGTTCAGCCATAAAAGGAAGTTACTGGAGATGACAATATTAATTTATAGTTTTACAGCAAAATGGCTTTTCTTCGAGACGAATCTATTGAAAGGCTTTTCGATGATGCTGAAGGGTTGAAGCCAAAAATGAACCTGCTTCGAATCTTGAAAATCAACATTAAAAACTGGGTAACTTCTGTACCTAATCGAAAAAAAACTGAAAACGTGACATGCCGACTTCCGATGTGCGAAGATCATCACTCACTGCAATGCATAGAATGCAGTGAAAAAAATTTTAATTTTTGTGTTTAAAAAAGCAAACATTATCCCACTATTAAAACAATACATTGGAGTAAACATTGAAGAAAGAGTAATAGAAAGCGTAATGCGACAGTTTTTAAAACTATTATTTTAAACTTTTTTATGAATTTGACTGATTTTAGTTCACAACTATATAAATTAACTTTTTTTTGTAACCTAATTTGGAATTTTTTTTTTTTTTTGAGTATTTTTATATTTTATGTTATTCATCGTATTGAATTTTGTTTAGATGAAATAAAAATATGAATAAAAAAAACATATGCATATAGATATATATAAAATGTCATTTTCTTAATACTTTTGGGGTGGGGTATGTGATACCACAGTGTGAGGAGCGCGTTAGAAAAAATATATGTGAGGACGGAAGGTTTTAACAAACTTTAAAAATGAGTGAAAGCTATTTCGGGGAAGAAAAAGACAATATAAATGCAAGAGAATAGACAATGTTTATTTCAAAGAGTTCCTGTCCCACAAACATTAGTTTATTTAAAATTGTGACAGGTGTGCTGATTAAATTTTAAACACCTCTAAGAGGACGCTAAGTTAAGCATCATGTAAGCATTATCGAAACCCTTACGAAACTTCTTTAAATTTCCGATTTAGAATTGTGTCCTAATAAGCAAACACGCTAACCATTCATGGACCAAAAAACATAAGATTTTTCTACATTTTGTTAAAAAAAGCCAGTTGCTTTTGACGGATTTTTTTTGGAACAACTAATTTTGGGTCCGGTGACAGTTTTCACAAATTAATTTGAATGTGATTAATTGATGTCTCAGGAAAGTGCTAAGCCTAATTTAATTTAGAATTTTCATTCATTCACTATCAGGAATGAAATTATTTATGATAATATTATGATACTTTCAAAAAGCGTCATAAGCCCAAATTTCGTAATTTGGCCTTATGTCGCATTGTGAAAGTGACATAAGGCCAAATTTTAGCATTTGGTATTATGACACATTGAAAAAGCGTCATAAGGCCAATTTGGCTTTATAACACTTTCGCTTGGTGCTGTTTTGAACAATCTGCCCTCGCACCTACTCCAAATCAAACAGTGACCCCAACCGGGGGGTTGCAGGGGGGTAGCATGCCCCTCCATATGCATTGCACTGTTTTTGGGATTAGTTACGAAATCGCTAGTAGATTCCATAAACAGTGTAATCCCTATGGGGGGACATGCTGCCCCCTGCAACCCCCCTGCAACCCCCCTGCTGGGGGTTTGATTTGGAGTAAGTTCGAGGTACGGTTTTGAAAATTTGGCTTTATGTCACCTTCCGGATTTGGCCTTATGACGCTTTGTGAAAGTGACATAATACCAAATGCTAGAATTTGGCCTTATGTCACTTTTAAAAAGCGACTTTTTTCGAGATTTTGGCTTATGACGCTTGGGGTTATGTCACGGCACCGCTTGAACTCTTAAAAAAGAAATCATTTTTTTGTTCTTCAAATTATACTTTTAATTCAAATTTGAAGAGAAGCATAAGTAAAGTTTAAGAAAAAGAAAAGAAATCCCTGGGCGGGTTACAGAAAAATGAATAAAATAGACCAGCACCACAAAAAAGGATTCTCATGTGCGGCTGTAGGGCAAGCAGTAAAATAGCGCTTTAACTCACGTATCTACTATTCAGAAATTGTTGTTATTCATTCAACCACTTAATATTTTTAATATTTATTATATTAATTGAAGGAAGCTGGCGCACTATAAATTAATGGTGTTTGTTCAGAGTAACTGCATTTGTTTGTCAATATGATTTATGATTTAGTGTCTCAATTTTACTTTATACTTCGGCTTAACTTTCCTTAACGGGAACATGAAAATAGAAAATCAAATGATGTGAAAATGTTTATTACATATAGTTTTAGAAAGAGTTTTTTTACCAATTTGAATAGGAGGAAAATAAATATTTACGAATTTCAGGTTTTTTCATACGAAATCTTTTAGTTAAGCTCTGGCAAATGTCACAATTCCTGAATGGTGTACGCAAACAGTACGCGAAATTGGACACGAACCATTTGAGTGGAAGAGTCACTGCTTGAAAGTTAAAATATTAATATGTTTATTTAAACTAAAACAAAAATTAGATAAATGCACAATATAGACCTGTCATAGGCACCTGCCAGACAACAAGCACTTACCCTCAGTGGAGCAGCAAAGTTGCGTGAGTGACTAAGACATACGATGAAAGGGTTTTTTTTATTAAAAAGGAAATCCAAATCCCAGAGCACTCAGACTCGGTAACGGTCCATTGTGCTACCAGGCAGAAATCCTCTTTTTGGTGTATGTAGAGGTTGGAGAAACAAGGTGTTATTCGATTATCTGCTTTGATGGGTGGCGTATGTTGTTGTTCCGCATGGGGATTGAACCTGCACCGCATGGATCACACGCCAACACACTACCCTGTAAACCATCGTCACCGACGCCCAGGCTCAATTCCCGGTATATAAAAGGTAGAGGAACCAGTGTATAGAAGGGTTACATCCACTTTAACCCTTTGTGTTTCAGGCATTAACTCCCAATCGCTCACAGTGCATATAAAGTAGAAAACAAAATTGATTTGGAAAGCAAAAATTAGATAAATTGTATAAAGGAATATTAAAGTGGAGTATATAGTTGAGCATTGTTTATGACTGTTAGGTACTGCATTCATGTTAGGTACCATATTTTATTGGCAGTTATATTCGATGAACTTTTATCAAATTTTTCAAAAAATGTCTCGTTGCTGAAAATCGTAGGCGTCAATTCACAATAATGATTAACGCAAACAGTTTGATATTTGCCTAGCGAATGCAATGCATAAACCACAATCAAGAGCTCTCAAACAGTTACATGTTTTCCCGATGAAGCCAATGCATAAACCATAATCAGTAGCTCGCCAACAGTTTGATGTTACTGAATGGACTCATTTCAAATAAATTGAAATCTCCACTAGATGGCTTAGGTAAATTGGTGAACTTTGTGTTATTAAAAGAAGGTAATTAAGCAGTTTTTTAAACATTCGGGCAGTTACGTCGGTTAGTTGAAAATTTAGACGCACAGTATTATTAATTATTTTGCCAGTAGTATACATTTGATTGGTTATTTTGTCATAATGCAGGTGTTCGCAAAATACTTTAGTGAAAGTTCTTGAAAGAGCAGTGGAATTATCGCATGGGCAGTGAAATAATTAAAATTGTTAGAGTTTTTACATAGATATCTGTTGCAAAAAGGAAAAACAACATATGTAAGTCGACTTATGTCGAAATTGAGTTTTGTATTTACTTTTTTTTTATTTTTATCTGTTACGGTTTTTGAATTATAGAAGAAAGAAAAACAATATAAGTCATTTCCTGTTAATTATGCACAAGGAAAAACAGCATAAGTATAAAATCCATTTTTTTAATATTTACTTATGCTGTTATATTGTAACAGCATATCAACTCAAAATACACATAAGTAGACCTAGGTACGCTCTGTTTCCAGAATTAAAATATGTTTTTTTGGAGAACATACATAAGTCGACTTGTGTCGTTTTTCCAATACCAAATTGGGTATGATACAGAAATAACTAGACTTGTGCTGTTTTTCCTTATTCCTTTTTTGTGAGAAAACAAAGCACAAATAAACTTATGCTGTTTTTCCAAAAGCCGTTACGAAAATCCTTGAAAATAAATATACTTGTGCCGTTATTTTCAGAACAAATTGGAGTCCAGTGTGCGACTTATGTCGTCTTTTCGTATAAACAATCCGCATTGGAAGGTTGTTGTGTTGCAGTTTTGCTCCAACTGTTGTCTGTTTTAAATTGTAAGTTGTGTCAAAAGTGAGTTTAAATTGTGAATTTATCTATTGGCTGCAGGAAATAACCCCCCAATGAAATAACCAACCAAATGAAAAATGAAATAACTCCCCAAAAATTTTATGGAGGTGGGGATTTATTTCATATGAAATAAGCCCCCAAAATTGGGGACTTATTTCATTGGTTTTTGTGAACTTATTTCATACTTTAAATTGGGGTGTTATTTCATAGTGTCATAAGTCCCCAAATTCAAAAATGAAATAAGTCCCCAAATTTGGGGACACAAAGTGCAATAACGCCAAGTGCTAAAATAAAACCTCGCACCTAAGGTAGGTGAACCAAATAAAGCTCGGTACCTAACAAGGCCCAGCGCGCGCAAAAACACACAACCAACAAGTAACGGAACTTTTTATTCTATCTTTTCGTAATCCCGTTCTATTTCAACTCAGACAACAACAAAAAAAGTCTGTTAATGCATTCCTGTTGAATCTGGCAGCCAGTGAGTCATAGCACCTTGAACACTTGAAATCCATTTTGGGGAATTATTTCATACTTATTTGGGGACTTATTTCATACCATTTTGAGGACTTATTTCATCTTCGATTTGGGGAGTTATTTCATTTTTACTTTGGGGGGTTATTTCCTGGAGCCTTATCTATTAGCTGAAGTTTAATTACAAAATACCATAATGACATCGCGCGCTAGCAGAATTTTAGCTATGCTATCAGAGCTGCCGTTGAAATTTAACCACAGAATCCTCAAGAATCAGATATTGATTTTGAAAATATTGAAGATAAATCTCGCACATTATATACCTACTTAAGTGTCTTTGTTTATTTTGTATCGTGTCTGTATTGTTAGATACCTACATAGTTGCCCCTATGGGAATACCAATAGGAAACCAGTATTTTTTTTAAAACCACATATTTTGTTTTCAGGCACATCCGTTAATCCTGAAACGAGTCAATTGAAAAACGGTGAACAGTGCGAAGAACCTTCAGGATGTAAGTTCAAATGATCGGAACGCTAAGATTATTATTTTTAAATTTCGTTTTTTTAGCTGGTATTGTCAAAGGAGATCGTCATTTAGATTTTTTGAATAGTTCAGATCTTCCGATTTGGGAAAAATCTGATGATTCAACCAAAGATCCGGATTATCAAATCAGCTCAAGTGATGACGAAAGCTTAAAACATTGGATCTTGAAAGTTCAGTTGGGAACGTTTCTCAGGCTTTAGAGGTGATCAATCATGCATCACCAGGGTATGTGAATACTTTGGAAAGTAATATTACTCAACATACTCAAGTAAGCGAAGCTGGAATGAAAGACTCTAAAAAGTATCGACAAATTCAAAGAAATAAGTTTTTACCTTACATTACAAAAAGGGAAAAAATCGTCCAGGCAAGAAACTTTATACCATTATCCCGATGCCGAAACAATTGCTGTAAAAAAATATCACTTCAAAATCATCAAATGTTATTCAATAATTACTGGGCTTTGGGAAGCTACAATGCAAAAGTTCTTTATATTAATTCACTGATCTGTTTGAAAGAAAAGTCTACATCAAAAACCAAAAATTCCGGAATTAAGCAAAAAAACCGTCAAGTTACTTGTGACTACTACATTGAACTTTCAGGTGAAAGGATTCTAGTATGTAAAAAGTGCTTTCCTTGTTGTTTCGGCCAAATAAATGGTTTTATAAGAACCGTGATAACCAAAAAAAATCTTCGAAACCTCCAAATAAGCTGTCCACAGTTAAACAAGATGAGATTAAAGCTCATATTAACAAGTTCCCAGCTTATGAAAGTCATTATACAAGACGGGATACATCAAAAAATTACTTGCAACCGGGTTTGACAATATCTAAGGTGTATAGTCTTTATTGTTTGGAAATCAAAGATCCAGTTAGTGTATCAAAATATTCACAAGTATTTCATGAACTTAACTTAACCCTTATGTGGACACCAGTTTGATTTTTTCACATTGCTAACACCAGGGTCTGGCCAGACCCCTATATAATTGTTAGTGTCCGTATGGAAGAAGTATGAATTCGTTTGGTGTCAGTTGTTTCAGATACGAGTTCTTAGGTATGTTTGATTATTATATTGAATAAAAAAGTATTTGTTGGTGCTTTAACAGAAACATTTATGTTTTATTTTACGCAAAAAAATAACTTATGGTAGAGATTAAATACATGAAGTGAAATATTATAATAAATAGAAATCTTCATATTTCGTTATTAATACATTTGTAACATTTATATGAGCATTTAGCATGCTGCAGACATACAGATTCTGAACATGTTTCACAATAAAATCGAGTTTTGCGTCTTACTTTGTCGACCACAATGCAACAGCGACAGTCTCGTTTCTTTTCTAAAACATTTGCGCCGCTTGTACTTGCAACAAGAACTGATGTTGGCTATAAAGAAGAAAAAAATTAGAAATAGTTTTTGAAACAAAGTAGCTCTGCAGATAAGTCTTCTTACCGGTAATTGGTTACCCAAGATTGCTTCTATTCCCGATCGAGATGAGAATTGTTTCATAACTTGCGGATTGTTGCGACGAGCTTCAATTTGTGGACGGACTAGATCTTCAGAAAGAGAGAAAAGAAAGTTTCTTCGGGCATCGGTGGTTTTAAAATTACTTATTTCTTTGCAAATAGTATAACTAGCTAGTGCCATGATGTCAACCATATTATAGAAGAATGCTAAGGTCCATCTTTTTGTACGCCTTTTTGTAGAATATTTACTTAGCATTTGGTCCATTGCGTCCACTCCACTTTTTGTCTTGTTGTAAAATATAATCGCTTCCGGTTTTTGTAACACGCCTACTACATTATTATCATAGTGGACTGTTGAAAGTAGAATCACGGCTTTGTTCTTTTTTGGCACATAGGAACAAATTGAAATATTATTTTCATGAAAACCAAATTCTGTTGAATGAATAGGCCGTGAAGTCATCTTTTTCATTTCAGGTGGAATGCACGTTTTATTGCTTCGAAGTGTACCAACAAAAGCTAGACCAATATTCATCAACCGCTTACATCCTTGCAAAGTCGTAAAAAAATTGTCGGCTATAATGGTTCGACCCGAATTAGAGTATTTCGACGCTAATCGCATCATCTCATTTTCTCCTTGGTCCACAGCCCTTTGAGAATTTACGTCCTTTCCCGTATAAATATTTCCGTGCAACGGATAATGCGTTTTGGAATCGCATGCCCACCATACTTTTATCCCATACCTTGCGGGCTTTGACGGTATATATTGGGTAAACTTCGTTCTTCCGCGATATGGAAACAATTGTTCATCTATTGTTATGTTATCGTAAGGGCGGTCGTTTCTTCCCAAATTTTCGTTTAGGAAGTTCCATATGTCCCTAATGGGCGCAGCTTTATCAGTTTGGGTACGAAATGCACGTGTGCGCCCATCATCAAACCGAATAAATCGAGATAGAAAAGCAAACCTGTGATATGACATTGTTGCTCGGAAAATTGGCAGATTTGCAGTTTTCCACAAAACAGATGCATGTTGCGTATTATTGTGACTTACGCCCGCTACTATTAGTAAACCAATGTATGCATTTAATTCAACTTCCGTCAACTCTTTCCATATATTTTTTTTGGCTTCTGGGTGATTTGCGTTCCATCGGCATACTGCATCATTAGCATAGCGATTTGTTTCCTTTATAATAATAAAAACTATGTTTGGTGTAAAAAATGTTGAGAATACTTCAATTGGAACCGCATTTTTTTGAACAGGGCCTCCCGTACAACGCAGTATGTTGTGATTGCGTATACGCTCAGGAATTGGCGGTATTTTGCTCCATTGAGTGCCATCCTTGCCAAACATGTTCAATGAACGAGCTTCATCAGACAATTCAAGACAGTCTGGCTGCCTTTCGGCAGCTGATTGCAGTGCAAAATTTGGTTGTACATCATTTTCCTCCCCTTCACTGTCATACTCACTCTCAATTTCTAACTCCTGATCTTCCTCAATGTCTGATTCAACCTCATCAGTTGGTATGAAATCTGGATCTGCCTCTTCATCATCTTCACAAGGGTTAGTATCTTCTTCTATTTCTGCAGCCCGTGATCGCTCTAAATCGCTAGCTAATGCCTCCGCAACCCGTTCATAAAATGTTGAGTCGAGACGCGATCGCGTTTGGTACAATAGATCCACTTCGTCCAATCCTTCCATTTTGATGCAAAACAAATAACAATTATACCTATCCACGTGTAACTATGATACATTCACTTCAACGTTTATCAAAACAATGACGAACTTGAACACAGAATAAGCTGCGATAGTATGCACGAGTACCGAAAACCAACTAAATAGCGGTAAAATGAAATTGTTGGTGCTTTTTTTCTAGACAATGAAGAAATACAGAACATTTTCATGCGAAATACATATGGAGTCTGGCTGGACCCTGGTATACCGAATGTGACAGAAATTTTTAAATCTCCTAAAACTCCACCTTCCCAAACTTTTTAATATTTTTTTGTTTCATAAATCTGTTCAATAATAATGTATTTAGGAATTCATGGAATATAATGATGATAGCTCAAAAAGTAATATGAGAAAAATATAAAATAATATAAAAAAGGGTCTGGTCAGACCCAGGTGTCCAAATAAGTGTTAAAGATAAATAGATACGTGCGGAACGTGCGATAAGATCATAAGATTTCAGCTATTGAAAATGCTGATGGCAAATTAAAGCTGACAAATTAGCTTAGAAGTCACCAAGAAAAATCTGATTTTGCTTATTTATGCAAACGATATGATAAAAATTTGGCAATAGTGAAAGCAAATGTTGCAGCATATGCATTCGATCTTCAGCAATGCTTGCCTACACCATTTTTGAAAACAAATATTGCATTACATTACCTACTACTTAACTGTTCATGATTTGGCTACCAATCAACCATTTTGCTATATGTGGCATGAAGGAGTGGCGAAGAGGGGGCCAATGAGATGGCATGTTGCATTTTAAAACATATATGTAGACGAAAATGTTGTGTTGTCAACAAAAGCATAATTTTTTATAGTGATTCCTGTCCGGGTCAAAACAAAAATTCACATGTGAGTTGTATGTTCATAACCGCCTTAGCTAGCAGTGAACAACTTGAAGTTATTGACCATAAATTCCTCTAGCCGCGGCATACTCACATAGAATGTGATGTCGACCATTCCCTAATTGAAAGGAAGAAAAAGAAAACTTCTGCTAAAATCCACCCTCCTAGAGATTGGCAAAATTTGATTGCAAGTATAAGGGACACAAATCCTTTCAAAGTAATAGAAATAGAGCAATCGAGTTTTCTAGACTTTGCAGCAACCTCAAAGGAAAAATTTACTTCGCGAAAAGTGAACACCGATGACGGGGAGAAATATTCGTGGATGGAATTTGGAATGATGGCTTCGATACAACAAAAAATGAATTCGGTTCATTGTTCTATAAAAACAACTTAGACGAGAATGAACCTTTCAAAATGATCAATTTAAAAAAAAACGTGGCGTAAATTGTATTAAGAAATCCGACATTAAAGAAATTCAACGTGTTCCCCCCATTTCGAAGGAAAAAGCCTATGACCTCCTTTTTCTACTGGATGTTATTGATCCCCAGTTTCACGGTTTTTATAGAAGTTTAGTCGTTCACACAATAACAAACTCTGACGTTCACCCAGATGTATATGACAGCGATGAAGGCGACTACGATGAATAAAAACCATAGTAATTCTTACCTTCTACTTTAAAAGTGTGTCTGTAAATTTTAAAAATAAAAATAAATTATCTGTTTTTATAGTATTTTTTGTTTTTCTTTACTTATGACGAGAGTAAGTAGTTTCGATGTAATGTGTGATTTTTATTAATATTGATTAAATTTAATTTCATTTAAAAACTTCTATTGAACAGAAGTTAAAGTTTTTGTGTTGTGCTTAATACCTAACATAGCTACCATTAATATATTTTGGAAAAAGGACGTAAAACGACTTAATTCATGTTACTATTCGAAGTATTGTTAGGAAAAACAACATATCTTTACTTTATTCAGAATTATAAAAATTGGAAAAAGCAAAAACTGCATAAGTCTTGTTTTCCGCAAAATCACCTGTAAATAATCAAAAATGTTTTTTTTGATTTGAAATATAAATTAAAAGTTATATATATTTGCATCATCACTTTTTACATAAGTTCTATACTTTTTTTGCGATCGTAAAGTAAACATTCAAACCGCTCTCCTGAAAAATTGCAAAAAGTGACTTATGCTGTTTTTCCTTGTGGCCACATATTCAGCCACCTACGACGGAGCAACGAAGCTGAACTCAAGTCATTTAATGTTTACCCTAATTCTTTTTATAAGAAAAAACAAATGTACCTATTCCAAGTACCTTAATCAAACACAAAACTAACGTAGGATTGTCCAAAAAAAACGCTCATCGTCGCAAAGGAGATTAATCAAACAATCTTGGCAGCACCTGTACCGAAAAGCCAAAACATCTTATGTTAATTTTATCAACTTTTCGGGAGGGCAATTTTAAAATTTAAATGAAGTAAAATTAAGGGTCGTGGCCAAATTATGCTTTCGGAATATATAATACAGAAAGTGAAATGATGACACAATCTGAGGCTTTTACATAATGTTATATACAGGGTAGTTGGAAATTGGAAGTTAAAATATCAATACTTTGGGAAATTACTCTTGGGTATAACCTAAGAAAAAAATTGTTCTACAGCAAGGGTCTATCTCTTATGTGAACATAATTTACCAAGAATTTAAGAAAAGACTTACTTTGGTGTTCCTTGACCCACACTATTGCAATTATTTCCGGAATTTTATTTGGGGCTTTTATTTAAAAAAAAATATTACTCCTTTTAACTGCGTTTACAAACTTTTTCCAACAGTGGGTAAATCTTCAAAAGAAACTTAATAATATTCGGTACCAAGAAGTGTGGGATTTTAACATAATAAATCCACCCGAAAATCAGGACCAATCTATGAAAGATCGACAAATAATTTGTCTTCCTTATTTAAGATCACATTGGGGGAAGTTTAAAGTGTTAATACATTCATATCGCTTTTAAACCATCAGCTCATGAGGCTCAGTTCCCCTTAGTCTCCGAACATTGTCTTGTACATTTGAAGACATTCTCCATTTCGGAGTTAGTATGACTTTGCGGTCGCTGGTTGTGTGATACAGCGTACTTTCTAACCACTTCTGTAACTCTTCTTATTATTTGTAGGTCGCGATAGAAATCGCTATTTCTTATATTCCAAGGGGCGTTTATTATTCCACGAAGGACTTTGTTTTGTAATGTTTGGATGGTTTGAGAAACCCAATAGTTGGATGCCACACATCCAAACAGGTTTCAGTATTTGCTTTTACTTTATTTTGTTCAGAATAGAAACGTCAGAGTTCTTTCCCGGTAGAAAGTACAGTGTTTTCTATATTTCATGTTTAGTTCTTCTCTTTTCTTCTTGATGTGCTCTTTCAATTTTAGCTTTGCATCCAAAGTCATTTCAAGGAATTTGGCAGTATTTGCATAAGGTACAGCTTTACTGTAAATACAAATTCGAGAATTATTAATCTTTTTGTTTGTAAAATTTATATCAGTCGGTTTTGTCTTAATTAGTTTGACACGCCATAGTTGCGTCAAGATTTTTACTTTGTCGACTGCATTTTAAAATTTTTCTGCTGCTTTTGCAATATATTTATCAGACACTTATATCGCAGGATCATCTGCAATTGTGGCCATATTAGCGTTGTTGTCCAGTGGAATATCGCTTGTATATAACAGATCCATGGTTGTCATGGACACTTCCTTGTGGTACGCCGGCTTAGATTTTCATAATCTCCGAACACTCTTGCTCGTACCGTACTAAAGAGTCGGGCGGTTATATAAGATTTCAGTATTTCATCCGACTGCCTGGGAAGGTCCTTTTGCAGTTTGAACTGAAAGCCAAACCTTATCAAAAGCTTGAGCAACATCCAGAAATAGAGCGGAACAAACTTAAGTGCCTTTTCAACAGCATCCGTAATTCGATGCACTTGGTCTATTTTGGAATGTTTATTTTTAAATCAAAATTGATGGTTTGTTAGTGCTTGTTCTTCTATTATTTCGTTTCGCCTTTTCAGAAGCAGTTTTTCAAAAATGTTTGCCACAGTTGCTATTAGCGATATTAGTCTGTAAGAAGCTACATCTCTTGGTGGCTTACCTTGCATAGGTATGACAATGACTTCAGCAATTTCCAATTATCTGGAACATATCGGAGCTAAATGCATGCATTTATTATGAGTTGGAGTTTTTTGAAGACTATTGTTGACATTTTTTTCAAAACCGCTGCTTTTGCTGTGAATGGCCTTAAAACATTCGAGAGATGTTCTGCGAAGTGGTCAGCTTTCTGTTTGGGATTTGCGATCTATTTTCCGTCTTGTCCTTTTATTGGCGCATTCTGCGGTCTGTACAGACGTTTAACGGCCTTCCATCAGGAATAATCAGTAGTAGTATCCGTCGTTAAACTTTTAAGAAGTCTGCTTAGTTGTTCATTTTTGAATTCATAGAATATATTTTTTAGTTCATTGTTAAGACTGTTAAATACTGTCTTATCGTCCGGGAATCTCTTAATTTGCTTTTTTCTTCGAGTCATTCTTTTTTCGAGTAACAGCTCCTTTATTTCTACATAATATTTTATTTCAGTTTCTCTCCTTTTCGAAATAGTTGGAATACTTTCTTCTGCTGCCTGTTGCACATCAGCGGTAAATTGTTCTACCTCATGATCAATTGGTTCCATTTGGGATCTTATGTCCATGAAGCTTTCCCGTTTTTCTCTGAATCCCTTCCAATCTGTTCTTAAATTTACGAGCTTAGGATTACTTTTTTCTCTTATTTCTAATTCACTCAGTGATAATATAACTGGAGTATGATCTGACGATAAATCATAATTACCTTCAACACTTCTTTGATTTCGTTTAATACGAGTACCTTTAGCAACAAAAATGTCTATAAGATCTAGTATTTTGTTAGGATGAGATGGCCAGTAATTTAGCGATCCAGAGGAATAGAATACCCATTTGTGCTTGCGACCTGCTTGGTAAAGTCTTTTACATTTTGTTGTTATAAGCCTAGATCCCCATTAGGTGTGTTTTGTCATTGAAGTCGCCAGAAACAAAAACTTATGACCTAGCAAGTTAAGGAGTTCTGCAAAATCTTCTTCAGCTGGAGAGCACCTCGGTGGGCATTATATTGCTGCTATTTTAAAAACTCTCTTCTTAATGTCAGTACTGATTGTTGTCACTTGCATGTTTTCGTTGGAACACGTTGGAACGTGTTTTAAGCACTTTTTGATAAGTATTTCCAATCTCCTCTAAATGTCTACATGCTCTATGTCTAAAAAGATGTTTCTTTGGGATAAAAGACCGTTTGCATTCCATGTTGCATTATAAAGCGTGCTGCCTATCTTTTTTTTTATGAGATATTTCCTCGCTTATTTGTTTGATAAATTAAATTGATGACTTTTTTGACTTTATAGATGTTTGTTTTTAAGTTAGTTTCATTTTTGCTGTACAGGACATTTTTTGACTATTAGGTCGCTTTTCTACAGAAATGCTTTTAGTGATGCTTTTGCAGAACAGAAGGCCTTCAACAGACTAATTGCCTTGAATTTATCAATTGGTCATTGGGTCATAGAGATCCGCAGCTATATGATGGATTCTTCGTGTTCCGGTGGATAATATTGTTAGGTGAAGGTACATTTGAAAGTACCTAGTTACCCAGTTTTTCTACCGATTCTCCCACCATGCCTAGAACAGCCGGTAGAAGAAGCTCTTCTGCGATGGTGTGAGGTTTTTTTACACTTCGTCTCCCTGTATGATACCTTGAAAGGTGCTAGCAGAACGTTTCTACGTTCTGAGTCTTGTTGAGTGTACAGTTTTTTTTTTTGGTTTTTGTCAATTTTGCGACTATTTATTAAAAAAGGTGGTCTCGAGATGTCGCTCTAGCTAACTTCGGAGCATACTCTCGGGGGCTGGCATTTTTAGATATTGCACTGCAGTCTTTCTTCACCGCCACTGTTAACTCCCACTAGGCACCTCGGTGTCTCGACGCCATAACATAAAAAAATCAATGTATGTTTTCTTGACCTCAGCCTACCTAGAATTTTAAGTCGAAACAAAATGTTTTCCTAGCTTAAACAATGTTTTCAAAACTTAAGTCGACTTAAATTTGTTTAATTAACATGATTTTCTAACATCTGTGAAAATTTTTTACATTAAATTTGCTTAAGTGCAGGTAAGATCTTTTACTGTAACCTTCAATACGTAATCATACATAAGCTGCTACTCCGTTTAAAATAATGAACATAAGCTGTACTCTTACTAACAAAATACCTGCAAAGAGAAAATAATTTTTGGCACATTTTAACAGTACTGCAGCATACAAGAGCCAATAATTGACTCGTAAATACTCAGCCCCCTTAGCTTATCACGTCTGTACAAACTATTCACTTCCGCTTATGAAACGGAGAAAAGAGATACTGAGTCTGCAAAAAATCTACCAACTTTGAGCGTATTTTCGTTTGATCTTCAGCAATGCCGTCCTACACCATATCTCCAATCATCAATAATAAAAGACAGTTGTATACCTTCAATTCAAAAATTCATGATTGCTATCAATACTAATTTCGTTGTGTTAATAAAGTAACTAAGGAGAACTAAGTCATGAAATCTTTGCATTTAACTAAAGGAAAAGTGGCTTATGTATAAGAGTAAGGAAAAATATTGCAAACCAAAATGGAAAAATGGCTTAAGTGGCTAAAGACTTAAATGAAATGTGAATAAAAGT
Organism: Portevinia maculata; assembly: GCA_949715645.1. NCBI lineage: Eukaryota > Metazoa > Arthropoda > Insecta > Diptera > Syrphidae > Portevinia > Portevinia maculata. The sequence goes on from OX454527.1 coordinate 32,469,569, forward strand.
CAAAACGGCTTAAGTTAGTTTTTGTTTAAAAATTCTAGATCAAAAAAGTTTTTTTTTTTAATTTCAAATAAGATTTCATAGGAGTGTTACAATATCAGCTGTCTCACCAAAGCAGTTTTGTTGTTTAATCCTTGAGTATGTGTCAATAGTCAATGTACCTTTCCTTAAAAAAACATTTCTGCGTTAAATGCGTTATTAATGTCCAAAATCGAGCCATATGCTTTTTCAACAAATTTCTTTTGTTGACATGTTCTCGAATATGACATTTAAGTACCTCGGTACTCCGATAAATTTCGCTTTAAAATGTCAGTAGAGCTGTTTTTTTCGGCAACTCAGTAAAAACTCATTCGTACTTTTACCCGTAAACCAAAAAAAAATCTTCTCTCAGTATTATTTTGTCAGTGAACCTATACTCAGTATAGCTTGTTAAGATTGAAAGCCAGATGGCGATGAAATCATTTAAAGGAATGAGGAAATTCATTGTTGGTTGGTACTCTTGTGTTCCTTAAGTAAAGTTTTTTTGTTTTAAAAGTTTAAAAATATACATAAATATAAAAATGTGTTCAGAAATGGAAAAAAGCTTGCCTTACTGGAGATTCAATATGTAAATTTTTCAAAGATATTAAATTTGGTGGACTTTAAAAAATCAGTGAACATTTTTAAAAAGAGGTTTGAAGTGTATAAAAGGAAGTAATCTTAAAACGTGAATAAGAGTGTTTTTACTGTTTCTGTTTCTTCCAGGCAATACCATTTCTATCATATGTAAACAACCACTAAGATCTTTACTTAAACTTCAAAAAATGCATTGCTTTTGTGTTTTCATTTGTTTTTTGGTATATTTTAACATGAAAACAGAAAAAGCATGACAAAAAGATAAATAATTGAATTTAATATGTTTTTTATATATGAATAAACATTTTGAACTTTTAGTCCCCATAAACGTTGGTCAATCGGGAAAACCAAAGTTGTCAAGAATATGTACAAAGTGTCAATTTGAAGGTTGCAAAACGCAGTGAGTTAAGAGTCAGTATTAATCGTTTTTTTTGATTTGGAAGAGTGAGGTACTACTGAGTTGTAGAAAAAACACCTCTATTGTTAGTTGGTACGCGTAACTTGATGTGTACAGTATAGCTTTTTTGTTTTTAAAAGTTATAAAAATATATAGGCATAAAAGTATTTAAAAATTAAAAAACGGTGTTTAACTAAAAATTGAATACATTTTCCTAAGTAAATAAAATTGTATGTATTTTAAAAATCAGTGAACTTTTTTAAATAGACTTTTGTTCGCCTACAAAGACAAACTTTTATATACATATATGTTTGTTTAAAAAAGTGATTTTATTATCTTTAAAATTGTTTACAGATGTACATACAGGTTAGAGCAAAATAAATGTAAAAAATGATAAGTTATGACAATTGGAAAAATGGTATCAATCAAATCAGCAACTCCTTAGACTCTTATTATGGCATTTTTCATGTTTTAGTCCAGTATTTCGCGATTATCCGCGATTATTCCGCGATCTTCAACAGTTAAGCGTTCCATTGTTTTTTTTACACAAACTCAAATTTTTATTTGCCACACAAATGCTAAAACCGAATTGATATTCGACGCTATTTGTCAAATGTATGGCGCTATCCAATAGGGTCATATCTTTTGCCTCACCCTGTATAAGGGTTTATAACAGGAAAAGAAATGCATAAAACTCCAAAACAGTATACAAACATAGAAAGGCTACAGTCCGCTTGGCCAAACTGTTGGAAATCCTATTCCTATCTAATAAAGTCAGCGTGAACAAACTTTGTGCTACGGAATAGTTAAGAACGACTTCGTCTTCATACTTTGCGAAGAATAGGACTTTCATTTCCATTGATTTCTTCAATTTTGTTTTTTATAAATGTGTCACTTGCTAGGCGGGTTTTAAATATAATTACACTTGAGCATTTCGGACATTTGAACATTAGAGTGAGTATTAAATGGTTTTTCTGATCTCGAAGAGGGTTTTTTTTATATGTATCCTTGCCCTATTGGCTGCCACTGCGACCTCAAAGATATTTTTTATCCAAAAGGGATGCTTTAACCTAAAAAACGGCTGACCTCCGTAGTGAAGGCCAACACGTCTTAAGTGGCAGAGTTTAAAAAAGCAAAGCGGGAGTTACCTCTTATGTAAATGTCACCAATATGCTGCCAGGTATAAAAGAGCGGTCGAAAATCCCGAGAGTCCACGTCGTATTGTATCCAATTAGGAGTCGGAAAGCCGATATATCCATTCACCAATAGCTCGTCTGTTACAAAATAACATTTCATATAAAACCAATTAACTTTTACAAAAATTTGCTTTGTAAAATTCTGTTTTTGAACACAATTTACAAATAAGAACACAATTACCATACAAAATATACTGGAGTACCCGGGTACAACATCACACTTAAGTGTAATTTTTGTTGCCACTTACACAAGGGTTATAACGGCTGCTGATAAATGTAAAAAATTGACTTAAGCCATCTTAGCTTTTGAATAAAGAATTATAGACAAATCAGCCTTATACCAGTAGTTTATAATTTGTTCGCTAAATGTCATTAGCAACCGACAGAACAAGCCGGCTTCCACCAAGGTGTGAGCACAACGGATAACCTCCAAGCTATAAACCAAGCAGCGTTGCCCAAAGTACTACTATAGTAATACTCTCGACACTGGTAATACCGCACTCCTCCTATCATAATTTGCACTACTATTTTTGTAAAGGCAGTTATCTCTTTGTTAGTGCAACATCATATTTTTAACAAATATTTTTTATTACAATATTAAATGCGAATTTGGAAGCATTTTACTTTGAAATTTGTCGTTGACTTCTCGCGATTTCCATTTGCCAAATTCATTCAGAACTCTGATTTGTTGTTGCTCTAAGGATGTGGTCTTGATACTTAACTTGAATTCCTAATTGCAATAATTACCCTCGATTTGTTACATTTAAATGAACAACTTAATTAAGTTTACTTCTACTGATTGTGATTCAATTATTGAAACTAAACCTGTAGTGAATCTAGATGCCGTAAAGGAACAAACTGGAGTTCCTACCGCAAAATTATTTTGTGTTGCTGTTGCTGGAGGTGCCAATCTAAATGAAACTGATGCTTTTCCTGTAGATTATGAGCACAAATTACCTGAACCTCCTTCTACAAAAGTCAACGGTTTTGCGTTTTCTAATACTTATGGAAATGCCAAAGCTAACACAGTCACATCTTTCAAAATAGGCAATCGTTACCAAATCTTTCATCACGGCTGGTTGAACGATTTTGGTTTCCTCAAAGAAGTTCACAAGAAGGCGTTTTGTTCGTACTGTAACACCAAACTTACAAACAACAAACAACATCTTATACGTTCCGAAAATTCGAAACGTCATCAAGAAATGCTTTTACAACAAAACAGCAACTCAAAATAGAAACAAAAACTACTGAATCGACTAGGAAAAAGGTTTGGCTTATTGATCCTATGAATAAAAACTCATTTGAAGGCTCCGGTAACGCTGAAACGAAATCATGGAGAAATGCAACAAATAACAACTGGACTTAATTGACATTTTATACGGCCGTGCATGCGATAGCTGGAAATCACTTAAAAGAAAGGGCATTAATACGAGTATCAGAACACTAAATGCAACGGCATGAATATCCTTCGAGAATAAGGGTAGAACGTTTCAACTAAGTAGAGGACTGAGGCAAGGAGATCCACTTTCACAAGCTTTTTATCGACAGTTCTGGAAGAATTTTTTCGCTCAAAGTGTTGGGATTCTTTAGGCTTATAAATAGATAGAGAATACCTTAGTAACTTTAGACTTGCGAATGACATATGACTTTAAGCATCATCAAATGATGACTTTGGTAAAATGCTAGCTGATTTGCAAAATGGTTGCAGGGCCGCGGGACTTGAAAAAAACACCCAAAAAAACTAAATTGAGGGGTAGTCTAACAAAAATAGATCATACTTGATAGTAAATTAATGGACTATGTCAATGACTACATTTATTTGGGGCAAGTGAAATCGCTAGAAAACAAAGGAGATAAAGAAATTGACAGACACCAATAGTTGTAAACAATTTTACTAACACAACAATATCATGGACACAAATCTTATCCGTCAATCAAGAAAGTATCTTTCCGGTGCAACTATCCTGCATGTCAAGACTTACGGTTCCCAAACATGGAGTTCGTTAGCCAAAACTGCGTATAAAGTGTCCAAAACACAAAGATCTATGGAAAGATCAATCCTAAAAATATCGAGGAGACAACGAGTTAGAAACAAAGTTTTCAGGGACATCACCGATTTTGGGACGTTGTTATTAAGGCGAAATAAAAAAAAACTGGCTCGAGTGACCAATAACCGCTGCACACTTAGATGAACGCAGGTGCACGAAGTGTCAGGTGTTTGTCTCCAGACAGCTGAAAAGTTGGAGGGATGACGTCATTCGTAGATGTACCAGATGTGAGAGAATTGCGGATACCGCAACATTGAAAACCTTGGCGAGGATTATATCCAAATGTTATGACTTTTGAAGAATCAATTTGTTAAATAAATTAAAACAAAGAAACATTGTATAAATGTATCCAAGACATAGGTATCTCCTATTCTTAAAAATTAATTAATTTTATATATTATGTACTTTTATACGTAATATATATTATTTTGATATCTACATAGATTTATAAAAGCTTTTTTTAAATAAAGAAACTTGCAGTTAATGCATTCGCATATGTTAAGCCTGTCACATACAGGGTGGCGCACCAACTGTGCTACAGTAAGAAATTCAAATAACTATTTTTTTTAATCAATGTATTTAATTTTTCTTATTGTATAGAAAATTTCATTTTATTTTATATAACTAATTATTTTTGAAGATGATATTATTTTTGAAGAGAGTGGAGTTACTGGATATTAATTTGTTTGGGAATTTCGTTGGAGCTCCGCTATAACCAGTCTGGCTGGTGTGCAGTTTCTCCATATTGCGGGAACCAAATTCTGTTTTTCTTCGGCGCAGTTCTGGTTAAAAAAAAACTCCTTCAACATCTTTAAATAACGGTCCCCATTGATAGTTGCTGTTACACAGATTTCTTCAAAGAAGTATGCACCTTGATGAAACTGCGCAAGTTTCGAGTCGAAATGCTTGGATTTGCCTGAATGCTACAGCCGCGATGGTGTCTTAAACCCGAACATAGGGATCTCGATGGTACGGTCTTCGTGCGATGCTTCCACATTCGGCAAACATGTTTACCAGCCTCATAATGGTCCATCTACTCGGCAGAGTGAAGCCAAACTCCAGCCTAAAAAACTTGATTGGAATAGAATTGGCAATTCCAAGTTAGTTTTTTATCAAAATAATGGATGCAAAAAAATTTAGGAATAATTATGTCTGTCAAATTTGTAGATTCACTTGAATCAATAGAGTATCATTCCTTCGATTAAAAAATTATGTTAACAAATATCTTAATACGCAATTTATCAATTTGACAAAATAAATGATAAATAAAACATCTAACAAACTACCTAGACCTACTCGTACCACCATCCACTTTGCACTCAACTCCTCGTTGGAAGCATATTTCCCATATTACAGTTCCAAACTTTGTACGTATTTCCTGATTCACTATATCTGTCTTTATTTAATCAGGAATAGACTATTCACAATTGAACAGGATATACGAATTAAAAAAAAACACACAATCATATATATTTCCATATACCTATCCTGATTTCATTTATTTCTCCATCCGCTTCCAATAAATGCTTCTGTGATCCGTGAGAGTTTCAGCCAAATATTTTCTTCCAAATAAGATTAATTTCCTGATTTTGTGTAGGGAAAAATTAAATAAATAAATAAAACATTCAGTGCTGCCTGTGCCTGTTTGTGTCTCACCAGTGTTTAAATGTTGAACTTGTGACTTTTCCACAGGCAATGGACAGTTATATTCTCTGCAAATTGTTTGTGCTCTATCTCAGGCCCCATGAGTTTATTTATCCAATTTGCAAAAAAAAAGTTCTCATTTTTGGTATTTTAACTACCTTACCCAGCCGCATCAACCCCAATACAACGTTCACGTTCAAAAGGAGAACGTAGCGCAAATATTTGCCTTCGATTTGAATTTCATCCCCCTCTTGGGGTACCTTCTCTATTCAGAATACCCCTTAGCTAGAAACGTATTTCCACATTGACGTTACGACAAAGAAGTCGGTAACGCCAACGAAGGCAATCATTTTTCAAGTATGTGCACAGAGCAGGACAAGGTCCCAACTTCCTTCGACGAAAATAATATTTCAGGGCTTCCTATCAAATTCACACAGGTTAAGTGTATAACCGCAGTACCTTCCCGTCGCCAACCACATATCATTCACCACTTTCGTGGTGAGCAAGAAGGAAAAAATAAATATGAGTTCCCCGTGTCGTCGTAATGAAAATTGCAACGATATCCTGAAATTGATTCCTTTAAGAGGATAAAATCATGCAAAAAAAGTAAGCGGGCGTGGCATGCGGTGAAGCGCTGTTGAGAGAATTCGCATAAAATTAAGGACGCGCACATGCACAAAATATAACAATGTCTTCGAAATTTGTCGTCGTAGGTTCTATGCATGGTTCTTATCCTCGCATTTGGCAGTGATTACCCAGAAGTGCATAAGTCAGGAGTCGGTATATTATTATCCGTTCATTTTGATGGTGCTGAACGAAGAGTGAAGGCAAACTAAAGGGGCTCTAGTGTGTTCTGTGTTTGAGAAAATTTGCAAGCGGCGAGATCCAATGCAAATTGTTTCGAAGTAAACTTTACTGAGCTTCCCTTCGTGTCAATTGGTGTTGTATATGTATACAGTTATCTGGTTGTGTCTATGGATATAGACCACAGGAAGCCATTAATCACTCGCTTGTTCACAAATCCGAACGAACATCAGGACGAAGTTGCTTAAAGGATTGCAGTTTCGCATGCAACCGCGCGCTAATTCGATAATACTGAAATGACGATAACAACTACGAAGACGACAACGACGACGGCATTGATGTGGTCAAAGTTCTTTCTCCTGAAGTGGCTTAAAGTGGCCGTATCCGGTTGTCTTATTCATTTGCATGTCCAAAACTTTAGACAGATTGCGGCGCATTGTCTTCGTAATTGCAATGGATTTACCACAGGTTTATTTCAGAGGTTGACTAAGTTGGAGTGCCTTTTAATTGAACGTGGTTATATCCTTTCAAATATTTGTTTGATTTGGGGCTTTCAATTTGTTTTATTTTTAAATGCATCCATTTTATTTTTGTTAAAAATTTTGAGGCTGGAATTATACCTGACTTCTCTGCCTTGAGTGGGCAATCCATAATTTCCATTTGTGTATCATTTTGTAATTAATAAAGCTTATTGAGGCAGTACCATATGCAAAATTTTTTCGGTAAAAAGAAAAGCACAATTAGATAATAAGTTGGCCTTTAATCAAAGTCATAATTTTGCACTAAAATCTACGGGCAAAAGGCAAACGATCCAAAAGAAAAAATCTTCGTTTCTGTTTTGGTAGACCTCTTGCAAGCCGGGAACTTCGCTTTTGGAAATTCTGACCATTGTAACTGTTTGTTTAAAAGAACAGTTTTGCCTACACCCGCAAAAAGCCGGACTTGAGGATTGTTATTGGACTTTGACAAATGAATCTCTGGAGCGATTCTTTTTCTTTGAGTTTATATTTTGAAGATGGCTGTGCCCTTGTTCAAGTTATTGTGACGCAAATAGTGTGGTTCGAAGGCTCTCCATACATTTTTCTTTAACGTAAGTAAGACAAACCTTAAACGTTAACAAAACACCCAAAATGCTTTCACATAAGTTTTCCTTCTATTTTTAAATTGTTGTAAAGCTGAAACTTTTAGTAAAATGCCTTTAGGCGCCCAAAATGGTTGAGAGTTAATATTTTTAAAACCAGCCCACTGACATTTAAGAAAAACCGTCGAAATATCAAAGTTTGAGTTAAGAAGCGGAAAGCCCTTAATACTTATGTGTTAATATTTAACAAAAAAAAAAGTTTAAAGAAGACGTCTTTGTAAACGAAAGTCCTTTTCTTCGCAAAGTGGATAGGTTAGATACTTTATACATATAAAGTTTTCTGCCATGCCTACTTTATGAGGAAAAGGAATAGTAAAATGTAATAAAAACATAGGGACGGGCTACAGTCCGCTTAGGCGAACTGTTGGATACCCTATTCTTATTCCTATCCCTCATAAGTGGGCGTGACAAAAGTCTAAGTATGGTTGAATTGTTAAGAACGCTCTACATATTTTGTTATACAACATTTAAAGGATTTTATCAAAAAAAACGCTCCCTAGCTCAAACTTGGGTGTTTCAATAAAATTGTTTTATTTAATTGTGGGCGTGTCGGTAGGCGGATTTAAAAAAAATTAACACATGAGCATAAAGGGCCACTAGAGGGTATATATTAAAAATTTCAGCTCCCTAGCTCACTTTGAATTTTCAAAAAAAAAAAATAATAATATTTGTGGGCGTGCCAGTGGGCGGATTTTGAAAATATTTACACATGAGCATAAAGGGTCCATAGAGAGCATATATTATAAATTTCAGCTCCCTAGCTCAAACTTTGGATTTTCAAAAAAATTGTTTTATTTATTTGTGGGCGTGTCAGTGGGCGGATTTTGAAATACATGAGCTTAAAGCGCCCCTAGAGAGTACATATTAAAAATTTCAGCTCCCTAGCTCAAACTTTGGTTTTTCAATAAAATTGTTTTATTTTTTGTGGGCGTGGCAGTGGGCGGATTTTGAAAATTTTATATCCCGAGCAGTTTTAGGGGTCATAGATCATATATAAAAAATTTCAGCTTCCTAGCTCAAAATTCGATTTTTTCCAAAATTTTGTTTTTTTGAGTTTGTGGGCGTCCGTCCGTCCCTCCGTCGGCAAAAATTAGGTCTTTAAACTGGGCCTAGAGAGCTGAAATTTTAACCATATACTCTCTAGGGTCCCGAAATAATCAAGTTTACGAATTTTTGAAATCCGCCCACAGACACGCCCACAAACTCAAAAAAACAAAATTTTGGAAAAACTCGAATTTTGATCTAGGAAGCTGAAATTTTGTATCTATGATCTATGGCTCCTATAACTGCTCGGAAGATAAAATTTTCATAATCCGCCCACTGACACGCCCACAATTAAATAAAACAAGTTTATTGAAAAACCAAAATTTGAGCTAGGGAGCTGAAATTTATAATGTTTACTCTCTAGGGGCCCTTTATTCTCATGTGTAAATATTTTAAAAATCCGCCTACTGACACGCCCACAATTTACAATTTTTTTTTTTTTTGAATATCCAAAGATTGAACTAGGGAGCTGAAATTTATATCATATACTCGCTAGTGGCCCTTTATGCTCATGTGATAATTTTTTTTTAAATCCGCTTACTGACACGCCCACAATTAAATAAAATAATTTTATTGAAAAACCAAAGTTTGAGCTAGGGAGCGTTTTTTTACAAAAGCTTAGTTTTTTTTGATAAAATCCTTTAAATGTTTTATAACAAAATAATAATAACAACCACTCTTAGACTTTTGTCACGCCCACTCATGAAGGATAGGAATAAGAATAGGGTATCCAACAGTTCGCCCAAGCGGACTGTAGCCCGTCCCTATGTTTTTTTATTAAGAGCATGTCCAAATATCATTTCTGAAAGTATTGAACATATAGTCGGGACAACCCTGTGTAAAAACATATCTTTTCATTCGAGAAAATATTTATTCAAATTTATATTTTATATAAAATCAAGGCAGCGAGGTACCTTTTCTACTTAACTAACTAATGTATTATTTATTTATTTATTTATTTTTATCAATAACAAATTAAAATTTAATTACTAACAACATTTATTTGAGAGCACTAGCAGCAGAGACTATCGGCTCTAACTAACTAAAGTAATTTAACTTATCTTAAGTGTTTTTATCGCTCATTATTTCACACAACGAGTGGTCACAAGCATAAGCCCATTTGCTTTCCGAGTCGCAGTCATCAGCGAACGCACAAGCCAGGGGAAGATCGACTGAGACTGTTAACCGTCAGTCAACTCCCGAAGGCAACCCTTCAGTTAAGCGCGCCCGGCCTCTCAAAGATATGCCATACCTGCATTATTTGGCTTAACCTGACTGGAAAACCAAGCGGATGTTACATAGATTAACGTACCTTCTTGGCAGATCGTGTTGAATACTTCCAAATCAACAAGCCTCCAACATTTGGAGGAATGCTTCTACATATCATAAATATGGTCTGCTCATTGCTCTAAAGGAGGCTATCAACAGATGAATACGACTAACGAATCAAGAGTTATCGGTTTCAAAATTGCGAAAAAAGATAAAAAAAAATCTCTTCGTATTGTTTGCCTACTAAGTGAGAGGAATATAACCAAAAAGTTTCATGACTCAATGGTAAGCGGCTGGGCTGCGCTTTGATGAGTGAGTCAGTAAAGACAAACTGTTTCATATACATTTACAGCCGTATAAATAAAAAAATACTTAATTTGCCTCCAATTCATAAATCAGCTAAAATGTGGATTCAAATTTGCGCTGGGAAATGGTGAGGCACAGTTTTTTGGTATACCCGTTCATCTTTTTCAATATAGTACCTAATTATTGAAATTATCACATCCGCATTGAAGGCATTGAATTCGTAGAGGTTCAGTACCAAATCCAAAATCTTGCATCGCCAAAATGCGTTTGAATACTTTTTTCATTAAAACTTTTTGTTGAGAAAAAATTGTGTGTGTGTTTTTCCCTTAGCTTTGTGTCTTACTACTCTCTGTTCAACACCAGCTTTCATATCAAACAAATAATATGAATTGAAATTTGGCCCTCATTTCACTTTCTCAAAGCGAAATAAGGCCAAATGCACAGATTTGTGAAAATGTATTGAGGTACATATTAATGTATTGTAGATTGCTCTTTAAATGATTTTATCGTGAAGGAAGCAAATCAATTTAAAAGAAATACTTTTGTTTTAAAGTACCTAGATACAAATAATGTACATTTTTCTTACTTTTGTAGTTTTTGTTATCTTCGACGTTCCATTTAAAATTCTTCACGCCACGCCACTGTGACATATTAAAGTATAGCGTAAGGGATACCGTAGTTTCCATGCATAAGGAAATTTTGACTTCAAACAAGCGTAGCATTCTTATTTGAAACGTGATTTTAATATGTTATACATTTATATATTGCTTAAGGAATTTAGTTTTTACTAAAAAAATATTTCTTCGAGTTGATGGTTTGCAATTAACAATTAAATGGATTATAGACAAAGTCTCTCAAAAACCACAGTAGTTGGCATCCCTGTACAGTGTTTGGAACTACAGTTGTTGGCACCCAAAAATCAAATAATAACTATATTTCCCTTTCATTTTGCTCTAGGAATTCTTTGACGACGCTTAAAACATTTTCCTTTCGCTTTGGAAAACCTTTAAGTTTACAAAGCTTTATCCAATTAACAATTGTTGCCTCCTCCTCTTTCGATTAAATTGGAGACGGGTTTCTTAAAAGTGGCACAAAGGCGAAATAGAATAGTTGATCTTGGTGTGCCGTAGAATTCCGAAGATCTCTTCTTTGAAAACTGTCCGCCTTTTATTGCCAAAAAGCTAGTTGTAGCCTTTTCTCATCATAACTTTTCTTGTGTTTAGGCATTTTCAATAATCTGAAACATATAACAGTTGTTGGCACCGTCAAAAGTACAGTCATTGGCATTGCCAACAACTGTAGTCCCATATAAACAAGTTATTGGCATTTGGCACCCCCTGGCAATAATTGAATCTTATCCTTTTATTATTTAATATACAAGCAGGTAATTGGAGTATTGAAACTTTCTTAATAATATTTTATATATTGCCATTTGAAATAGCTAAAGTTTTTATTCTTATTTCGCGAATTTCAGAAAAAAACATTACTTACCAAATTTTACGTCCTTATTAAAATTCACAAGATTTAACACTAAAAGAAATTGTACTGATAGGTCTTTGCGCTTTGATTTACGAATATCGACTAAAGAGAGCCTTTAATTTAGGAAATGCAGGAAAATGTTACAAATTTATTATATTTTTGGAAAACCAAAAATATTTGTTAAAAGAAGTAACTGGAACAGAGCAAATCGCTATTCAACAGAGAGGTGTCAACTACTGTATCCAAAAAAGGATGTCAACTACTGTATCCTTTATGCTATTCTTTGTAACAACAAGCATTAGCGGCAAGAGCTCCGGGTCGATTGTACCGAACGGCAAATTTTTGAGAAATCTAGCATGACAGGTTATTTAAACATTTTGTCAGACTTTCGATATAATATGTGGGGGAGTTAACAAATGTTTTGGCGTTGCTGGTCAGATATGCAACTGAGAACGAATCGGTGATTTTAAACAAAACATGAATGACATTTTAATTTTTTTACCGGAGAGACAAAAAACCCTATAATTATATTTTACGACGCGGCCACAGTGACAATTTCAACTTTAAAATCTGATTAGAGGTAGTTTCGCCAGTTGTAAACAATGTTTTCATAAATACTCTTAGATAGCATAGGAGGTTTTAAAAAAACTAACTTTATTTTTTATGTTGTTTTAATACCTAACGGTTTGTTGAGAGTCAACAAAATTTAAATACATACAGTTTTTAACCTCCAAAATCTCAACCCAAAGTTCCACCCATAGGCAGTGGAAAAACCTTATAAAATTGATTTTGAATAATCTGTTACTATGTTGTTTTAACAATCATCGATTCCTGTCGGTCAGCATTCCAATTGGCTTTTTTTAAAACATCAAACGTCTTTCACTCAATTCTCCAACTACGAAAGATGTATAATTTTTTTAACTTAAAAAATAAAGCCTTAATCGGTTTTTTTGCCTGCTGCAAAATCCAAAACCTTCAGCACAATAGACAACGTTATGTTCATTAATTTCTAATCCTTTTCTATTTTTTGCAACTGATAAACTACTGATCTTGACCCTTTTGCATAAAAAATAATTTATATCCCTGCCATCGCCTTAAGTGGGTATCTTAACTTCGTTGGAAATATATTACGCCATTAATTTTCCATCCGAAAATGGATGCCATTAACGTGTTATTTCAAATAACAAATGAACCATAAATATAATACTTTCACTTAAGGAGCACTTTTCAGATGTTTTCTATAGAAAAAAATTACTCCATTCATCTTTCTAGCCAATTGAGGTTTTTTTTTACAAAATAACAAAAACTCGTAACTTCACCTCATTCATTTTATCTTTACAGCGCTGCCGGTTAAATCCTGACCACTCCAATTGATTTTGATGTGAATGCCGCCACCTTTCATATTCATAGCCATTTGCATCTCTTACTAAGTTTGGCCCAATATCCGAGTTCCAATTCCCACATCATATTACCATTCATTTAAACAACCTAACTTTTGAAATTTACTGCTCGGGTCAGACAATAAAGGAGGCAGGTTAAGGCCGGTAACCGTATCTGGGTATACATTTCTAAAGGACATTTAATCAGAGCATGATTTTTCTCACATCATCATCCTATACCTCTTTCTCACTTCGGTTTTCCCTAGCCACATCTCCGGTCAAGGTAATTCCAAAAAGGTTGAAAACAATTTCAATACGATTGCCTTTTTCAGGGGTGCAAAAAGAAAGGGATATAACACCCTTCAACCCATTGTAGCTCTTTATTATTTATTATCATTTAATGCGCTTTGATTTAGGAACAAATTTAAATCACATTAAACTATATCCGAATCGCTGCAGCTGCAGTAAGTTTAACGCCGAATCGACGAAATGAACATGGCTTATTGCTGCATGGTGCGTGAATAAAAATAGGTAGCAATGAAGGCTTAATGAAGATAACTATTGAACAATAAATTGCTCAAAAATTTGGCGCAAACTCTAACAGGTTGGCTGTGCCCTGGGTGGGTCTGCTATTCAATAATGAATGGTCGACACACATTGATAAGCAAATAGACCACTTCTGGAGTACGGTGATTGGTATGCAATCGTAAATTTGGCATCCGAGCGTCATTGACATTGCGGTTCGCGTGTCGAATGAATCTAATAATGAGGGATGTCAAAAGCCGGTCTGTGGTGATTCAATGCGGCTTTTCAGGAGTATTTGTGTTTGGCTCACCCGCAGTGTAATTCTTGATTATTACTGAGTTGATATCCTGGCGAGTACCTTTGTTTAACCAGTTTTTTTTTTGAATGTTGTTGCAATAATTGTTTTTGACCGCATCAAACCGATTTCTATTGTGAAGCACATGCGATTACATTATTCATATACCTATATTTATTTATTCGAATTTTGGAACACGACTGTAGGTAACCATTGGATGAACTAAGAAGATGAATTATTTAATAGTGGCTTTGGGGAATGCAGTTAAGACATGTTGTGAAATAAGTTTAATTGTAAAAGCCAAGAGTAACAGTTTCGTAAGTCCATTGCGACGCCCAAACAACTTGGTACCAAAGTCTTTTCTTGACAACTGTATTCCTTCTGTGCAACTAGACAGGCCAAGTGCATAGAAAGTGGGTCAATAACTTTCTTTTTTTCGTTTGTAGCTTTGTAGTGTAAATATCACCAGACTTTAAGGTTAAGGAAGCTGATTCCTATTTTATTATTAGTGCTTCGGTCAGACATACGAAATACTAACAGATGACAGTTAATTAATAAACTTCAGAAAATATATAACTACGACAGCAGCAACATCAACCATTGATTCGTTAAGTATAGTTCGTCCAATGTCAAGAGATACAGCTTTACATGTAAAAAACTGTTTTTTTTTCTGGAGCCTTGTGTCTCTTGATATTGGACGGACTATAATTAAAATGGTTAACACGCCTATCAAAATGGCAAGTCCATTGGGGGATGAGCTTCCCTGTTCAAAAACGTGGTATGACTGATGATCTACGTCAGCAGCGTACCAATTATTGGCAAGATCTTACCCCATGCAGGCATTCAAAGAAGCTTCTCACGGTCTCGGTAAAGGTTTCAGTCCCCTCAATGAGCATCTAAAAACTATTAGAGTATGAAGCTCGGCCTATGTGAATTCTGCCTGCGGCGGAAGAAATAGCTTCGCATTTCATCAGCGAATGTCCTCCCTTTGTTAGAAGCAGGCTTAAAATCCTAGGTAAACACTTCTTCCATGAAGATAAACTCAATGCGGGTGGCAACGGTACAATAGTAGTGTATTCACTTACTGATTGAAAGTTCGTACGTTCAAACCCCGGCCGAGTTTATTACTTTTAGTCGAATACATGAAAACTAGATCTCCCTAAGCAACAACTGCACCTAAACACTTCTTTCCTATCTCTTTATTCTTTTTAATAGTAAGTAGCACCGAAAAGCATGCAATGAAATACGATATTGCCAGGTGCTTCTTGCTTACAAATGCTTGCGCTCTGTTCTTGCACTATAAGGGTACTGTAACATTTACAGAAAAACCCCTTTAGGGTAAGCAAATTATATAAAAAAAAAAGATGAGGAAAGTGTTATAAAGCTCAATAGTACCCTTTGTTTTGACAATGGCACTGGCAGGTTTTCCCATACAGACTCTAATGCTTTTTGTTAGCAAGAAGCGAACGGGCAGCTTTGCTGAAGTATCATGGATGGAACATTAGGTCAAAGTGCTTGTTGTCTGTTGATGATCCCATTTCAAATACAATACAAACTTAACTGCCCTTCGCCAAATAATTAACAACCTGCTTGTCATAAATTCTATTTGCAATATCCAAATGAAACTACATATTTACTAGCGATGCACTCGTATTGTTTACAAAAAAAACTTTGGCTTACAAATTTGATATCTAGTCGGAATCATGGCAATAATTTTACACTACCTTCCTCACTATTCTATACGCAGATTAGCTTTCAAAACTGACATTCATAACATCGGTACAGCAGATTTCTGTCCCCTGCTAAAGCTTGTATCAACAGTTGTTGACATAGGTAGCTTACTAATTCTGTTTTGTAGCTATTTTATTGCTTGACACGTTCTAAATAAAATATGAACAAGGCTAACATCTGAATGGCACTCGAGACGGAGGATACTCGAACATTATTTTTGTGTTATTTTCTTTCCTGGTGTGCTTTTATGAAAATTAAAACTTTTAAATGAATTAAAAACGAAATAGTTAAACTCGGATGAGTTTTGCACCCGGATAGAGGTTTGTTTGCATAAAAAGTATTAGCTAGAACAATTAGGAAATACAGGAGTACGGGGAATTCAATCAGACTTTGCCCGGTTTTGTGTATTTATTTCAATTTTATATTGAGATGTAGCTGGCTCGTTTGCTTAGAATTGTGAGACGCCGACAAATTATGACAGGTAAACCACGCTTCTCGCTCCCCACCTTAAGAGGATCCACTTTTAACCTCTCCAACAGCGCTAGCTATCTAGGACTTCAGTTGGACCAGAAGCTTAACTGGAAAGAAAAAATTAACGAACTTACAAAGAGAGCCAGGGTTGCCGTATACACCTGCAAAAGGGCAGTAGGCTCATCATTTGACCTACAACCGCATATAATGCATTGAATATACACGTCGGAAGTAAGGCCGACTCTTTTATATGGAGTACTTAGTCTGGGTTGCCGCCCTGAAGCAGAAAACCATTTTCATGAAAATGGAAAAAGCTTGTCTCGGTATCACAGAGGCACTGAGAACTTCTCCACCAGCGGTACTTCAAACCATGTTATATCTCCTTCCAATCTACATCATAGGTAAGTAAGCAAATGGCTGCCAGCTCAGCACTATTACTGAGGGACTCTCACCTATGGGGAGAGCAAGATACTGGCCGCGCCAACATCCTTAAGATGCACCACTATCTCCCGCATTTTACGGATCGACTGCCTACTGAAATGAACTTTGTTCTAGCTTTCAAACGCTCCATAACGGACAGAACAGACTTTTGCGATCAGCGACGGACGATGGACCGCGGAGCTTATTTAAAACGTTGCAGACTGGAGCGGGCGGGAACACGGAGAAATAAATTACTACGTCACCCAATTCCTAATTCCGGGTACTTAAATGCCTACAGGATAGAGAGTTTTCCATGCCAGTACGAAGACTCTGAAATGGACAGCGCCAATCATACATTCTTCGAATGCAACAGATGGGGAGCAGAGAGAAGAGGGCTGAAATATCGGGCATCACTCCAAAAAACATATCCGCAAAATATCAACGAGTGGGCAGAACTGAAACCGAGAACCTTATTTTATAGAAAAGGTACGCAAAACAAAAAGTAAGATGAAGACCCAAACACACCCTCGTAAGGCATAGACGTCGTAAGGCATAGACGTCTTGGGGCACAGAAGACAAGACGGGTCCTGGTATGGACCTAAAAACGGCACCACAATGATGTAATGCTAAGACCGGGTCCAGGGTGGTATTTATTGCAGTTTTTAGGAGACTTTAGTCCGCGACAGTCGGACACACCAAGTGGCTATGGCACTAACGATTTTGTTCGCCTTTGATTTTTTGAATACTTGGGGTGAGTGTTAGAAAATGGGGTTGAATTGATTTAAAAAAAAAATCTATTACCTGGTATTAACATTTCGAACAAATCTGCATACTTAGATTTTCGGAATGTTAATACCTATAGCAGTTTCTTAAAGTAGTTAGTAGTAGCAGTTTTCCGAGCGCCGAACTGATCAAGCTGTGGGGCGCTGAATACGGTCACAGATTCTCGAGAAGATTTTCTCTATATGAGTGCTGCAACCAAAAATCCACCCCTCCTTCAACCGCATCATCTTCTTCCTCACCCCGTATCCCATCTCCCATTAATCATCCCTATATGAAGTTTTTTGCTTTGTTTTTTGCTTTACCGCAATCCTTCGACATCGCACTAAAAGGACCACCATCCGGATTCTGAAAAACTTTGGAGATATTTCGGAGATCGACAGAACACCGGTACAAAAACCGAAACAATAATTGGCCCAAGGCAGGTAAACCCCCTCTCTACCTTCAGACTACGCACTCTCAATTCCGGAACCAGGTGCATCAGTAAACTTCCTTCTTCGGAAAGAAGATACAAATTTAGAAATTTTTTTTGTTAAATTTGCTTACAGTGAATTTTAAGTAAAACTAATACTTCTTTCAAACCTAACCTATACCTAGTAAAAACAATTTTGTTTTTTACTAATCTTTTAAAAATTATGTTAAACAACATTGCTTCAAACGGAGAACTGCATACTTTCATTGGGCGCAGTGGCTGAGTGGTTATGCATGGGCCTCAGGTTCAAAACACGCCGGGGCTCAGTTACACCTAAAATTTTGTACTAGCCCCACTTCTTGCGAAAGTCTGGGGCGGTGCTAGTAGGTAGAAGATTCAGCAGTTAGTTGTGTTGCAAAAGTGTGATATAAGAAAGATTAGTAACGCTGCCAGTTTACCTCATTCTATGGAAAATTTCAGAATAACAAAAATTCTTCCTGTTTGACATTTATTTTATTATAAGGTGCTAAATGATTTCTTTGCGAGAGGTGGTTATATGCAGAGTCCAATTTCTGGCACACATAAGTTACGCAGCAATTTTCAAACTCGTTTGCCATCCCGGCCTTTCGTACATCAAATTTTAAAAGCTCTTACTCAATAATATCCAGGAAGTTGTTTAACAGACTCCCTGCTGATATACGAATCAAAAGAACCATTTTCTCCTTTTTAAGTAAAGTAAAATCTTGGCTTCTTGGTTTCGATATCAATGAAGTTGAAGTTTTGCTGCGCTATATTGTTTGTTTCGCTTTATTGTTTTTTTTATATTAAAGATGACAGAGTTACTTGCTTTAAATGTTAAAATGTTTTTTTTTTTAATTGCTCTTTGTCTTTCAAATTCCATTCAAATGTTTTGCCATCTCACTGTAGCCTTACATTTTTTATTCATTTCTTTTTATTATTTTTTTGTTCTCTCTTTTTATTTTTAATTGCTCAGTGCTCACCCGATAAAACAAAAGCTATTGGTTTAAAGTGACATTATCTTTGTTTCTTAATTAATAAAAATGTCACTTTCTTTTCCATTACTTGCTATTATATGGGTTAATTAAATATGTTTTTGCAAACAATTTTTAGATTCATAGGTTGAAGAATAATGAATAAATAAAAAAAAAATAACTTCGCGCACGCAAATGGTTTGGAAGCTAAGTTTGAGTTCCTGAATGTCCTTATATTTTTATTTTATATTTTAAAAGCTTCTTCATAGACTCTTATATCTCAGGTTAAAGGTACCTCGTCGTATACAATATTTCCCACCCCCCTAAAGTCTTACTACGCGAAAGAATGCAGAATAACCGCCAAACCCTTAGCAAGCTAATTATTATTAATCTTAATGGTGCCACGGTTGAATTAAGGCCCACGCAGCTGTTGCTTTGATTTAATGTTATATAACACTGGCCTGCGGGACACTATTAAATAACTCAAAGAAATTATTTCATTACGACAGAAACGTATGAATCCCTTGTGGCTTGACGACACACAGTCTCACGAAATGCAGATAGGTAATATATTATCGGTGATACATTGTGCAAACTTGGTCTCTTTTGTATGGTCTTCAGGGACAAAGATACTCGTCGGAAATCTGTGTCTTGATTTTAACTTACAGCACCATAACTATTCTTACTCCTGATGTTGAATTGATGTCACATTTACATAGCTTTTTATCTTTTTAAGGTCCTTAAAATTCACTGAACTAAAATGGGCCATAAAAAGCAAAGAACTAAAATGTTTTGTGTATCCGCGTGTAAATAACGTATTCGTATTATTACGGCCACACCATACTCGTAGGTAGTCACTGCTTAGTTGAGATAGGTCAATGGCATATAAAACAAAATATAACGGCTTGTTGCAATTTATCCTTGGAAAGTGCAGTGACAGTCATCGTCGTCTTTTTCCTTTTCCTTTTAATCTCCACATCAGCATCGTCATACTCGCATTCATACTACATTTTTTGTGATAAAGTGACTATACGCTTGCACACATTCGGTGTCGGTATGTGTTCTTTGTTTAAACGAATAATTAAAAGACTTTCATCATCCTCTCCTCATCATCATCATCATCATCATCATCATCATCATCATCATCATCATCATCATCATCATCATCATCATCATCATCATCATCATCATCACCATCATCATCATCATCATCATCATCATCATCATCATCATCATCATCATCATCATCATCATCAGTGATCTACGTATAGTGAATAAACCAAAATGAGGTTTACATACATTGTACTTGTACGTTCATGTAACTATGTTTTACTATGTTTTGTTTAATGCAGTGGAAACAGCATTTGTCTTGTACACTGAATTATTTCCTCCTCTGGTTTATGGGTTAAATAACCCAACAGGCAGTGCTGGCGTCTGCTGGAGTTAGCTTAATCATACCTTAGCCACAGGATATCCCAATTTTAGCACATAGTTTGCTGTATAAAGATTATAATGATGTTCTCAGAACTGGCATACTAAAATTTAACAAGCTTCGTTTGTTATTATCTACGTACGTAAATTTAAGGTGGCTATTTAAGGGTAATTAATTATAGTCGCTTTTTTAAACAGTATGTATTCTGTTTCTTGATTTTGCGATAGTTCTTTTGGTAACTGTGACTACTGACTACATTTATTAATTTCATAAGGTTGGTAGAATTGATTCAAAATAATCACAAGCCATTTTTTTTTATCAACTTACGGCTTACAGCTGAGATGTCTAGTCAGAATGAGGGATACCCAACGTTCCCAACTATCCTGTTTTATCATGCAAAATCCGGCCTCCTGTATTTTCATAGGAAAGGCCTGTAAGACGCAACGTCTAAAAATTAATTTAAACATTATACCTGCACTCTGCATATTCAAGAATCACTGAATTCAGTATTATTTTGTGTGTTTTTCTTTAACTTCATTAACCACACTTACTTTGTCGTTGTTGTTAACCAATGGAACTAAGAAAAAGTCCCTATCACAAAGTGATGGATTGAAGTTTTCAATCATTTAGAAACCGAAAGCTGTGACTCGAAGGAAATCACGAGTACTGTCAAGTTTATTTTACGAGTATGTCTTCCGGGTTCGACAGCTCCTGTTGAAAGACCTTTTTTGAGTAATGGATAAAAGGTGGAAGGAGGAAACATTTAAATTTGAAACTTTTAAAAGTTTTAACTAAAAAAATAATTTTTAAAATGACGTGCCTGGAATTGTGTCACTGGTTGATAACAGAACCCGAAGTGTTTAGAAAAATGCAAAATAGTACAATATATTCAGAGGACATTAAGGACTAATCTATCTTAAATATATTTTTTTATTTTTTTTTATAATTAGCACTAAAGGGATTTTTTATTTGTCTGTAATTGATACAGTACCCTTATAGTGTTGCCACATCGCAGGCATTTTCGTTGCTGCAAGCAGCACCCAGATTCATTGCCTGTTTTTGGGTGCTGCTTACTACTGAAAGAATAGGAGGATAGGAAAGAAGTTTTAGGTGCGATAGGGTTTTTTTTATCTCCACAGGTGGCGCCTTAATTGCTTAAGGGAGATTTGATTTGTTGTGTGTATTCAATTTTACAAAGCATGGCTCTGGTCGGGATTCGAACACACGACCTGACAATCACTTTGCGAATACACTACCATCGCACCATTGCCACCTGCTAATTAAAAATAAAAGCCAAATTTTCTGTATCCTTTAAAAATCTTGGGGCCAAATCACGTTAGACGATGATCGTTTGACGTTATGGTATATCTATAGAGATAAACAGATACTGGTATGGCTGGAACGATGTCGTTCGATCGTTTTCATTTTACGTCATCTGACCCCTGATTTTTTAGGAAAAAAAACCCTAGAATCCGCTGATGTCGTCGTGGCTATTCCGAAATCATTCATACTAATTCGCTTACAATGAATCGATAGTAGAAAGGAAAATTAATTTGAAAGTAAAAATATAGAAAAAGTGTACGGTTACAACGCCGTCTATACATAGTTGAGTAGGAGTATGATTCCAACTGGATTCGTACCAGATTTCTTAGTTGGAGTCTAATGCGATTGACGATAGACGACACGATGATGGAATAGTTCAGTAAAACAAACTGATGACGGTCTCGTTCACTAACATCGCTATGACGATATTCGTGTGAAAAGTTACGTGAAGAAACCTGTCTCGAAACCTGATAAAGCGTTAAAAAAAGAATCTTCAAGATATTCAATTGATGGCCTCCATCACAATTTTGGACGTTATTACAGCAGCTCCGTATAAATTTATGAGGTGACACCAATCGCAAAGTTTTCTGCAGATTGTCTGCATCCGTCATTGCTGGAAACATACGTTTCGTTTACATGGTGATCCTTTTCTGATAAGAGAGCCCGCTTTTCCATAACCCTGATTAGTCTAGAAACCAGAGAAAGCGTTAAATGATAAAACATCCAAACTATTCAACTGAAGGATGGCCTCCATCATTTTTGTGCAGGTAATTTGAGCAGTACCATATAGATTTATGAGGTGATACCAATTGCAAAGTTTTCTGCTTGAGCAAAAGTTAGGCAAACAACAACCCAAGACTGCAGACTGTCTGCAACCATCACATTACTGTTTCATTTCAGTCGAATAGGATGGGAAAATCAAAAACCGATGGCCAGGTATGGTGTCAAAACGAGCTCCGAACGCAGCACTACCGCTGCCTTGCGACTAAGCAGCACCCAGACGATAAAGAGCTTTTCTATTCTGTCTTTCAGTCCCGAACAGTATCTATAGGACCAACTTAAATATTATATCTACAACTAATTATGATATTGATCAACTGATTCTTTCGTTGACGATAAATGGAAATATTGAATTATTTATCATTATTAACTATATACCTCCAAGGAGTTCTTGTGAATGTTATAATATATTTCTCCAAAATTGTAAAACTATTCTCGAAAACCGTAATCCATCGCAACATATTATCTGTATCGGTGACTTTAATCTAGGAAATATTAAGTGGTTTTTTGATTCAGATGAAAATTATTTAGTTCCATTTGATGTAACTTCTGAAATTGAGATTAATTTAATTGACTTCTTTAGCCAGTTTGATTTGATTTAAATCAATTATAATTTTAACAGCTTAGGTCGAATTCTTGACCATAATTTTGTGGATAAGGAATTTAATATATATGTTGAAAAATCTGATACTCCTATTGTTAATAACTCTATACATCATATTGCATTAGAAGGGAACTTATGTTTTTATACTTATATGAAAAATGTTCAAAATGATAATACTTTTGTACCTAATTATAATAAGGCTAACTTTGATGCAATGAATGATTACTTTGTATCTATTCCGTGGAAATCGCTTTTATCCAAAACAGAATTAAATAACGCTAATGATACTCTACTATCTATTATCAATAGATAGATTATCAGTACATAGATTTGTTCCAAATAAAAAAGCCAAATCTAGGAGTAATCCTTCATGGTACAAGCATTTGACAATTCAGAGAGGATTTGATACACTCAATAAGTTTTTATATCGGGCTTACTTATTCTCTATTGAGTCAAATATTAAATATAACAGTGACAATTTTTGGAAATATATTAATACTAAGCGTAAAAGCAATGGGTATCCAAGCTGTATGAAGTATTTGGACAAATCAACGAGTGATGTGCAAGAAATTTGTAACTTCTTTGCTCTTTATTTTCAGTCTGTCTACTCCACAAACACTCCATTGAATGTAAATTCCCCTAAAGTTTCTACCATGGTTAATATTGGGTCTATGATCTTGTCAACGTCTGAAGTAGAATCAGCCTTATTAGGTTTAGATACCAACAATAAGGGAGGTCCTGATGGGATCCCACGAATTTTATTGCTCAAATGTGCGTCTTCTTTAGCCATTCCGTTATCGACTATTTTCAACCTATCGCTTACAAAAGGTGAATTTTTAGATTGTTGGAAATTGTCTTATAGAACACCTATTTTTAAATCTGAATCTAAACAAGAAACAACTAATTATAGACCAATCTGCAAAATATCTGCTCTTCCTAAATTATTTGAGAAAATAGTTTGTGACAAGCTTACTTTTCAATTAAAAGATTTTATATCCGATTTCCAACACGGCTTTATCTCTGGAAGATCTATGTCCACTAATCTCACATTAATGACGAATTATATCGTTAATAATTTTGAATCTTATCGTCAAACTGATATAATTTTCACTGATTTTGCAAAAGCATTTGACCGTGTTAATCATTATATTCTTTTACACAAACTGTCGGAACTAGGTTTTCATTCCAATTTTCTTGATTGGATGAAATCTTATTTAACATCGAGAGTTCAAATGGTTAAGATTGACGATCATCATTCTAATCAAATATTGGTTCCATCCGGTGTCCCTCAGGGTAGCCATTTAGGCCCATTATTGTTCCTGCTTTTTGTTAACGATATTCCTAAATTCTTTAAAAATTCTCAGTGTCTTCTTTTTGCAGACGACCTTAAACTATATCGTAGCATAAAATGCTTGGATGATTGTGTTTTGTTAAATGATGACTTGAATAAACTGGCAGAATGGTGTAATATAAACCTCCTACATATTAATATTTCAAAATGCCAATTCATGTCTAGTTTTCGAAAAATCTCTCCGATATTGTACGATTATCATATTGATAGTTCTTCTTGGGATAGAGTAGCACAAAAGAAAGATTTAGGTGTTATCCCTGATACTAAACTCTCTTTTCTTCCTCATATCGACTAAATTATAAACAAATCCAACCAAATGTTAGGATTCATCAAAAGAAATAATAAGGAATTTACAGATCAGTTGTTGTTTGCCTCCCGTCGCGTGCGGACGCGTTGCCTCTTTTAAACGCAATTTCGGTGCCACTAAACCGTCAAACATAATACCTACCGGCTCGCCAATACGTTTCGCGAAAAAAAAATACAACATCGCGTGTGTGTGAAAAAAGAAAAAAAAATCCACATAGAGCCAGTGCCGGTGGCCGGTGGCAGTGATAACGAAAAAAGCGAAAAAAAAGCAACAGCGTAGGGTCTTCCTTCCGTCCCCCATCCCACTTCATCACTGTTGCTCTTTCTTGACTATTGCATGTGTCGATCGATTATCGTTTGTGCACTTGCAATGTTTGGGTAAAGGCAGCATCGGGCGAATAGCGGGTCGTGAGTTGTTGATTCTGTTAGTGGACCAAACAAATTACCGTACGGGCATAACACCTGCGGTAGATTGTTTTGCAAATCTAACGTATATTTTCAATTCACGGCCTATGCTTAGTAAGCGTCGGAGTTGTGTTTTTTTTATGTTTGTTTTTTATAATGTGTAGGAATTTCGTTGTGGATATCAGCAACATTCGTGGGTTGAGAAAGAATTTTTTTTCATTATACGCCCATGTTTTTCACAACAAACCAGCTGTTTTGGCACTTAGTGAAACCCAGGTTAGCGTTGGCTCTGATTTATCAGAGTTTAGTCTACCTGGGTACAACTTAGTGCCTTTATTCTTTGCCCATCGCGGTATCGCCGTTTATATACGTAGTGACGTAGCCTACCAACTTCAGCCTCAATATGGCCAATGTGCCAACCCAGAATTTAATTTCATTTGGATAAAACTCCATGTCCGTAGGCAATTAATACACTACTGTTTTATTTACAGAAGCCCCAACTTGGACAGACATTCAACTTATAATGAGTTTGATGCCCTGTCCGATTCCATTACAAGAATTGTGACCCTTCATCCTTGTTCTGAAATCGTTATTGCGGGCGATTTCAATATACACAATTCAGGCTGGCTTCGACATTCTGGTCAGACAACACCCGAAGGAAGGTACGTCGAGATCTTTGCTGAGGTAAATAACCTGACTCAGCTTGTAAATGAGCCGACACGAATACCGGACATTAGCAGCCAAACTGCCAACACATTGGACTTGTTTCTTACCTCTCACCCTGATAAATACGCTTTGAACGTATTATCGCCTCTAGGTTCGTCAGACCATTGCATCATATCAGCAAATTTCTCGTACTCCAACCACATAGTTAAAGAACAAACTCCTAAAAGAACCGTATGGCAATACGAGAAAGCCAATTGGGAAAAATTAAACGGTTTCTTTAAGAGTTTTAACTGGTCGCTGTGCTTCCTCGACAGCGACGTGGATGCTGCTGCTGATATGGTCACAAACACAATTCACCTGGGTATGAAGACTTTTATCCCTAACAGTATTAAAAGTATCAAACCCAAGGTTAACGCGTGGTGTGACTCGAGCTGCAAAGAGGCTATCAGGTTAAAAGAGGTAAGTTTTCGGCTATTCAAAGCCAACCCATCTGAGGAAAGCCGTAAAAAGTTTAAACGAGCCAGAAATGACTGCAATGCCCACATTAATCGTGTCAAATTCTCCTATGACCAAAAGTTGAGGCAAAAAATACTACAAAGTCCCACTGGTAGTAAAAACTTTTGGTCATTTGTTAAAAACATCAAGAATTCGGCCTCGTCATCTATCCCGACACTCATTTACAACGATATTCCAGCTGTCAGCTCTACAGATAAGGCCAATCTGCTTGCTGCTCACTTTGCAGTCAGCTCAACGCTCCCAGATTGTGCTTTGTCTCCCCCTGTACTCGAGCGCGTAGAATTCTCTATGGGACCAATCCACTTTCGCACTCGTACAGTGGCTAGAGTACTTCAAGATCTTGACGTTCACAAATCCGCTGGTCCAGATGGTATTTCCCCTATCGTTCTGAAGAGGTGTTCTTCTTCGCTGGCAAAACCATTGCGTAAGCTTTTCCATCTGTCCTATTCTTCAGGACTCTTCCCGGGAAGATGGAAAACAGCATTTGTCCAGCCTGTACCAAAAAAAGGCGAATCTTCTTCTCCCTCCTCCTACCGACCAATTGCACTTACGTCCCTTCTTTCTAAGGTCATGGAAACGCTGATAAACCGTCAGCTAATGAAATATCTTGAATTGCGAAAACTTCTTAATGACCGGCAGTATGGTTTTCGCAGCAACAAGTCCACTGGTGATTTGATGACATATCTAACCGAAAAGTGGAACCAATCTCTTCACCAAGGTGGTGAAAGTAAGATCGTTGCGCTTGATATTTCAAAAGCATTTGACAGAGTTTGGCACCAAGCTCTCTTGTCGAAAATGCGTGCATTTGGAATCGATGATACTCTTCTTCAATGGATTAGAAATTACCTTTCGGACCGTTCAATTCAAGTTGTTTTGGACGGCTTCAAGTCTGCAACTCACCAAATAAATGCTGGTGTCCCCCAAGGCTCTGTTCTGTCCCCGACTCTCTTTCTCATTTTTATAAATGATCTACTGTCTGTTACTTCTAATCCAATCCATTCCTTTGCTGATGACAGTACCCTCAGCTTCTCATATTCGTTTCTTGGGTCACGCCCCTCATCTTCGGGTGTGGAACTGGAACGGCAACGTATGTTAAGCTCATTAAATTCCGATCTTAACAGCATAACTCAGTGGGGTAAAACCAATAGAGTGGAATTTAATGCTTCCAAAACTCAATGCTGTCTCCTGTCATTAAAGCAAAACCCACACACACTGCCATTATCTATGAATGGCACTTACATCGCTGAAACCGAAAGACTTTCCATTCTCGGTATGTGTGTTAATGACAACCTTCGTTGGAATGACCACATATTCGATGTCGCCAAGAACGCCGCGAAATGTCTAGGCTTCCTTAAACGTTGTAAGAAATATTTCACCCCTTCTGATCTGGCTACAATTTATAAGGCGTTTATTCGCCCGAAACTCGAGTACAACGCTCATATCTGGTCCGGTGCACCAATAACTTATTTGGAGCTACTTGACAGGATCCAAAAACGCGCGATAAAACTCATTGGCGACCGAGACATCGCGAGATCGATTGACTCTCTTAGTCATCGTCGTAATGTCTCCTGCCTGTCGTTATTTTATCGTTATTTCCACCATAAGTGCTCAAACGAAATAGCCAGTTGCATTCCTCCCCTTGAACATTTCAACCGCAATACCCGCCATGCAGGGAATGCTCATCAGTTCACCCTCAAGCCTGTGTTCGGACGTACAGTGAAGTTCAAAGAATCTTTCCTCAGCCGTACAACACGAATGTGGAATGCTCTTCCCCGCTCCATTTTTCCTACACATTATAACCTACAGACATTCAAAACCAACGTGCATCGGCATCTCTCCTTTTCCTCTCACCCTAATTTCCTTAACGCCGGCGCTGTGTAGCTAATACATTATAAGGGTCCCAACAAATCCCTTTAGTGCGCGCTAATTATAAAAAAAAAAAAAAAAAAAAAAATCCGTACACTATAAAGACTCTTTTTATACCCTATTCTAGGGGTATATTAATTTTGACGCATAGTTTGTAACATACCTTAATATTGCCCGGAGACCCCTAAAAGTTACTATATTTATGATCAGCATCGATAGTAATGTCGATCTAGCCATGTCCGTCCGTCCGTCCGTCCGTCCGTCCGTCGGCAAAAATTAGGCCTTTAAACTGGACCTAGAGAGCTGAAATTTTAACCATATACTCTCTAGGGTCCCGAAATAATCAAGTTTAAGAATTTTTGAAATCCGCCCACAGACACGCCCACAAACTCAAAAAAACAAAATTTTGGAAAAAATCGAATTTTGAGCTAGAGAGCTGAAATTTTTTATATATGATCTATGGCCCATAAAACTGATTGGGACATAAAATTTTCAAAATCCGCCCACTGACACGCCCACAATTAAATAAAACAAATTTTGGGAAAAATTGAATTTTGAGCTAGAAAGCTGAAATTTTTAATATATGATCTTTGGCCCATAAAACTGCTTGGGACATAAAATTTTCAAAATCCGCCCACTGACACGCCCACAATTAAATAAAATATTTTTTTTGAAAAACCAAAATTTGAGCTAGGGAGCTGAAATTTTTAATATATACTCTCTAGGGGCCCTTTATGCTCATGCGTAAATATTTTCAAAATCCGCCTACTGACACGCCCACAATTTTTTTATTTTTATTTTTGAAAGTCCAAAGTTTGAGCTAGGGAGCTGAAATTTATAGTATATACTCTCTAGGTGCCCTTTATGCTCATACTTAAATTTTTTTTAAATCCGCCTACTGACACGCCCACAATTAAATAAAACAATTTTATTGAAAAACCAAAGTTTGAGCTAGGGAGCGTTTTTATTTACAAAAGCTTAGTTTTTTCGATAAAATCCTTTAAATTTTTGTCACGCCCACTTATGAGATATAGGAATAAGAATAGGGTATCCAACAGTTCGCCCAAGCGGACTGTAGCCCGCCCCTATGTTTATACCCTATTCTAAGGGTATATTATTTTTGACGCATAGTTTGTAACATACCTTAATATTGCCCGTAGACCCCTAAAAGTTACTATATTCATGATCAGCATCGATAGTAATGTCGATCTAGCCATGTCTGTCCGTCCGTCCGTCCGTCCGTCCGTCTGTCGGCAAAAATTATGCCTTTAAACTGGACCTAGAGAGCTGAAATTTTAACCATATACTCTCTACGTTCCCGAAATAATCAAGTTTACGAATTTTTGAAATCCACCCACAAACTCAAAAAAAAAAAAAATTTTGGAAGTAATCGAATTTTGAGCTAGAAAGCTGAAATTTTTTATATATGATGTATGACTCCTAAAACTGCTCGTAATAAAATAAATTTCAAAATCCGCCCACTCACACGCCCACATATAAATAAAACAATTTTTTTGAAAATCCAAAGTTTGAGCTAGGGAGCTGAAATTAATAATATTTACTCTCTATGGGAACTTTATGCTCATGTGTAAATATTTTCAAAATCCACCCACTGACACGCCCACAATTGTTTTTTTTTTTTGAAAATTTTAAGTTTGAGCTAGGGAGCTGAAATTTATAATATATACTCTCTAGGGGCCCTTTATTCTCATGTGTTAGTTTTTTTTAAATCCGCCTACTGACACGATCACAATTAAATAAAACAATTTTATTGAAACACCCAAGTTTGAGCTAGGGAGCGTTTTTTTTTGATAAATTCCTTTAAATGTTATATAACAAAATATGTAGAGCGTTCTTAACAATTCAACCATACTTAGACTTGGGACATAAAATTTTCAAAATCCGCCCACTGACACGCCCACAATTAAATAAAATATTTTTTTTGAAAAACCAAAATTTGAGCTAGGGAGCTGAAATTTTTAATATATACTCTCTAGGGGCCCTTTATGCTCATGCGTAAATATTTTCAAAATCCGCCTACTGACACGCCCACAATTTTTTTATTTTTATTTTTGAAAGTCCAAAGTTTGAGCTAGGGAGCTGAAATTTATAGTATATACTCTCTAGGTGCCCTTTATGCTCATACTTAAATTTTTTTTAAATCCGCCTACTGACACGCCCACAATTAAATAAAACAATTTTATTGAAAAACCAAAGTTTGAGCTAGGGAGCGTTTTTATTTACAAAAGCTTAGTTTTTTCGATAAAATCCTTTAAATTTTTGTCACGCCCACTTATGAGATATAGGAATAAGAATAGGGTATCCAACAGTTCGCCCAAGCGGACTGTAGCCCGCCCCTATGTTTATACCCTATTCTAAGGGTATATTAATTTTGACGCATAGTTTGTAACATACCTTAATATTGCCCGTAGACCCCTAAAAGTTACTATATTCATGATCAGCATCGATAGTAATGTCGATCTAGCCATGTCTGTCCGTCCGTCCGTCCGTCCGTCCGTCTGTCGGCAAAAATTATGCCTTTAAACTGGACCTAGAGAGCTGAAATTTTAACCATATACTCTCTACGTTCCCGAAATAATCAAGTTTACGAATTTTTGAAATCCACCCACAAACTCAAAAAAAAAATAAAATTTTGGAAGTAATCGAATTTTGAGCTAGAAAGCTGAAATTTTTTATATATGATGTATGACTCCTAAAACTGCTCGTAATAAAATAAATTTCAAAATCCGCCCACTCACACGCCCACATATAAATAAAACAATTTTTTTGAAAATCCAAAGTTTGAGCTAGGGAGCTGAAATTAATAATATATACTCTCTATGGGAACTTTATGCTCATGTGTAAATATTTTCAAAATCCACCCACTGACACGCCCACAATTGTTTTTTTTTTTTGAAAATTTTAAATTTGAGCTAGGGAGCTGAAATTTATAATATATACTCTCTAGGGGCCCTTTATTCTCATGTGTTAGTTTTTTTTAAATCCGCCTACTGACACGATCACAATTAAATAAAACAATTTTATTGAAACACCCAAGTTTGAGCTAGGGAGCGTTTTTTTTTGATAAATTCCTTTAAATGTTATATAACAAAATATGTAGAGCGTTCTTAACAATTCAACCATACTTAGACTTGGGACATAAAATTTTCAAAATCCGCCCACTGACACGCCCACAATTAAATAAAATATTTTTTTTGAAAAACCAAAATTTGAGCTAGGGAGCTGAAATTTTTAATATATACTCTCTAGGGGCCCTTTATGCTCATGCGTAAATATTTTCAAAATCCGCCTACTGACACGCCCACAATTTTTTTATTTTTATTTTTGAAAGTCCAAAGTTTGAGCTAGGGAGCTGAAATTTATAGTATATACTCTCTAGGTGCCCTTTATGCTCATACTTAAATTTTTTTTAAATCCGCCTACTGACACGCCCACAATTAAATAAAACAATTTTATTGAAAAACCAAAGTTTGAGCTAGGGAGCGTTTTTATTTACAAAAGCTTAGTTTTTTCGATAAAATCCTTTAAATTTTTGTCACGCCCACTTATGAGATATAGGAATAAGAATAGGGTATCCAACAGTTCGCCCAAGCGGACTGTAGCCCGCCCCTATGTTTATACCCTATTCTAAGGGTATATTAATTTTGACGCATAGTTTGTAACATACCTTAATATTGCCCGTAGACCCCTAAAAGTTACTATATTCATGATCAGCATCGATAGTAATGTCGATCTAGCCATGTCTGTCCGTCCGTCCGTCCGTCCGTCCGTCTGTCGGCAAAAATTATGCCTTTAAACTGGACCTAGAGAGCTGAAATTTTAACCATATACTCTCTACGTTCCCGAAATAATCAAGTTTACGAATTTTTGAAATCCACCCACAAACTCAAAAAAAAAATAAAATTTTGGAAGTAATCGAATTTTGAGCTAGAAAGCTGAAATTTTTTATATATGATGTATGACTCCTAAAACTGCTCGTAATAAAATAAATTTCAAAATCCGCCCACTCACACGCCCACATATAAATAAAACAATTTTTTTGAAAATCCAAAGTTTGAGCTAGGGAGCTGAAATTAATAATATATACTCTCTATGGGAACTTTATGCTCATGTGTAAATATTTTCAAAATCCACCCACTGACACGCCCACAATTGTTTTTTTTTTTTGAAAATTTTAAATTTGAGCTAGGGAGCTGAAATTTATAATATATACTCTCTAGGGGCCCTTTATTCTCATGTGTTAGTTTTTTTTAAATCCGCCTACTGACACGATCACAATTAAATAAAACAATTTTATTGAAACACCCAAGTTTGAGCTAGGGAGCGTTTTTTTTTGATAAATTGCTTTAAATGTTATATAACAAAATATGTAGAGCGTTCTTAACAATTCAACCATACTTAGACTTTTGTCACGCTCACTTATGAGGGATAGGAATAAGAATAGGGTATCCAACAGTTCGCCCAAGCGGACTGTAGCCCGTCCCTATGTTTATCTCTCTCGTTCGTTCTTTGCTTGAATACTGCAACACAGTTTGGAACCCTTACTACTATAACTCGTGTGTAAGAATCGAAAAAATCCAAACAAATATTTCAAGATTTATGTTTTATAAACTTCATTGGGGTACTGTTATCCCATCTTATGATACAATATGTATCTTATTTGGAATGCAGAGCTTGGCAAATCGACGTGCTTATTTTCCGATAATGTTCATTAAAGATATACTTACTTATCATATTAAATGTGCTCAACTTCTAGCACTAATTTCTATTTGTGTACCCACTCATAATTACAGAGATTATGTTATCTTTTACGAATAATTTCATAGATCTAACTATGGTCGTAATGAACCAGTTTCTCGTTGCATCAGAGAAGCAAATTCAGTCAGCAGTAGGTTAGACTTTTTCAGAATTTGCACTAGAGATACCTTTAAGATTTATGTTTTGAATGTACTTAGAACTTGAAGTTCGGATATATTTTTATATTAGCTTTAGTGAATAATTGTTATCTACTACTCTATTGGAGAACTTGTTCTTTGATTGATGAATTGATGAAATAAAATAAAAAATAAAATAAAATAAAAAACAGAGCGGATTATCCAATGAAGCAGTGGCGATTTGTCTCATTGCATCTGTAATGCATAAACAAGCAAGGTGTTATAGTGACATATCTATTGATGGTTCAGAGCTTATATACGGCACTCACCTTCAACTATGCGAAGCTCTGATTCCGTTCAATCAAAGAGAGTTGGTAAAAGCAGGGTAGGTACCATTTTCTATTATTTCTTCTCACCGAGGAGTCGACCAAAAGGTTAGGCCCTGTGTAAATCCTTTGACAGCATCCACAGTTGGGACGCAACTGCCTCTACTTTTCTACTCATAAGCTTTTCCAATATCTATTCCTCAAGAAAGAGTTTGATGGTCTTCAAAGTCCAGACAGATTCGATTCTGTGCAAAGTTTAGCTGTCAAATGCAGGTGCACAGAACATGCGATCAAGCGCCTTCCGCACAATGCCGTCTCAGTGGACTTACTTTTCAGAACCTACCTCATTTATTTTCGCTACATAATGATGATGATGCGAAGCTCCCCATAGCATGAAATGGAAATTCACCATGCCTTTCACATTTCATTTTATTTCGTAACAATCTTTTCAAAAAAGTCAGTGACCGCACATTTTACAATTCAGAGATTTGATACATTATCTTTCTACTGAAACATTTTCTTGTATGGCAAACAATAAATAACTATGAATGATCGGAAAAGTTTATCGAAGGAAAATACGAAAAAAAAACCTTCATTTGACAAAAAAAAAAGAAAAAATAAAAATAAAATAACAATAACAAATAAATAAATATATAAATAAATAAATAAATACAAAAGTAAATTAACAAATAAATAAATAAATAAATATATAAATAAATAAATAAATAAATAAATAAATAAATAAATAAATAGATAAAGAAATAAATACAAAAATAAATAACAAATAATAAATAAATAAATAAATAAATAAATAAATGAATAAATAAATATATATATAAATAAATAGATAGATAAAGAAATAAATACAAAAAATAAATAAACAAATAAATAAATAAATAAATAAATAAATAAATAAATAAATAACTATATGAATAAATAAGTAAATAATTGATTAATAACTAATAAATGATAGCAAACACAAAAATATCACAGATTAAACATTTAGCTGGTTTATGAGAGGATTCTCAGAACTATCACAGCTGTTATTAAAATTAGTAGTAAGTTTTCGAATCCTATCGAAGATCAACTCAACATTCGCCCTTCTGTGGAGATCTAGGGTTGAATTATGAAAGGGCAGGTTCAACATCATTTTTAAAACTTTGTTTTGTGATACCTGCAACTTTTTTAAATGGCATCTTGCTGCAGTACCCCATATTGGACACCCATATAATAGGATAGCCTGGAAGATTACTTTATAAATTATTATCTTATTGTCGTTTGTGAGTGAAGATTTTCTATTGATGAAAGGGTAGAGCATCTTAATTGCAATACCTGTTTTCCTTAACGTACTTTGAATATGTTGATCAAATGTTAGTTTCGTATCAAGGTGGACCCCGAGATACTTTATGGATTGCTCCCATGGTATGGTGTTACCATTTATTTGAAGCTGTCTGCCTTTAATTCAAATCAAAATGCCTCGTAATATTATAATTTTACGAACGCCCAAGTACAAACAAATGGCCATAGAAATATTTCCACCAACCTCATTTCCGTCTCCAATTAACACTCCATTAAAAAAAAATAGTTTCACTTTTTCAGACATTTTCAGTTGGAAATAGAAATTAATTAGCTAACTTTACTTCGTGCTAATCGGAATACTTCGAAGACCCGTCAAAGCATTCAACTTCCGAAATGATTTCCAATTACTGAATTTAAATTCCTTCCTTATGGATGAAAGGCAACTCTCCCGTTAAAAATAATTCGAGTAACCGCGGACATAAATGTTATTTCTAACTATCGCTACGTGTGTCCAATTTTCACTTTATTCGCAATAAGCGCTAATAAAGTTTTTCTCCCAACAAACAACCGAACAATAAATTTCTGATATTGTTTCTCATTCAACCGCCCATCCCAGTACCACTTCCGGGCGCACCACACTGGTACTCTGGAACCGCTGGCGCTGTATACACAACACAGACGAATGGCCCAGGGGGAGGACGATTTATTTAGTACTCGCTGCTGTCCATGGCAAACACGCCAAAGTCCCATCGCCAGCCAGAATCGAACTGAAAGTTGTACAAATATATTGCAGCCCGACAACTGAAGTTGTCGTGTTCTAAAATTTTCATTTTCGGCACAAGTTTTAGGGTGGTAAATGCGAACTTTCACCGGCAAAGGAATCACTAGTGGCTGCGATAAACATCTCCTGAATTAGAAATGCTTAGCTCTGCCTCAAACAGGGCGTTCTTCATTCCCACTTGCTATGGGATGTTTTTTTTTTAAAAGATAATAAATTTTGGACGGCATTTTTAGCTCTTGTGTACACCTAGCCCAGCAAGCAAACAACAGAGGCGACGACGGATTACGGCCCGGATGTGTCGGGAGTGCGGGGTGATTTATTTGCAAACCACCAAAACATAGTCACGGGAGTGGGAGTGAGCACTTGGAGGTGGCACATGGTGGCATCTATTAATTCTAGACGGCAGTAGTTTCGTGCTCATGGCAGGGCTCTAAAATGGCTGCGTTGTGTGTGTTTGTTACGGCTTAGTTTTTTCTCTTTTGCGAGCTATTTACCGACACCGTTGCTGGATTGGCAAGAGAACGTTTTACAAATTTTAACATTTCACTTGATAGAAATCAGATTTTGGGTTTTATTTTAGCTGAATCCATCGGTCTGGGTGTCGTCAAAAAGCGATCCCTTTTAGTGTTTAGGGTGCCGTCAATATAGTAAAATACAAATACACCCGGATTGACAGGGCACTCGAGTGGACGTTAGAATTAGTTAACCATCAGAGTGGAGCTGAGAAAGAAGATTTTAAACTAGATTTTTTTATTAGTAGATACTTGTGAATTGGAAATTGCAAGTAAAGAGATGAAAAAGGACATTCTGTCAAGCTGTGATGAATTGAAGTTGGGAGAATCACGTACAATTGTATTTTTTTCGTCGTGGCCGGTACGATATGTATGCATTTTTGTATTTGCCTAGGGGATAAATATGTTATACAACGATGAAAATGGCAGAGGGATTTATTTAGACGTGGATAAACAATTTAAAGGATATCTATTTAAGTGATGGGCTGGATTGGAATTGTTTGGAAACTGGTCCAGTTAGGCTATTAAAATGCAGTCTAATTCGTAAGTAGGTATTTGTATGGTGGTGTGGAGGAAATGGAAGAGACGGATCGCTTCAATTTCTATGAAATGAAGTTGTTATAAAGCTGTAGCTTAAATTTATCTACATACATGCAATTTTAAATAGATATTTATCGCAGATTTTTATGTTGATAGTTAGATAGAGGGTAGTTAGAGTGGTTAGGGTATTTGACAAATAACTTAATTACTTGACGAGTCTCTGCCTTATACACTATTGTCCATACCAGTTGTCCATACCAAGCCCTCTCTGGCATTCGCGATGGCTTGGTACTTAAAATAGAGCTTCGGTCTTCTTTGTCGTCTCGAACTTGGGTGCTGGGAGTAAAAGATCCTCTTCGGTGGAGCATTATTGTCCATTCGCTCGATGTAGCATTTTAGCTTCTTGGCAAGACCCACATTTTGGTACAGCTCATAGAGTCCGCGGTTATATCTTCTCCTCCATTCGCCCTCCTCGCAAATAGGACGAACTGAGAAGAAATCAAAATTAGTTCTAATTTCCTGGTTATCGTCCAGCGCTCGGCGACGGAAAGCAGAACTGGCAGTATCAGTATCTTGTAGAGCTTACACTTGGTCTTCCGAGTTAAGAATTTTGAACCCATTTGTTTTGACAAACCGAAGTAGCAAGGGTCTCCACTAAGGTGTCATTTGTCGAGTTGATGTTTACTCCGACGTATAGGTGAACTCAATTACAACCTCGAAGTTGCTGCTATCAACAGTGACGTTTTGTATTAGTCGGTGGACAGATGTTTGTTTGTTTGTTGAAAGCAAGTAGCCGTCGTTTTGTCCCCATTGACTTTAAGGCAGAGCAATTTTGCCTGCTCTTCAATCGCCATTAAAGCCTCTAACGCTCCACGCTAAGATCGGCCGATGATGTCGATATCGTTAACGTATATGAGTAGTTGGACGGATCTGTTGAAGTAAATGCCTTCCGTATTCACACCTGCCCTACACACTATCTGCTCCAGAACAATATTGAAGAAATCACATGACAGCGCATCTCCTTGCCGGAATCCGGCACAGGTTTGAGTTTGAAATAGTTCAGAAGAACTATTTTCATACTGCACATTGCACCGCGTGTTTTCCAGCGTCACGCACACAAATATATCAATATCATATATATTGCTGGGATACCGAATTTGGCCATCGCCAAGTAGAGCCCCTGGCGATAAATACTATAACATGGTGGTTCTCGACTTGAAATTCATTGATCTTTTCAAGGATTGTGATTTAGACAAATTGAAGATTTGGTATATTCTCAATCTTCCGGGACGGAAGCTACGTTCTTACATGGCGATTGGTGGCAGGACGGCTTCAGACGTTCACACAGTACGTTGGATAGGATTTTATATGCGACATTTAGCAGAGATATGCCTCGACAGTTCTTGCAAGACATATAGGATCGCCTTTCTTCGCCTTTCTTGAGCCGGTAGTCCAGTCATCATG
Source organism: Portevinia maculata (assembly GCA_949715645.1). Classification (NCBI taxonomy): domain Eukaryota; kingdom Metazoa; phylum Arthropoda; class Insecta; order Diptera; family Syrphidae; genus Portevinia; species Portevinia maculata. The sequence continues at coordinate 32,507,580 of OX454527.1, forward strand.
CATGCTTTCTTCCACGCATACATCGTTGATGATTTGGTGCATGCGCCCTACCAAAACATCCGCTCCTTATTTGAAAAGCTCAGCCGATTAACCATCAGAGCCGCAGCCTTTTTTGCAGCTATGCCAACATTTTCAATACTGGATGATACTTCAATGACTCGACGTGGGTTCTCTTCTTGCCCTATCACTCTCTCTACATGATGCCCATATAAAAGCTTCTTGAAATGCTGCTTGAACACATATACTATTTCCAGTGCTTCGGTGACTAGGTTTCCTCCTTGGCCTTTTTATATAACCTCCGGATGATGTTTTTATAGAGATGCCTCGAGCTGGGAGATTGCGTATTCGCCCTCTTCTTTCTACGCAGGATCTTCTCCTCCTCCCTTCTCCTAGTATGCTTACGGCGTCTATACATAATCACGGCCCAGTAAACCTTAAAAAAAAATGTTCACAACAAACTATATCCGTATATTAAGTTCCCGCAAAAATAAGGATGTAGGTACCCACAGGTGGTGGTGGGTGGTTAACCACTATGGTTGACTACGGCCTATCTATCCTACGACTCTAATGAGGTCATGTTAAAGATATTCAAGAACTTGGACAGGCAAAATTTGACGCGTTAGATGGGCTTGACGCTAACGCCGATCACAGTCAAGGGGAAGCAGCTATACAAATACAACAGGCGAGGGTTTATAGGATTTAAATTAATCTTCATTTAAATGTCCAGCAGATTCCAAGCAATAATGTCGTAGAATTATACAGAGCGGCTGAACATATAAATAAAACGCTAGCCATAGCTTTTGGGAAAGCATGTCAGGTGAATAAAACAACTTAAAGGGCTCAGCCAAAATTATGGATTAGGGAAATCAGTCTTAAAAGGAAAGAAATTAGGAAACTCTACAATAGAGCAAAACTTGCAAAGGATGACAGGACATATGGGATGAGTATTAAGAAAGAAAAAAACAAAATTCTGCGAAACAATTGCAGTATGAGATTAGGCTTCGAGACTGTGAAATCTGCTCTCAATAGAGGCCAGCGTTCCTTACTACCTAATGAAAAATAACTGTTCCTGGGACAAAAGCAATCAGTCGGTTCTTGAAACATTGGTTGAAAAAAACTTTCCTGGCTCAACCTTCCCAAGGGACCTGACAGGCATCATAGGCATATTTAGATCAATACCTTCTCTTTCTTCGGGGAAGTAATAGATGATCTCACAAATAGAAAAAAACTACTGTGGGCTATTCGCTCTTTCAAACCGTACAAAGGACCAGACGGCATTTTTCCGATCATGCTGCAGAAAGCACCGGAGAAAGCTATGGACGATATTAGAGACATTTATAGACAGGATACCAGCAGCTGGAGGGAAGTCAGGGTGATTTTCATACCCAAAGCTGGACGCGCAAATTAGAAGTAAAAGCGGTAACGGCTTCAAATCAAGTCGCAACATGCATACATAAAGGATAAATATGTAGAAACTGCTCTACACTATGTAGTCGGGAGTATAGAAAGAAGCCTGCATTTCGGCAAGCTCGACCTAGCCGCTTTTCTAGACATGGAAAGTAGGGCTATAAACGACACCTTGATCAACGCAAAAATCGAAAAAGGCATTATAAACTAGGAACATGCTTGCCAGCAGAAACATATATACTGCTTCTTGAAAATAGTTCTATCAGAACGTTTGCTACCAGGAGCACCCCGCAGGAGCCCGCAGGAGAAGTTATTTCACCACTCTTGGGGGTACTGGTTATTATTTATTTGCAAAAGAACAATTGCAACGACTTGGGCCTGGAACCCGCAATGGCGAATTTGCTACATACGGTCGTGGTAAGACCCATACTCACTTAAGGCGCACTTATGTGAGGGAAGGCGACAAAGAAGAAAACTATACTCGGGAAATTAGCGGTGGTGCAAAGAAAGATAAGTAAAGCTATCGCGGGTGTACTCCATTCTACCCCTATGGTAGCGCTGGATACCTTTTTGTATCCAATACCTCTGATTTACAGATCAAACAACTTGCTGGCAACAGTGCTTTGCAGCTCACTAATCTGGGTTACTTTAAGGGTTGCGATATTGGACATTGCTCGATTTTGGCAGAGCTTCTGCAAGGCAATCCAATAATAACTGATGAAAAATCCCTTAGGGTCGACTTTGACATTCCGTATGATGTGTTATATCTGGAAAGGGATGAATGGCAAAGAAATGCATTAACAAATCCAATTAAAACTAGAAATTATACAGTCGCTTCTAAAACGGCAGATGGAACTGGCTCTCGCATTTATGCTGCCGATCCAGAACTGACAGTGGCTGTAAGACTTCTGAAAACAAGTCGTGTCTTCCAATCGGAGGTTCCAGCAGTTCTTAGGGCGGCGGAACTAATGCAGATATGATAAATATCCCGTAGGGATCTACATTGATAGCCAGGCTGCACTCAAGGCACGTGAATCAGTTAACATCAATTTCGAAATAGTCAGCAGCTGCCGCACAATGCTCAAGACATTATGCGGAAAGAAAAGATTGAGACTGAGTTGGGTGCAATGTCAGTGCGGTATAGAAAATAGCGAGCTATCAAACCACACCTGGGCATACTAAAAGGCATTTGAAATTGGATACCCTATTCCTATCCCTCATTAAGTAGGCATGGCAGAAATGTTAGTTTGGGGGAATTGTAAAGAAGGATCAACATATTTCGTTACACAACCTTCAGAGGATTAAATCGAAAAAACAAAGTTTTTGTAAAAAAAAAACGCCCCTTTAAAGCGGGCATAGCAGAAAACTTTATGTAATGGAATTGTTCAAAACAACTTTAGCTACATTCTTTGCAAAGAATAGGACTTTCATTTAGTATATAGAGTATATATTCCCATCTTCACCTTCCTAGCTCAAACTTTAAATTTTCGATCAAACTGTTTTTTTCGAATTTCAGCTTTCTAGCTCGAGTAGATCGACATTACTATGAATGCTGATAAAATATATTTATGTTAGAAAAACCATTTGTTGAAATATCATAGCTATCTCGTCTGTCTAAAATTTCGTTGGGATTTTTTGAAATCGTAGAAATAAATCCTTAAAATCTCGCACATAGAGCTATGGTTTACCTAAAACAACGATTTGATTTCATGTATCCATTCATTTTAGGAATAAAGAACTTCATTTAAAACATTCAATTTACATGTATTTCTTTATTATACTTATTGTATTTTATTTTCTTATTGCTTTTACATAAACTTCATATATTTATATTTTTATTTTAATTTTTTCATCTGAATTTATACAGTAACATTTAATTTCATTTTCTTATAGTAATATATTTTTGACTTTAAGTTATTTTATAAACTTTAGAAAATCATCATAAACAAATCGGAGATGTGTTGTTGTCTTAATTTATTTATCTGTCATTGATATTAGTTATTTTACAATTTTTACAAATTACTTTAATGTTTAACATTTTATTCCAAAAACTATGCTATCACTTGACATAGTACATACATACATTAGTGCCTTGTTTCTTTTTATGAGTGGGGTGGTATCTTTAATACTTATCCAATTAAATATTTACAATTTTTCAAATATTTTATGCAAATCCGGGGAGAAAATTAAGAACACTTTTTATTTCCAATTACTAAATCTTAACAAGATTTAAGCAAATTTAATGAAAAAGAAATTATATTAAAAGCTGGCATTTTAAGAACAAAATTTTAAAAATCGTTAAGCAAGTTAGAGGCAAAAATAAAATAGTTACTGAATTTGTTGTAGTCACGATTTCTGTTAATTTTCTGGTCTTCAACAATTAGTTCATATCAACTTATCTAACAAATAGACACATTTTATTTCTATTTAGATATACAACGTGGCTTGGTTTCAATTCAAAGATTTCTCTTACCATTATGTTATGTACAGTGAATCTAAATGTATTTCTTACAAAAATTAAAAATAACATTTTTATTTTTTTCTTAATTAAATTATTATTCTACTACCAGAGCATCCAGTATGCTTCTGTTGTTAACATAAAAAAATCGACATTTAAAAAATAATAATAAATTTATTTAAACCACAGACAAAAATTATCACCGTACATTCGAGACGCTTTTGCAACCACTCAGTGTTGATTTTAAAAAATATCGGTGCTTTTGTCGTTGCTCCCGGTTCGTAATGCAATTGAAGCTCGCAGTTACTCGTAACAGCTCCCATAGCAATAATAACAAATGCACGAACGATGTTATTTGAGCAACGTTGGTTGTTAGCTTAGATGTTTGCATTATTCTTGTGGCAACATTAGTTTGCATCGCTTCTGGTCGCTCACCTGTAAGGAAAGAGCAACATTAAAACGTAAAATCATATACTCTGCAGGTTTTCTGTTCTGCGGGAAATATTTATCCTAGCAAGCCATGCGTAATATTAAACGTGGCATTTTTATTTGTTATTCGAGGTGATAAACGGCGTGGAAAATTTATATAAAAAAAAATTGTATACTTGTGGGAAATGTCACCGAATTTTTCAATTGGAAAGAATAACGACAATGGCTCCTTGTGAAAAAGTGAAACATATTTCTGGTACCTATGAATATGTTTGAGCTAATGAGTAATGACGGCATTTTGTTTTGGGGTAGTTGGGTTGGTTGTTTAACTCAAGGCGCTGTATTCCATGGAAAAGAACGCTTTGTTAAGGAATAGCAGTAATTGCCGGGAAAGCGAAAGCTTCCAGCCGAGACTTGGTGGTTTGAGGAAAACGGTTGGAGGATGACTTTACTGAGTTTGAAATTGACGCCTGAAGGAAGATTATTGTTAAGCGGACACATATCTGCACATGCAGGCATGCGGAAATTATATAGTTGGGGTTACCGGCACAAGGAATATCCCAATGCATACATTGGATGAATTATTTTTAGCATGCACAACAAAAATGAGACTGTAAAATTGAACGTCCAAAAAAACAGCAAATTCTCATGCCAATTATGCGAAGCGTATAGAAAATGGAATTTTTCATCATCCATGAAAGCAACAATATTTGGTAGATCGTTCTACCGTAAATACTTAAGAACCGGTAAGCAACTCGAGGAGAACAATGGCGATATGGGACGTTATAATGCTAAGTGGTATTGTGCAGAGAAAATACAACATACACGTTTGAATGAGAGAGAGCACTAGAGATTTAAAAAAATGTCTGCTGAGAAAACTGAAGGTTTTTTACAATTTATTTTCGTTCAAATTATGCGACTTGTTTTATTCCATGTTTTTGTGCACAAAATGTTTGACAGCAACCTATGCAGTGCACAAATAAATCTGGACATATGGTTCACGTGCAGTGGTACATGCAGTGACGCTCACAGATTTCTGGATTTCGGCATTTGTCGTTCAGCTGAAGATTTTTAAACAGGATGTACTACTTGTGGGGAGAGTATTAAACTGCTTCATCAACATAAAGCTGTGGAATGAAATCGATGAAGGATTAAACTACTACATTTCTGCGGAAGACCCAGAGTGAGCGGTATTCGGCCTCTCCTATACAACATAATATTTGCCAGAGTTCTAATGCAAAGTGGCAATGTCACAAGAATTTCAAGTAATATATTTGACTGACGAGTTCGCGTTTGTTACAACGGCCAAATACATTAACGAAGTAGAGTCAGCAAAGAAAGAAGCAATCGTTTCAATCAAAACTTATACACGACAGACTAGAATCTATAATACTATTGGCCGTTAACGTCCCATACAGGGCCTCTACGAGGTGCGTCGCTTCGGTGTCGAATAAGGGGATGATTCCCGTCAGGTCGGTTGCATCCGTGTTTGCCAGACAAATCAAAGGTCTAGCAAATAGGGCAAGTAAGTAGATTTATTTTCGTGGGGAGCAAGTGCCAATTGTGTTTAATCGACAGTTATATCAACTTTCTCCAATTCCATAATTTATTACAACAGACCTTTTGGCACTATTGGCCGAAATCCCTAATAAGAGCGGTAGTTAAAACATTGTGTAAGCCTGGGCTTATTTCCCCGGTGAAAATAACAACATCCCGCTCGAGGAGCTTCAGGCTTTATTTAGTTCACTACTGTCAGAAAAGCAACCTGCACTACATATATTGCGATGCAAATGCGAATCAAACTGTGTGGGCTAGTAGTGACACCAACAGAAAGGGTGAGCTTCTTTAGATTATATGATGAGTAATCAAATTTTTTATATATTTTAAATATAGGCTCAAACCCTACCTTCATAAATTCGATTCGCGAAAAAGTACCTACTCGATCTCACGCTTGTCAATATATTTATATCTAATTTAATTGTAAATTTTAATATGCGAGACAAAGCCTCGTTGTCAGACCATCAGCACATAAGTTTTGACATACCTGGCCAATTGACACAGGCTCCAAACAGGTATGATCCTAAGTCCACGGACTGAAATATGTATCGGGGGCTTGTCGTCTCAAAAATGAATAAGCCTGTTTCATCAATTTAGTCCATATTGGACCTGTATCAAGCAGCATATCAACTTAATACAGTTTTGTTAACCTCCTACAATAGTAGTTATATCACCAAAAGCGGTTTGAGTAAACGTAAGGTTTCCTGGTGGAATAACCAACTTGCTAAGCTCAGGATGAAGGTTAGGAAACTCTGTGATCAAGCCAAACATACAAAAAGGTGGGAAGAATACAGGTTCGCTCTCACAAATATAAGTCCGAACTGAGATAAACGAAACGAGTTACATGGAGAAAATGTTGCTTAAACATTACTGGCATCCCAGAAGCAATGCGTATCTATAAACCTCTAGGTAAACGTACCAAAAACTGTGTAGAACTACAAAAGAAAACAGATGGCACCTGCCTGATGGACCGCACGGATACGCTTAAAACCTTACCTCAGGTTCCTTTCCCAGGATCGTCCGTTCAAATTTCTGTGATGGCAGTCAAATGATGACCTCAAGGACTCCCCCATACTGTAGTCACTATTCATCGACAGCCCTTTAGTCAGTCTTCAGAGACTAGGCTATAACGCCATATGCAGATCACCTGGAAATAATTATAAGTTAGGCATAGCACGACCATAACTGGGGTCATTCACTATGCTTAACTTTACCTTCTAAAATGGTGTAATAATAAAAGACTCTCCATCAATCCTCTCAACCCCGTTCTAGTGCCCGTTCTAGTGCCCTTTACAAGAAGGTAAAACAAGAGCTGAATAATTCCGCTACCTAGGACGTGCTGAACTTCATAAGGGAAGTGGTACGTCTCTTGGAATGTTAAATCCCTAAGATACAATGTGGGCGCACTTTCTCGGATACAACTTAACATCTGTGAATTTGAATATGCTTCTGGTATATAGATTATCCAGCTAAGCCCTTCTTTACGGTTCTTCGGCTTTGGCGGCGGCATTTGCAATCGTCTTTATATGCTCATCGCATTAAGTCCGTTTAATGGTTTTCGTTGTCGGAATGGATGGACCTACGAGTCGATCCCGATTACAGAAATCTGATCCAACCGACTTTCAAAGAGTATTAACTACCACCTTACCTACATATTGCATATCTGGTAAGGATGGCTATTTGGTAAATTCAATATATATTTGGACATGACAGCTCACTCGTTTGCCCAGACTGGCAAGACCAGTCGGAAGATACGGAATATGTTATATTTAATTGGGGACAATTAAAAATAAATCTGAGCATTACGCAGTTCCTTGTGGGTCAAATTTAGCAATCGAAGGGCATTTGGGTGGTAAATTGGAGGCTGGCAGCAAATGTCCAAAACAAGCTACGGAGAATTAAAACACAAAAGGTGAGCAACAGAGGAAAACACAGCAGGAATTTTCGAACAGCCCGCGAAGTAATACCCAACAGAAGCCCCGCAGGGAAAGTGGTTGAAGTGTGAAGTGAAGTGGACACAGAAGAACGATATGCAATTGAAAAACCAATAAAGGCATTGAGCTAATTGACGACACACATACATATGTCCCACTCGGAACGCTTAAGCATTCCACTGCCCCACGAATTTTGAAAGTCTGAAAACCACCAACAAAATATATTCCCAAGGATGGTAGGTCCCGGGAAGCTAGGCTATACTCGTTGAAGACAAAATATTGTTATTGAAGTGTAGTTTTAAAGTGCTTTTCATCGCATTAAATGTATCGACCCTATTTGTCTCCTTTGCATATAATTTAATCCAATATATTCAAGTTAAAGCCGAAGCGACAACAACAAATACTGTCTATCAATAAATGTCGCACCATATGCATACAGAAAAAATGCCAATCGAAGTACTTTGGATGGCTTGGGTCATTAATACAAATTTTGCTGCGAAATGAAATGGAGTTCACTTCCATCATTCAATTCAAAATCATTCAGTCCTCAAACAACCAAGATACATCGCTGCATTTAATTGCATGATTATCAATAAAAGTTGATATAGGTACAAGTACATTCATTCAGTGCGCCAGATTCATGCGATTTGTATTTAAGTCACGTATTTTTCCCACTTTCGTTTGGACTGCACTGTCATCTGCTGGTAAAACGTCATTGGTTGACAAGACTCTCCAAAAAGGAATGTGGGTCATCATGTTCATCCCATCAACTACTTAAAATCTTTAACCTTCAATGCTTCCATATATATCCTCGTGCTAGTTCTCATGTTTGTACCATCGCTGAGTGGGTTAGCCCCCCCAATAGCCACCTTTCCACCGCACCGACTCGGTACATGTTGAAGCTTTGGGGTGAAATTCAATTCACTTGAATTCCTTCCGCCCACTCATCGTCATCGCTTTCCCAGCGCCAACCTTTCGAGTTTCCCACTGCTTCAGATTGCTGTAAGCATATTCTCCTCGCGAAACTATGCGCCCCAAAATGGGGAATGGTAAATCCTTATCGCAGAATGTATAATCTTGATGCTGCCCCATGCATGCATCGCCGTCGTCGAGCAGTATCACTTCTGAGGCATACTTATCGGCGGAATCTTGTGCACTGTAAGCAGGAATACACTCTGCAATTATATGTGTCATGTTGCAACTGCTTGCATTTTAAGAAAAGTTTAAAAAATTTGCACTATCTTAGATAGATCCGTGACTACATAAGATATAACGTGGAAAGTTTTCATAGTTTAAGTCCTTTAACTGCTTAGCTCAATTGGGAGGATCATCATGTCAAAACATAAGATTCTGTGTAAAGATTTCAAGGGGAATTCTCGTAGATAATCAACGAACTTACCCTGGAGTACATGAACGCGTATGCTGGCGATTTCAGTGTTCGATGGATAGCAGGAGTATTTTCCAGAATCTGCTAAATCGGCATCGTCGATGAGTAGAATTGATTTAGGATCATCTGATTTGCTGGTTATGAATGTGATACCCCCTCGCGATGAGTCTTCACTGATAACCTAAACAAAAGAAGAAATTATGAAGATAAAAGTAGAAATATTGTGAAATTAAAAAGGTTATTGTGCACCAGAGTTTGGACCATTAAATTAGCTAGAAGTTATTTTGCACCGGATAGTCAATTCTTTTTTTAAACTACAGTAAACGAAAATAAAAATAAAATAAGTTGTTTAAATAAAAATATGGTTTCCATGAACGAATATCAACCAAAGAGATTACGTTCCTATTTCCTCTAATCGAAAAGAAATCCTTGATGGTCGTATTCCTAAGAGATGATACAATAAAAAAACATCTTAAGGCGACTATAGACTCCTAATATTTGTGGAAAAAAATTCCCCAGGGAAGAGTGTTATCTCCGCTACTACGGACCATAGTAGTTAATGAGCTGCTGAATAGTTTTCGATAAAGATGATCTCTTAGTCCAAGAATATGCAGATGACATTATAAGATTTGGATTTAGAAGTTAGCATAGATATTACGACAGAAGGAAGCTAGATAAACTGAGAAACACCAGACCAGAAGCCAAATAATTATTAAGTAAATATGTAAATTATGTAAAAATATCTCATTTCTTTTTCTTCCTGCTCAACGGCGAGGGTACTACATGCATTATATGGAATGATTTGCCTGTCGGGAATCAGAACGTGTCGGCAGACCTCCAGGTTTCGCATCATTTCTTCGCTGAGGCTACAAATGCTGGAGTTGCTGCATTTGTATATTATATATAATTTTAGCAGCGTTTGAAACTCAAGCAATAGAGCAAGCAAGGGGTTGCAATTAAATCTTTTTATATAGCATCAAAACTAGTCAGGGATAGTCCTCGACTTCCCCCAATGTTGGGTACTGCCACTTGATGTGGGAACGGGGACACAGCGGATATGAGTCGTTAATGCCTTAAATGAACTTATTGGACCATATTCCTTTAAGTATAGCAATATAAACTAAAAAAAATTGACAATAACACGGCGTAGATGAGTCGGTGCGGATTTTGGTCGTTATATGATGGCATGCACTCTGAACATGATCGACGAATAGTGCATTTAGAATGGGCTCTCAATTAATCCTCTCAAAAGTGAGATTGTTCTCGTTACGAGAACGAGGAAGCTGATCACGTTGACTACCAGTGCTAAAGGCGTTACAACTCGACTCTTCAATGAACCTTGAAATGTGGGAGCCATCCTGAACAGCAAACTTTGTGTTGGATCAAATCATGTTGAGCTGCCAAGGCGCCGCCGGTTTTCTATCAGTGTTAGAGCATTTGCGACAAGACATTGGGAAATTATAATATCATTTCTGACATAGGCGCCGGTTGTGTGGTTGAATTACCTTTTACGTAAATACCGTTACATCCAGGCAAGGATTCGAAAAGATAAAACGTAATTCTATTTAATTAATCTTTATTAGTTCTCTTTCAATTTAATTATTGATTATTATTCTAATAATTTACTTATTTAACTAGCTGACCCGGCGAACTTCGTTCCGCCCAAATTTGTTTGAATGCAGGTAATGAAATTAATAATTCCGAGCTTTCGCTTCATGTAATCCGGTCAATTAAAATTCTTTATTCAAAAGTTATATTAAAATTAAACACAATTCCAAAAACCGTACCGATTTACTTGTCGGCCAACCTACGGCTTTTTCACTGAAGTGCTTTACGGTAAACAACATTTTTCATTCCATTATCGGGTGCGTACACGTACAAAGCGCGAGGTTTGCCGACACGTGAGCACGCCACATAAAATTGACCATGTGAGAAACATGGAAATTCAAGATTTATGCCACACACATCCAGCGATTGTCCTTGCGACTTATTAATTGTCATAGCAAAAGCGAGACGTACGGGAAATTGAAGACGCTTAAAATACGAAAGGCAAATCGATCTGAATAAGTGGAATCCGCGGAATAAGAACATCTTCGCCTTTAAATTTTCCAATCAAAATCGTTGCTTGAATAATATTTAATTTTAGATTCTTCACAATCAAACGCGTACCGTTGCAAAGTTTTGGTGCATTTAGGTTGCGCAACAAAATTATTACTGTGCCGACTTTTAATTTCAAATTGTGTGGAGGCAAATTGTGTGGTGGCTTCGTTTTCATCCATCACGGAGTCGACGGATTTATATGAATGTAACTCACCAGCTATTTGATTTTGAATGACGAAATTCAAATGATCTTGTTTTTCGCAGCCAAAATCGCTCTTACACTCAGCCAATCATGGTCCACATAATTCTGAGCGATATTCGGGAAAACATTCATGATTAGTTCTTCCGGTGTCGTTGTAAAGTTGCAAAAATTTTGTGGAAAATCAATAAGGCCGGTGTTTAAGTCTGCTGGAATCTCGCCATTGCCCATCGCCAACAATTGCCTGGAGAACTCAGCAGTGGACTGGTCATTTCGTAAAGCAACTCACATGTTCGTTTTCAAATGCAATTTCTTTACGTATTGCCATAAAGCAGACGCCTTCAAGCAAGCATACAATTCATCTGCCGGAGTTGATCTCGGAATGACAGGCAGCGTTTGACGAAAATCGCCTGATAGCAAGATCATTGCACCACCGAAATGTCGGTTATCATTACGTAAATCTTTCAAAGTACGATTCAGGGCCTTCAATGCGCGTTTGTGAGCCATTGTGCATTCGTCCCATATTATAATCTTACATTGCTGCAGTACTTTCGCCATCGCAGTGTTCTTTGAAATGTTGCATGTAGGTTCTTCATCCACTTGCAGATTCAGTGGGAATTTCAATGCAGAATGAGCTGTTCAACCGCCTTCTAACAAACCGCTATCCCAGAAGAGGCGATGCCAAGGCAATCGCAGATCTCGAACGAATCGTAGCTAAAATCAGTGAAAAGGAATGTTTTTCCAGTTCCAGCGGGCGAATCAAGGAAGAATATTCCGCCATTTTCGTTATCGAATGCTTGCATTAATTCATCGTACACTTTCTTTTGTTCTTGATTCAACATTGGCACATTTGTTCGAACAGCTTGACTCAATGCGATTCGATCGAAATCCATTTCTCGCCCCAATTCTCGATTAAATGCGTCTTGCATTGCGCGATTTGGCTGTAGCATCCCCAATTTGCATAACAAATTGTCACTCATGAGCAGACACATATCCTCGATCAAAATCAAAGCTTTGTTGCGCATTTCATCTGACATCTCCAGTTCATTATCTGATGTCACAGTGCGAATTCGATGCAAAATATCATCGGCCATATCATCCTTGTATTTATTCCACAAATCTTTAGGATTTGATGGAAAACATGTCGAAATTATGATTGCGAAAAGTGTCCTAAGTTGATTCGCAGGCGCAGTGATAGTGGCATCGGCCAGCGTCATGTCCCAATGATTGTCGTTTTTAAGTAGTTGCCTGCGTTAGCAGGCTTCTCGATATGTAGCACACAACAAACCGTCAACAGTCCGCAGCGCTTCGAACGAAGTAGAGCCACAAACATTGACCAAAAGCATTCTCAAATAGAAGCATTCGTCATTTTTCGCGTGAACTGTGTATATTCTACCAAGTGCATCACTTGCATACACACCACGGAGTCCGGGAACTACGTCACCTTGTTTCCGCTGCTGGAACTTCTTCGATGACGCATTCCATGAAGGATTCAAAAACACCATCCAACAAATCAAAGTATTGACTCCGTTTCAAAAAGTTAATTTGTGTAACATAATAAACATACACAAACTTATTAGATACCTATATCTATTTAAAAAAAAGAAATTCAAAATTGTTGACAACAACAATTTGCTTGGCAAATACCTAATTAAAATAATTGACAACAACAATTGCTTTTAAAATTTAAAATATTTTTTTTTTGTATTTGAAGTGTCACTACTCGATTTCTACCCAGTTTATTTTTTTTTAAAGTGCATTTCCCCATACAAACTTTTATGGCGGTTGCGCCTTCTTTCAAAAATTTATCATACTAATATATCAACCTTCTCTGTATGGTCTATTAACCAACAAAAAAAACTAAATCAAAATCGGATGTGTGTGGCACTCGGTAGGCTGTCACACATACATTTAGCAAGTTATTTTTATATATATAGATTCAACAATTCACTTTCACAATTAATCTCTTTAAATAAACAATTACTTTTCTCTTATTCAATACTTCCACTTTTTCTCTATATTTTTCACTACTGTCATCTATCGCACGTCTTTATCGCGGTTCACAACTAGAATGTCTTGGGTGCTCCTGCGACATCTATTTATATCTCCTAGTGACACCTGTCGAAATTTCCAGATTCGTTGAGTTCTGAAGGTTCGAGAACACAGATGTACTAAGTATTCCATAGCCACTCAAACTGCTTTTCAAATGCTTCCAAACATCGCTCTCTACTAGATGGCGCTACGACTTGAATAATTGATGCTGAATGTCACAGTTTGAGCAAACATGCAACAATACGTTATTTCTGAATGGGGGCTTTAACTTACAAAGCCTCCCCTTCCTTGATGCTTACATCACGGGTGGCACAATCAAAACGGCCGTAAGTGTTTTTGATATAACTCGCATCGGAATTTCGATGCTTCTGCGCGACAGTTGTCATTCGACTGGTGTCTTATGGATATGCCGTCTGACGAAATGACACCGGATCTTCGGCTGATGAGAAATTACGAAGTCGACTTTCCTGGTGTTCACCGCCACACATTGCCAATAGCCTGGAAAGGAATTCAGTTGGATCTTCACGGGTGGCTCAAAAACAAATAAGGGATCTGGTGCTGGTGTTTTCGAGGAGAGCGACAACATTATCCTTTACTTCTCGTAGGGCAAACGTGTATGGCTATGAAGTATGTTGTGAGGAACAGCTGGAGGGGTTGAGTGTCTGAACCTTGCTGAACTCTTTAACCACTTCCAAAATAGTTCATAATTGCAAGATCTCTCTGAATTTGGTAGAAAGGCTGAATTCACTAAGTCTTGTTTGGGTCCCAGGTTACTGAGATATCCGATGAATCTGCTAGACAATGCTAATAGGAGGATTTTTCAGGACCTGAGCTCGTATCAGGTGGCAGTTCCCTTATTTGGTGCTGATGTGGTGACTGCCAAAAATCGAAGCTCCTCATCTTTCGCAGAGAGACGAAAATGTTTTATTTAAAGTGGTGTGTCCTCCTTGCAGAGAAATGGACATGTGAGTGTAGAAAATCTCACAACAACAAAAAATCAATTTATATAAAACCACAATGCTCACCAAGCAACCCCTACCTACACTTGCTTTCAATCATAGTTACGACACAAGAGAATAGTTTGCAGCAACCCGTCAAATTTAAAAGTAAACCGAGTAAGTCGATTTTACGGTACCTACGTCGATAATATTGTGGGTCAATTCTGTATGCGTTAAAATAAATTCGTTTTGTTTTACTCATTTTTTTTTTATTTATTGTTTATGAATTACTTACTGCAAGTACCTATTCCTTTCAAAGTTACGAAGATTCAAAATCATACTTCGAGAAGAGGTAGATAAAAATGTTGACCACTACTTCATTTTAAGTAATCCATACCGAGAGTCATATTTGGAATCACTTGTTCGAGCATATTGGCTGATATCTCGCTGACAACACGTATAATGTTGTCTTCCAAGACTCCAATTGAAGCTGGCTTATTGGCATAGACGAACAGTTTGATGTACCCCCATAAAAATAGTCTTAATCGCACGAACTATTCGGCCAATTCATTGGGCAAGATAAATTGATCGAAGTGCGCGAAAACCATTTTTCACAGAGTACTAATTTTAAGAATAATAAAATTTGATAATTTCTAACCCTTGTTTGGGTGTTAGTCTTTCCATTATGAAATGACAATGCTAACTGACACATGTTACGAATCACGCGTGAGCTATCAAAAATAGAGCACTGAAAAACAGAGAAGCAAAAACAATATTTACCTTCTAATGCCATTAGCCTTTGACTTGTGACATAGTAATTGAAAGATTAAGAAGCCAAAAATCAAACCTTATTCACCTATTGAAGCCTTTAGTTTGCCAGAGTCAATCCCCTCAAAGGATAATGGTAGAGCTTGCAGCTTTAGATTGAACGTGCATGTAATTGCAAAGAAATTTCACATCTTTCCAAAGTGTTTCTAGTTTAAAGATGCTGCAATATCAGCCCGCAGACAAACCAACAATACGTACAAAGTCGAAGGTACAATACAGCAAACAAATTCCTTTTTGAACTTTGACAACTAATGAATGCCACAGAAAATACCTTAATATGGAACAAAACCCCACTATTCGAACTAAGCGTATACCAAAGACCAATCAAAGGAGCCAATCTGTTCTACTTTACGGATAGGACATAACAAAAGAAAACTATTTTCTTATATGGAACAATGGCTGCCTGGCTGGTCTAGCCAGTGGACACGTCCAGTGTGCACCTTTGTCGCTAAAGTGGGGTTGTAAACTCTAGCTGTGTGTGTGTGGCTGATGGCTTTGTGCACTTACCTTATCTTGGTGATACCAAAATATATGTGTCGGTGGCTCTGGACTAAACTTTATTGCACATGTCAGATTAATGGTGCTTCCTTTATCCACATACAGGTCTGGTCCACCAAGTATTGTTGCTGTTGGCACTGGAATTAGATACATAAAAAGGGATTTGTGAGAGAGAAAAAAACTATCAAAAAAGGGATTTGTTTTTTGTTATTTGCGTATTTATTTTATTTTTAGTTCACTCTCTTGTTTATATTAGTAGTTGTGTGTTAACGGGGCCAAAGGATCAAGGATGATATAACAGTTCAATTGAGGCACTCAGTTAGTTTGCCGTAAATCTTTACATGGATACAGCGTAGATGGATGCAAGGATTAGTATTAAGCTGATGGTATTAAGAATTGCAACGACACAAGTCAAAACAAAAATAACAGCCCTTACCCCCCTTTTAAATTGCTGATCCCATAGTGGTACAAATACTAACTCTACAAAGCATCGTCTGATTTTGTTTACTGGTTCGGCTGGCTGGTTTAGTCGAATATGGGTGAGTGGATTGGAATGGTATACGTGTTTGGATCTAATTCAATGCAGTACCACTTTTAGCCGGCGGCGGGAGCTATAGGGTGGGTTTATGTTCGTTTATTTATCTACAACTGATGACAATTTTAAGGATTACAAAGCCAATATGGTTTTCTTATAGTTTCACTTTGTTCTCCTCTGCTTTTACTAATAGTTCTCCTTTGTTGGATGTGAATTGCCATCGATTTTTTTTTGTTGGTAGAATTGTGTCCTACGGGGAGAGAAGCAATTCAATATTCTATGGCCAGAGTAAAGTCTTTTGGGTATAATTTCGCGGATGGTTTTTTATTGTGATTGTAATCTTAACTCTGCTGTTAAGCGGTGCAGTTTTCATTTCGTTTTATTTTTGTTTTTATTGCTGGAATTGCCCGAGAACTAATTCAATATTTGCAATTGCTCGTAAAAATGAGGATAAGTATTCGTTTTATTTGAATTTTTTTATATTTTTTTAATTTTGAAAATGAATTTATGTGGTTCATGTATGGAGGAATTAAAGGTCAACTCTTAAAAGTGTAGAGACATATTGCTAGAAAATAAAATGTTGGGGTGTATGTTATGTCAGGGGGATTAAACTTGGATGAACTATTGGCAAAAAGGTTAATGTCAGTTTTTGAAATTGAACCGAATTGAATCTGATGAATAAGTGGATAGCAAAACCACATGCTTAACAAGAACGATAGTGAGCATTCTGCAGCAATCGTTTCCCGATGGATTTGGCGATTTGACTTTTTCTTCGAACATTTTGACGTCACGGGTCAATAAAAACAAGCTGCAGCTTTTGGCGAATCATCCGACGCCAAGAATGCTTTAGAACGAGCTCGAATGGGCTGCAGCTACGTGATCGATATTATCATGGCAACTTGATGAATAAAATGAAAAGCATTTTAATAACAAATTCAATGAACCGAACCATTTCGTTTTATATATAAACAACGTTTTTTTCTATTAACTCGAGTGAAGAACTGCGGTGAGGACTTTTGCGACCCTAGTATATTGAAATTGTCACGAAACTTCAAATTTGATTTCATTCTCGAGAACAGACAAGACAATAACTGAGGACGGGTGATTCTTACGGCGAACGACAGTACATCGCAACCTCACCTTGCGCACATAGGAGTAAACTGTTGGCTTTTGTTGAATGCCTTTCGAATACTTCACAGCACCCTCCATGACCTCGAGATTGAAGAGGATACAGGATGGTATAGTCCATTACAAATCAGTTGAACTTTCCGTGTAAAAAAATCGTTTTCATATGGAGCTTCCGGTAAAGTCATTTGGAATAAACTCATTTTATTGACCGCGAGTAACAAACTAAAGTACTACGATGGATGTACATTGCAATTGTGAGTACCATCTGCAAACGAACCAGTCTGGTCACGACAAGAGAGACCTTAGTGCAAAGACTGGCGTGCCTGTGCATTACCGGAGAAATGCATAGCTACCCAACCGCAGCCCATGGCGGTGCTGTTGGAAATGCCTGCTCTACAACTCTTGGTGATGGATGCGGCAGATAAGACAATCCTAAGGATTGCAAAAAAAGGAGTTGGTAAACTGAAATGCATCGGTTCAATGAATAGAAATTTAACTTTGAGAAAAATATCCAGATAATGCTCAGAAATAAGCTAGACTGAAGCGATGAATCCACATGATGATTCTCTGGCAAGAAAAGGGGCAGCGGAACCCTTTATAGGACTTGAACCATTCTGCGGGATAGGGGAACACTGGAAACTGGAGAAACAAACAAGGCTCTCAAGAGGGCACTAACCTCTCCAAGGTATAAGCAGTCGACACGATAGACCATAAACTCGCAGTGCACTTTACCCTCACTATCGTTGTCTTGGGTTGAAAGGCGACTTTTGTTACCCCGAGTTAGGAATAAAAAGTGAATGAAGTAGTTAGTGTGCTTAAGTTGAAGAATGTTTGTTTATCGAAAGCGTTCAGAATTCTATGCTAATAAAAATTAATTTTGGATAGGTTCATAACAATAGACATGGTGTGCCACATGTGAGATACTCTCATGCATTTTTACAAATGGCTTTCGTATTCGTGACTGATTTTTGTGAATAAAACTGCAGCAGCTGTTTGTGACAAAAGAGGGCGCGGGGTTAGGCAGGGGTGTGAAGTTCGAATCCCACCCAGGGACACCTTGAATTCTTCCTTCTGTGCGATCTCTTATGGAAGTCTGACAAACATCCAAGAGTATAAATTGTCATGAGAAGATTCTCAAAATTTGCCGTTCAAATTCGGCGTTAAATTGCTGATTCAATTTATTTGTGTCCAAAATATATCTTCGCACATACAATCAAATGCTCGTATTTTTGTACCCCTTTTTTCGTTTCGACACGTTTGTTGATTTACCGACATTTTAAGACACTTTATACGCCAAAGTGGATAAAACTCCCAAAAATCGACAAATACGCAACCCTGCATGAAAGCGCTACAGTGCCATTTTCAACGACTTCTTGGTGCCAAATTTGAGGATTTGGATCTGGACAATAATTCGTTATAGCAAGACAGTAAAACTGCATGCATAAAATGAACGATAGTAAGCATTGTGCAGCAAGGGTTTCCCAGCCGATGCGGCGCTTTGACCGATTCCGGTCTTATTCCTTGAACATTTTGAAAAATTTAATACATTACAATTTATACATTAATGAATAATGTTAACATTTTATTAAATAAAGTTGTATTTATTGAAGTAAAGTGAAGACCTCTTGTGATAAATTTTGCACATTTCGTGCATTAAAGTTGTCCCAAAAGTCCAATTACAGAAAATCCCAAATTCACTTAATGCACGATATTTTTAACGGCCGGCATTTTCTTAACATATTGCTCAGGCAATTGGGAGACACCCAAAATGATAGCGTCCCAATGATCCTGTCTCTATCCGGTTCAGCTTTAATCAGACTGTATGTTTAAGTCGGTATTTTTTCGTCATATATGATAGAAATCTGTCAAATATGTCCATCTACGCTGTCGAACAATCTGGGCATAACTCGTTTGATAAATTGATAGAAATGACCATAAATGAGCAGGCTGATTTTTATAGACAAAACACTGCATTTAGGCAAGCAATGTAATCAAGAATTATAAACGTAGGCGGAAGATAGATGGCTGTAGTGTCTCAGGCGGACACTCCCCAAGGGTTGGGATCCCGGTAAGTAAATATTCAAACATATGCTGTCAGAATGCAAAAAAAGCACACGTCTTTACTTTGCTACCAGAACCATTTACCAAAGTAAAATGCAGAGGCTTTGATTAAAAAGCTCTTTTAATGAAATTGGTAAAGAAAATCCCAAATGTTTTGTACGACAAACGTTTCTTGAACACATCTAAATGGTAATAATGGTAAATCAATCAGCTGTAGGTTACGCGCCTTTGTTTTACTTGTGGAGTGTGACAGAGGGGCATTCAGTATGTCACAGCCTAACCGCTGCTCAACAGCTGATTGGTTAAACCAGTTTTAAACGTTTGATATATTGATTTGCACACCAAATTCAATTTGATAGTTTGCCACCTTATTGGAAACATTTTCCATACAAATTTTTACAGTATATCATACACGTCGAAAAGTTTTGATATTTTTGAAGGTGTACAACCTGTATTATGTTGCATTAATAGCCCTAATATTTAAATTTATTTAAGGAAGAAACGGTTGACACGTTGATCGAGATGTTGGATGACCTTTAATAAAATAAAGAGGCCCGAATTTATTGTCTAACTAGGCCGTACAGGGAAAGAAAATCCTCCTTAGGAAGAAGAGAGCAAACGCAGTCTACCAGGCTAAGAAGATTGAAGAGTTTCTCGATCGAAACAATATTTGCAGGTTTTTATAAAAAGGCCAAGCACCTGGCAGCTGCTAAATGGGCATGATCGGGCAAGAAGAGAACCCGCGTCAAGTCAATGAATAGCCGGTTCGATCATCCAGTATTGGAGGGGTTGGCATAGCGGTAAAAACGCAACCAGCTCTCTTTACCAGCGGAGATCTTCTAATACGGTGATGATGTTTTGGTTGGTCGCATGCACCAAATCGTCAACCAAGTATGGATGGAAAAAAGTATTTCTGGTGCCTGTACTATAAGCTTTATATCTTGTAGTAACTTGGCGTGAACAATTTAAAATGGGAAGTCGAAGCAAAATAATATATATTTATATATTTTAATGTTTTTGAAATTCTCACAAAAATGGAGAAATCCTACGTTGTTTTAACACTGGTCTGACCTGCTGAAGCTGAAGCTGAAAACAACACATTGCGGGATTAGAATAAGGTGTTTTTCTGCAGCTCAAAAGTAACTCTTTGAGATGGATTAATACTAACCCAAATTAGAGAACCGAACCTCCATTTTAAAGACCAAGCCATCGCAGAAACCAGAGCGATTCGTCTGGACGACTGGAAGCAGCATGCCCGTGATCACGGAGGATGGAAGGCTGCAGTGTCTCAGGCAGAGACTCTCCACTGGCCGGGAGCAAGTAAATGGATACCATTGCAATGTTTAATCATGGCGTTCGCGAAAATATATGTAGGTATGCAGATTATCGTTAAAAAGCTTATTATAGATACCGTTTTTATCACCACTCCATACAAAAATTCAAAATCAAATTCTAAAATGTCCGTTGACGAGCTTTCCCCAAAAGTTGGGGACATCTCGCCACAATTGTGCCATTAAATTTACCCTTGACAACGGCTTATATCGTTAGAGAGTCATGCTCGTAAAACCATAACCTTACTAGTCCCAAAATACCTAACTCAATTTGCCATGCAATTCATAATAATTCAACTACACACTTCATCGCTAAAATGTTTATTAAATCACAGCACTCTATGAAGATAGGATACCCAGTAGTAAAGCCTGAATTTAAATTTATTTTACTACGTTCCGTCTACTCTAACGGTAGAGTTACAATACTAGTACAGCGCATAATGTATTAAATACATTTGAAAATTTCCCACAAAATAGAAAACTTTTTATGTATAGCTAGCCTCCCCATCTTGATGGCATAATAATGTCAACCATTACGACTCCGCTTATTTAATTAGCCTCTTCCGCAAACATGACTTCGTCCTAGTTAGCTGAACGCCCTCCTGTCATATATGTGTATGTGCTTGTGTATATATACGTTTGAAATTCACATAAACCCAAAATACAGTGGTAGACAGTACTTACGGGACCATGCACCCACTCGCATTTAAATAAATATTCTCCGTAGAGTTTAACCCGCAAATACTGTGAATAGTTTGTTAATTTTCCAGTACCTTCCACCTAGTCGAACTCCCTCATCCATCTAAAAAACAATGAGTAACTTTTTCAAACTTCTCTCGCAACTTTGCAATGCAAAATGAGACTTGGAGGCGAACTAAATAAAAAGAGGATCAAATGAAAGGAGGAAAAAACGTCCTCCTCAATCGGATTTAAACATGAAATTGAGCAGGAGGATGCGGAAAGATATTGCACGTAAGTTCACAAGCAGCAGGATGCCATTAAAATCTCATTATAACCAAACCAACCAACCGAGCGACTGTACAGTGTTACTAGTTTTACACTAGTGCGGGTAGAGCCGGAGCTGCCCGGGGAGATTAGGAAAAATTTTACAAGGATAAACCATTAAGAACAACCAAGTATGGCAGCGCAATCATATTAGCACAGAGAAAATAACACGTGTTAGTACAAGAGGCACAACCTCAATCCCAAGCGAGGTTTTTTTTTACGCAATTCCCACATTAGTTCTTATTTCTATACAAGGTTGGGGCGGGGTTGTTGCCGGAGCCCGCAAACACTACACGGCAAGAGCACACAGCAGTTAGTAAGCAAAGTATCTGTAGTAACACCGACCAGCCACAGTTTGTATTGGTCCATAGAGTCCGGCGAATTCGTCGTCGCTTCCTTGGTATACCCGATCGGAGCTAATGTAAAAGGTATCATCATTGTAGTACTGCTGCAGCAGACTATTCTTTTCATCGTCAATGGAGTCTGCAAATGATTTTGAACTTCATGAAAATGTACAATTGTTAAAAGTGGATTATTAATTCAGTATGATAATTATTATTATTTCAATATGGTTACTGCATCTGCAAACGTACATATATCTGCCACTGCAACTGTATATGAAGCCCCGTGTTTGCAATATTTTGTATGTTGTCCCAGTTTTACAATGTTCAACCAAAGTGGAAAGTATCTATTATGCGTGGTTTTTATAACAGCTGAGGAAAGGATACGGAAAGCAAAATAGTATTGGCTACATGGATGCCACTTCAGAGAGGATGATTCCACATTTCAAGTGCAGTGATGAACGAAGCGCGGGGAAAAAATTAAGTCAAAAGTAGTCTATATACAAATGTTCGCGTAAATGTACTTGGTATAACCGTTACCACGTTGCAATCCATAATCAGATTACCTGGCTTTTGTAGTTGTTGCAATACTGCGTTATAGTGCGTTATAGTTTTTTTAATGATTGTAGTTTTGTTTTCATCGTCGGTGTTCGAGAGAGACGTAAATGGAAATGGAAAACATTTTGTAGTGGGTATCAGTGGCGGATTTAGTTCAGAACTACTGTCAACACACCAGGTATACACTTTGAAACAGGCACTGATGTTGAAGATGTTGGATTCCAACGCATATAGCTAAGGCGAGATTCGACGCTCAAATGATAAAATTCAACCGCCAGTATGCCAAAATGTCCTCGATTTTACCAACGTGCGCCATCAGTAATGAGTCAGCCATTTATTGAATATTGTGTTCCATACATAACTTCCATGTCTAGGTATACTCTGGGAAAACCTACTGCAAATCAAACAGTGACCCCAAGCAGGGGGGTTAAAAGGGCAGCCTGCCCCCACCCCCACAAATGCGTTACACCATTATGGGATCTTCTTGTGATTTCGCAACTCATTCCATAAACAGTGCAATGCGTATGGGGGATTTTGTAGTAGTAAAAGACGGCAAGAATCAATTAAAAACATAGGGACGGGCTACAGTCCGCTTGGGCGAACTGTTGGATACCCTATTCTTATTCCTATCCCTCATAAGTGGGCGTGACAAAAGTCTAAGTATGGTTGAATTGTTAAGAACGCTCTACATATTTTGTTATATAACATTTAAAGGATTTTATCAAAAAAAACGCTCCCTAGCTCAAACTTAGGTGTTTCAATAAAATTGTTTTATTTAATTGTGGGCGTGTCAGTAGGCGGATTTAAAAAAAAAATAACATATGAGAATAAAGGGCCCCTAGAGAGTATATATTATAAATTTCAGTTCCCTAGCTCAAACTTTGAATTTTCAAAAAAAAAAAAAAAAAAAATTGTGGACACGCCCACAAGTGGGCGGATTTTAAAAATATTTACACATGAGCATAAAGGGCCCATAGAGAGTATATATTATAAATTTCAGCTCCCTAGCTCAAACTTTGGATTTTCAAAAATTAATATACCCTTAGAAAAGGGGATAAAAAAATTGTTTTATTTATTTGTGGGCGTGTCAGTGGGCGGATTTTGAAATTTTTTTATCCCGAGCAGTTTTTGGAGTCATAGATCATATATACAAAATTTCAGCTTTCTAGCTCAAAATTCGATTTTTTCCAAAATTTTGTTTTTTTGAGTTTGTGGGCGTGTCTGTGGGCGGATTTCAAAAATTCGTAAACTTGATTATTTCGGGACCCTATTTTTTGCCGACGGACGGACGGACGGACGGACGGACATGGCTAGATCGACATTACTATCGATGCTGATCATAAATATAGTAACTTTTAGGGGTCTACGGGCAATATTAAGGTATGTTACAAACTATGCGTCAAAATTAATATACCCTTAGAATAGGGTATACAAAAATGCTGTCCCTAACTGCATCTCTAAATTTCATCGTCTGTTAAGTGTGTGGAGTTTATTATCAAAAAATAAATTCTTTTGCTTGAAGGATGACTGACTTGTGAAGTTTAACTAAAAAATATATGGGAAAGCTACAATCCGCTTGGGCTACAAATATTGTCATAACAGTTTTTCAGTTTTTTAAGGAATTTATCAAAAGAAACAAGGTTGTTTGCAAAAACACCAGAAAAAGTGGGTGTTGCAAAAAACCTTGTATGGGCGAATTGTTAGGAACGACTTTATCTGTAGTTTTATCAAAAACACGACCAATTTCTATAAAACGGTAATCTTAAAATAGCGAGCCTGTCAGTGGGCGCATTTTACAAATCTTTGCAATTGCTTATTCCCGACCTTTCGAAAGCGTATATGTTCCAAATACATAATAACAACAACATTTTTTTGCGCACTTTTTGAACGAGTACCTATTTATTAGTACCTATTTATTAGGTGTGCGCAACTTGATGATGGTTATAAACGAACCGACTCTCCTGGTATTCGATTTGACACAACCATAGATCTAAATGATGATTGGTATGTAATCCGCTCCTGTTTTTCGCACTTTGTTGGACAAAAAGAAAAAGCTCTTTATTTAGCCTTTTCCCTATATACGTGAACTTGGAACATTTCATCCAAAACCACTTGACCCAAAACTCCATGAGAAAACCAGTTGTTTACATCGAGAGCTGCGTCAATTGATTTTGGAGTGACTATAACCTTCGTGAAGAGAAGAAAATTATTCTTATTCGCAGCATTTTGTACCTTCATGAAAATATCCCTACAGGGGAGAACGGACCAAAAAAAACCCCCCTTCATTTAAAAACAACTTACCCACAATATTTAAGTTCACTGAAAAACTTCGAACCGGTTGGGTGGAAATTTGGCATTCGTACACTCCGGCGTCACGTTTCTGTGCCCATTTTATTTGCAGCGTCCATTCGTCTATATCTCGGTGGTAGGATGTTTGGAACCTTTGATCCGTGGTGTACGTGTATGTACCAACCGTTAGTATGTGCAAGTCTCTGTGGCGTATCCATGCGACCTGGAATTATTAAAAAAAAAAAATTAAAAAAAATAGAAAGGAATTCAAGTGGAGTTGCATTTTGCATATTATGCACAGGATGAGTCATAGTTTTGTCGAGGATCTATTACTTATGTACTTATGGGTACTTGGCACTGCACCGGGGGATTTAAAAGTGCAACTGTGCATATTTTGTGTCAACCTAACGAAAGTCATTCGGTTATGTGGGTGTTGTCTGCCTGCGCGTGTGAGTGGGCTGCTTTTCCCTGCCATTTTTGTTTTTAGGTCAAGTGAGGACATTCTCGTAGTAGGTAATGTATGAAAGAATGTTGACCTTTGCGATGAAAAATTAGCAACGTGTGGTTGTAAAAGCGGTTTGTGTGCTAGCATTTGATTTTAATTTTAAAATGGATATACATTACTCTTGCGGAACTTAAATGAGGTTTTTGAAAAATTAATTTGCAATGACAATTATTTAAAATAGCGTCGTTTGTTATTTGTGATTTATTGTAGCAGAAATAATACATTGTTCTTAATGAAGTGCACGTTTGCAAAGAGAATAAAACCAATTTAACTCAGTGGTGTTCGGTGGAAAAAGAATCAAAACACACAGGGACCCAGTAACACATCAGTGGTTTTCCCTCTGCAACACCTCATGCGAAAGTCTGACAAACATTGAAACTAGCAGTTTTCCTGAGAAGCTTTTCAAACTTGCCGTTCCTTTCAATTTCACACACGCAAATGGTTGGAGAAGCCGATCAATTGCATTTATTTTGTATCGTATAACACATTTGCGCTGGTGATATTCTGCCCTAGCGAGGTAACCGTCGGAACGGAAAATTCTCCGCAACGCATACTCCTTCGGAGACTCAAATTGCCTTCGAGGTGTCTGTCATCGGAGAAAAATTATATATAATTGCGATGGCGCACCGCGTCGCATTGATTCGACATGCGACAGACTTAAAGTTCTGGAAAAGATGTGCAAAGTACATTTAAATATCGATAAGTCAATATGTCTTTCGATACTTATATATAATGAAGACTTAACGAGCTTTAAATTATCATATATCAATAAAGGGAGTTTGATTTCATAGTTCTTAACAAGGAAGGATGTCACTTTGCCAATAAATTGTACGCTAGCGTTAACTAGAACACAAATCAATTTTTATTTAAAATATATCGATTAACTCAAATATCGATATATTTTCGAAACTACCATCTCTATAATTCAAACATAGTTGTCAAAAGATGAAAACAATTCCATTTAAAAGTCAAGATAAAGCAGTGTGTTTTGATAGTCCTCAATATGCATTTGTTTTTTCCGTCTTCAATTTGAGACATCAATCGGCGGTCTTCATTTTGTGTTGTGTGATTGTAGCATTACGTTTATTTTCATTTATTTGTACTTTAATTTGTTATGGTAGATTTTGTAAAGTGAATTCTGAGTGAAAAGTGTCAACCTACGGCTGATGTGTGACGGTCTGGAGGCGCACTTTGAAGTGTTCTTCTCGACCGCAACGATTCGTGGAATAAACAGTGTGGAAAGTTTTCTGATAAGAAGAAGACGATAAAAACGAGCGTAGAACTGGGGTGTAGCAGAATTGGCAAGGTGAGGATTCTCATTGCAACCGATGTAAAGCAAACAGAGGACTTGATATCGAGGATATAACGTAAGTAATTCATAAATGTTGACTTGCAGATCAATAAATTCATCATTCCATAGATATGTTATCAACTGTGATTTCCCCTGCAACATCGAGGAGTACGTGCATCGTGTTGGTCGTACAGGTCGTGCGGGTCGCCTTGGTACGTCGTCAAGTTTCTTCACGCGTTCTGATTGGGGATCGTCGAAAGAGTTGATTAAGATCTTAGAAGCTGACCAAGAGGTACCTGACGAACTGAGGGATATGGCTCGCCGTTTCCAGGTAAAGAAAGACAAGCGTGCAAAAGAAATGGAACAGTTTGGTGGCCGCGGTGGCGGTAGTCGTGATTTTGGCTACGGAGGAGGGGGATTCGGTGGAGGACGATCAGGGAGTGGCAGAAATAGATACTAAAGCTTATTGTTAGTTGCATTTGAATTTATTTATTTCGTTTTTTACTTTCTAACGGTAAATAAAATATATATTCATCAAAATGATCATGTAAAAATCATTGAAGTTAGTGAATTGAAACCGCTCAACTTGGTAAGTCAATAGCAGAGTTGCACAAAAGTTAGTTTAACTAAAAAGCTACAACTAAATTAGCTGTAGTTTCTTTGAATGTACATAACTAAACAAATTTTGGAAATTTAAATTAGTTATTAGTTGCGAAGTGCAACTATGTAAGCGTGTTTAGTTGCGAAAAAATAGTTGCCAGAGTCTTACTAATAATTAGGTCCTTGGAGCACTAAATAAGGTCCTTAAGCCCGAAATTTTTTTTTTCAAAAACTCCTACAAAACCGGGCAGTATATTATGTTCAATGTTATTTGACTAACAGATCCTTGGAACAACAAAAAAGATCCTTAAAAGTAGAAAAAAGGATATTTTTCCAAAATGTCGTTAGAATCCACACGGTATATGTGTGTTCAGTGTTATTTGACTAAGAGGTCCTTGCAACAACAAAAAAGGTCCTTAATAGTCGAAACCAGGATATTTTTCCAAAATGTTTGTTGTTCCTAGGATCATTTATTCAAAAACCATTGAACTCATATATACCGTTCTGTTTCTAAAGACATTTTTGGAAAACAACCTTTGTCGGGTTTAAAGGACCTTTATTGTGGCTCCAAGGACCTCTTTGTAAAATAACCTGATGTAAAATAAAAGGGACATTCAATCAATTTTTATTTGCATAATAAATCCTAATAAATTATCACCATTACCTATAGCAAAATTAAATTTTTATTCAAAAAATTCGTGCATCGAAAATCCAATTTACAAGGTGTTTACATAAAAAAAACAACAAATTCCGCAACAAAATGTTGGCGGACGATTTCGGAAAAAAACTTGTGTGTCAAAATGTCAAAAACAGAAAAAAATGCACTTCATCGTACTACAACGCATACCGCCAGTGTGCGTTAGATTTTGGCGGAAAAATGTTCCGATCCGTCGGAACGGAATTAACTTTAAGCAAAATATTCTCCGATTCGGACGATTTCGGAGAATTTTCCGTTCCGACGGTTACCTCGCTAGGGCCCATTGACTCATTTTCTTATTCGTTTGCGTCATTTTTATGGTAACAGTGAAGTGCGGAAGACGCGATATTAGTGTTGGCGAAGAGACCCGATAGTAAGTATAAGTTAATAAGTAACTTTAAGTATAAACGGACGATGAAGGCTTCGAGCACTCAACTCCACGCACCTTCTGCGTGCCCTTCCACTGAAACACCTCTACTGATGGAGGTAACCGCGAACAATATCTGGGGGAAACAGTTTCTGCAACCAGCAATGCTTGAAACGCCAGTGGACAGAAATTGGCTGTCGCGGGAACACCTATCTCAAAAACACGGTAATTATATTTACTCAGATCAAAATTCAACATCCGAAGGCTGCTTCTGCTCTCATCATCAAGAAACTTTCCAAACAAACCAAACATAACATCCATACGGGAGCCATAACTGTGTCGAAACTTCTCTCAGCGACTCAGCTTGGATAATTGTGTGGCCATGATTTGGTTACTGCAGCCATAAGATACGAAACGAATGGAGATTGGAAGACCTTCGTCGTGGAGTCAGCTTATCTCCCCTATGATTCGGTAGTGCCTCCACAACCAAGGGCAATTGCTGAACTCATAGACTATTGCACTGTTTTAGGCAGCAGCAAATGCAACATGGAAGGAACATTTTCTAATCTTACCATCAACAATGTTGGTTCACAGCCAACTTTTGTGACGACTTAACTTTATCAAATAGATACTTTAAGGCGGTTATAACTGGAGGGTCTCTTCGGGGTGTCCCTCCCAGACCTTTGATATATCGAATTCAAAATCGAATGCGAAGCCATAACTTTGCAGGAGAGGAGGAATCCGAGAAAAACCAACTGGATACGCTTCAGGGAGGAGTTAGGGAAAACTCTCCAATAAAACTCCAACCAATGAGACAAAAGGTAGAGGAAGCTGTTAAAGATCTGCATAGTGTCATTATCAGCTGTTTTGAACTGACGTGCCCAGTAAACAAAAACACCTGGTGGAACTCGGAACTGCAAAAAATCCGAAGAGAAGCTAGAAAACGTCTAAGCAGGTCACTCAAGATCGATGCAGAAGGAATATAAGAGGTTAATTTGGGTATCGATAGTGCTTCTTATAGGTATAGGACATTTTGCGAAAAGTTTGAAACACTGGGTGAAACTAGTAGGGTGGTTAAAGTTCTGAAAAGAGCCAAACCAGAAAAATTGGAATCACTTAGAAAATTTGATGGCACTTTCACTCAGACGAAAGCGGAGACTCTAAGCCCTGACTTACAGTCGTCGCATTATCCCTTTATGTGACCGAATTCACGCTGCAAAAAAAAATGTAGATGATCTCGATTTTGGATAATGTTCTGTATGCTACTAAATGCGTATGCTGCCTATACGCTATATAATGTAAATATTGAATAGTTCGGATAATTCACCGCTGTTTTGAATCGTATTTAATGTTAATGAAGCAAACTAATCGACCGAGGATTGGAAGATTGGTCCTATATTTACCCTTTTCTGTTATACAGCCTTCTACCAGTGTCTACAGCATCTAGACGAAGGGATCGTTAATCACGAGGGTAAGTGTTAAAGAAAATAGAGTTTTATAAAGACGCGCAATCAACGGGGCCAGAAAGGAGTTGATGAATAAAAAGGATATCTGCAGCGTCTCTGCGTTGCTCAAGGATATACAATTTTATTAGGTCTAGATGTGAAGGGAAGATTAAAGGATTGTTCAACGGTTAACCACAAGGGAAAATCGTAGAAAGCGATACGTTGGATGCTCTCGGTTCTGGGCACACGAACTCGATGAAATGGAGGCCATGTTTGGCTAGCCTACTCAAGAATCGGGCGAACAAAGGTGATCTAAGGTTGGCGAAATCTTTCAATCACCTTTTACCAAAGCCAAATGATGAGTTTTTTTTTTTTTATAATTCGCTAACGCTAAAGGGGCTTTGTTGTTTCTGTATATGTACAGTACCCTTATAGTGTTAAACACAGCGCATGCATTTTTTGTTGAACAGTAAGTTGCACCTAGCAATGTAGTATTATATTGCATGATTTTAGGTGCTACTTACTATTCGAAAGAATAGGAGGATAGGAAAGAAGTTGTTGGTGCTGTAAGAATGTAAAGTAACGATTATCATACACTTGGTGGACGCACCCTTTTTGTAACTCGGGTTGCGCCACCTGGATGTTTTTTTTGAGATGTAAAACGAAGTAGCCGTGGCTGACTTCACTGTTAAAAAGGAAAAAGAAGAAAAAACACGCTTTTTTGTAAAGGGATCCGCCATTTTTTTTAGTTACCAAATAAAGAACGTGATTATTACAATTTATGTCGGTTATTTCAACATCAGATGTGGGGTATTCTCACAAATACGAATATTCAAGATGCCTCAACAAAGCAAATCCGATTTAATGGAAATACTGCGGGAATACGAGGTCGAATTTCCTGCGTCGGCCACCGTATCCCAATTACGGGCATTGCTGGACTCGACGTTAGCTAAAGATGATAACGCGCAGGCTGGGGATGAGCTTTGTTCGGAGATAGGCCATTCATCATATTCCGCTGCAGCGAGTACTTCTGGGGTCGAGTCCGCAAATGCCGTCACCGCTGCCAAGGTCGCCACTGCTGCCACTGCCGCTACTGATACTGCTGCTACTGCTGCCACTGAGGCTACTGCTGTCACTGCTGCTACTGCTGCCACTGCTGCTACTGCTGCCACTGCTGCTACTGCTGCCACTGAGGCTACTGCTGTCACTGCTGCTACTGCTGCCACTGCTGCTACTGCTGCCACTGCTGCTACTGCGGCCACTGCTGCTACTGCTGCCACTGCTGCTACTGCTGCCACTGCTGCTACTGCTGCCACTGCTGCTACTGCTACCACTGCGGCCACCGCTGCTACTTCCACCACCGCCGCCACTGCCGCCTCCGCTGCCACTACCGCTAAGAATGTCCGTACGACCACAGATGCTGCCGACTCTCGGGCTATGGGTGGAGCCACTGCCTGGAACACGTTTGCGTCTGCTACACAGAGAGAGCCAGCACTAAGCGATGCCGATTTTGAGCTGTCCGCTTTGGAGCAACAGTTAACTATACTGCGCAGGAAGCAAGAG
This sequence comes from Portevinia maculata, assembly GCA_949715645.1. NCBI lineage: Eukaryota > Metazoa > Arthropoda > Insecta > Diptera > Syrphidae > Portevinia > Portevinia maculata. The sequence goes on from OX454527.1 coordinate 32,539,083, forward strand.
ATCATTCAACTCACACGCCAATTAGAACAAATGAGTCCTGAACCTGTTAACCGGGCTCGAGTAGAAGATATCGTGCGGGTGGTACCAAAATTTAGTGGTGATCGCGAGTCGGGCTATGACGTCAAGCATTTCATCAACGACCTGGAACAAATTTGCCAAACATACAGATGTGACGATGCATTCAAATACATCTGCCTACGCAGTCTGTTGACGGGCGCTGCTGCTGACTGCGCCAAGCAGAGTGATGAACGAGATTTCCGTGGCCTAAAAGCAGTTCTAACCCAAGAGTTCGACCACGTCTTGAGTCACACCGAATTAATCAAGCGACTGCGTGGGCGCAAATGGAATCGGGACGCTGAGGAAATGCATCACTACGTTCTCATAATGAATGGTTTGGCTAAGCATAGCCAACTACGCGAATACGAGATAGTGGGTATAATCGTGGATGGGATGCATCTGCCACCTGAGGACACTGTTTTGCTGCTGAGTGGTACGACTACGATCGAACAACTGAAGGCCGCTGTTGGGATACACCGGGAACGCATCATGGATCACATTAAACGACTGACCACAGTCCGACCTCGGCCATCGATGCGATCGGCTCCCACTACTACTGCTGCTAGCCCGGAACAGAGATCCGGCGAACCAGTTCGATGCTTTAACTGCAGTAAGATGGGGCATTATCAAAGTAAATGCCCATACGAAGTACGTCCGCCAGGCGCATGTTTCAAATGCTGGCAAATGGGCCATGACCACCGACGTTGTCCGAATCCATCGAAGCTTCTGACACCCCGAAATCTGGCTGCTGCTGTGGATACCACTGAACCGGATGGTGCTGCTGTTGCTGATATAGGGGTGTTGGGGTCTGTTAACTGGGTAAGTGTTGTTTTCAATTCTGAATCTGCTTTCGAACGCGACTTTACGAATTTTCTTTCTTTGTTTGATACCGGTAGTCCGGTTAGTTTTGTCCGGTACCCTACAATCAACAAACCCATTTCATCTAAGAAGCAAAAGACTTCGTTTCGAGGCTTGGGGAATCAGGTTCTTTCATCATTTGGCTGTATCGACTGCATCATTAAATTTAGAAAAATGTACCTTAAGCATAAACTAATAATACTTCCTGACGAACAAACCAATATTCCACTCATTTTGGGTAGAGACTTTCTAGAAAAATGTAACATCAAATTATGTCAGTTGAACAAAAATTTCGCTCATGTAAGCAGCGATATGGCCAATAAAAATATTCTTAACGAAAGTTCGCATTTTTGCATTTTTGACCCAGGTGAACCCCCACCAACAGAAGGCAAAGGTTTAGAAAAGCCATCGGTGGCGAAAGTTGGTACGTCTGTGTTATTTGACAGTAATGATGGTGTGAAGGTTAAAGAAGATATTTTTGTTTGTCCCGAGGTGCACACAGTCGAATTGAGTGATAATGCTGATGCAGAGGAGTTATTAGCTATTAATGATTCACTAACAAAGCAAGAGGTAGATGCAATTAGACGCACTATTTATGAACAATATTTGGGCCCTGACGACATAGAGATTAAGCCGCATGACTTTGAGATGAAAATTAGGTTAACGGATCAGACGCCATTTCACACAACTCCTAGACGTCTCTCATACTATGAGAGGATAGAGGTACAGAAAATTTTAGACAGATTGTTGGAACAAAAGGTTATTAGGCCAAGCCAATCTCCGTATGCGTCGGCGGTGGTCCTAGTTAAAAAGAAATCGGGAGAGCTCCGTATGTGTGTTGACTTCAGGGCACTCAATAAAGTCACAGCTAGGGATAATTACCCGCTACCGCTGATAGAAGATTGTTTGGGGTATTTCGGGGGAAAGACATACTTTTCCACCTTAGACTTGAGAGATGGATTTTTCCATGTGGCGATGGCGCCTGATTCGATTCAATATACTTCATTTGTGGTGCCTCATGGTCAGTTCGAGTATATCCGAATGCCGTTTGGTTTGAAAAACGCCCCTGCCATTTTTCAGCGATACATATGTGAAATTTTCTCAGACCTAATATCCTCTGGGCAGATCTCGATTTACATAGACGACATAGTGCTGGCTACGGTAACCTTAGATGAGCATGTCAAATTGTTGAAGAAGGTTTTGAGACGAATGACAGAGAAGGGTTTAGTTCTGCGTTTATCCAAGTGTAAGTTTGCCTATAACAAGATAGAATACCTTGGTTATTCGGTCACTTCTGACGGCATACGCCCGAATGATGACCATATCGAAGCAATAAAAAGATTGCAGCCTCCCCGTAACTTGAAGGAGTTGCGCTCTGTTTTGGGAATGTTTAGCTATTTCCGGATGTTTGTTGAGGGACACAGTAGGATAGTCAAGCCGCTGACTGAATTGACCCGTGAAGGCATTCCTTTTGCAATGACTACAGAGCGAGTAAGTGCGTTTGATGCGCTCAAGGACAAGCTGATAAATAGCCCAGTTCTGGCGATTTATGATCCAACCAAGGAGACTGAGCTCCATTGCGATGCTAGTTCATTAGGTTTCGGAGCAGTGCTGATGCAGAGGCAGGACGATAGGAAGTTTCATCCTGTCTCGTTTTTTTCAAAGACAGCGTCCCCAGCGGAACAACGATACCATAGTTTCGAATTAGAGTCGTTAGCTATTATATATGCCCTTAGGCGCTATCGAGTTTATTTGGAGGGATTGAAGTTTACAATCGTTACTGATTGTAATTCGCTTAAACTGACCCTGGAGCATAAGCAGATGAACGCCCGGATCGCTAGGTGGGCACTTGAGTTGCAAGCTTACGATTACACTTTGCAACACCGGCATGGTTTCGCTATGGGGCATGTAGATGCTTTGAGTCGTTTGCATCCTAGCCCCAAGGAAACTTTGAGGCCCGTGAGTCCGCTTGACGATTCTAATGATGTGTTAGCCGTTAATGATTCGTGCGTCCGGGGTGACGAGGCGTCCCCAAATATGTTTTGTCGTACCATCCATGCGATTGATGGTAACGAAGTCTGTTTCCGGGTACAGCTCACCCAGGGCCGTGATGAACGCATCGTGAAGGTGCGAGAAGAGCTAGAGGATGGCCCGATGGATGGGTTTGAGATGAAGGATGGTCTCGTCTTTAAGGTAGACGAGGGGGGCGGACTTTTGTTATACGTAGCGAGTGAGATGGAGGAAAATGTCATAAGGCTGATGCACGAGAAATTAGGTCATTTGGGGGTTGATAAGACGGTTGATGGCCTCCGTAGGCATTACTGGTTTCCGAATATGAGGGATAAAGTTTGCAATTTTATTAAGAACTGCATTCGCTGCATATTGTACGCCGCCCCTGTTCGGTCGTCTGAGCGGACACTATATAGTATTGAAAAGAAGCCAGAGCCATTTGACACACTTCATCTAGATCATTTTGGTCCACTCCCATCCATAAATTCGAAGCGAAAACATATTCTGTTAGTCACTGATGCCTTCACGAAATTCACTAGGCTTTACGCCGTTAACTCCACTAGTACCCGGGAGGTTCTGATTTGTCTTGAAAAGTATTTTTCATACTACAGTAGACCCCGTCGCATTATTTCGGACCAAGGCACCTGTTTTACTAGTTTAGAGTTCGCTGATTTCCTCAAGAGGAACAACATCGAGCATGTCAAGGTCGCGGTCGGGTCCCCGCAGGCCAACGGTCAGGTGGAACGCGTGAATAGGACTCTAAAGGCCATGTTGGGGAAAATGTGCGAGCCAGTTAGCCATGCCGATTGGGTCCAGATGCTTCCACCGATAGAATTTGCTTAGAACAACTCGAGGCATAGCTCGACCAAACATTTACCGAGTGAGTTGCTTTTTGGGGTGGCACAGCGTGGAAAGGTTGTTGATGAATTTTCCGAATATCTTCAGGCGGAGTTTGGCCCCGCAGTTGCTCGCGATTTGAAAACTATGCGTGCAGATGCAAACCATGCTATCCAAAGATCACAAGCCTATAACGAGGCATATTCGGCTAAGAAGGGTTCGCCGGCAAAGAAGTACGCGGTGAACGATTTTGTTGTTATTCGGAATGTGGATGTTACCCCCGGGACAAATAAAAAGTTAATCCCTAAATATCGCGGTCCGTATGTAGTCTGTAAAGTGTTGGGAAATGATCGATACGTTGTTCGCGATGTCGAGAACTGTCAAATGACTCAGCGACCATATAATAACGTCATTGAAGCCGCTCGAATGCGGAAATGGGTTGAAAGTAAAAACGATGATGAGATTTAAAGCAGTTTTTGAAAGCAACACTGGGTATATGATAACTTAGTCTTAAGCAGAAATGTGTGTATATGTATCGAGGTCGATTGTTATGTAGATTGGCCGAACTGTAAGAATGTAAAGTAACGATTATCATACACTTGGTGGACGCACCCTTTTTGTAACTCGGGTTGCGCCACCTGGATGTTTTTTTTGAGATGTAAAACGAAGTAGCCGTGGCTGACTTCACTGTTAAAAAGGAAAAAGAAGAAAAAACACGCTTTTTTGTAAAGGGATCCGCCATTTTTTTTAGTTACCAAATAAAGAACGTGATTATTACAATTTATGTCGGTTATTTCAGTGCTTAGTATTTTTTTTCTCTACGCTTTCACTATTACCTTTTCAATATGCGATAAGAGGTTAAGCCCCCTGTCGCACAGCGAGGTCGCGAGGAGATTGAAAAAGGGGTATAAGTTAGGGTGGAGAAGGTTCAGACGCGCGGGGGAGGTAAATAACATACTTGAAAAGGTAATAGACTGGCATTAGGCGATATTGAGCTAAGTCGTTTTTAATGCTCAAGGTGAAAAAAGTATTTTGATCTTGTTGAAAAAGGGAAGAGTATTGTGGCGATGAAATGGGTTTAACAAATTTGGTATCGTCAGCGGATCGGTAGAGGGCAAAGTGTTTAATGACCCGCTCAAGGTCGTTTTTAGTAAGGATGAAGAGATGGGAACCTACGTGACTGCTTTGTGAAACGCTAGAGGTGGCGATCACTATGAAGCGGTTTTCCAGGTAGGAAGATATCCATTTTAACAATATGGATTTGAAACCGAGTGATGACAGTTTGAAAAGTATTAATCGATAAGATACGAGGGCGGGTCAATAAGTCCGTGACTTTTTGAATTTCTGACCTCTTTACTGAAACGGCAACACTGCTCCTGTCAACAGGCATCTGTCAGTTGACTCCTGTCAAAATTTAAACTTGCTGCTATTTTTATCAGACTACTCACTAATTTGAGGAGAAAATGGAAAAAAGTGAATTTCGTGTGCTTATTAAGCATTATTTCTTGCGAAAAAAAACCATTACCGAGACCAAGGCTAAGCTTGAAAAATACTATGGGGACTCTGCACCATCGATTTCAATGGTAAAAAAGTGGTTTACTGAATTTCGTTGTGGCCGTACAAGCACTGAAGATGCCGAACGTCCTGGACGCCCAGTTGAGGTCTCTACACCCGAAACAATCGAAAAAATTCACGATATGGTGTTGGCCGACCGAAGATTGAAAGTGCGAGAGATTGTGGAAGCCGTAGGGATCTCGCATGGCTCAGTGGTTTCAATTTTGAATGATCACTTGGGCATGAGAAAGCTTTCCGCAAGATGGGTGCCGCGTTTGCTCACAGTCGACCACAAACGCAATCGTGTAACAACTTCACAGGAAGGTTTGGCGTTGTTTAATCGCAATATGGAGGAGTTTTTGCGCCGTTTTGTAACCGTGGACGAAACATGGATCCATCACAACACACCAGAGACCAAACAACAGTCAAAACAGTGGGTTTCTAGGGGTGAATCGGCGCCAAAGAAGGCCAAGGTGGGTTTGTCAGCCAATAAAGTTATGGCGACTGTTTTTTGGGATGCACGCGGGATAATCCACATTGACTACCTTCAAAAGGGAAGAACAATCAATGGGGAATATCTTATAAAAAGCCCTATGTACAACAAGTAATGGCTTTAAAACTAATTATTCCATAACTAAAAAAAAACTTATATAGAAATTTCATTTATTTATTGGAAAAAATACTTTTTATTACATATAAACATAAAATTGTGTTATGTGACCTTACGAAATAATGTCAAAGCAAACTAATAATATTTTAAAATATATTGTAAAAACTGTCGGTATATCTGGAACTCCTTTTCTCCCTTTTTTTTGTTGATTTGAGATTAAGGATTAAGGTATCCAGGGTTGCTTCATTTTCGGATATTGGGAGATTATTCCAGAAATGCTTTCGGTTTTCAGGAAACAATTGAAATAAATTTTTTTTTATATATTCTTTCCTTTCGAATGCGATTTCCCTTGGTTGAGAGCGGCCAAGTGACTCTGGCTTCAGAAATCCTGACTTCATATATTGGCTTTTTAAAAAGTTAAGAGTAAGAAACTCGGAATCGAAAGCCCGTTTGTAAAACAAGTTGTTGCTTCCTCTCTCTACTTTTAAGAAAGAAATGTCGCGCAAATATGGTCTTAGATTGGTCTTGTTTATTTTGTGCAGAGAGGAGCAATCGGGCCAGTCATAGAAATCGGATACAGCCATTTCCTTTACAAAAACTCTAGAAGAGTTTGCGGCTTGAACACAGTCGAAAAAATCCTGAAAGTCATAAAGTTTTCCCTTCCTTTTCATTGAGAGTTCGACTTGATGGTGGAAACTGTCAGCAGACATAAATGAATGACCAGGTTCAAAAAAGTTTAATGTTATTGATTTTGCAGATATCTCAGTGGAATTGATGATCATTATAAGGTAAGAAAATAACGTCCAGTTTTTATTTTGAGCTGCGCAGTTATCAACCCATACACTTAAGTGTACTTTATCCCGGTGGTGCACAAAGAAAGCGTGAAAAGTGTTATTATGTCCTCTTTCTTTCGCCCGGAAGTGCCCTCGTGCCAAATTGCAGCAAAAGGGATTTCTTTGCTTTTTGTTCCAACGGGCACGAAACTTTCATTGAAAGCTTTAATCCGCTTGGAGAAGATAACAGCCTTAAAACCTTCCAAACGTGGTAGCATGATCACTTTCACATAGGGCTTTTTAGAAAAACATGGCTAAATTTTCTCTATTCAATGTGTTATAAAAGGCCCTATATTTCAGTTAGGGCTTTTTTTTAAATATTGATGTATATGTTTTGTACTTAGGGCTTCTAGAAATTTGAATTTTCTATCGCATTTGAAGCTCCAGCATTTTGAAATAAATATAATTAAATCGGAGACAAAGCCCTAACTCCAAATATGCATTAATATCAAAATTGAAAATTTTGTAGATAGGGCCTTTACGAAAATAGCGGCAGATCTTGTGGTTATGTGTTGTGTCTGATTTTGAGAATCGTAGACGAGGCGGCACTAGAATCCATAAAAAAAACAAAATAACGTTGATATTACCTACAGTTAAGCTATGTTCATTCGATTGTCAGATCTAACAATATTGTCGGATCTGTCAATGCTCTGACAAATACCTGCCAATGAGCTGACAAAAGCTAATTACCTTACAATGCCAAATTGTCAGTTCACACGGTTGGTAGATTTTGTCCCAAACTCTGACAATTTAATTGTCAGATGGTTGCCCTGACAATGCTGTTCCTGAAACCTTTGTCATGTTGAAAATTGTCAGTTCACACGGTTGGCAAATGTTAGTATACGAAAAATAGTCCGTGTGTTGACAGACATCAGAAGAAATTGAAACTTTTTTTTGGATCTGTAATTCACTACAGTGAGGTGTGAAATATTAAAAAATAAAACTCTAAATGGAGCAAAAATAATTCTGAAACATAAAACCATTAAAGGGGAAGAAGTATTACCAATCCCCTAGACGAAATCGTTTGGTTGATTGCAGAACTTTATTAGCTTCCAAAACCATAATTAGTTTGAAATACTTCGACAATAGGAACTGATTCGCTAGCGCCTGGTCCGGGATGTTTTTTGTGATATTTGTCAAGATTACTGTTGAATGTGATGTGGAGCTTCGACCATTTGCCCTTACAGTCGCTGAGGGCCATAATAAATAGCGTCCGCGAGTGGCTGCCATATGGCGTCCTTCGGCAATATTAAAATGTATTAATGGGAAAATTCACTTTCAACTTTTTTTGGATAGGATTTTTGAATTGTTTGTTTTTTTGCACGATTAGACTTTGTTGGCGCCCGCGAAGGTGGTGGAACTTCAGCCAGCCGAAATATTGGATCCTTTTCTACGTCGTCACAATTTAGTTCACTCATCTACACAAAGAAATCCGAATTCGAAATTAAAAAAAATTGCACCGAAACTTTGTTTTACTCGTTCAAATACTAAAAATAATCATCAGACACTGAAGAAATTGTCAGATGTCATAAGGACAGCACATCTGACAATAGCAGATAAGTCTGCAAATGTCCTAAACGTCTGACAATATTGTCAGATATGGCAATAGTCTGAACATAAATTTACTACCAAAATTAAGCGTACAGCTATAGAAAACACGCATTTTACTGCTTTAAATAATAAGATATATTTTTTTAATTTTTTTTTAATACTTGCTTTGTTTGCTTTCCATTTTCACGCAAAAATGCAACTTCCCGTCTTCAATTGCGCGACATAAACTAGAATTGAGTTTCAAGTTATTACCAAGTAAAACATAACAGTTTAGGTAGGGGTACACTTTACTTTCACAACTTTTTGTGACGTTAATTGTCTAATTTTTATTATACATGAAGACTTCATTTAAATTTGCAAAGCTAGTATGCACCGTTGTCATGACTGATAAAAAATATACTTTGTAAATATGAAAATGTTCGTATTAAAATTTCAATTCATTCATTAAAAAGAGAAAAATGTGGCTTAAACACCTGTGTTTCGTTTGGCGTTTTAACTATGAATACCTGCAACTGCATAATTATAAGTCTTTTGAATAAACCATTATCGGATAGAAGATTTGACGAAATAAAAAACGTTTGGTGTTATTTGTTGTGTATGTAATAAAGATTCCCTTGAGGAAGGTGGCAACCACCGCCAAAACGTTAGGAAAGTACATGGAATAATCTTTCATTTTACAAAAAACTAAATGACCAAACAGCCGAAGAACACAATAAAGGATTAACATTTAATTTGGTCAACAAATCGCACATCGGAAGTATGTAGTAAATTACGATTTTCATTCCCCAACGCTAATCGGAATTTTTGTTAAAACAATAAAACGGCTGGACCGATTCAAATCATATTTACCTCAATACGCGTCGATTGGGACCGATATCATTTTTTATCGCAAGATATAGTGATCGATAAATGGCTCACGAACGAACGTAAGCACATATACTCATTATCACTTGGTGACGAACAGGTAGTTTCTTGATTTAATTTTACGACATTTTTTAAATCCTGTGATCATCTGGGAAAACTCAAATGTAATATGAAAGAAGGTTATATTATATTTATGTTGCAAACATACATAAATAGGTAAATTGAATTTTTATGATGCTATCCCAAATAAGGTCATACAAATATCTAGTCCTTTATTTCTTTTCACTTGATTACGAACAGTATCTAAGGCCGACCATTCACTATACAAACACTATACAAAATAACTGCGCAAATTGGCGTTTGCGCAGTGCATTTGTATTGTGAATGTACTGTTTGTACAGTTAACTGTGTAAAAATCAAAAAAAAATTGATTTTTGGTCAAATCTATTTGCGCAGTTATTTTGTGTCGTGAATGGCCGGCTAAATCTACCTGTTAGAGCTCCAGGAACTTTAGTTCAAAACATAATTTCATAGAAACAACAACTATGGGTACAAAAATGCATAAACTAAGGAGGAAATAAGGGTGGCGACGATGTTGAAGTTAGTGTGTTGGCTTGTGACCCGTGCGGTGCAGGTTCAATCCCCATGGGGAGCAACACATACGCCACCCATTCTCCAGCCTCTACACCAAAAGGAGGATTTCTGCCTAGTAGTACAATGGATCGTCACCGAGTCTGAGTGCTCTGGGATTTGGATTTCCTTTTTTTTACAAAAAAAAGGAGGAAATAGGCCGAATTCGAGCTTACCAGGAAAAAGGCAAATCTATCCGTTTTATAATCGGTAAGATTGGAAAAGGACCAATTGTTCTTCATAGTTATCTTGCGGGTCCTGCAATCTATGGAAAAAACTATCGAAGGATTTAAAAAATATTGTAAAATTTTACCGAAAACACACCTGTTCGTAATCAAGGGAAACGGAGTGTATGCAGGGTAAACCAGCCATTGATTGGCACCCTAATCAAACTTGTCTCCTTAAATCATTGTACAAACAAAAAAGGTTCCAAACAGTTTTAAAACAATTCATTTACCTTTATTTGGGTATTTTATAATACGAAAAATAAAGAATACCTACATTAAAATTCTATAAGGACATAAACAAAAAGGCAATAAAATAAAGAAAAGTCAATTTTCACCAATTATTGGCACTTCTTTCCATTCATTGGCATTCCATAGTCCAATTATTGGCAAATACACAATTTGGTAAAATAACAATCTTTTAATTATCCAGGCATAACAAATTGTGAGCCACATAGTTATTTTATATTTTATTTTATTTTAATAAAAAAAGAAATCCAAATCCCAGAGCACTCAGAGTCGTTAACCGTCCATTGTACTACCAGGCAGAAATCCTCCTTTTGGTGTAGAGGCTACAGATTGGGTGGCGTATGTCCCATGGGGATTGAACCTGCACTGCACCGGTCACAAGCCAACACACTAACCTCTACACCGTCGCCACCTTCGAGGCACATAGTTACTTATGTATATAACGCTTTAATTATTGCGTTCTAATCGTCGAATTTCCGAACACTTGGTATCTAAAGATTAAAGAAAATAAGGGGGAAAAAAATAGTGTCAGTGTAATATTTATTCTTAATTTTCCAATGATGAGCAGTGTACTTTGTGCCAGTTATTGGTCCAACCCAATTATTGGCACTGTGCCCATAACCGGGTTATTGGCACTACTACCAATGATGGACACAGTGCCAACATTTGGAAATCTGTTAATTATATTTCCTATTATTGGCACCAATAAAAATATTATAAATGTACATATTTTAATCAATTTTAAACAACAATACCTTAACTTGAGTGTTTAAGACCAGGAATAGTACTAAAAACACCTAATTTCTTAACCCTAAATACAGGTAGGTACATACACTTATTTCTCACTGTTACCCTAACGAAATCGTTAACGTTTATGACAAAAAGGCGGGAAAAATGATGACAGTTTTTTATTCGTATCGTACTTAATACTACTAACATAAATATATACAATGGTGCTGCCAGATGAACAAAACATATCCCAGGGAAATCATGTAAGCGAATTTAGGGGTAAAATCTTAAAAATATTATGGCTTTATATAGTTTTTAATTTCAGGTGCCAATCATTGGAGGGGTGCCAACAATAGGCTAATTTACCCTTCATGCAGATACACACGCACACACACACACATACTTCTTCTTCAAAAGCGTTGGAAGAACATATCTATCCTGAACCTTCAAATTTAAGAGCTTCTAAAATATTTTGTAAATTACGATTTTCGTTTTGAAACCAAACTTACCCTGGGACGTAAATAAATTGTATGGAAAGTTGCATAGGACCAGAAATTAACCCAAAGAAAAAATTGGCGCTCTTAAACTTAAACTTATCCAACCTCACACCTACTCCAAATCCAACAGTCATCCAGATTACTGTTAATGGGATCTAATTATGATAATGTTCTATATTCACATGTTTTAAGTCTAAAAAAAACAATTAATTCACCAATTTTATCGTTGAAAATTGGGATTTTCAAAACCTTAACTCCTTAACTATATGAAAGCGCCATCAATTTTTGACTTTTATGCTTGTTTGAAACCTTTTTAACGAAAAAAAATATTTTAATTTTTTGTTCTTTCCCGAAGAGTAAAATGTGACCCATTTTCACATCCCAATAATATATCTTACTGTCATTTGAAGCTACATTAAATTAGAAAGTTTATATTATGCACTGAAGGTTGGTTATCATTAATGTGATATTAAGATCATTCCATTCATTGACAACTCACCATGCAAAGCGGAAATTAATAGTCTTCCTCTAAGTACATAGAAGGTCAGAGAAAAAAATAGAAATATAGGTTCCTTGAGGCAAACCTAAGCTCATTACGAACGGCATTGACCACCACACAGTTTTTTGGCGAAGGTGATTAAAATAAAATTTGAAAATAATCCTTTCATTTTACCGCGAGAGAACCTCGTTTAATCTAAATCCATTAAATTAGCGCATTGCTAAATCAATAGAGCGGATGTTCCTTTTAATTTTGAAAATAAGTAGTAAAATAAATAGATTTACATATATATGCATTTCAACAACCAGCAAGTTAAATAAAAAACTCTATATCCCAACTAAAACCCATAATTAACAAATCAAAGTAATAATATTCTATTGACTATTATCATTAATTAATTTTCGAGCCAGTAAGCGTAAAATCACATCCTCACATCCTCTAATAAAGGGCATAACAAACTCCCGCTGACAGCAGTTAAATGTTTTAAATGAAATTTTGGTCCTTACAACTTTTCAAATTAACTTTGCCAAATAAATGTAATTTATCAAAATTTGGTATGCATACACCAAGTTCACTGCAATAGATATAACAGAAAATGAAACTAATTTGAATTTTTTAATAATAATTGAATCAGGAAGCTAAATCATTAAAATTATGATTTGTCGCCTTTCTGGGACCGACTGTGAACGAATATAATGCATTTGAATTCTCATTAATTACCTATAATTAGCTAAGTAGTTTTTTTTCGATTTTGTTAAAAATATAATTATAACACTCTCAACCATCATTAATTTATCAAAAACAAAAATCATGCCATGAATAACTATGTTCCAAATGAAAAATTAAACACCGATATTCTCACCAAGGCGAGTGCGTGCGTGTCATCAGTTCAAAAACGAACATTAAAGTCTTGAATATTTCCTTATACACTTTCATCCTTTTAGCAAGGCAGTTTATTATTCTTTGACAACTAAATATGAGAAGCAGGTTAGAATCTTAAAAGGAAATAATATCCTTTTTTTTCACTCGAATTGACGAGGGCAAATTGATGTCGCAAGTTATCCTGTCTGTCTATCAATTTTTGCCAGCATCATCTTTTCAGCAACCTTTTACGCTTTGTTCTGGCACATACAAGGATCCAGGGTGGAACGATGGCTAAGGAGTACCAATCTAAGTAACTGTCTGCCAATATAAATGATGATGAACGAAGCTTTTATCCTTTTTAGTTATGTTGATGTATTTTTTACTGCTTTTGCCTTTGGTTTAAGTGAACGTCTTAAGTAATCCTACTTGTCCTAAATGAGTTAATTGTGTTGTCAGATACACTGTCATTTTAAAGAGACAAGGGAATTTCTACTTGGGATATCCCAATAGGAAGTAACTTAATGAATTTTTCCCCGTGACTATGATAATCCTATTCTCGTCATTGAAGGGGTAAATATTTCTATAAGTAATGGAGAACTTGGGAAGTTATTTCCAGGGGTCTCTGGTGTATCTGCTTGAAGGACCACGTGGGAAGCTTATTAAATACGGAACTACATACCTATATCCAATATATTTTCAGAGAATTGAGTTAATTTTCAGCTATTGGACTATTTAACATAGATAGCTAGTCCATAAATGTAGCATAAATGCATTCCATTAGATTTCACCTTTTTAAAAACAACAACGATTAAATCCCCTTCGATTAATTGTTATGTAATTGACAGTGTCCTTGATATGCTCTTGTAAATAATTTTTGTTGTAAAAATATTCTTAGTCATTAATCAAAAAGCGCAACATACCGTTTTGTTTCCCAAATGCTTAACACGACATCCCAAATATGCAGATTTTCCCACAAGAGAAGTGATATTTCTTGGCATAGTTACGTCAAAGTACGGCTCATTCCATCTATGACCGTGGGGTGAATGCAGTGGCGGGGAATGTGTTGGTTTTTGATCCAAATTATTGTGATTTACCGATGGTCTCTGGTAGCACATGGTCAGACCTGAAATGAAACAAAACAAAATAAGAAAATGTAATAAGCATTAGATTGGTTACTATTATTATCGAGGGAAGGATGCTCGCATAATGTGAATATTAATGCATATTTTAAGGGGCTGACATAAGAAGGACATTGACGGCTAATCAATCATTTCACTATCAATCGCGCAGTAGGGGATACCCAAATGCGAGCAACATATCCTTACATGAGTGAATATTGAATAAAAGCATTGAAACAGTACAGGCACAAGTGTAAGGTTGTAATTGATTATCCGAAAATAATCATTGACGTGTAAAAACATGAAGAGGTGTGGGTCGGATGTGTAAATTTAGAAACACCTTAAATAGCTTTGAGGGTTGGAAACGAAAGGCTTCTTTTTCAATGGGCTCAAATGTGTTATTTTTGGGCAAGGTGTCTTAGGTTGCAAGTTGAAAACCCTTCGATAATGATGGTGAATTGTATTGCTTTTAGTTTTCATAGTTAAATAATAATTTAAAGAATTGGGTGTACCTACTAACTCTATCGATCGACAAATGTCGGATTTTTCTTTTAATTTTTTTAAGTTATTCAAAAATGACTTGTCGATAACTCGACTAGGTATATTATTAGCCCTGCAATGTCTTTCGATGAAACGAACCCAAACCTAAAATTTGTTTGTTTACTCATAATATGAAGCTCGCTGAAATGTGAACCGGACAATTTTTTATTGATTTTTGTTATCGAAATAACATTGAGATTCTTATAACTTCTTCTAAGAAAAGTGTTTTAACTCAATGGTAGGTACCAATAATAAATTCAATGTGAGGCTTAAATTTGTAGTCCCTTTTACTCCTATGCAAAAAGAAATTCAAATGACGGGGACCGCTTTTTTGAACTCAACATTCAATTCGTTATTGGTAGGGCCCAATGATTGTAGCCAAAGACCACAAAAATGTAAGCACATCAGCTAACCAAGCTACAACACAGAAACAGTTAATTATTGCACTTACTTTAAATACCTATAAACATAGGAACGGGTTACATCCCGCTTGGGCGAACTGTTGGATACCCTATTCTTATTCCTATCCCTCATAAGTAGGCGTGACAAAAGTCTAAGTATTGTTGAGTTCTTAAGAACGCTCTACATATTTTGTTATATAACATTTAATGGATTTAATCGAAAAAAACGAAGCTTTTGTAAAAAAACGCTACTTAGCTCAAACTTTGGTTTTTCAATAAAATTATTTTATTTAATTGTGGGCGTGTCAGTAGGCGGATTTTTAAAAATATTTAAACAGAAGTATAGAGGACACCTAGAGAGTCTATATTATAAATTTCAGCTCCCTAGCTCAAACTTTGGTTTTTCAAAAAAAAATGTTTTTTTTTTAATTGTGGCGACATTACTACGAGTATCGATGCTGATCATAAATAAATAAATTAATATACATAAATTTTGTAATTAAAACTAAAAAAGATTTGCTTCCTTTTTTTTTAATATTTATTGAAACTTTATTTATGCACGATTATAACTACTGCATAATTTGATGGTTAGTTAAAGTCTGATATTTTATGAGATGCTGACAGGTAAGTCACCTCGTCATCTTGTGTCTGGTGTGATGTGGATGGGGGTTGAATTATGAACTGATGCACATTTTTAAATGACATTCCGATGCTCAAGTGGTCTCTTATTTTTTCTTTTTTTTTAAATTCTGGCTCGCCAAGGCGATTTAATAGGGGGGGCACTTCGACCTAAAAAGATCTTTTGTACCGTATGGCCAAAAAAAATTTAAACTAGTAGAAAATCCACTTTCCGTGTAAAGCGGACACTTTTACCAGTAGAAGAATTCTTTATGTCCTCGGGGCTCATTTGTTCCTTGAAAAAGATCTTCTTTCTAATTCCATTAAACACTGGACAATGGACATTCACATAAAATGTGTTCAGCTGACTCGTCCTCTTCAAGACTGAGTCGGCACTCAGGAGAGTCTGGTATTCTCATTTGGAGTAGATGATATCTTAAACCATTTTGACCAGTAAGGTAACCTGCCAAGGCGCTGTCAGTTTTCTGGCAGTGCAAAGGCATTTTCGGCAAGACATGGGGCTTATCACCGAAAAGAGTCCTATGGATTTATACGGCTATGATAAGACCATTTATAGCATACGCATCGGTTGTTTGGTGGAATAAGCTTTCACGTAAATACGTCACTGCTGCTTTTGCCAAACTCCAAAGGCAGGTATGTCTCGGCTGCACGGGGGCCTTCCCCAGCACGCCTGGCTCCTGCCTAGATGCACTATTGAACCTTCCGCCCCTTGATGTTTACATCATGGGCTGTACAATCAAGGCTATCTAACGTCTTAGAAGAGGTGGCTTTTGGTATAACTCGCACTGGAGTTTTGATGAACTTGCAACCGTTGCTGTCCTTCGACTCCTGTCTTATGGATATGCCGTCTGATGCGATGACACCGGAACTTCGGCTAAAGCGCAACTACGAGGTCGCCTTTCCTCGCGTCCAGGACTGTCTCTGGACGGACTCTGAACCTGGAAGGGAATGCAGTCGAATCTTCACGGATTGCTCCAAAACCGATCTGGTGCTGGTGTCTTCGTGGAGAGCGATAACGTTAGACTTTTCTTTCCGTTAGCCAAATATGCGTGAGTCTTCCAAACAGAGACTTATGCTATCCTAATGGCCATGGACTATGTTGCGAGGAACAGGTGGAGGGGGCGAAGTATCTGCGTCTGTAGCGACAGTCAGGCTGCGCTTAAGACCTTTTTTTTTTTTTTTTTTTTTTAAGAAAAAGGAAATCCAAATCCCAGAGCACTCAGACTCGGTAACGGTCCATTGTACTACCAGGCAGAAATCCTTCTTTTTGGTGTAGAGGCATGTGATTGGGTGGCGTATGTTGTTGTTTCCCATGGGGATTGAACCTGCACCGCACGGGTCACAAGCCAACACACTAACCTCTGCACCGTCGCCACCCATGCGCTTAAGGCCTTACTCAAACCCTTAACGACCTCCAAAATAGTACGTGAATGCAAGATATCTCTGAATTCGGTCGGAAGGCTGAATTCACTTAAACTTGTCTGGGTCCCGGGTCATAACGGGATCACGGGAAATGAGATCTCCGTTGAACTTACTAGACAAGGCTCAGAGGGGGACTTCTCAGGACCTAAACCAGCGATCTGTCTGCCTGCGTCCTCAGTCAGGGCTTCCATTGACGGTTGAGTTTCCTATGAACACAATCGCAGTTGGCACGACTCTCCAGGGTGCAGACAGACTAAGCAAATGCTCCCCGACGTCTGTGGGAAATCCGCGGCATTTTTGTTGTCTCTCAACAGAAAAGACTGCAGACAGACTACTGGCGTTAAGGTGCTAGGCCTAAGCTACACCACCAACTGCGAAGCCTGTGGAGAGAGCGACGACACTGCGGAACATTTCCTCTGTGATTGTCCTGCTTTTGCTCGTATCAGGTGGCAGGTATTTGGTGCGGATATGGTGAGTGCTGTAAACCTAAGCTCCTTATCATTGAAGCGCCTTCTCGTTTTTCTTAGAAAAACGAGTAAATTCCCACAGTAAAATGTGGTGTGTCTGCCTGGTAGTACAATGGACCAGTATTGAGTCTGAGTGCTCCAAAGCAGAAAGTCTCACACACCCCGACAAAAAAAAGGTAACCTACTAAGTGTTTGATATCATGCCTGCTTAGGTTTAGGCATTTGCTGGCGTTTTGATTGAAGGGTCGAATGGCTCGTTTGGCCTGTCCTAGACCTGGGATGCTTTCCCAAAGATAGATACATTTTCTATGTTTCCAGCTTTTTATTGCTGCCGTTGCTGCTTATCTAGGAGTGCAGCAGAAAGGTTCGGGACCTATGAAAGGTGTTTCCGAACCTTTTTTGGCCAGTTCGTCGGCCTTTTCGTTACCTTCTACCCCGACATGACCCGGAACGCACCAAGTGGTCTCTTAGATTACGTGTGTATCGCTTGGTCATAAAGAATGATATTTATGGCTTCCAGATTATTTCGTTGGTTTGATGTGTTTTGCTGTCGTTCATCCAGCGTTATCTTTGAGTGGACCGAAGTGTTAACTTACATTATTGTTATATTAAAAATATATGCACTTTGACTTATGGTCACAGCTGCATCTGGCTGGTTCTGATAACACTTCAAAACGATGTGTTATTCACGTCCAGTTGACGGTTTTCTGTTGAACATGATATCATGTTCAATTTCCGGGGTTGGATTTTGGCATTCTGGAGCATGTGTAACTCATATAATATAAAAAAAATAATATACCCTTAGAATAGGGAATAAACATCATCATTTGTGTACGCTGTCCAATATTATGAAGCGTAAGTGAGCGCCGGGCGCACAACTGCGGTGTAGGGCCTTCCTTTCAGTTTATGCGGTATTTTTTGATCAAAGAAGGTGGCTGAGTTTTCCCGCCAAGCTTGCGCGATGTTTAATGACGTCATCACTGCTTGCTTCGCTATTCATCATATATCCCATATATTTGAACTTTTCACACTTGGGAATCATTCTTCCATTCCCATAAATGTCTAGAATTGATCGGAGTGGATCAGAGAACTAACATCACACGTATTCTGTTTTTTTTTCGAAATAACTGATGCTTTTGAGAGTCCGTCACCTTTCTTTCAAGCATATAATCAAGGACTGTAATAAATATCAAGAGACTTAAGACGCTTAACTGATGTTCACTGACTTTGATAGCGAACTCCTCGGTGACTCCAGTGGGGCATCGTAATCTTGTCTTTATCCTCATTTCATGATCATCTATACTTAGCTTTCTGAATGTCAGCATCACCCTATCGGAAGATACTCGGAATTTTTCAAATCAGGAAGGAGGATATCCATATAACTTATTTACTTAACGGGCTCCTGACCCTTTTAGATGCATTGCCCGAGATACTGCATCCTTCCATCCCCCGCGATCCCAGGTACGGTGCTTCAAGTTATCTAGTTCAAATGCTCCCGTATCCGTGTTGGCTTGTCATTTACAACGGGGGTTCAGTCTTCCATGTGGTCTCGAAACGGGTGTTGTAACAACTATCCTAAACGCTGGGTAATATCACCCTGGTGATGTAAGTTAGTATGAGTAGTTGAGTTCCCGCAGTTGTGAGTTAGTCCTTAAGCTATTGTCAAAGAGTGCACAATATATAGAATTCAACTTGTCCTTGGAAATCGAGTGAAGAATTTTTGCCACCTTAGACTATAAATATAATATAATAAGCTTTGAAAATAATCACCTGTTCTTGTTCTTATAAATATATAAACATTGGGGGAAGAACATTTTAACTTAATGATTCCAAAAATAAAGCACTTAAAGAAAGATATATACTTTTAGAAATTGTTAGGAATATGCCTCTGATATATATTTTTTGAAAATTTAGTTTTTATTTTAAACTTAGATATGGTGGTGGGTTACAAATTTATTTGGCAGACTATTGAGATTCTTTTATGACATTTGTTGTGCCCTATTCAGTAACGCTGTCGTCATTTTTAATACTTATTAATTTTGGTGTTTGTTTGACTCACGGACGGTCGCTATTAAGGTGGGCTAGCAAGCGAATTTGGGAGCCAAGGGCAAATTAACAGCGAACCAGCTAGTCCCAAAAAGTGTACCGAGTGCCATTATGTATAAGGAAATGTTTATAGTTCAAATTATTTTATGAAATGTCTTAAGACTTTTACATTAGTATTTCTATTTTTAGAACGGTCTGAAATATTGATGCTTTTTAAAGTTTGACGATTAATTTCTCCGAATGAACTTTGTCGTAAAATGAAGCACCATTAGGAAGCTTTCTTTTTGTCTTACGCGATTTCAAATATGTTCTTACTTATACAATCTGGAAGAATAGATAATTTGTAGCTAGAACTTCAAATAAGTATTGAGATTAGTGACATTTGTTATCATCTATATGTATAGTGAATATATGCTTTTAAAACCAGTTCGTCCATTTTTTGAGATCTTGCCGTTTGTCTAAACTTCCGTTATTTGAGACTTTTGCGAAAAACTGAGTACTAGATTTTCTTAGCCGTACTCTAAGTACTTACAATATTGAAGGAATTCAAAAGCGTTAGACCGGTTTTTGCGAAAAAGTGAAGTTCTTAAACATTTTAGATGCAGTTATTAAAGTCTTTTAAAAAAATTGATTATATAAAAAACCATGCCGTGACAAATTTCAAACCGTTTTTTTAAGTATACGCTTTTTAAACTATACGAAAATTAAAAAAATTATTAAAAAATATTGAAAATACTTTCGAAAATTTGAGTACCTAGGTAGCTATGCAAGTTTGTTCCTAGTTGTAGTATGATCTAAAATGAAAATGTAAACTACCGCTATTAAACTATATTGGGGACAATTAGTTTACCATTTGCTTACCCTCACTCACTTATCCAAAACTTAAAAAAAAAAAATGTTTGCATTTTGCCCTTAAACGCAGCTTCTCCAACAAATTCCCTTGTGCAAAGTGGAGGCGACCTACAATTTAAAGGCGAATCTTATTGACAAATTTGAGAAGCTTCTTATGGCAATTGATACTCTTGGATGTATGACATGTTCAGACATTCGCAAGTGGTGGGGCAGTGGAAAAAAAACTGTTGTTACTTGAAACCCTCGAGATTTGAACCAAAGAGTTCAACACACTAACCACTGAACTACAGCCCCAACATCCAAAACTTTAAAATGTTGAAAACCAAGATTCTCCGAAAATGTTAAATTGCAACTCATAATGGAAGGGACATACAATTTACGACTTCAAGCGGCAAGTTTGATAAAACTCTTGTGACAATGACTCTTGAATTTTGTAAGACTTTCGCAAGAGGAAGAACAACTTCAGGTAATACAGAAGTGAATAAAATTCGGTGTGGAACTCCTCATTCCTTAGTCAGTAGTCCAATTTCTTCGTCAAACGCTCTAAAACATCTGCCATAGTAGTATCTTATCAGCAGAATGGAACAAAGATCGGCGATAACCCTTTGATGATCCAGTGGTTCTAGATTTGAATTTTTGGCTGCCGTGCAGAGCAAATTTGGGACGGACTAAGAATATCACTGCGGTGTCACACATAAAACGGCGTTTGTCGTAAAAGGCAACGAAGGGGAGAAATCACGTCTTCGCAATTTTAACATCCATGTGAGCCTAGCGACATATTTAACATCAAAATGCTGTCCCGCAAGTGTACATGCAAACAAGAGGGTTGACACGACTTAAGATAACCGGTGTCATAAAAGGTCCTTCAAACAATAATCTATTTAGTTAGCATGCACGTGCTCCTGCATAATCACACGAGTGCACAACAACAGCATTTGATTGGCCTCGGTGATGAAGTGATCCGAAAAATCGATCATGCTGACTAAACGAATCACAATCATCAATACCTAGGTTAGGTTAGGTTGGGTCGGCTGTCAGCTTAAGGCCAACACACTTAGACCAATGTTGGGTCCATTGTGATACCACACGGATCTAGAAGCTTCTTTCGTTAAACCATTGGGAGCTTCTTACTAAGCGCGATAGACTTCTAACGTCAGTGTTAGCCAAGCCACTTAGATCATTAAGCCAGAAATCTCCCAGGTATGATAGAGAGCAGGATACGCAGCTTCTGTAGAAGTCGTTTGAATAAATTCCAAGCCTCGATCCGTGCCTGTCTATCAGACAGTGCCCTGTAATGGCACCTATAGTGGAAGTAATATGCAGTCGGTTTAGTAAGATTAGACTCTTGGAGCGTCGCAGGTCCAGTTTTGGCCAGATATGCTTAGTCGCCAGACATGTATTATTACTTGTCCATCTAAGGCTTGTTCTATCGATTGCGTAAAGCTTGAATACAAGTTTGCAAGTAGCGATTGGTATACCCAGAAAAAAGGTAAAAGAGCTAGTGTGGTTCCCTTTATGGCGAATTCAACTGCCCTATAGTTTCCTGGAATGTCTCTATGACCCGGAACCCAACAGAGGTGAATGTCAAACTGCTCCGCCATCTCCATAGGAGTCCAGAATATCTACTGCTGCGGTGGGGGTTGTTCTGAGTGCTGCGCTTAAGAACATCACCAGTACCTAACCTCAGAGACTATATAAATTTAAAAAGGAGATCTCAAAACAAACTGGATAATGACATTAATGTCCGGTGTGGTTTCGATGAGTTCAATCGATTTAAATTAAAAGTAAATATTTAATTGCATAAATTGAAGTTGATTCCGGTGGTAAGCGTGGGGTATTCTGCAGGTGGCTTCAAAAAAAAATATATTATGTAGGGACATGCCTGTGAAGGATACAGGATACATGCATACAATTTGTATAGGAAAATATCATCGTCCTAAGAATTAATTAGATTCAATAAAAACTCTGATCAAAGCGAAAAGCTAATAACAAATTCATAAAATATGTTGGGTGGAGGGATACGCTGATTGAATACAAATTAAAGGAATGATTTGCTTATGCTTACAAATGGATATTTCGACAGTAGAACCGAGCCATACACAAATACAAACACACACAATATAGCTACTCCTTCTATGTTCTCCATATTAAGTAATTTTTTGAAATCTACAAACAACCTCCACCCCTCCACCTGTATTTCAGATGCCACAAAGAATTTTCGCCAAAAAAGATGTACATAAATAACAATTGTATGTCCTTTCATGTATGGGCGTACCCGTACATTTGTGCCGCTCCAGTGAACTATGAATATGCACTTTGGATATATACATGACCAGACCCTAATCACAGAAACGATGAATTTATAGTACAATTTTTAAATGGATTTAAAGTACCTGTGTAGCACGCCTTGAGCTATTATAGCTAGGGAGGAGATTGTTGTGATTCTTTGGAAATATGATGGGTAAAGATATGAACCTACGTGATGGTAGGTCTTCTTTAACATTGTTATGTGTAAATTAGTTTAAGATTGATATTAAAATTGCAGGTGGTTGTTGGATTATTCAATAGACGTTGTTCGGAGATAAAGAGGTTCTCAAGGATTTGATATTGGTTTGCTTACTTACTTAACGGGCTTCCAACCCGTGTAGCGTCACTGACTGAAACATTGCAGCACGCTCTTTTCTCATACACCAAGCGCTCTGACATCCTCGATGGCTTGGTCTTTTAAACGGCGGTTGGAACATAATTGTCCATGGGGTCGATGTGGCCGAGCCAATATATAGTCGACATGTTTTAGCTTTTCTGACTTCATCAACATCTTGTTTCAGCTCATAGAGCTCGCGTTGTCTGTTCTACTGCATTTGCCCTCCTTGCAGATAGGACGAAATATTCGCTAGAGTATTTTTCTTTCGAAAGAATATTAACAAGCCTTTCCTACCTAAGGTTCCGCACTCGGGGCCATATAAGAGAACTGGCAGTATTACGGTTCGATGAAGCATGCATTTTGCCCTTCGAGACCAAACCGAAGTAGCAGCTGTTTCCAAAGTTAAATTTGTAGAGCTGATGTTTACTCCAAGGTAGATGAAGTCTTTAACTGCCTTGAAGTTTTTTCTTTCTAGAGTGACGCTTTGTCAATTTACATTCATACGAACTGCACAGGCGGAAAAGTAGGGATGCTGTAAATTAGGAGGGTTATGATTCCTTTAATCGTAATAATAGCTTCAGCGTTAAGGAATAAAAAGATAAGTCACAACTGCAATCGAATTGATAACGGTTAGGTGTGGAATTTGTTACAATAGAATTAAGATAGCTGTGGCATATATTTGCAATATTCATGGGATAGAGAACCATTGACCACTGACTTATGATAATGACAGAAGATTGTTCGAAATCCGATTTATTTTTGATAAATAAAAATGCAGCAAAACTCATGACACCTGGCGTCCTTTGGGTAGAACATCAAATTTAAAAAATTTTACCGCCACACTTTTGCTTCTTTTGATCTTAAATATGGCTAAGACGAATATTTATCAAAATATAACCTCTTAATAAAAGAGGAATGAGGTAATAAGTAAGTTATTAATTGAAATTAAGCAATATTGATTTTTTTTCAACAACTACTATCGCAACGATTGTCCTTTATCTCAAGTAGAGAAGATTGTCACAGAAAAGCCCTTCCAATAATAATAGAACTTTTATATTATTATCCACATATTTTGATACCTCATATTAGCAGTCCAGGAAATTTGAGAGAAGCCTGCAGGTTTATTTGTTAAGCTTACCACAGACAGGTCCTTTACAATACTAGCTCAATTGAACAAATATTTTTTAAGAATTTGATGATGATGATTTGATTATCATTTAAAGATTACCAAAAGCATTTCGAAAATACTTTAATACTCGTACATTAATCGGTATTCTATCATATTTTAACTTTCTCGTTTACTTTAAAATACTAAAGAGAAAGTTATTGCAATCACCCTGAAATTTCGAACTCAAACTGAATTTGAGGTATGAACTATATATAGAGTAAAATAGATAAATGCAAAAAAATATGCCCCGCATTTCGGTCAAAGTGTCTATCTGTCCTTGTGGCTGCCTGTGACCAAGCCTACAGCCACAATGTTTTTCAAACCTCGTATTTGGAGTTTTATAAACGGAATTCTTTTTTTTCAATCATTTTTAATGACACTGATTTTCTCAAAAACCGCTTAATATAAATGTTAAAGAATAATTGAGGTGTGCATAAGATGATGGTTCAGTCAGTTTTCCGAATAAAGGCAGGTACTTTACAAAAATGCTAATATCTCAAAAACAGGTCAAGTTATTTCTAAATAAAATTACATACCAACTACTATTTTGAACAAATTTGCATATTCAGGTTTTCGCGGATCTAAACATTTAGATCAGTTTTGATGTTTTAAATAATTTGGCTGAGTGGAAGAAGTCGGCTTTCTCAATTTATTTCCAAATTACTGGATTAAAGTTAAATGAAATTATAATTAATAAATTTTATTAAATTTCTGAAAAACGGCATAAACGATTTTCTTTGTGTTTGCGATTTAAATACTAATAATCAGCTTTTACAAACATATTTTAACAACGGTAATTTTCAAAACACAGCAATATCTCAATAACGGGTAAAGGGATTTCGAAGGAGTTTGTAATTTTAGCTGACACTAATACACCGACCTTACATAAATTCAACATTTTAGCACGACATTTTATTTTACCATTTCCACCGAACGGAGAACATTTCATATGACAGCTATGATCAAAACTCGTTTGCGCTGGTTTTTTTTCTTTTGAAACCAGTACCAATATTCTGTAACTCATGGGATAACTCTTCGCATCGAAAACTTTGGAACAAATAATTCCGCCGCTAATCGCATCTGGAAAATAATCGGTTTCTGTAACTCCATGCGAAAAAATATCCCTTGGTTAATTTTAATACCATGGGTGGAAGGGTTTTCCCAAACTGTCAAAATACTGGAAATCGAGTGATTTTGGACGTGGCTGATGTATTTCAAACAATATGCTGTTCAAATATTAAGGAGGGGAAAAACAATTAAAGTAATTTGTCAAGGAATTTTAGTGTGTAGTCACGTGTTGTTGTGATAGGAGGTGGAGCTGAGCGAGTTTGTCGCGGATTATCTGAGAATAACGCGTTTGTGATAGATTTAAGCAAATACGATGATCGTCCGGTTCTGCTGGAATTTGACTTCGGCAGACTAAACCTTTTGAATTCGACCTGCTGCTACTGCTGATTTAAGATAAGATTTTATTGATAAATTTTAAAAAAAATTGTAATTTTTTACGTTTATGAAAAAATTAAATATAATGAAAATCTTTTTTTTTGCAAATATAAGAAACCTTTTTGGCATCTCATATTGGATGGCCATATGTACCTGTTTATTTTTGACAGTTCCAGAAGTGGTATGATGTACGGGGATATTAAAAGGGTTTGTTAGATTTGACAAACTTGCAAATGCAGAGACGAAATTCAAGATTTCAAGTGTTGAATTTATCTGAAATGCCGAATTACGCCTCGGTGTTAACGTACTATAGGGGATTCGACATAAGACATACTCGTAGAACATAGGTACTCCGATTTTTGAAATATTGTTCATACTTTGTTTGGGTTTTTTTCAAAAATTTCGTAATTTTTTTGCTTAAAATAAGTTCCACATCTTAGAGTATCAATTCTTATAAAAAGCTTCTCAAATTTGCCTTTTGAATTCAGTATAAAATTGTAGTTCATACAAGCAAAAGGTCGGAGAAGCTAGCTTTGGGGCGATATTTACTTTCATTTTATTCATAGGTTAAGAATCATAAAGTCAATAGTCCTTATGTCAACCGGAAATTCGGTTTATGCGTTTTATTTCTCCACACTTTATTTTGGTCAGTTTAAAAAATTAATCTACGCCGTCACATTGATACTATTTCAAAAATCTGACATCTACTCTGTGCAAAAAATTTCAAACAAGAATACCATCAGCTTAACTTTAAAGTGTTAAAACTCAGATCAGTGTCGAGCAAACATCTCTTTCAAAAAAAAAAAATTACTCGTAGTAGTTTGTTGGTAAAATTTTACGACATTTTTTAAACCCTTGGATAATCTAGGTAAAACGAAATGCAATATGAAAGAAGGCGGTATTATATTTATGTTCTAAATCAAAATTGGGATTAGGTACATAAATTCTGTTTTTATGATACTTTTCCCAACAAGGTCATAAAATTAGTATTTTTTTTCGTCTCACTTGATAACGAACAGTCACTAAATCTCTCTGTTATCATATTTAAAATCAAATATGGAGGCATTTACAGTAAAAGGGATCTTAGCTCAAAACATAACTCCATAGAAACAACAACTATGGGTAAAATAAATGCATTCACCAAAGAGGATATAAGCACAACTTGAACTTACAAGGGACAATGCAAGTATATCCGTTTCATAGCCGGTAGGATGGAAGTTGTTCAAAGCGATGGTAAGGACCCTGAGAAGTGTGGAAAAGCTGAAACATAGGGTAAGCAAGGCAACAACAAGTCAGTATCGATGGGCGAAACTGAGAGCTGCTTAAAATTAAAAAAGATCCGTAAGTAAAATCAATGCAAAAACTGGAGTTGAAGCTAGAAGATCAACTGTTCATTGCGTGACACAGGCGGCCAACTATATCAGTCTGAGTGCTCTGGGATATGCATTTCCTTTTCCTTTCTATTAAAAAAATATTAATAAAAAAAACTCTGCCCCACTGCTCTCAGAGAAAAAACTAAAACCAATAAGCAACCTTTAAAAAATATCTAAAAAATACTCAAAAAAGGGGCGACGAGGTTACTTCAAGACAGATATTAACCAGGTGAATTAATTGACAAGTAAAGAAAATGGTAAATGAGACCATTTGATTTGTAACCAACTCATAAAAGCGAAATAGTTTCGTACGACCCAGTCGGGCACTTTAGTTTATCTTCTTTCCTGATTCATCTCATTCGCCAATTAAGGTGAATAACGAAGTAGAAACATTTGATGATTTGGTGTAACGATGGTCTTCATTTAAGGTCTTAGATAATGATGGTGTCACTGTCAAAAGCAATAGCATTTATGGGTGATCAATATATGGGTTTCTTTGTATTTTTTTTGTAAGTCCACGTCGGAGGATAAAGAAAATGTGAAAATGTTTCGTGCTACAAAACCTATTTTCGTGTTAAAAGAAAAGTTAACTCTGTTGAATGAGTAGGTACCTACATTCTTCAGAGCGACAAATTTTCGTAATTTTGTAGAATGAGTTTTGTTACAAATATATGACTTTCCTTCCGGCTTCTTTCATAATGGTGAAACTAAATGCCGATACCTACAATGTTTAGGGCATGCCAGTGGATGGAGACAAATGAAATCAGATTTAGATTGAAAATGGAATGATTTCGAATCATCGAATCAAATATAAAGTTGCTGGAATGCGAGAGGGTTTATTTTATTTTTTGTTAATTTGATTGATTTTTCTTTCGCCACGTTTTGGTCTAGTAGATTATTTCATTAAACCATAGGGGAATGAAAATGAAAGACTGAAGCAAAATTTAATCTGGATTCTTTACTATGTGAGTGTGAAAGCAATAACAAAGTACCTATGTCAGAAATGTTGATTAAGAATACTTTCTCGTATTCCATACCGTGGGCGTTTCGGAAAATTAAAGGATCTATTGAAATCCAATCAGTGAATATAAATGAGAATTCTCAAGGGTAAAATGTCAGTTATTTATAAGAGACTTTGATGTCTTTCTCATGAGAGGTGACTGAAGTTTGAGTGTTGGCTTAGACCCAAGAGAAGCTGGCTTAATTCCCCACGGGGGTCAATAATTTATAGCAGATTTAAAGTAAAATAAATGAATTATAATTTCTTCCCTTAACCTCAATAACAGAAATATGGTTGCTACCTGGTAGTTAAATGAACCATTAATCGAGTAAAAGTGCTATGGAATTCGGAAAAGGGAATTTTAAGAAACAAATATCTTTTTATAATATTTAATTTGTTTAAGAAGTGTTCGGGTAGATAAGGTTTTTATTTAAAGAGTAAACGAAGTTAAGAGTGCTCGACAAATTATTAAGCCATTCTTATATGGAAAAAGAATCATAAATTGCAATGGAAACTTATTCAAAACAGTAGAATGCTCTTCAAAAAGGTTACTTTTTTATAATTGTGGAAAAAAGTAAGATAGTCAAAAAATATCTGCTACAAAGGTCTAGGGGTAGCAAAAATTGTAGGACGTTCATTCAAAACATCAAGAATTCGGCCTCTTCATCGATCGTCAGTCATATACAATGACAGTCCAGCTGTCAGCTCTTAAGATAAATAGAACCGGCTTGATGCTCGCTCCCAGATTGTGCTTTATGTCTCAGTGTTCTCGAGCACATAGAACTCTCCATGGGACCAATCCACTTTCAAACTCTTACAGTGAAAAGAGTATTTTCAAATCTTGATGATTTCCCCAATTTTCTGTCCTTTTCTTCAGGGCTCTTTTCGAGAAGATGAAAAATAACATCTGGAGAGCCAGGAACACAGTGGAACTCGATGCTTGCAAAACGCAATGCTGTCATCAATAATTAAAGTAAAACCAAAATTGGCTGCCTTTACCCAAGAGTTGCAATTCATCATTGAAACCGAAAGACTTTCTTTCACCTTCTCGGTACGCGCGTAGGAATGGCGTTTAATCACCCCAAACTTGACTACAAAACTGATATCTTGTCCGATGACCCAAATATTTCGGGCTACTTGATAGAATTAAAAATAATGTGCAAAAACTTCGAGATATAGCATAATTGCTTGACATTCGTCGCAATGATTGCTTGTTGTTTTATCCATGTTTCCATCTTATGTGCCCAAACCAAATAGCCAGTTTAATTTTTCCCTTAGAACGTTTCAACCTCAATACCCCCCATGAAAGGAATGCACTTCAGTTCATCCTTAAGTTTGTATTCGAACGTTCAGTGAAAATACAAAGAATTTATATTAAGCCTCAGAATGCAAATAAGAAATGCTCTACGACGCTCTATTTTACCTTAATATTATAATTTAAAAGCATATGAAACTAACCTGTAAAGGCATATACCTAATGTGTCCTGTCTCTCTACCCCAAACATTCTCTTGTTACTTTTTTAAATTTTAAGGACGCCCATTTTTTTTTTTTTTTTTTTTAATATAAAAAGGAAATCCAAATCCCAGAGCACTCAGACTCGGTAACGTTCCATTGTACTACCAGACAGAAATCCTGGACGTCCATAATAATCCCATTCGCGAATGCTAATTTTAAAAAATGGCATTCACGACTAACAAAGGAAAACAAATACATCTTATGTCATCTGAAATTGCTCAAACATTAACATCCACTTAAGCCTCGAATCAATGTCAAATTCACAGAGCCAAAAGAGTACCATTTTTATTTGATTGACTCCTATTTTGAAGGATTTATATCTAAAAAAAAAATTAAACAAGAAAACAAAACATTAGAAGAACCCTTTCTAACTAAACTCAACAAACTCATTCCACCTAATCAATATGTATTTCAAAAACTCTAAATACCATCAATAATCTCATACTAAGCTTGTGTAAAATTCACTTAAGCTCATTTAAATTCATCCATTCAAAACCATAATGAAAGCATTCCCGGTTCAACAACTCTCAATATATCCCCAAGGTGAACCATCAAATTGAAATGACAAAAATCAATCGATGATTTCCTCAATTCCAAAAAGGATTCCAATTATTCCCAAAACTGAACACAATCTTAGTCAGGAATTGAAAAAGTTCCATCCTTACCTGGTTTGTTAGTCGTATCGATCTGTGTTAAGGTAGTTACCATCCCCACTCTGCAAAAATAGTTTAATTCAATAATAAAGCCAAAGTTTGACCTTTTTTGCTTCTCTCTCGGGGTAAGGATGTATTTTCACATCTTCTCAATGTCATTTCTAAGTGAATAGCTAACGGGGGCAAAATCGAAGGACATCAAGAGAAAAGCACAGAAAAACTAAACCAAAAACTTCCTTCTTGGTAAAAGTTTTCTAATTGAATAGGGTTTTTGAGAAAAAAACACTGCGTTGTTTATTTCGCGATCTCCTCTAACTCTTCTCAATCCAAGTGCAATGAACGTTCTATTCTTCCTTCATTAGGGATAGATAAACAGATAAAATCACAGAAAACAGTGTAAAAAAGAATTACAAATGGATAAATGAGCTTAGCTCGGCTGAACCAATTAAGCGTTAAAATGAAAAGTTTTACTGTTCTTTAGCACCCCATTTTTTGTCATTATTGTTATCTGATCAGCCTACCATAAGCCTCGTCTTGTCCACATTACTGTCATTTGTTAAAATGAGGCATTTTGTTCGATGAAATAAAATTTAATGAATGACGAAAGTTAATTGTATGTAGTTTTAGGCTATTGTCCTATTTCGAGAGTTGCGCATGCATTGTTTGGAAGATAGAAAACTTTGTATAGTGGTATTGTTTAATAAATGATATAGCATACGATGTAGATATTCAAAGTAATAAAAATTAAAAGGAAAATAAACTTTAAGAGTTTCCGTAAGCAGGAAGAAACACGCAATTACGGCAAATGATCCATCTAACAAAAGCACCCACCTTTTTGCCGAAAACGATAATGCCACCAATGAGTTTGTTTAAAACCTTCTTTCGCAATAATAACTAAAACTCTCTTAGACAACCGCAACAAATTCTGAGAATGCACAATCCCACGAGATGCTGGGTTGGTACTTGTTAGTGCTGCCTGCCAGCTCACAGTAGCGTGGAAGAACTATTACACTTGTTATGATAATTGGTGCTTATCAACTGAGACTGTACTATAAAGTTTCGTTCCAATCCTGCCTTAAGGCGCTATATTTTACATCAACACACAATCTCAAACCACTTCTTGCATTTAATTACTAAACTACATACTTGAAGATATTTTAATGAGTTACGGAAGAGCAATCCACACAATAGAATTATAACCGTTGTGTATTGCAGTTCTGTGTGTGTGCGCTTCAACTTTTTAGAATTGCTCACTTCATTCAAAACTGGTGAAAGGCGTGGCCCCTAACTTAATAAATTTGTATTTTAGTTGTAACTCTTCTGTAAAATGGGATCTTAGTGGCAAATTTGTTTTGCATTACACTTTGGGGAAGCTTAGACAAAGGAGTGAGGGTCTAAATCCAAGATTTACTTTCATATGGAATTCAACAATGCTCTGTGATTTATTTTTAGTAGGTAGATGGTACTCGTACATACTCGTATATAATATGTATGGTGTCAGTTAATAATGTACAAAATATTTTAAATTTGTTGAACATTTCTCGTCGAAATGTGCAGAGTTCTGAAGGAGTCTATTGTGTTGTGGATAGATGTCTATGTACTCTTGAAACGACATACATACTAATTCTAAGGCTCACTTTGTAAGTAAAAAGCGGAGGAAAAATTTATAAAGTATAATTTGAATTTTGCTCAAGTTGAGAGATATAAATTTTTGCATGCAATCTCAGAAATAACCCCTTTCTTTGAAAATGTTTATTGTGAGGAATTATTGTATATTTATTTCTTATAGAAATTTATTCATGCATTATATGGATAATACCACTGAAGTTACGGAGTTTCTATGAAGTATATGAGTATGAAGTCAATTGTATTATGATGCCTCATCCGGTGTTCTTGCATAGCAAATAAAGTCGATGCCAGTGTTGCTTAAGAAAAGTATGCAAAAAGTCTTTAAATTATAACTGACAAAAGCATGCATAGTAAATGCCAATTTAAAGATGTTGTGGAGTACTCTGTAGCCGGTTGGTCTTGGACAGCTTGGTGATTGGCCATATGAGTGTGGTGGGCATGGTCCACAATTTTGGTAATTTCCGCAAGGTCTATTTGATCCACAGGGAGTGCACATTATAAATTAAATTTGCTTATATAGTTACCTACAATTGAAGATTTCGTTAACGAATTTTGTACCTCAAAATTATTTTTTCTGTAATTTATTTTTTTATTGTCTAACATGCCGGTTGAATATTTAATGTTATTTGATTTAATTTATTTATTGAAGTGGTTATAGTTAAGATTTAGTATACACAATAAACAATTTTACCTCTTTGATTACCAATATTTTTTTTTTAATAAATAGCGTAACCTAAAGGGATTTATTTTTTCTGTAATTGATACAGTACCCTTATAATGCAACCACAGCGCAGGCATTTTTGTATGTTGCTGAAGCAGCACCCAGCAAATGATGCATTGCCTGTTTTTAGGGTATACTTACTGCATGAAAGAATAGAAGGATAGGAAAGAAGTTTGGTGCGATTTTTTCTCCACAGGTGGCGTCTAAATTGCTTTAGGGAGATCTGTTTCTTGTGTGTATTTAATTTAAAAATCATGGCCCTGAACGGGATTCGAACGCACGACCTGCCAATCAACGGAAAACGATAATAATGTAATTTTTCATTGAAAAAAAGAATTGCTCTTTTGCTCATAAGATCTGCTCTTTTGTTCAAAAGATCAAATCTTTTTCCGTTTTGCATGTTTCATTGAAGAAAAAAAGCAATTCTATATTTCCCTAACACGAAAGATGCGATCTGAAATGCTTCAGAGATTTGCTCTATAATTTACCCATACCAAAAAATAGCCTTGCATCAAACGTCAAAGTGAGGAAAATATGGTTTTGATTTATTGTGAAATAATTTCAGTAGGTAGGTGTTGTTGGTGCCGGGAAATAACTTCACGGACAATAACTTCACATGGGCAATAACTTTACCTCTAGTGGCAAATAACTTCACTTTTTTTTTGTGAAGTTATTGCCCACAATATCTTCACTTTTTTGTGGGAAATAATTTCTCTTAACATTTTATGATAATTCAAGAACCGTACCTCGCACCTACTCCAAATCAAACAATGACCCGTAGCAGGGGTGTTGCAGGGGGGCAACATTCCCCACCTATAGCCATTGCACTGTTTATGGAATCTAGTTGCGATTTCGATTTGATGAAGAAATTTGTGCTGAAGAAAGAATTCAAAAAAGGTAATATGAGACAATTTCAATATAATGGGTTTATCAAACTGTAATTTGATATAAAACAAAATTTAGTGACGAAATAATTTATTTATAATAAATATTACATATTTCTAGTTTTGTTCGTCTTTCAAAAGATGCATTTGTGTATGTTTTGAACAGCATAAGTGATGATCTGAGGGAAAGGAAAAGACCGTCTTCAATACCTATACAATGATAAAACTAGGTGCAACGCTTAAATTTCTTGCACAAGGTGGATACCAGCAGCAAATAGGCCGAGTTCGATTCAGTGGACTGGCGCAGCAGACGGTTTCAACAGTTATTTCTGAAGTCTGTAAAGCTATGGAAAAACAGCAGTGTCCAAAACACATACATTTTAATATGACGAATGAGGAAAAGATAGAAGCAAAACAATATTTCCATTTGAAATCTGGCATACCGAGAATTTTAGAATAGCATGACGAACCCTTCCAATCTCCGGTCAATTAGTTTGCTTCCGAATATTAGCAAGGTCTTTGAAAAATTTGTCTTTAGAGCCCTGTTAAAGTGGGTCGAGGACAATAACATAATTCCGGACAACCAGTTTGGTTTCAGGACGAGGCATGACACTATTCGTGCCGCGGCGAAACTGGTTTCCGACATTCAGTGGAATAAATGCAAGAACCAATGCACGGGTTGTCTGGTTGATTTTGAGAACGCTTTCGACACCATATTATGGTTAGAGGACTTTTCTACAACTTGACCAGGCGGGGGATGCACAAACCTTTGGGAAAGAAGTTCGTTGTCAAATGTAGCAACGTGACTTCGAGCAGAGTCTTTGAAAGTAAAAACGGTTTACAGCAGGGGGCGGTGAATTCTCCGATCCTGTTTAACATTTACACGAGTGATCTGGTGTTTGCCGATGATTTGGTGGCATACAGATCAGGTCCTAAAATCGAGGTCATTAACATTCTTTTGCAGCGTGACTTCGATCAAACTAAGGGATATTGCGAAGACTGGAAGTTGAAAATCAACTTTCAGAACAACTTTCAGAAGACAGAACACCATTGGCTGGGGCCTCTAGGGATACCAGAAAAACTGGAAGAAATTGGTCATTATTGGACAAAATGGGCAACAATTGGCGTTGAGAAGCGTAGTTAGATATCTGGGTATCTGACTTGACCAGTATCTACGAGTATATTTCGATAAACATATAGTTATAGTTGGTTGTCTTGCTGGGGCCAAGAAGGCTTACGCTCTGACAAGGAGACTGTTTCATAGCAGTCAACTTGACTCCAGAGTGAAGGTCATTTGCTACATGCCCCTTATAAGGCCGATCATCGCTTATAGGTGTCCATTGTGGTTTAATATAGCGCCTAGTTATTTGCAAAAGATTCGGGTTTTGGAAAGACAATTGTTCCGAACGCCTGAATCCAACACCTATAAAATACTATCCCAACAAGGTCCTATACGAAGGGGCTCAGTTGAATCGGATTGACAATTTTCTCATTAAGGTGACTCGAAGGCACGTTGCGAGGGCGATGGCCAGCGACAATAGTCTGATTTTTGTGGCTTACTACCCCAATAAAAGGTACATAGAGAGTACGCTCCGGTCTGGCTTTATCCCGCCGGAGGCATTTATCCATATTGATGATAAGCGGCTCCTCCATGACGGGAACGTCGCCAATGCTCATGAACTCCTCCGTTTTAGTACCGCAATATCGGAGAGGGATACATTCGACACGGAAAAGGAATTTTTTTGAGGGGGGAGGGGTCAACATGCCCTCCCAAGACGGTGCGTTATTCTAGGTAACATCCTCTTAGTTTATAAGTTAGATTAAGTTAGCTAGGGCGTTTTTGGGAGAGGTCGGGCTCGCCAATATGAGGTGGTGCTTCCCGGAGTTGACTGACGCTCTAAAGCTTCATTCGGATCACGGAGGCGCGTGTGCACGTTGACGGCTGCCATGTACCCGGAAAGCAATT
The DNA here is from genome assembly GCA_949715645.1 of Portevinia maculata. Classification (NCBI taxonomy): domain Eukaryota; kingdom Metazoa; phylum Arthropoda; class Insecta; order Diptera; family Syrphidae; genus Portevinia; species Portevinia maculata. The sequence goes on from OX454527.1 coordinate 32,574,431, forward strand.
AGGATTTTGACCACTTGTTGCGCAAGGCAACGAGTGCTCAGAACCCTAATTATAGTTAGAATACGTTATGTAGTTTAAGAAAGTAGAATAGGTAGTTTGTACCTAATTTGTTTTATATAAAAAATATAAAATCTTAATAATGATACCGAGTTTTATTTGATTTTCCCGACGAATACATACGTAAGATTAGTTCCTAAAATAGTTTTTAGGCCGAAAGGCAATAATCATAAGATATAGTAAAGTTTAGGGCGTCCGCATAAGGAACAATAATCTATAATAAGTATCCTCTTAATTTTAAGTTAGATTTAATCATTTTTGTCTAATATGTAAGTAGATATCTAATAATGAATAAAAAATTAATTTCAAAGTCAAAGTCACAGTCAAAGTCAAAGTGTATTCGCTTAGTGATTGGAAGGTTGTTTGTTCAATCCCGGCCAAATCCAATTCTTTATTTCGAATATTATGTAAAACTTTGATCTCCCTAAGCAACTCAGACAACACCAGTTTCAAAAAATCATACAACTGCACCAAAACACTTCTTTCCTATCTCTCTATTATAAAAAAAGTGGTGGTTGCGTGAAACCACCAGAGATTGAAAGAGAAATAAATTTTCTGTTATATCCTTAACTAATAATTCATTTTACTTAAATCAAAAAAAAAATACATATTGGTTTATAAAATAAATTAAAAAGAAAAGAAAGAAAATTTTATCAAATATTTTTTTTATTTGATAAATTAGATAGAACTGAACTTTCTTTCAAAACCGACTGCATGATTTGAAGAATCGGTTTTTGTTGACCCGAAGTGGACGGCTGTTGCGTATTATGAGTTTCGCTGGCACATTCTTCTATCAACTGCATGTCCACCAAGTCCGTGTATATCCACTTATACTTCATCGTAATTTGTTTGTGCCGTCATCGTTGAGGGTAATATCGGCATCGTTTCCATAATCCATCTTTAAAACTATAATGACGCAATTTAAATATGCTGAACGAAATGAAAGTAAAAAGCTAAACAAACAGATCGCACATGATAGGTACTAGAAAGCTGCAGGAATCCACACATTTGCAGTTGTGAATCAGAATTTCCAGAATAACCCTTAACCCAGGTATTTCAATCACTTGGGTTTTCCCTTGGATATCCTTTCGTGTCCATATCTGAGCACAATGCCGTGTTTATCACTATCGCCCATCGTCGCGATATCTGACGGATGGAGTGTGTGATATCCTCACCCTCACAAATACTGGAATAATCAACTGATAAGAACCAAAACATGTTTCATTGAAAAGAGCATTTCGTGATTTTTAAAGCAATTCCTTCGATTTATAAAGAAAAATGCCACAAGTTTCCCACAACGAAGCTCAAAGCGATACAAAAGAGTTCATTCATCTGTTTATACGAGTATCCTATTCTAAGGGTATATTAATTTTGACGCATAGTTTGTAACATACCTTAATATTGCCCGTAGACCCCTAAAAGTTACTATATTTATGATCAGCATCGATAGTAATGTCGATCTAGCCATGTCCGTCCGTCCGTCCGTCCGTCCGTCTGTAGCCAAAAATTAGGCCTTTAAACTGGACCTAGAGAGCTGAAATTTTAACCATATACCTACTCTCTAGGGTCCCGAAATAATCAAGTTTACGAATTTTTGAAATCCGCCCACAGACACGCCCCCAAACTCAAAAAAACCAAATTTTGGAAAAAATCGAATTTTGAGCTAGAAAGCTGAAATTTTTTATATATGATCTTTCAAAATCCGCCCACTGACACGCCCACAAATAAATAAAATAATTTTTTTTACCCTATTCTAAGGGTATATTAATTTTTGAAAATCCAAAGTTTCAGCTAGGGAGCTGAAATTTATAATATATACTCTCTAGTAGCCCTTTATTCTCATGTGTTAATTTTTTTTAAATCCGCCTACTGACACGCCCACAATTAAATAAAACAATTTTATTGAAACACCCAAGTTTGAGCTAGGGAGCGTTTTTTTTTTGATAAAATCCTTTAAATGTTATATAACAAAATATGTAGAGCGTTCTTAACAATTCAACCATACTTAGACTTTTGTCACGCCCACTTATGAGGGATAGGAATAAGAATAGGGTATCCAACAGTTCGCCCAAGCGGACTGTAGCCCGTCCCTATGTTTTAACATTCGTATGTCTCAGTTGCGAAAACAATATAATATCGAAGTTAAACATTTTGTCTTCGGCGAAATCACTTTAAGAATAATTTGCCCTTACTTTAAAACTTTATAAAAACTTGGTAACGTAGCTTAGGAAAATGCAAATTTATTATCCAGTGTACTTAACCCATTTGCGTTCACGGCCCCATTTTCAAGCGCCCTAATTTGTGTTAAATAAAATACAGTAGGTAGTGTGTTTCTTTCTTGAATTAGTAATATTTCTAAAAGTATGGTTACATCTATTCGAGCAGTTACATCATGTTAGTATTATTTCAGAGTGACTGTTGCTCAGACTATTTGATTATTTAGCCAATAACACCAACAGAGAAAGGATGGAAGAACCCCCTTCCGCCCCAAGGAGTTTGACTTTATTAGCTTAATACAAGCAGGTGTTGAGAGAGATTTTTTGGAGAAGCACTAGTTAATCGATATTTCCGGATAGAAGCTGATGTATAAATATAATATCAGAAGTTCGACAACATTGTTGAAGTGATTAAATGTCGATGAGCTGAGGGTGGTCATCATATGGATCGAGGTTATACCTATTAGACCGGAGAAGGCCACGGAGGGCAAAGCGATGGAATCTGCGTTGAAAAGCTTGACATCGCCGGGAATGAGAAATCTGATAAGGTGACCAGACTTGACTGGCATATTCAAGGATGGGCCTGACAAATGTGGTATTGAGTGATTTAGTCACACAGGGATCAGGATCCTTAGACAAACGTTTCAAAAAGCCAAGTAAAGAGTTAGCCTTGCTGATGCACGCATCTATGTGAGATCGAAAGCTCAATCGTGTATCGCAGATGACTCCGAGGTCACACAGTGAATCGACTTGGGAAACAGGTTCATTGTTGATGAAATTCATTGTAGAAGGAAGAAGGGAATCCAAATCTTTTTCGCGAATAGGTAGCTAATAGCTTGACACTTTTTTGTGTTAAGTTCAAGAAAGTTTTAAAGGCACCAGGATGAAAATCTATGAAGATCACTTTGGAGTAAGATAGAGTCGGAGAGATAATATATGCACCTGTAGATATGTTTGTCATTGGCGTAGATTGATATAAAAAAGTCTCTTAAGATACGGTCGACATCAGTAATTGTGAGAATAAAAATCAGCGGGACTAGGTGACTTCCCTGTAGACACCAGAGGTTGCTAGGACGAGGTCAGATACAGAGGATCTAAATATGACTTTATGTTGGCGATCGGTTACGTTGGATTGAACTCAAAGACTTTTCTGAGGTCAAATTCAAAAAAATAAGTGGTAGTTGATCTTTCCTTAAAGAAATCATGTTGGTTGGGGTAGAAGATTTGTTTGCAGTAAAAGGCATTGTATCGTAGACAATACTTTCGAAAAGCTTAGGAGTGCAAGAGAGTTTTGCAATAGGGCGGTTGTTGTAGATTGTTTTCTTCGGGCCTTTTTTGCGAATAGGGATAATGAAAGAGTTTTTCCAAAGAAATGGAAAAATTCCTAGCGATATTGAAAGTTGAAATAAAGAGTTTCGAGGTTTAACTTAATGTAAGGAGCGTTTTTTTTTAAATGATTGCACATTGCAGTGATTCCTTTACGAATAATCACAATTCAGATTATTAATTATTTGTTCGACCGTTTCAGAAAGTATTGTAATTGTAATTGTGTGCAAGATTTTAAGAAGGATAAATATTCCGAATTCCGATTGTTTCGGGATCATCTTAGCTGGAGTACAGGTAAGTGAAAGTGGATGGGTAGCTATCAGACTTTTTTTAGCATTAATGAAATAAAAGAAGCGCTTGGGATTTTTCCTGATATAGGATGATAGCAGCGATGAAGTTCCTTTATTCATACTGGCACAAAATTCTCACAGAACACAAGGTAGGAAAACCTGCTGCATCAATTAGCAAATTGAATGCTTATTACCTAACTGGTTATAGCAGAGCAGAATGGGTGGCTCCTGATTTCTTGAGTGTTGATAGATGCCGCGTAGAATGGTTGAATTATTTTATTATAATGAAATAATCATTAGTTGAACAACCAAACAGATATTCAGTTTCACAAGGAAATGTCCAGTTCGAAATTTTGGAAAAGAACGTGCGTTTGGTATTCGTCGTATTATTGTTGAGTGGCTACAGTGTTCATGCTAGAAATCAAATGTTTTGGGATACTTCCCTTTAATATTCTCTACCAAAAAGGGTGGTAAATGCGAGACGGCTGCCACACAAACTCACTCTAACTTAATGTTATTTTTAGTTATACATACTTCATAAGATTTGATGAAAACCATTATTTTTATAAAAGGTGTTAAATAAATAATAATTTATAAGGCATATCTTCTCATTTGCTTATGTACTGTATTGTGTTTGTGTCTCATTTTCGGGGCGGTCCATAACTCCAAAAACTAAAAAAATAATATTTTTTTGTTCGTTTTATACTACAACACTTATCACAATCATGTAACGTAGCACACAAAAAAAAAAGTTAGTCAAATACAGATTCAGCTGTCGTAGGTTTTGATATGGATATTGTTAGGGCTTTGCCTTCTTTGGTTTTTAACTAGCGTGTTTCTCTTCTTCATTTAATTGAACTGAAGAAATACTTTAAATTGAATGAATAGTGTAAGGAGGGTTTCTAATACTCTGAACTTTTACCTTTGAAAAGGAAAACGCCCTATAAATAATTAATATAGGGTGTTTTTTATTGAGGTATAAAACTTCTGATATGGATAACTGTCAAACTAGCTGTCATACTAATAAAGTGTGTTTGACTTTTTTTTCAGTATACTTTGGCAAGTCACCATGGAAATACTTATACCAGAACAACGTTTACTTATCGTGGAAAATAATTTTTAAAATTCGCACTCTGTTCGCCAAACTTATAGAGCACTTCGTCAAGTTTACGGTGCGCATAATCGTCCATCTAAGCAGCCAATACGCAATACTATGGATCGATTCATGACTACATTTACTCTTTGTGATAATATTAATATAAATCCATTCCAAATCCTTACCGTGCGTACAGAAGAAGCCATCGTCGCTGTAGACGTGAGTGTAAGAGAGGACCCGAATTTATCGATCCGACGACGTTCTCAGCAAGTCGGTCTCTGCCCGTCCAATACTTGGAAAATTTTGAATAAAGATCTTAGCCTACATCCATATAAGATCCTACTGGTGCAAGAATTAAAGCCAGGGGACCATCAATGTCGTGTGTTCTGTGAATGGGCTGAGCATCAACTGGAAGTTAAACCACATTTTTATCGTCAAATCATCTTCAGCGATGAGACTATCTTCACGGGTTTGTAAGCAAGCAGAATTGTCGTTTTTGGAGTGAGTCATGAGACTCTTGAGACTCCATTATATCCCGAAAAAATCACTGTTTGGTGTGGTTTACATGACGAAGGCGTCATCTGATTGTCTTTAATTCCGAAACCGCTGCATAAGTTACTGTGAATGGCGAACGCTACATGATTCGTGATTTTTTTTATTCCTCACGTCATTGGAAATCATTTGGAGGAGAAATGGTTCCAACAAGATGGCACAACATGGCATACAGCGCGTGCAACCAAGACTTTGTTGAGCCAAACGTTTGGTGACCAAATCATCTCAAGAAATGGACCTGTGACTTGGCCACCTCGTTCGTGTGCTTTGACAACTTTGGAGTACTTTTTATTGGATAAAAAAAAAAATTGATATGTCGTCCACTAAACAGTCTCAAATGTGCTTCCTTTATTGGCCCACTACTACCGGTTATCAAATCTGAAATAAAACTTCAATATTGCTTTTCCATACTTAAATTAGTCTGTGGGTCTTTCTTATAATCACAATTAGTTAGTGCCTCGAGAATACAAAGCACAATACATGCGAAATACTCTAAAATTACCTTACTAAGGCAGAGCCAAATCATTGCCAAGGTCTTTAAAAGGACACAATAAACATGGCAAAGAAACATGATGGTGGCCAAATGAAGCTGAGGCTGTAATAAGTAACAACAAAGAGACATTCAACGCTTTGTTAAAGTACCTACTCGATTATTAATGGAGATGAATAACCTTACATCGAATAATTGGAATACAGACTTTGCAAGAAACCCGCAAAGAGAAAGTGCTCTCAAATTAAGGCAAAGTGTGTGGAGGCCTGTATCGTATAATATTTTTTATTTAGTTCCTGATAGAAACTAGGCATTTCACGATCTTCGACAAATCAACTTGAACAGGGGCAAAACCATTTTCAAAACAACCGCTCAAAGAAGGCAACGTGTTCAGGAAATTAGATTGCCAAAGTTCGTTAACAATGCTCAAGCACTGCCTCTTTTGGAAGATGACAAAATACTACACAGGTGGCAACAGTATTGTAAAGGACTTCAAATAAACAATTTCCTCTGATATACTTAACAAGAGACGTTATTATCAATGAAGAAGTACCCGGCATTAATTTCCAAGAAGTTATAAAGGCGGTCAACGACTCTAAAAAATTAAAAGCGGTTGGGCCGGCAGAGATACATGAGTTTTGGAAAAAGATGGGAGACATCGGGTCCAGATGGGTCACGATTTTCCTCCTCAAACTGATACGAGGCGATCCAAAAAAAAAACAAAGGAAAATACTAAATGCTTTATAGGTCTTACAGAATTCGAGTAATTATCAATCTTGCATCGGGTGGAGCTCAAACAATGAAACCAGTATTTTTTTTTTATATACAATAATTCGCCTACCTAAAGTTGATTTTCCGTAAATGTTACAGTACCTACCCTTACAGCTTAGGCATTTTTTTGTTTCTGCAAGAAGCACCTAGCAATTGTTTATTTCATATTTTGAGGTGCTACTTAACACTTGTTTTGAAAGAATACAAGGAGGGGATAGAAGTTTTGGTGCTGTTATTTCTACACGGGTTGTTCCTAAATTATTTAAGAATATCAGTATTTTTGTGTGTATTCAACTTCAAGTCTTGGCCCTGGTCTTGATTGGAACGCGTAACCTGCCAATCAGTTAGTGAAAACCCTACCGTAGCACCATTGACACCCACAGTAATTATTACAGAGGATACCAACTGTCTATAATCCACATCAAAGCCACTTGGAAAAACTCGTCATTATGATAAGGTGATTATAAGGTTAGGATTAATGACTCACGAATAAACCTATATTGCTCCTTTACATGATTGCACAGCCATTGCAATAGGTATGGTGCTAGTCAAGGCAAGACAAGTAAGTATTTAACATTTTAGAACTCGACTGCACAGATAGCCTAGAGACAGAGAGGCTTAGTGAGGAACTCTATACTGTACAATGTATGAACAACCACCTGCCCAGACGCCAATAACCAGTTTTAAAGGGGTATCTGAAACCACGTCTGGTGCTGTCAAACTAATTTTGATGGCAAAGGGGAAATATCACGTCCTAGCAATTTTAATATTTATGTGAGCTTTGTGACATTTTTAAAATCTTGAAACTGTTCCGCAAGTGTGCATGACAATCCGTAGGTTGACACGACTGGAGATAACCGGTGTCGTAAATGAACCATCAAACAATTATCAATAATTGGAGCATACGAATCACACAAATGCATTAGCACCAGCATTTGATTAGCTTCAAAGATGACTTGATCCGAAATCAGCAGACCTGCCGATATTCTATGTCGAAACCGCGAACCCCATAGGTGAACCAGTAGGGATGCAATAAAATGGGAGGGTTATGATCCCTTTAATCCTGATCATAGCCTCGCTACTACTCGTATTTAGGAAGAAGAAGATGATGACATTATGTTTTTGTTTCGTTTTGTTTTCGAGTTCCTTTTAGTAGAATATTTAACTTTTAAAAATGCTTTGATTGGTATTCCTTTGGGTAAGTGAAACTGTTATCAGCTATTGTGAACTCAGTTCAAGTGAACATCTATTTCAGTAATCCGAAGTTCGCATAGGTGAACATTTCGTTTAAATAAAAAAAAAAATTATATTTACAGATTTAGTTAAGAGAAGTCAACTGCGTGTATACACTATCAGCTCAGTGTCGTGGAGTGCTTAAAGCAAGCAACTATCACGAGCAGAAATTGCCGGCACTAAAAGTGCTCTCACTGGCTCATCATTTAGTGCAGGTGTTAGTAAGGACAAAACAATTAAAAATACAATAATTATGTACCTATAAAATACGAGTACTAACACAGACACAAAATAACGCAAACAATTAAGACATTAAAGCATTATTACGCAAAATATTTTTTAGCTTAATTTTACTAACATGCAAGTCAATCACATGATCATTTAGATTATAGATTCTACTCATGCGACTAATAGGCTCATGCCTTCCATAATTCGTTCTATGATGGGGGCTGAACAATAATTCAACACTGCGTAAATTATGGGCACCACCACGAAAATTAAAGCCAATAGACGACAGCAAGTCAGGTGCATCTATTTGACCGGATATAAGCTGCTGTAAAAAAATGATATCGCTATTAAGCTTTCGTTGAGAAAGGGGTAACATTTGAAGAAGCTTGATACGTTGACTGTAGGGAGGAAGGTTAAATGGATCATCCCATGGAAGTCCTCTAAGTGCAAATCGAATAAATTTACGTTGAATGGCCTCTATTCGATTTGAATGAATGTTGTAGAACGGTGTCCAAACTTGAGAGGCATACTCTAGAATCGGACGGACAAAACAATTGTACAATGACATAGAAACATAAGGGTCATTAAATTCTTTGGCCCACCGTTTTACGAAGCCCAACATAGAATTAGATTTATTAATAATAGAATTAATATGCTTAGCAAAATCCAGTTTGGGGTCGAAATAAACCCCAAGATCCTTAAAATTATCAACACTACAAAGAATATGTTGGGACGGATATTCTTTCTAGAGAATGTCATATGTTGACATTTAGTTGGGTTCAGGGATAAACCGTTTTTATCACACCAATTGGCGAAGCTATTAATGTCAGATTGAAGAAATATTCTGTCTTGCTGACTAGTGATAGATTTATATATTTTCATATCATCAGCGTAGATCAGGATATTACTGTGATTTATACATGCCTTAACATCATTAATGGCAAGTATAAATAATATTGGTCCGAGGTGACTTCCTTGGGGAACTCCAGACTGCGCTGTGAAAGATACGGATAGCGATCCTCTAAATTTCACTTGATAAACCCTTGATCTAAGGTATGAATTAACCCATTTTATGAAACTTGGTGGGAAGCCAAAAGCCCTGAGCTTAAACTCGATTATTTCATGGGACAGCTGGTCGAAAGCTTTAGAGAAGTCAGTGTATATGCAATCCATTTCGTCCTTATTCTCTAAGGTATTAGAACAATCATGCAAGAAACTTAACAGATTAGTGACAGTGGATCTGTTTCTTACAAATCCATGCTGTTCATTATAAATTAAATTGCGACAAAGAAATATTAACTTTTCACAAACAATTTGTTCAAAAAGCTTAGGGATACACGAAAGCTTTGAAATAGGCCTATAATTAGTGATATCACCACGTTCGCCTTTTTTAAATACAGGTGTGATAAAAGTACTTTTCCATAGATTAGGGAATTTACCAGTACTGATGGACAATTCAAACAGATACTTAAGATATGGAGCAATTGCATGACTACATTTTTTAAGAACGATCGGTGCAATGCCATCAGGACCTGATGAATAATCATTCTTGAGAGAAGAAATACATTTTAAAATTGTTTCCAAATCGAATGAGATACTACTAAAACTTATTTGGGAACAGCTAGTTAGATAACTAAAATATTGATCATCAATGTGAAGAGGGGTCCCCCTAAATGATTTACTGAAATGATCTGCAAACATATTGCTTGCATCTACTGAATCAGCAGTTGTAGAACTATTGTACGTAAGCTTCGATGGATAACCATCGGTTTTTTTCTTAAAATTGACAAAACCCCAAAAAAGTTTGGGGTTCGATTTTAAAGAGCATTCCATTTTACTTATATAGTCAAAATATAAGTTGCAGGATAAAGATTTGAATTCATTGAATAATGTGAAATAGAGTTCAAGATCTGAATGGCAGAGACTTTTTAAATAGTTCTTCCAAGCCCTATTACGTCTGTTTCGTATCGATTTGAGCTCTTTAGTGTACCAGGGATGGGACGTTTTCAGATTCCTAGAGGATTTCACAGGAATCACTTTTTTCATGCAGTTATCCATCAAAGAATAAAAAGAACCTACTGCATCTTCAATATTAGATAAGGCAGTAAGGTTAAAATTAAAGCTGTTAATTTCATCAGAAAGCCTTTGAAAATTTGCTTTCCGAAAGTCAAAAGATTGCGAACGGTCATACGAATTACTGTTTTCATACAGATGTGCGCCCAGTTCAATAAATACATCCAAGGGTGGATGATTGTCATCTATGTTAGTTATACTGAGATGGAATTCCAGAACCACAGTACTAACAGAGTCAGAAGAGAAAACAAGATCGAGAGTGTATCATCGGTTTATAACAAAAAGTCACTTTTTATAAATTTAAATTTCAAGATACAAAGTTGTGAGTTTTGATCAAGTTTATCGATGCACTAACTAATTAATTGCATAAAAGTTACACAGACCGCATTTGATGTCAAAACTAAATGAACTAAGTGCACAGTGTTCCTATTTTACAGAAGGGAAATGCACTAAGTGATTTTTTGTCCTGAAATAACACGCCAAAATGCACAAACTTGTATTTAATCGATTCTTTCAGTGGATTAGTTGGCCATGTGGTTACCAAAATATCTGTTTAAAACTACGCATTTACGTACAACTAACGTCAGTTTATTGCAATTTATGTTGAGTTGCATTATACTCGTATTCGTTTGGTTTTGGGGAGTTTTCGAACAGTAAAAGTGCGAGGTTTCAAAATAAGTGTTAACTGTTTGAGGTACTTGATGTGTTTTATAATAATTTCCTTATAATTAATTCCATAAATAGAATTTATCATGGAAGAAAATTTGGTAGAGATCAACAAAGCTATGACTTTAGTTGAGTAGTTCTCATAGCAAAGCTTGCAACAAATTCATACATTTACTGCTCATTTTCAAATTTGATACAATTTAACAAATTACACTTTATTCGAGAATGCACATAACAGATTCCTATTTATTGCTTAAAAATCATTTTCAGCCACTTTTCATAATGTCAGCTCAATTTCAATAACCATTTCTGAAAGTAGTCACAATCTATTCAGGGACATCATACATACACCAGTTCTTTCTTATAACCTGCATTCATCAAATTGCAATGTTTGCTCAATACAAATATACACCGACTCTTGAACGCCATTTTTCATTGAAAAATATTTTCTGCATTTGAATGCAAATTTTGAAAGTAATAACCGAACGCGAAATTACAAAATAACGTTTCTGCAACATCGGCATTTCCATATTTATTCCTGTTGATGAAATATGCTCCTTTAGGTCATACGTACATGCACATATGGGCATACGCCGTTGGAGGACCATTCTGTGCCATAAAATCCGGAAATAAACAAACAAAAAATAAAAAAAAATCTTAAAATGTCCATACTGAATGGAAAAAAGGAAGGAAAACTTAAACCATTGGCATTCCGTGCACTGCTCGTCTCCTACATACAAAGGTACCTACTCATCGTTCTGAAAAAGTTCAAAAAGTGTGTAAAATGTGTCAGTTATTTTGAGGTTTGCCCGTTTCTGGCTTCTGTTTTGCGAGGGGAGTTGTTTGGGTTAGTGTTGTATCGAAAATATTGCAATAGATGTTGTTATCCTCATATTGGTCGCATAGTCACATCCTTTCATCTTAATTTAACTTTTATGGCTTGTGAGGGAAAACGTTAAACTGTGAGCTTGATTAAACTATTCAAAATATAAAAAAATTAAAGAGAAAATGCTGTTGCAATTATTGATTCAAAGGACGTTTTTTCATTAATTATGTTGCTGATTTGTTTGATTTTACGGAAAAAGACAGAATTGTATTGACGAAAATAGTTTGTAGACAATTAAAGTCAATCAAGAAGTGGTTACGTAATCTGGCAACAGCGATTTGAGAAAAGCTTTGTTAGCACTTCACTCGTATTACACATTTTTTTGATCGAAGACGACTTCGAGTTCAAATTTAATGCAGACGGTAAATAGGTGGCGCCGTTCATTTATTTTGTTTTTTTTGAAACGGAGCTTAACACTGAATTAATTTTTGCTACAGAAAGGTGCCGGGCAAGTTTGTAGTTGCTTGCGGTAAAAAAATTGATATTCCAAATTTTGTTATTTTAACTATAAGCTCGTTGACTTAACCGAGTTTTCAATAAATTTTTGCGTTCTTGTAATAGATTATATGTTTTTTCTGTTAATTAATTATTTGAATGTGATTTTTTCGCAGTTCGGGCCTGTACCAAAAATAACTAGTCTTGTGAAACAAGTAAAATTCAATAAAACTTGGAATTTTACTTGTTTTCATTTGAATTGAATTTCACTTGTTTAGCAAGACTTTGCTTATTGTGGTACAGGCTCCAAGCTTCAACCTGTCAGGTGTGGCCCAAGGATCAATTCTAGGACCACTTATGTTTAATATCTATATTCATGACTTTCCTTTTCAAAACACAATGCAAGATGACCCTAGTGTTATCCTGTACCTGGTTTACAATTGCACCCACAGTAGCCAAAGAGCTTCAGACTTTTGAAAGAAAAATCTTAAGATTCTGTTGTGGTATACTCGTATTTAGGAGACCAAACAAAAAATGGTTCTCCAATAAAACGTTTTATTCTGAAAACAAAATCAAACCTTTAATGACATACCAAACCGAACTACTTGTTAAAAAATTAGAGAGTGTACGTGAACCTCCTAACCAGCTTGTTAAATATTTAATGGACTCAACTATTAACGATAGTGCAGAGGAACATTATTACCTTTCACCATTAGACCAACTGAAAATCGAAACTTTTCCTTTCCCTTTTAGGAAAAAGCATCGCCGTTCACTTTGAGGCGATAACTTTTTCATCTGTTTCCGGTAGCTTACAGATCTTTTTTTTCTAAACACTGCAGCTTTTACTCTGCTTTTGAACATATTATGCCTTTAATATGGTATTCGCTGAGCGGATCGCAAGCTAAAGTGAATTACTATAGGTATACACTCATTTCTTTTACAAATGTTAATAACTTACACAATTTGTTAAGAACTATTGACCTAATATGTCTTATAAAGACCTTAAAAGTCCTTAAAAAATATATAATACCATATATTTTTTTTCTTTTTTTTTTGTAACTAGTCATAATTATAATTTAGTTTTAAGTGCTCTTTGAAGCAATGTTGAAGTTATGCCGGGAGCAAGCGTACGTAGAAGGTAATTTACTTATTCATAATTACCTTATAGATTAAATTGTTAACAAATCAATTTTTATATTTTCTTAGCCAGACAGTATATTAGTCATAGCTATCAAAAAAATATTAGCTTTACACAAACAATGTATTGATCAAACAAATAAGTCTCAATAAAAACTAATTGTAATTGTAAAAAGATTGTAAATTGCATTAAGCCTCAAATCTGGTGCAAAATTCATAAGATACCTCCTAACCAGTTTGGTCTTTTCGTTATTCCTTAAAAATCTGTTCGCATGGTTGCATTTCTTCTTGGTTATTCTTTTTTCCTTGCGAAAGGATGATGAGGTATGATATTTGTTTATCAATTAGATCGCTCTGGAATGTAAAAGTAATAATGTTAAAGTGAATACGAACTGGTATGGAGTATGATATGAGTTCTAAACTCGATTGCTGTGGAGTTTATATATATTTAAGTGAGTCGCCACACTCACACATTTTTTACTATTAGGCTTAGTTTTTTGATATTATATATTTACATAATTTACATGTGCCAACAAAAAACCCTACGGTCGTAACCTGAAACAAACAAAAGGATATCAGAAGAAAAATTACATTTCTTTAACCAATTAAAAATTGTACTAGAATTTCCATGGTACTTTGTATTCGATGCCTGATTCTATGTACAACATCATCCAAATGCAATGACTCTGTTAATTAGATTATTCGATAATGGATGGAAGCCATTCCCTCGTTCACTGATTCGTGATTCAGCCCCAGTTCACAGTCATATTATCGAGTATTAGAAAAAACCATTTTAAGTGCTTTGGGTTAAAATCCCTTGCGAAAACCTGACAGGCGTTTCAATTGTTAGTAGAAGGTTCTCGATTTGCCGTTCGGATTCGGTGTAAGATTGTAGGTCCTTACCACTTCGCAAATGCAAATGGTTGGAGAAGTTAATTGTCAGGCTCTTTAAATGCCTCATAATTATTAATTTTTTAGAAACGAATTCGCCTTTTTATTTAACAATACATTATAGCAATAAAAAGGCTAACAGGTTAGGTCAAGCTTATCTAAACGTTCAAATTACGCAGAAGGACAGTCCTTCAACTATACGATGCGCTTACCGGAACAGTGGCTGAAAAAAAGATCTCGAAAGCGGGGAACAGTGACATTTGCTAAAAGATCATAGAGTTGGCACAGAAAAGACAGTTTATACTGATATATTAACCTGAATGCCTTATCGATATAGATTTTTTTTAAGTTTATGAAAGAATAATCATATCTCGATCGCTCATAGGGCAGTTCGGATTATCTAGGTTTTCTAAGTGCGGTAATAACCCACACTATTATCAGCGGAACTATAAAGTGCCTTTTGAGATGTTCACATTTCTATAAAAAAAGGGTTTAGCTCCCTTTCTCCTAAAAATGAAGAGTTGAAGACGCAATTCAAGTCAGAATCATTTTTCTAGTGAAATGAAGCACGGCAACATAAGAGCTCCAACATGAACACAAACAAGCAGACCACTTACGCAAATGGCACCGCGACGCAAATACAAAGGCACACATAGAGACAACTAAGGTTGGAAACCTCTCTCCTACCGGCGGCATCGAAAACAGGGGTATGACGAAATAGTGGATTAATTTATCGTTGGGGTCCCATACCTCAGCTTTCGATGGAAAGGCTACGGTCCGCTTGAGCGAACTGTTGCATACCCTTTACTCATGCCTATCCCCTATGAAGTGGGGGTTTTTTCAATGATTTTATTTATAAAACAAAGTTTTTTTTAGCAAAATGCCCCTTAAAACCGGGCATGGCAGACAACTTTGCTTGATGCGACGCTAACAGCTAAACGTTGTCAGCTAAACGTTGTCAGACTATGACGACCAGACCAAGATTTACATGTAGGACGAAACTGAACGAAATAACGAGGCAAGTTGATAAACCAACAAACAATGAATTAAGCTCATGCCTCCCTCAATTCGTTCTATGATGAGAGGGCTTAACAATAAGTCCACTACGTAAGTTATGGGCACCACCACGGAAATTATAGCTGCATCTATATGACGCTGTAAAAAAATTATATCGCTATTTAGTCTTCGTTGAGAAAGGGGTAACATTTGAAGAAGTTGATAAGTTGACTGTAAGGAGGAAGGTTAAATGGAAGTCCTCTAAGGCAAATCGAAAATTTATGTTGAATGACCTCTATTCGATTTGAAAGAATGAATTTGAATGGTGTCCAAACTTATAAAGCATATTCTAGACTTGGGCGTACAAAAAAAAATTACAATGGCATAGAAACTTAGGGTCATTCAATTTTTTAGGCCACCTATTTACGAAGTATAGAATTAGATCTATTAAAAAGGAAATTGATATGCGTTTTAAATTCAGTTAGGGATCGAAATAAACATGAAGATCTTTAAAACTATCGACACGACAATAGTATGTTGAGACATTGAATATTGATAGGGGGACCGGATATTATTTCTAGAGAATGTCATATATTGACATTTAAAAGGGTTCAGGAATAAACCGTTTTTAACACACCAAGTGGTGAAGCTATTGATATCGGTTTGAAAAAGAATCCCCTCTTTCTGATTACTGACAGATTGACATATTTTCATATCATCAGCGTAGAACCGAATGTTGCCGTGATTTATACATGCCTTAACATCATTATTGGCTAGTATAAATAGAATTGGTCCTAGCTGACTTCCTTGGGGAACTCCAGACTGAGCTGTGAAGATTCTGATAGGTATTAGAACATGCATGCATTAGTGGCAGTGGACCATGTTTCTTACAAATCCATGCTGTTCTTTACAAATCTCAGATATTCGAGCTGCACTCCAAGCACTGTCACAAACACAAACTGAGTTTATCCCATTGGGAAAATGTTCCGAGACTTGGAAAAAATCCAAACGATAAATCGAGCCAATCCTATAATCAGTTGTGGGCGTACTGGTGCAAGGGTTTGTGTGTTTGGGTACTAGCCAAGTAACACCTTAAAGATTTTTCCACTGCCCCACCTCTTGCGAACGTGTGTCACACTTCCAAGGGTAGGTATCAATTGTTATGAGCAGCCTATCAAATTTGTCGTTCGGATCCGGTATAAGATTGATCGCATAACCAAATGCTTAAATGTGTAATTTTCGCACAAGCAAATGGTTGGAAAACCTAGGTTTTAGGCCCTGTTTGGGCCGTTAATGCTTGATATTTATTTATTTATTTTTATTTGATACAATGGATCTTTCAGATCACAGTGTCTGCCATTTAGGAAAGGGAATATAATTTAAAAAAAACAGGTCAAATCTTAGCTCAAGTCAAATATTTGATTTTGTTTGATCATGCACACTTGCTATATAACACGGCGCTTGGTTCATCTGAACGTTAAAACTTGCTTTGATGTGATTTTTGCCAATAGTCGCATTTTACGACAAGTGCTCGGAACATATACTCTTAAGCGGCCCGAAAAACGTTGGGTGACATAATGTGTAATGTTCATGGACATTATGTCACCGCACCATGAAAACATCAATGGTAAAGAATTTTTAAATCCGCCCACTGACATGCCCACAATTTAAATAAAATATTTTTACCGAAGAAGTCGGTGCAAATGAAGGTAGTGCTCTTCGCAGAGTATGTAGACAAATTCTTTCTTTACAATCCGCCCATACAAAAGTTATTGCTACACCCACTTTTGGGGAAATTTTTTGACACAAACCTTTTTCGATAGATTGCTTAGAAAACAGTAGAAGCAAACTATATAGGTACAAAATTCGCCTAAACAAAGATTTTTGACACTACAATATTTTAGACGTAATGACAAAATTTCCATGGTTTAGTTTTTTTTAGAAACAAAAAATGTTTAAAATAGTACTATAACCCTCCCACTACAGTCTTGTTTCCATACCTAAATAAGTATTATACCTGTTTAAGATATTCATTTAAATTACTTTGAAGTTTAGTTAAATAAATAATAACCTACCTATTTACTACGAACTCGTTGTAAAACCTTGTAGTAAATCTAAATGCGTTTAAAACAAATTAAATTATCCTAATTGAAATAAATACATATCCAGCTAAGGCGGCAGTATTTAAACTACTGCCTAATAAGCTGGTATTTCCAAATTGCCTCCCAAATTACGGGTTCTAGTTTGACTGTAATAAACTTTAATTGTACTCTTATGTCTCCCACATAATTAAAAAGATCTTTTGTTTTGAAATATAAACGAATTAATTAAAAACAACAATCCACCATATGTCCCGCTGTATACAAAATCAGATAGGTCGTAGTCATCTCCTTCGAGAGTTAAGAAAAAAAGTACAAACGCAACCTAAAATTAAATGTAAAGCAACAACAAACATGTAACGCTGAAAACAACAGAAGATACAAATTAATTTAGACAAAAATGTAAATGTAATATTTTCTTTTATCTTATCAATAACCAAGGCGGGAAGGAGTGAAAAAGATAGATCCAAGTTAATTAATGCCATGCAAATCAAATTAAAGTATCTTCATCTTACACCACCAATTCCCAGGCATTCGTTTATATTTTCATTTCACATAAAATACGTGCTAATTAAGAGGGTCGCATAAAACAGGCCGTAGCCCGCCTCCTTTGGTGTAATGTCGCATCAAAAGACTCTGTACTTCTTCGAGTAGTACAGAGCTTTGTGCCTAAATGAGTTCTCTCAATTTGTTATTGTTCCGCGCATTTAAATCGCGCGTGTCTTGTATTCGTACGGATGTTGCGGCAGGCAAGCAGACAGTGGACTCGTTTGCTAAATAAATGCCTCTAGTCATCTTAGGTATGTCGCGATTCATCACGCTCGTCATTACACGCACATAACAGAGAGTTAAAGTCCTTCTCGTTGGGGCTCCTCCAAGAATCGATCACACAAATGTACGAAACCCTAAAAGTGATGTAAATGCTATATGGCATTCATCTGACAGACAAGCATCGGTCATTAAGCCCCGACCGAATCGTCAAAAGATCGAGACACTAGGGGACGAAAATAAAAATAATTGTTCGTTGTTCTGCATCTATTTTAGGAACTTCGAGGAATTTAATGCAGACATAATTGTATCCGTGTATCTCTGTCTGCTTTTGAACAATATTTTTTCTTCTGTTTGAATTGGCAAATTAATCGCTACCCATTCTTACTCCACGGCAATAATTAAAGAACATTACTCTTGAAAAGGATTTCCTCATTTTGGAACACTAAAGAACGATGAAAGGAAATACTCCATTCTGAATGGAACTCGGCACACACGTCTTTGTTTTAATACTTAACGGATAGAGTTCTGTTGTATTGGAGAAGGAAGGACCGGAATGAAAAGAAGACAATAATCGACAATGATCGTCCTTGACGGGGAGCCAGAGGAAATTCATACAACTCAGATCGTTTGTTATGCCAGAATACAACATTAAATTTAAGTGCCACTCTAAAGGGATCGAAACTTATTGTCTTACAAGCAATGGATATTCCATGCGGAATGGTGTTCCCGGAAGTAGAGAACCTTATGGTGTCGTTAATAATTGAAACACTCGTTCGTAGCTACAAGCATGTGTATGTGAAGGACGCTTTCAAAGTTAAACATAGTAAGAGTTATTTGTGCCATATACTAGAGCGTATTTCCGGTCCTTTGTTATGGCCTCAGATTGGAAGTGGATATAATATCATGTGTGTTGTCTTAAACAGTTGATGGTAATTTTGAATATTTGCTATGGATAACACATTTGATACACAAAGTCAATTAGTGGATAAGAACTGACAAGCTAGCTAGGATGTATACATTGGGTGTATACAGGAGATGGGTTTGGGTATATTGCACTTTCAACTCAATCATGGGGACATACTGGATATGTTTCACATAAGAATTGAGATTTGGAGTAGTTTGACAAATGTGTGCTATCAATGTGTTCTTCACTAAATTTGAGCGAAATATCTCTCAAGCACAATAAATGAAAAGGGTAATATTTTTAACTAATACCCGAACTTTCACATAGACCAAACCACATATTGAAAAAATTAACGTTAATTACAGTCATAAGAATAAGGTAAATTGTCTAGTTCCATCATAAGTTATGACCAGTTAGCAAAAGTTTGTTGATTCTGTTCCTATCATACTTTGAGCGAAGCTTTTGTAGCATAGCGGCATAGTGTTTTTCTTGTTTGGCTTGTTTATTGCAGCAGTTTACACTCTATATTCGTATTTTAGGCATTCATATGAATGAAAGAATGATTCTCAAATGCGAAAAACCCAAATTTCGGGGATATTATGATTACGACATTAAGCATTGCGTAAGCGTAGGGTGGATGAAGTGGCGAGAAAATTCAGCCATCTTCTGTGAATGAAAAGCTGTAAGCGAGGCTCTGCACCGCAATTATGTCCTACACCGCAGCTGCGCTCACATACGGTTCACAATGTTGTACAGCTTACAAAAAGTATAAAGGCAAATTAACGGCAGCTGAGATGAAAATGCTTCGCATGGCTGCAGACTGCAGTAGTAATAAAGCTTGATCGGATTAGAAGATCTAAGATCCATTCAAAAGAAAATGAAGCACGACCGGCTCATTTGGTATTTTAATGTCCAAATGAGAGCTCCTACGAACCCTGTCAAGAAGGCAATATCAACCAACACCAGCATTTGATTGGCCTCTGTGATGAATTGATTCCAAATCGGGAGGCCTGCCATTTTTTTTTAGGTCAAACCGGTGAACCCGACAGACGGACCAGTAGGTATGGAGTGAAGTGGGAGGTTTCAGATCTCTTTTATCCAGATCATAACGTCGTCATTAAAGAGAAAGAAGAAGACACTCTACGGATCGAATTCAAATCGGATTGAATCCGGATTGAATCTCATTTAAACGCGATAACTGACTGCCTGAGCCTGATGAAGGGTTACTTTTTATGATAGGCGTGGTGTGTGAATCTTCACGATACGTTCAACGATGTAATTCGCCATGATGTGTAATGAGGGTTTACTGTTATAATGTAGTTGTGTTTGCGGTAATGTTGCAAACACTTGATTGGGTTTAAAGCGTGCCGACCACTGATTTGCGTGTAGTGTACAGAGATGGTTTTTCTCCAGTTCATGGATACATATCCAGGACGTGTTTTCTTCTAAGCATACTTGATAGGCAACGCATTGGACGGACGGAGTTGAGTTGTGGGTGTAATCACTTACTCTAGTTTCCAACTGGAATATGGTGATGGTTTTTCTATTTTTTTTATGTTAAAAGAAATTCAAATCCCAGAGCACTCAGACTCGGTAACGGTCCATCGTACTACCAGGCAGAAATCCTCCGCGCGGGTCACAAGCACACACCTACACCTCTTATTCCGTACACTCCCAGTTTGAGCTATAATAATTGTAGTCAGTCCTTACACGTCTCCACTTTTTTTTTTTTTTTTTTTTTTTTAAAAAAAGAATTCCAAATCCTAGAGCACTCAGAGTAACGGTCCATTGTACTACGAGGCAGAATTCCTCATTTGGTGTAGAGGCATGTGAATGGGTGGCGTATGTTGTTGTTCCCCATGGGGATTGAACCTGCACCGCACGGATAACAAGCCAACACACTAACCTCTACACCGTCGCCACCCACTGCCGTCCACTTACTATAAATTCAAGTCAGACAGCAGAAGCAGAAGAAAAAAACAAAAGCAGAGCAGCAGTCAAATTTGGTTTGCTGGGCATTTCATTGCATATTTTGTTCGTTTGAGAGGGAGAGGGAGAGAGAGGGAGCATCACTGCACTTACAGTTACAGCAAGGAACGGCCCTCTCTTTCGTGTTAAGCATGCGATAAAGAGTAAGCACCTATACGATACATATTGATGGTCGGATTGCATGAGAACGCTATTTTTATACCTTATTCTAAGGGTATATTAATTTTGGCGCGAAGTTCGTAACATACCTATATTTCCCTTAGACCCCTAAAAGTTACTATATTTATGATCAGCATCGATAGTAATATCGATCTAGCCATGTCCGTCTGTCCGTCCATCCGTCTGTCGGCAAAAACTAGTCCTTTAAAATGGACCTAGAGAGGTGAAATAACCATATACTCTCTACGGGCCCGAAATAATTAAGTTTAAGAATTTTTGAAATCTGCCCGCAGACACGCACACAAACTCAAAAAAAAACATAGGGACGGGCTACAGTCCTATCTTATTCCTATCCCTCATAAGTGGGCGTGATAAAAGTCTAAGTATGGTTGCATTGTTAAGAACGCTCTACATATT
This sequence comes from Portevinia maculata, assembly GCA_949715645.1. Taxonomy (NCBI): domain Eukaryota; kingdom Metazoa; phylum Arthropoda; class Insecta; order Diptera; family Syrphidae; genus Portevinia; species Portevinia maculata. The sequence goes on from OX454527.1 coordinate 32,596,113, forward strand.
TTGTTATATAACATATAAAGGATTTTATCAAAAAAAAAGCTCCCTAGCTCAAACTTGGGTGTTTCAATAAAATTATTTTATTTAATTGTGGGCGTGTCAGTAGGCGGATTTAAAAAAAATTAACACATGAGCATAAAGGGCCCCTAGAGAGTATATATTATAAATTTCAGCTCCCTAGCGCACTTTGAATTTTCGAAAAAATTTGAAAATTCGGATTTTGAAAATATTTACACATGAGCATAAAGCGCCCATAAAGAGTATATATTATAAATTTCAGCTCCCTAGCTCAAACCTTGGATTTTCAAAAAAAATGTTTTATTTATTTGTTGGCGTGTCAGTGGGCGAATTTTGAAAAAAATTTATTTCGAGCAGTTTTAGGAGTCATAGATCATATATAAAAAATTTCAGCTTTCTAGCTCAAAATTCGATTTTTTCCAAATTTTTGTTTTTTTTGAGTTTGTGGGTGTCTGTGGGCGGATTTCAAAAATTCGTAAACTTGATTATTTCGGGACCCTAGAGAGTATATGGTTAAAATTTCAGCTCTCTAGGTCCAGTTTAAAGGCCTAATTTTTGCCGACGGACGGACGGACGGACGGACATGGCTAGATCGACATTACTATCGATGCTGATCATAAATATAGTAACTTTTATGGGTCTACGGGCAATATTAAGGTATGTTACAAACTATGCGTCAAAATTAATATACCCCTAGAATAGGGTATAAACATAGGGGCGGCCTACAGTCCGCTTAGGCGAACTGTTGAATACCCTATTCTTATTCCTATCCCTCATAAGTGGGCGTGACAAAAGTCTAAGTATGGTTATGGTTAACATTTAAAAGATTTTATCAAAAAGAAACGAAGCTTTTAAAAAAAAACACTCCCTAGCTCAAACTTTGGTTTTTCAATAAAATTATTTTATTTAATTGTGGGCATGTCAGTAAGCGGATTTAAAAAAAAAAAACACATGAGCATAAACGGCCCCTAGAGAGTATATATTATAAATTTCAGCTGCCTAGCTCAAACTTTGGATTTTCAAAAAAAGTTTTTTTTTTTTAATTGTGGGCGTGTCAGTAGACGAATTTTGAAAATATTTACACATGAGCATAAAGGTCCCCCTAGAAAGTATATATTATAAATTTCAGCTCCTTAGCTCAAACTTTGGATTTTCAAAAAAACATTTTTTAAATTGTTGGCGTGTCAGTAGGCGGATTTTGAAAATATTTACACATGAGCTTAAGAGCCCTAGAGAGTATATATTAGAAATTTCAGCTCCCTAGCTCAAATTGTGGTTTTTCAATAAAATTGTTTTATTTAATTGTGGGCGTGTCAGTGGGCAGATTTTGAAAATTTTATCTCCCGAGCAGTTTTAGGAGTCAAATATCGTACATAAAAAAATTTCAGCTTTCTAGCTCAAAATTCTATTTTTTCGAAAAATTTGTTTTTTTTTAGTTTGTGGGCGTGTCTGTGGGCGGATTTCAAACATTCGTAAACTTGATTATTTCGGGACCCTAGAGAGTATATGGTTAAAATTTCAGCTCTCTAGGCCCAGTTTAAAGGCCTAATTTTTGCCAACAGACGGACGGACGGACGGATATGGCTAGATCGACATTATCATATGCTGCAATGGGCAATATTAAGGTATGTTACAAACTATGCGTCAAAATTAATATACCCTTAGAATAGGGTATACACAAATTTACCGAAAAAAAATTTAATTTTTAGCTAGAAAGCTGAAATTTTTTATATATGATATTTGACTCCTAAAACTGCTCGGGAGATAAACTTTCTAAAATCCGCCCACTGACACGCCCATAATTAAATAAAACAATTCTATTGAAAAACCAAAGTTTGAGTTAGGGACCATTTTCTTACAAAAGCTTCGTTTTTTTCGATTAAATCCTTTAAACGTTATATAACAAAATATGTAGAGCGTTCTTAACAATTCAACCATAGGTACGTAGGCTTTTGTCACGCCCACTTATGAGGAATAGGAATAAGAATAGGGTATCTAACAGTTCGCCCAACCGGACTGTAGCGCTTCTCTATCTTACTTTCCATTATTGTTTGTTTGGTACGAGTTTTCAAAGGGGCTAAGTTGTGTTGGGTATTTAGGTATCTACTTGGTATTAGAGTTGGGCATGATTGCCGGTATTTAGCTGATTTTCCGTAGAATGTGGACACATTGTGATAATACAAATTCATACCTGCTTTCGTTTTCTTATTTTCAGGAGAATCGTCTTCTCACCTCCAAGTTTGATCTATCACGAAACTTCAACTTTTCACTTTGCATGTTTTTATTTTGGCTTTAATTTTTTCTTTCTTACACGAACGTTTTGTATACCGAAATACCGTATGTCAGTACACGGCATTAATCGCTCGTTTCTGTTTGGAATATGGATGCTCTGACTGCTGTTGTGAGTCTTCTGTATTATAAAAAGTTTATATAGTTTTTTGTCTAATGTTGTAATCTTTTAGATTTGTTATATACATATTTTAATTAAAAAAAAAACATAGATTTTCTTAAGTTTGCATCACTTGTCAGAAAAAGTGACAATTTTCAGAAGCTAGGTTTGACTTATAACTTTAAGAACATCCATTAGAAATCATAAATACAAATCGTAAAAATAAATTAAAAACACACTCTAGAACTTTCGCACCGTGCGCGAGTAGAAGTGTTTTTTTTTGCGTGAGTATACGAAGGTTAATACTCTGAAGAAATTGTACAACTCCTAATTAAACCTACTCGAATTCTGAACTTAAAGTGAATACAGGTTCTCATACAAAATGCACAACTACTAAAAACTTAGTCATCAACAATTTTCCTAATACTTTGATATTTTTCTAAAGTACTGTACTTAACATTTTCCTCGTAACCGAAGTTCCCATACCCCGTATATGAGGCGTAACAAATGTAACCTGTCACTCCTAGCGCATTGGGTAATTATGCCGGAGGTACTAGTCAAATAAAGCATTCACTCATCGCTTTTTCTTTGGTTCCGTCAATAAATAGTTCACCTGCATTTTCGCCTACATTGTTGAACGCCGTCATCATCAAATATCCATCCACACTCTGACAGCTTACATTCCTTTCGGCCACTTTTATGAACTCATGAAATGCAAGTAAATTTTCGGAGTGCTGCTAACCCCTTGGGGCGGGCTTAAAGCATTTCATTCACAAAACTTGCATTGGTGTACACACCCGATGTTCCCATACTCAAAGAGCTAACATGCAGTGTCTCAATCTCATAGCTAAAGTAATAAAGGTGGGACAATCCTTCTTTCTGGCCAAATGCTGAATATCATGAACGGTTTACCCGTGTTTGTTTAGCTCTCCTGGGTCGCAGTCAAGTTACTGGTCATCGGGAACCTCAGGTTGTAGCATGAAATGTTGATCCGCTTGCCGATTTCAATTAAAGGCTTGAATATGGCCCTCCCCTAAAATTGCCTAACAAGAGTAAAAGTCCGGATGCCTTGCCTTGAAAGGTTAACGAGCGATTTCTGTAATTGAATGATGGCTTCTATAAGCTCGCCATGCGGCGACCGTGATACGGATGATAGCACTATACAGTTTCTCCGCCATACCATATAACGGTTAGGAAAATGGTGAGGCATATATTTGATTAAAATAATTTCTTGGGTTAGATTCACCACAATTTATAGTAATGTTGAAGTTTCGTGGGAAAATTTTCCAAATTTCCTACCGATCCCCGGCTAAAATGTTTTACCAGAATTTGCTTTCAATGTGCGCACACACCAGTGAAAGCCACAGGATTGTTTTACGTTAAGGAAACTCATGAAGATAATTAGCTTGGTTGAAAGAGGATTCCAAAGTTGCCTAGTTGGGCGGGTAGGTACTCCTCGTATGTATGAATGTGGATGTGTGCTGGGTAGGATAGTAGCTTCTTCGGGATGAATGCACCCAGAGTTCATAAATAAATTAATGGAAATTTCGTATATACTTTGTGTGCAGGATAAACAGTGTTGGAATTCCGGCGGGGCTGGTAGTGGAGTGAAGGCATCTTATGGTGTTTGCTCCATTAAACATTCATAGCAAAAAGTTTTAGTAGAGCTCAGAAGAAGAAAAATGGCGTGGTAATAGTATAGCTTTCCAACGGAATGGAGTCGTTTTGATGTGTCATTAATTTTGCTCATGAGGCGTTTATTGACAAACGGTTTAAGTAATTTATAAGGTTTTTCCAAAATGGGATTGGCTGGCATGTTTTCTCGAATCTGGCACATATGGCAGACAGCTTGGATTGAAATTTCGATTAGTCATAGAATAAAAAAAAGGAATATAAAGTGAAAGTCTTGCTAAAATAAATTTATTGAATTGTGCCAAGAATACCCAAAATGCTTAAGAATGTGCATTGTGCTTTAAGGACCATAAAATTGGCTACACAACACTAAGGCTAGGCGCGCAAGACCAATTTTGTAATCAGCCTACTAGACCAAATTTTAATTTGTCGTCAACGGATCATGTGCGTAGATACATTATAATATCGTAAACGTAGCTACCCGATTTTGGTATCAGGCGATCAAAAAAAGAACGGAATTGCGCGCCTAGTCTAAAGATGAAACATATTGACTGCTCTTTTCGCGGGCTGCTGATTTCATGATTAGCTTTGTGGCGTCCTTCCTAAATCCTCTGGAACATGGGTGAATGAGCTGCTGACATGCCTAGAAAGGGAGGGCTGCAACCTGCAAAGAGAAGGCTATTACGATTAGAGTATGCGCATCAGAACCAGTAATAGGAATAGCTATCCAGTTATTTTTCCGTCTATTATTTTATTGTTTATGTTGCTTAAGTTAAAAAAATATACTAAAAACATAAGGACGGGCTGCAGTCCGCTTGGGCGAACTATTGGATACCCTATTCTTATTCCTATCCCTCATAAGTGGGCGTGACAAAAGTCTAAGTATGGTTGAATTGTTAAGAACGCTCTACATATTTTGTTATATAACATTTAAAGGATTTTATCAAAAAAAAAGCTCCCTAGCTCAAACTTGGGTGTTTCAATAAAATTGCTTTATTTAATTGTGGGCGTGTAGGTGGATTTAAAAAAAAATAACACATGAGCATAAAGGGCCCCTGGAGAGTATATATTATAAATTTCAGCTCCCTAGCTCAAACTTTGGATTTTCAAAAAAAAATGTTTTATTTATTTGTGGGCGTGTCAGTGGGCGGATTTTGAAAAAAGTTTATCCCGGGCAGTTTTAGGAGTCATAGATCATATATAAAAAATTTCAGCTTTCTAGCTCAAAATTCGATTTTTTCCAAAATTTTGTTTTTTTGAGTTTCTGACGTCACTGTACAAAGATTTAACTTATATTAAGTACAATGAGAGAAGAAAAGAATACCATTTGTTTAAATCATTGCATAAGAGATAAAATAGAAGAATACATAAAGTAAAGACTTAAAACGAAAAGCTGCAGCCAAGTTTGCACGACGAGAGATATTAAGTAATAAATAAATAAATAAAAGCGCCATGAATTTAAAGAACATAAACAAATAAAAACAACTTTAATTTACACCACGAAAATGTTCAAAACATGCATTGAAAAACTGTGTGTGTTCGACCTTATTTCTAACATGAATCGGGAGACCGTTCCAAAGTCTAACAGCATAAATGAAGAATTGTCTGCGAGATGGCAGGCAAGAGTGCGGCAGAGGTCTTTAGCAAGCTAAAGCGATTAAAGATCGCTGTAGATGGGTCGTTATAGCCTTAACAAAATTGAATTTTTCCTCTTCTCGTGGAATCAAAATGTCTCACACATTCGTCTTCTCTCAATGTTATAAGCTTAATATATTCCGACAATGAAGGTCTTACTTTAGATAAAACGTTAAGCCAAGTTAAAGTAAATCGATTAAGTTGCACTTTTCTCTTGCAGAAAATCTGAGTCACTCACTGGCTATATGTATGTCTCGGTCCTTAGACCGATACTTGTAAACGGTGTGGCTGTCTCCTGGAACACGCTAGCGAAGTTCAACTAGTAGCACGTGTATGCATCAGCGGAGCACTTTGAATCACTCATTCTGCAACATTGGACTTGGACATTCTGTTATATCTGGTTTTTAGCCGACAGTTATTGCACCTGTTCTCATTAAAGCTACCTTATTGTGGATCATTTAACTTCTCCACGCCAACCTTATAAACATATTCAGGACTCTTCGAGAAACATAAACTACGCCATACGATAGTTAGAGTTTGAAAAGATTTTCCAAATCAGGAGGGTGGATGACTCGATCCACTCGGTACCAAGGGATCAAAACTATGGACGGGGCAGTCTAAATCTTCAGCAGGCAGGCAGGCTTAATCCGAGCCTTTCCTTTTGCGATTAAGAAAGTCTTGTATAGGCTAAAGAAAAACGTGGTTTTCAGTTAAATTATACACATTTTATCAGACATCCAAGCTCACCGAATTCCTGGAATCTGTCTTTATAAACTATGGTAGCCCCAAACTGCCGATCATATCCCTAGAAGTAATTGGAGCAGTTAACCCATCACTTCAGTCTGACTTGGGTGCCGGCGCGGAGGGGCATTCCAGGAAACTATAACCGTCATTACTCGTTAAGCATGGAACTACCTACCTCGTATATCACTTAATTTACCTGAAAAAGATTTCATATGTACGCCTACCAATCGCTGTATGCGAATTCATGTTTAAGCTAGATACAATCAAAAGAGCAAACCTTATGTGGCCCTGTCTCATACGCAATCATGCAACAAGGCGTTTTTGTAAAACGATATACGATACGAGAAGGATAATTATGTAGATATGGCGGGTTATTTGAAACCCAATTATCACTGAGTGCCGTTTTACTACAAAAACTAATGTAAGCCTGGGGTGTTAGTGTTTATTGTTGAGGAGTCATTGAGTTTAATAAGTTAGTAGTTCCTTAACACTTTTTTCCTTAAGTGTATCGAAAACCTAATGCTCGTTGGTCCTATCTAGTTCAGGATAGGCGCATAAATAATGGATACGAGTTTTTCGTTCGGTTGCAGTATTGAAACTGCAGCTAAGGATGTTGTGCGGTACACTTACCATGCACACCATAGAACAAAGGACAAAAAATCCAGGCGAGTCGGCTCTTCCTGACAGCCTAATATTCAACCTTACTTATCAAATGTCAGCTTATTATTTTTGTTCTTTAGAAATTGCAGGTTCAACAAACACATATTAATAGATTCATGCTATCAATAATCAAGTATGCTCATTTTAATATTGTCCTAACGAAATTGACAGAAATGAGTACTCATATGCAATCGACTCGCCCACAAAGAGCAATTCATTCAATACACCACAATGGGCGTCGCGAATTTTAAATAAATAATACAAGCACTTCCATCGTGTCAGGCGATTTTTTTTGAAACAAACAGTATCTGAGTTATGAGAGATCACACATTTCAGACAAAAACACAAAAGTGCAAGTACCTAACCACTCGTTCACCGCAACTTCAACCGAGACGACTTCAATTTTCAGTTAAAATGTGCCCCGAGGACGTCTTAAAGTCCTTTTAATATTCCTTTCAAATGCTTGCAAAAAAAAAAATCCTCGGGCTGTGGAAACATTTCTTTAATTAAATGGATTTGGGCGCCCGTGTTGTTGCCATGAAAAAAGGGGTTCAACAAGTTTGACGGTCGTAGTGGGTGGAAACCGTAGTTGCAAATATGAACACTTTATTGCTGCCTGCTTGTATTTGTTCTTTAAGTAGTATAGTATTCTCAAATGCGCAATGTACAATGGAAGAACAAGATATATTATTTTTCACCAAATTAACATCGCCCACGAGAATGCTGTCGTGTTTTTGATGCGGCAAGGATGGTGACGAGTGGGTTACGGTATTTGAAATAAGGAGGATTCGTGTTTCTGTTGAACAAACAATCATTCGCAATGGATTAACTTTCTGGTAATCTATATAGTCTTTGTGGGAATTTCATTAATTATTCTTTTTTATGAAAGACTTAGATTGCAATGGCGGGAGGAAGTGTCTTTAAGATTCAAAAAAGGGACTGTTTAAATGCTCAGTCAATACAAAGGTCAGGTAAGCACAAAGGCAAATTAAGAATTTGATTATTTATGTATTTACAAGTCGCAGCAAAGATCAACGAATTACCTTCAGCCGAACGCCCATAAAAAATATCCTGCAGCTTGACTACCTAGGCAATTTTGAATCAAACGATTTTGAACTATCTTTGGATGTTAAAAGCAGAATGAGAATGCTGGAAATTATATTAGCTATATGTATTCATATACGAGGTCCGATGGCCGGAAATTATACCAAACCAAATAGTCATAATAATCGTGAAGTTAATCAGATCGAAGCTAATTGAAGTTGCGCCAAGTATGTATAAATGGCGCTGGTTTAGCCATAAATGTAATATGTTCCTGGTACATGGAAAAGTTTTGTCGCCGCGCCGTATTATGTTCTTAAGTTAAAACTTGGATTTGATCAACGATAGCTTAGGTTGGGAATATGGATGCCCTTGTGACGGGTGTCACGGCTGACTTAGACCAACAGTTTGGGTCCATTCTGTCCATTTTGGGATTGTTTAAAATGTTGGGAACCTGACAAAGAGAAATAAAAGAAACCGCTGTTTAACAGTCCAGTAATTCGCTTAAGGAGAACCATCCGGATCCATCTGAGAATCTAATTCAGTTCTATATCAACCAGATCCTCCAGCTCCGCAAAGAAGTAGCTGCCAAGAATCTTCAATCTTTTTGTTCTAAATGCAGGTCATTCGCATAGTAGGTGACGTATAGATTCTATTTCTTCAACGTTCCTGCAGCTCCTGCAGTAATCGCTGTGGAGTATGCCCACGTAAGCTGGGTCTACTCATGGACTCTGTGTCGATACTTAGCATTAATGTGCTTAGCGGAGTTCTTTTCTATTTTAGGGCCAGGGATTCATTCATTTCCGATTAGTGCCTTGCCAATTCATCCGCTTTCTCATTACGAGATGTCATTGTGGCCTCGTACCCAGCATATGGTTACCGTATTGACAGTTGATACCTCGTCTAGGTATTTTTTGCATTTTAACACCGCCCTTGACCTGACTACTACTGACTCCATAGCTTTTATAGCCGCTTGGCTGTCAGAGTAAATGGTGATGTGTTTGTCGGCTAGTTGTTTACGCCTCGTCACCTCCTTGGCAACCTGAGTGGCCGCAGCTGTCTCTGTCTGAAACACGCTGCATTTATTGCTGAGTCTAAATGATTCACTCAGGTCCAGAGACACACAGAAGATGCCTGCACCTATACCCACGTCCATCTTGGATCCGTCGGTGTAGATAGCTATCTCCTCATCTTTCGCGACCTTTTTTTTACTCCAATCGCTTCTTCCAGCGATTCTAGTAGCAAATTTCCTTTTAAAGACGAGAGTGTGGGGTAAGTAGTCAGTAGCTACTTTCTTTTTTGATGCACTCCATCGTGTCTCCACGAAGCGTATAGTTTCAAAGACCACAGTCCCAACTCTCTGAGTCTGATCAACGATAAAAATACAAGACTTGACGCTTTATGTATGATGAATTTTTATATTTCAACTACGAAAGCGAATTAACGCCGATGTTTTATGTTCGACCATATTTTACTTTCACGAACGTCAGTTGAGAAATAAATCCGAAGTCCGAAAGTAAAATAATGTGAGTCGAAGATGTGTCCAGAGTTTCAAACCCTTTTACCCGTAAGCGGGCCACCAAGGCAATGTTATCTGTTGCACCAAAGGAAGTCTGGGCTATGAGTCGAAGGGTGTCCACAGTTTTTAACCCATTCACCTACGAATCGGCACATGAAAACCAAACATATCCTTTGGTCAAATTGAAAAACGCCAAATCAGCAGGCCGGAAAAAAAATTAACAACGAGATAACCGACCTTTTTGCTAGAGAACCAAGACAGTTGGGTTTGATTTTTTTAATGACGTAATGGTAAAGTAAATTATGTTTTAGCTTGTGTAATCGTTATTTCTTATTTTATGATAAGACGAGATGTCAAATTTAGCTAATTTTACTATACAGTGAGTTAAGCGACAGATTTAGTATCTTGAAACCGTCCTGCAAGGGTGCATACAAATCTATGTATTGGCAAAACTGGAGATCACCAGTGTCGTAAAAGGAAGATCAAGCAATAATCAATAAAGAGAGCATGCACGTGTCGAAATCAGAAAAAAACGCAGGACTAAGATTGATGGATTACACAATAATGCAACACCACTATTTGGCCTCAGTTATAAAGTGATCTGAAACCTGACAATATTCATTGCGGTAGAATTGGCTAACACAACTGCGGACCAGTAGGAATGCAGTAAAGTTGGAGGGTTATGATCCATTTAATTCTGATAATATCTTCGCCATGAAAGAAGAAGAAGATTTTTTATTTTATTATTTTATGATCAAATAAATTTAATGTTCTTTATTGTGATATTTAAATTTACCCTATTCTAAGGGTATATTAATTTTGACGCATAGTTTGTAACATACCTTAATATTGCCCGTAGACCCCTAAAAGTTACTATATTTATGATCAGAATCGATAGTAATGTCGATCTAGCCATGTCCGTCCGTCCGTCCGTCTGTCGGCAAAAATTAGGCCTTTAAACTGGACCTAGAGAGCTGAAATTTTAACCATATACTCTCTAGGGTCCCGAAATAATCAAGTTTACGAATTTTTGAAATCCGCCCACAGACACGCCCACAAACTAAAAAAACCTAAATTTTGGAAAAAAAAACGAATTTTGAGCTAGAAAGCTGATATATGATCTATGACTCCTAAAACTGCTCGGGAGATACAAATATCAAAATCCGCAAACTGACCCATAAACTGGCGTCATAAGGCCAATTTGGCTTTATGAGACTTTCGCTTGGTGCTGTTTTCAACAATTTGCCCTCGCACCTACCCCAAATCAAACAGTGACTCCAAGCAGGGGGGTTGCAGGGGGGCAGCATGCCACCCATATGCATTGCACTGTTTATGGGAAGTTGCAAAATCGCAAGTAGATTGCATAAACAGTACAATGCCTATGGGGGGCCATGCTGCCCCCCTGCAACACATCTGCTTGGGGTCACTGTTTGATTTGGGGTAGGTGCGAGGTACGGTTTCGAAAATTTGGCTTTATGTCACTTTCCGGATTCGGCCTTATGACGCTTTGTGAAAGTGACATAATACCATATGCTGGAATTTGGCCTTATGTAACTTTCAAAAAGCGACATTAGGCCAAATTTCGAGATTTGGGCTTATGACGCTTGGGGTTATGTCACCGCCCCCGTTTTAACAACTCTTCAATTAAAAAGTTTTTTGACTTGCCCACTTTTCTTAACAAAAACCTTATTTTTCCGATAAAGTCCTTACAGAATATGTACCTTCTTAAGACTTCTCTTATAACTACGAATACTTTTTAGAGGATAGGAATATGGTATCCAACAGTTCGCTAAGCGGACTCGAATAGCGGCACATTAGAAAAACGGATAGCGCAACGTATACAATTATTGACACAGCAGAATTTCGATACAACTATTGACACCCTCTTCAAACACAAGCACTCATTGATTTAAATGTGGAGCAAATCTAGTAACTGCTTTTTTAAGTTGTTTAGTCTTTTTCTCTCTACAATCGTGCATTATTACGCTCTGAGACGCTGTCAGTGGAGTACAAAATTTCAGTGAGTTAACATCAGTGGTTCGAATGCAGAACAATTCCTTAAGGAACTGAAACAAGTAAGTGACTTTGCAAGCTATGTCTAAAAAGGCAGCGACCAAATTTTATGGGGTCCCTCGAACAAAGCTTATATTTCGAATAAGCGAAAAATTTGTTAAAACAAGACCAGGTCTTAGGACAGTTTTAACTGCCATCGAAGAATAAGCCTTGGAAGAATGGATAACTACATCCCAGCGAAAAGGTTTTCCTAAAAGAAAAGAGGATGTGCTCAATGCTGTTAAAGAGTTTCTCGATGGAGACAAACGGGACCATCCATTTGGGCCCAAAAACATGCCGGGAAATGGTTGGTTTAAGGCGTTTTTAAGTCGACACTATTCCATTTCCCTAAGAACACCAGACCCGGTTACATCGGCAAGTGTAACATTGGGATCCTCGGACATAAAATCGTGGTTTGTCAAAATTGAGGATTTCCTGAAGGAGAAGGAGTGGCGGGACATTCTAGAAGACGGTAGCAGGATTTTTAATTGTGATGAAACCAATTTCTTACTGTGTCCAAAAACCAAAAACGTATTGGCAGCAAAAGGTGCTCGTAATATATACGAGATTGATAGAGGACTAGCGAAATCTAACCTCACAGTTATGTTCTCATTCTCAGCAGTGGGCTCCACCCATGGTTATATATCCATACAAGAGAATAACAGAGGATATTCGAAAATCATTACCTAAGGGATGGGGCTTGGGTATAAGCGATAATGGTTGGATGACCAAAGAAGTATTGTATGAATATATCTCCAAAGTTTTTCATCCACATTTGGTCAGTATTGGAACTAAATTTCCAGTTATATTTTTTGTTGATGGTCATAGCACACATTAAACCTTACCTGTCAGCAAACTATGTGTTCAGCTAGGAATCATGTTAATTGCATTATACCCAAATGCCACAAGAATATTGCAGCCAGCGGATTTTGCGGCATTCAAGCCGTTAAAAAATGGTTGGAACATTAAAGTTGCTGAGTGATTATTTTAGTTTTGTATTAACTTATTTAGTCAACTGTATTAACATATTTTAAGTTTTTTTATGTTAAACATAAACAAATGAATGTGATTTCATTTTCTTGTGTGATTTAATGTGATTTAATAAACTTGTAATGTAACAAAAATGTTTCTATACTTTTTAATTTTGAATCGCTATAAAATGTACATTTTCTCTTAGATAAACGAATAAAGGTAATTATTTTTTTTCTTTTATTCCTGCCGTGTAAATCTTTTAAAGATATATGTCAATAACTATATCATTACATGGTGTCAATAGCTGCATATAAATGTCAACCATTGTACTTTTACGTGGTGTCAACAATTGTACATGGGTGTCAATTAATATCCAATTTTATAAGCCCTTTGAAATATTGTGATTAAACTTTATTTTATCAATTTTTCTTAATTTTTATAAGAACTAAATGATTTCTAATAATATAACATATTTCGAAATCCCAAGAGTTTTCAAAGTACTCCAGTCAATAATTTTTTACGGCGATTTGAAAAAAATTTTTTTTATGGGTGTCAATAACTGTATCGGTTACGCTATTTTTCGAAAACCTGTAAAATAGTTTTCGACAAATTTTATATGAGCTTATACAAGGTGGCGCAAAAATAACCTTCCGATGTTTTTTGGTCACCGACCGATTATTGCTCAAATAAATAGTCACCAATATTCCGCGTTCTGGAGCAGTGTAGCGTAACATTGTTTATTAACGTGTATTTCGCATGTGTTTATTACACAAATGTCAAAACAGAACTGACATTAGGGGCCAATCGCACAATTTATAGCATTTTCTGATAGGAGGATTACTTTTGCGCCACCTTGTACTATTATCTTGAACATATTTTTTTTAAAGTTTAAATATGTAGAAGAGTTTTTGAAATTTTCAAAAGCTTCACTTTTCACAAAAACGGCTGAAAGGGTTTTGATCTGTGTTCGTATTTCAAATACAGGGTGGCGCACGAATCGTGCTACAAAAACAAAACATAATTAATTTTTTTCTGTTGGAGTAATAGGCTTATTTTGTTTTATTTGGCAGGTTACAGTTTACATTTATAAAACCGACAAGGGGATTTGGATAGTGCAGCGGTGCCATGCTTTGCAGTCCTTCATTTCCGTCCAAAGGGAATTTAGGCTTGAGTTTGGCGGCACTCCCCCGAGTAGATGGACCATTATGAGGCTGGCAAACATTTTTGCCGAATCTGGAAGCATCGCACGAAGACCGTTCCATCGAAATCCCTATGTTCGGGTTCAAGACAGCGTTTCGACTCTAAACTTATCGGCGCAAATCGGAAATAGCAGACGGTTATTACAACGGATAATTCATGATGACTTAAAACTTGTTTCCATACAAAGTCCAAACAAAGTGTTTGTTTACCCAATCCTCAAGAAAGGGAGACCCTCTGAACTGTGCCAACTACAGAGGTATTAGTCTTCTTAACATCGCCTACAAGATCTTATCTGCCGTGCTGTGTGAACGCCTGAAGCCTTTCGTCAACAACCTGATTGGTCCCTATCAGTGTAGCTTCAGGCCAGGAAAGTCTACCAACGACCAAATATTCACACTGCGGCAGATCTTGGAGAAAACCCAGGAAGTCCAAATCGATACCCACCACCTTTTCATCGATTTTAAGGCCGCCTATGACAGCATTTATAGAGACGAGCTATACAGAGCAATGTCTAGTTTTGGCATCCCTGCCAAACTCGTCCGTTTGTGCAGGATGACGATGGAGAATACACTCTGCTCCATCAAGTTCGGTAAAGAACTCACCGAGACCTTCGATGTCAAAAAAGGATTTAGACAAGGCGATGCGCTGTCATGTGACTTCTTCAACATCGTTCTTGAAAGAATAGTGCAAAACTCAAATGCTAACACCAGAGGCACAATCTTTCAAAAGTCCGTCCATCTACTCGCCTACGCCGACGACATAATCGGCAGAACACAGCGGGATGTCAGTGGCGCGTTCGTGAGTATTGAGACGGAGGCGGCGAAGATGGGTTTGGCGATCAATGAGGGCAAGACAAAGTATATGCTGTCATCAAGAAAGGACACCCAACACCGAAGCGACGTCTCGGACAGAATGTCACTATAGACAGATATAACTTTGAGGTGGTTCAGGACTTTGTCTACATAGGCTCCGCAATAAACTCAGGCAATGACACCAGCGCTGAGATTAAACGAAGAATAACTCTTGCCAATTGCTGTTTCTTTGGGCTAAGAAAGCAATTGAGTAACAAAGAACTCTCTCCAACAACTAAAGTGACCCTTTATAAGACCTTAATAATCCCAGTCCTTCTCTATGGTGCAGAGGCATGGACTCTAACAAAAGCGGATGAGGTCACTCTTGATCGTTTTGAGAGGAAAATTCTTCTGGTAATTTGGTGATTGGTCCCCTCTGCATAGATGGTGAATGGAGGAGGAGATTCAGCTACGAACTGTACGGGCTGTACAGCGACATCGACTTAGCCAGAAGAGTGAAGGTCCAACGACTGAGGTGGCTGGATCATGTAGGGCGAATGGACGTGAATGCTCCGGCCCGGAAGATCTTCGAATCCACACCCGAGGGACGGCGCAGTAGAGGAAGACCGCAACTCAGTTGGCGCACGCAAGTGGAAGGGGACCTTAACCAACTGGCCAAAGATCGTGCTGGCTGGAGACGCTTGTTGGTGGAGGCCCAGCTTCACCCCGGACTGTAGCGCCACCCTAAGTAAGTAAGTAGTAAGTACAAAGTCCAAATAGCCAGCAAGTTAAACCGTCCGGATTTGCCTATTCGCCTGGAATTTTACCAAAAAATGATTGAAATGACCGAAGAAGACAACAGATTGATAAATTGCTTGCTTATGTTTGATGAGGCCCGTATTGATCTACTCGGCAATGAAAATAAGCAAAATTACCGTATATTGAGTCAATCTAATCGAGAAATACTCCATGAGACGCTTCTGCACCCGGAACGAGTCACTGTGTTCACAGTTGCTGGCCCCCGTGGTCACCTGACCTGACTGCACCAGACTTTTTTCACTTTTTCTTGTGTCTGCTTCAACCGGAAATTATTGGTCTATGAATTTTATGGCACCGCGCGTAAGCTTGGTCGGTTTAAAAAAATAAAGTCTGCCTTCACCTTAATACTGGTACCAAATCAAAAATATGAATTCTTTTATGTGCAAGAATTTTCAAACAAGATTATCTACTATCTTGCATATTTTGCAGTCATACAATCTGGATCATTGTCGAGCACACATCTTTCATAACAACAGCTACATTTAATAAACATGATTTCGTATGCTATGTATACTCATACCCTCATCTGTATTTTTAGTGAATAACAATTAAAACAAATATCCAATTAAAATACTACTAATAAAAGAAAAATATATCTCAATGCAAAATCAGCAGATTATCTCATCCCACTCACTCATCATCCCAATGCACTTCATTCATTTCGAATTGAAATTGGTCACTTGAAAATCCTGTGAATTCTCCAACTCAATTTATGTTTTATATTGCTTCTACCCCAAGGGTAATTGAATCTGTTATAAAGCTTCTCCTTTAGGATCCATTCAAAAATGTACTCAAATCAAATATTTAAAAGAAATAAAGCAAGAAAAACGCAGCTTTTTTTTGAATTATTCTCGTCGTCCAGAAGGATTTTGGAAAGAACAGAATGAATAGCCAAGAAAGTCTATGGAATAAGAAACAACAAAACATATATTTTTATATTCTGTATCCCCAATAAGCATGGTCAAACGCTTAAAACCATCTCTTCAGCCAACACAGAACTTGGCACAATTTCGCTCAAAACAAGACACAATACCAAGGATACAGACGAAATGAACTCTAAGGAAATAGAGTTTTTAATAACAAGGACACAAAGAAAACACAGAGGGGTGATAGGATTGCAAGGATACGACAGTGGCCCAGTCCGGCGCGTGGTAATGGTGGTTAAGTAATCCACTCTGACAATGTTTTTTTTCTCTTTTTCCCTTTCTTGTTTTATTTTTTAATCTAAGTGTAGGAAAACAAAAAGGAAATTAAACAGAATAACAATTTAAATATCCTTGACAAAACAAAAACGCCAACGGGAGTAATTTTGCAGCAGCAGGTCATTAGTTGAAATATATGCACGTTCTCTCGGTTTTTCCATGAAAAAATGAAAACAAAAATTGAGTGTATGCATCTCCTTGGGGAGCTCTCGTTTCCATCCGCTAATTAAGTGCATTCATTCCGAGAATAAGAACGGAGTCGTAGTAGTGAGTACCGGGAGTCACATCATGCTCTGCTGATGGTGTTTCTTGGAGGCGTGTAGACAACCGCATCATTTTGCAACAGTGTTTGTTGTTTGCATTGTTTTTCGCTTCTGAAAGGTCAAGCTTACGAGAGGGGTTATGGAAATGAGCAAAATGGGCTTTGCCACTCTCTATGCTTGAAGGGAAAAACAAGTTAACTGAATGCCGAATGTTCTATATTGGAAAGGAAATCACTCCCGAAGTGCAGTTTGAGAAGATCACGCTACTGATAGGTCATTAGAAGAATTACAGAACGCGGAAAGCCTTAAGAATGATGTATTTTACTATATTCGTTGAGCCTAAATATTTACGATGTGTTATCTAAAACAAGCTAACCTAAATTTATGTATAAACATGTTACACGCCCCGTGGTCAAACATCGCTTTTCATACCCTAATCCCTATTGCAACATACCATAAAATCGCTCGTAGACCCCTAAAAGTTACTATATTCATGGTCAGCATTGCAAGTTATGTCGATATAGTCCGGTCCGTCGGTCCTTTGTCAGTTTTAAGGCCATAAAATTCAAGCGGAAAGCTAAAATTTTGAAACTATTCTCTTTAGGGCCCAAAACAATAAAGTGTAAATATTTTTAAAATACGCCTACTAAGACGCCAGTATTTTCAAAAAAACAAATCAATAGAAATAAAATTCCTATTCTTCGCAAAGAATGTAGATGAAATCGTTCCCAACTATTCCATTTCCCCTCAGCTTTGACGGGTACACAAACAAATTTGAAAGTGTGAGACCAAATTATTTAATTTAAGATCACCTCGTTCTTGTGAGGAGCAAATGTAGAATTGCTCTTTTCCTTCAATAAAACATGCAAACCTGGAAACGATCGCATCCGAATTTGCTCTTTTGAGAAGAAGAGCAAATCTGTTGATATAACTCTATTTGTCAGTAAAAGTATGTTACACTCCACCCACTTAGCTAAGATATAATTATTTTTTTATTTGCAGTTTGATATCTATGTATTTTGTTCTTAACCCTCTACTGCACGCACTATGATCCAATAAAAAAAAACAAAAAAAAAAATTAATTTTTGTTATTCATTTTGTACAATTAAGAGACTTAAACAAAAAAAAATTGTTTAAACAAATTTTATGAAAAGTTATTAACTTTTGCCATATATGGCTGGTTGTGCACTGTGCAGTTACACATTTTTCAAGCAAAATTACCTTTGTCATATATTGCCGGTTGTGCAGTTACCTACATACTTCAAAATAACAAAAAATCTGACAAATTGAGCGAAATGGAGACATCTTTTTATTTCCTCCCACCACCTACATGGCATGGTCTCGTAAACAAAAGGCTGTCCTAATTGAGAGTTCCAATAGCGTCTAGTAGAAGGCAACTTGATGAGGGACGTGAATAAGGTTATACCGACAAATTGTTCCATTTCACTTCGAGTAATGCTGACTGGCTTATTTATGTTATCTTGCAATGCTTTTCTATTGGATTACTCAGCAATCATGTCAAACAGTTCTCCCGTGAAAAGGAAAGAAACGAAGTCAGCGGGGGTCTCTAGAGAGGACATTTCCTCTGGAAGCTCTTTGCTCCCTAAGAAGGGATAAACGCTGTCCATGAACGAGACTTGTTCCTCCAAGTTACCTTTTGCTTATTCTTATATTTCGATCTCAAAATGGTAAATGGTTTTTCATCATCAGAATCGTACTAGTTTTCATCGGTTTCAGGCACCTCCAGATGTTCTGTATAGTCCATCTCCATGGCCTGCTCATCCTCCGATTCGAGGATTTCATTCTCACTCTTATATCCATCACCAGGAATAACAAAAAATCTTTTTTCGTAGAAAGAATTTGACGAGATCATTGTTTTCTCACTGCAAAAAAAGCAAAAAGTTTTTTTTAGTATTTTTGTGAATGGATAAGGAGCCATATATGGACGTTGCCAAAAACTCGCCGTGTCTTGAATTTCACAGTCATAATTGAACTTTTAACACTTAAATTTGATTAACCAATCTTAAATCTGACGAAAAGAAAATATAACAGCCTTTAAATAAATTATTCTCTAGCCAATAATAAATAAACTTTTATTTCAATATTTTTGCACTGCACTCGCGCTGCGCGCACTGTTAAATTTGACTACGATTTTTCGCGATTGTGCAAAGAAAAAGAAAATCACATACACATACACAAAGAACTTGTCTAGACGATCCAAACGGTAATTTTCCAGTGGCTGTTGCGCAATCCTAGTAGTCGGCGTTTAAAAATCAAAAGCCATAAATGGCTTCTTGTGCAGTAGAGGGCTAAACAGATTTTGATTTAAGAGATACAGAAAGTGTTTCTTACAACTTCAATTTAATAAAGCTGATTATCAATACCTAGCTATTTGACTTAAAGAAAAAAAATTTGGGGAAAGAAAAAAACCTCAATATAGTTTTTAAAGCTAATAAACCCACTTGCGATAGATCTCATCTAATTCAGATGATCAAGAATTAATTCATTTTTTGAATACGAACATTTCCTAAAAACGTTTTCTTGAAAGTTATTCAGTAGAAACTCAATTGGTTTGACATTAGCCTTATCATGAAGCCGTACTGTTGAATTATGCCATGGCAAGTTACGAATTAATTTGATTTTATGAATGGATATAAAATTCGAGTGACAAGATTCACTTTGTTAATCGTATGGGCAATATGATTCTAAAATGTAAGTTTCTCATCGAATTTTAGTCCCAGATATTTACAGTTTTGAGACCAATCTATTATTTGGGGCAAAAAGTCTGGATTCCTACGGCGAGTTAACCAGAGAGCTTATGACTTGCCAGCGTTAGCCTTGATTTTCCACTTGTGAAGAAAATTTGTAATTTAAGCAAATATGGCTGTATCATCCGCAAATATTGCTAAATGTGTTCATGCCAGTATTTGGTATATCAGAATTTAAAACATTGAAATGAAGGGGGCCTATAGCACAACCTTGTGGAACATCACTACAGATAATACATATATAATGAAGATTTTGCACTACTTGAATATGCAACAAAATATCTTTTTTGTTAAAAGTTCCATACTTTGATAATAAGATACGAAGGAAAACCCACAATGTATCGAATGCCTTTTCAATATCTTAAAGCACTAGATCAATCGACAATTTTGAGTTAAGGCTATTTTTGATATAATTTTTAATTCTCAAGCTTTAGTGGCTTTTAAAGTGGTCCGCTCTAAAATCAATTTGCTCCTAATGGTATATACTCGTATATTCGACTCTTCTATACGGTTTAATAGCCGCATTTTAATAACCTTTTTGAACACTTTAGTAATGGTGCTCAATAAACTGATGGGATGTATTAGGATTATCTGGAATTGTAGGTGTCTTCCCAATCTTGAGGGAAGTAAGACAGCTTTAAGCAACAATTAAATATAGAAGTTAAAAAGTTGTTAACCACATTGCCGTGCTAAGAAAAAAGGGCGCAAACACCAAAAAGGAGAAATTGAGTTCCATGCATATTATGTGGATCCGTTCAACAGCGCCTTATTTTTGTGTGAATCAAGAATGTATATACTAGTGTTAAGTTGTGCACTTATCTTACAACTCAGTTTTAATAAAACTTCAATAAATTTTAATAATAATATAAATTACTTTAGCGTATGCGCATAATAAAATAACATAATTTTTTTTGAGGTTATACTTTTTTTTTTGCCACATTGAGGGTAAAATATTAAAAGTAAGGGAAGCATTGTAGCGGAATCAAAGAAAGATGAATCAGATTTAGAAGATTGTGTCTTATGAAAAGAAAAGTCAGTCGCCCTGTTTATTATTTCCATTAATAAACCAATGAAAGTGCCAATTTGTTCAGGAAAAGTTCTGCCATTAAAATTGACTCGTTTTACAGAATTTTGAAGTGCAGTGCAGACCGGCAAATGATTTGAACTTAAAGCATTAAGTATAAATGGTTGCGATAATCGACTTGCGTTGTTAGTAATGAAAATGTCAGGTGCTGATAGAATTTAAGAAGAACAGCTTAGAATGGCCGTCGGTTCAAGTATATCCTCTTGAACAGACTGCCATTTTATGTGAGAGTACTGTTTACAGCAATTATATCATGAAAAATATTGCCCAAAAATTCATATGATTGCTGTCTTGAGCCTAAGTGACCTCCGATCACAAACTCATTATTTTTTATTATTATTTTAAGATATCATTTTTAAATTAATTTTTTTTTCTCACTAGTATCATTTTCCACAGGAAAATAAGCTAACAAGATACTTAATATGTTTGAATCCTGAAAAACTATTTCCATACCAATAGTTTCAATCACTTCCAGCTTAATAGCGAGAGGAGCGGAATTCTAAATAGCCTTGTTAATTAGAATAGCAACTCTTCTTCTTTTTAATATAAGTTGACTTCCAGGTTTCATGTAATAAAGCTATGTCAATTTTATTACGTTTTACAAATCCAATTTTTTCGTTTCGAAAGCTTGTTGCATTCAAAATACCAAGTCCTATATAAACTACAAAAATTTCACAGACTTAAAGATTTTCATTCGGAAGTCAAGGCTGTTGTGAGAGCCCAATAAACTCGCTGTCAAAACGAAGGACTCCTACAAATAGCAACATAAACAATCATGTAAACGAAATTAATATGAGCTAATCATACCTTTTTAAAGTACCTGCTTGTGATGGTCTGCATTAAATAATTGGTTAAAAATTCTTAAAAAAAAAATAATTCTAATGTAAAGTTCTTTAACTTAAATATCATTGTTAATAACAAACAAACGATAACAGCAACAAATGTTTAATCCAATAATGGTATTCTTCGGAAGGTGAGCAGCAATCTCACTGTTGACCCAATTACAGAGACTCAACCTGTTCAGCCAAATAGGAGAATGCCACCGATAGTTCAACCAGTTCTTCAACTTCAAATCCTTACGGTCAGAGTCCGAGTCCTCAGAGTGAAACCAATCGAATTGCCGACGAGGGATTAAACTGTTTCACTCCGAATCCGGATGCTCATCAAGGTGTTCCTCTACTTCAGGTTCCTCGGATGAAAAGGGCTCTTCGGTCAAAGGCGCCAGCAAAATCGTGTAGTACTTCTTCTCCGTCAGGAAGCTGTGAAATCCTTGGTAGGGAAGTGGCTGCCTGTGGAAGTGATTTATTTCGAAAGGATAACCCTTCTACCAGTAAGGAAGCGCAAAAATCTCGCCAGCTTTTGGATAAAGTTCCTGATATGAATTGCTCTCTTAAAGTAGTAGCACCGCCTTTTGTGGTATTTTTGTCACTCCTGGAATATGGTACCAAAAGTAGCGATATTATTGATTATATTGCTAGCAAAGGCATCGATACCAGTAGCATAAAATGCCACTGCCTGACAGCGGATAACCTGCCAGGCCGGGTGTATTCATCTTTTAAGCTGTTATCGCCTCAACCAACTGGAAATTTACTGGTGAATCCAAGTTTTTGGCCGAAGGATATGCTTGTGAAGGAATTTGTGAGCAGGCCTAACATCAAAAAAGCTAAACCAAAAAACTTTCCAAAAAACTGAGAACCACTGACGTAACTCCCTCAACCTTCAACCTTTATTACCAAAATACTGGTGGTCGTACTAAATTGCGTGATGTCCTACTATTCTCCTCATCTTGTCAATATGATGTAATTGTTTTTACTGAGACCTGGCTCACTGCTGACCATCATAATGAAGAAATGTTCAACAAGGACCTCTACGAAGTTTACCGCAAAAACCGCTATCCCGTTCTTGCCAACTGTGAAAGGGGCGGGGGAGTAATAGTTTCCGTGCGGAAATCATTGCGCAGTGACGAAGTAGTTATTCCTCCAATAGCTCTTGATGTGGACCAAGTAGCAGTTAAGATCAAATGTATTCCGGGTAAAAAAATTATTGTTATTGTAAGTTATATACTCGTACCACCAAGGAGTTCTTATTTATTATATAAAGCGCATATCCATAATGGTTCTTTAATTTTAAATAATTTAGATGATCATCAGCATGTCATCCTACTTGGAGACTTTAACTTGCCTAATTTAATTTGGTCTTTTGATTACGAAGAGTCCATACTTTTTCCTCTTAACGTAAACTTAGATTATGAGCGTGAAGTTCTTGATACGCTTGCCCAGTAAGCTAAGTATTAATATCAGTAATTCTATGATTCCACTTTTTCCTAATTCTGTTTTTCATGTAGCTTTATCTATTCAATTTGAATTTTACGAGTATTTTCGACCAGGTCCTTCTGTCAATATCTATAAGTATAATTATGCTAAAGCCAATTTCAATAGCATCTCTAACTATTTAGATAGTATTGATTGGTTAGCTCTTTTAAATAATGGCAATCTAAATAATTCTTTTAATTTATTTATTGAAACAGTTAAAGTGGCAATCGATATGTTTACACCTAAAGTAAGGATTGTATCGAGCGCTAAACCTATTTGGTTCAATAATAAAAAAAATAAAGTCTATAAACAATTCCGAAAAAGAAATAATGATCCTGAACTTTTGTTAGTTTATCGGAGGCTACAAAAAGAATTTAATGTTTTAAACAAGTTTCTTTACAGACAGTATGTTCTTTCTGTAGAATCTAATTTAAAGACTAATAGTAATCGTTTTTGGAGCTTCATCAATAGCAAAAAGCAATCTAGTGGTATTCCTAACTGTATGCGTCATAATGATGTATCATCTTCCGACCTTTTAACTATTTGTAATATGTTTGGTAACCACTTTCAGTCTGTATATTCAAGAGGTATTATTCCACCTATAATTTCAAGTGATAGCTTAGTGTCAGGTAATTATTTAAATGTTGGTAATCTAGAGTGTTCAATCCACGAAGTTCAAATTGCTTTCTTTATTAAAACTAAATAAAAATCCTGGTTTCGAGGGCATCCCGCCAATTTTACTTCAAAAGTGTTCTTATGAGTTTTCCGTGCCTTTATGTTTAGTGTTTAACTTGTCTCTGCATGGTCATTTTTTGGAAGTTTGGAAGAACTTGTTTATAACACCAATTTATAAATCTGGATCAAAGCAGGATAATATTAATTATCGTCCAATATGCAAAATTTCGACCATACCCAAGTTATTTGCAAAACTTATTTATGAGAAACTTACACCTCTCTTAAAGAGATTTATCTCTCCGTTTCAACATGGATTTGTGGCTGGTAGATCTACCACTACAAATCTCTCAGTCTTTTGTCACACTGTCTTGAATGACCTTGAGAAAGGGTTACAGTGTGATATGATTTATACTGACTTTGCTAAGGCGTTTGACAGCGTTAATCACAATATATTAATGTCCAAACTAAACAGGTTTGGATTTCACTCCAATTTTCTAGAGTGGATTCGCTCATTTATTACAGATCGTATTCAGTATGTTCGTATTAAGGACGTTCTTTCATCACCAGTGTATGTAACGTCTGGAGTCCCTCAGGGAAGTCATTTAGGTCCTTCGTTTTTCCTCCTATTTATTAATGAAATTTCTGATTTGTTTCTACATTCCCAATGTTTAATGTTTGCCGACGATTTAAAATTGTTCCGACCTATTAAGTCTGAGCATGATTGCATTCTTTTACAGGAAGACCTTGAGAGACTTTCTATGTGGGTTCATAACAATGACCTTCGACTCAATGTCTCCAAATGTCAAAGCCTATCTTTTTGTCGTAACCTCTCCCCAGTTTCATTTACGTACGTGATCGATAATTCCCCATTGTCCATTATCTCCTCTAAGAAAGACCTAGGAGTCATATTTGACAAAAAACTAAATTTCTGCCAGCATATTGACTTCTTGGTTGCTAAAGGCAATTCAATTTTGGGTTTTATATTGCTTAATTCTAAAGACTTGCATGATCCACTTACTCTCAAATGTCTATTCCTTGCATTTGTCAGGTCTAATCTGGAATACTGTTGTATAGTATGGAATCCATGTTATGAAGTACATTCCAATAGAATTGAGAAGATCCAAAAACGTTTAACTAGGGTTGCCATGCGTAAATTACGCTGGAATATTGAAATGCCTTCGTATGAGACAAGATGCAAATTATTTGGTACTCGTATCTTACCTCTTTTCAGGCGTAGGCAATATTTTTTACTTATGTGAATAACAACCATATCGATTGCCCTTTTCTTTTATCATTAATTGGATTTTATGCTCCATCAAGAGTACTTAGAAATCGTTTATTGTTTTATATTCCATATCATAGAGTTAATTACGGTTGTAATGAACCAATCACCAGATACCTTAAAGAATGTAATAAGCATAGCGGTCTATTCGAGTTGATATAAGTAGAGATTCGTTTAAAAATAAATTAATTTTGGCGTTAGGCTTTGGTGGTAGAATTTAAGTATTGAAATTGTATTAAGTAATCTAGTGGAACAGTAGATGTTTTCAGTTGATGAAATAAATGAAATAAATAAATAAAAATAAATAAATAATTATAGCAAGAATAAATTACTCTAACCACTTTCCTTGCCAAATTAAAAAATTAAATTCAAATCCGTCCAATAAATTGCATTTTCATTATTCAGTATTCCTCATAACTTCCACCAGGGATTTAATAAATCAAAAAAAAAAAAGGAAAAGAAAAGGAAACTGTTCCTGAAATGGAAAACTACTCCGAGTTCTTGATAAGTATACAACAGCAACTGCTTCCTTCTTTTGAATAAGGAGAGAGCATAATATTTTTCCAATCTTTTTCGTTTCACTGACTTTTGAATATTTAAAGAACATATAACAATAGCCTAGATCCAGCTCGAATGTTTATGTATGTCTTATGTCTCGCGCTTTCTTTATCGTTAATAAATCTTTTATTTGAAAAATGAAAACCTTCATGAAGAGAATATTAATGAATATTTTCCCACTTCAATTTAAAAAAAAAATTATTTCTATTCTATTTTCAGGAAGAAGAATGGTAGTAATTGTAGGAACATCTTCTCGGTAACGATATAATTTCCATCTGCAACTGCATTTCATAATTCAAGCATTTCGAGTTATTTCATTTGCATTAATATAGAATCTTTCAGCAAAATGTTTCCTATGAAAAATTTCTTATTATCATTGCCACTACAACCACTCACCAACCAACCCCATCCATAAGGACGATGACGATGGACAACCAAAGATACAAGTATGTAGTTGGAAATATTTCCCAACCATTAGCAAATTGTGTTTGCCACCAATGCCGCAAAACGATGTACTCGTATAAGGCAAGGCAGTGGGTAAAACTAGGAAAACTTAAAAGTATGTTACATAGTAGTTAACACACACGATTTTGTCCTTCGTCATGTCTATTTCTGTGCTAATGGAACAGTATGCATCAACATTATACATCCGGCAGTGCCCGCCACAGAGTGGTTTATATTCTTTTAGTCCTGCATTCCTGCATGAATTCAGCAGACAATGAGGGGAGCCATGAAACATTCATATTGCAGGAAATTAGACGCCAATCTTGGGAGTCCCTTTTGAAAACAGGTCTGGGCGCGTTCCTATGGTCACGAGAGTAGAAATAACCAAAGTACTTCCTTAGGGCATACCGATGAATAGGCATGACATAGTATGGTGTAGTGATAGCAGCTAGCAGCGCGTAGGGTATCTACATACATACTCTGGTGCACTGTGTGAGTTCTTCAAAGATAATGGGTACGGTTATGTAAATTGTTCATATGAAAACTTACTGATGCTCCAAATGACTTTCGATGGGTATAAATTTAGATACTTATTTAGGTATGTTGATTCTTGTGCGATCAGAGGTCGACAAAGAAGGTCGCCTAGTTATGTGAAAACGTTTCGGATGCTCGAGTCGCAGTGTCTTGGGATTTGTCTGGGTTTTTTTTTCGAACGCCTGAAACCCAGTATCCAGCTCCTGAGTTCCTCCGTTCCAGTTTCGCGATTGCGGAGAGTGACGAAACGGATGCTAACAAACAGTTCACCACATTTTGGTGGCTTTTTGAAGGGGAATGATATAACACGTCTTCCCAGGATGGTGCGCTACTTACGAAACATCCTGGGGCTGAAAACCATCTTTCTCAACCATATATTGTGGCGTAGATATATTTTTGACGCCAATTATA
Organism: Portevinia maculata; assembly: GCA_949715645.1. Classification (NCBI taxonomy): domain Eukaryota; kingdom Metazoa; phylum Arthropoda; class Insecta; order Diptera; family Syrphidae; genus Portevinia; species Portevinia maculata. The sequence goes on from OX454527.1 coordinate 32,623,115, forward strand.
GAGTTTGAGAAGTTTCTGACGACAGTTTATATTCTTGGATGCTTATCAGGCTTTCGTAAGAACTGGGGCAGCGGAAAAACATGATGATTTGAACTCGTAACCCCACGCTTGGAATACAATACACTTACCACTGAGCAACTGCGCCCACTAGGGTCTTCGATTTGCGATACAGACATTTTTGTCCTTGTCCTTGCTGGCAAAAACCTTGGTCATACCAACACTCATCTAAGGGTGCGAAATTTTTGGTATGTGTAGCTTTGTCAGTAAAAGAAGACTCACCTTCAACAATACATTTAGGTAAGTTTTTGGACTACGAAGGTATGACCATGGCTATTCCAGGCGCATTTTTCGACGTAACATTTGATAGCCTGTTACAGTTTCGCACCGTGACTTTGCTCTTACACGTCCTGCGAACACGACAACCCTCGCATCTCCATAAGAAACTAATAATGGTTTCATCAAACAGATCTGGCCACTTAATTCATAATCAGAAGCTGGGACTTATCTGCCAAACTGCGTAAAGAAGAAGAGGACTTGTTTGTAGCCAATGGCCAGCTGAAAGCATGCCTTCATGAGCAAAAGCTTACTGGCGACCCTTTCCATTACTCAATAATATTAAAAAATAAAAATGACATACAAATTCAAACACAACGCTTTGCTTCCTGCACAATGCAGTTCCAATGGATACACTTACTTCTGCTGCAGGAAAGAGAAGAACTGATAATTTTTGTCAAACAAAAAGTTGGACAGTGGCCTCTTAAAATGTGGCGCTTAAAATATGAAGTAAATAAAGTAAATATACACCAGGCTGATAATTTATAATGGTAAATGCTTAACTTATACCACTACGTCAATATAACAAACAAAAACCTTAAACCATGTAACACAACTTCAATCCAATACTCCCATTTTTCATTCAGAGCCACATGGCAGAATCCACTTATTCAAGATTGAAAAACTCTTAAAACAAAACTCAGGAACCTTAATAGAAAACAGTAAAAGTCATGAAACTAAAATAGAAAAACAGCAAAAAGTCTTGCCAGTCTAATGAAACCCTAGAAACTGAATAAATGTATCATATGAATCTGAAGTGCATTTTTATATTATTTTCTTGGGAATTTCTATTTTTGCTCCAATATTCCGTGGCTTGCCTTTAGTTGCACCCAATTTCCTATTCTCCGTATCTCAATTCAAAACTTAACAATGAATTCAAAAAGTTTTCTTCACTACATACTTCGCAGTCCCGTTCTGTAGTTTCGTGAAATATCGAGCGCGGCGGGTAGTCAAACGGCCAATTCAACAGCACATAGTCTTAAAATCGATGACTGATTTTTTTAAAGCCTTTGTTCCAACTTTCTCTCACACAGCTAAATTACCATTATGTGAGATGAAGGACAAAGTTTCTCATTGAACAAATTTTGCTCCGAAGTAGGTGGCTAGTTAGCTTCCAGATCCTATCCATCTGTGGTATAAAACACAGTTGTTGCTACACCGCACCGTTAGCTTTTCAGTAGCTGCTGCTGATTTAACTTTTTGCTCGATAATCCTTCAATAGTGATCAAAGCTGCAAACAAAAACAGTTACAAAGAATAAGTTGCACTGTGTTGCCATCGCGTATCTTTGTTCGCCTTTAGAAAGAAAACAAAAACTGATATTTATGGATTAACTTCAACTTTTGTAACATTTCAGTCTGAACAAGTTTCATATTGGAATAAAATGTATGGATGTATCTATGTTGGTAGCTTTGTGTAACGAGAAATAGGTACACTTGTGCTTTTTTACTTTTGTTTATTTGACTGCACAATTCGATGGACAAGTACTCCCGCACAGGAGTAGAAGCTGAAGTGGCAGAGGATATTAAAAAGCAAAATTATGAATGCAATAGCGAGGAGAATAGAATGGAAAAATCCCTAAATAAAGTTGGTGAAAGCAAATAAAAATTCTTACTTGATTTTGTTTTTTGTTCTTTGGAATCATTTTGGGTCAATTCAGCAAATAAATAAAAACGATCTGAAAAATGAAGAAAAGTTCCTCTCGAACACTCTGCGGATATTGGTTCATGTCTTGTAGATACTTGAATTCGATTGGGAAATTGTACAAATACCGCTACTGAATTGTTAAATGAAATCACGTGCGCTTTAATTTCCTTTTTCTATGAAGTGTAGAGGACTACAGCCACTATCCTGCAATCGGTGAGGGTCTTACAATCTGGATTTAACAAGAACATCTCAACGAGCAATCACAAAAATGATTGAATGTAAGTGGATGATGTACTTGCTAGTCGACTGAATATGTATTTTGTTCTATCCCAGAAGGAACTTACATGATTGCATTCAAAATATGTTTTCTTGCCGAGAAGAAATCCAGGGAAATATTCAGCTATGTTAACAGTGTGCAGGCTAGCTTGCATATGATTGTGTTGATTCGATGTGACTGTCAAATTGATGACTTAACTTGAATAGGTACATATCAAAATTGGAATAGCATGCACATTTATGTCAAATGTCAAACTAAGCAAACTAATTATTTATTTAGTTCAATAGAATTCCAATTATTTTAAATTTATATTAAGCGCTATTTATTCATAAATCTTGGATCAATGGAGAAAATATTAGAACTATGAAGATGATGCGGAAGCAGAAGGAATTGGTTTGAAAATGTGATAGAGCATGGGATTAGGAGAGCAAGATTAAGAGGGAGGCTTTTGATTGGCTGGTGAGAAAACAAAAGGTATCCTCTTATGAAGATGTCGTGATTAGGAGATGGAGGGATATGATAAAGCGCATTTTGCTTCTTTTACATTAATCTCTTTTTATCTATATAGCTGCTATAGAGCCCTCAGTGGGGAACCGAATGAATCAAAACTTCAAAAGGAGGAACCTAAACAGTTTCCCTCCGCAAAACATCCAATCTCGCCGCAGAACAAAAAAGTGCTCTCCCAGAAACCTCCTACGATTCTTCCTTCGCACTCAGATGGTATGTGTGTAATGTCTTCCTCGGCCTACAGGTCCTCACAGTAGTACATCAGCATGTATTCAGATCTACCAGTCTAAGCCGCCTAACATGCTTCCTTAAGAGAACGTGTCCCGACATAATCACAACCACTAAGCTGTTTCCTACTCAATTTGAGTATTTGCCTAGATCTGTTTTTGTTCAAATGCGGCCAAAGCACTTTAGACACCTACGCCCAGCTATTTTTAAAATAGTCTCATTAAGTATTCCCTTGATAACGCCAAGGGGTGATTTGATATCCATACCTCCACTACTCACCAGTTCCCCTCCCTTTCTCTCAAGCTCATCGGCTTGCTCATTTCCAGCACAATCTCACTTGGTTGTGCCTGCATAATACTTTTAGCATTGTTCGATAGTTTCTGACTGTCTCAGAATCGATGTCAACACATTCTACTGCCGTAAGTGCCGCCTGACTGTCTATGTAGATGGCGATATCCATTCCGGACATTGATCCCATCTGCATTATCTCTGCTGCCATTAGAATAGCCAGAAATTGTAATTGGAAGACACTACTTGTGTCCGGGAGTCGTATACACTCTTTCAGCTCTTGATCAATAGAGAAGATACCAGAACCAGTTCCTTCCCTTGTCTCAGATTCATCAGTGTAGATCGCAACCTCATTTGATATTGTGATCTCTTTGACATTTTTCCATTCCCGAATATAATACATCATACGGGTTGTCGAAGTCGACCAAAGGTTAAATTTCATCTGTCAGTGTAGGATTTCAGTTAAGATCGTGCAATGCCCAAATATGCATTCTTTAAAGTAGCCCAAATTTGCAAGGCGCACCGCGCTATTACCAGCAAGTTGTTTTATTTTTAGATATAGTGGGATAAGATGCAGAAAGGTGTCCAGTGCTGCCGTGGGAGTAGTACGGACTGCACCTGTAATGGCTTTTCTGACCGTCGATAATTTTCCAATTATGGTTCTTTTGTTTGTCGCCTTCCACCACACAAGGGAGCCATATGTAAGTGTGGGTACCACCACCACTGTATTTATCCAGTGTACCATGGTGGTTTTAGGCCCCAGGTTTTGCCAATTGTTCTTTTACAAATAAAGAGGGCGTTATACGCCTTTATTCAATTTATTTTCCTATCCAGGATAACGCTAAGATACCTCACACTGTCCGTAAGGAACAGTTCCACTCCGTCAAATTTTGGAAGATTGAAATGCGATATTTTGTGTCTTCTCGTAAACAGGACCAATTCCGTTTTCAACGGGTTGGCATTTAGTCCGCAGCCCAATTACTTATTTTCTTCAAGGCAGATTCTGTGACCTCACTTAAAGTATTAAAACATTCTCCCTGCACTAGTATAACCAGGACGTCCGCGTAAGCTGTGGCACTTACCCCCATTCACTTTAGTTCCATTAAGACTTCGTCAATAACAGTACCCACAGAAGTGGCGAGATAACTCCCATCTGTGGGGTTCCTCTGGCTACAGACAATCTATTGGAGCTTCGACCAAGGGAGCAGTTTATGTTCCTATTTGCCAGCATGCTGCAAACCCAGTATATGACAGACAACTAGCACCTAGCCTTAACGGAGGAATAAAGTTGCGTGAGCGGGCTAAGCGGGGAACAGGGTTAAGTCCCTAAATAAAACTATTTAAAAACAGTAAAACAATATTTATATTTATTTATTTCAGTAATAGCCTTACACGTTAAGATATACAGATCTTAAAAAATTGCGCAAGCTTCAATGTAATTTTAATTTAATGTATTAATTTGAGTGGTGACAAAGAAATTCAATATTTAATATTTAATTATTTTTCTTCATTATAAATAATTTGATTGAAGAGAAAGAACTTAAAATCAAACTAAATAAGAACTGAGGAAAATTAAAATGAACAAGAAAGGACACAGGTTACACAAATCTCATCACCATCATCAAAGGGCCTCCAAATACTGCTTGACCTGATCCGGAACAGGGTCGTGGAACTTATCGATCGGACGGAAATTGGAAGGGAATTCCACAACCGGACTGCATACGCAAAGAACTGTCGGTTAGATACTAAATAAAGGGTTTTTCAATAAGAGCGCTACAAAAGTTTTTTTAAATAAAACAAACACGGTTTTGGATATCAATGAAATTCTTATTTTTATTCATGTGAAAGTACGTTCGATGCAATTATGTATGGAACTCGATTTCTTTTGCATAGCCACCACGGGCACGCTTGCAGAATTCCAGACGCTGAACCCAATTTTCGACGGTTTTCAAGCATAAATCGGCCGATACTGCTGCAATTTCACGTTCGATCTTCGTACGAAGTTCATCAATGGTCGCTGGCTTGTTGGCATAGACCATAGACTTGACGTAGCCCCACTGGAAATAGTCTAACGGCGTGAAATCGCACGACCGAGGCGGCCAAGCGACTGGAACATTTCGTGAGATAACACGGTTTCCAAACTTAGTTTCCAATAAATTGATTGTGGCATTCGCTGTGTGGCTTGTGGCGCCGTCCTGTTGGAACAACATGTCCTCCAAGTCCATATCATTTAATTGGGGCTACAACGACGTCACAGAGATGCCCAACGACGTCACAGAGATGCCCAACGCTTGAGAACGACGTATGAGAGACACATTTGGGCTTACTTCAACTGAAGCCTCAGCGGCAGCAATATTATCAACACTACGGGCACTTCTTTGTCTCACTGGCACCGGAACATTTTGTACTGTGCTTGTGGATTCAAATTTTTCCACTAGACGCTCAATTGTTGATCTGCTAGGACGATTATGACGACCATAAATTGGACGTAGCGCTCTTAACGTTGAGGGCACTGACTCCGAATTTCGGTAGTAAATTTTAATAATTTCGACTCGTTGTTGGCTCGTATATCTTTCCATCATGAAATGGCAAACCTTACTGAAGAGAAATGTCAAAAGAGCGGCAAGAAATTCGGCGTCGTGCGTCGATTGCTGTCCCTGTCGCTCTACTTTTGTAGCGTCCCTGTTGAAAAACCCGTTACTTACAGCGTATTGGTACTAGATTGCAAGATCTAATAGAGCGCAGCTGACAAATTTTATTATAAAGGTACGTCGGCTGACGTGTTTGCATTGGGAGTCGGACAGGATCCCGAAAAACGTAATCCCGAAAGCCCAAAATACCGAAAATCCAAAATCCCGAAAAGCGGCAATCCCGAAAAACTAAAATCCCGAAAACCCACAATCCCGAAAATCCAAAATTCCGAAAGACCAAAATCCCGAAAATGAAACTAAAAATTTTATTGTAGCAACAAACAAATTTGGCATTTTATTTTCTTTTATGTATGTTCATAATCCCCCTGTAACTCCAACGAGCTCGACAATAAAGTCGATGAGCTTACTCTGGCCCTTAACGAAGCAATGTCTGCATCGTGTCCCCTCGAACAACCTAGGGGGAAAAAGAAGCCTCAGTGGTGGTCCACTGAGCTGGGACCACTTAGAAAGGAGTGCAGGAGACTCTTCAATCTTGCTAAAACCTCAAAAGCTATAAACGATTGGAACTCCTACAAGGAATCCCTCAAATTATACAAAAAAGAATTAAGGAAAGCCAAAAGAACGTCATGGAGACTCTTCTGTGGAAAAATAGAAGAATCCTCTGAGGCATCTAGGCTAAGAAAAATCCTTGCTTCAAATCCTACTATGCCTAGCTGCCTTAAGAAGGCAGACGGCTCTTGGACGACATCTAGCGAAGAATCGCTCAATCTGCTACTTGATACTCACTTTACAGGTAGCTCCAATATTACCGGCAATTATAGCCTTAACAGGTCACATGCACAGGTAACTTACCCTCACGGTCTGATAACTAGGGACAAGCTGACTTGGGCGCTACAAAGCTTCAAACCCTTCAAGTCTGCAGGACCAGACGGCATAATACCTGCCGAACTACAAATGTCAGCGGATATCATCCTGCCTGTGCTGGAGATGATCATGATAAGCTGTCTAAATCTGGTACATATCCCCCGGGCTTGGAGAGAGGTAAAAGTGGTTTTTATACCCAAGGCTGGCAAATATTCCCATGTCAGTCCAAAGGACCTCAGACCTATTAGTCTATCTTCATTCCTCCTCAAAACGCTGGAGCGATTGATTGATATCCACCTCCGTATGCACATAAACCCGCAATTGCTGTCTACAGCTCAGCATGCGTACCGTAAGGGAAAGTCGGTGGAAACCGCTCTTCATTCCTTAGTACGCACAATCGAATACTCCCTCCATCACAAGGAGTATACCATGGTTGCTTTCCTTGACATAGAAGGCGCCTTTAACAACGTTAACACATCTGCAATCGCAAACGCACTGGCAGAACTGAATGTGGATAGCTCGCTTGGTGAATTGATCAATCTACTGCTAAATAGTCGGATTATCAATTCAAAACTGGGCGTTACATCTGCTAGGAGGTCTGTCAGTCGAGGGACGCCGCAAGGCGGTGTTCTTTCTCCCCTTCTCTGGAACTTGGTGGTGAACAAACTACTGATAAACCTGGAAGGGGAGGGCTGCAGAGTGATTGCCTATGCGGATGATGTTGCTATTGCCGTCTCTGGGAAACACCTCAACACCATAAAGGAACTCCTGCAAAACGCTCTTAACAAGCTAACGAGATGGGCTAATCGGTGCGGACTGGGCGTTAACCCCCATAAAATCCCATATATTGACCCTCCCTCTATTAGCGGTACAAGCTTAACTTTCTCTGAGGAAGCAAAATTTTTGGGTCTAATCTTCGATAGGAAGTTAAGCTGGAAACCCAATAAACAAGAAAGAGTCAAGAAAGCTACAGTAGCACTTTTCTCTTGTAAAAAAGCCATTGGCAACAAGTGGGGTTTACAACCCCGCATTACGCACTGGCTATATACATCGGTGGTAAGACCAATTCTTACTTACGGGGTGGTTGTCTGGTGGACTGCTCTAGAAAAAGCTATTAACCGCGACAAGCTGGGCAAAGTGCAGCGTTCAGCGTGTCTATGCATTAGCGGAGCACTCCGAACTACCCCCTCCGCTGCTCTGGACATTCTGCTACACCTGATACCCCTTGATATATTTAGCATGCAAACAGCGGCATGTTCCGCTGTCCGCTTAAAAGCTACCTCGCAGTGGACCAATAACAATATTGGCCACTCCATTATTCTAGACTACTTTAAGTCTCTACCCAGAAACATAGACTACACCATACCCCGTTTGCAATTCGGTAAAAACTTCCAATTCACCATTCCTTGCAGATCATTCTGGGATGATGATGCATTTGCGAATGATAAATCGATCCACTTTTACACCGATGGATCAAAAACTAGCGATGGGGTAGGTGGTGGAGTCTTCTCAGAAAAGCTAAATCTTATCCTCTCTTTCCGTCTTCCTGATTACTGTAGCGTGTTCCAGGCGGAAATTTTGGCGATAAAAGAAGCCCTGAGGTGGCTGAAGAGGAATGTGATATCCTCAAAGGATATCCGTATCTTCTCGGATAGTCAGGCCGCGATTAAGTCCCTGGACTCAGTCTCTTCAAATTCCATCATAGCCCAAGACTGCCAATCATCTCTTTCGGAGATGGCAGAGCAGTTCAATATTCACCTCTGTTGGGTGCCGGGGCATAGGGACATTCCAGGTAACTGCAGGGCTGATGATCTCGCCAAAATAGGAACCACATTACCTCCTTTACCTGATAAAGGTTCCCTAGGTATACCAATCGCTACTTGTAAACTCTTGTTTAAGCTATCCGCAATCGAGAGAACAAACCTTAGGTGGACGAGTAGCAATACATGTCTAGCGACTAAGCGGATCTGGCCAAAGCTGGATCTGCGACGCTCTAAGTTTCTAATCTCATTAAACCGACTGCATATTAGCTCCACTATAGGTGTTATCACAGGTCACTGCTTAATAGGCAGGCACGCATCTAGACTCGGTGTGTGCTCAAATGACTTCTGCAGAAGCTGTATGGACGAGGAGGAGGAGACTGTACTTCACCTTCTCTGCACGTGTCCTGCGCTCTCCCATAGAAGAAATCTCCATCTAGGGGACTTCTTGTTCAATGACACAAGCGACATAGCCAGCACTGGCGCTAGAAGTCTTTCGCGCTTCATAAGAAGCTCCTATTGGTTCAACGAGCAGTGAGGGTAATCCCCAGATCTGTGTGGTACCACAATGGACCTATCATTGGTCTAAGTGTGTTGGCCTTGGCTGACAGCCACGTCTACTTAACCTAACCTAACCTATGTTCATAATCGCAGTTGCTGAAAGTTTCATAGCCGTATAATTAACGATTTTGCCAGCATAATTCTCGTTTTTGGTGGTGTGATACGTTGGCTAGCCCATAGCATTCGAAGAACTATGCATGGAGATAACTTGCAGCACGAATTGACATGCAGTAAACAATGTGACATTACATACAAAATCATGTTACTGCATGCACAACCATTGTGGGTATGGTATAATAATACATAATATCAGTTGAAAACATCTTAACTATGCAAACACAGAACAAATAAATCTTCGTCGCCCTTAATTGCGGTTGGGATCCAAGGAATTATACCCATCCCACTTAAACTCAGGCGAAGCCCGTGGGGTTCGCCGGTTCGAGCCCAGAAAACAACGTCAGGCCTCCCTATTTTGAACCAGATGACAATCAAATGCTTTTGTTGCTGCATTTGGGTGATCCAGGAGTTTTAACGACTGCCTCATTTTCGCGTTTGTATGGAAACGCTGATTGATATTGCCTTTTTGACAGGTTTCGTAGGATCTCTCCTTCGAATACGACAGCACCAACTAAGCCGGTCGTATTATTTTTTTTTTTTCAAATTAGGTTCTCTGACGTGAAGGCTTCCTCGGTTCTTGACAATCTTTGTTACTCCTACTGTCATGCGAAGCATCTTTGTTGTGGTTCAATTAGAGAAAATAAAAGAATTAAAAAAAGAATACTTCGAGTAATAAATTTTAATATAAATATTCAGTGAATATATAATAAAATTTCAGGTGAAAGATCTTTGTCTTCAATCTAAAATTCAATTTACGTCTCCCGGCACATGTTGTCTGACAGATCGTTTTCTGTCACTCTGAGAACGGAGAGCACATGTATTCCGTTTTTTTTTCGGAATATTACGCTTCCCTGGTGTGCACCGACTTTGATTGGGAACTCCTTGGTGACACCAGCGGCGCATCTTACCCTTGTCTCATTTGTACGTAGGTTTATGGAACTCTTCGTTTCCTTAGCGCCACCCATAACAGATCCCTTGGTTGTCTATTAATGCCCTTTTCCAAATCAACCAACACCATTTGCAAATACTTTAAGGAATCACGATGTTTTCCCATCATTATGTCTATACTTTAGATTGCATCTATGGTTGATTTACCTTCGACAAACCCGCACTGGTCTTTAACTAGTCGAATTAATTTTCGCACTTAGCTATCTAATATCCGCTCAACGATCTTCATGGTGTGTGACACCAGCTAATGAGAATGGTTATTAAACAACTATGTGAACAATATACACACAAACACATCTTTGCTGAAAACTTCATACAGCTTTAAGGTGCCTTGCCTGGTTTAAGAAGTAAAGGGCCAAGTAACCGCATAGTAGGTAGCCCAATGGACCAGTATTTAGGTTGAGTGCTCCAGTGTAGAAAGCCTCGCACCCGAAAGAAAAAACCGCCAGTAAAAATGCAGATTGTTTTAAGACTACCTAAATCTTTTCAATTTCAAATTAAAATTACCAACTCCAAGTCGTTGGGCTAAATTTATCACATTAGCAATTTAACTCAAGGGATTAAAATATCAATCGTATAATTAAAATACCACTGCATGCGACAGCTTTTCACATTCACGTAGGTGAATGTAAGTACGAATATTTCAAGCACACAAGTACCAGCTGCACGATAAATTCACAGCTCACAAAAACTTTACCCATAAGCGATGCGTGTTAAGGCAGTTAAGATCCATATTTAGCTACTTTCATGGAATAAATACCTTTGATCAGTATATCCTTCGTGACCTTATACCTGACTTTATAAAATGTGGAAAATTGACAGGTGTCATATTATATTTAGCCACAAAAGAGCGTTCAACGTATTGCTCAAACAATTATGAAGTTTTTCTTGCGAGTTTGCGTGTATGTATGTGTATTTGCGGTAAACTATATTCCACTCGCTTAATCAATCAACACCAAACCAATTATCTCCTTACACCAACAAATACGGCGTAAAGTGCTTCCGATGTATTAATTATTTGCGTTAACAATTTTGCAATATCCACTTCCGCTGGGATGAATAGGGACTTGACTCGCATCGAAATTGAGTTCTCGGAAGTCCGCTCTATCCGGAAATATGCATCTTTTCATGATGAGACAAGTCAAGTGCTAAATTATGCCTATCGACGAATTTCGTTGTTACAATATTCTGTTGATAATTAGAATCGCCGCAGAAACCGCGGACTCCGCTCATGCATCCACGTACGGAACATTCCTCGCTGTTGACCGAGTTGTGATGGGGTATGATCGACCATAGGTATAATATTTATCTCTGAAATTTATTTTCTTTCTTAATTTTATGTGTTAAATTCTCCATTGTTTACGTATATTTTGTAGAATAATTTAAATAACTATTCATCAGCAGATGGAATGGAATTTTAGTATGAGGTTGAGATATTTCACGCCTGTGTTTGCGGTTTCCTCGTACAATATACATTTGTTAAACATGCATGCTTTGTTTATTTTAGAGGCAACGAAATTTGTCAGAAATGGCCATACAAAATGCAAATGTGAAGTGTTAAATGTTTATAGAGTCGGTGGTGTCGCCATGTGCTAACATTTTGTCGAATTTAGTACAATCGTAAAATGCTGAATATTAACCTAATCCGAACGTAAAATGTTGAATTTTGTATTTTGAGGGTACCTAAGTGCTAAGGATTTCGTTTTTTGTGACCTGATGTTATGACTCAATTGCAGCAAAGTTCATTTAAAGAAGTCTATCAATTTGAATTGGTCGTTTGTTGTAAGTTGATAAACGAAAAGGGTTGTCGATGACAACGCTTTGAAGGGTAATTGTGCCTTTTTCGTCGCAAAACATGTAAAGGGTCTAACCATCGACACATCAATAGAGACAGCTTCTATACTCCTTTTAGAAATAAAAAATAAAATAAACATTAATATATAAGTGGAAAGAGCGCATTCAGAATCACTACATATATATTCTTTAATCATTTTTGTATGCGAAGCTGTATTTTTGGAAGGAAGGGGATCACCAGATTTTTTTTTTGGTAAGGTTTAAGTTTTAAGTTTTGTAAGGCACTTGGTCTATATATTTTCTATAATGCCTGTGCGCAGACATTGAATATTTTTAAAGCTAAAGTTTTGGTTAAGTTTATACGAGAATTTAGAATGCAAACTTATTAGCTTTGTATAGGGTGTTTTTTTATAGAAGTATAAATCTTCTGATATTGATAACTGTCAAACTAACTGTCATACTAATAAAGAAAATAAAAATATTTCCAACTTAAAAGCGAAAGAAGACTGCTTTCACATTATTAGTGTTTGTCCAATCTACAAACCACAGAGACTAGCTTACTTCGGAAAAAAATTCCTTACCATGCAGGAGACAATACAAATTCTGAACGAGTGTGATTGGAAAAAGTTATTTTATTATATTAAATCCATCTACAAATACAGGTCGCTATTAATAACAGAGTATTATGATTGATTAAGTTTATTAAAAAAATAACTATATTGTTAAAGTAACAAATGTAGGTACATGTATAAGCATTTTGCTAACCAAGCTGACGGCTAAGCCATAGCTTTAAAATTCATTCTATCTTGTAACTTATGTAATAAGAAAATATTAAATAAATGAATTTCTTACTTACTTACTTTACTTACTAATAAAGTGTGTTTGACTTTTTTTTCAGTATACTTTGGCAAATCTCCCTAGAAAGACTTGTACCAGAACAACGTTTACTAATCGTCGAAATTTATTTCCAAAATTCGCGATCTGTTCATCAAACTTATAAGAACGCATAATCGTCCATCTGAGCAGCCAGTACGCAATACTATGGATCGATTCATGACCACATTTACTTTTGAAAAATGTCAGTGCTCTGAAAACATATTTATTAAAAATGTATTTTCTTAGTTTCCTAATTTCTTAAATGTATATTGTATTTATATATTTATTATGTTTACTTATTTATAGCACAACGATTACTGCAGGAGCTGCAGGGATATTAAAGAAATAGAATCTATGCGTCACCGACTATGCGAATGCACTTCCCTTTGAACTAATATATCAACATTCTTGGCATCAAATTCTTTGAAGAGTTGGGGATCTGATTGATATAGAGCTGAAGAAAATAATGAGATTACATATAAATCCGGCTGGTTCCAGTGAAATGCGGAATATTGAGCTGTTTAACAGCAGTTTTTTTTTTTGTTTCTCTTTTCATATCTCCAAAGTTTTAAAAATTACAAAATCGACACAATGGGCCCTAATCGATGGACTTACTGAGCCGTCACAAGGACTTTCATTACCTTACCTAACCTAACCTATCTAAATATTTATATATGTATTTATTTGTAATTTATTTATTTCTTAAGTTTATTCATTAATGAAGTTAATTAATTAATTTATTTATTTGATAAATTAATTCTTCTAAACTAATTTAAACTTAATTATTTATTTGATTAATTCTGTAAGTATTATTTTTTTTAATAATACTGCACAAACTATTTCCAGTTGTAATTTATACAAGCTGCGCAATCAAACTTGTAATAGAACATAGGGACAGTCCGCTTGGGCGAACTGTTGGATACCCTATTCTAATTTCTATCAGACAACTAGAGAGTATATTATAAATTTCAGTTTCTTAGCTCAAACTTTGACTTTTCAATAAAATTCTTTTATTTAATGGTGGGCGTGTAGTGGACGGATTTTAGAAATTTTATCTCTTGAGCAGTTTTAGGAGTCAAAGATCATTTATACTTAGTTAGTTAGTTAAATTGACTTTAATTTCTATAAATATGTTACAGTTAAAGTTTAGCCTAAGTCATAATAGGTTTGGCCTATGGCCGTCTACCAGGTTGACAAAATATAAACTAAAGTTCTTTTATTAAAAATCTCCTTTTATAATTTGTTCTCTATAACGAAGTGCTGCAACTGTGTAGTTATATAGGACATCCAATCCTTTTTCTCCATTTAAAATGTTTATTGCTTCATCTTCCTCTAACACATGTTTTCCAAACATTGGTAATCGAAATTCTTTTAGAATTGGACAAACACCAAGAAAGTGCAAGACATCTTCTCACTTTTTCATATTGCAGAGGTCGCAAAGTGTTGGTAAATCTGGACGATGTGGCATAAAATTTAAATGGACAAGTTCACCGCTCATTTTAAGGACAGTACTTATTAAGAAAATACGTTTTTTCATTTAAAAAATGGTTAAGTTTGCTGTAATAGTTCCTAAATAGTGACGATTCGACTCCTTCAACATATTGGTCATACATATGTCTGCCAAGATTCTCCAAAATTGAGTTAAATTATTCTCTTAAGAGATGCGGTTGCTCGTTCACCTGAACTGTCAGATTCATTCCGCATTCGGCTGCTACTTTCTGCCATTCCTCAAAAATGTTTCCATTTGTTCTAATTATGCTATTTAATAGTATGTTTGGTATTCTGAATTCATTCATCTCTAATAATTTTAAAACATAATTGAAGTGCATTTTGAGGGTGTACAAGCGCATGGGAGGAGTTCCAGTTTCAATGTACATATAGCATATAGTTAGGGGTATTTTTTGGTAACCGGAATATCATCTTTAAAAAGTAGCGAAGAAATTTGTTCACCTCATCGTAGCATTTGTAACCCCATATTTTAGCTCCGTAGAGCATTATCGAGGCTGCAGTCGAGTGGAACAAAGTTTGTTTTGCACTTAGCGACACATAATTGTTTTTGAAACAACGTTCCCAGATTGCACAGATAGCTCATTTAGCATCAGCTAATTTTTCACCAAAGTGCGGTTTTAAACATAAAGAAGGCATTATTAGGATACCTAGATATTTGTATCTGGATACAACTTCAATTTCTTCACCGTCTAACTTCCACTTTTCAACACGTGAGTAACAACCTCCTGCATTTCTAAATATCATGACTTTTGATTTCTCAAGATTAACAGTGAGATTCCAACATTTATAATATGCACTAAGTCTGTTTATCATTAGCTGCATTCCTTGGATGGTTGCACACAGAAATACGATATCATCCGCATACATCAATGCCGGGATTGTTACATCGCAGAACCTTATTCCACCCTTGACATCATCGGTTATATCATTAATGTATAGTATAAAGAGTAGTGCACTTGCTTAACGCCCATTGACGTTTTGAATTCTTCAGAGATTAACTCTCCATCCCACACGTACGCAGTATTAATCTCATACAAAGCTCGCAGGATTTGAATGATTTTGCTTGATACACCGATTTTGGAAAGCTTGAAAAAGAGTGCTTCACGTGGTATTGTATCGAAAGCTGCTCGAAAATCTACAAAGAATGCGTACAACTTTTTTGTCTTGCTCTTGTAAGATTCAGTAATATTAGTATGGCAGAATATCTGGTCGATTGTACAATAACCTTTTCTAAATCCAGCTTGAAATTCTTTAAGAATGTTATTTTCTTAAACCCATTCGTATAATCTTTTATATATCAATGCGGCAAACAGTTTGGCTGAAGTATTCAAAAATGTGATTCCTCTGTAGTTCTTCGGGTCTTTGTAATCACCTTTTTTATGAAGTGGGAAAATGATTGCTTTCTTGAATGTATCAGAGACATTTGAAGAATCAAAGATTCGATTATATTCTATTGTGAGATAATTTATAAACACGTTTGTGCAATTTTTATAAAATTCGAACGTGATGCGGTCAATACCTGGTGCTTTGTTTGATTTCGAGTTGTTTATAGCTTCCTTGACTTCTTCCAGAGTAAACGCGGTGTCTAATTTTTCATCTATGAGTAGTGGGGCTACATATTGAAATAAATGGGAGGTTAAAGGAGCATTGAGGAGCTTATCAAAGTGAGTCCTAAGTTGCGGGGAATTAAAAGACAAAGAGATGTTTGACGTGTATCCGTTTATGTACTTGACAGCTTTCCAGAATTGCGCCGAGGACTTTGAGGTGTTTATGAGCGCGATATTTTGCTGTTCAAGGGCTATTTTTTTGCTATGACAAATGCGCTTGTATTCCCTGTTGGCATCTTGATACAGTGTTTTGAAAATGTTGGCGTTATTCGTTCTCAAGAGCTTCAAACATTTAAAGGATTTGTCTCTTGCTCTCAAACAATCTGAATCAAACCATTTTTGCGTATATGTTTTACAGATTCTTGGGTCCTTGTGTTGCGGAATGAATTTCTTTATGATTTCTGTTAAAGCCTCAATATCAGCTGTATAATGCTGCGTGCTCAGTTTCATATGGTTTATATTCATGTTTCGCTGATAAGTTTCGAGTATCCGGTTGTTCCAAACAAATTTTGATAAAAGGCTTATTGGCTTCGTGTGATCATAGTTGCTGCTGGCAGCAAAACGAAGAGTAACTTCCAGTGGCATATGGTCCGAAAATATCTCAATTCCAACTTGAAAATTGTTCAGAAGTTTATACCAGTTTCCCGAGACAAAGCAGTAATCTATTATAGAGCATGATGTTCCTCTGATAAAAGTCAGTTCACCTCATTTATATAAAAAAAATTCAGCTTTCTAGCTAAAAATTCAATTTTTTTGACAAATTTGGTTTTTTGAGTTTGTGCGCATGTCTGTGGGCGGATTTCGAAAATTCTTAAATTTGATTGATTCGGGTCCCTAGGGAGTATAGGGTTAAAAATTCAGCTCTCTAGGTCCAGTTATAAGGCCTAATTTTTGCCGAAAGACGGACGGACGGACGGACATGGCTAGATCGATATTACTATCGATGCTGATCATAAATATAGTAACTTTTAGGGGTCTACGGGCAATATTAAGGTATGTTACGAACTATGAGTCAAAATTAATATACCCCTAGAATTGGGTATAAAAACACGAAATGGATACAATAGTTGGCACCCCTAACGAAATTTCAACAAAGGGTAGGATAGGGTCCACAGATTCGACACTTTTTCCGTAGATATAAATAAAGAAAATAATTTTGCTTTTAATTTGAAACTTTGGTATTTTTACTACAAATATTTTTATAGGTGGTGAATAGTTTACATGTAGAATATATGTTATATCGGAACCCACTTGTGCGCATCTAGATTTCCAATTCAATAAGTAAACATTTTGCCATACTTTCAATGTACACAAAAAGATGCTATGAGAAAGAATAATTGTAGTCAGCACTTTTTGTCCTAATCAATGTTTATGTTTTAAAGATCCATCGCTTCAATGTTTATAAAATATGAGCAGGAAATGTGACTCAGCACTTTTTGCCTTTAGCAACTGGTGCGAGAATATCCGCAGTAAAAATGCTGCGTTAGCAATTAGGCAATATAAAAGGGGATCGATGTATCTCAAGTTGTTAAGTCTTAAGTCTACCATACCAACAGTCACTTCGTATAGCGGAAGATTTCCCCCCACCAAGGGTAAGGGATCTGAAGCTTTGACTTCAATAAAAAGTTATTAAAATTAAATAAAGTCTTTTATTTGATGTCGCTCTCTGACGAGAGCGCAAATATATTTTTTTATTAACTTAAAACACTTAAACAAAATTGGCGCAGTCGGTAGGATTGCACAAATCGTGTAATCCTTGTAAAAATCTACCGTTCCGTTTAAATAGTGAAGTAAATTTCAAAAATAAGTTTTTCTGCGAAAAAGATTAAAACAAATCTTTGAGTCTACGACTAAACACGGTTCTGTGAATAAATAAAAATAAATTAATACAAAATTGATTAAGATATTTTTAAAAAAAGTTTTAAAAGTGAATAAACCGTACTCACATTGACGGGTAAAACATTTTTAAATAAATTCAGTGAAAAGATCGAAGATCCAACAAATCTATTCAGTGAATAAAAACGGATTAATTAGTGGTTCACCCCAATGCACATGGTAATACCACAAAACTCATAGAGAGAAATTAATCAACCTCATAGACTAAGTTAAAGAAGAAAAGGGCAGCTTCAGAGCTCCAACAAATAGCATAAAATAAATGTTCAAGAGATTGCAGAAGAAGAAGATAATTAACCCAGAAAGCAGATACACTGACGAAGAGGAATCTAGTTCAACAGAAGAAGAAGACCTACATCTACTAGAAATTCGAAACAGAAGTATACCTGAATATTGTAAGAATAATTTTGAAAATAGAAAAATTAAATTACTAGAAAATAAAATTGATAATTTAAATCTTAGTTTGGGCAATAATATTTTAGACAATAAAAGTAAAAATAAAAATATTGACAACATTTTATTGACAAAATTTGAAGAAAATAATCATAAGTTTAATCAAAGTAAATTAAGTATAGAAAACTATCAGAAAACCAAAATGGCTACATCCCAAGTAAATAATACACCCAAAAAAAGCTTAACGCTTAATCCATTAAAATATATTGAGAAACTTAATACGTTTGATGGTCGCACTGAAGATCTTTACACATTCCTCACAAATGTAGATGGAATAATACCAACTCTTAACGAGTATGATAATCAAAGCCAACTGATGTGTATAAATATTTTAAAATCCAAATTTATTGGAAAAGCAAAAAGATGCATTGAGATTCACTCCCACTTACAAAATTGGTTAGAAATCAGACATATGCTAATTAATAATTTCGGAGGATTCAAGAACAGCCTACAATTGTACGAAGATCTAAGACAGATCAGTTTCAGAGGTAACGTTTTAAATTTCTATAACGACATACAAAAAACTTTGTGCGATTTGAACCAAAAATCGGTTCAAGAAAATAAAGTCCATGAAGTGAACAATAATAATCTCACAGCCTTAAATATTTTTAAAGAGAAATTGCCGGTACATATGCGAACAATTCTTTTCGCCCTCAAACCAATGAGTTTGCAGGAAGCCCTACACGAGCTCACAGAAGCAGGATTTGTTGAATCAAACTCTTTTGAAGAAAGACAGCCAAGGCAAAACTTCAGCAATAATGTTAAGAACTTTCAACCTAAAATGTTTGTCCCACAGAATCATCAAAATAATTTTAGACCCCAAAATTTCCAAGCGTTTGGCCAAAATAGAAACAACCCTAACAACAATTTTAGACCAAATAATTTTCGACCACCATTCAATCATTTTCAAAACAGAACTCCTTTCCAAAATAATTACAACACAGATAGGAACTATAACCAAAACAACTCTAGAACACAGCCTATGGACATAGATCCAAGTAGTAGTCAATTGAGACGTAACCCAACACCGGTTAACAGACAAGTTAATTACAACAGAGGAAATCACTCTAACAATCCTGCGGGATATAATGAAAATAATAGTAGTAATACTGAAAGGAATTTAGAAACAAATAACGAAACTCACGAGAATCAAAATTTTCAGTTACAAGCCTCGGAAATAAATCCGGACTTCCCTATCTCAGAATAGGGAAAAACGGCAAAATTATACGTATGCTCATAGATACTGGAGCAACAAATAGTATCATTAATAAAATAGACGTTCCACCCCAATACATACAAACTAGAAAGCAACCGTTAAAAATTAACACAGTAGGAAACCCTGTCGTAGTGACAGAAGAAGCATTATTTCCCAAAGAAAAATTCGCCTATAAAGTAAAAGAAAACTGTCTTTTCCATATATTGAATTTTAGTCCAAATTACAATGGGATAATCGGTAATAATATTCTATTACCTAATAATAGTAAATTAGATTATGCAACCAAGACATTAACACTGAATGACATAAAAATTCCAATATTTTTTGATTTAATTGACGAACAAGACTACATGATGGAAGTTCATCACTTAAGCGGCTTAACGCCAAATGACACTATCTTCGACGAGTTTGAACAAAAAAATACTGAACACATGAATATTGAAGAAAAAAGAATTCTCTCTAAAACCCTAAAAGAATATCAAGATGTATTCTTTCATAAAGGTGACGACCTAACATTTACATCACACGTCAAACACAAACTTACTGTCTCAGACAATTCCCCAATTTTCACCCGGATATACCGCTATCCCGAGGTACATAAAAATGAAGTCAATAATCAGATCCAAGATCTTTTGGATCAAGGGATAATCAAACACTCGAGTTCACCATATAATGCTCCGATATGGGTCGTACCCAAGAAAATGGACAAGATGGGAAATAAAGAGTGGCGTATAGTTATTGACTATCGCAAATTGAACAAGGTTACCAAAGAGGATAAATTTCCAATTCCTCTAATTGAAGATATACTCGACAAGATGGGTCGAGCCAATTATTTTTCTACTTTGGATTTAACAAAAGGTTTTTACCAAATTGAAATAGATCCACAAGATCGTGAGAAGACAGCCTTCTCCACACTTTCAGGACATTATGAATGGATCAGAATGCCATTTGGTCTCAAGAATGCTCCTGCTACATTTCAACGCATGATGAACGAAGTCCTAAGTGACTACATTGGTAAAATATGCTATGTTTACCTTGACGATATCATCATCTTTTCTTCATCACTACAAGAACATATTCAACATTTGAAACTAATCTTCAAGAGACTTCGACAAGTCAATCTTAAAGTTTCTTTGAATAAATGTGATTTTCTAAAGAAAGAATCCGAATTTCTCGGACATATAATTACACCAGAAGGTATCAAACCCAATCCGTCAAAAATTCAAACAATAAAAGATTTTCAAATTCCCACCTCCATAAAAGAAATACAATCCTTCCTAGGTTTAACTGGATATTATAGAAAATTCATCCAGGATTATGCTAAAATAATCAAACCTATGACGTTATACCTAAAAAAGGATTCAAAAATAGATATAAAGAACGAACAATATGCTGACGCGTTCAACAAACTAAAAGTAGCAATGACAGATATGTTAATTAACAAACACCCAGACTTTAGTAAAGAATTTATATTAACAACCGATGCAAGCAATTTTGCAATAGGTGCAGTATTGTCCCAATCTCACGGACCACTTTCATTTGCATCCAGGACACTTAATAAACACGAGTGCAACTACAGCACTATAGAGAAAGAACTCCTAGCAATCGTTTGGGCAACCAAACAATTTCGTCATTACCTATATGGTAGACGTTTTAAAATTTTAACAGATCATAGGCCGCTAGTTTGGCTACATAATCTGAAAGAGCCTAATTCTAAACTACAACGTTGGAAAATAAAGCTCGAAGAATATGATTTTGATATTGAGTACCTGCAAGGCAAAGAAAATAAAGTTGCCGATGCTCTATCAAGAATCAAGATTTCACCTGAAATTAACGCTTTAGAAGAAGACTTAGCGAGTACACAACACAGTGTCGAATCAGATAGTACAGACCTAATTCCAATAACAGAAAAACCCCTTAACATGTTTAAACGTCAGATAATCATCAAAACAACTAATGAAGATTCTCAGGAAATATCCTTTCCGTATATAGGTAAAAGATTAATAACAATTACGAGAAAAAATTTTATGACCAAAGACTTTGATCTAATAATATCAGAATGTGATATAAATTGCACAAATGCAATATTCATAAATAACGACGATTTACCTTTGAACAAATATGCGAATGACGATGAATTATTTCTTAAATTTCAAACCCATTGGAAACAACACCATAATAAACAGAAATTATATAGAAGCATATCTAACCTAATAAATTTACATCCTCCAGAAACTGAGGAAACAATTAATAAAATCCATATAAAATTTAATCATATTGGTATTGAAAAAACATACCTTGAAGTCATTAGAAAATTTTACGCACCTAGTTTACGTGAAACTATTAATAAAGTATTGAACAATTGCGAAATGTGTAATTTCAAAATAGAAAGGAATCCAATAAAACTACCTTATGAAAAAACGCCCACGCCCTCAGGCCCTCATGAACACTACCATATGGACATTTGGCCCATACCAAGAAATGGTAGCTACCTAACATGTATTGACAAATTTTCAAAATTTATAGCCCTTGAACGTTTAGAAACAAAGAATCAAGCCGATGTGCTAACCGCTATAACTAAGATATTTATTTATCTAGGTAAACCAAAAATCTTAACGACCGACAATGATAAATGTTTTTTATCTTACACAGTTAAACAATATCTCAAAGACAACGAGATAGTAACTCACATTACTACGCCATATCGACACACAGGCTACTCAGATATAGAGCGTTTGCACTCCACTCTCAACGAGAACATAAGATTATTTGAAAAGCAAAAGCCAAGCTTAGTCGATAACGTGACACGAACAATAGAGGTTTACAACAATACGATCCACTTAACTACTAGAGAAAAACCGAGTGACATACATTTCGGACGCATAGACAATAAAACAATATTTAATAGAATCGAAAGCACAAGCTAGAGTTTTAGCTAGAGTGAATAAAGATAGAAAAGATACCGATATAAATCCTAATTTTACCAAAATTTATAATCCTACATATTTCGATAAATTAAAAACAAAGCATAGGAAAGTAAAAGTGATTGAAATCGATAAAAATAAAATAACTATTAAACCAAACAGAGACTTACAAAAATTACACAAAGACCAGTTTCGAAAGAAAAAGAAAAAATTTAGAAATGATAAAATTAAAATTGGCATCGATACTAGTTCTATGGCAGTTAACACTGGCCTATAGCCAAGAAATACAAATAACTAATTACAACCACGGTAACGGTTTTACCATTATACAACTACAACAGATACAAATAATAGAAAACTATACTAAAATACTTCATATTATAAATTTAACTAAGTACGAAACAAATTTAGAAATACTAGAAGAACATATACAACTTTTACCTGAACCAAACATTGAAATTATTAATTTAATGAAACATACAAGAAAAGAATTTGAAACTATAATACCACATAACAGACAGAAAAGAGGACTTATTAATATTTTAGGTACAGGCATGAAATTTTTATCCGGAACTATGGACGACGATGATAGGCAAGAAATAGAAGAAAGGCTAAAATTAATAGAAACAAATACACATAATGTAATAGAAAACTCAAATTTACAAATACAGATAAACAATCATTTTAATGAACAAATTGCGTTAGTAACTAACATGTTTAATAACAAAACTAAGAAACTTACCGAACATATAGAAAAATCTATTCGCATTCAACACGATTTAGAAAGGGATCTTAACAAATTGAAATTAGAAATAGAAATTAAAGACAATATAAAATATTTGATAAATGACATCGACAAAATTAAAGACATAATTTTAGCATCGAGACTAGGAATCCTAAGCAAAGACATATTTTCAGAAACAGAAATTGATAAAAATAATATTACAATTGAAAAACTTTCAGAAATCAAATTAGAACTTGCTTTGTATAAAAACTCTATTATTTTTATAATTGAATTGCCAAACTTTACAAACGAATTATACAAACAAATACATATTCAACCCATACCAAACTTAGAAGATAGTCAGCAATTAGAGATAACTAATAAAATATATTTGACTAAAGATCAAGCAATTTACAATAATACAAATATTAAAAAATATTTATCAAAAATAAATGATAACTGCTTACAGAATCTATTTAAAAAACAAATGAATTGTAAACTAATAAAAAATGTAAACCAAGAAATATTAGAAATAGGAAATAATAATCTTGTGTTAATTAATGTAAAATTACAAGAAATAAATCAAAATTGTAATAATCAAAACATTACTGTTAAAGGTAACTACCTAATTAAGTTCGAAAATTGTAAAATTGAAATAAATAATAAAATGTACGAAAGAAAAAATTATAAACACGAACCTTTAATACCAAATGTAATTGAGAATATTAATTATACCAAATCAAAAGATATAACTTTTCAAGAATTACATTACCAAAATATACAAAACTTAAAAGAAATTGAAGAACTGAAATACAAGCACAAACATACTAGTTTAACTATGTACATGATAATTTTAATCATTATACTTGTCATAATCCTTTATACATATTTAAAATGTAAAAATAAGAAGATAATAAACAATGTAAATCTTCCAAAGGTCACTTTCCGACCATTAGAAGACTCTAAAGGGGGAGGTGTTATATCGGAACCCACTTGTGCGCATCTAGATTTCCAATTCAATAAGTAAACATTTTGCCATACTTTCAATGTACACAAAAAGATGCTATGAGAAAGAATAATTGTAGTCAGCACTTTTTGTCCTAATCAATGTTTATGTTTTAAAGATCCATCGCTTCAATGTTTATAAAATATGAGCAGGAAATGTGACTCAGCACTTTTTGCCTTTAGCAACTGGTGCGAGAATATCCGCAGTAAAAATGCTGCGTTAGCAATTAGGCAATATAAAAGGGGATCGATGTATCTCAAGTTGTTAAGTCTTAAGTCTACCATACCAACAGTCACTTCGTATAGCGGAAGATTTCCCCCCACCAAGGGTAAGGGATCTGAAGCTTTGACTTCAATAAAAAGTTATTAAAATTAAATAAAGTCTTTTATTTGATGTCGCTCTCTGACGAGAGCGCAAATATATTTTTTTATTAACTTAAAACACTTAAACAAAATTTATATGGTTTTTCATCGACAGTTTTTCTTTACGGTTGAAGAATATGAAAGATTGGGTGGTCTAGAAGTGAATAAGGATACAATCAAGTTCATGCCGACGGGGGAGTTTCTGATTTGCTTAAAATGTCTTCGAAAGCCTTTTAAAGTATTGTTTCGCTGAAATCGCACCTATTAGTACTTAGTAGTTTTTACTTTAACGAACCATTGTGAAATTTTCTTCGTATTTCCAATTACAGCTTTAAATTATAACATACTTAAATTCAAAATGGGGCACTTCCGACATGTGTCAGAACTGCCCCATATGCTTTTGTCGAAAGTTTATGTGTTTAAAAAAAAAACAATTATTTTTCATAATAATTATAAAATTCAATTAAATGTTATCTTCTTCTATCTTAATGACGGATTAATGGGATCACAACCCTTCCACTCAACTGCATCTCTACTGGTCTGCCTGTAAGGGTCACCGGTTCGACCTCCGAAATTAACGTCATTCATCGCGATTTTGAATCACTTCATCGCTGAGGCCAATCAAATGCTGGCGTTGCTGCATTTATGTGATCCAGGAGTTTTTAGGCCTGCCTAGCTTTCGCGTTTGTATTGCAACGTTGATTAATATTGTATTTTCGACGGGGTTCGTTGTGTCTCTCCTTTGAACATGGCAGTACCAACTGAGCCGATCGCGGTCCATTTTTTTTGATTAAATTGAATTAAAAGTTATAAATAACTTATATAGATTATAAACACGATGGTTAGACACTGACAAGAAAACAATTCCAATAAGAAACCGGTAAACAACGCTCACATCGTAAGAATGCGAAATTTCATAAATCAAAGAAAAGATGAAAACCCGATCTCAACACCACTCAGCTGTGGGAGTTCGTGTAAAATTTACAAAAAGATATCGGCATGATTTGTTATCGAAGACTTTATTTAAAAACCATCCGCCGTTCTGTAATCCCACGCAACCCTACTGCAGTTAGGCTTATAAAATATTTCATTGTAAATATGAATTAATAAATACATATATTTTGTATAAACAAAAATATTAATTAATAAACAAAACAATAAAATAAAAGAATATTTAAGATAAACAAACATTTTTTTTTTATAAATATTATAACTTATTTCAAATAGGTTTTTTTTTTCTTTTTTGTTTGTTGATCCAAGTCCCAGAGCACTCAGACTCGGTAACGTTCCATTGTACTACCAGGCAGAAATCCTCCTTTTGGTGTAGAGGCATGTGATTGGGTGGCGTATGTTGTTGTTCCCCATGGGGATTGAACCTGCACCGCACGGGTCACAAGCCAACACACTAACCTCTACACCGTCGCCACCCATTTCAATAGGTAATTGAATATTTTGTTCGAACTGAAATTAATAACATTTTAATTACATTAAAAAGTGCAATTGTTGGCACCCAGTGCAAATAATTAAACAATCGTTTTTTCGGACCCAATTATTTTCACCCAAAAAAAAATGTTTACTACCAAAATACAGTCAAAACCGGTTATAATGACTTTCAAGGGACTGACGAATTTGGTCGTTCTAAGCGATAGGTCGCTATAACCGATATCAAGCTATACTGCTTACTTTTTTGCCTAATTTTTCTTTGATTTTGAGCCATAAAATAATAAGAATACACATTTACAAACATACGTTTACTGTTTATTAAAAAAAGTGGAAATATCTAATTGCTTAGTGCAGATTTTTTTTTTTTTTGACTTATTTTCCGATAAGAAGGTGCAATTTTTCGCCTCACAAAATTAAATTAAACTTCCACAACCACTTGTCACACTGAAAAATTTGCACTTGATAAAACTTCCCCAACGTAGAAAAAACGCAATAAACGCAAAAGCAACAAAATAACGTCTACAAACGGTAACTGTAACATATCCCAGATTCTACGAACTTAGATACATCGCATCTACAGACAATCAGTTTACCGTTGTAGAAAAAAAAATCAGTGCTCCAACAGCTGCGTCGATAAGTCGTTATAACCGATATTGAATTTAAAAAAAGGGTAAAATCGGTCGTTGTAAGCGATATGTCGTTATAAGCGATGTCGTTATAAGCGATTGTCGTTCAATGAAATTACAATGGCGCTGATTCGGGGCCTAAGAATTTGGTCGTTGTAACCGATTCGTCGTTATAACCGATGTCGTTATAAGCGATTTTGACTGTAAGTTTAAAAACTTTTTATTTTAAGCAGTATTATTAGAAATAAAATAAATTTTGAATAAAAAAAGGTGGAAGTAGTGAGAAACGCATAACAGTCAAAGTTTTCGCATTTGTTTTGTCTACCGTGTTTTCACTTTCACTTACAAAACTAAAGAAACAGAAATGAGAATAATAAGTGTAAGTCTAAGATAAAGAAAACTTAACTTGTTTGAATTACAATTTGGGGTGCCACCGTAATGCAGTGTCCGAAACTCCTCATGGTAAGTATTTATAGAAAAAAAAAATGGTAAATAGTTATGCAAATTACGGAAAAAATATGGCCCTTTTTTTGCAATACTTTTGAAGAAAGATATCATGAATCTCTACCAACGATGATGCACATTCTTAAGTTTTCTTCCAATTCTATTAATACCTTATTCTAAGGGTATACTAATTTTGACTCATAGTTTGTAACATAGCTTAATATTGCCCGCCAAGCCCTAAAAGTTACAATATTCGTGATCAGCATCGGATAGTAATGTCGATCTAGCAATTTCAATGGTGTTAAGGTGCCCAAAATGCTCGGAAGCTAACATTTTGAAAATCCGCCCACTGACACGCCCACGATATAAAAAAAAAGTTATCAAAAAAATCAAATTTTAAGCTGGAAAGCTAACATTTTTAATATATTGTCCTTAGGGAACCAAAATGCTCGTGTGCTAAGGTCCTTAAATTCGCCCATTGACACGCTCACAATTTAAAAAAAATATTTTTCTTAAAGAAATCTTTGTAAATGAATCTCCTATTCGTCGCAAAGTATGTTGATGAAATCGTTTGAACAATTCCTTTATAATATGAAGTCTTCTGCCATTTTTTAAGGGGCGATATTTTTTACAAAACCCTTTGTTGTTTCGATAAAATACTTTAAATGTTGTATGTAGATCGTTCTTACCAATTCACCCATACGTTGGTTTTTCCACGCCCACTTTATGAAGGATAGGAACAGGAATAGGAATAGGGTATCCAACAATTCGCCCAAGCGGTCTGTAGCCTTTCCCTATGCTTCTTTGAATTGCTTCAGTATAGCGCCCGTGTCCAAAATCCCATTAAATGCTGTCGTTAGTTTTTTCAGGAGACTCTCTGTTCCGTATTTAAAAAAACTCCATCGGAAATCTATCTGAGCCTGGCGCCTTGCCATCTTTTTGTTTGGATATAACTCCCTGTAGTACCTCCTTTATCTATTCTCGTAAAAAGTTGTTCGTTATTATAAGCTGGAACAGCGTAATAAAATTAATAGGTCGTAGTCAGCGGGTTCAGCAATATTTTGGAAAATTTCAGCAAAGCGTTAGCACTAAGATTGACACTGATTTTAGGCTCTGCCCCATTCAGATGTCTTACCGCCTTCCAAAATTCTTCGGATCCTTACAATACGTTAGCTACATTGCTCCTGTTCCTAAAGATGTGAGTGATACATACGAGTATTTGATGAAAACAAAACAAAAATACAAATTCACATTTAATAACTTTTTCACAAAAAAGTAAACCCAAAACTGTTGCTTGTAACAACAAATCAAAATAAACCAATGTATTAAGATAACATTTTTTTCGGGTTCTATGGTAATGTGTTTTGTAATGCAAATAAAAACAAGTTTATTACAGCCTTGGACCCTACCTAATACCTATCGTTAATTTCTTTTCAACTTCCTCAGGGGTATTTTTTATTTAAAAAACAAAAATACACATTAACAGAGTGTGTCACAATTTGGAAGAAATTATTGCTTAACAGAACAGGCACTAAAATGAATGTATATTTTAGCCTTATATATCTGTTACATTTGATTATCTAGTTGAGGACAATAAAAGCTCTCTTCGACGTAGAGGGAAGGTATTAATTCAGTCAATTAAATCTGGTCTCAATTAGAGTTTCACCCCTATGAAAGCAGATTCACTACAAATTATACTCCTCGTGTGCACTGTGGGTTTTTGTTTTCGCAGGAATATCGCACAGAAGATAAAAGCACCCCATAAAAAACAGTGTTTGGTTTGAACTCATTCATTTCAGATGAATCCTTTTGCCTGGTTATTTCCACAGCTTAAGACAAGAGCCTGTGACAAAATATCATTGGAAAACACGTTTGAAATTTGAGCTTATTCTCGCACAAATTCAACTCCATTATCATCCCTTCTAAGCCATTTAAAAAAACAAACAAAGAAAAAATCCTCGTTTCAAATGCAAAACGGAAAAAAGGAATTTTCTTCTTTAGAAACAAAATCCTTTCAAGAAGAAGACACGCTCGGTAAATGGAACGAATAAGACAACATCATTCCCATCTGCCGCAACAGTACTTTAGGTTGGTATTAATTTACAAGGGGCGCGCGATCTGCCTGTCTTTCTCCAGCAAATCATTCGGGATAATCCCCCTAAGAGATGAACAAAAAATCAGGCATTGAGAACCTAATCCCTGACACCCTAGCTAGTTGAAAATAATACCATACCGACGAAATACTCGTTCTTACCAATCTTAAATCCAAAAATGTGAGCAGATCGAAGCTCTGTCGACCATAAGCTCATCGAAAAATCGATTATAAGAAATGGGTTCAAACGGAATATACTACATACATAGATACGATACGATAATTGTGAATTTTCTTTCGAGATGATATCAAACAAAAAACGTCATCGCATTATGTCCAAACACTAAGCCAGTAATCAGCAAATCGTTCCGCGGGCAAACCCGCAAAGTGAAGACGATGAAAACTAACAAAATGATAGTCCATTTTATAGAGCCATTGGGGGTTATAAATAGATAGAGCGATGCCAGAGAATAAGGATTCGCATCCTTGATTAATGCCAGGCACTTATAGCAACTTGCAGACGTAATTAAAATGTTGAAACATCCACCAACCATCATCATAACCATCACCATCCAACGGAACCAATGAAACTAACAAAACAAAAAGAAAACCGAGGACACTAAATGGGTAAGATAGTCCTTCATCCTTTACCAGAGTTCCATTTTTTCCCTCTCTCTCTCGCACATAAAGTGAATCATCGAGTGCAACAAATTATGAACTTGCGAATGAACGAGATTCGCTATGCTGAGTGGTATGTTCAATGTTCATACGTGCGTCAATTCGGAACAAGGTCTGTATGTGCTCTTTGAGCAGCGACGCCATCCTAGTCTTCATCCTCATCACAGACAGAGCATATGCAAAGATAGATGCTTGTTTTAGCGGATGACAGTTGGTGGTGGCGGTCGTAATAAGCACTGTCAGCATTGTTGATAGTGAGATAATGGATGCTGTTAAACAAAATTTCCTCTATCCCTTCTGTTCACGAGCTTTTTCTTTCATTTTGATGGTAGTGTGAGTACTGTCTATTTGCTCGAGTGAATTGCTAAGTTTCGGGATTCTACAAAATCGTTTCTCTGTATTTTTGCAACTAAGAGATGTGTAGTTAGAGGCTTGTTTCGTCAATAAAACGATGTATAATGGAGACTTAGAGCACGCTTTCGGTGGGGCTATAGGTCGGGTCATAGCTTTTGGTTTTTTAATTAAGATTTAGGTTATAAGGACATGCTACATCTGGGTTAAAAGGACTTCGTTTTGATGCTCCACTTTCAATTGATCTGGTAAGACTTTATATCATTAAAGTGGCAACATTGTTGTTGGAAACTGTATTGACTGCTTTCAAATTCAAATAAAGGTCGAACGAATATTAAGTTATCAGACAAAACTCTTTTATCTAAAATTAGCCATATTTGCCGCAGTACTCCTTGCTCCCCCATAAGCGTTGACTATTAATCTTAATCAGTTCTTCGCTGACGCTTACCTTTGCCATAAATGAGTTATTCAGTCCTTTTCACCTATCTGCGCTCGAAACAACATTTGTTATCATTGTGTCTTCAAATATTTCTATCTTCATTATTCACATCTAACAAAGTCAATACAAACGGCAATCCTTTGTCACCAACAACACCATCATCATTAAAAGTCCTAGCACCTCTTAATATCGAAACAAAGCATTTGAATAAATAAATAATTCTTTCATCATAAATAAAATATCATCTGAGTGGCTTTGTTGCGGTATTAAATAAGCTTATCTCCTAATCCTGAAACGATGAAAAATACGCAGCTCATCTATCTCACGTGTATCGTTGAGTCGCACCTCAGTGTCATGTTTTACTTTATGACAGTTGTTGAGAACTCGTCCCCCACCATCATCTTGAGTGTAATAAAACATTTTGCTCGCATTTATAAAGTGTTTTCGCTTTGTTGGACTATTTCAGGGCCAGATATGGGACCAAGGGCCTTCCTATAAATGCTTCTTTCAAATTATTGAGTAGTACATTCACTTGACGACCTATGAGATACACGAATCCGTTTGCATTTATCGCGGTAGCAGGCCAAAACATCCCATTATGATGATAATAAATTCCGTATCCTATTGGGTGTGAATTGAAATTGTGTTAGTCCCTATGGATTTATGGCCAATAAATGAAGAAAAAGGTGGCACTGCCAGTGATATTAAGTATCTATTAATAATTTGAATGCGCTTCCCTCGACGACACGATGAATACTTGCGTAGTTGTCGTGTTGCCTTTAGTTGTGGTCCCCGCTACCGCTGCCGCAAATCGGGATCATGTTTAACCAGGCAATAGGCAGGAGCTATACGTACCGTGGGAGTGACGACGATTTATGAGATATCTTCACCTATTTTATGCCCAATTTGCACGATCTATGAGTGTATAGCACCTCGTAGATATGCGTTGGAAGTAAAATGTATCTGTTGTGGGTCAAGAGCAAAGGATACGGCAGTATCTGTGTCATGAAATATATGAGAATAGGCCTGTAAGTTGACAGATGTTGGCAATCAATTATCTATTTTGTTAAAATATTTACCGTTTAAATGAAATAGCTTTGGGAAGGGGCAAACTATTGCTGGATCTAAAAATGTTTCTGGTTTCGGAAATACGTAGTATGTTTAAACGACTCCACTTTATGAACGTCGTTTGTGTATGTTTGTATGTTCTATTAATAGTTTGCTGTGTTACTGTTGAATTTAAGTGATATTATGGTAAAGGATTGTGTAATGTGTGGGGCATTATAGTGCAAGCAAACACTCATGTACCTAAGCACCTACCCAACCCTGTATCAGCAGATAGTAATTAAGAAATGATGAACATATTTTAATTTGTTTCTGTTTACGGCCAGTGAGTGTTTGCATACATATTTGTAATGGGATGCTTCTCAATGAGTTCAGTGTGTCCTGATGTGTTAGGGAAGGACGGTTGTTCAAATTTGACAGGATTTGGTAGATTTGGCTGAATTATTGTGATCCGGGTTTCTGAAAGTCCTTTTTATTTTGTGTTTTCTATACAGAAATGGGAAATTAAAGAGTATAGTTGCGTTTTAAAGGAATTACTTGTAATAAACGACAGCTCGGTTAGATGAACTGATATGGTAACTCTGGGTACAAAGTCACAGATCAGGGTAAAAAATGTGCTGTTCAAAAGATACCGGAAATTTGTATAGCAACGAAACAAAAGTGCGCAGAGCAAGCCACCTGGAAAAATGTTCTCACACAGCTCGGTATGCCTTCTGAACACAATGGAAAATATCCCCAAATGAATTATAAAGGAAGCACAAGTAGAAATAGCATTGTCATAGATACATTTAATTTGGATTTTCTCAAGCTGGCACCTTACCGTCAATGTTATAAAAGCAGCATGCGATACAGCACCTGGAGCAATTGAAGAAGAAAGATACCGCACAGAAATTATATTCTGCAGTGGTGACGTTGGATGTCAACACAATGAATCGTAATCTTTTCATGTTCTTTATACACTTCAGGTTCTAGTTCCAGATCGAAATCTTACTCCAACTCTGATTCTGGTCTTTGAGGTGGCTTACTGCTTGTTGAATCAATTGATTTTTTGGAGCGCTAATTTTTATTAATTGAAACTTAAGTACCTAACACGTCGTCTTCTCGGGACATAATTTCAATCAAGACTCAAGTCATGACATATAGTCTTCTGTAGACCGCACTTTAGTTGACTAAACATAAGTCTGGACATTTCAGTCAGACTTTATTTCCTTACATATTTGTGAGATTAAATGTGACATTTGAGGCTTGACAGCAACTTTTGAAGATCAAATTCATTTGTTGCGATTGTTCTGGTGAGGATTGACAATTTTAACATGGAAGTGAGCCTATAGCGACACTTTTAACATCTTATAGTTGTCCCGAAAGTGTACATGCAAATTCGTGGGTTAACAAGACTGGAGATAACCGGTGTCGTAAAAGTTCTATCAAACAATAATGGTGCCGTGAAATAAATCCAAATTTTCGCGTTTAGCCCTATTTCACTTTGTGAAAGTTTGCTTACAAATTAGTCACATAGCACCTAATTTAACATTGCACCTGCTCCAAATGAAACAGTGACCCCCAGCAGGGGGTTGGAGGGGGCGGCATGCCCCCACCCCATACGCATTGCTCTGTTTATGGGATCTACTTCTGATATTCGTGGCGTCGCAGAATTGCGAAATCACAAGTAGACAAATGACTATTGGTAGTTAAAAGTAATAAATTTGCGCGCTTTTCATTCTTAAAATTGTTTTTTTAAAGTGAAATATATTGTGCGGAGTGTGCATTATGGGAAATTCTAGTAATTCTATTTTTAGTTTTAAGTTTTGTATAGGTTTTCTAAAAGTAAGTACAGTGTACTCTCTCCTAAAGGACACCCCTCATAAGCGGACACCTCTCATAACCGGACAAATTTCAAAGAACGGAATAATCTATACAATTTTTAATGTAAAAAATTCTCTCATAAACGGACTCTTTTATAACCGGACGCGGACACCAGTTTTCATAGCCGCAATAGAATTTCACTCTCTCTTAAACGGACAAAACGCATTTGGCACACTTCATTGTCTTTTATTTTGTTTGCTTTTTTTCCTTTTCTTTGCGCTTTGCCCTTGATACCCAGGAAAAAATTAAAAAAAAAACGGTAAAGAATGTAAACATAATAGGCTGCGGCGCCGGCGGCCGTCTGTCGACTATCCGACTGAAATTCTCGTGGCGCAATACGAAGGTTTGTGTGGAAGTGTATGCATAATTTGAAGCATAAATAGGTACATAGTTTCAAGTAATGCAAAAATGAATTTTTAAAGGCTTTGTTCTTGTTTATGTTTTGTTATTATCCTTTTTATTACCTACAGTTAATGTTTATCAAAAAAATGCATTCCATTTTAAAATAAAATGTTATAGGTACCATAAATGCATATGTCTTGTTTCTTTTTTCAAGGTTGTCAATGAAATACCTATTTTTTCTCATAACCGGACACCTCTAATAAGCGGACAAATTTCTTGGTACCGTCAGTGTCCGCTTATGAGAGAGTTCACTGTAATCTCTTTTATGTTCCTGATACAAAACATCTGTAAGTAAACAGAACAAATTTTCGTTGTCGGTTTTCGCAGTCGATTTTTTATTGTGGGTCTTTTCTAAATCAAGTTGCACTAAAAAATATAAATGAAAACTTGCCGTCACAAACTTATAACTGATTTAAAAAATACCTGTGCACTAGGTAAGCTGTTCTAAGTTTCAAGGAGCAGGATTTTGTTTTTTTGAGCATATGGTAATATAATATTAAAAAAACGCGCGATTTTGCTTACCTGATGCAACTTACTAATAATAATGACCTTATGACGCTTTCGCAAAGTGACATTTTAACTTTACCCAATTTGAAGCATGAAATAAAATATTGATGTCTGGAATCACATCATTACTAAGACTAAAAATCATAAGTTTGGTTTTGTTGCTAAGAAATAGCTTTTGTTGAGCAATCCATATTCTTAAATTTTGCAGCCAATTGATATTCAAACACGGGACACTCTTCAAAGTTTGCGTGATATAGGCAACATGTATTTAAGGTAAGCAAGTTTCTAAATTACATCAAAGTTACAGCATGCTTTCAAAGGCGACATTCGGTGCAATGCGTTCATGACACTGTTACCATATTATTCATTTCAGCTTAAATCACAGTGCTAAATGTTAGGTGATAGTAATTGGCTGTTTCGTTGGGCGAATATAAACAAATATAAACTCAATCCATAGTTTGGAAGCCAAAGTAACCTGACTACTCGTTTTTTTCTTCATCTCAGTGCAATTTATTAGATACGCCACAGATCAGCAAATTTTTCTGCATTATATTATTTATTCGTAAAATATCTATAATACGCGTCCCCTTAGCAGCTAAATGAATTCTACGTCACAATAACAGAACAAAATTTGAAACAGTAATCAAATTAAAGCTAAAAGCTCCGCCATTAACGCGGCGGTCGTAAGACTGACGCCATACTCGCATTTTTGCTCAGCATTTTCCGACTATTTGTGGTCGTGCAAAATTCAGCAAAATCGCACAAAAACAAGAGCATTAGCCCAGAACGAACGAAGTAGTGGAAAATTCATCAATAAATCATTGCATCATACAGAAGGAGTGTATGTATGTATCTGTCGGACTATAGATACGAACCTCCAACTATAGTCATTCCATTGCAGTCTGCTGATCTCATCCCAAGCCCACTCCGACAGAAACAGCTCGCTTTGTCTCTAGGATATCCTCCATGCTCCATCCAAACCAAGTGGCGGATATAAATTTGTCAAATAATTTTCATGTATGACATTTGAATCGCAGTCGCATTCAGATTCGCATCGTATTCGAATTCACTTATCTCACCATCTTTTGTCTCGGAAAGGGTAAATGGGAATTCCACCCACATATGTGGCAGTGGTGAATTTATTATAATTTGCTCAATTTATTCTTTCGTTTTGTTTAGTGAAATTCCTCCCCAATAAAAGAGAGCAAGTAGGGATGGTGCTGTCGAGGTTGAGAAACCTGATTTATGTAGACTTTGTTGTTTTCCTTTGGAAAATATAATATTAGGTGCTGACTGTATACAAACATTTATATATTTTTCATCAAAAATTGCAAGGATTTTTCTTCCACTCACTCGCACCCCCGCCGCCGCTCACTCATTTACTCGCTTTCACTAATCAAAACGTGCAGACGAGAATTGAAGGACGTTTCAGTTTGTTTGTTTGCTGGTCTGATTCGGTTTAAGGTCCTCTCGTATATTCATTGTCTGTACGTCTGCCATGGCAAAATGAATGAAAAACAAATTTACGAAAACAAATTGCCGCACATAAAATCGAATTGTTGATGAATATGTTTGCTTCAGGTTGCCCATTAGGCTGCTCTAGATGCGAGCGACGTATAATGTTTGTCTAAATCATCTCACTATATGGACATCATTTTGGTTGATTGTGCTGAATGTTTGAATGTTGTTGCTACGGATGATGTTCGAAGAAGGTGTAGTCCCAGAGGTGAGGAGCGGAAACACTAAATCATCAGCAAACTATTTGTCATTTGTGCCGCACGATTCTTGCTTCGGTGGGTATGAGGAATTGCTGTGAATGAAAATTAGAGGGAATATGCGAACAAATTCATCGTCGGCATGGCCCCATTGTCACCCTTATGGGGTGGTCTTTGTACGCTTGACTATGAATTTTGTTCAAAATTCACATAATAAGAGTCAAATTTTGAGAATAAGCAACATTTTTTTTTGCGTGTAGCTATGTGAAAATCGTTAAAAGACATCGCTTGCGAGCTTTGCGATAGTGTGGGACTTGAATCATCCACTAAAAACACCCAGGGAAGGCATGATGTTACCATCCTTCCAGTAATCACACCTAGTCTAAAGACTAATCAGCAATTTTGTTTTAACATTTGCTTATGTACTTATGTACTGTTTTTAGGAACTAACTTTGGCTTGTTACCTTTTTTTCTTAATTCATTATCAATTTGTTCGTGTGATTATGTTGTAACACATATATTTCTTTCCTAATAACCTAGTTAACTAGTTCAAAAGGTTTAACTCTATGTAATCTTCTAACTAAATTGTTGTTATTAAGTAGTTGAACTACTTCTAAATTAGCATGGTTGCGAAGCCTAACTTCATGTCTTCTTGCGACCTTCCGAACCTCGTCCTCTACCATTTCAATTTTTAGTTCCCTATGTAGATCAGCATTACGTATGTACCACGGCGCATTAACAATATTGCGTAATACTTTGTTTTGAAAGCATTGTATGCTTTGAAGATTTGTCTTTCTTGTGCACCCCCATAACTGGAGGCCATATGTCCAAATTGGTTTTAATATTTGCTTGTAGAGAAGCAGTTTGTTGTAGATTGAGAGGCATGAATTCCTCCCTATGAGCCAATACATTTTATTGTACTCGTATCGTATATTTAGTTCATTTAGTTCAGGTGAAATATAGATGAAATGATGAAATGATAATAAGCAAAATAATCAATTTCAATAACACTTTTTAAAAATCAATGAATATGTTAATATGCATATCTAAGTGTTTGGAAATGTATACTTACTTAGGTGGCGCTACAGTCCGGGGTGGACCTGGGCCTCAACCAATACGCCTCTCCAGTTAGCACGATCTTTGGCTAACTGCCTCCAGTTGCGCACTCCAAGTTGGTTGAGGTCCCCTTCCACTTGCGCGCGCCACCTAAGGCGAGGTCTTCCTCTACTGCGTTGTCCCTCCGGGTTGGAATCGAAGAGTCTTCGGGCCGGAGCGTTGGTGTCCATTCGCTCTACATGTCCTAGCCATCTTATTCGTACTTTTTTGAACAGGTCGATGTCGCTGTACAGCTCGTAGTGTTCGGTGTTAAATCTCCTCCTCCAAAGCCCGTCAACGAAAACGGGAACAGAAAATCACTCGAAGAATTTTGCGTTCGAAACGACCAAGGAGATCTTCATCCGGTTTTGCTAATGTCCACGCTTCTACGCCGTAGAGCAGGACTGGGATGATGAGGGTCTTATACAAAGTCTCCTTAGTATTTCTTGACAAGGCCTTACTAGTCCATTGCCTTCTTAGGCAAAAGAAACAGCGGTTGGCAAGTGTAATTCTTCGTTTGATTTCTGATGTGATGTTGTTTTCAGAATTTATAGCGGAGCCAAGCTACACAAAGTCGGTGCAGGGAAATAACTTCACGGGCAATATCTTCACATGGGCAATAACTTCACCCCGAGTGGGCAATAACTTCACTTTTTTTGTGAAGTTATTGCCCACAATAGGTGAGCAATAACTTCACTTTTTCGTGGGAAATAAATTCTCTTAACATTTTATGATAAATCAAGAACCGTACCTCGCACCTACTCCACATCAAACAGTGACCCCAAGCAAGGGGGCAACATGCCCCCCATAGATATTGATCTGTTTATGGAATCTACTTGCGATTTCGCAACTAATCCCATAAACAGTGCAATGCATATGGGGGGGGGCATGCTGCCCCCCTGCAACCCCCGTGCTTGGGGTCACTGTTTGATTTGGAGTGGGTGCAAGGGTTTTTAGTTATAATAGACAAATTCTCAAATTATAGGAGGGAAATAACTTCACAAAATTTACGGTGAAGTTATTGCTCACCATCATGTTGCGGAATATTTTCCCGCAACAAGTTTCACCTTCTTTTCTTCAGTTCCCTCCCCGTACCCTTCTTCTATTGGGTGGCATCTGCGAGGTCATAGGAAAGTGGAGGGCAACCAAGGTCCCATCAGCCTTTGGGCCACTTTCCCCGAACCTCGAAGGTACCACCCCCACAGGTACCCAACCCCGACGTACGAACCAGCAACCAGAGTTGAAAGAGAAGAGGCCTTAAGAGGAAGCAGAAATGGGTAAAGAAGGACGAAAACCCCAACGATACGGCACAATGTCAGCCGTTAAAAAGTGCCCACGCAATATTAACGCACCAGCCATGCGAAATGGGCCCAACGTTGTCTGCACACCAGTACCCGTGCGAGACAAATGGCAATGCGGAAAAGTACACGGCCGTATCCTTGGTGCCCTCCAACGATACGGAGAGGCAGCAGATAAGTGTGGGTGGACGGCTTACACATTTACATCTGCGCAAGAACCACCACTGACACGGTGGGGTGTTTGGTTGGATTAGAGGGAAGAAGACGCTCTTCCTTTCTACTCCGTCGTAGGAGCACCGGAGGAGCAGCAGAGGAGTGCAGGCGGACGGCCACGATAAAGACACTCCCGTGGAAGACATCACAACACTAATACCGATGGCAAACACCGAATAGAAACACAGACACCAAAGAAGACTGGTCAACATTACACAAAAAAAAACAACGAACCAGTCAATAAAAGGGATAAATCCTGCGTAACGGCAAACACTGAAGAACACGAAGAAACACGAGACACAGAAGACTGGTTGACGCGATACACTAAAACAACAGACATCAATAAAAAGGAGAAATCCTGTCCAGCTAAATTATTGTAAGGAATGACCCGCGATTGGCAAGCCCTTACATCCTATCTGAACAGGATTCCACCAGACAAGATTAAAAACCGCGGTTTTCTAAAATTAAAGAATACTCACTTGACTTTGTTTTGGAGTCCAAGGGGATTTATTGATTCTACTCCTCGCGCTGGGAGGGTATAATTGCAACATTGTATTCGAATTTCTTCTCCTCCTGAGGTGGGTCATGTTTGTTGGGACCCAGTCACTTCTTTTTCATTTTATTTTTACCGATTTAAGGGGATTTTAACGGCGCGGAATTCGTATTATTGTTTTTATTTCGCACTTTGACAAAACTCATACGAGAAATGTCAAATAGAGATTAGATTGTGAATTGACGAGAATATTGTTCCAGGTCGGTCAAACAATCCAATAATCCGACTTTCCAGTGGTGGATCATTGGGGTAAGAGAGAATTGATTGAGTGACTGGAAGATAAGCGAGGGGGTAACGTGTGGACTCACGCACACCTTGGCGAAACCGCTCTGGTGCCGCTGAATGTGGTCTGCCGTTGGCTCGCTTGAGCGAATGAAGGTAGGGGAATATGGCGGACAACCACCAACACATAGGCGGACGTCCATTGAACGCCATTAGTGGGATTCCTCTACTAATGTTTAAACGCGTGTGTGTGAAATGAAAGTTGGCCGAACTGGAACAATGAAAGTTGTGGAAGATCACTTCTCGGTTGACCAGCTAATGAGTTAGTCAGGTTTGGACAGGAGTTCTTGTTTAAAGTGTGCGATAAAAACTAAAGACAAAAAAAAAATATTTAAAGTTAAAAAGTACAGAGAAAAGTAAAGAATAAAATTTGAAATTGAGACGATAGTTGCAGCAGAGGAATTATTTGGAGATCATAGCGAGGAACGTCAGGAGGAGGATAAATAGGAGGACAGTTGCATAGAAAAAAAGGACTAAGGAGTAGGACGTCGAAAGAAAGATAGATTAGATTTAGATTAGATTAGATTCGATTTATTGCTTTCTTCATTACTTTTACAAGTTTTATAAATATAAATCGTTTTAACATGGCTCTGCCGTCTGTTCGATTGACATTAGATTTACATCTTTTAAGCAAAATATTAAGCTTGATTCCAAAAAATTTAAATTTAGAGTAGAAAAAGAATTAAATAAATAATAGAAATATATATATATATAAAATAAAAAAAAGAAAAAAAAAACAAATATATTTATTAGAAGGCCTCATTCATAATTTGGTTGCGGTAAGACATTGCTGCTCTATAATAATTGTAGAGGTAGGTTACATTGCGCTCGCAATTAAGAAGTGCTAGTACTTCATCCTCAGTTTTAATGTCACTCCCCAAAAATATTCTTCTTTGCTGCTTCAGGATCGGGCATATACCAATAAAGTGGATAATATCCTCCCTCGCCGACAGATTGCATAAATTGCAGTAAATAGGCAAATCTTCGCGATGTGGCACATAATTTAGCCGTATGAGTTCTCCCCTCATTTTAAAAATTGACGTAATTAATTCCTGCGTATGCTCATTACGAAAATAGTTCCGTTCATATAGATTGTGCTTTAGCTGGCTATATGTTGCTCTATGAACTGATGATGTAGACATGTTAATACAGTCTTCCCTATGGTTTTCATCGATTTTGGATATCAGCTCCTACAAGGAATGTTTTAAGTTGCTGCCGCTTTCAATTAACTGGATATCGTGGCCGCAGTCGCTCGCTTGCTCCTTTAGTTTTCCATACCATAGGCTATTAGTCTCGATAGCATACCGTGCCGCCTTTTTTGGTAGTCTTTCTTCTGGCATGTCAAAAACTTTCGCTAGATAGTCCACATGCATCCTTAATGATTTCACAAACAGTGGTGACAATCCCGTTTCAATGGTGATCATGTAGTTCGGCGTATTCTTTGGCAAATGAAAGCATCTTTTTACATCTCGCGTTTCAACTGTTTCATATCGCTGATATCCCCAGGCTTGTGCTGCATACATCATAATGGATTCTGCAACCGCTTCGAAAACTTTATATTTGACACTATGTGCTAAAAGTTTGTTAGAGAAACATTTTTTCCATGTGGCATTAACCGCTCCTTTGGCCTTTACCAGCTTCTCTTGCAAGTGCGTTTCCATATTTAGCGAACTGGTTATTGTCACTCCGAGATATTTAAAAGATTTAACTATTTCGATGGGCTCTCGGTTGTAGTACATTCTCTCGTTTCTGGACATTATACCGCCACCTTGTTTAAAGATCAATATCTTCGACTTGATTAGATTCACGGACAAACCCCACATCTTGCAGTATTCTTGCAGTCGATTGATCATTAGTTGCAGGGATTCCTGTGAATAAGCAAACAGTACCACATCATCGGCAAACAGCAGCGCTTTGATTTTCGTCCTTGCGAACTCTATTCCACCTGGCAAAAACTCAATAATATCGTCAATGAACAATGCAAAAAGCAATGGGCTTAGAGTGCACCCCTGTCTTACGCCTTTAGTAGTTTCGAAAAACTCCGAGATTTCAACCCCATTCCATAAAGCTGCCTGTGTACCCTCATAGATGCTTTGTAGAACATTTCCAAACTTGGATGACATTCCGGCATTGTAGAGCTTGTAGAAGAGCATTCGTCGGTCCACCGTATCAAATGCTGCCTTGAAGTCAACAAAAAAGGTATACAATTTTCAATATAAATTTCCCGGCGATGCTTTGAAGCACAAAGATGTTATCTATCGTTTAATAACCGCTTCGGAATCCAG
This sequence comes from Portevinia maculata, assembly GCA_949715645.1. Classification (NCBI taxonomy): domain Eukaryota; kingdom Metazoa; phylum Arthropoda; class Insecta; order Diptera; family Syrphidae; genus Portevinia; species Portevinia maculata. The sequence goes on from OX454527.1 coordinate 32,665,010, forward strand.
CTTGGAATTCACTAAGCAACTTATTGCACTCAATCCATTGCGACAGACGGTTGTTCAAATTTGTTGTTAACACTTTATACGATGTGTTAAGGAAAGATATTCCTCGGTAATTTGCGGGATCCGATATATTTCCTTTTTTATATATGGGAAAAACTATAGCTTCCCTGAACTGCTTCGGTACAGCACCTGTGTCCAAAATTCTGTTTAATGCTGTCGTTAGTTTTTTGAGGAGGTTTTCTGTTCCGTATTTATAAAATTCTATCGGAATTCTATCTGATCCTGGTGCCTTGCCATTTTTGAGTTTTAACGAAACAAAGATAAGTAGAGTGATTTGATAAATAGTGAATATTAACGTAGTTCGTTTGTGAAGGCATTTGTAGTGCGAAAGCCTGGTAGGATTCTGCCACGAATTTCCCGGGAAAAGGTCGGGACACGCGACCCTTTCAACCATTTTTGGTATTCCAGGCGACGCCATAGCGGGTCACGCCGGTCACTTAACTTTCATTTGCCCTTCAGGCCATAATACCTTGTTTGACCTTTTTGTCATTGAGTTCACCTTCATTATTTTTTTTCTTTCTAACTAACGTTCAAGAAATAAAGTGGCCAAGCTCCAACGAAGCTTTATAACGTGGTTCAAAATCTTTGTGTTTTCTCTTCTTTTTTTGTATTTTCTATTTTTCAGTGGTTCGGTCAGAAGGTTTCAGAAGTTACCGGGAAATAGCCTCTTTGTGGTTATTTTTGTTATCTATAATTGCGGTTTGAGTTTATTTCTTTTGGTTGTAGTTTCTTCGTTTGTTTGCTTGCAATTCGGCATTTGCCAAATTAATTTAGTTGACCGCGAAAAATAAGTAAAAATCAGTGGGCAATAACTTCACAAAGAAAAGGTGAAGTTATTGTCCACTCGAGGTGAAGTTATTGCCCATGTGAAGTTATTGCCCGTGAAGTTTTTCCCTGCACCGACAAAGTCCCAAACTACCTCAAAGTTGTAGCTGTCTATCGTGACGTTTTGTCCGATTCGTCGATGTTGTGTGTCCCTTCTTGTTGACAGCATATTTTTGGTTTTGCCCTCATTCACCACTAAACCCATTTTTGCCGCTTCTGTGCTAATACTTGCAAACGCACCACTGACAGCTCGCTGTTGACTTTTTTGACTTTTAAATTCATTTTTATTAATTATTAGCTTATATCAACTTACATACTAGACAAAAATGATTAAATCTAACTTAAAATTAACAGGATACTTATTCTAGATTATTGATCCTTATGCGGACGCCCTAAACTTAACTCTATCTTATAATTATTGCCTTTCGGCCTAAAAACTATTTTACGAACTAATCTTACATATTATGTTTTAATCGAGAAAATTTTTAAGAAATTTTTATATAAAAAAACAAATTACAAACTACCTACTCTACTTACTTAAACTAATTAACATATTCTAACTATAATTAGGATTCTGAGCACTCGTTGCATTACGAAACAAGTGGTCAAAATCCCAATTGCTTTCCGAGCGCCTGGCAGTCGTCAACGTGCACACGCGCCGCCGTGAGCTGACTGATGCCTTACAGAATCAATCACCTCCCGGAAGCACCGCCACAAGTTGGCGAGCCCGGCCCCTCCCAGAAACGCCCTAGCTAACTTAGTCTATCTTACAAACTAAGAGGATGTTACCTAGAGTAACGCACCGTCTTGGGAGGGCATGTTGAACCCTCCACCCTCAAAAAGCCACCAAAATTCGGCAAATTGCTTTTCTATATCGAATTTATCCCTCTCCGCTATTGCGGTACTAAAACGGAGGAGCTCATGAGCATTGGCGACGTCCTCGCCGCGGATGAGCCGCTTATCTCTCGCACTGCGGTAGCGGTGGTATAATACCGGGATACCATCTCTCGTCTGTACCAGCCCTTTTGCATCAATATGGATAAATGCCTCTGGCGGGATAAAGCCAGACCGGAGCGTACTCTCTATGTACATTTCATTGGGGTAGTAAGCCCCAAAGATCAGACTATTGTCGCTGGCCATCGCCCTTGCAACGTGCCTTCGAGTGACCTTAATGAGGAAATTGTCAATCCTATTCAACTGAGCCCCATCGTATAGGACCTTGTTGGGATAGTATTTTATATAGTTGGATTCAGGCGTTCGGAACAACCGGAGACAGGTCCTAAGACATTGTCTCTCCAAAACCCGAATCTTTTCCATATAGCTAGGCGCTATATTAAACCACAATGGACAACCATAAGCGATGATCGGCCTTATAAGGGCCACGTAGCAAATGACCTTCACTCTGGAGTCAAGTTGACTGCTATGAAACAGTCTCCTTGTCAGAGCATAAGCCTTCTTGGCCCCAGCAAGACAAGCAACTATATGTCTATCGAAATATAGATACTGGTCAAGCCAGATACCTAGATATCTAACTGCGCTTCTCACCGCCAATGGCTGCCCGTTCTGTCCAATAATGGCCAATTTTTTCCAGTTTTTTCTGGTATCCCTAGAGGCCCCAGCCAATGGAGTTCTGAACAAGATTGTTTCCGTCTTCTGAAAGTTGATTTTCAACTTCCAGTCGTCGCAATATCGCTTAATTTGATCGAAGTCACGCTGCAAAAGGATATTAATGACCTCGATTTTAGGACCTGATCTGTATGCCACCAAATCGTCGGCATACGCTATAGCATGTCTGAGTGAACCCACCAGATCACTCGTGTAAATTTTAAACAGGATCGGAGAATTGACCGCCCCCTGCTGTAAACCGTTTTTAATTTCAAAGACTCTGCTCGAAGTCACGTTGCCACATTTGACAACGAACTTCTTTCCCATAAGCATATTATAAATTACATATAGCAAAGGTTTGTGCATCCCCCGGCTGGTCAACTTGTAGAAAAGTCCCTCTAACCATACGGTGTCGAAAGCCTTCTCAAAATCAACCAGACAAGCACCCGTGCATTGGTTCTTGCATTTATTCCACTGAATGTCGGAAACCAGTTTCGACGCGGCATGAATAGTGTCATGCCTCGCCCTGAAACCAAACTGGTTGTCCGGAATTATGTTATTGTCCTCGACCCACTTTAACAGGGCTCTATTGACAACTTTTTCGAAGACCTTGCTAATATTCGGAAGCAAGCTAATTGACCGGAGATTGGCAGGGTTCGTCCTATCTTTACCTTTCTTCGGGATAGGGTGTACCACAGCTATCTTCCAATGCGCCGAATAATGTGCATTATTCAGCGCATTGTTAAACAGCGTGGTGAAAATATCTACAGCCTCCCGAGGCAGGTGTCTCAATACGACGTTTGGGACACCATCCATCCCCGCCGACTTTTTATTCTTTAGTGACTCGAAGATGCACAGAAGATCATCCTTCGACACGAACAAGTGCGATGCATCTCGGCCATTGGCGACAACTGCATTAGCATGGTTTTCATCAGTGAATACGGTGAATCCGTTATTCTCAGATCGCCAATTCTCAAGTTCGGCGCGTAGATACGAGTAGAAGTGACTCACCAGAGCCCTATTCTCAATGTCGTGGTTACGGCGAACAGGATTGTTCACCGTATACACGGCCTCGAAACAAGCGCCCGCAAATCCACTTTCTCCTGTGGGTCCTCGACCACGAAAAAATCGTCGTTTGAAGCGACACTTTCTGGACTTATTCCAGCAGTCAGTATTGTCTGTCTGTTCTCTGCTGTCTGGGAGATTCGAACACAAGGAATATCATTGTGATCTTTCCTCCTGAACAACTTATTTATCTGTGGGAACATATTCGGACTACAGGTTTTAATAGCTCGAATTTTATTGCCCCAATACAGACTTACAGATTTTCTGTAATTTTCTTTTATCAGCTGTTTCAGGATTCGGATCTCTGACTTCAGCATCCTTACCTCCGGGTCGTCGCGATCAGTAAATTGCCTGTACAAGTACAGCCGTTTAAGCCTCGAGAGCAGTCTACTTTTCTGTCGGTATAGTGCGTCGATTGTTGGATTTCTGTACTTTTCTGTCTGGTCGTCGTCGGAACGTCCTACCCGAGGAATAGTTCGTTCCATAGTTCGTTTGATGGCGTCGTCCATTTGCAATAAATGCCGATCAATGTCATCATTTGTCATGTTACTGTTTGTCGGTGGGTCGATCCCACTCGAACGTATATCTCGCTTTAACAATCTGGAGAAGCGCGACCACTGTGCCTCCGATAATCGAATGAACACAATGCTTCGTACTCCTCCAGCAGCGTTTGCTCGTTCGGGATCCGTATTGCGGCGGCGAGTCCGTAGTGGTCACTATCGTACTCAAACGCACGCAAACAGTTCCGCGTGTATTGGTCTATGTTCGTCAGTTGAAGTCTTGCGTCCGTTAAGGCCAAGTCCAGGAAAGCACCGCTTCTTGGGAAAGAAGGGATATCCGTCGCGTACAACTCGAGTTTGTACTCAATCATATTGAGGCGCCACCAGTCGTGAAACTGGTTGCCCCTGGGGTTTGCAGTAACATTTCCCCATGCCGCATGTTTAGCATTAATATCTCCGGCCAAGAAGTAATAATTCTCCTCCGAGTTCAGCTGCAGACCACGAAAAAGTGTCTCGAGCTCTGTCATAAATTGGTTGGGTGGAGGTGCTGCAGGTGCGTAAAGCGACAACACATACACTTTCCTCCGGCTATGGAGAGGAATGCATATGATGCATGCTTCCAACAACTGGAACCTACGCACGTCCCCGCTATATATAACCCTATGGCGCAGGCCTTTTCGAATTAAGATTCCAACCCCACCTCCTTGAGTGGAGTGTGGCCGGTCTCTTCTTATTACATGATAGTTTTTGTATCCCAATTTGTGCTTCTGATTTAGCTTAGTTTCGCTAACCAAAAGCACATCCGGGTTTTCGGTTTTCAACAAGTTGGCAAGTGACGTTCTTTTCTCGATCCTGACTTGTGAATTAACATTCACAGCAAGGATCTTTAAATTTCCCTCATCCAGCGTAGCCATTAGATTTATGGCACACCAGACCCCACAAACAACTCCGAATAGATAAAGTCAATTCGGGCCGCTTGTTCATTTAACTGTTTCTGGAACTTATCGATCTTTCCGTGCAGAGACAGAAGGATCGATTTTAAGTCTAGATCCCCCTCTGGTGCCTTTTGGGCTACCTTTGGCTGGTTTAATGTTATTTGGGATTGACCCGGTCCAGCTGCCATTTGGGCAAAGGACACGTTGGGTGCCACAAAATTTGTGAACGAGCGACTCTTCTGACGCCTATCGCCTTCAGACTGCTGTTTGCGGGCCTGGACTCGCTTTTTCAGTTCTTGGTACTTTGGGCAACCCCTGAAGTTGGCGGGATGCCCAGAGTTCCTGCAGAGCACACAGGAGAGTACACTCCGGTCTTCGACTCTCTCCTTACCTAGAGAGCATTCACCATGTATGTGGTCCTTATTGCACTGACAGCTCGCTGTGTTCTGCCAATTATGTCAATGTCATCAGCATATGCAAGTAGTTGCACAGACTTTTGAAAAATTGTACCACTAGTGTTGGCTTGCGAGTTTCGCACAATTTTCTCAGGTATGATGTTGAAGAAGTCACATGACAGCGCGTCACCTTGTCTAAATCCTCTTTTGACATCAAAGGTCTCGGTGAGATTGTTTCCGACCTTTATGGAGCAGCGGGCGTTCTCCATCGTCATTCTGCACAATCTGACAAGCTTGGCAGGGATGCCAAAACTAGACATGGCTCTGTATAGCTCGTCTCTATAGATGCTGTCATATGCGGCCTTAAAATCGATAAAAAGATGGTGGGTATCGATTTGGACTTCTTGGGTTTTCTCCAGGATCTTCCGTAGTGTGAATATCTGATCGGTCGTGGACTTCCCGGCCCTTAAACCGCACTGGTAGGGACCAATCAGGTCGTTGACGAATGGTTTCAGGCGATCGCACAGTACAGCAGACATGATATTATAGGCAGTATTCAGGAGACTGATGCCTCTATAGTTGGCGCAGTTTAGAGGGTCTCCTTTCTTGTGCATCGGGCAAACGATGCTGAGGTTCCATTCATCAGGCACACTTTCTTCTGACCATATCTTAGAAAGGAGTTGGTGTATGCTCTCCACCAGGTCATCTCCCGCTGCTTTAAAACGCTCGGCATTCAAGCCGTCTGGTCCAGCAGCTTTGTTGGATTTTAGTTTGGATATCGCTATCCTCACTTCGTTTTGGTCAGGTGGACGGAAGTCTTGGCTTTCATCGTCCAGGCTGAATGGTTCGTTCTGCCTGACAGCGTAATTTGTGTTGTCTTCGCCGTCTGCAGTCTGCAGAAATAGTGTTTCCATATCCTCAGCACCGACTGAGACTCTACTACAAGATTTCCTTCCTCGTCTCTACAGTCACTGAAGATAGGTATAACAGCATAACCTATTGATGAGCGCACTTATTTTACTACAAAGTTGGTATGGAGATTCCCATGAAGCAATCATATTTTGTATAAAAATCGGATATTCCAGTAACTGTGTTACCAAAACACAGGTCATCTGCAATAACATTTAAACGGTATTTTTAACAAGAAACACGAACAAACATAGGGCAGTAAATCCAACATAATCCATTTGATTCACAATACATTGAATGATTGAAATGTGGGAATCATTTACGGACCATGTCGCTCCAACAATACATTGCCAATTATCCACTTAGTTTAGTGGAAACGGTAACACAAACTTCTATTTGGAATGAAGGAAGGTCTTTAGGGACGATAAGTACTCGTATTTAATGGCGGCCGAACTTAAATCAAATTACTTACGGTATCCTCACGAAGAGTAGTATTAGGTTTCCAGTGATTTGCAGTTTCATAGGCGAGGCTGTTCGTCAAAGCAAAGTCCTTAATCTTATCTCCGTGTCAAATCAAAGGAAGTTGAAGAACGTAATTCTATATGAGTGACTACTTAGTTGTGGTTGACTAAATATTGTATTTCGATTTATTTTTGTTACAGCATGCATTTAATATGAAGTAAAGATAATCACATCAATTGACAGATGAATTATACAGGGTATATTTACAAAAGCCCAATTATTTTAAAAGGTGTCCAAATCGCCGAAATTAAAGAGCCTTTTACACTATGGTGGTTAAGCAATTTTATTTACATGGAATCATGGAATCATGGAAAGCTAATGGAAAACTAAGGGCTGTTTAGTCGAGCAGTTGAATTCTTAAGAGATATTTTACTTGGTTAAATGGTTCAATCAAACAACCCTTCATTTAATGGATAAACGATAATGTGGTTAGGTTAAACCTTACCCACTTCGGGGTCGGGGTTAGAATTTACCCGAGGTCGGCATGCCGTTCGTAAAAGTCGACTAAAATCCGTACTGGGGGGGGGGGGGGGGGGGCAGGTGGTTCATTGGGGATACGATGCGCTCGCTATCCGAGGTCGTAGGGTTACAGCAGAGATGTAAGCGATGTCTATATGTGCTTAGACTACGGTCTGCGCTCATGCAGGCTGCGCTTGACTGGCTGTGAATGCCCTACCGCGAAGCAAACCAAAACAAAAAGTACGAAGGTAAGACCTAAGGTTATATCTACTCCAGGTGGCACTCGAAACAGCGAAAATCCCCCCGTGGTCTTAACCACCGCGGTCGGAGCAACGATTCTGGAGGCCCCGACCAACATACTACCAACGCCCCCCTCCTGTACAGGCGCTGACTTAGGAGTTGTAAGAACGCTTGCTTCCGAAGACTCCTGGACAAATGGAGAAAGAAGCGGAGAGGTTCAACCTGATAAGCTTAATCTTAATTCCAATAGACATGCAGCTGATTGTTGCGTTGTTGCTGATGAGGCCCAGGAAACCGGACAGGCTGAGCGTGCTTCAGAAGGGCTTCTGTCTAAGAGCCAGCGGAAAAGGAAACAGAGGAAGTCGGCAATCGCGCGCAAAGAAACTGAACTGAGGAGGACTTCTCAGGACCTGAACCAGCGAAATGTCTGCCTGCGTTTTCGGTCAGGGCTTCCATTTACGTTTGGGTTTCATATGAACACAGTCGCCGATGGCATGACTCTCCAGGGTGCAGACAGACGAAGCAAATTCTCTCCTCTGTTGTCTCTCAACAGAAAAGACTGCGGACAGACTGCTGGCGATCTTACCGGCCATTACGCTTTTGCCAAACATCTTAATGTGCTGGCCTAAGCGATACAACCAACTGCGAAGCCTGTGGAGAAAGCGACAACACTGCGGAACATTTCCTTTGGGATTGTCCTGCTTTTGCTCGTATCAGGTGGCAGGTATTTGGTACTGATATGGTGAGTGCTGTAAACTAAGCTCCTTGGCGCAGGGTTACATAAGTAACCGGGACATAAATCCCAACTTTTTCTTCCCAAAATTGATTTGGGACTTATGTCCCACACCATCGGGACATAAGTTCCAAAATATTTTGTCGAAGATGGGACATAAGTCCCAAATTTTCGGAGAATTCTCTAGTCTCAGCACCAGGTTAGGTTTCTTGAATTCCATTTCTAAGGCTCTGTTCGACATCGGTTGTAAAGGAAGCGGGACGAAAATGGAACATATTTTCTTCAATAAATTGAAACATGTGTAGTGTACATATATTTCCTCCAACTTACTACTCATTAACGCCAAATTGGCCTTTTTTCACATTCACATAATTTGGTGAGACATAAGTCCCAACTTTTACTTTTGGGAGTTATGTCCCACTGAAGTGGGACTTATGTCCCTGCGCCAAGCTCCTTATCATTGAGGCGCCTTCTCGTTTTTCTTAGCAAAACGAGTAAATTCTCACAGTAAAAGTTTTGTCTTCCTGGTAGTACAATGGAACAGTATTGAGTCCAGTGTAGAAAGTCTCGCACCCCACAAAAAAAAAGGTTAAACCTTCCGTAGCAAAATTAGTTTAGCTAACTATGTATTAATGATCCCAAATGAAGTTTCCGGTAAAGCCGAGGAAGTCAGCTTGGTCCAAATCTGTTTTGTGTATAGACATGTCATGTAAGGTGGACACTGATCTTTGTTCTTTCGCTAGTCTTCACTTTCTCCTTTACAGCGAGGTTATGAGTGGGATTATAAAAAATTACAACAATCCCACTTCACTGCCTCTCTACTGGCCCGCTTGTAAGGTTCACCAGTTTGTCCTCAATTGACATCGGCATGCCTCCCAGTTTCGGGTCACTTTTTTACTGCAGCTTATCAAGTGATGGTTGCTCTTTATTTGATTGTGCTTTTACGACACCTGCAATCTCCAGATGTGTAGACCTACGGAAGTCCCGGAATGCCTCATTGCTGCATCATCCAAGAGAAATTAATTTAGACCTGCTCTACCATCGCCTCATCAGGTGTTCGATATTGAGTGAATGGAATTCTGCTTTGCTGTCGGAAAAGAACCGGGTATCACGTTTTGGGATTTTTATTATCAACATTATTTCAGCCTAGAGCACGTACATTGCCCTACCTACCCCGACATATGTTTTTGTACCGTATCGCTGTTTAAAAATGAATAAAATTTTCCTCCAAAAATAAATCTTCTATCCCAGAATGATATCTTTAAAAAAGGATAACCACTTGTTAGTTTTTGTCAAAATCTTACTGCAGTCTGACTGATTCGATCTTTTTCACACATTCACAACGCAACCACAAATCAATTTAGCATAAGATCAATACTTTTGATTTGTCTCTGACTAGTTGGGTTATATTAGATTAGATTAAATTGAAAAGCAATGGGATAAGTTCAGGATCAATAACTGCAAGGTTTCGTCGAAATGTTCTTTTACCGACCATTTGAGTATAACTTTAAATAAAACATTCAGGAACCCCATCAAGTCGGACTTGAATAACTTCTCCAACCTGGTTAACTACCTTCAATTCCTACAGGTACACTGATGAAAGCGACACTAGTAAGTGAATCAGTCAATCTTTTCACAAAGACTATACTTGACTCTTGCAAAAAATCCTGTCCTATTAGTCGGCTCCCAAAAACAACACACGTGGAACAGGGAATTACGTCATATCGGGTCAAATTAAAGGGAAATTTTTTAATAGAGCAAAACTGACAGAAACCGAATAAGATTGGTGTGTCTATCGCACCAGCTTTAACGAGCTCAAAAAGAAGACCAGAGCTGCAAAACGAGCAACCTGGGCTAATTTCTGTTCCGAAATTGAATCTACCATGTTTCTAGACTCCGGAAGATTCCAGCGAAGAACCCTTCACCCATGGGTGACCTATGTAGGGAAGAAAGCAGCTTGACAGGAAGTAACCAAGAAACCTTGAATCTGCTCCTCGGAACCTATTTGCCTGGTTGCACAAAACCTTATAGCAATTTAGTGAGTCTCATCGACTACACCCCTACACGTCCAGAATAGCATGGGCTAAAATACTTCCAACTGAACAAGTCTGCGGGCCCGGACGGTATTCTACTAGCCATGCTGCAAAAAACAAGCGGAACGACCATTCCATGATTCCAAGCCATACTCAAACGATGCCTGAAGTTGGGACTGGGCTTAGATAGTTGGAAAGCACTGCGAGTGATTTGCATCCCCAAAAGTGGGAAACCTAAACATTCCGCAGCCAAGGACTACAGACCATTTAGTCTTTCATCACATCCCATGAAAACCCCCGAAAGACTTGTGGACCTGTACTTGAGGAACAAACTTCAGGCAACTAGCTCTCTAAGTAGTGCACAACACGCATATGTGAAAAAAGGCAGATCAATGGCTTATGGGTATAGGGTAACATGAAGTTATTATAACGTTCGTGGCAGCATGCCACCCCCCATATATTCCTTGGTTAAATTGCATTGTCAGAAATTTGGGCCTTATTTCAAATGAAATAGCACCCAGATTCTAAAAATTACATAAAGTCAAAAAAAGAATTACACCCAAAATACGTTATGTTTTCGTTGTTGTTGCACTGCGAGTATAATTTTTGGGCCTCATTTCATTTTTGTTTTTGGGCGTTATTTCATTTGACGTAATTTCGCAGCGACCCTTTTTTATTTTTTTTTTATTTTAAATACTGGCTCGCCAAGGCGATTTATAAGGGGGGCACTTCGACCTAAAAAGATCTTTTGTACCGTATAAGCCAGAAAAATTTAAACTAGTAGAATTTCCACTTTCCGTGTAAAGCGGACAATTTTACCAGTAGAAGAATTCTTTATGTCCTCGGGGCTCATTTGTTCCCTAAAAAATATCTTCTTTCTAATTCTATTAAGGGCTGGACATTCACATAAAATGTGTTCGGCTGACTCGTCCTCTTCAGGACAGAGTCGGCACTCAGGAGAGTCTGCTATTCTCATTTTGTGTAGATGATATCTTAAACCATGGTGACCAGTAAGGTAACCTACTAAGTTTTTGATATCATGCCTGCTTAGGTTTAGACATTTGCTGGCATTTTGATTGAAGGGCCGAATGGCTCGTTTGGCCTGTCTTAGACCTGGGATGCTTTCCCAAAGATAGATACATTTTCTATGTTCCCAGCTTTTTATTGCTGCCGTTGCTGCTGATCTAGGAGTGCAGCAGAAAGGTTCGGGACTTATGAAAGGTGTTTCTGACCCTTTTCTGGCCAGTTCGTCGGCCTTTTCGTTACCTTCTACCCCGATATGACCCGGAACCCACCATAATTCGGTCTTGTTTCTTATTCCGAGTGTTTGTACGGTATTGAAGCAGTACATGACTGATTTGGAGTCAATGGTATACGAGCTAAGGGCGTTTATAGCTGCTTGACTATCCGTGAATATATGGATGGTTGCAGCTTTTATGCCAGATAAACTAATGTGGCTGGCGCATTCTTGAATGGCGTGGAGCTCTGCTTGAAATACGCTGGGACTTTTTTCCATGGGTATCGTGAAGCGTTTTTGTGGTCCGTATATTCCCGCTCCTACCCCCGTTTCCATTTTAGAACCATCCGTATACCACTTTATGCCGTTGTGACTGTTTGGTGGGTTATTACTAACCCATGCTTCTCTCTTGGGGATCTCCGTGGAGATCCGTTTATTGAAGCATAGTGTTTTTTGAATGCGGTCTGTGACCGCGCAGTTCATGTTAAGTTCTGGCAGTTCATCGAGAAGGGTCTTTAGACTTATCTCGTTTAACTGTATTAAACTTACTGCACTGCGGATCGCCACTTTTTGAATGTATATGTGGAGAATTGTAATTCCTCTATGGCAGCTGTTGGACAGGTTCGCATGGCTCCGGAGATACCAAGGCACGCAAGCCGTTGTACCTTTTTGAGCTTCTCTATTGCGAACTTTTGTGTGGATTTTGTCCACCATACTATGGAGGCATATGTTACAATGGGTCTTATCATTACTGTGTAGATTCAGTGGACGATCTTTGGAGAGATTCCCCAGGTTCTGTCATATGTGCGACGACAGGCCCATAAAGCTCTATTAGCTTTAGTGATTTTGTTATTTATGTGAGAGTTCCAGTTAAGTCTCTTGTCTAGGATTACTCCAAGATACTTGACTTCGTCGAAATACTCTACGACCGTGTCGTTAATTGTGACTAGGCCTAGGTCTAATTTCCTCCTTTTAGTCAAAGGAACGATGACGGCTTTACAGGGATTTATGGAAAGATTTTCCTTCATTCACCAGTCTATAGCTGTCTTTAGAGCATTTTCCATTTTTGATGTGACTCCAATTGAGTCTTTTCCCCTGACTATGATGACAATATCATCGGCGTACCCAATTGTAGTGTAGCCCAAATTGCTCATCTTGTGTAGCAGGTCATCGATGACCAATGACCACAAAAGGGGTGAAAGTACTCCCCCTTGTGGGCAGCCCCTTACGGACTCACCCATGAAGGGTTCCGCGCGAATTATAATTATTATTTACTTAGTCACCTATTACAGATTTATTATTAGAAAATAATGGTTCACGGTTTATTCATAAAGTTTATGTTTATGAAATTAAATGTTTTTTTCTTATATTTGAGTTGATTGAATGAAAGGTAAATTGCGGTTTACGATTTATGACGTATTAAAAAAAAACTACTTACTAGATCTCGCTCAAACCAACTTTCGGTGGAAGTTTGCATGGTAATGTACATCATATATTTTTTTTTTAGTTTTATCATTCTCTTATTTTAGAAGTTAGAGGGGGGGGGGGCACATATTTTACCACTTTGGAAGTGTCTCTCGCGCAAACTATTTACTTTAGAAAAAAATTATATTAGAAACCTCAATATCATTTTTGAAGACCTATCCATAGATACCCCACACGTATGGGTTTGATAAAAAAAAAATTTTGAGTTTCAGTTCTAAGTATGGGGAACCCCAAAAATTTATTGTTTTTTTTCTATTTTTATGTGAAAATCTTAATGCGGTTCACAGAATACATCTACTTACCAAGTTTCAACAGTAAAGCCCTTATACTTTCGGAAAAAGTGGCTGTGATATTCCCGGACAGACAGGCAGACAGACAGACAGACATGACGAATCTATAAGGGTTCCGTTTTTTGCCATTTGGCTACGGAACCCTAAAAAAGGAGGTTCGAGAAGATAATCGAGTATATGTTTATATGATATCACTAGAATCGTATAGCTAAGTAGAATAAAAGTAAACAGTGATTGTTAGATCATTTTTTGTTAGATCGTAGTCACTGTGTTCAATCATTACAATCTGTCTGTCTCTATGGAATCTTAAAATTAATGGATTCGATATGATTTCTAATTGTCTTTACAACCAATACAATATTATGTTCATCTCTTTTTTTCAACGAATAATTAATTGCAAATACCAAATCATTTTCGAAACCAATACTAGATTTCTTTAAATTTCAACGATTGACACAGCTCTTGAAGCTTTATTATTTCACTGTGAGATTGCTTTAAAGCCGACAGCTGCCGTTTACCTGCTTAACCCTAGAAAAATAATCATAGTTTTACGTGCGTTAAATATAATCGTATGCCAAACATACCTTTATAATATGTTTGTCTGGGTTTTTATGTTATTAAATGAAACGTTTTAATCAACTTTCCAGTACTGAGTTAGTTATTGTAATTGGTCCGTAAACGAAAATCGTAATTTACAACATTTTTAAAGGTGCACAATATGTTTCTCAAATATTTTTAGAAGGATATATTATCTGTGTGCGTCTGTGTGTTCGTACACATGTGCGTACGTTCGTGCGCAAACAAATTTATGTTCACGTTTTCTCGCTTAGCAAACATGATTTCGACTTCGTATTGATGTAAATAATATTTACGTCAATACGAAGTATTTAATCATAATATGTTCTGAAAGAAATTATTTTGAATTCGGTCCAGCCGTTTTTTTGTTATATCAAAAAGATTGATTAACATCGCAGCATTGGGGATGTTATTTTAATTGGTGCAAAAATTAAGTTCATAATTCACAACATAAAATTATATAATTTGATGCTCACAATATTTTTTTAAATGTTTCTCTAGGAGATATATGTGTGTATGTACGTACTTACGTAAGTACGTTGGTGAACCTTATTTCGTTCATAGTAGAAACCTATCTCGCATGCATACAAATTAATATCGATTTTGTTCTCGTACTAATCGACGCGTATTTACCTAGACTTAGGTCTAGCCGTTTTTTTTTGTTTTAACAAAAAGATTGAAATTTTTTTTAGGAATTTCTTGAGAAAGATCTATCCAATATAATTTTTCCTGGTCACAATCCATTGATTTCAAAATATCAGATATTTTCATTGATTTTTAATCAAAGAACAGCTACCAGTTTTTATAATCGTAAAAAATGTATATAAGCCAATTTCGCGTACTCTCCTTTATTAGTATTTCCATTATATGCATTTTTTCTTTTTGAAACCTATTCATCCTTTAACTCCTCATTTTTTTTATTGATTATCATGTTCATATCATGTTCATATCACCTCCTGTGTCGCACTCATCCCACTAGTTTTTTATTAAATTTATATTTAATTTTTATACAACAAAGCGAACTAAAATATTATTTGATCAACAAAAAATATGTGTTTTTTTCAGACTACAAAAACTTTTCTGTTTGTACTTTAACAACTTTTGGCTGAGGTTTCCAATATGGGAAATTCGCTAAAAATCCAAAAAACTTTTTTTTAAGTGTAAAAAGGCCTATAAACAATAAAAAAACAAAAATTTTTGAGAGGAAATTTGTTTTTATATTTTTAATTTTTTTTTGAAGTACCGATTTTGAGTACTAAAATGCATGTGTATACTTTAATTTACCGTTTTTTGTCCAAATTCACTCATATTTTGCAGTCTTGTTGATTTTTATGCGCTGAACTCAAATCTTGAAAAAAATTCAGCGATTTCTTACCGTTTGGGCGTGGCCCGCCCCTAAAGTTTCAAAAATAACATAAGAAATAACAAACATATACATATTCCAATGTTTCTATATTCCACTCTTTAATTTGAAGAAACTTTGCATACACCCAGCCTCGCACCTACTCCAAATCCAACAGTGACCCCAAGCAGGGGGGTTGCAGGGGGGCAGCATGCCCCCCTATAGACATTCCACTGTTTACATATTCCACTCTTTAATTTAAAGAAACTTTGCATACACCCAGCCTCGCACCTACTCCAAATCCAACAGTGACCCCAAGCAGGGGGTCCCATACATATTCCACTGTTTCTATATTTAACTTCCTCTCAAAAAAAAAATTTTTTTATTGTTTTTAGGCCTTATTACACTTAAAAATTTTTTTTTGGATTTTTAGCGAATTTCCCATATTGGAAACCCGCCCCCAACTTTTTTCATTAAAATGTATGTCTAAAATTTATTTCATTTCATAAGACAAATATAAAAACTTCCTGACGGTGGAACAACAGTCCAAGAAATTCGAAGACTGCATTTTGCCAGGAGCTATCTAACATCTGATGAGTAAAGTAAAATAAATAAATATTAGGTATTAATGGCCCATACAGCGCATTAAACCTAGCTTCTTCAACCATTTGCTTGTGTGAAGTGGAAGGGTTCTATAATTTTATATATATACTAGCTGTACCCGCCCGGCGTTGCCCGTGCTCAAGAGTCTAAATACTCGGTGTTCTCTGCGTCTAACAAAAAGAAATACTTGTCTTTTTTTGATAAGAAACAAAATTGCAAGTCAAACTTGGTGAACCGATTTTGACCAAACTTCACAGAAATATATTCAAGTCAATACCAAAGCTTGCCTGATTTGAGCTCAATCGGTTCCGTGGTTAAAGGGACTGCACATTTGTCTGCGCTTTGCTTAGCCCGATTACGCTACTTCGTTGCTCCGCTAGGGGTAGGTGCTAGTTGACTGGCAGGCGCCTATGTCACCTGACTTTTTTGAATCGAACAACAACACAAAAGAAAGAAACTTCGATTTTTGTTTTCTTTCAATCAATTTGTTATGCGCACGGTTTAACAACACGCAGCAATTCTAATTTAATGTCAACAACGAAATCGACCAACATATACAAAACTGGGAATATAGCGCCACCTATAAGAATTTTACAATATTAGCTCCCATTAGTGAACACGATATTTTGTGTGTTTCATACACACGCTGCAACTGATCATTTTGGCGATGTAAAACTATATCTCCTGCTTCCAAATTTTCTTCAACCATTACAATGACAACTTCATCGATTGTTGGTGCACTGAAACGTCTCGCATGTTGTCCTACAGGAGTTTGTATTCAACCGTGCATTGGTATTGGAATGCTACTCGCCGCAATTCTACATTCACGACGTTTCTTCTCCTTCGTTGGTTTTCATTTATTTGAACGCTATGCTGATGACGATTATGTTGTTGTCTATCTCGGTCTCCAGTTCGGACGACTGCACGTTGTTCTTGCGATATTCTTTCCCGAAGTTCCGACACCCCCTAGTTCATCCTGTCAAAGTTTTGTTTTCGAGATAAAAAGTAGCATTCGTCCTTCCTAGGGCCCAAACGAAACCGTCAAGCTCAAAATCGTTAAAAACTAACCATTCTGTCTCGAGTTATGCGCATGAAAACTGAAAACGCTCAACAACTGCCGTTGCCTGTCATCATTGTCCACGTCATCTCAATCACCCCTACATTTCAACTTACTCACACATAGGTACTAATGCAATGATCCAGAAAATACTTGACAAACAAAAATGAAGGATTCAAACACCATCCAACAAATCAAAGTATCGACTCCGTTTCAAAAAGTTACTTTGTGTAACATAATAAACATAAACAAACTTATTAGGTATATTTAACCCTAGAAAGATAATCTACGTCTGCGAGACGTATGACGCACGGAAAACATGTTATATCCTTTTAACTATAAACCGCATTGGGTTGGTTGCTTAAACTAACTCAGTCGGTGGTCGGAGCTAGCCCGTAACGGTCGTGGCGCGACGGTAAGTACCTGCGGTAACAAGTTATAGCCATGCCTGACTTCTGGGGGCGTGTGTGACGTGTGCCACTCTTACATTTAATTTAATCGTATATAATTTAAAATTACTAAGACTTATTTTAAACCGAAAAATAAAAATTTGGCAAACAATTATGACTTAATGTCAATTTTAAGGTTCCTTTAAAATATAAGTTGTTTTTTGTTGCTTTGTAATGGGACTTACGTTTTTTGTTTTTATTGTTTAAAATAATATTTATTCATATTAAATCATTGATTTATTTCTTTTAATATGAACTGCATAAATAAATAAAACGTTAATATTTTTTTAAAAAGTTCATGATTTTCATTAAATACACTACCAAGGTTCCATACGTCTCTGAGACGTATGATTATCTTTTACGTCATAAAAAATATGATTATCTTTCTAGGGTTAAAAAAAAAATTCAAAATTGTTGACAACAACAATTTGCTTGGCAAATAATTAAAATACTTGACAACAACAATTGCTTTTAAAATTTTAAATATTTTTTTTGTATTTGAAGTGTCACTACTCGATTTCTACCCAGTTTATTTTTTTTTTCAAAGTGCGAAAAGTGCGAATAAATCGATTTTCCGGAATTTTCTTAAACTGCAGCGCCATCTGCCGTGCTGATTTGTGAATCTAAAAAATCCATAGCGCCACCCAAACGCATACAAAAAAAATCATTAAAATCGGTCCAGCCGTTTAGGAGCAGTTCAATGACATACACACGTACAGTAGAATTATACGAGGGCGGGTCAATAAGTCCGTGACTTTTTGAATTTCTGACCTCTTTACTGAAACGGCAACACTGCTCCTGTCAACAGGCATCTGTCAGTTGACTCCTTTCAAAATTTAAACTTGCTGCGTCAGTTAGTTTGTGTTTGACAGCTATTTTTATCAGACTACTCACTAATTTGAGGAGAAAATGGAAAAAAGTGAATTTCGTGTGCTTATTAAGCATTATTTCTTGCGGAAAAAAACCATTACCGAGACCAAGGCTAAGCTTGAAAAATACTATGGGGACTCTGCACCATCGATTTCAATGGTAAAAAAGTGGTTTACTGAATTTCGTTGTGGCCGTACAAGCACTGAAGATGCCGAACGTCCTGGACGCCCAGTTGAGGTATCTACACCCGAAACAATCGAAAAAATTCACGATATGGTGTTGGCCGACCGAAGATTGAAAGTGCGAGAGATTATGGAAGCCGTAGGGATCTCGCATGGCTCAGTGGTTTCAATTTTGAATGATCACTTGGGCATGAGAAAGCTTTCCGCAAGATGGGTGCCGCGTTTGCTCACAGTCGACCACAAACGCAATCGTGTAACAACTTCACAGGAAGGTTTGGCGTTGTTTAATCGCAATATGGAGGAGTTTTTGCGCCGTTTTGTAACCGTGGACGAAACATGGATCCATCACAACACACTAGAGACCAAACAACAGTCAAAACAGTGGGTTTCTAAGAGTGAATCGGCGCCAAAGAAGGCCAAGGTGGGTTTGTCAGCCAATAAAGTTATGGCGACTGTTTTTTGGGATGCACGCGGGATAATCCACATTGACTACCTTCAAAAGGGAAGAACAATCAATGGGGAATATTATGCCAACTTATTGGACCGATTCAATGACGATTTGAAAAAAAACCAAACTCATTTGGCCAAGAAAAAAGTTCTTTTCCACCAAGACAATGCAAGGGTGCACACATGTGCAGTTGTCATGGCAAAAAACCATGAATTGGGCTATGAATTGCTCCCTCATCCACCCTATTCTCCAGATTTGGCTCCGAGCGACTACTTCTTGTTCCCAAACCTCAAGAAATGGCTTGGTGGAAAAAGATTTGACTTCAATGATGAGTCCTCTCGCAAACAAAGGCCTATTTTGAGGACCTCGACAAATCATTTTTTTTGGAAGGGATAAAAAAATTGGAGAAGCGTTGGACAAAGTGTATAGAGCTTAGGGGAGACTAAGTTAAAAATAAAAAAAAAATTTTATCAAAAAATCTGTGTTTTATTCCAAAAGTCACGGACTTATTGACCCGCCCTCGTATATATGAAGATTCTATTTTTTTTTGAATGTTTGTCAGACGTTACCAAGAGGTGGGGCAGTGGGAAAAACTCCAGATGTTACTTGACCCGGCGGATTTCAACCGGGGACCTTTCGGTTAGTAGTTCAGCACAGTAACCACTGAGTCCACCCACATTTGATGAATGTCTGCGGTTATTAATTGTAGTAGAAGATTGGAAGTTGTCCATTCGCTTCGTTTCACCATAGTTCATCGATTGACATGAATTTATGAAAATGTCTGAAGTCTGAACGAATTGCTGTTTCAACCATCATTATTGAAAGGACATCCTTTTGTCTTTTGTTATAGCTAAACTAAAAGCCCTTTATATCTAATATTGCATCTCAACTTATTGCTGTTTATACCCTATTCTAGGGGTATATTAATTTTGACGCATAGTTTGTAACATACCTTAATATTGCCCGTAGACCCCTAAAAGTTACTATATTTATTATCAGAATCGATAGTAATGTCGATCTAGCCATGTCCGTCCGTCCGTCGGCAAAAATTAGGCCTTTAAACTGGACCTAGAGAGCTGAAATTTTAACCATATACTCTCTAGGGTCCCGAAATAATCAAGTTTAAGAATTTTTGAAATCCGCCCACAGACACGCCCACAAACTCAAAAAAACAAAATTTTGGAAAAAATCGAATTTTGAGCTAGGAAGCTGAAATTTTTTATATATGATTGATGACTCCTAAAACTGCTCGGGATATAAAATTTTCAAAATCCGCCCACTGCCACGCCCACAAAAAAATAAAACAATTTTATTGAAAAACCAAAATTTGAGCTAGGGAGCTGAAATTTTTAATATATACTCTCTGGGGGCCCTTTAAGCTCATGTATAAATATTTTCAAAATCCGCCCACTGACACGCCCACAAATAAATAAAACATTTTTTTGAAAATCGAAAGTTTGAGCTAGCGAGCTGAAATTTATAATATATACTCTCTATGGGCCCTTTATGCTCATGTGTAAATATTTTCAAAATCCGCCCACTGGCACGCCCACAATTATTTTTTTTTTTTTTTTGAAAATTCAAAGTGAGCTAGGGAGCTGAAATTTATAATATATACTCTCTAGGGGCCCTTTATGCTCATGTGTTAATTTTTTTTAAATTCGCCTACTGACACGCCCACAATTAAATAAAACAATTTTATTGAAACACCCAAGTTTGAGCTAGGGAGCGTTTTTTTTTTATAAAATCCTTTAAATGTTATATAACAAAATATGTAGAGCGTTCTTAACAATTCAACCATACTTAGACTTTTGTCACGCCCACTTATGAGGGATAGGAATAAGAATAGGGTATCCAACAGTTCGCCCAAGCGGACTGTAGCCCGTCCCTATGTTTTTTTTTTTAATTCAATTATTCATTTCCACTAAGTCATTCCTATTAGTATTATTTTGGAGTTTACTTATCTAAAAATCGATGGTACCTTTGGAATTTGATAAAGATGCAAAGCTTTTCAATAATTTTCTCGAAGAAATCATTTTGTTAGAAAAGTTCGTTGAATATTTAAATTCTTAATGTACAATAAAAGACACTTGGTCTTAGTCATACTCTACCAATAAATTTTTGAAATTGAAAAAAAAAATAGTTTTTAGCCCGAAAGACAATGATTATTAAGGAATAGTTAAACTTAATGTTCGCACAAGGACAAATAATCTAGAATAAACATCATGTATTTTAAGTCAGATTTAATTATTTTCGTATAACGTGTAAATTGATAATGGGCCCTAGCGAGGTAACCGTCGGAACGGAAAATTCTCTGAAACCCTCCGAATCGGAGAATATTTGCTTCAAGTTAATCTCCGTTCCGACGGATCGGAACATTTTTCCGCCAAAATCTAACGCACACCGGCGGCATGCGTTGTAGTACGATGAAGTTCATTTTTTCTTGTGTTTGACATTTTGACACACAAGTTTTTTTCCGAAATCGTCCGCCAACATTTTGTTGCGGAATTTGTTGTTTTTTATGTAAACACTTTGTAAATTGGTTTTTCGATGCACGAATTTTTTGAATAAAAATTTATTATTTTGCTATAGGTAATGGTGAAAATTTATTCTGATTTATTATGCATGCGTTTAAAACAGAAATTGATTGAATGTCCCTCTTATTTTACATCAGGTTATTTTACAAAGAGGTCATTGGAGCCACAATAAAGGTCCTTTAAACCCAAAAAAAAGGTTATTTTCCAAAAATGTCTTTAGAAACGGCACGGTATATATGAGTTCAATGGTTTTCGTATAATAGGTCCTAGGAACAACAAACATTTTGGAAAAAATATCCTGTTTTCGACTTTTAGAGGACCTTTTTTGTTGTTCCAAGGATCTGTTAGTCAAATAACATTGAACACAATATACTGCCCGGTTTTCTAGGAGTTTTTGATCTTAATCAACTCTTTCGACGATCCCCAATCAGAACGCGTGAAGAAACTCGACGACGTACCAAGGCGACCCGCACGACCTGTACGACCAACACGATGCACGTACTTCTCGATGTTGCAGGGGAAATCACAGTTGACAACATATCTATGGAATGACGAATATATTAATCTGCAAGTCAACTATGAATTACTTACGTTATATCCTCGATATAAAGTCCTCTGGAAGCAACATCGGTTGCAATGCGAATCCTCACCTTGCCAATTCTGCTACACCCCACTTCTACCCTCGTTTTTATCGTCTTCTTCTTATCAGGAAACTTCCCACACTGTCTATTCCACGAATCGTTGCGGTCGAGAAGAACACTTCAAAGTGTGCCTCCAGACCGTCACACATCAGCCGTAGCTTGACACTCAGAATTCACTTTACAAAATCTACCATAACAAATTAAAGTACAAATAAATGTAAATAAACGTAATGCTACAATCACACAACACAAAATGAAGACCGCCGATTGATGTCTCAAATTGAAGACGGAAAAAACAAATGCATGAGGACTATCAAAACACACTGCTTTTTTTTGACTTTTAAATGGAATTGTTTTCATCTTTTGACAACTCGGTAATTACATATGTTTGAATTATAGAGATGGTACTTTCGAAAATATATCGATATTTGACTGAACCGATATATTTTAAATAAAAATTGATTTGTGTTCTAGTTAACCCTAGCGTACAATTTATTGGCAAAGTGACATCCTTGCTTGTCAAAAACTATGAAATCAAACTACCTTTATTGATATATATGATAATTTAAAGCTCGTTAAGTCTTCATTATTATTAAGTATCGAAAGACATATTCATTTATCGATATTTAAATGTACTTTGCACATCTCTTTTAGAACTTTAAGTCTGTTGCATGTCGAATCAATGTGACGCGGTGCGCCATCGCAATTATATATAATTTTCCTCCGATGACAGACACCTCGAAGGCAATTTGAGTCTCCGAAGGAGTATGCGTTGCGGAGATTTTCCGTTCCGACGGTTACCTCGCTAGGGCAGAATAAGTTTAAGTTTAATAAAAAGACATAAGTTAAAGCTTAAAGAAACCTGTGGAAGCGAATAAAAACTTTGGTTAAAAACTAAGAGGAAATATATTTTCTTATACCTACTCCATGTAAATATTCAATGACCTTTTTGTCCGCAATACCCACAATCATAAAAAGCCAGTTAATAAAAAATACGAGCAATTGCTTGATTGGCGCCATATGCAACATTGTAGGAATGGCAGTCATTCGACTAATGTGTATAGTAGGTACCCATTTCTAACATCTTAAAAAATATATTCAAAGTCAATTTCCATTTGCAATTACCATTGGGTTCCCTTCAGTACTTTTCCCAACATGTGACTTATGTCAATTTGCTTTATCATAAAGTCTACTTTATCGCCCTAATCACGTAGCCATCATTAATTTCATTTCACATTATGCCGTCTCTTGGTTTTTTCCCAACTTCTAATGGATATACACAAACTGCAAAGGCAGTTAATCAAACCGCATATACCCCAAAAATACACACAAAACAAAACCCATCAACAATGAATTACCCTAATAATCGTCTGATATCCTAAATTATGAGTTGGAAACAAAAACAGCAAGAAAAAGCCAAACACACCCAAATCAGTTAAGAAAAATCCCCTCAAATCAATGCGAATAAAAGCTGTTTTTCTTCCATCAAACCATCAATTGGACCGGAAATGGCCAAACAAAAAATTAAACCAAATCGAAATTTATACAAATAGCAACTCTACAATAATCAGCCCAAGGGAATAGAGATACCCAATACATTGACGATACATCATTTCGGGTATCATGAGGCGTATGGGTATTGTTTTTGACATTATCTGTATTTCGAATGACAAATTGGCTTTCATTTCGACAGCTTTTTATTCTGCGGAGTTGGGTACAACACTTATTACTATTCAGCAACGAACTAACTGTACCTAATATGTTGATCATGTTGTTAATAATGAGAATTTGATCAATTACATTTGTTCATGTGCAACTGATCTGATTTGAAAATCCTCAGTTGACTGGTGTTGATGTCATTTGAATGTAGGAGGATAATTACAAAGTTCATCCCACAGAATTCGATAATTAAGCCGGTCTAGCCAATAGGAAAAGATCATTTGAAAAACGGATGGACATTATAAAAGGTTGATTTGTGAGGCTTTGTTAATGACGCCCACGAAATTAAAAATAATCATAGAAAAGGACGAGGCGCCTGGATAGAGGTGATTGACACTAAGACACTATTGATGTATACTTATTACTGAATAGTAGGGCGAACTTCGTGTCATACGAATGCAATTGAATGCTGCAATTCATGTGGGTGGGTATACGTCAAACTAATATTTAACAGATAGTTTTCGCTGCTATTTTCTAAATTACGGTCTTTGTTTTACATAACATTAACAAACACTTTACTGCCCTAGTTAAGATATTCAATGTCTCAATCCACATGTCCTTGGAACGAATATGCCGGAATGATTACAAACAGAAACAAAATATTTCAATAAATAATCAATATCAATTCGAAATACCATTTGCGGCAATCACTTAGACTATTAAGTGAATCTATCAGCGTTCGTTTTAATCCTATGTAATTGAAATGCATACATACGTAGGTAGGACAGTATAATAGCGGATCTACCTGAGAGACTATTTATATCCTATTCGATTGAAATTGCCCTTCCGACCACATTGCCCGGATATGTCTCTTTCGCCACCATATCACTAGTGCCGCAAACCGTATAGACAAGAAGTGTGTCATGCTATCAATTACGGAATTGAGATTTAGTCCATTACGCCTAATGAGTTTGGTTCATTTAAAATAAGCGTTCTGCAAAGAATATCCTGATTTGCTAAATTGCTTCAATTGTTTTTTACTAAATTATAGGCGGGGATTTGAATGAATCCATTTATATTTTATAAGGAATTATTGAACTTGTATGCGGATAAAGCTTCGGATACATTGCAAATGAAGGTATTTAAGGTACGTAAAACGGCTACAATAACTATGAACAGTTTTTTATCGCACTTAATTTTCGGGAAAGGATGACATGTGTTGACACCAACGACCATACCACGTCGAGTTAATCGGCTCTCGTCAGATCACCGCAATTAAACGACGTTGAGCGCGTAGTACGTAGATGGGGGACCGTTTGAGAACAACCGCGTCTCGTTGGCCAGTCCCATCAACAGAGTTGAGGTAGATAATAATACGTGGTATCACAATGGACCTGAATTGGTGTAAGTGTGTCGGCTTTTGCCGACAGCCACCTAAACCTAAACCTAACGCAACCATGACATGTGTTAATATTAGGCCTTAGAAAAATCGATCATGCAAAGCACAGTTGCATAATCTATGTCATAACTCACCCGAATATCGTCAAGAAACTTAACCATATTCGTAGAACAACGGTGCTTTGCTCTAAAGCCAGACTGAACCGGAGATAGCAAACTGTAGTGATCAAGGTGTCTAGAAATCTGCTTAGCAAGATTTGTTTCCAGAAACTTTGATAGGTATGGCAAAATGCTGACTGGTCGAAAATCTGTTACCGAATATGAATTTGGTTTCTTGGAAATGGGAATGACTTTGGCAAACTTCTAACTTAGAGGAAACGAGGATGACCGGACATAGAAATCCAATACGTGCGTAAGACATTACAATATATGGATCAAAATCACATTTACAAAACGGCTGGGAACACCAGCATCTCTAATCGCATTTGACTTCATGGAACGAATTTATTAACCACATCAATTGCAGATACAACCTCAAAGTCGAAATCTGACAACGGTTCAAAAAAGAGCTGATCATTAGGAGTAAACGATGTACCACTTACTGGATTAGTCAGGAAAGCGTTATTTAATTCATCTGCATCAGGCATTGTGATTAAAGCATCTTTTTTACCAACTCCAATCGAACGCAAGTTACTCCAAAGTTTTTTCCAATTTGTTCTGTTCCCATCTTGGACAGAAAATATCTTTTCTTAGCTCTCCTCGTAATGAAAGTTGAATGGTTACGTGAACGACAAAAAAAAAACCCAATTATACCTACATATTTGAATTTCAAATAGTTTTTCGTTTTGTTACGCATACAAAGTAGCTGGGTAAACAAAAAAAAATGACAATGCAATGAATTAACACGTAAGTGATCTTTATTAATGCAGTTAAAGTTTATATCACAAAGTGTATGTTTCCGGATATTGCGCATTTAGTAGATAATTGGCTTCACAGCACTGAAGACTTTTCCATTATAACAAAGAAGATTATAGACCTTTCACCAAATGAAAATAAAGCACCATCATATTTTGTTGAAAGAACTAAAATTTCTTATCCAAAAGGAGCTTTATACAACAAATACCAGAATGCAATAAGAAGGTTAAGGGATAAAGACTAAGTTCAAGGAAAAACAAAAGCTATAAGAGAAAGTCTGAAGAAAGTGTATCAGAATTTTGTAATATAACTTCAAATAATCGGAATTAAATAGATAAATATGTATTTGTTTTTCTCAGATTCAAAAAGATTTCACTTGTGCGCATAATGACGCAGTCAGAAGATTATATTTTAAGTGGAGGAATAATAGCCAGCAAATTGTCGCTGCTGTTAAAATCCAGAAACTTAATATTTCAGAAAATGACGATAATGAAGGTTAGAATGTGTACCCACAAAGTGGCGCACACATATACACATATTTACATATTCTTCATTTCCTTTCTTCCCCATAGATTTAAACACCTTTAAGTTATTTGAAGCGTTACCTGCTGCCACTAGGAAACAGATATAAATTAAAAATATCTTCCCGTTCCTTCTATGTTCCTAGTGTACACGACAGAAAGTGAGATGAAAGAAAAACTGTAGAGAGCAATTGAGGAAAATAAAAGTAAGGGCTTAACTTTTCTAATTTAACCCGCCAATGGTGACGCAAATTTGACTTTGATCAATGGTGACGCCGGTCTCACGCACCGGGGTTTTCAACTGAAGATTTTTTGAAACGTGTTACTAATAGTTCATGTTTTTTTTTAAATTATGCTGTTTGACTATAAAACAAAGATATTTAATCAATTTAAGCTCTTTTATTACAAAAATTAAATTCACAAAAAAATGTTTATTAGAGCATTAAAAATAACAAAGTTTTTATTAATATATTTTTCAAAAGGAAAATAACGTTTTTTAATCTTTCGACATTCGGAACTTTTACAAAATAAACAAAAATTGGTATCCTTCCAAACAAAAAATAACAAAAAAATACATCTCAAAAACTAAATTTCTACAGGTAAACAGCTGCTGCAATACGGCACTACGTGTTCAAGAAACAAATATTTTTGACATTCGTGGCAAGAGTAGGTACCTACTAGGTTTTTCTGTTTTTTTTTCCATCCACACTCATAGCACCGACCAATTCTTGAAGGACCCGATGTCCCGCTTCATCATCTATATGTAAAATACGCGAATAATAAAAAAATATTTTACTTACATACAACGGTGACACACGGTCTCACGCAGCGGTTAGTAAAAAAAATACACAACGTGTGCCCACTAAGCATGTTCGACGTGAACTGATGGTGGGGGACAAGCAATACGGCAGCTACTCGAAATTGCAACAAAAAACATTAACGGAGAATAAAGTTATTCGATTATTTTAACACACCCGGTCTCACAGACCATAGGTCACCATTGGCGGGTTAATAACAATTGTTCCTGAAGTCTATATTATAAGTGCTTAGTTTACCAATATTGTTGACATTTTATATTTAATTATGTTATCATCATCAAAGCTTTCTTTTTGATTTTAAAGAGAAGAACGTTAATCTTGAGCATACAATCATGACTGAGAAAGAGCAATAAGCAAATTCTTTTCTTATTTAGTAACCAACAATTGAAATCAATTAAATTAATGCTACCATTGTAAATCAACATGGGACTATCAGTGAATGTGCTACATTAATAAATAATTTGCAGCAACAACAACCGCAGCAAGATCAAAAACATCAGCAATCATAGCAGCAGCTATAACATCAGCAGCAACAACAACGTTCGCTGGGGGTCAAGCCGTTGGGTTTACCACGATATCTAGAAAGCAATAATCTAGAAAGCAAAAATTTCGAGAGTGAAAAGCTCGAAAACAAAAATCTAGAATTGAAAAAATCTCGAAAAAAATCTAAAAAGCATAATCTCGAAATACAAAAATCTAGAAAAAAAAAATCTCGAAAGAGTATATATAAAATTTTTGAGACAATGGTTACAATTCGCGCGAATTTATTTACTACTCTTTAACATCCACGATTGACTAGCAAACTGCCCATACAACTGTAAAAAAGGTACCTGAAATTAGTGTTGTTTGGGATCGCTGTTATCACAACGTGAGTGCAAGTAAAAACAATTAAAATGAAAGTAAATAAAATTACAAATAAAGGAAATATTATAATCGAAATCGATGGACTCATTACCGGTGCCGTGAAATAAAGTAGATGGAAATAATGTCGATCGACTTTTTTCCATAAGAAATCGGAAGTAATGTCGAAATTCACCATTTACTATTCTCGACTTTATTTCCAATTATGTAGTAGTACAAAAGAGTAAATATCGAATACGATTTCGGAGGTCGACTTTATTCTACTTGAGATTTCTCAACTCATCCCATAAACAGTGCAATGCCTATGGGTGGCATGCTGCCCCACTGCAACCCCCCTGTCTGGGGTCACTGTTCGATTTGGAGTACGTGCGAGGTTTTCAGGGGTGCAAATCTTTATCTGATTGTGTAAATAAATTAAAAGTGAAACAAGGCCGATTCGGCTTTATTTCACGGCACCTTATTTACCATTGGAATTTTTACGATTTTTTATAATGTTTTTTTTTTTGTTAAATATTGATTTTTTGTTGTAAATTTAATAAAGCGCTGAAAAGCGAGTCCAGACCCGCGGAAATTAGTCTGAAGAAGATAAGCGTCAGAAGGGTCGCTCGTTCTCGAATTGTGCGGCACCCAACGTGTCTTTTGCCCAAATGGCAGCTGAACCGGGTTAAGCCCAAATTACATTAAACCCGCCAAAGGTAGCCCAAAAGGCACCAGAGTTAACATTATGGCGTAAGGATCTTGCCCTACACCCTTACAAGATCAAGCTGACTCAAGAACTAAAGCCACTTCATCATATGAAGCGACGTTCGTTCTCGAATTGAGCTCTGGACATGATGGAAGAAACTGAAGAATTTCATCGCAAAATCATCTTCAGCGATGAAGCGCATTTTTGTTTAAACGGCTTCGTCAATAAGCAAAATATGCAATATTGGACAGGTGAGAACCCTCATATGCTTCATGAAACAGCACTTCATCCTCAAAAAGTCACTGTTTGGTGCGGTTTTCATGCCGGTAGCGTCATTATGCCGTTTTTCTTCGACCGCTGCATACGTTCCCGTGGTGGACCTATGAACGAAATCAAACTCCATTCATTAAAAGTTTTATATTAATTCAACCCAATAAATCTTCGACTCACAGATAACAGGTTTGAGACGACAAGGAAGACCCAACCTCTGATTTAAGGACCAACTCATAGCGGATGCCAAAGCGCTTAGGCTTGACGAGTGAAAGCAGCGTTCCCGTAATCGCGGAGGATGAGAAGCTGCACTGTCTCAGGCAGTGACTTTCTATAAGTCAGGAACGCATAAAGTAAGTACAGTCCCTGGCCAAATTATTAGACGCAATGTAGTTTTTTAATATTTTTATGCGTTGCAAGAGTTTATATGCAATATTGTTGATTTAAATGTACATATAATGTGTTTTTATTTAGGAGATTTTGTATATGATTCCATTTCGTATTTATTTTTAACATGTTGCTCTAAAGTGTTAACCAATTGATACGCGAAAGTAAACAAGTACAAACAAAGTACATATAACTTTACAGTGTGTCTAATAAATTGTCCAGGGACTGTATATAAAGTAAGGGGGTGATATAAAGAAATTTGCCCTCACAAATGTTATTAGCTTCGCCTAAAAATCGAAGCAACTATGAACCGCTGGAAACAACCACATAATATTTCATCAATAAATAAAGGTTCAATGCATTCTCTATGCTCAACAGTTAAGCATAAACAGACTTATCACATGCATATTTATTTACAAAATGTGACCCGCAATTCAGTATAAGGTTGTTCCAGGATTATTTCTCTGCGGCATAGAACCAGAAGAACTGCTTGATAATTGCTATGTAACACTTTATATGCCAGCAATAATAATTCGCACTGCAATGGCCACAGATAACATTCACCGCATACACACTAGTACCTACAAAGTTGGATTCCTCGGATGTAAGTAGTATGAGTATGAATGTCCTTTCGTATCACTTTACCAAGTCGAACATACAAATTCTATTGCTTTGTCAGCAAACGGCAATATGTGATACCGCAGAAGAACCGACTAACTCCACACATAGTAGGGTAACTCTAACTTTATTCCAACGGAAGTGCTGAATTTGGGAAACAAAAATAAATAAAAAACAGTCCAAGCGAAGATATCCAATCCTTAGTGTGTGTTGCTGGCCAGCTGTCCAATGCTATTCTGGGAGCTAACTGAATAGGACGAGCTGTTGACCGTTGCATCGCATTAGTGGGACATTAACACAATCCACAGAGCATGGTCTAATACTATCTACTTTGCACATACATAATTACGAGTATGTATGTACAAAATACGAATACGACTTGCATATAAGCAGATATAGTATATAGAGTGGTAGACGTGAAAGCTTCTTCTGTGGCTTCCTGAAATGAAGTGGAGGTTTTCTAATTCCGTCTGCCTTTGTGG
Source organism: Portevinia maculata (assembly GCA_949715645.1). Classification (NCBI taxonomy): domain Eukaryota; kingdom Metazoa; phylum Arthropoda; class Insecta; order Diptera; family Syrphidae; genus Portevinia; species Portevinia maculata. The sequence continues at coordinate 32,695,619 of OX454527.1, forward strand.
CAGTTGTCTACCCGTCGGTTTTTTGATTTAAAGTAGTATAAAAAGTGTAGCAAACGGGTAACGATGGAGTATGTGTGTTACTTAAAACGACAGAAAGTAACTTGAGCTGAATAAGCAAACAATTGAATGCCACTCACAGAACCAATGGCGGGACCTCCGCTTTTTATACCCTATTCTAAGGGTATATTAATTTTGACGCATAGTTTGTAACATACCTTAATATTGCCCGTAGACCCCTAAAAGTTACTATATTTATGATCAGCATCGATAGTAATGTCGATCTAGCCATGTCCGTCCGTCCGTCCGTCAGTCTGTAGCCAAAAATTAGGCCTTTAAACTGGACCTAGAGAGCTGAAATTTTAACCATATACTCTCTAGGGTCCCGAAATAATCAAGTTTACGAATTTTTGAAATCCGCCCACAGACACGCCCACAAAATCAAAAAAACCAAATTTTGAAAAAAATCGAATTTTGAGCTAGAAAGCTGAAATTTTTTATATATGATCTATGACTCCTAAAACTGCTCGGGATAAAAAATTTTCAAAATTCGCCCACTGACACGCCCACAAAAAAATAAAATAATTTTTTTATACCCTATTCTAAGGGTATATTAATTTTTGAAAATCCAAAGTTTCAGCTAGGGAGCTGAAATTTATAGTATATACTCTCTATGGGCCCTTTATGCTCATGTGTAAATATTTTCAAGATCCGCCCACTGACACGCCCACAATTAATTTTTTTTTTTTTGAAAATTCAAAGTTTGAGCTAGGGAGCTGAAATTTATAATATATACTCTCTAGGGGCCCTTTATTCTCATGTGTTAATTTTTTTTAAATCCGCCTACTGACACGCCCACAATTAAATAAAACAATTTTATTGAAACACCCAAGTTTGAGCTAGGCAGCGTTTTTTTTTTGATAAAATCCTTTAAATGTTATATAACAAAATACTCGTATGTAGAGCGTTCTTAACATTTCAACCATACTTAGACTTTTGTCACGCCCACTTATGAGGGATAGGAATAAGAATAGGGTATCCAACAGTTCGCCCAAGCGGACTGTAGCCCGTCCCTATGTTTTAATTTAATTTTATTTTTATTTCTAGCCGTTTGTGTTACATCTAATCGGCCTTTGAACTACACCTGCCCGACCAATAAATTGGATGGAGGATTTGTTTGTGACTCTTCTTCTCTCTCTCTTAGGTGTTTTTTAATACTTTGAGTTGATGGTTGAGTTATTGAAACAGTTCAGTTCGATGAGACTTAATCGGCTTAAGAACAATAAAATGTGACACTTTGAGAACTGCGTATGTCCAGTGATATTGACAGTTCTGAAGGATCTAAGCTGCCCTTCAAGTGGTGCTGAGCAAATGGGATTTGATTAAAAAATTCGCTTATAGTGCCAGCGGAATTATGACGCTTGATGACAGGTACCAATTCGATAAAACAACACAAAAAAAAGCCACAGTCGTGCATTCCCTGCCCACATTCGTATACCATAAAGTGGGCCTATAAAATATGTTGTAGAACAAAATGTTGGAATTTTTTGTTCCATCTGTTTACGAACAGTAACTACATCTACCTGTTAGATGCTTAAAAGGTAATTAAACAACACAATTGTTTTGGAATAAATGAATTTGGGTTTTATTCAGATTAAAGCAATAGCTATTATTAATATGTACTACCTCACGATCGCTGTCTCACTTCCAGAAGCCTGCTATATGAAGAGATTTATACAGTTCTTCCAAGTAATTTAGTGAACTTTCGGTCCAGGCTTGTTTTATGGCTTCAATTATTTCTTCCGGGTTGGAGTATTGCTTTCCTCCTTCGTAGACCTTTCTTGAAAGCCATCCCCATACGTTTTCCATGAGTTTCAGGTTCGGTGAGTATGGCGGCCATGCTAGTAGAGTTACATTTTGACTCTGAATCTAAGTTTTGGCTATTCTTGCGGTATGTATCAGTGCATTGTCCTGTTGGAAAATCCATCGTTGTCCACCAAGCAATTCGGAAAAATGAGGTACAGCTCTTTCCAGTATTGATTTGTAGGTTATTGAGCTTTGAAAATCCAGTTCTACTGTGCGTCAAAGTCAATTGCTCCCAAGGGTTCCTTCCCCAAATCATGGAAATAATAAGTAGCTATGCCCATCATTTTTGTCTAAATTTTTTCCATCTGAAAAGACGACGGTATGCCATTCTCGATTCCACCTGATGTCACTTATTGTAAAATCAATGCGCTGACTTTTGCGTTCTGCATTCAATGATTAATTCTTTTTAATTTTTTGGTATCTAATTTGGTTGGCCTACCAGCTTCAAATTCAGTTTCTTCCCTTATTTTTGCTTACGGAAAGTCTTAAATTTGATACAGCTCTCAGTATCACCCTACGATCCTGACTTTACTTACCCTTACTTTGCAGATTTTTCCATAGTTCTTATGGTCCTTAAGATAGATATGAACAACAGTTGGTCCTCTTGCAAACTTACCGGCTATAAAACGGATAGATTTGCCTTGATCCTTGTAAGCTCGATTTTGGCATATTTCCTCCTTCGTTAATGAATTTTTTTACCCATAGTTGATGTTTCTATGAAATTATGTTTTACCTTAGATCCCTGGTACTTCTAATGCCTTTATATTTGATTTAAAATATGATAATAGGTAGATTCAGTTACTATTCGTAAACAGGTGGACTAATTTGTTTGACCTTATTATGAAATATTGGATATTGTTTTTGTTATTCATATTGCATTGGTTTTTTTCCGTATTATCAAAGGATTTTAAAAAAAATGTAAAATTAAATCAAGAAACTACCTGTTCGTAAACAGTGTATGTATGTATAACCGTTCCAACAGTTTTCTTTGCTCTGTTATATTGGTTTAGTTTTTCGCAATATTTGCAATAAGAACAAAAATATGGTTACTAACAATTTGCAAAAAACAATGCAAGCATTTCATTAGAATTTAGGAAAATAAAATTATAAAATTCAAGTTTTTGGGATTTTGAGACAATAAAACTAAAAATATAGTTTTCTTAACAGCCAGGTGAGCATTTTTAACACCTTGAAGCTCTCCCGCAATTGTGCATGCAAATTCGTGAGTTGACACGACTCGAGATCACCGCTGTTGTAATCGTATGCACACGTCGAAATCGTAAAAAAAGAGGCAGCCCGGGATAATAAAAACGCAATTACACATTTGATTGGCCTCAGTAAAGAAGTGATCCGAAACCGGGAGGTCTGCTGATATGTTTACTGAGGTCAAATCAAAGAATATCAAAGGCTATACCTTAGGGATCCCCTAAGTTGGCAGGTAACGATCTATTTAATTGTGTTCATAACCTCGCCAAAAAGGAACAGAAGAGACTTGTTGTACGCTTTGCTGAGGAGACTCTCTTCTAGCTTCGGGACATTTTTCGGTCGCAGAATATGCTTGCGCAATGATTAATGATATAATCAAAAGCGGGGGGGGGGGGGGGCTTAGATTGGGGAATAATCTGTGACCCGAATCACGAGGTTTTTCCATCATATTCTGGATTTGTGTTTTATTTACCTGAGAGAAATCTGTACTGTACTGTCATATATCCGCTCAACGATCTTCGTGGTGCGCATCATCAGCTTGATATACCTAACCGTAATTTCAGTTTGGCTTATCGCCCTTTTCTTACACTGGTAAGGCATTGGATTGAAGAAGTTTTATAGATTAGAATCATAAGCCAAGAACTCGGTTTTGGATTCGTTTACAGCCTTCTCATTAATGTCGAGTACTTCTTCTTCATAATTGGGAATGGCCCTCGGCACATTATATGTTGTGAAACGTTTCGCTTAAAAGGCCTTCACAATACTGTTGCCACCTGTGAATTTTTTGTTAGTCAAACGTCGTTAGTGAACTTTGGTCAACAAATTTTCTGAGCCTTATCATTTCATGAGAGATGGTTGTGCCCTTGTTTAGGTTCCCTTAAACCTGCTTGGTTTTTTTTTAACTTTGCCAAGAGCGCCACTTCTTGCCCTATACTTTAAATGATTCGTTGCACATCCTTACGTGCCAAAAGAGACTAATTTAAAACCTCCACCTGAAAAACCAGTAACCAATTTTTAAACTCCCAAAATAGGCAACAAACATTATTCACTATCTCCATTAATCGTGGGCCTCCACCACACCCTTCTAATTAAAATGCAAACAACCATTGCCGATCCTTTTTATATGACCCTAGAGCACACAAATCCTGTCTAAGCAAATATATTATGTCTAAAAACACGTGTGTACCTTATATGCGTGTTTTTCAAATTACAATGTATAATTTCATTCCAAGAGCATCTCGGACAATTTATTTTACGCTTGAGAACACTGACCAAGGCATGCCACCATTTGTATGTGGGTCCTACAAGGATTAAGCTCCAAAAAAGAACTCCTTAACAGAAGCTTAACCCATAACCAACAGAAAAAATCGTCTCATGACAAATTATAATTTCATGTTACCACAATTTATGTCTTCTCCGAATGTAACTGCTGGCCAACATTGGCATGGAGAAAAAAAACACACTCATTTGCATCTGACCACCGCGCATGATGTTCATATTCATGTCCACGGACATACTAGTAAAACAACATGCAGCGAATAATCGCTGTGTTTTAAGTAGACAACTCCTCGTAGCTTGTCTGGGGTGGAATTTATTTTTTTCTGAAGTCAGCACACCTTAGCTCATCTAATTATTGCGCACAAGTCGAAAATATTATTCAAAACCTCATCTTTTGGACGGGGGTTAATACTTCCATCAAGTTGGCCCGCTAAATAGATGAGGTGTGTTTGCTCCTTTCGTGTCCCAAAAAAATAATGAAAATTAATTTCTCGAAAGGAAGCAAACAGCTACTCGTACAACTACGAGTAATGCAATTTAATGAGGCACATGAAAGCGGTTGCCAAAAGAGGGAATATGTAAAATTAAATGGCTAAGAATGGATGTGGAATGAATAATGAGCACGGTATTTAATATTTTAATCCCCTTCTGTATCGCAACCAAAACAAGTTTAAATGCAGGACCAAGCAATTAATCTAAGCGAAAATAGGACATCAAAATAAAGTTTGATACGAGGGTCCTTTGTATCGTTATTTTGGCTGACATAAAGCCTGTCCGTCGTCGCGTCATTCGGCCGGTTGGGTGGACAGAGATCGAAAGATCGTAAATGGGAAATGGAAAAGTTTGTTAAACAATTTGAAGGACTTAAACTTTTCTTCGGCAATTAAAAAGTTGGGGTATTTAAAAACTAATTGCTTTCTGTGTTTTTTTTTTCTTTGTGGATATTTACAGGAATACTGGCTCGAATCTGGCATGATGTATGATTTAGATTGTTATTGGGTTCGTTGGCTCGGAAATAGGTGGGGGAATTGAGAAAGTAATTTTATTTAATAATTCCAATCAAGTTTCCCAAAGTCAACAGCTTGCCTTGAATAAATTGTCATGTTAAGAAATTTCCAAAAAGCAACAGTGTGACAGGAATTTTGAGACTATGTGAATTGATATAGAAAGGTTTTAAGAAAATGGAGTAGGCTACATATATTTGTGTGACAAAATAAATTCCTTGTTGTAAGAGAATGGTTTTCAAAGTCTTAGGTTTAGTCGGCGGACGGAAGTTTGCTTGAATTTTGTTTTGTCCTCGTTAACTTCAAAGCCAAGAAATTACTCCTGCCCTTCAATCGCTCCAATAAATAATGTTTGTTTTTACTGAGTTAGGTTTTAAATTAAACTTCTGCGCATAACACACAATAAACTATCTTGGCAAAATATAAAAACGGGTTGGGGACACAATCCCGAAAACCAAAATCCCGAAAATCCAAAATCCCGAAAACCCAAAATTCAGAAAATCCAAAATCCCGAAAAGCCAAAAATCCCGAAAAAAGAAACCCGAAAACGAAATACCGAAAAATTATATAAAATGAAAAATTTGCGCAAATAGTGTCATAGCTGACCTACTAGATTTTTGTTAGACAGTGAACATCGTAATACAAAGTGAGTATTGTGCATGCCTTTATAATTAAAAACTTTATATTATCAGTGATATTTTGTGTTTGAAGTCTTAAGTAGAAATGAACGTGTCCGTCGTGAAAAACAACAGACAGCGTGAGAAACTGCTTATTGAGGGCTACAAAAAATACAAGGATGCATTTTACTGTGAGTGTGAGCAGCGAAAGCGTTCTGAAATAAGTTATCTCAGAGGAATTGCGTACAATATGAACTTGTATTAAATATTGTTTTGTCATGGATCGTTTTTGATATGTTTTTGTAAGACTTGAACTGTTTTTGTTATGTTTTATTTATTTGAAGTTTTTTATTTTGTTTATTTTGTTAAATAAATTTGCCAAATTTTTTTGTTGCTACAATAAAATTTTTAGTTTCATTTTCGGGATTTTGGTCTTTCGGAATTTTGGATTTTCGGGATTGTGGCTTTTCGGGTTGGGAGTTTTCGGGCTTTTAGTTTTTCGGGATTGTCGCTTTTCGGGATTTTGAATTTTTCGGGATTTTGGGCTTTCGAGATTACTTTTTTCGGGATTCTGTCCGACTCCCTATAAAAACGTTCTAAGTCAACCTACTATTATCCGTTCAACGCGTTGTCGTTCTATTGTCAAGACCACGTCAAAATGTCTCACAAGGTGGTAATGTGATTATGACATCAACCCGATCTCGGATTATTAACGCATTGACTATTTTTGCTCAGCGTCTAATAGATGCTTAAGTTACGTTTCAATTTCTCGTCTTCGTGCATCTGCATCTACGTACTGCATCCCTTCAAATGCGTGAGTTTTTCGCTGCTGAATATATGTCTTATCGTTACGGTGTACGTGCCTTTCTATTACCCCAGGTTTGCAATTTAAAAAAATGACAAAAAAAATTGTGTCCAAAATTCAACTCATTCAACTTTGATTATATTTGTTTAATCGCATGAAGATGAAGTATACGTATACGGTATACCCTATCCTAAGAGTATTAGATATAGGTAATTTTGGTTGAGTGTTTGACTCATTGTTTATTTGATCAAAAGTTAATATCTATATCTATGATCAGCAATTCAGCATAAAAAGTTATGTCAATCTGCCCATTTCCATCTGTCAGTTACCAATTTCGAGGCCCTAAAATTCGAGCAACAAATTAAAAAAAAAACTGCAATTTGGAGAATATACTCTCTTGGGACCCGAAACAACACGCCTACTAATTAAAATAAAGCATTTATTCCAAAAATTCGATGTTGTGGTTTTCGTAACAATTCGCTAATACAAAATTGTTTGCCACACCCAGTTTTTGGAGGCGTTATTGAAATAAACCTTGCCTTTTCGATTAATTGCTCAAAAAAAGCACATGTGTTATTTAAATATGCTGACAATGCCCTTCTTAAAATGCCATATAGACAACGTTTTTAGGACGCCCACTTTTGAAGCTTTTTGACGAAAAGTTATTATTTTGCGTATTTTTTTAGAAACCAAAAATATTCTAAAATAGATAAGAACTATTGACCCAATGCTACGAGCTGTTTGCCCAACCGAATTCCAGCATTTCGTTATGATTTCGAATTACGTCTTTTTAAACTGTTTGAAATTTGAAATTTAAGGGCCTCAAAAAAGTAAGCATAGGTTCGCAGTGAATGAAGAAGAAAATAATGTATCTATTACTGGGCGAAGAAGTAGCAAATTAGTAAAGAATAGCTCCTTTTAAATATAATTTATAAAACTGTAGAACATGATAAAGGTATTTTATTTTTTCCAAACAACAAACTACAGAATTTCTTAAATATCCCACAACATGGATTTCTTAAGATGATCAAAGTTAAAATCTGGCCTAAAAGTCGCATACGAATCTTAGGAGCCCACGAGTTAATTTGGCTGGTTAACCTTTAAAGGGGCTTTAGAAATCCGAAAATTATTAAACGCGAACGTAAATTGTTACATAAATTATAGGAAATTGCAGTGAAAACAGCCCCACCAACTGAGCAGCATAATTATACATATATATATAATTTAGTCTAAAGAAATTCATATAAGACTTTTCTAGCTGGTTGGCAGAACTGGAGTATTCCTTTTTAAAAATTCTTTGCCCCTAACAAGAATTGAAATAAATTATTTTTTAACTACTTCTCTGTGGTATTTCCACTCATTTCATGCAAATCAAACAAAAAATTATATATTTTTGCCACGCTTCCAATAATTTGTTCTCGGGAAATTTGTTTACAGTTGTAAGGGTAGGTGTATTTATGTTGACTCATAGTTTGTAACATACGAGTACCTCAATATTGCTCGTAGTTGTTTGTGACGCCCACTTTTTGTCAAAAACGTTCCTATTTTTATATCCTATTCTAGGGGTATATTAATTTTGACGCATAGTTTGTAACATACCTTAATATTGCCCGTAGACCCCTAAAAGTTACTATATTTATGATCAGCATCGATAGTAATGTCGATCTAGCCATGTCCGTCCGTCCGTCCGTCCGTCGGCAAAAATTAGGCCTTTAAACTGGACCTAGAGAGCTGAAATTTTAACCATATACTCTCTAGGGTCCCGAAATAATCAAGTTTACGAATTTTTGAAATCCGCCCACAGACACGCCCACAAACTCAAAAAAACAAAATTTTGGAAAAAATCGAATTTTGAGCTAGGAAGCTGAAATTTTTTATATATGATCTATGACTCCTAAAACTGCTCGGGATATAAAATTTTCAAAATCCGCCCACTGCCACGCCCACAAAAAAATAAAACAATTTTATTGAAAAACCAAAATTTGAGCTAGGGAGCTGATTTTTAATATATACTCTCTAGGGGCGCTTTAAGCTCATGTATAAATATTTTCAAAATCCGCCCACTGACACGCCCACAAATAAATAAAACAATTTTTTTGAAAATCCAAAGTTTGAGCTAGGGAGCTGAAATTTATAATATATACTCTCTAGGGGCCTTTTAAGCTCATGTATAAATATTTTCAAAATCCGCCCACTGACACGCCCACAAATAAATAAAACAATTTTTTTGAAAATCCAAAGTTTGAGCTAGGGAGCTGAAATTTATAATATATACTCTCTAGGGGCCCTTTATGCTCATGTGTTAATTTTTTTTTAAATCCGCCTACTGACACGCCCACAATTAAATAAAACAATTTTATTGAAACACCCAAGTTTGAGCTAAGGAGCGTTTTTTTTTTTTGATAAAATCCTTTAAATGTTATATAACAAAATATGTAGAGCGTTCTTAACAATTTAACCATACTTAGACTTTTGTCACGCCCACTTATGAGGGATAGGAATAAGAATAGGGTATCCAACAGTTCGCCCAAGCGGACTGTAGCCCGTCCCTATGTTTTTTTATTAATTGCTTTAAAAACGCAAATAAGAGGAAAGCTAAATTATGTATAGACAATGTCCTTCTTGAAAATTCGCCCAAACTAACTTTTTAGCCCCGCTCACTTTTAGAAGCGTTTTGACACAATTTTAAAATTTTGGTAACTTTGTGGCAAGAAAAAAAAATTTAAAATGGACAAAGATTCTCACCTAAGCAAACTTAAACCTTTCCTTATATATGTATGCCCTATTCTAAGGGCATATTAATTTTGACGCGAAGTTTGTAACACACCTTAATATTGCCAGTACACCCCTAAAAGTAACTAGGTATATTTATGATCAGATCACTAGACTACTCAGGAACAACTACTATACAAACACCTTAAGAAGGTAAATGTATTACAGGCCTAACCCTTAATTCACTAGGTGAGTCACTGGGACTCACCCATCTTTTTCTTTCGCACACAGATCGTGCATTTCTACACACACACATATAAGATCCACAGTATACCTTCATGTAGTGTGGTGATAAATTCGATACGGGTCGGATGTGTTTTTACAATAAGTGGAAGGGTCACATTTTGGTGATCAGTGAGTCCCAGGGACTCAGGTATGTATTTATGTTACAATTTGCATATGTGTTCGCTTTATTATTTTTTGTTTTTTTTTTGCGAGAAATTCAGTGACAAGTATGGATTGAAGTAAACCAGGCCAAGCTGGTGAAGATCTTAACAGAAGTAACCTGATTTCGGGTTTATAGAAGACTATTTTGCCGTTTAAACTACGTCTATCAATTTCATCGATTACCAAAAGAGAAATACCTGACGCGCCCAAGGCTGCAGAAGAAAAACTTCCCAAAGGTGAGCGAAAATACCGCCATGTTGGCAGCTCCAAAAAGAGGACTAAGACTGCATACCTTTGTTCCGCATGCAAGAAGCCAGTTTGCCTGGGATGCTCCCGCAAAATATGCAAAATGTGCAACAACTTCTAAAATGAAGTCTGCATTTCAGTACCTGCAGGTTTTTATGCCCTATTCTAAGGGTATATTAATTTTGACGCATAGTTTGTAACATACCTTAATATTGCCCATAGACCCCTTAAAGTTACTACATATATTTATGATCAGCATCGATAGTAATGTCGATTTAGCCATGTCCGTCCGTCAGTCTGTCCGTCGGCAAAAATTAGGCCTTTAAACTGGACCTAGAGAGCTGAAATTTTAACCATATACTCTCTAGGGTTCCGAAATAATCAAGTTTACGAATTTTTGAAATCCGCCCACAGACATGCCCACAAACTCAAAAAAAAACAAAATTTTGGAAAAAATCGAATTTTGAGCTAGAAAGCTGAAATTTTTTATATATGATCTATGACTCCTAAAACTAAAACAATTTTCAAAATCAGCCCACTGACACGCCCACAAATAAATAAAATAAATTTTGTATACCCTATTCCAAGGGTATATTAATTTTTGAAAATCCAAAGTTTGAGCTAGGGAGCAGAAATTTATAATATATACCTCTATGGGCCCTTTATGCTCATGTGTAAATATTTTCAAAATCCGCCCACTGACACTCCCACAATTATTTTTGTTTTTTTTTGAAAATTCAAAGTTTGAGCTAGGGAGCTGAAATTTATAATATATACTCTCTAGGGGCCCTTTATTCGCATGTGTTATTTTTTTAAAAATCCTCCTACTGACACGCCCACAATTAAATGAAACAATTTTATTGAAACACCTAAGTTTGAGCTAGGGAGCGTTTTTTTTTTGATAAAATCCTTTAAATGTTATATAACAAAATATGTAGAGCGTTCCATGAATAAATCTTAATTATAGAGCATTTTTATAAACATTATTGCTTTATTTTATCAGGAAGATGTTGAAGTTCAAAGAACAAAAGTAATTTTTTCAGAAACATATCCTAAATATTGAAAAAAGCAATATTACACAAAATGAGTCACTGGGCCTCACCTAGGTACGAGTATTTATGCGAGTTTTATTCACCTAGTGAATTAAGGGTTAAAAGTGTGTGTGTGGACAACTGCATCCCAAATATATACATATTACATATCCTTAAAATCCCAACCAACACATGCTTTTTCGACAATTTCTTCCCAGAGTCATACTATTCATACCAATTTTATTTTGTACAAATTTTCAGCAGAAACGGCCATTTTTTAACGATTGTGCTGAAGAGATAATTTAAAAATAAACTTACCGATGTACATAAATGTAAAGACATAGGGCAACTATAAATGCCAAACGACCCGCGGTATCTTTGAGAACATGGGTTAGAGATAGAGTTGGATATAATAAGCGTCTTAGTCCCATTTTCTTACAAAGAAGCCAATTAAAAACTGTCGGCATCAACAATGCCCTAACTCGAAGTACAATAAACTTCACCGTCCGAAACGATGGAACGATAGAATAAATTATAACTTGGCTCTAACAAGTCCGCGTAGTTTTCGAAGGGATTTGCAGAAGTAATAAGATATTGTTTAATGTCGCATAGGTACTTACAGAAAAAATTGTTGAAATATGTTTATAACAGCAAAAATGGCTTACCTGAAAGCAGACAAAAACAAAAATATATTTTATTAAGAAAAATTAATATAACGATTTAACATACAAAAACAAAAATGCCTACAAAAAGACAAAACTAGACTTCCACAAAATTGGGGAAGTCCTTTGAATTTGTAATCAACAATATTGATTGCTCGCAATTCATTTTAATGTTTGGTATCCCATGCAATTTATTATATACCACGGAATAAACTTCAAACTAAATTGTTATTTCCATAAGCGACGACAAACAAGCATTCAACTTTGAAATTTATTCCTTTTCGATTCGAGTCCCTGAGCGAGGATAAGAAGTCTACTTTATAATAACAGTCATTTAAAATAGGAAAAAATTTCATCATCTAAAATAAAATACAACATCTTATTCGTTATCTCTGCGGCCATCTATAAACTCACAGGCGGGAAAAATGAAAGAAAAGATAAAACAAAAATTATGTTAGAACTTGAAGTACTATAATTTATCATTAATATTCATGGGCCAGAAAAGGAAAAAGAACAAATTAAACAAATTGATGGTATAAATGAAATTCATTATAATGCTTCCTCTGTACAGATGAGTACACTTTTAGTGGATGTGGTCGTGGTAGATGGGATACTTGACCATTTTTCATCGAATTTTGTCAAGATTAAAGGAGGAGTGTATGCTGTGTTGTGATTTTGAAGTTGTCTGCCGGACTTTGTGGATTAAATAAATTTATTCAGCTTGATTGACAGTGAAAGCTTTAGTACCGTAAAGTGCTAAGTTCCAGTGCTATAATGTCAGACTATTGAGAAGTATTGATATAAAATAGAAAATAATCAAGCAGAGTTGTAATACTGTGGGTAGGCTTTGGCTATCGTAGGCCTTATTTCAATGATAATACGTTAAAATCGATAAATGTTTCATAAAAGAACTTTAAATTTTGTTTGTGTAATTTGCACTTTCAAAAGGAATTTTTGACACTATTTCAATGTTAAAAATTACACAGCACGGGTATTGAGCAAGTACGAAGGACAAGAAGCCGCTGCACGTTGCTTTCCAATTTTTATAAATTATAATAGGTAGGAAAAATAGAGCGTGATAGAGCATTTCACTTCGTTATGTACGGTTGGAAAAAAGGATTACGGGTGAATTGATGCGCATTTTTGGCATTGCGGATATCGCGATTGAAGTGTTCCAGGGATGGAATGCAGCTGGATAGTTCGTTTGAACACTTGTGGTGAAAATATCCATAAAACAACGCATTTACGTATTTTGTCAAGTAGCTCCAAATATGTTATTGGAGCGCGTCCTAGATACGAGCGTTGTACCCACTTTGCGGTAAAAGATCAAAATGTTTAAAATATTTCATGCATTGCTTATGAAAGCCTAAACATTTCGCAGCGTTCTTGCCGACATACAAACTACCACCGTTCCATTATTATCATTAACGAACATACCGAGAATGGAAGATTCTTTGAAGGCCATTCATGGACAACGATATAATATTGAGAATTCGGTTAAAAGACAGAAGACGAAGCATTAACACTCTTTTAGTTATATCCCACTGAATTAAGCTGTCAAGATCGAAATAAATTGAGCTTACCATAACTTTCGATTCCAGTTAAACATCGCAAGGGGCATGAGCCTGGAAACCAATATGAGAAGCTCGCAAAAAGTTGTGGAAATTGTAACTAAAAAAAAGGGAAGTCTTCAGTCCGCTTTGGGGAAATTATGGATACCGTATCCATACCCATACCCCCTTAAGTGAGCGTTGCATTAGGTTAAATGTCCTTGACCTAGTCCAATATCGGCAAATTTTTTTGTTGAAAAACTCCCCCAAAAGTTGGCGTACAAAAGTTTAGTTTATGCCACATTTTAAGAAGGAAAATGCCTACATATATCGCCTATAGGTACTGTTATTTTGTTTTTTTTTTTAACAATTAATCGTAAAACAAGTTTTATGTTCAAAAACGCCCCCGAAAATGCGAGTGTTCCAGCTCGAATTTCAAGGCCTCAAAATTGGTGACGGACGGAATGGCATGGCTATGTCGATATAGCTTTCGATGCTGATCACAAACATAGTAACTTTTATAGGTCTACGTTCAACATTAAGGCATGTTAAAAACTATGAGTCAAAATTATAATCCTTAGGATAGGGTATAGAAATCTAGAGCAAATACCCTTTTTTTAATTTGTCCACAATGGTATTCGTCATGCATTTTGTGCATGGGCCTTTAAAGTGATGATCTGCTTATTTCTTCTTCTTCCTTAACGTCAAATCTTTGATCAAGATCAAATGAATCATAACCCTCCCACTTTAGTGCATTTCTACTGTTCGCCTGTTCACCTGTGGGGTTCTCTGGTTTGACTTCAATAAATAATGGCAGGTTTCGCGGTTTCGGAGCACTTCATTATTCAGACCAATCAAATGACAGTGGTGTTGTATTTCTGTGATCCAAGAATTTTTTTTAGCCTGCCTTTCTTTTTACGACTTCGACACTTGCACGCTCTCATTATTGACTATTGTGTGATCTTGCTTTTATGACACCGTCGATCTGCAGACGTGTCAACCCACGGATTTGCATACACACTTGCAAAAGAGGTCCGGATGTGAAATGCATTACTAGGCTCACCTGGATGTTTACCTTCCGAAGGCAACTGAGGTGCTCCATCACCCCGCGCAATTTTTTTTTTTATGACGTGGAGACTTGGTTTCGCTCGCTGTTATCTTACATATTGTGTGTCAGTTGCTGATGAGGAGTCCCAACAGTAGGATACATCGAGCGGTATGGACTGGGGTGACGCATCACCCCATGTTAATTTTTGTTCAAATTTTCTGGGAGTTTTATTTTTTTTGTTCGCTTAATAAGGTGTGAGAATCAATCAACAACCATTATAACCACTGGCAGGAAAAGAGGAAAAAACCGCTAGCATTTTTGCCAAACAAAACAAAAAACCCACTCTCTTGTCGGTAGCCTTTAATTGCAAAAATACATTAGTTTCCTTTGCTCCAAAAGAGAATATTTCTGTTATATTGTTATCAACAATGCATTTCAAACCGAAATAGACTGATATTTCTAAAAAATAATTAGGGGTTGCAACTAGCTTAACCTCAAATAAAACGACGGCTGGCTATACATAAATCACGTGATTAAGCTGAAGGACTAAGAGAAGTTCTTGGATACCCGGTGGAGAAATTATAGAAACTGTCCAGATGTGCGATTTGAAACAAAAATCAAGACCGAAATGAAAAGGTTAGGTGTTTTAAATGCTGTTGTCCTGTATGTCCTGAGGAAATACGTAAGACTCGGTTTATTTAAAATTGTTTTGCCTTGCCTACTGTTATTTAAATAAAATGAATTCCGTTTATGTTTTATGTGTTTCGTGCGTTTTGTGGTTTGTTTTTGCATAAATCGTTATTGTGGTGATGTATCACTTTCCCTTTGAAGCTATTTGAATGCTGTTGCCTGTGGAATATTGCATAGATGTGATTTGTCCCCTTCGTCGCCATTTACGACAACCGCTAGTTTTTGTGAAGCTGTGCAGTCACATCCTTATCCCGTCTCTTCACGGGAAACAACCAGTGATGAGTGTGTCTTAATAATTAAAAAAAAGAACTAAGAAAATGTCAACTGAAGCATTCAATCTAAGGCTTTCTTGGTCTAAATGTTGGCCATTCCGAATCAAGCTTGTATATGCTGACTATTCGTCTCCCAATGGGCTAGCAAATATCCGAAATGCTTATATAAATTTATAAATTAGAAAAGTATTCCCAATCATACCTACCCTCCTAGAGGGATGATGATGTGATTCAACATGCCTTCCAGACATAAAAGAAACAAATTGAGAAAGTTCCATTTGTACACATTGATTTTTTTTACCTCTTGGATGCTACGAGTATTTTCTCTTTGGGTTATCCTTTTATCGGGTTGTTCGCTTGGGATGTGGATATTCAAGTGAAATCAGTCTCTATACCAAAGCTGGATTACGAGTATAACACCGCTTCTGAATAGAGAATACTTAATCAGCAGACTGTAATAGGAGTGGTCTTTTTTTGTCGGGCCCGGTCAACACAGCGCTGATGACGACTGAAACAACCATGATGATGATGCTCAAATATCCTTTAACTATGTTATCATTTACGACCCTTTTTGCTACTCTTTACGCTTATGGGGGTCGCTCACTCATGGAGGAACGTTGAACGGACGCCCTCTATTGGGATACTTACTCGATCATAAAAATTAATGAAGTGAAACATAACCTTATTAAATTTCGATTTTTTTTTTCCTTTAGGTGAGAAGGATATAACGAAACCGTTTAACTGTTTTTATTTTCCAGTGTTTCGTTAGAGGGGTGGGTGTTTTAGTGCTGGGGCTTAAGCGAATTAAAAGGGTTTGTAACTGCAGAACGCAAGGAACCATGTTCGAGTTGAAGTGCGTGGGACCGAACGTAATTACGTTAATAACATTTATTTGGCTGACGACTATCGGATTACAAATGTATGAATGTCTAATTGAAGAGCGGTACTACCGGGTACCAACGTCTTGAAGGAAAGGACTGATCAACCTAACTGCCAGTTCGGGCTCTTTAAGTAGTGCGTTCTCGTAAGATTCAAGAGATAATTAGGGGATATAACGTACGATAAAGGGATTGTAATTGCGAGCTATTTTTCCAGGGCTAATTATACAGCTCAATTGCGACAGTTAATTGTAATGGTGTTCCGACGTCTTAAAGTGCTGTCGGTTGGTAGAAGCCAAACATTTTTTATTAGGTTCGTGTAGCAGACATTTTACGAAGTACGATTCACAGAGGGTATTGGCATAGTTGTTAATATGAGTGATTATACCAGTTTGGAAACCAAAACCGCCCTCAAATGTATTTTTTATTCAAGATTTATCCTTCAAAGAATTCAGTTAATTTTGGGCATAGTTCAAGTTAATTGGGCACATGGCATTTTGAACAATTAAGCTCCTTTTTAAGTTTCAGCTTTGTGTTTAATAGCGTTTATGGTTTAAATAGTGTAGTATTTCGATATGTCGGTATGTTAGAAAAATGTCCGCTTCAAATCAGAGCGATTTCGATTTTTTATTAACAAATTTAAAAAAAAAAATCCTGACTGATGGCACATGTTGGTTTTGTTGTTTTGACGAAATTTTCGATGACATTTTGGCATAGTGCCAGCTGAATATCATCAATGGCTTGTCGAATCTCGTCTTTCAGTTCAGGAATCATTCTAGTGTTATTGCCATAAACCATTCACTAAAAACAAAACCAAATAAAAAAATCCAATAATTGCATCATCTTGGTTCGCATCGCCGCGACGCAAGAAAACTATCCCCCTCAAATTTCGTCTTCAACAATTGCATTGTTTCGTTTGCTGTGTTTCAGGTTGCACCGCCCCGTTGAAACAACATGTTTTCGTGATGCATTTCTGCAATTTGAGGTCAGAAGAATTTGTTTATAATCTCAAGAACTGTCCAATCACTCAGATTGCCAAAAGTGCGAACGAAACAGTGGCCTGAGTTGAATGCACGGGAACTTGATGGATCACTCTTGGATTCCCAGCTCAGCAAATGCGACAATTATGTTCGTTGACATAGCCATCTAGTTCGAAATGCGTCTCATCGGAGAAAATAATTTTGTTCGAAAAATCATCATTCACTTGTTGTTGCTGCAAGATGCACAATCGGCGCTGCACATCGTCTGCTGGCTTCAAAAGATGTGTCAACTGAACCTTATAAGCATGCAAATGCAGATCTTTAGTCAAAACTAGCTGTGAACTGCTTCGTCAAAGTCTCAATTTTTGAGAACGATGGTGAACCGAGGAGGAAGGATTGCGGTCAAAACTATCACTAACTGCTCCAATGTACGAGCACAGAGAGACCAATTCTGGGTTTCGACTGACCCAATCGCCTGAAGTTTAAGAAATTTACTCGGACCACGGTCCGGCGAGAAGTTGCGTTATGGTGACCGAAAAATCCACTACATGTTCCAACCGGCACCCTAAGAATCTGAACATTTCGGGAGTGGATTCTCACAATTTGTATGCATTGTGCGTCCGTGTAATTCTCCATGACTTAACCATGCGAGCTGTCAAACAACAACATTGTACGATCGACAAAAAAATGGCCCTCAATTCAAAATATGCGGTCACTTAAAGGGTGAAAAGCAAGGAGTAACAAATTGTTCTCCTTTTGTGATCGTTGCTGTCTTGCAAAATAATATAATTCACATAACACGATGGTCGATAGCTGTCTGTAAAATATCTATGCAGAGACAAGGACCCATTTTTTTCTAGCCTTTGGAGCTCATCATTCCTTGAAATCGAATTATGACTCTTAATGTAGGCCATTAAGGTACGGAATCCACATTTTCCCCTAGTGAAGCTAATATGTAGGATCAAGGGGTTAGATTAGGTTAGCTTATTGGTGAACAACATCTGCAACACCACATTTCTGCTGTATCGTTGGCCTCGTTTTTCTTTTTTATTCCTCTATCTTGGTCTTCTCTCATTTCTCAACGTTATCCAGCTTACTGGATGTCCTTTGAAACCTGTAAAGATCAGTCAGTGAGACATCAGAAAGTTCTTGAATGGCTTGGAAGAAGTATTTACCAATAGTTCTTTTGCTTAAGTGACAGAGACGTAGACATTGAATGAGAAAGTGTGGTGTGTCTTCATGGTTTTCCTTATCATCTTCAAATGTGGTCGACCTTGAGATATACGAGTAGTTTTATTATCATTGAGATTTAGGATTATTGTGTGACTTCTTGGGAAGTAATGACAAGTAAGTTATCAACTACGATCGAGTGACTGTCTTGCGTACCGTAAGAGTTTATTGGTCCAGCTCTTATCATATTTTGATCACCTGATATTGGCTTTCATCCGAATCTTGCATTCCCCTCGTTGTCTGAGACAACAGAGTGGTGGTTTAATCGACTGAAGCGCACGATTTGCATCCACTGCATGCCCGGTAGGAACACCACACAAACAAACCACATTTTGGAACTTAAGGCAGTCAAAAGAGTCTGATTTAAAAACAAAAAAAAAACATTTCAAAGTCATCTGAAAAAGCAAACACGAGCTCACAAAAAATTAAGGAATTTCGTTGACGTTTAATAAAAATAGTAACGGCTTCCTGTAGAATGCACGAGACAGCTATTGAAATATCAGAAAAATAGTTATCAATTTTTCTGTTTAAGAGCATTGATAGTTTTTGCATTAACATCGAGTGGATAATTCTGTCGAAGGCCGTTGAAAATCGGCATAGTTTCTATTCATTAAGAAACTGACCACAGAATAAAAATGAAAATAAAAAATAAGAGGAGCCGACAGGGCATGCGTACAGCTCTCCACGACAATGGGTGGAATAGAATCGGGTCAAGCTTCCTTATTCGTATTAATGTCATTCAATGCCAAAATAATTTCTTCATTCGAGAATCCTGTATACCCAAAATCTGTTGCAGGATGTATAATATTATTAAGAAAACCGCAAGATGGTCCATGAGGCAACATAGTTGAAGCAAACAATTTAGCAAACAGCAAGTCGATTTACCACTGAACGATATCTCATTCTGAAGTGCATTTATTCAAATAATCCGAATATGACCTTGAACACCTGGGTACCTGCTTTTGTTTCGCTGATCCCCAACGTATTTTTGCCAGCAGGTCCTTGCATCTATAAATCCAGGGGCGCTGGTTGTCCCTATGCAAGTTAATTTCTCTATTTTTGTCATTGCGCTGAGATTGGTAAATTGGCTGTGGCTACGTGTGTATTTTTCCCGCAATTCCCGTATATATCCAAATCAAATTTAAACAACCGCCTATGTCTACATAAGTATTGCTGGTTAAACTATCACGTTTCATTATTCCTGTGCTAACATTTCGGAGAACTCTTCCATGCTGCAGAGGCTTGACCACTGCCATATACCAAATTGTTTGGCTTGTGGTCATATTATATGAGTTATATTGCAACGTAAACCCTTATTTACACTAGTTATGTGTTTTCTATAAAACCATACAAATCACTTCGGTTTCTGTAAATTTGACGGCGGAACATGAAATCTAATTTTTTTTTTTTTTTTTAATAAAAGATTAACTTTAATTGATCTTAAAATTTTATTTGGTTTATAAATGTCACAACTTTTTAATTTTGTTTTTCGTTCGCGACGCGTTTCAAAGCTCCTCTTCTTCTTCGGGCGAGTACTATGTGCGTGGGGCCACTTGTTGTTCTGGTGTGGGGCTATTAACAACAAGTGGCCCCACGCACATAGTACTCGCCCGAAGATGAAGCAGGAGCTTTGAAACGCGTCGCGAACGAAAAACAAAATTAAAAAGTTGTGACATTTATAAACCAAATAAAATTTTAAGATCAATTAAAGTTAATCTTTTATTCAAAAATAACATACACAACCGGAGACGAACAAAAATAACAAAAATGGAATGAAATCTAAGCTTTCCTTTCGGAGCTGAAGGATTGAATCGGTTAATTCTTCTATAAACATGTCATGAAACATATTCAAAAATACCCTCCTATCGATTTTTACTAAACCTTAGAGAACTTCACCCTTCCTATCGTTGAACAAAAATAGGAGACCAATTCCAAGGTTGATTTTAAATTCAAAATACCTGAAAATATTACTTCCTAGCTGAACTACAAGAGTCAAACTAGTCAGGAGTTAGGTCTGCAGCAAACCGAATACCAAGGAAATGTTGATGACACCAAATCACACGATTGAATGATTGAAATTGGTGGAAGTCGATTGTTTTTGAAATAGCAATTAGCTCTCTGGGCAAAAGCCCCACATAAATCTTATGTTTGCCATGCTGTGACCTACATAATATAAACGCTCCAGTTGGGTCAAATCAGCAGTCACCTCCTTCCGTTATGCATTAATACTTTTTATAAGTTGAAGGGAAATGTTTTCCCACATTTTGACCCAAGTTTGTAAAGCGGATCAATAGTTTGATACCTTTAGCATTGTTCCTGCTTTAACAAACTGACTAGCTATAACACATTTTCGAAATAAGTACTGAAATACAGATACCTCCCACACTGTTTCCTCCCTCTTTGTCATGATAATGCATTGGAAACTCTGGAAATTCGATAAGATGGGCTTGGTATACTGTGTTGAAAAACTTTTTTCATGGCATAGTATAACTATAGGTACATATATTGTGAAAGTTTTCCGCGAGGAACTAGAAACGTAAATGTCAGATAGTCGTTGAGTACATTTTCAGGAATTCTGTAGATAAGTTTGATGGTTTCTCTCTATTCAAACGATTTTCTTTTTTGTTGGTAGCAGAAGAAAAGTTTACTTTTGACAGGCGGCAAACAAACACTACTTGAAAACTTGAATATATTTATATTGGAAAGTTCCTTAAATATGTTTGCATTTGCAAATCCATATTGGTTCTGTGAAATGGATTTGTTTTTGATTTTGATGTGCTTGAACATCGATAGCGGAATAGGTGTTAAGTGTATTGGAAGTGAAGGCAGCATTTAATGTAATCAAACGAGTTTCAGATCAAAGTACGTCTGGCTAGCAGTTCATATTGATGTTGTAGTGTCCTTAAGGAACTTCATGTAATTGTTGGCGCAGATATGTCAAGTTTGTTTGTAAATTTTGTTCAGTCGAAAAATGTTCGCAATGAAAATAAAGCTGCAAAAATGATATTTTTTTTAAAGTATTTGGCTCCTCTTGGGTACGAAGTTTATATTGACATTGTAGTAACCTTAAGGAACTTCGTGTTATGTATGGTGTTGACATGCCAAGTTTGTTTTAACATTTTTTTTAGCGGAAATATTTTTGAGTGAAAATAAAGAAATAAGTATAACATTTTTTAAAAGTATTAAGCTCCTCTTGGGTAAAAACGGTAAATACTTACTGAGTCTCGAAAGAACCACCATAATACCGAACACTTTCAATACGTTTTTAGTGGGTGGGTAGGTTCCTCAATCCCCAGTCAAACAAAAATCCACATATAAAAAATCACAAACCAAAAAGATAATTTTATTGATTCGCTCAAACTGGTGGCGGGAAATAAGGCCAAGTTAAAATGAAACAAGGCCAAATGCTAATCTTATCAACTTATTAAAAGCGTAAATCAGGCGTAGGGTCAGACTTTATTTTTTTATACAGTAATTTTTATTTGACTACCTATCTAGCAGGTAAGGTGTTAAATTTGCCTTTCTCTTTTTTTGTAACGAGGTTTACCGTTAGTATTTCCTCAATCACGTGTAACAAGCTTGCGTTCCTATCATTCGCAAACATAGCTCCAAACTCAACGTGTATGAATTGTGTGAGGTTTAAGAATAGGATGTCAATTGGTGTATGTTACAAATCTGTAATTTGTGAACGCCGAAAGAAACGGAAGAAAGAAACGAGAATGCTCCCACCATTCTCCTGCAACCGTGTAACCATTTTAAGTTTTGTTTAAATTGATAGACTCAGTTGTCAGAGAAGTATGAATATAAAAAAATACTTACTTACTTACTTAACGGGCTCCCGACCCGTGAAGAGTCCATGCCTGAGACACTGCAGCTTTCCATCCTCTGCGATCCACGTTCACCAGACAAAGCACTCTGGCATCTGCGATAGCTTGGTCTTTAAAACGGATGTTCCGAGCCAATGTATTCGACGTGATTTAGCTTTTTGGACTACATCCACATCTTTTTACAGCTCATAGAGTTCGCGGTTGTATCTTCTAATCCATTCGCTCTCTATGCACACAGGACCAAATATCCGACGGAGTATTTTTCTTTAAAAAGAACCCAATATAAGATCCCATTTTCAACTTATCGTCCAGCACTCGGCACCATAAAGCAAGACTGGAAGGCTTAAGGTTCGATAGAGCATGCATTTTGTGAATAAAAAAAAAATATAAAGAATACCAACTCTTTTCGGTGGCTACGAATTTTTTGTTAAAAGTTTACATTTACTATGTATAGTATATGTATTATACAGTATACATGTATAGTATATGTATTATACAGTGCGATTCATTTGATTAGAAGCAGGCATTTTTGAGAAGTTAAATTGATATATCTTTCGTTACATGATGGATTTGAAAAAAACGACTATGGTACATGAGAGACTGTTTTGTTAACGACAAAATATTAAATTTGTGTAAAGGATAGAATTTTGAAGACAAATTGTAAATTGAGAATATGCGCAAATAAATCGGGTCATTAGATTAGACGCAGTGAACAAATCAACGGTTTTTGTGAAGTGAGTATAATTTTTTTCGGTTTAAACTGTACATATTATAAAGTAATTGTTCTTGATTGAGTGTTAATAAAAATGGGAAAGAAAAAATGTTTAACAGTAGAGGAAAGGGCAAGAATAGATGTTGATTGCTCCGAAGGTCTTTCATGCCGTGCTATAGCCCGAACAATTAAGCGAAGTGATCATTGTGTCAGCAATAATTAAAAAAAAAACCTTCGTATTACACAAAAAATTATAATATTCTTCTGCCTTAACACTTCGCGAAACGCAAGGTATCCTTAGAATAGCGTCAAATACAGCTTTATCGGCAGCTAAAATTAGAGTGAAAGTTAATGTTAAGGCCAGTTTATCGACTGATCCCGCACCGTTCGCCGTCCTAAACACTTAAAGCGCCTAAGACTTAAGAAAAAACCACCACTTAATGACGCAAGAAAGAAACAACGCTTTTGCGAAAGATCACATGAGCTGGGATGTGCAAAATTCATTAAGTGGTGGTTTTTTCTTAAGTTTCAGGCGCTTTAAGTGTTTAGCACGGCGAATAGTACGGTAACAGTGGATAAGCTGGCCTTAACATTAGCTTTCTCTCTAATTTTGGCTGCCGATAAAGCTGAATTTGACGCTATTCTAAGGATACTTTGCGTTTCGCGAAGTGTTAAGGCAGAAGAAGTGTTTCCTTTATAATTTTTTGTGTAATACGAAGGTTTTTTTCTAATTATTGCTGACACAATGATCACTTCGCTTAATTTTTCGGGCTATAGCACGGCATGAAAGACCTTCGGAGCAATCAACATATATTCTTGCCCTTTCCTCTTTTGTTAATAATTTTTTCTTTCCCATTTTTATTAACACTCAATTAAGAACAATTACTTTATAATATATACCGTTTAACCCTTCTGTCAATCACAACTTTTATACCTTTCTTTTTGTATGAATGGACATCACAGAATGAAAAAAACCGCTGCACGTGAAAGCACAAAAAATGGGAAACCACCAAAAAATATAGTTTCCATACTAATTGTATGTAGGTCTGTCCAAACCTTGTCATTGACGGAAGGTAGTTAAATTGAAAAAGCCTTATTTCTTTCAAACGGGTACATATATATAATAAAATTTATATTAAATAGAAGGAAAAATAATGGTTGACCCTATCATGGAGTTTCAAGAAGCTTGGTCGATAACTTTCTTCAAAAAACTGCCCTCAGAATGTCGAAATATCTGGCCAGACCTTATAGTTGACAGAAGGGTTAATCCGAAAAAAAATATACTCACTTCACAAAAACCGTTGATTTGTTCACTGCGTCTATTCTAATGACCCGATTTATTTGCGCATATTCCTTACTCAATTTACAATTTGTCTTCAAAGTTCCGGTAGCTAAATCTCTCCTTTACACAAATTTCATATTTTGTTGTTAACAAAACAGTCTCTCATGTACCATAGTCGTTTTTTTCAAATCCATCATGTAACGGGAGAAATATCGATTTAACTTCTCAAAAATGTCTTCGTCTAATCAAATGAATCGCACTGTATATTAAAAAAATAACACTTAAATACCTTCATGCACACCCCACAGAAATCTATTGAATGTTTCATCTAGTACAGACTAAACATTACAATTTTTGAATTGGAGAGAAATAGGAGAGGCTGATGCACATTGGTTTTAAAGGTTTGCGAAGGAAAGAGCATTCCACATTCCACAGTGTGATACGGCTAAGGAACAATTCTTTCTATAAGAGTGCCAAGTCCACACGACATAACTTTAAAATTTTTGAACATACGTAACTCCTGCTAAACTTGAAAGAAGGGAGCAACAGTTTTACGCCGATCGCCACTTAATTTCTTCATATGGTACCGCAGAGTGTTGTGCCCCGTTAAAATACCTACGAGGGTAGATAGTGATTTTCTATCCCTTTTTATTGGACTCTCGGTTCTGGCCTCATTGTAGGTTGGCCATAGCATATTTGTGATGTGGCAAGTATTTAGTGCCGTCCATCTAAGGTTCGCCTCTCTTATTGCCTTTTTCCCTGCTTCAAGCCTGAGTGAGGAAGGCGGGATGAGTACAGAGGGATCAGCTTGTTCTGACACAGCTGCCGAACCTTGTCTTGCTAAATCGTCCGCTTTGTCGTTGCCCGGAATGCCTTCATGTCCCGGGACCCAGCAGAACGATACCTTATGCTGGGTAGCAAGAACCTTGAGTTCTTTGCGACAGCATTTAACAAGATTTGATTTTATTTCTGCTGCAGTTAAGGCTTTTATTGCTGCCTGGCTGTCAATATAGAAGGTAATACCATCGGGTGGTATTGCCCTTACCACAGACTCACGGGCTGCTGTTGTCACTTAAGAGCTAAATAATTGCAAACAATCTACTTTGAATGCTGTTGGTGCATACGTCATCTGAAAACTGAATCTTGAAATATGGCGTCGTCAATTCGACGAAGCATGTTATTTGTGTATAAAAAGAAAAGCATGCATTTGCCTCCGGTAGCAGATAGGTACATCTCAGAGTTGCTTTTGCTCTTTTTGTTCGGTATATTCAATCGGATATGATGGATGGCTGCTACGATAATACGATATTATTTTGCGGACTCCACATTATTTTTATAAGTTAAATATCCTAATTTTGCATAACACTGCTTTCTGCATTAAGGTTATTTTCCGTTGCCTAGACCTGTGCGGCATAAGGTGCCAGGTATTCTTACTTAAAAATAAGTATTAGACATTATCGGGATTTTTCAGAAGACTCCGATCGTCAGATTTGAGAAGCTTTCCTTGAAAATTGATACCCACTCCTTGATGTTGGTCAGAATATCCTACGGTGTAATTGGGGATTTGATCCTGAGACCCATTGATTTTTGCAAAAAATTCTGGCTGTAATTTGTATTTTTTCTGATTCATTCTGTTCTATATACCTTTGATTTAAGCAATGTACCAAAATTAATGCTACAGGAAAAACGTATCTTTGTGTGAATACGGAAGCAATACGAATACAATCAGTATTCAATCCTTCAATCAACTCCATCATTTTCGAATCTAAAACGCCATCCATTGCCAAATTGTGATATTGACTTTGGCAAACCGTATCTACCGAGTTGTACCGTCGTACATGGAGCAATCCGTCTCGGATATACAATTTATTGAAGTTTACTCAGAGAAAGCGTTTGCCAATGTCAGTCACGTTTCTGCACCTCTTCACTGGCATTGCCTACTTATTTCCATTCAACGGCAATATAATTATGTATTCATAAAACTCATGGCGAGGCTCCTTCGGGTCGTTCATAAATCATAACCTTTTATGCCTCATGACAATGGTTCATCCCTTAGTCCGTCCAGTTAATCGTCCACGAATATAAAATAAAAATAAAACACAAACATATAAAATTCTTATATGCTGACTGATGGAATGACAGCGTACTATGCTCTGCTTAGTCCCACATCCATCCCACAATGTGTCAAAAAATCCTTGAACATGTCAACTTGTCCGTTGTATAATAAAGGGTGATTTTTTAAGAGCTTGAGAACTTTTTTTAAAAAAAAAACGCATAAAATTTGCAAAATCTCATCGATTCTTTATTTGAAACGTTAGATTGGTCCATGACATTTACTTTTTGAAGATAATTTCATTTAAATGTTGACCGCGGCTGCGTCTTAGGTGGTCCATTCGGAAAGTCCAATTTTGGGTAACTTTTTCGAGCATTTCGGCCGGAATAGCCCGAATTTCTTCGGAAATGTTGTCTTCCAAAGCTGGAATAGTTGCTGGCTTCTTTGTGTAGACTTTAGACTTGACGTAGCCCCACAAAAAATAGTCTAAAGGCGTCAAATCGCATGATCTTGGTGGCCAACTTACCGGTCCATTCCTTGAGATGAATTGTTCTCCGAAGTTTTCCCTCAAAATGACCATAGAATCGCGAGCTGTGTGGCATGTAGCGCCATCTTGTTGAAACCACATGTCAACCAAGTTCAGTTCTTCCATTTTTGGCAACAAAAAGTTTGTTAGCATTGAACGATAGCGATCGCCATTCACCGTAACGTTGCGTCCAACAGCATCTTTGAAAAAATACGGTCCAATGATTCCACCAGCGTACAAACCACACCAAACAGTGCATTTTTTGGGATGCATGGGCAGTTCTTGAACGGCTTCTGGTTGCTCTTCACTCCAAATGCGGCAATTGTGCTTATTTACGTAGCCATTCAACCAGAAATGAGCCTCATCGCTGAACAAAATTTGTCGATAAAAAAGCGGATTTTCTGCCAACTTTTCTAGGGCCCATTCACTGAAAATTCGACGTTGTGGCAGATCGTTCGGCTTCAGTTCTTGCACGAGCTGTATTTTATACGGTTTTACACCAAGATCTTTGCGTAAAATCTTCCATGTGGTCGAATAACACAAACCCAATTGCTGCGAACGGCGACGAATCGACATTTCACGGTCTTCAGCAACACTCTCAGAAACAGACGCAATATTCTCTTCTGTACGCACTGTACGCATTCGTGTGGTTGGTTTAATGTCCAATAAAGTAAACTGAGTGCGAAACTTGGTCACAATCGCATTAATTGTTTGCTCACTTGGTCGATTATGTAGACCATAAATCGGACGTAAAGCGCGAAACACATTTCGAACCGAACACTGATTTTGGTAATAAAATTCTATGATTTGCAAGCGTTGCTCGTTAGTAAGTCTATTCATGATGAAATGTCAAAGCATACTGAGCATCTTTCTCTTTGACACCATGTCTGAAATCCCGCGTGATCTGTCAAATACTAATGCATGAAAATCCTAACCTTAAAAAAATCACCCTTTACTACAAGCATAATTATGATTGATTAATTAATCTGCTGCCTCTGAGTCGGCCTCGGCCGTTCTCGTCTAGTACGATGAGATGAAAAGATTCACAAATGCTATAAGCCCTCCAGAGCTCCGTACCGTGCCCCACCACATTGAAACAATAATTATCACCACAGAGGATAACAATTTCGCAGGATTAATTCCGGCAATTGATTATTCCCCAATTCATGTTCATTTTCACTGTATGTGCGAGTAGCTCTATCTCCTCACTGTACCTGAATTTGATTCAACCCTAAGGGGATGTTATTTGTAGCTAACAGCACTATCTATGGTGTAATTTATCTTGGTGCTTTAATCTTTGACCCACAAAGGTGTGCTTTGCATTGCACCTCTGTGCTATTTGCGTGCAGTGTGCAATATGCAATAACGTCTTGCGGTTCGCTTTTGTAGTTTAATTAGATATGAGCAGTTATATTGATTAATAAGATGCTGATACAAAATGATGATCTACCACTACCAATAGCGATAGTGTTAATGAATTCCACTGGTAAATTGTTGTTATCATTGCTGAAGACATTTGTTGAGATGGGTGTAGATTATCTTCCAACTCGGTCCTTACGGATGTAAGTAATTCGATTAATTATTATCAAGGAGTAAGTGTAGTTTTGTGTAATCTCAAGAATTTGCAATGAATACTCTCTGGAAGGGTGCGGCTGTCTCCAACGGCAATAGATGCACGTGCTCTATGTGCATGTTCAGTTCATACTCCTGACATGATTTTAGGTGGCTCAAATAGATATTATTCGCCACATTGCAAATTATGTGAGTTCTAAGTGCAGGTACCTTTATGAACAGACAAATTGACTTACCCTATTATAGCATCTTCATACAAATATTGTTAACACTTTTCTAAATCGTCCAATAACGATTGTCAAACAAGATTAGAAAATAAATAAACCTCACCATCCATATTTTATGTGTGTCTATGTCTGACTATGAATGACTAAAACTCCCATGAACGTTGTGGGTACACACGAAAAGAAGGAATCATTGGCCCAGCTCAGACAGGAAAAACGATTGTTGTGCTCACGTGAGGAAGATACTCAGCTTGACTTGTATTCCGTTTTGTGATATTTTATTAAAGAAATAAGACTAATATGAGTTATCTCAACCAAAATAAATAATGTGCATGTGTGCGATTCAGAGATAGGAATACATAAAAGAATGTCAAATTTACGCAGCCGATCTTTTAAATTTTTTGATTTTTTCACCAACACACGTCTTTCTTTATCTCAACACAGTAAATATAGGAAATCTTTGACGATTTCATCAAGCCTAATCACTACTCACTCATAATGAACATTTGGGTAAAAGCAAGGCCGTCCCAAAATCATACCTGTAGGAGGCCAGTTGCCTCTTGTAATGCCTTTGTTTATGCATTGCCAAGGAAGCGAATTTGTAATGGCATCTGCTTTGAAATTTTAACCACTTTTAAAACTTGTTCGTCGATGGCATTTGTGCTTCGCTTCATTGGAAGGGGTATAGGAAGGCCTACTTTTACTCCTTCCTGGTAACCAATGACAGAAGGCCTGCAAAAGGAAGGAAGTATCAAGGGGTTGCTCCCTTTGACATTGTCGTGTTAAAAGAATGCATGACGTCATGCCAAGAGGAAGCGATGACTATTCCGCCAACATTGTAAAGCCTGCAAGTATCACTAGGGTAATGTGTAAATTTCCTACTGTGGTAAGTAACCCTTCTCACCAACACAAATCGTGGAAGAAGCTGCATCCGTAATGAAAAACATTTTAGCAGACAGAGGAACAGCGTTGAATCTAAAACCTAACAAAACTTCTCTTGTGTCAAGCGGACGGTTTAAATTTTGATCATCATGTATTTATTCCATTCGCTTAGTTGCATGGTTTTGAAATTAACCGCTCAATTTTTTGTCCAGGTAGCTCTAACTGCAAATCCCAAATAGAGATTTGTGTAAAAAAAAAATGAAAACATTTTTAAATTAAACGTTCATGACTACCCCGAAAATTATTTCTGCAAGTGGGTTTTCGCCAAATTGGCCTTATTTCGTACTTACAAAGTAAAATAAATCCAAACGTCAAAATTCGGCATTGTTCCACTTCCGCAAAGCGAAATAAGGTCGACCGCTAACCGTTATGGCATTCTACATAACGACGAAGAAATAAATCGTTCGAATGTAACAGCAAAATTCGAATGGCCCTGGGAATCGCTTGTAGTTTTCCAATTAGAATTCGCGGGCGTATGCGACCAAAAAATAGTGTCATGTGAATGAGTGTCAAAGTTCGTGAATATTCGTTGGGCTTTGAAAGCGGGTATTACGGGTCTTACAGATTATTTTGCTGCAAATAAAATTACCTAGACACGTGCTCGCGTTGGTTCGCAAAGTTTATAAAAAACTTTTATTCAAATAAAATAGAATATTCTTCTTCTTCCTTTACGAAGAGTTATGAACAGGATTAGAGGGATCATAACCCTCCAATTTTACTGCATCCCTACTGCTCCACCTGTGGGGTTCACATTTATTACGGTGACATGAAACGTTAACATAACGAAATTTTGCCAACAAATTTATGAAAACGAGGCCAAATTTTCGCAAATTATTTTGTTTACTTTATTAAGCTTTCAGAATATGAATAGAGCCAAATGAACAACAATTTTGCATCCACTTTCAGGAAACAGATTATTGGTTTATAATCAAACACTGTTTGGGTGGAACGCTTCGCGGATCAAAGACATTTCACCATTTTCTCCGTACGGCTTATTCAATTTTGAGATAATTCCAAAAAGTGGGATTGGCATGCAGAATTATACCTGTAGAGAAAATATGTTGAAACTCCGAATCGACAATTTATGACACTACCGCTTGCTACCAAAGGTATTTTTTTTTTTATTTTTTATTTTTTTTTTTATTGAAAAAAAAGGAAATCCAAATCGCAGAGCACTCAGACTCGGTAACGGTCCATTGTACTACCAGGCAGAAATCCCTCTTTTGGTGTAGAGGCATGTGATTGGGTGGCGTATGTTGTTGTTCCCCATGGGGATTGAACCTGCACCGCACGGGTCACAAGCCAACACACTAACCTCTACACCGTCGCCACCCTTGCTACCGAAGGTAGTTAGATCTTCAATCTTTAAAATCCCATGGTGTTCTGCGCCATACATACGTCTGCCCTAGGACTTTCCATCATTAAATCATTCGGTAAGGCGAATTCTCCACAATAACTTTCACTACCATCCCTACAAGTTGGTGGTTGGGCACGAACTTTCCAAACGTGATATCAATTATCGCAGGAACGCATGTGAGACGTTTCTCGAAAACGTTCCAGAGGACGCAATTGTTCTTTTCAGTGATGAAGAAGATTTTCACTTGACTGGATGCGTTAACAAACAGAACATTCGCTACTAGGCTGACCCAACTCCCTGAGAATTGCTTCAAAAGCCATTGCATTCACCTAAAATCAGAGTGTGCTGTGGAATTTCCTCAGCTGGGATTGTTGGTTCCTGGTTTTTTGAAGAAAATGTGGTTACAGTGACAGTGGAGTTCAGACCGGTATGTGAACCTGATTTTAGGTATTTTTCTCCCACGATTTGATAAATTGGACTTAGAGGCCTTTTGGTTCCAACAGGACGAAGCAACGGCTAAAACTTCAAGGACGTGAGTTTTTTTTTAAATGAAAGGACCCTACAAGACCTGAAGGCCAACATCCGGAAAAGATTTGCCAACATGCCCGCTGCTATGCTGGTAAGGGTCATGCCAAAGCCAAATACCAGAAATCGGCTTATTTAGTATATGGACGATGGGAGCGTCGTCTACTTGATATGATTTTCAACAATGTGTAACACAAAACTTTTTATACGAGTACACTGCTAGTCATAAGATTAGAAGCAGGCATTTTTGAGAAGTAAAATCGATATTTCTCCCGTTACATGATGGATTAGAAAAAAACGACTATGGTAAATGAGAGACTATATTGTTAACAACAACATATGAAATGTGTGTATAGGAGAGATTTAGCTAATGGAACTTTGAAGACAAATTGTAAGTTGAGTAAAAAATATGCGGAAATAAATCGAGTCATTAGATTAGACGCAGTGAACAAATCAACGTTTTTTTATGAAGTGAATAAGTTTTTTTCGGTTTAAACGGTACAGTATTATAAAGTAATTGTTCTTGATTGAGAATAAAAAAAATGGGAAAGAAAAAATGTTTAACAGTGGAGGAAGGGACACGAATAGAAGGTTATTGCTCTGAAGGTCTTTCATGCCGTGCTATAGCCCAGAAAATAAAGCGAAGTGATCATTGTGTCAGCAAATATTTAAAAAACCCTTCGTCTTACACAAACAATTATAAAGGAAACACTTCTTCTGCCTTAACCCTTCGCGAAACGCGAAATATCCTCAGAATAACGTCAAATTCAGCTTCATCGGCAGCTAAAATTAGAGAGAAAGCTAATGTTAAGGCCAGCTTATCCACTGTTACCGCACCATTCGCCGAGCTAAATACTTAAAGCGCCCGAAACTTAAGAAAAAACCACAACTTAATGACGCAAGAACGAGACAACGCTTGTGTTTCGCGAAACATCACATGAGCTGGGATGTGCAAAATGGAACGGGCACAAATGATTGGCGGAAGGTTTTTTTTCCGATGAAAACAAGTTTAACCTAGATGGGCCGGATGGTTATATCTAATTATTATTTCCATGACCTGAGGAAAGGAGCGGGTTTTGAACCGTCACCATAGCAGAGAAGGAGGCGTTATGGTCTGGGGTTCAATTTCATTCGCGAAACACAAGCGCTGTCTCTTTCTTGCGTCATTATGTGTTGGCTTTTTTTTAAGTTTCAGACGCTTTAAGTGTTTAGCTCGGCGAATGGTGCAGAAGAAGTGTTTACTTTATAATTGTTTGTGTAAGACGAATGGTTTTTTTAAATATTTGCAGACACAAGGATCACTTCGCTTTATATTTTTGGGCTATAGCACGGCATGAAAGACCTTCAGAGCAATAACCTTCTATTCGTGTCCCTTCCTCCACTGTTAAACATTTTTTCTTTCCCATTTTTTTTATTCTCAATCAAGAACAATTACTTTATAATACTGTACCGTTTAAACCGAATAAAACTTATTCACTTCATAAAAAAACGTTGATTTGTTCACTGCTTCTAATCTAATGACTCGATTTATTTCCGCATATTCTTTACTCAACTTACAATTTGTCTTCAAAGTTCCCGTAGCTAAATCTCTCCTACACACACATTTCATATGTTGTTGTTAACAATATAGTCTCTCATTTACAATAGTCGTTTTTTTCTAATCCATCATGTAACGGGAGAAATATCGATTTTACTTCTCAAAAATGCCTGCTTCTAACCTTATGACTAGCAGTGTATATACCGAAACAAAATTAAAAAAATTCCGATTCATAAAATTGATTTTATTGCGTTTTGAAAAAAGGAAGTTATGTTGCCGCACCCTGTACTTAACATCCAAGAGATAGTTTTTTTTTTTCATAAATCTAAAAAAAAGTCCATTGGAGTAGGTTTCTTTATTTAAAAATAACCTAATGAAGCCGAAAACTATCTTATAAGATATTATATCTTAATGTATAGGTAAAAGGTAAATAAATAAAAAAAGGTCTTCGATCCACAACTCCTAAACTATTACAAAATAACAAAGATGCCCTAATAACTACTCAATAAATTGTTCCGTGTGATTTGTGCCAGGAATACTTAAATAAACTAACTGCTGAAATATGTCTATGGATATCCCTGCCAATGAAATCACACAATGAATAGTCTGCAGCCATATCCTGTAACAAAGGATATAAATACATACCATGAACCGGGAATCTATCTTAGCAGCAAAACGTTGATAGAAATGTACTACTCATCCTTCCGCAGGGTTTTTGGTATCCAATAAAGAACTCATTCAATATCTACTGTCAAAGAATGAAGTTAAGTAGGTTTTGGATTCATTTCCTACAAATGAAAGTAGGAAGGGGGTGGAGAAAAGCTCAAAGAAAAATGATAAACTAAGGTTTAAGTATGTACAGTGTCCACCTTTCGAACTGACAATATTCGGACGAATCTTAGATGAAACTTTTTGCGAAAGGCTGAAGATGCAGAAACTTAAATGCTAAGAGAGTATGGATGAGTCGATTGCCCAGTAGAATAAACATAAATGCAAAGTTATTGCATTCAATCGACTCTTACTTACTTGCACAACATTTAAACACACTTCCACGGACATTATATTGCCTTTCAAACCGCTATGCAGATCTGTCCGATAATCCATTATAATTCGTTGGTATTTCCAGCATAAAACTGTTTCAATCTCTCTATGGAATTTCTCTGCAACAATTTCCTTTTTCTGTGAATATGCCATTTATTCCTTCTAATCCTTGGAATAACATTAATTTTTCACACAGATGTATGGAGCATTCCAGGGTAGGTACTTTATTACCTACATAGAGGATATTCAACATCCTTTTTATTATGCTATGGTTTTGAATTTTTGTGTGCAATTGAATAACTCAAATGATCGTAAGCAAACAAAAATAAGACGCTCTTTATTTCTCATCACGAAAATTCTGTTTCTTGTAGCCACAAGCATGGGGAATCTAATCAAAATTCCTTTGCAACACCATCACGCAGCATGAAGAAGAACAAGGATTCCGCTTCAAATACCACATAAGGACAAAGGAATCGCACACATTTGGCATTCCTTGAAAAATAACAAACTTAAAATCAAGTAAAAGGACCCTCTCTCCAAGGGGCGCTGGTTTGGAGAAAGGTTTTAACATGTGTGACCTCGCACATTCCGCAACATAATCCTTGAGGTTTGTTTAAGCTCTCTATTCACTCCCAGCACACGATCTATGCATAGATATCAATATATTGCAAACAGATACGATTCGAGCCGGCGCAACTGTGCAACTTGTTCGCATCTTTCTGATGCGATACGCTTTTGACATGCATGTTGTTTGTGCCATAACAGGAGGATTTGCGAGGAGGCAAAAAGTAAGCAAAATGCTTCAATGTTTAGGGAGTTTACGCTCATTCGTTCATTTTAAATGAATTTCGTGCAGAGTTTAGTTTAACCCGGTTTTTGTGCCATTTTGTTTTATTTTTTGTATAGCTGTCCTTGGTTGGAGGTAACAATCAGAGATGACGGGATACTGGGATTCCTTTCAATACAAAACAAAAGCATTTACAGGATATTCACTTGACTTTTTGGTCGCTCCTCTGTTTGACTTAGATTGTGTCCTCAGTTGCTGTCATATTTGCATTTTCATGATTTATAGTACATCGTACGTGAGCCTGCGAATTGCATTGCAGCAGCGCAGTAGGAGAGCAGGCATTGATTTAATTTTTTTCTACGGCTTGTCTCTTCTTTTATGTTTCTGACATTAGCAGCGTTTCTTTGAGAAATGTATCCACGGTTGCTAATAAGAAC
The DNA here is from genome assembly GCA_949715645.1 of Portevinia maculata. Taxonomy (NCBI): domain Eukaryota; kingdom Metazoa; phylum Arthropoda; class Insecta; order Diptera; family Syrphidae; genus Portevinia; species Portevinia maculata. Next base: position 32,730,960 of record OX454527.1, read on the forward strand.
GATTACAAAAATTATGGCCAGCAGCCATACATTTTTGTTTGCAACTCAAATTAATTTATATATTTGCAGCATGTATCCATCGTATCCATTGCAACCCCGACAGCTATCCCCAGAATTGCTGGTCATACAATTTTGATGTTGTTTAACGTGAAATTTCGAGCACTTCGACTTTATACATTTTTCAAACAACCGCAAATTTGAGATACATACCTAGTTTTGCGGAATTTCATAATACTTTGGACAGAAAATATTGCGGGTTGGTTTTATTATTATAAGATTGGCTGAATTTATTGATTATTTTTGGGGATAACTTACCATGGTAAGGAAGAGTGTTTCCGAGAGTAGTTGCTGATCGTCTCTCTTTGCGAATGCACGCGATTATTTTTGCCCGTTACCGTCAATAGTTGTCGCGACCATACGGTTCGCGAAAAACTAGAAAAAACAACAAAATCGCGCAGTGTCGGTGTCAGTTCAAAAAAAAGCCACAACGATGGGTATTCCATCCTGCTCCTTCCCACTCCAACGCTGTTACTTCTGCTTGGCTATTTCAAGTGCTGTACGATTTTCGTGTGTGTACTTGTAATGGATGGGTAGAGACAGCATCAGGCGGATAGCGGGTCGTGTGGTATGGATTTTGTTGGTAGAGCAAAGCAAATTTCCGTGCGGGCATAACACCTTCAGTAAACTGTTTTGGAAATCCAACGCGCGTCTTCACTTCACGGCTCTGCTTAGGTAGTCAGAGTTTGTGTTTTATTTATGTTTGAAATTTATAATATTTAGAAATTTTGTAGTGGATGTAAGCAACATCCGAGGGTTGAGGATTTTTTTTTTTTTTTTTTCATTATACGCCCATGTCTCACTCTATAAACCAGTTTTCTCACTAAGTGAAACTCAGGTTAGCGTTGGCTTCGATTTAATAGAGTTTAGGCTACCTGTAGGCTATCGGCGCAGGGACATAAGTCCCGAATTCATTTTTCGGGACTTATATCCCACCTAATGAGTGAGTCATAAGTCCCGAATTGATTTCGGGACTTATAACCCACTGAAGTGGGAAATAAGTCCAGAATTTTTATAGTTGAAAATGGGACACAAGTCTTTAATGAAACAAACAGTTGGAAATGTTTTATATTTTATTAACGTTCATAAATTGATAGGTAAAACATAATTAACGGGAAAAAATTGAAGAACCGTAGGTAGGTAGGTAGGTAGAAGTGGCGGTTCGGCTTGAACCTAATTAGCACTTATTGTGCCTTTTTGTTACCACGACTCGTGTGACCTATGTTGTAGTGGTTGTGGAAGATTTGATGTGTGGCTATATCCAACCTGTGGAGTTGAGAAAACGGATAAGATCTTGTATCCCTTTGCTCGATATAGCGCTAAGGTCGTCGAAGAATGGTTGATTCAGTGCCCGCTGTCTAGCTCTTGCTAGTGCCGGACATTCGCAGAGGAAATGGAAGATAGTTTCTCTTTCGTTTACATTCCCGCAGCTTCGGCAGTGGGTGTAAAATGTAATACCCAGTTTGGCCTCATGGTCTCCAATTGGCCAGTGCCCGGTGATTATTGCCGTAATTCTGGAGACTTCGGGGGCAGGTTCTGTTTAGAAGATTCCCTGTTCTTCCTTTGTCATAAATAGGCCATATCTTCCTCGATATGATGCGGTTAGTTAACCTTCTCCATTGAAGATTGGCTTTCTGCAGGAATTGTGACTGTATTTCTGTGGCAGCAAGGAATAACGACATGTAAGTCAGTTTTTGCAACTTTTCAGGAGAGCAATTTAAATGTTTGGCTTCCGATTACAAATCAAGTACAAAACTTATGGACGAAGTGGAAACGCAAAAATAACTAATATTATTAGAGAATTTTAGTTTTAATTAATAATAATTACTTTTTTGTCCATTCATAGTTGATTTTGATAAAAATATGACTTATGTCGTTTTTACTTTTTTAAACATTTAGTCAAATCTCGGTTTAGTCGACTTATACATTTTTTCCTAAATAAGTATGTTGAAATAATTTTTTTTTAAGTTGTGTTATGTTGTTTTTCCAAATAAAAATTAAAATAGTGGACTGTCATAAATTGACTTATATCCTTTTTCCAAAGCTAATTATTGAAATTTTCAAAAATAATCGTAGACGGATAAAAATAATACTGACTTTCAATGAATTCACTGAATGGCACAATCTACTTCTATTTCATCATAATTATTAACAAGCAACAATAAAGAAAATAAATTTGATCAATAATAATTAAACAAGAACCAACATTTTTACTTTATTATAGAAATTCACAGACATTATTTGTTGGTAAATAAAATAAAAAATTAAATTAAAGATAAGATGCAATTAACAAAAATTGAATTTTTTAATCATAAGCATTATCTTCATCGCTATCACATACATCTGGATGTACGTTTTCGCAGTTAGTAATGGTATCAACAACCAAACTTCTATAAAATGCATGAAACTGGGGATCTACAAAGTCCAGCAAAAAAAGAATATCTTGAGCTTTTTCTTTTGAAATAGGAGGGACTTGTTGAATCATTTTAATGTCAGATTTGTTAATAGTATTTCCACGACGTTTTCTTAAATTAATTGTCTTGAATGGCTCATCCGCTTCTAATGTGTTTTTGTACAATAATGAACCAAATTAATTTTTTTTTTATATCTGAGCCATCTAAATTCTCGCCATGAATAGTTCTCTCCATCAGTCGCCATGTGAATTTGTCCTTGGAGGTTGCAGCAAAGTCAACGAAATCTGGCTTTCTTAACTTTAAGGGGATATCTGTCCCTTATTTCGGAAATTAAGTTCTGCCAGTCTCTAGGATGGTGAATCTTAACTGAAGTGTTCTTTTCTTCAATAACGAAATGGTCGACATCACATTTCATGTGAGTATGGCCTGGTTCCAGAAATTTGTGGTCAATAACTTCAAATTGTTCACTATTCGCTAAAGCGGCTACGAACATACAACTTACATGTGAGTTTTTATTTTGACCCGGACAGGAATCGTTACAAAAAATTAAGTTTTTGACGACAACAGACACTTCTTCATTAATACTCGTATGTTTAAAAATACAAAACGCAATCTCATTACCACCCCTCTTTGCCATTCCTTCGTGCCACATATAGCAGTAGGGTTGATCGGCATCCAAATAATGGACCGTTAAATTATAAGTCCATAACTGACGCTTATAAAGGGCAATATTTGATTTTAAAAATGGGGTTGGCAAGCACTGTTGCAGATCAAATGCATACGCTGCAACATTTTTGTTTGTTTTTGCCAACATTTTGTCTTTTTTCTTGCATGCATAAGCAAAATCAGCTTTTTCTTGGTGCCTCACAAGCTCATCCTCAAGCTTTGACTTTTCTTCAGAAATATCCAAAGCTGATATCTTATGATGTAACTTGTCGCATCTTCCGCACGTACCAAGCTGGGGAGATTTTATTTTTAAATTCAGCTCATGGAAAACTTTAGTATAGGTAACTTGATAAACTCTTTGGACCTTCACTTTCCAAACAATAAAGGCTATACATCTTGGAAATTGTCAAACCAGGTTGTCAGGTTCTTTTGTCAACCATAGTAGTGGCAGGTGAACTTAATTTCTTACTTATTATGGATCTTACAATAATCCATTTGATTCACCAAAACAACCCAAAAAGCAAGATTTACATACTTTGATATTTTTACCTGCAAGTTGAATTATGTATTCAGGAGAAAATTGTCGATCGCTGTGCTTAATTCCACACTTTTTAATTTTTGATGAAGTCTTTGGTTTAATACTTATCAGTGAAGAAATATAAAGGACTCTTCTATTATAACTTCCTAAGGCCCAATAATTTGCAAATAATAGTTGTTGATTTTGAAGAGATATTTTGTTACAGCATTTATTTCAGCATGACAAGGGTTTTAATTTTTTCGCCGGAATGTTTTTTTCTTTAAGGGTGTTGTAAGGTAAACCTCTGCTTCTTTGCTCCTGTCGGTATTTGTTTGCCCCTTTTATTTTGTTATTTAAAGTGTTAGCAATATTATCGTTTTCTTGAGTAGAAAGTGTTTTATCAATATCAAAATGATTTACATATTCCGGTGAAACCTGCACCGAATCCTAAAAAACTATCTCAACAGAATTTTCAAGGACCTTACCCCATTTTTATTAATTAAAAGGGTCTTTTCACTTTTTTTAAGTTTGTTAAAACAATTTACTTTATTTAACACAAATAACACTTTCGAAGACAATTCACAAATTAGGTGTACAGATAAAAATCGGAACAAAACTGCTACACGACAACCTACCAGAACAGAACTTATAAAAAGAAAACAGGATAAGTCACAACTGAGTATGAGTTTGCTCTCAGAATAACGGCACATGTATACTTAATTTCACAGATAAACAGTCACGTTGGAATAACAGCACAAGCTAACTAATGTTCGGTCTTTTTACAAAAAGGAGTAAGGAAAAACTACACAAGTCAACTTATCTTCTCATGACTAACAAATTTATTTTGGAATAAGAACACAAGTAAACTTATGATCGCGAATTAAAATTGTATAGTTTTGGAAAAAGAGCATAGGTGAATTTATGTGTATGTTAATTTGTTTTTTAGTTTTGGCATAAGAGCATAAGTAGAAAATACAAATTAGAGGATTGTACGAGTGCTTATGCTGTTTTTCCTTGTGCAATCTGTGTAGACATATACTTATGTCATTTTTCTTTAGTGTGTATTTCAAAAACCGTAAGAGATAAAAATACAAAAAAAATATGACAGATAGACTTGCTTATTGCGCATCAGATTGTGTAAAAATCTCAATTTCGACATAAGTCGACTTATGGTGTTATTCCTTGTTGCCACAGATTTGTGTCTTGACCGCACCTAGCGGCATGTGAACCCTTGCCGCGAGTGAGCCGTCCAGAGCTGAGCCCTGCCTGGCCAGCTCATCTGCACGCTCGTTTCCTGTTATGTTACTATGCCCTGGAACCCAGAGTAGTATAACACTGAAACGTTCGCCCAGTCGCGCAAGCTCGTTCCGGCACTCCTGCACCAGTTTGGAGGATATGGCAGCCGAGTCAATAGCTTTGATTGCGGCTTGGCTTTCTATGAGGATAGCAATGTTTTGTTTCGCTGTGTCACGCCCTAGTTGCGTGCAGGCCTCTCGGATAGCCAGTAGTTCTGCCTGGAAAACGCTGGCAAAATCCGGCAAGCGAAGGGATATTGATATTTTGAGTGATTCCGAGTAGACACCGGCCCCCACACCACAGTTCATCTTAGAACCGTCGGTGTATATGACCGTGTCGAAATCTTTCACTACTTCGTGCCTCTTCCAATAAGCTCTGGAAGGGAAGCTTACTTGGAAGCCTTTTGTGAAGTTTTGTTTGGGTGTGATGTAGTCGGTTGGAAACGTGACCATGTCTTCTGGTAGCGAGTCCAGAATGCTGCTGTGGCCGTATGGCCTTGCAGTCCAGCACCCCGATTCCCCGAGTCTTGCCGCACTACATAGTGCGGTATCTTTTGTGTGTAGGTAAAGAGGCAAAAGGTGCAAGAGCATAGTGAGGGCGTCCGTTGGGGCCGAGCTCAGTGCACCCGTGGTGCCTATACAGGCTGTCCTTTGCAATCTTTTCAGTTTTGTGAGATTGTAACCTTTACTCAACGCGGGCCACCATACTAGTGATCCATAGGTGAGGATTGGACGCACTACTGCTGTGTACATCCACAAGGTCATCTTTGGTTGAAGTCTCCACAGGCATAGAAGGCAATACACGCCTTCCTCAATATGTGTTCAATGTTATGTTTCCAGTTAAGTTTAGGATCGAGCGCGATACCCAGATACTTAGCGCTGGAGGACAGTGTAAGTGGTTGACCGTTTAGGCGGGGTAGGGTAAAATCGAGTATTTTGGTTTTGGTGGTGAACAGCATCAGTTCAGTTTTGCTCGGGTTAACGCCGAGGCCACACCTTGTAGCCCAGGTGCTTACCTTGTCTAGAGCATTCCCCATGATATCACTTATCACGGAGGGAAATTTCCCTGACACTAGTATCACTACGTCATCCGCATACGCGACAGCTTTGACCCTTTCCCTGTCTAGTTTTACTAGAATTTTGTTCATAACCATTAGCCATAGTAGCGGAGAAATGACGACACCCTGTGGCGTTCCTCTATGGGCAAATTTGGTTAGGTGGCTGTTGCCTAGTGTTGCCTGAATAACTCTTGTTCCGAGCATAGAAGCTATCCATTTCCTAATAGAGATTCAAGTATAGCTTCCGTGTGTACGGTCTTGAAGGCTCCCTCTATATCCAAGAAGGAGGCTAGGGTGTATTCTTTGTAGAGTATGGATTTTTCGATAGTTCGCACTACCTCATGGAGAGCCGTTTCCGTGGATCTGCCTTTGAGATAGGCGTGCTGTGTTTTGGAAAGCGATGTTTCTGGCAGAGAACTTCGCATATGGATGTCTAGGACACCCTCCAGGGTTTTGAGTATAAAGGAGGTTAGACTGATAGGTCTGAAGTCCTTTGCGGATACGTGCCCGCGTTTACCCACTTTCGGTATAAACACCACCCTGGGGCGTCTCCAGGAGTGTGGTACGTGGTTTAGCAATAAACAGCTTCGGAAGATCGACGCTAATCAAGGTATTGATAGGTTTTGCGTTTTCTGTAACATGACAGGCATAATGCCGTGAGGCCCCGGAGACTTATATGGGGAGGCTGTTAATAGCACAGGAAATCTTTTCCTCGGAAATTATTGAGGTGATGTTGTTGTTGGGAGCAGGTTGTACTTGCCGAGCCCTCTCTGGTTGCGTACTAATATCACTGCATCCGAGAAAGTGAGTCTTTTCAGAAAAGAAGGGTTGGAGTATTCCTTGGACAAAATTTTACTTAGCCTAGCGGAGTCCTTAAGGGTTTCTATCGACTGACAGTAGTCCATCCAGGCCTCCTTTTTGGATGCCTTTATGGCTTTCTTATACAGACTTAGACAGTCCTTATAAGGCCGCCAAAAATTGTCTGAGACTGGAGAGATCTTCGTTCCACCATGGGGGAAGCGTTTTTTTACTGCGTTTAACTGGGCACGAGACTTTGTATGCTACATCCATAGCCTTCTCAAAAGTCTTATCCTGTACCTCCAGTTCTTTAATTGCAGCTGCGTTTGTTTCAGGTATATTTTTGAGTTTTGTTCGAAGGACTTGGCCAAACTTGGTCCAATTAACTCTTTTGGGGTTTCTATAAGGTTTTGTGGTCTCGACCTCGAAACTCATGTCGTAGAGGATCCATCTGTGGTCTGAGAGTGACTCCAGATTGGAAACTCTCCAGTTGTCGACCTTAAAGTTATTATTGTTTGTTTTTAATGTAACATCTAGTACCTCTTCCCATCCCCTGTATGTTTCCGTACTCGGAAAGACAAAAGTTGAAGAACCGTACCTCGCAGCTACTCCAAATCAAATAGTGAACCCAAGCATGGGGGGTTGCAGGGGGGCAGCATGCCTCCCCATACGCATTGCACTGTTTATGGGATTAGTTGCGAAACCGCAAATAGATTCTATAAACAGTGCAATTCCTGCAACCCCCGTTTTGTCACTGTTTGATTTGGAGTAGGTGCAAGGGCAAATTGTTGAAAACAGCACCAATGGAAAGAGAAATAACGCCAAATTGGCCTTATTGTGGAAGGCCTTATTTCACGCCACCGGTATAGTGGGACATAAGTCCCGAATTCAATTTATCGGGATTTATGTCCCATTTAAGTGGGACATAAAGCCCGAATTTATTTCGGGACTTATAACCCACTTAAATGGGACATAAGTCCTGAAAAATTAATTTGGGACTTATGTCGTCGGGACTTATGTCCCTCCGCCTAGCCTATTAACTTCAGCCTCAATATGGCCAATGTTCCAATCCAGAATTTAATTTCATTTGGCTAAAATTCCATGTCCGTAGGCAATTAATCCACTACTCTTTTATTTACAGAAGCCCACATTTGGACAGACATTCAACTTATAAAGAGTTTGATGCCCTGTCTGATTCCATTACAAGCATTGTGACCCAAATCATACTGAAATACACAATTCAAATTGGCTTCGACACTCTGGCCAGACAACACTCGAAGGAAGATAGAGATCTTTGCTGAGGTAAATAACCTGACTCAGCTTGTAAATGAGCCGACACGAATACGGGACATTAGCAGTCAAACTGACAACACACTGGACTTGTTTCTTACCTCTCACCCCGATAAATCAGCTTTAAACGTATTGTCGCCTCTAGGTTCGCCAGACCATTGTATCATATCAGCAAATTTCTCGTACTAGAACCACATTGTTAAAGAACAAACTCATAAAAGAACCATACGGCAATACGAGAAAGCCAATTGGGAATAACTAAACGCCTTCTTTAAGAGTTTTAACTGGTCGCTGTGCTTCCTCGAGAGCGACGTGGATTCTGCTTCTGATATGGTCACAAACATAATTCACCTGGGCATGAAGTCTTTCATCCCTTACAGCGTAAAAAGTATCAAACCCAAGGTAAACGCGTCATGTGGCTCGAGCTGCAAGGAGGCTATAAGGTTAAAAGAGGTAAGCTTTCGGTCATTCAAAGCCAACTCATCTGAGGAAAGCCGAATAAAGTTTAAACGAGCAAGATCGATATAGATAAGTGAGAGAGTGTATGTGAGCCTTCTTTATTTTCCTTTTTTGTGTTCATTTGACTATGATTTTTGTTGCCACTAAAAAAACATAGGGTCGGGCTACAGTCCGCTTGGGCGAACTGTTGGATACCCTATTCTTATTCCTATCGCTCAGAGAGTATATATTATAAATTTCAGCTCAAACTTTGATTTTTCAAAAAAAAAAAAATTAATTGTGGGCGTGTCAGTGGGCGGATTTTGAAAATATTTACACATGCGCTTAAAGGGCCCCTAAAGAGTATATATTATAAATTTCAGCTCCCTAGCTCAAATTTTGGTTTTTCCATAAAATTGTTTTATTTATTTGTGGGCGGATTTTGAAAATTTTATATCCTGAGCAGTTTTAGGAGTTATAGATCATATATAAAAAATTTCAGCTTTCTAGCTCAAAATTCGATTTTTTCCAAAATTTTGTTTTTTTTTGAGTTTGTGGGCGTGTCTGTGGGCGGATTTCAAAAATTCGTAAACTTGATTATTTCGGGACCCTAGAGAGTATATGGTTAAAATTTCGGCTCTCTAGGCCCAGTTTAAAGGCTTAATTTTTGCCGACAGACGGACGGACATGGCTAGATCGACATTACTATCGATGCTGATCATAAATATAGTAACTTTTAGGGGTCTACGGGCAATATTAAGGTATGTTACAAACTATGCGTCAAAACTAATATAGAACATTAGAATAGGGTATAAAAAGGCTCTACAAAACACGTAGCTATTTAGTAGGAAGTGTCAAACTATTTTCTACTTCAATTCAATATCGTGATTCGGTGTGTGCGAAAACCCCCCTCGAAAAGCAATTCCGTTTCAATTCGATATTTCGATTCGGTCATGCTAACATACTGATTACTGATACTGTGTTAGTTAAAGGAAAATTGAGCCATGATCTTTTCTGAATTTGATATCTATCTTATTTATTTGTTTCATTCTTGTCGATGGTAAGTAAATACGGTATTTTTATACCCTATTCTAAGGGTATATTAATTTTGACGCATAGTTTGTAACATACATTAATATTGCCCGTAGACCCCTAAAAGTTACTATATTTATGATCAGCATCGATAGTAATGTCGATCTAGCCATGTCCGTCCGTCCGTCCGTCCGTCCGTCCGTCGGCAAAAATTAGGCCTTTAAACTGGACCTAGAGAGCTGAAATTTTAACCATATACTCTCTAGGGTCCCGAAATAATCAAGTTTACGAATTTTTGAAATCCGCCCACAGACACGCCCACAAACTCAAAAAAACAAAATTTTGGAAATAATCGAATTTTGAGCTAGAAAGCTGAAATTTTTTATATATGATCTATAACTCCTAAAACTGCTGGGGATACAAAATTTTTAAAATCCGCCCACTGACACGCCCACAAATAAATAAAATAATTTTTTTATACCCTATTCTAAGGGTAGGTATATTAATTTTTGAAAATCCAAAGTTTGAGCTAGGGAGCTGAAATTTATGATATATACTCTCTATGGGCCCTTTATGCGCATGTGTAAATATTTTCAAAATCCGCCTACTGACACGCCCACAATTAAATAAAACAATTTTATTGAAACGCCCAAGTTTGAGCTATGGAGCGTTTTTTTTTTATAAAATCCTATAAATGTTATATAACAAAATATGTAGAGCGTTCTTAACAATTCAACCATACTTAGACTTTTGTCACCCCCACTTATGAGGGATAGGAATAAGAATAGGGTATCCAACAGTTCGCCCAAGCGGACTGTAGCCCGTCCCTATGTTTTTCTTTATTTGTGACACTGATGAGACCGACTCTTTGCTGTAAAGATAAAGAAGTGTCCCAATTTCGGAAGCTTGTATACCAAATATAGAAACAAACAACTTACGGCACGGTACCAATATCTAATGCTGATTGCGCGTGCGCACTCTAAATGCTGTCAGATCAAATTACCCTCAGTGTACTCCGTTTTTACCGTATATAATTAATATCGAGGGTAAAAAATTGCCAATCGAAATCGACATTACTCGTACTCTTATGCAAATCGGTTTTATATAATATCGGTTTAAGAATTTCTAGAATGAGATGCAGCTGCGAATATTTAGTAAATGAAATTGACTGTTCCGATTCAAGTTCTATTTGTCTGTTCTTTTCGAGTCTTGTGTTGCAATGGAGGTTCGTTCAACTCGAATTGTCTCGAATAAAAAAATTCACATTTGCAGGCTTTTTTTAACAAAATGTCCCAATTGGTATATTGTATGCAAACTGTAATGAAAAGGCTTGCCAAGGGGTTGTGCCCATTGGGGGGAGTCCCAGTTACGGAGTGTCCCATTTAGGAGGTTTTGCGAAGTATAACAATATTGTTGGTTAACTATGGTTAAAACTGTAAATTTATAAGTTGCTATCTATCTATAAATTGACTTTTCTCTAATTTCAGTAATACTCGTACGTCGTAAATATTGGCCACTGAGATCATGATAAAAACAAAACAACAATTTTTGGCAGACCATTGATCAGGAAATGGTTTCGACTCTAAGCTTAGACTCGACAACCCGTAGTTTAAATTCTGTCGTAATAAACCTGAGAATTTCATCAATCAATTTGCGTGCATATTTCTGGCATTTCGCGTACCTACAGCTAAGAGATTGGGAAAAAGCAAAGGTTGGGGAGATTGATGACTTCAACGGACATTCCTCCTTAGATCAAAAACGATGTGGTTCAACAGAAGAATGTATACATGCTCTTCGAAAACTCCTCAAAGCAATCAGGCAGCTAGTGTGTATGTCGAAAATCAATACGCGTTTAGTTCAGTACAAACGCATTTCGCGATTACGAAAATAGTTGCGCAAAAACAAAATCAGCATACAGCATCTTCTGATCTATGAAACCGATGGTATCTTTCCATTTGACATCCGCTGCCTTCTTAAAATTTGTCGATGGTGTTTTAATGAAGTGACACAGTTGGTCGTCCAATCCTCACCTATGGATCACTTGTATGGTGGCCCGCGTTGAGTAAAGGTTATAACCTCACAAAACTGAAAAGATTGTAAAGAACAGCCAGTGTAGGCACCACGGGTGCTCTGAGGTCGGCCCCAATGGACGCCCTCACTGTGCTATTGCACCTTTTGCCTCTCGACCTACACACAAAAGATACCGCACTATGCAGTGCGGTAAGACTCAGGGAATCGGGGTGCTGGACTGCAAGGCCATACGGCCACAGCAGCATTCTGGACTCGCTACCAGAAGGCATGGTCACGTTTCCAACTGACTATATCACACACAAACTAAACTTCAAAAAAGGCTTCCAAATAAGCTTCCCTTCTACTACTGGCTATCCGAGAGGCCTGCACGGCCTCATAGATAGCCAAGCCGCCATCAAAGCAATTGACTCGGCTACCATAGCCTCCAAACTGGTGCAGGAGTGCCGGAACGAGCTTGCGCGACTGGGCGAACGTTTCAGTGTTACACTACTCTGGGTTCCAGGGCATAGTAAAATAACAGGAAACGAGCGTGCAGATGAGCTGGCCAGTCAGGGCTCAGCTCTGGACGGCTCACTCGCTGCAAGGATTCACATTCCGCTAGGTGCGGTCAAGACACAAATACACTCACAATTCCTGCAGAAAGCCAATCTTCAATGGAGAAGGTTAACTAACCGCATCATATCGATGAAGATATGGCCTATTTATGACAAAGGAAGAACAGGGAATCTTCTAAACAGAACCTGCCCCGAAGTCTCCAGAATTACGGCAATAATCGCAGGGCACTGGCCAATTGGAGACCATGCGGCCAAACTGGGTATCCCATTTAACACCCACTGCCGAAGCTGCGGGAATGTAAACGAAAGAGAAACTCTCTTCCATTTCCTCTGCGAATGTAAGGCACTAGCAAGAGCCAGACTGTGGGCACTGAATCAACCATTCTTCGACGATCTTAGAGCTATATCGGGCAAAGGGATACAGGATCTTATCCGTTTTCTCAACTCCACAAGTTGGATATAGCCACACATCAAATCCTCTACAAACCACTACAAAATAGAGCACACGAGTCGGGGTAACAAAAAGGCACAACAAGTGCTAATTGGGTTCAAGCCGAACCGCCACCTCTACCTACCTTCCTACCTGGTCGAAAATGAAACTTGTCGAGCACTGTACTACGGGTATAGATGAAACATAATTTCACAACTTGTCCATTATGTACTCAGGTCCGAAGAGATGATTATATCCGCTGTCAAAACTCTTTGAGCGTCAGATACCCACTGGCGAATGGTGCATGAGCGTTGCTTCTGATTTATGAAACGTTGAGCTAGTTACCTTAAAATGGGCAATGGAACCTAGATATACAGGTAAAAACCTCTGGTTTCACAAATAGTAAAAATGAGAGGCAGTGCTTACACCTAGAATTCATATAATTCCTTATGACTATCCTTTTCGGTTTAAACGCTATCTTCTGATGCCAAACTGGTCTATATCAAGCCCGAGGTGTCCATGTCAGCGAAAATAAAATTTGGGATGTAACTGGGTACCCACGAAACCGCATTGAATACTAGCTTATCTTAATCTGGTAGACAACCATTGGCAAAACCATATTAAACTTAAGCCTATGAAATTATTGTAAAAATTTCAATTTTATTTTTCAAATAAAGTTTCTCTAACTAACTAACTACTAGCTTATTTGCGCAGCTGTATAAAGAAAATGAAAAGACTTGTTTTTGATTGCTCCATCATACTGAAGTACGCTGGCTATCCAAAGCCAAAATTGAAATAAAATAAGAGAAAATTATCAAAAAAGAAAATTTTTATTGAAATTTTTGAGACAGTTTTAGAGTTTTTGGATGATAAAGATGCAATTTTAAAAGAAATTTTAATTAAGTGAAAAGCAGACAATGACAGATTTGTTCAGAAATTTAGTGAGATTAACTTGCAAGTGCAAGGTGACAGTCTAAATTTGATTAAAACAGTACGAATTTTCGCAGTTTCAGAATTTGTTACAGACAAACTGCCAGGATGACGATGTCTCCACCTACGAAATTAGATTTGAGGATATTTTGACCGTGAAAATACCAGTGGGGATGTGGGTTATCGATATATACAGCGACATTGTAAAAACGGATGTCGTAATACAAGACGAACTGATCGGAATAAGGACTAAGGGACAATTTAAAAAGGGATATGAGCAATGTTGGCTTCAGAGTGACATACATACCTATTACTTTTCCTGCATTATGGACTCTCGCGAGAAAGGTTTTGATAGCTTTTCAAAAAAAAGTAACAGAGTAGAACTCACTGATTGAGGAGATTTAAGGTTTAACCTAACTATATTAAAGACAAATATCAAAAATTAATTGTTACTAAAGAATCAGGCTCGCTCTATCCTTCCCATTGAAAACATTTATTTTTGTGAAGTTATTTCATGTTATAATTTTACTTTTTGCATTTTGCATCATTTTAATTAATAAATTTATAAAACTTAACATGTGCGATTATTTTCATAAATTTTTCACTCTTAAGCTAAATGTTTCAACGTGAAAAGCAATGTGTCCGCTGTAAAAAACACATTTGTAGTTGATGCATTTGCATTCAAAATTGTGGCGGGTCTATCCATAACAGGTAAAATTGACTTGTGGACTAGTTGACAAAAAAGTTTGCGGACCTGTGATTCAGACGTATATCTGGAGATGCTAGGCTTAAGTGCTGTTTACGCCAACACCTACAGTATTGTCAGTAGCGACGATATACATATATCCCCATATTAGCGAGCTGGTACTAACACATCTTTAAATAACTATTTCCGGCAAAGAGTGTTGCTCTATGAAACAGATGATGACATGAAGGAATACGCAGCCACTGGAGAAGTACCCCAGGGCTCGGTGCTGGGACCAATACTATGAAACGGGCTAGGCTTAAATTGTGTTTGTTGCGGACGACTTCGCTATACTGCAACTGCAAAACTACTGGAAGATGTTATTCAAATTAGCAATGCAACATCGGTCGGCCTCACGCTAGCTTTACATAAAACGGATGCGGTGAATTACCAGTAGAAAGCAACGAGAAACGATAACGCTCGCAGCTGATGGGGATGACATAGTGTTCAAACCAGCTATTAAATACATTTTAGTATTTTTATTGAAATTAAACGACATTTACAAAAAGATTACAATTAAGTATCTATAAAGATGTAGATGTGACTAATGAAACATTAATTTTTAATTTAAATTTGTTTTATACTTATAATAATGAAATAACATTAGATATATTAAAATAAAATAAATGGAAAAAAAAGAAAATTGCTTTAAGATATTAAATTGATTACATAAAAACTTTAAGTAGAACTATGTACAATTATTAGTAAAGATAATTTTGTATCAATTGCCATACCAATAATACCCTATCACTGCCGGCCAAATATGCAAAAAGAGAATTCTCAAAACCAACCACGAAACAGAGACGTCGAATGCCAAGGGGAAGGGAGTTCCACAAGCGAATAGCATGACCATAAAATTGTCGTTCAGTGGTTGTACAGGTATAACGTGAAGGAATAAGAGTTAATGAACGAGATGAATTAGAAAAAACAAGTTTCTCATGTAAATATATTGGCTGCTTGGTAAAAATTATTTTGTGAAGGAGTTTCAGACTACGGAAAATAAGATAGACATCTAACGAACATCCAAGTATTCTTGTTCTATATGCCGATATATGATCAAAACGCTTCAGACCATATACATACCGAGTAACATTGTTCAAGGCTATGTTAAGTTTCCTTTTTACTCAGCGCTACAGTTGTAATAAACTTCACAACCAAACGATATAATTGGTACAATAAGAGCTTTCACTAACATTAATTTGGTTTTTATTGGTGTAAAGCTTTGTGACATAGATAAGTTGCGCAGGCAACCATAAATCTTTCCAACAACCGTGCGGACATGATCATCCCACCTTTTTTTTTTTTTTTTTTTTTTTTTGTCGGGATGTGTGAAACTTTCTGCACTGGAGCACTCAGACTCAATACTGGTCCATTGTACTGCCAGCCAGACACACCACATTTTACTGTGGAAATTTACTCGTTTTTCTAAGAAAAACGAGAAGGCGCTTCAATGATAAGGAGCTTAGGTTTACAGCACTCAACATATCCGCACCAAATACCTGCCACCTGATACGAGCAAAAGCAGGACAATCACAGACGAAATGTTCCGCAGTGTCGTCGCTTTCTCCACAGGCTTCGCAGTTGGTGGTGTCGCTTAGGCCTAGCACCTTAAGGTGTTTGGCAAAAGCGTAGTGTCCCGTAAGAACGCCAGTATTCTGTCTGCAGTCTTTTCTGTTGAGAGACAACAAGAATGCCGCGGATTTCCCACAGACGTCGGGGAGCATTTGCTTAGCCTGTCTGCACCCTGGAGAGTCATGCCAACGGCGATTGTGTTCATAGGAAACCCAACCGTCAATGGAAGCCCTGACCGAGGACGCAGGCAGACAGATCGCTGGTTCAGGTCCTGAGAGGTCCCCCTCTGAGCCTTGTCTAGCTAGTTCATCGGAGATCTCATTTCCCGTGATCCCGTTATGACCCGGGACCCAGACAAGTTTAAGTGAATTCAGCCTTCCGACCGAATTCAGAGATATCTTGCATTCACGTACTATTTTGGAGGTAGTTAAGGGTTTGAGTAAGGCCTTAAGCGCAGCCTGACTGTCGCTACAGACGCAGATACTTCGCCCCCTCCACCTGTTCCTCGTAACATAGTCCATGGCCATTAGGATAGCATAAGTCTCTGTTTGGAAGACTGACGCATGTTTGCCTAACGGAAAGAAAAGTCTAACGCTATCGCTCTCCACGAAGACACCAGCACCAGATCCTTGATCGGTTTTGGAGCCATCCGTAAAGATTCGACTGCATTCCCTTCCAGGTTCAGAGTCCGGCCAGAGCCAGTCCTGGACGCGAGGAAAGTCGACCTCGTATTTGCGCTTTAGCCGAAGTTCCGGTGTCATCGCATCAGACGGCATATCCATAAGACAGGAGTCGAAGGACAACCGTTGCGCAAGTTCATCAAAACTCCAGTGCGAGTTATACCAAAAGCCACCTCTTGTAAGACGTGAGATAGCCTTGATTGTACAGCCCATGATGTAAACATCAAGGGGCGGAAGGTTCAATAGTGCATCTAGGCCGGAGCCAGGCGTGCTGGGGAAGGCCCCCGTGCAGCCGAGACATACCTGCCTTTGGAGTTTGGCAAAAGCAGCAGTGACGTGTTTACGTGAAAGCTTATTCCACCAAACAACCGATGCGTATGCTATAAATGGTCTTATCATAGCCGTATGAATCCATAGGACTCTTTTCGGTGATAAGCCCCATGTCTTGCCGAAAATGCCTTTGCACTGCCAGAAAATAGACAGCGCCTTGGCAGTCTTCAGCTCAACATGTTTGGACCAAAGAAGTTTGCTATCCAGGATAACTCCCAGATACTTTGCTTCATTGGAGAGTTGGATTGTGACGCCTTTTAGCACTGGCTGAGTCAACCCGACCAGCTTCCTCCTTCTCGTAAAGAGAACAACCTCAGTTTTAAGAGGATTGACCGAGAGCCCATTCCTAGTGCACCATTCGTCGATCATGTCAAGGGCCGCCTGCGCCTTGGCGCATACAGTCGCTAGGCATGATCCAACAGAAAGCACGGCAACATCATCCGCGTACGCCTGAGCGTAAATATTAGAACTGTTGAGTGCGTTCAACAGAGAGTCGACCAGCATACACCACAGCAGTGGAGACATGACGCCGCCTTGCGGGCAGCCTCTGTTTACCCCCGCCATAACATAGCGGCCACAATCCGCATCCGCAACCAACGTTCTATTCATTAGCATTGCTTTAATCCACAACACCAATGGTTCGTCTACTCCGTGTTGTCTGGCGGAGCTGCACATGCTATCAAAAGTCGCATTGTCAAAAGCACCCTCAATATCGATGAAAATGCCCATCGCGTATTCTTTTCTGTCAAGCGCGCCTTCAATTCTACCAACTAGATTTTGGAGCGCAGTCTCGCAGGATTTTCCGCGTTGATAGGCATGTTGCATCGGAGATAGTGGGTGCAATCGCAAAGCACCTTTGCGCACGTGAAGCTCGACCAGCCTTTCCAAACTTTTCAGCAAGAAAGAAGTCAGACTGATTGGTCTGAAGCTCTTGGCGAGCGAGTAGTCACTTCTGCCAATTTTTGGTATGAATGCCACTCTAACTGTACGCCAGGGTGTTGGAATGTATGCCAGTGCTAGGACACCGGTGAAGATTTTCTTCATAGTCGGTAGCAGCTGGTTTGTACATTGTTGCAGCATGGCTGGGTATATTCCGTCCGTACCAGGCGACTTGAAGCCGTCAAAAGACGCAAATGCGTATTTAATGGCCTCGTCCGTCACCACGGCCTTCGCAATATACCAGCTACGCCGAGTTGTTTGTCTTGGCTCACTCATAGTCTCGGTAATCGGGGCTGGTTGTGAACCAATTGTAATCTGGTTACCCGGAAAGTGAGACTCCAGCAGATAACTAAGAGTTTCCGCTTTCGTCTCAGTGAAGGTGCCATCAAGTTTTCTAAGTGAGTCCAGTTTGGCTGGTTTGCCCTTTTTCAGAACTTTAACCAACCTACTAGTTTCACCCAGCTTTTCAATCTTTTCGCAGAAATTCTTATAAGAAGCACTTTTCGATACCCGAATTAGCCTCTTATATTCCTTCTGCTTCGATCGGTAGAGATTCCAGTCTGTCTCCAAATCAGCCTTGAATGACCTATTTAGAAGCTTTCTAGCTTCTCTACGAATTCTTTGCAGTTCCGAGCTCCACCAGGGAACCGGTGTTCTGCCAGGGGGTTTGCTTACTGGGCACGTCTGTTCAAAACAGCTAGTAATAACACTATTCAGGTCTTGAACAGCTTCCTCTACCTTTTGTCTCGTCCTGAGTTTGGTTGGAGTTTTGAGAGTTTTCCCTAATTCCTCCCTGAAGCGTATCCAGTTGGTTTTTCTCGGATTCCTCCTCTCCTGCAAAGTTATGGCTTCGCATTCGATTTGGAATTCGATATATCTATGGTCTGAGAGGGACACCTCCGAAGAGACCCTCCAGTTAGTAACCGCCTTAAAGTATCTATTTGATAAAGTTAGGTCGATCACTTCCTGTCTTCTTGACGTCACAAAAGTTGGTTGCGAGCCAACATTGTTGATAGTAAAATCAGATGATAGAATGAAATCCAGGAGATGGTTTCCTCGCATGTTGCATTTGCTGCTGCCCCAAACAGTGTTTTGAGCATTGGCATCACAGCATATAACTAGGCCCATCTTCCTGGTGTCGCAATAGTCAATGAGTTCAGCAATTGCCCTCGGTGGTGGAGGCACTACCGAATCATAGGGGAGATAAGCTGACGCCACGACGAAGGTCTTCCAATTTCCATTCGTTTCGTAGCTAATGGCTGCAGCAACCAAATCTTGGCCACAAAATTGTCCAAGCTTAGTCGCTGAGAAAAGGTTCGACACAGCAAGACAAGCCCTTGGTCTCTCGGACCGCTCGTCGCAGAGTATCGTAGTGCCACGGACACCTCCAAGGCCACAGATGCGATTTTTCCACACCCATGGCTCCTGTATGGATATTATGTGGGCTTTTGTATTCAACACAGGAAGCTTCTTACTGATGAGTGCAGTAGCAGCCTTGGAGTGTTGAAGGTTAATCTGAGTAAATCCAATCATTGGAAATACATCAGTCATACTAGTGGAAGGGCACGCAGAAGGTGCGCGCGCAGTTCCACCGACAGGAGTGCTTGAGGTCTTCTTCCTCCGTTTGTTCCTGTTCGAGCTATTGGAAGGGGAGGCAGCGTTGGTTTCAGTCAGCTGGCTGGTTTCGGTTGGGGTAACCTCTGCCGACCTGCATCTCTTTTCCGTCGCCGCCGGGGAAGGGCAGTTCTCAGCGCTTGCGCCTTCAACTGGCGGTGCAGTTTCTTCGCGCCGCACGATAGCCGCCTTTCTCCTTTTCCTCTTTCGCTGGCTCTTAGATGGACGCTGACCAGTGGACGCCGCCTCTGTGGCCCGTTTCACCTGTTCGGTTTCGCAGGCCTCGTCGGCAGCATCACACCTATCGGCTGTCTGTCTATTGGTCTGAAGATTAAGCGTATCAGGTTGAACCTCTCCGCCACTTTCTTCATGTTTCCAGCCCAGTCTACCGAACGTGTCGGAGATAGAGCTGCAGGAATCTTCGGAAGCAAACCTTTTCGCAACTCGAAGGTCAACGCCTGTACAGGCGGGGGGTATATGTATGTCGGTTGGGGCCTCCAGAATCCGTGCCCCGACCGTGGTCGAAAAGACCACGGGTGGATTTTCGCCCATGCGAGTACCACCTGGAGTATTTGAATCATTAAGTTGTTCCTGCATACTTGTTTTTTGGTTTGGTTCGCGATAGAGCTTTGACGGTGTATAAAACGCCGCTATGACTCTAAAACCTCGGATCACGAACGTATCGTACCGAGGTCCCCCTATCCACCACCTGGGGACGCGCCTGGTGGGTAACCAACCCGACATCCCACCTTAGTAGACTACTAAACCGAATTCCAAGATTTTTCGCATTATCTGTGAAATAAATTTGCTCATGATCAAGATAAATGCTTGGTAAACTGTCAACCTCAAATCTGTTTTTCGAAATTAGCATGCACTACGACTTTTTTTTGGATTTAGACACAAGTGGTTTCTTTTTGACCACTGGAGAATGCTATCAAGGTCTTCATTGAATTTAACCACTGTATCTTCAATTAGTCCCAACTTAGAACTTAAGTACAGTTGGACATCATCGGCATACATGTGAATGGATGAATAAGTTATGCAATGCGGAAGATCATTAATAAATATGGTGAACAAAAGTGGACCCAAAATAGATCCCTGTGGGACTCCCATAAATGTATGCTTATAGTTGGACATTGCATTTCGTACTACCATTGCTTGCTTTCTACCGGAAAGATAAGAAGAAATTAAATTTGCTGCGCACGTTGAGAAGTTGAACTGTGAAAGTAGTTTAAATACAAGTTGTGAGTGATTAACCGTGTCGAAAGCCTTCGAGAAATCCAATAATGCTAATATAGTCACATGATCATCATCCATAGACAACCTTAGGTCATCAGTTACTTTTAACAGCGCAGAAACATAGCTGTGTTGTTTCCTAAAACCGGATTAATACTTACAAAGTAGACCATTTGTTTGTAAATAAAAAGACAACTGTTGACGCAAAATTCTCTCCATAACTTTTGACACAAACGGTAGCACAGAAATAGGTCTAAACTCTGGAGCACTCTGTGAAGTTCCTTGTTTTTTCAAAAGAGGTAGTACCTTAGCAATCTTCCAAGTGCTAGGAAAGCAAGAAGTCATTAAGATTGTATTAATACAATGAGTTAGCACCGGAAGGATGTAAGGTAAGATTATTTTGACAAAGCAAGGATGCATTTCATCGACCCCAGGAGATTTTGGCTTTATACTCATAAGACCTTTAAACACATCTGTTTGTTCAATCCGAGAAAACTCAAACATTGGCGTCATGATAGACTCGAGGCTTACATTTAAAGAACATCTGGAAAACGTAAGCAACAAATCCTCTCGTGTGTGTGCCTCCATTACGCGGGTTATGCCAAATATGGGAGCCCCTAGATCCAGCCGTAGACTACTTTTAGCTAAAGTAGTCACATCCGTAGTCATATCCGATCGCCGATTCGGGCCGGTGCTATAAAAGTGACTTCATACAAAAAATTAACCATAGCTAAGAGTGAGTAGCACTTTCCGCACAACGCCGGACCATGCAGCCTGAGTCGTTGCAAGAAAGCTACGAATCGATATACTGGCGGAAGAAAAGAGTTTCTAGAGAGCAAACAGGGGGTTGGGGAGGGGCTGCTAACTATCAGTGAAGCGCACACAACATTAAGAAGCTTAATTTTAACTTAATCGGACTTGGATAAACCGAGTTAACTTCTTCTAAACACAGCTACTTACAGACATGGCTATTTCTGTATTAATATAAGAACGATGACTCGCCCACTTGTCTATCGTGCAGTAATACCACCAAAGACGTGTAGCATATTTTTTTCACTGCCCCCGATTCTAGCTGCAAAGAGAAGCACTACAAACAATACTGGAGGAAACACCAACTGCGGAGAATTTAGTAAGTCAGAAACTCACCTGTGATGAAATGCCAAGAAGGCGGTACCGTAGGGACTAGGTTAAGAAAGGGTTAGTGAGTAAAAATCCCACACAGTTACTTAGTACGGGCTCAGTTTCGTCTATTGAAGATTACCATCTCCCATCGAAAAAAAAACACATATGTTAACTTATATATAGTTCTTATTAATAAATGTATGTTAGCTTTAACTAACATGTGATAACAAACGGATAACTTAACTCACCGAATTCGGCGTATAAGGAGCGGTGTGAAAGTTAACACATTCTCAGATTGTAGTTCATGCATTCATAAATTTAAATGAAGCACGTTCATGTGTAGAATCATTGAAAGGATGAGAAATAACTGTCATCCCATAATGGGCGTAATACGCTTTCATATTGCGTTCTGTCCAATAAGCTAATACCAAAGTATTTCAACGAAATACACAAATGAGTGTCAGCTGATGAAGTATGATAGGTACTCAATTTTTTAGTATACTTTGGTGAATAGTTAACACAGAGGAATAATATGATTATTAATAAGTACAGTTATCATATGGACAAGTTCGTAATTCGTGTGCCAGCTAACGTGTGTGTCAAAGAGCGGACAGTGTTTGTTTATTAATATGACTGACAGGGTACTCTTACTTTTATGTACATACATATTGTTAATTGAATTGAAACTACTCGTATATCTTGGTAACAATATAGCACAGCCTAACATTAATGCCTTATGCTATTCATTTTGTTTACATAACCCTAAATTTGACTTATGTCACAAGTTCCTTTATCCAGTTGTCACTTCTTATCTCACATCAACCAAAAAACTTTATTACTTCTTTTTATAACAATTCAATCAAATCGGTTGCTTGCCCATTCGTCGGTACTGGCCTGGCATTCAGTTAAAGGCATAGTCTGGTAATTTATCAAATTTATTGATTCGATGAACGTGACTTTCGTTTGCCATATGACAATAATAGCTAAAACAATAATTCTCAATATAAGTAAGATCGTGAGTCACCTACCCGACTGAATTGATTTACCCATCAACCCATTTAAGCCCAGTCACCGCATTATTTGAATACAATTAGGTACTGTTTGTTTTTCACGGACTTCTGAGTTTACAGTTTGTGCAATGTAAGGTAATAGGGATACCATAGAAAATAACACTAAAATAGTGCAGGCGCATTGTGATTTTGATGAGAATAGAAAGTTTTACAATATTGTGTTTTGAGTTTGTAGCTAAATGGGGATGAGCATAACGGAATGAAACTAGGCCCCAATGCAAAATGGCCATAACATATATATGATTAAATGTCCCAAAAAATAGGGTTATATTTCCAAATGAAAAATGGCCCCATTCCATTTATGCCAAATTGCCCGAATGCAAACTAAAATGGCCACAAATTGTTGACACAAATGAAAATTACCCCGAATAAATTAAAAATTACCCTAAAATTACAAATTGGGGCGTATTTTCATTTTTTTGTGGTTATTTGGCATATATTTAGGTACTTTTTATACCCTATTCAAAGGGTATATTGATTTTGACGCATAGTTTGTAACATACCCCCTAAAAGTTACTATATTTATGATCAGCATCGATAATAATGCCGATCTAGCCATGTCCGTCCGTCCGTTTGTCGGCAAAAATTAGGCCTTCAAACTGGGCCTAAAGAGCTGAAATTTTAACTATATACTCTCTAGGGTCCCGAAATAATCAAGTTTACGAATTTTTGAAATCCGCCCACAGACACGCCCACAAACTAAAAAAAAAAAAAAATTCGAAAAAATCGAATTTTGAGCTAGAAAGCTGAAATTTTTTATATTACGATCTATGACTTCTAAAATTGCTCGGCAGATAATATTTTCAAAATCCGCCCACTGACACGCCTACAATTAAATAAAACAATTTTATTGAAAAACCAAAGTTTGAGCTAGGGAGCTGAAATTTATAATGTATACTCTCTAGGGACCCTTTATGTTCATTTGTAAATATTTTCAAAATCCGAATACTGACACGCCCACAATTAAATAAAACATTTTATTTAAATGTTATATAACAAAATATGTAGAGCGTTCTTAACAATTCAACCATACTTAGACTTTTGTCACGTCCACTTATGATGGATAGGAATAAGAATAGGGTATCCAACAGTTCGCCCAAGCGGACTGTAGCCCGTCCCTACGTTTTATTTCTTAGTTTGATATCAAAAAAAGGTAAGTACAAGAAACGCGAAGTATACTGTTCCTGCATCGGTGTCACTGGTTTCAAGCGGTAAATAACTTTGTGAGTATCGAGTTTGTCCATACAAAACGAGGCTGAAGACAGGCAGGTGTATTTAAAAACGACCTACATGTGAGGCCGAGGGCTACACGGTGTATGACTTTATTTGACTTTTAAATAAATTTTTATTCATTTTTAGCTTATGTCGACTTACATACAAAACTGAGTAAATCTAACTTAAAATTAACAGGATACTCATTCTAAGTTATTGGTGCCCATGCGGATGCTCTAAACCTAGCTATAACCTTATAATTATTGCCTTTCGGCCTAAGAACTATTTTACGCACTAATCTTACATAATGTATTATGCCAGGTGTATGAGTCGAAGAAAAATGTTTATTTAGTGAATAGCTATTTGTGAAAACGTTATTTTTAGGCCTATTTCTGTGTGTTAAAAAAAGTAAAACTTTTCTTTCCTCCAAAACAAATTCACGTCCTATATGAGACCGCAACCAAATGTCGTTTTAATAGCTTGGTTTTTAAATGCTTGTTTTATGCCTTTTTAATGAAAAAAGAAGAAGAATGTTTGGAGTTGGTGCTCGAAAAGTAAAATATTGCCATTGACGGCATTTTTTATACTCTGGGGGTGATATTTCATTTAGTGCATTTAGTTTTCTTCATTCTTAGGATATATAACGTATTGTTAGCGGAATGATATTAGAACCCAAAGCAATGCAAAATCACACCAATTGTCTTTTTATATTTATTTCTTCGGGCCATTTTGCATTGGGTCCTAATTTCATGGAGCCGACGGACGCGCAGTAGGTGCCTACGTATTTCTTCGTTATTCTGAACTAATTGCATATTATTAGAAAAATATGAGCACTTTATTATTGTATTATATGTATAAAATAAAATACCTGAAACATAAGTAAATATTCGATCGCCTGATCGCTCTGATTTTTGCGTGCTGTTACATTTATGTTACATTATAAACATGACACCATTTGTAACATAAAATGCATTTATGTAGCATTAGTCCGTATACTGCAGGCTTTGCTTTTAATTTTATGTTTTTTTCTGTTCAACCGCCGCCCATTCACGACGTGCTTCGTATTTTACTCCGCATTCATTGTCCACCTTTTCCGCAATATTTAATCGACTCATTTGTCCCAATCAACAATTTCAGTTGCCTTCGCGAATTTAATTTAATTAAACTATTTTGTGATTACTCTGCATTTTTCTGTTTTCTCGTGACCTACTATCAAAGTTTAAGTGCTACGGTAACTGCGTTTCCAACGAAACTAAATGGGTAAACTGGAGCGAAATTTGTGCCAATTCTTTTCCCACCTGCATTGGCTTAAAAAAACGATCCGGGACCTACCTCAAAGAATATATGAGTGTTTTCCAATTTTTATGTGATGAGTGCAAATATCGCTCTAACATGTAATGATAGCCATAAAATGCCTTAACGTATCAATGAATTCTACTTTCGAAGACATTTCTATGCAAAATAAGATGATTGCATTTTTAGTGATTTAGTGCTAAAAAGTGTAGATGAACTCAGTAGTGAAATTGACTCCTCAAACGCGGTTTTTATGTTGAAATTCTTGAGCATCGAAAAGATTCTGAAGGTCTCGACGAATGTTACAGATGCGTGCCAACAACAATAAAGAACTGAAAGATGACTTAATCATAGCTTTTCGAAGTTTAAACACTAATAAATCCATAACCGAGTCAATAAACTCCTTACGAACCGACCCATCTTCAAAATCATCACCGAACTACCCCATTTTAGACTTTTCGCTAATAATCGATGTCGCGCTTCATAAAAGCGATGCTGTCAGCTCGGCTAACGGGAGGAGGCATAGTCAATGAACTCAAATCGATAACTAGCAAAATCGACGCATTTGCTGATCGCTAATTATGGTGTACCCGCCTCTGCTGCAACTTAAACAACTGCGATTTTGCTACCAACATCACCTCTTCTGCAAATCGCACCGTTAACTGACCAACCGACTCCTGCTCCTGATGTTATAAATCGTCTAGGGACTTCTTGGACGGTCGTCGATTATGAAAACAGGGTTAAAAAATTAAACAGGGGTAACGAGCGCAACCCTGACTGCACAACATTTGTTGTCAAAGGCGCTCCCCCAGATGCTGATGCTTCCTGGCTGCAGCACTTATTCCAAACAAATTTTTCTATTAACATTGAAAATGACAGTAAGATCTCCGCAGTGAATTCGAGAAGAACAATTTCTTTTAAATTCAGCATTTCCACCAAATATATCTGGTTATTTTTTAACTCCCAGGGTCCAGGATGTCTTCACTTTGGACGTGTTTAGTGTTGCGTCGACACTCTATGGAAGATATCCAATCAAAAAGTTATTCCCGAAAAGAGCATAAGGCATTGAACTTCCACGACCTTTTGCACGGTGTCACGGACCGCATAGACCAAAATGTAAATAACTACCGGGAGTAACGGTGGTCGTGTTTTTTTCGAGGCTGATTGATGTTTTAATTCAAAATGCTTGGTTATGATTACTGCACAAAAAAGGTGGCTCATATTTACCGCAACTTTAATTGGGGGGTTCGATAGAACGATTTTATTGTCGGACTCTTGGCGAACCAAAAACGCCTGGTGGTTTTTGCAGACCTTAAATGTAAACCGAATATCCTAATGCTCGCTACGATCGATTGGACCATTTTATTGCAAAAATTTCTAATTATATAATATTTGCTGATGATACTGTTATATTTTCGGCATATAAATAAAATGGTATAAATGTTCAATCGAACTTAGAAAACGCAACGAAAATATTAGAACAGTACTATACAAAATGGAAAATCAAATTAAACGTGGGAAAAATGCAAGCCATATTTTTCACTCGAAAAAGGAAACCTTGTTTTCTTCCCACTAATCAAATGTTAGTGAATGGTCCGCAAATTTCGTGGGAGCACTCCATAGAATATCTGGGTATTCATTTAGACGCAAAGTTGACGTTTAATGAACACACATCACAAACTCTGAAGAAAATTAATATTGCTATCAAAATGCGATACCCATTTATTAACCGAAAGTCCCTATTATCAAGGGAAAATAAAATTATAATACTCGTATGCAAGGAGAAGAAGTAACACACATTTTTTTGTACGCTCAATTGTTTTCACGCAAAAGAGTGTCAAACTATCGAGCAAAACAGACATTTTTCGAAAATACGTAGCAAAAAATACCTACCTACATGAATAAATTCAACCCCTGCATGGTAACCGCACATCGCGCCGCGGAGTCGTAATTTTCGTTTCTGGAGTAGTTTTTTTTTCGATTCTGGGTATTTTTCTTGAGATACATTGCAACATTATAACGGTAATCAGTTAGTTCTTCGACTCGTTCTTGTCTTTTTTTCTCTTAGCTTTCAAAGATTTTCGTTTTGAGTGCTTTTGCTTTCATTGAGATGGTATTTATGCAACAAATCGGTCGCAATGCAATAAGTAACGAAACCGTCTCCATCAATCCTACAACCATTTTCCAACTAATAACAATAGCGAAACAAACCGATGAAGAACTTGAAGACTTCCTAAAATACGAGCTGTGCCCTTATCCGAGGTCTCTCTTTGACGACTATGGTATGAGAAAAGGAACCAAATCTACTTTATACAAAGCATACTTGCTGCACAAAGTCTTGTGGACCAGGGGTCAAACATTTTCATCAATTTGTGAAAGCTATGTTTCATTTGCTAAGTCGAGGTACAAGGAAAGCACTGTAGTCGTCTTTGATGGTTACCCTGAACAAGGTACTAAATATGTTGAGCGAGCGAGAAGATCACGCCAACATACTTCAATGGATGTCATATTCGATGGAACAATGATCCCGACAGTGCCACAAGAAAAGGTCCTAGCCAATATAAAGAATAAAAACCGTCTCATCGAAATGCTACAGGACAAATTTGCAGCAGCTGGTATAATCACAAAACAGTCACACGAGGATGCAGATACACTTATTGTAACCACAGCAATGGATCTCGCCCAACATCATAGATCTGTGGTTATTGTGGGTGAAGATGAAGATTTGCTGGTTATCATGATTGGTCGTTGTCGGGGAGTACATTCAAATGTATTCTTTCTGAAACCGGGCAAGGGGACAGTTGCACAACGAATTTTTTTTCCTGACTGCCATCCAGACCAATCTGTCTGTGACAACATACTGTTTTTGCATGCCATGGGAGGATGTGATACCACGTCAGCCTCGTTTAAAGTGGGAAAGATGCGTTTTCTCCAAACCCTAAAAAAAAAACCCTGCTTTAATCAACAAAATCGAAATTTTCAAAGATCCTACGGCGCAAGCTGAAGATATTACTAATGCTGGACTCATCTTCTTCGCTGCGTTGCACAAATTGACTGATAAGGAAGGGACAACTTTGAGCAAACTAAGATACAAATATTATTGTATGTCTGCCTATAAAACCAGAACCTATTTGGCGTCCTTACCTCCCACCGAAGCTGATGCACAGCAACTCTCCTTGAGAGTGTACTTTCAAGTACAGCAATGGCTTGGAAATGAAAAAGATCCTGAGGAATGGGGTTGGAAGAAAACCAGTGATGGTCTACAGCCAGTGCCAACGCTACAGCCACCAGCTCCAGAAAAGGTTTTAAAACTTATATCTTGCAAATGCACAAAGACCTGTCAGACCAACTGTGGATGCAAAAGAGCAGGCCACAAATGTTCCAATATGTGCCTGAACTGCGAAAACAGCTGCAACAACATGCCCATTGCAGAAATTAAAGAAGAAGCAGATGAAGACTTGGACCTCCCTGAAATACTTGAAGGTATCTACTTCATTTCTTGACTCGCTATAGCTACTCACTTATACTGCTTTCGGATCTATTCACTAAATTATGAGGTATTCGGAATTAGGTCACTGATTATTTGTTTATCCGTTTCAGGAATACAACCGGAAGGCTGCCCTGAATAAATTATGGAACCCGTGTCTAGGACTCTTACCAGTTCTTAGAGAAAAATGTATGGTTGCATCTTTAAAAATCGTATGAAAGAAGATTTTTCTACATGGAATTAAATATATATATATATATATGAATAGACTTTTTTTTTTGTTATTTTCGAAATATTTCAAAAACAAACTACTCCAAAAATGAAAATTACGACTCCCTAGCGCGATGTGCCGTTAATTTGAAGGGATGGAATGTCTGTTTTGCTTGATAGTTTGACACTCTTTTGCGTGAAAACAATTGAGCGTACAGAAAAATGTTTGTTACATAAATTGTAGGTAATTTATTTTACCCTCAGAAATTTTTTTCGTAGAAAGCTTAGTTGTCAAGTTATAAGCCGAAAACCACAAAAAAACCTTATTTTCAGCGGTTTTTTGACGATTTCTCATATTTGCCATTCGAAATTTTGTTGGAGAAGTTCAGATTCGTGTTCAGCAGCCTCTAATCCATAAAATAAGTCACTAAATACAATTACACCAGAACTTTCCACTTCAAACTACCATTTGACTGGACTAAATGGCAAACCAACATTATGCATAACTATGCTATGATGCAGATATTTCAATCTTGCATGGTAAAAAACACATAAATGAACGGCAAAGTATCTTAAAAGCTAGTCAACATGCCGTAGACGCATTCCAGCTTGAATTTGCTTAATTGACCCTGAGAAGAAATGCGTGTTCAAATTATTGAGATTTTTATTGTTCATAATTTAGAGTAGTCTGTATAAAGTTTTTTGTGTTCACTATACTGGATAGTTCACTCTACCGAAATTACCAATATCGAGGGTCTACTGTATTTTCAAATACTCAAAACTATATTTTTTCCCTAAAAACCAATCTCGTGATGTATGTAATTGTCGTGATTTTTGTTTTGCTATGTAGCACTGATGCTATGTGGCTAAGCACCACTGAAGGGTTTTGGCATTTTTTGAATTTTTCAATTATCCACGGTAAATTGTATGTAACTTCATTTTTGAGATTTTCAAAATGCATGCCTTTCGACTGTCTAAATGGTCAAGTGAACGGAAAATTTCGAATTCTTTCTCAAGAATGGCTTACAAAGACATCTTTCGTATATGATAACCTTCATTGAATCGACCTCGCCAATTCAGGACACCCACAAAACAACAAGAGAAAAATGGGTACTTTTGTCCATCCTCAAAGAGACGGATGAAAAAATCATTGTCTGGCAAGTGCGGAAAAGCCGCTTGTGGCGAGCACAAACTTTAAGTGTGCCACTCATGTACAAAAAATTTACTTTGAACTTTTTTTTGTATATTCCTTTTTGATTCTATGAAATACAAATAATGAAATTTCTGTTTTTGTTTTCTGATTTGATTGTCTAGAACATGACTGTCTGCTTCTGAAGACTGTGAAGTATTATTATTTCTTATAATTTACAACAAAAGGCAATAAATTAACTAATATTTATCAATTAAAAAAATTGCTTGTCTTTGAATTTTTTTTTTTTGTATTTTTTTGTTTCATAGTCGAATTTTCGAAGTTTAGTAATAACAGCATACTGAAAATTGTTAGTTATCTATGGTCAATGGGTTAAGGTCTTAAATATAATCAAAAATAACAGATAAAGTTAATCACACATTCAGTAGTACATAATTTAACTTCCAAAAGGTGAAATTATTTTCCACCAGCAGAAAGCTTGTTATTCGATTTAAGTTTTGATTCATAATGAATTTGAATTATAATGCGATCATAATTCAAATTCATTATGAATATATTTCTAAAAACAACCACATCAACCTCTCCCTTTTTACAATCATATTCCCGATAAAATCATAGCTGAACGAGCCTTTCAATTTATGTTTTTTCTTCAATTTCAACATAATACATACATTCCACTTACTATCTCTTGCCATGTACAGGCACCTACCTAATAAGTTTAAGGAACCTTAAATATTCCTCTTTTTTGTAATCACATCAAATAAGGATATAAATATTATGTATGTAAATCGCATACTAACAAATCTCAAAATTGTTTTTGGAGAAGTTAATAAAAAATATTGATCTAGCCCTGCTATACAAAGCAATAAATTGTCTCCCATTAAAGGACGATATATACATACTTAGCAAGCCTTAAAAACTGTTAGTCCCCCTTGCCCCGAACAAAATAAATCAACATAAAAATAAAATGTCAGCCGCCAATAAACACCAATTAAATTCGTGTCAACGATGAAAAAAATGGTGAAAACATATTCGAGCTTGACATTATGCTCACCGTTCTTTACCCTGCAGTCTCCCACGACGTTGTCAATTTTCAATTTCAATAATATAACGTTGTCGAAAAACCATTCAAGAATATGTCTCCGGCATTTGTTGTGTTTGTCGGGTCGAAGGACTCGCATACACATACCGACGTCAAGCCCCTTTATCGAATGCAATAAAAACACACTGTCAAGAGAATGTTTTATTCAACAAGAACATTTTAATAGACCATCCAGTTATACATATTTAAGAATATACAAATAGACGTATTGTATTATGTGGATTGGGAAACAGAGAACGACGGAGTTCGAGGAAAGCAGAAAATGGTTACGAGCTTTGCATGGAACGCGCTGCTAGGTATATGGGGACCTAGTCTAATGCTAAAGAACCAAAGTGAGCACTTGAGAATGTTTCTTTTAATGGAATCACGCAAACTGCCAGCTAAAGTTTTCACTGGTATTATACCGCTATGCCTCTGGGAGCCGTTCTTCGGTCGTTTCATCCTTCTACATATTTTCCTTTGATAATTTAGAAACACAGCCACTCATACAGAGATAGGTGCACCTTAATGGGAATTATAATCATTTTGCAATAAAAAATTGTCATTCAATTTTCTAAATGGCTCTCGGGCTCTTCCATCTATTATTAGGAATATAGTATTGCCGTAACGTGAGGTCCTGCACATTTTGTTTTTTTTATTTTTGCTTGTCTTGTAACACATTGGTATAAAATTTAATTTGCCGATTTTAAAATGTCAGACTTAGATTTCTTTTCGATGGCACAAGAGTGCAAGAGTGCATCAAACAGCGGGTGAAATTGAAAATAAAAATGAATCTGTACGTGACATGTCGACATCTCTGACGTGAGTTTGTTATGGAAAATGAGCTTCATATTTATTGTTTTAGTTTGAAAGAAACGGTTGAAAGAAATCAACTTCTGTGGAATTGAATCATGACGAGGAACTTATATATTCATAAAAGAAATGAGAAAAACGGAAGTAAATTGAAACTTGCAGGGCCGCCGTTAGCCGGCGCTTGCAATGAACGCGGCTTAAAATATCGGGAAGCAAAAACAAATATTTAGTGATTCAATAAACTCCTACGAATTTATCTATTGATATAATTGTAATTAAATTAATTAATTAATGAATTTATTTTATATTTTACTTCTAACTTAGTTTTTAACAACTATTTGTTTAAGAGTTAAATAAATGTTGAATTTGTTGTGCGTCTCGTGCGTATTTGAAATTTGTTATTCATAGTTTAATAAATGAAGTAATTCCTGGGCAATATCGACTCATTCCCGTTAAACCTGAACTTCGCATAACCTAGTTCTATATGCATCTGTTTCACGTTTCTTTTTCAAATGTCATCCAGCAGACACCACTTGAAGTACATACGAGTAGTTTCATTCGGTTAAAAGTTAATTTCCTAATATTTTCTCGTTTTTTGAAATCAAAATTGATATATCTTCAGTTGTAGAATCCAGTAAAAAGAAAAGCGAACGGTTTTTATATCTTCAAATGTACAGAGGTAGCTAGTTATTATAAATGTCAAATTTATTTATCCCAATAAGAGAAAAAATGTTATGGCCTAGGGGCGGCATATATTGTTAAGCACGCGGGCGCTCTGTTGACTATCGGCGGGCCTGGTCAAGTTTAGTTTCCTGTGATGGGAGAAGGTAAACGTATTATTTATAAACAAATGTTAGCCGGTTAATTTTAGGCCATTTGTTAGCCCAGTTTTAACTTCAGAAAGTTCTGTAGGTATATCTGTCAAACCAATTGTAAGATTGGAAACTGTCAGTGTCATTTTTATTTAGTTGTCTTTGCAATTTTATCGTGATCAATTTAAGAAAAAATAAATATATGGCATTTACGATACAAGGTTTACAACTTACCTTCTCCAACCACTTTCTTTTGCGAAGTGGAAGGGACCTACAATTTTAAGTGGAAAAAAAACTCTAGATGTTACTTGGCCCCGGCGGAAATTGAACCGGGGACCTTTATATTAGTACGACACATTAACCACAGAGCCACAGTGCCCGACGGACATCAATTTTATGGTCAACACCTTTGCCAAAGTTTAGAAATTTGGTTTCAAACGTATAGATCTGTGCCGAACATAATGGGCCACTATTCACCGTATTGTGGACCGCTTTCGAAGAGCTCTAGCTGTGTTCATGCTGCTCGTATGTGCATACGTATGAATTTGAATTTGCGTATTTGAGCTTATTGATACATGATACTTCAAGATTTATAATATTAAAATTAGGTATCTACTGACAAAATTAAAATTTAGAGAGAAGGGAAGTCAAGAAAACAAGTGTTTTTTATCGTGGTAAACTATTCCTATATATTTTTTAAATGATTTATTTTACACCTAAGGAAAGAGATCGTTTTTTATAAATAAAGCGAATTTGATTAGATTAAGTTGATAGATGACGAAATATCCTCCTCTTGAATATAGGTAGTGAAGTAATCGTCTGCAATTCGACAGGAAGACTAGAGTCGAATTGCTGACAAAATAAAATAACTTTCTGCTATTTTATGAGAAAAGCGTATACATATCAAGTATCATTATACTTAAATATAGGGCATTTGTTGCGAATAACACTTTGCACCTTAAAAAGTTTTCTGAAAGAAAAATATTTATCCAAGTTGATTCCCAGAAGATTAGAACTTAAACTTCAAACATTCGTTTACCTATTGACATTGCATATGAATCGTACATAGTCATAAAACGCAGCATAACTTCAACTTTTTGTTTTGTTCAACACCCCACCCCATCTGATTGTATTGTTCCTTCTGAAGTGGCATTCAACACTATTTGAACTCACTCTGTATAAAATATCGAATGCCACCCGATTTTTGTTTTCTTACTTAACTTTGTAATTCCTAACATATTGAATTTTTATATGAATTTGTATTTTATATTATAATTTGGAGAAATAAATAAAATAAATATAATATATACATACCTATATAAAAAAAAAAAAAAAAAAAAAACTTAGGGATGACTTAATGCAGGAGCCCAAATATTCAACCTTACTGACAGACGTTTGTTTCACCCTCTAGCTCAAATGCCGAAAAGTCATCAGATGGATTTACTTGGAATCTCTAGAGGATCATACCTTCAATTTTCAATGGATTAAGCATACGTTTTTTAATATAGCACAGCTTTGAATCCTCCATGGATCTTCATTAACTCAAGCAACACAATCTTCCATCAAACCTATAGGTCGAGCTAGGTATACTGAGACATCACCAGCATATTAAGCAGTTTGCAGTTTAGAATTGATTCAATAAGGTCGCTGATAAATATTGACAACAGCAGTTGTCCCAAAACTCAACCCTGTGCCACATCGGAGTTAACAACAGAAAATAAGGATGTCCCACTTTCAGTTTCTACAGTCTGCACCCTATTTCTATGGCAATCACTCAATAATTTAAGGGCAGGAGAGGAAAAATTGAATTTGTTCCTAAGTTTAATCGGCCTGAAATCTGAAGGGCTTGACGGGTTCACGTCTTTTGGGATTCTTACAACTGTTACTCTTTTCCATTGCTCAGGGAAGTGCAAGGAGTAAATACATGCATTAAAAATATGCAACATAAATCTACGTACTAGGGGTAACATCGGCTTTACGATTTTGGAGAAATGCCATCTGGGCCAAGACGTGCAGCTGTTGGTACGAACGATTTGTTTTTAAATCTGTGTTGTCAAAACCATGAAGTACTTCATATAAAAATACTCAATTTAGCGCGTTTTGTAAAAAAAAACAAATGAACTAAAGCTGTTCAAATTGCATTTTGCAGTACAATGTTATGTAGAAAATTGCTTTATGCTAAATGAACTAAGTAATTGAAAACAATCGACTTTCAAAGTTTCCGATACATAGGCCATCTGAATGACCGCTTTAGACATGCCAACAAACAAGCATATAGCTACTTCCAGGATAAATTCCGTTGGGTGTTGACGATTTGCGCGCGAATTAGAAAAATAACCAAGGACAGATCTTTGACTCACGACTTTGAAGGAGTAACCGGGCCCAGCGGAGCTATCTCTTCAGGAAGGAAAGTAGAAGCACCTACTTTACCTTCCCCAAGAGTGTGTGCATGTGAGAATGTGAAGGTGTGTTAAAAACCCGATTAATACTGAGTGCCGTTTTGTTACCACAAATTCACGTTGATGGGAAGCCTCTAGATCCAACCTGTTGAGTTTAAAAAACTTATTTGTTCCTTAATACATACTTTTCTCAGAGACTTCTTCAAGTGTATCAAAGAAACGTTTTCCTAATGTTCGTTGTCTGGTCCTAGCTTGTGCCAAACAGGCGCATAGGTAGCGGATAACGGTGTCTATTTGTGTGGGATACCTAGTTTGACCTTATGGTCCTCTATTGGGTTTACTTAAATATATAATATTGTTTCGTTTTTTTTGTTTTTATTTATTATTATTTCAAACATGGCCTGGCAATTTAAGAATCCTGCAGACCGGCGGATTTTATTCATTGCCGATAACAATAGGGGCATAAAAGTTTGCACAGGCCCTTAACAACAGAAGGGGGACACAGTGGGTAGTGCAATAAAAAAGGTAGTATACGATTGAGTTGTTTTTTGAAAAACCCAACGTCTGTGATATAAACTGATCCGAGCAAAGGGAATCATCTAATTTGGAGTTTTGCGACATATTTCAGCCTTCTTCTTTTCATCCATGGAATCAATGATTAATCGTCAACTGTCCCACCCCACCTCAGTTGATGTTGAGGTTGAGTTTAAACGATTTTTGATTTGTCGGTAGAACCCAATGTTTTGAAATGTAAATAAGCTCTGATAACTCCCAACAACAGAAGGTATTGTTGTTCAATGGAAAAAGTTTAATTTCAGGTTTTCATTAATGTTTAGGAAGCAGGTAGCTGTAAATCGTTTTCATTCCAGAATTACCAAAAATAGCCATTATAAAATGGGGCAGACTGGGGTATGTCGCGACACTTTCAGTGCTTATTTCAGAGTCAGTACTATGTTCGATGTTGTTTGGGAGACTCAGACACAAGAAATATCATTGTTAACTTCTGAACAATTTATATATCAGTTGGAAGATATTCGGACCGCAGGTTTACATGATATTGTGGCATTAAGCTTGAATTAGCCGGGTACTTTCGCATTTTTTTTTATGAATAAATATTTATTCGAGCACCGTACTAATGGGTTCTAGCGGAATCTTAATTTTTATTAATTGTACAAACACAGACTGATCAAGAATAATTATGGAATGTATCAAACGGGGTTTTCAATAAGGACATTAAATTTTGTATTTAAAACACGGAATAATTGAGATATCGGGCTGAAATTTATTCCAGGTGTAGTACGCATGTAAAATATAGGTATGGAATTCGAACTCGATCGTATGACCACTGCGAACGCGTTTGCAGCGATCGAATCTGTGGAGCCAATTTAACAAAACTCTCCCACACATTTAGGCAGGCACGTTGGCAGTTTTGCGTTCAATAGTGTTTTTGAGCTCTTCTAATATTGTTGGCTTGTTGGTATAAACCAACGACTTAACGTTACTTCATAAAAAAAATTCCGATGGCGGTTAATCGCATGAGCGCGGTTGACCGGACCATTTCTCGATATTATACGATTACCTAATTCCTCTTCAATAGATCAATATTTTGAATAGCTGTGTGGCATGTGGCACCATCTCATTGTAATCTGATGTCAAGTCCATCCGATTCTGACCAAAAATAGTCTTCCAACATAGTGAACTACATTGACCGTAGCATGGCGATCATTATTAGCGACCGAAAAATACGGTCCAATCACACCTCCGGATTTCATAGCCATACCCCACGGTCACTTTTTGTGGATGCAATACAGTCTCTTGAAGGACATATTATGGGTTTGCTGCTGTCCAAGAACTTATATTTTGCATATTAAAAAAGGCCATTAGCCAAAAATATGCTTCAAAGCTGAAGATGATTTTTCGATGAAATTCTAAATTTCTTTCGAACAGAGCCCAATCGGAGAAGTTTCGATGCTTGGAAGAGGCTTCAGTTCTTGAATTAGTTTGATCTTGTAAAGGTGTTGGCCAAGATTTTTACGCAAAATTCGCTACTATGTGAACTGAGAAATGCCCGATTCTTGTGAACGGAATGGAAACGACTGAATTGGCTAATTTTGAAATGAAGCATTTACGGTTGCGATATTTTCGGTGAGTAGTGCGTTATCTCACTTGCACAGAAACATTCAATAGTAAAACTGTTGACTTGAATTTATCTACTAGGTATAGAACGCACGTGGATAACTTCGAGTGGGACGATTATTTCGACCGGAAATTGGAGTAAGAGCTCTTAAAATTGCGATAACCGATTCGTGATTTTTTGTGATCGCCATCGCTTAAAATCAAAAAACACTACCGGCTTATGCAAAATTAGCTTGCTACTAAAATTTATCTGCTGACAATTGCTAATAATGCAAATGAAAAAGAACAGCGACAACATTTTGAAAAATACCGCCATAAGAATGGTCATATATGTAAATTTCTCATATTACGAGTACTATATAAAGATAAATAACAAAATAAACTAAACAACATACCTAGAATAATGTGTATAGTGTATACTCACTTACTAAACTCAAGCAGCCGTATTAACAAACGGAAATTAAGGGTGAACTTAATTCAATAATTGAATCAAAATTTTATTTCACGAAAATTAGCTATTGCATAGATATTTATATTTTATTAATAAACATTTTAGTCCGTGAATTAACTTTTAATCCACATTTTAGTTTATTTGTGAATAAGAGGCAAATTAATTTTTTTTTATTAATATAACACTGATAGAAAGATGCAGTTATTGAGGTACATTTCTTTATTAGTTGCATTTACAAAGGTTATAATGGTGTTGCAGAAATCGAGGAATTCGAGGGAATTTATCGAGTTCATACTGTAATTTCCAAAAGTTGCTTATTCGTAATAAAAATGCAAACCTTTACGACGTTTCGACATTGACAGACCATAAAAAAATGTTTAAGAGTGCGTTTGTATTAAAATACAAAATTGTTATGTCGAAAGGAAAAAATCATTTAAAAAAAAAAATCTTTTCCTCGTCTTAATAATTTGTAAATGAATTAGGCGCGTTCCACGCGAAACATAATATCTGAGCGCTCTGAACAAGAAATTGAGTAATGAATCCATAAATTGTTTGTCACTGAAATCTCATAGCAGAGCCTATTATATCTGAGCCATTGGTAATCTTGTTTCTTCTAGAATATGTATATAATAAAATCATCGATGTTTGCAAAATTTATTTTCTTTAAAAATAAATAATCATACATCAATATATTTGTTTACCTTTTTTTCATGAAGTTAAGACTAACTTGGTATTCCTTCTTCTGGCGTCTGTGGTATTTAGTTAGGACTCGTATGTATTTCTTGTGAAATTTGACTGTTGTCGGTTGACACAGTACACGATCACACATAATGATCCTCATGCCCTTTTTGGACTACATCCCCATTCGCCCTCCTCGCACACGGGACCAAATATAAAAAGGAGGATTTTTCTTTCAAAAGAACGCAATATCAGCTCCCTTTTCATGCTTATCGTCCAAAAATCGGTACTAAAAGCAGGACTGGCAGGATTAAGGTTTAATAGAGCATGTATTTTGTCCTTTGAGTGAGGAGTTTTGAACCCATTTGTTTCGCTAACCCGAACAGCAGCGGTTTCCTAAGGTAGTTCTCCATCGCATCTGCACTAAGATGTCATTCGTGTTTACTGCTAGGTAGATGAACTCTTTAACTACCTTGAAGTTATTGCTATTAAAAGTGACGTTATATCCTAGCCGCTGGACAGATGTCTGTTTGTTTGTTGATAGTATGTAGTATGTACTTGGTCTTGTCCTCATTTACTTCAAGACCAACCAATTTCGCATGTTCGTCAATCGCAGTAAAAGCTTCTAAAGCTGGGAAAGGCCGATGATGTCGATATCGTCCGCATATCCCAGTAGCTCAAGTAGCACACTGGTGTATAATTTGGTATATTTTCTTGAATTTTGGTGTAAAATTGAGAAAACTGAAGAAAATTTTAATATTTTGGTGTATTTGATAAAATATACCGGTATAAAAATTACACCATTGCCTTTTCTGTGTAAAATTTCAACATTTCTGTTCCAATTCGGTGCAAAAAATAAACCGATTAGCAGATGTTTTTTTAATATACCATTAATGGGTTATAAAAAATCAAATTTTGAAATCAACCAACATGAGATATTTTGTACACCAAATTTTGTAGATAAAATACACTATTTTAAATGAGCAAACATTTTTCGGTGTAAGATTTAAATCCTGTCGAGATTAAATACACTAAACTATACCAATGTCAAATTATATGTCAACAAAATGTTTTATTCAGTTCAGCGGACATTAAAATGTATAATAAAAAAATGGGTAACTCGAAGTTTAACAATTATTTGAAGTGGTATCGTAGAAAAAAAAACTTTTTAAAAAAATTAAAGAGCAGTGTGA
Source organism: Portevinia maculata (assembly GCA_949715645.1). Lineage (NCBI taxonomy): Eukaryota > Metazoa > Arthropoda > Insecta > Diptera > Syrphidae > Portevinia > Portevinia maculata. The sequence continues at coordinate 32,770,693 of OX454527.1, forward strand.
AACCCAGCATTCAGCAAAATCGTTAAAATTTATTTGAAACGACGAACATCAACTTTTATATTCGGGACAAAAACTCTACAAATTGTTCAATATCGCGAGAAAATATTATTTTAAATGAACCTAACATTAAAGTAGAGCCAAATGAAATATTATTAGACTCAATTTCGAACAGCGATTTGGATGATAATGATGAAGTTGTGGAAAATATAAATCGGAAAGTGGAACCGTCTTCGGAAGATTGCGTCATTGATGATTTGGACGAACACATTGATTTTGTGTCTAAATTGGCTGATTGGGCTGTTAATTATTGTTACTACTATTGTGTTTTGTTTATTAAAATTTTTTTTGAAAATATAAGTTTATATGAAAGAACATCTAGTCCATTGTGTATTTTATTTGGTGTACTTAATAAACTCATTGGTTGAATATGCGTCATTCAATACACCACGCGCTCAGTTTGGTGTACTTAATACACTCATTGGTTGAATATGCGCCATTCTATATACCACGCGCTCAGTTTGGTGTACTTAATACACTTTATTTATTGAATATTAGTACCTAAATATATTTATTTTCTTGAATTCCAATGTTAATTATAATTTTGTTTCTGTTTTGAACATTTCTTGCACTATTTACAGCAAATTATAAACATACTGCAACAAATTACTGGATATATTTTTCACAATGGTGCATTTTTTATTGCTTGGGGTATATTTTGCACATTTTCCCGCATAATAAATGTACCGAAAGCGGAATTTTGGAAATATTTGGTACAATGGTGTATTTTTCTGCTTGTTCTTTAAAACGGGTGCATTTTTTTCCAAATTCAGGAGTTAGAGTATACGTATACAGGGTGTCCCACAGTGACCGCCGCAGACGACAGCCATTTTAATTTAGCAAAATAATACGTTCGATAGTTAATTGTGGGAAAATCGTTAATCGCATAGAAAAAAGCTGTATGGCGGAAAGAAAATCTTACCTGTTCTTGTTTTAATAAAAAAGAAAAAAATATCAAGATTAGTCGGCTTCAGTTTTGCCACGTTAAAGCCAGTTAAAATATCGGTCTCAAAAATGGACGACATTTTTAAATAGAGCATTCAATTGCAAATATTTGTATGATTTTTTCTCACCAGTTAGGTATTTTCCAAGAGCACGTCCTTAACGGGGAGTCGGCAAAGAGCATCGATTTAAGATATGCATTTTTTTGCGAACTGCTTTGTCGTATCATTTACCATCTTTAGTTTATAGGTACTCAATGTACTCTGTTGCGTTTTCAATGTAAATATTTCTATGCAATTAAAGATTTTCCCACAGTTTACTATCAAAAGTATTATACATATATTGCTAAATTAAAATGAATTCCTTGTTTGTAGCTACTCGTAGATAAGCTTCAACCTAAAAATTGGAAAAATGGGTTTAAAAAAAATAATTCTAAAAATCATAAAAATTATTTCAAGTCAAAAAGGAAGTAAAACCGAGTAAATTACTTCATAAGTTGCGGCGGTTACTTTGAGACACCCTGTATTTTGGACGACGGCCATATTTTTCAAGAAATATTAAAAAATTCAAATATTAAATGAAAACAATGATTAAGTATTTTAATTTTACAGCTACTTAATTATATACCGCATTTGGTATTTTCGTTATTTATCATTTCTGTATTGTCCTGGATAATTGTAAAATATTGTCTTGGGCCTTGTTCTGAAACAAGTCCATTAGTTCTACTTGTCAATTAGTTGTGTATTGCACTGAATAATTATTTTTTAATTGCCATGGGTCTTATTCCTCAAATTTGTGAATATTTCCATTGCTTCTATGTGTCTATTATTTCTGTATTGTTCTAAATAATTTTTTGTAAATAATGTTCTTGGAATTTGTTGAAGTTTATTCCGGTAAGTGTCATATATTATGGAACTCAAAGTTACCCGTAACGTGCTATTGCCTACTTCTATAAGTTGTTGAATTGGCATGTCTAAAATCATTAACATTCCTTTATTGAATGTATTAAATTGGCTTGGTGTTTAGTTGTAGTTCCATTGTTTGCCTGTTATGATACTCTTGGAAACTTCTGTTGATGTTGTTGTTTTGCACATGTTCTTTAGTTCATTTATATTTATAGTCATTCCTATATCGCTGTGCGTCTCTCTTGTAGTTGTCTTTTCTTTTATCTGATTTAACTTGACACTTTTCTTTCATTCCCATAGCTATTAATGGGAAATATGTCAGTATTTGTTTGACAAATCATCATGCACAGCTTGAAGCACAGTTGCACACCGTTAGTGTTATAGAAAAATCGTGATTAGTAACGCGGCTCACTTTTTGCTTAATAACTTTGTGAACAAGCTAAATTGTCATTAATGGAGTGAGGCATATTTACAAGAAACTTAATTACACACACGCTTGCAGTACAGTCGGGAAATCCTATACCGACGGATACAATTTTGCCCTTGGTCGACCCCGATATTCCGTATCATGTACCTATATATCATATCAGGGAAGGGGAGAAGGGGAAAGGGATGCAATCACAAGGTCTAATGAAATAGCGATCTGCACTGATGGCTCTAAGACAAGGAGGGAAAGGTTTCTGGCATCTTCTCTCCAGGTTTAGACTTAAAAGAATCTATCCGCTTTCCGGACATAAGGCTGGCTGTTCTTAGGGCGGCAGAGCGAATGCGGATGGAATCAATATCTGGAAGAGATGTCGCCATCTAAATCGATAGTCAAACTTCAGTCAACGTACTGAAATCTCAGACATCAGTTCTGATAATCAGGAGCGGTTGCACTATGCTAAAGGAATTATGTGGACGCTGAACCAAGCCTTGGTGTTACCAAGGGAACAATGGTAGACATAACTTTATAGGTAGATGACCTAAGATGAGTGAATCTAGGTGGGCAATGTCGATTTAGCCATCTGCGTCCGTACGTCAAGCTAGAAAGCTGAAATTTGAAATATATATAAACTACTCGTATCTAGGGGCCCGAAATAATCGAGTGTAAGAATTTTTAAAATCCGTAAACGGACACACACACAATCTAAAAAAAAAATTATCATAAAAATCAAAATTTTAGTTTATACTGTCCTTAGGGTCCCGAAATGGTCATATAAATATTTATCAAAACCGTCTACTAACACGTTCTTTATTTAAAAATAACCATTTTATTGAAGAAATTATTGGAAAAAGTCCTATTCTTTGCAAAGTATATAGATAAAGTCGTTTGAACAATTCCTTTCGATAAAGGTTTCTGCCATGCCCACTTTTAAGGACAAAAACTGTTGTAAAACAAAATATCTAGATGCTTCTTAGCAATTCACCCGTACTTAGATTTATCCCAGACACTTAGACTCGGTAACGGTCCATTGATCTACCAGGCAGAAATCCTCTTTTTGGTAGAGGTTGGAGTAAACAAGGTTTCATTCCTTTCTCTCCATTATTGGGTGTCGTATGGTCTTGTTCCCCATTTGGATTAAACCTGTACCGCACGGGTCACAAGCCAACACACTAACCTATCATTTCGAATGTGACTCAATGTAACAATATCGTCTGAGTAGACAAGTATTGGAACAGAATTTTAAATGGATCCTATTTCGTGTGTGGGCTTGTTAATTTTGTTTAATATCTTGAAGAAAGATGTTAAAGAATTCACATGATATCCATGTGTGCATGGATTCATTTTTAGCATGAAAGGTCTCGTAGTAACGACAACTTAATACAGTACTCTTATTTTTAGTCAATCATGTCTGACGGGATTTTTAGAACGGAAGGTTCTTAAAAATAGTAAATTAATAAACATTACACCTGAACACTGAATATTTTTCTGTAACAATTAGTGTTCAATTTATATTGTATAGCCCAACCAAATTAAAAGTTTTATTTCAAAATGAACAATCAGTTTAACTCAATAAATTGGAAATTCGATTCGAAACTGATGGATAATATTAAGTTCTTTCACACCCCTAATTGAATATGACATTCACCCCCATTCATAACATTTAACCGCGATAATTAAACATAAGCATATGATCAACACACAAGTAAATGAATTACTCTTCTTCGGTGAGTGTTTAATGTTAAATTTTGTTATTTAAATGAGCAGAGAAAAATGACCACGTTTTGAATTAAGGAAATGTTTTCTGTGCTTTGTAAGTCTTTATTTATAATGAGAAATTTCGTAATAAAACAGGAATAAAAAATAGCAATAACTAGCTCAGTTGCTGATGAATAACTTTATGTTAATGTAATTAGAAAAATTTGAGCGTAAAGGCTAGATTGGATTTCGAAAGCTCGTCAAACCTCTTTCAGGTAAAATAGCAAGTTTTATTGCTTATTTCCTGAAAATAAGAACCATTACTGTTGTAAACAACAAAATCTTATACGTTTCAAATGGAGCTAAAATTCTATTTTGAGTAAGGTAATTAATAATAAGGGCAGGCGATCAGAGTGGAAGTTAAGGTCTGCCATTTTGACCCAATTCTTTATGTAATATGTAATATTTATATTGTGAAGAAACAGATACAAGCAGGAATATGCCCTTCACATCTACTCACAAGCTTGATATTACTACGAAAAAAGTTTAGTTGGTAGGATTAGTTGCCAGCTAAAAGAAGAATATTCGAAAGTGTGAATTGGTGATTGTTCTCATTTTTTTCTGTTTTTTGAAAGCCATGCGCATCGGCATCTCTCATTTTCTTCTCACTCTAATTTCCTTAACGCCCGCGCTGTGTAGCTATTACATTATAAGGGTCCAAACAAATCCCCTTAAAAAAAAAATGTATTCTACTCTCGCTAAATTTTAGCTCCAATACAGAAATGAGTCTACAAAGATAAAATTTAGCGCACACAACGGAAAGTCTCCACTTTTTTATCTAACAAAATAAATGTCCGGTACATTAACCCTAGAAAGATAATCTACGTCTGCGAGACGTATGACGCGCGGAAAAAATGTTATATCCTTTCAACTATAAACCGCATTGGGTTGGTTGCTTAAACTAACTCAGTCGGTGGTCGAAGCTTACCCGCAACGGTCGTGGCGCGACGGTAAGTACCTGCGGTAACAAGTTATAGCTATGCCGTACTTTTGGGGGCGTGTGTCACGTGTGCCATTCTTACATTTAATTTAATCATATATAATTTAAAATTACTAAGACTTATTAGTAAACTTATTTTAAACCGAAAAATGAAAATTTGGCAACTATGTATTATGACTTAATGTCAATTTTAAGGTTCCTTTAAAATATAAGTTGTTTTTTGTTGATTTGTAATGGGGTTTAAGTTTTTTGTTTTTATTGTTTAAATTAATATTTATTTATACTAAATCATTGATTTATTTCTCTTAATATGAACTACGAGTACATAAATAAATAAAACGTAAATATTTTTTAAAAAGCTCATGGGTTTCATTAAATACACTACCAAAGTTCCATACGTCTCTGAGACGTATGATTATCTTTTACGTCATAAAAAATATGATTATCTTTCTAGGGTTAAATCATCTGTATATTTTTGAAATTTTGGAAACAGTATCCTGAAACAAAGATACTTCATGAGTGTGTTGAATTAAAAGTAATAGGTAAGAAACTGCGAAAAAAACCGATCGAATTATACGCTATACAGGGTTACTGGAAAGGGAGATTCCTGAAGTTTCACCGAACAAAAAATTGTGGAAAGACAAGTCTTAAAGACTTTCGGTACTTCAGTGCATCTACAAAAAAAGTTATGGCTACTTAAACTCGAAATTAGGCAAATTGGTTTTTCCATTTTCTTACTGAAAATGCATTTTTCTCAAAATGTTTATTTTCTAATTTTTTTATTTTTTAATGAAATTTGTATCCTTGAAAAATTTCCTAAAAATTAGGTTAAGCAACTATTTTACGTACGATCAACAGAAGTAGTAAAATCCAATTTTGGTCGGAGAAAAATGGTAAAAAGAAGTGTACCTACTGAATAATTGTTAAAATCTCTTAGATTCCTGAAAAGGACTTTTATTTAACAGTTTACGGAATGGTTATAGCAATTGATCGATTCGATTCGATTCCATTTGAATATATTTCCGAGCGTTTTTAAGAATTTTGGCAGATTTACGAGCAGCAAACTTCTTCTCATCTCTTCTGAAACGGCACTAATTTCTTCTTCTTTCTCTAAAATAAACTTTTTCTTACATAGCACCCCAGAAGAAAAAATCCATGGGTGTTAGGTCAGGAGATCTGGGATATTTTTTTAGGAGATATTTTGATTATAATGCTTTACTGGGACACCCTATATACCTAGTTGTCAAAATATGCAGTAAGTTCGGGTAATGTGGAACATTTTATTGGAAGGGCGGACCATTTTTAAAATATATCATTCATTGAAAAGTTGTTGATTGCATTTACTTACCGATTTGCAAGATCTTACACAAACAATATAGTTATTTGCAAAATTGTCTAAATGTTGTAAAACTGACCGTTTAGAATAGTACTGGGTAAAGTGAACCGACAAACCTATGCGGGTTTTATGGTATACTATTCTGCATTACCTACCAGAAACAAATAGAAACAATATCCGACTGAGTAATTTTCTTTCAAAAGAACCCAATTAGCTCCCCTTTTCTACTCATCGTTCAGCACTCGGCACCATAAAGCAGGACTGGTAGGATTGAGGTTCGATAGAGCATGCATTTTGTCCTTCGAGTGAGGAGTTTTGAACCCATTTGATTAGCTTAACCGAAGTAGCAGCGGTTTTCCAAGTTAATTCTCCGCCGGATCTAAACTAAAGTGTCAATCGTGGAGTTGGTGTTTACTCTTAGGTAGATGAACTCCTTAATTACCTCGAAGTTATTGTTATTATCAACAGTGACGTTTCGTCCTAGGCGGTAGACATATGTTTGTTTGTTTGTTGATAGCATGTACTTGGCATTGTCCTCATTTACTTCAAGACCAACCAATTTAGCATTTTCTTCAATCGCCGTGAAAGCCTCTACCACGACACGCTGGGAACGGCCGATGATGTCGATATCGTCCGCATACCCCAGTAGCTGGACGGATCTAATGAAAGCAGTACCTTCCGTGTTGACACCTGCCCTGCGCACTATTATCTCTAGAACAAGATTAAAGAAGTCACATGATAGCGCATCTCCTAGCCGAAATGCGGTTCAAGTTTGGAATAATTTAGAAGAGCTGTTTCTACACTGCACATTACACCGCATGTTTTCAAGTGTCACGCGACACAACTGAATCTGTTATGCCGGTATCCCGAATTCGGCCATCACCACGTAGAGCTCTTGACGATGAATGCTAGCATATGCGGCTTTAAAGTCGATGAAAAGGTGGTGGATCTTTTCCAGGATTTGTAGAACGGCTTTGACGTTTACACAGTACGTTGGATACGATATTATGTGCGACATTTAGCGGTGATACGAGTATGTCTCGATAGTTCTTGCAAGGCATAAGTTCGCCTTTTTTTGAAAATGGGGCATATGGAGCTGATAGTCCAGCCATCGGGCATGCTTTCTTCCACCCATACTTGGTTGCATATTTGGTGCATGCGCCCTACCGAAACATCACCGGCGTATTTAAATACCTCTGCTGATAAAACATCAAATCCGGCGGCCTAATTGTTCCTCAATTTTTTTTTTTTTTTTTTGGCAGAGCCTGCGTTGGTGTCTTAAGGGCAGCAGCCAGTTGGTTCACTTTCCTGTAAAATCTCCGGATGTTGTTTCGATCGCGAGACGCGAGACTCTTCGATTTCCCTGCGGTCCGAGACTGCGTACGTCCTCTACTTTATACGCAGGATGTTCTTCTCGTCCCTTCTCTTGGTTTGATACTCTTCCCTCGCTGTCTTTGTTTTGTGCTGCAGTGTTTTCAAATGTGCATCTTCTGTCCCCTTCTTCCGATAAACGCATACATCATTATACTACGGGCGGTTTATCTGGGGTGGCTCTCACGATATCGGTTCCATATATTGTTGGCGGTTGTGGGTGGTGAATTCACAGAGGAGAGTCTCTCGATCGTCTGCTCTATGTAAACTCTGGCTACTCCAGGTGTGCTTAGGCATCCAACGTCGAATTTCTTCTTTTGGACGGTTCGCAGCTTCTTCTCGTTGGACAGTCGAGCTCTAAATTTATCCGCAATGAGGAAATGGTCAGAGTCGACGTTTGCCACTCGGAATGTGTGCACGTTTATGATGTTGGATGCGTGCCTCTCATCGATTAGGACGGCCTATTGGGTTGGCGGTTCTACCATTTGGAGAGCGCCAGGTTGCTGTGTGGATCCTGAGCCTTGGAAACCTAGTGCTACTTATAACCGTATTACGAGCTGCTGCAAAGTCGATTACTCAGTAGCAGTTATCTGTTGTCGTGTCCCCGAGGACAACTTTGACATCGTACTCCGGACAGGCTCCGTCCAAGGGGTCATAGATCTCCTCCTTGATGGGATCTTCAGCCTGGTCGTTGGGAGCGTGTGCACATATTCGGCTAATGCTTTGAAATGTGGCTTTGATGCGGATCACAGCCAGGTGATCACTTATCGGCTTGAAGTCTTTTACTTTTGTCCCAAGTCAATTTCCCAGGGCGAATCCGCTCCCTAACATATGCAATCTTTTTAATAAATTTTTAATTTTTTTCTTTTCATCATACCTGATAATATCCAGGATCTCCTGGATCGCGGTAATATTTGCCTTGTACCGCTCGAAGACAGTCTCAAGCTTAGGTGTATAGGTACACTGCACAGTGTTCGCACGTTCCAGGTGCATACTCTCAGATCGTAGTCTTTTGACGTTCGGGTTCTGGTGGCCATATGAGGGCATCCTCTATCGGCTTCATATGTCTCTCTCATAACTTTTTATGTTTCACTTAGTCGGGAAATTACCCCGACGGAGGGCCAGTTCCATTTTTTACCTCTAGGACGAAGGGCCGGGTTTTCCGGAGTCAGTAACCCACTTCGGGGATATAAGCGCTGCCGTTGGCCCATTTAGGGCTCATCCGCCACCAACTCTTTACCAATACCCTGGCTCAGTATTGGAGATCCCTAAAGACCTGGGATTCAAATATGTCGAAGCAACCTGACTGGAACTGGTAGGCACCACTGTTTATCTCATCTATTAAATTCCTCAGCTGCCGTCTGAAGCATGAGGAAGTGTCTCAGTGTAAGAAATCAATTCTCCCGTCCCTTTCGCCTCTCTGTTGCCACCAACGACCTTCCAAAGGGGTTGGTTACCCAATCTCCAGCCGAGGTACTAGGCACACAACAGCCACCAACATGGAGATGTAGAGTAGGTGTTGGTAGTGAGAGGCTATCGTGAGAACGCCTGTGCTTCCATATATTCGCACCACTACCCTTTGACTGCCTTTGTAGGTAGATTACAAAAAAAAAATAATTAAATTGAAAAAAAATAATTTAAATTTGTAGGTAAATAACAAAATTAAAATTTTGAAACTTGCTGATTTGGAAAAAAATAAAATTCATGAACGTGCTCCAAGGATTATAGTTTCTGTTGCATTTTTCATAGAATTTTAAGTCACATTTCAAAAAAAATCTACAATCTCCTTATTTAATCAAAATGGGTCCCTCTTTTGTTAGGAGAAGAGAAAACACAACAAAACTGAGAACGCTTCTATGATAAAAGACTCCAAAGCATAATGTAATCCTTATTCAAACACCGGAAAGGATATCCATACATAGGACATGCCAGCGTCGGCATCTTACACACAAAAAAAAATTGGTCTCCAATTGGCTCAAAATTATTATTATTATGTTTTCATTTCTACTTGACTCAAACGGTCTGTTCCAAAAGAATCCGTTATTATTTTCAATCCATCCAAAAACCAATTGATGTAGCCGACTCGCAATTGACCCCAATCAAGTTACCTACCCACATTATGAAAACCGTTTAACTAACCCTTTCTGGAGTGCAAATAAATCGAAAAAGGGTTCCCTATCTGGAACGGCCTTAAAAAAAACAATTCTTCCAATCGCTTTATATTCTTGAATAAAGGCTCAGCAAGGACAAGGATTTAATAGAATAGAAAAAAGTTATTTTTCTAGTCGAAAGCAAAACTCAATACAAAGGTTTTCGTTTCAAAGGAATCCATCACAATCGTCCTCTTCTATATTATCGCCCGTTCCCAAAGGATCACAGACAGAGCAGACATTGCTTTTTTATTTTACCCCAAGTAAATTGTAGGCTTTGTTGTAGTATGGTGCGCATCGTTCCTGTTCATTTAGATGTGCGTTAGGCGCGTAATGCAAATAAGAGAATGGATTTAGATGAGCTTTGTTCCTAAAGTGCGGAGATATATGGTGAAATAGATCAAGGCAATAATCATGCTTAGCACCCATAGGATATGGTATACAAAAAATGGGGCATAACGCAAGGGTGGTGTGATGGCGGGATAGCTTGACTGCATGGAAGGGTAGATACTTTATTTTACATTATTAACACAAGTCTGGAGCAGGTACATACATATTTAGAAAAAAGGAAGCGCGCGACAGTGAAAAGCCACGGAAACTCGACCAGGACCTCAATCCGACGTCAACAACGTCGACGAAAAGGAGTTCTCATTATTTTGCGCAATACAACCGCTATACGTTGAAGGGGGATGCAGGCTTCAGAAGCATACCTAACACCAGCATCATATCCGCATCATTGACAGGGGCCGCAATGGCGTTGATGCCAGTCGAATAGATAGAATATGGCCAACTACACCATCTCGATGTCAGTCCAACGACAACATTGCAGGGAACATGGAAAACATGATCATAAAAGATGTTATTTTTCATGTAATGATTTTCATCGCTACATCCTGCAGCAAAACGTACAAAAGAGACCGATGCGGTGTGAATGCTATGAAAAAGAAGCTTTAAAATAAAATACAATGTACTCGCAGCAACACCAACAACACCAATACAATGGCGCAATAAAACCGAAACTGTTTTCCCTTTCATTGTTTCGCGTGATTATATTAGGGGTTGGGCATGATGTGCGAATAAAATAAGTGAAAACGGGCATTGGGAGAAAATTAAGTTCCATTTTTCCCCATTTACAGTATTGTTTTGTTGTCTGGATTCATCATCTCTGTTGGTGTGTTTGTCTGCCTTAGCTTAAGGCAGCCTCGAGAGTCATGACAAGGGGTTGTAAGCTTACACGACATTGCGGATTTCACTTAAATACTCATTAACTTACATAGAACGCTTGGGTAGCTTTATCCGTTATTTTCCTGTCAGCAGACGAAGCACAAACACAATATTTATGGATGCCGGAAATTCTATTCAAGGGACAATAGGTTCAATGACTTTCACGGTACCTAAAAAATATCAGGCCTGGAGTTCGGATTTATTTTTTTTAATTTGATTGTATCTGGCCAAAAGAATTTAATGCAATGGAATCTACTAAGTAATTCAATAAATCACATAAAAGGTTATGGGCCTCCAAACGAAAGATTGGTAAAAAAATTGAATGTCATTGAGCTTTTGCCCTTTTTTGAATCAAATTTAAGAGAAATTTCACGAAAGGTTGATGGTTATTGGAGTGCGCTCAATAATTATTGTCAGATTGAAAATTGCATTTAAAACTTGGGTTTAAGCAGTTTATTTTGAATCAAATTGTTGCGGGTAATAATTAAAAGGTTGATGGAGTTTGAAGGGTTGGATGGGATGGCATTTATTCGGTTACTTTTTTCTTTTTTTCTTATCTTTTTTTAATAGAGAAAGGTAAACAAATAAAAGGAACACACGATTTGCGTGTTTGGAGCAGAGTTATCCATAATGAGAAGGGACACTCTCTCTACATATTCATTTCCTACTAGTACAAAGCAAAATGCAGCAAAAGTCCTACAATATGTGGAAGCAGGTTAAAAGGATGTGTTTTAACCCATATGGAACGACCGCTATGGAAAAAAGGGTACACAATATATTTTGCTTATACCACTACATGCGGCGTGCTTCGTAAGACGAATGATTGTGGGTTTTTTCATAATGCTTTTTTAAGGGCGCATCGACTTGATCCTCGTTGTGTGTAACTTTTCACTTCGTGCAGTGCTAACTGCTTTACTTTTATTAACCCTAGTACAGGGACTGGTGTAAAATGTTACCCCAACACAACTTTGGGGCGTCCCATATATTTCACTCATTTTTTTTTTTGCAAAAGTATACGAGTTTGATGGCTGGGGTAATATTTTACCCCGGACTATTTTGTTTTTATGTTATTTGTTGACAACTGCTTCTTGAAAACAGTTCGTTTGGCGCTACAGTTATAAATATTTGGTATTGTGGAAAAGTGTATTTCAGGTAGGTAGTAAAATTGATATGTTTAGAATAACATAAAAAGAATTGTGCAAATATTGTATACTTTTATTTGTAGATGTCTAATCTACGCGAGCTCATCAGAGGAAGAGGAGGATCCCTTTCACCTGGGTGATGATCATGAAATGGATCCCGATTTAATTCCAGAAACCGAATTACCCGCATACGCACATGATTGATTGTATTTTTTCATTGCAAATGTTCAATCAAATTTGTTGCATTTTAGATGTTATGTCTTTGTCTTTTTAGTTGATTATGATGACGATAATGATTAAGAAGTGATTCATGTATCCGATATAAATGTGGCTCATGAAGTTGTGGTTGGTGAAGATAATAACGAGTTTGAAAATTATGAAGATTTTGAGGATGAAAGTTTTGATGAAGATGAACATGAAAATTAAAATTGTTGTGTCAATCAGTATCGTGCACCAAGTGGAAGAATTTGGACCAAACGTATTTCGACCAGCCAGAAAGCCTGGTCCTCTGCCCTCTTTGAAGCTCGACTTGATCATGAACTTATTTGACAAGATATTCACATCAAATTTGAAAAACGAAATCATAAAATGGACCTGAACAACCTTTTGAATTAAAATCGTCAAAGAAAGCATCAATGGAGCTACGATAGATTTAGATATATCGCCAAACTTTATAACAAATGTTGGTAATCCTCGCCGAACTGGTGGATTCCCGGCCAATGCGTACTGATGGATAGTACACTAAAAGCGCGGGCTGCTGTTTAACACCACTGCTATTTCCTTGCCATGACTATCCGTGGTTACAGATACCCTTTCGAATACTCATGGTTTGTTCAGCGAGGTTATTCAGTCGGCAGGAGCAGTAGGCATGCTTGCATAAAGCACGAGCTAGCTCGCCGGATGGGGGGGGGTTCTTGCGCCTACCACTGAATTAATTGTTAATTTTTCATGCCTGGATAATCTTTCTCACTCTTCAATCACTTATGACGGCGTATCATGCGTATCTTCACTTCGTTCTCTTACAGGACCAGTATATCTCAACACTAAGGTGGGAGAATCTGCGGTGTTGGTTGACTCCCTTGGGTGTTGCCCTCCCCATAGTCATCGATACTTGAGTGTCGATACTCCTTGGCCATTGCTCCACCCGACATTGGCAGTGGCCCCTATTTCAGTGCCGTGAACTACTACTAGGTCACGCCTTCGACGACATATCCTGATCCTCCTGGTTCGTCCCCCTCCATGCACTATGAACCTAAACCTTCATGTCCAAATAATAATATTCAGGAGGCGAGATGGACAATTATCTGTTCACACATTTATTCATTGAAAATCTTATTATACTTATTAAATCTATAAAAGAATATTTTGATTAATAATATCTAGATATACATCTTAATCTACTAGCAGTTAAACCTATAAATGAGTTTTTTTTTTTTTTAATAAATCTTAATCTATTGCCACTTTATCAACTAAAGGGGGTTTTCATCTTAGCTCTGATCAGACAACCATAAACGAGATTATCCACGAAAAACTAAGTGGAGAAATCATCCACTCTATCTCATGGATTACTACCCAAGGGGTATTCCACTACTTTTATCCAATTGGTTTCCCAGTCATCGGCGGAGGAAAATCCTCTTTCCGTTTCTGATCAGCCGAGCAGATATAATTTTTATGGCACCCAAGCAAACGAATAAATCGTATGCTTTGGTTCGTGTTTGCGCTGTATTCTTCACACTTTCTGCTACGCTATGTTTCGTGCAGATGGCGTACTTGTCTGCTATGGAAGTATGTATACACTTTTCCCAAATTCTAATTACCACTAAGTACTCTAATCGTTCATCCCTCTTTAGAGTCGTTCAACTATTTAATCACTGATCTTTACAATTACCTTGATTTCACTTCACTTGTACTGCAGTCTTACTCCTTCCCAGGATGTTGTGCACAGCATCAGGTTATCGTAGTAAGCTAAACACTGGGGCGGAAGGTTATTGTTAATGAAAATATAGGTCAAGTGAATATTGAATATGTCATTAAAATGAAGGATTTTATTCCCCTTTTCTTATGGTTGAACGATCTTCACAGTTTCAGCTATTCCCTATTCCTTAACCTGTCCTAATAATGATAGATACCTAAACTTAACACTAGCTTACGGTTTATCCGGTATTTCTGCTGCTAATCGGCTGATGTTTCGGTGCCTCGATGACTTGCGCGATGTGTGTAGGTGGTTATAGTTGGCTGCCTGCACTATGGCTGGGTGTGCTGATGGTACTTGTTGTTGGAGCCTTACAGTTCGGCTATTGGGCTGAGTGTGCATCCGTCCGTGGCACTGCTGGATTTGGACATTAAGTCTCTTGCGCGCATTGCGCTTTAATTAAAATGCGAGAGTGTGCATCCGTCCGTGGCACTGCTGGATTTGGACATTAAGTCTCTTGCGCGCATTGCGCTTTAATTAAAATGCGAGAGTGTGCATCCGTCCGTGGCACTGCTGGATTTGCATAGGTGTATGCTGTGAATTCCGCTTGGCAGGACATTCACTGATGTTGTTTTCAGATGCAATGAATGGCTCTGGTCTGGTATGTGGCCTTGCACGTGGTGGTATTGTGCTTCTGTTCTCGTTCTGGTTCTCGTTCAGGGGGTGTGGAGAGATGTTACGTGGACTCCGTGATGATAATGATAATCCGCTCGATACAGATTCCTGTGTCGATGCCCTTCAATCGTGGGGTGTTGCACGTCTTCTTGGATGATGTTTTCCGCATGCGTGTTAGCTTTTCCCCTTTTTAATTCAATTAATTAATTATAATTAAATTATGTTTTTGTTCCTTTTTGTTTGGATGGTCGCCGTCTGCGGCTGTTCTACTGCCTGGCGTGGTCGCGTCGGCACCTTTGAGCTGGCGGCTGGGTACTCAGTGCACTTGAGCTAGTGGGAATTTATAAGTGAATTATTCACGTCTACGCATATAAGTAAAATTTTATTCTACAGATTCCTAGTCTATCTATAGTTCTTTAATACTATATTTTCAAGTTAGATCTTACCATGTAGTATCCCTATTGTGCACATCCCGTCTGATGTTAATTCCTGAATAGGAATATCAATTTCCAACGAGATAGATCATCCTACGCGAACGGCGGCCATCGATAAAAGAAAGATTCCAGCGATGGTGGTGGATTTTATAATATGGCGAATCTTAGCGTCGGCCATACTCTCGTTCAGAATGCCTATTCCGGTGGTGCGATTGGTACTACCTGTCAGACGGGTGTGTTTGCATGTGCACGGTCGTGTTCGAAAAATTTTCAGTGTAAGGGTGGGTACTACTCGGTATTTTATTGTACTTTCTGTTGTTACAGAACTGATTAGCTACTTAGGTTTCATGCTGACCCTACAAACCAAGTCATATAGCCGAGCTCTAGTGAGCCTAGATGGATGGACAGGTCAGATTATCAAAGTTCATCTTCCCGGTGTTGAAAAATCGGTTGTTGCATCTGGGTTTTAAAATTGTCGCATTCGGGGTCCATATCATTATGTGACATCACTTCAAGTGATGTGTTTTTCAAATACGAATGTCTTTAGCGTGGAATACTCCGATGTCATGCCCCCTCAGATCTTGTAATTCGTAC
The DNA here is from genome assembly GCA_949715645.1 of Portevinia maculata. NCBI lineage: Eukaryota > Metazoa > Arthropoda > Insecta > Diptera > Syrphidae > Portevinia > Portevinia maculata. The sequence continues at coordinate 32,786,557 of OX454527.1, forward strand.
AGATTGTTGGCAACAATCGACTTGATTTTTGCCTGTGTGAATTTAGGGCAGAGTTTGGCGTTGCGCTTCTGGTTACGGTCACTGAGGACGAAGTTACGTTTGAAGACAACCTGGCCTTCCCTAAGCTCTTTGGTTTTGGTTCGCGTGTTATACGTTCTTTCGTAGATCTTATGGACTCTCGCGAGCGATTCTTTCAGACGATTATGGATTATGTTCATCTTTGCTGCTTTCGGCAGGACTTCAAATTCAGGGTTGTTCAGACTGTTCAGCTTTCTCAGAAGGACGTAGTCTGATCCATGGTTGATTTTGCGTTGCCCAAATAATGCCTCATGAGGAGACATGTTAATTGCGGTATGAATGGTCGTTCGTAGCGCACTCGTAATTTGTGGGAGGTATTTATCCCAGTCGTGCTGTTTGGTTCCAATATACGACCTGATGGCCGCTAGGATGGATCTGTTTACACGCTCACTTGCGTTAGCTTGTGGCGAGTAGAATGCAGTTTTCACGTGTCTAATTCCATAACTCCCTAAAAATTTGCCAAAGTCCTTGCAAGTGAATTGCTTGCCATTGTCCGACAAAATGGACTCGGGAACCCCGTAGGTTAGAAACACGGTCTCCTCCAGAAATTTGATCGCCGCTTCACCCGTGGCTTTGCGCAAGGGGGTGACAAAGACAAATTTCGTCAATTGGTCTACGCAGACTATCGCATATACATTGCCGCTTTTAGATCTCGGATAAGGTCCTAGAAAATCTATATAAAGGTGCTGAAATGGCCTGTCTACAACGAAGGCTTGTCCCATTGGTGGCCTCAGTGTGGAATTTGGAGCTTTTGTCATCTTACATGTCTGACATTCTGCTATTAAGGTTTTCACATCCGTGGCCATGTTTGGCCAGTAGAAACGATCGCGCAGTCGGTACAGGGTTTTCGCAGTACCGCCGTGTGATGCTCTCGGTGGTTCATGTGCCCGACGGATAAGGGTTTCGGTTAGCGGTGTGGGAACCCAGAGTTTCCAGACTAAGTCATCCTCTCTAGGATTCCCTGTGCAAAATTTGACCTTTATATATACAAAATTGTCTGAGACAAGAAGGTCAGGAAGCTGGTCTTTATTATCTTTTATGGTCTCGATTAGACTCTTGTATTCTTTAGACTGGAACGATGGATCGGAGAGGTCAATCCAAAGGACATCGGATTGGTTCCCAGTGCACGTTAGGCCAGGCTCAATACTGTCGATAGCGTACACTCTCGACAATGCGTCTGGTACGACGTTCTGTGACCCCCTCCTGTGCTCAATGTTGAATGTGAACCGTTGTAGTCTTAAACTCCAACGTGCTAAACGACCACTCAAGTCCTTTTGGCTCATGAGCCACCTTAAGCTCGCGTGATCAGTCACGATCGTGAATTCTTGTCCTTCTACATAAGAGCGGAACCTCTCTACTCCCATGATCGCAGCCAAACACTCTAGTTCGGTAACGCTGTAGTTGCGTTGTGCTGGGTTTAGTTTGTATGAGAAGTACGAAATTGGCTTCTCGACATCATTTTCATCCTTTTGACACAGTACACATCCGATACCTGTCGTTGAGGCATCACATAATATCTGAAACGGTTTAGAAAAGTCCGGGTTTATTAAGACTGGGGCTGTTGTTAGTGCGGTCTTTAGTTTTTCGAATGCTTCTACCGCCTCTGGGCCGAAGGTGAAGATTTTGGTTTTCTTTAAACTGTTGGTGATAGGGGTGGCGAGTGTGGAGTAATCTTTAACAAACCGTCTGTACCAGCCTGTCAGGCCTAAAAATCTTCGAACTTGCTTCGGATTTTTTGGTAAGGGGAATGTTTCTACTGCTGACACCTTTTCTGGGTCTGTTTTTAAACACCCTCCGCCAACTATGTAGCCTAGATACTTCAGTTGCTTGAAGCAAAATTTAGATTTCGTCAGATTGATGGTTAAACCTGCTTGCGCCAATCTTGTTGCTACGAGCCGTAAAAGCTCTATGTGTTCCTCAAATGTTCGCGATATTATCAGAAGGTCGTCTAGGTATACGAAGATGTTCTGTTTCAGCTCGTGGGGCACCACTTTGTCCATTAGTCTGCACATGCGTTGGGCTGCATTGCAGAGGCCAAATGGCATCACCTTGAACTGATATAAGGGTCTGCCGGGCACAGTAAACGCTGTCTTTTCCCTTGATGATCTCTCCAGCGGTATTTGCCAAAAGGCGTCTTTAAGATCCACGCTCGAAATAAAGTGTGTCTCTGAAAGACGTCCTAGCAATCCTTCAATATGAGGAAGTGGGTAGGCGTCTTTTTTGGTTAGTTGGTTAACTTTCCGGGAGTCGAGGCACAAGCGAACCTTTCCTGGTTTTCGCACCAAGACTACCGGTGAGTTCCACGCACTCTCGCTGACTTCGATAACGTCCATCGCTATCATTCTATCTAGTTCCTCGTACATCAGGGTTTGCACCACTGGTGAAACCGGGAAGTGTCTTTGTTTAATGGGCTCTGCATCGCCTGTATTAATGTAATGTTCTTCTAACTTGGTTTTCCCTAATCCCAATTTGGTGCAAGAAGGGAACAAGGCTTTGACACTTTCAAGTTTCCTAGTCTGAACTTCCGATAATTCGTGACTATTTGGATCACGCTCTCTGGACAACGTACTGGATGAAACTTCGGAAATCACATTCGGCGCTATGCCAAAGGCTTTCCAAAAATTGACTCCCAGGTACAATTGCTGGTCTAAGTCTGGTATAATGTAAAAGAGTATCTCTCTCGAGATATCTTTATAAACCACTGTCGTTGTTAGTTTCCCCACTATGGGTTGCGACTGTCCACTTGCGGTCCGCACGCTTGCTTTCATTGCCGTAGGTTTGATCTTTAAGTTCTCTAGCAGTTGCAGACTTCCTCTACCCAGGCAGCTTATGCTGGCTCCGCTATCCAGTAAGCCTATCATCTGCTGACCTAAGACTACTACCCTGGCGTAAGGCCTTGGATCTCGGGATCCACCTAGTCTTGTGGAGGACAGGGCTTTGTGGGTGCCTCGCTTGTCATCGAACTCTTTTCTTAATTTTTCGACTCGCTCTGGTAAGGTCTGTTTGAATATCCTACAGCGAGCATGGTAATAATTTGCCAGACGCTCGTGGAATGATTTCCTTTCTGTCGCAAGTGTATGTGGGTTTGTGGTTGTTTTTGGGTTCTCCACCAGTGTTATCTTTGGAACACTTGGTTCCGATAAACTATCAGAACTACGTATTTGGGGTAAGTCCGGTGGTTTTGTCATGTCAGGTGATTTCTGAATGTCAGTTTCTTGAGAGATAGAAATATTTTCGTCGGTTATGGGGTGCTCTCCGGGTATGTTAGTGCAGGACAAGTCCCCCGGGCTAGTGAATTGCCCTGTTGCTCGTTTCCCGAACAATTACTGCATTGAGGAGTGGCTGTCTCTTCCTTGCCGCATTTGTAGCAAAACAAGTTACGTTGCGAACTTGGACATTCGAAGAATGAGTGTCCTCTAACTTTGCAGTTCCAACAGTGGAATGAACTCGTATTCCGTTTCGTGGGTGGGAATCTCATTGCCTCCAGCTCGTATGGCTTCTCGCCTTCATCGTCTTGGTCGAGTTCATGGACTTGTCTACGGAATTCGAATGGTTTCGGCTGTTTTGGGCACAAGCCGTCACTTTGGTTTACGTACTTTTCAATGGTTCGGCAAGTGTGAATCATTTCAGGCAAACTATATGCCTTATACGTGATCAGGAGTTCGCCTATCCGTCTTCTCACATTCTGTCTGATCAAGTCGATGATTTCCCTTGGTGGTTTAGGGATTCGAAGTCTTGTATTCATTTGCATGATGGCGTTATAGAACTCGTCAAAACTTTCATTTTGGCCTTGACGTCGGTCGAACATTTGCCGTGACCGTTCCGAGTCTGTTTCTAGCGTTCGGTATTGCTCTATAAGGGCTACATGAAGTACATGCCAGTTTGCTTCTGGATTCGCTTTGAGAAATACCCAGAACCAGTCTTCAACAGGTCCAGTCACAAACAGGTGGAAATGTAGGAATATTTCCTCCCACGAACTTTCATAACAATCCTTAAGGCGGCCTAGGCGAAAAAGGAATTCGTCTATGGTTGTCTTCTGGTTGTCAAACTGCAATCCCCATTTTCGGAACTCGACAGTCCTCTGTGAGGAGCGAGTCGGAATGTTTCTACCAGGTGGGGAATCGGAATTCAGATCCATAGCGTTAAGCTGTCTGAGGAAATTGCGCGTATGTTCGCTGAAGTTCGTTGGAATCTGTTCATTATTGTTAGGTATTCTCAACTCATCTTCTTCTATCTCTGGTTCTACAAACCTCTCTCTTCGTGCTGATGGTATATGATTCACGTGGCAATCCTCCGTAACTCTACGGGGTGTGGTTGCGTGGAGCGTCGCTCTCACTGTTTCTGCGACTTGCTCTCGCAATATCTCTCTTTCTCGGTTCATTTCTTCGCGCTGGGCTTGTCTCTCCGCGGTTATACCTACTTCTAGTGCGGCTGTTACCACTTCTTTAATGTATTGCGTCATGTTGCGGTCTGCTACGGCAGCGCGACTTGTATTAGGTGCATCAAGTGTATTGATTGCTACATCGGCCGGAATTCGATGTGCCGATTTGGTGACGCTGCTTTGAGCGGCGGGAGCTAATTGCACGTTTGAAACTGAACCCTGACTTTCATTTTGACGGTCATTCCCGCGGGTTTGTGGATTTGGAGTACCGGTATCTAGATCTCCGGTGTTGTTCAAAATGTTTCTCCGCGTTGAACGTTCCGTCCTTATTGGTTGTGGCTGGGTACTCCTAATTGGGTATTTAGGAGGCATTGTCAGTTTTGGATTTCTTAATTCTAAACTATTTTTATATGAAAGGGGTAGTTAAATCTATCTAACTCTAATCTACTACTCTCTCTCTCTTTCTCTTACGCTTTCACTTCCAAACTCTTTCTTTCTCTTGCAAAAAAATCAAAATGGATAAAATAAGAAAAGACAAAATAAACTAAAAGAATAAATGAATAAAGTGTGCATGGTGAACGATTTCCTAAGGGAAAAAGGTGGATCGTGATATGGTGTCGGATTTCGTGTTGATTATGGTCAAGAACTTGCTCTATTACTCTTTGAAGCTCGGGTTCGCATCCTCAGTCTGGAAACAACAGACCCAGCGTTGATCTCTCTGAATCTATTACTGGCGGATTTCTAAGACTGGTGCGATTCTTCCTATTTCTCCTTGAAAGCTTGTGGAATCTGGCTTATGCGGGTTTTCTTAAAGAAAATTTTCCCGATGACTCGATATCTCAGATACAACAGTCAGACGGTGGTTTCACTTGAACCGATAGTCCCGGATAAATGATGATTCGAATCATCGCGCAAAGCGCTCTTACATAGCCAAATCTACTAGTTGTTATTAGGACACTCAAAACTTATGTGACTGTTACTCACATACAACTGTCAGACGGTGGTTTCACATGAACCGATAGTCCCGGATAAATGACGAAACTGTCACAAAAGCGATACGCTATAAAATAAGTGATCTTCGACGGATGTTAACCTTAAGTTAGTGTGGAGCAAAAGTTTGAATTTAATTTAGTGTGTGCCTGGATCAAATATGCCTTGGTATTTCCAAAATACTCGATCCCATGATATAAAACTCGGTTGACTCGATTCGGCGACTCACATACAACAGTCAAACAGTGGTATTATTAAACCGATAGTTCCGGATATGTGACGACCCTACTACTTCGTCCAACTCGGTTAATCCATAGTTGCTCCTCATGGATCTCTCAGCACGCCGTTCCAATTCAGAAGAAAAATTCCGTTCGTCCGCTGATCGTAACTATTTTAATAAAACTTAACTTGTTTCAAGCCTGTGTGGAACTGAACGTTCCTTATCCACAGCTGGTATATGGATTGAAATGCTCATTGTCGGGCTTAGGTATCGACCCACGCCCTGTGTTTTCTTTCACTCTAACTTCCCCCTCGCTTTTGGGGTGAACTTGCAACTTGCTTCTCTCTTGCGTTGTCCTTGCCCCTTAGTTGGGCGCCATTCTGTATAACAAATGTTGGTAATCCTCGCCGAACTGGTGGATTCCCGGCCAATGCGTACTGATGGATAGTACACTAAAAGCGCGGGCTGCTGTTTAACACCACTGCTATTTCCTTGCCATGACTATCCGTGGTTACAGATACCCTTTCGAATACTCATGGTTTGTTCAGCGAGGTTATTCAGTCGGCAGGAGCAGTAGGCATGCTTGCATAAAGCACGAGCTAGCTCGCCGGATGGGGGGGGGTTCTTGCGCCTACCACTGAATTAATTGTTAATTTTTCATGCCTGGATAATCTTTCTCACTCTTCAATCACTTATGACGGCGTATCATGCGTATCTTCACTTCGTTCTCTTACAGGACCAGTATATCTCAACACTAAGGTGGGAGAATCTGCGGTGTTGGTTGACTCCCTTGGGTGTTGCCCTCCCCATAGTCATCGATACTTGAGTGTCGATACTCCTTGGCCATTGCTCCACCCGACATTGGCAGTGGCCCCTATTTCAGTGCCGTGAACTACTACTAGGTCACGCCTTCGACGACATATCCTGATCCTCCTGGTTCGTCCCCCTCCATGCACTATGAACCTAAACCTTCATGTCCAAATAATAATATTCAGGAGGCGAGATGGACAATTATCTGTTCACACATTTATTCATTGAAAATCTTATTATACTTATTAAATCTATAAAAGAATATTTTGATTAATAATATCTAGATATACATCTTAATCTACTAGCAGTTAAACCTATAAATGAGTTTTTTTTTTTTTTAATAAATCTTAATCTATTGCCACTTTATCAACTAAAGGGGGTTTTCATCTTAGCTCTGATCAGACAACCATAAACGAGATTATCCACGAAAAACTAAGTGGAGAAATCATCCACTCTATCTCATGGATTACTACCCAAGGGGTATTCCACTACTTTTATCCAATTGGTTTCCCAGTCATCGGCGGAGGAAAATCCTCTTTCCGTTTCTGATCAGCCGAGCAGATATAATTTTTATGGCACCCAAGCAAACGAATAAATCGTATGCTTTGGTTCGTGTTTGCGCTGTATTCTTCACACTTTCTGCTACGCTATGTTTCGTGCAGATGGCGTACTTGTCTGCTATGGAAGTATGTATACACTTTTCCCAAATTCTAATTACCACTAAGTACTCTAATCGTTCATCCCTCTTTAGAGTCGTTCAACTATTTAATCACTGATCTTTACAATTACCTTGATTTCACTTCACTTGTACTGCAGTCTTACTCCTTCCCAGGATGTTGTGCACAGCATCAGGTTATCGTAGTAAGCTAAACACTGGGGCGGAAGGTTATTGTTAATGAAAATATAGGTCAAGTGAATATTGAATATGTCATTAAAATGAAGGATTTTATTCCCCTTTTCTTATGGTTGAACGATCTTCACAGTTTCAGCTATTCCCTATTCCTTAACCTGTCCTAATAATGATAGATACCTAAACTTAACACTAGCTTACGGTTTATCCGGTATTTCTGCTGCTAATCGGCTGATGTTTCGGTGCCTCGATGACTTGCGCGATGTGTGTAGGTGGTTATAGTTGGCTGCCTGCACTATGGCTGGGTGTGCTGATGGTACTTGTTGTTGGAGCCTTACAGTTCGGCTATTGGGCTGAGTGTGCATCCGTCCGTGGCACTGCTGGATTTGGACATTAAGTCTCTTGCGCGCATTGCGCTTTAATTAAAATGCGAGAGTGTGCATCCGTCCGTGGCACTGCTGGATTTGGACATTAAGTCTCTTGCGCGCATTGCGCTTTAATTAAAATGCGAGAGTGTGCATCCGTCCGTGGCACTGCTGGATTTGCATAGGTGTATGCTGTGAATTCCGCTTGGCAGGACATTCACTGATGTTGTTTTCAGATGCAATGAATGGCTCTGGTCTGGTATGTGGCCTTGCACGTGGTGGTATTGTGCTTCTGTTCTCGTTCTGGTTCTCGTTCAGGGGGTGTGGAGAGATGTTACGTGGACTCCGTGATGATAATGATAATCCGCTCGATACAGATTCCTGTGTCGATGCCCTTCAATCGTGGGGTGTTGCACGTCTTCTTGGATGATGTTTTCCGCATGCGTGTTAGCTTTTCCCCTTTTTAATTCAATTAATTAATTATAATTAAATTATGTTTTTGTTCCTTTTTGTTTGGATGGTCGCCGTCTGCGGCTGTTCTACTGCCTGGCGTGGTCGCGTCGGCACCTTTGAGCTGGCGGCTGGGTACTCAGTGCACTTGAGCTAGTGGGAATTTATAAGTGAATTATTCACGTCTACGCATATAAGTAAAATTTTATTCTACAGATTCCTAGTCTATCTATAGTTCTTTAATACTATATTTTCAAGTTAGATCTTACCATGTAGTATCCCTATTGTGCACATCCCGTCTGATGTTAATTCCTGAATAGGAATATCAATTTCCAACGAGATAGATCATCCTACGCGAACGGCGGCCATCGATAAAAGAAAGATTCCAGCGATGGTGGTGGATTTTATAATATGGCGAATCTTAGCGTCGGCCATACTCTCGTTCAGAATGCCTATTCCGGTGGTGCGATTGGTACTACCTGTCAGACGGGTGTGTTTGCATGTGCACGGTCGTGTTCGAAAAATTTTCAGTGTAAGGGTGGGTACTACTCGGTATTTTATTGTACTTTCTGTTGTTACAGAACTGATTAGCTACTTAGGTTTCATGCTGACCCTACAACTTCTATGTTTTGATGATGCACTTTCTCGTCGATCGTAACCACTTGGTAATCGATCTGTTTCACATCTTCGACCAGTTCAAAGTATGGTAGATGTTATCAACCAGAATTTGACTACGGTATACCAACCATGTGAATTTGACTATAGACGAACAGCTCAAAGGTTTTCGTACCCGATGTTAGTTTCGGCAATACATGCCATCGAAACCATCGAAGTACGGGATAAAACTATGGTGGATAACCGACAGTAAAACAGCCTTTCCATTGAAATGTCAAATTTATACAGGTTCTCAACAAACCATATCTCCCCACGGTCGTGCATTTGATGTGGTTATGTATTTGATGGAAGAATATCTCAATATCGGAAGAAATCTAACTATTGACAATTATTTTACTTCTGTTGATCTAGCCTTGACTTTGAGAGATAAAAGAACGACAGTTGTTGGAACCATGCGAAAAAATATACATGACATTCCGAAACCATTTGTGATGAAAGAAGTTGTCGATGACAACAGTGCAATTGTTCTAAATAATAGAAAAAAAGTATATCGTTCAATTGAGAGCAGTTTCTTTGGATTCTCAGATGGAACGGCGCTAGTCTCTTATGTGCCTAAAAGGAATAAATTGGTCGTTTTACTACCAACCAAGCATTCATCAAAAAAAAGATATTATTTTGGTCTACAATCAAAATAAAGGAGGTGTCGATCTGTATGATCAATTGGTATCTACCTATTCGTGTGCCCGTATGACAAGAAGATGGTCATGACGTGCTCGAAGAACTTATGCCAAGAACATTACATCATTACCTGTGTTAAATGCGCGCAAAATGAAAATATCACCTCTTTATCGATCAACTTGCCATCGACATCATTTTCAAACGTTTACTTTTATAGGTTTATAGTCGATAAAATATTTACTTTTTTTGTATGATGTGGTCTGCAAAAGACTCACGCCTAATTTAATGTGAATAAATCTGCCACATCTGGCCTAATTTCCCGTTTACCTGCGTTTTTTAATTTGCGGGGTAACATTTTACCCTTGGCTTTAAAACTTGTAAATAGACCTTGTCCCTGTACTAGGTTATGGCTGGTGTTTCTGATTTTTTTTTTACTGATTACACCTTATTATGAACCTCTGAAACTACCCTTCAGTAAAAAATATGAAAATAAATGCTTCTTCTTTGCTTTGATTTCCCTAAAAATAATGCAATTCGGCGTACGGCCTAGTAACAATAAAAATAATTTGACTCTTTATTTGCTAGTTTATAAGGTGGTTGGTCACACTGGATTTGCAATAAGGTTGGATAGGCAGTGCTTACGTTTTTTTATAATGTATTTTCAAAGGCGCATTGACTTGAATTCTTGTCAGTCGTGCGAAACAAGTGAAGAAAACACAATACGGGGTGACGCGCGTTAGTACTCAGAGCAAACAAATAAGAGTGTGGGTAGGGGGAGTAGGGGATGGTGTAAACGAATTTCGGAAGTTTGGGCGTAGAAAAAATTTGAAGCTTTAAATATCGCGGGGGTGTGAACAAAAATTAACTTTTCACTATTGGCCTTCGATTTGTATAAAATATTTTGAAATATACTCGTATCAGAATTTATATAAAAATCACTGCCCTTAAGAAACAAAGTAATATTGTTTACATCTGCCCCGTCCGTGGGGTATGTGTAAACAAAACTAAAACTCATGTGAGGTAGGTACGAGTATAAACATGAAATTTTATTATTTTAAATAAATTAGCGAATGACGAAATTGCTTAAATCAGTGTCGAAAGTGTATCTAGATGCAGCTCGAGATGTTCCTGGTAGAACAACTGGACCAGGAAGAATATATTTTATCACATTTCGCGAAACGATGGAGATATCGTCAATGAGTGGATCTGGATATACAAAGCTTAAAGTCATCGATGCAGACCTTCTTAAAAATTGTATGTCAAAGACAAATTGGCTCAGGACTTGCACTATCTTTCCAAGAAAAAAAATCGGACGGCCTTTGTGGTCGGCATTGACTAAAACAAATTCTCCGTCCTTGAGTTCATCAAAGTCTTGTAAAGATTTCGGACAATTCTTTGAGTCATCCGATGAAAAATCTTCACAAAAGTTAGAGCCGCCAGATGAAACATTTAAATTCACACATAATTCAAAGTCCGATGAATACTGCTGTCGCTGCAGAAAGAGACAGTGAATTAAAGTCTAAAAATCTGTCTAAATAAATGACCTTACCAAATTCTTTTCTGGAAAATCTTTTGAATTTTTGAATAAAAGATTAACTTTAATTGTTCTTAAAATTTTATTTGCTTTATAAATGTCACAACTTTTTAATTTTGTTTTTCGTTCCGGACGCGTTTCAAAGCTCCTGCTTCATCTTCGGGCGAGTACTATGTGCGTGGGGCCACTTGTTGTTCTGGTGTGGGGCTATTAATGTTTTATTTATGTTTGTCTCTTTTTGTCTTGCATTGTTAATGGCTGTGTCAAACAGTTGGTTTACTTTTAGTGTTAATTTGTGTTTTAGTAATTTGTCTCGTTCTGTTTTGTGTGCTTTATATATCTCGAACTCTTCTGCTGCGTCGAGTTGTTTCCCTTTTTGTTTTATATGTAGTGGTATTAAATTTGAGTCAAGGCTATTGTAATTGTGGTTGTCGTCTATTAAATGTTGGGCATATGCTGACCAGAACAACAAATGGCCCCACGCACATAGTACTCGCCCGAAGATGAAGCAGGAGCTTTGAAACGCGTCGCGAACGAAAAACAAAATTAAAAAGTTGTGACATTTATAAAGCAAATAAAATTTTAAGAACAATTAAAGTTAATCTTTTATTCAAAAATAACATACCCACAACCGGAGACGAACAAAAATAACAAAAATTTTGAATTTTGTTTCTTTTTCGGTTGTTTTGCATTAATTTTTTTTAAAAGTTTATAAAAGTAAGATGGTCGATTTAGCCAGCTTTCTTTTGCTAGTATATTTTCGAACAAACTTTGGAAATGGACGAACACTTTCTATGGAGGCATTGAGCTTTTGAGAGTCATGATCTGATTGTGGTATTAAGGGATCATTGTTAGCATTAGGCTCTGATAGATCATTTCTCCCTGGAACTGGAATAGAAAGTTCTTCCAAAGCTCCCCTTTCCGACAAGTGAGGCTGTTCAGAAGGCATTGAAGCTGCAAAGTCATCATCATTAAAAATTTGTGTATTCAGTGGCCATACTCCCGAGTTCTTAAATCCAGAGTTAATATTGCGAGCAAAAAAAGTATTATAAAATGTAGCCCAAGACAGTTCGGCAAAATCATAAATCGTGATTGGAGACCCTGGTTTGGTGGTTAGGCGATCTGGAAAAGAGACTTTTAAAGCGCTTTTAAATGGACGGATATATCAAGGGGTTGCAAGCGGGACTACAATGTGGCGGAAATGACAAAATTATTATTCCGTTGTCTCTTGCATAGTTTACAGCTTCGATGGATACATGGCTCGTGTGGCTATCAAGTAGGAGAACAATATGATCATTTTTGGAGCACTTTCCATAAGTGTTCAAATGTTTCAGCGTTTCTACAAAGCTATCAGCGGTCATCCATCCACTTTTTGTTGCCAGTCCCATGCTTCCATTAGGAGCACCGTTTAAAAAAACACCTTTAAACTTTATTCTGGGGAAAATGTAGACTGGGGGGAGAGCTGAACCAACAGCATTAATAATGCCAACAAATGTAACTAGCTCACCATGCTCTTGTGACACAATTTGACCAACTTGTTTCGTTTTTGACTCAGCAATCACCTAAAAATAGAGACGTTTCACACTTTGGAACACATAATGTAGTAGGTAAATTACTGTTGGATTGGAAAGAACGGTAGTTACACCCGTTTCATCTAAATAATAAATGCGTTGTGGCTTAAATTGGTATTTTTCCATGACGGTAGTTAAGTTTTTAAAGAAAGTCTGCACATGTTAATTATTGAATGAAATGGCCCGAGATAGTGATGTGCTTTCCGGCAAGATTGCATCCAGTCAATCCCAGTTTTCTTGTTAATATTCCAGCTTTCGGGGATTTTAATTTTTATAAAAGAAGCATAGTTGTAAGCAATATCTCTGGTTTGAGTGAAATTTAGGCCGTAGCACTGCTTTGCACATTTACTCTTTAAGCGACACTTCTTGGTCAGTGTTAAATATCTGTCTTGCAGAATATTTTGGTTTGTCCTGCACAGCAAGTGAGACTAGACAAACTTTACCTCCCATAAGACCAGATTCATCAACTTCTTGAACTCCACTCAAATTTTTTCTAGCCTTTTTTACCCTCTAAAATAAAATTGTTAAATTTATTTTTAATTTTGCAGCCGTTTCTCTGTAAGATTTCTTCTGAAACATGACTTCACGAATAGCAGCCATATAAACCGATTCGGAAATTTCAACCCTCCGTTTCTTTGTGTAGGTACGGACCATCTTCTATCAGAGAAATAGAAATGGATATTTGCAATTTTAACACTCAACTTAAAAACTCATTAAGATGGGGCAGGTGTAAACGCGTTCATAAGTACCCCTTTTAAGCCGTTTACAGCTGCCCCAGTTGGCCTTTTTGAGAAGAAAATTTGCTGACAATTTAAAAAGGTTGCCAAACAAGAACTTACCAAAATAGCTTGAAATTACAATGCTTCAGCTACAAAAGCATGCACCTTCACTTTGAATTGGTCAAAAACTTCATTTGAAATCCACAATTTAACACTCATTCAAAATTTTACCTTGTGACAGCGAGAAACTTCTTTCGTGAATAAAATTGTACACTGAAATTAATTCTTCCCCGCTTTAACATAGTGTAATCGTGTTTATTTTTTGTAAGTACTGCCAAATACTGGTTGTTGCTACATAGTAGTGTGTAGTCGGAGGATGGAATGTTCACACCTGCCCCGCGTTTACACCATCCCCCTCTCCCTACGTGTTTTTTAAAAGAAAAAGTTCAACTGTTTTTTTTAAAAAAAAAAATTTGTCAGAAGAAATGGGAAAACATACTTTAAACTACTGTTTAGCCTGCGGTCGAGAGGAAAAACAAAATGTTGGTGTAAAATACTTTTCTGTACCGGAAAATAGTTAAAGGTAAGCAAAATAAATTATAGTGGAAAAATTAGCTTAACAGAATATGTATTAGTAAAATCTGCAGTCAATTTCACTTTTGTTTTGCTGGAGCATAGCTATCTAGAAATATGAATGTCATATTGTTTTACCTATTATAATAAAAAAAAATATTTTCGGAGGAGTTAAGTGGTTAAGTTCCATCAACAAATCACATTTAATAGAAAAAAATGTTCGATGGATTAGAGAGTCTGCGAAAGACATTTCACAGAAGACATGTAGACCCCAATTCAAAGCTTCGCTTAAAATGTTCAGCTACTCCGATCTTAGACATTTTAAAGAATGTTTCCAATATAAAAGAAGGTATGAACGAAGATCGAAGGAAAAATTACATTAAATAAAGATTGAATTTTTGCTTTCAAAGCAAAGGAAGTAAAGAGTATACCCATTTATGAACATACCTCATTCTATCATAGAATCAGATTCAGATGATCATTTAAATAAAATTATACCGGCTGAAGTTTTCGACAATCCTGTGGAAGATTCAATTGAGCACATTTGTGAGAATATTCAAGTGGAACACATATTTGAAGTCCCGGCGGAAGAAACGGAAAGTACATCAATAAAACATCAGTCCACACAGACGTGTTTTAAGGTAACATCAGAGGTATTTTATTTAAAAAAAAGAGTGTGAGAATTTAAAAAAACAAATTGAAATTCTGAAAAGAGAACAAAATTCATTACCAAGCTATTTAGAACAAGGTAGAATTATGTTGCCTACCGAATTAGCAAGAATTGTGGAAAACCATGTGAAAAAATTAGGATTATCAAAAAAGCAAAAATATCTTAGCGTAACACACATGTAATTCTTATTTAATTTTTATTAAAAATGTATGACAAATCACGTTTGTTTTATTATATGTGTCTTTTTTAAAGGAGCACCCTGTGCCCTTTTCCGAAAACACAGTCTTCCTCTTTTATCACTATCTTGCACAGTATTTAATATATCCATCTACTTCTAGTGTGTGTGTGACACAGAAGTACTTACTGATAAGAGCTGATAAGGAAAACGTCGAGAGGGTCCCTACTCATTATATGGATATACTCTGCTTTAGAGGCACTGTCACAAGTTAACGCATTGTTCTCTCCTACCGAGAACGCAATTTTAGCGAACATTTAGAGATTATTTTTCGGCTGCGATTTGAGTCGTCGCTCAGTGGTGAAAGCGTTGGACTACTAGTCAGAAGGTCCCCGGTTAAAATCGCGCCGGGAACAACATCCAAGAGTATCAATTGTCACGCGAAGCTTCTCAAATTTGGAATTCGGGTTCAGCTTAAAATAGTGAGAATTTACTTCGACAGTGAGAATTTACTTCACATTAAAAGGGAACTAACACCACTCAGAGTTTTCGGAATCTATTTCCCACTTTATATGGGAACTAAGTCCACTTCGCGAAAGTGGTTTTATTTCCCACTATGTGAGAACTAAGTCCCTCAGTGGACTTAGTTCCCGGGGACTTATTTCCCTGCACCAACAATGATAGAGAGTAGTCTGTACGTCTGGAGTCCGTGTTGTTTGAATGCAGTTATAGTTAATAATGTAAATATTTAATGGCGCAAATTTATAGACAGCATCTGATTAAGAGTTTAACTTCACACAAACTTAGTAGCAACTTTAAACTAAAAAGCATGCTCTTACGTGTGCTCATTTATAGACACTTTCTACCCCGCCGCTACTTAGTTTTTACTTTACAACGAACCTTTAAAAAGCTCTATCAAACACACACTCTACACTGTGTGTAGAGGAAGCATACAAATTAGGAAAAAAAAACTATGGATCTACCCAATCACACAAACAAACCATTAAAATATCTTTATCATTATAATTAGACGTATTTTATAATGACTTATGACCTGTACAGATCTGCCGACGATATTAGCACACTATGGATCAACAAATATTTGCACAACTGAATTAATCTTAAGTCTAGCCCAGATTTACCAGACAAACGAAAATTTCAATAAAATTAAGATTTTACTCTTCCGGCCCTTAATAGTATCGTGCACATGCTGGACATATATAGATTGAATTTTACTACCAAACCAATTTTTTGATAAGGACCAATGACTTGAAATGGTCTAATAATGTTTGGCTTTTTTTAAATTATGTCAATTTTTATATGGCAACATAAACTCAGGAATAAAATGACAACATAGTGGCACCTACGACAATAGTGACAACTAATTTATAGATCATAAAATGTGATCCTGATGAATAGCAAGATCATTTGCATTTGTTATAAAGCTTATGAATTGATGATCTGTATAGATTATTGGCGATAATAAAACACGGCTATTATAGGTTACCTACAACATGCTTTCTGCGAGGCGACGGACTGTACTATCAGGCAGATATAGAAAAAAGAACTTCAAGTTCAGATTATGATAAAACTCCAGGTTAAATATTTGAAATGAGGTTTCGGGTGACTTTAACGATTGAGTTGGTTTTATGTCGGCTATAAATATCAAAAACCAAATTATGACTTTGACAAAATAAATAGAAAAACATAGGGACGGGCTACAGTCCGCTTGGGCGAACTGTTGGATACCCTATTCTTATTTTTATCCCTTATAAGTGGGCGTGACAAAAGTCTCAGTATGGTTGAATTGTTAACAACGCTCTACATATTTTCTTATATAACATTTAAAGGATTTTATCAAAAAAAAACGCTCCCTAGCTCAAACTTGAGTGTTTCAATAAAATTGTTTTATGTAATTGTGGGCGTGTCAGTAGGCGGATTTAAAAAAAATTAACACATGATCATAAAGGGCCCCTAGAGAGTATATATTATAAATTTCAGCTCCCTAGCTCAAACTTTGAATTTTCAAAAAAAAAAAAATTAATTGTGGGCGTGCCAGTGGGCGGATTTTGAAAATATTTACACATGAGCATAAAGGGCCCATAGAGAGTATATATTATAAATTTCAGCTCCCTAGCTCAAACTTTAGATTTTCAAAAAAAATGTTTTATTTATTTGTGGGCGTGTCAGTGGGCGGATTTTGAAATTTTTTTATCCCGAGCACTTTTAGGAGTCATAGATCATATATAAAAAATTTCAGCTTTCTAGCTCAACATTCGATTTTTTCCAAAATTTTGTTTTTTTGAGTTTGTAGGCGTCTGTGGACGGATTTCAAAAATTCGTAAACTTGATTATTTCGGGACCCTAGAGAGTATATGGTTAAAATTTCAGCTCTCTAGGTCCAGTTTAAAGGCCTAATTTTTGCCGACGGACGGACGGACGGACGGACACGGCTAGATCGACATTACTATCGATGCTGATCATAAATATAGTAACTTTTAGGGGTCTACGAGCAATATTAAGGTATGTTGCAAACTATGCATCAAAATTAATATACCGTTAGAATAGGGTATACAAATTCAAGCGCACTTAATCCGGATATAAATTTGCGCGTTGGATGCTATTGTTCGGCAAGAATAATAGAATAAGGTAACCGTCTGATTTATAGTGGCAACGTGGGAATAACGTTAACGAGGTTGAAAAATTTTGTAGCAAGACAAGAGGCAGTAGAAACCTTTTCCTTTGACCAAAGGAAAAAGACAACTTTTCTGCAGTACTTTCGCACTGGATCGCCTTTCATTTGCTTTGGAGATGAATCATGAGCTATCGTGACCTGATGTTTTTTAATCTTTTTTCAGAACTCAGAGGAAATGTTGTCCACTTTTTTTTAGTCCTTGACCTTATTTCTATCTTCTTCGACAGCAATATCGGCTACTTTTTTATTGTTTGGAACGAATTTTGGTAAATATGTCCGGGGAATCTATGCGTTTAGATGTCCTGCACAATACTGTTGCTACTTTTTAAATATTTGATCGTCAACCACAGGAAGCTGCCCTTGAGCATTATTAATTAACTTTGGGATAGTCTGGGTCGCATCAGCAACCCAACAATTTAATCTATCCAACTTTAGTTGCAGGCCTTCCATAAACTCCGAACATATTTTCATAGCAGATGGTAGTCGATCTGGGTTTTGTTTGACGAACATTGTATTGAGAACGATAAGGCCATATGACTCGAAAAGGTTCACCTGGAGAGTTTCTGTTGACGTATCCCAGTCTTTCATGGCAGTCTTCATAGCCTTTTTTTAGTACCCTATCAGATTGAATGCTTAAAGCAAGCGGCTATCGCGAGTAGTAATTTGCGTCAGATAAAGTGCTCTCACAGGCGCATCATTTAAAGTAAATGTAAATACATATACAACATACATACACAGTGAACATATTGGACAAACAAATAAAATACATATTATGTACCTAAACAATACTAACACAAGAACAAAGAAAACAGATAATTTAAGCCACTAAAGCATTATTTTGCAAAATATTTTTAAGCGTTAATTTACTAACATGCAAATTAATTACACGATCATTTAAATTACAAATTCTATTCATGTAACTGACCTGCTCATTCCTTCCATTATTCGTCCTACGAGGCTGACTAAACAATAAGTTAACACTACGTAAGTTATAGGTTGCAGCAAATCACAAATAGGGTGAATTTATATGACCGGGTGTAAAAAACCATGTTGCCTATGGGCTGTGGTTGAGAAAGATTTGAAAAAGCTTGATACGTTGACTGTAAGGAGGAAAGTCAAATACACCGTTCCACGGACATCCTATTGAATGGCTGCAATTCGATTTGAATGAATGTTAAATCTGTGAAGCATACTTCACAGCGTATATCAGCACGGTGTTTGTTCCCTGCATGGCCGTTCGAATACGCGTCAACAAACGAAGGTTCTTTTTTTATAATTTACGCGCACTAAAGGGATTCTTTTGGTACCCTTATCATGTATTGGCTACACAGCGCGGATTAGAAGAAAAACAGAGTTGCCGATGCACGTTGCTTTTGAATGTTTGTAGGTTATAATGTAAAGGAAAAATTGAGCGTGGAAGAGTATTTCACATTCGTGTTGTATGGCTGAGGAAAGACTCTTTGTACTTCACTGTACGTCCGAATACAGGCTTGAGGGTGAGCTGATGAGCATTCCTTGCATGGCGGGTATTGCGGTTGAAATGTTCAAGTGGTGGAATGCAACTGGCTATTTCGTTAGAGCACTTACGGTGGAAATACCGCCTTTTCGTTTCATGAACACGCAAGATGCCTGTCTAGTCGCCTTTTAAACATCATCATTCAAAATCGTAGCTATAACTACTCATACCCCCAACGTTCCAACTAGCAACCGTTAAGTTTCGCCTAAGTAGATTATTTGACTATCCCTAAGTAACCGAATAGTTCTGACCCGAGCAGCGCCTTTCTGTATATCCCAGGATTAGTATCATGATTGCATCCATTTCCATAATAATTGGTTTAAACGATTTCCACAAGTGCATGCTGCTATTATTATACCCTATTCTAAGGGTACATTAATTTTGACGCATAGTTTGTAACATACCTTAATATTGCCCGTAGACCCCTAAAAGTTACTATATTTATGATCAGCATCGATAGTAATGTCGATCTAGCCATGTCCGTCCGTCCGTCCGTCCGTCCGTCTGTCGGCAAAAATTAGGCCTTTAAACTGGACCTAGAGAGCTGAAATTTTAACCATATACTCTCTAGGGTCCCGAAATAATCAAGTTTACGAATTTTTGAAATACGCCCACAGACACGCCCACAAACTCAAAAAAACTAAATTTTGGAAAAAATCGAATTTTGAGCTAGAAAGCTGAAATTTTTTATATACGAGTATGATCTATGAATCCTAAAACTGCTCGGGATAAAAAAAATTCAAAATCCGCCCACTGACACGTCCACAAATAAATAAAACATTTTTTTTGAAAATCCAAAGTTTGAGCTAGGGAGCTGAAATTTATAATATATACTCTCTATGAGCCCTTTATTCTCATGTGTTATTTTTTTTTTAAATCCGCCTACTGACACGCCCACAATTAAATAAAACAATTTTATTGAAACACCCAAGTTTGAGCTAGGGAGCGTTTTTTTTTGATAAAATCCTTTAAATGTTATATAACAAAATATGTAGAGCGTTCTTAACAATTCTTACCATACTTAGACTTTTGCCACGCCCACTTATGAGGGATAGGAATAAGAATAGGGTATCCAACAGTTCGCCCAAGCGGACTGTAGCCCGTCCCTATGTTTTTTTATTTGGTCTTCCTTTTACGACACCGGCGGTCTCTAGGCGTATCAATCCACGGAACTGTATGCACACTTGTGGGACATCTTTAAGATGTAAAATGAGCCTCAAGGTTTACCTGGATGTTAAAATTACATAAATGCGATTTTTTGGAAATGGCCTAAGTTAGTTCTGCGTTAAGGATGAAGTACCAAATTCCTAGAGAACTTGGCTGGATACTGCCGTGCATTGTCCTTGTTTAGACTTGGTCAAACCATGTTAGAGAGAGGAGACGATTAGGAAGATGGTGGGCTTCCTGTCAAGCTATTGGGGCTTGAGGTATCATTTTGGTAAATTGAACCAGTACTCAGATACAGAATGTCGGTTTTATTTCGAGGAGCCTGAATCCTCCGAACGCATTATCTTTGATTGCCCGGCACTACATTGCTAATGAGGACGAATCTTCCACACATAAATAAGTTTGCCATGAGAGGAAAATTTCTCCCCACAAAAATGTGATAGTCTTCTGACGGGAAAAGGTACGTCCCTTAGAATAGCTTAAGATACAATAGATATTCCAGGTCGCAGTGTCAGCCATTTGGGGGGGGGGGGGGGGGGGGTATTTACAAAGAAAAATTGAGACAAGAGATCTGAGGTCGAACCTGTCCGCACTCGAGTGAATGGAACTATACGATGCACTCAATGAAAATTCATCCATTCGCAACCTATTAACATGACTGCGTTCACATAAAACAGCAAATACCTCAACATAGAAGTCCTTCAAATAGAAGCTCTCTTCTCGGATCCAGGTCGCTTCTAGAGGGCTAATTACCAGCAATTACCAATCAATCACATCGAAAGCACTTTTGCAGTATCAACAACTATCAGAACACTTCGCCTTAGAACCACAAGAGCTCCAAAGCCTCTTACAATTGAAGCCCGTTCGTAATTTAATTGATAGCTGCATGAAGTGATACCCCATCAAAGCTCATCTAATGCATGAGTGTACACACTCTTGTATGTGCACTAAAAACCAAAGTGCAAACACTTTGTGCCCAAACAGTACAAAACAAGCCACTAGTCTTCATCAGCATCACAGTACTTCCATATAATTTAGCCATGTTCGAGTTCGGGTGATGTCTGGATGTGGTGGGAGGGGACGTTCGCAAAAACCATCCTTCTTTGACGGTATATCGTGTACGAGTATGCACAACGCATTCATTTTGGCGAAACGTCCTTTGTCCAAAACACCGCTAAAATCGCATTTTATCTGGCTAGGAACGTTATGTGCTGTGTGAGGACTAACCGCAATATTATGCCCTGGATTGTGTTTGAAGCGATTTCAGGAGCATGTACTTCCAAAGGACATTTTCTGCTTGACGTCCTGGAAGAACGAAACAATTTGACCTACATTCAGAATAACTACACATACATTATATACATATCTGGTTAAAGGAACATTAAAATACGTTTTTTCTGCTTTCGTTGTCCTTTCAGAACGCCAGATTGTTTGGACCTATAATCTGGTCAAGTCAAAGACTTAAAAATACAAACTCATTTAAACCACAGAAGAACACGAAAGAGGACACAGGGAATGTAAATTAAAATTCAAACACTGAACTCCCGGCAACTGAAACTGAAAATCAAGTTACCATAGGTTAACAAAGAAGGACATTTCAAGTTTAAGGAACAAGACAAAAGTGTTTGCATCGCATAATTATACCTAGAAAAAAACAGGATATCTTCCTCCTTTGTCGCATTTTATGTTTTTGTGTGTACTTTGTGACCATCAACGTAATTTGCATTCGTTTCACAAGATACGCTACAAGACGTTCTGTTCTGTGTTCACCTAAAAAGGAATGCCCGCCATTGTAAAAGTAAATACTTTACATCATTATTCCTGACTCCTGCAAAGCATTTCAAATGCAGTACCTAAGTGAAATTCTTTTTATGTACTTTAATCGTACTCGTTTCCCTTTCATAATTTTCTCCGTCTTTCTCTCCGCGCTGAGCCATATATTCTGCCCTCAAGAACATGTATGTATGAACGGTAAAAGAAAACCAGAATACGATGGACAGATGGAATCAGAATGATGTGCATATATAATATGCAATTTCTGTATATTTTACATTTCTATCAATCCCACCCGCACTTCTAGAAAAATGGAAAATTGTCCTCGCAAGCTATTGAGAATCGAGACATGTTGACTGTCAGCTTTATGTCAGTTTTCATCGTCAGCTATGAGTTGGCGTTGATATAGGGTAACGATGAATGCTTTTATGGTTACCGGTAGTCTCTGGGCGCTCGGAAGGAGTGCTTCCATTGGAAAGCGATCATTATTTTTTTGCACAACTTTGTGTGGTGGCGGTAGATTCATCGCTATAATGTTTACAGCTCCAGTTAAAAGGAGTCCTCACGTATGAATGTAATCATTCTGGCATTCCATTTGCATCTCGAAAACTGGGGGATTTCCAAAGTCATATACACAAGCACACTGAGTAGGGGACGCGTTACAGTAGACTATGGAATAAAAACTGTCTTTGAATCTATGCAAATAATTTTTGTAGAATTTTTTTGTCGTATGCCTGTTACCCCCTTCATGGATTTCGTGTCATGAAAACTGATTCAAATGCGTTACGTTACTGCTTACTCCAGGGTTTTATGGAGTGAATGCAGTTGGTAGGTTATAAGAGCCTTCGGTCTTTGATGTTCTTTCTAAGAGGCTTGGAATGGTATTCAAGAAAATATTTTGAATGGAAGGAGGAATGGGGCAAGGTGTGGGCGTAGGTTGAGAATTGGATTTCCCAAATGCACATAAATTAGAATGTGTTTGTAAGGCTTGGAGGATTTTGTTTCATTTATTTTGTCAAGGATGTTTGAGGGCTTTCGGTATTCAGGTGTTGAAAAAGGTCGATCACAGGATAAGGAGAACTGAGTGTTGGAAGGAGTTGTTCTGGCAAGAGAAAAGAAAACGAACAAATATCAAATGTGGTGAGTGCGGAAACTCTTGGTTAATCCGTTACATAGGGAAGCCGTAACTCATTAAATAGTTAAACCATCGTCATTCAAACATAAGGTCCCATAAGGTCCCTTTCCTCTCTTACGTATTCAAATCTAGATAGGTGCAATAAAAAAAACTCCATCTGGGAGCCTTCATCATTGGTATATTATGAACTCTTACACTTAATCGGATACTCTTACTGGTTCAGCAAGTATCGTGATATCACAAAAGACGTCTTTTGGTCTAAGTGTTCCAGTTTTTGCAGACAGAAATTTAAAGCCAACCTAAGCTTACCTTTATATTCAAGGCAAGGGATGTCTTGGTAAATCCAGTGGATTTTGTAGTCAACACTCGCTTTGAATTCATAAACCACTTCAGGCTTCAACATAATGTTCGCAGTACAATTACATTATATAAAATGCAATCTATTAAGTATTCAACATTTGCAGGAACACGCAAGCAACTGAAGAACTTAACACAAAAAGCCGGAAGAAAGTTCCCAAGACAACAATTAAAATATGCTAAATCATGCCTGAATATTTTGGATAATATATCTTATGGTAACCTAGCACTGTGATAAATAATTGAGGTGGAGTCTTATCTGTGTGAATTTAAAACTGGCAAACCAAAGTTTAAGCGTTTTGGTGGGGAAATTTCTTTCCGAATTCCATCGTCAGCGTTATTTTCTTAAAAAAGCTGCAAATGCGTGTTTAAATTGACTACCAAAATTCCAAATTTCGGCCTTCGACGATAGATGTACGTGGAATATGGATGGGGGATGGTCATTTGAATAAGTCCCACCTTTATCCCCTCTTAGAGGTGCAATTTTTAAAATACCATAACTTCAAACATTACCACAAACCCTAATCCAAGACATTAATGTTGAAATTGTTTTTTTTTTTTAATTTATACCCCCGCCCAAATGGTCGACAATGCGACCTGGAAGATTTTTTGTATCTAAAGGGTTTATTATTCAAAGAGACTTGCCGCTTTCACTTAAGCAGGTCAGCTCGCCTTGAGTAGTAGCATTTTTCAGCTCTGCTGACGAACGAATTTCTTTGTGGAAGATGCTTCTTCTGAAACAATGTAGTGCTCGGCTTTCACAGAAAATGTGTTCCAACGATTCATACTCCCCCAGGCAGAACCTGCATTCTGTATCTGAGCATGGGGTAATTTTGTTATGATGATACCTCAAGCCACAATGGCCTGACAGAAAGCTCACTAGCTTTCTAATACATACTTATTGACTTAAAAGAATTTACTTATTATGCAGGCAATTTCCTCAATTGCGAGTGAGTGAAATTATGGAGACTGCCTGATAAACTTTAAGAAACTGGTCTAAAGACTGTGGACGCAACGTCAATCCAGCAAAAACGGAATAAGTTGTTTTTACCAGAATATATAAAATATTATCTTTCAAACGCCCACTAATAGATGGGGTTGAACTGGTCCTACCAGATCATGAAAAATACCGCGACATCATTCTGGATAGAAAATTGAACTGAAATTTCAATATTCAGAAGAGAATTAAGAAAGCCTATAAAGCACTCTTTCGGAGAGCGTGAAAAAAGTTTACCATAAACCAGCAATGATGCACTGGCTATAAATAATGATAGTCAGACCAATCCTTACTTATGTGGCCACTGTCTGGTGGAAAGCCACAAATAAGAAAAATATACAGGGAAAATTGGCAATGGTAAACCGGCCAGTGTTGCTACTACATTGCGAATAACGCCCACAGCGGCAATGGAAATATTTCTGCACCTACTGAACGAACAGCACAGTGTTCTGACTTTGTGCCCGGGGAGGAACGCGTCTGCATAAAACCTCGCATGTGTGTAATCAAAGGGAAGTTTCCGGAAGCGGCCACAAGAATGGCTAGTCAAAGATGGATTCAAAAAATGGAACACAAGGTATCCAAGGCCAAGAAGACATTGCGCATATATTTTTCTTTCATAGTCTAGAAGAGGTAGCTCCCGACTTGTGAGCCCATTAGATTTCGTTCGTTCTTCCTTGCCTTCTCGAACCTGTCGGCTGGCAGTCGAAGATCCACTTGGCTGGAGCATAATTGTCCATTCGCTCAATCTAGCCGAGGCAATGTAGTCGACGTGATTCAGATTTTTGGACTACATCCACATCTCTGTACAGCTCGTATAGTTTGCGGTTGTATCTTCTCCTCCATTCGCGTTCCAAGCACACCGGACGGAGTATTTGTTTTCAAAAGAATCCAATATTAGCTCCGATTTCCTCCGTATCATCCAGCACTCGGCAGCATAAAGCATGACTGGCAGGATTAGGCTTATATAGAGAATGCATTTTGTCTTTTGAGTGGGGATTTTTGAACTAAGGTGATTCTACATCGGATCTCCACTTAAGGTGACTTTTGTGGAGTTGATGCTTACTCCAAGGGATAAACTCCTTCAAACTCGCAGCATATGGATTCTCTCCAGGTCTTATACAAATAGTTGATTCATACCTTAAAACAAGGGCTTTTTAAATCAAATTTAAAGGTTTGTTATCAGAATCTTTCACTGCTTGATATGGAGTTCTTCAAGGAAGTCACTTAAGTCCAATGCTTTTTATTCTTTTTCAGCTATCAATGATGTCAAAGTAGTTATAAAATATACAGGATTATGATATACGCTGATGATATGAAAATATATAAATCTGCCAATACCAAGATGCCAGGAATCTTCTTCAAACCGACATTAATAGCTTCTCTACATGGTATATGAAAAACGGTTTAGTCTTGAACCCTACTAAATGTCATCAAATTTAATTTTCTGGAAGCGTACCCCTTCAACCTGTGAATATTTCCCATCTCATCATGTTGATAATTTTAAGGATCTTGGGGTTTATTTCGATCCCAAACTCGAGTGTACAATCAATTTTATCATTAATAAGTACAATGCTATGCTGGACTTTGTGAAAGGGTGGACCAAAGAATTTGACGACTTATTATATTACCCAAAAAAACTAACATGGAATGATCCATTTGACTTTCCTCCTTACAGTCAACGTATCAGCTTCTTTAAATGTTACCCCTCTCTCAAGAAAGGCTCAATAGCAACATGTTGTTTTTAACAGCAGCTTGTATCTGGTCCTTCTATTAGTTTTAATTACCGTGGTATATATTGAAAATATGTGTATGTGTATTTAGATATACTAACAAGCGCACTAATTTATGTGTCTGCAAATTTCTGGTTGCTTTAAGCACTCCATAACACAGATCTGATAGTGCGGAGCATAAGATAGGAAAATTGATTTGAAAAGTAAAAATTAGATCAATTTTACGGGAATAGTAAATTTGACTCATAAGTCCGCTCACCTCTTTAAGTCCCATGTTGAAAAAGAGTGGCTCTCCTACCACAAGGCAAATAAATTAAGTGTAAGGACGATAGATTTCTAATGAAAAAGAAAATGGCGTCAAAATATTAAAAAATAAACCATTTTCTTACACGAAGAATGAAAAATCACTGTCTAATTCCCGAATTCCAATTAGAACACATTCCCCCATCAAATTATCCCGCAAACAATATTTGATTATCTGCATAAAAACCTCATCTCCTTTACGTTGATTTCATCAAATTCAGAAACAACCAACATCAATTAGTTTCGACGTAAAAAACAATTGATAGCGCACCTCCATAGAAACAGGCCTTATTAATTCCACTTATCGATTAGCATTTCATTCGATTTAACCGAACATAGTCATCACATCTACCTGTGCATCCTTATCCGTCCCATCCCAACACCGTACCGATCACAGATATCACACTATCATACCTATCATTTGTTTCGATTTATTGAATTTACTTTTCAAAGTAGGTACTCATCGCACCCCCACCCTGATGGTCGAAGGGCGCATCAATAAACCTTGGAGTACTTGCCCAAAACTCCCCGCTGAGATCTTCAAATTTTCTGAAAACTAATTTTATCCTTCAGCAGATAAACTAAGATACGAGTAGACGCAAGGAATTCCCAAACGTGGCTGTCGCAGATAAGGCACGGATACACTTCAGCTCAGTTGAAGAGCAAATTGGGTATAAAATATTTGGTGTCCAAGTTAAATTTTGGTTGCCATTGTTATGGTTATCGGTCGCCTTCTGGAGTTAATGGGCTCGTCGAAGGGAAGGGTAGGATTGCGACTCCCCGATCCATTACCATCACAGCGTTTACCTTTGCACCATGACGCTGTGTACTGCTGAAGAATTATCAGTTTTTATCAGTTTTAAGAGAGTTATAGGTTGCGGAATCTTTCCCATAATATACTCGAAATCACTTGGAATCAACGTGCAAGCACGATCCCAGCTTCAAGATTCTTTGCTGAACTCGAGTAGCGAATTTTGTTAGCATCCGGAGTAATTTTATTTCAAGTACGAGGGTGAGGGAAACATATTAATGGCATCGGATGATGGTGATGCTGATGGCCTTTCAGAAACTAAGTCGCGAAGAAATGGGTTCTCGAGAAGGACGAAGTATTCTTTTTGTTATTGCTATTAAGAAAATGCTACAATGATGGCAAAACTGTTGTTGTCGATGAACTGTTTTAGCTTTTCGTAAATTGTGAGCTTCATAAAGAGGTTAAAAGTAGTTGATGTTGTTTTGACTCTTGAAAAGCAAATTTAATGTAGGAGACAGACATAAACAGAGCCGAATGTCTGAAAGCTAAATGCTGAAGAGAGCTTGAGATTTAGGTTTTGTAGATAGAATTCTGGTATTGGTGTATAATGCGTATGCGGGTAAGTGAATACTCTAAGATAACAACATTTTATGCAATCGTAGAACTCTTTGATCACCAACCAACGCTATTCAATTTAAATGGGCGCTCAAAATGCTTGAGTGGGATATAAACACATATGATGGTGATAACTTATCATTTAAAGTTTATTGGTTCGTTCGGGACAATCGCGAAGTTATTTCCGTTCAATGGCCATGTTCTATTGCTTAAGTTATTAGGTATGATAGAAGATTGCTTGAACTTCGTTACCCACCCTTACAATGGCGAAAGGGTGTGCAATTTCATCATGCCTTTGCGCCTTTATTGAATGAGGAAACATGATTTACAAGAGGGGTAGGTGAATCCTATAATTCTGTTTAACAACTATATGAATGTAACTTTCGATTCTAGAGTACACATCGGGTCTTTAAACTAAGGTCCTTAACAAACTTTTGCTGCGTAATTTTTATCAAATTAAAGGATATGCGACAACTGAAATTAAAAAAAAACATCTTTCAATTTAGAAACAATTCTGCGTAGCACTCTATTTTGTGACGCTAGTATCCACTTAAATAAATAAATTTCATGACTTGATCGTACGAAACTTTCTTTGTTTTATTAGAAGCGTTTTCGAATCACATGTTACAAACATTATTTATTTTTACAAATGTTTATAACACGAGTATTCAAAATTGTTCCAATCCGCAGTTGATATCGGCAGAAATAACAAATTTCATTGGAATCACTTAATCCGTTTTGATATAATGCCGCTCTTCTAAAGTATCTACAACCGTTATTTCAATAATTTGAAAATAAAATTATTACCTTCAATGTAGGTATATAAATAATCTAAGAAGTTATAATATCAGAGGAAGCCTTTACGTCAAAGAACCAATCTCGAAGAAAATGTCAAAAGGCAAAATGAATCGTCTTTTCCATACAATCGCGAAAGCGAAACAGGCCTTCAAACTCCTGGATCACACAAATGCGCAACAATATCTACCATTTGATTTGTCTCAGCGACGAAGTGTTTCGAAATCGGAAGGCCTCCCGATATTTTTTGAGGTATAATTGCGAACCCTACAGTAGGGATGCAGTGAAGTGGGAGGGTTGCAATCCCTTTAGTCCACACTATAACTTCGTCGAAAGAAAAATAAGAAGAAGACTCTGAGTATTTTACTCTGAGTATTTTAGACTGAGTGCCTTGTGCACTTATCGTCGCCTGAGAATTGTTTTGTTCCATATGACATTGGCACTTTTTCGAGAAAAACGCATTTAAAGGTTTGCGTGCTTGGTACTCCGAAACTGTGTGATACGATTTTTTTTTTTTATTTTTAACTTCCCAGTGGAAGTTCTTGTAATGGGGCCGATTTTGTGAATCGCGGATTTTGACATATGTCCACATTTCAAGGTCACCAGAATCCAAATTCAAGGTTTTTATACAGATGTCTGTCCGTGTCTATGTACGTATGTGCGTATGTATATGCGTTCGGAATTATCTTCCGCCACGATTACCTGGAGAACCAAAGATGATATTGACATGGGACCGGGTTTATTCGAAGCATAATTACGTAATTCAGAACTGATTTTGTTAGTAAACAAATAACTAGCCTTTTATTGTCTTTGTCATTGAGCAAATCATTATTAGATTGTGCTCCGTTATTTCGTATGCATGCAAATTTACAGGTCTCCGTGTTCATAACAATGGTTGCATTAATATACATATATCACACTTCGCTGTTATTAACAACATTTAATTTCCATGAACAATATTAAAGAGCATTTTTTAATATTAAATAATTCTTAACCATATCTTATGGTTAACCACATTTCAAAATTTTCCACTAATCGCATAAATCATATTGATCTCCCTACGAAGTTAGTCGTGTGGACCTTGCGGGTCGCACATAGACCACTTTTTTTAATTTGAAGTTAGTCTTATAAAGAGGTTACCTACCAATTTGCAAAGCGTTTTGGCAAACCGTTAACAAGCCACGTTAATTAACGTAAAAGTCTCCTTTTTTGACTTGTGTCCCACCTCCTACATTTTGAAACTGATTTTTTTTCATACACGTGGAACACAAAAAAATGGATATGGCACAAAGCAATTCTCTTCAAAAATATCTGAAAGGCAAGAAAGCATGGAGTTGGATGCTAAAATTTGAAAAGAAAAATCGATTTCATCTTCAAGTTTTTATTCAAAAAATACAATAAAATAAGGAAATTATTCAAAGCGTTTAGCATTAAACCAGTGAATGAAAAATGTCAGATCAAATCAGATCAGAAAAGTACAGCTTCGAGTCATAATGTTCTCCTCTCAGCTGCGAAATTTCAAATAGATAATCCTCTTGGTTTTCTAGTGAATTTCGGGCATTGTACCGTCAATGTTTGGTCTGATGTCGATTTGATCACAATTTGAACTCGTTCCATGTTATTATTTCATTTTTTTTTTAATAAATATGCGAACATTTGTAACATTAAATTAAGAAATACGATATCTCATGCCAAACAAATAAATCAGTTGGCATCAGTACAATTTGAATTTTCAAATTTGACACATTTCACTCACTTGCCCTAGGTACCTCAAAACTAGGTGCAGAAAAACTTGTGCTGAACTGAGCTGCACAGCTTCATGGAACACAAATTGCCGCAATGTAGTACACTTCGCGACAAGTTTTTTACTCATGGAACACCAAATCTTGTACTTTTCTGATTTTTTCTGTACTTATCTGTGCAGCTAAGGTTCATTAAACACATCTATTGAAACCATTATGTATTCAATGATTGACTGCTCGTACGTCTGCAACTAGGTTTTGCGTTTGCAGCACTAGCTATTCATCACAGCACCGAATTCATATCTTCATAATATCGAATATTATCTACACAACTGTAATAAAGGTGGAACAAACCAATACTAAAATTTTGTTTGCGATCAGTGCCACATAGGTACATAGCTTTTCTTTAACACGAGTGCACGTAGGACAAACCAATTCTCAACTTTGTTAATATTTTCTATATCTCTTGTCGCAGTGATATGCACGTAGAACAAAACAATTGTCACAAAAAAATTGCGATAAATTATATGGAAAATGTGTCCCAAACGCCAAAAAATGGTTTATGGCACAAAACAGTTCTACAAACTGTTGATTTTAGTGGATATGGGACAAAGTCGATGTTCGACATCTCGGGATTGGAAAGACAAAGAGCAAATCGAATCACAGATTTAAAAAGAACATACAGAATTACCATAGAATCCGTTCCTAACTCAAAAACGACAAAAGTGGCGTAAGGAACAAAACAATTCTCAGGCGACGTTATGTTTTTTTTTGGCCAATAACGAAGTTTGCCTCATTTTGGGAATCAATCGGTTCAAGGGTTAATAAATTTCGCCCTTATCTCCGCATAGCTCTGCAGCTCCAATGTGGACAACATTCACCGCGAATTTAAAACTAGGGTTACTTTGGTGTACCTTGACCCATGCTAACACAAATATCTCCGCATCGATACTAAGTAGTAAAACTGCCTTTAGGGATAACATTTTAGAAGAAACGATACTCGTTTTAATTGCGTTTAAAATGTTTCACTTTTTTAACTTTACAGATATTTATTTTCAATTCATTTTCATTTTTCTTACCCAGGAAAATGTTTGAATTTCAAGCTGCTTTCAAGTTGCTTTTCTACAGAAAATACGAAATAAACATGTCTCTTATGGACTTAACAAAAGTAAAAAAAGTCTTTGATAAGTATGCTGAAAAACTCACAGATTTAATGATACGAGTACTTGGGTTAAAAACGAAAATATGATTTTCTATCGACATGTATTTAGTTTGTATACCCTATTCTAAGGGTATATTAATTTTGACGCATAGTTTGTAACATACCTTAATATTGCCCGTAGACCCCTAAAAGTTACTATATTTATGATCAGCATCGATAGTAATGGCGATCAAGCCATGTCCGTTCGTCCGTCCGTCCGTCCGTCCGTCTGTCGCCAAAAATTAGGCCTTTAAGCTGGACCTAGAGAGCTGAAATTTTAACCATATACTCACTAGGGTCCCGAAATAATCAAGTTTACGAATTTTTGAAATCCGCCCACAGACACGCCCACAAACTCAAAAAAGCAAAATTTTGGAAAAAATCGAATTTTGAGCTAGAAAGCTGAAATTTTGTATATATGATCTATGACTCCTAAAACTGCTCGGGTTAACAAATTTTCAAAATTCGCCCACTGACACGCCCACAAATAAATAAAACAACTTTTTTACACCCTATTCTAAGGGTATATTAATTTTTGAAAATCCAAAGTTTGAGCTAGGGAGCTGAAATTTATAATATATACTCTCTATGG
The DNA here is from genome assembly GCA_949715645.1 of Portevinia maculata. Lineage (NCBI taxonomy): Eukaryota > Metazoa > Arthropoda > Insecta > Diptera > Syrphidae > Portevinia > Portevinia maculata. The sequence continues at coordinate 32,818,605 of OX454527.1, forward strand.
GCCCTTTATGCTCATGTGTAAATATTTTTAAAATCCGCCCACTGACAGCCCACAATTTTTTTTTTTTTTTGAAAATTCAAAGTTTGAGCTAGGGAGCTGAAATTTATAATATATACTCTCTAGGGGCCCTTTATTCTCATGTGTTATTTTTTTTTTAAATCCGCCTACTGACAATTAAATAAAACAATTTTATTGAAACACCTAAGTTTGAGCTAGGGAGCGTTTTTTTTGATAAAATCCTTTAAATGTTATATAACAAAATATGTAGAGCGTTCTTAACAATTCAACCATACTTAAACTTTTGTCACGCCCACTTATGAGGGATAGGAATAAGAATAGGGTATCCAACAGTTCGCCCAAGCGGACTGTAGCCCGTCCCTATGTTTATACCCTATTCTAAGGGTATATTAATTTTGACGCATAGTTTGTAACATACCTTAATATTGCCCGTAGACCCCTAAAAGTTACTATATTTATGTTCAGTATCGATAGTAATGTCGATCTAGCCATGTCCGTCCGTCTGTAGCCAAAAATTAGGCCTTTAAACTGGACCTAGAGAGCTGAGATTTTAACCATATACTCTCTAGGGTCCCGAAATAATCAAGTTTACGAATTTTTGAAATCCGCTAACAGACACGCCCACAAACTCAAAAAAACAAAATTTTGGAAAAAATAGAATTTTGAGCTAGAAAGCTGAAATTTTGTATATATGATCTATGACTCCTAAAACTGCTCGGGATAAAAAATTTTCAAAATCCGCCCGCTGACACGCCCACAAATAAATAAAACAATTTTTTTATATTCTATTCTAAGGGTATATTAATTTTTGAAAATCCAAAGTTTGAGCTAGGGAGCTGAAATTAATAATATATACTCTCTATGGGCCCTTTATGCTCATGTGTAAATATTTTTAAAATCCGCCCACTGACACGCCCACAATTTTTTTTTGAAAATTCAAAGTTTGAGCTAGGGAACTGAAATTTATAATATATACTCTCTAGGGGCCCTTTATTCTCATGTGTTATTTTTTTTTTAAATCCGCCTACTGCCACGCCCACAATTAAATAAAACAATTTTTTGAAACACCTAAGTTTGAGCAAGGGAGCGTTTTTTTTGATAAAATCCTTTATATGTTAAGCGTTAGAGCGTTCTTAACAATTCAACCATACTTAGACTTTTGTCACGCCTACTTATGAGGGATAGGAATAAGAATAGGGTATCCAACAGTTCGCCCAAGCGGACTGTAGCCCGTCCCTATGTTTTTATTTGTTTTTACGAGAATTTTAGAGCATACTAATAAAAATAATTTGGTGCAATCCGTTGATCCGTTGTGTTAACGCATTTAACGGTAGGAGTAGTGTCAAACAAACGATCGTCAAATCTGACAGCCAAGGACACATTTATTACCTTAGTAGCACTTTTGTACCACTGTAGTATGACCCAACTTCCTAATATCAGTACGATACAACTTTTTACATTTCTCACCTAGCCTACAAGTTAAGGCAATTTTAACCAATCATCGGTCGATCTGCAGTAAGGGAACTGAACTGTGTGTCAATCGGCAATGACAGTTTTATCTCACAATAGATCAACGGATTGTACAGGTTGATCTCTTGAGTGTGTGCCCTTTGTACCCTATTCTAAGGGTACATTAATTTTGACTCTTAGTTTGTAACATAACTTCATATTACCCGTACACCCATAAAAGTTAATATATTCGTGATCAGCATCGATAGTACTGTCGATCTAGCTGTCCGGCAAAAATTAGGCCTTTAGTTGAAGAATTTTTAAAATCCGCCCACAGACTCACCCACAATCTCATTTTTTCAAACACTTTTATCGAAAAGTCAAAGTTTGCAATAGGAAGCTAAAATTTATAATAATATACTCTCTAGTAGCCCTTGATGCTCATTTGTAAATATTTTCAAAATCCGCCAAAAGCACTTTCAATTCATTTTAGGGGATGATATCGAAAGAAAAATATATGTACTAACATAAACCTTTGTTTATTTGGATAATATACAAATTTATATCTTCTTTAAGAATATTTAAAGCTTGTGTCTCCTGTGTATGTATGATTTCGATAAGTTCATGCTTTGTAATAGATAAGGTTATCCTTTTTAATTTAAATTTGGTTTTAAGTTTTTAATTTTAAGTTCTAGTTATAAGTTAAAAAGCTTTAAAGGCAAAGTTGAGATTGTACGCCGGGAGCAAGTATACACTATAATATTAATTTGATTAATTTCTAAATGAATTCAATGATTCAAAAGTTGTAAACATTTATTTAATCATAGTTGATTAAGTCAGACATATCTTTAAGTCGACCAAATTGTTAATTCTAGCTTTATAAGAAGAAAAAAAATTAATTGTGGGCGTGTCAGTGGGCGAATTTCGAAAATTTTAACTCCCAAGCATTTTGGGAGCCTAAGGATAATATATAAAAAAATGTCAGCTCTCTAGCTCAAAATTTGATTATTTCGATTATATACCCCTAGAGGGTATATTTTTAAAATGTCAGCTTTCTAGCTCGAGTTAAAAGACCACATTTTTGCCGACGGACGGACGCATGGACGGACGGATATGGCAGGATCGAAAGTACTATCGATGCTGATCTGATCACGAATATAGTAACTTTAAGGGGCCTACGGCCAATATTAAGGTTTGTTACAAGCTATGTGTTAAAATTAATAAACCCTTATAATAAGCTATAATCAAGGTAGGGTGGAGCAGATTCGAAATATTTTTTTTGATAGAGAATATTGAAAAGGATTTTCTTCTAATTAAAAACTTAAATATAATGTACTACAAAAATGTAGTTCACATTACCCTAACAGTTTCAAAAGAGTTATATAAAAATCTGACTTAAAAAACGATTGTGCCCCATGTCATCATCATCGTTATCTATGTGGGCTCGTTTTGATAGGCGAGAGAACATGCGAAATTCTTGGTCTTAAAGTTAATTAAGACAAGACCAACTTAATGCCAACGGGGGAGTAAACGATATGCTTAAAATATCTGCCAAAACATTTTTAAGTACTGTTTCATTGATATCATAGCTGTTAGTTGTTTTTTTTTAACTTTTTTTTATACGAACGAACCATTCTAAAAATATTTTCGAATTTCTTATTTCAGCTTTAAATTATTACATACTTAAATTCAACATGGGCACTTTCGACCTGTGTCATAACTGCCACATATGCTTTCGGCGAAAGTGCCCCATGATGTGTTTTTGGTAAACAAATTATGTCTATAATTATAAAAAGAATTCAATTAAATTTTGTATTTAACTTTATTAGATTATAAACACAAATGTTTGACACTGACAAGAAAACCATTCCAATTAGAAACCGTTGAATATCACTCAATTCGTATGAATGCGAACTAAATGTAAAAGTTCTGGAACCAAGAAATAAGTGTGTATATACTGCAAACTTGGCTGAGCACTAAAAAGCATAAAATATCCCATGATGTGTTCCTTCATGAGTGAGTCTGGTTATTAGTATCCAAAAAAACGATGAGTACCTGCCTATAATAATTAATTCAATAAAATCAAAATCGTTCTTTTTCTTGCTTATTGCGGAGAAGCTATGGCCAGGATTAAAGAGATCATAGCCCCTCCCACTTAACTGCAGCCCTATTGGTCCGCCTGTGGGGTTCGGCGGTTCGACCTCAAAAAATAATGGCAAAAATCCCTTTTTTTGAATCACTTCGTGACTGAGGCCAATGAAAAGCCGATGTTGCTTCATTTGTGTGATCCAGGAGTTTTCAGGCCTACCTCTCTTTCGAGTTTGTATTGGAACGTTGACTGATATTGCTTTCTTGAAAGGATCTCTCCTTCGCATAACACGGTACCATCTGAGACGGCCGCGCTCAAAGAAGGCTTCCTCGGATCTTGGAACTTCTTATGCGATCAATATTTGTTACTCCTTCTTGCGAAGCATCTTCATCTCAGCTGCCGCTAATTTACTCTCATACTTTTTGTACGCCGTCCAACGTTTTGAACCGTATGTGAGCGCGGGGCGCACAACTGCAGTGTAGAACCTTCATTTCAGCTAAGGAGCATTTATCAATCACAGAAGATGGCTGATTTTCCCGCCACTTCATCCACCATACGCTTACGCGATGCTTAATGTCGTTGCCATGGCTTGCTTCGCTATTGATCAAATATCACAGATGATTGAACATTTCGCACTTGGGAATCACTCTTCAATTCATATTAATGTCTGGAATAGGTCGGAGTGGAGTGGATCGTTACCACCCCGAAGCCAGAATCAGACCAATCATCTGCTTTTAATGGCATATCCTCGGTGAAATTGCAAAATTCCTCATCCCAAATCTTGGTATGGAACAAAAAATAATAAATTCAATTCGACTGCCCAATTGCTCTCTCACACTGGCTAAGGCTGAAAATAAAAAGCCGAATATCCTATATGAAACAAAAACCGAACAAAATCTAATTTGGTCCGAAACACCATTAACACGCCACTCACCCATGTGAGTGTATTGGTTATGTGAAACGATTCGCTATCGCTAGTATATTGCAAATGATACAGTTATCCTTGGAATTCTATTTAGGAAAATCTCTCCTGGAAATCTCCATGCCGATCTGAAATGATAAATTCCTCTCCCTTGGCAGTCGTTTTATATGTACGCTATCCACACTCTCCACTCGTTTGCTGAAGATGGTTCATGGTTGGTGTATGGTAGCACCTGCTCGTGGAGCAATATGCACGAATAAATCATGCAGTGAATATCCCTTTTCTTTTCACTTTGACCTTTTTTGAAATTTACGTAGTCCTATGAGTGGGTACGAAGCTACCAACAAAAACTGTGATCCTCTGATGCGACGTCCCTTCTCTTCGATTTAACATGAATTTGAATAAAATTACCTCTGCGAGAGCGGATTAATAACTAGAAATACTAGAAGAGAGGTTTACACATTTGGCACCACAAATAAATAATAGTTATTTTGTTTCTTTATTCTCGAACGGAAATTTCCATTTGCGCCTTTTGTTGATAATGTGCACTTAATAGTGTAGCTGGCACAGAGAACAAAAAAAGACGAATTGTTATCCTTCGGAAGGAGAGACACTGTTTTATCTTCTATTTCGTAGCGATTGCACATAAATATTGTTCTTGACCATGAACTATGAGCCCTCTGAACATTCAAATTGATAAAAATAAGAGAAATACTTTCATGATATTGCTCCTTTGTGTTTCTTTTTGGGCAGGGCGGTGTTTCGGTCTAAAAATTGTTATTTTATTTTTTTAGGAAACACAATTATTTTTCACAGAAGGTAAGAAAATGTCTACACCTGTCAGCTTAATTCCAAAAATGTTGTACTAGCATTACTCTGCCAATTTCCGCTTCCTGTTTTATTCCTCCCTTTTATTTGTTTTGTTCTTTTCGTGTTTGTGCCTCTGCGTTTTGTACTTAGTTGAATTTGTTCCTTTTGAAATCAGTGTCCCTTAGTCTATTCCTTGTGGATTTTTTTTTGTTCTTCCCTTACTGTATTTGTCCTGCTGGTTTGGATTGTCCTTGGCATTTTATCCTTTTGGAGTTGTTTTTTGCTTTTTCTTAATAATTCGTTGGTAAGGTCTTTTCTCTTACCCTTTTCAATGTTGTTCTTTAGCTGTTCGGACTTTTGCAACACCGACGGACATCATGTGATAAAAGGACACAAGGACACGAATTTAATCCAAACTATTTCTCGCTTTGGTAAACATTTGAAAGGAAAAGAGTCACAGATGCATTTCTATGTTAGCTCATGTTCACCTCGCAAACAAAACAAACAAACATACAAGAGGATATATATTTTGTGTTCTGGTTGAGTTCTTGTTAAAGGGTCAAACCCTTTACCGCCTCCAAAGGTCGCCTTTTTAAAAGTTATTTCAATTCCCGTTCCTCGGGTAGGCGTGTTTGATTTCTTTATTTTATCACATACTGTCTACTTCTGGAAAGTAAATTGGAACGATGTTTATGTGCGTGAAGAGTGGACTCTAATTTAGGAAGAACATTACTTATAATTTGCATAAGATTGCATCTTTTTATACCCTATTCTAGGGGTATATTAATTTTGACGCATAGTTTGTAACATACCTTAATATTGCCCGTAGACCCCTAAAAGTTACTATATTTATGATCAGCATCGATAGTAATGTCGATCTAGCCATGTCCGTCGGCAAAAATTAGGCCTTTAAACTGGACCTAGAGAGCTGAAATTTTAACCATATACTCTCTAGGGTCCCGAAATAATCAAGTTTAAGAATTTTTGAAATCCGCACACAACACGCCCACAAACTCAAAAAAACAAAATTTTGGAAAAAATCGAATTTTGAGCTAGAGAGCTGAAATTTTTTATATATGATCTATGGCCCATAAAACTGATTGGGACATAAAATTTTCAAAATCCGCCTACTGACACGCCCACAATTAAATAAAACAAATTTTGGGAAAAAATGAATTTTGAGCTAGAAAGCTGAAATTTTTTATATATGATCTTTGGCCTATAAAACTGCTTGGGACATAAAATTTTCAAAATCCGCCCACTGACACGCCCACAATTAAATAAAATATTTTTTTTGAAAAACCAAAATTTGAGCAAGGGAGCTGAAATTTTTAATATATACTCTCTAGGGGCCCTTTATGCTCATGTGTAAATATTTTCAAAATCCGCCTACTGACACGCCCACAATTATTTTTTTTTTATTTTTGAAAGTCCAAATTTGAGCTAGGGAGCTGAAAATTATAGTATATACTCTCTAGGTGCCCTTTATGCTCATACTTAAATTTTTTTTAAATCCGCCTACTGACACGCCCACAATTAAATAAAACAATTTTATTGAAAAACCAAAGTTTGAGCTAGGGAGCGTTTTTATTTACAAAAGCTTAGTTTTTTCGATAAAATCCTTTAAATTTTTGTCACGCCCACTTATGAGATATAGGAATAAGAATAGGGTATCAAACAGTTCGCCCAAGCGGACTGTAGCCCGCCCCTATGTTTTTTGTTGCTGTCATAATTTGATTGGCAAATCTTTGTGGTGGGTGTTGTAATTGGAAGATTCAAGGATAGTCATGAGATAGCTTTTTAATGAGTCTGTATGTATTCTGAAATTCGCACGTCATTCTTTGACAAACGAGGCTTTAAGTAATTTTATTTAATTTTTCCCGTCGCTGAACTTTTAAGTGCAGTCATTTAATAACAAGAAACACGTCAAAGCAAGTTTCTATTTTCCCCGATACATTATTGTTACTTAATTAACCTACTTGTTCAAGTTAATTTTCGCACTTGTGCCTGATTCATAGCCTCGAGATGAACAAGGAAGAAACTACTGAGAACCACTTTTCAAAAGGTGGATCTCTTATTCTTGGAAAACGTGGAAGGATAGGTGTGCCTAGGTTTCATCTATATTAATTGCATGGGTTTGTGAAGAAGTTTTTCCATTTTCTGCATGATGGCGTATTTTCATTTACTTCGCACCATGCCTTTTCAGTAGCCGGACTGTAGAAATGTACCATTGGGTGTTGGAAAAAAGAGGATGTAAGTTTGTGTCTTGGAGCATATGCATTAAATGGAAACCTTACGAGAATGTAAGAGCGATTGTAGGGACGAGAATTGTAATTAAGTTTGTTTTGTCTCAGGGAAATAAACCGAATCAGTGAGAATAAAAACGAATTTGCAAACAAATCGTTTTCATCGTATGCGTCTGCAGGAGGAAACAATAAACTTTTTTGCTGCATTGTAATTTACTCGAATGAGTTAGGTGCCTACCTTGTTGATGCGGTAAGCGATATGAAATGGATGTGTTCGAAGCATTATGATTGTACTGCAAATAATATTATACATTGTGTATCCGAAGAACTGAAACAAAAGAAGGAATTTGAATTGGTACATCTACGTTGGCAGATAAGTATTTAAGTTCTGCTTTTCATATAGCATTTGTTGTGCGAGTAAAAGCGGGGTAAGCTCTGTTCGATATGTGAGATGATGGTTCCTGAAACTTATATGAAAACTAAAGAAATGTGAGCAATTTCAAACATTATTCTATTATGAAGAAGCTCAATGAAATTTAATGGGTTTTTCTCTGGAATTTAATGGCTCCCCAGCTATATCAACAAATCGACCAGAAGCAGTAGGTATAGGCCAAAAGCCTCAGCAATGGTCTATATGTGTGGGATATAACCGAACAAAGTCGATGAATAAGTAGTTGAAAGCTGCCGAAGGACGTATTCCATGAACAAAACTCTTGCAGCTAACGGTTGCAAAGTGTTTTGTAATGTTTGAAAGCTCAGGTGATTTAAGTTCTGTGATATGTGTAACACTTCTGGTTAGTGTAGACGCTTTTACGGGATATCAACCCGGCTGGCTATGGCAATTTCACATCTGTACCTAAAACAATGAAAGCACTCGCACAAATAAGGTGAACCAAAAAAACAGGACCAACATTTGTTATCAATGGTTCTAGCATTAAATTTTATATATGTTCGAAATTGTCTATATAATGTCCTCTTCTACGGAAGACTAGTCCATATTGCAAGTGCAGTTTCTTCTTCTTCTTCCTTCATAGCGGTGAGATTATGATCAGGATTTAAGGGATCATAACACTCATACCTAACTGCATACCTTGTGGTCCACCTGCGGGGTTCAGCGGTTGGACCTCAGAAAATAAAGGCAGGCCTCCCGATTCGTGTGATCCAGGAGTCTTAAGGCCCGCATCTCTTTCGCGTTTGTATGGAAACGTTTATAGATATTGCCTTTTTGAGATGGTTCGTAGAATATTTCGTTTGAACATGACAGTACCAGCTGAGTAGGTCGCGTTCCATTTTTTCGAGATAGGTTATTTCACGTGAAGGCTCCCTCGGTTTACAAAACAAAATATACACATAGTAAACTATGAATGGAAATAAATTATGCATTCGTAATATGACGGAAAATTAATTTATTTTTGGAAAACCATAAGGCAGGTAAAAATTGCGACAAAATTTTGTTTAGACCATCTTCCTCGGTATTAAGAACAGAATACATACCTATATATGAGTACCTGCATTTTTTTTTTTTAATTTGCGTGCGCTAATTATTTTTCTGTATTGATACAGTATCCTTATAGTGTTGCCACAGCGCAGGCGTTTTCGTTGCTGCAAGCAGCCCCAGTAAATGATTCATTGCATGTTTTTGAGTGCTGCTTACTACTGAAACAATAGGAGGATAGGAAAGAAGTTTTTGGTGCGATAGGGTTTTTTTCTCCACAGATTGCTAAGGGAGATTTTTGAATTGTTGTGTGTATTCAATTTTACGAAGCAGGGCTCTGGTCGGGGTTCGAACACACGACCTGCCAATCACTACCATCGCACCATTACCACCTGGAAAGTTAGTCAAATTTATGAATGTTAGTTGCATAAATAAAAAAAACTGAATAAAGTTATTTAAAGGAACGGAATAATATATGAAACTAAATAGATAGATGCATTTGTTGCAAAAATCATTCTCAAAATGTATGTCGGGGCTTGCCAAATTCTTCAACATATCGATTATAAAGTAGGTAACTAACAAATAAACACAAATATCTTAGAGTAACACTATGCGGGCATGAAATATAAGATATCTAATAAAAAGTATTCTTATTTGATTGAGGTCACACCCGCCACATTTCGAAAAAGTTCGCTTGCGCCACTACTACTTTCACTACACCACCTGTTTTACCGCTGAGTATTATCCCGATTACATGAGAGATTCAAACGATTGCAATCTGAATTGAATTCCATGTAAACTCAGATTGAATGATTGAAGGATTCACTCAATCCGATCACAAAATTGTCTGTGATTCGATAGAAAATCAGCATTTAACCGCGAATTATTTATTTAGCGTATGGAATTATATTGCATTATTTTGTTATTGCACGTTTAAAGTTAAACTTATAGGATTTATATTAACACTAGCTGCACCCGCCCGGCTTTGCCCGTGCCCGAGAATTCTATTGGCCAATATGTTCGAGTAGACTTCCTTATTATTGTCTATAGCGGGTATCTGGCATACCTATGTTGCTGCCCCTAAAAAAAGAAGACCGATTTTGACCAAACTTCACAGAAACACTCTCAGGCCAATACCGAAGATTGCCTGATTTGAGCTCAACCTGTTACGCTTAGGGTAGGTGCTTTTTGTCTGGCAGGCGCCTATGTCAGCTTACTTGTGCGAATCAAACAACAAAGCGAAAGAAAAAACTTCGATAGAATCACTTTTCATTCACTTTCACACCGATTGTTATCAATGTGGGAAAAGCAACTTTCCGATGTCCGATTCACAAAAAAAAATGCAAACAAATTCAATAAGAGTTATTTGAATAAATCATTGAACACACGATATCTCAAGAATGAAAGTGCACACAAACACCACAATAGGCTTGAAACGTTGGTCTGGTCTCCCTCTTTCATATGCGCGTTCGAATAACAAAATAGGTGACGTCTGTACGATGGTTTTTTATATGTGCGGTCTCTGTATCTGCATCGGAATTTACACGCATATGCATATATGCATGTGTACTCACTCAAATGCCCATAATTCACACACCAATGCAGATACAGATATCGCACATACCAAACATCCTTTGTACAGACGTCACCTTTCATGGAAAAAAATTTCATTGGAATCGGTTAACGCGTTTGGCCAAACACCGGCAACAAACTCAAATATGGATTGATTTTTATATATATAGATAAACATTTGGCGCGTTCAATTTGCAAGTCAACTGCAAGTTCACTACTAATTAAATGTCTATCACTTGCCAATCGATGGTCACGTGAGTTATTTGATCAATGAGAAAAGGTAAAATAGTAGTCAGTAGTAGTTCACTTGTAAATTGAACGCGCCCATTATCTACGAATTTTTGATTAGTTTTAGTTCAGTTAACTTCTAATTTGTAATATGGCCAGAAGAGTAATCTTGCTTGCTTATTCTGGCTTTCTCTTCTGATAGATCACTAAGCGTTATCCAGGGTGTACCACGGGGAGCGCCCTATCTGGTCGATACGCGATTCTAGTTTAAATTAAAAGAGCATTGAAGGATATAAGAAAGTAAAAAAAGTCAAGAGACCGATTTGCGTTGGTTTTGATTGCTTCTCAATCATAACGGGTGGGAAAAACAGAGCGTGATATGGCATTCCACATTCGCGGTGAACGGCTAATGCTATAGTTTCGGTGATAGTGAATTTTACTCTCGCGAATTCGCTAAAAGTTTTAAAAAAACACGCATTCTCTATGTTGTAGTTTGGGTGCAATTATTTTACTCGCTCAAATATAGTGAGTCTGTTTCAAATTATCTAAGCGAGAAAATCCAATATTTTTGGAATTTGTCTTTATTATTGTTTTGATTTTTACTCAGAATGGATTTAGAAAAGTAGATTATTGAAGTGGAAGAAAGTAGTACCGCAAGAAGACGAGGCGTTGGGTATATGGGATGAAAAAACTTAAGAAATGAACTGGCCAAGTAAGTGATTTCGGTTTTTTTTTCTTTAAATGTTTTTGTAAATTAATTAAGGACAGTGTAGGAACCGGATAAGAATACTTTACTGCAGCAACTTATGGGAAAGATCACATTTATTCAATCTTAACATCCAGGTGACCCTACCCTATTAGTGTAGGTTCATACAAATCCGAGGGTTGACACGACTGGAGATTACAGGTGTCGTTAAAGACAAATAATATCAAAGAGCGAATAATAGCATTCACGTATCAATATCGTTAAACTCAAGCATTATAGAATTGATAGCCAAAAGATAATTCACCAACCCGCCAGGTAATACCTTTGACGGTACTAATCCTTTGACCGGTCAGAGCGATTCGGCTTCCCGGATATAGCAAAGTAATAATAAGCTTACGAACCTAAGGTTCGCGAATTGGAATGTTGGAAGTATGACTGGTGAAGCAACTTGTGAAACCGACATTAATCATCGCGCAAACGTAGGGTGAATGAAGTGGCGGCAAAACTCAGGCATCTTCTGTGAACGAAAAACCTGAAAGAAAGGCTCTACACCGCTGTTGTACGGCCGTCGGTCGCATAAAGGCAATATTTATCAACATTCGTAAACATTTGTGAAATTCAGAAAAATCTAAAATCTTCTGAATCAAACATAGTTATTTAGTAACATTGGCATCAATAATGAAGGGATTCTTTTTGAGGTCCGAACGACAAGAGCTATGATCGTTCTAATCGAGATTAGATCATTACTTCGCTGATTTAAATTGTTTAAAATTGTGGATATCTCCTCAACTCATACACCGGTCCGCCTTCGGTCTCACATGCAGGTATTCAGCGCAGTAAAGAAAAGAAGGAGATATATATATGAAGGACGAAACGGTTAAAGACTCGACTGCTTAGTTATACGCAAATCGTGGGATCGAAAACTGTGTAATCCTGCGAACGTCTGACAAACATCCAAGGGTATCAATTATCATGAGAAGCTTCTCAAATTTGCCGTTAATATTCGGCTTTAAATTGTATGTCCCTTCAACTTCTCACTAGCAAATGTGTAGTTGGAGAAGCTATGTTCTATTGTCTATATGGGCCGTTAATGCTCAATATTTTATTGTTTTGTTTTCTTATATTCAGCTTCTGTCACCTTTTAGGTAATACGCAAACATTATACCACTGGTTTTTTCTCTGATAATCCTGGTAACCTACGGTGGTCTCGGCTACCACCTTGATGATGTCGCGATATCGGTTCACATATGATTGGTGCTTGTGGGTGGGGAGTGTATAGAAGATAGTATCTCGATCTTTAGAGGGCTCTAAGGGAATTTGATAAATACGGCTGAAAACGTATATATACCGCAAAAAACATTGTTAATGGATAATAACAATTTCGAAATACATAATTGCAGCACTCCCACTTAAACCAAATTCTAGATACGGTGCTGGATGCATCGTCAGATTTTTTGGAAAGGGGTGTTTGTTTGAGATTTCATCAAAATCTTCAATAAATAGGAGATTTCGAAAACTGGAATGCGTATTGGAGATCTTATGTTTTTGATGAAATTTCGAGTGTTTTCGCGAAATTTCGGTATCTATTTGATGCGGTTTGAATAGCCTAATAGGCAGTGCGTCGCAACTAAATATATCGTTGCATGTCGGACATAAGATTCCATCCATAAAATTTCTTCGTAAATGTATGAAACTCACTTTTATATAACTATGTTAAAAGTTAATACGCTGACTTTTATACGCATACAACCCTGGTGTCTACTTAACTTTGAAGGAATTTATAAAAAAAAATTGTCATAGATACGCTTGAAACCCGCCTAAACTGGTTTACAAAGTGGGCGTGCTTAAGCACGTTGCCGGCTGCAAATATGTGCTTAAACTTTCTATGTCAAGGCTGTATGACTTCCAAAACTGAAACTCTGACTAATGTTGAACGATTACATATTAACATTTTACCAAAATGGCAAATCACGAATTTTTTCAAAGATGATTTTTGATAGTGACCATTTTGAAAGCACTGCAACCAACAGAGTTGACCTATTGTATTTAGCAAATATGGAAACGAACTTGTAGGGCCCCCATATTTGCTCAGATAAGTTATAGTTCCCTCACCTGTCACATGCACATTGTAGGTGCACAAACACAGTCAGGAGTTCACTGTGTTATCATCATTCTTGAACGCTTGGTTGGAGAGTTCCGTAAACAAAACGAATTCAGGTACACTTTGTACATTTCAGACTTCACAATGACTTATGAATGGCTTAATAGCCTTTGGCCGAGTTCCCTGAAAAGGCACTTTGTTTGCCCATTTACACCTATACAATTATCACAAACACACACAGTGATACATCACTCGAAAGTAGGTAAAATGAGAATTAAATCCAAACAATGTTTTAACTTTTCATTATTACAAGGATATCTGGTGTACGAGAATGTAGGCACTCGTATACTAATCCTTATTCTCCATATGCATCTGATAGAGTGAAACACTGTCTTTTGCAAACATTTACACTGTGATAATTGGGGCATCTTGTTTGACACATTTATTTATGTCCTCTCATGCCTGCTCACACACAACACACAAGACTCGGCAGAAGATGGCCTGAGTGTAGAAGGTAATTTCTGAGTTGGCTCTGGATTATGTTTTGAAAATAAACAATACAATGACTTTGTCCATTGTCTCTGGGTAGCAAGAACAATGCCTTTGCATTTTGCATTTAACGCTCAACGCTGGCGAATGTAGGTTACTTGACTTTTATTTGATCTTCCATTGGGACGTTCACGTTCTGCTTAAGCATTTAACTGGGGAATGGTACGACTATTGTGTGTCAATATGTGTACGGCACTGAGAAAGCCCTATTTAGTGTCGTACATTAATCCTGTGCAACATGAAATTAAGGGATTTTTTATGAGTCATAAAAAGTGTTTAGCTCTGCAGCAACAGCAAAAGCAGTAGCGAAGCTCTTTGCGTTATTGTGATTGGGTTCGTTACCCGAATCGTAAAAATAAGTTTTAATGGGATTGTTAAACGCGCGGGATTTCGGGGAACACATTTTTGCAAAATATTAAGGTATGGGATTTTGTAGGCCTTTTTGTTCATGCAGTTTTCCATTTACCTACCTGTCATTTTGCAATTTCGACGGCGTTAACTGGGTAGTCGTTAATGAAGCATTCAGTGTAAATGTCTACAGGGTGATAGTAAAGAAAGTGTAATATTGTCAACTTCTGCCAATGAATTATTGAACGTAAGGGAAGTTGCAGCGTTTCAATCAGCAATGCAAATTTGATTCCCGTGGTAATGTTTTTACGGAGGAAATTTGTACGGAGCTGTTCCATGTTGATTTTAGAAAATTAAAATATCGCGCAAACAAACATCATAATAAAGCTTTTTCTAAGCCATTTCATTGTATTGTATTAATCGAGCACACTTGGGTGGCTTTCGGAAGCTTCGGTTTTATTTATTAGTACCTACTTTGTACTAAGATCAATAAAATGTAGTTGCTTTTCTTTATATTAGGGGTATTCACGATCCGATGCAACTAGTCATTGTGAAAGTGCAACATTTTCTCGTACCACATCAACAAAATATACTGAGTAAAATTTTGCAAGAGTTTTGCTTTTTAGCTACACTCCGACACTATTGTAGCAGAAAAATACAAAAAAGTAACTTTTGTGCTTGTGTTTTTGGATCCTATTGCTTCATGCACTATCGTATATAGCTATAAAAAGATTTAATTTTTTTTAAAAATTTGTTTGACCCAAAAAAAAAATTAAAATAAAGAATCCAGGCACGGTTGAAGGAAAAGACCAGCAAAAAAATGGAAAGAAAAGGAAAAGTGCGTTCACGATCTACCAAAAAAAAAACGCATTTTTACTAGGCGTGTTGCACCAGATCGTGAATACCACTATTGTTACCCAAGAGTTTTATTTCCTGACCTTTTTACGATTTCGACACGTTCATGCTCCTATTATTGTTTTGTTTGCTGTTTGAACGTCCTTTTACAATACCGGTCGTGTCAACCCGTGGATCTACACAAATAAACAACTATTCGAGATATATACAAAAAAAAACAATCACTCATCATCAGTGAAATTCCATCCATTAGGTAGGCATGGCTGATTGAGAAGCTACATCTGCTTCCTCTGACAAAAGTTGAATTTGGTTATATCTGCTAAAAGGTTGAACAAATTTCCTTTTCAGTTAAAGTCATTTGCTAAAGGGTTAAATATATTTGCGCTTCGTTAACATTTCTTTGTGCATGGGTTTATTTTATTTGCTTTTGGGTTAAAGTATTAGCTATTGAGTTAATTAAATGTGCCAATGCATTTGCTATTATAAGTTTAAATATTTTTGTTAAAAGGATAAATATATTTGCTCTTGGGTTAAGTAATTTGCTTAACCCTAGAAAGATAATCATATTTTTTATGACGTAAAAGATAATCATACGTCTCAGAGACGTATGGGACTTTGGTAGTGTATTTAATGAAACCCATGCACTTTTTAAAAAAATATTAACGTTTTATTTATTTATGTAGTTCATATTAAGAGAAATAAATCAATGATTTAGTATAAATAAATATTAATTTAAACAATAAAAACAAAAAACTTATACCCCATTACAAATCAACAAAAAACAACTTATATTTTAAAGGAACCTTAAAATTGACATTATGTAAGTCATAATAATTGCCAAATTTTCATTTTTCGGTTTAAAATAAGTCTACTAATAAGTCTTAGTAATTTTAAATTATATACGATTAAATTAAATGTAAGACTGGCAAACGTGACACGCGCCCCCAGAAGTACGGCATAGCTTTAACTTGTTACCGCAGGTACTGATCGTTGCGGGCAAGCTCCGACCACCGACTGAGTTAGTTTAAGCAACCAACCCAATGCGGTTTATAGTTAAAAGGATATAACATTTTTTCCGCGCGTCATACGTCTCGCAGACGTAGATTGTCTTTCTAGGGTTAAGGGCTAAATATATAACAAAAACAAACCAAAAGTGAGATTGAGTGACTCAGTACAACTATAGTGAACGTAAAACTTCAAGATAAAGTTTTGGAATGTCTGGCATGAAATGGCACACAAGCGGGTTTATTTACTTCCCCGCAACCATCCACACTCATTCGTTCATAGTGGATAAATCATAGAAAGGAACATTGAATTGGAAAGTAAAAATTAGATTTAGTATATTGATTGATACTTCCATTTCTGCGCTTGATATAAGTTCCCAATCGATCGTATTACAAGCAAATATACGAGTACATCTTGTTTTTTACACCCTGTTAGAATAAATGGCCACATCATGTAACTTAAATTAATTTTTTTTTAAATGGCTCACTTAAAACACATGTGAATTAAAATTCGCATGATAAATGTAATATCGCGTGTAGAGAGAGCAGTTTCATATTTTCAATGTAATATTCACATGGCAGGCTAAATACTTAAAGCTCTCTTTTATTGCTTTAAAAAACATGTCATACCTATTTTGACTTTCAATCAATTAATGTAATTTACTACGCTATACGCAAAAAAATCACTTTTTTTAATATCCTTGAGCTACAGAAAATTGAAACATTTAAAATATCTGGGTATGTAGGAATGGTGGTTGTGGTAATGTGTTTGAAATTTCAGGAACTGTTTGCAATTATTTAATAAGGTTTTTAATGATTCGAGACAGTGAAACAAGTAACCGGCAAATATTTTGGTATTTAACTTTATTGGAATTGAATAATAAAACGTAACGCTGCGTAATCATTTTTCCCAAGTATATAAACAAACAACTAACTAAAAAGTAAAAAGAGGAAGGATCCCCATGGAGATTAAGATGATGCCCCACTCATCAATGGAGACCAACAAATAATGCCTAGTTTCTCCAACCTATACTGTACAGCAAAAAGAGTATGCATGGCACAATCGCGTCTGAGTAACTCAGTATTTTTGTTTTTACAAATAAAATTGAAAAGGCAGAAATCTTAAGTTATTGGCACAAATCTAACGAAAAGAAATGTACATTTTCTCATTCGAATATTTGTTTTTTTTCCAGAGAGAAAAGGAAAGAAACGCTACAATCGACGCACTATACCGACAGAGAAGATGACTGCACTCGAGTCTTAATCACTTGCACAATTTACTTCCCACAAAGAACCGGAGATAAGAATGCTGAGTTCAGAGATTCGAATCCTGGAGAAGCTGATTAAAGAAAATTGCAAAAAAAATTAAGTCTGTATTGGGACAATACAAAACGAGCTATTAAAACCTGTATTCCGAATAAATATTATGTTCCTATAGATAAATAAGTTGTCCAGGAGGAAGGATCAGAATAACAGTTCTTGTATCCCAATCTCCGTGACTGTCATATTTTTATATTGGCTTCACTTTTGTTATATCTACCATCTTTAAGTTCTGATCATATAAGAATATGTAATGTCAATTCTACGTACGGCTTCATCTTCTTTTAATGGTTGCTTTTTGTATCGAGAAGCCGAACTGAGCAGTTGCAGTCTCAAACTAAGAAGTCAATTTATACAAACCTATTTCATTCATTCAATATTACATTCGACGCTCTGGCTTTCAATTACAACATGGCGACGAGGATGGTCTTTTAGCCATAATGCCTTCCAGTTATTCAATTGAGATTTTTGACGAAACAACAGGAAAATTCGGAAGATGGCTTAAGCTACTAGAAGGAGCTTTTTTAAAATATCAGATGTCGCATCAAAAAGAAGTGTTATATTTATTTATTTCGTTTGGTGTTAATTTACGGCACCGCGCTATTAAAGCTATTCCGAATTAATATCATTGTTAAATGAGGACTACAATCCAAAACATTTGGAGGTTGCCGGTTTCATCATCGACAGCAGCAGGAGAAAGAGAAAGGGAGGGATTACATAGCGGCATTACGAAAATTTGGAGCTTGTTTAAAAACTGCTGTATGGTATTTGTAACAAAAGAATTAAAGATCAGGCAGACAAAGGAATCTTACCTATGAAAACTCTGTAGAAATTGCTACAAGTGTAGAAGGATCACATGAAAAGTCATCACAGATTTCAGAGACTATGTTACGAAGTATTAATAACATTCATCATGATAGACATTATCAACTTATGGGAAATGCCTCAAGGTATTAAACAAAATTCAACAAACCTTCATATTCAGGCCGCCAATTTGAAGGAAAAAACAGAGAATTGTTATCGCTGCCACAATTGGCAAATAAGTGCAAGCATATTAGATCAATATGCAAAGCTTGCAATACATGTGGTCAGTCCCTGCAAAATAGGAGAGCCCCCGGCCCCGACGGAATTCCCACAGTAGCCCTCAAAGTGGCCGCCCAAACACGTCCGCCTTTACCGCTGAACATGTTTAACAGTCTGCTCGAGGAAGGCATCTTCCCCAAGAGCTGGAAAAAACAACCGTTGGTGCTTATCAGCAAAGGCAAAGGAGATCCGGGATCCCCTTCGGCATACAGGCCTCTGTGCATGCTAGACACCGCGGGGAAACTCCTGGAAAAGCTACTTAAGCCACGGCTCATAGCGGCAGTGCAAGCGTCAGGCAATCTGTCAGAGAGGCAGTACGGCTTCCGGAGAGGCCGCTCTACGATTGGAGCAGTAAAGGAAGTAGTGAACAGGGAAGTCACTACTCTAGGAAGATCGTCTTGCTGTCAACCCTGGACGTACGCAACGCTTTTAACTCTGCCAGGTGGATCGACATATTGAACGCGCTCGAACGGAGGTTCCACGCTCCAGCATATATCCTGCGGATGGTGAAGGACTATATCAGGGATCGAGAGCTGCTCTACGAGACTACAGAAGGCCCGCGAAGAAAGCAAGTGACAGCAGGCGCAGCGCAGGGATCGATCTTAGGACCAGATCTCTGGAACATCTCCTACGACAGCATCCTTTGCATGGAGATGCCGGAGGATGCCAGTCTGATCGGGTACGCAGATGACATCGCCGCGGTGATCACGACAAGAGACACCGTTAACGCGCAACAAAAGCTCAACCAGGTCATGCGACGAGTCAATTCGTGGATGGAAGAGCTCGGACTCAGCCTGGCAACTGAGAAAACTGAGATAGTCCTTCTCACGAAGAAGAGGATCCCCACACAAATCTACTTCCAAATTGGGGCAGAAGAAATAAGAAGCAGCGCCGCGGTGAAGTATTTGGGATTGAGGCTGGACACAAAGCTAACCTACTGGCAACAAATAAACGCAGCAGCGGAAAGAGCCTCAAAAACATCTGCATCACTAAGCAGACTGGTGGCAAATGGTAGGTGGTCCAACGGCCAGTAAGCGAAGGTTGCTGATGGCGACAACGCACTCCATCCTTCTGTACGGCAGCGAAACCTGGGCAGACGCACTCAAACAAGAGAAGTACCGGAAACAGATGGCGGCAGTACAAAGATGCGGAGCTCTACGTATAGCTAGCTTTTACCGAACGGTTTCGGAACCAGCAGTCCTTGTAGTCGCTGGAGTGACTCCCATAGATCTCTTAGCAGCAGAAAGGAAGCACGTCTACGACAAAAAAGCGGAAATGGGAATGGAAGCGGCATCCGAGGAGGCTAAGGAGCTCACGAACCAGAAATGGCAAGAGCGTTTTAGCTTGGAAAACAGAGGACGATGGACAGCGAGGCTGATTAGGAACGTGGCTGAGTGAAATGACCGGAAACACGGTGAGGTCAACTACTACGTCACCCAGTTACTAACCGGACACGGATATTTCAATGCCTTCCTCCACAAAATCGACAAAACAAACAGTCCAGCCTGCCAGTACGGAGACTGGCTAGAAGATGACGCGAAACATACCTTCTTCGCTTGCAGCAGATGGGAAAGCCTTCGCCAAGACATGCAAATAAGTATTGGCACCATCACCCAGGAGAACATAGTAGAGAAGATGCTACAGAGTTATGACAACTGGCAAAAAGTCTGTAGCTATGCTACGCAGAACATGTTCTCAGAAGAAAAAAAAGAGAAGAAGACCACCTAGGGTCGCAGCAGGCACAGACGTCTTAGGCCCCAGAAGGCTAACAAGACGGCGTCCTTTACGGACTTATAAACGGCGCCACCCTGATGTAATGCCAAGAGCGGTTCCAGGGTGGCTTGCAGGCCGTAAGCGGAAGCCTATTTTCGAAACAACAGAAGACAGTGAGAGCAAACAACCCGTTGTGTACGTCAACCAATTTACTGCAGAAGCTGGACAGTACACAGAAGTTCTTTTTGTTGATGTTACGTTTTTGGAAAAGTGAAGTATTTAATATTCAAAAAAGCTGTTATAAGTATATGAATTGAAATTATAAAAAATCTAATAAAAATTTAGGCATGCGAATTTGTTTCAAATATGTAGTTGTATTTGCTGAATTATAAAGGTGATATGAAATTACTTGAGCGGTTTTTGGGATAAGGTCGATAAAGAACCATTAATCGAGTCTTTTGAAAAAAAAAACGATTAAGTAAATTTCTGAAACACAACCCAAGTAGTCAAGACAATAAAATTGATCATAATCGTTGGAGCTGTTTTTAGGAAAAGTGCAATTTTCAGAGATTGCAAGAACTTTTATGTAAATAAAAAAGTAAAAATATAAAATTAAAAATGTATGTACAAATTTGTTCCAAATAGTAGTTATCAGTTTTTGAGATATTAGTATTTTTGTAAAGTACCGTTATTCGACAAATGTTCACAGAAACTCAGTACGCTTTTTTCTTACTCTCATCTCAATTATATTACACTTACTTAACGGGCTCCCGAACCGTGACGAGTCTCTGCCTGATATACAGCAGCCTTCCATCCTCTACGATCGCGGGCACGCTACTTCCAGTTCTCCAGACCAAGCACTACGGCATCCACGATGGCCTGGTCTTTAAACCGAAGGTTCGGTCTTCCTTGTCGTCTCAAATATGGGGACTGGGAGTCGAAGATCTTCTTCGCTGGAGCGTTATTGTCCATTCGCTCGATGTGGCCGAGCCAATGAAGTAGTCGTATTTTAGCTTTTGGACAATATCCAAATCTTGGTACAGTTCATAGAGTTCGCGGTTTTATTTTCTCCTCCATTCGCCCTCCTCGTACACAGGCAGAACTGGCAGTACCAGTGTTTTGTAGTGCTTAAAATTGGTCTGCCGAGTTAGGAGTTTTGAACCCATTTGTTTCGCCAAACCGAATTAGCAACGGTTTTCTCCGTCGGATCTCCACTGTGCTGTTCCGTCACGTAGTAGATTATCTTGAAATCGTTAGTCCTAACGACCAATAAACGTGCCCGCTTTGCGGTGTTTTCGCAATCGCCATTTTGTTTCCTGAACACAATGTCAACTCGCCTTCTAACCATCATCTCTTCGAGCTTGTAGCTATGAGATCTCATACCTCTAACGTTTCAACTCGAGACCCTTAGGTTTCGCCTAAGCTAAAGCATTTCTTTGCTATCTCCCGGAAAATCGAGCATTTTCTCCTCCAATTATTTCTTGTTTGATCTTTATTTTACGACACGGGTGATCTCGATTAGTATTAACCCACGTATTTGCATGCATACTTGCGTGACAGATTTAAGATGTTAAAGGTGAATGTTTAAATTGTCTAGATGTGATTCTCCCCTTTAGTTTATTGGGGTGCGCTGTAGTGATATTCTTAACCCGTCCCTACACGGGAAGGTTCATCCCTCTTCGATTCATAGACCGGCCAAATACCACCTGCTTTGAATTTGTATGAGCATGGTTAGGTTAGGTTAGGTTTATGTGGCTGTCGGCAGAAGCCGACACACTTAGACCAATTTCGGTCCATTGCAATGCCACGTATGTATATGGCCAACGACACGCGGTTGTTCTCAAACAGTCCCCCATATACGTACTAACCGCGCCCAACGTCGTTTAATTACGGTGATCTGACGAGAACCGATTAACTCGACGTGGTATGGTCGTTGTATGAGCATACTTAAGTCTATTACAAAGCGAATCATGTCTGTGCTGATAGGTGCTTGTTGTCTGGCAGGCGCCTATGTCAGCTTACTTTTCCGAATCAAACAGTTCCCGCTTTCTGGGTTATAAGGATTTCACCCCTTTCTCCCAATGGTTTAGCTTAATCTTATTGCACTTTGTCAGAAACCTTAACGAAATTACCAACTGTACAAAGTTTCAACTCAATCGGATAAACGATGCGCGAACGCATATGTAGTTGTGAGTAAACTGTTGGACCGATTTTGACCAAACTTAACACAAAAACTCTCTGGCCGAAGATTGTTTGAAAATTTGAGGTCATTCGGTTCGGTGGTTTCGGAGTCCATAGGTCCAACAAACATAGGTATGTCAATTTTTTGTTATATACATAGATAAGCAAAAAGGTTCAAGTCCCGCCGGTGCCAAGTAACATCTAACCGTTTTTTTCGACTGCCCAACCTCTTGCCAATGTCTGACAAACATGCAAGAGCATCAAATGTCATGAGAAACTTCTAAAATTGGCATTCGGATTCGGCTTAAAATTGTAGGTCTCTTCCACTTCGCACAAGCAAATGGTTTGAGAAGCTAGAATTTAGGACCTGTGCGGTACGGACAGGTGACAGGTGACATGTGACAGGAATGGCTAATAATAGTTTGTTTAAGCAAACATTTGATGGCATTTTTTTCAATTGGATGTTCTTCCAATAAAAACTAATTTACAGTCCCTGGCCAATTTATTAAACGCACTGTAAAGTTCTATATACTTTGTTTGTACCAGTTTACTTTCGCGTATCAATTGGTTGACACTGCAGTGCAACATGTTAAAAATAAATACAAAATGGAATCATATACAAAATCTCCTAAATAAAAACACATTATATGTACGTTTAAATATAACAATATTGCACATAAACTCGTGCAACACATAAAAATATTAAAAAACTACATTGCGTCTAATAATTTGGCCAGGGACTGTAATTATTATTTTGATTTTCTTGAAATAAAAACTACCCAGGTCCTAACAGAAAAATCGGTTGTTGGGACGTTTTTTTTGTTAGGCTTGATAGTCCCCATGGAGCGCTACTGGCTCAGTTAAGGAAGAAGAAGAAGAATACCGTGAACAAAATTTAGGATTCTTTCGATTATGCCATACAAAAAAGTGTCACGTTGATAGTGGCCAACACCCGATTGCAGACATCCACGGAGGAATTCGCAGTATGTCGAGAACCAAAATGATCTACCATCTTCCATAATATGTAAGTAGAATTAACCCAATTACAGAAACTATGAAAGTTAATATTGTCATTTAATGTTTGATGGTGTCTGGAAACTGCAAAACTAGTTTCATTGACTTTCACACTGATATAATTAGAACTTTCCTTCTCAGTGGTACATTGCCAGCATTCAACATCCCTTACAAAGTTTCTAACTTTCATTAAACAACTATTTCAACGCCATCGTTGCTGACTAATAAATTTTCAACCCCTACCCTCGCTTGATTGTGTCAAGAAACTAATAAGCAAAATTCGTCAGCTTATAACGCCATATTTTATCCTTGTGCAAGATTTAATTTAAATTAGATATTAAACCCCGGCGTGCTGAATGAATGTCACGCTCGGTTCCGGTATAGTGTAAGTTACTAACTCTGTGCCATATGAAGATGATTGCGCTCGCACCAACCATTCAATCTGCTTTCACTCAAAGAGTCTTCATAATAATTAAAAAACAAATATTGTAAGAATCGTCGCGGCACGGATTGGGCTGATGATGAAAAACTGAAGCTGTGCTTCAAATCTTCGACATGTTAGGCAAGGTACTCTGTTATCATATTATAAAAACGATATGTAAATGACAGGAAGCTCGATAGAGCAAACCAATCACGCAATTTGAATAATTTATAAGCCTAATGGACGGATAACAGTTACAGTCCCTCCAGATGACAGCACACGCATGGCAGTCACCCGGGCAAGGAGCCAGGCCAACACTTATACTCTGTAGTCGTCATCATCGTCGTCAATGCCTTCGCCGTGCCATTGAAATATATTTCCATTCCTCTTTGTGCTATCGTATAAATTTGTGGTGAAGGTATAGATACTAAATGTGACTTAATGTGTATCTGGATCCCACATGCAAAAAAATGTGGAAATAAGTGGGTGCCAACATAAAGTTTAAGTTAATTGATTTTGGCTGAATTTAATTGAATGTCAAATCTTAATGGCGGAGATAAAACCAGCATTTAGCTGGTAAATCGTTTTGACATAACGTGAGGCGAGCTTTTAATTATCACAAACAATGCAGCTTGTTTGAATGAGTTTCGGAACGTCTACGATAGTGTATGTTCCGGAAACGTAATTAATTCGTTCACAATGAGAATAGTGACGAGAAATTGTTCCTCCTTGTTTGTGCCAAATTCAAAATACTCATGAGCTGATTACGGACTTCAAATTTTGTTTTGAAGCGTGATTATGCGCTTATGACAAAGTTTTTCAAAATAACAATGCAGGATATTTTTGGTGAGCTGATCCTTGAATCTAATAACACAACAATTCCACTCACGTTTTGGCTTAATGCGGAAGCCGTTGACGAAAGTTGTACTCTAGTTGCTCGTATCAACGCATTGCCTTGATGAAAGGCGTACATCCCCGTTCCAGTGTTAAAAAATCTCACTGTCATGACAACTTAATGCGACCTTGAAAGTGCTACAGAATGAAAATGAATTTCCACGAAAAACTCCCACCAGATCTGCAGTTCGGGGGAAAATTGTGTATCCATTTGTCATATGGCTTAGTTGGAACGGAATCTTGTTTGCCATTTCCATGAAACGAAACACCATAAGTAATTTCTATTCAAATTGTACCTTCTGGAGGGCCGCGGAAATCAAAGGAATAATCTTATTTGTAACGCAGTTTAGTATAATGGGATTTGTTTTTTTTTTTAATAGAATCTGTTCATCAAAATTATAGCGAACTTCCGGGTTTTGTTTTTGAACATTCACTTTAAACACATTTTATTTGAAGTGGGTGCGCTCCTTTTGGGAGAGGCGGTTCTTTAACAATATAATAGTATTCCAAACCAAGAAAATATTTATTTATATTGCTTGTTGATTGGGGAGGGGCCAACATGCCTTCCAGGGCGTTGTTAGTTTATAAGTCACATTAAGTTAGCTAAGGTGTTTCTGGGAGAGGCCGGGCTTGCCAACTTGTGGGGTTGCTTCCGGAAGATGACTGACGCTATAAGGCTTTAGTTTAAAAGTAACCTCCCTGCAAACTAAACTTATAGATTGTCCAAGTTTGGTGTCTATCGGTCCAGCGGCTCTCTAGTTTTAGACATCCGTACCCGGAACGAATATTTTTACATTATTAAGATAGAAGTCACTTTTCCATTCACTTTCACTCCAATTTTTATCGAAATAAGCGATTCGTGGTGAGAAAAATAACTTTCCGAAATTCTATTCGCAAAAAAAAGAAATCGCAGAGAAAAGGCGATGAGTAATAAACAAACAAATGTCAGACCTGTTAATAATTTTATCTCGCAACGCCATCTAAATCATTGCTACATCAATCTAATCATTCTCCCTATAAAATTCCCATACAAAATGGAGACTTCGATTTTTTGATTTTCCAGCATTTCCTTTGTGTTTTTTAGAAACAAAAAAAATCAATTAAATCGGTCGAGCCGTTCTCGGGTTTTTTTCAAGACACATGCACAGCAATTGATTTTTATATAATATAGTCTTGACAACAAACGCCACCTGTCGAAAGTTTTGTGATTGCACCAAACTATATTATTACCTACATTTAAATTTTATATTGTTGATGTGAAATTTTTTAGTAAATATCTCCACCCAAGTTCCATCTAAATTTGCCAAACACTTTCCTTTTATTTAGAGGTTTTACGGTGTGAATTCAAGCCAAATCGGTAAATTACTTTCGAAAAAAACGACCCCAACGCCACCCATAAGGAGCTAACATAAAAAACACGATTCGGAGCACCAGACGAAAATATGGTGTGAATATGAGATGGATAGCTACAGTGGTTCAGCCGTGATGAATATACATACAAACGCACCAAAGTTTTTATATATTAAGATAATACAATTTCATATCATCCAGTTGTGTCGCGTGACACATGAAAACACGAGGTGTAATGTGCAGTACCGGATTTCGGCAAGGAGATGTGCTATCATGTGACTTCTTCAATCTTGTTCTGAAGGAAATAGTGCGAAGGGCAGGTATTAAAACGGAAGGTATCATCTTCAATAGATCCGCTGCTGAGGTATGCGGACGATATCGACATCACCGGCCATCCCCACCGGAAAATAATGGTCCACCAAGAGGATCTTCGACTCCCAGCCCTCTGGTTCGAGAAGGCATCTATGGAATTTTTACGTACACTCGAGCTTACCGACACATTTTACGTCTTCTCTTAGCGTCTTTTAGACGTTTGCAGGGATTTAATATGCGATGGGCTTAAGATTTCGGCTGATTTCTTGGGTTTGCCTCCATTTGACAATAAAAGGGACATTCAACAAAGATATGACGGACGGAAATAACCGTTCGACAATTTGTGCACTTCGCCGGAGGTTCACCTTAGTAATAGTATTTGGGCTTATTGTGTCAGTTTTGAAAAAGTGAAAAGTTTTGAAAAAGTGAAAATGTTATTTCATGTTAAATATTGTACCTGTCTACCTCAATTGCAATAACTGGCAAATCGATTTCGACAATTTACGTGGCTTTCTTAACAATTCTTCTTTGGAAAATATTATGATAATCGGTGATTTTAATGCTCGAATTGGTAATTTTCAAAACTCTCCTGCTTATAGTTTATTTACTTCATTTAGCACAAATAGAAATTCGAAAGATCAAACCTTCAATAGGGAAGGTAGGCTTCTGACGGAATTACTTATGGATTTCGGTTTGTATGTGCTGAATAGGGTAGCAAATGGTGATGTGAGCGGCGAACTGACGTTTATTAGCGGCCAAGGTTAATCGGTCATAGACCTTTGTGCGATCTCGGGAGATTGGTTGAACGTGGTTGATGATCTGCAGGTGCCCATAGCCAGTTTCTCAGCTCACTTACCACTAGATGTAAAATTCCATCTCGTTGAGAATACCCGTCAGAGAATCCAAGTTAGTCTCCCCAAACTTAAGTGGGTCGAAAGTAGAGTTTATCGGTACAAAAATCTTTTGAATCACCATTGTAATGCTCTCCCACTGCAACCTGAGAGCGACATTGATATGATTGGTGACAGTATTACAAGGGTAATCCACGCTTCGGCTCCTCCTGTGAACAACACGACTTCGTTCACTCCTAAAAGCAAATGGTTCGATAGAGAATGTAGCAACTTACGAAAACTCTCTTTTAAGTTCTTAAAACTTTTTAGAGCTACAAACTCTTTTGCCTTCAAATCGTTGTACCTGCGCGCCAATAACGAATTTAAACAGTTATGCTATCAGAAAAAAGCTAGTTACCTCAAAAGTCTTGCGACTAGGTTACAACAGTCCAAAAACTCAAAAGAATTCTGGAATAATGTTCAGGAATTGGGAGGGCGCATTCGAACTGTGAAGATTTCTGTCGAAGCTGATACGTTAGCTGCTCATTTTAAAACACTGCTATCAGCGGAGGAGGGTCTTCACAGTTTTAGCTTTGCATTACCAAACACAATGGTATCTGAACTTGACTGCCCGATTTCCTTAGGAGAACTTAAAGCTTCCTTGCAGGCTATGAAAAACAACAAAGCTCCGGGGTGCGATTGTATTCCAATTGAATTTTTAAAAACGGAACAGACCAACTCGAGACTTATATTGTGGATTTTTTCAATTTAATATACAACAGCGCTTGTGTACCAACGTGCTTTACCAAAGCGCTTATTTTTCCTATTTTCAAAAAAGGTGATGTGAGTCGACCAGAAAACTACAGACGCATCTCTATTCTCAATTCTCTAAGAAAGATTTTTGCTTCGATCTTATACACAAGACTTTCCAGGTGGATAGAGGATAATAATCGCCTCAGCATGTATCAAGCTGGTTTTCGGGCTGGTTTTTCCACCGTTGATCATATTTTCGCGCTGACTAGCATCGCTAGAAAATATATTGAAAATAATAAGAAACTTTTTGTGTGCTTTGCAGATTTTAAAGCAGCGTTTGATACAGTTAACAGGCAAGCTTTAATTTATAAACAGGCATCCCTTGGAGTGTCAAGAAAGTTCTTAATGTTGTATGCCAAATTTCTTTCGTCATCTTGCGCAGCTGTGTGGGATGGGTTGAACCGAATGGTTTGATACATCTGCAGGCGTCCCTCAGGGCTGCATATTAAGCCCAATTTTATTCGCGTTGTACATTGATGAAATATCTGATATTATTCCGGGTGGCGTTAATTTTGCGGGCAATCACATAAAAGTACTTCTGTACGCTGATGACCTAGTGTTACTGGCGGAAAATCCTTCTTCTTTGCAACTGCAAATTAATAGATTGCAAACCTACTGTAAAACTTGGGATCTCCATATCAACGTCGCAAAAACCAAGGTCATGGTATTTGAGAACCGGCAGAGAAGACGTCCTGGGGTAGGAACTTGGCGCCTTAACAACGAACAAATTGAGGTAGTTCGTGAGTTCAAGTACCTGGGTGTTTTGTTGTCGTATAATCTAAACTTTAACAAGCATGCCAGAGAAAAAAGTATTGAAGCCAAACTGGCACTCAACATGATGTGGCCGAAGTTCTTCGCCAATCAAAATATTGACCTTTCTTCGAAGTATCAAGTGTTTAACGCCACAGTTAATACTTGTATGTGCTATGGTGTGCAGGCCTGTGGTGTGAGCCGCCTCGAAGAATTTGAGGCAGTTCAAAGATTCTTTTTCAAGCGTCTATTCCGACTACCAAATGCCACTCCGACTTACGCTATTCATGTAGAGTCAGGTTTGCCTCCCATCTACGTGCGAAACTTGAAAGCTCATTCTGATTATTTAACCAGAGTGGTAATGAGAAGCGGGAATAATCCTTCCAAGACTATCTTAATAAGATTGCTACAAACCAATGCTTCTCCATTTAAGGATTGGAACCAGCTAGCGATATCTCTCGAACTGAATGTCTCCTTTACTTTAACTAATGTTAACGACTGGCAGAGGCTTTTTGCAATGATCATTGCTAAAGTGGATGACAAATTATACGATCAGCACCTAATTAGAGCATCTTCCTCAGCTTCAAGGTTAATCTATAGGAACCTAAACCATCATTTGCTTTCTCACGAAAGTTATAAGCACCATTTTTAGAGCGAGAGCAGAATTAATAAATTTGAATTCCATGCCACACAGAACAGATCTTGAGGAAACGTGTAATCTATGCACCATGAGAGTGCCTGAAAATATTCACCACTTCATTGCGGAATGCCCTATTTTACAAGAGATTCGTCGACTATACTTCCGAGTAAGCAATCTGTCCGTAAATGGTCTGTACGATATACTAAACGGAGCTAGGGGGTGGCTTGTTTTGTACAAATACTGCAATCATGCTCTGTTATATCGTAATAGCTTTTAAAAGTCCAAGCTACAAGCAACTTTTGCCGTTCTTCTTAAGTTATTGCTTTAATAATCCAAAAATTTTCTTTTATGTTTCAAATCATTTAAAATTGCTAATTTTTTTTTTTTTTTTTTTTTGTGTTCTAAATCACTTCAAAATTATAAATCTTTATGTTGCAAATCATCAAAATTGTTGTAGACCCCCTCGCTGATCCATTCCATTCCTTGAATCTAGTTTTATACTTAGATATACTGATGTACAAATTGCATTTATTTATATTTTTTTTTTTTATATATAAATATATATTTTTTTTTTTTCATCTTTTCTGGCGACTAATTGCTAAAGACATAACGAATTAATCTTTTATGCTTAAACCCTACATCTTGCGTTGTAAATAAGTATTTCTTTCTTTTTCAATTTTCCTTTTCAATTTAACTTCTATGTAATAATTTCTTTAATATCTATGAAATGTCATTTCCGGCAGACGGCTATTTCTGCCATGCTCGTGTTCTCAAACACAAACTATTATACATATATTTCATGAAATAAAGAATCTATTATTATTATTATTACATAAAAAAGTGATGCCAAACGCCTCAAATTTGCTTTTATTTTCTTAAAAAATGTTGTGCGATTGACTCTGCAGTGGTTCCAAAAATAGAGGCAACTTGCAGAACTGCAGTGCCTGCGGAATTTAAATGAGTTCTCGCCGATTCAAACGTCGAATGTTCTATCCGCTTTGCATGAAAATGTCTGCACAAGTGTTTTGGGCAAAATGGTATTCTTGTTTGAAATTTCTTCCATAGATTACGATTTGGATTTCGTATCAATGAGACTGCATAGATTATTTGTTATAAAGAGACTACAATTAGGCGGGATGACATAGACCTAATTTTCGATTCCCGTAGACATGGTCAGTGGCTTTGTGATTATGAACGATTTTAAGTTGTCATAATGGCTTTCGAACAATATATTTTTTTGAAACAAATAAAATTGCGAAATTTTATGAAAAGGGAACAAAATATATTTCGAAAATCTCATAAGTACCTATTCAAATTCGTTTTAAATTTTGGTGTTGGCTAAAAGTTTAAACTCCTTTTTCAAATAGCTATTGCCGTGTTTTAAAGGTACTATTGTCTTAGTCTTTCGGTCATATTATTTTTCGTACTTTCACTCAGAGTATTTAACACCATCACAGACAAAAATTGTTAAAATCGTTTTTGAGAAAATTAAAATTGTTAATTTTAAAATTTAAATTTTTGAAAATCTGAGTAGAGTTGCCATTTGGGGAAAAGAATTGCGACCAAAGCTGAAGAAACAAAATTTACCAAAATATTCTAAAGTGGAAACTGTGATAAAACACAAAAAGATACAGTTTGCATTTATATGCGAACTTAATGGCGATTTTTCTTGCGATTTGAGAGTTTAGGTAAATGACAAAATGCGTAGCAGTAGAAAAAGTTTACAATATTTAGTCTTAAATGAAACTAAGCAATGAAATGTCAGCTTTCCGGTGCTATAGAAAAGGAGATAATGAGATCAATCAATTGAATTAAATTTATCTGTTTTTTCGGTGTAAAATTGTTTAATACTTTAATTAAATTTGTAAAACATAAGTAATTGAAATTCAATTATATATTTGTGTCATGCGTATAGAAACTTCGTCAGATTTTAAAAAAGATAGTTGTAGTGGATTAATAATAAAATAACTGTAAGCTTACTTTTGTCAACTTTGGTAGGCACTTCTTAGGTAAAGGCATAATTAAATTTGTGCGAACACTTACTGCTTGGCTGATAGGTAAGGTTAGGTTAGGTTAGGTTTATGTGGCTGTCGGCAGAAGCCGACACACTTAGACCAATTTAGGTCCATTGTGATACCACGTATTATTATCTACCTCAACTCTGTAGATGGGACTGGCCAACGACACGCGGTTGTTCTCAAACGGTCCCCCATCTACGTACTAACCTGCTTGGCTGATAAATCTTATAGTTTTTCTCAGAACTTCGAAAAAATCAAGTTTGCCTTTCCGGTATCATTTATCGTGAACATTATTGCGACTATTTTCCAGTCAGTAGTTATTAGATAATAATGCATCACAAAATCATCGACATATTTTTATCCCATCAACGGGTTACTCATATCTAAAAGCACGTATCAAGTTATTATTTTACGCTATTAGCTAGCCGCAGTGACTTCCTGATCTGATGAGCATTCACTCGACGGATAGTCAATGCAATTGGCAAACATTGTTAAGATACTATACTAGTGGTATATTCATTTTGACTCATTGTTTGTAACATGCCTTATTATTGATCTTGGACGACTTAAAATAACCTTATTTGTGCTCAGCCTTGAAAGTTATGTCGATCTAGCCATGTCCGTCCGTCCGTCTGTCATACATTTTGAGACCTTAAAATTCTAGTTTTAACAAAGGGTTTTTAAGGGCTGGAAATCATCTTGTATAAAGATTTTTAAAAAGCGTTTTATTTAACAAGTTGCTGGAACTTAAGGTCGTGTTCTTCGTAAAGTTTCTTAACAACTCGCCACTCACTTTTTGGCACAGTTTTGTGACATACGAGGGGCGTTCAATATATTCTCGGTATCGATATGAAGGAAAATTTCAATTCAAAATAAATTGTCTTTATTTTTCAATATAATTTCCCCTAACATCAATGCATTTGTTACATCTTGAGATAAGCTTTTTTAAACCTTTTTGAAATAAATAAATTTTAAATAAATTTCCTCTTTCTCTGCAAAATACCCATTTATTGCCGACTTGAGTTCTTCATCATCCGAAAATCTTTTTCCACGAAGACATTTTTTCAAATCCGGAAACAGGAAATAATCACTAGGGGCAAGGTCTGCACTATAGGGTGGGTGTTGGATTTCTTCGAAACCACAATCTCGCGCAGCAGCCTTGGAAACTCGCGCCGTGTGAACAGGAGCGTTGTCATGAGGAAGCAACACACCCGCTGCGAGTTTACCCCGTCTTTTCTTTTTAATTTTCTCCCGCAAATTATGCAAAGTGGAAGCGTAGGATGTGGCGTTGATGGTTTCACCTTTTTTTTGTACTCAATGAGCAAGATTCCCTTTGAGTCCCAAAAAACTGTGGCCATGAGCTTCCCGGCAGACGGAGTGACTTTGAACTTCTTCGGGTGGTCTGTTCCTTTTTTATGCCACTGCATGGATTCTTGTTTGCTTTCAGGGTCATAGTGGTGGACCCATGTTTCGTCCCCAGTAACAATTCGATCCATAACACCGTCCGCGTTCGCACTACACATCTCCAAAAGCTCTCTACAGCATGCGATTCTCACTTTTTTCTGAGGCGCTGTGAGCATTCGTGGCACCCACCTTGCACTAACATTTGAAAGGTTAAGATGGTCATGAAGAATGGTGTGAATGGTACCAATTGAAAGCTTGGTGATCTCTGCCATCATTTTCACCTTTATTCGGGCATCTTCGAGAACAAGTTTTTCGACTTCTTTGATGCTTTCTCCCGTACAAGCAGTAGCCGGGGCGCCGGAGCGGGGGTAGTCTTCTCTGCCTCTCTTGAACTCACTTGACCACTTTTGCACAGTTGATAATGAAGGTGCGGAACCCTGGTAAACAGCCACCATCTCTTCATGAATAGTTTTTTGACTTTTTCCTTGCTTAGTGAGAAATTTAATTACAACGCGATGCTCAATTTTCACCATCATCGTCTCAGTTGCCATTATGATTCTGTTTAACTAGAGATAAAACGCGAATTAATAATCACATTTATATGAAATTTTACATGAATGCACTAATAGTATTACTTGATAAATAAGTTAATTTATATATACAACCACAGCTTCACCCGATACGCCCCTCGTAAATATGACAAAATATGTGGACAATGTTTTTGTTAACTATTCGCCAATACAATTTTTTGCCAGACCCACTTTTTGAGGGCGTTTTTGACAGCAAAACAGTGGGCAGTAACACATGTAGGCAATATTCGCCGTAACAACTCGTCTTTATCACGCCCACTTTTTTTGGTCTTCTTTACCAAATTTTCAATTTTTAGTTAAACTTTTCCAAAGTGCATAACGAATCTCAATCCAATGAAATGCTTAATTCGGCGATAGAAATATGGATAGGGTTTCCAACAGTTCGCCCAAGGAATGTTGACTTTGCGATTCATCAATCACTGGGCTAGATGAGACTGTTTATCACTTCGCTATAAATCACTGAAAAATCCACTGCCAACAAACATTCCGACGCACAGTCATATTTTGCATCATTTACTGTATATGTCCCCGTTTCCCTGCTGTATGATTAATTGAGTAAACTTATATTACAAAGAAACAACCTACGACCAACGATCTGTGCTCCTGTTTGGCCATTTGTTTCTGCAGTCATAAATGTGTAAGTAAAAAGTGCGTGTCCGGATTTTATATGAGTGCTAACTACTATGTATGGACGATAGTTAAACAACTTTTTTAATATTCAAAATGGTAATGTGCGTGTAGATTAAGAAGGGGTTTTTTTCACATTCCGCGAACATAATATATGAAGTGGTTGTGATTGCGTTCGTCAGCCTCCGACTAGTGTGTGCGTCGAGCATTGTCCTTAAGTTTGATTAACAGTTTTCTTTTCTTGGCTGATAATAGCCCACATACAAATGTCCTAAGAAAATGCTACTGCCTACAAACATATAGTTTTAGATTTTTACTTTGCGCGCACGCAATACCCAATATTAGTATCCTGCCCGGTGGCACTCGCATTTATTCATGTTCCACTTAGCCTGATGGAAATGTTACCAGGATCTTTGGCCCCCATTTTTCTCTAATCACATTATTTTACATTTGTATAAAGCCCCAAAAAAAACAATACAATAAAAACAAAGAACTAGCCTAACACTACTCTCATTGTACTGCCACGTATGCTGTGTTCTCTCCCTTTGTTGAAAATAATTAAAGAGCAGGATGGGAAGGTTTTCTGGTTTGCCAGGTACGGTGGTGTAAGATTAAGAACTTCCTGAAAAACTAAATACATTTCTGTTTTGTCGAATTCCCGACATAATGATAGACGTAACAATGCGGTTTGTAAAACAAACTGTAATAGAGCTGTCCTCTGCCTGGCATAACAAAACTTCAAATGTACGATCTTTCATTCTGGAAATTACTTTTGGTAAAAACTCTCCTTAGAATAGAGATGTTTCTTGCTAGATAATTACGTTGTCTCTATCCACTCTCGAATGAAATTAGTTTGCTTGTCAGCTCTCCTGAGCTGGGGTGCAACAAAATAAAATAAGGATGTTTGCCTTTTTGTAAGAATGTTTCAATGAGATGCACTTTACCTTCTCGGATAGTGTTGCTGCAGAGGGTTTTCGTTGAGTATACAACTATTAGATATACTGAACTTGGGGAGTACATTTCGAAAATTAAGAAACACTCGTAAGTTTGTCGGATGACGAAAGGTGCAGTATGCTCAGTGGCAGCAACGTAAATGCAAATATTTGTATTCGAAACGAGCGTGCATTTCACTATGAGGGAGCATTGCAGAGAGTCTAAGTTTAATTAAAAGTGAACGGAGCAAGAAATGAAGATGAAAATGGGTTAGTCCTTTTTTGACAGGAGATCTGGGGTGTGTGCGTGAAATTATTTACTGCAAATTTTGAGTTTTCGCTGTGAGAGAATTTAAAATTTTTTATTTACAAATTAAAAGGTTCCTTTTTTTTAATGTGAGAACTGGGCACTTGGAGAAATGAAGTTCGTTTAATACGATTCGTTAGGGGGTAAATAATATATGTTCGCAATAACTTGAAAATATAATATCTGTCTAATGAATGCTACGTTTCCCGGTTGGAAGAATGTCGTACGCCATTTTAATCAGCCATATTAGCTGTCATGTGGAAACTATAACATTTTCATTGTAATAGACCTGGCTTAGGAAACTTTTTAAGAACACATTGTCTACATATTTTGCATATGCTGTTAGTTTCGCTGGGAAGCAGTTAATTAAAACAGCAACGTATATATAATAAATAAAACTCTCAAAAAAAAAGAATGCTTGTCGTAAAAACTAAAAACTGTCCCGCAACTTTGCATGCAGGGATGTTTATTTAGGTCGCATCGGCGACGTCCACAGGCGGACCAGGGGTGATGTGGGAAAGTGGGAGGGTTATGATGGCGTTACGCTTGCGTCCAATTTATTACCTACCTTTAAGGTGTGAACGAGTAATAATAAGGTATGATAAAAGCTATGAGTCAAAATCATAATTCTATCAGAAAAGGGTATACAAATAAGACCATATATTCCGACTTTAATAAAGAACCGAGTTTTTGAGAAAGAACAATAAACCGGGAACGTAGTAGAAGTCTATCTTTCCACACGCTCACATCTGAGTTGGTCCATTTGGGAAATGATAGACCAGAAATTTTATGCATAAAGGTAGAACGCATAATTCTTACACCCAGTCTCCACGAGACATTATTTCAGTCTTGACTTAACTCATAACATAATTATGACTATGGGGTAAGCCTTGACTGACATTTCACTTTTGAGGCTTGACAGCAGACAGATTGTTTTGGTGATAATTTATCCACAATCGGTGGCTTCTTTTATTTTCGATGTTTCCCAAATTGTCTGATTCACTCAATGCTTTTTAAGCGAGAATAACGTAGACTTGTTCGTTGTTGACGACATTGTTAAAATTGAAATGCCATGCCAGAAATTGCCAAGAAAATAAAAAAAAACATGGCGACTACAAATTCTGACTGAAAACCTGAAATATCATTGTCGCGTGGAGACGGCGGCTTTAAGACTTTTGTCCTGACTGAGTCTGAGTACTTTGTTCACGTAAATATGGCAATAGTTACCAATAATGGCATATCGTTTTCATAATATAATGATAAGAGGCTCTGTTATATTTAGCAGATTGTTACAAATGTGTTCGGTAGTGTCATGTGTTAGTTCTAAAAGCAAGTCATTGAGATCTAATTCTAAGCTCTGTCTGCCATGAAAGAAGTTTGCACTAACAAAGTTCCAATGATAACAATATAAATGATTCAAATATCTGAAAAAGAATATCATAGAATATCAGAATATAATGCACGAGGCACGTAAATTAAAAAGTTACTTACGAATTAGGTTGCAAATCATTGGACTTACCTAAAAAAAAATTAAGAATGGTTAGTTTTGTATGCATTCTCTTTTTTTGTATAATGGAGAAGCATTTAAATATTTAGGATAGACAAAATATTTTTAGTATATAGAGCAGGAAATTTAGATTTTTTTAAATCATGAATTAGCCTTCCGAAACATTAATTTCTAAGGTATAAGGTAAGGGTAAATTACTACCCTAGACAAAAATGAATAAGTCTTTATCAAAACTAACAACTTACTTGTTCTATATTCCTGGCTCTTACACGAGCACACCAAATTCAAATAAAGAACTAATTGCCTCTCGGCCTATAATCTATCTAGATTAAGCCTACCTTTATAATATTTTGCACGACTAAGAAAAGGTAAAAGCTTGGCGTCTTTATCTTCATTTTTTTAAATACTTAAAACTACCTATGCTACTTAAACTTATCAGGATATTGAGAATTATTTGCCTCACGTTCGGAGTGGTCGCCATCCTAATTGCATTCTGGGCGCCTGCGATTCGCCTACTACATTTTTTCTCATAACATTATGAAAATTAAAATATCACTGAAAAGAGAACCGATTTCGGTGTAATAATACTTCTTTTTGCCATTTGACACAATTTAAATTGGCAACAAGTGATATCGTCGTTTGGTTTTTATCACAGAAATATAAAACAAAATCTTTTGTTTAACACGTTAATACATCACTATCTTAATACTGTCAATACTATGTATGCTAGGCTTATGTCAGACAGCTTTCAATTCGATATTTAACTCTATTTTACCTTCCATTAGGCTTGCTCAATAAACGATATAAATTAAATCACATTATTGAATAGATAATAAAATATTTTAGCTCCGAGCTGTAACAGCACCAAAGCATTAAAACACAATTATTTTATAGGTACTGATGTAAAAAAAATTCCTTGATAGTATATTGAATGTCGTATCCATTGTTAATTTAATCAAAAAAATTTAATTTTCGAAATTTAATGCGGTGATGAAATTAATATGTTGTTTTTATTTACTGTTATTATACATTTAATATATTGTCAAGTTGTGGTCGAAACTCAATAGAATATTATTTGCATGGCTTTTATGTTTTAATTACAAAAAATGTTTTAATTCAAACTGAAAGCAATTAAACATAAATCAAAAGATTGGAATAGTTATATGAATTTCCAGTAAATGTCCCTTTGTGTAATTGGAAAACTTGTATTATAATGGTGTGGCTATTCGGAAATTGTTAAAATAGAGCAATAAATTATATTTCTGCATAATGAATTCATAAAACCAAAAAAAAAGATTTGCGTTGTCTAGATTTTTAAATCGGAAAAGCATAATTAAAAATGTAATTTTCATCAAAATTAAAGTGTCTGGGAATTTGAAGACAAATTCTTATTATCTATATTTCAACAAATAGATTTAAAATCAATTTCATGCTATTATGCCCCCCAAAAAACACAGAGCAGGCATTTTTCAATTCAACACCTACAAATGCAATGTCATTGTGGACGTATTTCATTGCCTAATATTATGTGGTAGAACTAGGAAGAAGTGGAATGATAAGAAATATAGGTTTGTGCATTGGGTAGGATTTTTTCTCCACTTGTGGCGTCTAAACAACTTAAGGAGCATTATGTTGAAGTTGTGTATTCAAATTTAATCTGCAGAAACTTATTAGTGGAGTGTCTGGGGGTTTTGACCTCAGACTTTTGTTACAGTGAATACATTTAAATGGTCAATGGGGGTTTTTCTTTTTTATACTATAAAGTGTAAAGTTTACGAAAATTTTTTTTGTGCTTTTAATTTTTTTTTATTTAAACAAAAACTATAAAAAATTAATATTTAAGCATGTAATTTTATTTAAAATATTTTTGTTTGTATCTATACGTTGAATAATACCTAAATAGACATAAAAGAATATTTTCTTAAAATGTTGGAGCGTATGAAGGATCATAACGACCTTGGACAGGTAGTAGAACGTGGAGAGGGAAGAACGGCAACGGCAGCTGCCGTAATGTAATAAATTAATCATTTAATGTATTCAATTGTTTTCTATCACAGTTTTCTAACAATCGATGAATCAAGGACCAGTAGTATAACTAATGAGTACAGCTGCATTATCTGTGAAAAATTGGGTTCATCTTCCGCAACGTAAATCCAGGCGGAGGCTCAACTTACGTTCATAGTATCAGTTTTCCGAAGGTTTGACATATCTGGCAAACCGACATAGGCTTGGAATAACTACGAATATAAGTCGACGGACTGGAAAATGCATCGAGGACTTGTCCTCTCAAAAGTGAAGTGAGTCCACGTGAGACCTGGATGATGCAGCGTTCTAGCTCAACAAAGTGCTGCTAACCTCTTCCAATAGTACTTGTGTCAGTAAAACCAGTATGAAGAAACGTAAGGTTTCCTGGTGAAAGGACCAACTTGCTAAGCTCGGGAAAAATGTAAGGAAGCTCTTCATCGAGCCAAATAAATAAAATTGTGGGACCATTACAAAATCGCTCTCACGGAATATAATTCAGAATTGAGAAGATCGAAACGAGCTAAATGGACTAAATGCACCGAAGATATAGCAGACATGCCAGTCACAATGCGCATCTATAAGGCTCTGGGTAAATAGCATACAAACTGTGAAGGATTACAAAAGAAAGAGATGGTACCTACACGACGTAACCCGAGGATACTATAAGAAACTTACTTCAGATTCACTTTCCAGGCTCATCTATCCGTGCTACACACGATAACTAAAACGCCACAGACCCCAAGGACAGTTTAGCCAGTAGAGTCAACAGTTTCTTCTTATCCCGTAAATTAAAGATTTGAACTCATTGAGGTTCAATTTCTTTGTAAAAGGAACAGCGACAAAAACAAGTGTTCTTTTGTCATCATTACCTCCTACAGCTGATGCAGCGTTTGAACACCTAAAAAGAGTATATCTACAAATCCAGTTAAGGTTAGGAAATGTAGATATTGAAAGCGTAGACATTGAAAATTGGGGCTGGAAGTATTTTAATAACATGCTTATCCCAATAACAATGAATCAATCACCAGCTGCAGACAATTTATTGCAAATGTTGTTTTGTAGCTGCAAAAATGGTTGTGGAGCTGCTTGTGGATGTCGAAGGAGTCGTTTATACTGCAGTGTAGAATGTCTACAGTGCAGCGAAAATACTTGTTTTAATACTCCGGCAATCATTGAAATAAGTGAAGTTGAAGAAAATACTTAAATAGACAAAAATGTAAATTGTTTAAATAAACAAATGATTTCTTGATAATTTCTTTTTTCTTTGATTTTCCTTCATTTATTTCTTTTTCGTTATTACTATCTCTATATGAATATGTAAATTAACTTAATTTTGGTGTAGAAAAATGTTCCACCGCCTAATATTATGAGGTATTGTATCATTTAAACAGACTATCAAAATTATAAATATTTCATTACCTATTTTTTTTTTTAATCGGGATCACAATTTTTTAATAGGTAAACTTTGTTGTATATGTTATAAGCTTAACATTTCACTTTGAATTATAAAATTTCATTCACTGTAACGGAAATCCGAGGTTTTCATGTTTTTAACGCCCCAGACACTCCCCTATATACAATAATTAAAAGTGCATAATATGGAACAAGCACTCGCTGCACATATTGATTTTTATTCTGCGGATTTTTGCTTCATGGACATGGTCGGGATTTGATTTGAACACGCAACCTTCCGATCAGCAAGTGAATACACTACCACTGCACTGTTTCCACCCGCAGTTGGTATTGGTGCTTTGTGCGATCCAGGAGTTTTTAGCGCTGTCCCTTTTCTTCGATTTCGACACATGCATGCTTCCATTATTGAATATTGTTTGAAAAATAGTATTAAGATATAAAAAATATAAAAAAATAAAATAAAAACGCTCCTAAAAAGTAAGGGTGGCAAACAATTTTGTATGCATGAATTGTTAAGGACGACTCCAATTACATACCTTGTGAAGAATAGGACATTCATTTCCATTGATTTCTTCAATATAAACTATTTTTGAAATAGTCATTATGCAGATTTTAAAAATCTTTTTGGGCCCCTAGAGAGTATACATTCCACTGAAGCTTTCTAACTCAAACTTAAGGGCTTACAAATTAGTAATGTACGGACGGATTGACACATACAACTTAAGATACATTCATTTGCTTTTGCAAAAACTTGAAACAGAATAAAGCATCGCAAAAGGTTAATACATATTTGAATATAATATGTGTATACATTTTAAAACTTTAGTCCCCATAAACGCTGGTCAATCGAGAAAAACAAAGCTGTCAAGAATCTGTACAATGTGTCAATTGGAAGATAGCAAAATAGAGTAAATAAGGAGTGAGTGAGTTGCAGAAAAAAACAGATCTAGAGAAAACTGGATATTTTGTTTGCTTGGTGGCCGTGCCAGTTATCAAGGCGGCTACAGACTTGCTTTTAAACATTTTTTCGACGGCACTGTTTGCCTGCTAAAGTCACAATCCTTACTTTGGTAAGGCGTTCTGGAAACCAAAAGGTTTTACGATCATAACTTCAATATATCTATCTCTTAGGAACAGTGCTAAATTTGTTTTACACTTTTTTAATTGGGCGCACAATTTTCGGGCTAGAAATACAAGCCAGGGCTAAAAGCTCGCCCTAAATGACAAAAAATAACAAAAAAGGAATTAATCGATTAACCTTAAATATCCGACCTCAAAAATGCAGTAAATGAGATATGGTCATTTTGGTCTTTCTGCGGTTTACGTACAAAATTCCTGATTACATTTTAAGACGCGATGACATGCTTATCTTTTAAAATCAGCCTGGTCAGTTGTGCTAATATTCATCAATTCGAGATATGCTGGTCAGATTTTATGAGAGAATATGCTAGTGTATTATATATACAGATTTCTTCCTCATATCGAGTTCTGGCGCCTTCGTTGGTACTCATAGTTTTAATTTTTTTTAATTTTGTCCAATAAAAATAGAGTGAGCGTGGAATTATATAGTATTAATCATTTTTTCTGATCTCAAAAAGAGAGTTAGTACTGAGTTGCAAGAAACACACCTCTAATAGTAAATCAGTTTTTATAATGCAATTCGAAAACACGTCTAATACCAGCGAGAAGTTTTATTACGGACACTATAAAATAAATATGAGGCATTAACGGCCCATGACTAAAACATAGCTTCTAAAACAATTTGCTTATGCGAAGTGGAAGAGACCTACAATTTTTAGCCGAATCTGAACGGCAAATTTGAGAAGCTTTTTATGACAATTGATACACTTAGATGTTTGTCAGACGTTCGAAAGAGGTGGGGAAGTGGAAAAACTCAACCCAACACTCTAACCACTGAACCACTGCGCCCATAAGAACAGTCCCGCACTTTATTTAATATCAAAGCATTCATTATGAAGTGAAGGTCAATTTATGATTGTTTGACGTTTTGCCTTAATGGATCCTAATAGCTTTTGTATTAGGGAGACTTTCGCAGTAGGTAATGTAGAACCGAATCAGGAAATCAGCCTTAAGTGATTGACAGACATTTTTAATATTGGCTTGTATATCGATGTGTGTGGTTTGTTATTTAAAATGGTTTATAATAAATTTCGAAAATGAAGGTAGGGAATGTCGCAAGACACTGAATGTTATTCATTAAAACTGGCGACTGCGAATTGATGTTAGCACTAAATTATTTAAAATAATCAGCGTAAATATACAAGTTCATTCATATTACGCATTCAAGTGATCCAATATGGCAGGTTTTAGTAATTTTACCAATGAAATAATCAAAATATTGTATCAGCTGAATCATATGGCAGGTTGTAGTAATTTAACCAAAAAAATAATCAAAATATTTTATCAACTAGAATCCATAAAATGACCCTAACTGGTTTCCCGTTCGCACATCCGGCTAAAAGCGTTTCTATTTAACAGCCATTTTAACTTTTCTATTGTAAATATCTTTAGACAGTTAACAGTTGGAACTGGCAAATACATAAATTGATTGTCAATTTATAGTCAGTTTGACAACTTATATACTCGTATGTTCTGCTCACACAATAGCTGTTGGACGCGTTAAACTAACACAGCTACCATCACCTTTATCACTTTTGACATTTATTCTTTACGGAAAGTACCTAGATTTTTATGTTGCTTCAAAAGTTTGAATTGTAGGGTTGAATGAATTCGTGAAATATGTTATTTGTACCTATTATATTGTAGGGGGTAGAAGATGTTGATGAATCTGAGAGGACAACCTTTTATTTTAAAATCAAGAAAAAACTCCCTTTTATAATTTGTATAATGCTTAGGAACAAGAGTTTTCAAACTGAAGGATCCATTTCATGCTTTATCGTTTACAATGAATGGACGTAGATTCATGTCTGTATTAAAATACTGGCTTCACGAAATTTGGGCCCAAATTCAAGATGGCAAACAAATGCAATCGGGGTATTTTTGCATTACTTTGGGGGCTTTTTAAATTTTTTTCGAGCCATTTTACACAGCTGGCCTTTTTTAATCAAACTGCGTTTGCTCAATTTTCAATGATAAAATTGGTGGATTAATGCACTTAAAACGTGTGTTATTTTTCCCCAGTTGCTGGTTAAGCGTTATAGGTTCATCCTTGCCCGGAAAAGTGATCCAGCCAAGACTATTTTCAAATCCCAGCCACTATGTTCGAGACGAACAGGAAGACTTAAAGTGCAGTATCTACTTGGCCTGGATGGCTGGAAGCAGTGTGCCCGCGATCGATGTGGTAGTAATTCTGGATTATCTTCAATGGTCGCGAGCCCGTTAAGTAAGTTAGTACATTTTTAAAATGTTTTCACATATAATATCTTCAAAACATTTTAACCCGCTATAACAGAAAAGTGTCATCAAAAGTCTACCATATACAGATATGTAATTATCAAAAGAGAGTAAATATAGCCAACCTCCCAGACCTCATATGCAAATATAATTTATTTACTGAAGCTTAAAATACTGCGCATACATTGAGTGTTTTTAACATATATTCTTTTTTACCCTCCGAAATGATGGTTCACAATCGTTGTGTACCTATACAAATTTCTATTCGATTTTCAAAGAGTCATAACAAATGATAATTATCTTCACTGGTTGAAATCAATCCATTACTGAGCGCCCTCTCGACTTAACAACATACTGAATAGAATCCATTGAATTTTATATGCGCTTCGAGTTATCCTTAAGTATCATACTATCTACTTGCCAACAAAGCAAAATTTTGCATATACAGGGAAACCACAATTATTGCATTTGATTTCCAAAGCTTATGCTCTGAAACTGAATTGAACTCTTTCAAAAAGCTTTAATTAAATCGCAAGAGAAACAGTAGTAAACAATTTGATTTCCGATCTTAGAACACACATAGATTGATATTGAGAATGTGTTGTTTATGTCACACGTAGATTTGAAATGATGTCAAATTACATTGCTACGAGTACCTTATTTTGATTCGGGATAGGTAACTTTTTATTAAAACCTTAAATACTAGATGGATATTTTGAACCAAATATCGTCCTGGTTGTTTCATAAAAGGAAAGACTTAAAACAGTGATTTAATTATAGA
The DNA here is from genome assembly GCA_949715645.1 of Portevinia maculata. Taxonomy (NCBI): domain Eukaryota; kingdom Metazoa; phylum Arthropoda; class Insecta; order Diptera; family Syrphidae; genus Portevinia; species Portevinia maculata. The sequence goes on from OX454527.1 coordinate 32,863,237, forward strand.
TTTCTATTTAAATATGTCTTGTCAAAGATCTAGAGCTGATATTAAATTTGCCAATTACAAATATTATCCATGACCATGTGAAAAAGTTGTGACTTCAGATATGTTCCTATATAAAACTTTTTAAGTTTTTTTTTCTGCCGCTTTTGATGCCGTTGAGAAGTTCCTGCGATACTTTTTTAAACGAATATTTAGACTGCCGCGCGGTGCAGGTTTGCCTGCAGCACAGTTAGAGACGTCATTTCTTCCAGTTTTATTTTAAAACAACACTTAAAACATATATATTTTTAATCCTGATGTTGGCGAAATGGCCAGTAATTAAGACATCTTTTTTACCAAAATATTATCATCGACAAAGCTTTTAGCGGTAGCACATAAATGTATACACAAACAAAATAAAATGCGCACAAACTATATCCACAATCATTTGGTGTTCCAAAAATAATAAATATCTTATGTCTGTACTTACACAAACATTTTCCCCATATATATGTATTTGTTATTGCTTCCTTACATGAAAGGCAGAAACCTACTTATTTGTCCTCCCCTCTTTATACCCTATTCTAGGGGTATATTAATTTTGACGCATAGTTTGTAACATACCTTAATATCATGTAGTGTTGAGGACAAATTAATCCTCGTCGGCTTTGTTGATCAAGTTGGTCTTGCAATGAAACTAGTTATTTCATTTACTTCCCGACGTTTCGACAGGGGTTGCTGTCTTCTTCAGGGGATATAGATAAAAAAGTGAATTATTTTTATTTTTACATTTATAGGAGAAACTAATTTTAGTTGAATGTACAGGATTACACAAAAAAAATAAAAATTTTTAAATTAACCACTTCTTGTGAAGTTTAGACACGACTAAACTTCACAAGAAGTGGTTAATTTAAAATTTTTTATTTTTTTTGTGTAATCCTGTACATTCAACTAAAATTAGTTTCTCCTCTAAATGTAAAAATAAAAATAATTCACTTTTTTATCTATATCCCCTGAAGAAGACAGCAACCCCTGTCGAAACGTCGGGAAGTAAATGAAATAACTAGTTTCATTGCAAGACCAACTTGATCAACAAAGCCGACGAGGATTAATTTGTCCTCAACACTACATGATTACAATTTTAATTGGTCACATAAATCCTATATAACATACCTTAATATTGCCCGTAGACCCCTAAAAGTTACTATATTTATGATCAGCATCGATAGTAATGTCGATCTAGCCATGTCCGTCCGTCCGTCCGTCCGTCGGCAAAAATTAGGCCTTTAAACTGGACCTAGAGAGCTGAAATTTTAACCATATACTCTCTAGGGTCCCGAAATAATCAAGTTTAAGAATTTTTGAAATCCGCCCACAGACACGCCCACAAACTCAAAAAAACAAAATTTTGGAAAAAATCGAATTTTGAGCTAGAGAGCTGAAATTTTTTATATATGATCTATGGCCCATAAAACTGATTGGGACATAAAATTTTCAAAATCCGCCCACTGACACGCCCACAATTAAATAAAACAAATTTTGGGAAAAATTGAATTTTGAGCTAGAAAGCTGAAATTTTTTATATATCATCTTTGGCCCATAAAACTGCTTGGGACATAAAATTTTCAAAATCCGCCCACTGACACGCCCACAATTAAATAAAATATTTTTTTTGAAAAACCAAAATTTGAGCTAGGGAGCTGAAATTTTTAATATATACTCTCTAGGGGCCCTTTATGCTCATGTGTAAATATTTTCAAAATCCGCCTACTGACACGCCCACAATTATTTTTTTTTTATTTTTGAAAGTCCAAAGTTTGAGCTAGGGAGCTGAAATTTATAGTATATACTCTCTAGGTGCCCTTTATGCTCATACTTAAATTTTTTTTAAATCCGCCTACTGACACGCCCACAATTAAATAAAACAATTTTATTGAAAAACCAAAGTTTGAGCTAGGGAGCGTTTTTATTTACAAAAGCTTAGTTTTTTCGTTAAAATCCTTTAAATTTTTGTCACGCCCACTTATGAGATATAGGAATAAGAATAGGGTATCCAACAGTTCGCCCAAGCGGACTGTAGCCCGCCCCTATGTTTTTCTTTTTCTTTTCGAGCCGTTTAAGTGTGATGGACAAACATTTTTTACCAAACAGGAAAATAACAAGAACGCATGCCAACTCACTTGTGTGCGATATTTACTGTGTCAACAATGACGAAGACGATATCTACCCCAGTGAATGTGTCTGCAAACTTCAGCACGCTCGCCGCAATACACAAAATAAGGTTTTTTTTTATGCACTTTTTATGTCGTGTTAAATTAAAAGAAGGGACAAAAAACAGCGCTATTAAAATTATTGAAAATATTTATTTGTCAGTTCGATTTTTACATCTAGCTGATGGAAACAAATTCTTGGTATATGTTACTAGAGGGCGGCATAAAAGTGGGTCCCAGAGCGGCATATGACCTCTATCCGCCCCTGCCCGCAGAAATGAAACAGTGTCGGGACTTTAATAATTGAGTGTTGGAGAACGGCTGTCGGAATTGTTTATTTTTGCCCGATTAAGCAGTAGGAGTAAGGCAAACTTTAAAGCCCTTGCTCACATGTAACAACAAAATGACATAAAAATATCGAAAGCATCACGGTTTAGTCTGAAGTTCCTCAACGACCAATTCTATTCATACTAGTCGTTAATGATGTAAAGGCTCGTATACGGTTTTTCAAAAAGGACGTAACAAAATTGTTAGGGATATAATAACCCTAAAACTTTTTTTTATGACATGTTAACTTTGAAAACGTCAATTATAGTTTACATTTTTAACATGCGCAGTTCGAATTCCATTTTATTCCAAGTTAACGTGTGCTGTACCTGGAATTTGTTTCAGCCCGATAACTCAATTATAGTGTGTTTTATTTAACATACCAAAATGTGTATGTTCTTATAATCACAGCAATATTTTGATCCACGCTGATTTTATGAAAATATATAAATCAGTCACTAATCAGCAAGACAGAATTATTATTCTTCAAACCACTTGGTGAGCTAAAAACGGGTTGTTTAAAATAAGGAAAGGAGGAGCTGCAAATTTCTCACAGACTATCTGTAAATTACGCGATTTTGTTGGATTTAAAAAAAAACGATGATCGCTCTGTTTTGCTGCAACTTGTGACTGCCTTGATTTAAGAGAACTTCATATTAATAAATTTAATGCAATAAAGGGATCATAGCCCTGCCACTTAAGTGCATCCCTACTGGTCCGCCTGTGGTGTTCACAGCTTTGACACCTACGAATATTTGCAGGACTCCTTATTGCTTTACTTTTTCACTGCGGCCAATCCAATGCTGGTGGTGATCCATGCGTTTTAAGTCCTGCTTCATTTTTTTTTGATTTCGCACGCATATAATCCCATTATTTATCATTGTATAATTTGTACGGCACCGGTGATGTCTAGTCGTAGCAACCAACGGATTTACATGTACACTTGTGAAATAGTTTCAAGATTATAAACATAAATGTGATTTCTCTCCCTAAGATTCAACCATAACAGACTTTACTGGGATTAACCTTAATATGTCAACGACAAGTTCACTCAATTTCTATGACATGACCTAGTTGCCATAATAAAAAACCTAAGCTAAATTAATCATCTGTCAAGTAATTTACGTTTGGTTTGTCGCCTGTCAAATTTTGGTACGGAATGTCCCACTTCTTTGGGACTTTTCGTAAGCCCCCTAAGTTAACGAAAACTTGACGAAACCGACCATAATCCCATTATTAGGTCCGTTCTCGTACTTTATGTGTAGAAAAATGAAAACTGTCAAATCTCCAAAATCGAGAGAGAATCCTCTCATTTCAAAGAAAAGTACGCGGACGCTTTTGTGGAAAAAGATGAAAAACGTCAAAGTTTGGCTTGTAAAGAAGCAACCGCTGTTATTTTTTTGCTGGCAAACTCAAAGGATTTCATCATTTGACAGTTTTCATTTTTATACCAGCTGAAATTCTGTGTGAAGAAAAATGAACCAAAGTACATTTTTCTTTCGTTCATCTTTTTACCATTTTCTCAGTACGCGAACGCGTTTGTGTAGTTTTGCACGAAAGTTTATTTAAATTTACGTTTGCATATTAGTTCGCGAACAGACCTATTGTCATACCATAATAATTGCATGTAACTGGACATTTTCTTAAACTGGCGTAAGCCATACAGAAACCATTATGATTGGCTCTTTATTCGCATTCTACGACAAGCACTGTTTTTTTTGTTTGAATGTGTGAGGGCTTCTAGTTTTGGGGAAAAACTGTCATTCGAGTGCCAATGGAACAGTTTTTAGAAGAGTCCGTAGTGTTTCCAGATTTCCAATGGAAAACGACATAAGCATTCAAAACGGTGCTAGAATGTCAGCTCTTCGGCTTAAGGAAAAGGTGTTAAAGCAAACAAACAAACAAACGGGCGAATTCAAATGAAATCATCTTTCATCATCACGCTATTTTTTTAAACAAATAATATCAAAACAGACGTTAGTTACACAAGAAAGAATATAATTCATGATTCGCAGTCAGCTGTCAAATAGAAACAAATTTCGGCGCAATCAGTCCTCCCATGGGATAGTCCATTTAACTTTTCTCCTTGTAGCTAAGATATCAAGCTTCTTCAGATTATACCCCTTTCTCAACGAAGGCTTTATAGCCATACAATTTGTTAACGCTGCTTATAACCGGTCATATAGATGCGCCTGATTTACTGTCTTTTATTAGTTTTTATTTCCGTGGTAGAGCCTATCACTTACGTAGTGTTGACTCATTGTTTAACCCCCACCATAGAACAAATTATGGAAGGAATGACCCTATTAGTCGCATGATTAAGATTTATAATTTAAATGATCATGTAATTGACTTAGATGCTAATAAATTAATGCTTTAAAATGTTTGGCCTAAATTATCTCTTTTGTGTTTGCTGTGTTAGTATTGTTTAGGTTCATAAAATGTATATATTTTCTTTCGTCCGTCTCGTATTTAGTAAATCCAAACATCTGCACTAAATGTTAAGCATGTGAGAGCACATTATGCGCCGGCACATTTCTGGTTTGATCGCTTTTTGCACTCCACGATACAGATCCGATAGTCTTTTTTTTAAAAAAGGCAACCATTGCCACTTTTTTTAAGTTAATTTCCAATGTTTAAGTATCTTATACTACGTATAAAGGGTTTTTCAATAAGAGCGCTACAAAAGTAGTTTTTAAATAAAACAAACACGGTTTCGGATAGCAATGAAATTCTTTATTCCTGTGAAAGTACGTTCGATGCCATTATGTATGGAACTCGATTTCTTTTGCATGGCCATCACGGGCACGCTTGCAGAAGTCAAGACGCTGAACCCAATTTTCGACGGTTTTCAAGCATAAATCGGCTGATACTGCTGCAATTTCACGTTCGATATTCGTACGAAGTTCATCAATCGTCGCTGGCTTGTTGGCATAGACCATAGACTTGACGTAGCCCCACAGGAAATAGTTTAACGGCGTCAAATCACACGACCGAGGCGGCCAAGCGACTGGACCATTTCGTGAGATAACACGGTTTCCAAACTTGGTTTCCAATAAATTGATTGTGGCATTCACTGTGTGGCTTGTGGCGCCGTCCTGTTGGAACCACATGTCCTTCAAGTCCATATCATCCAATTGGGGCCAAAAATATTCGGTTATCATTGAACGGTAGTGATTCCCATTCACAGTAAAGTGAGAACGACGTGTGAGAGACACATTTGCGCTTTCTTCAACTGAAGCCTCAGCGGCAGCAATATTCTCGACACTACGGGCACTTCTTTGTATCACTGGCACGGGAACATTTTGTACTGTGCTTGTGGATTCAAATTTTTCCACTAGACGTTCAATTGTTGATCTGCTAGGACGATTATGACGACCATAAATTGGACGTAGCGCTCCTAACGTTGAGGCCACTGACTCCGAATTTCGGTAGTAAATTTTAGTAATTTTGACTCGTTGTTGGCTCGTATATCTTTCCATTATGAAATGGCAAACCTTACTGAAGAGAAATGTCAAAAGAGCGGTAAGAAATTCGGCGTCGTTTGCTGTCCCTGTCGCTCTACATTTGTAGCGTCCCTGTTGAAAAACCCTTTATAATAATTATACATATTTTCAGGTGAAGAGGTTCTCTCCTTCAACCCCTCATTAAGTCACTCAATACACTGCAATATCAGTTGTCATACTGATAATAAATTGGCGGTTGTCAACTGAAAATTGTCAAATAGATTTAAAAAATTTGTCAATATGATATAAATTATCGCCATCTAAATCCGCATTTGAAAACGAAATAGTCAATATGAAAATTTTAAATATTACATTCATCCAATATGAAGAAAGAAGTTATTTTGGTCTTTGTCAATATGATGATCCCATCTAAGCATTTAACTCATTCAAAACGACGGTCTTCATATTGACTATTCAGAGGAAAAAATTTTCATCAGATATTTGGTCCTATGTGCGAGGGAGAAGAACATATAATCGCCAAATATATGAACTGTACCAGGATGTGGTCGGCCACATCTAATAGATAATAATGCTCCAGCGAAGAGAATCTTCGACTCCCAGTCCCAGGTTAGAGAGGACAAGGAAGACCGACCCTACGTTTGAAAGCTCAAGCCATCGCGGATGACGGAGCGCTTGATGTGGACAACTGGAAGCAGACTGGCCGGCATCGCGGAAGATGGAAGGCTGCAGTGTCTCAGGCAGAGACACTCCATGGGTTGGGAGCCCGTTAAGTAAGTTACTAAACAGAGCTCCTGATTTGTTTGTTAACGGAATAATGCAATCGATTTAAGTATGAAATTTTTATTATACGGTGAATTGAATTAGACAAAAATATTTGATGCAAGAGTGTCGGTTTTCGGGCGAGTGCGATACATAGTCTTAAGAACAGGCGCTGTTAAATTTATTGTGTTGCATGGTTGATCAAATATCAGCTGACGATTTTCTGCCGGCATATGTGGAACTCCACACAAAAATGCATCACAGGCCACCAATCGGTTTTTTTTTGCATATTTTGGTTTTTTAAGATTACTAAGATCTGCTGTGGTGACATGTTGCTTACTTTTTATGACCGCGAATTGATTTGTATGTGATAAAAGTTTTGCCTTTGTATTATGGTTCGCTTTATCGAGATCCGAGATTGAAGATTTAATGTTAGCCATGTCAGATTTAAGAGTGTCTACATCGGAAATTGTATTTTGGATTGATTCTACACTCCAGACTATATTATCAATCAAATTAATAATTAACTTTGTTTGTAAAGTCGTTCATCCTTTTTGTCGCACATTTCGTTGTCCTCTTAGTCGAACTTGTCGGCATCAGCAAGGGCGACTTGGTGAATCAGTTCTAACATATGCCTTAAGGCGGGAACAGGCACGTTAGGGCGGTGGAGACATGGGTGAGTACGTTTAAACGAGAGAAACACAAATGAGTATTTGACACAATTATTGAATGTATATATATTATGTACCTACGTGTAGATAAATTGATTTCTCCTTTATGTTTGTTTTTTACTTTGTTTAAAAACTTATTATTCCTTTTGTTAATTCTACTTTCACTGCAAGCCCAACATTGCAAAACGAAGATATGCGTTTTATAGTGTTCCAGACGAGTCTAAGACCGTTTTTGACTACGTAATGAAATACGAGTATTACCAGGAAATATAGCACGACTACTCAGTAACTTCCATTCTATTCATATAATTATTACATTTATCACAATGATAATTGAAACTTTCAGTTTAACAACCTGAGTCATCAATTTGGCAATTGGAATAACCAGATTGAATATTGCGATTTTAAAATTGACAATTCCAATTGCATTTGAAAATCAAGTTTTTCAATCTGACAACCTCAGCTATAAATTTGGCAATTGCAATAACCCATTGAACATTACAATATTCAATATGAAAAATTTGCTTGTGAAAATAGAAATATTCAATCTTTCATAAATATCGACAATTGCATATTTTCATCGTCAATATGAAAATCAAGTGATCAAGTTTTCATTTCGCTGAAAAATGAAAATTGATTGTCATATTTATAACTACAGTTGTCGGTTAAAAAATGGCAATTTTATCATCACATTGATTCAAAAAATTCTCAATATGGTAGCGGTTTTTGTTCGGTGTACAAAAAATGAATATCTTTGTGGGAGGAGAGTTAGAGATGAAAGACTGCAAATTTATAAGAAGCAGAATAAAAATTCATTTGATTTGATCACAATATATACCTACAAATATTATGTATGAGTAGGTGTGTAACTATCGTATTATATATTTTCCTTTGATAGCAACCTTCGCATACAATAATTGATATCCGACGAGTAATTATTCTTTCGAAGAAGCCAAATACCAATCCTCGGCCTCATTTCATTCACCGCTGTTTCATCGCGGTGATAGGATCAATAGTTCATAGACTTTCGCACTTTGTCTTCTGGGTAAGGGGCGTTGAACCTATTTAATCTAGCAAACCCAACTACTAGCGGTTTTTAAGGATAATTCTTCGACAGATCTTAAATTCCACGATTGGATGTTTTCTCCGAGGTATATATAAATTCATAACTTCCTTTGAGTTTCCGTGTTGAAACCTGTACTATCTGCACCACCAAAATATTAAACTTAAATTAAGGCGCATCTTCTTCCTTGTGCATATATTTTTTTTTGATAAAGGGAAATCCAAATCCCAGAGCACTCAGACTCGGTAACAGTCCATTGTACCTCCAGGCAGAAATCCTCCTTTTGGTGTAGAGGCTGGAGAATGGGTGGTGTATGTTGTTATTCCCCACTTGTGCATACATACTTTTATTGATCGCAATAGGCATTCCCTAATTTAAACCCACGCATCGAATACGTCAAGCTGCCGCACAGTTTCCAATTTGCTCATTTGCTCCTCCCATGTGTTTGATATTGATTATATTGTTGATTTGTATTGTAAGACTAAAGAATGAACATTGAATAATAATATTATCGAAAGCATCGATTTATCAAAATACATTATTCATAAATCAAACATTTATTATAATTAATAAGGAAAAACATTTTATTGTTATGTAAATCGTGAAAATTTGACAATTCGAGAAGAAATTGTTTCATTTGTAATTTTATTGACTTACATCAGGAGGGATTGACCCAGGTTCTCTGTCAGCCCATGAAACCTAGAGTTAAATATAACGAAAACTCGCTACCAAAATCGAACTTAACGACACAACACATAACATAAATGATTTTAATTAAAATCCACGACCAAAGTTGTAATGAGAGTTTGTAGTAAGGCTTATAAGCAAAATACATTTCCAGCTGCATTAAATAAGCACACATATATATATATATGTAAAGGCGTGTGTTTGACATTTCGATATGCCCATTTTGCATAATGTTCCTTTTGCCCTGCAGCATAATTATATTTATTAAGTCCTATAAGTCGAAAAAAGCATTCCTACGCATATTGCAACGAAATAAAATACAATACAATATAATTCACATGTAGGTAGGTATGTCACATCCGGTGAGTGATTTAATTATTAATAAATGAAAGCAATTACTTTAATCGGATATAGAGCTACTGACTGGAGATGCGAGTATCTAAGTGAAGTGAGAAACGCAAAACCAAACAAAAACGCATATTATGTAAGCATGCAATAATATGTATATGTAATGCGATCCGTGTGTTATTTTGTTTAAATTGTTGGATTTAATTTCATATTTGTTTTATAATTATCCTTAACAATAATGAACAAGAGAACCAAATTGTTGACATACAAATATGACGTCGAGCATTGATTGTTGGTATGAATAAAACAGTAAATTAAATCAATCAATGGTAATTTTTTCAGTGGAGATTTATTTACGGCATATCCTGTTGGGTAATATGCATATATTTTTATGTGGTGTAATTAAGCAAGCAAAAAGTGAATTTAATTTTTTATGAAGTCGAAAAGTTGATAACGTTTATTCTCACATCATCAGCGTGCATTGTTTCTAATTGAGAAAAAGGTTCCAAATGGATGTTAAGCATTCAAATTGTGCGCAGAAATCGAAGACTTAAGTTTTTGTTTAATCATTTGGTTTTAATTTGGCATCTCTAGTAGCATAATACCGAATGTACATTACCTATATGTGAGTGAGAATTTCCAGCCAAGGCTCAGCAAAAAAGTAGACTGGAGCGATGAATCCACAACTTATAGACTGAACCTTACGAAAAAAAGGTACACAGATGGCTCGAGAACCGATGAAGGAATTGGTGCAGGAGTGTTTGGGCCAGGAACTTAACACTACAAATCCGTGGGCAAATGTAACAGAATCTTTCAGAAAGACATACGTCGTAGTGACAATTATAGAAACTGCGATATATCAGTAATGTTTGACAGTCATTCAGTCATCAAGGCAACAGCAGCCATCAGTGAACAAACTATGGACGAATAACAGAGTAACCATTTGCTTTGAACCTGGCCACGTACGCGGAGAGTTCAAGAAAATTGAGAAGGTACCAATGGCTAAAATCTTTCTAAACCTCCAACATCTGAGACAAACAAAGAAACTCTTGGGAAACTACACCTTAAAAAGATTCAAAGCTTGCATCCGCCGTAATCAGAATAATCTAAGGATTATAATAGGTCTTCTTGGGGGGCTTGGCAGACTCAGGGAACACCTAAGGAAAATGTGTATATCAAAGAACTGTCTCTACAGATTCTTTAGCAAGACCAGGGCCAATGACTGCAAGAGTATAAAATATTTCCCAAAACACCAAATAACACACAAGGACATACAAACCATGAATCCATAGCTTATTCTCAGATTAAGATTGATTGAGAGCAAGAAATACAGTTCATAAGAATAGTGTATTTCAGGCCGGTCTGGAAGGGGGAACAAACCACTCCAATGTATATAATATGTTCCCTAATAGACCATAGGGTCGCAATGTACTACATCCTCACTTATTCTATTATTTTGATCAAAAATTAAGAGCAACTTAGAACATTAGCAGGAATTCTGTCAGGATTTGCTAGTGGGAAAATTATTGGATAATACTGTTTTGAATAGTTAGGGGAAAGGGTTGCACAAACTAGGGGGAGATCGGGTGTTTTTTATGTTTTTTTTTTTTGTTTTTTACACAATCCAACGCTGATCTAGTTTGATTCCAGTCAGGGTAGCATATCAGATAACTGAAGCCCAATTTTTTGTTCACGCTCTGGAATGAACTTTTTCTCAGCGTAGAAAATTTCCATTATGCGAACAATTCCAGGCATATACTTATGTAAATACAGAAAGTACTACCTAAGTTACTTTAAATCATTTTCTCTTGGCGTCTTTTTTACTTTTTTTTCTTTTCATTTTAAACGTGAAAGTCTATTATAAATGTAGTTACTGATGAATTAAATATGAAGTATGAAATACACCCCACATAACCGTTTTTAACCTAACCTATATTATTTGTGTAAGGGTTTAATGTAATTGGACAAATTGCTCAAAAATGGTTGTTTAAGCTCCCTACGAAGAATGAAGTTTTTTTTTTGAATCATAAATTATGGTCAAATCGATACATCGATATGGAATAAACTTTACTGGTGACGGTATGGGAATCAGAGAGCGTTAACAGAATGTGATTTGATACAAATCTGGTAAATATTGAATGCGTATACTGCTTCTAATTGGAACCTTTTGATTAAATGTACATCTGAAGCCGAATTACCGCATGAGTTAACGAGAAATATATAACTGAATTATGCGAATTTTATAGTACTGCTTAAGATATCGAACAGGATATCAATTATCGAGTCCGATTGTTTTTCATGTTCTTTCCAGTGATGATGTGTTTTTTATCCGATACGTGTGAAAAAGTGCGTCAACATGAAGCACATAATATAATATAAGCGCAATAATTTAATACATGAGTTCCCTACGGTTTAAATTCTATGAATTTAAATGCATTTTTAATTTATTTTACAGTTCTATAAATTGAATCACACTTAACAACAGGTGCATTATATGCATATGTAGTTGGTGGGTAATTATGCAATTGCCTTAATAAATTGAATTAATACGAATGAATGCGGTATAAAGGGATAAAATATATCAGGCCATCAAGAAAAAATAGTAAGAGGAGAAGCAAGCAGTAAAACCTTCGGAAGCATTTCTCATTGCTGTACAAAAAAAGAGCGTTCAGATTGTAAGCAATTAAATCTAGGCTGAATTAAATTAGCAGTTCTTTCGGAGCTGGAGAAATTTAGCCTGTTGTGTAAGTACCTACTCTCTTTATTGCCCACCAAGGTGCTTGGCAAAGGCATAGTGGTTCGTAAGGTCAGTATCTTGCCTGCATTAGGTCCGTTCGCGAACTAATATGCAAACGTAAATTTATATAAACTTTCGTGCAAAACTACACAAACGCGTTCGCGTACTGAGAAAATGGTAAAAAGATGAACGAAAGAAAAATGTACTTTGGCTCATTTTTCTGTCTGAAAACTGTCAAATGATGAAATCCTATGAGTTTGCTAGCAAAAAAATAACAGCGGTTGCTTCTTTACAAGCCAAACTTTGACGTTTTTCATCTTTTTCCACAAAAGCGTCCGCGTACTTTTCTTTGAAATGAGAGGTTCTCTCTCAATTTTGGAGACTTGACACTTTTTAGTTTTCTACACATAAAGTACGCGAACGGACCTATTTTTACAGCCGTCGGCAGGTATTCCCTTAGTCTGTTTGCACACTGGATAGTGATGCAATCTGCGGTTGTGTTCACAGGGTAGGGTACTTTCAATGACTTTAAGTTTCTCATTTCCAATCTGGGAAGATAACATTAAGAAAAAATGCTAAAAAAAATATCAATACTGTTAAAGTTTGTGTATTTGCTCATAAATTATGCGAAAATAACGTCATCTATTGATCTATGATCGATGGGTAATTTATTATGTACCTACCCAATCTATATCCAGTTTAAAAATTTTTTTTTTATATATTGTGTATGCATACAATAGTCAATTACGCCTCACTTATTCTTTCCAAACAAACTTAGTTCTATCGACCTAAAAATTAGGAAAAAACTGTTGATTTTGCATTGTTGTTGAGTCTATTCACTGAAGTCATTGCTTCGTATTCAACAAACAAATTAGTTTATTTTGCCACACTTTACGAATCTTCCATCTGTTTTGCTTGAAGAATACTCAACCAAATGATACCCTGTCATGCCAATATTATCGACCCTCTCGTTTATTATATTTATTGTGTGTGTCGAAAATATTTCGGCGAAAATTCAAAAAAAGTTCTTCAGAGTCGATCATTTGGTCTTAGATATCCAAAAATTGACCCCCAGCATCTCTTCTGCCTAGGCCTCGTTCTATACTCCACAAAAGTTTGATTCATTTTATCCACATTTTATACCCTTCTCCTAGAATATTTTTCGTTTAGAGAAAACATGGCAGCTTGTTGTGCGATATTTTGAGGGTATATTCCTAATATTTTAAATCTTGCAGAGACTTTAGACAGATGAATTATGACATTTTAATAAATGACATTTGTTGCATAAATAATTTTATTGAAAAAGAGGATTTTTAAATCGATAGAAAAACAATCGGAATTGGGTTGCAACATAATATTCCCAGAGTTGGGCGACGAAAAAAAAGACGAATTTCTTCAAAGTTATTTGCATGTCTGAAAATCAACACATCAGTTGTACAACAAAAGAAAGGGTTTTATTCAAATCAAGTTCAAAAGTGAGCAGCTATATGGTTAAATATGGTTGACAAGTTGTAGTATTTTTTTTCCTGCCATCCACTTTGTACAATGTCCGATTGCAACGCCTCGACAAAATTAGTTCCCATTGTCATAGACAAAGAGTTCGGAGCCAAACAAGTCTCTGAAATGACACAGACAATTTTTACAATTACAATAATGGTTTGCGTGACCATGCTCTGGTCAGTCAAGCTTTTATTAGGGCAGGTGTCATATGTGTGATGCCTAACATGTCATGAATAGGTAGCGAGGTAATGAAACGGCTTGACAATAGCTGAAGCTGACACTTTTTGAGCAGGTACAATAAATTTATTGCATATAATAAAGATTATGGTAATCAGTCACTTGTTCATAAGGACGAGGGTGGTAAATCAGGCTCGAAGTATGTATGAAAAAATAATGCTCATGTTTTTTGCAGGGTAAATTACTAATTGAGAGCATCTAATATCTTAGATCACAACAATATTCGTCTGTCTTCATGAGTTTGCAGGTCTAAACGAAAGTGTCTGGTTCTTTAAGAAGGCTTCTATGCTTCTTTAAGAAATTAAAATATAGGTATATGGATGATCATTGTCACTACGATTCGAGAAATCTCAGATTTTTGACCTGATTTGATCGAATATGTGACTCAGTAACTATTATATTTCTCACGAACACAAATTTCCCTCGAACACATATATATTCCGTTCTTGAAAAAATCGAATGAAAGAAAGCGTCGAAAAAACGTATACTGGAACATTTTAAATGGTGTCCATGTGAACTAAGCCTTAGTGTTCCAAATAATATTGCAAAGTTCGGGAAAGGATCAAACAAAAACAACATTTTGAAGTTTGAGTGCATAAACATAAGTCGTCGCCTGAATAAAATATTGTCGTATGTGAAAAATTGAGGTTTTGAGATTTAAATGCAGTTTTGTTATTTAAATTTTTCTCTACCACATAGTAAACCACAAAAAAACTAAAAGTTGTCGTATGTGCGAGGTCGCCAACATTTAAGTATTTCTTTGTCGTATGTGTATAGAAAATGATACACATACGACAAAATAAACATAGGGACGGGCTACAGTCCGCTTGGGCGAACGGTTGGATACCCTATTCTTATTCCTATCCCTCATAAGTGGGCGTGACAAAAGTCTTAGTATGGTTGAATTGTTAAGAACGCTCTACATATTTTGTTATATAACATTTAAAGGATTTTATCGAAAACAACGCTCCCTAGCTCAAAATTGGGTGTTTCAATAAAATTGTTTTATTTAATTGTGGGCGTGTCAGTAGGCGGATTTAAAAAAAATTAACACATAAGCATAAAGGGCCCCTACAGAGTATTTATTATATTATTATTTCCGCTCCCTAGCTCAAACTTTGAATTTTCAATTTTTTTTTAAATTGTAGACGTGTCAGTGGGCGGATTTTAAAAATATTTACACATGAGCATAAAGGTTCCCCTAGAGAGTATTTATTATAAATTTCAGCTCGCTAGCTCAAACTTTGGATTTTCAAAAAAAAAAAATTTTTAAATTGTGGGCGTTTCAGTAGGCGGATTTTGAAAATATTTACACATGAGCTTAAAGGGCCCCTAGAGAGTATATGTTATAAATTTCAGCTCCCTAGCTCAGATTTTGGTTTTTCAATAAAATTGTTTTATTTATTGGGCGGATTTTGAAAATTTTATATCCCGAGCAGTTTTAAGAGTCATAGATCATATAAAAAAAATTTCAGCTTTCTAGCTCAAAATTCGATTTTTTCCAAAATTTTGTTTTTTTGAGTTTGTGGGCGTGTCTGTGAGCGGATTTCAAAAATTCGTAAACTTGATTATTTCGGGACCCTAGAGAGTATATGGTTAAAATTTCAGCTCTCTAGGCCCAGTTTAAAGGCCTAATTTTTGCCGACGGACGGACGGACGGACGGACGGACAGACATGGCTAGATCGACATTACTATCGATGCTGATCATAAATATAGTAACTTTTAGGCGTCTACGGGCAATATTAAGGTATGTTACAAACTATGAGTCAAAATTAATATACACTTAGAATAGGGTATAAAAACATACTCGTACGACATTTTTTTCATACAAAATCTGTTCAGTGAAGGTTTGGTAAATGATTGTCGCATGTGTCATTTTTAATGTACATACTCGTACGACAATATTTTATTGAAATGGAGTAAACTTTTGCCGTATGTCTCTTAAGATAAACCACAGACTGGTGTAATTTCAGTCGTGATCAAGATGTCGCAGAGGTCGGACGAGTCCCCTGCACCAAGTGTATCTGAGGAACTCTATGCGTATGATAATGCATGATAAGTCAAAAGAGAGCTTTGAATAATTCTTTTAATTTTTTTAGCATGCGCAACGAAATACTAGGGGATGATGATTCTTATACTGGTGCGAGTCTTCATTCCAGTTGTGATGATTTTTCGGCTCCAGGAAATAACCCCCCAATGAAATAACCCCCAAATGAAAAATAAAATAACTCAACAAAATTGGGGAATAATTTCACTGCGGCAGCATGGCCCCACGTTTATGGGATCCCATAAACAGTGCAATACGTATGGGGGCCATGCTGCCCCCCTGCAACCCCCCCTGCTTGGGGTCACTGTTTGATTTGGAGTAGGTGCGAGGTTTTATTTTAGCACTTGGCCTTATTGCACTTTGAGTCCGTGAAATAAGGCCATACGAATACATTTACCCAAAGTGCAATAAGGCCAAGTCAGTGCTAAAATAAAACCTCGCACCTACTCCAAATCAAACAGTGACCGCAAGCAGGTGGGTTGCCGGGGAGCAGGATGCCCCTCCCCCCATACCCATTGCACTGTTTATGGGATTTCCATATGGGATTTCCATAAACAGTGCAATGCCTATGGGGGGGAATGCTACCCCCCTGCTTGAGGTCACTGTTTTATTTGGAGTAGGTGCGAGGTTTTATTTTAGCACTTGGCCTTATTGCACTTTGAGTCCCCTAATTTAGGGACTTATTTCATAGTTGAATTTGGGGACTTATTTTATTTCGAAATAACCCCCCAATTTGAGGTATGAAATAAGTCCCCAAAAACCCATGAAATAAATCCCGGCTCCGGGCAATAACCCCCCAATGAAATAACCCCCCAAATTAAAAATGAAATAACTCCCCAAATCAAAGATGAAATAAGTTCCCAAAATGGTATGAATAAGTCCCCAAATAAGTATGAAATAAGTCCTCAAATCCTATATGGAAATCCCATAAACAGTGCAATGCATATGTGGGGGGGGGGGGGCTTGCTGCCCCCTGTAACTCCCCTGCTTGGGGTCACTGTTTGCTTTGGAGTAGGTGCGAGGTTTTTTTTTATAAATTTGGGGACTTATTTCATAGTTGAATTTGGGGACTTATTTCACTATGAAATAACCCCCCAATTTGAAGTATGAAATAAGTCCCCAAAAAGCCATGAAATAAATCCCCACCTCCATACAAATTTTGGGGAGTTATTTCATCTTTTATTTGGGGGTTATTTCATTGGGGGGTTATTTCCTGCAGCCATAAATCCCCACCTCCATACAAATTTTGGGGAGTTATTTCATTTTACATTTGGGGGGTTATTTCCTGCAGCCGATTTTTCAGCAGATGATGAGGAAAAATATTCAACAAATAAATTGCCTATTAACACAGAAAACAGGACCTCAGCCCTGACAAACCTGAATGAATTAAGTTTCGCTGTGAATTAAATGTGATTCTACTTTAAAAAAAAGTATTTATTTATTTTTGTTTAAATACAAAACGCATATTTTGTTTAATTACATTATGTAATTTATTATGTATTTCTTTTTGAAGATAATGTGTTTAAGTTTTCTGTAATTAGAAATAATAAATGAAATCTTTACCTTTTTTAAGAAAAAAATTATACTTTATGTGTTTTCTCTCAAATTAAATTTGTTTTCATTTTGTCGCATGTAGTACACTTTTATCGCATTAAACTTGTTAATTTTTTGGCGTATGTGTCATAATTTTGTTGTATGTGCTTAGCTTACACTTAGTTTTGGTGAAAAGGTTACATACGGCAACGGCATATTGGGCAAAATTTGCTTTTATTTGTTTCTAAATTGAACTAATGACATAATTTAAATAAGATTTAATTAACAAATGTTTTATGCATCTATCATGTAATTTTTAAAAAAATCGACCGTAGGGTTTTCGAACAGGAAATATTTAAACTTTGATTGCGTTTTCCCAAAAGTTGTCGAATGTAACATGCGACAATATTTTATCCAAGCGACGAAGTGCAGTCATGTGCAGTAGACCCGCGTAATAAAACCGATCAGTTTGAATGTTTGTTTTCGACGAAGTCGATATATATATATATTCAGGCGGTTCGAGCCACACTACGAAGGTTGACCTCGTTCCTTAATTGAGGGCAATACCTAAAACCGAAAGCTGAATAATTGGCGTATGCTGTAAATTACAAATACAAGTTTAACCAGCTTGATTTGAACCCAAGTCAAATATCCAAAGTAACCTCTTTATTGTACCTTATTCTAAGGGTATTATAATTTTGACTCATAATTGCTAACATACCTTAATAGTGCTTGTAGACCTCTAAGTCGATCAAGCCATATCCGTCCGTACGTTGTCAATTTGTGGGTCTTAAAATTCCAGCTAGAAATCTGACATTTGGATCCTATAGATACTCTCTCGGATACCTTAATACTCAAGTGCAGACATTTTTAAAATCCGCAAACAATTTAAAAACAAAACTTTTTATTGAATAAATCAATGGTAATGGAAGCTCTATTCATTGCAAAGTATGCACATAAAGTAGTCCTTAACAATTCCTTCATACAAGGTGGCACAGTAGTTGTCAGGTGACAGATGAATGAAAAGTTTGGTTCTGTTTTTGGATAAGGTTTATCGAGACACCAATAAGCCACTTGACATTTTTTGCTCCACATTGTTTAAAGATTTTTGTCAGGCCCACTTTTTAGAGACGTTTTTGATCAAAAACATTGTTCTTTCAATAAAATATTTTAAAAAAAACGTAAAACACAGTTATGTTACACCAAATATGTAGACAATATCCTTCTTAATAATATCCTCCTACTTGTTCGGGATATTAATAGGATGGGTGTTGTTGAAATAGGTTAAGCATTGGTGAGCATCAACATGGCGATGCACAAAAGCCGTAACTGAATCGTAACCACCGAGTACTGGTCATGAATATCCAGACATTACTTGCTAAACTTATAAGAACGAGTGTTGAGCAAGAAGAAAATAGTAACACTATAATGCTCTGTCGGAAAGGCTGACTGATAAGTCTCACAAGTCTTACATGAGCCCCTCAGAAAGAGGACGTGCGGCGAATGAATTCAATAGATTAAATCAACCGTTCCGTCGACGACAGTCACAATGACATATACCCTACATGAGCTACTTCGATATATTTAGAGCTGAGTAAGAAATTTTTCAAGACTAGTCAGGCTTTTGGAAAAGGGATGGTGGTGGATTTACCTTTTTGGGCCAACGGCTGCTCTACCATCCACAAAGTGGGCTACTGGAATCGGAATATCCAGAACGCTATCCTAGGTTGAAAACAAGTGTCTGGCTTCCGAACTTTCCGACCACGTCAAACAAGTCTAATTACGAGAGATACACTAGAAGCCTCGGATAACGAATTTAATCATATGGCCACCAGACCCGGAAGGGCAATGGAGTACGATATGAGAGTGTGCACCTGGTACTTGCAGACGCTGTACACCCCAGTTGCCACTTGGAAAATTGGCTCTGATCTCGAGCGGTACAAGGCAGATATTACCGTGATCCAGAAGATACGATGGATCAGGTATGATGCCCCAGATTGTCCAACCGCCAACCAAATCGACCATGTGCTAATGGATGCGAGGCACGCATCCAACATCTTAAACGTGCACACATTCCAACAATATTTGAAACCGTTATAGCGACCTTCACCAAAGAAGAAGTCTGTGGTATGATGAATTGATGATGTATGCGTTTATCGGAAGAAATTGACAGAAGATGCACATTTAAAAACGCTGCAGCGTAAAATAAGGGCAGCGAGGATACCGTATCGAGCCAAGAGAAGGGATGATGATGAAGATCATGTGCACAAAGAAGAGCGTGCCCGCGATCACAGAGGATGGAAAGCTGCAGTGTATCAGTCAAAGACTCTTTACGGGTCGGGAGCCTGTTAAGCAGGAATAGGAATAGGGTATACAAAAGTCATCTGTATGGTGAAGCAAGGGCTGTTATGTCTAATATTTATTATTTATTAATTGAAATATACTGCAAATCTGCTTCTTGAACAGGTACAGATTTTAATTTAAGCTATTTAAGGAGTTTTGATTGTGCGAACAAAATTAATGCATTTATAAGAAGACAATTGCAAATATTACTATTTCAAAATCGGGTCAATTGATTTATTTATCTTTATATATTAAGAAATTATTGTTCGCCTGTAAATTTCTGTTCGTCATAGTTTCTTGCTTCAGCACTCCATAAGACAGATCTGATAGTGTATTTAAAAAAGTAACAAAAACTGAGTTAAGTACAGTTAACATAACGAATTTTCGTATTCCAAACTTGTATGTGGCTAACAAGAGCACACTTGCAGCGAATTGTCAAAGTTCATTCACAGTCCTCAAAATTTGGTCGTGCGGTCGAAATTAACCTCGAAATTGGAAGATCACATACATTCGGACGGAGGTAATTTTTGGTTCTCATATAAATGGTCCTTTATTCCAATTGTATGTGACATTCGAAACATAAATTAATATCATATGTTTTCTTTTGATGGCATCTCATCTTTATAGGTAATGTCCGCGCAACTGTATTTTGTATTCCTTGTACAGCTTCGGTTTTCTATCAAAAATTTGTTTGGTCTTTCAAAATGTAACAAAATATGAATTCCTTGGACTCTTATCCGTGCGAAAGGAGAAAACGCAGTCAAGACGAAACGCAGTCATGCGAAAAGAATTTCAGGATACTAGCCTTTGTCATTTCGAAGACTTTTTTGGCTAAGAGCTTCTGGGCTTTTGAATATTACATTGTTATTGTCTTTCTATTGCAAAACGGAAAACATTCTACCATTAGATCTTCTTTTCCATTTGCGCATTAGGCAACAATGTGCACTTGCGGGAATAGGCTATCGTGCTTTCATCGACAACCAGACCTTCATCCAATCTGTCATGTTTTTAAATGAATAGGTAATTGAAATAATCGATTAAATGTCTTAATTTATCTTAGCGATGAATGGTTTTTGCTTTTGTGTTCTCATTCAATTGAAAGCCGTTTTAATTATACTCCTATCTATTCAGATGCATTGACTAAGGAAACATTTTGGGCATTTATGTCGAACCAATTAATCAATAAAAGTATGAACTAGGATATCTTCGTACCATATAATAAAATAAGTGCAGGAGGCTGGCATGAAAGCAAAAAAAATACGTTGGGTTCGTTTTCAACAGTAGGAGATCTCAGATTTTCGAAAAACTTACCCCCATTTCCACAATAATTAAGACAATGTTCCATAACCATCATAACCATTTCCAAAAACTAAAGTTTCTTATAACCGGCATAACCTTCGTCATCGCTTAAATAGTCGGGTAGATGATGCGCTGCAAGTATTTAGCTCGGGGTCGCAACCCCGAAAACCAAGACCCAAGAAATCCAAAATACCAAAAACCGAGAATCGATAAAATCCGGAAAACAAGATCCCGAAAGATTAGAAAAAAAGCAATCTGAAATGGCCAAAATTTAATTAAATATTTTGTCGGGTGGATGACACGATGCGCGTAGAATTAAAAATAGGCCAAGAGCAAAGTCTCACATGGAACTAACTCCATGAACTAACTCCCACAAAATTTGGTGCTTATTTCGTAAGGAACTAAAGCCCAACTAATAGCGATCCTTTGTTCATTAATAATTAACAATAGAGCTGACATAGGCGTCTGCTAGAAAACTAGCACTTTTTCTTAGCGGAGCAACAAAGTGCGGAGCATAGAGTTTAATCACTTTATCCCACGAGCTGGCAATCCGCACACCGTTTGATTCGAAAAAGTAATTTGGCGTAGACGACTGCCATAAGCAGCTAAAATTACCTTGCCGGAGCAACGAAATTGCGTGAGCGGACTAAACCATGCGAAGAAAGCACTAAATCCTTTTAACCCGCGAAGCGGTGCAGTCCAAAACACTGTTTGATTTGAAAAAGTAATCCATTTCCTGGGGGAAATCATAGCCTCCCACTTATAGCAGAGTTGTTTTTGCGTCGAAAAAAAAATCAACTAGGTAACTCCCACTTTTTTCATATTGGAAGTTTGTTTAGATGTGTCATAACTCATAAGTTCATTCTGGGCTCATTACCATGCGGCGTAAAAAGACATTCCTTCCGTTTCAAATAAATGGTTGGAAAAATGCTGGGTTAAAAGTTAACTTACCATTGGCCTTAAATAAATTAGTTACTCAAATTGTTTTCTTTATGGTCCAGAATAATCACCTCAAAATCGATAGAGAACGGACGCATTCGCTGATGATTATTGGCCACGGATATTTCTTTGTGAACATTCAAAATGTCCCAATTATCTAATTAAATACATACTTTCCAGCAGAATGTAGAAAATTAAAACATCACTTAACTTCGTGCTGGGGCAATATTATTTTATTGATGACGCATATTATTATCTAAGTATCTACATAATTCAACATTCCCAAAAGCCCTATTTGTCGAGATTGTCCGCTTCTCAAAAGGAAATTGTGTATTTTTGTAGGATCAATCCAAGTACAAAAAGACGACGTATACAAATTAACAGAGACAACAATTGAGTATTATTGAATTAATGATATTTTCCCGGAAACTTTTACATTCCATCCCTTTGTTTAAAGTATTTTCAAAAAGAATTTTGCCAGAACAAAAGCCGTTTTGACGTGACGAATAATTCTTTCAGTTTAATAGGAATCACGTATATATGGATATGGGAGTAGTTTGTTTATTATTTTAATTCAAAGAATACTGTTGACACTTGTGACTTGTGCGCCATGTTTTGCGTGTTCGCTTTAATTTCCGTCTTTTGGTTTTATTTCCGGTCAGTATGGTTTGTGGCGCAATACCTCAGGGGTTGGTGCATTGGACTACTAAGCAAGAGGTTCGACGCCCATCCAGGAACACATAACATTTTTTCCATAGCCTCACCTCTTGTAAAAGTCAGACAAACATCCAAGAGTATACAATTTTATTCGCAAAAATTTTAAAATATTTTAAAAATAAAGCTTCGCACACAATTATTTTTGGTTAAATAAGGTGAAGTTTAGTCCCTGTACAGAACGTTTTTGACTAATATTTTTAGCTTAATAATCAATTTGATTTATAAACATTATTTCCCTAAATTGGGCACTTCATGGAAAAGTATTTCTTCATTGTTTATTAGACGGAAGCTGTTTCATAAATATTTTGGGCCTTACACAAAATGTCATCTGATTGCGGCACATTTTAATTATCAAATGTCTGATGCTGCATTTTTATTGTATATTTTAATATCCGACGATTACTTGAAAGTTAAAGATACGTTTTAATATCTTAAATACCCACTCCAGCTGGGTACCTACCAATTCCATTAACTACTTACAAATATTTTTGTTAAATAACCACCGGATATTTAATGAATTCTCTTTCCTTGAGCTTGAAACAGACGCTCTCTCGTAATTGTGTTACAAAATTCCTATTACGACCTTCAGTGAAATGTTCGTCGCAACCTGATCTCGACGTTGGTGTATCTCCTAATTATTTTTTATTGGCTCTATATACTCAACACAGAAAAAGCTACTTAGATAGAATCTCTGATTTCATCTCCTTAACAATTTAAGATATTTTTATCAATGAATAAGTAGTCGGAGGAAATGGGTAGCCTAAATACAATAGATTTTAAAGCAATCTGCAGAAAGGCAAATCTGTCGGGAATTTTCTCAGGTTGAGCGGATTAACGTATTTAAAACATTTTGACCGTAAGTTTTAATTAGACTTAAGACTATTGTAGCTAGCGGATGTTGTTAAAATGATTAATGATTGCGATGCTTCGCCTATATTTTGAAATGAAGTAAAATCAGTGATTATTTGTCTTGAGGATGTGGATGTGTAAATTGGGAGAAAAGAAACCGTTATTCTCTTTTTGATTCTAGATGGACAGTGGGTGCAGCATTTTTGCCATATCAAATAGTTTCTTTCAAAAAATTGACTGTTCAACAGTATCTACAAAAACCAAGAGATTAAATGTGGTTTTTCGGCCTATAAGACATTCGCCTTTTTTATCAGCGCATGTGAGGATTTACTGACATCTTCGATGATTCTACGTTAATTCAAGCAAAACTTCCAGGGATCCAGGAGTCCGAACGAACTTTGATTCGTTTAATGAAAAATTAGAGAAAACTTTAATTAACCACAACTTTATTATCTGTATGGTAATGTGAATCTGTAGGGTTTGTGACATTTGGCCAACGACATAATCCCCAAAGCAGAATCCCCAACCCCTGAAATCCCCAAATCTAGTATGGAAATCTATAAAGGGAGAATGCTCAGAGCTTAAATCCTTATCGAAAATCTCCAAATGAATGATGTTCAATTAATGAATCAAGCGATTAAATGGCAGCGATTTTATCACTTGAATTATGGAAAAAATTCTGAGTAAATAAGTCGTAAGAACAAATTTATTAAACATCCTTAGAACGACAATTAAGTAAGATATAGAACAGACCGGTATCACCAGCAATACCTAACCAAATAAAAAACAAAATATGTATCCTAATTTAATAAACATCGAAAATAGATACCACTCAAGCCGGAAGGCTAAAACATAAAATCAAGATTGTGAACGAAGAACTAATCATTTATACCAAACACATGCACGCAGTATCCTTCCGAGAAAATCACATGAATCCCCTACTTATTCCAAACCAGTGGGTTTCATGGGTATAAATTACTAACCTAACAGCTAAGGGACAAAGTCTTCTCTTCAGTGTTCGCTGGGCTGAGGTTTTTACGTGCAAGCAATATCGAATACTCTGATATTTTGCAATATTTGATGACATTTGCAATCGTAACTTACATCCAGTACCAATCAAATACATAAATTGACAGAATTGGATACTATCAGAATCTTCAATCGCCCAGCATGGGTTGGCGAATCGACACAAGTTAACCACTCAATGAAGGACGACATATTTAGGGGGCAAACTACATTTGCCAAAATATCACTCTTATTTGTCGTCTGTCTTCGACAATCTATTAAATTATAATCTGATTTTTCTCAATCACTAAACATTGTTTCATTGCTTGCTTTTCTCTATTTGTATAACCTTTATGCTAAGGGTATTATAATTTTGAGTCATATTTTTTCTCTCAGGCAGAGAATCTTCCCGGGTCGGGAGCACGTTAAGTAAAGTTAAATAAATTTGTAACATGCCTTAATATTCATCCTAGACCCCTGAAATTTTCATTTGTGATAATATTTACTATTTTGTGATATCAGTTAACAAATAAGTAAGTTTTTTAAAACCACCTACTGACACGCCAGCTACGAGTATTTAAAAAAGAAACGTTATATCGAAGAAGTCGATTTCAATGAAGGTCGTATTTTTTACAAAGTAGATAGATCAAGTCTTTCTTCAAAAATCACGACGCCCACTTCTTGATGGCTTTTTGACATAAACATTGTTTTTTTTTTGTATAAAATCCTTAAAAAACGTTGACTATTTTAGCGAAATAAGTTGACATTATCCTTCATAACGATTCGCTGATACAAATTATTTTTTCACGCCCACTTTTTGGAGACGTTGTGAACAATAATATTATTTTTTTTAATAATATTCTTTAAAAAACGAAAAAAACATTAAAAGCTAAATATGAAGACAATTTCCTTTTTGACCGAATTTTGGTAGTATTGGTAGAAAAAATCACTTTGTCACTCAGGTCAATGGTTTTCATAGCAACAGGTCCCAGAACAAGTGTTAATGACAATCTTCGTCGGAATAACCACATATTCGATGTTGTCAAGAATGCTACGAAGCATTTAGGCTCCTGCAATACATGTAATATTTCACCCTGATCAGGCTACAATTTATTAGAGTTCACACACTCGAAACTTCACCATAAAGCAACACTTCACCACCAAGATTAACTTACTTGGAGCTGCCTTGACTTCATTCAAAATCGCGCGATAAAACTCATTGGCGATCGTCATATCGCGAAATCATTTTTCTCTCTTAGTTATCGTTGCAGCCTTTCTTCGTTTAATCGGTATTTATACCATAGAACATAGATAGAGCTATTAACAACCCCTTAAACCAAGCTTCTCCAACTTTTTACTTGTGCGAAGTGGAAGAGACATAAATTGCATATCCGAACGGAAAATTTGAAAAGATTTTTATGACAATTGATACATTTGGATGTTTGTCATACGTTTGCAGCTAAGGACGTGGGACAATTAAAAAAACTTAAAGTATTACTTGGCCCGGTGTGATTTGAGAACAAGATCCTTCGATTAGTAGTGCAACACATTCAGCCCTATCATGATACTATTGGAAGAACATACAATCTCTAAAAAGTAACGAACTGGCTCCTATTTTGATCATGGTATCCGTATCGTAGATCAAATGTAAATGCGTACTAACGCACGTATTTTACATAACAAAAATGCATTCAACAAGCCGGTCGTATTGTTTTTGATTTTGTCATCAAAATACAAATTAACATTGACTTACATTAACTTTTCCTTGCTCAGAATCAGTTTTCGATTTCGTTTTTTGTTTTTGCTTTCGCGTCGTACAATTGGGAAATAACCTAACAAAAACATCGCCATGCATCGCAATTGTTCGTAGTATGTGGCTACTATTTTGATATTTTATTTTTATAAATAGCTCGAAGAAGTACGACATACCAAACGAAACGGGTAGCTAGATACAAAAATCGTACAGTTCGAATAAATCATAGCAAATTTTGTTTCGATCGGATACCTTGATAGGTCTGACTAGCCACTGAGCCATGGCGCATATCATTTAGAAAAATTTCATTCGCGAAATCCGCCATGCCAGGAATGCGCATCAGTTCATGCTTGGAGGTAGAGAGAACTACCTGGGGAGTCGGACAGAATCC
Organism: Portevinia maculata; assembly: GCA_949715645.1. Taxonomy (NCBI): domain Eukaryota; kingdom Metazoa; phylum Arthropoda; class Insecta; order Diptera; family Syrphidae; genus Portevinia; species Portevinia maculata. Next base: position 32,890,096 of record OX454527.1, read on the forward strand.
CGAAAAACCTCATCCTGAAAAGCCAAAATCCCGAAAATAAAAAATCAAGAAAATCCAAAATTCCGAAAAAACTAAATCTAGAATATCTAGGATTTTCGATTTTCTAGATTTTCGAAATCCCGAAAATCGAAAATTCCAAAAACCCAAAATCCGGTACTTACATTACATAAGGGTAGGTAATAAAAATCCCATAAATTATAAAAAAAAAACAAACGGTGTTGTTGCATTTGCTTGATCTTGGAGGCTTTATTGATTTATTATTGCTTGACCTTCATTTTACGACCACTTGCATCAGATTGTTTAAATTGTCTAGATGTGATTTCTCCCTGCGGCTTGTAATGGTAAGCGTGGTAGAAGATAGTACTCTTAGTCCGTCCCTGCACGGATATTTAGGACACTTCCTATTCCTATCTAAAAAAAAAAATGGCATTTGTCAATTTTCACAGATTGCCAAGGGTTTTTGTATCTCTCCATTAAACTGGAAGGATTTTTTTACTCGTCACCCTTTTATGTAAATTTTATGCGAAGATATAAATATTTTATGTCTCTTCGGCTCTTCTAGGTGATGGGTAGGGAGAAATCATGGGATATTTAAAAAAAAAGTAAAACGAAAACAAGGATAACACGCAATGTGAAATTGAATGAAAGATTTTGACAACACTTAAACGAGTATCAAACAAAATGTAAGGAGACCCTTGAAGTCGAATATTTTTCTTGCCAACATGACCAAGCTGGGGGTAGGCTGAACTACAAGGAGTTGACTGCCGCTGACTTGTGGATTATTATAATTAGTCATTATAAGACTATCCATTCTACATAATGTTTTGAATTAAATGAAAGAAAATTTATGTCAAGTTGGTAAATTGAGCTGGAAGCTTATTGCGTTCGCTGAGCTGAAATATGCACCGAATGCAGCGATATGTTTGCGGAACCAGCCACTATGAAGCAAAACTAATCTATTCAACACTGTCTGGTTTGGATCGAAGTTTTTTATTCATTCCTAAACTCTGACACCTTGATAACGGACCGTTGTACATCAAAATGAAATTACAGTGCACGAATTGCATATAGATATTTGAAATGCATCCTTTTCTCGTATACTACTCTTATTTCAAATAATTTTAGCTTAGTATTCACATATGTCAACTATCAGCGGGATTTCTTTAACAGAACCAAAAAGGTGCCAATTTCAATCTATTTACTTTTAACCCTTTAGATAATGTTCATGTTGAATTTAAATGTTTATAATGATTCTCACAATCGATAACGCCCTTAACTTAAATCAGGCGCAAACATATCTTTTAGCCGCCCCTGGCAGTTAATGTCCTAAAGCTTTACATTTTGATAAGTTTACACAACCTTGACAATGATAAAAGCATGCATGCGATTTTATTTATTTCTTCCAATCTCAGCTACTTTTATATGGGTACTAAGATGTTGGTATCCTGTCAGGACAAATGCCTCACAGGCATTTAGAAATGGATTCTACACTCTCATCACATGATTCGACATACATGTACATATTTTATGCTGATAATCGCATCATGTCAAACTGCCCAACGCCATAAAGTTATTGCAATTTACCCACGCTTGTCCTATTGAAAGTGGGCCATTGAATATCTATCGAACATTTATCGAGGAGGGGTTGCTACACAATCTCGCTTACAATCGCGCATATATATGTATTACATTATCCGAAAATAAAATAAGACGGATTTAGTGCAATCCAGATTAGAGAGAGGGAGATAAAGAGCTTTTAAACCCAAAGTAAAAAAGGATAATGGTGGTCATGGAAAGGAAATCAAAAAATCACAAACCCAGAATAAGTGTCCCAGATCCGAATGCTTTATCGATTGCTTCTTAAAATTTATTTGTGTTGACAGATTCTGCAACATTTACAAGGATAAAGTGGACGACAGAATCGCCCACACATACTTATAGTCAGCACATTTTTTGTTTTTCTCCATATGTGAAGTGCTTACATTTTTTGGTGATTTTTCATCGATGGAAAACTAATGTAGCTTGGGGCTCATCAAGGGTTTACGATACATATAAAAACATCCACTAAGGAAGGTCAATGCCGAAAATTGCTAATGGAAAAAAATAACACGACGAAGAAAATAAAGATTTAGGCATACAAGGATGTCAAGAAAATTAATTACGCAGCCGAAAGGATAAATGTATGTACAGTCAAACAGGAATGGTTAACATAATTCATTGCTAGCCTTGGTAAATGAAATAATGTCCTTTCTGTTGAAGTTTTCTTTCCATACTTTCCAGGGGAGGAGGCGAGTTTGATTCCTGAGGTCCATGTCCCTGTCCGAACTAATAGAATATACGCCGATGTGGATATGGGTTCGAGTACAAGTACATGTACATTAGAAACGTGTCCTGAGGTTATTCCGTTTATTACAACCAATAGTCTTGAAATTATGCCATTGTTTGAGGTTATTTGTTGTGTGCCCATTTCGTTCGTCCTTAATTTAGCATGTGTATGACTGTCAGTGAATAACATTATCTCATACTTTTGGCGGTAGTCAGGCTTGAATAAACCTGCTAAACGATCGGCTAAGGAAATTAATGATGGGAAATATATTTATTTTTTCAAGCTCACCCGGTGATTAATAATTGTTCCTTTTTGTTGCCACAGGATAATAGAACGGCTGGTTAAATTAATTAAATAAACTTGAATGTATGCAATTGGGCTTTAGTTAAAGACGTTATTAGGATGAAAGCAGTAGTTTAAGAGGGGATTACTTGAACTCCTTAGGCTCAAAAATACTGAGGAGCTTAACGTAATCATGAAAGCATTTTTATTCATAGTAGTAAACTCAAAGTGTGTATGCTAAAATAAAGTAATAAATGTGCAGTGATGCAAAAACGGTTTAAGGGGTATTTAATGAAGAGAATAGACACGACCGAATATATCTGTGCTCCTCTTATTACGTGCTCGTGAAGCACCCCCACCCATTGAATGAGCAAACTGTTCGAGACTATAATCCCATAAAGTCTTTATATTATTTTACTATCCCGCTTTACGTAACAGTGCGGCATTTGGAAAGAACTGCAAGCAATTCCACATCCCACAAACATATGAAATAAATCGGACCTGTGTACTGTACATACATGCCTTTATGTGCTCTCAGAAAGCAACTTCATTTGTATTTTGTCGAACACTTTCAACCGATTTAAACTTCATGGGACTATTCAGATGAACAATTTAAAACATTCCAAGCTAATTTGCAGATCAAGGTGCCGTCAACACTCACAAATTGGTACTTTGCAATCAAGCGAAATGTTGAAGTCTGGCAGTTTTTTTCGATCGCAGCACTCCGAGCGAACAATTAAAATTTGACTACAAAATCCGGACCGATAGCCTCGCGTACCTACACTTGAAAAAGTAAATATTTAGATTTAACATGCACCTCAACAAATAAATTAAGTTTGTATTATTCAAGAGCAGAGCAAGGCAGAATCGTCCTACTCGTTTTTCTAGCCTTTATTCCTTTATTTTTTTAAATTGTAAAGCTTGAAATTGCAAATTATAATATTTTTTATTTTCAATCAAAAGAGTTGCGATAAGAATATTAATAGCTCACAATACATAGACCAGAAAACATTGAGTCACAAACTAATAACTGATTTGAAAATCTTGTGTACTGGGTAAGCAGTTCTAAGTTTCTAGGAGCAAGATTTTGAATTTTTAGCCTAAGGTAAAGTAATTAGGTATAAAAAATCGCGCAATTTGTTTTTGGCAGATACTTTTCTAGTGGTCACGCAACTTTATTGCTATGCTAAGGGTAGGTGCCTATGTCAGCACCATTGTGCATTTCAATGGGGTTAACTTTAAAATCAAAAGTTTATTTGACTCTCAGTAGTGTTCTTTAGAGTGGGTTTAATTCTCACATCAGAGTGGATTTAATTCCCAACTTAAGCGAAAACTAAGTCCACCCTCGTAAAGTGGACTTATTTCCCATTCAGGGTGGTTAAAACTCCTATGTGGAGTTAAATCCCGTGGACTTATTTCCCTGCACCAGTTATAACAAACCCTGTTTTTCTTAATTCCGATGTTTTGACATATTCTGAGTAGATTTTGTTGGACTTTTTTTGTGGATGTTTTGGCTGAAATATTGCTCTTTGATTTAAAACAGGTCTGTCTGTCTAATTTGCAAAATAGGAGCAGCATCAATTTAAGTTCAAAGTGTTATTTCTACCCTCACTCTCCCCTACCTATTGTGTTTTTAAAAACTATTCATTCAGATATACAATCATAACCATATTCTTTTGGTTATCGACCAAAATGAACACGGTGCCTATGTACTAGGCTCGCTCTGCATATAAAAAGGAAACACAACAGTTTATTTCTATTGTGTCATCATAAAATGTCCTACCCACCAGGTTCGTGTCTAAAGATTAATAATAAAACAACACCCATTCAATCACGATATGAATCATAAAGCCAAAATTCGAATTTAATAATCGTTTTATCATCCATTCAAGACGAACACTGCGTGCTAAAAACATTCAAACCATTTTTATGTATTACTGAGTCGTAAATAAGAAATCGTATACATGCATATGTATTGCGATGAGGATATATACTTAAATACCCCCTGCGACATAACATATTTTATGCCAAGCAGATTAACACAAACAAATTTATTACATCCAATCTACCCGGCCCCATTAAACAATCATTAAAAGCCCAATTTCACTAATTTCCATCAATAACATTTACACACCCATTCGCTTCCTTTTAATGACCAGCATTGACAGCGTCACATCTTACACGTTTTCTATCTCGTATAAGTGTTTTCAAAGATCGTTTACCAGATCGTAAATACAAGCGTAAAGCAATGAATGCCTGCCTCACATGAGGCCTCCCCATCCATCGAGGCTCCACATCTATCTGCTTTGTAATAAGTAACACTGACATGCTGTATTACAAAGGGTGACACCACAATTAGGATTCTAATGCAGTTTTTTCACTGTCGGATTTTGTATACACAAATATGTTTTGTTCAAGACAAAATGAAAACAGAAGAAGCATCCGCCTACAAGCCGTACAATTCAAACGGATGTTGGACAAAAATACAGCAGAAACTGCCGGCACCATCGTTCGGGGCCCACCCACTTCGCACCCATCTCAGGGAGACGGTATATGAACAGAATTCGAATAAAAAACTGAGAAAATTGCTTGTTTTTTGTATGTCCACCAGCAAAAAAAAAACACAACGATGGAAGGGCTTCACACATGCATATTGATATTTATGTACGAGAGATACGCGCATTCGTTTGGAGGTACATAATGCTTATCGGGACTGTGATATCGTTTTAAGAATTCCACAAACCGAAATTCCCAAAGTTAAACAAACAACATTTTCGACACCCCCACGCAGCATCTCAGCAGTAGCGTGAGCGCGATGTTAACAGAAGCACACGGTAAGCTTGTATAAATAGCGTTCGCAGCTCCATTCCGCAGCTAAAGTGTCACGAGGGAGGGAGTGGCCGATGTATCTACGGTACTACCGAATCGAAAATTATATCTATTTATTTATTTTTCAGGGCACAATTCAAGATGGATTTGTATATGTTCGTAATGTATTTGTGTGACAGCGAGAAGACAAGGAATTTATCAGCAATACAAAAAAAAACAATTAGGGAGTGAACATAATGAGGTGACACATTCACCATCTCACCGCGGACACCGGACCAAGGCCCTTAATATTAAAATATAATTTTTGTTTCAAATACCACGATGACCTGTGAACAAAGTCGCACATTAACTTCCAGGCTACCTATATTATTTTGGTCTCTCTTTCAGTCAAATTAATAAATTCTGCAGTGTATGTAATTCAATCGAAAGGAGAACATATTTTAATAAAATATTCAGTATATACATATTTATATTAACCACAAAAGTTGAGGCTGGCCAATAGTTTTAGCAGTCAGTTTGTTATGAAGACTTGATCCAGTAGTTGAACATTTATATAAATGTGAGTAATGAATATATTTAATCGGGTAAGTTGATTTATGATAGTTGACATTTTCCGGCGAAAATCGAATGTGTTTTTCCATTTTAGAGATTTCACATTTTTTCTCCCAATGTGAACGATAGTTAGTTGTGTATTGTATGTTGCATGAAATTGTATCAAAAATACGTCCTCTTTTTCTTCCTTAAATGGCGGTGAGGCTATGATCAGGATTAAAGGCGATCATTACCCCCCCCCCCCCCCCCCCCTGTTAACAGTATCCCTACTACTCCACCTAAATGGTTCGCAGGTTCGACATCAGAAAAACGCGGCATGCCTCTCGATTTTGAATCACTTCGTCGAATTTTTTTTTCGAGATAGGTTATTTGACGTGAAGGCTTCCTCGGATTTTGGAACTTATTATTCAATGAATCTTTGTTACTCCTGCTGTGATGCGAAGCATCTTCATCTCAGCTGCTGTTAATTTGGCCTCATACTTTTTGTACGCTGTTCAACATTGTGAACAGTATGTGAGCGAGGTGTAGAGCTTACCTTTCAGCTTGGGGGCCATTTTTCGAGCACAGATGATGGCTGAGTTTTCTAGCCATTTCATTAACGCTACGCTTACGCGATGCTTGATGTCGTCATCATAGCTTGCTATGGTTTTATGTTTTTATTCTAATTAATTGATTTTAAGAAGAACCCTTATAAATCAGATATAATTTTTGAATGATGTACACCAGCTGATGATGAAATTATGTATTGTGTCTATTACTTAAATGATCTTTGACAGGAAGATCAACTTTAACCTGTTTTGGAATACTCTAGTCCTAGGTGGTGTCATGCTCACGAATTAAGAGTATTAAGAAGCAATTTCTGTTTCTTGCGTTTCGTGACTTACTTCGGGACACTCGACGTCGGGGTTCCACCTTACACAAGTTGTTTGAAGTTGCTGAACCTGCAGTCCTCGGAAAACCGAAGGGAGATAACAAATTCAATATTTTTGTTCTGCGTCCTCGGACTTCAACACCAGACCGCGAACAACAAGGTACGAGTATCAGGAGCTTTAATACCCGAGTAGGAAGTAATGGACACATCAATATCAGTGCGATTGATTTTAATAAATATAATCATATGCTCGATTTAAACCTCAGAAAGGCATTGCCTATTTTTAGGTGCTACTTACCACATGAAAGAATAGGAGGATAGGATAGAAGCATGGTGCTATTGTAGAGTGTTTCCACGGATGGCGCCTAAATTGCATTAGGGAGATATGCATTATTGTGTGTATTAATTTTTTTTTGAAAATCATTGCTCTGGTCGGGATTTGAACGCGCGAGCTGCCAATGAATGAGTGAATACACTACCACATGCAATAGTCTCAGCGACAATCTGATTCGTAACCGGGAAGTCTGCCAACACTTTTTGAGGTCAAACCGCCGAACCCCACTGGACCTCAATGATCCCTTAAGAAGTATTCTTAATTTTTATTGATTCTGCTTTCCTTTATTTTATCTTCTCTCAGTCTGTTCTAACTGTATTCAGTTTTTACTCAGACTCCTCAGTCAATTTATGTTGACCCCATGGAACGCGGTCCGATAAAGCTCTGAACGAAAAATGTAATACAGCACGAACGCTGTGATGTGTCAGAGCTTAAAAAGAAACACGGACTTTTTTTGTTGAAAATTTCGGCTCTGTTCTGAACTTAAATTTAAAAAAAAACACCTGTGGTATCCACACATTCTAATAAAGAAGTGAGCATACAAATATGTGTAAGCATTTGTTATTCTTAGGGTATATTTATTTTGACTCTTCGTTTGTAACATTAATTTGAGGCCCTAGAGTTTGAGATAGAAGGCTGAGATTTGAAAAATGTATCCGCTAGGGATAAATTATGTGTTAAGGTTTTTGTAGTTAGTTGAACTACTAATCGAGGGTTTAAATCACGCGGAGCCCGTAATCCTTAAATTTTGTCCACCCGTGCGAAAATCGGACAAACATCCAAGAGTACCTACATATCAATGGTCATGACAAACTTCCGGAATTCGCCGTTCAGAGTCGGCTTATAATTGAAGGTCCCTTCCACTTTGCACAAGCAAATGGTAGGAGAAGCTAGGTTTTAGGCTCTGTATGGGCCGATAATGCAAATATTAATATATTTATATATTTTTTAAGATCCGCTCACAGGCACGCACAAACGATGCAGACAAAGTCATTCCTAAGAATTCCTCTATCCGAAGTTTCTTGCTACACACCCAATTTTTGAGGAATAGGAATAGAAGTGAAGCCTTTCTTTATGTTTCTACTCTACTTTGTTAAGGGAACGGCTTTTTCAAATTTGGGAATTTTTTGGAACTAGTGTTGGCCTTAGAAATGAAGTATTTGCCCTTTAGTGGTTTCAAAATACGAGCCACCTAAGCTGGCCATAAACCCATTTCAATATCGCGAGAATGCTTAAAATAAATTGCTCTATTATCCTACATCTTGAAACTGTACTGCAAGAGCTTACACGAATAGAGTACACCGGTGTCGTAACAAACAATAGTCAATAAAAGGAACAATCATGTTTTGAAATTTTGAAATTTTCCTAACGCTTTTGGACCACACAAATACAATAACACCAGCATTTGACTGGCATTCGACTGAGGTCGAAAATTCTTTGCAAGTCTCTTTGATAATTGCGAAAGGGGACAAAGAAATTAAATTAAATTCTTGAATTAAACATTCAGTGTAGAGCTTTTACTTATTTAGAAATTGAATAATACTACACACTCTTCAACTTCACCAATTTAAATGAACCAACAATCATTGGTTCTAAACTGCCCATTCAACAAACCAACCATACTCTCAAACTGCAACTGTGCCATATAGAAAACAAGCAATCAACAATTTGGATTCATAATTGAATTGGTCGATGAATTTGGACAAGACTTCTGGTTCGCTTATTTTTGAATATTATTAGGGCGTTGAAGGTTTTTTTCTTCTAAATTTAAAATGCAAAAGATTTTCATAAAATAAATGCCAAATTCTTGACAATGTCCTTATTATTTACTTTTTTCTACCAGCAACCATTCTGTTTTTTGTTCTCATTTCTGTATTTGCCTCCCGAGGTATGAAGAAATAAATTCCTTTCAATTATGCTTCCAGGAAAAGACACAATTTGGACTATAATTTTATTTCCGTTTGGTCCGTTTCTCGTATCGGCCTGTTTCGTCGCCTTGAAGATTTGAGCGCATAAACTTTACTTTTGCCTTCGAATGCACACTAATCAGGGAATTGTATAGCCTCAATGATGAGTCCTAGGAATGGTGGATGGAAAACTAAAGTGTAGAATTCTTTGAAATTAACTTAAGCGCTAAAGCGAATATCTTCCAAGTCTGTGCACGCGGTTTTGATTTTCCAGTGGGCTTAAGGATCCAGCTGTGGGACCGTCTTGATTTGATAAATGAGAGTGAAATCTGATCTCTTGGGTGTTGTAGATAAATAGCATGTGAATGGTAACGAAAGTAGTTTCATACTTTAGAACGGATTGTATTGTGCAATATTAACTTTGTAAATGCTTAAGTACTTACTTCTATGTTGGATATGGATACACACTTTAATATTTGTTGTTGCCTCTGAGACGCAACAGGACACTCAGTGGACATCAATGTGGCCCAAATTGAAAATTTCAAAAGAAAGTGTTTAAAGTACACTTATGCTAATGCAAAAAAAAGCTCCTTATTGGGAAATTTATGTTTAAGTGGCCAACCTCGTTTGTGAGGAAATGTAAAAGTAAGTAAGTAAGTAAGTTTGTTGGTATCACTAAAGTGGACCATTAACTAAGTGAAGGCAACAATAACTATAATCGCAGACCTGCCTCCTCTATTTGTGCAAGGTTATAGCAATCCTGTAAATTTTGGCAGGAGATACTGAGTTGTAAATGGAACGAAGGGGTAGTTTACCTATTAGGAAATGGCAAACTATATACTATAGGCAAAACACTTGACAACGACGGAAAGTTTTATCTTATAGATATCCAACGATGAGAAACTTTTTCGTTTGAGCTTAGATGTGAGCGAGATTTGAGCGATGATGTCCATCCTATATCCTCGGTAGGGATGATAATTAAAATGATGAGACCTACCTTCAAGGTTCTACTCCCATTTGCATTCGCAAAACCAGAAAACATTTATTTTTGTAGGTATTAAAATCAATTGATAAGTGCATTGTTCCTGAAAGGAGTACACAGCAGAATGCTTAGACCAAAACAATGGCATAGATAACCTCATTGAAAGATGGATATATCAGTATTGTAATGTCTCCCGACGCTGTGCAGCCAGACTTAGTTCAGTCGGGCAAGTTTGATCTGGAAATGGAAAGAAAGACCTTGGAGAAGGATTGCCCTTGCCTCGGCTATTGCGCCAGTCAGCAGATTCCCGGCAGCAGTGACCTGCTACGTACGGGAGGGTCTTTTCGATGAAGCGAACCTAGTAGGCGCTGCGAATAGCAACAATAAAACTATGGTGATCGTTTCAAGAACTCTGGGATAAGAGTCCGCTTTATTCATTACAATTAGGGGTTTATATACACGTTTAATTGCTGCATATGCTAAAAATATCGAACCCATCATCGAATATTAGTTTTTAATATTATTTTTAAATGCTGGCTATTACCTTGGCACAAAGTCTCATGACCCCTTCACACAGTCACCCAGAATTGCGTACTCAGCACATGATGTATTATCCAGCGCTTGGTAGTACATCATGTGCGCCGCGCGCACCTGTATAATGGCTTGTATGAAGTTGTAACCTGTGAGATCTTTCCCTCGGTTTGCTTTGTGTCGAACGTCCGCAGTAGATATTGGTGAGCAGGCGAGGTATTTTAATTAATTATTATTTCTACTCTTTGCTACCTGATATCTTACTGGGTTGTGGCTTGCATTCAAGTGGAAGGCAATAGCCGCGTGTCTTCCGGGTTCGATGTTCCAGCATATGAGAACTGGGTAAGCAATTAGTTAAGTGGCCACTGGTGTGGTCCCTTCACAGTATAAGCAAGACATTCACCTTTAATTCGTATAATATGAGCAGTCCTTTCCCATGCCGGAGATAAAACCTTGTCAGGGAAAATGTCGCCATGTGCTCTGATATCAAAGACGGTAAATCTGGCGTTTTCCTCCGGAATGCTTGAAGTTTGAACTTTTATTTTCCATAACTAAAAAGGTTTCAAAAACTTGTAAAGGGTGTATGTTGCTTCTTAAATAGAAATAACCATCGAACCTTGAGGGGAGTCTCTTCCTAAATATCTGACTAAGACTTTAATACACATTAATAACTTTACTTCATAGGATACTTAACCTCGAACAATTAAGTTATGCACACTTGAATCTTGTGCAAATGATAATTAAAAATGTAAGCAAAGCACTCACGAAATTAGCGAACACATTATCCTACGATCATAATTCCATAGTGTTAATTGAACTCTTAACAGCTTAAGACGTAAGCACGCACTCCTGGTATACGTGTTGCGTCACTTGTGTCAATAAAAGAGATTGGAAACGGTTGCGTGTAAATAGCACGCCTCACAATTAATTGTTGTTGGCATTGCAATGTGTTCTGCTGTCATTTAATACCTAATCTTGGATTTTATCTTGCAAAATTTTAAGCATTCATAAGAAGTCCGATTACTTTCCGGTGTAGGGAAGGGCTTCGAATATCTTTGCAGAACCCCCAAATAACAGCGCTTGTCGTAAAAGGTTAACGAGGGGACAAATTACATTTAAACATCTAAGTAAGTCTGGCTACGCACTTAACATCCTGAAACTCTCCGGCAAGCGTACATGACTCGACTGGAAAGCATCCGTGTCGTAAATGAACAATCAAACAAAAATTATTACCAGGCAAATGCACGCGTCGATCGTAAAAAAAGAGGCAGACAATGATCATACAATGCTTGCTTTCAAGAATTCATCTGAGGGAGCAGTTTCTGTAGATATCTACAGCGGCCAGTTCATGTATTCAGATTACTAAATCACTAGACTCAGCCAGTCGTTCAAATATTCAGATTATGATTGCCGGTCTGCATATTTTTGCGTATTTTGTAGCTGCCGACTGACTGCACACCTTAAACGTCAAAGCGAAGTGTAACTTCAAACGAAAAAAAATCCTGAGAGCAGTACAAACAAAATAAAATTATAATACAACTAAATTCAATGCAAATTGAAGTAATTTGCAAGTATAGCTACACACTGAGGTATTACAGTGTATCCAGAAATCTTCAAAATGTAACAATTTGGGGATGATATGTATTTGTTTTCATAGTATGCTTTATGTTATTATTCAAAAAATAGGAACTTCTCCTTCCTTGGATGTTTTTAGGGGATATAGAAATAAAGCCCGATCTACACTGACTACACTCGGTTAAGGGTAAAGTTAAGAGCCGTTCCATTCAATCGAAGTTGACCACAACTTAAGTTGACCACTCTCTTAACTTGCGATATTCGAAATTTGGTCGTCTTTGAGTTTGCTCAACTCCTCGAAATAGTAGAAGTTGGCTGAGCAAACTTGAAAATCTATGTCCAACCAGATTTATTTTTCATTAATTTGAAACTGTTTCCAACTAATTATTTTTCGGGAAATTGACCGTCATCTTTTTTGGACAGCGAAGATGATGAAGGCAAAAATTATTTATTTACAATATAAAATGCTGCCACTTGTTGGACTTGAAAAATGGGACGACTATGAATATATCGTTTTCGTCTGTCACAGCAGACGACAATAATGGTGCTTCATCTGATAAAGGATTTATTGTCTTTCGAGGAGAAGTTTGGTTTGAGTTTAATTTGTATTTGATAAATAAACATTTCTCATCTGATAGATCGTGAATGACGTCCAATAACTGAATTATTGGTCGTATTAAGATGCTATGCAATCGGATGTATTTAGTTGACAATTGCAGATTTAATTAGTGAAAGCACTGCAATCGTGAATTTTAACACGCAAAAAGAAATAAAATTGTAGATAGGTAATTGTAGATAACATAATATACAATATACGTGACAAAGAGACGTGTTTTATTCAAATGAGCAAATTTGCGAAATAAAATCATTCTTCAGTGTCACATACACTTCGTCGACCCTGATTACGAACAGGTAATTTCTTGATTTAATTTTACGAAATTTTTTTAATCCTTCGATAATATGGGAATAACCAAATGCAATATGAAAGCAGGCTATATTATGTTTATGTTGTAAAAAAAATGGGATTAAGTAGATAAATTCAGTTTTTATGATGCTTTTCCCAATAACCTCCCGATCGCTGTATCACTTTAAAGGGGCCCTTACACGGTCAATCGAATGACAAGCATGTGTTTGTGAAAATGTATCTGTATGAGTCAAACACATTTGGTGAAATCTGGTTGACGAAAATCAAAGGTAGTTTGATTTTGCATGATGATCGTCATGCCGATTGATACGTGTAAGGGTTGGATTGACGTAATTACTTCATTGTGTTTTATGCTGCGGAAGCGAAAACATGTGCGGAAAACTGAAGGACGATGAAGACCGAGCATTTGTATTGGAATTAATTGAAACGTATCTGTTATTACCGAGTTTATGGAATGTCAAAGGGAAAGATTATTGGGACCGAAAAAAAAAAATGCAACAATATTAAGTTATTGCACAAGGTGCAGGGAAATAAGTCCACGGGAACTAAGTCCACTGAGGGACTTAGTTCCCACTTAGTGGGAAATAAAACCCCTTTCGCGAAGTGGACTTAGTTCCCATGTTAAGTGGGAACTAAGTAAATTTTTTTATGGGAACTTAGTCCAAATTCAAATATAAGAAGAGGGAACTAACATCCAACACTTAGAATTAAACAAAAAGCTGTAAAGTGCAGTTAGTTATCACACTCTTTAAGCAAAGTCTTAAGCTTATCATGGTGACATAAAGCCAAAGTTTCAAAACCGTACCTCGCACCTACTCCAAATCAAACAGTGATCTGTTATGAGTGCACTGTTTATGAGATTAGTTACGAAATCGCAAGTAGATTCCATAAATAGTGTAATGCATATGGGGGCATGCCGCCCCCCTGCAAAACCCCTGCTTGGGGTCACTGTTTGATTTGGAGTAGGTGCGAGGTGACGGTACCTATATTACTCTGTCTCAGTTAGAAGTTAATTTCTATTTTGATAATAAAAATTGCAAAGTACCTACTTGACTCTTTAATTTTATTTTGTTCTTAGTCGACAGTGAGAATTTACTTCACATTAAAAGGCAACTAAAACCACTCAGAGTTTTGGGAATTTATTTCCCACCTTACATGGGAACTAAGTCCACTTCGCGAAAGTGGTTTTATTTCCCACTAAGTCCACTGAGGGACTTAGTTCCCACTTAGTGGGAAATAAAAACACTTTCGCGAAGTGGACTTAGTTCCCATGTAAGGTGGGAAATAAATTCCCAAAACTCTGAGTGGTTTTAGTTGCCTTTTAATGTGAAGTAAAATCTCACTGTCGACTAAGAACAAAATAAAATTAAAGAGTCAATTTTTATTAACAAAATAGAAATTAATTTCTAACTGAGACAGAGTAATATAGGTACCGTGACCTCGCACCTACTCCAAATCAAACAGTGACCCCAAGCAGGGGGGTTGCAAGGGGGGCAGCATGCCCCCGCATATACATTGCACTGTTTATGAGATTAATTACGAAATCGGAAGTAGATTCCATAAATAGTGTAATGAATATGGGGGGGGGCATGCTGCCCCCTGCAACCCCCCTGCTTGGGGTCACTGTTTGATTTGGAGTAGGTGCTAGGTACGGTTATGTCACCATGATAAGCTTAAGACTTTGCTTAAAGAGTGTGATAACTAACTGCACTTTACAGTTTTTTGTTTAATTCTAAATGTTGGATGTTAGTTACCTCTTCTTATATTTGAATGTGGACTAAGTTCCCATAAAAAATATGGACTTAGTTCCCACTTAACATGGGAACTAAGTCCACTTCGCGAAAGTGGTTTTATTTTCCACTAAGTGGGAACTAAGTCCCTCAGTGGACTTAGTTCCCGTGGACTTATTTCCCTGCACCATTGTCCTATTGGGAAATCCATCGTTGTCCATCAAGGAATTCGGAAAAATGAGGGACAGCTCTTTCCGGTATAGATTTGTAGGTATACGCTATCATTCTTGGATTTGAAAATCAAGGATTGCAGTTCCGTAAAAGCTTACTGCTCCCATTACCATTACTCCACTTCCCTTGCTATGTCTTCTATCCAAGGTTATTTAATCCTTCCTCAAATCATGGAAATAATAATTATATCCATCAGGTCCATCTATATTAAACTTTTTTTCATCTGAAAAGACAACGGTGTGCCACTCTCAACTCCATCTCATGTGACTTATTGCAAAATCAAGTCGCTGACATTTGTGTGCTGCTTTCAATGGTGATTTATTTTTCATTTTTTGGTGTCCTGTGTGATTGTCCTGCTATATCATGCGATGAACAGTTGAGCTACTAGCTTCAACTCCAGTTTCTGCATTGATTTTACTTAGGAATTTGAAGCAGAATTTGTATCGCCGTCGAGTCTGACTTATTGTTGCCCTGATTACTCCTCTTTTACTTTTTTCCATAGTTCTCAGGGTCCTTAAGGTAGCTATGAACAATAGTTGGTCCTCTTCCAATCTTACCGGCTATACAGCGGATGGATTTGTTCTTTTTTTTATAATTTGCGTGCGCTAAAGGGGTTTTCTTTTTTTCTGTAGTGATACAGTACCCTTATAGCGGAAACCACAGCGCAAGCATTTTTGTTTTGTTGCTGTAAGTAGCTACCAGCAAATGAGTCATTGCCTATTTTTGGGTGCTACTTACTGTATGAAAGAATAGAAGGATAGGAAAGTAGTTTGGTGCGATGGGATTTTTTCTCCACAGGTGGCGCCTAAATTGCTTTAGGGAGATCTGTTTTTGTTGTGTGTATTCAATTTATAAAAATCATGGCCCTGGTCGGGATTCGAACGCACGACCTGCCAATCACTTAGTGAATACACTACCATCGCACCATTGCCACCTTGTTTGGATTCAGAAATAAATACTCAACAATAGATCAGGTCCACAGAATAACTGATATAATAGAAAAAGCTTTAGAAGAAAAACAAATATGCTCTGCCATCTTTCTTGATGTAACATAGGCTTTTGATAAAGTCTGGCACAAAGGATTAATCCGTAAGCTACAAAAATATCTTCCAAAAGAGTACCATGGAATACTAGAGTCGTATATAATGCAACGATTATTTAGAATTAAGCAAGAGATAATAAAGTAGTTAAAGTTGTTATGTGTTACAACATAATCACACAAACAAAGTGATAATGAATTAAAAAACAAAAGGTAACAAACCAAAGTTAGTTCCTAAAAACAGTACATAAGTACATATTTATAAGCAAATATTAAAACAAAATTGCTGAGTAGTCTGTAGACTAGGTGCGATTACTGGAAGGATGGTAACATCATGCCTTCCCTGGGTGTTTTTAGTCCCACACTATCACAAAGCTCGCAAGGTCTGTAAATTGCGTGTAGTGAATTTTTGCGATTATGAAGAGAATACTAGTTTTCAAGGAAATTTGTGTATAATAAGTTGTTTAATCAGATCAAATATTAAACCCGGCTCTAAAGCCTGTTAGCCTTTCGTAAGCCCCAAACGAAAATCAATTGGTATACCCTACATTATGATATTTAATGGAATGGAATAGTGATAATGCGAACGAAATATGTAATATGTTTGCATCATTTTTCAAGTCAAATTGCGGAAATGAGGAAATCATTTTTAATTCATCGTCGAATTATTGTGATCGATTTACAGAGTTAGGATTTCCACGTGAAACAGAAGATGAAATAATTTTTCAATTGTCATCTCTTGAGTCGAGTACAAGCACCCGCCAATTTCCTTACAAATAAAGACTAGCTAACACACTGAAAATTATATTCAGCATATTCCTTCAGCTAGGTGAATTTGTTGATTGGTGGAGGCATTCAAGTACATTTTTTTTTGTTTTAATCTGAATTTAGTCATTTGAGTAAAGTTTGAGATTTATAAACATAATATAAACGAACATTAAACTAAATTTAAAAGTAAAAAAAAGCAAAACTGACAGCACAAAAATTAAGTTACATAGTTTCATTGTTTAAAAATGTTTCATTGCCTTAAATAAATAAATAAATAGCATTAACGGCCCAACTTTGCCTCTTCAACCTTATTTGTGTGCGAATTTTTTATTTTTGACACGATTGGATGGGAACTACAATTTAATCCTTCTATGGGACTTTAAGCCTATACCAATCTACCTTCCAACATAAGAAATATAAACATTCCGCATCAATTCAAAACTCAAATCGTTATTCACATATGCAAAATCTTATGTTAATTAAAATTTTTAGTGAGAAATATTTGAATGTAAGTTGGAATCTAAATTATTTTATCTATTTCAATGACCATTGAGCCAAATATATTCCAAAATCGAATTAACGCCGATTGCGAACGGCAAGTTTTGAAAAGCTTTTCAAAACAGTTCATACTCTTGGGATTTCGCCAAACTTTTGCAAGAGGTGGAGCACTGGAACAAATATTTGAGTATTCCAGGGTGGGATTGGAACTTTGAACCCGTCGCTTTGTAGCCCATTGTCTTTTCTCTTCGCAATCAGAAATTGAGTTCTTTTGCATTCATGCTAAAGAATAGTTACGCTTAGGGACATACATTGTTGGAGAGAGAAAATTAGCACTAGGCCCCGTATGCCAAAATGAATCGATTATTATTTACCAAGTATTTATCTTGACGAAATAAGAACCGCAATGGACAAGGATCACATTACTCTTCTGACGCTTTTAGACTTCTCAAAGGCTTTTGCCCTGTTAACCATTCAATTTTATGTAAAAAACTGCGTAATTTCTTTGGGTTTTCTATAGAGTCTTGTAAGTTGATTCTCTCGTACCTTAGCGGAAGGCAACAATGCGTGGTGGCAAATGGTCAATCATCGATCTTTCTCAATGTTTTGAATGGAGTGCCACAGGGATCACTTCTTGGACCAATTCTCTTCTCACTTTACATAAATGAGCTCCCAAAAGTTGTCAAACATTACATAATTCATCTTTACGCTGACGATGTGCAGCTTCTGATAAGTCGACCGTTTCGGGAAAAGAATGATGCCGTTGCATTGATGAATGAGGACCTTTCGTCCATTTCTCGCTGTTCTAAGAGAAATCATCTGTGCCTAAACCCTGTCAAATCAACAGCTCTCCCCATCTATCGCAAAATCTTTGATTTATCAGTCTTAAGACCACTGAATCTTGAAAACGATAGAATCGAATATGTTAGCAGTGCTAGAAACCTTGGAATAGTTTTCAATCGTTCCCTCACATGGAACGACCGCCTAACTAAAGTAATCGGTAAAGTGTATGGTAGTCTCCGTGTTCTCCAAGTCACTCGAAGTTTCATCCCCATAAAAACCAAACTTCTTCTTGCCAAAACGCTACTACTACCCATTATGTTATATTGATGTGAAATTTTTTCCAACTTGGACTCTGCCACCAACCGCAAATTAAATGTCGCATATAACAACATTGCCCGTTATGTCTATGATCTCCGTCGCTATGACCACGTTTCCTCTTTTGCTGTTCGCATTTCTGGCTGTAGTCTAGACAATCTATTAAGCTTTCGCTCACTTACCTATCTACATGAAATCATTCAAACAAAACAGCCTGATTATTTACACGGTAAGCTGAACTTCCCTCATTCAACAAGGTCTTTTGCTCTTATACTACCTCGATACAATTTTCTTATTACTGAGCGTCAATTCTTCGTCCATGTTATTCGCCTTTGGAACTCCCTGCCCATAAGTATGAGAAGTGTAAAGAAGATTTAAATGTTTACTTTTCAACTATTTGGCAAATCATTGATAATCTCTATCTATTTATTCAATTTTTGTTTTCCTCTTTTTCTGTTTTCTCTTTTTTATTGCTTGCTTTCTCTTTTTTTGTAAATAGCTTAATAAATAAATACATGAAACTCAAATTCTTAAATTAATTTAAAGGCTTTCAAAAATGTATAAGACTTTTGTCCTACTCTGTAAGCGATTTTGAAATAAATAAAATAAATAATAAGCTGAATTGAGCGCAAACCAGAATGAAGTCACACTCGTAATGTCGTGCCACGCTCTGGAAATTGAAATAAACAAAGCCGTGCGACGAGCGTCAAATTTGAATGATGGTCAACTTTCGCGAATGTAACATCCATGATTGAATGAACACGAAACTACCCAACCCAATGTGAACACACTGCTGGTTTTGAGTGTATTAAATTTGGCACTGCTACGCGACATTGCACGACAAAGTCTATCATGGTTCAGCAGTGAACATTGAAAGGCATGCATAAATCATATAATAACTAGGACTAGGATTCCCATGCGAATTGATATATTATTCTGAAAAACTTTAGAAAGCAAGGGCGATTACGAATAATGAAATTTCCTTTAAAATTACATTTTTAACTGTTAGTGCATACATACATTTGCTATAACTATAAACTATAACATATGTTCTGCTAATGTTTGCATATTTTTTATTTACACAAATTTCAATTGAATTGAAAAGTGAAAAAAATCGGTTTCAATCAAGAAAACACGCACCTTAAACTAATTCTTTCATTTGAAATTTGCTCTTTTCTACATTAATTGTTTAATGTTTTTTTTTTAATTTTGCGATTTTTAAAATGGTTTTGATAGACATGAATGAGTATCGTTTAAGTCCGTAAAACCAGAATACTGGCGCTGCTGCTTCGATTCACTCCGACCTATTCCAGACATTTATATGAATGGAAGAGTGATTCCCAAGTGAAAAAGTTCAAATATCTGGGATCTATGATCAATAGCGACAAGCTGTGATGACGGCATAAGGCATCGCGTAAGCGTAGGGTTGGTAAAGTGGTTAAGCTAAAAGGAAGACTTTCACAATGTTGGACAGCACACAAAAAGTATGAGTGCAAATAAACGCCAGTTCAGATAACTATCCGAGAAAGCGTTCACTTCAAAGAACATATCTCGAAGAAAATGAAACACGACCGGCACAGTCTGCCAAGGAGAGATCCTGTGAACCCTGTCATAAAGGCAATATCAAACAACGCTTCCATACACTCGCGATAGAGAGGTAGGCCTAAAAACTCCTAGAGTACACAAATGCAGCAACACCAGCATTTGATTGACCTCAATGAGTGATTTGAAATCGGGAAGCCTGCTTCTATTTTTTGAAGTCAAACCAGCAAACCCTACATGTGGCACCACTACTGTTCGGTGAGGTGTGAGGGTTATGATCCCTTTGGTCCAGATCTCGTCGATAAACAGAAAGAAAAAAGTTATTTTGTTTTTTTGTTTTTTTTTTGTTATAAAAATAAACAATTGACACTATGAAGTGAGAATTAGCACAGATACAAAGTAAAATTACTTTATTGTCTTTCTTTAACGACAACATTATAATCTGGACAACACTAAAAGCATCATAACCCTCGCACTTCATCCCGCATGTGGGGTTCGCCGATTTCTTCCCAAAAAGTACCGGTAGGCTTCCAGATTTGGAATCAAATTGTCACTGCTGGTGTTTTCTTTGTCTGATCCAAGAGTTTGTACACCTCTCTTCGCATTGAATGCCAACGTTAATTTATATTGCCTTTTTACGTGGTTCGTAGATCGACTGATCTTTCCTTTGAACATGACAATAACAGCTGAGCCGATCGTGTTCCATTTTCTTTGAGTACGTCTCTTTGATGTTACGGCATAAATATATAGTTTAAAATGCATATTTTAGGTAATTAATTGGAGTCTGGTGGTGGATATAAATTTAAACGCTAATAATAACCAATCTCGTTATTGGTACTTTAGAGCATCTTTATTTGAAAACATTGCGCCTTACCAATAAAAAATTTAATATAGAGTTTGAATTACTGGCCCCGTCCTGACAAATTTAATTCAAGGGAGTCCAAATTTAAGCTTTAAACTAAACCTGTTATTGGTACGGGATATTGTTTAAATTACTTCAAATAAAACACATTTTACTGTAATAAATCGGCTTGATTTCATATGTCTATCCTCAAGTAAGTGGGGTTGCAAAAAAACATGTTAAATCTCTTGGCAACGAATCATAAAATTGAATTACCTTATATTTATACGAAAATAAAGTAAGCCATGCCGCTCTAGAGGAGAGGATGAGGATGTGTGGTGCCTCTAAACTAAGAACCCATTTATCCTGCCAAGAGGAAAGGACATTTTTAATATATCTCCATGAATTTGTCTACACTCAAACTAGATACCCTCAAAAAAGAAAAAGAGAAAAAGAAAAGTGTAAACATATCCGCCAGCAATGTTTTATGCAAACAGTTTTTGATGTCACATCTCCACACACAGATGCTATAGAGCATACATATGAATCCACTATCTTTTCAATGCAAATGAAAATATGTCCTTCGTATCTAAAACCTTCAACGGGTAGGTATGTGTACAATATTCGTTTTACCACCGGAGACAAGAGCTTTCAATTAAACTAAAGGATACTGCATGGTATGACGTATAATTTGTTTCTAATAAAACAAACAAATTATCAGATTGCGCCTAAATAATTTACTCTGTCGTAGGCAAAATACACACACAAGTGTTCTGATGTACGGTAATGTAAGCAATAAATTTCCAGAACAAAACAGCAAGCAAAAACTGGATAGGTACCTACTTTTTTGCTTCTATAGTGATCTCTTTGAAATAAGTTACAATTAGATGCACGATATATCTTTCAATTAAACTAAGTTAGGCGTCGCAGGCTGGAAATGGGAACTCTCTTAGTTTCTTTGTACGCAATATGTATCACATCCTTTTCTACTCAACTCGTGCAATATATTTTAATCAAAAGGCGAAATGATTGTTTTTACACAGCATCTATCGTATAAACGCGTTGTATGAGATATTTCGTAATTTTGATTTATTTCTGAAAGATGTTTATCATACCTAATGCAGCTACACTGAGATCCACCGTGCCAACCAGCACCAGCAACAATAAAACTGACAGCAGAATATAGATTTGACGCGTCATGTTTGAGCGCGGGTTGAGAAAATTGAGGAAATGAAGAAATATGATTGCGATACGTTCAGGAAAAACCCTTTTGCCATAGCATGGGGTAGTGTTCGTTTGATTAACCTTTCTTGGGGGGTGGTTCTATATGAAACCTTGGATCGAGAATTTTACCGAGTTAATCCACGTCATGCACGTTTGACTTAATAGATAGATCAGATGACACCACTGCAAGTACAGTGCTACCTGTAAAATTGTGCTAGATTTGCTTCCTAAACCGACACTGTGTGTGTAATGAAATTATAACCAATTCGTGTAGATAAAAGTAACTTCTCATCCTGAATTATAATGCTGCAGCAAATTAGATGATGTTGCGATGCACACCTTAAATTAAACTAAATTAAATCGTAAATTCATTATTTTACGGAAGTTTATGGACGCCAATCCAAATTAATGTACCTTACTCGTAAGTTAGGGAATTTATAAGAAGTATCTGTGAAAATTGCAGCCCCACCTGAATTTATGTTTCTAAAAAGGGTCTTACTATGTTATTCGATTCTACAATAAAAAATTTCGAATACGCAAAATCCCTGCAACGCAATTCCTTACATACTTCATAACGGGATCCGGACCAGTGAACAGTCTGTGCCTGAGAGACTGCAGCATTTCGTCCTCTGCGATATCGGGCACGCTGATCGAAGATCCTGTTGGCTGGAGCATTATTGTCCATTCGCTCAATGTGACCGAGCGAATGTATTCGACGTGATTTTATTGTTTGGACTACATCAACGGCACAGGGAAATAAGTCCCCGGGACAAATCTCCCCAATTGAATTCGGGACTTATGTCTCACCCCATCGAACAAATTTTTCCGGGCTTATGCCCACTTAACTTATTTGCAATGCAGGTCTTCAAAAAATATAAAGTAATTTTATAAAATACCAAACATAGCACCTTTCCCAACCTCATACCTAGTTGCAATGCAACAGTGGCCCCAAGGAGTGGCGTGTGGCTGGGGGTGCAGCATGGCATCCATAAAAATTGCACTGTTTATGGGCTCTAGTTGTGATATTTATTGTAGATCGCATAAGCAGTGCAATAAAAATTCTGGACTTATGCCCCATTTCAATGGGAAAAGAGTTCGGTACTTATTCCCCGGGGACTCATGTCGCTGCGCCTACATCAATATCTTGGTACAGCTCGTCCAGTACTCGGCACCATGAGGCAGGACTGAAGTAGCAGCGGTTTCTAGATCTGATCTCCACTAAGGTGTCAAATGTGTAAATTATTTTTACTCTAAGGTAGATGAACTCCTTAACTCCTTAACGAGCCCAGAGCCTGAATCTTCTGAATCTATTTAAAAAAAAAAACATGTTTAACATCATGATCTAAGTCTAAAAAGAGAAGCAAGAATTACGTTGGGTGTTTGTGGTTGTTTTTCAAACAGATACCTAGATTCCTCTCTACAACATGAATTAAACCGCGTTTATAAGGAAACGGAAAATGGATTTCAAAATGCAGCACACAGTGTCTGAGGCCCGATGCGAGTAAAAGCAGAAGTGTCACAGAGGAAGTTCTTTGCGCTGTCTTCGCTTGCATGTGCGCAGATACATCGAAGATGCCCAGCACTACTTTAGGTTCTGATAGGACTTCCTCCACGCTTTGACGAGTTAGATCGTCGAAGATCGCAATTTCCGTGATTCCACTCAGTACAGTCTTTGGACCGAATTCAGACTGTTCTTAGATAGCTTTCCGCCTGAAAGGCCGACGCATATCTCCCTAGCGAGAAATGGAACCTGAAGTTATCGCACTCTAGGAAAACACCAGCATTTGAACCGGGACAGGTTTCCTCTCCTGGTACAGATCCAATCCGTGAGATACACTGTCTAAAAATGTTCCCTTTACTCCGAAAACACATGTTCTATAAAACTGTTTACATGGTTTACAATGAGCGATTAAGTAATAAAAACAACACATTTAAAAAAAAAAATCCAACAATTTTTGAACCACGTACACTACATTTCATCACCAACATTATCTACAAAAAAAATAAAAAAAAAATATTAGTATTAATTTAGCAGACGTTTATCACCGATTTAATGAACCACACAGTTATTTATCGAGCTAAAACGAGCGGAGACAATGTTCAACGTTACTAGTCTATGTTGGGCTTTCTTATGCGTACTAGCAAAGACTTTTGAAATGTATATAGTCTCAAATTCATCTACAGCTCGTTGGTCGGACCATATTTGGAGTATTCATCGATCATTTGGTATTCACCATAAGCCATACATAATACATGATTGATGAGCTTTACAATTATAACAGAAGATGCAAATTAGCTTCTCTCCAAACCCTTAGGCTGAAAACACACCGGACAAAGTAAAACGTTTTTGATTCGATAGTCAAAACAATTTTTTTTTTAACTCACACCAAGTGAAACAGAATGTAACAAAACAAAACGTTTTGTTTTCTTGGTTCGTTTGGTGTGAGTTGAAATAAAACAAAATTGAATTCGCGACTTCCTTTTAGTGTTGTTCAACATGTGGTCGGACTCAGACGATGAAGTTGTGCCAATCTTACATACAATTTTTGAAGCAATTGAGGAAAACGACGCAAATAACAGAGAGTGGCTTGTTTGACAAACGAAATGATAATATTGGTAGAGCAAGACCATCAAATGCTGCACGTTACATACGCAATCAGTATAGTCAACACTTTAACTAATCTACTGGAGCAGTTCCTTGGCAATACAAGTATGGCATCTAATTTTGGTTACATGATTTTTAAATACAGTATGTCAAGTATTTACAGTAATACATACTGCATATATATTCATACACATTATGTACATACGTGTATAAAAATAAAATTCAATAAAACTTACATTGGCAATTCATTTCAGTTGTTATTTCTATCCACAGCTTATCAATAGTAACTTTATTAGCATGTTCCTTATCTTTAAAATTATAGATAGGGCTTCTTGCCTCAATTAAAAAAATCAATTTTTCTCCATATACGTCCATATTTGTTAAAATTTGCGCACAGAGTAAACCAGCGTATATCCATATAATAAGTAGGGACACTCTCATATTTTTGACTGAAGGGTAATTGTAGAAGTTCATAACCGTTAAAAAAATTATCAGAAAAACCAGTCATAAGCCATTTAAAAAACATAGGGACGGGCTACAGTCCGCTAGAGCGAACTGTTGGATACCCTATTCTTATTTCTATCCCTCATAAGTGGGTATGACAAAAGTCTTAGTATGGTTGCATTGTTAAGAACGCTCTACATATTTTGTTATATAACATTTAAAGGATTTTATCAAAAAAAAACGAAGCTTTTGTAAAAAAAACGCTCCCTAGCTTTGGTTTTTCAATAAAATGTTTTATTTAATTGTGGGCGTGTCAGTGGGCGGATTAAAAAAAAAATTAACACATGAGCATAAAGGGCCCCTAGACAGTATATATTATAAATTTCAGCTCCCTAGCTCAAATTTTGGTTTTTCAATAAAATTGTTTTATTTAATTGTGGGCGTGTCAGTGGGTGGATTTTGAAAATTTTATATCCCGAGCGGTTCTAGGAGTCATAGATCATTTATATAAAAAATTGCAGCTTTATAGCTATAAATTCGATTTTTTCCAAAATTTTGTTTTTTTGAGTTTGTGGCGGATTTCAAAAATTCGTAAACTTGATTATTTCGGGACCCTAGAGAGAATATGGCTAAAATTTCAGCTCTCTAGGCCCAGTTTAAAGGCCTAATTTTTGCCGACGGACGGAAGGACGGACAAGGCTAGATCGACATTACTATCGATGCTGATCATAAATATAGTAACTTTTAGGGGTCTACGGGCAATATTAAGGTATGTTACAAACTATGCGTCAAAATTAATACACCCTTAGAATATGGTATACAAAGTAAAGCCGGTACCACTGCACGTAGTGAAAAGATACAGACAACGAGGATCAAGTAGATGCTCATTTAAAAAAGCATTATGGAAAAACCTACAATCATTGTATAACGAAGGAATCAAAATTTTGTTGTGCAAAAACAACAGGTCAGCTATCGACAATGTGTTGCGCCAAAAGAAAGTAGGCAATAATTATAGTCCACGATGCTGGGTCGGTGTGTGTTGCTCGTATACAATGGCATGTACGAGTATTTTCGACAACCACCAAAACACTTCAAAACAAAAACGTGTATTTTGTTTCGTTTTCTTCGCAAACTAATATGCAAACATAAATTTATATAAACTTTTGTGAAAAACTACTCAAACTCGTTCGCGTACTGAGAAAATGGTAAAAAGATGAATGAAAGCAAAATGTAGATACTTTCGTTCATTTTTCTTCACACAGAATTTCAGCTGGTAAAAAAATGAAAACTGTCAAATGATGAAATCCTATGAGTTTGCCAGCAAAAAAACAGCGGTTGCCTCTTTTCAAGCCAAACTTAGACGTTTTTCATCTTTTTACACAAAAGCGTTCGCGTACTTTTCTTTGAAATGAGAGGATTCTCTCTCGATTTTGGAGATTTGACAGTTTTAATTTTTTTCATCACATCCTCAGCATTTCGTTTTAATATATGGATGCACCCACCACTGTCTGCTATTTGCGTCCTTTTCCTCAATTGTTTCCAAACTTGTATTTAAGATTGGCAAAACCTCATCTTCAACATTAAAAGCAAGTTGCTAATACTATTTTGTTTTATTTCAACGCACACCAACCGAAACAAGAAAACAAAACATTCTGTTTCGCTTGGTGTGTGTTCAAATAAAAAATGTTTTTTTGACTATCGAATCAAAAACGTTTTGTTTGATCCGGTGTATTTTCAGCTTTAATTTCTTACAAGGCAACTTCTGTCATGTTTATGCGGGATAGAATTAATTATCAAATTATTTTCACCAGAATTAGTTTGTCTATGAAAAATGTATCCTTCCTAAATGCCACTGCGGGATAGAAGCTTATTTTTCACTAAAAGGATAGAACAATAATTATGGTAATAATGAGCGTATTACAAGATACAAAGGCCCATTTAATGGGCTGTGCAACGGTATTGACTTTTGCCTATCCCGAGTTTAATTTAAAAACTGTTTTTTTTGTAACTGATTCTCGATTAGCTTACAATTATTGTTTGAAGTAGTCTGTCAGATTGAAACAAACAAAGGTTGTGTAAAGCAATACTGAAAGTATACACTAGAGAACGTAGAACGTGCTCTGTGATGGAAAAAAAAATAAAAAAAAATTGCATATTATAATAATTTTTATTTTCAATCACAAGATTTGCAATAAAAAAATAAAAGGTCTCAATTAACTAAAAAACTTTCTGTCAAAAATGTTTAACTGTTTGCAAATTGTGTGCACTAGGTAAGTAGTTTCAAGGATTTTGAATTTTAAATAAAATAATATTAAACATTTATCTAAATTAATTATGCCTACCTAATATATTATAATTTCTTAAGAGGCATGTTACAAGCTATAAGTTGTAACATGCCTCTTAACATTTATCGTTGACCCTTAAAAGTTACTATGATTGTAATCAGCATCAATAGTATGCCGATCTAGCCATGTCCATCTGTCCGCCCGTCCTCAATTTTTAAGCTCGTATTTGAAATTTGGAACATTATCACTCTAGAGGCCTAATGCCTAAGTTAAAAGATTTTTTTTAAATCCGCCCACTGTTTAAAAAAAACTGTTTTATTGAATTCATTGGAAAAGAAAGTCTTGTTCTTCGCAAAGTATGTAGATGAGTCGTTTTTAACAAATTCAGCTTACATCTTTTTTTATACGCCCACTTCTAAGGGGTATTTTTTTCTAACGAAAACATTGTTTTTTTTTTTTGAAAAAGTCCTAAAAAAATATACAAAATAGTTTTGAAGAACAAGATACGTACGTACACTATATCCTTTGTTACAATTCCCTCATGTTAAGTTTTTAGCCTTTCCTAATACTTTTCTAACTTCTAAGTGCGAGAATTGATAAAAGAAATAAAA
Organism: Portevinia maculata; assembly: GCA_949715645.1. Lineage (NCBI taxonomy): Eukaryota > Metazoa > Arthropoda > Insecta > Diptera > Syrphidae > Portevinia > Portevinia maculata. The sequence goes on from OX454527.1 coordinate 32,918,126, forward strand.
CATTCAAAGCAAATTGAATATACATTATATGATTTAAAAAAAAAAAAAATTTCAAGCAATTATTCCGAAATGTTGCGTTTGGTCTTGGCAAACTTTTAGCCCATTGTAGGGTTTTATTTGTACACTTGCAAATCCATTATATGCATTTTTATTGTAATTCAATTCTGTACCTCTTTTTATGTAGACGGAAATGCTACAAGGGAGTAATAATACAATGGAATAAAAAATCAAATTTATGTTTTTGTTATCTACCCGGCCAGGGAGCTTTAAACTGAAGTGCGTGTATGTTCCAGTTCCAGTTAGAAGTGTTAAACTTGAAATGAAAAGGAAATCTGGTAAATTGCGCATCCTTCCTGGGAGTGCTATTAAAATCGATAGCTATGCAATGTTGCAGAAATATTGTATTTCCGAATTTTAATATAATTTATTAAAGCAGCTTACAATTCCCTCATCACCATCTTCTACTCCTTCTTTTTCCTCATTGACGGCGAAATTATGATCACAATTAGTGGGACCATAACTCTGCCATTATTCTTACTGCTTCCCAATTGGTCCGCCTGTGGGGTTTAACAGTTTGACCTCAATAAACATCGGCAGGCCTCTCGCTCTCGGAACCCTTTTTTCCTGAGGCCAATGAAATACAGGTGTTATTGCATTTGATTGGGATGCACACTTGTGTGATTGTTTTAAGATGGTAAATGTGTTGCTTAGCTTTCCTGAATATAAAAAATTGACTAGAAGTGATTTCCCCCTTCGCCACCATCTACGACGCCGATGGCTGTGTTTTTTGTTTGTTCAGGGTGCTGTACTGCCGGTCCCTGCTTATAATTCACTCATACAAATATAGAAAATACAACATAGGTTCACGTTCACGTGATATCAGTTGATTATTAAATATATGCTTTCTTTGAACAGCTTAACTGACAATAAGAGACTGGTTTCGTTGTTTTGCTCAAATTACAAAAAATTTGTATCCGTTTATGACCTTGTTTTTTAAATTATGTTCATATTAATGTACAGAATTTTCTTCTTGGAATAAGGGTAGAGAGGCATAAGCTTCTGGAATCGGAGGAATGTAGGGACATTTCTACTCGTATTAAAGAATTTTGCGCATGAAATTGGATTATGGCAAGAATAGCAATATATTTATTTGATGTAAATTCTAAAGTGAAAGTCAAGGAAATTCATTCTTCTTCTTTCTTCTTCTGCTTTAAAGATGTTTATGAGCTGGAATTGAGGGATCATAATCTTCCTTGTTTTTGGGATTCAACTCATAATAGTATGACATTTCTTTATACCTTAGTTCGAGACCTAGGCACTAATACCGATACATTGCCTCAATTTTTTTTTCAATTATATTTTCAATTATGTAATTCGTATCTAAACATCACACAATTTATTTTTAATAATTTGGGGCACTGAATGCCGGTTAACTGAACTTTAAATAATTAAATAAATAGGAATTGAGTGTTGAAAAGAGTAAGCTTTTAATTGTCATGAGAGCATAACGATGTGATCTTTACTTCCAATCAATTCGAAATCAGCAAGTTTTACTTAACATATTTTACTAAACCGATTGTATTAAATACCATGTCTTAGACCTGGGATGCTTTCCCAAAGATGGATACATTTTCTATGTTCCCAGCTTTTTATTGCTGCCTTTGCTGCTGATCTAGGAGTGCAGCAGAAAGGTTCGGGACCTATGAAAGGTTTTTCTGAACTTTTCCTGGACAATAATCAATAATGGGAACATGCACGTGTCAAAATCGTAAAAAAATGGTCAGGCTGGAAAGCTCCTGGATCATCACACAAACGCAACAACACCAGCATTTGCTTGGCCTCAGTAATAAAGTGAAGCGAAACCGGGAAGCCTGCCGATATTTATTGAGGTCGAATTGAGGATTCAGTTTAGTGATAGGGTTAAAATACCCTTAATCCTGATCATAACCTTCTATCAAACAGATGGAATTGTTGACATTTTTTTATTGCAAAGTCTTCAAAAATCGTATTTGCAAGCAATGTATCTGTATTATCTATATATATATTTTTTATTTCATGTTATATAGTATACAAGATTTAAATCGAAAAGGTCTAAACAAGATATATTACATATCATATTTAATACGAAATCGATAAAAGCTGTTTTCTGAAGGACAAGTGATAAATTCTCAATCAATTAAAAAAAAAAATCATTGATTGGGAACTTCAATAGAAAGGATATATTAAGTAAAATGTATTACCTACAACTTTCAAAAACGAAACAAATTAAGTGTTGTCAGTATTTTTAAGATAAAGTTAGTTGAAAACAAATCCAAACAGCGTTTAAGGTATTTAGAAATTGATACATCATAAAAAAATTGCCGTTGAAGCAAACTTAAACTTGTGGTCTAGTGTAAAAAGCCAAGTTTTTGTTTTGTTCAAAAATTGCGTTTTTAATCTCTCACATCTAAGACCAACAAGCAATTTGTTAAATAAACGAGGAGCATAAACTAAAAGTGCGACAAATGTGCTTTCTCAAACCTGGTAACAGTGACTATATTACTTGTGTCGTAGATTATATGACTAGAATATAATTATATAATCTAACAATATCACGGACTGAAAAATGGAATAGTATTTTGGGTACTTTATAAACATACAAATAATGCCTAAAGAACAGAATTTAGAGTTTTTTGAAAAGTTCAAAGCTCGGGGTCTTACGATGAACTTTCAGCATATTTAACTAGAATCAATCAAACCAGTGTTTACTGACTTAAGGGTAGGTAACTGTAAGTAGACATTTAGATCTGTAAAGATTGCCTTACGAAGTTGTTCATAACTTGCTTCCAACAGAGTTTTTGATTAAGAAAAATGCCCAAATATTTAAATCTATCAACACGTTCAATCTCAAAGCAATTGTCAGAGTACTATGTAGTGTGTATCGCTAAACGCTATAATTGTAGGAGAAAATAGTCTGTCAAAGCGAAGTGAATGATATAGGAAAGGCATATCTCTACATATATTGCCAATCAGGTTAAACATCATTAATTTGTTTGTCTTACTTTCAAGATTGTGCAAATGGAACCATTTTTATAAAATCTCCAAATCATTGTTCATTAGGGACACAAATTTAGATAGCTGCCGTCTCAGTAGCATATAGCTATATCATCCGCAAATGCTGTTAATTCACATTATAATAAACATAAGAAAAATGAATGGACCCAGAACTGATCTTTGCGTATGTTGATTCAAATTGGTGAACTACAGCTTTTCTTTCTATTCCTAATGGAAGACACAAAACAACTATATACGAAACCTCTATAAATATTAGGGCCTAAAATATAGCTTCTCTGAAAATTGATACTCTTGCATGTTTCTGAGAAGTTCGCAAGAGGTGGGCCAGTAGGAAAAACTGTAGATGTTATTTGGGCCCTGCGGGATTTGAATCTGGAACCATTCTATTAGTAGTCCAACACACTAACTACTGAGCCACTGCACCCGACCTCTAAGATCAGCTTTATTCAGGATGCGGGCAAAGCGCGCAGTTAAACCCATTTTATGAATAAAAACGTTTTAATTATTTTTTATACTGTAGATACCTATATATATCAAGTTTTGTTTTCCGAAATTTTAAATATCATATCAGGTAGGTGAGGCTCATTGTCCATATACTGAATAAGCCAAATCCGGCGTTTCACATGGCCCTTACCAGCATCGAAGGCAGCTATGTTCGCAATAAAACCCATTTAATGAACAAGCATTTTTATTTTATGTTTTTAGAATGTAGATACCTTGATATCTGAATTTCTGTTTTATACGCCCCTACAGCCATCGAAGCACTTGAAGTATGTGCCATTGCTTCTTTCTGTTGGAACCAAATGCCCCCTTAATTGAATTCATCAAGTCGTGGAAAAAAATGCCTCCAACATGCTTATATACCGATCTGAATTCACTGTTACTGTGACCTCATTTTCTTCAAAACCAAGTACCAACAACCCCAGCTGAGGAAATTGCACACCACACGTGACTTAAGGTGAACGCAAAGGCCTTTTATGCAATTCTCGGGGACTGAGCATCAACTAGTGCATGTTCTGTTTGTAAATGCATTGCATGTTTTCGAAAAGCGCCTCACATGCGTTCCTGCGAGAGCTCATGAGGCCATCGTGAATAATTCGCCTTAGTGAACGATTGGATAGTCCGAGGCACACGAATGTTTGCATACAAACGCCGTGTGGATTGCAAGATTGAAGCTCTCACTGCTTCAATGTGCTCGTTTGATCTTCTGAGCCGAGGGATTCCAGTTTTTGTCTTGACATAATTGAGGTTTGTTTGAATGTGGTGACCCATGTTACAATACGGGGCAAAATTGAAGCGATTTTGGTGAGCGCACTAGGTTGCCATCACATAACGTCCGTTCGAAAAGTAGGCCTCGACGGCAAACGCATGCTTCTCACTGTTCCGATGAATGATGGCGAAAGAAAGAAAGAAAGAAAGAACCTCTCCTTCCCCACTCCGATCCCTACAGCCAGAATGGCGCGCAAATTAAAAATCAACAAAGTCAAATGCCTTAGTTATATCTATAAGTAATGTTGCAGGAATCTCATGGGTTCGTAAAGGCTGCTGTAGATTTCACTACATAGCTTTAATCCTGCGATATCGTTCGCGAAGTTTGAGTATCGTATTGTGGTATCTCACATGCTTCACGATACCCATGGGCAAAAGTCCCAGCGTTTTTCAAGCAGAGCTCCACGCCATTCAAGAATGCGCCAGCCACATTAATTTATCTGGCATAAAAGGTGCAACCATCCATATATGCACGGATAGTCAAGCAGCTATAAACGCCCTTAGCTCTTATACCATTGACTCCAAATCAGTCATGTACTGCTTCAATACCCTACAAACACTCGGAATAAGAACCAAGACCAAATTATGGTGGGTTCCGGGTCATGTCAGGGTAGAAGGGAACGAAAAGGCTGACGAACTGGCCAGAAAAGGTTCAGAAACACATTTCATAGGTCCCGAACCTTTCTGCTGCACTCCTAGATCAGCAGCAACGGCAGCAATAAAAAGCTGGGAACATAGAAAATGTATCCATCTTTTGGAAAGCATCCCAGGTCTAAGACAGGCCAAACGAGCCATTCGGCCTTTCAATTAAAATGCCAGCAAATGTCTAAACCTAAGCAGGCATGATATCAAAAACTTAGTAGGTTACCTTACTGGTCACCATGGTTTAAGATATCATTTACACAAAATGAGAATAGCAGACTCTCCTGAGTGCCGACTCTGTCTTGAAGACGACGATGTCCAGCCCTTAATGGAATTAGAAAGAAGATCTTTTTCAGGGAATAAATGAGCCCCGAGGACATAAAGGATTCTTCCCCCCTTATAAATCGCCTTGGAATTAAAAAAAAAAAAAAAAAAAAAAAAAAAAAAAAAAAAAATCTCACATGGACCTTATTTTCTATCCCCTTTAACGCAGGCAAAGCAACACCACTATTATCAATCTGTTCGTTTCGTATATAGCGTAGGTGGACCTCCAGGGCAGTGTTGGTACCTATTCCTTTTAGGGTAATTTTACAAAGTTCTGATCCTAATATAGACAATTTTTATTTACGAATTGAGTTCAAGTTGTAAAATCAGCATTTAGAATTTTCGATGTAATTAGTGTTGAAAAAATAAACACCAATATACGTATAAAACAAAAACTGCTTTAAGATAGTTATCAACAGAAAACAACCGACCACTAAACCACATTTATCATTTCACAAATTAATATGAGGCTCAGACTCGAAACATCGCAATGCGAGATAATAACAAATATAATACCTCGTCAATGGAATACCAAAATATTACCTTTGAAGCATGTTCAATATGCTTCATTGGTACTTTTTATTTGATTTCTTTGAAATCAATGTACGCAAATAATCACCTATTTAGGTTTGGTCGACTTTATAATATGTACATTTATATATCTACTGAAAAAGGGTTTTTTTTATGACAACTTTCGTCCATGATGAACCAAATTTTTGGCGCCATGTGATACTACCTTTCTCTTTATTTTTTATTTTTTTATTTGTTTTTCTCTGAAATTTACAAGGAAATATTTTATTTTCACATTCCACGGTATGACAATTGTTGCGGATCCTGAAATTTTTTTGTCGCTGAAAAAAAACCTCTGTACTATAAAAAAAATTACATTTTGTAAAGGACATACATTCATGTTCTTAATTTTAGGAAAAATTCCAAAATTAAACATTTGTGCAAAAACAATTTTTACTTGTCCCGTGCAAAAAAGCCAATTCAAGCATACAAGGAAGACAGGCAGAAGCGGAAATGGAGGACCTGCCAACAAAAATGACACTGACACATATTCACGATTCAATTTGCATAACATTTTTTTTTTGGAAACCCTAATTTAAAAAAATATTGCGTAGGATTTATGAAAAAAAAATGATTTTGTGGCCTTTTTAAATCCTTTGGGATGGCGGATGTCAAAGTTTTGCGTGTGAGTGACGAATGGCAACCAAACAAAAAAAAAGTTTTTTTGAATTGTTAATTTAGTAATTTTTTGGAAGGGACAATTGGGCGCCTGAAAATTGTTCCCTATATGCGGAAGAGTGATGTTGCAATATTTTGACATTTATTTATGTTTTAACTTAATTAAACGGATTTGAGTGTTAAATAAAGAAGGAAGAAGAATGGTGTTAAATGTTGGGATTATTTCAATCTCTCCTTAATGGTAATTTATTTCAATTTTTGGAAGTGTTGTTGCCTTAATGGTATCTAATAAAAGGTATAATTACTTTTTGGGATATCATGATTCCAGAATAAGAAAGACGTTTTAATTTAATGTTGTATTTTGTTTACGAAGGGATGTTAGATAAATAATGTAATGGACTTTCAGGCTTACGGAACTTATATTAATTATTTAGTAATTATTGAGTGTTTTTTACATTTTGTTTAATTCAAAAGGTGAATAATAGCGTGGGTTCCATTGAAATTAAATGTTTTTTTCGTATATGTTCCTAAATTATGTACACGTAATTCATGAATTGATACTGTTGACCAGTATGTAGGACTACTGAGCGAAAGCAACGAGATTTGAAATCCAAAAATAATTCTGAACTTGTTGAAATTTCAGTCGAAAACTTTTAGCGAACTAGGTATGTAGGTATAGGTATGTAGGGTATATTATTGGCTTGCGTGTATTAAATACAATTTTGAACAAATGACCCTCCCTAAAAATATAAACCTTAGACAGGCACATATTTCCGTTAACATTTCTGGGTGCGAGAAATAAAATTCTGAAGAAACAGAAATTTTGTTTTTGGTGAGATTATGGTGGAACATTATTTCAAATGAATTCGTACAATCCCTTTTAAACTTCCACCTTTAATTTTATTTCTATTTTTTATGCCAAACAACGCTATACATATCCTCCCCTTCGATAATTTTTTTTGAAAAAAATCTCAAACGAATAAGTCTATAATGATGTCCCCCGTTGACAACAAAACTAGATTATTTGAGGAAATTAGGCCTTCGTTCAAGCATTATAGACTAGAGGGGTGAAATTCATTGAAGGACATTTTTCACTGTCCAAATTATGTTGTTTGCTTGCGTCAAAATACCAATACACGAGTAACTCGATTAATTGCTGTCAATAATATCTATTACCAGAGACATAAGTAAATATGTATAACGGTTGTGGCGAACTCAGTCTTCGTCTCTCAGTGGAAACGCAACTTAACTACGTAGTTTCTATATCATCCCCTGAGAATCGGGCGAAAGTGAACTAGCATGCCAGAGATTAAATGTCAAAGCCATTACATTGTTGTAATAACTGATGTTATCAACCAGCAAAGACAGAGATAATTAAAAAAGCCAGAAAAATAACAACGGTTTGTTACAGGAGACTTAAAAAGGTAAAATTGATTTCAAGGGGGTGAACTTTTGGTAACGGACTTGATTGTAATTAAGATACCAGCTGGAGAAGCCTAAGTGAAATGGTAAGGCAAAAAAATACGATTTAAATCTTGAAAAAGTTATAACTCGGAGCTTGAAAGTAGGTTAGGTTAGGTAAATGGGTTGACCAGGCAGGGAAAACCTGCATTCGTCACACTTATATCAATGTAGATCCATTGTGATGCCCATGGAGTTTTTAACTCCCACACAATGAAATGTATGAAAACACACGGAATAGAAAGGCATTTACAAACTGCAGCAGGTCACAAACGGTCCTACCGTGAAGTTCTCCTGGAAAAGGAATTTTGTGAGGAATCTATTTCTGACGTGGCTGGGCAGTGACATAGAAATTGAAGAGTATCCTCTTGCACTTCCTCATCGCCACATTCTCTGCCCAAGTCGGCTGCGCTGATCTTCATTCTGTTGGCGCGTTATTTCAGCATGTTATGTCCGCTTATAGCATCAAGCCTGAAAGAAGTTAAGATGATTTATGAAAGCACATACCTTCTTCAGGTTTAACTTATGCTATATTTGATTTTTGGAAAGATATCAAACGTTGCACAAACAATACATCCGCGAGTGATTGAAATAGAAATGTATCTAAAACCAAAGGACGTCAATAACAATAATAAAAGGAAGTGAACCTTCGAGCAGATTTCGATACCTTTCCGATAGCAAGATCAATCAAATAAATTAAAAGAAATGATGGCGGAATTGTTGTGGGACAAACATCTTTAAAATTTTCATAATCGTCCGTTGGACTACTGATGAAGGGGTCCCACCTCTTGCGAAAGTCTGACTAACATCCAATAGTATGTAATTGTCATGCGAAGCTTCTTAAATTTTCCATTCGGAGTCGGGGTAAGCTTTTCGGTCTCTAATATTCGTAAATATCAAAAATATAACCTCGCACACGTAAGTGGTTGGAGAGGCTTAGTTTTAGGCTCTTTATATGACCGTGAATGCGTATTTTTTATTTATTCATTCGCATGCACAGTTTGAGTTCGAAGTTGTTGCACGGGTGCAATATCTTTCACTTTAGTATTGACCCTATTTTATATTTTGCACGTGCAAAAATAATTTTTAGCACCCTTATAATGTACACAGCATGGGCATTAAGGAAATCGGGAATAAGTGCGGATAAGAAACCGATACACTATTGCTTTAAATGCTTGGAAATCATATTCTGAGAAATAACAGGGCCTGATAGAGCATTATACATTCGCGTTTTATGGCTAAGGAACGATTCCTTGTATTTCACAGTACGTCTGAAAGTAGACTAAAGAGTGAGATGCACATTCCTGGCATGGTGGGTATTGCAGTTGAAATGTTCTTGGAGGTGAAATGTTGCCGGCTATTCCGTAAAAGCACTTGTGGTGGAAATATTGATAAAATAACTAAAGGCAGAAGACATTACAAGGATGGCTCAAGGAGTCAAGCAATTTTGCAATATCTCGATCGCCAATGAGTTATAGCGCATTTTTGAAATCTGTAAAGTAGCTCCAAATATGTGATGGCGCCACAAGCCCCAAGAAAATAAAAAACGATTTTTAAGTATTCTAGGAGCGTTATACATCTTGATGATCAAAAGAAAATGTCGATATGAAAATTCATCAAAACACGAATAATCATAACAGAAAGATTTCAAATATTCACACATTGTCTCATTTTAATGTTCGAGCGTAGTCTACGATGGTTTACCAGTGGAGCTATTCAAATACGGAGGTAATGTTTTGGTAGGGCGCATGCACCAAATCATGAAACAAGTACCTATGGATTTTAGATGATTTCACGGCGATTGAAGGACAGGCGAAATTGGTTGGCCTTGAACTAAATGAGGACAAGACAAAGTACATGCTATCAACAAACAATCAAACATCTCTCCACCGACAAAGAAAAAACGTCACCGTTGATAGCAATAGCCTCGAGGCAGTTAAGGAGTTTATCTTACTAAGAGTAAACATCAACTCTACGAATGAGACCTTAGTGGAGATCTGGCGGAACCTTAGGAAACTGCTGTTACTTGGTGTAGCGACTCGAAGGACAAAATTGCATGCTCTATCGAACCTTAATCCTACCATTCCTGCTTTATGGTGCCGAGTGCTGAGTGATAAGTAGAAAAGGAGAGCTTATATTGGGTTCTGTTGAACGAAAAACACTCCCGCGGATATTTGGTCCAGTGTGCGAGTAGGGCAAATGGAGGAGAAGGTACAACCGCGAACTATATGAGCTGTACCAAGATGTGGATGTAGTCCAAAATGCTCAGTCACGTCTACCATATTGGGTCGGTCACATTGAGCGAATGAAAAATAATGCTCCAACCAAGAGGATCTTCGACTCCCAGCCCCCTGGTTCGAGAAGGCAAGGAAGACCGTCCGTTTTAAAGACCAAGCCATAGCGCTTGGTCTGGAAAACTGGAAGCAGCAACAATTATGTTATATTTCAATTTAGCATCAATTAAAATATTTAATAAATGAAAACACGTAAAATCAAGAACTTCGCAGACTTTTAGAGCTCACTACTTTTCATTGCTGACTTGTAAGGCACTCGGGCGCAGTGGCTCAATGGTAAGTGTGTCGGACTACAAACATCCAAGAGTATCAATTGTCATGAGAAGCTTCTCAAATTTGCCGTTCGGATTCGGCGTAAAACTGTAGGTCCCTTCCACTTCGCAAAGATAGTGGTTGGAGAAGCTAGGTTCTATGGGCCGTTAAAGCATAATATTTTATATTTTGTAAGGCATAGGCGGTTATTACAAGGGAGAACTTAGCTCTTTTTTATGTTTTTGGTATTATTTAAATACTTCTCTTCACATAGATGACCAATTTTTTGATACCTAAATGACTGTTCCCAAATAAGGCCTAGAATTTTTAAATCGATTTAGGAGCAGTTTTGAAATTTTTGTATTCACTTAAGACCGAGTATTCTCCGAGTCCCGATCAATTAATCTTATAAAATCTTGTCTTGCCATGGCTTCCTTCCTTAAATATCTGTTTGAATTGTAGACTCGATTTTCCCTAAGAGGACTATAATGGGATGATCTATTTCACCTCCCTCCCTACAGTTAACGTATCAAGATTCTTCAAATGATACCTCTTTCTCAACGAAGGCTTATTAGCGAATGATTTTTTACAGCAGCTTATATCCGGTCATATAGATGCACCTGATTTGTTGTCTTCTATTGGCTTTAATTTTTGTGGTTGCGCCCATAACTTACGTAGTATTGACACATAGCTTAACGCGCAGATAAGAAAGAATAATGGCATGAATGAGCCTATTAGTCGCATGTGTGTAGAATCTATAATTTAAACAATCATGTTCTTGGCTTGCATGTTAGCAAAATTAAGCTTAAAATATTCAACGTAATAATGCTTTAGTGTCATAAATTATTTGCATGACACAGTGTTGTGGACATTTGTTTTTCTATAAATAGGGCTTTCGGCGGCCGAGGTAGATATGGGAAAGGGTTTCAACGGTTACTGATTTTACCTGTCGGGCACAACTTTCATTCGTAAGAGCTCATCGAAGACTGAGTTAGTAAGCGACGATACATAACTTTGTACCCGTCTTGAAAAGAGACAGCACGATTTTGATTGTGACGTCGTCGAATCGACGAGCACAAGCTTTCTAGTGTTACTGACTGTAATGGGACGGGCTAACAAAAGCACATGAATGCAAAACCGCGCTTGTCGTTTAAGGCGACTTAGGTGAGAAATCACATTTAAGCAGTTTTACCAATTATGTGAGGCTGGCGACACTCCCTCAAGTTGCATGTAAATCCGTGAGTTTACACGACTTGAGATCACTGGTTTTAAACACTGATCAATACTGGAAGCATTCACGTATCGGAAACGTAAAAAAAGCTTGCCTACAAACTCCTGGATCACACAAATGCAACACCACCAGCCTTTAATTGGCCTCAGTTATGAAGTAATCCGTGAGCCTGGCAATATTGATTTAGGTCGAGCCTGCTAATCGCACAGGCGGAAAAGTAGGGATGCAGTAAACTGGGAGGTTTGCGAACCATTCAATCCTAATCATAGCTTCGCCGTTGAAGAAGAAAAAGAGAAATACGGTAGTAAAAGTAATCGTATGCGGACTACGTGGTTATAGCTAGTAGTGCAGGGAAAATATTTAAATAATTTAAGTGAGATCACAGAGACCGCCTTAAAAAAAATAGTAATTGGGCTAAGGGCTGCGGAGTAAATGTCAATCCCTCGAAAACGGAGTTAGTCCTGTTTACGATAAGACATAAAATACCGCACTTCAATCTCCCGAAACTTGACGGAGAGGAACTGTCCCTTACGGACCGTGCGAAGTATCTGGGCGTAATCCTAGATAGAAAATTAAATTGGAATCTTAACATAAGGGAAAGCATTAAGAAAGCGTATATAATGTAAGAGAACAATAGGCAAAACATGGGGCCTGAAACCCGCCATGGTACACTGGATATATACAGTAGTGGTGATACCCATACTCACATATGCAGACGGAATCGAGTAAGACTGTGCTGGGTAAACAGCGGTATAGAGGGAAATGAGCAAGCCGACGACCTAGCAAGAAGGGGAGGGGAGCTGAAAAATAGCGGAGGTGGGAACATTAAACCACCCATTGGCGTTATTAAGGGAATAATCAATGAGAAGATCTTAAAAATGGCTGACCTCAGATGGCAGAATTTCAATGTCTAGAGCGCTGTGGCCTCATTTGGACAAGAAAAGATCTAAGAAAATTCTAAAATTAAGCAGGAAACAGCTTAGGACAGTAGTTGGGATTATGTCGGGGCACTGTCTTCTACGGAAGCACGCTAGGCGGCTTGGTCTTGTGGATGTTGACACGTGCAGGTTCTATGGTGATCTAAAGGGTGGTTAAATTGTAAGGGCCGATGTTGAATGTGAAACACACCTAAACGTCAAGTTCTTTTCTGCATTTTATTTGACATTTCTCAATTTCAGACTAACTCAATTTTAACCATGGAAAGATACACAATCGAGCAACGCGTTAAAGTTATTTAGGCTTGATATGAAAATGGGCGTTCAAATTAAAATGCATAACGTGCACTTCGTGATTTTTTTGGTCAATTTAATCGTCCAAATGTATGTGCTTACAATCGGAAAAATCGTGCAAAAATTTGAGCAAACCGGGTCTGTAGGAGATGTGAAAACACCAGTGCATGCTCGTACAGCTCGTACTGCAGAAAATATTGCTGCAGTTCGCGATAGTGTGGCTGAAGAGCCTCAACTCGTCGTCGTGCCTCAACTCGTCGTCGTGCCAAACAATTCCACCTCTCACGCTCGTCGTTGATGAACATTATGCATAAAGACTTGCATTTACGCGCTTACAAGGTGCAATTGGCTCAAGAACTAAAGCCTCTTGACCATTTCAAGCGTCGTCAATGGTCACAATGGTGGCAAGAAATGGCAACAGTGGATCATCAATTTTCGAAGAAAACCATCTTCAGTGATGAGGCACATTTTCACCTTAGTGGATTCGTCAATAAGCAGAATTGCCGCATTTGGGCGAATGATAATCCAAGAGTGATTGTCGAAAAACCAATGCACCCACAAAAAAAAGTCACTCTTTGTGGGTGCATTGGTTTTTGGTGCGGTTTATGGCCGGTTTATGAGGCCGGTCAGGCAGTTACTGTGAATGGTGTTCGCTATCGTGAGATGATAACAAACTTTTTATGGCCCGAATTGGAAGATATAGATGTGGACGATATGGAGTTTCAACGGGACGGTGCCACTTGCCACACAGCTAACGAAACAATGGTTTTTTTGCGCGACAAATTCAATGGCCGTGTTATCTGACGTGGTGGCGATGTCAATTGGGCGCCAAGATCATGTGATTTGACACCGTTGGACTTCTTTCTTTGGGGTTATTTGGCCGATATTTTGTTCCATACATAAATGAAGCATACCAATATTATCATAATAAAAATAAATGACAATAATTTCCTAAATAATTTTTGTTTTATTCAAAATCAACATCGGCCCTTAAAATTTAACCACCCTTTACAAGCCGAGGAAGACATAACACACATACTGCGTGAATGCGAGGGCATAGCACAGAATCGTAGGAGGTTTCTAGGAGAATACTTTTTTTTATAATTTGCTTACGCTAAAGGGATTTTTTCTGTTGTTACAGTACCCTTATAGTGCGTACCACAGCGTAAGCATTTGTGTTTAACAGCAAGCAGCACTATCGAATTTCATTGCATGCTTTTGGGTGCTACTTACTATTAGAAAGAATAGAGAGATAGGAAATTCTTAGAGGAATTAGGGGAGCTGAGCGGCACAGACCATAGGAAGCTGGTTAAATTCTGCAGGAAGATTGGGCTTTGTCTAGGAAAAGTTTTTTAGGTTTTTCTCCAATTGAAGTCTTGGTTTTCAATTGGTTCCCTAGGGACCGCGATGAGCAATTCTGGTGCCTAACCTAGTAAAAGTCATAATGGTCCAATGATGCCTTACGACAACTAACCTACATCTGCGAATGTATTCGCGTTTTTACCAAGCTACGTTATCGAGTTTTAAAAAATTTTAGTTCTTTAGGTAAGAGCAAATTGGGTAGTCTTGAAGTGATTTCTCCGAAACAAAAGGTTTAATTTCGATATTAAATCAAAAGCAAAATGCTATAATAAGGTCAAGTTAAGGGCGCAGTTACATCAGTCAGTGAGTCAGAGTAGCTGTTAATTCCATTGGGGAGGAGTGCTTGATCAACTTATTATGTAATGATATAGTTTTAGTTTAATGCTTATTGTAAATGTATTATAAAGAAATTCAAAAGCTTGGAAGTCTAAATAGTTTTTTCAATACTTACGCAATAAAATGGCAGATAGTTATGATTTGAAACATGCTATAATAAATGACACATTTTTCACAAATTCAGCTTAAATTTTGTGGAAAAACATCATTTTTTTTTAAAAAAAAGTGCTTTAATGGTAATAACATACTTTCTGTCAAAAATCGACATACGGCAATACTGATCTGCAAAAGTTATAGAGAAATAAGTATATGACAAATGCATTAAGGCTTTTTAGTGACTTTACAGTTCTCGCGGTTTTGATTTCGACTCTTTATGATAAAAACAAGTTTAATGGGAATATAGTAATGGATTTGAAAGAAAATTCAAGTGTTAGCTTATAAAGAGGTATAATTGTTTATTGGTAGAATTCTGTAAGCTCAGTAGGTACTATATCTTAGCTTTATTACTAACTTATAGTCGACATTTTAATATATCTGATTACTAGATAGGCTCATAAGACCAACGACCATACCACGTCGAGTTATTCGGCAGATCACCGTAATTAAACGACGTTGGGCGCGGTTAGTACGTAGATGGGGGACCGTTTGAGAACAAACGCGTGTCGTTGGCCAGTCCCATCTACAGAGTTGAGGTAGATAACGTGGTATCACAATGGACCTAAATTGGTCTAAGTGTGTCGGCTTCTGCCGACAGCCACATAAACCTAACCTAACATAACCTAGATAGGCCCATAAACTCCTACTCCTCTGCAATAAAAGTGCTACCATGTCATAACTTATTAGAAAATACAGGCATTAATAACCTTAAAGTCTAATTTTATGCCTGCAAAATCAATTGTTTCTATGAGTGTTTCTTACACTCGTTCATCCACAAATAGTCTGGAAGTTCATAAAAGATTTCAAATCTAAAAATACTTTTACTTTATTTTTAAATATTTATGTGTCAACTAATCACATGTTTGCAATTTTTTACAATACACATATCTACATTTATTTGTGAGCTTAATCTTTTCAAGAACATGCCTTCTTAAAAACATCTTAAATATACCAACACCCAAGTCTGTTCAGATGAGAAGTAGGTACGAACGCACAACCAAACAAAGTGCTGAAATACTGTGTATAAAGCTAGCTATGTCATCAATAACCATACCCGTTTGAATACACCACATGATTACCTTAGAATAATTGTACCAAATTTCATATTTTTTTCTCAGATCCTGGCCAGCTTTTTGATAGTCTGTAAAGTGGCAACAGAACCATCACGAATAAAAAAATCACAGCAGCAAATGAATATAGCTATTTCTAAAAATGTTAAATATATTTCATGAACTTATTATTCATGAACAACCAAATTATTTCCATTTTATTGTCAGAAGCCCTACCTCTTTTCCCCCAATTTGTGGGATGGCCAATTCCGGTCAAATCAACAACCCAACAAAAAACATTTTTAACGCTATACTCACTTGTCATATAGAAGAATAATATTATAAATGCGATCATGATGACAGCTCATGTAATGTTTATCGCACTCGGTGGTGATAGGGAATATGCCTTAATTTGTTGTCGTCCAAAATAATATCCGGAATGAGTACAATAACCGAATTCAATATATTGCGTCCCTTTGTTTATTTAAGTGTCGTCCTGGTTGTGGTCTGTCTTATTATTCCCAATTGACATGCCATGCGATATCCAATTTAAGCACAATTAAAGCAATTATTTCGTGATTCCTCGCAATAAAACACTGGCTAATTACTTCAAAGTAATAGCAATTCCGTTTTGGCCGTTTTGATATAATCTATAGACGACAGGATGGCAGGTACCTAGCACGTACACATTTTTAACACCACACTGACACATTATCTCTCTGAATTTTTGTATTTTACCAGGGATGAAATATAAACAATTACTCCAGACACAAGCACAAGCTTATATCTGCTATGCATAAGGTTTGCTCACTTAATTAGAAAGGATATTGCTGCATTATTCATTTTATGAGAGCTATTCTCTTTTTTTTGCACAAACATTTCTCAAGAGGATGCCACTGAATACGACCAGCACATGAAACAGGGAGCGACAATCGACCGCGACGATGAAAATGAAGGATTACAAGGATACTAAAAGTGTAATACACGGTTGAACCTCCTTTTTTAAACTATACACACTCTTAATTAATTAAGCGAATAAAATGAAGAAGCGTACAAAAAATCCTGTTGCGGGAGGAATATAAAATCCACATTGCCAAGGAAGTGCATACTTTTTTCCAGTTGTTTTTTCGAGCAGCTTGACATATCCTGCAGCATTATTCTGACATCGTTGTCGTCGTAATCATCATAATCATCATCGTCATTCTCAAAACCATCCGCGTCCTTGTCACAGTCATCTGTTAGAGTGAAAATGACGCGACACTTTTTTCTATTATCACGTTGTCACTGTACACTTTCGTTTAAATCTTTTTTTTCCTTTCACCTGCAATCTGTTTCAGTACGAGTATCTTACGGTTCGGGAACATTAATTAAATAGAGCGTACATCAGTAGCTTCTTCTGGTTCTATGGAGCTGCTCTTATAATAAAATAGTTTTGGCAATTTAATGGGGTGTATTGATTTTTCGAGGCAGCTTAGGATCAGACTTAAAATCGGTTAACAAGTATGTTAACACCGCCCCGGAGACTGTTTGTTACAAAATCCACTGTATTCGATCATTACCTCGGGAGGGAATGTCTTCAAATCACACAGGATACTTGTAGGTTACTGTATGCGGCCGCTGATTTGAATACGAAATTGAATACCACGTTGCCCAACGTTGTACAGATTAAAAAAAAAAACAAATGTTGGATAGAGAAAAAACACTGAACACGAGCGTAGTACAAACGAACATGCAACAGACAAGAGTGCGTTAAGCAGCGTTAATTACTGAATTCGTTGTTTCGCGTCATCGATGAGAAAACGTCGCAAAGATACTAAATTTAGAACCTGATGTCGGTTAACTTTGAGTGGCGCAGGTTGTGTGGAATCTATTTTTCCTTCTGAATTCGCTGCAGAGAGATTTGTGACTCTGCTGCTCCCCAAAATAGAATATTGACTCTTGACGCAGTAGTACAGCTCTACAACATCGGTACAGCTGGTTCTTTGAATTCGCCCGCAAAATAGCTCCGCCAGAAAAGGTCAGTTCAGTTCAGATGTTTTGTGGAACTTAAGAGAGGGCATGCGCTTAAATTACATCCAATTCTTTGCCAAACTAAGAAGGCTAACTCTGTGATTCTCGTTTCTACTGACCATTCACTGCCCTACTGCTGACTGAATTGAGCTCTGGCAAGGACACCAAAATACGTTGTGGCATCACTCCCCCAATGAGCGGTGGAGTATCGCAATAAAAAATGTGTACTGCCAGCGGCAATTGCATTTGATAGGGGGCTTAAAGTCGTCTTAAATGCAAAAATTCTTTTTTTTTTTTTTAATTTCATCATCCAGGACTCTTCTTGTCGATGCCAACATTTTATTCATGCCATCTTGGGAAGGCAAGTCAAGCGATATAAAGTTCTATTCAATGATATGCTAGGGTGAATGAAGGAATTTTGCTGCGCTGGTGCTGCTGACAGGAACAGACAAGTCATGCTTTGCAGGAAAATAATACACAAATAATATAGTACAGAAAAAATAATGAAAGGAGCATACACAAAGGCTTCTATTACTAAACTAATGCTCTGTTAACGGTGGTTGGTTCCGAATGAAAGGCAGCGAAATGATGACGGAGCAGTTTGTTGAACGATAGGCATTTGCGTGTTTGTTTATTCACATTCGACGGGAATATATCGGGAGCAGTGACAAAAGCATAAAAAGGAACTTGACTTCGAAATAAGGAGCAAAAAAAAAGAGCAGATATGTAATTTTGTCGAAAGAGGGTGGTAATCGCTAAATGCTTATAGTGCGGAATAAGCGGATCTTATTGCATTTCAAAGCTTGAATTGTTTGAAGGTGATAAAAGATGAACACATTAGGGAGTGTCTTAGTTAATTAAAGAGTAGCGTACCAGGGAATTAACGTGATTCCGTGTGGTGCTTCATATATATGTTTTCTGCAGATGGGATTAGCTAGTGTTATTTTATTGAGTAGTTGAATTAAACAAAATCGACATATATAGAAAGGGACGAGGGAAAGAGCACATGCACAGCACCCTTAGGAACAAGTTGTAGAACACTCATACATTTTCTTATTAAATAAAAAAAAAATTATCGTGTGGGTATAAATCGAGTAAAAGAGATAAAAACTGTCTATGCTATTTTAAAGTGACTTTGATTGATAAATCCGCCTCTTGCATTAATTTTGTTAAACTGACAAGATCAATTCCCTGGGAAGCATATACTGCAACCTTTAACGAGTAAATACCGCTGATGGGCATTCGCCACCACCTGTTTAGCTGCTCGCGAAAAATTCGAGGTATTAGGCATTTGATTTTCAAAAAAAAAATATGGTAAACTTAAACTAAAAATTAGAAACCGAGGACTTCTTTGTTGAAACAACAAATCATTATAGACCCGTCGAAACAAGATATATTAATGTCTGTTAGATCTCTTATTGTTACAATTTTATCTTTTGGGTCTGAGGTTGCAACGTACTGTAATGCTGAATCCAGAAGAGAGCTTAATGAATAAATGCTTAGACTATTGTACTATAAAATATTTGCATAAAACCATAATATCGCGGAGTCCAGAATACCTATTTGAAAAACTTACTTTGTCTAACCTGCCTCGCACTCTAACTGTAATCCCTCCGCGTGCAACATGCATTTCAACCGAGCGACAATTTTATGTTCATGCTATTCGCTTATGGAACTCTCTCCCTCTTGGCGTAAGAAGGCTTCGTTTTGTGGACCGTTTAAGTGTCTCTCTTTTTATACCCTATTCTAGGGGTATATTAATTTTGACGCATAGTTTGTAACATACCTTAATATTGCCCGTAGACCCCTAAAAGTTACTATATTTATGATCAGCATCGATAGTAATGTCGATCTAGCCATGTCCGTCCGTCCGTCCGTCCGTCCGTCCGTCGGCAAAAATTAGGCCTTTAAACTGGACCTAGAGAGCTGAAATTTTAACCATATACTCTCTAGGGTCCCGAAATAATCAAGTTTAAGAATTTTTGAAATCCGCCCACAGACACGCCCACAAACTCAAAAAAACAAAATTTTGGAAAAAATCGAATTTTGAGCTAGAGAGCTGAAATTTTTTATATATAATGTATGGCCCATAAAACTGATTGGGACAAAAAATTTTCAAAATCCGCCCACTGACACGCCCACAATTAAATAAAACAAATTTTGGGAAAAATTGAATTTTGAGCTAGAAAGCTGAAATTTTTTATATACGATCTTCGGCCCATAAAACTGCTTGGGACATAAAATTTTCAAAATCCGCCCACTGACACGCCCACAATTAAATAAAATATTTTTTTTGAAAAACCAAAATTTGAGCTAGGGAGCTGAAATTTTTAATATATACTCTCTAGGGGCCCTTTATGCTCATGTGTAAATATTTTCAAAATCCGCCTACTGACACGCCCACAATTTTATTTTTTTTATTTTTGAAAGTCCAAAGTTTGAGCTAGGGAGCTGAAATTTATAGTATATACTCTCTAGGTGCCCTTTATGCTCATACTTAAATTTTTTTTAAATCCGCCTACTGACACGCCCACAATTAAATAAAACAATTTTATTGTAAAACCAAAGTTTGAGCTAGGGAGCGTTTTTATTTACACAAGCTTAGTTTTTTCGATAAAATCCTTTAAATTTTTGCCACGCCCACTTATGAGATATAGGAATAAGAATAGGGTATCCAACAGTTCGCCCAAGCGGACTGTAGCCCGCCCCTATGTTTTCTTACATGGCTGGTAATTTAATGTAGGTTTTAGGACTTTTAATGTTAAATATTGTATTTTATGACTTTTATTTCTAATACATATCAATACTTTAATTTTGTAAACCTTTTTGCTTAACCCTAGAAAGATAAACTACGCCTCGGAGGCGCCCGCGAAATATATATATTGCTTTCTTCTTTTAACCGACGCTCGAACAAATTTGTTTTTTTAAGCCAACTCAATCGTCGATTAATACTTGCGAGTGACGGTCGTTCCGGTTCGTTAAGTACCACCGTTCTTCAGTTATGGTAATGCGTGGCGCTCGAGAGGCGCATGTTTATCTTCTGTGTAACTTTTATGAAATTTTTTGTGATATTTTGTATACCCTATTCTAAGGGTATATTAATTTTGACGCATAGTTTGTAACATACCTTAATATTGCCCGTAGACCCCTAAAAGTTACTATATTTATGATCAGCATCGATAGTAATGTCGATCTAGCCATGTCCGTCCGTCCGTCCGTCCGTCCGTCCGTCGGCAAAAATTAGGCCTTTAAACTGGACCTAGAGAGCTGAAATTTTAACCATATACTCTCTAGGGTCCCGAAATAATCAAGTTTACGAATTTTTAAAATCCGCCCACAAACTCAAAAAAAAACTAAATTTTGGAAAAAATCGAATTTTGAGCTAGAAAGCTGAAATTTTTTATATATGTTCTATGACTCCTAAAACTGCTCTGGATAAAAACATTTCAAAATCCGCCCACTGACACGCCCACAAATAAATAAAACATTTTTTTTTGAAAAACCAAAGTTTGAGCTAGGGAGCTGAAATTTATAATATATACTCTCTATGGGCCCTTTATACTCATGTGTAAATATTTTCAAAATCCGCCGACTGACACGCCCACAATTAATTTTTTTTTTTTTTTTTGAAAATTCAAAGTTTGAGCTAGGGAGCTGAAATTTTTAATATACCTATATACTCTCTAGGGGCCCTTTATGCTCATGTGTTAATTTTTTTTAAATCCGCCCACTGACACGCCCACAATTAAATAAAACAATTTTATTGAAACACCCAAGTTTGAGCTAGGGAGCGTTTTTTTTGATAAAATCCTTTAAATGTTATATAGCAAAATATGTAGAGCGTTCTTAACAATTCAACCATACTTAGACTTTTCACGCCCACTTATGAGGGATAGGAATAAGAATAGGGTATCCAACAGTTCGCCCAAGCGGACTGTAGCCCGTCCCTATGTTTTTTGTTACTTTTAACATAATTCTACTCATGTGCGGTAAATATGAAAGTAGATAGCAGTTATTTCAAATTGAATTTGTCTTAGGAACGTTTTAACATCATGGCGTCTAAAAGAGTGTTGGAAGACGGAAAAATTGTTTCTTTTTTCAATCAACAAGACGAACTTGCAAATGATGGCAGTGACAGCGAGATTGAGGATCATACAAGTGAGGATGATGTTCAAAGTGAAACTGACGCCGAGTACGTCGATGAAGTAATCGAGGAGAACTTAAATGACACCTTAACATCTGAAAACCTCGGACATGACCAATTGACCACCGCTTAATTATTCCGGCTCAAAGAGTAATCAGAGGTACGAATAGACAAGCACACGTTTGGGCTACTTCTAAAGGCCGAAGTAATGAAAGAACATCTGCGATCAATATAATGTGCTATAATAGAGGCCTACCCTAATGTGTCGAAATATTTTGGAATCACTTTTATGTTTTGAGTTATTTATCACGGATGATATCATTCAAGAGCTAGTTCACTGGACAAATGTGGATATATCAATAAAACGTACTGATAGTATGACTTCTTCGATATTTAGAGTAACGAACCCTACTCAAATCAAAGCCTTCATTGGAATACTTTCTCTATGTGTTGCAATGATTCACGTCTACCCTTGTCGCAAAATCATTGCTGCTTGCACCCTATTAATTAACAATTGTGGGAACGGTATAAGGTCAATCAAACATACGGGAAATTCCTGAACAGTTGAAAAACACCCGTTCTCGAAAAGTGGGAACGTCTATGTTTTGCTGTGATGGATTTTATATTGTAATTCATCAGTTAGTAAGACAAAAAATCCCAATGACAATATAATATAAATGTCACCTATTATCATCAACTGAAAATTAAATACCGAAGATCTCTAATTTTGTGTTCCTTCTTGTAATGGATTTATAAAATCCTACTTCACTTAAAAAAAGAAAAATTAATAATATATGTTTATATTTTACTTAATTGCTAATAATGTAACAAGAAAATAAAGCAATAAAAAAAATATTTATTAAATTTTGTAAAAAAAAACGTTTTTTAATTGTGCGCCTCGCAGGCGCATGTTTATCTTTTCAGTACTAAAAAATAATATTATCTTTCTAGGGTTAAGCTGCTAACCATTCTATTTCCATTGCCTCAATTGTCCTTTTTGGTAAGCATTTTGTACCCCACTTATTTAATTATATTAAATTAAATTAATTGAATTAAATTGTAATAATTAATTTGTTAATGATCACATTGACGTCATTATAGATACTTATTGTAATCTTTGTAAATGTTTTAAGCCTAATAAAAACATCAAAATATCACAAATATCAAATATTCATAAAAATCAAGGAGAAACAACTACTCAAGAATTTACCCTATATATAAATTTATGTCACATTTCACCAGTAACGCGATATTTTTAGACCGTTAGTAGGTTTTTCTGGGGGCAGTGGCTAATTGGTAAGTGCGTTGAAATACTGACCCAGGAGTCCCAGGATTAAATCTTACCCATTTAAGAAGAGTATCATCGATTCCAAATGTGCGCATTTTCCACAAAGGAGGTTGATGCCAAACTCTATGCCTTTGAAATATCAAGGTTAACGATCTTACTGTCACCATCATTGTGAAGAGATTATATATACTTTTTGGATAGATAGTCATCAAACCACCGGACGACCTGGAAGAATACCTCTTCAGGACGATATTGGAAATACCACCTGAACCAGCGGATTTGTATACGTAAGATCTTGAAGTGCTCTTGCCAATGTACGTACGATGCGGAATTGGATGTGTCCATGAAGTATTCTTTGTGTTCGAGTGCAAGCCGTTTAATTCTTTATTTGTATTTGGCTTTCTCTTATATGGGGCGCAGTGGCTCTGTGCTGTGTCGGACTAACACCTAGAGTTTTATCTACTGCCCCACCTCTTGCGAACGTCTGACAAACATCCAAGGCCGTTATGCATATTACATTTGCAAAATGAATCAGAATATTTACCTCAGCTTAATCTCCGACGTACCTTCCTTCGGGTGTTGTCAACAATTTGAATTGTTTATACTGAAATCAATCAACATGACGATTTCAGTACGAGGATTAAGAACATCACATATTAGAAGATCATCCAGATTTGGGCTTCCGTATATAGCAGTAGTGAATTAATTGCCTACAGATGTGATACTCAAGCCCTCAAGCCAAATGAAGTTATATTCCGGATTGATTTATTGGCTGTATTGTGGTTGAAATTAATAGGAAAGATGATTTGCATGACGAGGGCGATGAAGACGATGCCATCATACCAGATTTTAGAGATGATTTTGAAATAAGACATACGTATCAATTTTCCTAGCCCAGATCAACATCGGTTTACATCGTTGACCGAGAATGAATACCTCTCAGTTTCTCCTACTCAAAACAGAAGAACAGAAGAAGTAAGACCACATATGGAACGTGCGTCGTTTAGAAACTCCGACTTTGAGACGTGAACTCCACCAGACAATATGCAATATACTAAAAATAACCCCAGCAACGGAAGAATCAACAAGGCCAGCTCCTACCACGGGAAGATGTTCATTTTGTCCAAGAAGCCTGGATAGAAAATCGAGGATCAACTGCGACCTATGAAAAAAATTCATTTGTTTACTACACCAGAATAAAATATGTCCAACTTGTGCAAACTAATTTTTTTTTTATTTTATTTTTGTAAAAAAAAACCTATTATTGAATTATAATTGAAGTTTCTTTTAGGATTTTGCCAAATAATTTTTTGTTTTCTATAAAAATGTGTTTTTTTCTTTGAATGTAGCATAATAAGTTTTGCAAAAAAGTGTAGCATTCCAGGGTTAAGGTCTATGTGTCCTTAGTTTACTTTCCAGTGCATATCTGATTCTGCTGTCGCTGGGACCAACCATTGTTAAGGTGGCCCGTTTCGCGGTAATAAGCCTTATTTCACTTTAAAGTTATATTCCTTTTCTGGTTACCCATCCTTTGTACTAGACTAACAAAATAAAATCCTAAAATTCGTGCAAATTAAAATTTTATGTTTCTTTTTTGTAACTTTTGTAATGGCAAGTTGTTATAATTTTTACTTTCAATCACAGGAGTTGCAGTAAAAAAAAAAAAAAAAGCTCTCAATAAAAAAGAAAACTTTCTGTCAAAAACGTGAAACTGATTTGAAAATCTTGTGGACTACGTATAAGTAAGCAGTTTTAAGTTTTTAGGAGCAAGATTTTGAATTTTTGAGCATAAGGCAAAGTCATATTAAAAAATCTCGCAGTTTTTAGTAGTAGACTGTCCAATGCCAAATAATAGAATTAAGCCTTAATATCACAGCAACAGTTTTTCATTTCATATTATTTCGAAGAGATGTCCAGAGTTCGGAATATCAACTTATGCCAAAGTGAGAAAATGCTAAATTATCGTTATTTCACTTTGTCAATGCGAAATAAAGCCAAACGTCAAAATTCGGCGCTATTTCGGTCGACATCCGCGACTGCTTGGTTTTTAAAACGGAGATTCAGTCTTCTTTGCCTTCTCAAACCTGGGGGCTGAGAGCCGAAGATTCTCTTGGCAGCATTGGGGGAAGTTGCTGCCAAAAATAATGTCTTACACTTTAAAAGGATTTTTTTTTGTCGAGGTGCGAGGCTTTCTACAGTGGAGAACTCAGACTCATCACTGGTTTATTGTACTACCAGGATACGTATAAGGATACCTCTCTGCAAATTATAAACAAACTAGGGTCGCCCCATGGTCGAAATTCGACCAATTTATTCTATAAGTTGAAAAAAAGTCGACTGTTATACTGTTATAACTTCAAGTATGTTCAAGCATTATCAAGTAACTTCAAGTTTTCAAGCATTTTCAAGTAACTTAAAGTAACCTCAAGCATTTTCAAGTAACTTCAAGCATTTTGAAGTACCTTCAAGCATTTTCAAGTACCTTCAAGCATTTTCAAGTAACTTCAAGCATGTCCAAGTAACTTCAAGTATGTTCAAGCATTATCAAATGCATAACATGCACAGCAATGTTGTTGTTGGTCACTTTAAGTAACTTCAAGTATTTTAAAGCATTTCCAAGTAACTTCAAGCATTTTCAAGTAGGTTTAGGTTTACTTTTATGTGGCTGTCGGCAGAAGCCGACACACTTAGACCAATTTAGGTCCATTGCGATACCACATATGTATTATCTACCTCAACTCTGTAGATGGGACACGCCAACGGCACGCGGTTGTTCTCAAATGGTCCCCATCTACGTAGTAACGGCGCCCAACGTCGTTTAATTACGGTGGTCTGACGAGATCCGATTAACTCGACGTGGTATGGTCGTTGGTTCATTTTCAAGTAACTTCATCACATGATATAAAAATTTTCCGTTCCGATTGGCAGATTATTGCATCACACAGCAATGTTGTTGTTGTTGTAATTTCATCCAATTCGCTTCATTTTACCTGCCGTATTTCATAATGATTGTGTGTTATGTGGATAATTTTTGTATTGTGCACTTCAATGTATTGTCCCCTACCCAAATATATATAGTGTTGGCATATCTATGTGACGTATAATAGCAAAAAAGGGGGGAAATACGTTATAGGCAACTCCGTATTAATATATAGAAGATATGTTTTACATACCATCTCATTGAAAAACTACGTGTCGAACACAATCTATTAATTCACTTGCTAGAGCGTTCGAGTATTCACAGTCATGGTAAATATGTCTTATTTTACAAACTTAGTTATTCAGCTAACACTTCGATAAGCAATGATATATTAATGATATCCTTTTCATTTCGTCTCACAGGTAACGAAGGGAAGGAAGGTGGATATAATATTTTGTAGCAAAAACTAAAATGCTTAACTTAACGTTAACATTAGCACTTACAAAACAGTGGCTAGCTTCCCGTTGTCATTTGCAATTCAAGACTCGCAACTCCACTGTTGAAATTTGATTGATAGAAAAATGTCAACTCACTTCTCGTTATCTGCTGCGTTGTGGAGTCGAAAATTAGTGACTGCATATTGATTTGAATAAATTCTACTCTTTTTCACATTTGCATGAATAATTATACATTTAAATATAAAAACGACCAATCCCAATGCCAAAGGGGATATGTGCTCTCCAAATGCTCCTTGAATCACATTTCGAGATGATTATGCAGATTTCAAAAAAGCATTAAATACCGCGCTAACTTGGCCAACAAACAAAATATTGGAACACAAAATTACTCTAGTGTAATAAATAATTGACGTGACAGCTGAAATGACCCTATTGGCACCAAGACGCCAAAGCTTTGCAAGACTTCACGGAATTCTTCAATAGATGGGCATTCGCTTTTCCGGCTCTATTCATTAGATCTACATGTTTTCTGCCTGAAAATTATTTTAAGGCGTATACATCAAATTTTAAGCATAAAATTCACATAAATTCACGTCACACAGAATGCTAACGAATAATGAGCGAAGGAACGTGAGGCCCTTAGGTGATTAGTAACTGAATTTTAGTGAAAGGACGTTTTTGAATGCTTTCGCGAACATTACATTGAACCTATTCTATATCTGGTAATGCTAGAGGACACACGATGGAATGATTTATCATGAACTGATCTCTGGCCACGGGATATGATGATTATTGAAATAAAGGGAGCAGAATGATTAACGAATTTCGATCGAAAGAGTAAATACAGAAAAGGACACCACCACTTTGCCCCATATTCGAATACGAAAACAAATACGGACCAATGGAATTCAATTGAGAAATGTGAATTCTCAGGGATTAAGTCATGCCCTGAGGGGTATACACAACCATCAATTGTGGTGGACCAGATAAATTGGATATTGGACTACAATGTGAGTTAGAATTAAAATGAAATCGAGAACGCTGAAAATGGAATTGAAGGAGAATAGAATAACTTATTATATGACACGCAATTATGGACATTTATTATTTGTTTGTTTACTTTGGTAAATAATTATGGCACAATAATGGCGATGCATACACAATGAGCTATGCTATTGTTACACAAAAAGTTGTGCAGTTGTTTATGAAGTAAAAGTCCTTCGGATTTGATATCTCCCGAAAAGAATTACACAAGGGATTAAAGCAATTTTTCATTTTTTAAAAGAATATTTATTGATCCCATTTGAAGCGGATTATATATACGGAACGAACCTCGATGCGGCAAAGAAGGTATGTTTAAGGTCACACCTAACTGCCTAAACACCATTCCAATTGGCAGTTGAAAACGTTTTCCATGAATTGAAGCGTATCCCTCTCCCCTTTTGCTTTAAGCATAATTATATCCGTAAAACAAAACCCAGTCTGTAGGTACCCATCGAAGAGCAGCCTCACCTCTTAATACATTCTTGCTTATTAACCATGTATCTACGAATATTTTAACAAAGTATCCTTTTCATTTGTTGTCGAAGTGATTTATGACTTTGCTCGCCAATTAATACAAACCCGCCTCTGCGACACACAAATAAATGCTCGGTTGTAATAAATGGTCTTCATTCTAATTAATCTGTTCCTTTGATACACTGTCAGTCTACTCTCGACTGAATTGTTACCAACCCCAAAGCCGATGAACCGCATCGAACTGGACACGGGAAACCATCTGTTGACAAGATGCTGGCTGGGTGGTTACTTTGTTTGTTTTTTTATCTCAAAGCATGCTGAACAATTATTAGTGACAGAAGTATTTTGTTTGTTCTCTCTCTTATCGATTCAAAATCAGAATCGGAACTTCCTTAATTCCGTACAGTGTCAAGCTACGACAAATAAACCAACTAAACCGAAAAAAAACGGAATGTATACCAAAGGGGTCGCTCTCTTAAGCATTCAATAGAATGCGATATGATTCAACCTGCTATTGGTGGACTTAGTGGTTTATTTCCGGTGAGCGCTTTGCTTGTCAATTGTGTGCGGGTGCTCCGGTCATAGAAAGAGGTTGTGGAAATAGGTCAGTCGGACTTTGATTTATAAGGAAAAAAACCTTCATTAATTTTATACTGGACGTTGTGGATGTTTTCACACAATTCACAATTTATGCGATTACGGGTACAAATATGTTACTGTGAACAGGTTCGGACCAAAGTTATTAAGTTTTGGTTTAGTAATATGAGTTAAATGAAAAGTGGGGCAAATTGAAACGTGGAAAAAGGAAAAGTGAGACATATTTGACTAATGGCGGACCTCATTCATCTTAACTTCTAAATTACATTCTGCCAATAGAAACACAATACAGATTCAATCATAATTACTCAAAACTTGTGATTTTAGTTTTTTATTGGAGACGCAGAAATTCTGAATAATTTGTATGCAACCATAGTGACACATATAATTCGGCAAATATTCGATACCGCTGCACTCATTAACATAAATATGCAGAACGCAATATTAAGATAGTACCTACACTTACTCGTACATAAACACACTCAACGAAAACCCAAACGCGACTAACAAACTGTGTTTATAGCTAATAGAGTAAGTGCATGTCCACCAGTTAGTAGGTGATGGTCAAAGTGAACAATGCGCCGGTATCTATCTCCAAAAGTATTCATCAAGTGCATGGTAACAATACAATGACACCTGAAAGAACACGGTTATCGGCATCAACAAGAAAATTGCACCTTATACCAAATGGTTCTTTCCTGTTTTTAGGTGCTACTTACTACATGAAAGATTAGGAGGATAGGATAGAAGTTTGGTGCTTTTGTAAGGGGTTTTCTCCTGCACCTATTTTGGAGTTTTTCGAACGCGCGACCTGCCAATCAGTTAGGGAAAACAGGAAGCGGATTCAATGATCGCCAGTTAAATTTGAGCCTGTTAAGTGTTCCTTTTGTTTATATTAAATCCCGAACAAGAAAACAACCTCTTTCTTTTCGATCTAAAAACAGACTCCTCGTTTCAAAGTCAAGCGAAGTCGAATGTGGTGTAAAAGTATCCAGAACAAAACGGTGTATCCACCTGCAGTTCGTGGGAACGTCGAAGCTCTCACGAATAATATTGCAAGCCATGCATTTCGTCTGTATCGAGTGTGTACTGTTCCATATGGGATACAGTTACCCAGACGATATCTTACACCAAACAGTGTAGATACCTGTAGTTCGTGGGAACGTCGAAGCTCTCACGAATAATACTGCAAGCCATGCATTTCGTCTGTCTCGAGTGTGTACTGTTCCATAGGGGATACATTAACCCAGACGATATTTTACACCACATTTTCCTCCCCCCTGAGAAAGATAGTCATCTTTATTTAACAACATAGTTTTTGTATTAATAACATGAATACATTTTTAATAATTAGATTTAACAATTAGTTTACTTTTATTTTAATAACAAATATGTCTTATTTATTTTAGTATACAATTTTTAACAAAATATATGTTATATGAATAACATGAATACATTTGTTATTATTTTTATTTTTAGATTAAACAATTAGTTTATTTTTATTTTAATAACAAATATGTCTTATTTATTTAAGTATACAATTTTTAACAAAATATATGTTATATGAATAACATGCATTATTACTTTTATTTTTAGATTAAACAATTAGTTTACTTTTATTTTAATAACAAATACGTCTTATTTATTTAAGTATAAATTTTTTAACAAAATATATGTTATATGAATAACATGAATATTATTTTTAGTTTTAGGTTAAACAATTTATTTACTTCTATTTTTAATAACAAATATGTCTTATTTATTTAAGTATACAATTTTTAACAAAATACATGTTATATGAATAACTTGAATACATTTTTTATTATTTTCATTTTTAACAGGCAAGCGAGTAGAAAAAGATTTTAATTTATTCTGTAATTTCGTTAGAATTTTTGGAGCAAGCTAAAGTTATCTTATATTTAATTTTAAGCAGGTAATAAATTAAGCAACAAAGTACAGTGCCTAGTAGGATGGAGAAACATACTGAAATTATTGTTTTGGTGTTTTGATTTTTTGTTTCGTCAAGTTTTGTCAATGTTTGTATCTCTTCCTGTAGCTCTCGCACACAATAACTAAAGGGAAGCAAGTCGGAGCTAGTCTTTATTATAGCTTTGGGACTCTTAATAAATTTGTTCGTGAAGTTATAACTATTGTCAAAAAGAGCATCTAAATTAACAGAAGAGTTCAAGTCGAGACTTGTTATTTCTTGGGGAAAGGTCACCTTTGTTGAACCCGATTCTTTCACAGTCAACAACTTTATGGAGTGTGTTTCAGCTAGGCAATTATCAGAAAGGGTGAGTAGCCCTTTCTTTTCAACTTTAATAATTTGGAAAATACTTCCACAGTGAACTCTAAGTTTTCCTGGTGTTGGCATTAGAAATATCCATCTGTTGGCTTATTCAAAATTGATCCAAATTTCTTGTTTAATTTTTACGATTCGCATGTCACAATTTTCTAAGCGCCCTTCATGGAGAATTAAGCTTGATAAACATACCTCTAGCTCTGTATGTATCGGACGATTGGGCAAGCAAATAAATATGTGGTTTACATGCTTGCAGGATTCCATGTCGCTAGAAGTTAAAGGTATATACTCCGAAAATTGTTTGTTAATAGCTACTTTCTGAAATGAAGGATTGTAAAAGTAGTACAAGTCGTTTTTGTATGGAATTGGAATTGAATGTATCCGTATTAAAGAATATTGAAATACTTTTTTATTTACGATTTATTAAATCTACAATAATATGGCACCTAAAGCAAAGTCGTCTGGTTTAATAAAACCCAAGGGATCTGCCTTCAAAGACAAGAGCAAGCCGGCTGATGTTCGGATGAGCAATATCCAGGCAGCTAAAGCTGTCTCGAACGCGATCCGTACCAGCTTGGGTCCTCGTGGTATGGACAAAATGATTCAGTCAGGCACTGGAGAAGTTTCGATCACCAACGATGGAGCCACCATTCTAAAGCAAATGAATGTCCTCCATCCAGCCGCAAAGATGTTAGTGGAACTTTCCCGCGCTCAAGATGTCGAAGCCGGTGATGGCACCACCTCGGTTGTTGTAATTTCCGGAGCTTTGTTAGAGGCTTGTGAAAAGCTCCTACACAAGGGAATTCATCCAACTGCAATTTCCGACTCCTTCCAACGTTGTGCTATCAAAGCCATTGAATTCTTGAGGAACATGTCAAAGCCGATTGAGCTGACCGATCGTGAGACATTTATTAAGAGTGCTTCCACATCATTGAACTCGAAGGTGGTTTCCCAGCAAGCCCACCGGCAGGAAAGAGATAAGCTGGATAGCGAGCACCGTGAACGTTCCCTAACGATCGTTTGCTCATGCGACGCATGAATGATTTAAGTATTGCATATACCAGTAAGCAGAACTTATTTATTTATGTGAGTTTTAAATCCGTATGAGTCCTACTAGCAAACAAAGGTAAGGTTATTTAGGCGATAGGTCCAGCATTAAATGGATGCATTAAGCGCTTTGCGCCTTCCTAAGGCAGTGAGGGTGCTTTCGATAGAACTTGATACATTTGTACAGGTATCTTGGATTCGACAAACAAATGGATCAGAGCCATGCTGGAAGTTCTAATAATATTTTAATTATGTTGAGGAGTATGGCAGAACTTCTAGTCAAAGTCCCAAAATGATACACTGGCTGTAAATCATGATAGTATGGCGTTTTATCACGTACGCTTCCATCGTTTGGTGGCAACGGCAACGAAGCTAGAAATCTGATATGTGGTGCTACTAACTCTATACTCTCTAGGCGCCCGAAATAATCAAGCCCACTGACACTGCCAAAATTAAAAAAAAAGTGAGTGTCACTCGGGGACTGCCGCGGTAAAGCTATTGCATAGAATTTTTTATCTTTTTCTTTTTAGCTCTTTAATTTTTTCTTCTCTATAAAACGAAAATAGCTAGGTATAAATAATAGGTATAAATAATTAGGTATAAATAGTGTAATTACACACCAAAAAAATTATTCATTCAAAAAATTTGAACAAAAAGAACGGGTTAAGAGTTTGATCATCGAATTTCGCGCGATGTATATTTATATAGATATAATATCATATATACTTTTTCTGCGCAGCATTAATGTGTATTACCTATACACAAAAAAGGTGTGAGCCACGCTGCACTCACGGTATAGTTGATGTGTAAACATGTAGGCTCGTTAGCGTTGCATTAATTTAAAATTTGGGCGTGTCAATGAGCGAATTTTGAAAATATTTACACATGAGCATCAAGGGCCCCTGGAGAGTCTATATTATAAATTTCAGCTCCCTAGCTCAAACTTCGATTAGCTCACGTGGATAGATACCTTTACACCTATATACTTTCTCACAAACAGCTGCTATGTTTGTGAGAAAGTATGGGGTGTTAGGTTTAATTCTCGTTACGGAATTTCTTGATTCGGTCGCCGCGCTCAAAGCCCGTGATAAAAGCTATGCAATAGCAATAACAATTTTATCGAAAAATCATAGTTTGAGCTGAAATTTAAAATAATTGTATACTCTCTAGAGGCCCTTAATGCTCATGTTTAAAAATTTTTGAAATCAGGCAATTGACACACTGGCTTTAAACAAAAACATTTTATTGAAGAAATCATTCGTAAAGTGTTTTAACTACACACTTTACGAATGATTTCTTCTTCAATGTAAAATGTTTTTCTTCAATAAATGTTATTTTGAATAATGCCTTTATACAACGCTTCGTACCATGCCCACTTTTAAGGGGCTTTTTTTGCAAGAACTTTGTTTTTTTTTCAATAAAATCCATAAAATGTTGAATAACATTCTAAGCAATTCGCCCATACTTAGATTTTTGTCACGCCTGTCACGCCTTAATGGGGGATAGGAATAAGAATAGGGTATCCAAAAGTTCGCTCAAATATTTTTAGTTTATTTTCGCCATCATGAAAACTCAATTAATGGCTCTTTTAGACATAGACATTTTTTTATTTATTTTTAAGAGAAGAACGTTAATCCTGATCCTGAGCATGCAATCATGACTGAGAAAGAGCATTAAGCAAACTCTTTTTTAAATTAGTAACCAAAAAATTGAAAACAATTAAATGAATCCTAGCATTGTGAATCAACATGAGACCATTAGTTGAAGATTAATGGCCATAGTTAGTATGTTAATGTGCTGTATTAAAAAATCGATGACTTTTGGAACCAAAATTAGGTACACCTATACTTCAGTGTAATAAATCTCGCCAATGAGTATTCTATGGTTGAAAATAGCTCTAGCCACCGTTCTTCTAATATCTAGAGATTCTAAACTAATTAATTTAAGTCTCGGTGAGTAAGAGGGTAAGCTGATGGAGTTAATTTAGGGAATCCCTCTTAAAGTAAATCTAAGAACTCTATTTTGAACTGATTCAATTTCGAGAATATGTTCATTGTAGTATGGATATACAATGATAGAAGCATCTTCTAAAATGGATCGAACAAATGATACATATAACATTTTATTTTGACATTTTGTGTGACCTTTGGTGCAGATGCAATAATCTTGTTTTTAAGCGAAGTATAAGTCAAAAAAAAGGAAGCTCCAGCATCATTGACAACCAGCTGATAAAAAGGCCAACATGACAGTAGCCACCGAAAGAGTTGTTGGAAAAATTGAGAAGGATCCTGATTTGGTCTAATTTTTATTACACTTATTGTTAGTAAATAATTTAGTCCACGATTTTTGTAAATTGTAATATTCTTCTAAGTTTTATGATGATTGTATAGATATGTATGATATATATATTCAAACTCTTTTCTCTTGCCATTATTACAATAAAAGCTAGAATAAGGATAATTATTGATGTAATTATTATTGAAAAAAATATTTATACTATTATCAAAATAGTCGTTATAATTGGAAGTGAAGGACGTAAATACGTCCGAAACGTCGCATATCTAGAGTTTTTTTTGTGTAACTAAAGCCTGCTTAAATTATTGAATATAACATTTTTATAACATATGGGTCGGAAAATTCGGCACCATAGCGTCTCAACATACTCCATTTTCTGTTAGCCTTATTTGATATTTACTCAACATGACTAACATAAGATAATTGTGTGTCCAATAAGACTGCGAAAAGTTAAAAAAATGTGCTTGGCTTCGTAAAAAAGTGATCGCAGAACATGTTTCCACAATTAAAGACAGATTATTTTGGGAGCACCACGGACAACATTTTTGAAGATTAAGACTTAGGTAATGTTTGAAAGCTGTTGGTATCATTACCCAAAGTATAAGTTTTAAAATCATCAGAAAATATTAAAATATAACATTGAAGCGAAAACTTAGTAACGTCGCTTAGAAACAAATCAAAACAATAATGGACCAATATTTGAGGAAGAAATATTGGACCGTGCAAACTGGGCCATCTGGTTGATCTAAGTTGGGTAACTGGCCACCGGGGTAGTGGAGACAATGAATCTGCATTATTAGGATCAGAAGCTTATTGCAGCGTCGTTTTCCTTTGGGATTTATTAATGATTTTCACACTTACCGCGTCAAGTCCAGAGTTAAAATGTTCCGTGGTCGATATTGAATTGAAATTTTAAATCAATCAATTGAAAAATTAAATCAAGCCCTACTGTTATGTTAGGATATTCATGAATATTGTAAAGTTAGCATTTATTGATATGTTTAAATCGTTCACTAAACTGTGAAGAGGATTTATAAGCCGCCTTAGAATAATGTTCGTTCTTTTCTGTGCTAGGTCTTGCGGGTGCAGTACTTGGCCGTACCGTAACCTGGAGGTCAAAAGAATATTTGATATTAAGCACGCATAAAAGGCTTTAAAATCATAATATGAATCACACGTTTGTTTAATGCTCGCAGTTGCAATCCAAGTTGTACATTTAAATTTAGCGATTGCAGAATGCAAAATTCTTGAAAATTCTGTAAAAGAGGTGTACCAGCAAGTTGCGTACAGCAACGTGGACTAAATTCAAGCATTTTTCATTTCTTATTTACTAGAAAAACAAAACAAATACAGCCTTCTTGAATCGGAAAATAAAAAAATACAATTAAAATAAATAAAAAAATTTGACTTCAATAAAAGAAGTGGCCTACCCACTACCCCACAGCGAGTCTAACGATCCTTCTGAACAGATCCTCTTCTTGTTCTTGCATGAACGTTTGATAATTTGTTTAAAAACAACGCGAAAAACAAATTTAATTTTTCATATTCCTAAATACGCCACTTATTATTTTGGGTGGGCGTTTTCGAACCATGAAACACTTTTGTTTGTAAAGTTTAGAGAAAAATTGGGATAAGAATGATACTTAAACCATTCTAAATCTTAGTTTTGGATTTAACATATTTAATATAAGAACAACAATTACTCAAATTATGATTTGGAATAAAATAAAAAGTGGTCTGGGTGCGACCCGCAAGGTCCACACGACTAACTTCCCAGTGGAATCAATATGATTTATGCGATTAGTTGGAAATTTTGAAATGTGGTAAACCATATCGTATATGGTTAAGAATTATTCATTATTAAAAAATACTTTTTAATTTTGTTAATGGAAATTAAATGTTGTTAATAACAGCGGAGTGTGATATGTATATATTAATGCAACCATTGTTATGAACACGGAGTCATGTAAATTTACATGTATACGAAAAACCGAACCAGAATGTAATAATGAATTGCTCAATGATAAATTACAATAAATGGTACAAATAAAGGCAAATTATTTTAGTTATTTATTTACTAACAAAAAACGGCTGGGCCAATTTCGCTGAAAAAACTTAAGCAGTTATGAGTTACGTAATTACGCTTCGAATAAACCCGGTTCCATGTCAATTTCATCTTTAGTTGTCGAGATAGCCGTGGCGAAAGATAATTCCGAACGCACATGCGCACATACGTATAAACACACACACAGACATCTTACAAAGAGACCAGACCTCTTCATATCAACAATGCAGAGGTGCCTAGAGAAAGGAACCTTTCCTAAGAAATGGAAAAAGCAACACTTGGTCCTGCTTCCGAAAGCAAAGAAGCCTCCAGGAGAACCATCGTTCTACCGCCCTATATGCCTATTGGACACCATGGGAAACATCTTTGAGAAGATAATCTTTAATAAACTTCTCGCAGTGGCTGAAGAGAAAGGAGCACTCTCAGACCGACAGTTTGGCTTCAGAAGAGCGCGTTCTACAGTTGATGCTATAAGAGCGTTGGTCCACATAGCTGAAAGTGCCATAGAAGGAGTAAGATGGCTCTACGGCACAAAGGAGTATTGTGCAGTAGTTACGGTGGACGTCAAAAACGCTTTCAATTCCACGAACTGGTCATTCCTAAGAAGATCTCTCGCCAGAAAGGGTATACCATATTACTTGCTGAGGAAAGTGACGGACTACTTTTTCAACAGGAAGTTAAGGTATTATACCGACTAAGGAGTCAAATACTACAAGGTTACCGCGGGCGTCCCACAGGTATCCGTACTGGGGCCGCTTCTGTGGAACATCATGTATGACGGAGTCCTACGATCTCGCGGAGTATCGATAATTGGATTTGCCGACGACATTGCCATCGTGACAGTAGCTAAACAGATCCATGAAGTGGAATCAGCTACAAATGAAGCAATTTACAGGATAAAACACTGGCTAGTATCCGCCGGACTAGAACTAGCCGACCATAAAACAGCAGCTGTCCTTATAACAAATCGAAAAACCATTGAATTCGCCAATTTCCAGGTGGGGAACCAGATCATCAGATCCAAAGAAGCAGTCAAATATCTTGGAGTCATGCTAGACAACAGACTGCAGTTCAAGACACACGTGGAGTATATTACAACGAAAGCATCGCAAATACAGGGAGCTCTCTCACGCATACTACCTACGCTAGGAGGAACGTTTTATCAAAAGTAGCCAGTTCAGTCCTTCTTTACGCCGCCCCGGTTTGGCCGGGGGCACTGGCGACGAAAGAAACAAGAAGGGAACTATCATCCGCATACAGGCTTAGCGCGTTAAGGACAATCTGTGGTTTTCGAACCATCTCGG
Source organism: Portevinia maculata (assembly GCA_949715645.1). Taxonomy (NCBI): domain Eukaryota; kingdom Metazoa; phylum Arthropoda; class Insecta; order Diptera; family Syrphidae; genus Portevinia; species Portevinia maculata. The sequence goes on from OX454527.1 coordinate 32,955,921, forward strand.
ACGAAGCGGCCTTCGTCATAGCTAGACAGAAAAACGCCGGACGGACAAGATGCAAGTGAAATGGCAAGAATTAAAGTAGAAGAAAGAGCAGCTTCAATTGCTATATGGCAAACCAGGTGAAACAACACTACAAAAGGCAGATGGACATACAAGCTGATCCCGTCAATCGAGACCTGGACAAAGCGAGCACATGGAAACAGCAACTACCACCTTACGCAGTTCCTGACTGGCCACGGCGGCTACCGCAAATACCTACAGCGATTTGGACACGATAGCTCGCCATTTTGCTCAGATTGTCCAGACCAGGAGGAAGACACGGAGCACGCAGTTTTTCATTGTAGGGGATTCGTATCATGGAGAACGCATCTGCCCAATCCATCTTTCGTAATAGACCATATGTTGCAGTCGGAGGACAATTGGACGACAGTTTGTAATCTAGTAACAACTATCCAAAATGAACTGCGGAGAGTAGAAAGGCTAAGGAGAGCATAAGAAGCAGCAGAAACGTCAGAAGCAACTGACACAAGACAAGACGCATAGCATGAATTGCTAACCAGCCCCGCGAAGTAATACCTAACGGCAGTCCCGCGGGGAGAGTGGTTGACGTCTGCTGGGTGTGGATTAGTACGTAGGCGCATTCCTGGCATCGATTATTCGGGTTTGCGAATCGTGCATGCCATCTTTTGAAGATTACCACATCCATTGGCACAGCCAAGAAAAAAAAACACACAGACATCTCTATAAAATCGTTGGATTTGGATTCTGGTGACCTTTAAACGTGGAGATATGTCAAAATCCACGATTCACAATATCGGCCCCATTAGAACAACTTCCACTGGGAAGTTTATAAATAGTCAATTTCAAAATTCAGCTAGTTTTTTTAGTTATTTATTTACTAACAAAAAACGACTGGACCGATTTCGATGGAAACTTAATCAATTCTAAGTTACGTTATTACGCTTCGAATAAACCCGTTCCGATGTCAATATCATATTTGGTTGTCCAGATAATCGTGGCGAAATATAATTCCGAACGCACATACGTACATACGCACATACGTACATACACACGGACAGATATCTCTATGAAAACGTTGAATTTGGATTCTGCTGACCTTGAAACGTGGAGTTATGTCAAAATCCGCGATTAACAAAATCGGCCCCATAACAAGAACTTCCACTGGGAAGTTAAAAAAAATATCAAATTCACTTTCTTATAACACTTGGCCACACACACATATTAAATATAATTACTGTCGCTTGTCGGTAACGCCACATTTTTGCACCGGGCCTTATTAGATCCCGAGCCTTATTTTGACCACCTACCTTACTTACTTACTTACTTACTTATGTGGCGCTACAGTCCGGTAGGAAGGATCTCCACTTAGAAGGATCTTTGGCTAACTGCCTCCAGTTGCGCACTCCAAGTTGGTTGAGATCCCCTTCCACTTGCGCGCGCCACCTAAGGCGAGGTCTTCCTCTACTGCGTTGTCCCTCCGGGTTGGAATCGAAGACTCTTCGGGCCGGAGCGTTGGTGTCCATTCGCTCTACATGTCCTAGCCATCTTAGTCGACTGATTCGCACTTTTTTGACCAGGTCGATGTCTCTGTACAGCTCGTAGAGTTCGGTGTTATATCTCCTCCTCCAAAGGCCATCAACGCAAACGGGACCGAAAATCACTCGAAGAATTTTGCGTTCGAAACGACCAAGGAGATCTTAATCCGCATTTGCTAATGTTCACGCTTCTGCGCCGTAGAGCAGGACTGGGATGATGAGGGTCTTATACAAAGTCTCGTTAGTGTTTCTTGACAAGGCCTTACTAGTCAATTGCCTTCTTAGGCCAAAGAAACAGCGGTTGGCAAGTGTAATTCTTCGTTTGATTTCTGATGTGATGTCGTTTTCAGAATTTATAGCGGAGCCAAGGTAGACAAAGTCCCTAACTCGAATGTATGTTCAGTTGTCGGACAGGAGCTTATATCAACCGTTTATCGAAATCCTCAGTACTTAATAAAGGGCTCTTCGCGGGATAAACAACTTTTAACTCTCTATTCGGAGTCAGTCCACGCTCACGCAACTTTGTTGCTCCTCTTAGGGTATGAAGAAGTCGAATTTTAACAGTTTTCGTAAGAGTACTTGCATGGCCTGTTTGACGATATAAAGGATTTTTCATTTCATTTTCCAAATACATCTTCATATGATTAATTTTCGTTTTCTCAAACTAAAAGGCATAAGACCATCTGCTTTTTAGCGTTCGACAATATATTGATAGGGCCAATTAATATTTAACGCTTATCTAGTACCTTCATAAAATTGAAAAAAAAACTGTAAATAATTTTTAGTTTGAAAGTTTTTTATTTTTAAAAATTATTTCTAGACAAAACTTTTTTTAAAAAAATATAAATGATGAGATTTCTGTCTCTAAAAAAAAAGTTGATTGTAAGTGTTGCCAGCGATATGATTTAATTTTTAATTTCATTCAATTTTGATATAATAACATAATAATTGCACCGCCCTAACGGGGAAAACCGACCCCATCTCACATTAAAAAATGCTTGTATTTTTTCTTTCTACTGGATTAACTGGCACATTCCAATTTAACTGCCATTTAGCGAAAGAATTTGGTGAAAAGAGGTTGAAAGCCTTAGTGGGTAAGAAATGAAATGTAGCTAACGATAATGGCCGAGCCCTATCAGCAATAAAAGTGCAAAGTTCGTGACAAAACAATATACATCGATCCTTTCATTTTATATCAGAGAATGCTGAAGAACTTTAAGCTGATTGATTTTACGCCAGAGTATTATTAAAATTGATAAAAATAGTACACTTAAAACACTTGATAACAGACCAACGATATAGCTACGAAGTCAAGGCCACTCGACTTCTCACTCCAATACATGCCGTAGCACTGTCATGCATTTATAACTGCAAAACATTGCACAAATATATAGGTATATAGTATACTAATGATTGGCACATGCGACGTTGTTTGTTCTGTATGAAACTTAATTCGATTTATAAATACTCTTTACCAATGTATTCAGAACTTTCTGAAGTCAATAACTCAGGCGAATAATACTTTAAAACAACAGCGATGGTAAAACTGGCAAAAGGGCACCATCGCATATATACATTCTTTGCAAAAAAAGATAACTTAAAGCGCACTTTCGCTAAGAGTTGTGTAGTGTATCCCTTCCTAAACAAACTATCAAGTTTACTTATGCCAAATACGTAACTAAATATCCAAGCAGGCCCTTATAAAAATAGCTTTTGGTAAAAAAATAAAACTCTATGCGAAGGAACATTAAGTTATTTCCATTTCCTGAATTTCCATATCATAAAATCAATATCGCATCCTCCACTCATGTAACCTAACTAAACAGACATCATTAAGCTGATCACATTATCCAGAGGCCCTTCTGAATCTTAATGATAGTCCCGATTTCCTGACCCTTTTCCATTTTGTCCTTAACCTCTTAAATGGGATAGGTTAACATGATGATAGTGACTCTTTCTCATTTTGTTTACTAGTTTAAAAACAAAGATACATGCCACTTCATGATGTACAATCCCATAAACCCGCCGTTACGACAGTAAACTCACTTAATACGATGTACCTTTATCATGTTCACTGCTTCATTGGCTACATTGACTATGAACTTACTAAACCCAACCTGTAGCCATATTCTGCTACGAATTCGGGCGCTCCGTAACTGCAATTCGATCCCATCAATGACTCCATAACACTAAAAATCATGCAACCATCAACATAACGATCCGACTCAAGTCATACTACCCGTTCCTGATATAAAACACAGCCAGGCATAGTATCTAACGCTCCTGTAGGTAACCATCGTTGCCTCCATGACCGCACCGGAAGACATTCACAAATTGACATTATCGACCGAGCAATATCATTTCTGTCGATATAGCAGAAAACTTTCATTGTTAGCCAAATTCGTTAGTCTGACGAGTTTTTGACAAGGGCGTGTTGGGAATCCACTCTCGCATACACAGACTCATGGGAAATGTAAGCAATTTCTATCATATAAGTATGTTATCCCGAACTTGCATACACAGGATTTCATAAAAGCCACCCATAAATATATATTATACTATCGCATAATTTAATTCATTCAAGCCGTAATTATTGAGTGATTATATACGTGTCCCTTTGAATTCTTTGGCCCGCATGAATATTTGATGGGACACTTGCCCCAGGACAGGGGTGAAAAGGAGGGTTTTTGTTTGCTCCCTCAATGAATTTAATCTCTCAGAAATCTCGTAAACAAGGCATAAAAAGCTTGCTTATTACCAATTCGCAAAGTCCAAAGTTTCCTGTTGTATCCGTGTTCTGTGTCTTGTTGGTAAAACTTGTTGACATGATGAAGTGAACTTTCCTAAACTTTTGAATTGTCCTGAAGAAAGGAACTGGAGTGTGGAGTGCCAGGAGATTTTTTTATTATATCTTTCATTCTTTCAAACTACTCGTACATAGCTGTAATAAGTTGCAATTGAAGAAGTAAAAGTTTAAATGAATGCGCACCGAGAGCGGTAATTTTTCTCTTCGCCAAGTGGCCTTGAGCTGCGTGCTATTATGACCGGTGGAGCTACGGATTCGTGAAGTGGGCAATATTTCAAATTTTTTGCCCTAAATATGAAAGTTCACACCTCAAGGATATGAAGGAGTTGGAGATGATGGATTACAGACTATTTCGACTTTGTGGTCCAACTGCAAACAATCATTAAAGTTTGATGATTCATAACCAGAAAAAAATGGTAATCTAAATTCTGTGAACCAGATTTTCAGCAGCGGTGGGTCGAGGAATTATAGACTTGCAGATAAAAGCTGTTGGAGAGTAAAGATGAGAAACGATAATCTACGCAGTGACCATAAATCAAATGATCTTGAGGCCGGGGATTGTTCATAATCATAAGAATGTCCATAAAAAGGTGGGGGTGGACATGTATCTTATAGCTTAGGCTTAGGCTTAAAGTAAGCTTGTGTGTATTTAGTCTCGAATTCAAATTTTATTGACTGCACTTGTGTGTGTGCGAGCGTCAGGAATAAAATTAAAGGTAATGGCACACAGTAAAGTGATGAGCTCGGCGGCGAGGGCAACCCAGTTTATTGATTTGAATGGGGTTGCTTTAGGGGTCGGTGATTGTGAGATATTTTTGCAGGTCAAATGACGATTACACTTCGTTTTTCCTTTCGCTTTTTTTCGATTGGCGATGAAACGTTTTAATGTAGGCGTATTTGCGGCATAAGATATATGTATTTACTTGGAGAAATAAAACGAAATTACTTAAAAAGGTCCGATGTAAACAATTTAGTACCAAAGAGCAATTAAAGCTAAGTAACATCGTCGTCTTATCTTGGTAAGTAAATACATACTCTCTGGGGAAGAAAACCCAGACGTTTGCAGTTGATAGTAGAAATAATATCGCCAAACATGCAGGCCATAAGTGGAGTTTAGTAAATTTCTGAATTTTCGATAAATATTCTTACGCATTCAGAGAGTCACATAAAGTAACCCCAAATGAGTGCACCATAGAGGAGAAAGGCCATGAAAAGAATCTCTTTACGTTAAGGGATACATTTTCTACATTGCGTATTGGCTTCTACATGGCGTATTGGCCGATGGTGTTCGATATAAGCTCAAAGATATTAATAGTTTTGCATATAGACCCATACGTACGATCAATTTTTTTTTTATTTCTTTTTTCTGTGGCACAGTACCCTTATAGTGGAAACCACAGCGCAGGCATTTTGTTTGTTGCAATAAGTAGCTCCCCGCAAATGATTCATTGCCTATTTTTAGGTGCTACTTACTGTATGAAAGAATAGAAGGATAGGAAAGAAGTTTGGTGCGATGGAATTTTTTTCTCCACAGGTGGCGCCTAAATTGCTTTAGGGAGATCTGTTTTTGTTGTGTGTATTCAATTTATAAAAATCATGGCCCTGCCAATCACTTTGTGAATACACTACCATCGCACCAATGCCACCTGCTGGATGTTACTGAAATGAGTTATCCATCAAGTAACATTGATCGTTTGCACGCTCTTCAATGTTCCTGATAAGTAACATTGATACATTAATGAAAACCAAAATCGATTTGGTTTTCTTCAACGTTCATGGATCGTCTGTATAGTGCGCCAATGTAATTCGTCAATGTTGTCAATTGTGAAAGCAGAATGCGGGCATACATACATACAACGAATCGCCCGCCCAGTGTCACTTATGAATCGACTAAGAAGGATTTGGGCAACAACATTATTATATAATTTTCATTGATACGTGTGTAGGTTATTTTACACCTTCTCGTACAGTTGTATTCTAAAGACATAGATATTGGAACTGTGCTAAAACCGTCGATCAGTTTATGTGTCCGTCTGTAGCCGAGGCTCAACCCACCACGGCTGGGCGGATTTATTTTAAACTCCGTATTTTTGGTTTGTATACCTGGCGGCAATTTTTTTCTTTAGTCTATTAGGTATTTTAAATAACGATATCTACCATACATATGGTTTTTACAACACTGATTTTTTCTAAAACGGCACTAACGATTTTGATGGTTTTTTAAACATAGGTATAACAATTAAGATGAATGCAAGAAAATAGTGGACTTAGTTTTTTGCAAAAATTGTCGAGTCAAGTTATTTCTTAAAAAATTTACCATTTTAAACAAATTTGCATATTAAAATTATTGAATTTTTTTTATTCATACAACAGTTTTTTGATCAGCTTTCTCATTTCGAGTACTTGGGATGAGTGTCAAAACATGGCTCAGCTTTTTCCAAAAAGACTTGGCTAACGGTAGGGGAAGGTTGTGTACCTCGGTCCGATTATACCTTGGTCCGAGTGCCAATTTTTAGAAAAATACAAAGCACGCAAAAACCGGTCCTTCTGTGAAATATTGATCTTTTGTTCATTTGTCTTCTCAGTTTCTTTTTGAAGGCACAGCTGCACGAGTCGGCAGAAAAAAAAATTAACATAGTTTTCAGTGAAAAAAGTATTTTTTTATCTCTTTTCTGAAGTTATGTAGTGCTTAGTTTTCTGTCTCTTTTCCGCTACTTTAATCGATTTCGGTAAGTGTATTAATAATCTTTTGGTAGGAACAAATTGTCGTTCGTTTGTGGTTTTAATACTACGTTAAAATCTAATTTGTTTGGCTAAAGTGGTGTTAGTGTACCTTGGACCTATCATAGCGCGTATACCTTGGACCTTTGGTTTGTCCTTTAATGTAAGTTTTTAAATAATATTGAAGTCCTTTGTTAGGTTTTTTATAGTAAAAGAGTTTTTCTTATTTAATACTATTATTTGAAATAATTTTTTTTAATCAAACACAAAAACTTTAAGATAATGGTTTTTTTTTTCTGCTTTTTTAAAATAAATAAAGAATGGTACCTACCATTTTTACTTTTTATTGAAATTAATTAAAGTTTTCACCTTTAAACTATAGGAAAACTTTCAATAATATTTTCGGTCCAAGGTACAAGACGTGATTGCACCTTGGTCCACGGAGTTTGAGGTTAGCATATAAAAGTAAAGTTTTCTAAGGAATGGTTAGCAATATCCTTTTGGTAGTTTCGCCATATCATAGAAAAGACTGGTAACAAAAAAAAAGAAAAACTAATGAAAAAACGACACATAAAATATTCGCAAAAAAGTGAAATCCGGACCAAGGTACACTACCTTCCCCTACCTAGCTTAGAAAAGCATCAATTTCTCAAAAACGGGTAAAGAGATTCCAACGACATTTAATAATACATATAGGTACTTATATCTATCCGCATACTCGAATTTTTGAAATATTTTTGTCATCGAGCCAACAACCGAAAATACAACTCATTCGTAATTTCAATATGGCAACATTCAAATTATGTCTGTGAATTTAAAATCTTAACTTTGTTTATCTTGTCAAATGTCAATTTGAAAACCACATTTTTGTTATAACCTGTTCAAGTTCGCCACCCGAACCACGGATGTGAGTATTTTTAATATTTTTGGATTTGTATAACTTAAAATAATTGAGTTCTTTATTTACATAGTTAATAAAATAGAAATGCACCACGAGTGCTGAGTTTTTCTTTGGAGTTGCAGCATTTACAGTGTGGAGATTGTTCTTTGATATTTATTACCGGCGGCGTTTAGAACTTGGTTGGCGAGCCAACAATTTTTTTATAATTTGATATTGTTTTTTCTTTTAAAAGTTGCTAAAATTTTGAAAAACATGACTTTTCTTAAGAACGGCTCTAAGGATTTTGATTATTTTTTGGGTTTCAATACTTGCAGTTTATGTAAGAATATGGTACCAATTTAAATATGTAAATAACGGAACAATAGAAATACTGCTGTATCTCAAAAACCGGTGACATTAATGCTAATACTGCTATCTACAACAAATTTGCATAATCTGCTTCTTATAAAATTTTAATTCATACAAAAGTTTCTAAAAGGTTCAAAAACGTAATTTTTCTCAAAAAAAACAGTTTTAACGATTCTGATCGGTTCTGATGTTTTCAATTCTTGGAGTGAAGGTAAGAAATTGGCAAACTCAGTTTTAACCAAATTCAACACAGATATTCAACAGGTGCGCTTGAAAGAGAAAATAAAAATACTCTGTTATTCAAACAGCATTTTTTTTAATGCAATTAAGAGAAATCAAATATAGCGTTGATTGTTTCCCTGATCTTAAGAGTTATGTTTTTTCTTACGAGTATAGAAAATTGCCAATGGGAAAATTTTATTATTATTATAAGAGCCAGGAAGTGTTCGTACGATCGTGTCGTGCACTTTAATCAGCAAAATTGCATGGCAAAAAAAACTTTCAATGTGAACGCACCCTTTAACCGATAACCAAACTGCCAATGTCAAAATATTCAGTAAAATCAACATTTTCATCATGGTAAAGTACATGAAGGAAAAACATTTACAAATAATTAAAATTTTAGAATTCACTACCTACTATGTACAAGTACATCTCTAAGAGCGTTAACGCCAATTTTCGGCCGTAATTCTCATCCCATTAGACCAGCAATTTATAGTCTAGTGAAACAATTTGAGTCAGAATATTCGCTGCTCGATGTTGCCGTGCCAGTCAAGCTACGTTTTGCCCGAAATGTGGAGAATATTGCTGCCGTAGAGGCGGCCGTCGCAAACCAGCCAAATCAGTCAATTTCACGGCGTTCTCAAGAATTGGGCCTCTCCCAGAGCACATTATGGCAGATTTTACCTAAGGATCTTGGCCTACACCCTTAGAAGATCAAGCTGACTAAAGAACTAAAGCCACTTGATCATATGAAGCTACGTACGTTCTGGAATTGGCCTCTGGAAATGATGGAAGAAAATGAAGAATTTCAACGCAAAATCATCATCATCGATGAAGCGAATTTTTGGTTTAACTCCTCCATCAATAAGCAAAATATGCGTTACTGGACAGGTGAGAACGCTCATGTGCTTCATGAAGCAGCACTTCATCCGCAAAAAATAACGGTTTGGTGCGGTTTTAGTGCCGGTGGTGTTATTGGTCCGTTCTTTTTTTCGTCTATGAAAATGACCGTCACGTTACGGTAAATGGTATTCGCTACAGAGACCATTTGGAACGTTATTTCTTTGAGCAATTGCATGAATTGGACATCAGTGATATGTGGTTCCGGGTGCAACAATCGAGTTATTGAAGTATCAGTTAGGTGAACGTGTTATCTCGAGAAATGTTCCCGTCTATTGGCCGCCGAGATCGTATGAATTAATGCCTCCGGATTTTTTTATGGGGCTACATTAAATAAGCCAATATATTTTTTTTTGAGATATCTCAAGTAGTTTGCATTTTATTTAAAAAAGAAGTTGTCAAGTCCTTAATGAAAGTCCCTTTACTTGTCAACTTACATTGATCGTATGTAGGTCTCTTGTGACACCAAATTGTCATCCTCGTTCTCGACTGGCGAGCCTGTGAATACGAAATTTGCTTATCATCAAAATGGGGCCTGGACAAAATAGTGTTGTGGTTTAATTTGCCCCACAGGGAATAAAGTTCACCACAATGTTTGTAAGAAATCCTTCGATTTGCCCATACACTTTAATAGAGATATATTTTGCACTTACCCCATGAGCACACGTAAATATTTTTGCGTTTATTGGTACTGCCTGGGGTTTAAACAGCTCTTTCACAAAGCCATGAGTTTTCATAATTTTGTATTTGGGTTAGGCCCAGTTATAGCCAAACGTTAAAATGTTGATACGCTTTTTTTGTCCGGGTAAAATGTGTAGATCGACACAATCTTTGTCCTAAAATTTTGATTATGAATTATTAAACTAATATTTCACAAACAATTTAGAAATTGAGCATAAAATAAACGAATTCATTAAACTTTTTCTGTGCAACTTCTCAATAAATTCACAGAAATGATACAAATCATTTATATGATGTGTTCGTTTCAATTTGCTTACTGTTCCAATTTCTACGTATTGCACTAGCTGGGCTATTGCTATAACATTAGGTCACCATATACAGAAGCAATGAGGTCTTTGAGTAGCTAATGGAACTGTACGTAATAACATCAATTATTTGGCAAAGTGACTTGTCCTTCTTCTTGCGGATACTCACTGTCACCAATTTTAAGTAGTAAATTTGAAAACTCCCTTGCATTGTGGTTACCTTCTGTTCGCGCCCTCATAAAATGTGTCCAGCTGCAATTTTTCCAAGTTTAATCTATACCTACACATAAAAATCAATGTGCCTATGTATGTCTGTACCTATGCAATGGGCTCCGCAACCACCGACCCTTTTTAATTTTCGGGCAATTTTCGGTACTGGCCCGTTAGTGTTTGGTTAAAATCGGTAAACATCTGCACTTTTTTGTTGTTCGCTCTACGCATATAAAAATTAATGTTTGCGTGTTCGTCTTTTATTCGCTCGCGCATCATTCATGTGATTGAGTTGAAACTTTATACAGTTGTTATTGGCACTTGCGCGAAAGTTCCTGGCAGAGTACCATCAACATGCAATGGAAGTTAATGTGTGTGTCTTCGTCTCTTTTGTGTTGATGCATCGCATCGTTTATGCGATTGAGTTGAAAACTTGTTCAGTTGTTGTTGCGACTTGCGGCGAACCCCACAGGCGGAAACGTAGGGATGCAGTTAAGTGGGAGGGTTATGATACTTTTAATCGTGATCATAGCCTCACGGTCAGTTAGGAAGAAGAAGACATCGTTGGTACTTGCACGAAAGTTTCTGACATATGTTTTCAAGTGTTCGTGTTATTAGAAAATGTTCCAGGATCGTTCTAGATAAGGTTTCTCGTAAAGAATAGTAATTTTCGTTGAGAAATTGCATGGTTTGCTTTTAGTATGGATGAAAAAATGAAAAAGTAATGTCCACTTTTTTTATACCATTAAAATCGTCAGAGCAATGTTATGCCTCCCATGCTACAATCATTTTGTCCCGCAATGCTGGTTAAAGCTTATTTTATAATACCGACTTTTGTTTCAATGAAGAGATAAAATAAAAAAAAATAAAAAAAATTCAGGCATTAACGGCCCATATAGTGCCTAAAACCTTGATTCTCCAACCACTTTCTAGTGGAAGGGACCTACAATTTTAAGCCGAATCCGAACGGCAAATGTGAGAAGGTTCTCATGACAATTGATACTCTTGGATGTTTGTCAGACGTTCGCAAGAGGTGGGGCAGTGAAAAAAAACCAGCGTTCATAAAATATCGCTCGCGAACGATAAAATAGGGATCTTTATCGTTCTTTATCGATTCTCTCACGAACGAACTGTATCCTTTTTTTCTGTATCTCTCGTTCGTGAGAGATCGGAAAAAAGAAATTCAGGTAGAATATGGTTCGCACGCCATAAGGATCCGTAAAGATCCATAAAACAAATCATTCTCGATTCGCTATTTATATTTTCAATAGTTATTATTTTGGTTGAAATGGGGAAAATAAAGACATTTAAGTTAAATTATGATGTAACAATAAATACTGTTTTGTTAGTTAATCGGAATGCAAATTTATTCCGAAATCTGAATATGTTATAAAAATACTTTTTGCTTACGTTCTTTTAATGTTAAAATATGTAATATAATTTTCATGTAAAATGACTTTTTTATTTTACAGATCGCAACAGATTTAATTCGATCGCGAAAACGAATTTTATTTTTAAACGAACCGAAAAATAGGGTTCGCTAACGAATCAGAAATAAAAATCCTTTGCGAACTTTTTATGAGAGAACGATTCATGTTTTATCGTTCTGTGAACCTTGAAAAAAACTCAAAAAGTTACTTGGACCCGATTAGATGTCCGACACACTAACCTCTGAGCCACTGCGCCCGACAAATGAGATAATTAAAAATAAAGTAGATCGGAAAAAACAACATATTGTCAAAAACGCCTCGAAAAGAGTACGTTGCAAACAAATTTGTAAGGTCGAATTGTTAAGACAGACCTTGTCTACATACTTTTACATTTCACGACTTTTTCGACGAAACGGGTTTTTTAACCCGCCAAATTGACTTTGATCAATGGTGACGCCGGTCTCACGCACCGGGGATTTCAACTGACGATTTTTCGAAACGTTTTACTAATAGTTCATGTTTTTTTTTAATTATGCTCTTTGACAATAAAACAAAGATATTTAATCAATTTAAGCTCTTTTATTTCAATAATTAAATTCACTAAAAAAATGTATTAAAGCATTAAAAATAACAAAGTTTTTAGTATTATATTTTTCAAAATTAAGAAAAAAATAAAAGATCACAAGTTCATTAAGGAAAATAACGTTTTTTAGTCTTTCGACATTCGGAACTTTTACAAAATAATTAGTATCCTTCCAAACCAAAAATAACAAAAAAATACATTTCAAAAACTAGATTTCTACAGGTAAACAGCTGCTGCAATACGGCACTACGTGTTCAAGACACAAATATTTTTGACGAAATTGCAACAAAAAACATTAACGGACAATAAAGTTATTCGATTTTTTAACGCACCCGGTCTCACAGACCAATAGGTCACCATTGGCGGGTTAAACAATGGGCATGTCATTAAACAGAATCAAAAAAAAAATGCTTTCGGGTATAAGCATTCTGGCATCAGAAGAACCGTCAAAAAAAATTATCGGCATTCGTTTAGCCATTTTAACGTGATGCGCGTACAAACATACAAACTTGACAATTTTATTAAATACATAAATTACCCTTATTTTGTACCTACTAAAACACATATTTGAAAACAGAACACTGTTAAAATTAGCGTTATAGATATATTGTCAGGATTTCAGTTATAACCAGAAATTTTGCAATAACCCAATATTGTCGACACAATAACTATCTGCAACTATTTCGGAACGCTTTTGTAGATTTATAGGTTCACCTTGAGGTTTAAAAAAAATATGCATTTAACTATGGGCTCACCCATCACCGTTCTGCATCAGTTTTCTTTCTCATCAGTCCCACTCCTACCACACAGCTTTTGAATTCTGCTACATAGACATTAAATTTGGAGAAATCATTCCTTAAACTGGGTTAACCTTCCACGGTCGAACGCCTTATTGATTTGTAAAAGATATTCGCACTACATGCCTTTGATTACTGCGTCGCAACTTCATGAACGTGACATGAAACGAAATCATTTCGTATCCTTTAATGGTGACGAAAACGCATAGGGTCAGCACATTTGCCGCTGGCTGATCAAAGTCAAAAGCAATGTTCCGTCATGGACGAGAAAAATAAATTGATCAAGATTGAACCACTATTGGCGTTGCTGCTTGTCACGTGGATTCACTTATATTTGCTGAACTTCTTGTCAGTCGGGCTTTTGTAGTTCGAGCTAAGCACTCATTACTTGGTGTGGTTTTAGGCGAAAACTCTTCGTCCTTGCTTTTTGTCGATAAAATCAATTAGTTTGGCTATATACGGGGTCTTTATTGTAGGGTTGGATTTAGTATTTGAATGATGACACCATTAACGACCCGATTAATGTCCTAATATAATGGCGGGTTTAACTATGCAACCATGGTATCCTGACACAAGCATTTTTAATAGTCTATTGGATTCGATATATACGTATCTATGCGAAAGGGCATGGGATAGTTATCTATAACGTCTTATTGTTGACATTTTTTGCAGTTAAGATATAGGAACTGTTAAAGGTTGTGAAATTTTATTGCTTTCACAAGAAAACAAGGATGTAATTATGGTGTTGATTTTGAATATTTAAATTTTCAGATAAACAGGGGTACATAAGGGAAGCATATTAAAAATGTTTACGGGTCACAATTTTTTAGTTAACAACTTATAAATCGGCAACGAGCAAAAATTTAATGACCATTTCATTCAAAATTTAACGGTATATTGTCGGTGAATATGTACATGGTTGGTATGCGGTTAACTGGAAAATAAGGTGTTTGATTGCGTCGTAAGAAACTTTCTGACTTTTGTTAGAATTGGTTTCGAATAACATTTTCTCAAAATGTTGTGAAAGAACTCACTTATTAAAAATTGTTACCTCTTGTGTTTGAATGGTACATACCTAGCTACGTGGCAAGTTTTTTCTTTTCGTACGCACAATCATAACGTGTTTAAGAACTCTCTAAAGTATACCTACTAATGAAAATGCTATATGTGCATTTTCCAATGACTAAGTCGTTCATAGCCAAGCTGCGTCACATCGTTTCAATTTTGCTACACTTAAAATATTTAAATAGTTCACTGAATTTAGATCTCACTACTCCTTATGGCTGACTTGTTAGGCATAAACAGTTTTGTATAGAAGAACTTGGTTCTTTTTTTACGCCAGGTAAGTATTTTTTTTTGTAAGAAATGAGGACGCCCAGTTATTTTAACATTACTCAATTTTTTTCATCCTAATACCTATGTATCTCCAAGGTAAATTAAAAAAAAAATAATGGGATGGTTCACATGACCCATTTATTTGAAAAAACCCAATTTCTTCACTTAATTCCTTGTCTGTTCTAAGCTAAAATTAAGGTTTTACACCGCAGTTATGCGCCCGGCACTTTCATACTTTTAACAATGTTGGACAGCGTGAAAAATTATGAGGGAAAATTAACGGCGGCTGAGACCAAGATGCTTCGCATGACAGTAGGAGTAACAAAGCTTTATCGATTAAGAAGTTCCAAGCGAACCCCGTCAAAAGGACAATATCAATCATATAATCGCGAAGGAGATGCAGGCCCTAAAACTACTGGATGACAAAAATGTAACAACATCAGCGTTTGATTGGCTTCAGTGATAAAGTGATTCGAAATCGTGATTCCTGCCGACACTTTTAGAGATCAAATGGATGGTTATATTCCCTTTAATTCAGATCATTTCCCCGTCGTTAAAGAGAAGTTTCTTAAAAACTACCATTGTATAAAATTTCAAAATTGTTTAGGCATTTTGGGAGCTGATCTAGATAGAGGAGAATACCTTAGCGAAATTTCAATAAAATCAATATTATTTGATTCTTCTCCTCATTCGTTATTAATATTGATTATTGATTATCAAAAACGGTCAGTTGCTTTTTGACAAAAAAAAATCAATGAATATATCTGATATTTTGAAGTAAATGAGTTACCAACAGAGCATTGGATAAATTTTTCTCAAGAAATTCATAAGTCCCTATTTTTTCAATCTTTTTTCATATAGTTTTTCCCAGATCATTTTTAGTAACATTCGCATCAATTTTTACACGCGAGAAAGGTACCATGTTTTTTTTTTTTTTTTTAACCAACGACCATACGTGGTATCACAATGGACCTAAATTGGTCTAAGTGTGTCGGCTTCTAACCTACCCTAACCTATGTACCATGAACAAACAAATTGTTCGTGAACGTACTTACGTACGCACATACACAAACGCACACATGCACATATATCTTCTCAAAAACTCAACATATTCTGGCCTTTAAATTTTAAAATATTATGTAAATACAATTTTCATGTTCGGACCAATTCAAACAACATCCCCAATGCTGACGAAGACCAAAATGGATCTGTCAGGCAGAATAAATCATTTAACATAGACAACGATAGGCGAAATTTGTATCGACCTGATCAAAGCAAAGTAAGGATACCAATATCGAAGCTGCTGGACCTGATAGTCTATAGGTCGAGTTGTTGGAGCAGCTAGAGAAGACAACTCATTCATAAAAAAGAAATCCCTTAAATTGCACCAATTACAGAGCTATTAGTCTCGTAACAGTCGTCCATTGTACTACCACGCAGAAATCCTCTTTTTGGTGAGGAATCTGGGGAATGGGTGGCGTATGTTGTTGTTCCCCGTGAAAGTTTCAATAATATCTAATCTACAGCTAAAAATAACGTTAACTATTCGGGAATGGTAATGCCAGCGAGTTTCTGATACTCCCGGCATGCGTCTGTTTGCTATTTGTTTTAAAATTTTTGAACGTTTAGTTGATTTATTAAAGAAGCGTACTATTGTGTTTATATTGCCAAAAAAAACGTTCAATTCAGGTATATTTTCCAGTGATTGAGATAACACCAAATTTAAAACATGTGCGTAGCAAGGAATAAAATAAGCCATTGGACAAGCATTAAGGACTTTTTTTTAACACCACCTACTTCCCCTGACATAACCGCGGCCCCATCGCAAGATTGCCCAACTAATTTCTCCTTGCAACCGTATACATCAAGTATATTGAAAATGTATTTTGAGAGCTCATCGGCATTTCGACTCTCACTCACGTCAAAAAACCCAAGAAACTTTTCCTCTACTCTTTCCTCCGATAAGTAACGCAAAACGGCACTAAGTTGCTCCCTATGGTTCATGTCTGGTGTTTCATCAATCATGATGGACACAAATCGCGTTTCACTTATTTTTACTTTAATTTCGCATTTGATCACTGCAGCTATACTTTGTATTAAATCGTTTTGGATGTCATTTGATAGACCCGAAAAAAACCGGATTACGTGCACTTGAACATTGTTCCAAATGAGAGTCCATTAACTGGTCATACTTAGATAAGTATAAAAGTGTTTCGACATTTGTAATTGCCACGATTATTAGAATCAGGCTTTTCATTATGACCCCGAAATGCTTGTTCCTGTTTGCCTAAAAGAACTACCGTATCTATAAAACGTTCCATTAGTTTACGGTTTCTATCAACTTTTTGTTGTGAGCTACAAAGGAATTACCTAACGAGGTTTCAATACGATCAGTACCGAATTCGTGCAAAGATAAACAGCTACGAATGTGTTTTTCCGTCTTGACATGTTTATTTGCCGAATTAATTAAATTGTTTATGTCAGCGTAGCCCGTGCGACTCCAAACACTAGGAGAATTAGAAAAAAGGAGGCAAGAAAAACAAAACATTTTATTGAGCTTACAACTACCAGTCAACCAAGTATATTTTTGATATATGGATGCGTTGAAATGCGAAACAAAACCATCCTTGCGCTTATAATCTATTTTCATAGAAGGAGTAGAGCGTCCTATCTCTATAACTTTTTTTTTTAAGAAAACTCAACTTACAAAAATAATTTTCTTCTTCCAAAAGCAAATCTACTAAACAACGATTTACTGTTAATAATGCCATTTTCTCCTTTGCTGAATCTAACTGAAAACAAAACAATTTAAATTTTTCACACTTTTCACTGTTTTCGATCACTTTAAATAATTATATATTGCACAACAATAATTCCACTCAATATTACTAAGTTACACATCGCAGTCTGCTTCACAACTGAATTCAAACAGAACTCACCTCAGCTACATACAAAACTCGCCAAATAAGTCGCTGAAAAGCGGGTTATACTCGTATTTTTGCATAAGGAAGCGTGTATCAAACAGAGAGGAGTCAAACGCGGTGAACGATAAGGGAAAAACAAGGAAAGAAAGCCAATTTGTTCTAACCAGCCACATATTTCATAACGCGAAATTCTCCGGGTTACTGTGCTTTGTTTTGCTATCGCTTTGCGTATGTGTTTCTTATGGGGTATGGAGAGAAGTATGTGATGTTGGAGAATAGGCATGCAATGGTGTGAGTGTGCGTAGAGCAGTAGCACGATATGAGAGCAGGTGAATAGCAGGTGGTGGGTTGGTAGAATTTGTTGCTTGCAAGTGCAGGTGTAGGAAACATACAAATCTTATGTTTATATACACACATTAAGATGCATGTTGCTTGTTGGATTGAAACATTGTTGAAAGGTAGAATTTTAAAAGGTAACCTGGCGTGAATCGAGTTATATGGGCGCCTCGCCACTGCTACATTGGCTCGGCCACATCGAGCGAATGGACAATAATTCTCCAACATTATATTACATGAGGATGATAACAGCAAAGATAATATATGTCGCAGTCCCGTGTTAACTTATGTCCATATTTATTGCGATCGTCTAACAACGATGGTCCAACAAAAAAGCTTTTCTCTTTGTCTAAAGGGACACAAAAAAAAAACACCAGCCCTCAGCGAAAAGAAAATTATCGCCAAATCAAGAATTTTAATTTCAGATGTGTACAATGTCTTTGTATATACACTTTACTTTACACTTTAGGAATGTATATACAAAGTCTGTATGTACTTATTACTTAATAAATCAGTTCCTCTTGTAACGTAAAAGAAAACGGTCGTTTTAATAAGCAACAGTTTTATTTTTATTATGTAAGCTCTCATTTCCCTTAGAAGTGTATATTAACATAATTTCTAATCAGCGCCGGTTTTCCATTTAAGATGTCAAAAATTCGATTTATTTTTGTTATGAATTCTGAAGTAAGTTTTGAAAATTATTTTAAAGTATCCGGAAATTTATCTTTTTCAATTAAAGCTTTTATTCCACAAGCCACAGACCTACTTAGCACTTATTAATTTCTAGCTAATTTCACACTCATTTTCTGAAATTCAGTAGGTTCAATATGCGCGAAAGTTTATTTGGGGCATACTTTAGTTGTATTGTTCATTTCTGCACTAAACAAGTAGTCAATGACCTTCCAACTTACATCTCCATCAGGAGTGGCCAAATCATACCGAAGTAAATTATTCCGAATACTTTTCACAAGATGTGGTATATCATAATTATAAGACATGCAATGCATAAGTTTATCTCTATAATTATTTTTAGCCTATTGAAAAAACATCGATTCGTAGGGCCCTGATCACAGCAAATGGCTCTTAAGTTAAAATCCATTTCAATGCATAATATCGAAGCAATTCATCAGTTCAGTTTTAAGTCTGTCTACTGGTATATTCAACAACATGATACAACACTTGTATTGTTCAAATAAACTCCGGATCATGAAAACATATACCGACTTAGCTGGCGTATCGAATCTCTCATTTCGCCCATAGTCAACAAAACCTTCTATTAGATCCTTGTATTTATTATAGATTAGATTTGACTGGATACTTATCTCATCAAATATTACAATTTCTTCCGTCTCCTTGAACTCCATGCTTATTTCATGTAAAACATTTTTATTAATTCCAGGTGATAAGCTTAATATTTTTATTTACCTACGCAATTTTTTTTTTTTATAATTTTTCAATTTTCTGTTTATTTTCGCATCCACTATAAAAAAAATAAGCTTCGAAAATATTTTGGTATTTTTATTAATGCCCTTTGATTTGATCCTCAATACTCTGCTTTTCACGGGCCTGCAGTTTTGCTTTGTTTGCCTTTAACCGGTACGCAATATGTATCGTATTTGCCTTCAGTTTTGTATTTTCTTCAACCTTTGCTTTCAGCAATAATTTTAATATTTTTAATTTGTTTATTTCCTTTATGTAAAAAAAACTGTTTCTTTATGTTGGTTTTACAGCTCTTGCAAACAAAATCGGAACTCCATAAATGAGGAAGGTTTGTTCAGGTCTTCAATGCTAAAATCTGTGTTGTTGTTTCTTCTCAGATTTTTGGTATTGGAGTATGATTTTAGCGCATTATTCGGATCAAATTAAAGTTCACCATCACCATCAAAGTCATCAGTTATGACAGTAATATTGGTTTTATTTTGATCCATAAAGGTAGTAGGAACCGCATTTGCTTTCAATTTTTTTCCCAAATCATTTTGCATCAAAGTGGATACTACAAATAAGTGGAATTTTATGTCTTTCCACGTTGTCGCTAGATTCTACTACTGGTTTCAGCGAGTTATTGTCTTTTGGAGTTCATTTATCAGGAAACTTAAATCACTTTATATCTGGGTATTTTGCGGCACTTGCGTTGCAACAAGTTATAACACATCTTACCATCCAAGACATATTTTACTGTATTCAATTTAAATCCGAACGATATGCCGTTCCTTCTACAAATCAATTCAGACCGTTGCCACCTGCTTGGTATGCCGTTGTAGAAATAAATAAATAACCTACCACTCATATGACAACAATTCCTATAGCGATGCGTCATCTATGTGTATTATATTATGTTTGCTAACAGTTTCGACATCGAAGCGCCTGACTGAATTCGATTTGGATCCTATTTGCCTCCAAATTACTTTTTTGGGGTTTTAGGTGAATCCGCTAAGGTCGGTTTGCGACGTATGTTTCCATGTTTTGACACCCAATGTAGTTCGATCTCTCCCCCTAAGTATGTACTGCTCCTATTACATCCGGATCCATCCTATTTGCCAACACCATCTGTCTTATTAATTTATAATTTACTAACTATCTACAAATGGTATGGCTTCACCTTTATACCCGATCACAGGTTCATGGCGATTGTAAAAACAAAACCCTCCCTGCCGATTTTCAAATTTCATTTCATTTTAGACAAATCAATCAAATTTAATTGGGTAAAACAAAGCAGTTAGGTACCATCTGTGATAAGACTAATAAATTACAATTATGCTTATTAAAATATTCCCAGCAAAATATTTACTTAAACACATGGGTTTTTGAAGACCAATTTGATTTTGATTACCGTTGAAAATAATTATTAAATTATTTCTTACTCTAGTACCTAATCCATAGAGCAGAAAGCAAAGGAAAAACATTCCAATTCCTTCGTGAGGATTTAGAGCAGAACATTAAAATCGACTTAAATATCTAAGCCTCTTAATGGTTAATTTTTTGCACAGCGACGAAGCATATTAAATTTGCTTCTTTGTGAGGCGAAAGTGAACAATGTTTTCCCCGTTTTCCAGACCTTCACTGATGACGATTTGTTCATTGTAACCAATATTGTTTTTTTTTATTTTTTATTAAACTGAAAAAAAAAACATAGGGACGGGCTACAGTCCGCTTGGGCGAACTGTTGGATACCCTATTCTTATTCCTATCCCTTATGAGTGGGCGTGACAAAATTCTAAGTATGGTTGTTATTATTATTTTATTATATAACATTTAAAGGTTTTTATCAAAAAAAAACGAAGCTTTTGTAAAAAAAACGCTCCCCAGCTCAAACTTTGGTTTTTCAATTAAATTATTTGATTTAATTTTGGGCGTGTCAGTAAGCGGATTTAAAAAAAATTAACACATTAACATAAAAGGCCCCTAGAGAGTATATATTATAAATTTCAGCTCCCTAGCTCAAACTTTGGATTTTCGAAAAAAGTTTTTCTTTTTAAATTGTGGGCGTGTCAGTAGGCGGATTTTGAAAATATTTACACATGAGCATAAAGGGCCCCATAGAGAGTATATATTATAAATTTCAGCTCCCTAGCTCAAATTTTGGTTTTTCAATAAAATTGTTTTATTTAATTGTGGGCGTGTCAGTGGGCGGATTTTGAAAGTGCTATCTGCCGAGCAGTTTTAGGAGTCATAGATCATATATATAAAATGTCAGCTTCCTAGCTCAAAATTCGATTTTTTCCAAAATTTTGTTTTTTTGAGTTTGTGGGCGTGTTGTGGGCGGATCTCAAAAATTCGTAAACTTGATTATTTCGGGACCCTAGAGAGTATATGGTTAAAATTTTAGCTCTCTACGGACAGACGGACAGACATGGCTAAATCGACATTACTATCGATGCTGATCATAAATATAGTAACTTTTAGAGGTCTACGGGCAATATTAAGATATGTTACAAACTATGCGTCAAAATTAATATACCCTTAGAATAGGGTATAATAAATTGGAACTTTCCACTTTGTTTGTGTTGTTGTATAACAAAATACTAGTGATCCTTTCTTTTTGTTACTCGTCCTTTCGATTCTATTCTACAATTCTTTTATTTGGTGAATTTTTTTGAACAACAGTCATTTTAATTCACAATAATGTATACTCTGTTGGATGGGTGGTAGTAGAAGTGGGCAAGAAGGTTTGTAAAAAAGTTATTATTTATTATAATTTTTATGTTTGTTTGTATTACGGTAGTGTTATAGGTTACGATCCATTGTCCTATAATAACAAAAAGAAGAGGAGCCGTTTTGAAGTGCGAAGAACATTTGCAAAAGGATGCACTCATCTCTACATTACTACGTTATGTTGAAAGGAAGCTCGCCTAGTATAAAAAAAATACTAAATCTCTGACAGAAGTTTATTGCATAAAAGTTTGTTTCATAAATTTTAATAAGATTCGATAGCAACGTACTAAGAGGACCACACTGACGATAATTTATATTTTGCAACTTTCTAGACAAATTTATTAACGTAGTAAAAGAGAAAGCGTTTTTGCTATGTACGAACATTTTTAATGAATTAAATTAGCATAGGTAATTGCTCAGTATTCGCAAATTTTTGACATAATCATTGAAAGGTCTGGTAGCACTTTGCGTAGTACGCAAGTGCAAGAAGAGGAAGTCCTTCTGACATGAATGGAGCGATTGCCGTCTTTTTTTGAACTGGCGTACTCGGTTAGTAAGGTCGTGGAAGGCGTGCCGGTTCAGTAATTGAACGATTATACGTGTCAGAAGGTTTCTGAATAAGTTGCTCACGATAAATTTAGATGAGTTACCACTAATAGAGATTTTCGCGAAAAGATAGAATCTTTAGTTAAAGTCTCGAAGAAGACTGCACTAAGAAATCACTTCAGACAACTTAGAAAACCCGATGATACTTCCAGTCTCCTGCTTGAGACTCAATCTTGGCAACCTCATTTCCACTAGTTAAAAATTAACTCCACATACTGGAGGCATTAAAGATCAACCAGCTGGTTCTGTTGTCTGTCAGATACTGCTCTGAAAAAAATCTTTAGGGCTATCCTCGCGCAGGCATACAAACCATCCCCCTGGCGATTAATAAGAGTGGCATTTATACCAAAACTTGAAAAAAATGGAATAGTCATCTATTAGAGTTTAAACCTATTAGTCATCCATCCCACAGAAAAGCATGGAAAGCTTATTTGCAACCATTTTGTTCACTGCGCTCCAGTGCATTGTTGCTAGTATCATGCGCTCGAATGGGAAGACTATTCATTGAACGTCTTCATTAATATTAGAGTTCCTTTTGAAAATGCGACATTTTACAGCATACATACTTAAGGCATCTTAACAGCCATCGAGGGAAGCTAACTATCTTTTTGTCATCTTCGATAGTAAACTCCTTTGGACCAAGCATATCAACACGAAGGATATATCGGCCTTCTGGAAGTGTTATGGTGTCTCGGTAAAGCATTGTCACACACAAGGGTTAGGCCGATCATTTAAAAAGCATCAGTTATTTAGAGAACGCGTTTCTCGCCTGCAAAAGAGCCTTCCCTACTACGCCTGGCTCTGCTCCAGATGCTCTGATCAACATCACACCCCGCATCATGGTTGCCACTTGAAGGATAGCTGCCTATTAAAAAAAACATTAGCACATAGGTACAACTTGTAATGGGGTTTCAATTAGACTGCTTGAAAACTATCCCACGAACCCGGTCTTATGGAAGAAATGCACTCTGATGCGATGGCTCCTCAAATCCGGTTGATTTGAAATTTCAAAGTCCCGAAGCTCAGAAATAGCACCGGCCAAAGTGTTAGCTACATGCGCGATGCAATCGCATCTTCACGGTCAATTCCAAACACATATTAAATACTGGAGCTTTGCTAGAGTATGACAACATCAGGTTTCATTTCTGGTCAGCCAAATATGTTTCGGTCAATTAAGTAAAAATGTTCGCAGTCCGGCACTGCATTGAAAGAGCGAAGAATATGTATTGAGGAAGCAACTGTCAATTTTAAATCATTCGTTTACAAAAAATAAAAGATCAAATTTAAGCTTCTTGGTGTTTGTTGTAATAAACTTGGGCGTAACTTGGCATAACCATTTATCAAGTATTGCAAAGTCTGTTTCCGTAGAAAAAAATTACATTTCCATAGCAAAGTGGTAGTTACCGCTGAAGTAAGTCCTTTTTCTTTGTAAAAGTTAGGTGGTTAGTAACTGACAATTGCAGGGAATGGAAATTGATCTGGAGTTCGACTAAAAATACTCGACAGCATTCAAAGACGAGCAGTTCATCAATTAATGATTCGGAATTGAAATCCATTCTCCACCTACTAGCTCTTCGGAGACTTGTCGCTGTCCTTGGCACATTCAATAGTGATGGCTATTTTCATAATGGACTCATCTCGGTGCGCTATTGATTAGCTTTATAGACGAGCCTTAAATTATTGAAGACATTTTTTCGAAAACAAGAAACAAGATCGCCATATTCATAGAAAGCAGCTGCTCCACCTGACGAATGAAGTTGTGTTACTCGTATATAAACTCAGAGACATTGCCCACTCTCAGACTACAACCCTTATGCAATTTTACAGGGTTTCTAAACGATAAAAGAAATCATTTGGCGCAACCGTCCTAAAAGTCCTAGGGAATTCAAGACATGCAATGTCAAACTGATAAATAGTTGTAGATGGAATAGAATTACATTTGACGCAGATCCCAAACAGCGAATCTGAGAAGCTTCTTCATTGGCACCTCCCAAAAAAACTGTCAAACTGGAAAAAGATTGAAAACTCCAATTGGTTTTTGTGCAATAACACACTGCGGTCGAACTGTCAAGCTTCCGTCATTTATAAATATTGAATAAGAAGACGCTGGTCTAGGTTTGAGTCCCAATGCGGGACAGCATTTTTCGAGACCCATAATCGAATATACAAACACCACAAAAGAGGAATCGGTGCATTAGTATAATAGCAGATCGAATAAACTGTGAACGTTTGGGGCTCCGGGAAATAACCACCCAATGAAATAACCCCCCAAATGAAAAATTAAATAACTCACCAACATTTGTATGGAGGTGGGGATTTATTTCATATGAAATAGGCCCCCAAAATTGGGGACTTTTTTTTTTTTTTTTTTTTTTGAATGAAAAGTTCTTTATTCTTTTGGAAAAAAAAAGAGATACATATAATATATAATACATTAAATAATACATTAAATACTTTCATTAAAGAATAAGAACGGGTCAATCTGTAGCCAAGAGGTGACTAGAGGCGAATGACCCTTAAATAAAATTAGTATTGATTAATTGTGGGGTAAGTAGTACAACAATTTCTGAATAAATATCACTTAAACAAAGTGTGAATTTATTTAATTAATTATGCAGTAAGTTTTTGACGAGTGAGCTATCCAAGGTTAAAAGCCATTTTTTGACTTTAGTTAGGAATAAATTGCGTACATTTAAAATTCGAATGTTTTGCGGCAGTTTATTAAAAAGCTTTGGAGCTGAGACAGTAAAAAAATTCGAACAGTGAGTTTTATTTGAAGTGGGCACATTGACTAGAGACTTATTATTTACCCTTAAACTATACACAGTTGAGCTTCTGAAGTTAGAGGAATAACCACTGCGCATAAAGAACACCTTGAGTACCTTATAAACATAAAGATGCCTTAAAGGCAAAACACCAAGCCACTGAAACAGAGGCCAGCTACTGCTTAACCTATTTTTATTTAAAATAATTATGATTACATGCTTCTGTGCTAAAATTATAGGTTTTAGGGTGATATTATAGGCCCCTCCCCAACTTGACAAACCATACTGAAGCTTTGATTGTATAAGCCCGTAGTATATTATTAATAGAAGTTTTTTCGAACAATATGGCCGAAGCATGTATAAGTTTCGCGTTACGGACATCATATATTTTTTCAGTTCTGTTATATGTGCCTTCCAATTCATGTTTTTGTCAATTAAGACTCCTAAATATTTATAACTATCAACTGATTCTATTTTAAAACAGTTGGCAGTACACGGAATTTTTGAGTTGTAATTGTTTTTACCACAAGTGTGAGAAGCCAAGAAAAGTTGTTCGCATTCAGTTGAATGGAAGGGTATGTGACATTCAATAGACTCAGTAGACTTTAGGCTACAAAACATAAGCTTAGTTTTTTCGCTCAGCAAAAGCTGATGCTTTGCGAACCATTGTCTTAAGATTTGCAGGTCAGTTTGCAATTTAACTACAGATTCACATATGGACTTATTTGAATATGTGAACGCCAAGTCATCGGCAAAAGCTGTAAGGTTGCTTCCAAACTTTTGAAGAAAAATTGAGTTCACATAAATCAGAAACAAAATGGGACCCAAAACTGACCCCTGTGGTACACCAGTACATATTTCAACAGCACTACTAAAAACTCCTTCAAGCTTAACTCGTTGAGATCTTCCTTTTAAATATGAAGCAAACCAGTTGTGCACTGAACCCCTAAACCCAGCCTTATAAAGTTTATCCAACAGGATGTCATGATTGACCATATTAAAAGCTTTAGTCATATCAATAAAAAAAGCTACTGTGCTGCAGTTACTGTTGAAGCCGGCACATATTTCACTGCTCAATTTTAGTATGGCATCTTCAGTAGATCTACCTTCCCTAAAACCAAATTGTGCATTGCTAAAGTATTTAATTTTGTCTAGAAACGACAACAAACGGCTCTTCATAATCTTCTCAAAAAGCTTAGAGAGAGTTGGAAGTAAGGAAATGGGTCTGTATTGGTTCATATGTTTTCGGTTTACTTTTTTAAACAATGGAATGACTTCAGCACATTTTAAGTCAGTGGGAAAAATGCCACGATTTACGCTCAAATTGAAAATATGAGCTATTATGTCGACAACAAAAAAGGCAATGCGCTTGAGAAGATAATTCGTAATACCATCAGAAGTACTCGATTGTTTATTATTTAGATACATAATACTTTTATAGATTTCACGCGATGTAAAAGGTTCAAAAACGAAACTATTACTATGAAATTGATCGCCGACTGTGTCTGAAAACAAATCACAACCGCAATCAATTTGAGGTGGACATGGTTTTAATTTAGTAGCAACTGAAGCAAAGTATTTGTTGAAGTTGTTGGCTATATCCACTGTACTGGAGACTGTTCCATTTTCAACTTCGATCTCAAGAATTGTATCTTTGGTGCATTGCTTATTGAGAATACTGTTTACAATTTTCCACTCGCCTTTTAGGTTTCCTTTGCAATTCTCAAATTTATTAGAGTAAAAACTATCTCGGCTTTCTTCTACCTGTTTTTTGACATCCCGGCATAATTCATTATAATTGTGTTTCAGTCGTAGGTCGTGAGGATTACGTTTACATTTTCTCCACATTGAATTTTTCATAGCTATCATTTTAAGTAAACCCTCACTAATCCAAGGCTTGAGACGTTTTAATTTAGAGCTATTAGATGTTCGAGATTGAATTTTAGTAGAACTCTTAGTATGGGTTTTTAAGATTTTTAAAAATGAGTCATAAGCTAATGAAGGATCGGTCTCACCATAAACTTCATCCCAGAACTCAAACTTTAGATCCTCAATTAGTTTATCAAAATTTATTATTTGTTTTACGGGGAACGGTATGTACTTAGTTTTACTTATCTCTTCTGGTATTAAAAGTTCAATAATCAGATTTACCATGCAATGATCAGTAATTCTCAAATCTAGAACATCACTTGATACTTGAATTGAACAATTTTTGTGAATTCTGACAAAAATGTGATCAATGCATGTTTGAGATTTGTGTGTTATACGTGTTGGCTCGTTTACTAGAGATTCTAACCCATGAGATGACATTGAAAGCAGATAGTTATCAGAGTCAGTGGTGCTACTGAGGATATCAATATTCATATCTCCTAAGATCAATAAATTTCTTCTCCTTATGTTTCTAATAAGATTATCCATTTCTTCAATGAATATTGTTTTACTCAAGTTGTTCTCATGCAGGCGGTATACACAAAGAATTGAAAATTGTTCTTTACCTAAATTATAATTTATTTGTAATGCATCAGCACTGTTCAAATTAAGACGTTCAACTTTACAATCGCCCAATATCGAGCTTTTAATAAACACTGCGACGCCACCAGCGCAATAAGAATTATTACAATTACCGAAGATCTCATAACCCGGAATATAGTAACTGGATAGCTCATTGTCGAACACCCAGATTTCAGTTAATATAATGAAAAATGCTTCACAATTTAATGCATTTAAGTGTGCTAAAAAGGAATTAAAGTTTGTTCTCATGCTACGTATATTTTGATGAATTAAACTAATTTTATTACATGTAAAAGTTTCACAATTTTTTGCGTAATTTGAAGTGTTCGAATTCATTTTAGAAGTAAACAAAGCAAACACTTAAAGACCACATAGGTCATCTAAACACCTCACTCTTATTACATCGTCTCCTTCTTTCTTACGCAAAAATATTGTGTTGTTCCTCATCCACATGTACTTGTATTTCTTGTCCAACTTGGTCTTCTTCGTTGCATTGAACAGCTCCCTTGTGTGCGACGTCATGCTGTCATTCAGGTAAACGTTTGTCCCATTATGATGGTCACCAAATATTTTTGTGTTTAATTTAAGTTTATTTTTGAATTTCATTTCCATTACACTGTCTTTTATTTGGCGACGGGTGAATCTCACAACCAAAACATTGGTGATGGGGCTATTGGGAGTTATGGATTTTAAGTTCTTAGCATTCATATTATTATTGTTTATTTTTTTGATAAAGCAAGTGTCTATATCTTGCTCACTTATTTGGACACCAACACCATCGCGAACAATTTTTAGAGCTGATTGCACTGCACTAGCATTCTCAACACCAGGTACATTTACAATCTCTATGGTGCTTGCAAGGTTGGATTGCTCCAACCAATGCATTTTATTTTGCAGTGTAGACACAGTAGCTTTCAGTTCACAATTTTCCACTTGGAGGCTAGTGATACGAGAAATAAAGTCTTGATTCATCTTTTTTAGTTCTAGGATTTCATTATAGATTTTGTCAATCGTAATTTCACTTGGTTTTTGATTTTCTATTTCAATTATGGGGTTTTGATTGTCTATTGCACGTTTGGGGGCGAGAGGGATGGGCATATTGTCTGAAGATAAAGAGCGTCTACGCAATGATAGGCAGTGAGAGCATCTCCAACTGCTTTTGTTTTTTTGCATAAACTTAATGTCTGCAGGCATCACATTTGCACACATTCCATGAAAAATAACTTTGCAATCAAAGCACTCAATTTTATTAACATCGTTCCGACTTATTTCATGGGTTTTCGAGTACTTATTTCATACTTCAAATTGGAGGGTTATTTCATAGTGAAATAAGTCCCCCCAATTTTGCAATAAGGCCAAGTGCTAAAATAAAACATCGCACCTACTCCAAATCAAAAATTGACCCCAAGCAGGGGGGTTGCAGGGGGGAAGCATGCCTCCGTATTATGTTTGTTTTGTTATATTTTCGCAACACTCGAGAATAATTGAAATCATTTTATGTGATGGCACTACGTGCGCTTCCAGATTCCACATTGCTTAGCAATCATATAAAATAACCAACGAAACGGAAAAATAGCGACGAATTGATTGCTATTCATCCATTCAATCGGCTTTTTGAATCTGAATTGCTTAATGGGACTTTTTGTCCTTCGCTTTGATCCTATATTATATTCACTAATTGCCACCCGTTGTTTGAATATTTTTTCTCCTACCATTAACTGAGCAGGAAATTGATGATACATCCTTTTCCCATTGGACGCTGTTTATTTGGAAATTTTTCACAGCATTCCGACGCACATGTGAGCGAGCCTTGCTCCATTTCTCTAGGCTACTCACTTTAGCCTGCACACGGTGACATACTATACCTACCACATATGTGTCACAATTGTAATTCTCGGTAATGTTTCAATCAGTAGCATTTGAATATTGGCACATTTCTAGAGAAAAGCCATACATGGTAATAAGTGCACCAGGAAAACACGATGCAGCCGGTTTCACACAACCATTGAAAGGCCGAGGAAATAATAAGGATTCAAGTTTTGGGTCATCTCAAATGCCAGCATGTTTTCATCCTTTGGATGCGGAGGCAAATACAATACCGCTGGTAGATCAAGGAGTGGAGATGGTTCAATTTCGATTTGGGTCCATATTGATTTTCTAATTATATACACAAGGAGAACATGGGGCAGCTTGCCAGCACTAGAATCAAAACTATGGTCACAGTCAGCCGAGGTGAAATGAAATGGCTGCGAATGAAATCGATTCGGGAACGTATTTATATGCTCTCGTAAATACGAGGGCATATTCGTTGCACCGTATCGAGAAGAAATAACGTAAAATTCGTTCAAGAGATTATTTGAAATGCAGATTTTCTAATTGTAATTACAAGTTTGCCGAATTTCGGGGTGAGTAGCTTTTCCGAAGAGGACATGGCAGGAAAGAGAATATACACACAGGTACACGTACCAACGATGAACTAAATAGCTTATGGAACTTAATTTTCCCATTACTATCTATATACGAGTATGATTGTCATAGTTCTGCTTGTGTTTAAGCGGAATTTCTCGAAACAAATGAGACCCATACGCAATTAGAGTAGGTTTACCCTTGAAGTGTGATTAATATTTTTGTTAACAGTGACTTTTATGGTGTTGTTGTGCTTTTAAGTTCGATTATCATAAAACTGTGTGTGCGTTGAGGTTTAGGAGGTCACTGTAATAATTATGTTCTCGTTCTGGTCAGTTGGGCCATTTGTTCAGGTCATAAAAAGATGCATTTTCACTGGCATATTCACTTGTTGATTTCTTTTTGACGGTTCCTACTACCATCGGTAATTTTCGAGGATCTCTATAAACCTATTTCTCGAGGTGATGAATTAAGTTGTACTAGGAAGGTATTTATTGCGAGACAATCGACCTGAGAGTAGATGCAGTCGAATACTGAGATCCCTTAACCTTATTCGATTCATATCTCTGTCAAAATTCTGAAGTGTTTAGTTTTAAGTATCTCCAGTTAAAAACTTTAATAGTCTATCTGAAATATAGTCAAATGCAGCCGAATGATTCCATTAGAGTTCTAGAGTCATTGGGTCTTCGCGAACTGCTGGACAACCAGCTAAAGGAGATACAAACAACGAACAGCGAAACTAATCTGATGATTAGAATTACATCCCCGCCATGCAAAATTGAAATGGAAGATAGATTGAAATTTACCGGCGCCGATTCAAAAAAAAGAAATTGAAAATGGAAGTTGTTGAGAACCATAATAAAACAACAAAAAAGGAAACAAAATTGGTGTTAATTTTTTTGAGTTACGAGTACATATATGTAGCATTTTAAAAATTCAATTTTTGGAGATACCTTGCTATTTGCAAGCTGTTTTTTCATTTTTAAGGCTTGTTTAAGTTTTTTTAACGAAAAATATTATTTGGCTCAGTTATAGGCTATTCGCACCGAATCAAAATCCGAGATTTCGCGATATCACTCGAAATCGACAGATTACCCATGCATTTGGAAGATTTCGAAATCTCTTGCTTTTGGGAGAGTTCGATGAAATCACCGCGAAATCTGCATGCAATCGTCGGATTGTTCAAGATAACACACCTTTCGATGCAATCACCACGTATCGATAACATGTTCTTATTGGGGGTTTTCAAGCTCTTTCGAAATCGTCATTAGCATTGTATTTTGCGGTATGTATATTACTTTTAATTTACGATAAATTAATTTGGATACCCCTGTGGAGAACTTTTTTATACAAAACCAATGGCTAGGTGTGTTTTCTATATATTGTTACATTTTATAGGAGGTTTAAGTCCCTATTTCTGCACCCTCTCCTTGGTAAGCCGCTGTGGTCACAAGAATGTAGCTGCTGCTGATTGAAAATATTTCAAAACCAAAATGGTTTATAAATTTGTTGTTTTATTTTAATTGTTTCAGTATTTATTTATCAGTTAAGTAATGGGTAATGGCAAATTACATCAGGGCAATACTTTATTTCGCAAATTAATATCTTTAATCCACAAACAAGTTTCAGAGTAAATGTAAAAGTCTAACAAAATCTAGTTAGTTATTATAAATGCGAAAGTAACTCTGTCTGTCTGTCTGTCTGTCTCGCTTTAACGCCAAAACTACTGAACCGCTTTAAATGAAATTTGGTACAAAGACAATCTAGAGCCTGAGAATGGACATAGGCTACTTTTTACCACGGGAAAATGCTTCATGCGCTGTCCAGAAGCGGAGAGCTAAGCTGATATCTAAGAAAAGTTGTAACTCTCGAATACTTTCTAGCTCCTAGCTTTGGAATGACTTATCCAAATGAAATAGGATTTTTTTTTAATATAAAGTTCAATTATGTACAAAGATTTTAAGATATAAATCATCTTTGTTGGTTATCCTGAAGTTGAACAATAACAACAAACAAACAAACTATACATTTTATACAATTCAAAAAAAGAAAATGTCCGATTGAAGCTAGATCGTTGGATTTTCCCAGCGTTGAGTGGGGGAAAATGTGTGTGTGTGTCTGCGGCACAAATCTGTTTCTCTCTCTGTACCTTTTGTGCGTGTGCTTTTTTTTTTTTTTTAATGCACCTTTTGTAGTTTGTGTTGTTTTTTTTTTGTTTCGCATGAGATGGAGAAAGATAGGGTATGAAATGTAATTGAGATTGAGAGGCAGTCACACTGAGAGTATGTATATCCATATAATGAGAAGGGACACTCTCGACGTTTTCTTTATCAGTTCTTATCAGCAAGTATTTTGTTTTAAATTTGAGAAGTAGCAGACTGGCGAAGCAAGGCGAGCATGGGTTAGCTAGTGCTCCCATAAAATTTTAAATCTTATTGTCGAAATCCCGGATTTTGATTCGATGCGAATAGCCTATTAAAGTTCAATTTGCCGATATTTGCATACATTTCTGGGTGTATGTTTCATTAAATAACCGTCGCGTCGCGCTTTATATTACGGTTCTCGAACTGGTCGCCACAAAACTGCTGTACTAGCAAAACCCATAGGTCAAAGCAGCGAGATCACTTCAGCGGAATCATCCACCAATCGTTCTAATACTGTATATGATAAAGTTGGTGGAATGAAAATAGGCACGCTGCAAGATCCGTCAATCTATTGTGGCAGGAGCGTCGATCACAGGTAGATTGACGGACCGCCGCGCCGCCACACAAACATGCGGTACACACCTTTTGGACTTGTCTTTAGTCGTAGTCGTATCATTCGTGGTACTCAGTTTCAGTTTGATATTTCAGCACGATTGCAATATATTTGTCTTAAGTACACTTAGTTATACGAGAAAGTTAAAAATACGAAGTTTAAAGTAAATCCATCCTTCCATTGCGGCTTGAGCCTCGGTCGCAGATCAAAAGACAGAGAGACGGGTTGACGAATGGACGTGATACTCAATTTGAGTTTCAAATTCTAGCACGTTTGCAATATCTTTCTCAAGTAGGTAACAAATATATACGAGAACGCTAATAATAATACAATTACCGCCTACAAATTGCTGTTTATTCCACTCAAGCACCCAGAAATATTTTCTCTCACAGATTGTCTTTTAATCGCCAATTCCTGTTCCAGACGAGGATTACTCGAGTTAAATGAAAGTAATTGAAACTTGCATGAGAGAAAAATCTTTGAACTCCTTGTGAAAAGAAACAAAGGAAAAATTCTTTACATTCTTTTTTTGATATTCGAACACCTATTGTCAGATTTTCAGATTTGAGTTTTCCTTTTGCTAAAGCCTCCCCTACTAATAGATATAGGAATAGCCATTAAGGAAAGAGTACTCGGTGAGAAGGATAACTCAGTCGCAGATAGTAAAATAGACAGACAGATACAAACTGCTGTTTTATCCTATGGGATATGTTGCCTTTTTCCCAGTGAACGGCACTTGAAGGTGTTTTAATTTCCAACCAATAAACACTCACAAAAGAAAGCGATGAACCTAGGAATGGTCATTAGATCCATTTTTCTTTTGACACCATTCAGGTGGCTTTAGTAGTAGTTTGTATGTGTTTGTGAACATTTTTTCATTTGAGCATGGTGAAGCAAATCAAAAAGGATTTTTCTTTCGATACGTGCGGCTGTGGACAGGTATCGCATTTTTATATTTTCGGACTAAGCTCTCCGGAGGCTTTTTTATTTCTTTATATTGGAGACACTTGAGCAGACTTGTAGAAGTATCTAACTTTGAACTTTACCTTTTTCGAAGCAAATGGTTTTGCTTTGTTAATGGTTACGGTAGATTAAACTGCTTTGGTGGAGTTATTTGCTTCTCATTTTTAGTTATTGGAACCGAGAAAAGACTCAGCAGTAAAGTCTTTTTATTGTATTACGAGTGAGGGAATAACGAGGACTAGCCGTATAGTAATTGAATGCTTGGTGGCTAGGTTTGGCACGATAGCAAAACAATCTCTGTTTTGTGTCAAGAAGATGTGGTCGAAAATAATTGGCATGTAAACTGGCATCTACTCGTAAGATCATAATTGTTTAGTTTCTGTGTCATTTGGTTACTCTGGTATAGTTTTGGAACTGAAAGCCAGTATCAGTAGCTCGAAAACAAAACATATTCCACGTTTTTAAATGAAATTTCACTTGCCCTTTTCATGCAAAAAAATTGAAGATTGGTAAAAAATACACAGACACGTTTGATATTTTTATTCAGGAATACTCGTCGTAAAATAACCACAACAGAACTGGATACGTGTTCCCTTTAAAAAATTCAATTGCTTATTTTTGTAACACGAGCTGCAAGGCGAGGAATAAACATTGAAAATAAAATAAAAAAATATAAATCGAAGTCAGTATTTGGACTGTGGGTATCAGCCGAAAGAGAAAATGAAATTGAAACTACTTCGTGAAACAGAAATGATACTTACGGTGTCAGAAAAGAAAATTGAAAAGAATATTAAACAGGAAACGGAGAAACCAGCTCTTCTGGGAAGTATATGAGTGTTAAAATATTGACCACCATACCAATAAGAAGGTATCAAGGGAGTGCAGATATTCGTAAGAAAAGAACGAATGAGTGAAGTCAAATGGGAGATGCACGAAATATAAATGGAATTTGTTTTTTTAGAGTAGGAGATAATTTTCTATTTTTATTTGTTGTGGAAAATTCATAAATATCTGAATGCTTTCAAAATCTAATTACGGGAAATACCAGCGGTAATTTCATTTAGTCGTTAGCCCGTGCTCATACTTAGGTCGTCCCCTTAACTTTTGGGGATAAAACCATTGGCGTCATCATGATCCAAGATGTAGCTATATACTTCTTCTTCTCATACACTGCAGCATCCCACCCTTCCGATCACATGCACGTTGCTTTCAAATGTTCAGACCAAGCGTTTCGGCTTCCAAGATTTTTTGTTGCTTTTTTTATAAAAAAGGAAATCCAAATCCCAGAGCGCCCAAACTCGATAATGGTCCATTGTACCACCAGGCAGAAATCCTCCTTTTTGATGTAGAGGCTGGAGACTGGGTGGCGTATGTTGTTGTTCCGGATTGAACCTCCACCGCACGGGTAGCAAACCAACACACTAACCTCTATACCGTCGCCACCCTCCCACGATGGCATGGTCTCACAAACAAATTTCTGCTCTTCCTTGTCGTCTTGAAGCTGGGTGCTAGCAATCGAAAATCATCTTCGATTTAGTAATGTTTTGTCTTTAAGGGCAACATTTACATCCAAGTTCACCCCAAACAGTTGTCTATATTAAATTCTCAGTAACCCAGTAACCTTCTTCGCACACAGGACCAAATATCCAACGAACAATTATATTTCAAGGCAACCCAGTATCAGCTATCCCTTCCCGCTTATCTCGAGCAGTCGGCGTCAAACATCAGAAGTGGTAGTATTAGTATTTTGTAGAGCGATAGGTTGGTATTCCTATAGGTTAAATAATCTTAAGCAGATTTTAACCTATTTGTTTTGCTAAGCCTAAGTAGCACCGGTTTTCCAGCGTAATCCTTCGTCGGATGTCAACAAAAGTGTAATTAATAAAGTACATGATTACTTATAAGTTGCTGCTATCAACAGAGAGGTAATGTCATGTTCAGTTGATAGCATGTACTTGATTTTGTCTCTATTGACTTCAAGACCAACAAATTTCGACTGCTTTTAAATCGCTGTAAAAGCCTTAACCATGGCACGGTGGGAACGGCCAATATCGGTAGCGTAGAAGATAGTTCCATTTCGTTATGACACCTGATATACAAAAACAAAACGTAATAACTTTTTTTTTGTGTGAGTAATCGGCCTATTTTTTTTTAATTGGCAGGTTACTATTTAGGTTTATTAAAATGAATTCTTGGGATATCGAAAAAAGGAATTGGATATTTCAGCGGTACCATGATTTGCAGTCCTTCATTTCCGTTCCAAGGGGAATTTAGGTGGGTGTTTGGCGGCACTCCCCCGAGTAGATGGACCATTATGAGGCTGGTAAACATTTTTGCCGAATATTAAAGCATCGCACGAAGACAGTACCATCGAGATCCCTATGTTCGGGTTCAAGACACAATCGCGGCTGTAGCATCGTCAATTCAGGCAAATCCAAGCGTTTCGAATCGAAACTTATCGGTGCAAGTCGGAGTTAGCAGACGGTCATTACAACGGATAATTCGTGATGACTTAAACTTGTTTCCATACAAAGTCCAAATTGCAAGCAAGTTAAACTCTCTGGCGATAAAAAATTACATGAAAGAATACCAACAAATAGTAAACATAGCCGATGTCAATGGATATGAGAAATCTATTAATGGCAATTTGATTAAAAAACACTCGACAAAACTGAAACGAAACAACATCAGTACATTATTTGAACAAAACATATCCACACCTAAACACCGTGTCACTTTACCCTTCACCCCGAACATCACCAACAAATTAATGCATGTCTTTGCCAAAGCCCAAATGAACATAATTCATACCAACAACAACAAACTTAAATTGCGCTTGGGTTCCACAAAAGACCAAACACCAACTCATCGATGCAGTGGAATTTATGAGATCTCTTGCTCTAATTGTGAGAAAAAATATATTGGACAAACGAGAAGAGCCGCCGAAACTAGATTCAATGAGCACCTTAGATCTGTGAAAAAGAAAGAGATCGACAAAGCTATAGCGGCACATATATTTGACCAAGTAATGCAAATCCACATACAATTACATCATTTGACAATAATTTCCGACTCATCAAAAATGTAAACAAACCACACAAACTAGACGCCTATGAATCAATACTCATATCCACTTGAACGACAACTTGATGAATTTAGAAGCTGGACCAATTGACTCTCTTCTGTTCAACGTATTAAAGAAGAAAAAGAAAAATTAGAAACTATTTTGTCACTCTCTTTAATATATCTAACGTAACTTAACTTATTTAACTAACTATGTATAGTATATGTACCTAATCTCTTTTGTAATTGTTTAATTGTCGCTCGCTGATGATGGTTCCGCGGCTGAGAACCGAAATGCATACGTGCTAAATAAAAAAGAATTTTAAAAAATTTCAAACATAAAAGTTTTTCGGTTTTGTTTTTAGTTTTTACTTCTTTCCAGGCGAATAGGCAAATCCAGAGAGTTTAATTAATTGAAAGTTATTACACCTTATTGATATTAACCCAGCGAAGGTCAGTCACCTTGACGTGTGTACCATCATTGCCTTCGATGGTGCCGGTGCGGCGGCTTACGGCGCAAAGATTCAACGGGCTATGCTGTCGACGACTTCTGTCGTCAGAAGGGTCACCCATGGCAGACAGACCGACTAATGAGCGCTAACCAAGAGCTGGCCAGGACATTCCGTCCGATCCCATGCCCCCCCTCCCCCTCACCATTCCCAGTATCCTTACTCCCCTCCAATGCCCCCCTACCCCTGTTCCTATCCCTATCCAAACCTAACTCCAGTGGTGGTGTGAGCGAATTAGTAAACCGTGCCCAGGGATGAAAGGTTGGGGGTTAAACCAACCGTTAACTGAGCTCCCTCAGGCGCCTTGGCGCGGGCCTATTGTATATAGCCTTACCCAGGTATGGCGGCGCTGCCTGGGCTGACCTTGTTTTTTCCGGCCTTACTCGTGGGAATCTAAATTAAAAACTAAAAATGGAACAAACAAAGCAAAATCAAAATAAAAAAAAAACAAAAAAAAATTATAAAAAATGTGTGAGGATGATTTATCAGCTTCATCCATCTCTCTTCTAGCACAGGAATTGGATGAAACGGCGCTTTTGGCTAGCGACAGTGAGGAGTCGGTAAAAACCCTCACTAGCGACAGCGAAGTCACCGGTGACCAGGCTGGAACTCTCATCGGTGACATAGACATACAGGGCAAGAAGGCAGCCGAAGAGATGCCCGGAACAGCAGGATCATCCGCTGTTCCTGGGACCATCTTGGAAGCAGCGTCAGCAAAGACAGGAAGAATAGAGGGAAAAGTAGACACAGCTGGCTCAGCCGCTGCATCTGCAGTTTCCTCTAATATAACAACGAAGAGTGCGAAACAGAGCGCACAAAAGAGGGCTAAGGCTTTGCTACGTAATGCAAATCGCAAGGTAGCCAAGTATGGGAGCTGTGAACCCAGCACCCTCAGTGACTGGGAAAAGGCAGCGTTTGCGAGGGCCAAGACTTTTTTGGCCGACCTGAAAAAAGCAAAGGAGGGGAAAAAGCTGGCCAATGAGGAGGTGGAGGTTGAACTGACTGCACCCTCCACCTCCTACGCAGCAAAAGCTAAGGAAGGGAAAAATGACTCCGGAAGGAAGACGAGTTTCAACAGCAAGAGAGGCAGATCCGACGATGCCGCCGAGTCCAACGCAGCGAAAAAGGTGAAGGCTGTGACCACACCGGCAATGCGTCGCGGACACAGCGACCCGAAGGACTAGCATCTCGTTGCTGTGATAAACGAGCTGGAGCCTTGCGGTCGTCTCACAATCGACCAGTGGAAAAACGTCGAGGAGAGGTTCCAAGACGGCCTGTGGAAGGAACTATCCGCCGCAGGAAACGGGGAGCTTCAATTTGATGGCGCTGGTTGGGAAGGCGGGCGCAAGGTTGTTGCTTGTGGAAACAAGCTTTCGGTAGTTTTCCTCAGACACTTCGTCACGGAGGTATCCGATGCATGGGATGGTATTAAGCTAAAATGCTTAACGGTTGCCGAGTTGGCAAAATACAATCCGCCAACAGCCTGGGTTTGGGTACCTAGTCCCTACACATACCCGGAGAAGCTCCTAGGGCTCCTACATGTTCAAAATCGGGAACTTAAAGCCGATACATGGAGGGTACTAAAGACGGGGCCTAGACGGCAATACGGCCAACACTTCCTACTGGCCCTAAATAAGGAATGTCTTCCATACCTGGAGAAATCCAATGGGATGGTAAGATATAGCATGGGGAGGTTGATGGTCAAAACATCGACCATGGGCAGAGATGAGGAGGAGCCCCCCATGATGATGATGGAAGTGCTGCAGATAAACCTGCACCACAGTAGGGCTGCGACGGCCTGTCTGATGGATTACGTCATTAGGCAGGATATTGCAGCCATACTCATACAGGAGCCCTGGATCAATAAGAACGTGATTCAGGGGCTCCGGCAAAAGAACTATACATTGTTGTACAAGGCGGAAGGTAAAATCAGGACTTGTATCCTTATTAAAAACCACATAAAGGCATTTCTTTTGAATAATTACAGCTCTGGCGACTTGACGGCGGTCATCTGCGAGAGGGAAGATGGAAAATCTTTGTGTCTGACCTTAGCCTAACTTCCCTACGACCCTGCGGTCGTAATAACGGAAGATCTAAAGGACTTGGCTGGTCAAAACTGGATGCACGTACTGGGCTGTGATGCAAACGCCCATCATACGCAATGGGGTAGTGGAGACACAAATTCAAGGGGTGAGTGTCTTTATGATTTTATTATATTGTCCAACCGTACGGTATGTAATAGAGGGAATTCACCTACTTTTGTTACACGTAACAGACAGGAGGTTTTAGACGTTACACTTGTCTCCAACACAGACAAAATGGAAATCAGGGAGTGGAGGGTAGTTGATGAGGCATCTCTGTCTGACCACAGATGGATACGCTTCAAAATTAATTTTCAGCATAGGGCGTGTAATTTCTATAGAAACCCAAGAAAGGCAGACTGGGATAAGTACATAGATTTCATTAATCTACGTTTAGATACCCAGCCGATAACCGGCGAAAATATGGTGGACTTAGATAGGGCAGTAGAAGCCGTGAGCAGAACCCTAAACACAGCGTTCGAAAAGGCATGCCCGGCAAACAAAAAGCCAAAAAGGGCTCAACCGAAGTGGTGGAATAAGGAAATCGGCCTTAAAAGAAGGGAGGTAAGAAAACTTTATAATAGGGCAAAACTCATTAAAAACGATACCACATGGGACGAGTATAGCGAAAGCAAGAGGGAATTTAAATACCTAGTGAGGAAATCCAAGAGATCTTCATGGAAAAAGTTCTGTGAATCTATTGAGTTAACTGAAGAGGCGTCGAGACTGCGTAAAATGCTCTCAAAGGAGGCTAGCGTACCTAGCTACCTAAAAAATAACAACGGGACATGGGCCGTGAGTAGTCAGGAGGTTCTGGCTACCCTGGTGGAAACCCATTTCCCCGGTTCCACAACCACAACGGACCTAGGCCCACAAGGGCAGGAGGAAGTCGACTGTCCCTCTTTTGAGTGGGAAGAAATTGACAATATCATCAACCGAAAAAAGTTACGGTGGGCCATGCAAACATTCAAACCGTATAAATCTCCAGGGCCGGATGGTATTCTACCGATCATGCTCCAAAATGCGCCAGAGCATGCAAAACAAAAGATTTTGGATATACTGAGATTCAGCCTAAGAACAGGGCATATTCCAACAGCCTGGAGAGAAGTCCGGGTTGTTTTTATACCCAAAGCCGGCAAGCAGGGTCACACGACGGCGAAGGACTTCAGACCAATCAGTTTGTCGTCCTTTTTGCTCAAAACCCTTGAGCGTCTGGTGGAAGCTCACATTAGAAATAAATGTAGCAATGGTTTCTTATGCGAGTCACAGCACGCATACTTAAAGGGTAGATCAATAGAAACTGCTCTACACAACGTAGTGGGTAAAATTGAAAATAGTCTACACTGCGGCGAATTTGCTTTGGCCTCTTTTCTCGATATAGAAGGAGCCTTCAATAACGTTGAGTGTAGAGCTATAAAAAGCGCATTAACAGGCGCTAACATAGAACAGGGAATCATAAATTGGGTATGCAACATGCTCGCCAACAGGAACATAAACTGCTCCCTTGGTCAAAGGTCCATACGGATGTCTGCAACCAGAGGAACCCCGCAGGGGGGAGTCATATCGCCACTGCTGTGGGTACTGGTCATTGACAACGTCCTAAAGGAAATTAAGTCATAGGTATAAGGGCCACAGCGTATGCGGACGACGTGGTCATAGTAGTGCAGGGAAAATTTTTGAATACCTTAAGTGAGATCACAGAGACCGCCTTAAGGAAAATTAGTAATTGGGCCAAGGGCTGCGGACTAAATGTCAATCCCTCGAAAACGGAGTTAGTCCTGTTCACGAGACGACACAAAATACCGCACTTCAATCTCCCAAAACTTGACGGAGAGGAACTGCTCCTCAAGGATAGTGCGAAGTATCTGGGCGTAATCCTAGATAGAAAATTAAATTGGAATCTTAACATAAGGGAACGAATGAAGAAAGCGTATAATGCCCTCTTTATTTGTAAGAGAACAATAGGCACAACATGGGGCCTGAAACCCGCCATGGTACACTGGATATATACAGTAGTGGTGATACCCATACTTACATATGGCTCACTTGTGTGGTGGAAGGCAACAAATAAAAGAACCATAATTGGAAAACTAGCAACGGTGCAGAGAACGGCAAGTATAGCCATCACTGGGGCAATCCGTACTACTCCTACGGCAGCACTGGACGCCTTCCTGCACTTTATCCCGCTAGATTTAAAAATAAAGCAACTTGCTGGCAACAGCGCTTTGCGCCTAAGAAATTTAGGCCAGTTTAAGCACTGTAGTTTTGGGCATTGCACGATCTTAGCTGATGTGCTACCCGGAAATCCTATACGGACTGATGAGATTTGCCCCTTGGTCGACCATGACATCCCCTATGAGGTGTCATACCCGCGAAGGGAGGAGTGGCAAAGAGATGCAGTCATAATAGCAAACGAGGTTGCTATCTACACTGACGGCTCTAAGACGGGGGAGAGAACGGGTTCTGGCATTTTTTCTGCTGATCCAGACCTGAGAGAGTCTATACGACTCCCGGACACAAGCAGTGTCTTCCAATCGGAAGTTCTGGCTGTTCTAAGGGCGGCAGAGATAGTGCAGATGAGATCATTGTCGGGAAGAGACATTGCCATCTATATTGACAGTCAGGCGACACTTATGGCACTTAAATCTGCTAACGTTAACTCTGAGATAGTCAGAAACTGTCGCACAATGCTAAAAGCAGTATGTAGACGGAATCGAGTAAGACTGTGCTGGGTACCGGGACATAGCGGTATAGAGGGAAATGAGCAAGCCGATGAGCTAGCAAGAAAGGGAGGGGAGCTGGAAAACAGCGGAGGTGTGAACATTAAACAACCCCTGGGCGTCTTTAAGGGAAAAATCAATGAAAAGATTTTAAAAATGGCTGAACTCAGATGGCAGAACATAGTGGGACATAGGGTGTCTAGAGCCCTTTGGCCCCATTTGTATAAGAAAAGATCTAAGGAAATTCTAAAATTGAGCAGGGAACAGCTTAGAACAGTAATTGGGATTATGTCAGGGCACTGTCTTCTAAGAAAGCATGCTAGGCGACTCGGTCTGGTGGATGTGGACACGTGCAGGTTCTGTGGTGATCTACAAGCCGAGGAAGACATAACACACATATTGTGTGAGTGCGAGGGTATAGCACGGAATCGTAGGAGGATTCTAGGGGAGCTGAGCGGCATAGACCATAGGAAGCTGGTTAAGTTCTGCAGGAGGATTGGGCTCTGTCTAGGAAAAGTTTTTTTAGGTTTTTAGGTTTTTCTCCAATTGAAGTTTTTTCAAGTGGTTCCCTAGGGATCGCGATGGGCCCTTCTGGTGCCTAGTGCTGTATGAAAATTGCATACCCCTTTTTAACCTATGACCTATGACCTATTGATATTAATATTACGATTTTTGCGGTCAATAAGGTGTAATAACTTTCAATTAATTAAACTCTCTGGATTTGCCTATTCGCCTGGAATTTTGGCAAGAAAATATTTAAATGAATGACGAAGACAAAAGCTTAATAAATTGCTTGTTTATGTCCATGAGGCCCATTTTGATCTAAATGGCAATGTTAATAAGCGAAATTGCCGTATATATGGAGAGAATCCAATTCATAATAACTCCATGAGACTGTACGGCACCCAGAACGAGTGTGTGGTGCGAAGTTTCTTCAAGATGTATTGTGGGGCCATACTTCTTTGAAGAAAACGGTGTAACAGTAAATGTCAATGGGGACCGTTATTTAAAGATGTTGAAGGAGTTTTTTTTACAAAGAACTGCGCCGAAAAAGTATCTGTTTCAACAGCATTCAAATGCACACATAGCCAGACCGGTTATGGAGGAGCCTAACAAAAATTCCCAAAAAAATTAATATCCAGAAACTACGCTTTCCATTGG
Organism: Portevinia maculata; assembly: GCA_949715645.1. Lineage (NCBI taxonomy): Eukaryota > Metazoa > Arthropoda > Insecta > Diptera > Syrphidae > Portevinia > Portevinia maculata. The sequence goes on from OX454527.1 coordinate 32,999,667, forward strand.
TCCCCAAGGTCACCTGACCTGACTGCAACAGACTTTTTTTAATATGGATATGTCAAGCAAGAGGTGTACAAAACGAAACCAAGGAATTTGACTGAATTGAAGCAGTCAATTATAACAATAATTGAGGCGATCCCGACTTCAACCCTCCAGGAAGCAGTGAATAATTTTCTGATCAGGTGTCGCATATGCGTACATGAGCATGGAGATCATTTACGGTGTATCATATTCAAAAACAATTAGTTACCTTTATAAAATAAAATTTAGTTTTCTATACAATAAAACAAACTGAAATACATTGATTAAAAAAAAGCTATATTTGAATTTCTTATTGTAGCAAATTAGCGCCGTTTTTTGCCGAAATCCAGTTTGAAATAGGTCGGAAGGGCTTCATCGAAATCGCACAATGTGCCGAGTGTTTTCCACGCTGAATGCTATCATTATGCGGCATCAAAGACGACGAACTTGTTTGTGCAGTGCTCACTAGTTAGTGCTTCGGAGCCCTCATCGAGGGGCCCAGGCTCGGATCATCACAGTAGCACCTAAAGTTTTACCGCCGAAAGTTTGACAAATTAACCAAGAATGAAAATTGTCACGAGAAGCTTCTTAACTTGTTCATTCACAGCACATTCAAATTGTCGGAGAAGCTGAGTTTTATGCCCTATGTTCATATAGGTAATGCCTTATACATATTTTTGAAACTAGTAATTTATTAAACCTGTAAAAGGCCTAATCCCAGCTTTTCCAACCTTTTTTTTTTTGTACGAAGCTATATTTGTGTCACAAATGGAAGTGATTTTGACAAGCTTCTCATGACAAAAACAGTTTTCGTAATTTTGAATTTTCTCAAAATCTAGAAGAAATAAAACAATCTTGTTCTTACATACATATTAGGCCTTAACGTATTAGGCCTGAACCTAGCATCTCCAACCACTTTATGTAATTCGAAGTGGAGGGGACCTACAGTTTTCATTAGAAGCTTTCTCATTTCAATTTTATACTCTTGGATGTTTGTCAGACGTTCGCATCTGGTTCTTAGCGTTCGACAAAAAATTGATTGCGGCAGTGAAGAATAAAAGCCAATTTAGTAATTAATTTCAAAATTTTGAGAAAAATTCAGTAAACAATTTTTTTTAAGTTTTTTTCCAAAAGGTAAATAAAATATTGGGTTTGAATGCACCTAATGTTTTCAAAAACTGTTCATAGAAATAACTTGATTTAAAAATAAAATAAAGGAACAGATTTCTGACTTCGAAAACAGTTGTGGTATTTCGTTGCAAATGGTGTTATTTTTATTTTATTTTTTTTTTTTTAATGTAAGTAAATTTTTTTAAATGCCTGAACCCACCATATTGAAGATTATTTCTATTTTGTCTCTCTACAAGAATCCGTTATTTTTTGCGGCGACATCGTTATCGTGCTCCTGCCAAAACCTCAATTCCTTCTGTGCTTCATTGTTTCTCCCTCTACATGACGCCAGTGAAGCAGCCGATGTAAAAATGCTGCTTAAACACATTGGTCTTAACCTTTTCGATCCGATGCATTCATCCCAACATAGTTTGGAAAATCCTCCTGGGAATATTTACGAAGCAAACTGTATGAATTTGAAAATTGTTCGGTGTTTTTGGTTTAAGCGTACATAAGGATCTTCTATACCTACGAGGGGCGTTCAATATATTCTCAGTATCGTGGTGAAGCTGTGGTTGTATATATAAATTGACTTATTTATCAAGTAATACTATTATTTTAGTGCATTCATGTAAAATTTCATATAAATGTGATTATTAATTCGCGTTTTATCTCTAGTTAAACAGAATCATAATGGCAACTGAGACGATGATGGTGAAAATTGAGCATCGCGCTGTAATTAAATTTCTCACTAAGCAAGGAAAAAGTCAAAAAACTATTCATGAAGAGATGGTGGCTGTTTACCAGTGTTCCGCACCTTCATTATCAACTGTGCAAAAGTGATCAAGTGAGTTCAAGAGAGGCAGAGAGAGCATTGAAGACGACCCCCGCTCCGGCGCCCCGGCTACTGCTTGTACGGGAGAAAGCATCAAAGAAGTCGAAAAACTTGTTCTTGAGGATGCCCGAATAAAGGTGAAAATGATGGCAGAGATCACCAAGCTTTCAATTGGTACCATTCACACCATTCTTCATGACCATCTTAACCTTTCAAAGGTCAGTACAAGGTGGGTGCCACGAATGCTCACAGCGCCTCAGAAAAAAGTGAGAATCGCATGCTGTAGAGAGCTTTTGGAGATGTGTAGTGCGAACGCGGACGGTGTTATGGATCGAATTGTTACTGGGGACGAAACATGGGTCCACCACTATGACCCTGAAAGCAAACAAGAATCCATGCAGTGGCCTAAAAAAGGAACAGACCACCCGAAGAAGTTCAAAGTCACTCCGTCTGCCGGGAAGCTCATGGCCACAGTTTTTTGGGACTCAAATGGAATCTTGCTCATTGAGTACAAACAAAAAAGGTGAAACCATCAACGCCACATCCTACGCTTCAACTTTGCATAATTTGCGGGAGGAAATTAAAAAGAAAAGACGGGGTAAACTCGCAGCGGGTGTGTTGCTTCTTCATGACAACGCTCCTGTTCACACGGCGCGAGTTTCCAAGGCTGCTGCGCGAGATTGTGGTTTCGAAGAAATCCAACACCTACCCTATAGTCCAGACCTTGCCCATAGTGATTATTTCCTGTTTCCGGATTTGAAAAAATGTCTTCGTGGAAAAAGATTTTCGGATGATGAAGAACTCAAGTCGCCAATAAATGGTTATTTTGCAGAGAAAGAGGAAATTAATTTTTTGAGGGTTTAAAAAAGCTTATCTCAAGATGTAACAAATGCATTGATGTTTGGGCAAATTATATTGAAAAATAAAGACAATTTAAATTGAATTCGCATTTTCCTTCATATCGATACCGAGAATATATTGAACGCCCCTTGTACCTGTCCGATTGTTGCATGTCATTTATTATTATGTATTACTGCAGTGAACAACACGTGTTTCTTCGAGAATTGTGTAAATAGCAATTTGGTGGCGTATACTGTAAGTACATATTGTTGGCCATTATTTTTTTGATTTAAATATTTAGTTATTTAACTTATAAATATTTATAACTCTTTTTGGGTGATTTTAGCCTTTGGGACTATATCCCAGTTGTTTTGATGGCTGGGATAATATGTCGCAGGAGTATACATATACAATGGTTTTTCTGCTCGATTTTTACTTCTCAGGTCAAATGGCAGACGAATTTGAAGAAGTGCTATATGCAACCTCAAGAAGAGCTTTTTCGAACACAGTGATTCAGAACTCGAACAAGAAAATTCTCAGTCGGATTATTCCAGCTCAAAAGAAGATCAAACTTTTGTTGTAGGTACCGATATGGATTATGAAGAAAGTGTCAACAGCCTCCAGCACAAGTAAGAACTTAAACAACCTAACAGTAACAATCATGTCAGAGGAGAAGCTACCGAAAACATGATGAAGTTCGCCTAACTTCAACAGCAAATTTGATCTGTCGACAACACCAGACTTCCAAAAATGGAAATTCCGCAAGAAATTTATCCTTCCGTGCTGTGTAACGTCAGTAGGAGATCGATTGAACTGAATACTTTCATCTTAATATTTTTACGAAGTCTTCTTTTAAACACGAAGTTGTATACGATAATATGCTTTTCAAATGCAAGAAGCGCTGGCGATTTATTAAGTGTTACGGAGACAAAATTGATGAGCGAACATTCTTTACTTGTAAGACTTATAAGGTCCAATTATGCTTCTGTTGCTTCAGCCCTTATCACGTTCAAAACAGTTATTGAATAAAGTTTTCAGAACAAACTGTGTTTTTCTGGTTGGGAATATACGTTCCGAACGATTTCAGCGCCCCTGGTAGGGGTAAAATTACACGATGAATAAATCTATGGTTTTTTTATGAATAATAATATCTGCTCGAGACCGATTCCAAAATTGTAGTAGGAGATTTTCGGGCCTGCAGTCAGTTACTCAGATTTCTTACAAAATGTCTGACCATCAGTTCTATCGCAAGACTCTCCGCTATCCTTGAGCAGGGAGTGGGATTATCCTGGCTCGATACCCCTGGCTCGATAATTTTTGAACTGTTAGAGACCTTCCCACAATATGCACAGATATCTTGACGTTCCACAATTCGAGTTATATCCTTATTTGATATGCTAATGATCATTCATTGATATGGCAAGACATGATAGATATAATTCATCCATGCACGGCAAGTCAAGCGTACAAATGACGTAGACTGGATGATGAAAGCCAAATTATATCATGAGCTTATCCACTTAGTAACTGTGGATATAAACTAAATTCTACGATTGAAATATGTTGTTATTATGTTCATCCTCTTAGTAATCGCTGGACATAATATTCTCAGGCCATAATAAGTTTCCTGAAGTAATTAATTATATTTCATATCTTTGTATGGTATCGTAATTAGGCAAACGAAATATCTGCACCATCACCATTGATATCAAAATATACATAAAAATAAATAAATAATAACACCTAATTTAGATGACGACAGTTCCACGGTAATTTATTTTGTAAAATTTATTGATAATCCTAATCCACCATTAAGTATAACAGAAAATGGCTTAACGGTCTCATTTAAAACGCGAAAATAATGTGTCAATTTTTCAATTTAACAGAAACCTAATGACGCATAATTTTCCACACCATTTTAATCTGTATCCGAGATAGCTGGATGTATCAACCACTCCTTAATGTATAAGGTACCTAATCCCTTTCAATTACGGCACGTGAAACATGACACAAATTGCCGATAAAGCCACACGTTTTAAGCCTTGTTCTTGTGACATAAAAAGGGCAGACAGTACTGTCATTAAAAAAAGATTTGACGTGCAATCCAACCTCGTCGAATGTTTTTGTATCCTGATGCCTGATAGCTACGAACCATCAAACAAACATCAAATAAATAATTCGTTTTAGTAATTAACAATGATAGCTCAATTTGATATGGTCTATGTCCCGATGTCTGTTGGTTTCACTGCGTTGATGTGGTGTTTGATTTAATAGTTAAAATGGATTTGAACAACGAACATCCTAACTAAGAATGTGGAATATTAGCCTTATGAACATTTACTAGAAAAAAATGCATTATAGTAAATACATGTGTGAGCATTGAATTTCATACAATGGGCGAGTAATTTCCTTCTTCCGTTTTCATTATCGCTGTGACGGATAATTATAATGAAAATTAGTATTATTGCTAAATAGATTACGGAAAACCGATGAAATTTTCTGATGCCTTACGATTAAATTGCTTTTTTGGAATACAGGCATAGTACAGTGCTGTGCAAATTAATTGGGTAGGATGATTTTTGAAAATATTTTGATTAATTTTCAAAACGTTATAATGTTTTATTATTTTAATAGTTTAAATGATCGCCTTTAACAGCAATAATCTTTTTTACTATTTTTTGCATCGAAGAATCAAGGATTTACATATTTTGTTGATTTTTTAATCAACTTCAATAATCAGCTTCAATAATTGCTCAACAGCCTGTTTTTGATCGTACAATCGCGTTTCCTGAGCTTCGTTTATAAGGGCCCAACGATTTTCAATTGGATTGCTGTCAGGGGAATTGCGTGCACATTCCAGCACACTAATTTTTTGTTCTGCTAAGGCGTGTTTCAAAGCTTGTCATAAAACAAGGTCTTGTTGGAAAACTAAATTTCCAGTCGGGAATTGTTTTTGCATGGCTCACAACAGTATATGGTTCAAAACGCCTGCGTATTTGATACAGTTCATCATTTCATTAATCGATTTCAAGCTTTCAGGACCTGCGAAGGAGAAACAACCGCGAGCCATGGCATAGAGTGGGTATTTTTGGGATCTGTATAATGTAACCAGATTTCAGTTTTTTGTTGAAACTTCTTCTCACAACACTTATCCGGTGGCCCTTAACTTCAAAGTGGCACTCATCTGAAAACATTACATTTTTCCATTTTCCCCTGACCGTTATTTGTGTTTCTTGGCCTATCTTTTCTTTACGAGCTCAGTGAGAAGTAAGGTTTTAAAATGTCTTTGGCTTAACCTTAAAAACGACAACTTCAAAAATTTAATGAGTGCAAGTTAACACCAGCTGATACGAAAGCGCTTTACAGTTCATCGCTTGTCTTCCAAGGACCAATTACGCTATTTCGGATACAAGCCTTATCGACATCATCCGTGGTTTTACGTTTTCGACCGCTATGTCCTGTCCGATGCGTTGCAATTAATCCGAAAGCGTTGTGCAACGCTATGATCCCTGCAACGCTAGATTTAGGAATTCGAGCATCTGCCAAAATATCCCTTACTCTCACGGCAGTGGGCTGAAGCTAAGCAATGTTTTAAGTTCTATTCTCCATGGATATATCCATTCTCAAATTTGTGTGAATCTTATTGAACAAGCCTAATAAAAAATTAGATAAAAGCTTTGTGAAGCCTAACTATTATAAAAACACAAGAAATGCAGCCTACCTCATGAGTCAATAGAATACAAAAACCTAGGGACAGGCTACAGTCCGCTTGGGCGAACTGTTGGATACCCTATTCTTATTCCTATCCCTCATAGTTATTCCTATCCCTCATAAGGGCGTGACAAAAGTCTAAGTATAGTTGAATTGTTAAGAACGCTCTACATATTGTGTTATATAACATATAAAGGATTTTATCAAAAAAAAACGAAGCTTTTGTAAAAAAAACGCTCCCTAGCTCAAACTTTGGTTTTTCAATATAATTGTTTTATTTAATTGTGGGCGTGTCAGTAGGCGGATTTAAAAAAAATTAACACATGAGCAAAAAGGGCTTCTAGAGAGTACATATTATAAATTTGAGCTCCCTAGCTCAAACTTTGGATTTTCAAAAAAGTTTTTTTTTTTTAAATTGTGGGCGTGTCAGTAGGCGGATTTTGCAAATATTTAGACATGAGCATAAAGGGCCCCCTAGAGAGTAATGTTATAAATTTCAGCTCCCTAGCTCAAACTTTGGATTTTCAATAAAATTGTTTTATTTAATTGTGGGCGTGTCAGTAGGCGGATTTTGGAAATTGTATCTCCCGAGCAGTTTTAGGAGTCAAAGGTCATATACATATAAAAAAAATTTCAGCTTTCTAGCTCAAAATTGGTTTTTTTCCAAAATTTTGTTTTTTTGAGTTTGTGGGCGGATTTCAAAAATTCGTAAACTTGATTATTTCGGGACCCTAGAGAGTATATGGTTAAAATTTCAGCTCTCTAGCCCCAGTTTAAAGGGCTAATTTTTGCCGACAGACGGACGGACGGACAGACGGAAATGGCTAGATCGACATTACTATCGATGCTGATCATAAATATAGTAACTTTTAGGGGTCTACAGGCAATATTAAGGTATGTTACAAACTATGCGTCAAAATTAATATACCCTTAGAATAGGGTATAAAAAACTACTTCCAATTATGTTCAAAAAAGTGACTGTCCCAATTAATTTGCAGCACTGTAGGTACTGTGGACAAGGGTGCTTCATAATTTCTATTGCAAAGCAGCACCACTCGTTGACTGGCGCAATGAATATTATGTACATAAAAAATGTGGGTTAGTACTTTTTTGTTCATATATTCTCATGGCAAACTTAGGTAGGAATCTGATGGGTTCATTAATGCAACAACGTGTCTATAAAATAATGATGATATTTAGAGGAATGCAAATAGTTGCTAGTTTATGGGACTGCCGCAGGACCGTCGATTGTGACTGGTTTGGTAAATAGTTACAAACGATGATGAATGCGGCAAGAAACATAACACCAATTGTGTGAAACTGTCACAAACATTCCAGAAAGTCCACACACTCAACTGCTGAAATGGGAAATAATAGCCACGTTTTATTATTAGAGTAGATCCATATGGATCAACTGTTTACCAGCAGTATTACAACTCTACGGGTTCCTGTGTTCTATCGGGCATATTGACAAAGAGATATTTACTACGATAAATACAATGTCAAAAACACAACATTCTTTACATAGAAAATTGAAAAAGTTTTGATTACATTAGTGACCTTATTTTCAAATGGCGTTGTACCCAGATGTGGTGGTGTAGGATCGTCAGTGGATTAACGCCAACACATCCAATCCATACGCAATTTGTTCTCGTTATGTATCGAGTCTATGTTAATTCAACACCCAAAATTAAGTGTGAATTATTTTACCATATCTACTTGCTTCAGTTCGAAAATCAAATCATCCTCAACCAACGCGTATCTCCATTTAGCCCGTTCTTTGGTTGGTTGAGGTCCCCTTCCACTTGTGCGTTCCACCTAAGGCGAGGTCTTCCTCTATTACGTTTTCCCTCCGGGCTGGAATCGAAGATCCTTTGGGCCGGACCGTTGGTGTCCTTTCGACGTACATGTCATCTTAGTCGACTGATGCGTACTTTTCTGACCAGGTCGATGTCGCTGTACAGCTCATTGACTTCGCTGTTTAATCGTCCACGCAAACGGGTCCGAAAATCACTCAAAGAATTTCGCGTTCGAAGCGACCAAGAACATATTCATCCGCCTTTACTATGTGAGATAGAGCAGGACTGGGATGATTGGGGTCTCATATAGCATCATTAGTGTTTCTTGACAAGGCCTTACAAGTCAGCTGCCTTCTTAGGCTAAAGAAACAGCGGTTAGCAATTGTAACTCTTTATTTGATTCCGGCTGTGGTCTCATTTTTGAGAGTCTATAGCGGAGACGAGGTAGACAAAGTCCCCAACCAACTCAAAGTTGTAGCTGTCTATTGTGACGTTCTGTTCTGTTTTGTGCGATTCGTCGACTTCGTGTGGCGCTTCTTGTTGCCAGCATGTATTCTGTTTTGCCTTATTCACCACTTAACTCGTATGCTAATACTACTATCTTGATCAGCTCCTCAAAAGACTATATAAAGTTTAAAGTTAAAGTATAACAGTGTGTTAAATATAACAGTTTGCACATTTTTTTCTCATAACTGACTTTTACGATTGGTATTTTGAATACTTACAGTAAAGGTAAGAAATTTTCGGACAACAAAGATTCATTTGGAAGTGAAAATAAAAATACTTTTTTATTCAAACTGCATTTTCGAATGTAATTAGAACAAATAAAATGAAGCTACATATCTGCATTATATTATAATCGATGTACACACATAATTACGATTTTTTTTCCTGATCTTACGAGTATTGAAAATGGCTAAATCGAAAATGTTATTTGCCACCAGAGACATTTTTTGTACGATTTATTCGTGCAATTTATTTAACCAACCAACCTTTTAATTTCAGATACTTACTATTCGGAATGCAATCTTTCGAAATTCGCCGAAAACACTTCCGAGGTTTTTATTAGAGACATAACCGTTCAAAAAAAAGTTTAAATAAAATATTATATTTCTATGCTATATATATATACCCATATATACTGTAAGACTGGTTAATGTTCTCTGATTAATGACATTAAATCAAATCAATGTTGAGTGCAGTTTGGTGTAAATCTAGATCGAGGATTTCAAAATTTGAATATACAAAAATAAAATGCACCGATGGCAACATCAATCAAGTATGACAACTTGCAACCAAACATTTTTTGATGATCCAGATCGTTTTATTTTCCTGGGATGATCTTTATAGATGAATATTAATATACAAGATCAGTGAATTAATACAGGCGGCAATATAAAAATTCGCATCATTCAGGCTGTAGAGGTGGTAGATTAGTCTCATTCGGCAGGCATGGCTCTAAAGTTTTGTTTCCATCCAGGTCAGTCGCCATCATGCGTTGGAAAGGGGCATGCGTTTGCCGTCGAGGACTTATTTTCGAATGGATGTTCTGTGATCGCAACCCAGCGCGCATACCAGAATCGCTTCAATGTAGGCCCGTTGAGCCCTGTCCCGGAGCGGAAATCAATTTTTACATGGGTCCCTACGTTCAGACAAACCGTGAATGAACCAAGACGAAGAACTGGAGCCCATGGGCCCATCAGATCAACCTGAGAATATTGGGCCTGTGAGAGCTTCAATTTTGCATTCTGCGTTCAAACATGCTGCTGCCCTTAGACATTCTGACCATCCAGTGAGGCGAATGGTGATCAGGATAAAAGGAAATATACTGCGTCCCTACGTGTGGGCCTTTTGGGTACGGCGTTCTTCTTCTTCTTCAACGACTTTGATCTGGACTTAAGGACCATTAACCTCTCATTTAAGTACATCCCTACTGGTCTTCTTGTTTTACATCAGAAAGTATTCGAATCAGAAGATGTTAATCAGTTCAGTTCGTTACTGAGGCTTATCATACGGCCGTCTTGTTGAATTTGTTTTTAGGACTGCATCTTTTTCGCGATTGTAGAGGAACGTTGATTGATGTTATCCTTTGTATGCGTTTGGTAGGATCTCTCCTTTGGACATGACAGTACAACTGAGCCAGTTGCACTTCATTTTATGTGAGAGAGGTTTTGACATGCCTTGAAAGCTTCCTCGGATTTTTCTCTTAACTTCTTGTTCAATCAATCTTTGTTATTTCCGCTGTCATGAGAAGCAACTTCCACATTCTGTGCACTGTCCTGCGCTACACTGTGGTGTAGGCGTTGCGAAATCGCGCCAAGGGAAGCAAGGAAGTAAGGATTCATTTCTTATTTCATAATAAAATAAAGCCTCATTTTGTCTGTGGAAATTAAGCCAAAAAAAAAATAAACAAAAAAATTAAATATTGACCAAAAGGTATCTACTGTATCCTCTGCAACATTCAGGTATTTAAATGATATTTTTTTTTTTTTTTTTATAATTTGCGTGCGCTAAAGGGATTTCTTTTTTCTGTAGTGACACAGTACCCTTATAATGGTAAAACCACAGCGCAGGCATTTAGTTTGTTGCGCAAGTAGCTCCCAGCAATTCATTGCCTATTTTTGGGTGCTACTTACTGAAAGAATAGAAGGATAGGAAAGAAGTTTGGTGCGATGGGATTTTTTTTCTCAACAGGTGGCGCCTAAATTGCTTTAGGGAGATCAGTTTTTGTTGTGTGTATTCAATTTATAAAAATCATGGCCCTGGCCGGGAGTCGAACGCACGACCTGCCAATCACTTTAGTGAATACACTACCATCGCACCATTGCCACCTCGCACATACTCCAAAATCAACATATGTAGATCCAAAGCACGATATTTCACCTGCCCCATTTACACATTGCACGGTTTATGGGATCTAGTTGTGAATTCAAAATTCTACGTCACTATGAATATCACAAATATTAAAGAGTGCAATGAGTATGTGGTGGCATACTGCCCCCCCTGCAACGCCCCTGCTTGGGGTGTTGATGAGTTGATTTTGGTGTAGATGCGAGGTTGGGGTATGTTCAATGATGACCACCCAAATAATGTCTTTCTAAGCTAAATGAAATAAGGCTCAAAAAATATTCTTTGGGTCTAATTTCATTCGCCGAAATACGAGCACCCAGATTCTAAAAGTGAAATATAGCCAAAAAAGAATGAAAGTACAGTATATAAACACAAATAATTTAGCTGCTGTTTTATTGTGAGTATAATTTTTGGGCCTTCTTAATTGTTTTTTTATTTTTTGCCGTAATTTTGCAGCACCTTTGGTGTAGAGCCTTCCTTGGAACTAAGTGGGCATTTTTTGTTCACCGCAAATGGCGGTCTCTGACTTTTTCGCAGTGCAACAGGAGGTGAGAAAATGGGATATTCTGTCGCAATCCTCTCTACTGGCGATAATCGATGTACACGACATCCAATAGGAACCATTTGAAAGGCTTAGTCATTTGGAAAATGTCGATGATATCTATTTCCTGGCAACTACTATAAGCGGGATAGAGGAGATCTGTCAATCTGTGCAGGAGGAGATGTTTCAATCTGTGCAGATGGATGAAGAGTCGGTCACCTTAAAGATTCGTTGACCGCAAAGTATATCCAATCGGGAATTATATCGAAAAACGAGTTAAAAGTGGTTGAATGCCGAGATGAGACAGCCAAGATGACGCTGGATTAGTCAAACACTATAAGGAAGCCAATTGGCAATATCGCGAGGCAGTCCTTCGAATGGAATCCTCAGGTTGAACGGCGGGTTGGAAGACCAAGAACAACGTGCAGATCAACAGTCGTAGCTGAAGCAGCGATCCAGAGAAAAACCTTGCCACATCTGAAATATTTAGCTTGAGCCCGGAAAAGATGGAGGAGATTTGTTGGCGCCCTATGCCCTGCCCGGGGTAAAAGGAACTTGATGATGATGAAGATGGCTGAGCTACGGCGACTAGGAGGAGGAATTACTTCTAGGCATTTTCACCATACAAAGCCATGCTATTCGATTTCTGTAAATTGTTTTGGAACAGAACAAGAAAACATACAATAAATCTGAATCTATTTATCTATTTATCCATACATGTGAGCCAAGCGACACATTTAACAACTTGAAACTATCGCGCGAGTGCAGGCGAACCGTGGGTTAATACCACTAAAGATCACCGGGGTCGTCAAATAAAGATTACACAATTACAAATAGTGAAACGTTCATAGTTATATAAAGCAACAGTAGAAAGTCCACCACACTCGTCGAGAGAATAAAATTACATCCGTATCGTATTATAGTTTCCGTCATAATAAAATATGGTTTACTTGTGGTACTCTTATAGGAAAACAAGCAAATAGGAAAACAATTTAGGATAATCTACCCACTTAAGTGAAGAATTTTGAAGCCTTCGACATTGTTTGGTACGATTCCATTGTTTATTTTTCATTTGTCATATGACAGGGTTTATCCGAGTCTAACAGAAGTTGTTGTTTTTATAGATGCGTAATCCTTGTGTCAATTACTACATAATATAAATGTAGTTATTCACAGATGTTGGTCCATGTTTGAACTAACTACATAGATCCAAACTAAATTTTGAAATCAAGTCAAAAAGCTTTAACTTTTCTTTATGTAATTTGCTTCTGCTCTGTTTCCCAAAAATCGTTACTCAGATTCATCTATTTTTCGATTAAGAAAATCAATTTGCTTTATGTTCTCCCCCAAGTCCAATAGCCTACGTCCAAGAAATCAGGTGGTTTAATCTAATCTCTTCGATCGCAATTAAGTCAACAACTTCTACAAATAGCTTTAAAAGGAACCCCGTTTTATTGCTCATGATAAAAACCAATAAAACTGTGTCCTGACAGTTAGCTCTCCGACACTATACTATGTGAAGCCAAAAGCGCCAGAGTACACATTAATCCTTAGGTGAATCACTGAACTTGAATCAGGTTCAGCCAAACACCCACCCCAAGCAACACACAGTATTCCAAGTAATTAAATCCATACAATCATAATCCTTTGCAATAAAGTATTTATGTGGACATTATAATACAATATTATTGTATGTAGATAGTCCAGTCCCTGGAGAAACACACCCTGTATGACTGCAATATTCCTCTGCCCTTGTCGTGTCAGTGAAAAATAAATACAAGAACATGCTCTAGATAATATCATTCCGCTCTTAATAATATCCTTTCGCATAATATGCCATTCGCGTGGAAATTTCCATTTCCAAATTTCAATGCAAGATACTTTCACAAAATCGGCGTGGACGAAATGACAGAAACACAAGTGATGAGACTCAAAGTCGCAGTATTTCCTGAGTGGAGGTTTCCAGGATAAAAAAAGTGTAGGTACGAGTATATTTGCTTGAAAAGTAAAAAACTCATTTTGGGTACAAATGGAATTGAGCTGACAAAAGTTTATATAATATACATGTTACGGTCCTTATCAGTGTTGCCAGGCGCTGTTACGAAAATTGGCGCATTTGATTTGGAGCTTTGAATGCTAACAATTTTTTCGTTAGTTAGGTATGTATTGTATATACATTGAAAAACGCCGAAAATGAAGCAAAGTTAGGTATGTACCTTTCCACAAGGACTTCTCTCCAGGTTACGGGCTGTCGGCTGTGACCGGAAAGTGAACACCCTATTTGGGGTACCTGCTGTATTTGGAGTACGTGCGAGGTTGGGTAAATGCACAGTTTCTTGAAGATTACATCTTCATCAAGAACAAACCACAAGTGAAGATAAATAAGTCAGCACAAGAGATAACATAAAGAGCGAAGATAACGTCTTGAAAGCCTGGAATGAAAGTCCACCATCCACCCAAGTGGATGTCCGAACCTAAGCTAAAATGTTCCATTTCTAAGCTAAGGTACGGAAATTAAATCTATTTACTACACCGCAATCATCCACACTCATTCGCTCATACTGGATAAATTTTAAAAATGAAAATTGATTTGGAAATGAGCAATTCGATTAATTGTATGGGAATAATAGATTCGAGACTTGATTTCGTGAATATACGTCTAAAAACACATTTTAATTCCACCGAAAAACAGATATTTCGCCAAAGAGTAGAAAAAACGACACCTTTAGTTGAGTAGGAGCATAATTCTTCCGTCGCTGAGCTTCAGAAAAGTTCCCAATAAAACGGTGCTGATACCATTTTTCATTTTCATTCGTTGACTCATTTTTGGTGACATTGGGCGCGTTCAATTTGCAAGGCAACTGCAAGTTCCCTACTAATTTAATTTCTATCACTTGCTAAACGATGGTCACGTGAGTTATTTGATCAATGAGGAAAGGTTAAATAGTAGGGACTAGTAGTTGCCTTGCAAATCAAACGCGCCCATTTTTCATTGGGGCCTAATTTCAATCCACCTTCCATGATAAGTAGTGCATGGACGAGTACTGCATTTTGAATTAGCGGCCATTTCCATAATGCTCGAGTTTAAACGATTTCGAATTGTTCATGCTCCTATTATTTGCTATTTAATCTTCGTTTTACAACATTGGTGATCTCCAGACGTGCTTAACTTGAATGCACTCTTCCGGGACAGATCTAAGAATAAATATTTCGACTACTAACAATAAATAACTCTCACTAAAAAATCGAATTATACACAAAAGTGCTGACTTGGCAACATTGGTGCTTGTCAGTGTTGTTGGTTGTGTCGATCTGATGCGCTTTTCATCGTCATTTCGTAGGTGGATTAAGTTGATTTTTTTTTCTTTTATTTTTTTTTTCTTTGAATAAACACAAAGCAAACTTAAGGACTCGTAAAACTTATACTTTGAACGCCTTCAGCTACGAATGAACAAGTTTAACAACATTTTCATGAGGTATAATTTCATTTAATATTTCGTTCATATTCTGTTGCTTTAATCCTTTTACTGCAGAGTTAGTGTTCTTGTGGGTACGCTGCGCTTAAGAGGGAGTCAAAGCAAGAAAAACGCGAATTTGATGTTAAGAGAACTTTTCTAAGTATTAACCGAATGGAGTGAGAAACTGGTTAGAGGCGCCAAGACCTCTGACTAAAGATAACAAGGAAATCTGAAGTTAAGCGACCGTTGTGGTTTTGTTTTCTAAATTAATTTGCCAGAGTTGCAACCGTTCCCTTTAAAAAAGGATTTCACAATGCATCGTTTCAAGAAACTGGTGACAAATTGTTATGGTAAAGCAAGGGAAGGGACTTGGGTATAAAGATTCACAAGGACAATATGTTTCACTTGCTAAGTATTTGAATGTCTAGCAATTAAAATATTGTTTCCGGTAGTGGTAATTTCGGGCAGTCTTGATATTCCAGTCAGGTTCACTGCATAGCTACAAGAGAATGAGACATACAAGCGTGTAACTTTTCTCCTGAGATTTGTGATTGATCTTATCATGTTTATGTGTTGCAATTGCCGCCTCAGGGAAGCACCTCAACACCCTGAAAGAACTTCTCCAAAACGCTCTCAACACGCTAACTACATGGGCAGATCGTTGTGGGTTGGGTGTTAACCCTCACAAAACCAAACTTGTTCTATTCACTAGGAAACATAAAATTCCACACATAGATCCCCTCTCTATCAGGGACACAAGTCTAGTCTTTTCGAACGAGGCAAAATACTTGGGTCTCATTCTGGATAGAAAGCTTAGCTGGAAACCTAACATTCAAGAAAGAGTTCGTAAAGCTACAGCAGCACTCTTCTTCTCCAAAAAAACCATTGGCAATAAATGGGGGCTCCAACCCCGCATTACCAACTGGCTATACATCTCGGTTATAAGACCGATACTTATGTACGGGGTGGTTGTTTGGTGGACTGCCCTAGACAAAGCAATAAATTGCGATAAGCTTGGCAAAGTCCAACGAACAGCTTGTCTCTGCATGAGTGGTGCACTGCGCACTACCCTCTCTGCTGCAATGGGCATTCTGTTTCACCTGACACCCCTGGACATCTTTAGCAAGCATGTGGCTGCTAGTGCGGCTATCCGCCTCAAAACAACGTTCCAATGGTCCGAGAATGAAATCGGCCACGCATCTATTCTGAAAAAATTTAGAATCCTCCCTAGTAACATAGACTACACCACCCCTCAGACCCTTTTTGACAAAAACTTCAAGGTCAAGATCTCTCCCAGAACATTCTGGGAAGGGCCACCCGTCGAAAATAAATCGATCCATTTTTTTACTGATGGATCCAAAACCGACGAGGGGGTAGGAGGTGGTGTGTTCTCTTACACGCTGAATCTCAGCCTCTGCTTTCGACTCCCTGATCACTGCAGTGTGTTCCAGGCAGAAATCTTGGCTATTAAAGAAGTCCTGTCGTGGCTGAAAAATAATGTGTTATCCGTCACGGATATCTGGATCTTCTCAGATAGTCAAGCTGCATTAAAATCCCTGGATTCTGGGTCCACAAACTCTATCGTAGTCCGTGACTGTCGATCATCTCTAGTGGAGATGGCGAAGCATTTCAACAGTGCCAGGACATACAGACATTCTAGGGAACTTTAGGACGGATGAACTCGCCAAAAAAGGAACCACACTACCCCTTCTACCTGATAAAGGTTCATTAGGCATCCCAATCGCTACATGCAAACTCATGTTTATGAGACAGACCATTGAGAATTGTAACCTTATGTGGACAAGTGGTAACACTTGTCTAGCGACAAACCAGATTTGGCCAAAGCTGGATCTGAAACGCTCTAAGTGTTTGATATCTCTAAATAGATCTCACATTGGTGCTATAATTGGTGTGATCACCGGACACTGTCTCATAGGCAGACTTGCAACAAGGCTTGGCGTCCACACAAATGACTTCTGCAGAAGCTGTATGGATGAGGAAGAGGAGGAGACAATTCTCCACCTTCTCTGCACGTGCCCTGCCCTCTCTCAAAGACGTAAATTCCACTTAGGATCCTTCTTCTGCAATGATCTTAACGATCTCATTGACACTGACATAAAAAGTCTATCCAGCTTCATCAAAAGCTCCAACTGGTTCAACGAGTAGGAGGATGATACATCCGTGTGGTATCACAATGGGCCTGTCATTGGCTTAAGTGTGTCGGCCTCTGCCGACTGCCACTACAACCTAACCTAACCTAACCTATCATGTTTATCGTTTAAATCGTTTGTATGTATACTGCTGGTCTGAATGCCTGGAGTTTTAGTTGCAGTAAAAGCAAATTATCCCCGTAAATGTAATTAGAGCAAATTTTGATAAAGTTTGGCATTAAGGATTAGAGTGTAAATTGAAAGCAGATCTTCCTGATGAGTTCTACTGCATTCTTAAATCATATATTTCAGACAGGTATTTCTGTGTAAGACATGAAAATGAATACTCGGACCTGAAGACGATAACGGCAGGTGTACTACAGGGCAGTGTCCTGGGACCAATCTTGTACCTTTTGTAAACAAAAGATTTGCCTGAACAAGAAGAAGCTAGCCTTGCCACTTTTGCTGATGACACAGCAATAATGACAATTGGCAACAATGCAGAAGACGCAGCACACAAACTACAAAGATCCATAAGGTCTATTAGTGACTGGACGAAAAAATGGAGAATAAAACTACATGAGAATAATTCCGTTCATATAAACTTTACCAATAGGAAAATAAATACGGTAAGAGTTAATATAGATGGAATAGAAGTACCGTATGCGAATACGGCCAAATACTTAGGTATGACGCTAGATGCTAAACTTAAGTGGAAAGAGCATGTCAAAAAGAAAAAAGAAGAGCTAGGCATTAAACTAAGAAATATGCATTGGTTAATGGGAAGGAGCTCCCAACTTTCAATTGAGAACAAACTCCTGATTTATAAGCAGATCCTAAGACCCGTATGGACATATGGAATATCAGCTTTGGGGTTGTACGAAAAAATCGAATCTAAAAATGATTCAAACTTTTCAAAACAAAGTACTAAGAGGTAGTGTTAATGCTCCATGGTACGGCCGGAATGACAATCTACATAGAGATCTAGGGGTAGAGTATGTCAAAGATATTCTAAGAAAATATGCGGTTAAGCATTATGACATAATCCACGAACATGTGAATACTGCTATACAGCACATGGTGGAAGAAAACGACAACACATTAAGAAGACTTAAGAGATTGAAGCCAAACGATTTGGTTACGTAATAGCTATAGATATAATACAAATATAACGACCCCTTTTTCCTTTCCTTTTTAAACGCCAATCCTCAATCCTAGTAGATCATTATTAACTAAATCGGGATAGTTTAACGCCAATAGACGCGAAATAAGAAAATAAAGTAAATTTAAATATCTTCGGGACTAGCCATTGGGCTATATCCCACCAACCGTTCTGAAACAAATTAAAGTAGAAATTGCTAAATGAGTTTTAATTCAGTCGTGAATAAAAAAAAAAAAAGGTTAGAGCAAATGTTTGTGAATGTAAAGTTTTTGGAAAATAAATTTAATTTGTATCTAGCTATATACCTTCAAAGCTAAGTTATTTTTGATATCATTGCCATATTTCTAATGTTGAACATATTGCTAGTAATTTAGTAGTAAATCAACATCCATTTATGTATAGTTGGTGACTTTAATAAATTCAGGTGATGTGATTTTATTCAAATAAAGAAAATGTCTCATTCCTTATAATTTTGAATATACCTTCGCTGCACAACTCTTTTACAAGACTTCTTGATTTAATTTTTATAAATAAATTACATTTTTAAATTGAAAAGTTGAATTTACAGTTCTAATGCACCACCACCCGAGTCAATCCAGCCAATTAAACATACCTACACCACACACTCATTTACTTTAACGTGAAAGCGCTAGCTGAACCTTAACGCGAACTCGCCTACGACTGTATTGAGTAAGAGGATGTTCGAGTGACTCGTGACGAATGGTCCGCATTGAAGCCGACAATGCCAATGGGTCAAATGCCCGTGTTGGAAGTCGATGGTAAACGTGTACATCAGAGCATTTCGATGGCTTGATTTTTATCAGTGGCGCCAGTCCATAGGAGAATTTGCAGATCGATATTGTCGTAGATACGACTTCCGTCTAAAAATTGCACCAGAGGATGAAATCAAGGATAAGAACCTGGATACACTCAATACAGAAGTCATTCCAATCTATTTGGAGAAATTGGAACAGACTCTTAAGAACAATGATAGACATATTGCTTTTGGAAAGCTTACATGGGCCGACGTCTACTTGGCCGGCATTTTGGATTACATGAACTACATGGTGAAGCGTGATCTCCTTGAGTCCTATCCATGATAAAGAATACTGGTCAAATCCATCAACAGCATAAAAACCATCAAGGCCGGTATGGAGAAGCGACCACAGACTGAGGTCTAAAATCAACACTACATCAAATATAATTATGCAATTTGGTTCCAAGCAGAAATAACACCGATTCAGAAAAAACTAAATTATTACCTTTATCTTATTACGTAACTTGATGAAAACACACAAAACACTCACGCACAAACACGTAGTTTTGTGCCTTTTTTGTAATAACACTAACAACAAGCATTTTTTATTTTTATTTTGATTTTAGTTTAATTATGTACTTTCGGTCGGGGAAATTTTCATTTGAAACATTGTGCTACACCAATATCTATAGGTAATATATAAAAGAAAATGTCCGAAGCGATGTCACCCCATAACTCGAGAATCGAGATTGGCCGAACCGATTTTGATGATTTATACTTTGTTGGAAAGGTATTTTCTCAGTACGGGTTTAAAAAAAAAACCACCCAGCGTGTTACGACAGGTTTTTTTTCGATTTTTTTCATTTTTTTTTTTTTTTTCATTTTGTATTTATTTATTTTGGCAACAACCAAAAAAAGAACAGTATACTGTTTTCCATCATTAAGTGCTTCAATTTAATCTATTTATGTGTGTAGTAAACAATGCCAGCAAGACGCAAAGGGACCAATTTGGGCCGTCGAACGAATAGAACGATAGACATGCGAAATAGAAGAGCCCAAAGATCAGACGAACGAGTCCAACAAGATAATGCAGATGTGCGTATGAGCATGGCACAATTTCGTGAATCACAATTACAAGAGGCACAAGCTGAACGAAATCAACAAAGGCAATTGGATTGAACGGCTTACTTATCGGTTTGGATCTAGATTCTCACCTGTTCCTGAAGTCAATTCGAACATTTAATTCATGTTTCCAAAAAACATCGTTTGAAGCAACAGAAATAGTTAAAAATAATGCTGCAAATGGTCAACAATTCCATTCAACATTCAAAATCAAAGGCCAACATTATCACAAAGTGGGCTCATTGCTGCCAATGCCGAATGAACCACATACATTTTTACAAATTTACTTTATGGGCGGTTGGGACTCCAAAAGCGAACGTTGCGGCTACAATAACCTCAATTCACCATATGCCCGACGCATCGTCGGCGAGCTGGATGCTCTTTAGACATTTTCACCGAGCTATCTCTTTCTGAAGTGCGGAATCCCTGTCTTTAACAACAAAAACAAATTGAATGATTAAATTGTAGAAATTTGCACAAATCGTAGGGAATAATCATTGTGATTGTTAATGAACTGAATATGAAAGTACAAACAGAAGCTATTGAAGGGTAAAAAGTAACAAATAATAGAGAAAAAACGTAAGAAAGTATGTTAAAGCAAAACAAACAATTAACATAGGGACGGGCTACAGTCCGCTTGGCGAACTTTTGGATATCCTATTCTTATTCCCAGCAGACACCAATAGAGGGTCTATATCATAAATTTTAGTTTCCTTGCTCAAACTTTAACTTTCCAATAAAATTGTTTTATTTAATTTTGGGCCTGTCATGGGCTGATTTTAGAAATTGTATCTCCCGAGCAGTTTTATGACTCAAAGATCATAACAAATTTCAGCTTTCTCGCTAAAAATTCGATTTTTCGATTAATTTGTTTTTTTTTTCAGTTTGTGGGCGTGTCTGTGGGCGGATTTCAAAAATTCTTAAACTTGATTATTTCAGGGACCTGGAGAGTATATATGGTTAAAGGCCCAATTTTTTCCGACCGACGAACGGACATGATCGACATTACTATCGATGCTGATCATAAATATAGTAACTTTTACGGGTCTACGGGCAATATTATGGTATGGTTCAAACTTCGCGTCAAAATTAATATACCCTTAGAATAGGGTACAAAAACAGTTGATATGTTGACCAAAAACGCTGTTCAATTGTATTTAGGTATCTAATATGTTTGTTTAGAAAACTTTTCAACTTATTTGCTTCCAAACAAAAATATTTACAAATTACAAACTGACAATCACGCTATTGTCATCAATCCTGATAAAACACCAGCTGTAAAGCACATGCGTGGATTTCATGCACCTGTTGTTGACGACTTAGCTGGAATCATGGTTGGCGAACGTACAGCGACGCGACAAATCGTGATTTGAAGAAGACATAATAATCTTGAGTTCATTGCTGATACACACCGTTCTCCAATATCCGCTAATGTTCTGAAAGGGACAAAACGCGTCCACAGCACATCAATTCCTCTTTAAGTCATAGACCACATCCCAACACACTTACAATAAGTTAGTTATTTTTCATTTCCCTACGAAAATATTCACTAGAAATAATTTATATGGCAAAACAACGTTTGCCGGGTCAGCTAGAATTGTATGTAATTCATTTACGGCCGTCACGGTTTGCTGAGTGGGATTCATTTTCATTTCATTTATCACTAACTACGATCTGAGAGATTGCAGTTAGTGAAACAGTCTACGAGGAATGCAAGTTCACACATTGTTAATGTGTTAAAAGTGTTAAAACACTATGAGTGGACAAGAACACACGCGTATAAAACAACAAGAAAAAAATGCAACAATTTAACAAAATTATTAAAACAAAGCATTCGAAAAATTCAGGAAATCAGATTCTGAATCAGATAGGAAATCGGTAAATAGGAAGTAGGTTAATATTAAGCAATGCCATTAATGCATTAGCACTTCCATTACGAATTCTTTTTTACATGTCCTTGTCGTCTAGTGCATATAAGTAGGAATGGATTTTTTCATTTATAGCTCCAGTTCACAAGGCAGGGCCAAACATTTGGTAGAAAATTCCAAAGTCATTTAAACTAACAGTAAGCTATACATGTAATTTTACATCAAAGCCACATTTTTGATGAACAACATAGGGTTATGCCTGGTAGATCCACTGCAACCAATCTCATGCTATACTGCATTTCGATACAAATTTAATAAAAGCATTTGATACTTATCAATCCATTCTAACAACGAAAGTGCAAGCTATTGGAATTCATTATTTGTTGGTTACCTTGTTACGAGTATCTTACTGATAGGACACAATGAATTAATATTTTAAGTTTCACCTCAAAAATAATAAAAGTTTTGTCGGTAGTGCATACTACAAGGAAGCCACCTCCTTCTTAATATATTTAAAGGGTGTTCAAATTTGAGGTATCATTTTAAATTTTGGATGAAAGACATATGTAAATTGTGTTAAATCTGTATTTATTTTTATTGGAAATTAATATACATTGGTTCCGGTTAATAATGAAAAAGAATGTCTTCTGTGTGATCTCCTCTGCTAGCTCGGCAGACTGTCAACCTTTTACCAAAGTTTTAAATCACTTTTTCGCATAATGATGGTTCAATAAGTGATATCTGCTTGATGATGTTGTCTTTGAGGTGCTGAACAGTTTGAGGATTATTGGCATAAACTTTACTCTTCAAGAAACCTCATAAGAAAAATTCCAGTCTTGTTAAATCGCATAATTGGTATTCACGTCCGTTGTTTGGGAAATTATGCGATTGTTAAACTTCTCTTTCGAAAGATCAATTGAGTGTGGCATGTTGCACCATTCTGTTGAAACCGCATATTCTGCACATCAATATCTTCCAATTGACTCCACAAAAAGCTTGATATCGAGCTTCATCCACAGTAATTGCATTACCATTTTCATCGTCAAAGAAATATGGACCAATGGACCAATTACGCCACCACACCAAAATCCACACCATACAGTAACTTTTTTTGGTTTTTTTTTCCAATAATCCTCTAGGATTTTCTTCAGCCTAAATGCGACAGTTTTGTTTATTGACATAATCGCCAATTTCAAAATGAGTTTCATCGGTGAAGATAATTTACTTGAAAAAATTGTCATTTTGTTGTTGCTTCTCTATGGCCCATTTTTTTTTCTGTTGTTACAGTACCCTTATAATGCTAAGAACACAGTGTAAGCTACTTGCTATTAGAAAGAATAGAGAGATAGGAAATAAGTGTTTGGGTGCAGTTGTAGGGTTTTTCTCCACGGGTGGTGTCTAAGTTACTTAGGGAGATTACGATTTCATGTATTCATTATAAAGTAATGGACTTGGCCGGGATTCGAACGCACGACCTTCCATTCCGTAAGCGAATACACTACTACTGCACCATTGCCACGAATTGCCGACACACTGTGTAGTCAGTTGGCTCTTTCTCTTTTAAATTCATTTTTTAATTGTTACTGAATATCAACTTACGTACTAGACAAAAATGATTAAATCTAACTTAAAATTAACAGGATACTTATTCTTATTTATTGGTCCTTATGCGGACGCCCTAAACTTAACTATATCTTATAATTATTGCCTTTCGGCCTAAAAACTATTTACGAACTAATCTTACATATGTATTCGTCGAGCAAATCAATTAAAACTCGGTATCATTATTAAGATTTTATATTTTTTATATAAACCAAACTACAAACTACCTATTCTACTTACTTAAACTATCTAACATATTCTAGCTATAATTAGGATCCTGAGCACTCGTTGCCTTGCGCAACAAGTGGTCAAAATCCTAATTGCTTTCCGAGCGCCTGGCAGTCATCAACGTGCACACGCGCTACCCTGAGCTAACTGAAGCCTTACAGCGTCAATCTTCTCCCGGAAGCACTACCACAAGTTGACGAGCCCGGCCTCTCCCAGAAACGCCCTAGCTAACTTAATATTAACTTATAAACTAAGAGGATGTTACCTAGAGTAACGTACCGTCTTGGGAGGGCATGATGACCCCTCCCCACTCAAAAAGCCACCAAAATTCGGCAAATTGTTTTTCTGTATCGAATTTATCCCTCTCCGCTATTGCGGTACTAAAACGGAGGAGCTCATGAGCATTGGCGACGTCCTCGCCGCGGATGAGCCGCTTATCTCTCGCGCTGCGGAAGCGGTGGTATAATACCGGGATACCATCCCTCGTCTGTACCAGCCCTTTTGCATCAATATGGATAAATGCCTCCGGCGGGATAAACCCAGACCGGAGAGTACTCTCTATGTACATTTCATTGGGGTAGTAAGCCCCAAAGATCAGACTATTGTCGCTGGCCATCGCCCTTGCAACGTGCCTTCGATTCACCTTAATGAGGAAATTGTCAATCCTATTCAACTGAGCCCCATCGTATAGGACCTTGTTGGGATAGTATTTTATATAATTGGATTCAGGCGTTCGGAACAACCGGAGACAGGTAATAAGACATTGTCTCTCCAAAACCCGAATCTTTTCCATATAGCTGGGCGCTATATTAAACCACAATGGACAACCATAAGCGATAATCGGCCTTATAAGGGCCACGTAGCAAATGACCTTCACTATGGAGTCAAGTTGACTGCTATGAAACAGTCTCCTTGTCAAAGCATAAGCCTTCTTGGCCCCAGCAAGACAAGCAACTACAAGGTGGCGCAAAAGTAATCCTCCTATCAGAAAATGCTATAAATTTTGCGATTGGCCCCTAATGTCAGTTCTGTTTTGACATTTGTGTAGTAAACACATACGAAATACATGTTAATAAATAATGTTACGCTACACTGCTCCAGAACGCGGAATATTGGTGACTATTTATTTGAGCAATATTCGGTCGGTGACCAAAAAACATCGGAAGGTTATTTTTGCGCCACCTTGTATATGTCTATCGAAATATAGATACTGGTCAAGCCAGATACCCAGATATCTAACTACGCTTCTCACCGCCAATGGCTGCCCATTTTGTCCAATAATGGCCAATTTCTTCCTGTTTTTTCTGGTATCCCTAGAGGCCCCAGCCAATGGAGTTCTGAACAAGATTGTTTCCGTCTTCTGAAAGTTGATTTTCAACTTCCAGTCGTCGCAATATCGCTTAATTTGATCGAAGTCACGCTGCAAAAGGATATTAATGACCTCGATTTTAGGACCTGATCTGTATGCCACCAAATCATCGGCATACGCTATAGCATGTCTGAGTGAACCTACCAGATCACTCGTGTAAATGTTAAACAGGATCGGAGAATTGACCGCCCCCTGCTGTAAACCGTTTTTAATTTCAAAGACTCTGCTCGAAGTCACGTCGCCACATTTGACAACGAACTTCTTTCCCATAAGCATATTATAAATTACATATAGCAAAGGTTCGTGCATCCCCCGCCTGGTCAACTTGTAGAAAAGTCCCTCTAACCATACGGTGTCGAAAGCCTTCTCAAAATCAACCAGACAAGCACCCGTGCATTGGTTCTTGCATTTATTCCACTGAATGTCGGAAACCAGTTTCGACGCGGCATGAATAGTGTCAAGCATCGCCCTGAAACCAAACTGGTTGTCCGGAATTATGTTATTGTCCTCGACCCACTTTAACAGGGCTCTATTGACAACTTTTTCAAAGACCTTGCTAATATTCGGAAGCAAGCTAATTGACCGGAGATTGGCAGGCTTCGTCCTATCTTTACCTTTTTTCGGGATAGGGTGTACCACATCTACTTTCCAATGGGCCGGATAATGTGCATTATTCAGCGCATTGTTAAACAGCGTGGTGAAAATATCTACAGCCTCCAGTGGCAGGTGTCTCAATACGACGTTTGGGACACCATCCATCCCCGCCGACTTTTTATTCTTTAGTGACTCGAAGATGCATCAGATCACAGATCATCCTTCGACACGAACAAGTGCGATGCATCTCGGCCATTGGCGACAACTGCATTAGCATGGTTTTCATCAGTGAACACGGTGAATCCGTTATTCTCAGATCGCCAATTCTCAAGTTCGGTGCGCAGATCAAAGTGGCTCACCAGAGCCCTATTCTCAATGTCGTGGTTACGGCGAACAGGATTGTTCACCGTATACACGGCCTCGAAACAAGCGCCCAGCAAATCCACTTTCTCCTGTGGGTCCTCGACCACGAAAAAATCGTCGTTTGAAGCGACACTTTCTGGACTTATTCCAGCAGTCAGTACTGTCTGTCTGTTCTCTGCTGTCTGGGAGATTCGAAAACAAGGAATATCATTGTGATCTTTCCTCCTGAACAACTTATTTATCTGTGGGAACATATTCGGACTACAGGTTTTAATAGCCCGAATTTTATTGCCCCAATACAGACTTACAGATTTTTTGTAATTTTCTTTTATCAGCTGTTTCAGGATTCGGATCTCTGAATTCAGCATCCTTACCTCCGGGTCGTTGCGATCAGTAAATTGCCTGTACAGCCGTTTAAGCCTCGAGAGCAGTCTACTTTTCTGTCGGTATAGTGCGTCGATTGTAGGGTTTCTGTACTTTTCTGTCTGGTCGTCGTCGGAACGTCCTACTCGAGGAATAGTTCGTTCCATAGTTCGTTTGATAGCGTCGTTCATTTGCAATAAATGCCGATCAATGTCATCATTTGTCATGTTACTGTTTGTCGGTGGGTCGATCCCACTCGAACGTATATCTCGCTTTAAAAATCTGGAGAAGCGCGACCATTGTCTCCGATAATCGAATGAACACACTGCTTCGTACTCCTCCAGCAGCGTTTGCTCGTTCGGGATCCGTATTGCGGCGGCGAGTCCGTAGTGATCACTATCGTTGCAGTCAGTTGGCTTTAATTATTGTATTAACTGTATTTTGTAAGCCTTTACATGCAGATCTTTGCGCAAAATGTTAAACACAGTTGTTGGTGGTGGCTGTGAACGACGACGAATTGACGTTCTTGGCTCTTCAGCAACACTTCTGCTAACAGATGCAATATTTCCACTCGAACGATCACTACGCCGATAGGCTTTACTTCTCTGATCTTGAACCGAACTAATTTCTTCAAATTTATGAACGATAAGTTTAATAGCACCGTTTGACGGAGCATTTTCTCTACCGTATTTTGAACGAAATTTTCTTTCAACTTCTGCAAAACTTTTACCATATTTAAAATAAGTTAAAATAATAAAGACACCTTTCTCAATAGTGTACTGATCCATTTTAGCTAACGGGAATGTATTTACTTCATTCCTGAAAAACGTTGGTGTAATCTAATAGCTGTTAAAAAAAATGTCGGCAAATTTAAAATGATATGCCATATTTGAACACCCTTTATATATAAGTTAAAAAACACTTCTCCTTCATAACGCTCTTTGCCTAATTTATACACTATCAGCTCTGTGTCGTGGAGTGCTTAAAGCAAGCAACTATCACGAGCAGAAATTTGCCGGCACTAAAAGTGCTCTCACAAGCTCATCATTTAGTGCAAGTGTTAGTAACGACAAAATAATTAAAGCTACAATAATTATGTACATACCTATAAAATACTACCACAAACACAAAATCATGCAAACAATTTAAGACATTAAAGCATTATTACGCAAAATATTTTTCAGCTTAATTTTACTAACATGCAAGTCAATCACATGATTATTTAAATTAAAGATTCTACTCATGCGACTAATAGGCTCATGCCTCCCATAATTCTTTCTATGATGGGGGCTAAACAATAAATCAACACTACGTAAATTATGGGCACCGCACCGAAAATTAAAGCCAATAGATGACAGCAAGTCAGGTGCATCTATTTGACCGGATATAAGCTGCTGTAAAGAAAGATATCGCTATTAAGCCTTCGTTGAGAAAGGGGAGAAAGGGTATTTGAAGAAGCTTAATACGCTGACTGTAAGGAGGAAGGTTAAAAGGATCATCCCATGGAAGTCCTCTAAGTGCAAATCGAATAAATTTACGTTGAATGGCCTCTATTCGATTTGAATGAATGTTGTAGAACGGCGTCCAAACTTGTGAAGCATACTCTAGAATCGGACGGACAAAACAATTGTACAATGACATAGAAACGTATGGGTCATATACGGACCACACAAACGCTTTACGATACCCATGGGAAAAAGTCCCAGCGTATTTCAAGCGGAGCTCCACGCCATTCAAGAATGCGCCAGCCACATTATCTTATCTGGCATAAAAGGTGCAACCATCCATATTTTCACGGACAGTCAAGCAGCTATAAACGCCCTTAGCTCGTATACCATTGACTCCAAATCAGTCATGTACTGCTTCAATACCCTACAAATACTCGGAACAAGAAACAAGACCAAATTATGGTGGGTTCCGGGTCATGTCGGGGTAGAAGGTAATGAAAAGGCCGACGAACTGGCCAGAAAAGGTTCAGAAACACCTTTCATAAGTCCCGAAACTTTCTGATGCACTCCTAGATCAGCAGCAACGGCAGCAATTAAAAGCTGGGAACATAGAAAATGTACCTATCTTTGGGATAACATCCCAGGTCTAAGACAGGCCAAACGAGCCATTCGGCCCTTCAATCATAATGCCAGCAAATGTCTAAACCTAAGCAGGCATGATATCAAAAACCTAGTAGGTTACCTTACTGGTCACCACGGTTTAAGATATCATCTACACAAAATGAGAATAGCAGATTCTCCTGAGTGCCGACTCTGTCTTGAAGAGGACGAGTCAGCTGAACACATTTTATGTGAATGCCCAGCCCTTAATGGAATAAGAAAGAAGATCTTTCTCAGGGAACAATTGAGCCCCGAGGACATAAAGAATTCTTCTACTGGTAAAATTGTCCGCTTTATACGGAAAGTGGAAATTTTACTAGTTTAAAATTTATCTGGCCCATACGGTACAAAAGATCTTTTAGGTCGAAGTACCCCCCCCTTTTTATAAATGGTCTTGGCGAACCAGAATTTAATAAAAAAAAAAAAAAAAAAAAAACGTATGGGTCATTAAATTCTTTCGCCCACCTTTTTACGAAGCCCAGCATAGAATTAGATTTATTAACAATAAAATTGATATGCTTGGCAAAAACCAGTTTGGGATCGAAATAAACCCCAAGATCCTTAAAATTATCAACATTAGAAGGAATATGTTGAGACAGAGAATATTGAAAGGTGGAAGGGATAGTCTTTCTAGGGAATGTCATTTGTTGACATTTAGTTGAGTTCAGGGATAAACCGTTTTTATCACACCAATTGGCGAAGCTACGAGTATTAATGTCAGATTGAAGAAACATTCTGTCTTGCTGGCTAGTGATAGATTTAAATATTTTCATATCATCAGCGTAGATCAGGATATTACTGTAATTTATACATGCCTTATCATCATTAATGGCAAGTATAAATAGAATTGGTTTGAGGTGACTTCCTTGGGGAACTCCAGACTGAGCTGTGAAAGATACAGATAGCGATCCTCTAAATTTCACTTGGTAAACCCTTGATCTAAGGTATGAATTAACCCATTTTATGAAACATGGTGGGAAACCAAAAGCCCTGAGCTTAAATTCGATTATTTCATGGGACAGCTGGTCGAAAGCCTTAGAGAAGTCAGTGTATATGCAATCAATTTCGTCCTTATTCTCTAAGGCTTTAGAACAATCATGCAAGAAACTTAATAGATTAGTGACAGTGGATCTGTTTCTTACAAATCCATGCTGTTCATTACAAATTATATTGCGACAAAGAAATATTAACTTTTCACAAACAATTTGTTCAAAAAGCTTAGGGATACATGAAAGCTTTGAGATGGGCCTGTAATTAGTGATATCACCACGTTCGCCTTTTTTTAAATACAGGTGTGATAAAAGCACTTTTCCATACATTAGGGAATTTACCTGTACTAATGGACAATTGAAACAGATACTTAAGATATGGAGCAATTGCATGACTGCATTTTTTAAGAACAATCGGTACAATGCCATCAGGACCTGATGAATAGTCATTCTTCAGAGAAGAAATACATTTTAAAATTGTTTCCAAATCGAATGAGATGCTACTAAAACTTATTTGGGAACAGATAGTTAGATAACTAAAATATTGATCATCAATGTGAAGAGGGGGTCTCCCTAAATGACTTACTGAAATGATCTGCAAACATATTGCTTGCATCTAGCGAATCAGCAGTTGTAGAACTATTGTAAGTAAGCTTGGATGGATAACCATCGGTTTTTTTCTTAGAATTGACAAAACCCCAGAAAAGTTTGGGGCTCAATTTTAAAGAGCATTCCATTTTACTTATATAGTCAATATATAAGTTGCAGGATAAAGATTTCAATTCATTGAATAATGTGAAATAGAGTTCAAGATCTGAGTGGCAGAGACTTTTTAAATAGTTCTTCCAAGCCCTATTACGTCTGTGTCGTATCGATTTAAGCTCTTTAGTGTACCAGGGATGGGACGTTTTCAGATTCATAGAGGATTTCACAGGAATCACTTTTTTCATGCAGTTATACATCAAAGAATAAAAAGAACCTACTGCATCTTCAATATTAGATAAGGCAGTAAGGTTAAAATTAAAGCTGTTAATTTCATCAGAAAGCCTTTGAAAATGTACTTTCCGAAACTCAAAAGATTGCGAACGGTCATACGAATTACTATTTTCGTACAAATGTGCGCCTAGTTCAATAAATACATCCAAGGGTGGATGATTGTTATCTATATTAGTTATACTAAAGTGGGATTCCAGAACCACAGTACTAACAGAGTCAGAGGAGAAAACAAGATCGCGAGTTCGATTTCTGAAATTTTTTATACAGCTTGTTTGCTGTAAGTCAAAAGACAAAATGTTGTCTAGTAAAGCGAGCTCTTGTTGGGCAGAGTCAAAGGATGGAATGAAATGAGAATCATCCTCAGAAGGTAAAGGTACCCATCCAATATGTGTCAGATTGAAGTCGCCTATAAGTAAGACAGTGCTGTCACAACAAGATATGTCAAAAATATGGTCTAATGCCATAGAAACTTCCGAATACAAAGAACATAGACGAGACGATGGAATGTACGCATTAACAACATATTATGAAGATGATATCAAATTATTTATGTCTATCAAAAACAAAACTTACTCTCGTTACCTCCAAAATGATTTGAATTTAATAGTTGATTGGTGTAAAAGCAAATTGTTGCCGTTGAATTTAAAAAAATTAATGTCCTTACCTCCTTACGACACATCTAATCTAATCGAATACAAAGTTCAGCAATGGTTTAAATTTTCGAAATCTATGTACCAGAAAGAAGAATGCTTCCTCGTCATTTTCTAAACAACCCTAGACATAGTTATAATTATGGTCTTAATTAAATTCTTGTTATTATTTAAAAAAAAGAAAAAATGCTACAGCTCTTAAAAAGCACTCTTTGCCTGGGTTGAGATTATATAAAATATCGTAAGTAATCTGTGGGAAGTAATCTTTGTACATGTCAAAGAAAATTAAATGAACATGATCAGTGATTTTGATGTAATTCATTGTAAGCATAAGACGTTGAGAAAAACTTTCACTCACTGACAACTGTATTTTGCATAAGGATAGAACATCAGAGTCACCTACAACCAACTATACTTACCCTTTGTAGCTTTATTATTTCAGAACCAACTTCCAAATACTAATATATCTGATCCTTTTCAGTTAAATTAGAAAAAATTCTATTTCAGCCACGAAATCGCCAAGAGGTCATGAATAATGTTACGCGCCTACTCCCGTCCTAACCGCACAAATATTTCTCGAAAGCAATATAATATCCAAAAATAGGATCCTTGATAACAAAAAAAAATATGTTCCAATGAATTGTAATTTTTGACGTTCAATGTGCGCATCTACATACTTAAACCACGTATAGTGCTACTAATTACATTTTGTTGGATAGCCGCAGACATAGCATCCAACCAACGATACCGCTATGCTGCCACAATTACACTGGCAGCATGAATGAATTGTGTGTCCCATTACGAGTGCCTTTGTGTGCCTTAAATTAAATGGAATACGTAATCACACAAATTGTACTGCTAACCATGTGGATTGAAGTGTGGAATGGTCTTTCTGTTCAGTGCGAAATCCCGCATCGTCTCCAGAGTGTTCAATGAAAAATTCCACCAGATTTCGCACTCTCCTGTGTTCGAGTTCCAACAGCAAGGAGGTGAAATTGCAATTAATCGGTAAATATATTATGCATGTATATCTATATGTATAGTATGTAACAAATTTAACAATAAATCCATCCTCTCAAAAGGATATTCGCCAATTAAGGATACGAACATGACAGGAATTTTAATTGATGTGACTGTGAATGGGTAGTGGCAATGGTGATGGCAAACTGAAAGAAACAACCAAAAGGCACAAGGACACACCGCTATCACTTGCATTTATAAATCTTTAATTAGATGATAGTATCACTCAACGCGCAAACGATACGCTTATAAGAGAGTGTGAGGAAGTTTTCCCATCGAAATGGTTTTACTTGTTCAATCCCTGAAATCATTAGGCGTTCAGTCTTATAGCGAGGCAATGAAATTTATCTTAAACTCTCTCTTGTATCTTGAAGGGATGCCGGATGCGTTCATTTATTTCCAGTGTTTGTGTTTGTGAGTGTGTGTACTTGGTACTCAAAAAATGGAATGTGACGGTTGGTGAACCGATTTCGGGGTGGATCAGATCTCGAAGCTTCCAATTCGGAAAATTGTATATTTTAAGTGTTATTTATTAGTGTACAATAAGCTCCTTTGGCAATTATTTTAACGAGGAGTAGGTTAACCTAAAGCTATATTCTGTGTGTGACTGCTTGAGTGTATGTTCAATTTTATTTTGTTTGATGGTAGAAGTCAATCTGAGCATTTAGGTTAAGTGGGTAAATTTGAAGGTGGAAAATGGTAAGTTATTTTTATGGAAATTAAAGTTAATAATAAACATATGGAAAGGCAACAATCCGCATGGGCGAATAGCCGGATACCCCATCTACATTCTCATTCTCTAAAATGGTCGTGGCATTGGGATCAGATTGCTTTGGTTTCAATTTGGAATTTCGTTTGTTCCTAACAAAACAACCAACATTTGAAAATTTGGTCAGAACACCCACAAAAGTGGTCGTGGCAAAGAAGGACATTGTCTATATTATATTTTGCTTATAGGTATGTACCGTTTTTTGTTTGTTTTCTAAGCAATTCATTGGAAAAACAAAGTTATTCACCCTTATTTCCTATGGCGTTGTGTCGTTTCGTTTTTCAATCGGCATTCCATAACATTCACGACACGTCATTTTAGGAGTCCACATTCCACATATATCCCACATACATCCTACAATGAATGTAATAGATTATGTATGAATCTAACACATTAGGCTATCAGTTT
Source organism: Portevinia maculata (assembly GCA_949715645.1). Taxonomy (NCBI): domain Eukaryota; kingdom Metazoa; phylum Arthropoda; class Insecta; order Diptera; family Syrphidae; genus Portevinia; species Portevinia maculata. The sequence goes on from OX454527.1 coordinate 33,033,344, forward strand.
CATTCATAAAAAACGAAAAAAAAGAAGCGAGAAACCAATAAATTAGCAAAAAGCAATTCCAAACCGATAATAATTTAAATAAAAAAATGAATAGTGCAGCAATTACAATATTTTGGGGTAGTGATGAAGAAGAGGAACAAAAGAAGTCAGATTTGATTCGTATTCGAAAAAACATTCGCACGAAGTCAAATGCACTAGACCTGCCCGATATAAAGTGAGTAATAAAATAAAATAAAAATTAAAATACAATACATGTTCCCCCTGTTTTTTGTTTTTACAGATTCAAAATGTCTAAGGAAGCCTTTGTATATGTATTTGTTTTGGCGAAATAAAAGGGCATCTACCTGACACTTTTCGCTCGTCATCAGTACCGACGATTCATAAACTAGCCGCAACTCTACGTTTTCTGGCTGAAGCCAGCTACCAAAAGGGAGTCGGAAATGATTTTAATTTGGGATTTGCACAACCCACCCTTAGACAAATCATTAAGGAAATGCTTCCTATTATTGAAACTTACATTTGCCCGCAATGGATATTATTTGAATTCACCGCCACTTGCCAAACTAATATTTTTTTCCATAAGTTCGACAAGGCATTTCTGTTGTTTTCGAGTAGTTAAGTGAAAATAATTATTTTAAATTAGAATTTATTTCACACACTGAATTTAATAAATTTTATTTCATTCGAATTTTCCAAACAAAAACTTACATTTTAACGATTTCAGTGCTTGTCGTTCACTATTTTGCCATCGACTAAAATCGACGTTTTTGCTGTCGTTTTTCAATGTGAAACGCCTTACAGAATAACAGTGAAATCTATCACATGACAATCGTCGTAATTAAATAGAGTCCACAACACGTTCCACATAAAATGGCGTTAACGACTAACGAAACGCCAATAGTAATGCCAATTCAATTTTGTCGTTTTCAAAATGATCGTTAACGCCATAGGGAATAAGGGTGATTGTCAAATACGACTCCAAAAATGGGTGTGGCAATCATTTTTGTATGAGCGAATTTTTATTATTACTGTTTTGTAAGGTTTCAAGAATTTTTTTGAATGTTTATTTAGTCTGGTGGAGGAGATTGTGTAAGTCTAGTCGACTATGGCTACAATTTAAAGAATCACCTGTATGGTACTACTGGAGCAATGAGAGACAACCCAATAGCGGGGATGGAGGCGATACTACATCTAAGACACCTAAACCTTTCCTTTAAATAATCAGCCACATACCGTGCTCTCCGGCCTAACCAAACTGGAAGCTGGAAACGTAGTCTTACGGGCCACGGGCAGATTCTACAAAAATAAACGAACGGTGATAAACATACCTACCCTAACCACATTGCAACACCACTCCTTACCGCTTTCCCTGTTAGGAGGAATTGCATGAGCAGTAGCGACGCGTGCCAAAAATGTGTAATCGTTTAGTGAAGTTTATATTGCTATTGGTGTTAAGATCATTTTTACCAGTAAAAAGAAATTTTGAAATTAAATAAAAAAATAACGTTTTTAATTATTTTACTTAAATTCTAGACAGAGACGTACTTGCTGATAAGAACTGAAAAAGAAGTGTCCCTATCCCTACTCATTAAATGGATATACTCTGCACGCGCCAAACTTCAAGCACAAGAAAAACCATTGTCGTTCAAAAGGGATTTGAACGAAATGGCCCATACAACACGTGATACGCATCTTCACGGATACCAGCAAAATCCATATAGTGGTCAACGCAGGTTCTTATTTCGAAGTCCTCGGACTATCAGGTTCAGGCAGAATCCCTGACAACAGCAGCGTTGGATAAAATGCCACAACAACAGCAGTGGAAATAATCTTAAATATACTGGGAACATTTAAAGGATCTCGACAAAGTCCTCTATAAGAGGCCGGAAATAAATCAGCCAGCTGTTTGTTCGAGCGGCGACTAGACAATCTTTTTGAATGACGACAGCAGTCCTCAGGCGTATGATTTTGCCTTCGCTTGATCTATGTACATGTGTATCTATATGCTTTTTTCTTGTTTAAATGAATTAACAACAATGACATTACTGTCGAAGAAGTTAGGAAGGCCGGCAAAGACTCCAAAAAGCGAAAAGCAGTTGGCCCGGACGAGATACCCTCGGAGTTCTAGAAAACAGATTCGAAATATCGGGAACAAATGGCTCATGATTCTCATTTCCAAAGTGATGAGAGGAGATCCAATGCCTAACCAGTTGACGGAAAACTTTCTTTTTCCTTTGTACAAAGGCCATACGAGAGACTGTGACAATTATCGTTTAATCAAGCTGATGTCCCACACCACGAAGATCGTTGAGCGGGTATTAGATACCCGAAGAATAATATGGCTACCTGAAGATCAATGCGGGTTTGTCGCTGGTAAATAAACCACCGATGCAATCCAAAATATAAGGATCATGATTTAAAAATATCGTGATTCCTAAAAGAATTTGCATATGGTGCTGGTTGATTTTGAAAAGGCCCTTCATAGACAACCAACGGATCTGTTATGGATGACGCTAACATAGGGAGGAGTTCCAGAAACCTACGTACAGATGTTTGTGTGCATGTATGAGGGAGTACAGACAAGAGTAAGTTTCCCGTTCGCGTCACCAAGGAGTTCGCATTCGAAGTCGGTGTACACCAGGTAAGCGTCTTAAGTCCGTTGATATTTATTATAGTCCTTGATCATCTGTTTGAAGGAAAAGTGACGGACTCCAAAGTGCATCAGTTATTCTTTGCTGCCGATGCCATCATCAATAGCGAGGATCAAACGTCCCTGCAAGGAGAGCTTAATGTTTGGGTGGAAGTTTTGGAGGAAAATGAGTATCGTATTAGTCCGAAAAACAGAATACTTGTGCTGCCCGTTCTCTGATCCACTCCGACCTATTCCAGGCATTTATATAAATGGAACAGTGATTTGTAAAGTCTTGCTATGGTGTGCAACTAGACTGGGTTCAGTCGGGCAAGCTGGATCTAGAAATGAGAGAAAATTATGGGAGAAGGATTGCCCTTGCCTCGGCTATTGCGCCAGTCAGCAGATTCCCGGCAGCAGTTACCTGCTAGGCACGGGAGGGACTTTTCGTTGAAGCGAACCTAGTAAGCGCTGCGAAATCGCAACAATAAAACTAACGTGGTTCGTCTCAAGAACTCTGGGATAAGAGTCCACTTTATTAATCAAATTTAGGGGTTTTTATACATGTTTAATTGCTGCATATGCTAAAAATATCGAACCCATTATCGAATATAATTTTTAAATGCTGACTATTACCTTGGCACAAAGTTTCATGACCGCTTCACACATTCATCCAGAATTGCGTGCTCAGCACATGACGTATTATCCAGCGCTTGATAGTACATCATGTGCCCCGCGCGCACCTGTATAATGGCTTGTATGAAATTGTAACCTGAGCGATCTTTCCCTCGGTTTGCTTTGTGCTGGCCATCCTCAGTAGATATCGGTGAGCAGGTGAGGTACTTTTAATTAATTATTATTTCTACTCTGTGCTACCCGATATCTTACTGGGTTGTGGCTTTAATTCAATTGGAAGGTAATAGCCGCGCGTCTTCCGGGTTCGATGTTCCAGCATATGAGAACTGGGTAAGCAATTAAGTGGCCACTGGTGTGGTCCCTTCACAGATTCTCAAGTGCGAAAAGTTCAAATATTTGGGATATACGATCAATAGCCAAGCAAGCTGGGATAACGACATTAAATATCGCTTAAGCGTAGGGTGGAGGAGGTGGCGGGATAATGCAGACATCTTCTGTGACCAAAAAATGCCCCCTGAGCTGAAAGGAGGCTCTACACCGCAGTTGTGCGCCCGGCACTGTCATACGGTTTACAACGTTGGACATAGTGTTGGGTAACTCATACATGAGGTGGTACAAATGTCCCATACAAAAGATCTAAATGTCCCAACACCTCAAAAATAATTTTTGTACCACCTCTCAAATGTGTTACAAACTCACACCGAAGAGCACAAAATAAAATGTCATGTCAATAATACAAGCACACGGAAAATTACTCACTACTTCACACATTCACATTATTTCCTGCAGTAGCAGTTAAACTCGTTTAAAAAAGGGTACACACATATATCCAAAAGCGTCTCTTTCTCTTTTCCTTTCATTTGAGTTTTGAGGGAGGATATAGATACATACACTATAGGTAACACTTCAATTGAGTTGGGGTATTTGGACTGTGACATTGAGGTAAAAGTAATGAATAGAGTGAATCCTCATAGCTCATTCTCATTGCCTCATTTGTATGGGACATGGGACTTTTGAGGTAAAAGTAAGAAATAACTCATTGCCTCATTTGTTTGGGACATGGGACTTTTGAGGTAAAGGTAAGCAATAACTCATTGCCTCATTTGTGTGGGACATGGGACTTTTGAGGTAAAAGTAAGGAATAACTCATTGCCTCCTTTGTAGTGCGATAGCAGAACTGAGGCAATGAGGTGAGTGTGACAAAGTGAGAAAAAGTATTGTCTATTGTCTGGTCACTCTCTCTACATCATTTATAAATTTTGTGGCGCGACTGCGGGTATGGATTTACATTACATACACTTTGTGAAAATGCAAATGTAGATGCTATCATTTTGTTTTAACTTTTAAAGGATTTTTTAGACAATTTGGACTGGACCATACAATTAGTTCACTGAAGTACATAGATATACTTCATACGAATAAAATTTTCTTGAGGTATGTAAACTTACCTACCTACATAATACCTAATATTTTATTTTTTTGTACCTACTACATTATATGAGCACAAACCTCAATTGAGGTGAGTACCTCATTTGAGGTGGGACATTGTACCACCTCATATTCCAAAATGAGCACCTCATACAAACTCATAAAAAAAACGTGTCCTACCCAACACTAGTTGGACAGCGTACAAAAACTATGAGGGCAAATTAATATCAGCTCAGATGAAACATGACAGCAAGAGTAACTAACATTGGACGAATTAGAAGTTCCAAGATCCGAGGAAGCCTTCACGCCAAAGAACCCATCTCGAAGCAAATGGACCGCGACCGGCTCAATTGGTACTGTCATGTTCAAACAAGAGATATTTACGAACCCTGTTAAAAGGCAATATCAATAAACGTTGCAATACAAACTTCATAACTCCTGGATCACACAAATAATATGATTGGCCTCAGTGACGAAGTGATTCAAAATCGGGAGGCCTGCCGTTATTTTCAGGGATCGAACCGGCGGACCAATAGGGATGCAGTTAAGTGGGAGGGCTGTGACCCCTTTAATCCTAATCATAGCCTCACCGATTAGTACGTTTATATAACCGTATCAAAGATCGAATTGAAACTGCATTTCGAGGTGGGTTTTCAATCTCACAGAATTTAGAGATTGAATTGAAATAGAATTCCGTTTCACATTTCCCATTAAACACGTGTTTTGTATAGCCTTGTGTTAGTAGCAGAAAAAATCATAGTCAAATGAACACAACAAAGGAAAACAAAAGCGCACTCACAGACAATTTTGTGATCGGATTGAGTGAATAATTCAATCCTTTAATCTGCTTTTACATAGAATTCAATTCGGATTGAATCTGGATTAAATCTCTCATTTAAACGGGATACATGTCTCCTTCTCCATCCGCAAGAAAGCTTAGGTAATCCGAAATGTTTGAGGTCTAAAATCTGTCGGTGAAGAGTTGATGCTGAAACTCGTTCTCTACATCAACTCTCTGATGTAGAGAACGAGTTTCCCTTCCAGCAAATCCCCTGACCCAACTTTTCCCGTCATTATTGGATCCGCGATATATGAGTCGTTTCACGTACACATTTGAAAATTGACTGTAACAACATTCCCCATAGGAAGAAGAGCGAGAGTCGAGAGTATTTGTTTGTAATGGCGGATTAGTTCATCATCTGTCACTGACACTGTCCCTGTCTAAAGGTTTCATTTTCCGTTGAAAAGTAAACTACAATTAAATTTATTATTCCGCTTAGTTGATTGCTTAATTACACTTCTTTTGAATTCAGATTTATCAAAATAGCAGAATTATGGCAACCGATGAAGGCGAATCGATGAATCGTGGACCAGAATTTCAGGATTCAATCCGAATTGAATTCCAATGTGAAATGGAATTTCAACGACATATTCATATAATGTATGCCCCTATAATATTTTGCTTCGACATCCTATTTTAGTTTTCTGTCACTGTAACGTATTAAATAAAATTGCTTAAACTACATAAATGTATACATTTGGTTTACTTTAGACACGCCGTTCTCCCATAAACTGTTAAATGCTTTTGTACCTGTATCCGCATCTGTTGAAAAAAAACTGTACCTCTGTTGCATAGGAAAAAACGGCGTAAAGAGCGGGAGAACTCGCAGCAAAATTTGTGATTTTTGAACTCGCGGTGCATGACAGTCTTACTCACACTACCTATTTGCCTCTAAAAAAAAATGTATGAAAATTTTATTTCAGTCAATTTGGGTACATACCCGGCTTATGATTTGATGAAATAAAATAAGATAAAAAAAAAATATTTTCAAAAAACACTCGAACTTGAACACTCCGATCAGCAAACAACAGACCTCTTGACTCTCAGACACAGGCGAATGGTTGCGAAACAGGTTGGGTGTAGGGAAACGGTTCTAAATAAAAGCTAGAGAGGGCAGTGGCTTCAACTAAATACTAGAGTAGAAGATATTGCTAAAAATGTTCATGGTAATGTGAGTATTTTTCTCATGGCTCGAATTTTCCCGGGTTAAAAAATCAAATTTGTCCTGAATTAACATAAGTAGGTACCTGTTCCGGATTATTTTAACTTGATGCTGAAAATCAATAATTCGAATAGGTATGCAAACTGTTATACTTTTTTCTGTTATTGAGTTTGCTATTATTAATACTTATCTTTCTAATTCACTGTACTTACTTTAGTTTCAATTCGTATGTACTGCTGTGTACATAACGTACATAATGTACATAACATACCATTCTCTCATTCTACATACTCATGTCGCTGGTCGGGTATTCTCGTCCATTTGGATCACAATCATCCAACTGGTAGCATCGAACAACAAAACTTGTGGTGGTGCATAGGTATTTTTGTTTGTTCATTATTTTACAAATTTATATGTATTATAAAACAATCTTCAATTCAGAATTGTGCGCTCCTAATTTTCCATTGTTGGCTCGATTCCAGAACAGTACCTATTCATAAAGTTTAAACAAAAAATATTAGCAGATTGACCGAGGACAATATTTTTTAAACCACCTATAATATTTGTCTGTGATCTTTGCGCGAAGAAGAATACAAAAGTGTTCTGCCTATGATATCCAATAATTCATAGCCACTTAAGATCGCCTTCACCACATCTCTGTAATAAAAAACTACGTACATACATACTTACTATGTTTACTTCAATGATTTTGTTAAAATAAACAATAGCACAAGACCGCAGACATCAAAATAACACCCAATGCTATAAACTGCCTTCAAATATTAATTACATGAAACAGCAGTGGAATAAATTTGCTAATGGATACTCAATATTTGTGTTGTTGTGGCTCTTGAATCAATTTTGATAGGTAATTTACAAAACGCTTTTATCTGCACTTCCTGTAATTCCACTGGTCTTCTTTTATGGCGCATCATCATTCACTCTTTGATAGATAGGTTCTCGTCGTCGGCACCACCCTTCACAATTTCAATTATTTTTTGAATTTTAATTACGTCGTGAAGATGAGGAGAACGAGAAATTGAATAGCAATAATTTTGAAACTTTAATGTTACCTTCTGTACTGTTATGGATTCTTCGTTTCATTCTTCTTGGCGTTCTGAAGCCAATATCTTCCTTTTTTAATTTCCTCTACAATCTTTAGTTAGAGAAAAAATATTTATTGACCTCCTGTTGCTTAAAGAAAATTAATTTCCAGAGTTGTAATTATTACTTGACGCAAAAGTTTTGTTTCGGACTCTTGTTTGTCTAGTGTGGATTCTTTGTTGTTCTCTATTCTATTATAGTGTAAAAAGTTCGGTTTCGACAAAACGACCAAAACAAAATCGCCAAAAAATATTAGATCGCCCAATTGGGCGATTTGACACTCCTGTTAGACCGCTTGAAAATTAAAAAAAAAAAATTAAAATGGAAAAGGAATGTTTGTTGGGCGATTTGACCTTTTCCCCGTTTTTCCCGTTTTGGCCGATTTGTAGCGGTACCATAGAACTCTTTGTTTGGAATTTTTAATATTGGGAATTAAGGAATTAAGGTATAAGAGAATACTTATCATCGCACATTGTTCTATTTGAGACTTCGTAGAAATTTAGTATAAATATGTAAGCTCGTCGTAGGGTTCGGTTGTGATACCTCGATTATAGGTCTTAAGTATTGTAGAGTTAAAATAATGAGGCTGTGCGAAATCAAATACACTCACAGCATAAGATTTCACTCCAGAGACTAGGCTGCGAAATGTCGGACGGGCCGCCGGAGTTGAAGTACCTTTGGGCTCGTTTCACACATTTTTTTTGATATTCTGTGTTTGAAGAGTAAAGCGATCCATGGATTTTCTATTTGTATGCTGCTTCTTTTTACTTCACAAACACAAAAACGACCCTGTTTTTAAACTTATGGAAAGGCTACAGTCCGATTGGGCGAACTGTTGGATATCCGATACATGTTCCTATCATCCAAAGTGAGCGGCATTGGATTGCGTGACTTTGTCCATATTGTATTTTTATACTTATAGACTCCAAAAAGTTACTATGTTTATGATCAGCATCGATAGAAGTGGATCTACCCATGTCCGTCTATACGCGCGTTCGTCGTCAATTTTAAGGCCCTAAAATTCCAGCTGGAAAGTTGAAATTTGTAATATATACGGTATACGCTCTAGGGGCGTTTAAATGAAGAAATCAGTAGAAATGAGAGTCCTATTCTTCACAAAGTATTTAGATAAAGTCGTTTTCTACAATTCTCCCACACAAAGTTGTTTGCCATGACTTTTTTAACGGTTTTTTTTTAACAAGAGCATTGTTTTTTCGATTAAATCCTTTAAAAACCTACAAAACAGTTATATATAACAAAATATGTACACAATATTCTTCTTAACAATTCGCTTATACTAAGGTTTTTGCCACGCCAACCTTTTGGTGGATACCCCAACAGTTCGCACAAGCAGACTGTAACCTTTCCTCATGTTTTTGCACGATTTCGACACTAGCTTGCTTCCATTATTGATTATTGTTTGATCTTCTTTTTGCAACACCAGTGATCTTCAGTCGTGTCAACCCACGGATTTGCATGAAAACTCGAGGGATAGCTTCAAAATGTTCAATGTGTCGCATGACTCACATGAATGCTGAAATTTCCTAGATTTGATTTCACACTTTAGTTGCTTTCTAGAATAAGCGCTGTTTTGATAACACCCTTAAATTCACTATAAAAATATTTGTAATGTTCCACGAGTGGCCAAATCGGGCGATCTTCCGCCAAGTGTAATTCACTTAAATGAGAGATTAAGCCGTTGGGAAACACATGCTATACAAAATTCGTGTACGCTATCGCTCGTGTTATGCGCCTGGTAGGACCATCCTTTTGGAACCCCATTTTCCAAAACCCAAATTGTCAATTTGCGGCATCAACTTCTGTAAAGCTCACAGTGCTGCCGAGTCCCGACTCCATCCATGAAAAAAGATGGGCATATCATATTTCCTTCGAAAACTCAAGAGCCAACAGGTAATTTCACTGGATAAGATGGATGTTCGCGCATTACGTGAGTTTTCGCCAAAGCACCAATCATTTTTTCTTATTCACGTATCCACATCCACACAAATGAAAATTTGCCCGTTGATCATGACGATTTTTTTTTCAATGGAAATTCTCTGTTTGAACAGCATAGCGATCCACGGATTTTCTAGATGCATTCGGCTCATGTTTACTCCACAAACACCAAATTCGACGCTATTTTTATGAACATATAGAAGGAGTACAGTCAGCTTGGCCGATCTGTTAAATACCGTATCTATATTTCCATCAAAGGTACAAAGAGAGCGTACCATGAAATGGGTGGTCCATTTTTATTTTATTATTTTGTTGTCAAGAAGGACATTGCCAACATAGGTTATGTTAGGTTAGGTTACTGGGCTTACGGGGCAAGAGAATCCTGCGCCCGTCACACTTAGGTCAATGTAGACCCTTTGTGATAACCTGGAGGTTATGCTTCCCTTACTTGGAACTAACGTACTTTGTGAAGATCACTACCGTAATTTACATCAGATAATTTTTGTTTGTAAATACATAGTGAGCGTGTCAATGGCAGGAGAGCAACATGTTCTAAAACTAATGTTGGTATGATAATGCATTTTTTCCTCATTTATATTGCATCAAAAATGCGTTAATGTTAGCCGAATATAAAGAACGGATAGATGTTAAGCGAAAAGGAAAAATACAAATGTTGCTTTAGTTTGTTACTATTTTTTATTTATTTAATTTTGTTGGTTCTTTTTCGTACTACATTACACACTTGACAATACTATTTACTAAAAACTATTGTTCAGCAATAACAATCTGCATTTTATATAATTTTTCGAAAAAAAATATTCAACAACAAAAAAACTCAGGTGGAACAATAGAAACCAAAACAGGAATAAATGGAAAACTTTCAAAAAAAAGCGCTGAAAAAGCGAAAAAAGATTGGTTACTGCTGGTCGCAAGTATAGTAGTTTTATGAACTATGAGTCCAAATTTTAATATTCTACCGTCTACCGATATAGTGTGATTAATTTCCCGCCCCCTTGAATGTCTTAAAATTTATTCGGAAATATATTTGTCAAATATTTTAAGCCCAGCTTAAAAGACATGTTAATAAGGTTAACCATTTTTTTCCCCCACGAAAGGTGAACATAATAGGGTAAAACTATACAAAACGCCCCAGTTTACAAAACGCCCCAGTAGTCTACCACGCACACAGGTGTTGTTATGCAGTCATAACCAAACCTGTTCAAACAAATTTCAGTCGTTCGCCAATTGTGTTATTGACTGGTAGTGTTCTGTGTGCTATGTTGAGAAAAAATCTACAAAAACAAATTTCGGCGCCAAAACATATTGCGGTGAGTACAGTAATAACTTAATTTTTTCAGAAACTATTCCCATTATGTTAAAATTAAATATATATTAATTAAGTACAGTGGGTTGGCAAATTAATACAGACAGTCATAGATTTTAAGAAAATTATATGTTTCCGTACCAAATTAATGAAAATCTTATGTGTACATTGATAAATAGGAATTTTATTGTTAATATTGGTTGTTATTACATAAAATAATTAGTTAAATAGTATTTTTTAAATTAATAACATGTAAAAATAGCTCTTAATCAAAAGTAACTAAACAAATTACAAATAATCAAAATTTTGCAACATTTCCTTTTGCCTCAATAACTGCTTGAATAAGTCTCGGTATGCTATCAATGCACTTTTTAGCGCATTCATTAATTGCAGGGCGGTGGTGCCAGACCTCTACTAGCTTTTCTATAAGTTTTACTTCGGTTGTAATATCTCATTTGGCAATTTCCCTTCTCTTGATCTCCCATAGGTTTTCTATGGGGTTCATGTCAGAGGAATAGCATCGCCAGGATAGAACTGGTATGTTTTGATCATTCAGATACTTCGTCACACTTTTAGCTTCAGGCACGGGGCTGGGTCATGCATGAAAAGATATGGTTCGTTGTTTGGGAACCATTCTCTTAGCTGGGGTATGAGACGAGTTCGCAGAATGTCCTTATATTGGTCCTTTCTCATGGTTCCCTGGACAATTTTTAGACATCCAACTCCTATTGTGCTAATAACTGACCGCACAATAACTTTAACAGGATATTTTACCCTTTCTACGATTCAGTCAAGATGGTACTTCTCATTGGGATGCCGCCGCACCATACTGCTTTTATCAGCCAAAATTCCAAATGATGACTCATTGGAGAAGCACATCTGTAATAAAAGGAAAGAACTTTAATAATTTTAAAAAAATCACATTTTCAATAACTTTTTATTTCTTTAGATAATTCCATTAGTAACCTACCTTACTCCAGTCATCAATTGTCATGTGACGATGGTCCCGAGCCCAAGACAAAACGTTTTTTGATCATTGCCTCTGTGAGACGTGTTTTCTTAGCAGGACGACGACCCGAAAGTCTTTCCTCTGCCGAACGTCGCTGCAAAGTTCTTTTGAAAACCAATGTTCCCGAATCATGCATCATGTTCATAAGAACTGATGCACTTTTCTTGCGATTCTGAACGCAGTGATATCCATTGCTGAACCCATTCTGTTCCGCAAAAATGCCTTAAATCATTAAAAAATAATTTTTGTTTTTTTAGAAAAGCTTTGTTTTAAACAAAATAAAGTGCATTACTTACGTTTCAATTAAAAGAAGTTCAACAAACAATTTTCAAAAAACAAACACTTTTTTTTGACTGCAGCCTTTGATTGCGCTTCAAGAATAAAACCGGTTTTCCCCCGAATAAAACCATTTTGAATATAAGCCGACAATAAAAAATAACCGTTAAGCACGTAGGCTGTGAATTAAAAGTCACCACATACACTTAGAACCAAAACAAAAGCTCAAAAGAACACTAAAACATGAAAATTGATAAAAATTTGCGATGTCGATATTAATTTGGCAACCCACTGTACATAAAATTGGCTTTTTAGTTCGTTTTTATTAATTTTTTTAAATCAGGATGGGTTGCCGGGGCGTTTTGCACTCAGAAATTTACAAAACGCCCCAACATAGTAAGTGTAATACGTCCCAGTAATGTATAGAAATATAACACTCATCAGAGCGTTTTTTTTTTTTTCTTAATTGCTTATAGAAATACCACGAAATTACACAATTACGACACTACGGACATCATGGTCCGAAAAAGACCTGAAAAAAGCAATGAAGAAGGTAAAAAATAAAACTTTAGGAGTGAATGCACCCTAAGGAGACATATTTTAAAAGGCAATGCAAATAAGTCGCTTGGTCGGTCAACTGCTCTCTCGTTGAAGCAAAAAAAAAATTGGTTGCCCACTTACAAAAATTCGAAAAGTTGGGCTTGCTCCTGACCGAAAAGACTTAAGGGAAAGCGCTTATCGGTTCGACGAACGTCTTGGATTAGCACACCGTTTCTTAAACGACACAAAGCCGGCTGGTAATTTTGGCTCAATGGTTTCTCGAAACGTAATCCATTGAGTGCACTGAAAATTACCACAAGACCGTTTCCACAGAAGACTGGATTCAGTGCATATCTTGCCAGGGCTGGTTGCACGAGTTTTGTACTATGTACGTACCAAATTGCAACAGATGCGGCCGCAAAGCGGAGCGACAGGCCATATTACAAAACCAATAATTTAATTTTCATACTTTATAATATTTGTTCCTCCTTTTTCCTTAGGGGCGTTTTGTCACTAATGCGGGGCTTTTTACCCAACGATTGAGTTACAAAACGCCCCACTTAAACTTTTTTTTAAAAATATATATATAATATACAGTGCACTCTCTCCTAACGGACACCCCTCATAAGCGGACACCTCTCATAACCGGACAAATTTCAAAGAACGGAATAATCTACACAATTTTTAATGTAAATAATTCTCTCATAAACGGACTCTTTTATAACCGGACGCGGACACCAGTTTTCATAGCCACAGTAGAATTTCACTCTCTCTTAAACGGACAAAACGCATTTGGCACACTTCGTTGTCTTTTATTTTGTTTGCTTTTTTTCCCTTTCTTTGCGCTTTACCCTTGATACCCAGCAAAAAATTAAAAAAAACGGTAAAGAATGTAAACACAGTAGACTGCGGCGCCGACGGCCGTCTATCGACTATCCGACTAAAATTCTAGTGACGCAATACGTAGGTTTTTGTGTAAGTGTCTATGCATAATTTGAAGCATAAATACTCGTACCTACATAGTTTCAAGTACATAATGCAAAAATGAATTTTTAAAGGCTTTGGCCCTTACTAATAACAAAATTAGTGTAAAGCTTAAATTTGTAGTCCCTTTCACTTATATGCAAAAGGACATTTAAATGAACGGGACCAATAATTTAAGTTCAACACTAAATTTGTTATTGGTAAGGCCCTTTGTTCTTGTTTATATTTTGTTATTATCCTTTTTATTACCTACAATTAATGTTTATCACAAAAAATGCATTCCGTTTTAAAATAAAATGTCATAGGTACCATAAATGCATATGTCTTGTTTCTTTTTTCAAGGTTGTCAATGAAGTATTTTTTCTCATAACCGGACACCTCTAATAAGCGGACAAATTTCTTGGTACCGTCAGTGTCCGCTTATGAGAGAGTTCACTGTATATGCTAATATATTTTTGTACAAATGAAATTGCCAAACCTATGAAAAGATACTGTTAATTTTATATTTAATAAAAGAATTATTTTTTTTTGTTTATTTTTTTGTTTTATTGAAGATTCTAAAAAAGTGGGGCGTATTGTATAGTTTTACCCTAATGCTGGAACAGTACCCCGAGATGATTGCATATAGGTGTACTTTTCACACTTAAATTGTTGCAATTTTTCTATCGACAGGCTTAATCATATCTTAATAATATCTACCAAAACATTCTGAGATAAGCAGTCCGTCCATATAATGTTGAAGAATTGCTTTTCATTTACAAAATATGTTGACACATAGAAAATACATGCATTGAAATTCGCGTCACTTCATATGATTCGTTATAAAGTATTTCAAAAAGAATTCGATTTCTTCAATATCTTCCTACGTCCTGCTCGATATCACAGAAACGTAGATGGCAATTGAAAATAAGAAGCAACAAATTCTGTAAGACCGTAGAATATTCAATTCAAAAATTAAATGATATGCGCTGTATGGGCCTTATATGTATGTATGTGTTGTGTATAGCAAAAGCAAAGTTTTTGTGTCATATTTCGTATACCTACAAATATTATGAATAGCTACCCTACCATATGTTCGTGATAACTCTTGGCACTCAATTAAAATATTTCGCAAACATTTTTCACAAAATACCTGACACACTTTGAATGACAAAAATACATAAGAGCATCAAGTTGTTGTATCCTAAAAATTAACAAATTTCATTAAAGTGAACTAGGTGTTTTTTTTTTTTTTGGCCCACTTTTAATTTTTTGATACTTAGGACATACTCGTACATACAAAAACTTGTGAAAGTACAATATTGAATGCAAACAAAACTGAATACATTAAAGGACATAAGATGGGCACATCCACGCCTCCGTCTTGTTCAACTGGTTAGATTGAAATGTGATCTATGATGAGCGTTGGGTTCACGTGACCCAATTTGCTATTCCATCTTCTTGGATAAGTGAAGAAAAAGTGCCCCCACAAAATCCTTCATGCTGTGTTAAGATTCACCTGGCGACAACGCAAAAGGAGATCAATGACTTTTGAACGACGCCAGCATACAAATGAAGAAGAATGCCCTGCGTGAAAACGTTTGCCCAGTAAAGTGAGTGTAGGGGATGAACCTGTGGCACTCTCCTACCATCTCAGTAAATTTAAAAGTATATCATATTTCATTGAATTCCTATATTTTGCATATAAAGATAAACTCGTCTTTTTCAAAAATAATCTGAAGCATATCTAAGTGGGACTTGTTGAAAGACAAATGAAATACTATCTTTCCCAACTTAAATTTAAAAATAATATAGGTAAGATAGAGTTCGCAAAGATAAAAACAACTTCCAATATAACAGGTTCCATTATACCTTAATTAGTTGTGAAGCTACCGAAACAGTTTATCGAAAAACTATTCCAAAGAGTTAGTAAACAAATCCAGTACATGAAAAGGTCCATACACGGCTTAGAGCATTTCTAAAATTGAATTCGAAATTGTCTGCGTTGTCGATTTGCAACCAACATTTTATTATCATATTGAATCGAAATGTTCGATGAATGTCAAAGGATGCAGGATACGTGCACAAAGCTCTTTCAATTTAATCAAAGCAATGACACAAAAACATTTGCTCTTAATTGATATTGAGAAAACATGCAGTATGTACTACTGTTGGCAGCAGCCATCTCAGATGAAAATTAACACTGCAGACACTCCTTCGGTCATACCACTTCTCAATGTCAGTCACGACCAGATGAATTTTTTTTGTAGTCATTGTTGTCATCGTCAGAGCACAAGCATAAAATATCCTAAAACTCGACTGACAAATGGAATATTGTATTTCGAATTACGTAGGAAGTCTAGTGCAAAAAATCTGTCAAATCTATTTTCTCAATCCTTGAAAAGTGTGCCAGTGATTACATACGAAGACTTATTGGCAGTATCTGTATCACCTCTCAGTATGGCATTTCTCCATAGAATTGAGAAATACAGTGTAATGGGGTTTTATGTTGTGCGAAATTCTTGAAGAAGCAGTCGGAGGTTTCGTTATCCTCGAAGAAATTCAAATGAACTCGTTCGTTCCAGCTTACATTCTATTGCGACGTCCAGTACCATTAAACCAACGAAGGCTTTAACTTATGTCGGTCAAAAGGGACACTTAAGTTTGGTGCATGAGCCAACAGACCTCCTCGTCGTCTTTTAGTGTGCTCTTTTATCCATCGATCGGTTGGAGGGAAGCTTCACACTGACAAAAAAAAGGATTAAGTTGATACCAAAGAAGCAAGATAAAGTTTTAGATATTCTACGTGACTCAGTATCTACAAAGGATTCTTTTTTGCAAATGGAAATGGCTTAGCAAATAATAATAAAGCAGATTACTTACTTCCTGAATTTCTTGCGCCAGCTCCTTGGCTGTCATGTAGGATTCTTGTCCATTTTTCGGTGGCAAATTAAAAAGCGGTAATAATGCTCTTCTAGCATAAGACCTCTCCCACAGCTAAATGTGTACCTACAATGTCAGACGTTGCATATTAATATAGGGCTTCTTTGAAATTACTGACAAAAGGACGAATTGAGGAATCATGTGAGCTTTTTTTCAACTGAAAGGATTTCTCCATAACATTCGTTCTCGTCACTCGTCGTCCTTGCAGCGGTGTTACATTTTGTTCATTTCCCTTTTGTTATGTTAATATCTCATATTTGGTGGCATTATGTTGAGCTATTTTTCGTCGTGTCACCGTCAGCATACTAAATGAGCGAACGGAAAGTGTTGCGTATGAAAAAATGAGAAAAATAATACCGTCACACATACAAAAGTTACGTGTACGTTTCAGTGCGTGCTCATTTGCATGTGAAAAACATTTCCCGTCTTGATAAAATGCCATTTGATGTTTTATGACGCTTAAAGTTCAGTTGAGTCTACACACAGGTATGCATGTTATGCGACAGAGGAAACCATTAAGTGGAATATTCCTTTGGCAAGCGGTGCCTGCTACATACATATATGTATACTACATACGTCTTGGCAGCTACAGACAGGCAGCCAATCGGATATGGAACGGTTTCTATCCATTTGACAATGTGCATGACAGTGAAAAACAGGACACATTACGCGAGTCAATACACATTTTTGTTCTCTTAGAAACCATCAGATTTATTTTCCTGGATTTTGAAATGGTGTAGGTACCAACGACTAGGCAGATTGTGTTTTCTAGACAGTTTAAGTAAACACACCTTACTCGGCAGGTAAGTACCTAGTTTATCGAACGATGGTGATATTTTCGAGAAAATATTATTTGTGGAAAAATATGGGATTTTGGTATTAAACACCCTAAATTAACGCTCCATAAATCAACCATAGGACGGGCGACTTGGTCGGGTCAACCCAAATTTTACTTTTTCGTGAGATAACTTTCTTCACTGCCTGACTTCTGAAAAAAACATGTTTTTTTTTAAAATCTATTACCTCTTTTGTTGGGTCAATTCGGATTAGATTGCAGTAGATACCTACGTATAAATCTTTTTTCAAAATAAAAAAAAACCGCGCACATTTTTTTTTAGGAAAATATTCGTGCATGTGCGAAAACGATGACATTTTATGTAGAGACTTTTCTGCATCTGTGCAATTCAAAATCGTTTGTATTATTTGGCAGAAGTTTTCTGAGAAGGCTAAATAAAATCCATGGCAGCATGGCCCGCATACATAAGTCCCATATCATAGCTGGGAAATAACTTCACTTAATTTTTATTGCCCACCTATAGTAAAAAGTGTATATAGGGCCGTATAGGGCGAGAAAATTGCAACTATAACGTGTAACGATGACCCCTATAGGACAAGTGGTTTGGAAATGGCAGCGGTTCGATATTTTTTTGGTTAAAATAGAACTTAACACGCAAGTAAAATTTGGGGATATGTGTCAGTTCAGTGGTGAGAAATGTCAAAGTTTGGTCATTCGATTAAAAAAATTATCTCTTACTTTGACCAGAATAATATGTAGCATATTTTTTGAATCGACCGATTTTCATATAGCTATATTATATATATTTCAATATAAGCCAGTGCTTTTTCGTTTCTGAAAATTATTCAGAATTAATCAGTTTTGGGTTTGCACATATTCCAGATATATGCAAATATGACTTCTTGTTGTTCAATTTTCGTTCAACATTATAAGATCTAGGTTATACATTTTGTTGCTTTTTTTTAAAAATTTTATATAAAATATATTTTTGTGGCACTCAACTTTTTAAAATGACAATTTTTTTGCCACTACGTATCTAAAAATATACATTCAAATAAAATAAATTAAGAAGAAGATCAATGCCTAACCAGTGGAGGGTCAATCAGATCACTCCTCAATACTTCTTACATTTACACTATAATATAACACTAAAGGACTAACTAACCCAGAACTAGTTAAAAGACTAACTGATTGGATGGTCAGAAGTTTGAAGAAAGTATCTCCAACTATAATCAGCTATTCAAATAGAAGATCAACTAGAAAGAGTGCTGTGTCTGAGTGTTCCAGCGTTGAAAGGCTCGCACCCCGAAAAACGAAGAAAAGTGCAATTACAAATATCAAACGGGATCATGACGTAATCTCGAATGACAAAAATCTCGAATGCAAAAAATCTCGAAAAAACTAATTTTTAATCTAGAATGCAAAAATCTCGAATGCACAAAAATCTCGAATGGACAAAAATCTCGAAAGACGATATCTCGAAAAAGTTTATAGTTTATTCAGCAATTTATTTTTTTCGGTAGATTAACAACAACATATCAATATTTACCAAATAAAAAAAACATTATAAAAAATTGAAAAAATTTCAATAGTAAATAAGGTGCCGTGAAATAACGTCGAGTAAAATAACGCTGAATTATGAAAACGAAATAACGCCGAATTTCCATGTTCGGTCTTATTTCACTTTGATAAAGTGAAATAAAACTGAATCGGCCTTGTTTCGCTTTTAATTTATTTACACAATCAGATAAAGATTCCTAACCGTTTTCAGATTTGCACCCCTGAAAACCTCGCACCTACTCCAAATCAAACAGTGACCCCAAGCGGGGGGGTTGCAGGGGGGCAGCATGTACATAGTACTGTTTATGGGATGAGATGCGATATCTCAAAAAGAATAAAGTCGATCTCCGAAATCTTATTCGATGTTATTACTCTTTTGTTCTACTACATAATTGGAAATAAAGTCAAGAATAGAAAATGGTGAATTTCGACATTACTTCCAGTTTCTTATCTAAATAAAGTCGATCGACTTTATTTCACGGCAACGGCAAAAAAAATCCATCGATTTCGATTTAATTATTTCCTTTGTTTGTAACGATTTCATTTACTTTCATTTTAATTGTTTTTACATATTTGCACTCACGTTGTGATAACATACGATCCCAAACAACACTAATTTCAGGTACCTTTTTTTACAGTTACATGTGCAGTTTGCTAGCCCATCGTGCCATCGTGGATATTAAAGAGTAGTAAATAATCTCGAATGAATTTTTGAGACAATAATGGTTACAATTCGCGCGAATCAAACGAGTTTAACCAAAACTCTTATCCTCGCGAAATATTTGAAATTATAACCGAAAAGAGGAAAGCTAATTTAGAAACTGGACAAACCGCGGTTTTTTTCCACTGTTCAAATAATTGAAAAACGAACTGGTAATAAGTCTATCGACTAGTTGAAATCTCACTTGTCCCCGGGAAGATTTTTTTTAGATCGGTTGTCCCTCACTTTTGCAGACGCTTCACTCCCGTACTCGCTCTGCAATGTCTTTTGGTGATTTTTCATTTCAGTGAAACTCCAAACACAAACAAAACAAAGCAAAAGAATAATAGGTTATGTTTTTCCAAATCGGTGCAACAACGAAGGTGACAATTTCAAATTAAAATGCGACAGAGAAATTCGCCAGTTTGCTCATTTTAGTTTAGTTTTTTATCGAAGCAATGTAAAAATTTAATAATGAAAAGCAAACCAAAGGTGGAAATATTCCTTCTCCAAATCAAACAAAGACTTTAACAAAAATAATTAAATATTGGACATTAACGGCCTATACCTAGCTTTTCCAACCAATTGCTTGTGCGAAGTGGAAGGAACCTACAATGTTAAGCCTTGCCAAATATGAACGTCTAATGTGAGAAGCTTCTCATGACAGTGTGGCAGTGGAAAAAAACGTTTTTGTCCTTCATGGCCCCCACGGGATATAAACCTGAGACCATTAGATTAGTAGCCGAACACACTAACCTCTACGCCACTGCGAAGAAAATTTAGAAGACATTATTGAATATACATACAAAAACATTTTCCGGCAGGATATAGAATAGTTACTCACTGTGTTTAAATGTATTCCCACGCCCATTTTTGATACCCAAGTTGCCGCTATGTTTTGTCATTATTATTATTAAGACTTTATTGGTTACTCAAAAGTAGTGGAGCAATATCAAGGAATATCACTGGATAAAATTAAAGTTAAAAATTCAGACTGGTTAAGAAGGCCGTTGTCCGAGGATCAGTTACTCGTAGATTATGGAAATCATCAGTTTTTGGAAATCATCTCCTATTCTCTTTAAAAGTGAAACAATTTTCTTCCGAATTGAGTCTTAGAATAAAAAACTATCAAAATGGAACAAAGCATTTTCTGGTTTCGAAATTCCAACGACTGTGCCCAAGATTGAAGCCAAAACTGTTCCCATCACCATCAAAAACCAAATTTATTTAAAGAAAGAAGAGAAATATAATTTCAGTGAAGAAAACTGAAGTTTTAGATAATTTCATCAGAAGGAGAGTTTGTTTGTTGCTCTCTGGTAGACTTTTGGAGTCAAGACGAACTCATCGGTTTGCTTATATGTAAGAGTCAAACATGTTCGTTTCCAAATGCAAAGAAGCTGCAGACCTAGATACAGCATACACTTAATTAAGGGAAAATTTCAAAATGTTCGTAACCCACCCCACCGACAACGTGGCCAATGTGAAGTTTGAACTCGAAGTTTATTTGAATGGTCAAACATTTTTTTTTCCTTTTTTTGAACTTTTGTTATTCCGGGCACATGAACTTTGTTGTTAAAACAGGCAAGAGGAATACTCGTGTTTTTCGAAGTTTATATTGGTATAACCGAGAAACACTAAATTAGCTTAGCTTAGTGTTTGGTTCTTTTCGTTGAAATGGTTAGAAATAGTGTTCTGGGAGATTTTGGAGGTAAGTGTGGTAGGGTTTTCGAAAGTGAGCGGGTGCTTTGAGTATTAGAAAACGCCAACAAATTTTAAAAGGCAACCTTTTCATCTATCTTAAAATCACCTAAAATGTACCACTTTTGAACTTTGGCAGGTTGCTTTTCAACATTTTGAAATGCTTCAATTCAATTTAAGAATCGCTAACATTTTATGCGGTGGGGTCAATGTTGAAAACCTCATCGTCAAAATTTATTTCTATAAGGCACTTTAAGGATGAGTTACGTCTACAAGATACGGATGCCTCTTTTTAAAACTAATTTAAAACGAAATCTTTAATCTTTTAAACAACAACCTTATCTCAGATACAATAGGTAGTTTTAGTAATAGTATTTTTCATAACATTAATAGCCAACCACTTTTTGTTATACATCAAAATATAAGAAGTCTTCAGCAAAATTTTTGTATTTCTGTATTAATGTATTCTCATGAAATTAATGATTTTAATATTCCTGGATAAATTCTTTATCCACAAATCAACGATTCTTATTGTGCGGGAGGAGTGGGAGTCTTTATTCGGAGTTTGTATGATGATTGTGATGTGGAGGGATTTAGTTTGGCGAGTGCTGATGTCATTAAAATCTCTTGTTCCTTTTATAATAAATTATTTACCTTTGTATGTGTGTACAGATTTAATTCACAGCATATTAATGTGTTTCTTGAGGAGTTTTCTTATTATTTGGGTAGAGTGAAAGCGGTTAATCTTGTGATTTTAGGTGATTTAAATGTAGATTTGTTGAGCCCATGTTCTTCTTTAGATTTATACCTTACACTTATGGCCGATCAAGGTTTAACTTCATACGTAAATGATATAGCAAGGCCAATTGGAAATACCTGCCTTGATCATGCTTTTTGCCGTTTCAAAAAAAAAATCCTGTGCTGAAATCAATGTTGACCTACAAATGACTGACCACTGTATGACTGGTATTCTATTTAATACTCTGAAAAACGTGAAAACCGAAACGGACAGTTTTTTGCGTGTAAACAAAATTAACTTAACCCATCTGAATCTAGATTTGCGTATTACAGCTGCTAGTAACATCAATGTGAAAAGGAAAAAATTAGAAAGGCTTAAACCTTGGATGAGTCGTCCTCTTCTTAAACAAATAAAGCTGAAAAACAAACTGGGGAAGAAATGCAAGAAACATCCGCAAAACTGTAGTTTAAAAAAGCGTTTTAGTCATCTGTGTAAAAAGATAAGGAAGGATATCCGGACTTTTAGGGACTGTTATTATCATAACCAAATGAGAATGGCACAAGGGAACCTGAAAAAAGAGTGGAAACTAATCAATAGCATTGTCAACCGCAATGTTAGTAACAACAATAACTGTATTACAATAACAGATGGTAATGTCACTATATCCGATCCGATTGCAGTTGCAAACGAATTTAATGATTACTTTGCATCTATTGGGCAAGTGTCCTCCCCAAACTAAGCCTTCTCCAATTGTAGTTGTTGGGCCGGGTTCGAATGGGGCGTGAGAGATTCTACTTTTAACTGAAATAGTTTCTACTTTGAAACCATCTCGGGGATTGAAATATTAAAAATTATAAACTCGTTGAATAATTCTAACTCATGCGGTATCGACGGTATTTCAAACCCTATTCTTAAAAGAATTGCTCACAATATAGGTGATGTTTTGGCACATCTTTTAAATCTTAGTGTCATGTCTGGAATTTTCCCAAAAGAGCTTAAATGTGCAAACGTAAAACCTCTTTTTAAAAAGGAAAGCAAAAAAGAAAAAAATAATTATAGGCCAATTTCATTACTGCCTTCTATTTCAAAGGTATTTGAAAAAGCAGTTAAGAATAGGGTCTTAAAATACCTAAATAAAATAAACTTCTTCAGTTCGAAGCAGTTCGGTTATAGGACTGGTCGATCTACTGAAGATGCTCTGTAAGATTTCTGCTGCCTGGTACAGAAAGGATTGGACGAAAAAAAATGCTGTGCTGGGCTCTTTGTTGATGTAACCAAGGCCTTTGATGTGGTTGATCACAATATTCTCTTTGGAAAATTGTATAATGTTGGTTTCCGTGGTTTTTTCTATGATTGGTTCGCGTCTTACCTAAGGGATAGAAAGCAAAAAGTTAAAATCGGAAATAGTCTCAGTAGCGCAAAGGGAATCTGCCTTGGTGTTTCCCAAAGCTCTGTTCTTGGGCCAATTTTATTTTTGATCTACACCTTTGGTGGGTAAAGTTAAGGCTTTTGCTGATGATTTGGGTATAGCGTATGAGTCAGTCAACAGCCTCAATTTAGTGGCTGACTTAAATCTTGACGTAAGCCTTTTAGGAATATGGTTTGCTCAACATAAGCTAGTAGTCAGTAACAAAACCAAACTTATATTTTTTAGTCTCAGTAATGTTGTGATTCCTGACATCGATATTGTATTTCGTGCCTCAAATTGCGTAAAGTTCAAATTGTTTAATTGTAATTTTTTCGATTCAGGCCCTAATAATCCATTTAATTGTTAACTGTAACGCAAATTGCTTTAATATTGAAACCGTAACCCAATTTAAATATCTAGGTGTTACAATCGACAGAAGTCTGAGTTGGTCTGTGTATATCTCAAATCTTAAGCAATATCATCTCTCTGTCATTCGCAGTTTTTATCAACTAAGAAGATTTTGTTCTAACAACACCTTAAAAACAATTTATTACGGAATATCTCATTCTAAGTTGCAGTATGGTATAAGCTGTTGGAGGGCAGCTAGCAGATATAAGATACATCAGCTAGCTGTTTTGCAAAAATCAGCTATAGGAAAGATTTGTAGCGCTGCCCGTTTAGCTCATTCTATGGAACTTTTCAGAATTACAAATATTCTTCCTATTAGACATTTATTTTGCAATAGGGTGCTTAAGGTTTTCTTTGTTAGAGGTGGTTATATGCAGAGTCCAATTTTTGACACATACAACTTACGCAGCAATTACCAAACTCGGGTTGCCATCCCGGCCTTTCGCACAACAAATTTTAGGAGCTCGTACTCAATTATATACAGGAAGTTTTTTAACAGACTCCCTGCAGATATACGAATCATAAGAACTCTTTTCCCTTTCTTTATATTTAGGAAGTCATAGAGTTACTTGCTTTAAATGTATAAATGTTTCTCTTTTTTTTCTCTGTTCTCTTGTCATTATTAACTATTCAAACTTTTGCCAACTTACTTTACCCTTATAACTTTCATACAACTCTTTTTATGTATAAATTTTCAATTCTTTTTATTTTTTGTCCGCTCTTCTTATTTTAAATTGCTTGGTGCTCACCCCACAAAAGAATAGCTATTGGTTTAAAGTAACATCATTTCTGTTTATAATAAATAAAAATCTTACTTACTATTCTATTACTGCTATTATATAGGATTAATTAAATATACAGTTGCTAAAATTGTTAAATTCATAGTTGTAATCAAAAATAATGAAAATAAATAAATAAAATAAATAAATGCATGCAGACGTTATTTGAGAATGCACAAGGATTGTTTTCTCACTATCCTGTTCTTGAACTACATCCAACGTGCGACGTTAAAACAAAACACAGAGATAGAGTGCCAATATCACCAGCCGAAGTCGTTTGCGGTTCTTAGCAACTGCATAGTTAAATCGTAGTGGAATACCGAACTCGACTTCGTTAGATTCACAGATGATCTTTGTTTACAAGAAAAATGTATCGTCCTGTGACGAAATTTTTTTCTATATGCATATAATGTATACAGGGACTTATGTCCCGATGGTGTGGGACATGAGTCCCAAATCGATTTTGGGAGTTGTGTCCCACTGAAGTGAGATATAAGTCCCAAAATAAAAAGTTGACACTTATGTCCCTGCGCCGGTTTAAAACCCCAATTCATAATTAAGTCAAACAAAGTAATTAACAGGCGCATATATTATTTGCATACAAAAAAAATCTGTTCATGCACATAATTTGCATTCAATAAAGTCTCATCATATCCTTTTTCTTCTTTGTACAAAAAAATCTTTGCATTATTCTGCCATTATGTGTTTGCTTGCTGTATGTAGGAATCCTCCGCATGTTCTACCGTGATGTCGTGAATCCTCTGACTACCTGCTGAAAACTATAGTTTTATTACATACATAAAACAAATCGAAGAAAACACAAAACAGAACGTCAACTTACGCACCTGATCTTTTAGAGTTTTTGGTTTTTCCCCCCGTACGGGTCCCTCAAAGTAGCACGTCACAAATCGCTGAAAGAGTTTCCTCTGAACCCCTTTCACTCTCGTATGAACCGGTCCGTTCAAAGGGGTAAGTCTAATTTTTGAGAGCATTTCTATGACGAGGGGTTTTTTTATTCCTTCCTCCCTATCGCTTTTGTTTTGGAACATTGATTGGTATTGCTTTTTTAACAGGGTTTGTAGGATCTCTCCTTTGAACATGACAGTTCGTTAATTTGCCCTAACATTTTTGTTTACGATGACCAACATTGTGAAACGTATCTGGCGCACAACTGCGGTGTAGACTAAGCATCACTAGAATTAAACTATACTTCAAAATTGCCCTTTCATCCTCGCTATTGATGGCTCGATCGTTAGCAAAGAATACCTTATGGACTTTGGAGTCCGTCACTTTTCCTCCAAGCAGATAATCAAAGACTGTATAAATATCAAGGGAATTAAGACGCTTCCCTGGTGTACACAAACTTTTATTGCGAAATCGTCGGTGACGCCAGCGGGGTATCTTACTCTTGTCTTTACTCCTTCATACATGCCCATGATTATCGGTACGTAGGTTTCTGGAGCTCCTCGTTATCTTAACGCCAGATGTAACAGATCCCTTGGTTGTCTATAAAAGGCCTTTTTGAAATCAACCAACACCATATGCAAAACCTTTAAGGAATTACTATGTTTTTCCATCATAATCCTTATACTTTGGACTGCATTTGTGGTTTATTTACCTGCAACAAACCCGCACTGGTCTTCAGATAGCCGTATTATTTTCCGCATTCGGCTATCTAATACCCGCTCAACGATAATTCTGACAGTCTCGCGCATTGCTTTTTCCTTGGTACAAAGGAAGAACAAAGCTTTCCTTTTACTGGTTAGGCATTGGATCGCCTCTCCTCAGTTTGCAGATGAGAATCATGAGTCCCGTCTTTTGCCAGAACTCCGAGGGTATCTTCGACCGCCTACCTAACTTCTTCGACAGTAATGTCGTGTACTTCTCCATTGTTAGGAACGGCGCTCGGAAAATATATCCGAGGAAATTGTTCATTTAGAAGTCCCCACAATACTGCGTAGTATTTTTTCGTCATCTACAAGAAGCAGCCCCTGAGCCTTGTTGATGAACTTTGGCGAACGGATTTTCTTTGTATTCCTCCTTCTCTGAGCGGCAATTTTAAAAATGGTTGTGCTGTTCAAGCTGGTTTGTCGGAGTTCGTGGACAGCCTGGTTTCTATCAGCAGACGAAGAAAACATTTCTTCTAACTTCCGATACACGCCCTTCACACACTTAACTTGAATTTTGTCGCACTTTCTGTTTGCGAACCTGTTGCAAAGCCAGTATTCCAATTCGAGACGAGCGTTTTCATTTCCATTATCAGTGGAGGACTTTGCATGCACCTGTTGAAATCGTGAAAAAGACACGGACTGGGATCATACAAATGGAATATCATCAGCATTTGACTGGCTTCAGTGAAGCAGTGATCCTAAACAGGGAAGTCTGCCGATGTTTATGTAGGGATGCCATAAAGTGAGGTTTGCGATCCCTTTAATTCTGATCGTTACTCCGCTATAAATGAAAAGAGGAAGATGTGCTCGGCGCATTGATTCCAATCGCATGGATGCAAAATAAACCTTCTTGTTTCAAATTTTAAAATAAGGCGGATTCGAAGACCTGATTGAAATGGGTCCATTTGAAACAAATAAATTACCTTACCGATCGTTGAGCCGTTCTTCAAAAGTATCGTTGTTTTAGTCTTTTGTTTAAAACTGAGTATGCCGTTTTCTAAGCTTTGCTCCAAGTATTTAAAATATCAATAGAGATCAAAATCGTTTTAATACCGTTTTTGAGAAAAATGAAATTTAAAATTTTTTAGGAAACGGTTGTATGACAGTTGTATACTTTATAAATTGTTATTTTGAGAATCTTAATACGCAAATTTTATCGAAATTATAGACTAATCTTTATTGTATTTTTTTTAAATCTTTCTCCCAGTTTTTGAGATATATCAATTTTTGTAATGTGCCGTTACTGGAGTGTTTTCGTGAAATCTGAAATCGCCTTCGGGGCACATTCGGCATCGTCATTTTCACCGAGAACGCCAGGGTGTAAACCGATGGTTTGTTTTTTTAACGCACCCTTCTATGCACCCGCAAGATGCTTTGTTGTTTGACAGTCCTAATCAGTGTGCAAAAAAAGTTACAAGAGGTTGTGTGTTTTTGGGCTGCAGGCTGTAAATTTCTACCGAAGGTGGGTAAGCAATTTTTTATGTCATTTTTGAGTTAATCAAAGTGATATTTTGTAAAAAGTAAGATTAAACCTTAGTTTTGAAGGTGAACAGCCCAGGTTAGGTTAGGGTTAGGTTAGGTTAGAGTGGCTGTCGGCACAAGGCCGAAACACTTAGACCAGTGTTAGGCCATTGTGATGCCACACGGATCGAGGGGTTTCCCCACTACTAGTTAAACCATTTAGAGCTTCTTATGAAGCGCGATAAACTTCTAACATCAGTGTTAGCCAAGTTGTTAAGATTATTAAGCAAGAAATCTCCCAGATAGAGATTTCTATTATGGGAGAGAGCTGAACATGTGCAGAGAAGGTGAAGTATAGTCTCCTCCTCCTCCTCGTCCAAGCAACTTCTACAGAAATCGTTCGAGTAAACGCCAAGCCTCGATGCGTGCTTGCCTATCAGACAGTGCCCTGTAATTGCACCTATAGTGGAGTTAATATGCAGTCGATTTAGTGAGATCAGACTCTTAGAGCGTCGCAGATCCAGCTTTGGCCAGATGTGCTTAGTCGCTAGACATGTATTACTACTTGTCCACCTAAGGTTTGTTCTCTCGATTGCAGATAGCTTGAATAAAAGTTTGCAGGTAGCGATTGGGATACCCAGAGAACCCTTTTCAGGTAAAAGGGGGAGTTTGGTTCCCTTTTTGGCGAGTTCATCAGCCCTGCAGTTTCCAGGAATATCTCTATGCACCGGCACCCAACAGAGCTGAATGTTAAACTGCTCCGCTATCTCCATGAGAGATGAACGGCAGTCGAGGGCTGCAATGGAATTTAGAGATACTGAATTCACGGACTTGATCGCGGCCTGACTGTCCGAGAAGATACGGATATCCTTTCTGGATATCACATTTCTCTTCAGCAACGTCAGGGCTTCTTTTATCGCCATAATCTCCGTCTGGAATACGCTACAGTGATTAGGAAGACGGAAAGAGAGACTCAGATTTGGCCTTTCGGAGAAACGCCGCCACCAACCCCGTCACTAGTTTTTGATCCATCGGTGTAGAAGTGGATCGCTTTATCTTCCTCAAATTCAGCGTCCTCCCAAAATGATCTGGAAGGAATAGTGACTTGAAAGTTCTTCCCGAACTTCTTTTATAGTATTGAGGTACTTTCCGGAGACGGCCATAGCAATGTCATCCGCATAAGCAATCACCCTGCAGCCCACCCCTTCCAGGTATATCAGTAGTTCATTCACTACCAAATTCCAGAGAAGGGGGGAAAGGACCCCGCCTTGCGGTGTACCTCTACTGACAGACCTCCTGACGGATGAAATGCCCAGTTTTGAGTTGATAATCCGACTTGTGAGCAGTAGATTGATCAATTCACCAAGCGAACCCTCCACATTCAGTGCTGTCAGTGCATCTGTGTTTGCAGATGTACCCACGTTGTTAAAGGCGCCTTCTATATCCAGAAAAGCAACCACAGTGTACTCCTTGTGATGAAGGGAGTATTCAATAGTGCATACCAGAGAGTGAAGGGCGGTTTCAACTGACTTACCCTTACAGTATGCATGTTGGGACGCAGATAGAAGTTGCGTATCTATGTTGGTACGTAGATGGATATCAATCAGTCGCTCCAACGTTTTGAGGAGGAATGATGATAAACTAATAGGTCTCAGATCTTTTGGGCTGACATGGGAGTATTTCCCGGCCTTTGGTATAAATACCACTTTCACTTCTCTCCAAGCCTGAGGAATGTATGCCATTTTCAAGCAGCTGTTCAGAATCATCTCCAATACTGGTGTGATGATATCCGAAGACATTTGTAATTCGGCAGGTATTATGCCGTCTGATCCTGCTGACTAGAAGGGTTTGAAGCTATTGTGCCCAGAGCAGCTTGTCCCTTGTAATCAGACCTTGAGAGTGAGTCACCTGTGCCAGTGATCTATTCAGATCAGTGAACCCGGTAATGTTAGAGCTACCTGGGAACTGAGTATCAAGTAGCAAATTTAGCGATTCCTCGCTAGATGTCATCCAAGATCCATCAGCTTTCTTTAGACAGCTGGGCATGGTTGGATTTGAAGCTAGGATCTTTCTTAGCCTTGATACCTCAGAGAATTCTTCTATTTTGCCACAGAAGAGTCTCCAGGATCTTTTGGCTTTCCTTAGCTCTTTTTTGTATAATTTGAGGGCTTCCTTATAGGAGTCCCAGTCTGTAACTGATCTCGAGCTTTTAGCGCGATTGAAGAGTTTCCTGCAATTATTTCTTAGTGGTCCTAATTCCTGGTTCCACCAGTGTGGCTTTCTCTTTCCCCTAGGTCGTATGAGGGAACAGGAAGCGGACATCGCTTTATTGAGAGCCGAGGTAAGCTCATTGACCTTGCAGTCAAGCTCGGAAACGTTGCAGGGTGGACTTAAAAGTTCAGAGGTAACTAGTTCGCGAAGAGTTTCTCTGTATTTGGGCCAATTGGTTTTCCGAGGATTGCGGAAAATAGGTTGGCAGGGAGGCTCAACATTGAGGTTGAATTGAAGATAACGGTGGTCAGAAAAGGAGTGATCAGCCGAGACCTTCCAAGCCGTTATCATGTCGCTGATGGTATCGGAGACAAGAGTAATGTCAAGGACTTCTTGTCGATTTTTGGTAATGAAAGTGGGTTCATTACCTATGTTACTGCCTTACTTACCTATGTTATTTACAGCCAAGCAGCTACTCGTATAAAGGCTCTTGACGCCTACGTTATCAAGTCAAAACTCGTGTGGGAATGCCTACAAGGACTGAATAGACTAGGCAAGAATAACAGAATCTCCATCTGCTGGGTGCCTGGCCATGTTGGCATTACGGGCAATGAGGCAGCGGACTCTCTGACAAGAAGAGGGGCAGAGGAACCCTTCATAGGACCTGAACCATTCTGCGGGATAGGAAAACACACTATACGCGAAGAGTTCAGGAGACTGGAGGAAGAAACAAAGGCCAAAACCTTTCTCAACCTCCAAGGTCTGAGGCAAGCAAAGAAACTCTTAGGAAATTACAACCAAAAGAGATTCAAAGTTTGTATCGGCCTTAACAAAAACAACCTAAGAATCCTAACAGGCCTCCTCACGGGGCACTGCAGACTCAAGGAGCACCTGAGGAAAATGGGCATATCGGAGGACGGGCTCTGCAGATTCTGCAATGAAACCGCCGAAACTCCAGACCATATACTGGAATCCTGTGGGGCACTGACCCACAAAAGGATGAAACATTTGGGCAGGCACCAAATAACAGACAAGGACATACAAACCATGGACCCACAGCTCATTCTCAGATTCATCAAAGAAACTGGACTGGACGCTGTGCTCTAAGGAGTGTGACCTGCCAAGGATAAATCAGAGCAATACCTCGACACGCTTCACAAAGAAGTATCTAGAGAGGGCTCTGAACGAGGGCAAGCACCTCTCCGAGGCACAAGCAAGGGGACACAATAGACCAATAGGTCGCAGTGTAATAAACCCTAACCAAATATTATTATTATTATTATTATTACCTATGTTACATACAATGAGGTTAGTGCTTAATATATAATCAAACATAGGGACGGGCTTCAGTCTGCTTGGGCGAACTGTTGGATACCCTATTCTTACTCCTATCCCTCATAAGTGGGCGTGACAAAAGTCTAAGTATGGTTGAATTGTTAAGAACGCTCTACATATTTTGTTATATAACATTTAAAGGATTTTATCAAAAAAAACGCTCCCTAGCTCAAACTTGGGTGTTTCAATAAAATTGTTTTATTTAATTGTGGGCGTGTCAGTAGGCGGATTTAAAAAAAATTAACACATGAGCATAAAGGGCCCCTAGAGAGTATATATTATAAATTTCAGCTACCTAGTTCACTTTGAATTTAAAAAAAAAAAAAAAAAATAATTGTGGGCACGCCCACAGTGGGCGGATTTTGAAAATATTTACACATGAGCATAAAGGGCCCATAGAGAGTATATATTATAAATTTCAGCTCCCTAGCTCAAACTTTGGATTTTCCAAAAAATTGTTTTATTTATTTGTGGGCGTGTCAGTGGGCGGATTTTGAATTTTTTTTATCCCGAGCAGTTTTAGGAGTCGTAGATCATATATAAAAAATTTCAGCTTTCTAGCTCAAAATTCGATTTTTTCCAAAATTTTGTTTTTTTGAGTTTGTGGGCGTGTCTGAGGGCGGATTTCAAAAATTCGTAGACTTGATTATTTCGGGACCCTAGAGAGTATAAGATTAAAATTTCAGCTCTCTAGGTCCAGTTTAAGGGCCTAATTTTTGCCGACGGACGGACGGACATGGCTAGATCGACATTACTATCGATGCTGATCATAAATATAGTAACTTTTAGGGGTCTACGGGCAATATTAAGGTATGTTACAAACTATGCGTCAAAATTAATATATCCCTAGAATAGGGTATAAAAAGTGACTCACCCCTGTTGTTGATATCCGAGCTGCCCCATACGGTGTGATGTGCGTTAGCATCGCAACCGATTATGAGTTCATCCTTCTGCCTCCTTGCTTCTTCGATCAGTTTCTCCAGGTTATCACCAGGGAGAGACCCCACGTGGTCGTGGGCGAGATATGCCGATGCCAAACAGAGTGATCTGCCTGCAGTCTCCAGTTTCGCAGCAGTTATATCCCGATCGCTGAAATTAGGGAGTAAATAAGCATTAAGGTTTCTTTTCACTAGTATGCACGATCTTGGTTTACCTTTGTCGGTCACATACAGTGAGTAATATCCAGGAGTCTTGAGTCCATGAAAAAGGTTGTGTACAATCCATGGTTCTTGGATCAAGACGACGTCTTCTCCGCCTTTAGAAATTCGAAGAATAAGAGCGGCCGTAGCCTTGATTGAGTGTTGGAGGTTAATCTGGATTAACTGCAGCATTGTCGCTACAATCCAGAGGCACCTCCACCACGGTGTTATTTAGGCCTTCCAATTCCGAAGACGAACTGAGAAGTTCATCTTCACTCAGAAGAACCCTATCAAGGAAATCGTCAGTCTCCATATCCGATTGGATATCGCATACGGAGAGTGACGATTTTGCTGTTGCCGCACGATCGGCGGATTCATCGTCCTCCAGCGAAGGGAACGAGGTAGAGGGCTCATCGTTCAAGGGTTCAGGGTGAGGAGAAGGAGGAGGAAGTTTTTCCGCCTCAAGTTCGTCCTTCTTATACACCCTCATTTTGACCTCGATCCAGCCAAATCGTATGAGGCCATCTGTCTTTGCCAGAGGAGCCAGGGTTTCCTGATTGATGATGACTACCGCACATCTGTGGGAACCCTTTTGCTCCTCTAGTTTCGCCACCTTTCAGTTATGGGTCGGTAGTGAGGGGTTGCTTAATCTTAGAATGTCTAAGACCCCCCTGGGGTGGATGGAATTGGGGGGATCCATATACGCGATCTTGGCCGGCAGGGGATGTCCTCCCTCGCAACGACATCGAGCTTTGCGCCGGGCCACACCTCTCTAAGCCTACTGATCGCAAGCTTGTAGAGGTCAGCCAAACTTTGATCGCTACATGCGACCAGCTTAATGTGGCCTTGATGCCACCCGCCTTCGCGAATTAGCGGAGGTGGTCCCGGGTTTTCTCTCACGAATGAGGCGTAGTTGCCCGAGAACGCAGAAAGAACATCATCCCATCTTTCGTGGGAGATAGTGCCGTCTATGTGACTACGGTCTATAACCGCGACCACAATTTTGTCTTTAAGGACCTCGCTAAATGGCCTGTGAGATATGACAGTGGGAGGGTTGCCGGTGTTGTGCACCCTCTGCCTTTTGGGAACCGAAATGGTCCCTTCCACTGATCTCTGGCGTTTTGTTGACAAATCCCCGCTAGGTTTGCTGAGGATTTGTAGGGCCCATTCCAGTTTCGCGATTTGGTCTGGGGTCCTATCCTTCACCGCGATGTTGCCACACATACGCTGGATCCGGATGGCATTACGACGATTTTTGTTATTTGCCGAGGAAAGATTGCGATGACGTATCCGGATACTCCGTGTGCGACTGAGCTATTTGATGACTGGGCCCTCAGCCAGGTTGACTCTCGGCACGGGTCGTATGACACCTTACGTCCAGCCCAGATGGTAAAGGAGGGGAAAGGGGAAGGACGTATTGTCCTGTAAAGGCCGCATAGTAGTACACGTACTTAACTTGCGCCTTGAGAAAGAGAAAAGGAGAGGGGGGCGTAGAGTCCGGGTCAATACTTGGTTGACGCTCGTCAGCAGCCTGTCTGTCATGGGTGGCCCTTAGACAGCATAGCCCGTTGAAGCTGCGCCATAAGCCTTCGCAACGGCACCATCGAACGCAATGATGGTACACACGTCAAGGTGACTGACCCCCGCGAAGGAAACCATAATCAGCCCAAATCTGTCCGAGTCTTATAAGTTTTTGTGAAATAATTTGAAAGAGAACATTTTAGACTTCGGGGCACATTCGGCATATGTTTATGGGGCACATTCTGCGTTTGTTTATAATAAAAATACTAGGCAGACATTTTATAAAGCTATTGATTATTTATTTGAATGTATAGATATGGTTCGAAACTATAAGAAAAAGACTGACAGAGTCCAAATAAATGAAACTGATATAAAAAATGCTATTTCGGATGTAGAATGTGGTCGAGAAAATTTAGTTTCAGCTTCTCCAAAGTACGATATAAAACGCACGACCTTACAGTCCAGATTAAAGAAACGTGATCCTCTAAAACTATGCACAGATTCAGAGAATGGTACATAAGAAACCTTTCAATCAAAATATACATCCCAGCAAATTTTGACACAGAAACAAGAAGATGAGTTAGTTATTTTTATATATATAGAACAATGTGCATTTTATCAACATGGACTAACTTATCATACTTTCAAATAGTTTGTTTACGAATATGTTTACGAACTGATAAAATCTTTGCCGAATGCGCCTATGGCAATGACGAACGGCGAAACGGCTTTTTTTCGTAAATAAATAAAAAAAAGTGCTTCATAAGTCACACGGAAAAGTTTCTTATTTTATTTAAGACTATAAATATTAAACTTTCATCGAGTATGAATTTTATCTAATACGTTAGTAAATATCGAAAATATGAAGCCTTTAACTTAAGGTGCCGAATGTACCCCAGTTTACCAAATGCCATATTATAAAAAAGTAAAAAAAATAAATATTTGTAAAATCTGAGTATGCAGAAATCTTCTATTTATTTGTATTCAGTAATATATCAAATTCCCTTGAAATTAGGTCAACCAATTTTGAGATTTATTGCTGTCGTTAATCGAGTGTTTCCGTTTTTGAGAAAAGTAAAATTTTCGAAAATTCAAAAAACTTTTTTATGAAAGTGTACTCTTACTGTGAATTGAATTAATAAATAAATAAATATAAATAAATAAATATATGAATATAAAAGTTAAAAAAATATAATTCTAACAAATTTATATACAATTTATTAATTTCGAAGAATTTTACCTGTTTATGAGATATAAGCATTTTTGTAAAGTACCCTTATTCCACAATTTTCGCAAAAACTGAGTACGCCATTTGGTCCTCAGCTATTATGTTTGTATAAAAAATGATCAAAATCGTTAGAGGCATTTTTGAGAAAATCGTTGTTGGTAAAACCTTGTATGGAAGGTACCGTTATTTAAAGTGATAGAATAAAAATAAAAAAAGGCCGCGTGATATACGCCTGCATACCCCAAATACGAAGTTTGATGTGGGTTAGGTTAGGTTAGGATTGTATGCACAGATTTGCAAGTATTACCCAGGTGCCAACAACCGTGCAGGAGAACCGTCTTTCTTGGAGTGCCGGGCAGTGGCACAAGAGATGTTCCACAGATTCTATTTCCTCCTCTTCTCTGCAGCTTCTGCGGAATTCATAAGTGGGTATCCGTAGCCT
Organism: Portevinia maculata; assembly: GCA_949715645.1. NCBI lineage: Eukaryota > Metazoa > Arthropoda > Insecta > Diptera > Syrphidae > Portevinia > Portevinia maculata. The sequence continues at coordinate 33,069,250 of OX454527.1, forward strand.
TCTGGCCATGTTCCCGATTATGCAGTGTACGCTTAGTACCCCGACGGATACACTGGTTTGTTTTCTGCCAAAGGACAATAGGGATTTTGTTTTCTTTTTGTCAATGACGGGCCACAGGCATCAGATAGTTAATTCCATTGAGGTTCATCGTTAGGACAGTAAGCGCTGCTTTCTTAATCGCGTAGATTTCATCCTGAAAAACACTGCAGTATTCTGGCAGTCAGAAGGACTGATTGATATTAAGTGCCGCTGAGAAGACTCTTGCTCCTGTTCTGCCTTTAGTGAACATCCTGTGTAAACTCCAGTCCAGTCGAGCGGGTAGGGGAAGTACGTCCAAAATGGCATACTGTTAGCCTTTTGATTCAAAGAATATTATTTCTAAGAGATATTGTAATTGTTATGTTTATTATTTCTTTATAAATTTATTGCAAACATTTTACAATGCTGTTTTAATTTAAAAAAATTGTAACTAAAAAAAAATAAATGGTTTTCCAAACCTATATAAAAATCCATGTTGTCCATGTGACATGGACAAAATGACATAATTTGATATGGATATAATGACATAGGTACACTTACAGCATATTTGATAAATCCACATTACTACAATTTTAAAAAATATTAATTTAATTTTATTATTTTTATTATTATTATTATTGTTATTAATTTTATTGTTAATTTCCTAAGTTTTGTCATAAACTATCAATATAATAAATAATATTAAAGAAAAACTGAAGAAAACTCACCAAAACACGAAAAAAAGTTTGAACCAAAAAAATGTATTTGCTGCTGAAAATACTTTTTGCTTTTTTGGCACTGACTTACGGCAATTAACGGAGCTGTCATTTTGACAGGATTTTAAATATCATCGAAGTTACCTTGGAAGATATCATCTAGTGCTGTAAGTGTATCACATTTCAAGTTAAGGCTAGTGTGTCATTTTACCCATATGTGTCATTTTAAACGTACTTCCCCTATAGGTATAGACTTTGAAGTTCTTGTCAAAGACATATCTGGGTTTCACATAATTCGCCTGACTGTCCACTCCGATGGTTAATTCCATTGCTGGAAGTTTCCTCGTTAGGACTGTCTGCGCTGCTTTCTTGATCGCGTAGATTTCAGATTGAAGCGCATTATTGCCCTTTGATTAAAGGTGTCCATTACCTGAGAGTGTTCGAAGGTTTACGGCCTCCAACTTTTGATCTCTCTCAATCTGAGAGCACATTTGGCTGCCGCATTCTTCGTGAAGAGCTCCAGGGGTTGTAGGTCCAGTAATGTTTCAAGACTCAGCTGGGTAGTGCATTTTATAGAACCATTTATTCCCAGACAAGCAATCCTTTGTACGTTATTCCAATTTTTGAGGTAGGATTTGGTGTTAACTGCCTCCCACCAGATGATCGAGCCATAGGTGAGAATGGGTCACACAATCGAGGTATTCAACCATTGAATAATGTGCGGCTGTAAACCCAAACCCAATTTCTTCCCAAAAGCTTTCCTACAGTCGTAAAAGACATTCAGTTCCTTTTTCATTCCGTCTTCGATATTCCGTTTCTTGTTTATATTGGAATTGAGGCCACGCCCAGGTACTTAACCTCGTTGGAAGATTTGGGCAAACACCTTTCGATTTCGGCAGGTTCCACATGGGTATCTTGTATTTCTTAGGAAACAGGATAAGCTCGGTCTTTTCGGGGCTTACCGCAAGACTTTTGTCATCCATTCATCTTGGTAGTACTGATAGCGCAGATTCCATGATCTAACTACTAATAGTGAAAATGAACTTTCCTGTGATTAATATGACTATATCGTCCGCATATGCGACTTTATGCCTTTGCTGGTCGGGGATTTAAGAATCTTGTCGATCGAGATGTTCCACAGGAGGGGAGAGAGCACATGAGAGACTTCTAGTTCGTTCTGGTAAGTTTGATGTAAATTCGTCCACCAGTCGGACAGTCGACGGACGACGGTTACACTCTTTTTCGAAATATCATACCTCATATTTAGTTTGGGCTCTCTGTTCATCGCATACAGTAACCTGTTGGATTCCGTTTCGATTTCAACAAAGTGAACAGAGTCAAAGCTTATCTGGGTCCGATGTAGAAAATTAAATTTCATTAAGTTGTGTTATTCTTTTTTTAGCCGTTAATTGTCTGACAATTAACGGCTGTCTACGAAAAAAAGAAGGTCCGCCCAGACTAACTAACATGAAAACAAACTGGGAATCCTTTAAAAAATACTGTGAAAGTAAAATCGATCTCAAAGTGTCTCTTCGAACACCCCACGAACTTGAAGACGAAGTCGATCAATTTATTAACGTCATACAATGCTCAGCCTGGAAAAATACTCCCCATAAACGGAAAATAACCACAAATTGCGAAATAACATATCCCTTGGAAATCACGCAATTGTTAAAGAAGAAAAGGGGAGCGCGTAAAAGATGGCAACAATCTCGCGCTCCACAGGATAAAACCACTCTTAACTACCTTTGTAGTAAACTTAAGAGAGAAATTCGAGACTTTAAAAATCGTCAAATTTCTACATATCTTGGAAGCCTAACTGCGGATAAAAGTACAAATTACTCGCTCTGGAAAGCCATGAAAGGCATTAAAAAACCAAAAACGCAAGCGCCACCCATCAGGAAAATCAATGGAGAATGGGCGAAGAGTGACAAGGAAAAAGCCGAAATATTTGCAGAACATTTGGAAGAAACATTTAAACCATTTGATGGTCAAGCGTTGCTCGAATTTCCTGTCCTAACCGTGGCACCTGACAATTATAGAATAAAAAGTGTATCGCTAGCCGAACTACGCTTCGAAATAGAGAAACTAAAATTAAACAAAGCTCCTGGATATGACTTAATCACAGGACAGGTCCTTAAAGAGTTACCTAGGAAAGCTTTAATAAAGTTTGCATATCTTATAAATGCATCGTTCAGGTTATTGTACGTTCCACGACAATGGAAGGTAGCTGAAGTTATAATGGTTCCAAAGCCCGGTAAACCACTGAATGACAAAAAATCATATAGGCCAATATCTCTCTTACCGATAATGTCGAAGGTATTCGAAAAACTTTTGTTAAAGCGCCTACATCCGATTATCGAAGAACGTCGATTAATACCTGACCACCAATTCGGATTCAGGATTAAGCACTCTACAATCGACCAGGTTTACAGAATAACCAATGTAATTGAAAAAGCCCTAGAGGAGAAAAAAATATGTTCTAGTGTTTTTCTCGACGTCTCTCAGGCCTTTGATAAAGTATGGCATACAGGGTTGAAACATAAGCTAAGACAAGCTTTTCCGAAACAGTTATCTGATATCCTTAGTTGTTACTTATCAGACAGACTCTTTCGTGTAAAACACGGAAATGATTACTCTGAATTTAAAGAAATCGCGGCAGGAGTTCCCCAAGGAAGCGTTCTTGGACCGATCCTATTTCTAATATACACTAGTGATATTCCTCAAGAAGAAGGCACAACAGTAGCCACATTTGCAGACGATACAGCTATATTAGCGGTCAGTAATACCGTTGAATCAGCAACTAATAAACTCCAACGTTCTATTGACAAAATTTGTGATTGGACAAAGACTTGGCGTATTGCTCTCAACGAGGCCAAATCAACGCACGTGAATTTTACTTATAAAAAGGTAGACAACTTACCCATTTTCATTGATTCGGTACGAATTCCGTACGCAAACGAGGCAAAATATTTGGGTATGACACTTGATGCGAAATTAAAATGGAAACCGCACGTCAAGAAGAAACGCGAAGAGCTCGCCATTCGATGTAAACAAATGCACTGGCTGCTTGGTAGATTTTCCCAACTCAGCATGCAGAACAAGCTGCTTTTATACAAGCAAGTACTAAAACCGGTTTGGACATACGGTATACAACTTTGGGGTTGTACCAAATCCAGTAATATCAAAATTTTACAAACTTTTCAAAACAAAGTGCTAAGAAAAATAGTAAATGCACCATGGTTTATCAGAAACACTGATATCCACAGAGACCTAACTATGGCTACCGTCGAAGATGAAATAAAACATTTTGCCTGCAAACAACAGACACGCCTTCACGGTCATTGCAATATCACCATGCTACAAATTCGAGACGATACTAACCTAGTGCGCCGATTACAAAGGATAAAACCATTTGAATTAGCGCAATAAGATGTAACCGCGTGCTTATGGCGGTATTAGCAGGTGCCTCCACTGGGAAGCTGCCTGCCAAACGCGTAATTTACAGTTTAAATAAAACTACTAGATAGGAATAACCTAGTTGTAGTATGCAGGTTTCGAAGGGAGGTGGTTTTTGTTTTCTTATCTTAAGTGAGAAAGAGTCGCATGTACGATTTTCCACCTACCCCTATTATTCGTCCGAGCCTAGTTCTGGTTCCAAGTCTCGTGCTTTTAACCAGGATAGGTAACTCTCAGCTTGCTGAGAGTAACGATAATATTACTATGGCTTGGGAGTAATATTAGAAACTCTATAAAAAAAAAAAAAAAAAAAAAAAAAAAAAAAAAAAATCTTTTTTTAATATTGTATTAAATTTTAGGGATTTCAAATGTACATTCTGACTGTGCCGAAGGTCCTTCGTTGAAGATCTACTCATATGATCTATATAGGCGACGATTCAAAGTGGCTAGCAAATGTTACTCGTCTGAATTTGTGCCGCAGCACATTGTTATTGGTATTTTTATGTTAAAAATGAAAAAAGATTGTATTGGTATTTTTATGGTAAAAATGAAATGTACTGTAGGTACCCCTGATTCGATGATGCAAAGGTTATCATTATTTATTACCATCAACTACGATTTTTCTTATGAATCCTAGATGATGAAAGTAATGTTTTTATTGACACGCGAATCATTGAAGAACCCCAAGGTCGATTCATCCTTTTTATGCTGCTATCAAATTCGTAGTCATTCCCGCCACTGAATAAATTGTTTCCAATAAAATTGACAAAGATAACGTCAGCATTTGTCTGCTCAAGGAAGGTACAGAACTGGATCACCGAGCACAGCCCAAGAGTGAAATCCACTTTCGTTGTAATTTTCCAATAAATCCCAAGAAAGACAATATCCCAAGATAAGCAACAAAATTATACAGCAAATGCCTTTATGTGCCATGCTGAGCTTACGCAATTGGTATATAGACTTAACCGAGGAGACCTATAGCATCGCCCACCACACTTTGATTACAGTCATTGCCACTTCTATTGAAACATCCAAATGATATGCGTACTGATAGTCTGCACTTTACTCCCTCCGTAGATTATCCTCTCTTTCATAAATAAAGCCAGAAGAAAAGAAAAGTGCCGATGTTCCGGAGACTGGCAATTGCAAAGTACAACATGTATATTTCATCTGCTTGAGAGATAATTTTGTCCTTTCACATTTCAACGGGTATGCTGAAACTCGCTCACTCAAGACGCGTTAAGCAACGGGGTGTAAAAGTTTTGATCCACATCATGCACAGAGCCACACACATGATTCACTTTGCGAATGTATGAAAATGCAAATATCCTTTCCTTATCCGGAGGACAGCAACCAGGGGACACGCCATGCTAGATGATTTTGTTGTTAGCAAAAACATTACATAGATATTGTGGATTATAACACAAACATTTGGCCCGGAAATCTCAAGGCACTTCTCAGACAATTTGACTAATTGCGTATTCATGAAAGCCAACGTTAAATTTAAACATTATTTATTTGATAAATGGGCGTTGCGCCGTGCGTGTGCCGGAATGTGTGAGTTTGTCTGTCTGGCTGATGTGCATCTGTGAACTTTGAGTGGGGGATTTTAAGAATAGGATGTCTGCCCTGCCGGGCACAGGGCCCCTGTCTTAAGGTTCTATGACTAGGTATCCTCATTTCTGCTGTCAACTGACTTCGAATGGTATGTCCTGGCGAAATAATGGCTTTGTCGTAATAAATTTCATTACAATGTTGTATGTGGTATCGCTCGATCGATTCGTGCTTTGTATATCGCCTTCGCCTTTGGGCACACCTTTTTCAACAAGGAAGAGAAGTGTGTGTCTTAGCAAGTCGAGCATGAGTGAGTATGAGAGTGTGTTTATGTTTAACTCAATTCGAATTGAGATGAAATATTGCAGGCAACCACCGTATAGTGAAACTATTTTCCAATTTACATAATTCAAGGTATAGATATAGACAGGTTAGGTACCTACCTGATTGGTTACTGAAATTGGTTGCAAAATTTTGAGCATTCACAGTGAATATGGAAGGGAACAGAGGGTTAGGGGTTCCGGATGTCATTCTACATATTTCAATGTTTGCGTTCGTGCATGAGTTATGTAAAGGAGTTGCAGAGGGACGCTCTGGATTGGTTTAATTATTTTGATTAAAACTTGAATGGGTTTTTTGAGGCAGAATATGAAAATGGAATAGGTTAGTGAATGTTTTTCAAGAAATTCATAGGATGAACTTCACTTCCTTTAATGCGAATCAATTAAGGGCAATAGAGTGAAAGAGATTTGACATTGCTCACAATTGTTTAAGGTTAAAGACTATTGAGAATGTTTAAAGGCACACTTGAAGGTTTGGTGTAAGGGGAACGTCATGGATAAGGGCACTATTCTTTTGGTTCTGTTTCTGTTCTGTTTACATTTTGAATATATTCACCGATATCGAATAAACGATAGTAGCTGCAATATGACATACATATCCATCGAATCTACACTATTCTATGGATACAAATTCTATTCATGCCATTTGATATTTTAATGAAAGAACGTAGGTATCAACCGCAGGAGTCCTGCAACGAGTTTGCCTATACGTACCTACTTGTGTTGAAACGAATAGTACCGAATATACCGAATAGCCGAATATTCGGCCAAACTATTCGGTCAGATTATAAAGTTCTGAAAAGTACGAACACATTTGGGGCGAAAATGGTTGATTGAACATAAGATAATTCTACATAAATTCCACTATTTTTGGGACACAAACCTAAAAGCTTTTTCTTATCGCTCCATTTAGTTTATGTTTTTTTTGTCTTTCACGAAAAATACCCTTCAAAAAAAAAAACACCAAGCTATCGATGTTCGACGAAAAACATTTTTTTTGCGTTCAAACCTCGTTCACTTGAATCGCGTTTGTATTGAAAGGCTCGTCTCCATGAGATAAGAGAAAGGAGAAGGGTCAATTGGCGCGCTGCCTCGCGCCGGTCGGTCGGACGTCATCTGTCGAAATGCGAGGATCGCTCACTCAGAGTACCTACATAGGGTAAGTGTACTAGTATCCGGACAGCGTTAGTGTCCAGACACTTCGTTGTTTATTTGAGATTAATAGGCAAATCGCACATAAACAGGCTGAAACAGCAACAAAAATGCAATCTCTAACATGTCATACGAATACAAAGTTTCAGATAAATCAACTGTGTAGTGTAAGAGTTACGCGTTTGTTGAGGGTTCGATATCTAGAAGGTCGGTTTTGTTGCAGTTTTAGGTCCAAAATAAATAGTGCGGGCATTTGAATTTTTTTTTTATAAATTCATTTACTTTGGAAATAAGCATAACAAATTAAAATTGACATAAGCAGGTACTTAACCTACCTCCTCAAGTAGCACAAACGTCCAAAATACACCAAAATATTTGGTGCATTTTTTGCACTTTCGTGATATACATTTTAAATATAAAAAATATGTCACTTTTGAGTGCAGTTTTTGTAAAAATAATTTCAATTCGGTGTATATAATACCGCATTGTCGTTTATAATTTACACCGGATGTTCGCAAATTATACCGATTTTCGGTACACAAATTGTGCTAATGGTATACAAATTATTCTGGTCACTAGAACATAATATACCCCGGAAGTGTAAATAATAAACTAATAATTGGTTTAAATCATATACCTCGATAGTAAATAATTTACACCACATTTTGGTGTAAAATTATTCCCATGAGTGTGAAAAATACACGATGATTTGATGAATAAAATATACTATTAGCGTACCAAAATCTGAAACATAGAATTTATTTTGAAATAAAATTTACACCGAAGTTTATTTTTTTTAAATTGGAAAGGATTAAATTTTACACCGAAGTTTACTTTCTGATCGGAAATGTATCTGAATAATTTGTATTTGTTTCTATGATTCTAATTATTCACCTGGATTATATGGACGCAAGAAAATCATGAATTAGTATGAATGCGAGTGCCTAATTTAAAAACGAAGCATATTCTGCCGAATGATTTTTGGTCCTACCCCGTCTAAAAATTGAGCGCCTCGAAAATATATATTAATTAATAATTTCTAAAACGATTCGTGAAAACTATTTATTCGAAACCTACAATTTTTTGGTTGTTTTTTAATTTTTTTTAGAGACGTTATGTTAATAACGAAAATACCAAAAGCGGTATATAACTAAGTCGCTATAAAATTGAAATACTTAATCATTGTTTTCATTTAATATTTAAATTTTTTAATATTTCTTGAAAAATATGGCCGTCGTCCAAAATACAGGGTGTCTCAAAGTAACCGCCGCAAATTATGAAGTAATTTACTCGGGTTTACTTTCTTTTTGACTTTTTAAGACCATAGACTTGACGTAGCCCCACAGGAAATAGTCTAACGGCGTCAAATCGGAGGACATGTGGTTCCAACAGGACGGCGCCACAAGCCATACAGCAAATGCCACAATCAATTTATTGGAAACCAAGTTTGGAAACCGTGTTATCTCACGAAATGGTCCAGTCGCTTGGCCGCCTCGGTCGTGCGATTTGACGCCGTTAGACTATTTCCTATGGTCTATGCCAACAAGCCAGCAACGATTGATGAACTTCGAACGAATATGGAACGTGAAATTGCAGCAGTATCGGCCGATTTATGCTTGAAAACCGTCGAAAATTGGGTTCAGCTTCTGGACTTCTGCAAGCGTGCCCGTGGTGGCCATGCAAAAGAATCGAGTTCCATACATAATCGCATCGAACGTACTTTCACAGGAATAAAGAATTTCATTGATATCCGAAACCGTTTTTGTTATTGAAAAACCCTTTACTTTTGATAGTAAATTGTGCGAAAATCTTTAATCGCATAGAAATATTTACATTGAAAAGGCAACAGAGTACATTGAGTACCTATAAACTGAAGATAGTAAATGATACGACAAAGCAGATTGCAAAAAAACGCATATCTTAAGTCGATGCTCTTTGCCGATTCCCCGTTAAGGACGTGCTCTTGGAAAATAACTGGTGAGAAAAATTCATACAAATATTTGCAGGTTAATGCTCTTTTTAAAAATGTCGTCCATTTTTGAGACGGATATTTTAACTGGCTTCAACTTGTCAAAACTGAAGCCGACTAATCTTGATTTTTTTGTTTTTTATTAAAACAGGTAAGGTTTTCTTTCCGCCATACAGCTTTTTTCTATGCGATTCACGATTTTCCCACAATTAACTATCGAACGTATTATTTTGCTAAATTAAAATGGAGTTTGTCACCCTGTATACGTTACTCTAACTCCTGAATTTGGAAAAAAATGCACCCGTTTTAAAGAACAAGCAGAAAAATACACCATTGTACAAAATATATCCAAAATTGCGCTTTCGGTTAATTTATTATGCGGGAAACTGTGCAAAATATACCCCAAGCAATAAAAAAATGCACCATTGTGGAAAATATATCCAGTAATTTATTGTAGTATGTTTGTAATTTGCTGTAAATAGTGTAAGAAATGTCCAAAACAAAAACAAAATTATAATTAACATTGGAATTCACGAAAATAAATATATTTAGGTACCAATACATATTTAATAAAGTTGTGTATATACATTTATACATTTTTTTAAAGAATTTTTGATTTCATTTATTTTCATCCTTTGTTTCAGAATCCAGAGCAGCTTCTTCATCCTCTTTTTCGGCATTTTCATCCAATTTAATATTTTTTTTTTGCAATCCGTTGCGGCAACGGGCAACGTCCTCTTTTCGCTTTAGTTAGTCGCGAAAGTAGCCGGGCTGAATGACTGTGGTTGAAATGACTACTTGGAAGCGATGTGAGACTCACGTTATCTTGGACTAACTGAAAAGTTGACGTGCATGGCTCAGTAGAAATCATTTGCTGGTGCTGGCTCCGAGCCGACATTAAAGATTCATACACATTTGAATTGGAAGCCTTTTTTGCGCATGAAATTGTTGACGGGAGCGACTAATATTTTTAACGTTTTGGATTTCATCGTCCGTGTCTTCGAATTCACTCCATTTTTTTGCAGCATCCGAGGCTGCTTCAAAATAGTCGAAAAACCCTTTAAGACACAACATTTCACAAGGCTCCCATTCTTTTTCGTCGTTGAAGTTCGCCGGAAAATGTAATTGGCATTGTTTTTTTTATTTTATTTTTTACCTCGGCCAATAAATGTAATTTTCCTTATGTACAGTTGTATTCCACAAATTGTGAGCCATATTTTTCCGCGCAAACGACACAGATTTTTATCATATCAAAGTATATCAAAATCACAATATAAAAACATTACACTTTTCTTTACTTTTAACTAAGCGATGTTTACACGAAACTTGATTGCGATACACTGGCGCATGAGTGTGGCGCATATTCAACCAATGAGTTTATTAAGTGCACCAAATAAAATACACAATGGACTAGATGTTCTTTCATATAAACTTATATTTTCAAAAAAAAAATTAATAAACAAAACACAATAGTAGTAACAATAATTAACAGCCCAAGCAGCCAACTTAGACATAAAATCAATGTGTTCGTCCAAATCATCAATGACGCATTCTTCCGAAGACGGTTCCACTTCCCGATTTATATTTTCCACAACTTCATCATCATCATCCAAATCGTTGTTCGAAATTGAGTCAAATAATATTTCATTTGGCTCTACTTTAATATTAGGTTCATTTAGAATAATATTTTCTCGCGATATTGAACAATTTGTAAAGTTTTTTTCCCGAATATAAAAGTTGATGTTCGTCGTTTCAAACAAATTTTGACGATTTTACTGAATGCTGGGTTTCATACTGTTTTTTTAATTTTTTTAAAAAGTGTTTTTTCCTACGATACCACTTCAAATAATTATTAAACTTCCAGTTACCCATTTTTTTATTTGCTAAAGAAATAAACGCGCGGTTACTGTAAGCAAATGGCAGCTGAACTGAATAAAACATTTTGTTGACATATGATTTGACATTGGTATAGTTTAGTGTATTTAATCTCGACAGGATTTAAATCTTGCACCGAAAAATGGTTGCTCATTAAAAATAGCTAGTGTATTTTATCTACAAAATTTGGTGTGCAAAATATCTCATGTTGGTTGAAAAACATATGCTAATCGGTTTATTTTTTGCACCGAATTGGAACAGAAATGTTGAAATTTTGCACAGAAAAGGCAATGATGTAATTTGCATACCGGTATATTTTATCAAATATATACACCAAAATATTAAAATTTTCTTCAGTTTTCTCAATTTTACACCAAAATTCGCGAAAATATACCAATTAGTAGATATTTTAGACCTACCTAGTAATCTAGTAATCATATCAGCACCAAATACCTGCCACCTGTTACGAGCAAAAGCAGGACAATCACAGAGGAAATGTTCCGCAGTGTCGTCGCTTTCTCCACAGGCTTCGCAGTTGGTAGTATCGCTTAGGCCTAGCACCTTAAAGTGTTTGACAAAAGCGTTGTGTCCCGTAAGAACGTCAGTAGTCTGTCTGCAGTCTTTTCTGTTGAGAGACAACAAGAATGCCGCGGATTTCCTACAGACGTAGGGGAGAATTTGCTTAGTCTGTCTGCACCCTGGAGAGTCATGCCAACGGCGATTGTGTTCATATGAAACCCAACCGTCAACCCTGACCAAACACGCAGGCAGACAAATCGCTGGTTAAGGTCCTGCGAAGTCCCCATCTGAACCCTGTCTAGCAAGTTCATCGGAGATCTCATTTCCCGTGATCCCGTTATGATCCGGGACCCAGACAAGTTTAAGTGAACTCAGGCTTCCGACCGAATTCAGAGAAATCTTGCATTCACGAACTATTTTGGAGGTGATTAAGGGGTTGAGCAAGGCCTTAAGCGCAGCCTGACTGTCGCTGCAAACGCAGATACTTCGCCCCCTCCACCTGTTCCTCGCAACATAGTCCATGCCATAGCATAAGTCTCCGTTTGGAAGACTGACGCATGTTTGACTAACGAAAAGAAAAGTCTAATGTTGTTGCTCTCCATGCAAACACCAGCACCAGATCCTTGATCGGTTTTGGATCCATCCGTGAAAATTCGACTGCATTCCTTTCCAGGCTCAGAGCCTGGCCAGAGCCAGTCCTGAACACGAGGAAAGTCGACTTCGTAGTTGCGCTTCAGCCGAAGTTCCGGTGTCATTGCATCGGACGGCATATCCATAAGACAGGAGTCGAAGGAAAATCGATGCGCAGGTTCATCAAAACTCCAGTGTGAGTTATACCAAAAGCCACCTCTTTTTATACGTGAGATAGCTTTGATTGTACAACCCATGATGTAAACATCAAGGAGTGGGAGGTTCAATAATGCATCTAGGCCGGAGCCAGGCGTGCTGGGGAAGGCCCCCGTGCAGCCGAGACATATCTTCCTTTGGAGTTTGGCGAAAGCAGCAGTATTGTATTTACGCGAAAGCTTATTCCAACAAAGTAACGGTGCGTATGCTAGAAATGGTCTTATCATAGCCGTATAAATCTATATGACTCTTTTCGGTGATAAGCCCCATGTCTTGCCGAAAATGCCCTTGCACTGCCATAAAACCGACAGCGCCTTGGCTGTCTTCAGCTCAACATGCTTGGACCAAAGAAGTTTGCTATCCAGGATGACTCCTAGATACTTTGCTTCATTGGAGAGTTGGATTGTGACGCCTTTTAGCACTGGCTGAATGTAGTAGTTAATATGTACCAATTATGCACAAATATTTTTATAGTTTTTTTGTTTTTTAACAATGTTTCATTTATTTAAAATAAAAAGGGCATAAATCTCCATGCAAAATTTTCGTGTCCGGATACTAAAAAAAAATTGTCCGGAAACTAAATTTGCCGTCCGGATACTAATGCAAATCGAACTTTTTTGAAATTTGTTTTTTTTTTAAATATACTCGTACTAACACAAAATTAGATAATTGTGTGAATGCTACATTACTAGAAAATATTTACACTTTTAGAAACACTATAACTCCTGGCAGTATCTTTCATTATACGAAAATGAATTAAAGTCAAAGATCAGAAAATCGTTAAGTGTCCGGAACTAGTACACTTACCCTATGTGTTGGTTTAAATTAATTGAAAAACATAGGGATGGGCTACAGTCCGCTTGGGCGAATTGTTCGATACCCTATTCTTATTCCTAACCCTCATAAGTGGGCGTAACAAAAGTCTAAGTATGGTTGAATTGTTAAGAACGCTCTACATATTTTGTTGTATAACATTTAAAGGATTTTATCGAAAAAAAAAACGCTCCCTAGCTCAAACTTGTGTGTTTCAATAAAATTGTTTTATTTAATTGTGGCGAGTCAGTAGGCGGATTTTAAAAAAATTAACACATGAGCATAAAGGGCCCTTAGAGGGTATATACGAGTATTATAAATTTCCGCTCCCTAGCTCAAACTTTGAATTTTCAAAAAAAAAAAAAATTAAATTGTGGGCGTGTCAGTGGACGGATTTTGAAAATTTTATATCCCGACCAGTTATAGGAGTCATAGATCAAAAAGAATTTCAGCTTTCTAGCTCAAAATTCGATTTTTTCCAAAATTTTGTTTTTTTGAGTTTGTGGGCGTGTCTGTGGGCGGATTGATTATTTCGGGACCCTAGAGTTCATATGGTTAAAATTTCAGCCCTCTAGGCCCAGTTTAAAGGCCTAATTTTTGCCGACGGGGGGACGAACGGACGGACGGCCATGGCTAGATCGACATTACTATCGATGCTGATCATAAATATAGTAACTTTTAGGGGTCTTCGGGCAATATTAAGGTATGTTACAAACTATGCGTCAAAATTAATATACCCTTAGAATAGGGTATAATGACCATGTTTTTTTGGTTTTTTGCTCCTTTTTCTAATTTTTCGGTATTCGGCCGAATAGTAACTCAATATTCGGTATTCGGTATTCGGCCGAATAGAAAATATAGGCCGAATCGGCCGAATACCCAAAAGTAACCGAATATTCGTTTCAACACTAGTACCTCGCCTACATCTTCTCGACAACGAACAAGAGGTGAGCAGAATTATTACAAATAAAACAACTTATACTCGTTTTTAGTGCTTGCTTTCCTTCGGTTTTGAATTATTGGTAGATTATCAAATTATTGATTGCTATATTTGGATTGGGGCACAGTGGCTCAGTGGTTAGTGCTATGGATAACTGACCGAGAGCTGTCTGGTACAAATCACGTCAGGGTCCTAAAACATAACAGGTGTTTCCCATGCTAAGCCTCTTGTGAAAATCTGACAAACATTTTAGAGTATTCCAATAACATTTTTGTAGCTAAATAATAATAAAATAGAAGTCTCGCGCTGTACGAGAATTTAAAAAAAAAAATGATTGCCACGACTCACGATTAGATGACAGATGTGTAAGCTCCGCAACATTTAAATCAAACGATGAAATAGCAATCATTATTATAAATTTTTTATACCAGAGGATACCCAGCTACGACATAATAATAATTGAGAATGATTAAATCTAACTTAAAATTAACAGGATACTTATTCTAAATCAATTGTCCTTATGCGGACGCCCTAAGCTTAACTATAACCTTAAAATTACATATTACCTTTCGGCTTAAAAACTACTTTACGGAGTAATATTACATTTATGTTTCAGCATGCAACATGGGAAATTGGGTATGTCCCTTTCAGGAACTGTTTTTATTTATTTTAAATCTAAAAAAATTATTATAATTAAATACATAAATAAATTATTAAAACTAACATTGAATATAAAGTAGGGTCAGCTTAAGAGGAAAGTAGTGTTTGGAGGGCATGTTTTAAGGATTTTTGAGTAATATATTTCAGTAAAGGTAAAAGGACTTAGAGTTATTAACTTTGTTAAGCATTCTTGTCATAGGTTCGTGTTTGATCCATTAGGAACGATGATAAGGAAGGGAGAAAAATGGTACAGATCTTAGACGACGAGGGTTTGTGTTAAGAAAACTCTTCGAGGAGAACTGGGCTGCGAATACAACTATCTGCTGTACAAATAGAATGTCAGAATTATCGCGGCGTGAGTTTAACAATAATTGTAGGTTTTCCAATTTAAGAAGGTCTTCATAGTGGTGGTAAGTTATACGGAGCATTCCAACCCAGCCCGCGTAAGACAAATCTAATAAATCTACGCTGAACGTCTTCAATGCGTTTGACATGGACGTGATGGTAAGGTGACTAGAGTTGTGAGGCATACTTAAGAAGAGGTTTACCAAAGGTTACATTACAAGCCTACGAGATATAGGGGGTACAGAATACCTATGACCAACGTTTAACAAATCCAAGGGTAGAATTAGCTTTACATATGATTCTGTCAATGTGTTCACTTGTTGGGATGCCGATGGCGATGCTCCAAAGACGTAGTCCAAGTGGGAGAAAAAGAAAACACGTAATGTTTGCAAAATTTGAGTATAATTCTTTATTAACTACAAAGATGAGTCTTACCTCGATGAGGGTTAGTGAAAGAAGAAGGAAAATAAAATACAGGAAATCGCTTGAGGCTGGCTCAAGATGGTAGATTTTCTAACTCTTTTCTTATGCTAGAGACCTCTGTGGTTTCTTGCGTTAAATTATTCTTAAGCGGATATTACATATTTTATAGAAAGCGTTTGGCTTGAACATTGCCGCCCGCCTTGCAGAATTATTTCTGCAAACAAAATTAAATAAATTCAATGATATCGACTATGCTAATCCCTATATCTGAATCCAGAATTCAGATGGGGAACCATTTCATTTTCCGAAGGGGTTCCACTCACTCCGGAGGAAAGGATTGTTAGTAAGGGAAAGCTAAGCTAATATAAGTCTTTTTAATTAGATTTATTAACAATTTGTTTACTCAAAATATACGATTAATATTCAAATTCAATAGCTAGTGAGATACAAAAGGTTTTGAGCTACGTGTATAGTATATTTCAGTGCAATTCAATTTGTATGGTTAACATTTTTAAATTCAAATAGTGTCCGACGGTAAATAACACAAACGAGAAAAAAAACAAATTTGTAGATTTAAGGATATTTGTGCGATAGAATTATTCGGTGGGAAGTACGCAAAGTTTTACGATTGGTCTGATAATTTGGCCCTGTTGCGTTCGAATACCAGCGACGCGAACCCTACCATCGTTTCCTGGAAATATATGAGTAACACGACCCAATCACCATTCTGTAGGCGGCAGGTTTTCTCGTCTTACGACGACAATATCGCCAATCTGAACATCCCGTTTTGGAAACTTCCACTTGAATCTTTTATGCATTTCTTTCAGGTACTCCTCTTTCCATCTTTTTTAGAAGTTAGTATGGAGAAACTTGAGCTTTTCCCACCTATTGGTGAGAGATAGAGAAGAATCTCGTGGAACCGATTCTTGTAATGAAATCAGTGGACCTCCAATGAGGAAGTGACCTGGAGTGAGCGCAAGGATGTCGTGAGGATTTTCAGATGTTGCAGAGATCGGACGCGAATTTAGGCAGGCTTCAATGCGACAAAGTAGAGTCGAAAACTCTTCAAATGTAAATTTAGACCCAGCAGCTTCCTTTTTGAAATGAGTCTTGAAGCTTTTGACCCCAGCTTCCCATAATCCACCCATGTGAAGGGCACCAGGAGGAATAAAATGACGAGAGTCCAGAGCCAATGGAATTGCACATTTCGGAGGCTGATTGAGTTAAGTATTTTTTGAAATTTTCCTTTAGTACTCTATCTGCTCCTACAAAGTTAGTTCCATTGTCTGAATATATGTCGTGAGGGGCACCCCTTCTGGACACAAACCTATTGAAAGTAGCAAGAAAGCCTGCAGTGGAGAGCTCTGTGCATGCCTCCAAATGAATAGCCTTAGTGCAAAAGCAAACGAACACACACACATAGCCCTTGGTGATGCGACAGCTTCTTCCCATATAGGTTTTTATATCAAAGGGCCCAGCGAAGTCCACACCGGTCTTGGTAAAGGGCCTCGAAAACTCTGTCCTTTCTTTGGGAAGCGCTGCCATAATCTGAGACCGAAGATGTCTCTTATGAACCACGCAAACCTTGCAGCGACTTATGCATGCTTTAATGAGATTTTTTAGTTTTGGAATCCAATATTCTTGACGAATGAGAACCAGCATAAGTTGGTTTCCTCCGTGCAGGGTTATCTTATGAACGAAGTTCAAAAGCAGTTCTGCATATTTAGACTTATAAGGCAATATTATAGGATATCGCTCAGCCCATGGAAGGAGAGAATTAACAAGTCTGCTGTTAACTCGCATTATGCCTTTAGTGTCTAGGACAGGATTTAGTGTTAAAAGGGTGCTTGATCGCTTAAGCAAATTGTGGTTTTCGAGGGAATCATATTCAGGTTGAAAATGTATCTTCTGAGAAAGGATTACCAGTCTTTCCTTTGTGGAATTGATCTCTTCTCTTTCGAGAACGCAAGTTGAATAGGCATATTTAGACTTACACCGAGGATTAGTTAAATGATAGAAACGGATCATGTACGAAATCACGCGAATAGCTCGAGAATAGCAGGAAAATCTTTGCAGTATATCTTCCGGTTGACTGGAAATAATATGATAAGATTTGATAGGTTTTGACTCCAGGTCAGCCTCTTTGACACAGGAACGATTAAAGGATGGCCAAATCTACTCTGCATGGCGAAGCCATGTCGGGCCATGCCACCACAATTCCTTGTCGAGAAGTTCACCAGGAGCCATTCCCCTCGTTGCAAGGTCTGCTGGGTTATCTTCGGACGCTACATGCCGCCATTTACCATCCCCAACATAACTTTTAATTTTGCTAGTGCGATTAGCAACAAATGTTCGCCATGAAAATGACGGTTTTTCCAACCATGCAAGTACAATGGATGAGTCACACCACAAATATATCGGTGAATTTTCCGATTTGAAGGTGGAAATAATATTTGCAGTTAGTTTAGACAACAATCTTGGTAGCGTAATGAATTGAACTGGAGCAACCTTTGTTTTGGCGCATAAAAGATGACATTCTCTCTGACCGGAACCGTTTTGGACTCGCACATAAATGACAGCGGAATAGGCCAGTTCTGAGGAGTCACAGAATCCATGGATTTGTACTACATTATGCGGAGCAGTTCGGAGCCATCGAGGAACTTGTAACTTTCCTATATCTGGAAACGTAGCTGTGAAGGCTTTCCACGTGGCCAGAGCTGATGGGGTTAAGCTTTCATCCCACTGGGTTTTGTCCTTCCATATACTTTGCATAAGAATTTTCGCCTTTATTATTACGGGCGCTATCCAGCCGGCTGGATCAAAAAGCTTAGCTATATGGGAGAAGACTTCTCGTTTAGTACATGTCCTTGAAAAAGGTATGGGTTTAATTTGAAAATGGAACGCATCAGACTTGCCGTTCCAAAAAACCCCAAGGGTCTTAACTGAACTCTGTTCAGTGAGATCAAGGAACTGATCATTAAAAACATGATTTTCCGGAATATTCCTTAGAACCGATCGATGGTTAGCGGTCCATTTTCGTAGAGCAAAGCCGCCTGTTTTTAAGATTGCTATAATTTCAGATTATGCTTGAAGAGTTTCCTCACAAGAATGCGATCCAGCCAACAAGTCATCCACTGAGTAAAGTCATCCAGTGAGTAAAACTGATGGCGCAACATCTGTGCGCCTCATCATCGGCTAACTGCAACAGCGTGCGTATTGCCAGGTAAGGTGAACACTTTACACCAAACGTGACAGTTTGAAGTTCAAAATCTTCAATAGGCTTATCAGGAGAGGTTCTGAAAAGAATTCTATGTACTGGCGTCTGGGACGGATGGACGCGGATCTGCCGGTACATTTGTGTTATGTCGGCATTAAAGACATATTGATACTTTCGCCAGCCAATGATAAGTGAAACCAAATCTTGTTGTAAGGCAGGTCCTGTATACAAAACGTCATTAAGACTGGTGCCATTTTCTGAAGGATTGGAGGCATTGAAAACCACTCTTAATTTTGTGGTTGTGCTTTGTGGCCTTAATACAGAATGATGTGGCAAATAATACGACATGATGTGGTTTCCCTGAGTTAACTCATGTGATTGCACTTGCATCATGTGACCTACATCTTAGTACTCACTAATAACATCATTGTATTGAGAATGCAAGAGAGGGTCTCTCTTTAAGCGATGTTCCAAACCAACGAAGCGTTTTTTACAAATGTTTCGTGAGTATCCGAGTCCAATGTCATGAGGGAATTCTGTTTTGAAGGGTAACTTTACTACATATCTCCCATCAGCGTGACGATATGTCGAATTCGGAATATAAATGTTCGCAATATCGATCCTCATCTGAGAGCGGTTTCGGATCACGTATTTCTTCCAATTCCCAGAAACTTTTTATCTCCTCGTCGATAGAAACTTGATTAAAATATGAAGCAAATGTTATGTAAGTTGATGCCCGTATCTTGGACAATGGGCCTGAAATGACCCAACCGAAGATGGTATTTTGGGCGATCAAGTTTCCAACAACTTTATGAGTATGAGTGTATGGTGTCGTTTCTTGCAATGATTGCAGTTAAATTTAGTCTTACATGCTTGAGAAGTGTGAAAAGGAGCCAAGCAGTTTGAACATAAATGATTAGTTCGAACTAATTGATACCGTTCATCAACGGGCAACTGTAAAAACGAGGGGCAAATTCGCAATGAGTGATGTCCTTCACACAGCACACATGAATATTTATTTGCTTTGGTATGGTGTGAATTAACCTTTCGAGTTGGCTGTATATTTACACCTAAGTTTTGTTTATTCTTCCCTGAAAATCGAATGTCATTAACAGTTTCTAATAATTTATATCTCCCTACTAGAAATTTACTTATATCGTTCCAGGTTGGAATATCCGATGGCTTCTCCAAACCTTGCTAACAAAGGGAAAGGGTTTTTTCTGGAAGGCGATTTGAAACAAAAACTGTTAAGAAGGAGTCCCACGAATCGGTATTAATTCCATGAGACTTAAGTGCACAAAGACAATCAGTCACATCCCGGTTGAGTTGCTTAAGAGCTTTGTCTGTTTCATTAGTGATGATCGGAAGATTCAACAAAATTTTTAACTGAAAATTTACTAAAATCCTCTTATTCTCGTACTGTTCTGTTAAGGCCTTCCACGCAAGTGCAAAATTACTATCCGTTAGGGCAAACTTCGAAACAATATTAAAGGCACCTCCTCGAGTCTTTGCGCGAAGATGGAACAACAGTGGATGGACAAATAATCTCCGGAGGAAGTGAGAAGCTTTGATTATGTTGATGATGAAGAACGTCTTTATGGGTATTCTCTGAATGTTTGCTTTCATTTTGGGATGAATTCAACTTGGCGGACACAGTCATTATGAATTCTAAGCAGGATATGTAAGTCTCTGTCCAGAGTTTGTATTTAGACTTCACAGCACTAACATTTTCTGCAGATAACGTTTCCGCCTGATGACAAACGCATTCTGCATATGCAGCTTTCACCTCTGACCACAAATTGTCTAGCTCAATTTTCCTAGATTGAAGCGACATTAAAGTTAACGAAATGGCTGGAATTTCTTTAATATCTGCATAATATTCGACTAAATGGTCAGCACAAAATATGAAAGTTTCCATGTACTGTGTCATTGTCGGTTCAATTAAAATTTTGATAGCAAATCACTTTTTGTTAAATTGATGCACTAAGGCCGAGAATATCGTACTATAAATGACTGAATCTTAAATTCCCTGCTTTATTCTACATACATGCGCATATACTCATCGTCTTACAAAATGAACTAACGGAATTATCTAATAATTGATCGCGAATTATCAAATCAAGAATGTAATGAAATTGCACCAAACTATACACAACACGTACCTTTAAGAAATGATGTTTTGACGGTGGTATCTCTGACCGAATGGGATGAACTAGTTTGCTCGATTACCGCTTTCGATGCCTCTATTAGCGTGTGCGCGTTTTGACAACTGATGATCGCAGCTTGGCAGTGCGCTCGGCTGATGGTTGTATTGTATTTGTAGAGATGATCTTCCTAGACGATGAGAACTTCGTTGACTGCCCTGCACATTATGTAAAGGCGAGGAGTTTCGAATAATTTTTATTTTTGTTGCTATCGGCAAGATAGACCGTTGGAGTGTTAATCGACAAATCTATTATGATCTGGATATATATCGATGATTGATGAATCGGATAATGAACGATTTTTGAGCGGATGAAATAGAAAGTTTTCTCAAAACTTTTTGTAGGCAATTATCCGGCTCGTTTAGGACCAAATGTTCACTTGTTGGGATGCCGATGGCGATGCTCCAAAGACGTAGTCCAAGTGGGAGAAAAAGAAAACACGTAATGTTTGCAAAATTTGAGTATAATTCTTTATTAACTACAAAGATGAGTCTTACCTCGATGAGGGTTAGTGAAAGAAGAAGGAAAATAAAATACAGGAAATCGCTTGAGGCTGGCTCAAGATGGTAGATTTTCTAACTCTTTTCTTATGCTAGAGACCTCTGTGGTTTCTTGCGTTAAATTATTCTTAAGCGGATATTACATATTTTATAGAAAGCGTTTGGCTTGAACACAATGTGCGCATATAAGCTAAGCTTAGTGTCTCAGATTACACCTAAGTCTCCAATCGGGGTAACATAAAACAGGCTCGTTGATGATAAAATACTGAAGTTGAGACAAGAGGTTTCGTTTACGAGAGTAGCTTATAGCGTTTTCATCTATGTCAGATCTTGAAAGAATAAGGTCGACATCATTATTGGTTAGGAAGAAAATCAATCCTATATTGATATTGCACGAATATGTATTGACGCGCACGATCTAAAAAGGATTGTATACCGACGATTACTTAAATAAGAAATAAGACACGATATAAACAGGGGTGGGAAACCAAGTTTGTAAAGGACAACATTATGGGATATTTAGTCGAAAGCTTTACTAAAATATGGTGCAATTGCGTCTACTTCTTTGTCTGCTTCCGGGGCACACATGGTATTGGATACGAATTCTATAAGACCAGAAGTCGTAGATTTGAAGTTTAGGTATGTAAGAAAGTTTTGCTGCATTTCTAAGGTATATCAATTATGAAGCAGTCTTTCCATAATTTTGGAAATCTTCCGGATCTGATAGATAGCTAAACCAGTGAAGTGAGAGGTTGGGCTCATTTTGAGATACATTTTTTGAAAACAACTCCAGGGATCCCATCAGGGCCGGTTGAGAAATCATCCTTCAGCTGGGAGAATTTGTCAACTACTGACGATAGGCGCACGTCCATTGCAGAAAAAGATGCAATTGCTCATATAACTGAAGTAATTTAATTCAACTTAACTGTTACCAGGAGAAAGCGCCTGGCCGAAAACATTGGCGAAAAGTTTCGGAATGGCTTTTGAATCAAAAAACGATAAATTCAAATATTTTGAAGATGGAGGCTCACCTTCCGATTTTCTTTTCGAGTTAATAAATTGAAAAAAAAAGTCTGGGTTCGAAAAAAGGTCAGACTGCACTCCGTTAATGTATCTAAAATATAGATACTCGCCCTGCGAACATAAGGTTACATGGTAGCTTGTTATTGAAATAACAAATATAACCAAACGTTTACCAGAATACAAGTTTTAATTAATTCAATGCACCTACCTCCGCTACCTTATCCAATTTATTTCCTCAATAATGCAAAAATAAAGTCAATTTATTAGAATAACACCGACTTATATTATCTTTCTTGATTTAGGTAAAAAGGTCGACAAATATGTTATCTTACTAAATGTGAAGGATGCACAATTTCCTTTTGGTAATAAAATCGAATAGAAATAAAGCAAAAGTTTGATTGTATTTTTGATATTTTTGAAAATAAAGTCGATTCAACCTTGTGAATACCTTCATTATTTCACTTGACCATAAAACAGTTTCTTTTGTAAGCCATCGGGATAGGAATATCACTGCGGGTAGGGGGAGAAATTACAGCTAGGCAATTTAACCGTACATATAAGCCTAACGACCCATTTAATATCTTGAAACTGTCACAAGTGTGAATGCAAGTCTTAGTGCAGGGTTATAAGTCCACAAGTCAAAATTCCACAATGATTTGCATGATCCACCCTGGTGGGCCATAAGTTCGCACGATTTTGGGCCATATTTCCATAATCTTACACCCCTATTGCGAGTGTCAATCGACAATTGATAATTGACTGTTTTCAATGTGTGCTATTGTGAACAAATTATTTTCATTGATATTCCTGTCAATCGCATTTTTTTAATTGACTGCGATTGACGAAATCCTTTAGAATCGTTCGTTCACAATAGTACACATTGAAAATAGTCAATTATCAATTGTCGATTGACACTCGCAATAGGGGTGTTAGAAACGAAAAACGCCACATTTATTCCAGCTTACTTTTTCATTTACCTTACTTTGACATTTTATTTTTAAGTTCATCCAATTGAAAAGCATAGAACCGACATAGGCGCCTGACAGACAACTGACACCTAACCGGAGCCACAAAGTTGCGAAAGCGGACTTAAACTTGCAGATAAAGGAGCTAAACCCTTTTAACCCGCAAAGAAGACAACCCAAACACTATTTAATTCGAAAAAGCAATCTTTTCTCATTGGGAAACAAAACCGATTGGAAACGAACCGATATCTAAATTGCCTGGCAGGTGGCAGGTACACAAAACAAATTCACCCCGCCGCAAAAATTAGCTTAATAAATGTTGCAACTACTCCCGATCGCCTGATGAACCCATAGAAATCAATGCTCTGAAATTCCATAAACCGCATCCAATTATCGACTGTTCATAATGTCTCATACCCCATCAGATGTGTATGATTAATTTCCAACCTCTGCTCTGAATTGTTATAATTCGCAATAGTCTCTGGGTACATTCAACCCCATTCCTTGCCAAATAACAATAACAAACACTCGGCAATTATTCTTGAAAACATGATTTAAACCCGGCTTTTTCGCCTGGTTACCATATGCCCATCAATTTGTTATGAGTTTGGTATTTAAAGGTTCACCTATATGGTCTGGAAAAAGGACCAAAAAGGCAATAATCGCATAAATTTATCTTCCACCTCAACGCACGACGGAACAATGAAATCAATGATAATATCCCATTCTGCTGCTCCTGCTTCGTCCAGTGTGTACGTGGGTTTATTGTTGCTACCATAATAATTATTATTTACTGAGCTTAAGCGTCAGAAAATGGAATTCAAATCGAATTCCATTGCATTCCATTGACTCATTTTGATTGTAACAAAATGAAGCGTGAACAAGTTAATCCCTTGGGTCAATAATCGAAATTTCTTACCCACATTCACCCCAACATACAGAACATCGAAGCGCATGCAGATATAGGATACTTTCAAAGTACACTGCCGATAATACAGCCTCCTCTGAATATAGCTTCCTTCACTGAATAATGGTCAGAAGTAGTTTTACAGAGCGAGATAACCTTCTGGGATAAGGGATAGTAAGATGTTGAATGGATTCGCATCTCCATGTCGTGCTTCTGCTGGGACAATGACGGGCGACGCGACGTAGTCCTTAACATTTTTTTTGGCTCAAGACGGAAGGACACAACTGCAGATTTCCTGCCGTGAACAGTTGAATAAGTTTACATTTCGAATGCAAATTAAACATCTTATGCTCTGAAGTTCGTGTTCTAATCCGATTGGATTTAGATTCCTTGCTGACAGAGTGCCTTTTTTTCAGTTTTTGCTCAGTTGTATTGTGCACTTTCTTTTCCTTCGATAAGTATTTTTTCTTTTGCCTTTATTTCCAGGCTCTGAACAGGAAGAAGGTGTCAAGGAAATGCTCTTCTGTGCCGCTGGGAATCTGAAGTGGATTTACTGGTATCGCCTTCTTTATCAATGGCTAATAAAATCAACGATATCATCCCAGATTTTTGTTCCATATTTAATTAGGCAAGCTCACGTATTTAATATAGTTCATAACTAATTCACATCTCCAGTGCGTTTTATATACTCGTAGTTCAACACTTTCCAGTATACGAATTCTTCACTAGAATAATTAGTAAAAACGGATACGTACGTAAATTGGTTTGAAGTCAAATATTATAGGAAAACGTATTGCAATGGATTATTCCTAAAGTGCTTGAGCATTATCCAAGTCCCGGTCTTATTATGTATTCCCCAAGGATTTAGTAAAGGTTAAGTTAAGATTGCTTTAACAGATACATTAATAAATTGATACAGTACCCACATTGCGCAGGCATTTTGTTTGTTGCTGCATGCAGCAACAGCAAATGATTCATTGCTTGTTTTTAGGTGCTACTTACTACAGGAAAAAATATAGGGATAGGATAGAAGTTGAGTGATGTTGTAGGGTTTTTTCTAAACGGTTGGCGCCTAAATTGCTTTAGGGGGCTATGTCTTTTTGTGTGTATTCTATTTTTAAAATCATGGCACAGGATTCAAACGTGCGACCTGCCAGTTACTTAGTGAATACACTAGCATCGCACCAATGCCACCCGCAATCTCCCTCTTCGCTGCATCCCTACTGGCATGTGGGGTTCGCTTGTCCGACCTCAATATTGGCTGGCCTTCGGATAACTTCAGACCTGAGGAAAATCAAATGGTCTTTGTGTTATATTTGTGCGATCCAGGAGTTTTTAGGTGTTTCTTTTAAGTTTTCGAAACATGCATGCTCCCAGTATTGCTTTTTGTTTGATCTTCCTTTTATGGCACCGGTGATCTCCAGTTGTGTCAATAAACGGATGTGCATGCACACTCGCGGGACAGTTATAAGATTCGTAACGTGTCGCTAGGCTCACATGAATTGTAAAATTGACTAGATATGATGTATCCTATTAGTCGCCTTTTCCGAAGTGATGATGAAAAGGGATCAAAACCCTCCCACATAACTGAATGCCTACTGGTCCGCCTGTGGGGTTCGCCGGTTCGACCTCAGCAAATAACGGCAGGCCTCCTCGCCTTCGGAAAAAACGAATATGATCACGATTAAAGGGATCAAAACCCTCCCACATAACTGAATGCCTACTGGTCCGGCAGTGGGGTTCGCCGGTTCGACCTCAGCAAATAACGGAAGGCCTCCCGATTTTGAATCACTTCGTCGCTGAGGCCATTCAAATGCTGGTGTTGCTGCATTTGTGTGATGCAGAAGTTTTTATTCCTGCCTCTCTTTCGCGTTTGTATTGGAACGTTGATTGATATTGCCTTTTTGATAAGGTTCGTAGGATCTCTCCTTTGGACATGACAGTACCAACTGAGAGATAGGTTCTTTGACGTGAATGCTTCCTCGGATCTTGGAACTCTTTATTCGATCAATCTTTGTTACTCCTGCTGTCATGCGGAGCATCTTCATCTCAGCTGCCGTTAATTTGCCCTCATAGTTTTGTACGCGGTCCATTGTGAACGGTATGTGATCGCTGCGCGCACAACTAGGGTTTAGAGCTTTCCTTTCACCTTAGGGCGCATTTTTCAATCACAGAAGATTGCTGAGTTTTCCGCCACTTCATTCACCCTAAGCTTAGGCGCTGCTTAATGTCGTCATCACATATTGCTTCGCTATTGATCGCAGATCACACATCACTCCTCCATTCATATAAATGTCTGGAATAGGTCGGAGTGAATCAGTGAACAAAAAATAACTGATGCACTTTGGGGTCTGTCACGGATGTTACTCACATCTACTCTAAGGTTTCTACACATTATGACAAACAAATATAAAACACACTAACGTCTACGCTACCCACCAACAAAATCTGAACTGTTACGACCCGCCATTGGAACAAAGCTGGTGTACTCATAGTATGCAGGAACAAATATACTGCACTTGCTATGCCCAAGTTGAAGCAACAGCAAAAGATATGGTGTGTGTGTGTAGAGGGATCACAACACAATGCGAATTTAGCTTTTTTCTACACGAGCACCAGCTTTCAATTTTTTTGTAAATTTAAGGGCTAAAACATGTAGTAAACTCGGTTTACAATTAATTTGTAGCATTATATAATATTTCATAAATAAATTGTTTCCACCAATTTCAATAATAAATTATCAATTGAGTAATGTTCGACAAACTCGATGCGTATAAAAATGCTTTATTCGTTTGAATTTTAATGGGGCCGGTGAAGAAAACCTGATGTGAAAATCATCACAAAACCTTCCCTTGCTGAGCCCAATTAACCAACATTATATCATCGCAATGGGAGGGCGGAAACACTGAAACTAACTGGCAGTAAATACGAATTCAGTTTTGGTAGGCCGTAAAGGGACAATGGATCTGCATGAAAAGGAACATTGACAGCGACAAGACAGTCTGAGAAAAAAATCAGCCTCATTTATAGTCGTCCACATTCAAGGATCGTTCATTGGGTTTATGTAGGTAACTATAGCTGTAGTTCTGGACAACCATTAATATGTGTCACTTGCAATTCACCACATCTGGCCACTATTTGACCAGCCTCCCCCTCGTTAACAAGGAACCGTAAGATATTGGTTCAGAGCACGTGTACTATCGAAGCGATGATGATTACTGAATACACATAATCGATATTGGAGCACATTTGCGATATATATTTTTCCGTATACTTAATATTCCAGTTGGCTTCCTGCAGAGATAGAGAGGCGAATTCAGTGAAAGGTAAATATATTCTGTTTAATATTTGTGTATGGTATTTAAAGACAATTAAGATAATTGCAAATATGTTGTATAGCTATGCGGCAGAAAATTCATCTCCAGGAGTACATTTTATTTATTCGGCATTATTCGAATGCTAAATGGAATTATATACATGTTCTGTAAATAAATCAGAAATGCCATGCTTATAGATGAACCACTTAAGGAATCCATTGAATCAATAATGGAAATCTGACAGTAGGAATCCTCTGGTAAGAGTTTTAAGTTAAGTTTCATCGTGGCTTGGGTAAATCGATAGCAAAAGATAAGACAACATAAAGTTTGGGAAAGCGTTAGCAACTGTAGACTATATGTAAGTACGAGTAAAGCTTAAGATATTATCGGCAATTGGGCATGACTGTAAGTATCTGAATCGGTTACTATTATAAAACATCCAAGTTGAGTCGTAAATATTATATCAATAAAATGTTAAGACAAGTTCCGCTTCAACCGCTTTTCTCCTTTCAATTTTGATTGTCTTTGATATGAATCTGATGGATACTTCTGGTTCTCAAATTTAAATTGGCATGTCGTTCACTTAATTCTACTTCATTAGCGTACAGTCTGTCAACTGTAAATGTTTTCATACAAAGGTATGCACAAATTTCCTTTTAACAATCTTCTCCCTTCCGATCATTATCGTTCAATCAGTGTATTCTTTCATCAATTATTGACAGGCAATCTTTGATCAATTACGGAATCCAATTCAGATTTGAAGATTTATATATCTCTTATGATGACGACGGCGACGCGACAACACCGTGAGGAATTCAACATTCAAAGGAAATATAGAAATATAAACAATTGTTGAACACATTCATTCGTTCATTTTAACCTTATCACACCTGTCAGAAACATTCAGGATTCACTTCATTAGTTAAGCCTACCTGGGCTTCGACCTGCCACTCAATGGAGGGATTATGTGAGGAAAATGTAATCGTTTGTTTCCCATTTCCGACCTTACGTGTCGGCGGTGAGTATGTATGTAAGCCTCGAGGGATATTTGGAGCGAAATATGATTTGCTACTTGTTACTTTGTGAGTGGTTATTGATATCCTCACGTATCACAATAAATCACATCCATAATGAAACGATGCTATAACCCAAATCTCACTCCCGTCACTTTCGTACGATGTACTCAAATCCCCGTTCCTTTTTCTCCCGGTTGTCAATACCCGCTCCAACTTCTAGCGACTCAATTTCTTTTTTCTATGTGTCGGTGTGTATATGTTTTATGAAAAGAACTCATTATTATTAAGCCCCTGGCTGTTTGAACGTGTATCCATTTCGGCAAAAGGAAACTATGGAACCGTTCAATGGAATTTGATATGGGGCCAGCAATTATTTTCGGAGCACATAACTGAGATTGGGGAAAGTGATGAGCCCCACTGATCCATTTACTACCTTTAGGTGTGGGTGTTTCAGACAAATATGCCTCGGGATCAAAGATTTCAAACAGGTGGGTGAACGAACGTTTTTTTTTTCTTTAAAGAGTTCTTGTATAATTTGAATTTCCGGTAGAGAGGGGCTATGTGAAATGTGAGACTTTGTTTTCCGGGCCAAGTACGAGCAGTTAGGGAATTTGCTCCATTAAAAGCCGATTTCAAGGGCGGACTAAAACCGTTCGCAAATATTGCAAATGCTGAATAAACACAGTCCTGGCGGTATGTACCAATTGATGCAAGTCAATTACCCCCTACAGTGATTTATTATAATTGCTTAATTTTTCGTAATAAACAGAACAAATATTGAGATTCCTTATCGTGAATTAGGGCAAATTGTGGAAAATTTGTTTGTGGCGAATTGCGGTGACAGTGAAGAGCCGGAAATCTTGATTATGAGCGACTGGCAAATTGCTTTATTTGTTTGGTTTATTGACTTAAGCAGGTCTTATTTTGTATTCTTATGGTGTAGTGGGCATATCATGTATAAGAAATAGAACATTATAAACGGAAAAGGAAACCAAGTCGTGCCACGGCATCAACAAGCACAACTAAATGAACTCGGAGATATGTGTTCAATACACATCTATTAACATGTATACATATATAACATGTATTTACCCTGGTACGAAAAAGCTCATACAGATTTTGAACGCCCAATTGTCTTCAAGAACAAAACATTAGTAATCTGCAGTGAGGGGATATTTAGATGAAAACGTCTCACCCTACTACCAGCCCGGCTCTACACAAATCGCAGATGAAACCGTCTGCAAATGTTGCAAATTTTTTATAGCTTAAACGACTCTAAGCAGATACGAGTAATAACACAATTGAAAGCCTGTCCCGTGCAGGGACGGGCGCTTGTCGTAAAAAGCGATTTATTGGAGAAGGCACATTAAAGTAATTTTATCGTTCATGTGAGCCTAGCGACGCATTTAAAATCTTGAAGCTGTACCGCAAGAGTGCATGCAAATCCTTAGGTTGACACGACTGGAGGTCATCGGTGTTTTACAAGGAATATCAAACAATATCTATCCAATAATGGAAGCATGCACGTGTCGAAAAAAATAAGCAGGCCTAAAAAATCCTGGATCAAACAAAT
This sequence comes from Portevinia maculata, assembly GCA_949715645.1. Classification (NCBI taxonomy): domain Eukaryota; kingdom Metazoa; phylum Arthropoda; class Insecta; order Diptera; family Syrphidae; genus Portevinia; species Portevinia maculata. Next base: position 33,099,602 of record OX454527.1, read on the forward strand.
GTGACACCACCAGTTTGTTTTCCTATCATTATTCTTATCATACCAAAAAACATAACTTGCTTGACCTATCATAACAGAAATTCAGTTATAATAGAGAATAGTTATTAACATTTATCTCGTCCTTGATTGACCCAGATTTTTAATAATTTATTTATAGATATTTTTTTATTTTGTTTCTTAATTTTATGTCTTTCATAAACATGTGAGGGCTTTGGTTTCAAGTGGCCCTTGATGAGGTACAGCTTCACAATTCTCTTGGACATCGCTATGGTACCCAGCAAAGGTTGATGTTAAACTGTTTCACGTTAAGAGATAAGAGCCAGTCCTTCAGTGCCTTATATTTTTTTAGCTTTTAGTTTTGGCTTTGATAGCTGCCTGGCCGTCGATATATGCTCCCAGTACTGATTATTATTTGATCTTCTTTTTGCGCCACTAGTGATCCCCAGTGATACTGAATTAAAGAAAAATGGAATGAAAATAAAGCATTCAGTTTTTGTCAACCAAACAAAGTAGCCATTAAATTATTGAAGTAAGGACTCTAGCGAAGGTCTAGCAAACTTCCAAGGGTATCAATTGTCATGACAAGCTTCTCAAATTCGCTATTCGGATTCGGCTTGAAATTGTAGGACTCTTCCACTTCGCACAAGCAAGTGTTTGGAAAAGCTTGGCCATGTACACTGAAAAAAAAGACGTCATCATATTGAGGAATGGCGTTCATCAACTGAAAATCGTCAATAAGATGTACTTTTCCTCTATATGATGCATAAGTTCATGAAAACTTTTTGATGACGGATGAACCAATCATCAATAAGATGAAAGTACATTCATCCATTTTTTTGGGAGAATTTCGGCATAATTTGATATGAATTAGGTTCATCACTTCATCAAAACTTTTCATCAATATGATGAAAGAATTTATTTGATGAATAAAGTTGCTTTTTCATCCCTTTGATGACTTCTTCTTCATATTAATGAAAGAGTTTCAATATTATGAATTGATTCATCATATTTAAGGACAATTTTATTTCATCATATTGATGAAGACTATCATCAAAAATGGACTTCAATTTTAATCTTGGGGAAAATGAGAAGATGTAAATGATTATCATATTGATGAACAAAACAGACTTGTGTTTTCATCATGTGGAGTATGTGAATCGAAATGCATGATCATTTTATTGATGAACTAATTCATCATATTGATGAACTAACATTTCGTGTAAACAGACTTTTGTTTGTCATGCACAATTTGAGTTGATATGAGCCATCATCATCTCGATGAACTAATTCATCAAATTGAATGCACGAAACACGCTTTTATTTTTATCATGCAGAATGTGAATCATTCTTATTATTGATGAAATTATTCGTCATATTGATGAACAAAACAAACTTCTGTTTTTATTATGCCGAATGTGAATCGATATGCACGATCATCTTATTGATGAACTAATTCATCTTATTGATTAACCAACATATCAAAGAAATGGATTTTTGTTTTTGTCATGCACAATTCAAATCGATATGAGCGATCATCGTATTGATGAACTAATTCATCATATTGATGGACAAAACAGACTTTTGATTTTATTATGCAGAATGTGAATTTACATCCCGATTTTTCATCATATAGATGATTGTTTTCATGCTATCACTATATGGATGATTCTGTTCATCATATTGATGACCAAACATGTATAGGAAGGGATTTAACGGGATGCATTTTAAGAATACTAGTCGTCTGTCCAGTGTTGTCACCTTACTGCAGTTGCAGCAGATCTAGTGATTTTTTTTTAAGCAAATGTAGTGCCCAATGAAACTCACTGCTCTTTGGATTTTCAAAAAATCAAAAAATATACACTTATCCCTCAATCAACCACCGGACCGGATACCAAATCAGCATATCAAGAACCTATAGCGATGTGTTGTCTGACTCGAATCTTCCTGACCTTGAAAATAACAAATATCTCAAAAATGTGATAAGTTGAAGTTTTTTTTGCTACATAAAAAGTCAAAATCAAAATTTAAAAAAAATATTATCTTAAGATTTACTATAGTATTTTCCAAATAAGCTCAAAAATATTGCCTTTTATACTTCAAATATTATATATGTACATCAAAAACGCGAGCGGTAAGAGCAAATCTGAGGCCAGCTAGCTTACGCGAGTAGCTTCTGGGCAGCGATTTAAAAACATATGTCGGAAAGAAATAAAAACCCTCAATATTTTATTAAGGTACTTGAGTCTAGTGTTCTCTTTTCTTGGATATAAGATCTAGGTAGGTACTGTACAAAATTTTCTATCTGCACTTTTTTGTAAATCTAATGCAGGTGTCGACTGAGTAGTGGCAATACTGAGTCTATCTTGCCTTATATATGTATTTCGTGAAAATATTCTTCACATTGATGAATGCATTCATCATCCTTCATCGTATTGATGAATGATTTCTTCATATTTATGAATTTCTTATATTTTTCATCAATATGATGAATAATACGAAAAAATTGTCTTGCATCCAGGATTGGCTAAACTTACTGAATTGTATTTCTTATATAAAGAACAAATAAATACCCTAATATTATGACAAATGATTACATTTGAGAAAAAAATCGCTTTTGACAAATATATTAGCAAAAATTTAAAGTTCTGGCTTAATATAACTTGAAGTTTTAGCTTAAAAACGGTTTTAAACCATGTAGAGGTCGCTGCATTCAAACTATTTTTTTCTCAGAAAAGAAGTAGCCCTTGACAAATATATAAGCAAAATTTTAATGTTCGGCTTAATAAAACTCGAAGTTATAGCTTCAAAACGTTTTAAAACCATAGAAGGCGCCCTACCTATATATTCGGACGGTATTTACATGGGAAAAGTAGTAGCCCTTGACAAGTATATGTACAAAATTTAAAAGTTTTAGTTTATTACAGTGCGAAGTTCTACCTCTGTGCAAGAAAAAAATTATACATGTATGTATATGTCAGGTTCACTGTAAGTAAACAATTGTAAGTAAACAAATGTAAGTAACAAAATTGTTGTATAAAACACATGTACCTAAGTCTTTTGTATTATGATTCAGTTTTGGCCCGCTCTACTCATCATGAACTTTCAAGATTAAAACGAACGTAAATTCAGCGTTAATGTAATATTTTATTCTATTTTTTAATCGTTTGAAGGAAATTTTCGTCTCCTAAAATTTTAAAACTACCTACATCCTACATGTATCACTACATCGGGAAAAACTTTACTGTACTCTCAATATTACATAGTAAATACTATAAAAGTAAGTTTGGCATTTGTAAAAAAAAAAAAATACTTGAGAGAACAATCCGGAGTATATCTAATAATGAGTAGAGACCATAGAAGTTAACACGACCGCGAGACGCTTCGATAACTTAGATGTGGTAGAAAAGAAAAAGAAGAGAATGAGTTTTTTTTAGAACTTAGAAATGAAACCACCAGAGTGCCTTTTAAAATCTATTATGAAAAAATATAAACAATCACATACATAACAAAATTAAAATAAATATGTTTTTAAAAATTGTTTTCCTTATCTGCTACACTTTTTGGAAAACTACTTCGTCTTTTCTAACAATTTGCTTCCTTTCTAGGCTCAGCATTCTCATCCCTGGTCCCTATTTACATAGGTATATACTTAATACTTTGATTCAGATTTTTCATTTACGATTCAGTATTCAGTTTGCCTTTGAAACTTGAAGAAGAAAGTGATTCGCGCTAGTTAAAATCTATATAAATACAATCAGTAAAATTGTGGAATATTCGGTGTCGAGTTTTGAAATTGAGGGTATGTTTTATCATTATTATATACATTTTATATTTTTCTATCAATTTTTGCATCGCATTGGTAATAAAATTCTTAAAAGTTTGCAAACGTATTGCGTTACCTATTTGAGTTTTTGTTTTCATGAGTGTGCAGGCAAATCAAATGCATGTGAATTTTAATTTATTTCTTTTGCATTTTTCTTGCAAACAAAGTTTTGATTAACAAATTTAATCATAATTTCATAATTTCATTGATTGGATTCAGCATGTTGAGGAAGGCATTTAACGGGATATTAGGAGTCGGTCTAGTCTTATACGAATATACATATGTATGTATTTCGTCGAAATTTTCTTCATATTGATGAACTCTTCATCATTGTTCTTCATATTGAAGAATGCTTTATTCTTGTTCTTCATATTGATGAACGCTTCGTCATTGTTCTTCATAATGATGAATGCGTTCATCATTGTTCTTCATATTGATGAAAGAAAGAAAAATCTTACATCAAAAAACAAGACGCATTCCTTTTTTCTTTTACTCAATTCGGTTTGCCTTTGAACCTTGAAAAAGATAGTAAAGCATAGGTAATAAAATTCTTAAAAGTTTACAAACGTATTGCGTTACCTATTTGTTCTTCACATTGTTTTATAATTTTTTCCGACAGTTTAGTAGCAGAATTGATATGATTTTTTTTTTAATTTTAATAATAATAATAATATAGATAACGTCTTTGCATTAGGCAAACATCTTAGAAAGAAAAATAATTTGGAACAAAACAGCAAATTTATTTGCTATGTTAATTCTTGCGCTCAGTGTTTCACAGATCTTTCAAATTACAAACGGCAAATTTTGAGAATACACCGTCCTAATACAAGCTTAAAATGCATGGAAGAAGAAAATGTAAATTCAAATGCCTCGGATGAAAGTTTACCAGCATCACCAAATGAAAATAGTAGTTTTGATATGGGTGGCAGTACAACTAATATCAAATGGCAGCTGAAAACTTAAACCAAAATAAATTCTTACCTAATATTTGTGATGAAGCATTAAAATTTTCAACTCTCCTACATGGGAATCATAATTTTTCCCGAAAAAATGTTTACGAAATTCAAAAACAAGTCATGATATATTTGATAGATCCTTTGCTAGATCAGATCAAAACGTTTGCACAAGATCATCTTAATAATAACATTCAGGCTCAAACCGATTTGCTGAGTATGGTTTTTAGCTGCCGAGATCCATTTAAACACTGTGCCACGGACATAATTTTTGTCAAACACTAAAAGGAATAGGGTGTATGGATGACATTAAAGAGTTTACCATAAAAAGCGATATCCAGCCTATTTACTTTCGGTCTGAATTGGTGTACGGAGAAAAAATATGCAAGGGCAGCGTCTTACCACTAAAGTCACAATTTCGAAAAGTTTTTGAGCAAAAAAATATACTGTTAGAAATATTGAAATATATGAACTCCTTATACTCTGATAAAAAGTAGGTACACAAATTTTATTCAAGGGCCGGTTTGGAAAAAGAAACGTGATATGTATTCAGGTAAAACTTTGATACCCTACTTTTTGTACGCTGATGATTTGCCTATAAATAATCCGCTAGGTGCACACGCAACAACTCATTCCGTTTGTAATTTTTATTACTCATTTCCTTGCTTTCCAAAGCGAACTTCTAAACTGGAGAGTATTTTTTTTGGCAGCAGTAATAAAATCCAAAGATTTGAAAAATATCGGAAACGAGGACGGTTTACATTATCTAATCGAAGAGCTGATATCTCTTGAAGAGACTGGAGTAGGCATATCAGTTGGCAATGGAGAAATGCATCGCGATCATTTTATAATGGCTCGTTTTGTCGGGGATAACCTGGGAGTAAACCCTCTTCTTGACTTTTCAAAATAATTCTCGAGCACTTCATTTTGTAGATTTTGTAAATTGGACCAAGAAAATTGCAATAAGCTTGATGTTAAAGTACAAGATAATATTCGAACCGTCGATAACTACAATTATGACGTATCTCTGTGTGATCCTAAAAAAAACTGGTATCACAAAAGAAAGCCCATTTAACAAAATACTTAATATATATACATTATTAAGACTATAGTTCAAGCTGAAGTCACTATATTAATGTTTTGTCAAAAATTATTGAACATTTATTTCAACTCACACTTCAGAGCTTATGAGGTTGATCAAATTATGTTTGGCGAATTTTAATTTTTTACATTTGATAAAGTTATTGGACCTCCTGTTACTTTGACAAAAACATCAAAAGGAAAATACATTATAAGGCTTAAGAAATATTTTCAACTGTAGCGAGGACAAACTATATTTATTACTGCTCAAAGTACCTTTTTACGATTAGGTACTTACATATATTACTACATACATATTATTTAGACATGGAAAATTTGCTGAGAGCTCCAGTGCATTGGAGGAGAGTGAACATTTGACACTATGCGAAGAAAACCTAAAAATCATTAATACTGGAGAAGGCGAAAATCACCTGTCGAACGATACTTGTCCGACATTTTCTCGTCAACAGACTTGGTTGCTAAACTCTACTTTAATTACTGCCTGAGTCACCTCTTTAACGCAACGACATACTTTTCTTTTGCTAACACCGTGCTAGTGACCCATAGTATGGTATTGTGAACCGGAACCGAACCAATGTAGAACAATCAGAAGGATTTTTTATTTGAAGTGTACTGTCGTTTACTGGTTAGTCTTTTAGTAAGATATTGTGCAGTAAGTTTTGATACACGAAATTTTTCAAACGTCAAATGATCATCAATATCCAAATTAGTTCGTGGCTTGAACACTTAACCTGCACCGAGTGTCATTGTTATCACTATCAACTTCACAATCAAAATCAAAATCCAAAAAAATACGATTTTAATACAGTACAATTTCTAGACGTACACTCTGCTTTTCATAAGAGAAAGTATGTACACTTTTCAGGTTATGACAACATTGAAATCACCTGTCCAAAAATTACTGTAGGTGGACAAGAATTTCTTGACACTTGCAGCGTTTTGTTGCAGAAAGAGGGACATAAAACAATTTTCCACTTGTCATCTTTAATTGTGACCATAGTCCAAGTGATCACAGACTTGTGGTTTTATTTAACACAAAGTTTTACAAGTTGTCAAACTTTAGATGTCCGACAAGTTTAGATGATGAAGAGGATATTTATATTGCTTTATGTTGGCTTCCTTATTGTTGTTGCGGCCGAACAAGTAATCGCGACTATCCCATCCAAAACATTAAGAGAATGTATTAGTGACTGGAATGGTTAGAGAATTGTGTAAGAGACTATTAATTGAAATATTTGGATGGAGGTTAATAAAACCCCTGCGCCCACAGGACATGTAGTAACAAATGAAAAAAAGAAGATAATTGAATTCAAAACTGGCAAATTTCAACAAAAAATGAGAGAGTTAGAAAAAAAGTGCAGGAAATATGAAGTGAATTCAGCTTCAACAGCGTTGGCTGTAGGGAACGAAAACAAGAAAGTATTTGGCAATCCAGGGGATGTAATCGATATACATACTTTCCAATTTTTATGCTGGAGTGCAATTTGTTGGCCTCGGTGTATTTCAATTTGTAGAAAAGGTAGTGGCTTTACAAGATGTGTATGAATGGAGCGATAAACTGGCTTTGTTTCTTTTGTCACAAAAATTAAAGGGTGTTGCGCGAATTGCATACAATGGTCAAAGAGAACTATTCCAGACAATGACCTCGTTCTCTAAAGGTCTAAATGAAAGTTCCAACTGCATTCCAACTGCATTCGGCGTACTCAGGAAAACTTAGATACCTATCTATTTCCAATGTGTGCCATCGGCACAAACGTTAACTATAAGACTCTGTTATTTGCCAATAAATAACAGCCGGCCTGCGAAACCCTACTATTGAAAGCCTCTTATCCGGAATAGCTTTCCCATCAACAAATGAACTTCTGAGAAAAAAACTTTCGAGAATATTAACATGTCACAGAGTCTAGGAAACTTATCCTGGACAAATCACCAATCCAAAGATTTTGTAAATCAGCGCACATGCTTCAATTGCTCTGAGCGGGGTCGTATATCAACAAGCTGTCTTAAGCCAGGACGACGTTCTAGATGCACCTTTTGTCAAATCAGCGGACATGCAGAAATACAGTGTTTCAATTAGAAATCAGGACTCAAAAACAATGACAATTATTTCACATTAGAAATATAATTTATGTTTTGTGTTAATGTAATACATCAGTTCACTTTCTTCAAATCTATATTTTGTAGTTTCATTTCAATAAGTTCAGTATTTACTAACCATTTCAGGGTAATTTCCTTTTTACTTTTAGCTTCTTTTAAAACAAGGCAAGTTTGAGTTTGAAGTCTGTTGGGGCACTACATATTTTCACTAATAGTTTGGCAACCAAAAGCAATTTCAACACATCAAGGTGAAGGTGCATAATTGATAACAAACCTTGGGCTTATAGGATCGCTGTCTTCATTATCCATTCGTTGATGCCGTTGTCACAGTCTTTTCATAAATGTACTTCATAAGTCATCGTATCTTTTAACACCCTGTCATAAGTTTCAATAATTTGTTTTTTCTTTAACAATTTTTTTTAGGATTTTTTATTAGGATTAGAAGAAAGGGTGAGTTGCCAATGCACGTTGGTTTTAAATGTTTGTAGGTTATAAGTAAGTAAGTAAGTAAGTAAGTAAGAAATTCATTTATTTAATATTTTCTTATTACATAAGTTACAAGATAGAATGAATTTTAAAGCTATGGCTTAGCCGTCAGCTTGGTTAGCAAAATGCTTATACATGTACCTACATTTGTTACTTTAACAATATAGTTATTTTTTTTTAATAAACTTAATCAATCATAATACTCTGTTATTAATAGCGACCTGTATTTGTAGATGGATTTAATATAATAAAATAACTTTTTCCAATCACACTCGTTCAGAATTTGTATTGTCTCCTGCATGGTAAGGAATTTTTTTCCGAAGTAAGCTAGTCTCTGTGGTTTGTAGATTGGACAAACACTAATAATGTGAAAGCAGTCTTCTTTCGCTTTTAAGTTGCAAATATTACAAAACTGGTTGAAGCTTCCATTATATGGGCTGCCATTTAAACCAATCAACTCACACCTTGTTTTGAAAATAAGAGATATTTCACTATAGTTGAGTGAGTCATTGAAATAGTTCTTATCCTTTAGATTGAAGTTCAGGTGAGAATACAATACTCTGCTATCTGATTCACGAGCTTTCTCTATAAATCGCACACGAATAGCATCTTCATTTTTATTTATTATTCGATAAAGTTGGTTCTTTAAGTTGTCCAGGTTGTTTAGATCGAATGAAATAGTTTCTCCACACGCGTTTCCAATTCTTAACCATCTTAACGCCCACCAGTCCTTGTTTCTTAATTCATAAGATAGCATTTTTTTGGTTATTCGGGAGTCTGGATACGAACCTATTTTAATGATGTAATCCGCTTGCGATTTGAGAGTGCTTGTAAAAAGCATTGGAAGACCCGTTTCCAAATAGATTGTGTAGTTCGGCGATTTCATTGGTAAGTTGAATAATTTTTTCAAGAAGTTCCTGTGGAATTTCTCGATTACTTCGTACTCGTCTGATCCCCAAACTTGAGAGGCGTAACAAAGAGTTGATTTAACAACTGAATCAAATATTCTGTATTTCGTTGAGAGGAGAATCCGCTTGTTTGCAAAAACATTTTCCATGATAGATTCACTACGCTTTGGGAAGACTTGGCTTTATCCGTTAGATGTTTACCAAATTCTAGGGTTGGGTTCAGTTTCACTCCTAAATATTTGAGTTCCTTCACAATCTCTAATCGGCTTCCATTATAAAACCATCTATTTCCACTTTGCACTCGTGGTGAACGGGAAAATACCATAATTTTAGATTTTTCGGTGTTGATGGTTAGTCCCCATTTTTTGCAGTAACTGGCTAGACGATTTATCATCAATTGGAGATTTTCAGGAGATTCAGAGAGTAGAACAAGATCATCGGCATATAACAAGACATTGACCACGGTATTAGCAATTCGTACTCCACCAGGCAAATCTTTTTCTATGTCGTTTATAAATAGAGAAAACAATAAGGCACTAAGAGGACATCCTTGCTTTACACCAGTCTGTGTTTTAAACCATTCTGAGAAATCCTTTCCATTGCAGACTGCTGCACTTGTTTCGGCATAAATTTTTTTAATGGTCTTAAGAAATTTTGTAGAGATACCCAACTGAGACAGTTTATAGAAGAGTGCACTTCGGCTAACAAGATCAAAAGCTGCCTTGAAATCTACAAAAAAGCTATACATTTTCTTGTTTCTGGCTTGAAAGGCTCTTATAATCGCAGATAATGTGAATATTTGGTCAACGGTTGAAAAGTTTTTTCTGAATCCAGCTTGACGCTCTGTCAGAATATTTTTTTCATCTACCCATTTTTCTAATCGTCCTACAAGTATGCCGCAAAATATCTTGGCTGACACATTCATGAATGAGATTCCCCTGTAGTTTTCTGCGTTTTCCAGCGAACCCTTTTTGTGGATGGGGAATATTACGGACTTCTTAAACGATGAAGGGATGTCTGCACTCGAGAACACACTGTTGAAGAGAACTTTCAAATAGTTGATTAAGGTTGGACTAGCATTTTTGTAGAATTCGTACGGAATCCCATCTTCGCCTGGCGCCTTTCCATTTTTGGATTTCATGATAACAGCATTGATTTCGTCAGTTGTTACCTCACCATCTAGGGAATCGTCGAAAATGAGGGGGTCCGCATACGAGAAAGAAAGGTTTGAGTTATCCAGTAGAAGATGTTTAAAATATATGGATAGATCATCAGCAGATACTCCTGTACCTATTTGATAAACTGTACCATTAATCTCCCTTGCTATTCTCCAGAAGTCCTTCGAAGACTTGGTTTGACTAAGTAAGAGAGCTTGCTGATTATCGAAGTCAGTTTTCTTAGCTAGGCATAGATTTTTGTAGTGGGTATTCACTTGGTTATACCACTTTTTAACCTCAGGGTCATTACAAGTTCTCCAGACCCGCAAAAGGGCAAATGATTTCTTCCTAGCATTTATGCATTCTCTATCAAACCATTTTTGTTTAAATGGTGACCTTATATTTGAAATGTTGTTTGATGCAGCACTTCTTATATAACAAGTTATTTGGTTTGCGAGTGTTTCTGTTTCTTCAGGTATCGAATTATTTGCTGAGAGCAAGCTGTCTAATAACCTGTGGTAGGTATTTGTTTTTTCGGATTTCCATTTAAGTCTTGGTAGCAGGGGCAGGTTTTTGTGATATGAGGGTGTTTCACCATCAACTTCAACCACGATTGGCATGTGATCCGAAAAAGTTTTGTATTGTACCTCAAATTTTTTAATTTTCCCAGTCCAGTCGTTGTTAACAGCACAAAAATCAATAACTGAATTGCCTTGTCCTCCGACAAATGTGTAATGCCCTTCTCTATCACCTTCTGTACAGCCGTTTAACACAATAAGATCATACATTTGGAGCAGCTCTAGTACATCTGTTCCATTTTTATTGCAGACTATGTCTTTAGATACCCTATTGGTACAGCATATACTAGGGTTTGTTACAGTTTGCACTATAGTGGTTTGTGAGTCACTTATTCTCGAATTCCAATCTCCAATCAGCATAACGTTTTTGCTAGCTAAACATGACATTGTATTACACAGCCTCTCAAAGTCGTGAGTCCATTTGTTGCAGTTTATATATGATGGAACGATATATGTATTATTATTTTGTGTCACACATTTTACTACGGTAGTTCCTTCAAATTCATCAAAATCGTAAGTTTTTAAATGTGATTTTTTTATCCCGTACAGGCTTCCTCCACTTGCACGCCCCTTTATGTAGGTTTTACTTGCTTCGCTCCAAATTAACTTAAAGCCATCGAAATATTTATTAAAATTACTTAAATTATCGCTTGTTAAATGTGTTTCAAATAAAAAGAAAATTTCAAAGTTCTTAACATAGTTAACAAAATCTACAAATAATAATTTATTACTTAATCCAGATATATTGTAAGATAAAATATTTGCAGAGATAAATTTGTTTGAGCTGACGACGCTTAATTCTCAGTTTTGTATGACACTACTACCTTCCGGACCTTCGGTGTAAAGTGTCATCACTGGTGCATCTGGTTTGGGCCATTCACGCTGACGTCTGTTTGACAACATAGTTTCGTTGACAGCATTAAAATTGAGTTTTCCGTAGATATTCTGTAGTTCGTCTTCTCCGTTTGTGTTATTATATTTAAGTTTGTTATTATTGTCTAAATAAAATGTTCTATTACCAATTAATAAATTGTTATTTTTAATCAATACTGCTTCGCTTGGATTAATTGTTTTGACGACTTTTCGATACCCGAGTAGAATTCGACGTTTGATTTGTGATTGTTTGCTAAGGTCTCGTTGGATATAGCAGCCTGTGCCTTTTAGCTTCAAGGAATTTCTTAACATTTGCATTGCAGTTTCATTGGAACCAGTGCTAAGTTTGAGTTTAATTGTTTTCTTGTTTTCACTAAGTTTTATGGCTTGTGGCATTTGTTGTTGGTCTGCATCAGAGCCTAGCAAAAGTGTGGTTATGTTATGAATCCTTTCTTGGGGGTCAGATCGGTCGTTTGGAATCGTGAAAATAATATTTTTCCCTCTGATCTCTCTGCTCTGCAGTTCAAGCTCCTCTTCTAGAATGCAGCATCGATTTTCAAAATACTGCACTTTTTCAGATAAATTCTGGTTTTGTTGTCTTAGCGAGTGTATCTCATTGCTAAGTTTGTTGAGATCGTCTTTTGTTGCTAGATTGGCCGTCGCTTTGGAGAGTCCTATATTGAGCGATGCCTCAATTATGGATTTGATTTTATCAAGGTCAGATTGGGAGATTGACATTGTCTTTTGAGATTTATAAACCTTTGATGGTCTGTTGGTATTAAAAAGTGGATAAATATTTTTTTCAGGTGACGTTTGATCGATTTTCCTTTTGTTGTCAGTCATGTGACTTAGGTGTCTACTTGGAAAGTTTATTTCACAGCTAATAAATTAGGATTACCTGCTTTTGCTGTTTTATTTATAGAAACAGACAGTCGACGCACCTGTTTATACACTTTTAATTATTAATTACGAACTTTGGCTAGTTATATTTAAGAATTTTACGAGAGCAAGGTAGGTTATAATGTAGAGGAAAAATAGAGCGTGGAAGAGTATTCCACATTCGTGTTGTACGGCAGAGGAAAGATTCTTTGTACTTCACTGTACGTCCGAATACATCCTTGAGGGTGAACTGATGGGCATTCATTGCATAGCGGGTATTGCGGTTGAAATGTTCAAGGGGTGGAATGCAACTGACTATTTCGTTAGAGCACTTATGATGGAAATACCGATAAAATAACGAAAGACAGAAGACATTGCGACGATGACTAAGAGAGTCAATCGATCTCGCTATGTCTCGGTCGCCAATGAATTTTATCGCGCGTTTTTAGATCCTGTCAAGTAGCTCCAAATAAGTTATTGGTGCACCAGACCAGATATGTGCTTTGTACTCGAGTTTCTGGCGAATAAACGCCTTATAAATTATTGTAGTCAAGTCAGAAGGGATGAAATATTTCTTACATCGCTTAAGGAAGCCTAGATATTTCGCAGCGTTCTTGGCAACATCGAATATGTGGTCATTCCAACAGAGGTTGCCATTGACGTACATACACATACCGAGTATGGAAAGTCTTTCGGTTTCAGCGATGCAAGTGCCATTCATGGATAATGGCAGTGTGTGTGGGTTTTGCTTTAATGACAGGAGACAGCATTGTGTTTTGGAAGCATTAAATTCCACTCTATTGGTTGTACCACAGTGAGTTATGCTGTTAAGATTGGAATTTAATGAGCTTAACATACGTTGCCGTTCCAGTTCCACACGCGAAGAAGTGGGGCGTGACCCAAGAAACGAGTATGAAAAGCTGACGGTGCTGTCATTCTAAGGAATGGATTGGATTAGAAGTAAGTAATGAATGCCATTAATGATATTTTATTTAAAAGTTGTTTTTTTTTTATAAATTCAGAGCAGAAGACAAATTTCTTATGTCTCAGTTGTATGTCCTTACGTTAATCTTACAAGGTTTTAAACGCATATGTTAATTAAAATCCATGAAATCTTTGACCGAATCTAGCCCATGGGCATCCTTTGAACTTTGTACTTAAGACTTTTCCAAGTACCTATTACCTAGGTAATCACATATTACATTCATCCCAGCTCTCCCCAATTCATGTATTGAATTACATAAAACTTCTTCCCAATGTTAATAGCATTGTAAATGAGACAATTAATTGAAATACCGGCACATTCAACATACACCATTTTGTAAAAGTATTAAATTTGGGAAATGAAATCCCCCCGAATGTCTCATGTGATCCTCACAAAAACGAGTATGTACTCGTACCTAGGTACCGTATCAAGCCACAATAGAAACAATGTGTCTCTATATTGAATGAAATCTCCCTTCCTACACAGATCCCACTCGGTTTCTCTTTCGGCCTTTGTGATAATCCAACTTGGAAAACTTTCTACTGCCAAAAAGTCCAAAACGAATTTACAACTGCTTACGCAAACAAAAAATATTGCTTGCATCATAACAATACCCGTGTGCATGTGTGTTTGCAAAATGACGAAAGATGTAAGATTGCGCCGCTCTGGAGAAAACACATGCAGGACTTAGCAATAACATTTTCCTTTCGCATCCGTTTCATATTTTTCCGGTATTGAAAGAACAACAAAGATATTAGAAGCGATTTAGCAGTTGGAACGCATATGATCATGCCTTCTGTTCCTGGAAGTGCGTGTTTTCACGTTAATGATACTCATGTGTGCCAAATATTTTGCCAATGTAACCAGGATTCGCTACAGGCTCGAGGATTATATTTTTATAGTAAATTGCGCATAGTGACTAACGGAAACGAATACGACTTGCTATAGCGCTTTCAAATAAGAATAATAACTCATCCGATTGTTATTGCCATACGATTTTTTTTTGTCAAACCCTTGCTCAAATGGTTGAAAATGTGACCTGAAAGATCTATTGAATCAAAGGGTTTATAATTTCAAGAAACGTACCCCCATTTCTTAACTCTGCTGGCGAACGTGATTCAATGTGAAAGATGTGGAAGCATGACAGTAAACTCACCAGTTACCTAATGCTTGCCTTCTCCTCTATAACGACCGGGTTATGATCAGGATTAAAGGGATCATAACCCTCCCACTATACTGCCTCCCAACTGATCCGCCGGTGAGGTTCACTTAATCAAATTCTGGTGTTATTACATTTGTATTATCCAGGAGTTTTCAGGCCTGTCTGTTTTTACCGATTTCGACACGTATGATCCGGTAACTGATTTGTGTTTGATCGTCCTTTTACGACACAGGCGATTTCCAGGCGTGTCAACCGACGCATGCATACCTGCGGATCATTTTAAGAAGTTGAATTTGGTATTCGCAATCAACAATTTTCTCAGAGCAGCAGTCCAGTTGACTCTGCTATAGGGTTCTGGTTCTAAGAACTAGCCACCCATTCAAATACCCTGGTATTCAGGTACATACCAAAAAGATTTTAACAACTACATAATCTTAGCCTGCGGGAGTCGCATCACATCTAGGCGGCTTATTTTGAACCACGAATGAAATTGTATCTTTCAATTAGGTACCTACATACATCATTTTAATTAATTTTTATGTATCGTCCAGTATTTATTTATTTTACTCCATTTAGAACGGATTCACCTGAATGCGCTGTGAGTCGCTCAGAATGTCCTTGAAATGCGGCCTATACCAGTAATGATGTGTGAAACGGATACATAGGCACATAACCGCATCGGGTTGTTGCGTGGTAATTGCTGCAATAATCATGATAAACCTGCTACATATAGTGTACATGTTTAGGTGTATACGCGCTGTACGCCGTATACACCTAAACATGTATATATAACATGGTCGCTTACACAATACTCAAAGGAATTCGGTATCATTTTCAATTTACAATTGGAAGATTAGTCCCGAGCATAAACCTTGCGGGTAGAGGCGAAAGCATTGCTTCAACAAATGACACACGGTTGAGTGGTTGGAATTCGATTGCGTGGCTTTCGGATGCGCCGTGCTGTGTGAACCTATGCAGATTAATTTGGATGGCTTAGAGGTATCGGTCTTTGTTGGTGTTTTTCGATGGAGGCATTGTTTATTTGAAGATTATGAATTAAATTTGGTTGACACTTTCAGTTGCTCTTGGATAGCTAGTTGGTTTGGTGATTGGTTTGAAATGGCCTTCGATGAGGTAGACCAAGGTAGGTCCATAGTGATGGCATTGGGGAGGGGCAGGTGGGTCACACTGCCCGCTTCTTGAACCATTTGCTTTTCTTATTGAAATTGTTTATTTCAGCTGTGCAGGCATTGTGACTTGTGATAATGTCTGTGAGGGTACACCGGGTTTCGCTCTTTTGTCTTAGAAGTCCAGTGGATCTTCTCTGGTCCAGCTTTAGCAATGCTTTCTTTAGCGCACCGGCGTGGATAAGGTACCTAACAGATGACATTGGTGCATCAATGCTGTCTATAGTAAGTAATGCTATTTGCCCCGGAAGAGCCTCGTCTAGCCAATTCTTCAGCTTCACAATTTCCTTGGACATCGCTATGACCTGTTACCTGACCTGATACGCGGCAGGCATACACTGCCTTGGATTTTAGTGTGCTGCGGATAGCTAGTCAGCAAGTGAGGTATGGTATTTGGCTGTAGGTGTTTTCGGCAGTAGAAATGTAATACTAGAGACTTCTGTGAAAAAAAAGTCTGCAGTCTTATATTAGAAACAAACTTACACGAAAAGTGTAAAGAAACCGATTTTCGAATTCTGACCGAAAAAAGAGATTGCTTTTTGCAAACGTGAAAAACAGAGTGCAATGATTTCCTGACCTGAGATATATTTAAACATAGGGACGGGCTACAGTCTGCTTGGGCGAACTGTTGGATACCCTATTCTTATTCCTATCAGACACATAGAGAGTCTATATTATAAATTTCAGCTGCCTAGCTCAAACTTTGGTTTTTCAATAAAATTGTTTTATTTAATTGTGGGCGTGTCAGTAAGCGGATTTTGGAAATTGTATCTCCCGAGCAGTTTTAGGAGTCAAAGATCATATATAAAAAATATTTCAGCTTTCTAGCTCAAAATTCGATTATAAGGAAAAATTTGTTTTTTGAGTTTGTGGGTGTGTCAGTGGGCGGATTTCAAAAATTCTTAAACTTGATTATTTCGAGACCCTATGGTGAACATTTCTACTATCTAGGTCCATTTTTAAGGCCTAATTTTTGCCGACGGAGGGACGGACATGGCTAGATCGACATTACTATCGATGCTGATCATAAATATAGTAACTTTTAGGGGTCTACGGGCAATATTAAGTTATGTTACAAACTATGAGTCAAAATTAATATCCCCTCAGAATAGGGTATACAAACAAATATATCAGTCAAAAAGTTGAAAATTCAATATTAGGAAAGGAAAGCAGGTGGACTTTTGCAAATGACTGGCCATGCAATTTCGTTTACCTAATCGTATTCTCTGACTTATCATAGGGTGTTTCCGACGCTATTTCTTTCGGTTAATCGTTAAGCAACATTTTGAGAAAACATTGAAAAATTATCGGTGGTTCCTACTCAAAATCAACACAAAAAGTACACAGTTAGCGGAACAATAAAGGCTAAGTCCTGTGAAGAAAAAAAAGGGGGCTTTGAACCCAACCCATATCCATTCGCATGATACCGCCGCACCACTTGTTAAAGGGCGGATAATTTTTTTTTTGAAAGTGTTAGGTTATTTTCAAAACAGTTCACTAATCTGTCAAAACGCATTTGAGGGAGGTTAGAACTATATCCTTCTCATTCAGCAATCATTATGCGCGTTCAATTTGCAAAGCAATTAAAAGTCCCACTATTTTACGCTTTCTCATTGATCGAATAGGTAACTCACGTTATAAATATTTGGCAAGTGAGAGAGGGTTAACTAGAACTCGCATTTGCCTTTCGAATTTAACGGGCTCATTGTATAATATACTAATAGAAATTCACGGTTAAGTTGATAGGACACAAATGATACAGTTGTTAAAGGATGCGAAATCTACCTGCTATGCCATTGGGAATCACATAAAAGCGCGAGTTGAGTGTAAATAGCATTAATTCAACACAAGTTTTGCTAGCGATACAATGTTGATGCATTTTATCGTGTAAATTCGAACACTCGTGTGGATACATTTCTCACAAGAATCTCGAATAAAAAAAAATCTCGAAACACCATATCAGGAAAAAAAAATTAATTCGGAATTTTTTTCTATGTAAAGAGTTCTATGTAAAGAGTTTTAACTTAAACAAAATGCATGACATATTTAGTTTATTCAGCAATTTATTTTATTTTGCGTAAATTGATAACAAAAGATCAATATTTAACAAAAAAAAAACAGTAATCACTCTAGCACGACAATTATGAAATTTATTTACAAAACTTTTTTTTTTACTCATTTGTTCCAATGGTAAATAAATCCATCGATTTCGATTTTAATATTTCCTTTCCTTGAAATGATTTCATTTAATTTTATTTTAATTGTTTTTATTTGCACTCACGTTGTGATAACACACGATCCCAAACAACACTAATTTCAGGTACCTTTTATTACAGTTGCATGAGCAGTTTGATAGCCAATCGTGGATGTTAATGAGTAGTAAATAATCTCGAATGAATATGTAAATTGTTGAGACAATGGTTACAATTCCCGCGAATTGTAAAAATTGTATCAAAAGTTTTTTTACATATTCATTCGAGATTTTTTTTTTCATTTTTGTATTTCGAGATTTATTTTTTGGAGATTTTTTCAATTCTAGATTTTTGTTTTCGAGATTTTTACTTTCGAAATTTTTGCTTCCTGAATTATTGCTTTCTAGATATCGTGGTAAACCCCCCCTATACCCCTAAAAGTTGCTATATTTATGATCAGCATCGATAGTAATGTCGATCTAGCCATATCCGTCTGTCGGCAAAAATTAGGCCTATAAACTGGATCTAGAGAGCTGAAATTTTAACGATATACCAACTCTCTAGTGGCCCGAAATAATCAAGTTTAAGAATTTTTGAAATCCGCCCACAGACACGCCCGCAAACTCAAAAAACAAATTTATCGAAAAAATCGAATTTGGAGCTAGAAAGCTGAATTTTTTTTTATATATGATCTTTGACTCCTAAAACTCCTAATCTCCCGAGCTACAACTTGCAAAAACCAAAGTTTGAGCTAGGGAGCTGAAATTTATAATATATACCCTCTGCCCTTGAGGCTCATGTGTATTTTTAAAATCCGTCTACTGGCGCGGCAGTAATTATTTAAATAATTTAAATTTTTTTTTAGGAAAAACCAAAGCTTGAGCTAGGGAGCTGAATTTTATAATATAGACTCTCTAGTTGCCCTTTATACTTATGTTTAAATATTTTTTAAATTCGTCTATTTTAGTTAATTTTATTGAAAAACCTTTAAATGTTATGCCTATAACAAAATATGTAGAGCGGTCCTAACAATTCAACCATAGTTAGACTTGTGTCACGCCCACTTATGAGGGATAGGAATAAGAATAGGGTATCCAACAGTTCGCCCAAGCGGACTGTAGCCCGTCCCTATATTTGTTGTTTAGTTTTGTAAGTGTTCATGCCATTTGTTTATATTTTATGTGCGATCAATTGACGGTGGAATATAGTTTTATTTTCAATACAAGACCTGATGAGGCTCAAATTGAACCTGGAACGAACTTAAACTTCTCTTTTTTTGCGGAACTAAATCTTCAAAGTTTGACCAATTTAATATGTATTTGCTTTTTTGTATTATGTATGATATGTATTTTAATTTTTTGGTCATGTGGTTGATGAATAAAACAGCTTAGTTTATTATTTGACTAATTTGACTATTATTTGACTACGGAAAGCGGTTGTATGGTGTGGGGAACATAAAGTTCTAACGGAACAGTAGAACTGGATTTTTGAAGCTCAAGAATGACCGCGAGTGCCTACCAATGGATACAGGAGAGAGCTTTTCCTCAATTTTCCCAGTTATTTGGTGGACAACGATAGGGTTTATAGTAGAATAATGGCCCATTATACACCGCAAGGACAACATAAGCCTGGATTCTTACCAAAAATTTAAATCTGATGAATCTATAGAAGCAGGCTACTTGAACTGAGTTAGCATTCCGGAGGCAGTTCCCATTAATAATATCCGTAAAAGTCTATAAATAAAATTTAAAACTATTCTTTTAAAAAAAAAATACTAAGGTTTTTTATCACCTTTTAAGTGTTTAACAGGAAGATTTTGCATGTGCCCTTAATCAATTTAATAAAAAAGGTACCTACCATTTAGGAAAGAATTCACAAAATTAAAAAAGATCAGCGGAACCGTAAATTTCTTTTTCCAACATGATCGCTAACCCTTCTTAGCTTCCGAAAAAGGGTTTTTCCAGATATAGTACAAAAAAATACCTGTCCACAATGGTTGGGCTCTTTTAGTACGTAGATGGGGGACCGTTTGAGAACAACCGCGTGTCGTTGGCCAGTCCCATCTACAGAGTTGAGGTAGATAATACATACGTGGTATTACAATGGACCTAAATTGGTCTAAGTGTGTCGGCTTCTGCCGACAGCCACATAAACCTAACCTAACCTAACCTAAGTGGTACGGAGTGTACTTGATAGCTACTCACTTACTGGTCTTTAAAATCCAACAAACAATAGCATGGGAATCCTTCTATTAAAAAGCCGTTCTTTTTATTTTGTTGGTAACCTTATGTACTTTTATTTATTTAATAGAAATGCTATTTTGATGTCTCTTAAACTGGTGATGCAAGGTGAGGTGTATAATATTGTCAGTTGTAGCAATCCCTTGTTACTAAAGAATTGGAAATGAAATGTCACAATTGAAATGCATGTCCATTTTTTTTAAATAGTAACCAAAGCTAGTTTAAGCTTACGTCCCATCCCTTTAGCTCCACAGTTACCCTGAGAAACTTTCAAGTCTCCACTGGAGTTGGTAAGCGTGTTTTTTTACAATTCCTCTAACTTGCTCTTCCGGCATTTACCTCCCACTCTCATTTCCACAATAACCGCAGAGTGTGACTGACGAACATTTGAATTTAACCAAACATTTAAGTCGATGCCCTGGATAATTAAATTGGAGTAATTGGTCGAACCATATAAATATTTGGGAGGGATTTCATACATTTATAAAAGCACGGGCAAGACTTTAATCCGGAGAAATCTGCAAAAATAAGCACCTGTATTATTAAGTGGAGGAATTCTTTTCAAAACCACAAAAACCAATTCCACGGATGTTTTTTGCGGAAATTATGGTTAGAATCTTGCACGGCTTGTCCAGGTGGCTAGTGTAGCAACAGCAGTCGCAAAGAATCGCCAAAAAAAAAGAAGTTAGATTTCTCCATCAACCAAAACGCACGGTTCATGCAATACCGAATTAATGCAGATTAAAACCCAGTTAACTAAGAAAAATTACCTGCTCAAAAATCTATATTAAAACCCAGAGAAAAAACACATGTGCTCAAATATAGAGGTTTAATTTTGCATAAAATTTCATAGTCTTAGTTGTACCTTGTGAAAAGTGCCAAGAGTTAAGAACTACTACAACAAAAAAATAAAACACAATTTACTACAAAATAAGAATAATAAGTCTAGCAGAACATCTCATTAGCGATCCAGAGTGCAGTCCTGATTTGTGGTTGATTAAGGTAAGCCATTAAACATTTTACATACCTTGGCATAGTTCTTTGGTTAGATACAAATTTAGTGAGCATAAATATCTTCACTTTTCCGAATGGAACTGAAATGAAATTAAGCCTATCTATTTTAAATTGTAACTCAAAACAAATATACTTATTCATCTACTTAATGTTAGCTACATACTTAAACATAATTATAACATATTTAAGCCTCAAGGAGGCTAACATGTAGAGACACAGCTCCTATGGGCACGGCTCCATAATTCACAATTACTTGGGTATCGATCTATCCAGGAAAACGGACTACATAATCCCCAATCGAAACTTCGAGAAAAACTACTCTACATATATACCCCAAAGAGAGAACTGGAACGCGCACGCCAGCGCACAAGAAATCCATATCTATACGGACGGGTCAAAAATGGATGTAGGTACAGGAGCAGGAGTTTTCTGCGAGCCCCTAGACATAAAGGACTCGTACAGACTCCCCAACGAATGCAGCGTCTTTCAAGCCGAAATAGTCGCCATAGACAAGGCAGCAGAAACAATCTCCGCGAAGAATCTGGATCCTTCCAAGATTACAATCTTCGTAGACAGTCAGGCGGCGATCAAAGCACTAGACAGCGAAACCACAAAGTCAAAAACAGTCAGGAACTGCCTAAATCCCTTAACGAAATAGGCGAACGACACAGGATCACCCTCTGCTGGGTCCCCCGTCATAGCGACATCGTGGGGAATGAAAAGGCAGACGAGCTAGCAAGAACAGGGTCAGAACTTGACGCAATGGACGCCATTACGTCAATAGACATCCCAATTAGTGCAGCAAAAAGAAACATTGACCAAAAACTGAGGGAACAAATTAACACTACCTGGTCCCAAAGGAACGACTGTGTTATATCTCGCAGCCTATGGCCAAGAATCGACGAGAAAAGAACAAAGCACATTCTGGGAATGAATAAACAAGAAATACGTATCCTAACCGGCGTACTGACCGGCCACTGCACCATAGGAGTAATGGCAAACAGGCTGGGCATTAGCTCACCAGACTACTGCAGGAGCTGTCAGGATACAGAAGAAACCGAGACCATCAAACACCTGCTCTGCGAGTGTCCAAACCTCCAGACATCTCGACTTCGTTATCTGGGTAACAGATTTTTCGAAGACTTAGAGGACGTAGCGCAGGTACCACTGACGGACATAATCAGGTTTGTCAAGAAAACAGGTTGGTTCCAATAGGCCAACCAGCAAGAAAAATTTAAACGAAGCATGGTAAGTGTTTTTATTGTAAGTGAAGTTTTTACCACGATAAACAAAAAGGGATCACAATGGACCAATGGGCCCCCGTGCAAGCACAGCAATGGCTGTGCACTTACCTTCAAACCTAACCTAACCTAACCTAACATATTTAAACCTTGAAAATATCTAACTACACTATCTAAATTTAGGATCTATTTTTTTATACGCCAATGTTGTTATTTTTATTCTACCATGCATTTGAAGATCCGATTGCACGTTATTCGTTTAAATCTGGTGAAATTCGACAATAAATATAAACAATTTTCCTGATGCAATCGCTTCTAAAACAATGTTTTTTTTAAAATAAATTTTAGTATGGTGTGACGTGGTAATAAGGGTGTAGTATTAAGGTTGAGGCGTGAAAAATAAAGGGAGTTGCTTATAGTATACACAGGCCAAGTAACCGTGGTGTACTTGCACCGGTACATTAAAGGGTGGGAAAGACCTGTTACGAAGTCTCCATCTTCGTCTGTCAAAACACCCGACAGTGCAGAGTTGTTTGCAATTGTGTGTGTGTGGTTCTTCTTTCAGGCACGATATTTATTTTGGGAGTAGGGTGGTGACAACAAGATCCCCCATCCGACGAGCTACTGCCGTGCATAGCCAGCAGGCCACCAGTTGTCACAAAGGTAGCATCATCCACCATAGCCCTGGCTGCGACACAGTGCATGTTACGTTACATTCCCAAGTTGGATGCGAGCAGAGAGAAAAAGATTTATTCTGGATATATTTTCTCAACCTCATCAAAAACATCCCAAAAGAAGAACTTTTGTTTGTTGGCGGAGATGTGAACGGACATCAGGAAATTGATTGATTTCCACTTGGTAACATGTTCAAGAAGCCTCGGGACAACGATTTAAAAGTGATCCTAGGAGAGGCAATCGTCCAGCAGCACCGTCTCCTCCTAGCAGACATTTTTATGGCGGCGGGGATGAACAGAACTAAAGAAATAGAAGTGTCTGCTAGAATCAAATGGTACAATCTGGACGTAGAGACAGGCGAAGCATTTATTGCAAATATGAAAAATTATCTCCATCACATCATCAACGAAGTTGAGGATGCAGAGTGCAGGGCACAAGATCTACAACGACGTTACTTGGAAAGAGCCAAATCACTGCTAGGGGCTTCAAAAGAACACGATCAACATGGCAAAAAACATTGTGGTGGACAGATGAAGCTAAGGCAGTGATAAATCACAAGAAAGTGCTCCACTAATAATGGAGATGAAAAAGCTCGCATTTAATTGGAATACAGACTTTTCTTGAGGGGAGGGACGCACGCCCGCGAAGAGAAATTGCATTTAAATTCAAGCAAAGTGTGTGGGGGCCTGTATCTGGAGTTAGAAAAAGTGTCTTCTTTAGCTGTTGATAGAAGCCGGACTACCCACGAACTCCCACAAACCAGCTTGAACAAGGGCACAACCATTTTCGAAATAGCAGCTCAGGGACGGAGAAATGACCAGGAAATCCATTTGCCAAAGTTCATCAACAATGTTCAAGGGCTGCTTCTTTTGTAAAACGAAAAGCAGTTTTCTTCTTCCTTTGTACAAAGAAAAAGGCGTTACGCGAGACTTTGATGGAGCCAGCATTTATGAAGACCCACGAGCATTTGATATATTCGTGGCAGTTTTCGAGGGGAATGGGTATCGTATTAGTCCCAAAAGAAAAAAACAGAATACTTGTGCTGACTGGTCTCTGAACCAATCTAACCTATTCCAGACATTATATTAATGGAAGAGTGATTCAAAAGTGCGAATAGTTCAAATATCGGAGATCTGTCATCAATAGCAAAGTAAGCTGTGATGACGACAGTTGTGCGCCCGGCGCTCACACACGGTTTACAATGTCAGAAAGCAAACCAGCATTTGATTGCCCTCAGTGACGAAGTGACTCAAAATTGGGAGGCCTGTCGTTATTTTCTGAGGTCCAACCGGGGCTCTCCGGATCAGTAGGGAAGCAGTTAAGTGGGAGCATTATGATCCCTTCAATCCTGATCATAGCCTCACCACCATTAAAGAAAAAGAAGATTTATTTAACAGGAATATTAAATTGGACTATATAATCTAAAAAATCGAAAGTGTAACGTTTTTGTTAAATGGGAGCCTATTATTTTGTCGTTTTAACTTCTTACATACTTATATATAATATTACGTATGATATTACGACTATAAAAATTATAAAAAGTGTGTCCTGAATTTTCCGCGGTCTGTGGCTTAACGACTTTAAGTACCAACATTTTAAAACCTAGATTTGATATAATGTAATTATACCCTATTCTAAGCGTATATTAATTTTGACACATAGCTTGTAACATACCTTAATATTGCCCGTAGACTGCTAAAAGTTACTATATTCTTGATCAGCGTCGATAGTTATTTCGATCTAGTCATTTCAGTCCGTCCGTCCCTCCGCCAGCAATAATTAGGCATTTAAACTTGAGGTATATTATCTTTAGGGCTCCATAATGCATGGGAGTTAAACGTTTTGAAATCCGCCCACTGACACTCCCACAATTGAATAAAACAGCTTTATCGAAAAGTCAAAGTTTGAGCTAAAATTTTTAATAAATACGCTTTAGTGGCCCTTAATGCTCATGTTTAAAGGTTAAAATCCGCCGGCTGACACGGCCACAATTTAAAATTTGAATATAAACGTTCAAGGAGCCCATTATGCTCATTTTTAAATATTTTTAAAATCCCCACACTATTTAAAAACAAAAAACGTTTTACTGCAGAAATCATTGTAAATCTAAGTCCTATTCTTCGCAAAGTATTTAGATAAAGTCGTTTTGAACAATTCCTTTACATAAAGTTTTCTGCCATGCCCACTTATAAGGTTTTTTACAAAAACTTTGTTTTTCGATAAAATCTTTTAAATCCGTTAAAAAAACAAAATATGTAGAGCGTTCTTAACAATTCACCCATACTTTGACTTTTGCCACGACCACTTTATGAGGGAAAGGAGTAGGAAAAGGGTATTCGCCCAAGCGGGCTGAAGCCCTTCCCTATGTTTATGCTTTTAAATTACCACTTTACTGGAAAAAAACACATTTCATTCACTTTTACATTACTTGAACTCTAAAAAAATCTGATAATGAAATATATGTTCCTACATACATCAATCATTATTTGCAGATTCATTATTGATCACGACCAGGAGCAGACTTCGTGACTATAATAGGTAAAAACCCAAGCAGTATCTACCAACTCACCTAATGCTCGCTCATTCATATAAGGTATTTTCCCATCAAATGACATGCAAAATTTCACACAATAAGCACATTTATAAGCACCTCACCTACAATGTGTCGTGCGTTTACATCCCTGTATCGTTAAATCGAGGAATGTTTTGCAAAGTTGTTATGGGTGACGATTTTGTTAAAAAATTACAAGTCACTTTTCTGTGCAACACTTGTATGTGGTGCTTTATGCCTTAGCTAGCTACTTTTCAGCGATATGTTTTAATATTTCATGTGAATTTATCAAGAGGGTCGACATGTGTCATTTTAAAGATAATTCCGAGCTCTTCAGAATGCTGACATGATGTTTTAGTTTTCCACTAATATGGTTCTGCATATTTTTATGAGGCCATTTGAAAGTGAAATAAAATATCGGGAGCGCTAAGGCAGATAATAAAAAAAACAGATCATTTTTCTTTGAAGAGGACACAACTTGAAGGAACTTTCTCGATAAATGAAGGATCTAAAGGATTTAGTAGCTCAAGTTTTGTGACTGTTTTATGGATATGCTTGGTATTATTATGCTTTAGGTAGCAAATTAAACACTTTCTACTTTATGAGTAAAGGTCATTTCATCTTCAACCAAAGTACGAGTATATTCTACATAAAGAAGTAAATTTATGACAAAATATCTTCGCACACAGTTTACTACAGACTTCCATCTGAAAAACCTTAAAGCTCGCTTTATGTGTCTACGTAGAAATGAAATTGACTTTTTTTCAAATCACAAGCAATGGAGGACTTCCCTCTTCTTATCTCTAATGGGTATACGCCTCGCAGCTAAGCGAAACTTTACCAAATTACTCCAATAATTCTGGGTTGGCCCAAAACAACAATACAAATCGTTATCTCGTTTGCCCTGTGTCGGCTTATTTATTTTAATTTTAATTTTTTTAATCAATTGCCACCACACAGTGACGACAGAAAAGCGTAGGCCTAATGAAAAGCATAATTATAATTTTCAAACAAAAAAGGGATCCCAAAAAAATCCTCTCACCCGTAAGATAAAAATCTTTGTGGCAAAGGCCGAAAACCGAGAAAAACCTTTTCATGAAAAATAAAATATTAATAAAAGCACGCAAAGGATCCAACGATCCACAGTGTCGTAATGCACAATTTCGCAATAAAATACAAGCAACGGTAATGAGATTCAGGATTGGGGTATACTATGAAAGGAAAGGCATGGTAATTTTATAGAAAGATAAATTTTATAATTTCAAAATGAGAATATGATAGACCTTTTCGATTGGACCCAAAAGGATTTATGCATTTTATTAAATTTAAATGGTGTTCATTTTCGGTGTTTAACTATGAGGTTGGCACCTCCATCGCCTTAAGTTGGCCGTTTAATGCTTTTGATTGTGCTTGCATTTTTTATGATACTTTGAGGGCGCGTTATAATTATTTTGTTAGTAGAATAGTAGGCGTAGGGACATAAGTCCCGAAGACATAAGTCCCGAATTCATTTT
Source organism: Portevinia maculata (assembly GCA_949715645.1). Classification (NCBI taxonomy): domain Eukaryota; kingdom Metazoa; phylum Arthropoda; class Insecta; order Diptera; family Syrphidae; genus Portevinia; species Portevinia maculata. The sequence continues at coordinate 33,127,218 of OX454527.1, forward strand.
TCCCACTTAAGTGGGTCATATGTCCCGAATTGATTTCGGGACTTATAACCCACTTAAGTGGGACATAAGTCCCGAATTTTTATCGTTGAAAATGAGACACAAGTCCGGAATGAAACAAACAGTTGGAAATATTTTACATTTTATTAACGTTAATAAATTGATAGGTAAAACATAATTAACTAGAAAAAATTGAAGGACCGTACCTCGCACCTACTACAAATCAAATAGTGACCCCAAGCATTGCAATGTTAATGGGATTAGTTGCGAAATCGCAAGTAGATTCTATAAACAGTGCAATGCCTATGGGGGACATGCTGCCCTCCTGCAACCCCCCTGCTTGGGGTCACTGTTTGATTTGAAGTACTTGCAATCGCAAATTGTTGGAAACAGCACCAATGGAAAGAGAAATAACGCCAAATTGGCCTTATTGCGTAAGGCCTTATTTCACGGCACCGGTATAGTGGGACATAAGTAACGAATTCATTTTTCGGGACTTATGTCACGCTCAGAGCGTGAGCAATTAGAGCATACCGATGAAACACACTTGGGCGCTCAGGTATAATTTGATTAGAAATCATATTTGATTTTAAACTAAAACTATTTAATTAAATTGTATCACTTTCTACGCCAGGAAAACAACCCCGACCGTGTTTTAATTGTTATTGATTCTATTTGCCTTTATACTCCCTCCTCTCAGTCAGTTCTGGCTGAATTTAATTTTTTACTCAGAGCGCGCTCCGATCAAGCTCTTGACGAAAAAATAAATACGGTTTGATGTGTCAGAGCTTAAAAAGATACACGAACTTCCGGGTACATACGTCAGAGTTGACAGTAGATCTTCATAACTCTGAGTAGGGGAATTCCTTAAAAGTAAGAAATGTTAAAATTGATTCAAATGTTTTTGTGTCTGTGGGTGGTTCATATCGTAGAGGTTTAACATATCGCACTTCTACTAAAACAACGACGTAAGTGCAAAAATGTTGATTCTACGAAAAACGCATTTGAAATTTTTTAAATCGTTTTTATTAAAAAAAAATAAGGAACACAATTCTTAAAATAATTAAATTTAGTTGTAACATAAAGAAAATTTGACACACTTTCTGGTGTAGTAATTCACTTTTAAAAAAAATAATAGAAAAAAAAGTAACCAAAATAAAAAAAAAATATTTTTTGTCAGCAACGACACAATAAGCACTTATGTCGTTGTTCCACTGAAAATGATATGAAAATAACTAATTATATTGTTTAAAACTCACATAATAAACACTTACGTCCTTGTTACACTAAAAATCGAAAAAATAAATAAATAAAAACGAGCGAATTTACACTTAAGCCTTTGTTTGAACTGGTTGACTTGTTTCACCTACGAGATTCAAGACACAACTTTCTGATATATCATCCAATTTTTTTTTCAATGGCGGTGTAATAGAACGGAGCGGAATAAAGATGCAAATTCCCCCTAGTGGCAAAGTTAGTGTTTATCAAGTAGGTCTTTGTTTTATCGGAAAGAACTATAATTTTTGATGCTTTTGACATACTTAACTCAGAAAATCAATTTTTTGCACTTACGTCGTTGTTTTAGTAGAGGTGCGATATAAGGTGTTATCCTATGCTGACCTGTATATACCCAAAGAGAAGATGCCGACTATGGGAGAAGATGACTGAGAAAAATGGGAAATTAGCAAGACATGGTTGATTCAACGTTTCTTTTATGGCAAATCAAATTCCCTGTGATTGCAAGTGCTACCCTTTTTATATAAATAAACCTGCCAACATGGCTGACACTGCGACCTGAATGATCAATTATATATAAAGGGTTTACTATTCCAAGAGACGTACCACTTCCCTTGTGAAATCGGCACGTCGTTGGTAGCAGAGTTTTCGCCGGCAGCGAACGTATTTCTTCGTGGAAGATGCATCTTCTCAAGCAATGTAGCGCCGGTGATTCACAGATTATTTTCAGAGAATTAATCCTCCTCCAGACAAAACCTACATTTTGTCTCCGAGTACAAGTTCACTTTGTCAATATGATATCTCAAGCCAAAATGTCCTGTCAGGAAGCTCACCAGCTTCCAAATACTTGCCTTATTTTGTATAAGAATTTCTTTATAGGAATAAGGCCTGATTAATCGTTTGGATTGTCTGAATCCCGGAACATTTTCCCAGTGGCCTAGACGAAGTTGGTGTTTCCAATTAATAATCAGTCCTAGAGCGGAAGTCCAATTGACTCTCCAATAAGGTTCTGGTCCTATGAACGCGGATTCTGAAGCATCCCTAGCTAGCTCGTCCGCAGATTCGTTGCCTGCAATTACTCAGTGGCCAGGTATCCAACCCAGTTTGACCTTGTTGTGTCTTGCTAAGGATTGCAGCGCATTCTTAGCCGAACTTGACTGTCATAGAGTTAATTGAATTAAACGACAGTGCTTGAAGATGTCAGAGAACATGTGTACTCTATCGCCCTTAAAACCCTTTTCAAAGTTTATTCTGGCGCAGATCTCAATGGCATGAATTGACTGGAACATAATGAAACACATTCGCATAGGCACCGAGACTTTGGTGTTGGTTCCAAAGACGCCACCTCAGCTCCAAATTCCATTTTTGATCCGTCGGTGAAGCAGACCAGATTTCTAGGGTGTCCACTGCCGGAACACCATTGGCTCAGTTTGCGAGGTCCAATATTGAAACCTCAAATAGTCCTCCAAAACAATACTCCGTAACCATTGTATCCGAGATGGATCAAAATATATCCGTTTTAAGAATTTAGTCAAGTATTTTCAGATGTCGTACGAGGTCACTTGGTTCAAACTTGTATTCTAGCAGCACATCTAGCAGCAGGCTGCCTAACGGAGATTTGTAAGGTTGATAGGCCAACAGTAGCCTCTAGTGCTCCAATTGAGGCAGGCAATACGCTGTAGCTTTTGGAGATTGGTTGTCCCTTCAAGAACTTTGGGCCACCAAACGATGGCCGCGTATATTATAATAGGTCTGACCATCATGATACAGCTAGTATATCATTTTGGGACTCAGACCCAAAGTTCTGCTATACATACGCCTACTGGCCCACATGGCTCTAGTGGCACACTCTGTGGCAGAAGTGATATGCGCGTTCCAGTTGAGTCTTTAATGGAGAATCCTTCATTATTACACGATTCTTAAAAGTGTAGTAAAGCATTCTGCATGACCCCAGTTATGGTCGTGCTATGCTTACCACTTATAATTATCGCAAGATCACCTACATACCTAATGGCGCTATAGCCTAGTCTCTGAAGACTGACTAAAAGGCTGTCGATGGCTGGTGGCCACAGTATGCTCCGTGTCGTGTAGGATCCATCTGTCTTTAGTAAACCCACACAAGGACAGGTTGTGTGATCTTCTCCAAAAGCTTTATGGATACGCGCTGCTACTGGCATGTCAGCAATGTTTTCGCAGCATTTTCTCCATGTAGTTCTTCTCGATCGTTTCAGTTTTGAGTTATATTCTTTGAGAGCGAACCACGGTTGCCGTTTTAGTGACTTTGTCGCTATATCTAGTGGAATTTTCAAAAGTTTAGTGAAAAAACTTTATTTTTTGTCACTAAAAAATTCTAGTTACTTTTCTAGTGACTTTTTGCAAAAACATATTTTTATTTTTTAATTATTACGCCCCTGGTGATGTTACATCCCTGGTATTCGAGTTTGACACTTGCAAATTGTTCAACATTGTGATCCATTTAAACTTTTAAATGCCTTAATTATTTTACTTCGTTCACTCTGTAGCGGTGTTGTTATTCCTGGTGCTATACAATCTGAAAAAGACTATTTCACTCATATCTAGGGTATGTTTTTGAATCAAAAATATCGGAATCGAAATTATCAAGCGATACAATTAGTCGTATAAGAACTTAATGCATAAATTTTACTATAAAGTTAGTAAAAGAGGTTCAGAAAAGGGTTCCAAGTAATTACAATACTTTACCAAAAATGGAATTACTATCAGTTGAAAATACTTTAAAACCCGTTAAAGATCGTTCTATCATTGACTTTGCAAAAAGTTTAGGTTTTCAGGACGAAAACATAGAACAAATTTTAAAGCACTGGATGGCTATTAATTTTGTGAAATGGAAAGAGCTTTAAGAAAGCGTAAAGTTTTGGGGAGAAGTTTCGCGTTATAAAAACGCAGCGGGTGTCAATACTTATGATGAATTATTCCAACTTGCTCGAACTGTAATGTCGCTTCCACATTCAAATGCCGAAGTGGAACGCATTTTTAGTATGATGAACATAGTTGAAAATAAGTTGAGAAACAAAATGTCAACGAAAACTTTGAACTCAATAATGCCCATCAGAAATCAACTAAAAATATACAAAAAAAAGTTGTCATGAATACGAAATTCCTAAAAATCTTCTTTTAAGAAATAATTTAAAAAATGCCTCCGATATTGAGGTAAATGAAAGTGATGAAGATGAAATCGATCTAGTTATTTCTGCTTTGTAGTGATTTTTAAAAAAAAACTATTTTGTTTTAGTTAACATTATGTATTTACATATTGTAAGTTTTTGATTTATTGTTCAAAATAAAAATGTTGTTAAAATTGGATATTTTTTTTTCATTTGTAGGTAGTGAACATTTTTTTCTAGTGACTTTTTTTAAAAATGTTAGCATATCTGGTGGATTTTTAGGTTCGTGTTAGTGACTTTTTTTTAAGTTAACGGCAACCCTGGAGCGAACATGTATTCCCACCTTTTTATATGTTTGGCTTGTTTAAATACTTTCCTAGCCTTCTTTCTGAGTTTAACAAGTTGTTCATTCCACCAGGGAACCGTACATTTACTCAAACCGGTTTTCGTGACACAGCTACTATAATGGTAGGAGCTTCATCCAGATATAGAAATATCTAATGAATTTAGAGTCATCTTGTAACTTTTTTGCGAAGTTCTTCCAAACATCCTACAACAGTGATACAATTTCTAACATTAATGAACGCTATCGTTGCATTAATCCCCTCACTGATTTTTGCTTAAATTGTTTTTCTGAAGAAGAGATTCTTGTTTTACCAAAAAAGCTGGGTATGATCAAATTTCTCTTTTATTATTATCGAAGTCCGCAACTTCCTTGAGCTACGTGATCAGTTGCATTTTCAATAGATCCCTAGACGAAGGTGTCTTTCTGGATGAATGAAAGATTTCTTTTATTGATTCAATATTTAAAAATGGACTTAAACATTTAGTCAAAAATTACAGACCCATCTCTAAGCTTTCCGCCATTCCTAAATTGCTTGAAAAAATTATAACCCAAAAGCTATATTTCTCGTTAAAGAAACTTTATCCCACTACCACCACGGGTTTTTGAAGGGTAGATCAACTTTCACTAATTTAAGTCTTTTAAAAAAATTTGCAGCAACCAAATGGAATCGGGCAAACAAGTTGATGTTCTTTACACAGATTTCGATCGTTACATCACGGTCTTATTTTACAGAAATTAGATAGATTAGGTTTTCACTCATCTTTTATTAAGTGAGTTATTATTTAACTGGAAGGAAACAAATAGTAAAGATTGAACATTATACATCCAATCTAATAGAAGTTATGTCCACTTCTTTAGGTCCACTTCTATTCATCATCTTCACAAACGATTTGCCTTCTGTTATGAAATACTGCAGTTGTTTAATGTATGCTGACGTTTTTTCCGGTTTCTTTGCCTCAGGACTATTTTTTCATGCAGGAAGCCATAAACAATTTCTTGCAATGGTGTAATTATAACCATCTTGAGTTGAATAATTCGAAATGCAAAATTGTAAGTGTGACTAGGTCTACGTCTATCGTTAAATTTGATTATTGTTTCAATGATTTTAAACTTAGAGTTGACTGTATCAAAGATCTTGGAGTCTATATCGATTCGAAAATGGATTTCAGGCCCACATTGACTATATTATCTCTAAGGGTAATTCATTATTATTATTTTTTTTAAAAATACATATGATTTCCAGGATGCATATACGCTAAAACATTATTTATGTCTCTTGTTGTTCCAAGGTTGGAATATGATTGTGTTGTTTGGGTACCATATTATGAAATTGGAATAATGAGGATAGAAAGAATTCAAAAACGCTTTACGAGCTATGCAGTAAGAAAATAAAATTGGGTTGTTTCTATGCCTGACTATAATTCGAGATGTTCACTCATCGATATGAAAACGCTTAAAGGTCATAGGCGAATTCAATGCGTTATGTTCGTAAAAGATATTTTGGACTATAGAATAACATCTATCGACCTTGTTTCTTTAATTCCATTTCATGTGCCAAGATTGTTTCGTAATAGTAAGGTTTATTTTAATGTTCTTCATCATATGACAAACTACGGTTTGAATGAACCAATTAAGCGTTCCTTAGTTATTCAATGAAATGTGCAATAATATTAATATTTCAATAAATAGAGATGTTTTCAAAAAAATATTTGTATATAACTACTAGCTGACACGGCAAACGTTGTTTTGCATTATAAATTATTTCTAGTGAATATTTTGGTAGGGAAATGAAAAATAACTAACTTATTGTAAGTGTGTGGGGATGTGGTCTATGACTGAAAGAGAAATTGAACGCTGTGGACGTTTTGTCCCTTTTAGAACAATAGCGGATATTGGAGAGCGTCGTATGTGTGTATGAGATCAGCAATAAACTCCAGATTATTATTTCTTCTTTAAATCACGATTTGTCGCGTCGCTGTACGGTCGGCAGCCATGATTCCAGCAAAGTCGTCAACGACAGGTGCATGAAATCCACGCATGTGCTCTCCAGCTGGTGTTTTATCAGGATTGATGACAATAGCGTGATTGTCAGTATGTAATATGTGCATGTGTGGTTTGAATAATTTCAACAATTCATTGTGCTCATTCAATAGAGTACCTCACGACAACGTCAGTGGCAAATGAACACAAAAAAAACCAACAGCTGAATCAAATAAAGGAAAACAATGGCGAATTTGCATGGCGAGAAATGCGTTCTTCGCGAATATTTCCAAAAAATTTATAACAAATCCAATTTTAACAAAAAAAAAGTTTCGAAACTAAGAAGGAGTATCCAAACCACGTTTTGGAATACTAAAAAGTTAACATTTTAATATGATTTTGTACAAAAAATAAAACTGAAAAAATGAGAATCGCGTAGTTGTGGCAAAAAATGTTTTTGTTGCGAATATCTCGTAATTAGTTTATATTAAAGCGAATTATAACAAAAACAAATTTCCAGAACTTTGAAGGAGTATCCAAACACTATTTGGGAATGCTAAAAAGCTAACAATATATTAAGATTCTGTACGAAAAATAAAAGTAAGACCGTGACAATCGCGTTGTGGCAAAAAAATATTTTTGTTTGGAAGCAAATGAGTTGAAAAGTTTTCTAAACAAACATTTTAGATACCTAAATACAATTGAACAGCGTTTTTGATCAACATATTAACTGTTTTTATACACTATTCTAAGGGTATATTAATTTTGACGCGAAGTTTGTAACATACCTTAATATTGCCCGTAGACCCCTAAAAGTTACTATAAGTAATTGTGATCAGCATTGATAGTAATATCGATCTAGTCATGTCCGTCCGTCCGTCCGTCTGTCGGCGAAAATTGGGCCTTATATATACCTACTCTCCAGGCCCCCAAAATATTCAAGTTTAAGAATTTTTGAAATCCGCCCACAGACAAAATTTATCGGAAAAATCGAATTTTTAGCTAGAAAGCTGAAATTTTTTATGATCTTTGACTCATAAAACTGTTCGGGAGATACAATTTTTAAAATCAGCCCACTGACACGCCCACAATTAAATAAAACAATTTTATTGGAAAGTCAAAGTTTGAGCTAGGAAACTGAAATTTATGATATAGATTCTCTAGGTGTCTGATGGGAATAAGAATAGGGCATCCAAAAGTTCGCAAAGCTGACTGTAGTCCCTATGTTTATTGTTTGTTTTGCTTTAACATACCTTCTCACGTTTTTCTCTACAATTTGTTACTTTTTGCCCTTCAATAGCTTCTGTTTGCACTTTCATATTCTGCAATTTTATCATTCAATTTGTTTCTGTTGTTTAAGACAGAGATTCCGCACTTCAGAAAGAGATAGCTTGGTGAAAATGTCTATAGTATAGAGCGTCCAGCTCGTTGACGATGCGTCTGGCATATGGTGAATTGAGGTTATTGTAGCCGCAACGTGCATCCACGCGATTGCGAGTGCGCGTTCGGAGTCCTCACCGCCCATAAAATAAATTTGTAAAAATATAAGTGATTCATTTGGCATTGGCAGCAATGAACCCACTTTGTGATAAACTTGGCCTTTGATTTTGAATGTTGAATGGAATTGTTGACCATTTGCAGCATTACTTTTATTTATTACTGTTGCTCCGAACGATGTTATTTGGAAATATGAATTGGATGTTCGAATTGACTTCAGGAACAGGTTAGAATCTGGATCCGTACCGATAAGTGAGCCGTTCAATTGTTCAGGTGGTGTTTCAATTTCCAGTAGTTGTTGCACTTTTCCTGACGCGCAACACTTTGAATTTAAGGCATTATAATGCGGACATTCCTTGTCCTATGGACCAATCCCCACTTTCGAATGAGCGTAATATTGAATATCGGAATATACTCGAATGCTAGACGAAGGAATGAATCGTATGTAAATACTCGATGTACCTGTTGGCGTTGTTGGTCATTTGCTCTGCGTGTGTTAACTACGAACCGGCGCGCTGGTCTTTGTTACAATCGTCTTTTTTGAATTCGTTCAGGTCGTGCCTCTGGTGATTGTGATTGATGCAATTGCGCCATGCTCACACGTGCATCTGCATTATCTTGTTGGATTTGTTCGTCTGTTCTTTGGGCTCTTCTATTTCGTATGTCTGTCGTTCTATTCGTTCGACGGCCCAAATTGGCCCCTTTGCCTTTTAATATCTTACCTTCCTTTCACAATCATAAAATTATTCCCATAAAATTTTGCACGCGCTGAGTATAATAGTACTATTAATTGTCGTTTAATAATAGACAAACTAATAAATGATAAGTCAGTTATCGACCACTGAGAGTTGAAGATTATAATAGTACTAATATCGTTATTAAAAAATGGGGGTTGGTGGTAGAAGTTTGAAAATTAGGGTTATATGTATTTTTGAATGGCAAATCATAAAAAAATAAAAATAAAAAAAATTGTTTTTGGTAGACCACCCTTATCACTTACGGGTATAAAAAATAATTAACCACCTTTTCTCAGACCTACCGAATATGCACCAGAAATTCATAAAAATCGGTCAAGCCGATTCGGACAAGTTTGGTTACAAACACTGTGACACGAGAATTTTATATATATACGAATAGAAGATTGTAAGTATTTATTAACTTATTCATTTTTAATGTAGATATTGTATGTAACTTTGTTTTTTTTTGTTATCAGCAGATCTTGAATCAATTCATGAAATAAATAAGTAAATAACTGTTTAATTTCCGTCTTTTTATAACAGAACGCCACAAGTGTCAAGAAATACTTGTCGACCTATACAAAGTAATTTTTGGACAGGTGATTTTATTATTGTCATAAGCTATCAAGTTTCTTTTTCTTAAGAAAAGCAGAGTGTATAATATAGAAATTAAATTACATTTGATTAAAATTGCACTTTTTTGATTGTGACGTTGATAGTGACAACTTTCTTCATAAATTCAGCTCATGTACATTAATATTTTGTTATGAGCTTTGTTCTTATTTGTAGATTGCCAAATAACCTTAAAAATGTAAATTAAAAAAAAAACCTCGGTACAGGCTGAAAGTGTTTAAGCCAATAATTATTTTTAATATTGATGTTCATTATGTATATGTGTATCGAAAAATTTCACATATCAAAACTAACTGCACAATATTTTGCTGAAAGACTTGCCGGTAAACTACAGTACACTGCTTAACAAAAGTTCTTCAGTGCCCGTTTACATACATCTTTTGACTACTTTACATTGGTTCGATGCACGGTGTTAGCAAAATGACAAAATGTAAAAGTGGCTACTCAGGCAGTAATTTGTCTATTGGCCAGAAAATTCGCATAGTGTTATACTATACAGGGCTTCTTTGAAAAAAGTGGGATGCCTTGTGTTGGGGACAAGCTTAAAACCAAGCTGTACAGTTTTCTTTCCATTTTTCACATTTTTTTTTGTTTTTTCTTTAACTATCTATCCTTCCGCGTTTTTTGCCATTCTTGCTTATTGACCTCTAGTCGAACAATGTGGACAAGTCGGGGGAAATTTATTATTCTGAAAAGTGTACCGATTTGCGTTGTGTTTAAGAATAAAATGTTACTTGTCGGACAAGTATAGTTCGACAGGTGGATTTCGCAAGACTGGGAAAAAAGCTTTAGATGCTATTTAGTCTCGGCGTGATTGTTACCTGCGATCCCTTGATTGGTACCATTGATCCACTGCGGCTTCGCACTACAATAACCTTGCAACTATCAATCTATGCGTGTGGAAAATTGACTAATAAAGATTCATAAAATTAAAAAGTGGTGACCAGATACAACTTATGTCTTCTTCTTGCTTAACGACGAGGTTATGATCAGGATTAATGGGATCAAAACCCTCCCGCTTTACTGCAGCCCTATTCTGGTCCGAATATGGGTTCACCGGCTAGACCGCAATAAACATTGGCGGGCTTCATGGTTTCAGATCACTTCATAACTGAGCCCAATCAAATGCCGGTGTTGTTGCATTTGTGTAATGGTCTAAGAGTTGTATGCCTGTTTTTTGTTGACTATTTTGGCACCATGTATACGTGGTTGATTATTATTATTTTTTTTTATCTACCTTTGACGACAACGTGAGCTCCAGCTCACCGTGATGTTGAAATTGGCTCGATGTGATTTATCGTCTTAGTTGCATTTTACGACAAGCACCATTTTTTTTGGGAGACGCTGCAGTGATATTCTTTGCCCGACCCTACTTGGGCACCATTAACAACTTTTGTGAATGATATAAGCAATGGTATATATCTGCCATAAGCCGTACGGTTTTCGCAGTATTAGGTCCACTGGTGATTTGACGACATATCTTACCGAAAAGTGGAACCAATCTCTTCATCATCGCGGTGAAAATAACATCGTTGCGTCTGATATTTCAAAGGCATTTGGCAGAGTTTAACTCTCTTGTCAAAAATTCTAATTGTTTTGGACGGATTCAAGTCTGCAACTCACCAAATAAATGGTGGGGCTTGCCAAGGCTCGGGTTTGCCCTTGACGCTCTTGCTCATTTTTATAAATAATCTCCTGTCTGCAACTTCTAATCCATTTATTCCTTCGCTGAGGTCAGTACCCTCAGCTCTTCATATTCGTTTCTGGTTAACGCTCTCATCTTCGTGTGTGGAAGTGGGACGGCAACGTATATTATTCTCATTAAATTCCGATCGTAACGGCATAGTGCAGTGGGATTCAACTAATACGGTGGAATTTAATGCTTCCAAAATACAATTCTGTCTTCTATCATTGAGCGAAACCTCAACTGTCTGCCATTATGCATGAAGGGCACTTGCATCGCTGAAAGCCAAAGACTTTCGATTCTCGATATGTGTGTTAATGCAGCATTCATCGGAATGACAACATATTTGATATCGCCGAGAACGCAGCGAAATGTCGAGGCTTCTTCAAGCGATATAAGAAATTGTTCACCTCTTCTGATCTGGCTTCAATTTATCTTGTCTGGTGCACCAATAATATGTTTGGAGTTACTAGACAGAATTCAAAAATGTGCGATAAAACTTATAGGCAGGCGATCAAGATATCGCGAAATCACTGGACTCTCTTGGTCATCATCGCAGTTCATAAACTCCTACTCAAACGAAATAGCCAGCTGCATTCCACCCTTAGAGTTTTTCAACCCTAATATCCATCATACCATGAATGCACATCACTTCACCCTCAAGCCTTTTTTCGGACGTATGGTGAAGCAATGGTTTAATGGATATTCAATAAGGCGATTAATTTCCAGATGTCTTCTTTATCAATTTAAAATTCCTTCTTCGAACAACTTATTTACGCTGGAAATTAATATTTCATTTGTAAAAATGTAATATCTATCACGCTGAAAATCTCGCTCAAAAAGCTATGATTACTTTTCTCGCAACAAAAAATTTTAAGATAGAGCAACTGTAACCCGACATTATGTCTGCCTGCGTCCTCGGTCAGGGCTTCCATTAACGGTTGGGTTTCCTATGAACACAATCGCCGCTGGCATGACTCTCCAGGGTGCAGACAGACTAAGCTAATTCTCCCCGACGTCTGTGGGAAATCCGCGGCATTATTGTTGTCTCTCAACAGGAAAGACTGCAGACAGACCACTGGCGTTCTCACGGGACACTACGTTTTTGCCAAGCACCTTAAGGTGCTAGGCCCAAGCGATACCACCAACTGTGAAGCCTGTGGAGAAAGCGACGACACTGCGGAACATTTCCTCTGTGATTGTCCTGCTTTTGCTCGTATCAGGTGGCAGGTATTTGGTACGGACATGGTGAGTGCTGTAAACCTAAGCTCCTTATCATTGAAGCGCCTTCTCGTTTTTCTTAGAATAACGAATAAATTTCCACAGTAAAATGTGGTGTGTCTGGCTGGTAGTACAATGGACCAGTATTGAGTCTGAGTATGCTCCAGTGCAGAAAGTCTCACACACTCCGACAAAAAAAAAAAAAAAACTGTAACCCGCGAATTGAAAAATGCAGGTAAACGCTGAAATAGGGTCAGATGTTGTCAATTTATCCAAATTCAATTAAGCGTGAATCTTTTATATATCACATCATACTAAAAGAAAAATTATTTTATGAACAAATATAGAACAAATTTTGCATTTGAAAATGATGTCGATGGCATAGATGAGGAGGTGATATTTCTTTTCGCGCGCATTTTTATCCGTTCATACGGCATACATAATGTTCTTTGGACTTTTTGCCGACCAATTATGAGCAAATGGAACATCTAGCCCGCAATATATCAATAAGAAAGAAATAGTATGTAAATATTCGCCCATACATACAATGCATACACAAGTAGGTTGCTTACGGATTTTTGTGGTAAATGTTCTACAACTTCTGGTATTTGAACCGTATGCCATTGATAGAGGATGCAGTTGTTGGTGTTCCTTATCGTCTCGAACCTTAGCGCTGGTAGTAGATCGTCTTCGGTTCGCACGGGTTGGTATAACCCGTTTTATACGTACCAATAACTTTAAAAGCGAGAAAAATAGACTAGAGTAAAATACTATCTACCCCAGCCATCAAACTAGTAGGCTTTTGAAAAAAATTATATCAAAAGTATATGGGACGCTCCCAGGTAACTAAAACAACAAAAATGGACTCAGGACAAAGTTTGTCGTAGTAGCCTAAATTCCCACGTTTCAAAACTTTTCAGAAAAAAAGTTATTTGACTTCAAAGTAGCATTTGGGTAGCATTTTACCCCAGTACTAGAGCAATGTTCTACCCATTTTTAGAACTGAATAGTAACTGCATAAGAAACCATAACTTTCCTCACCGCAATTTCTGCATCCCACATAAAGTGTTGCCATGAAATCATTTTATGAAATCTGCAATTATGACGAACAATAAATCTCACATCATAAATATTTCTTATTAAGCAATTTAAAATAACATCAGTTCACAGTTGCTAGGGTAAATCCAATTAAATCAGGTCCATTATTATTTTTTGGTTTTAAATTATAAATGTGAAACGAAAATCTATTTTGAAAATCCGCCGATCATTAAACATATCTGCACTTATGGCAACCCTGCCCACATATCTCAAATTTGTTGAACAATTGATTATGAAAACCACCATATCGTTAAAGTTTTCAATCCCCTTCCATCTCATTGCTGGTCGTTCTCATATTTTATTCGTATAAAGAGCAGCGCGTAGTAAAACATTGCTTCAAGGCATATCTTAGTCTATTTCTTTTTACAAGCTAAAACTTTATCTTCTTGCTAAACAGGGACAAGGACCCAACATCCTGTAATTAATTTGAAACTTTGCATAATCTTTGAAGAGTAGACTTTCATTTTAAGCAAAGTTCCATTTACAGTATAATATAATCAGCAATCAAGACATATTTCACAAATCAGTGCGCCCCTAATGCTGTCCCTTCTGCCGACTTCCTCAAGAGATCAGACATAAATTCCGAACCTTTCCACTCTTTTGGGCTGACCGAAACTTTTTTATAAGGGTTGATTGAATCGTGCACACCACGATTTGCATTCGAAATTGTTTGCCACCACTATAATGTTTTTAATTAAGTTGAATATTTTGTGGCAGGTAAATATCTACACCTGAAAGAGACACCCGGCGAGAACCTGTTAACGTGATGTGCACTGTGTATGTGCTCCTATTTAGCAACCTTTAATTTTTGCTAAAACAAAACACATCACTGAAGTGCAAATTAATTTAAATTCTCCCGCAAGTATCATTTCGCTAAGCTCCATTGAACCCTGAGTAGGTGAGTGAGACTATATAGGTATTTTTAAGGACATGTTGTCTGCTCAGTGTGCAATCGAGATTGGTATCCCTATATTGTAGCCCAAGTTGGTGCATTCACTAGGTTTTCGTTCATTTGCATCGATAAGGATATTGTTGCTTTCTTCGCAAGGCGATTGCCTTTGTTTTGGAGCTGTTGAGAGAAGGATTTGCATAAAGGATCTCGGTGTTTGCAGTGCTGTCGGTTGAATTTTCATATTGTTTAGAAGTGAAAAGATGGTGTTAAAGTATGGCGTACCAATTGATGTGTGCATAGAAGGATATTAATAACAAAGCATTGAACATCTATATTTCCGGGTTGGCAATTGTCTGTGTGAATGGTATGCACATTATATTGAATACATACATATCTCTGTCGTGGTTCTTTTGAAAAAGTGTAGAAAAAATGTACAAAGGAACCTTTTTAAGTCCTCGAATAAGAACAAAAATATCCGCGGAAATCAATGGGAATCATGCAAGCTCAATTTAAACTTGAATGAAGGACTTTAAAGTGTTTTATGCTAGTTATATTATGTATGTTTTATGAAGGAGCGACCTACCTGTCGTCATTTTGTTGTGACACCCTTGGCTTCAGGTTATAAAAGTATTGTGTTGCGTTAAGGGCAACTACAAGAGCCTACGAGTTTTATTTCAATAAGAACTGAATAGTGGAAACTGTCAAGCGTTTTAAAGAAAGCAAGTATTAGTTTCAGTTACAGGTAGTTTTCAATTGGTCCTACATATTAGCTCTTTGTCAGAAACAAAAAAATGGAATCATCCTTATTTCTAAGGCATAAGTTTGTCTTTTTTTAGTTTGTCTTAAGCGGCGATCGATCGCATAACAAAACACCTATATCTATGTTGTATACCTAAAAACACTGCTCTTTCAGTCTCAGGCATTTAAATCCACTTTTTGTCAATGATAGTACGATCTCTCCGTAACTTTATAGAAAACTTAACTATGAAATTTATTGAGGGCAATCTATGAAAAAATATCGAGGATAAATTCAAATCCAGGTGAAAAATTCGTAGTTCTATGGTACTTTGAATAATTTGGGTCATTTACTTTCTGCGTTTAATTTGTACACAAAATCAAAACAAATTGTGTATGGACCTGGACTCTTTGCCATCTGCCGTAGTATACATATTTGTTCTCATTCTTATCCACAAGAGTAAATGTTGCATGTATTTGTGTGCATTTCTGGGATGTGCACCTACCACCACCCCAAAGCAGAGCTGCAATCAGTAACAATCGTTTTTGAATATTTTCGCATTTGATAATTAAAACCTAATCAAAACTCAAGCCGTTTTTGTATGATACCACACTTGCAGATAGGCTATCAAGCTTTTCATCAATTTACTTTGGCCTAGCTATCTTCCGTAAATTTCAATCAATGTTCATTCATCCATTCAAATTAAATTGTAATCTGTTTTATATTTCATATAGCTAGCTTAGAGGAGAAAGCTGAGTGATAGCTTCAAATACTCGGGAGAGAACTGCCTAGCAATCATTTTTGGCTGTTTGGCATTGATTAAGATTTTGTAAATGGAATAGCACTTGGAAATAACTGGACCCTTCTTCCCCTTTGATGACAAATTTCCAAAATCCCCTCATATCCCACTTCTAGAGCATAATAGAGAACCGACACGCTGAATTTTAGATTTTTTATATTAATAGCATAGGTTGGGCCGTAATTATCGAAGATAAATATAACCGTAATCGATTCCCGAACCAAATAATCATCTTTCACCTTCGACCACCTTAATCAAGTTCTTTATCTACCTGTAATAAACAATAACCACTTACACAAAAAAACGGATGCTTAAATACAACACAGTCTTCGTATTTTGTAACAGTTGTCGTCGTTTTCTGCCGTAGTATAGTCTTTTTCTTCTTCCTTAATGGCGCTGGGCTATGATCAGGATAAAGGGTTCATAACCCCCCAAATTAACTACATCCCTACTGGTCTGCCTCAGAAAATAATGACAGGCCTCCTGACTTTGAATCACTTCGTCACGGAGGCCAATCGAATGCTGCTGTTGCTACATTTTTGTGATCCAGGAGTTTTTAGAACAGCCCCTCTTTCGCGATTGTATTGAAACGTTGCTGATATTGCCTCTTTCACAAAATGCGTAAGATCTCTCCTTCGATCATGACAGATTAAACAAAACCAGTTGAAGTTCCGATGCTCACGTGCGTCCTTTTAACCGCTTCCGCAACGTGAGTGAAAGTCTTGACGGTGAACTGATGTGCATTCATGGCACGACGGATGTTGCGGTTAAAATGTTCTAAGGGTGGAATGCAGCTAGTTATTTCTTTTGAGCTCTTGTGGTGGAAACATCAGCCCCGACGTTGAGGGGCGTGAACAAGAGAAGAATATGAAAAGCTGAGGGTACTGTCATCAGCGAAGGAATGAATTGGATGTGAAGTTAAAGACAGGAGATATTTTTTTAAAAATGAGCAAGACGGTCGGTGATAAAGCCGTGCCTTGTGGAACACCAGCATTTATTTGGTGAGTTTGAGCCCTGAAACCGTCAAAAACAACTTCAATTAAACGGTTCGAAAGGTGGTTTCTAATCCATTGGAGGAAAGTAACATCCATTCCAAATGTACGCATTTTCGACAAGAGCGCTTGGTGCCAAACTCTCTCAAATGCCTTTAAAATATTAAGAGAAACTATCTTACTTTCACCACCATTGTGAAGAGATTGGTGAAGAAATTGGTTCCACTTTTCGTTTAGATAAGAAGTTTTCGGAGTTCAAAATTTTTAAGAAGGTTACAGCTAATCAGCGTTTCCAGGACTTTGGACAGAAGGGACATAAGTGCAATTGGTCGGTAGGTAGCGGGAGTAGATGATTCGCCTTTTTTGGGACAGGTTGGGCAAATGCTGTTTTTCATCCTCTGGGAAAGGGTCCTGAAGAATAGAACAGAAAGAAAACTTACGCAGGGGTAAGAAATACCATTTGGACCAGAGGATTTGTGTGTGTCAAGATCTTGAATTATACTAAACACTATACGAGTGCGAAAGTGTATTGGTCCCATAGAGTATTCAAAGCGCTCGAGAACAGCGGGAGATAAAGCACAGACAGCGTTGAGCTAGCTGCAAAGTGAGTAGGCAGCAGATTGGCTTTATCTAGAGAGCTAACAGCTGGAATGTCATTGGAAATGAGTGTCGGGATAGATGACGTTATTACCAACGAGCAAAGTTGTCTGTAAAAACTACCTCTGTTACTTTGTAGCTTTTTTCGTCTTAGCTTTTGTTCGTTGACGAATCTGAAAGGATTAAGTGGGCACTGAAGTAATTTTTAGCTCGTTTGAATTTTGTTTCTCTTTACCCCAAATGGGTTGGCCGTATTTGATCGAAAGCTTATCTCTTTAAACATGATCATCTCTTTGCACCTCGTGTCTCACCACGCGTTAACATTGGCTTTGATACTTTTTACCCTCTTACAACTTTTCACGCACAGGTGAATTACATTTGTTATCATATCAGTAGCAGCATCCACTTCGCTGTCGAGGAAGCACAGCCACCAGTTAAAACTTTTAAAGAAACTGCTAAGTTCTTTCCAAGCGACTTTTTCTTATTGCCATATATGGTTCTGTTAGGAGTTCGTTCTTTAACTATGTATTTGGAGTACGAGAAATTCGCTGACAAGTCAGAAAGGTCTGACGAACCTAGAGGCGATAATATATCTATGGCGTACTTTTTAGGATGCGAGGTAGGAGACAAATCCGCTCATTTACAAGCTGAGTAATGATTTATCTCAGCAAAGATCTTGACGTACCTTTCTTCGGGTGTTGTCTGATCAGAATGTAAATCAATCTTAACGGTCTAAGTACTATAAAAGATACTTTTCTTAATGTACAAACCAACAAAATAAATAAATAACTTGAAATTGAAAAAAAAAAAATGTCTACGCCAACTTGAATGAAAGTATTTGAGAAGATACTGGCAAAGCAAATAGTAGGACATATAAATGGAAATGCTTTACTTTCTCCTTTTCAGTCGGGTTTTAGACCCGGGCACAGCTGTGCTACTGCAATGGTGAAAGTTCTTGCCGATATAAGGCCACAATATGACCGCAGTTACCTAACGGTCTTATGTTTGTTAGACTTTTCTAAGGCTTTAAATAGGGCCAACCATCAGATCTTATGTACAAAGCTCCGCTATTGCTATTGCCGCTATTTGGTTTCAGTGATAGGGCAGTCCAGTTAATAAGTTGCTATTTAAGCAATCGTTCTCAAAGAGTTCTGGTTGGTGAGCATTTGTCGAATGTCAAATTCCTTCGGGAGAAATGATATTGCTCGTGTATGTAATAGTTCATCTTTTCACCTTTATGCCGATGATGTCCAAATTTACCTCTCAAGACCTATCGGATTAATTGAGGATCTTTTCCATCGGATAAACCTTGACCTCTCTGCTATACATAGCTGGTCTGTTGAAAATGAACTTACTTTAAATCCATCTAAGGCTCAGGCAATTTTAATTTCCAAAAAGTTTTACACACCGCAAATGCTCCCTCCTCTCTTTCTCTCCAACGTAGAAATAAAGTTTGTTTGAAAAAGTTACCACCTTAGGTTTTAAAAGTAGTCTTTCTTGCAATGACCATGTCAATTATGTCATCAGCCGTATCTATGGTTGCCTTCGCAAGTTATGGACATGTGCCAATTTATTCCTCGCGATACGAAATTAAAATTAATGAAAACGTTACTGGTTCCCATTATAACTTAAGCAGAAGTTGTCTACTGTATGCTTGATTCCTTATCACAAAATAAGCTTCAAGTTGCATTTAACGGATGATTCGTTATATCTTAGGACTAAAAAGATATGACCATGTATCAGCTTACCAAAATAGTACCTTAGGAAATCATTAAAGCAATTTCTTGATGCTAGAAACAGTATTTTTCTGCATAAAATAATATACTCAAAACCACCACGATATCTTTATGAGAGATTGCAATTCACACAGTCGGATAGAAATTTTAACTTAATAATTCAGCCTTATAATTATAATAACTTGTCGCGTTTTTTCTTTACTTACGCCGTTAAGCTATGGAACTCCTTGCCTGAACACATCAAGCGAGCATCGGGTACTCCTAGATTCAGGACAGCTATATTTTAATATTTTTCTGAACAGCAGTAGAGGTTTCTTCCTTCTTTCCTTCTTTATTCTTCTCTTCTTTTATTTTCTATACTTAATTGTACTCTTCTTTTAAATTAAATTGTTAATCTTCTTTCTGTGAATATTATAACTTTAATACGCATATCTATCTACTTATGTGAAAAACTAATGTAAAATTAATTTTGTTACTTACTTGTACTTAATGGTAAAATAAATTGAAATTGAATTGAAATTGAAGGGTACGGGGGTGAAGAGTAACAATTCGTGTGATGGAATCTGATAATGCGTCGAAGTTATGAGTATTATGGGTGTATTTCGGGTCTAATGTCGGCTTCCAAGGGCCCAATTATTTCTGGTTTATCGGCGTAGACATGCGACTTTACATATCCCTAGAGAAAATAATGTAATGGTGTCTAACCTTAAATCTTGTAGCCACTCAAGCCAAGATCTTTACGCAAAATTGTTTATAAAAGGATAGACACAACTTTAGTTGTTGATCACAATGACGACACATTTAGATCATCATCAACACTACGCTGCACACCATCAATCGCTTGTTATGTGCGCACCGTACAATGTCTTACGGGATGCATATTATCGTTTAGAGTTGATGTATTGCGAAAAAGATCCATACTTTCTCGCAGTAAACGCTTTTATGTACGATGATGAGCACAACAAAATGCATGTAATGCCCGATGAGTTTCTCGAAATGAACAATGCAACGTTGCTCCGGCCATTACAACAAATAATGATACGAGTACCAATTAAAAGTTCTCCGCCTCTAAAAAAAACCACCCTTTACAAACTTTCTAAAGTTTTATGTAAAAACCATAAAAGCAATTTATTTTTTTTTCTATTGGATAAAGCTTTCGGCGAAATTAAAATTTTTAAACTGCTAAAGTAAAAGTAGACTTCCACACGCTTCCCCACGGAGAGTTTTATTTATCAAAACAGCTTGAGTTTTTGTGTACACATTGGGAAAAAACTGGTGCTCCTTTTGTTTATTCAGTTTTGCCAAAGGACTACTTCAGCAAAATATTGTTTACTAGTTCACACATATTCTTTAAAAGTTTTTTTTTCTGCATTGGTTCGCAATCATACTATTTGTTTTATATACAGATGGAGTTGTTTAACACCATGAAGGAATCGGCCTCTTAACACTGCAAGACCAAGCTAAATTTTTGGAGCTTGGACGCCCACCACAATGTCAAATAATGTTCAATTTGCAATAACATATAGAAAATTGATTAAAATCAAGCTAGAAATGAAATCCGTTTGGAAAAATAAAATGAGCTTTGGCTTCAAAGTCTTCGATAAAGTAAGAGAAAGAAGAAATGATGATCAAATGATGGCAGCACTGTTAGGCGACTTTTTAGCATCCCAGATGTAGTATCTGAAATCTCGGGGTTCGCTAAGATATTGATTGAAAAATTGCATGTTATATTGGCAGCCATTTCATGTGGTTATGATATAAATATTGAAAAGTTCAGAGCTTACACGCTCGATACTGCCTAATGAGGGTCTTTCATTAATGACTTGAAAGCTTCTTTTTAAAATAAAATGCAAACTAGTTGAGATATCTGAAAAAAAATTATTGAAGTAAGTTACTATCAAAACATTTATGAATGGTGTTGAGGAAAAGCGAAGCGTTTTTCGTTTCCCTGTTCGATATCAAATTTAAAGAACTATAATTTGACTTGATGTGCGGAATTAAAAGAGATTGTTCCAAAAAACGATCTTGACAGCTTGATAATTATTTTTTATATTCGACAAGATAATTGACAACCGGAAAAACTGAGCTTAGAAAAATGACATTTCAAATCAAAAAACAATATTAACAAAACAAGTTACAGGGTGTTCCATTTTATAATTAGATAATAATTGTAGTAGAAATAAATAAATGCATTTAGAACTGAACATCCTCCCGCCCTTGAAGGGGCTGAGACGCTTCAACAGGTAGACGTTGGATTTTGGCTGTAGCTCGCTGAGTTTCGCCGCTGTTCGTCTTTAGAGTAACCATGCGCACGACACCGTCCTTGCCAGGATGCACTCTTTCAACTCGCCCAAGTCTCCACTTCAGAGGAGGAAGATTTTCGTCATGGATTGCCACGATGTCGCCGACCGATATGGGTGTTCCCGTTTTCAACCATTTTGTTCGAAGTTGAAGATTTTTCAAGTGCTCTCTGGACCATCTTGTCCAGAACTGCTGAAAGTACCATTGCAGCTGCTGATAGCGATTCAGAGAGCTGACATTGTTGACGTGATGTAGGCCTGGTTCCACTAATGTGTTTAGTGCTGTACCGATGATGAAGTGTCCAGGTGTAAGCGCCTGGAGGTCGTCAGGGCTCTCGGACATTGGAGTAATTGGCCTGGAATTCAAAATAGATTCAATTTGTATAATTACAGTGTTTAATTCAGTTAGGTAAGAGAAGCGTTTTGTAGAATTCGCTTCATATGAAATTTGGCGCTTTTCACAGCAGCCTCCCACAAACCTCCGAAGTGGGGAGATCTAGGAGGTATGGTTTCCCATTGAATACCATCCGCTGCGCAAGCATTTAAAATAGCGTCCCTATTTTCACGCTTACGGAACATCTGGTACAGCTCATGTAATTCGTTGCGTGCTCCGATGAAATTTGTTGCATTGTCGCTGTGGATAATCGAACAGAGCCCACGACGGCCGATAAATCGTTTTAAGGCAGCAAGGAAGCTTACTGTCGTCAGATCCTCCACTAGCTCCAAATGAACGGCCCTCGTAACAAAACATACGAAGACAGCGACGTAAGTTTTTACAGGCGACGTCCCACGGCGACGAAAATGGACATTGAACGGGCCGCAGAAATCCACACCTACAATGTTAAACGGCCTTGATTGTTGCACGCGTAGTGAAGGCAGATTGCCCATTATTTGATAGTTGAGCGAGGGTTTGGCTCGAACGCAACGAACACATTGACGCACCACCTTGCGGGCTACTAATTTCCCATGTAGTGGCCAGAATGTTTGCCTTACTATGCTCAAGAGCGTTTGAGGGCCCACATGAAAGTTTTTTACGTGAAGATAAGTAACTATAAGCGTTGTAAATAGATTCTCCTTTGGTAGCAAAATAGGATGCTTGGCATTATACTCCACGGATGCGTTTATTATTCGTCCGCCAACACGCATGATTCCATCAGAGTCTAGAAATGGCGACAGAGAGTTGATGTGACTTCTTCCAGGCAATTGTTTCCCGTTGGCTAACGCTGATATTTCCGCTTGAAACTCCTTTATTTGCACGTACTTAACTAAGCCGTTCAGTGCTTTTTTAAGCTCTACTGAACTTATTGGCCCACATAACCGTTGTCCAACATCTCTGCTTTTCGAATTTGCCACGAATCTGAAGAGATAAGCAACAATTCTCATTAATGAAATATAATTGTTGTGATATTTGATGCTTTCAATAAAATCTGATTGGATTTGCACTGATAAAATAATCCTGAGCCTCTTCCTTTCTAACTGCGAGTTCTCAGATGACATTGCGACCGCAGATAAAGGCCACTGGTCTTTTGGTAATGACAGGAAAGACGGGCCCTTTAACCACGAGCTGCACTTGATTAATGCGGAAGGATAAGCTCCTCGGGATATGATGTCAGCTGGATTATCTCCTGATACGATGTGACGCCATTGCGAGATGCTGGAGTGCAACTGGATGGCTGCAACCCTGTTAGCAACAAATGTCTCCCAGTTGCAGGATTCCTCCGTGATCCATTTCAATACGATGGTGGAGTCGGTCCAGTAGGTGACGTCTTCAAACTCGAAGTCAAACATATCTCGCAAGCGCCGAACAAGTCGAGTCATCATAGCTGCAGCGCACAATTCCAACCGTGGTAAGCTGACTTTCTTCACCGGTGCTACCTTTGACTTAGCACAGAGCAGCTCCACCCGGACGGTACCATCTTCGTCCATGGATCTTATGTATATGCATGTACCATAAGCATCTTCGGAGCTGTCAGAGAATGCATGGAGCTGATAGTGATCAGAGTCGCCATAGAATGTGCGCCGATCGATGCGCAAATTGTCAAGTTCATGCAACTTGTTCCGAAAATTGACCCAGCGGTGATAGCAATCCTGCGTCAGTGCTTCGTCCCACTCAAGCTTAAGTCGCCATAACTGTTGCATAAAAATGTTTGCAAGGACGACTACAGGATTTATTAACCCAAGAGGATCAAATAGCTGAGCGATATCAGCGAGCACAGTCCTCTTCGTGATGGCCTTAGGAGAGATGGGAGCAACTTCATAGTGAAAACTATCCGTATCCGGGTTCCAAAAAATGCCCAAAGTTTTAATAGCGTTGCCGTGTTTTATTTTAAGGAATTTCTCGCGATCATTCTCTGGTATGTTTTCTAACAGCTCAGGAGAATTCGAGCACCATTTGCTCAGATTAAAACCTCCTTTGTTTAGTACTGCACTTAGGTCTCTCTGAAGTTGAAGTTGCTTCTGTCAATGAATTGGCGCCAGTTAGAACGTCATCGACATAAAAATCTGAGTCCATGGCCTTCGCTGCCGAAGGAAATCGAGCACCCTCATCAATCGCCAACTGTTTCAAAACACGCGTAGCCAGAAATGATGCAGAAGCAGTACCAAAGGTCACTGTACACAAACGATATACAGTAATGTAGTCATTTGAACTATTTCTCCACAATATCAAATGAAATTTCCTATGAGCTGGATCTAACAGGACTTGGTGGTACATTTTTGTGATATCCGCGGTGATGACGTATTTATGTAGTCGAAATCTTAAAACGACCGATAAGAGTTCAGGCTGTATAATTGGTCCAACCATCAGAATTTCATTTAGAGATTTCCCGGAACCGGTTTTTGCCGACGCATCACACACTACACGCAGCTTTGTCGACGAGCTGGTGAGCTTAAATATACAGTGATGCGGGAGGAAGCAATGGGGCTCAGTGAGGTTTACATTTGGTGCTACCTCCATATGTCCACTATTGATGAGTCCATTCATGAATTCAGAATATTTAAGGGAGAGTTCTGGGTTTTGCCGAAATTTTCGCTCCAGCGAAAGAAGTCTCTTTCGTGCGACGTCGAATGAATTTCCCAACAAGTTTGGGCTTTGTTTAAATGGTAACTTTACACAATACCGTCCAGACTCCAAACGGGTGTAATGCGAAATAAAATGAGTTTCACACTCTTTCTCCTCTTTCGTTAACACCGACTGGGGTGGATCGAAGCTCTCAATTTCCCAGAACGCTCTTATGGATTTATTTAAGACTTCATCGGACTGAGCCACTGACATTTCTTGGGAAAGTAGATTGTATGTACTGGATTTTTTTTGTGCGGGAAGCTTGCCTGCCACTACCCAGCCAAGCAGCGTATTTTGTACGATTGGCAGACTCGGTCCCAATTTGATTTGACCAACGCAAAGGAGGTTGAAGAATAGATCGACACCAAGAAGTATGTCTATACGCTGCGGAACATGGAAAAGTGAATCTGACAACCGAATATTCTTAGGAATGATCCAATTATCGATGTTGATTTTGTTATCAGGTAGAAGACCTGTGATTTGTGGCATAACAAATGCCTCCAGTGTAGCTGTAAAAGCGTTGATACAAGAGCCGATCGTGATCGCAGCTTTGTATTTTGCAAAGGTTTCGGTGTTGTTGGCACATGTGAGCAATGTTCGCGAACGTCTACGCGCTATGCCTATACGTTGCATTAGTCTCTCAGAGATCATGTGTATTTGAGAGCCGGAGTCCAATAGTACACGGCAAGGTACCGGCTGCTTGATTTTATTATAAATGTTGACAACTGCAGTTCCTAAAATATTTTGCTCATTACAGCTAGCGTGCATGGAGTAATTCTGACAGGGATTAATTGCAGCGCCTGCGGTAGATTGAGGCTGATAAGAACCAGCAGCTGAATTTAGAACTTGGCTGCGATTTGCAGAGTGACTGGTCGAACTAGGTGGGGTTTGCAGTACATGCGTAATGGGGTTTTGACCAAGGTGCAAGAGAGTATGGTGCTTGTTTCCACACTCGCGGCAAGAACTGGACGGACAATAAGTGCCTGAATGCTCACTAGTTTTTAAACAATTAGGGCATAGATTTAGTTTCTTAATTTGTTGAATTCTTTCCGGTATGGGGAGATTGTGAAACTTGTGGCAGCGATAAATGAGATGGCAGGGATTAGAGCAAAAATTGCACGCGCTTTTGGCGGCAATAAATGATTTCGGCGAACCTTTCGGATTTTTCTTCTGACTCCTATTAGTTTCGAATTTCACGGAATTATCAGTGTTTAATAAATCATTTTTTACATTACCTTCTAGGTGCTGCGCTCTCTTTTTCAGAAAATTTGTTAATTCCTGGAGACTAGGAAGCCGATCAACTGGAGCTTCATCGTTCCACTTACTTAGAGTTGTGGAGTCCAACTTGGATGTGATAATGAACACAATCAGATCATCCCAATGATCGACTGGTCGTTTAAGGTTTTTAAGACCAGCTAGATGGTTGCCGATTTTGTCAATTATACTCCTCAGCTCCACTGCAGATGCTTTCTGAATCTTCGGATGGCAAAAAATGCGTTGCAAATGTTCCTGCGCAATTACCTTCCTATTTTCGAATCGCTCCTTCAGTCGTGCTAGTGCCAAATCATAATTGTCGGCCTCGATCTTAAGCCCTTCGATTGGGCCACTAGCAGTTTCACTCAATTTTGACACAAGGTAGTGAAATTTAGCTTGCTTCGAAAGCGTAGGATTGTCATGCACCAAAGAAGCAAAACGATTGTACCAAACCATCCACTTAGTCACGTCACCTGAAAATGAAGGTAATTCAATTATAGGCAATTTAATCGAATCAAGGCGTGTAGAATTGGAATTTTGCGATACGTCTCCTGGCTTATCCCTGTCCTGAGTAAGTGAATTAATCAGAACTTTCAACGCCGCAGCTGTTACATAGTACATCTCCTCATACGTCGATCGTTCTGGCATGGAAATTTCATCAAAGTCGATATCCTCGATTTTCGCTTGTACGCCGTTGAAAGTACGGAAAGCTGACTCCAGGCCTTCCATGCGCATTTGAAGTTCGGGTATGGATATCGATGATGGATCGTCGTTCGTTTTGATGGCAAATTCCTTCACTCGATTGATCTGAGACATCGAAACCATTCGTGGAATTTTGAGAGCTTCCAACGCCTTCAGTTTTTTCGAATTCACCTTGGGTGCTGAGGCATCAGTAGATCCAGAAGATTTATCAGTCAATGATGACTTCTGGGTAGACTCCTCTTCAGCGTTGAGCATAATTTTTCAACCACTTGTAAGCAACCACGCGGAAATGTTGAGGACTAGGTTATCTGCGAATATTGTGATAAAAATCACGTCGGGGTCACCAAAATGTTGAGGAAAAGCGAAGCGTTTTTCGTTTCCCTGTTCGATATCAAATTTAAAGAACTATAATTTGACTTGATGTGCGGAATTAAGAGATTGTTCCAAAAAACGATCTTGACAGCTTGATAATTATTTTTTATATTCGACAAGATAATTGACAACCGGAAAAACTGAGCTTAGAAAAATGACATTTCAAATCAAAAAACAATACTAACAAAACAAGTTACAGGGTGTTCCATTTTATAATTAGATAATAATTGTAGTAGAAATAAATAAATGCATTTAGAACTGAACAAATGGAATTCGACTTCGTTCATATGTCCACCATGGGAACGTATGCAGCGGGCGATACGTTGAACCCACTTTTCGATGACTCGGTGGCGCATTTCGACCGATACGGCCGCTATTTCTCGTTCAATATTGGCTATGAGCTTCTTTAACATCGCCGGCTTGTTGGCATAGACCAATGATTTAAGCTAGCTTCATAAAAAAAAATCTAGAGGCGTTAAATCACACGCTCTGCGGCGGCCAATAGACGGGTCCGTTTTTCGAGATAACACGTTCACCGAACTGAGACTTCAATAACTTGATTGTTGCACCAGCTGTGTGGCTTGTGGTACCGTCATGTTGGAACCACTAATCACTGATGTCTAATTCATGAAATTGCTCAAGGAAATAACGTTCAAACATGTCTCTGTAGACATAGAATACCATTTACCGTAACGTGACGGTCATTTTCATGGATGAAAAATAAAGGCCAATGACGCCACCGGAGGGTACTCACCTGTCCAGTAACGCATGTAGGTAATATAAATGAAAGGCCCTTTACTTTATCAATATTTATTCTTGGTATCACATGCTTCCAACTGCACCCGAGCTATTAATCCATGGTCCAAATGGGTTTCCTGCACTTCTTTCAATAAACCAATAAACAAATATTTCAAAAAATATCGCTATAGCTTTTAAAGGAAATGTTCCCGCAGCAAAAAACGATATGAAGATGTTTTCAATTGAATGTTGCTCACATCATATCCGCAGACAAACAACTACCTTAAAAACAGGGTGAATCATTTCCAAAAGACAGCCCCAAGTGTTCTGAGAACTCCAATTCAAACGTTTGCTACGAAAGTCAGAGTGATTGTTTATCAGATGAATCTGAACTTTAGTTTGCATTTGCAAAAACGGATGCAAATAAGTTCAAACAATTTGTATTATTTATAATATGCTCACAATATGCAGAACCACTACTTTTTTGTTTTTTGCTCCTAATTTAAACAAAAAACCGGCCAAGTGCGAGTAGGACTCGCCCATGAAGGGTTCCGTAGCAGCAAGTAACATCATATAAGAGTTCTTGTCATTAGAAAATAATGGTTCACGGTTTACGCATAAGGTTTATGTTTATGAAATTAAATGTTTTTTTTTTTTTTATATTTAAGTTGATTGAATGAAAGGTAAATTGCAGTTTACGATTTATGACGTATTAAAAAAACAATACTTACTAGATCACGTTCAAACCAATTTACGGTGGAAGTTTGCATGGTAATGTACATCATATATTTTTTTTAGTTTTATCATTCCCTTATTTTAGATGTTAGAGAGGGGGGGACACATATTTTACAAATTTGGAAGTGTCTCTCGTGCAAACTATTCGCTTTAGAAAAAAATTATATTAATTATATCATTTTTGAAGACCTATCCATAGATACCCCACACGTATGGGCTTGATGAAAAAAAAATGTTGAGTTTCAGTTCTAAGTATGGGGAACCCCCAAAATTTTTTTTTTCTATTTTTGTGTGAAAATCTTAATGCGGTTCACAAAATATATCCACTTACCAAGTTTCAACAGTATAGTTCTTATAGTTGCGGAAAAAAGTACGGACGGACGGACAGACAGACAGACATGACGAATCCATAAGGTTTCCGTTTTTTGCCATTTGGCTACGGAACCCTAAAAAGTAAGATAAAGAAAGGTATGATCTTTCTATGCACTTATAAAAATAAATATGAGGCTTTAACAGCCCATATAGAGCCTAAAACCTAGCATTTCCAACCAATTGCTTGTGCGATGTGGAAGGGATCTACAATTTTAAGCCGAATCCAAACGGCAATTTGAGAAGCTCAAAACAATTGATACTCTTGGATGGTTGTCAGGCTATTACAAGAGGTGCGCCAATGGAAAGAACTCTACATGTTACAAGGTTCAGGCGAAATTTGATCCATAGACCTTTCGATTAGTAGTCCAACACACTAACCACTGAGCCACTGCGCCCATATGCACTAGTTAGTGATTGGAAAAAATTCAGTTATTTTTATACCCTATTCTAGGGGTATATTAATTTTGACGCATAGTTTGTAACATACCTTAATATTGCCCGTAGACCCCGAAAAGATACTATATTTATGATCAGCATCGATAGTAATGTCGATCTAGCCATGTCCGTCCGTCTGTCGGCAAAAATTAGGCCTTTAAACTGGAGCTAGAGAGCTGAAATTTTAACCATATACTCTCTAGGGTCCCGAAATAATCAAGTTTACGAATTTTTTAAA
This sequence comes from Portevinia maculata, assembly GCA_949715645.1. Taxonomy (NCBI): domain Eukaryota; kingdom Metazoa; phylum Arthropoda; class Insecta; order Diptera; family Syrphidae; genus Portevinia; species Portevinia maculata. The sequence goes on from OX454527.1 coordinate 33,156,749, forward strand.
TCCGCCCACAGACACGCCCACAAACTCAAAAAAACAAAATTTTGGAAAAAATCGAATTTTGAGCTAGAAAGCTGAAATTTTTTATATATGATCTATGACTCCTAAAACTGCTCGGGATAAAAACTTTTCAAAATCTGCCCACGGACACGCCCACAAATAAATAAAACAATTTTTTTGAAAATCCAAAGTTTGAGCTAGGGAGCTGAAATTTACAATATGTATATACTCTCTATGGGCCCTTTATGCTCATGTGTAAATATTTTCAAAATCCGCCCTCTGGCACGCCCACAATAATTATTAGGCTAGGGAGCTGAAATTTATAATATATACTCTCTAGGGGCCCTTTATGCTCATGTGTTAATTTTTTTTAAATCCGCCTACTGACACGCCCACAACTAAATAAAACAATTTAATTGAAACACCCAAGTTTGAGCTAGGGAGCGTTTTTTTTGATAAAATCCTTTAAATGTTATATAACAAAATATGTAGAGCGTTCTTAACAATTCAACCATACTTAGACTTTTGTCACGCCCACTTATGAGGGATAGGAATAAGAATAGGGTATCCAACAGTTCGCCCAAGCGGACTGTAGCCCGTCCCTATGTGTTTCTTTGTTTTTCTTTTTCTTTCCTTCTAATTTTGAAAAATCATAAGTCTATCAATAAAAAAAAACTTTATAAAGTCAAGTATGATCTTTATATGCACCAATAAGTGATTCATACATAAAAAAAACTTGTTTCCAGTATAGCTATCCCATCACATGAACTGATTCCAGTTTTTGGGGTATCTTGCCCCACAAAAATCTCAACATTTCAGTACTCCATTTTCACAATGCGCTGTGCGTCAGTGGTAGAAACAGATGAACACTTCAATTCCGACTTCGACTGGGAATATTCCCGTATGACAGATGTCGAGCAAAAACAGTATACGACAGACAACAAAAAAATGGAGCTAAATTCAGTATAGGCGGTGGGACGCCTTTTATTAGTTCGACCGGGTTTATCGTGAATAAATGCCAGGAAAATAGTTTTCCTTGTCAGCAATGTAGATCAAATGGGAACAGTTTCAAAAGGTCTTTATGAAAATACTTTGGTCATTTCCAATAAAAAGAAATCTGAAAATGGCTTCAGCGCAGAGTGAACCGGAAACAATGTTAAGCAGTTTTCATATTCCTGAAGTCGTGTTCGGCAGTCGAGTTTCCTTGCATAATCATCGACTCGCTTCCCTTTGAATGTTCCACGATCAGTGCACAAAATATGATTCTTCAAATAAACATTCAAACTTGTGTAAAAGGGCCCTTACATGGTCAATCGCTGGACATCATGCATAGTGTATGTGTGGGTTGACGCTACCCCTTACACAGTTCAATGGATGACGTCAATTTTTTATTTTTTGTGAGTTTTCGTGGTGTACGGATGTGCGATGAAGGAAACGGACGATTGTATTGCATATTGCTCTTGCAATATATTCTTGAATTGTACTGCGAGATACACACGGATATTCGATGTCTTTAATGAAACTATTTTCATTAAAATACCAAAGAGTTGGTTCGCTGAAATTATCAACACCGGATACGCTTTTGTTTAATTCATTTAAACGTTTTAGCTCGCGCCGAAAATTCGTTCTCAACGTATTTATTTTTCTGGTGACATCCGCTTTTTGTGCACCCAGGATACTTTTCTTTATACTTTTGCAGTAAAACTTTATAATCTTGCATTTTTTTGTTTCGGTCGCAATAATCTTTTCCTTTGACATCCCATAAACTCGGTAATGACCGATAGGTTTCAATTAATTCCGATAAAAATGCTCGGTCTTCATCGTCCTTCAATTTTCCGCTGGCGCCAGACATGTTTTCGCTTCAGTGACACGATACACAATGAAGCAATTACGTCAATCCAACCCTTACACGTATCAATTGGCATGACGTTCATCATGCAAAATCTAATTTGCTTTGATTTTCGTCAATCAGACTTTACCAAATGTGTGTGACTCATACAGATACATTTTCACAAACACATGCTAGTGATTCATGTCATTCGATTGACCGTGTAAGGGCCGCTTAAGCTGTATGCATAGTACCTACACTGCCTACCCTGAATCGAACCCAAACAAAATATTGTAGTGAAACCAAACATTTAAAATTCCCGGCGGAATACAAGCCAATACCATACGATCCCTTCCATATGCCATACACACGCACTCGTCTTAAGCAGTCCACTTCAAATGGTTGTTAATTGTATGTAGTAAATGAAAAGTTGGTAATGTTTGCATTTTCCTATCTCATGTACCTACGCTGATGGAAATATGTTTCTTCGGCCACTTCTGAGTTTGCAAGCACATGTCTAACCTCCATTTGTATTGGTGTACGAGTATAATCACTATCACCATCGTCCTTCTACTCACTATTCTCTTTCCTCGAAGCCATTAAATTAAAATAAAGTGCAATGCAACTCGACTCCATTGCGCTCCGTATTGCATTTAGAGAGAAATTCTTAAACAAAAAAATCCTACACGAAACGAACAAAAAAACTGCTGCTGAACAAACGAGTAACGTTTTTTATTTTTTTTTTTTAGTTTCTGCAGAGCACTTGAAAGGATAAATATTGTTCACCAATGGCCGGTGCTCCTCCTTGTGTGCTACCAGCATAATAATTGTATGAGTTTTACAGAGAACAGTCAGAGGTGCTTGGCGCATCCCGCTTCTGCTTTGCTGCCAATGAAGGTGCCTGCTAGGCACAAGCATAAGCAACTTAGTCCAATTTCATCCCTATGCGCGAATGGAGTTTTAAGTGTTGTAGATACAAGAAGTTGGCAAGGAGAAATCGCCATACTTTATCGCTGTTAAGTGTGTGTTCAAGTGAGTGTTCAAGTGTACAGGAGGCTACTGTCATGCCCCATTATAAACAGTCAGCGACCGGGCGGGCGGTACACTTTTCATTGTCATCATGAGAGAGGGCAAGAATTCCTGTAGGAGACAGAGCAAAGGCCAGCGTGCACCAGTTTAATTTACGAGAGACATTTTTAAGACGACGTTTATGTTTCCGCATTCTAGTGCAAGGACTATCAGGACCATTAGGTCATTGGAGGCAAGCAGTGCAGCGCTTGTGTTTCTGCTTCTGTCGAAACGTCTGTTCGAAGGACTTATGTGGAATTCGTTTGTCTTTTTTGTTTGTTTTGTGTTCATCCAACGGGGGCGGAAAAAAAAGATTTTTCTTTACGTCTTTGGCAGTCGTCAATTAATTACACTTTGCTCTTGTTGTTATTGCTAGGAGGTTTTTGACGCTTTTCCTCGATTAATGGTATTTAACTGAAAGAAGAATTTGGCTAATGAAAGAATGAAATACGTCCTGACAGGCAAAATTAATGGCTGGAGATGCTTGTATAAATAATGATATTTTATTGAAGAGGGGTTTGCTATATTCAATGAAACTACTCATGTCCTGAAATGAATCAGAGCTTGTGGCAGAACACTGCAAATAGTGTTCTTTTATTTTATTATTATTATTTACCACCTCTTTAACGTACCCGCCCATTAGAAACACCCATTTTCAAATTTCGCATCCAACTGCTTAATCCATACAATGTTATGCAGAATAATTGCCACCACTTCAGCGGTGGCGTCCTCTCATCTAGCCAATGCTATAAATATTATCCTAAATGCTACGGCATGACGCCCGATTTTATCTGCTGCCATTCTGAAAGTGATTCACAGTTGGTGTACCGCAACGTTTTACATTCCGACTATAAGCCAACATAGGCTGCCGATGAGATGGCGCCTACACGAGAGTACCTATTTGTACAACAGCGACAGGAATTACCTATAACAACAGTTCATAATCCGCCCGGGGCTTCCCAGAGCATTTTGGTGGGATTTATAAATGACTTCTGGTAGGTGGTTGATGCTGCTTCTGCTTTTGCTTCTGCTTCTGTTGTGTGGGATACCATCACCGCGCCATCGAGATCAAATCCAGGATGTTTTCGGCCATGCTCTATTGCTGCTCTGCCTTATTGTTCAAAATGCAGATGTTAAGGTCGCTCGTTCCATTCAAACGCCAGGAATTTTCATTTTTCTTCATGGGGCAATCAGCGAAAAGTTTTTGAATTTGTGTTCCGTATACAGCCACCGGGACTAATGGGAATTCTATGATGTTTGAAAATCCCCTGAAATAGTTAGACCAAGAAAATTTTATTCGGGGGTAATTTTGTAGATAACGAAATCTCCTCCGGCAGTTATTGAAAATTTCCGAAAAGTCCAGACAACAACGGCATCTGTCTTTGATTGCGTAATCAGAGACTGGGTTAGCTTTACCTTGGATCAATTGAAAAGGAAGTTCTAGAGTGTGGATAACATGCGCCATGATATCCAAGTAAGATAAACAAGTTTCAACCATAAGGTGTTTCTATTCGGGACTGCATCGCTTTATATAAATAGGTCCTAGGTTGCCCTTGCACCAGGGGCGATTTCACGCACACACTCACCTCAATCGAGCGAGCATTAACAACATAAATTTATTTGCTTCTAATGCAAGGAGTGTTGCTGCAGGGGGATTTAGAGTGGCAATAAACTTTTTTAAACAATGAAGCAGGAAAACAATGTGTGCCTGGTTAAGTAGACCAGTCAGCGTGGAAAGAATAACATGTTGGTGTCTACATTTTCATCCTTAGAAGCAATCAGTTTGATGATAAAATTTGAGTATCCTGAGCTCAAGACCCGTAAAGAGTCTCTGGCACATGTTGGATTTATATGCAACATTAAGCAGGTAATGAGAGCGAGTGTGTTTGTGTCAAGTGGTGTTTTTTTTTTCTTAGCTCTAAATTAAGATTAAACATTACCACTCATTAACAAGAGATATGAATATACTTCGTTCAATGTGCCTCGGATCACTATAGTAGCATCCAACAAAATAAAAGTTGAGTTGTTTTTTTGGTTGGAAGATGAGAAAACCAGCATTGAATAAAACTTAACACTGAATATGATTGCCAATACAATACAACACTAAGTAAAAACACTGAAAACAACAACACAACACCACTGAATACTCAAATCAACCAAAGGTTGGCAAAAATTTCACCCAATTTTCCTCTTCACAAAATCGCATCGGAACAATGAAAAATGTCTGTCCATCGCAGATCCTCAGACTGAAAAATACAAACTTACCCTTCAAGGCCAACAGGAAAAAATGAAGTCCAGCTGTGTTTTGTTGGAGCGTCAGATAGAGTGACTGTCAAAGTGGGAATATGAAAAAAATGTAATCACGTATTTCCCAGCTCAGATTGTAGTGTCCGCTACAGAAAAGGCAAAATCAGTTTGCTTGGATTGGCAACAAGCCCGGAACTCGTCAGCAGTTTCATCATTAAAAAAAATCGACCTTCCTTCCTCCTTCCTTTTCTTTAATGGCGGTGAGGCTATGATGAGGATTAAAGGGATCATAGCCCTCTCACTTAACTGCACCCGTACTGGACCGCCTGTGGGGTACGCCGGCTCGACCTCAGAAAATAACGACAGACTCCCGATTTTAAACCACTTCGTCACTGATGAAAATCAAAGGCTGATGTTACTGCGATTGTGTAATCCAGGAGTTTTTAGGTTTGCCTCTCTTTCGTGTTTGTATAGAAACGTTGATTGATATTGCCTTTTTGACAGAGTTCGTAGGATCTCTCCTTTGAACATGACAGTATCAACAGAGCCGGTCGCCTCTATTTTTTTTCGAGATAGGTTCTTCAACATGAAGGCTTCTTCGGATCTTGTTACTTCTTATTCGACCAATCTTTTGCCATTAATTTGCCCTCATACTTTTGTACGCTGTCAAACATTGTGAACCGTATGTGAGCGCCGGCCCACAACTGCGGTGTAGAGCCTTCCTTTTAGCTTAGGGGGATTTTTCGATCACAGAAGATGGCTGAGTTTTCACGCCAGTTCATCCCCCCTACGCTTAAGCGATGCTTAATGTCGTCATCGCAGCTTGCTTCGCTATTGATCATAGATCCCAGATATTTGAACTTTTCGCACTTGGGAATCAGTCTTCTATTCATATTAATGTCTGAAATAGGTCGGAGTGGATCAGAGAACGGGCAGCACAAGTATTCTGTTTTTTCGGACTAAACTTCCAACCATACATGAAATGCTAATTGTAGGGACGTTTGACCCTCGCTAATGATGGCTCCAACGTCAGCAAATAAACTCATTCACTTTGGAGTCCGACACTTTTCTTTCAAGCTGATAATCAAGGACTATAATAAATATCAGGGGACTTAAGACCCTTCCTTGGTGTACACCGACTCGGATTACGAACTCCGCGGTGACGCCAGCGGGGCATCTTACTCTTGTCCTTACTCCTTCATATGTCCAGTCAATGATCATCTGTTCGTAGGTTTCTGGAACTCCTAGTTGTCTCAGCGCTACCCATAACAGATCCCGTGGTTGTCTATCAAAGGCCTTTTGAAAATCATTGACATCATTGCATTCAAAAGCTTTGCCTTCTGAGCACTTACGTCAATCGAAAATTGTCCTCATTTGAAAACTGCACCAGGCGGCGCAGGTGCTCTATGCCGATGCTAGCCATTAAGTGCCTTTGGCAGTCTTTGGTCTCTTTGCGGTTTGCATTTAAACTGCTTTTCACTAGTATGCACGTTCTAGGGTTACCTTTGTCTGTTGCATTAAAGCTGGTAGTATCTAGGAGAGCAGATTCATCGAACCATGCTGTTATCAAACCATGGTTCTTGGATTAAGGTGATAGCCTCTAGAAGCTTATCTGGATTATTTAAAACCACAGTGTTGGTAAGTTCTTCCGATTCGGAAGACTAGCCAAAAAGCTCGTCATCACATAAAATAAACTTGCGAAGACACTCTTCCGTCTCCATATCCGCCAAGGTGTCAGCGATAGAGGCAGGAGACGAAGTTTGATTAGCCAGTGTGTTTGATCCATCACTCTAAAAAGATCTGATAATCTATTGAGGTCTTCCTGCAACAATAAACAGTCCTGAAGTGATTTAATACACCGAAAAATTTTCAAGTCATCAGCGAACATTAAGCATTCAGAATTGGGAATATAGTTAACAAATAAAAGAAATAACAAAGGCAAATATTGATGTGTAATTTGTTAAACGGGAAATTTGTTTCCCTACCTCCGCAGCCTTCTCTACATATCGCCGAGACCTCTTCGGCTTTGTTAGAACGCGAGTTTCATCATCCCAGTTTTGGGTTTGTTTCGGTTCGATGTGAGGATGTTGTCGAAAGTATACTTTCAGTTAAGTCTAGCGCCATTGGGCTGGATGAAATGCACCCTACTTTTCTGAAACTGATTCTTCCAGTAGTTCTTCCGTACGTTACTCATTTATTTAATACCATTTTTACAACTGGAGAATTTCCTAACGATTGGAAATTGGCTAAAATTTTGCTAATACCCAAAAATGCTAAGTGCAATGAGTTTAGATCAATTTCCATTTTACCATTCCTTTCGAAAGTTTTCGAACGGATTTTAAAAAAGTAGATGAGCGAATTTCTTATGGCATACAATTTGTTAACCTTAAATCAGAGTGGCTTCCGTGAAAAACATAGCTGTGTTACTGCTCTGTTGAATGTTATAGAAGATCTTCGGCAAGCACTCGACGAGGATAAGGTAAGCTTCCTTGTTCTTCACGATTTTTCGAAGGCATTTGACACAGTGGTACATAGCAAACTTGCAGATAAGCTTCATCGTTCTTACAATTTTTCGCCTGAAGCTGTAAAGCTTATATTATCCTATCTTACAAATAGAATGCAAGCTGTAAAATTAGATGATAGCCTAGTAATGGTATGTATGTTATTGAAATTCCATCTATCGTCAAAAACTGTTCGTCTCATATGTATGCTGATGTGTACAGATGTACTACAGCTGTAATCTCGGTCTCATCGAAAATGGTGCTTGTTGCGTAAATGAGGATCTTGAGAAAGTAGCTTATTGGGCGCAACTTAATGGTCTCGCTATAAACCCATCAAAATCTAAATGCTTGGTTATATCCAAAAGCAAACTCGACCTTTCTTATTTCCCTCGCATTATATTAAATAATGCATATATTGAATATGTCGAATCGGCTGGGAACCTCGGAGGTGTTTTCAAAAGTAACCTCACATGGGACCATCACATTTCCGTTTCTGTAGGAAAGGCATATGGAGTGCTATGCACTCTTTGGGTCTCCCAGCGGTATACCCCATTAAAAACTCGTGCTATGCTTGCGAAGTCCTTAATTTTACCGATCTTGGCCTACGGCTGTGAAATTTTTTGTAGTTGCAGTTACGTGAGCAAAAGAAAGCTCAATGTCGTTTTTAATAGCATTATTCGCTATATTTTTGCGCTCCGTAGATACGGTAGAGTGTCGAGTTTTTCTACTCGTTTTCTCAATATGCCGCTGGAGAGCTACTTTGAGCTTTGAACTTTAACTTTGTTATCTAATATACTGCTTACCCCCCAACCATCATACCTTTATGAACGATTAACGCGGGCCTTTTCAGTTAGGTCTAACCAATTAATTCAGCCTTAAAAGACTCAGTGATCCTACAAGATTTCAAAAAGAACTTAGACATTATTTTTCAATCTCCTAAACACTCTACTCTGTGTCTTACTTTAATTTTCCTCTTCTTTCTTTTTCAGTCCCTCAATATCCACCCCTTCTATCTTCTATCTCCATTTTCTCTTCTTTTTCTGTTTTCTTTTCTTTTCTTTTCTTTTTGAATTTTTTCTGAATTTTTTATCGTAAATATATTTTGTTCTCTTCTTTTTTTTATAATATTAGGTTTAAGCTCTTTTTTCAAATGTATAGCCTATCACTAGTTTATAAGATATTATATCTTAAGGTCTATAGGTATCTCAAAAATAAATAAATGAAATGAAAAAAAATTAAATGAAAAGGCCCAAGATGGCTGCCTTGGGGGACTCCCGAAGTATCGTCAATGCGAACTGAGACAATACCATTAATCCTGACAAACTGTGAGCGTCCTCTTAAGTAAGAATTGAACCATTCTAACAGACTTGGGTGAAAACCAGAGATTAGTCTCTGTGGATCTTCCAACAATAAAACCATGCTGATACGAAGAAATTGTAGACTTAAGAAGAGCTGTAAGTTTACCACAAACAAGTTTTTCGAACAGTTTCTGGATAGTGGGAATTTTCGATATTGGACGTAAGCCTAACGACACATTTAACATCTTGAAGCTGTCCGGCAATTGTGCGTGCAAATTCGTGGACTGATAGGACTGGAGACCATCGGTACCGTTAATGGAAAATCGACAAATAATAAATACTGGAAGCATGCACGTGTCAAAACCGTACAAAAATAAGCAGGGGTTAAAACTCCTGGAATACACAAATGCAACACCGCCACCATTCGATTGGCTTCAGTTATGAAGTGCTCTTCCGAATCATTTAAAACTTGTTCCAGATTTTGGCAAGGAGATTTCTTCAAGTAATTTCTTTAATCTTGATCTGGAGAAAATAGTGCGCAGGAGAGGTGTCAATATGGAAGCCATATCTTCAATTGATCGCTACAGCTATAAGGTTATCGGACGATATCGTCGGAAGTTCCCAACGTGTCGTGGTAGAGTCTTTAAAGTAAATGAGGATAAGATACTTAGTAGGTGCATGCTATCAAGAAACAAACAAACATCTATGCACGCCATAACTAAGGAGTAGTTAAGGAGTTAACCTACCTTGGGCGACTCCACGAATAAGATCTTATTGGAGATCCGACGAAGAATAACGAAACGTATTTTTTTTATTGTTATATTTTGTTAGTTATTTTCGTTTCTTCATTTTCATTTGCAATTTGTATTCCTCTTTAATTAAATTGATCACAGGTTGATGAGCAATGAACAGCGAACACATCGTTTAGTGCCAAAATGTAAAAATAACTGCATATAATATATGTCCAGAAGAGAGCCTTGATTATTGTCCGATTGGTTTTAATGCTCAGGAAAAAACTAAAAATGAGTTTAAGGTACAATTTTTTCGCTTACTATAAAATAGCTGTAGGACTCGATATAATCGACATTATCAGGACACTTTTTTTCATGATTTTTTGAGAAAATAAACAAAATTGCTCACGAAAAATGTGCATCGAAACCAAGTCTTACAAAAGCGAGAAAGTTTCGTGCGTTTTATTTTCGTGGAAAGTCTAACGAGCCGTGAAGAGTCTCTGCCTGAGCCATTACAGCTTTCGATTCTCTGCGATCCCACGCACACTGCTGAGCTAATGTAGTCGACGTTATTTAGCATTTTGGACTTCATCCACATCTTGGTACAGCTCATAGAGTTTGCGGTTGTATCTTCTCTTCCATTCGCCCTCCTCGCATAGAGGACTTAATATCCGACGGAATATGTATTTCCAAAAGAACCCAAGATAAGCTCCCCTTTTCTACTTCTTTTCTAGCGCTCGGCACCATAAAGCAGGACTGGCCAGATAAAGGTTCGAAAGAGCATGAATTTTGTCCTTCGAATGAGAAGTCTTGAGCCCGTGGATGAACCGCACCGTCTCGTTGAAAGCTATCTGCAATTTACGTTGGGATAACGAGTTATGAGGGCCTAGAGTTTCGCTAAACAGAAGTATCAGCGGTTTCCTAAGGTAATTACATCTGTCGGATCTCCACTAAGGTGTGATTCGTGGAATTGGTGTTTTCTCCTAGGAATACATATTGCTACCAATCGCTGCATGCAAACTCTTGTTCAAGCTATCCGCAATCGAGAGAACAAACCTTAGGTGGACAAGTAGCAATACATGTCTAGCTACTAAGCGGATCTGGCCAATGCTGGATCTGCGACGCTCTAAGTGTCTAATCTCATTAAACCGACGGTATATTAGCTCCACTATAGGTGTCATTACACGGCACAGCTTAATAGCCAGGCACGCATCTAGACTTGGCGTGTACTCAAACGACTTCTGTAGACGTTGCATGGACGAGGAGGAGGAGGATACTATAATTCACCTTCTCTGCACATGTCCTGCGTTCTCCCATAAAAGACATCTCTATCTAGGGGACTTCTTGTTTAATGACATAAGTGACTTAGCCAACAGTGGTCTAAGTGTGTTTTCCTTTGCTGACAGCCACGTCAACCTAACCTAACCTAACCTAGAAATACAAACATATACATATTAGGCCTTAACGGCCCATACAGAGAATAGAACCTAGCCTGTCCAACCACTTTCATGCGAAGTGGAGGGGACCTATAGTTTTACGCCGAATCCGAACGGCAAATTTGAGATGCTTTCTCTTGACAATTTGATATTCTTGGATGTTTGTCAGACGTTCGCAAGAGGTGCCAACAACACGCAATATTCCCAAGTGGTCCCCCATCTAAGTACTAACCATGCCCTACGTCGTCTAATTGCGGTTATCAAACGATAACCGATTGATTCGACGTGACAAGGTCGTTGGCTCCTAGGAATGTGTACTCCTTAGCTACCTCGAAGTTATTGCTATCAATAGTGACGTTTTGTCATAGGCGGTGGACACATTTTTGTTTGTTTGTTAATAGCATGTAATTGGTCTTGTCCTCATTTACTTCAAGACCAACCAATTTCAAATCTAACATGACACGCTGGGAACGGCTGACGCTGTCGATATCGTCCGCATACCCCTATAGTCGGACCGATCTATTAAAAATAGTGCCTTCCGTGTTTACACCTGCATTGCGCACTATTTTCTCCACAACAAGATTGAATAAATCAATTGATAGCGCATCTCCTTGCCAAAATCCGGTGCAGGTTTGGAATAATTCATAAGAACTGCTTCGAAACTACACATAATACCGCGTGTTTTTTTTAAGTATAATCGATATAACTGGATCAGTTTTACCGGGATCCCATATTCGGTCATCGTCATATAGAGCTCCAGACGATGAATGCTATCTTATACGACTTTAACACCACTAAAAAGATGGTGTGGGGCGACTTGATATTCGTAGATTTTTCCCAGGTAATGCCTCAGTGTGAAAAATTGGTCTATTGTCGATCTGCCGTGCCGCAGGCCACACTGGTACGTGCCGATTAGTGGATACGATTTTATATGCGACATTTAGCAAGGATATGCCTTGATAGTTCTTGCAAGACATATGATCGCCTTTCTTGAAGACCGGACACATTGAGGTGATAGTCCAGTCATCGGGCATTCTTTCTTCGACCCATACTTGGTAAATGATTTGGTGCATGCGCCCTACCAAAACATCACCTCCGTAGTTGAATAGCCCCGCTGGTAAACCGTCAGAGTCGGTGAGCTTAAGCTTTCTTAAAGCAAGATCAATCTCTTCTGTATTTAGTTGTGAAATCTGTTCTTCATTGACAGGTTTTCATCATGCCCTATCAATCTCTCTACTTGATGCTCATTTAGCAGCTATTGGAACTGCTGTTCCCTGCACTTCGGTGACTAGAAAACAAACGTGTTACTTTAGTCGAAACTGTTAAATTTTATTTAATGTTATCAGCGTTATCTCAATGAAAGATATTTTTTTTTTCTCTACAAATGTTCTCAACACCCCAAAAATAATAGCCCAAACACTATAGATACAATGTACCAAAAACACCCACTTAAAACTACCCAAAGCAGTTAATTAAAAGTTGACAATTATTTTTATTTTCTCTTCATTAACCAAGTTGTTCGCCCCCACTGTGCGAGCGAGCAAAAGTATAGGGTTCATATAGTGTGTTTACTAACTTTGTTCTGTATCCAACAGACGTTTAAACTTCCAAAAGAGTTCCAGATGAAATTGAGGGTAATGTTCCAAAAAAAAAATCTCAAAGTGAATGAAAAAAGGCTTGCTTCGAGGCTACAATCATATATCGTTCTATAGTGTATATGAGTATACTTCAGCATACGTCAAACGGGAACGGTGCAAAAGTGCACAAGGACGAGAAGCAACGCGGCTGTTGAGAGAGAACTACATAAGCACATAATATTATCTGCCCTACCTACCCCACAACACTGTTTTGGGAATTAAAAACTTTTTCCGAGCGACATTTTCTTCAGGAGTTTTCATTTTCTTCTCAATTATCTTACAAATTTTGTTTGTGCGTGTGCGACTGTGTGTGTTGGTTTGTTTGAATTGTATTCAAATAATATACAGCATTTGAAGTGTTTGTGATTGTGACCAAATTTGGCAGTACCTACGACATTAAGGTGTTGATCACGTACCACAAATAGAACGTGCGTTTTTAAATAAGATAATTTAGAAGACAAACAAAAACACTATAAGTCGATAAAAATGTCTCCGTGGGGAGGGATTGTCTTAGAAATTCCAAAGTAAAGGAATGAGAATGGAATTCGCGCAATTTTCGCACAAACGACGGCACAGCGTTGTGACTTGGGGATTGATTGTGATTAAACTCCTCCTGACAGGCTTTTGCTTTTAATTAAGGTATAGGTACGAAAGTTGAGCGATTATCACTTTGGGTTAAGTTTCTCTCTTAACTTTATTGATTTATTCATGTGGCTTTTGGGAACGGTTTGGCAGTTGATTAGTCTCACATTCGAGCTTGGAAAAAACTTGCGAAAGAAGGTTATATGAGTGTATATAGCCGGTTCCTTTTCGCTAGCAATCATACGGCACTAATGTGTAATTAGAGGCCAATTTGGAGGTATTTTTCGAAGGAAGAAAATATAAAGGGGGATCATTTGGAGCGGATTGTATTCTAATATGTTTTCAAATATATACCAATACAAAAGCGAAGGGAGGATTGAACAGAATATGTTTTATATCATTAATCTTTTTTTGGTTTTTAAAATGCACGAGCTGTCTCTGGGTTGCATTTATTTGAAACACCATAAGCATTTAACCAAATGTTTTTAAGATTTGCTCAAATAACCTAGTAAATACGTTTCCCATGCAGGGACGGGTCAAATCACATGTATGCCATTTTAACATCAAAGTGAACCCAACAGCGACACATTTAACCTCCTAAGGCTATCCGGCAAATGTGCATGCAAATCCGTTGGTTGACACGACTGGAGATCACCGGTTCCGTAAAAGGTCGAACAAGCAATAATCACTTATGGGAACATGCACGGGTCGAAATCGAATAAAAGAGGCAGGTCTAAAATCTTCTGGATCATCACACAAATGCAACAACACCAGTATTTGATTGGCCTCAGTGAAGAAGTGATCCGAAGCCGCGAAGAGTGCTGATGTTTATTGAGGTCAAAACGGCTAACCCCAGAGGCGGACCAGTAGCGATGCAGTTAAGATGGAGGGTTACGATCTCCTTAATCCTGATCATAACCTTGTGTAAAGGAAGAAGATGTACCATAAACATTGTCCAATAGATATAACTTTATTTTCGTATAATTTATAATCAAATATACTAACTTTATACTTTATAGGTTCGAGCAGCGTGACCCACCTGCCCCTTCCCAAATGGCATCACAATGGACCTCCTTTGGTCTAAGTGTACCTCATCGAGGGCCTACCTAACCAACCAACCAACCAACTTTATACGATCATTCATTGGCACCTATATGTACCATTTTCTTAGTTTGATTGGGGAAACTTAACCATTAACTCTATACCTATGGTGAAGAATAACGGAGTGCCCAATAAATCCGTTATTCTTCACCATAGGTTTGGCCAGAACTTTACATAAGGGTTAAAGCCCCTTCGCCCTGAAATTAGGAAAAAAGAAATGTATTCCTTTCTGATCTACTTTTAACCAGCTTCCTAGGCGCTACGTTACAAGTAATTTTAGGGCTTACAGGAGATGCCGATCAGACGTCAGAAAATTGACATCCACAACATGAACTACATACTCAGATTTTCGAAATACATTTTTCAAAAACTTTCTTATATTCATTATGTATCAAACCACACTTTTGAGAATACAAACTCGACTTTGTCAACAGAAATAGAAGTCGAAAATGATATTCTTGTTTTAAATGGTATGCAGATCACACTTCCCACAAACGAACTAGTTTCAACTGAGGATATAGAAGACATTGTACGATATCTAAGAAGCGAAAAGTCTCCATGTCAGGACAAAATAAACAATCACATGCTGAAACAATTATTATTTTTTTTTATTTATAATCATTATTCTTTATAACAATGCAAATATAATTTCCTTAAACTATCATAACACAAATTCAGGTATAATAAAGAATAGTTAGAAAAAAAGCTATACAATGATTTTTGAGAAAAAACAAGCAGTAAGTAGGCAATTTAAGAAAATTATTTTAATACTAAGCAATATAACGCAGCAGAACTTCAATTTTACTGTGATCAAAATCCAGAAGTTTAACCACAGTTTAACTTTTTTTAATAACATTGAAAAAGACCTGGTAAACCGAAGAGCCATAGGAAACGTATTAAACAACTTGTAAGGCACAATGGAGTAGAAGTTTCTAAAATGCGTGGTACGAAAAGTGGGAACAGGAACATAATTGTCGAGATTGCTTCGCAGAGTACGGACGTCAGATATAGGACTCTGCATATAGCCACCTCTCATATAAAATAACTTGGAGAGTTTAAAATAATACAAATATCTGACCGGAAATATGTTTTATGATCTAAAGAGGGACATAGAGCGAGTCAATCTGTTAGCACCGCAGATTTTCCTTATAGCACACTTCTGCAGGGCGAGGAGATAGTGAATTTTTGCTAGGTAGGCGCCTCCACAGCAACTATACCATATTGAAGTCTTGAATGGAAAATGCCGAAATAGGCTGTGCTTAAAGTTCTGCTATCAGAATATTTTTTGAGATGATAGTGGTTTACATATCTTAATCTTTATTATTAATGCCTGCCTTAAGATACAATATTTTCCTCTCAAGTGGTAAACCGCAAAAGTCATTCCGATTTTAAATCATGGAAAGCCTGCTTATAGCCCAAGCAGCTACAGACCGATTAGCTTACTAAGTTCCTGCAGCAAAATTTTAGAAAAAATAATTAAAAACAAACTGCAAATATTCCTCACGGACAAAAATATACTACCCGAGCATCAATTTGGATTCCGTAACCGTCACAGCATGTATCATCAAGTTCTTAGAATTTGTAGACACGTTGAGCAAAATCTAGCCTGCAAAATCATCCACAGGCCTAGTACTGCTAGATATTGAAAAAGCATTCGACACCGTCTGTCACAACGGGTTAATTTATAAGCTTTTTAAATGTGATTGTCCGCTCAACTTAACAAAAATCATACAGAGTTTTCTATCCGACAGAAAGTTTACTGTATCAATCAGAAATAGCATGTCTGTATTGAAATCAATCCCAGCTGGCGTTCCGCAAGGTTCTGCAGTAGCCCCAACTCTATTTAATATATATACTGCGGATTTTCCAAATTTCCCCAACTGTAATATAGCAATGTATGCTGATGATATAGCTCTGTTTACATCTCATGAGAACCCCGCTTTTATAGTTAATAACATTCAAAACGCACGCAATGAAATCTTTGAATACTACAAGCACTGATAGATCAAAATGAATGCGGGCAAGAGTCAAGCTATCTTTTTCACTAAAAAAAGAAAGATTTGTTTGCTGCCTGCAAATTAATAGACTACAACTAACAGCTTGCGATATCACTTGTGTTGACTCGGTCAAGTATTTTTGGAATATACCTAGACAAAAAGTTAACCGTTGCCCTTCATATTACGAATATTTGTAAAAAGATCAAAATAACAATGAAAACGTTGTATCCGCTTATAAACTGAGGTTCACTGCTGAGCAAGCATAATAAAATGACCATCTACAAGGTGATATTTCAGGCACTTATAATGTATGGTTCGCCAGAATGGGGAAAGTGCACCAATAGGTACTCACATTAAAAAGCTCCAAATCATGCAAAATAAATTACTACTATTGATTTTACGACATCCTTGGCACTTTTCAACAATAATATTGCATGAACAAGCCGGAGTTCTGCAGGTCGCTAGGAAAGTTGAAATACTCAATACAAACTTTTTTGAAAGATGTGTTCGTTCCGACAACACACTTATACAAAGCTTAAGAAACATAGATTCATTTATTTATTTACACACGTTTTATACACGTTTTGTTAATTTATTTATTTACTTTATGTGTAGCGGACTATTATTTATTTATTTATTTGCTTATTTATTTATTTATTTATTTATTTATTGATTTATTTATTTGCTTATTTACTTATTTATTTATTTGCTTATTTATTTATTTATCTATTAATATTTATATTTATTTATTCAACATATTATATAATACGCTTTTAGTATTTATTTTTCTTTCCTCACTGTGATTTAGGACATAAAATAATCAAAATATTTATATGAAGGTTTTTTCCATAATTTTTCCTTTAAAGCTTTCGTAAAAAATAAATTTTTCAGATGCAAGATCAGACTTTACGATCAAATCTCTGTGCAAGCTGTGCAAATATTTCAAAAAATGCAATGTTACGAGGGCGGGTCAATAAGTCCGTGACTTTTTGAATTTCTGACCTCTTTACTGAAACGGCAACACTGCTCCTGTCAACAGGCATCTGTCAGTTGACTCCTGTCAAAATTTAAACTTGCTGCGTCAGTTAGTTTGTGTTTGACAGCTATTTTTATCAGACTACTCACTAATTTGAGGAGAAAATGGAAAAAAGTGAATTTCGTGTGCTTATTAAGCATTATTTCTTGCGAAAAAAATCCATTACCGAGACCATGGCTAAGCTTGAAAAATACTATGGGGACTCTGCACCATCGATTTCAATGGTAAAAAAGTGGTTTACTGAATTTCGTTGTGGCCGTACAAGCACTGAAGATGCCGAACGTCCTGGACGCCCAGTTGAGGTCTCTACACCCGAAACAATCGAAAAAATTCACGATATGGTGTTGGCCGACCGAAGATTGAAAGTGCGAGAGATTGTGGAAGCCGTAAGGATCTCGCATGGCTCAGTGGTTTCAATTTTGAATGATCACTTGAGCATGAGAAAGCTTTCCGCAAGATGGGTGCCGCGTTTGCTCACAGTCGACCACAAACGCAATCGTGTAACAACTTCACAGGAAGGTTTGGCGTTGTTTAATCGCAATATGGAGGAGTTTTTGCGCCGTTTTGTAACCGTGGACGAAACATGGATCCATCACAACACACCAGAGACCAAACAACAGTCAAAACAGTGGGTTTCTAAGGGTGAATCGGCGCCAAAGAAGGCCAAGGTGGGTTTGTCAGCCAATAAAGTTATGGCGACTGTTTTTTGGGATGCACGCGGGATAATCCACATTGACTACCTTCAAAAGGGAAGAACAATCAATGGGGAATATTATGCCAACTTATTGGACCGATTCAATGACGATTTGAAAAAAAACCGACCTCATTTGGCCAAGAAAAAAGTTCTTTTCCACCAAGACAATGCAAGGGTGCACACATGTGCAGTTGCCATGGCAAAAATCCATGAATTGGGCTATGAATTGCTCCCTCATCCACCCTATTCTCCAGATTGGCTCCGAGCGACTACTTCTTGTTCCCAAACCTGAAGAAATGGCTTGGTGGAAAAAGATTTGACTCCAATGATGAAGTCATCTCGCAAATAAAGGCCTATTTTGAGGACCTTGACAAATCATTTTTTTTGGAAGGGATAAAAAAATTGGAGAAGCGTTTGACAAAGTTTATAGAGCTCAAGGGACACTACGGTGAAAAATAAAAAAAAAAAATTATCAAAAAATCTGTGTTTTATTCCAAAAGTCACGGACTTATTGACCCGCCCTCGTATCTATGGTGAAAACAATAAAATATCTATCTACTCGTATCTATCTTTATCTAAGAGTTTCCAACATTTTCGAAATCTTTATATTTCTCAAAACAATTTTAACTCATTTTTATGTTTTGAATACTTAGGATGAGGATTGGGAGATGGCGCATTGAGATTTTCCCGAAAGACTAGAATAACGGTAGTACTTTAACAAAAAGCAATATCTTTTCAATAGTACAATGCCCCATAAAAAATTGTATTTCATCTGATACTTCCGTTTACTAGGAACGAATGTGCAAAGCTACTACATATGTGTATATTGGTAAACGATTCTGTATAATGAGATTAGAAAACGCTTCCAATAAAAGCGAACAAGTTTTGTACGATCCATAATCGTGTACTTTGATTTTATTACTTTAACAGCTCAACGGATCACCTACCCGAGGGAATTTAATTGAACACTGTTTACCATATTCAAAACGATTTTTTTTCATTTTGACCCAGTCGAGCCCTGTTATATTGCCCCAAAAGTCGAATCGATAGAAGTTCTTTTTTTTGACTACTTCGTCCCAAACTCTTTGTATGCTTATGGTCAAACTATGACTTTAAGTCTGTCCCAACACGCTGGCGATCAGTAGCAGCTTAAAAGCGATGTACAGCGTGTGGTGTGAATATCGATTTCGAATTCTTCCATTTTTTTTCGCCCAAAGGACCAGTACGTATTGCATAAGAAGCGGCTAAATAAAATATAACAAAGAAATCCATTAAAAAACATATTTTCTTACAAATTAATGAAGTATGTATTGGGAACACATCTAATATTTTCCCAAACATGACACGCTAAGAGAAGAACGTAAGCCAAGAACCGAAAAAGTCACAGTAAGATAAAGATGCATGTGAGCAAGCGACGAAGAGGCGATCTGAGACGAAAAGAGACGCGAAGACAATTTCGACTATTAAACAAACCTATCAATTTATCTAGATACCTAAATCGTGACCTATCGGCTTCTCCTTAACTATGAGCATCTTATTAAACTATTAAACTATTATTAATAGAGTCAAGTATGATTAATAACCTCGTTTCTGGAAAATGGCATCCACAATGCAAGTCTTATGGCTGAAACAGATGTTCAGCAATACCAGTGCAGTACGATTATTTTTTATGTAAACTGACATATTGCTTACTGCATGCCAATTCTTGCTGCATGGTGTCTCTATTTCTAATTTTACCGCACCAATAGTTGTAGAACAGCACAATTCGCTACAATTATTCGGGTATGACGTTTCATGCTGTGAAATTCTACGACATTACCTAGCATTTTGGTCTATTTGGTTCTGTAATATATAGGTCATGCAAAAGGCATATGCCATTGGTGTTTTGGATTAAAGCAATGCTAATGAATATAACGTTGGTTGCGGATGCGGATTGCGACCGTTATGTTATGGCAGGGGTAAACAGAGGCTGCCCGTAAGCCGGCGTTGACGTGATCGACGAATGGTGCACTAGGAATGGGCTCTCGGTCAATCCTCTTACAACTGAGGTTGTTCTCTTTACGAGAAGGAGGAAGCTGATCGGGTTGCCGCAGCCAGTACTAAAAGGCGTCACATTTCAACTCTCAAATGAAGCAAAGTATCTGGGAGTCATCCTGGATAGCAAACTTCTTTGGTTCAAGCATGTTGAGCTGAAGACTGCCAAGGCGCTGTCGGTTTCCTGGCAGTGCAAGGGCATTTTCGGCAAGACATGGGGCTTATCACCGAAAAGAGTCCTATGGATTTATACGGCTATGATAAGACCATATATAGCATACGCATCGGTTGTTTGGTGGAATAAGCTTTCGCCAAAATCCAAAGGAAGGCATGTCTCGCCTGCACGGGGGCCTTCCCCAGCACGCCTGACTCCAGCCTGGATGCATTATTGAACCTCCCGCCCCTTGATGTTTACATCATGGGTTGCACAATCAAAGCTATCTCACGTTTAAAAAGAGGTGGCTTTTGGTATAACTCGCACTGGAGTTTTGATGAACTTGCGCAACGGTTGTCCTTCGACTCCTGTCTTATGGATATGCCGTCAGATGCAATGACACCGGAACTTCTGCTGAAGCGCAACTATGAAGTCGACTTTCCTCGTATTCAGGACTGGCTCTGGCCAGACTCTGAGCCTGGAAAGGAATGCAGTCGAATTTTCACGGATGGCTCCAAAACCGATCAAGGATCTGGTGCTGGTGTTTTCATGGAGAGCGACAACATTAGACTTTTCTTCTCGTTAGGCAAACAAGAGTCAGTCTTCCAAAGGGAGATCTCTCTGAATTCGGTCGAAATGCTGAATTCACTTAGACTTGTCTGGGTCCCGGGTCATAACTGGATCACGGGAAATGAGATCTCCGGTGAACTTGCTAGACAGGGCTTAGAGGGTTACTTCTCAGGACCTGATGAACCAGCGATTTGTCTGCCTGTGTCCTCGGTCAGGGCTTCCATTGACGGTTGGATAGATAGATAATTTATTTATTTTCGTATTGGAATTTACATTTGGTGTACCACCGCGCAGTTTACATACAGAGTTTTGATATTTATATTATATCTTTCTACTGAACAATTAATTTTAAATCATGACTACAAAAGAATATTATACAATGATATACTTTGAAGGAAAAATACGTTAAGAACTTTCAATACAAATAGAATTAAAAAAAAAGGGAAAGGGAACTTTAAAAAATTAGCAGGTACATTGTAGTGACAAATAATAAATAATAAATAATAAATAATAAATAATAAATAATAAATAATATATAATAAATAATAAATAATAAATAACAAATAATAAATAATGCATAAAAAATAATAAATACCAAATAATAAATAATATTAACAAATAATAAATAATAAATAATGCATAAAAAGTAATAAATAACAATTAATAAATAATATATAAAAAATAATAAATAATAAATAACAAATAATAAATAATGCATACAAAATAATAAGTAACAAATAATAAATAACATATAATAAATAATGCATACAAAATAATAAATAATATATAACAAATAATAAATAACAATAATAAATTACAGGTATAATTAATAACAATTAATGATTTTTGATAAACCAGAAGCATTAAAAACAAGGAAATGATTAAACATTTAGTTGATTGATCAGTGGATTTTCGGAGATCTCACAGTTTCGGAGAAATTTGGTGGTTAGCTTTGTAATTCGATCTTGAATCAAGTCAACATTTGTTCTGGTATGAAGATCAGCGGTTGAGTGATGTGGGGGAAGTTTAAGCATCATTTTAAGGAGTTTGTTTTGAGAAACTTGTAGTTTTTTAAGATTTCATTTTGCTGAATTTCCCCATACTTGGCAACCATATAGAAGGATTGACTGGAAAATTACTTTAAAAATAACGATCTTGTTAGCTTTGTTCAGTAAGGATTTTCTGTTTATGAAGGGGTACAACATGTTTATTGCTATATTCACTTTTTGTATTGTTTTAGCAGTATGTTCTTTAAATGTGAGTTTTGTATCCAGATGGATGCCTAACTATCTCACGGATGGGATCCAGTTAACACTTGTGTTATTTACAATTAGCCGATTGCTTGGAAGAAAACAAGTCTTTCGTTTTCTGCTGAAAAAGATAGCTTGCACCTTCTCAGCATATAGTTTGATTTTCCAGCAATTGTAATAACTTAGCAATATTTGTATCGCATTCGCAAGGTTAGTCTCCACGTTGAGACTAAACTCGTGCGAAGAATATATTGCCTTGTCATCCGCAAAAATAGCTATTTCACAATAAGGGAGTCTTGGAATATCAGACATAAACATTGACGGTTGGGTTTCATATGAACACAATGAAAGCGACGACACTGCGGAACGTTTCCTAAGTGATTGTCCTGCTTTTGCTCTTATCAGGTGGCAGATATTTGGTGCGGATATGGTGAGTGCTGTAAACCTTAGCTCCTTATAATTACAGCGCATTCTCGTTTTTCTAAGGAAAACGAGTAAATTCTCACAGTAAAATGTGGTATGTCTGCCTGTAGTACAATGGAACAGTATTGAGTCTGAGTGCCCCAGTGTATAAAGTCTCGCACCCCGACAAAAAAAATGACTCACTGCACATGTGGTTTTTGTGCGTAACTGCACATATAATACATTCATTACGAAATAGGCTTTTGTTGCATTCGCTGCCACTTAAGAAGACGCATTATACCTGCGTTAATTTGAATAAAACTGTTTACAGGTTTGCTTAAATTACGCACAAATCTGAGAGTGCCTATTTCGGCCAGTTTTAACTATTCCTAAGAGGTGTCTAAGCTCGATAGCAACTCGTTTCATCCGTCAATCGTAAGTGTAATATCGTATTAGTTGGTACTCGTACATAAGAATACTGAGCTACATGCACCATTATGGCTTTACGTTCCTTCAAAAAAGAGAGAAAACGAAACGAAATATATTCTTAAACATGCTTTAAAGGATCTTATTTGATAAGTTTTACGTATGTCTCATTTTTATTGAAACCCCTTTTCCCATCATTGACATGCAACTTTCTTTGTTTCCGTCTTACTAAACAATAAGTAATTAAATCTTTTCAAAATCCAACCTCTATTCAAATGTCTGCAGATACTTAATTTGGCAGTGGTGGAGACAATCGATTTAAAAATACCCAACTAAGTGTTCAATTGAATTTGCATGATTAAGCGAAAGACAGACCAAGTTCAAATTGCTCACTCTTGAGTGAATAAATTCAATTTCGAAAGAGAGAAAAAACTGTAACAAAATCGTGTCAATTTTTTTGACGATTATTTTACTTTTTCTTTCAATTTGAAAAAAACATTAAAACTGCGTAATGATTTAATTACTACCACCCAGATACTCGTACCACGCCATTGCACCATACAATAAGATAAAATGCGAAAAAGCCTATGTTTGCTACTATCATTTGCAGATCCCCACACCCCGACTGAGATAGAAAGACTTTCTCATCTCGTCTGGAAGTATATAAACAAAATTATTGTCAACCTTAATTTGTCTCATTCACTAATTTCATTCATCGCAAACAGAAATCTAGCATTAAGAATTTGGTTTTTTGCTGTTACATAAATGCAAAAATTCCAAGAAATAATCTATGCTAAGCCCAATCAACAACCTTTAACCACCATCCGAATGAGAAATGTCGGCGAAAAAAGCGTATCACCAAGGAAAGAGAAAGTGTTTAAACTGCTTCTGTACGGTCTACGTTTTCTCGATGTCAACGATTCAATTTAAAGGTGCGAAAGTAAAACTTCCCGAATTCCGCATGAAAAAAACGCGAAACACGGGCCCCGAATTTATCCGAATCTGATTACCGTTTCCAATCACGCAGGGCGTCATTTAAGTAATTTTCGTTCGATGAAGTAAAACAAAAACGAAAATGAAGTTTGATAATGTTCATCGCTGTAGGGAATACCCTTGGTGTGACGTTTTTTCTTAGCGGAAAACATGCAGGGCCTACAAAAAGTTAAGGAAAGGTTTTTTTTAAAACTTGTTTTTAACTTCGTTAGAGGCGTGTAAGCAGATTGAATGCAATTATCATAAGTCAGACGCAAACAATGTGTGAATTTAAATTCGAAACAGAATACAAAAATACAGTAGAGGCGAGAATTTGTGAAGTTTTTTTTATTTTCTTTGAAACTTACATAATTGAGTTGAACATCTTCTCGTATGTATACCCTGATACAGTTATACATTTCTCCTTTATATTATCGCTTAGGTTAGTGGGCTGTTATATTGCTGCCACCTCCAAAGTGTGTTATTGAAATAATTCGTAAGGTATAACGTATTCGACCTTACCAAAAAATAATCATAAACTTCGGAATTCGTTCTTAAAAGACACCTTTGGGGAGATAATAAATTTTGAAAAATTAAAGACCATCAAAGTGGTGGATACCCTACACTTTAAGTGGGTGGCGCATTGGGTTGAGAGCCCTTGTTCATTTTGGAACATTTTTAATCATAAAAAAAAAATAAAAAATCTTTAACTTAGTCAAAACGCCCCAAAAAGTGGCCGTGGAAAAAACTTTGGTTTGGCGACTTCATAAGAAGAATGTCTAAATATTTCGCTTTTACTTTTATCATTTTTTAAGTTATTAATCGAAAATATACATAATTAAGTTTTTCTGGTTTTTACGGATTTTATCGAAAAAAACAATGCTTGTGTTTAAAACGCCCCAGAATGTGGGTATGGCAAAACTCGCTGTATAATGAATTATTTAGAAAGCCTTTGTCTACATACCTTGTGGAGGGTGTAGTGCAATAACTCCCGCGGCAATACGGCCCGTGGGGTCTTATTCCCCAAAAAAGGGAGGTTGTTACCTACAATGTTAGAAGAAGTGAAACAAATAAGAGATACTTAATACGGAATGTTGGGGAATGATCAGTTTTGTCTAATACTTGCAACAACAAACAGATGCAGTTCTTGGTAGTCTGCAGAAGAAGGAATATAAAAACCCAAGAATTATTATGTTTCATATGCAACGAAAGAAAATACGCTTCAATTGGGTCAATCATTTTAAGGGATCCCGCCTTAAAATTAAATATTTTCTCTCAGGAAAGGCGAACCCATAACGCTAAACTAACGCCCGAGATGTTTTCCGATATGCATTGCTTATGTTCTTGAATTGTCGCAAATTGTTGTAGCGTGTTATAAAATTAGCTTGTTCTTTATTAAAATGTTTTTGGTGAACAGCTGGTGAGCGTTAGATGCCTGTTTAGAAGAATGAACAGTTATGATGCGTTTCTTGGAACTATTTCGTTTAATTCCTCCAAGCGTCATCCATGGTAATATCTAAAGAATAGTTCAGAAAAAGTTCAGCAAAAAGTCGTCGTAGAGCTATTTGATGTCAGTTCTGGGTCATCAGTTAGACGAACTACACGCCTTTGAATACTATCGAGTATTTTCAGAGAATGTTTGAAAGCCGAACTCCAGATGTTAGAGAAATACTCAATCCCAGCCTAAACGAAGACATACTACAGCAGATTACTTATAGTGATTCAAATCAAGATTTTAGGTAGGGGCGGTACTAACACATTTTCGACCACAGACCTTATCCGGTATTCCGTAAGAATTCAGTTTTCTTAGCAGTCTATGCCAGTCTCGATCGAAAGCATTTTAGATGCAATGCTACATCTCTTGTTTGTCATGGCTATTATTTTATTGTAACGATTACATTGCTAAGTAAGCAACGGGTTTCTTACTTAGCAATGTTATCGTTGCATCGGCTTCGAAAGTAATATTAATTAGCCGGTGACTTTCCAAATATTTTACCAAATCAACATTTCTTGTCTCTTTCATTACTTTTAACAACATGGACAGAAAAGCTATTGGAAGACAATTTTGTGACAAGCTTTTTTCCCCTTTTTTGGAAACCCGATGAATGTGGGCGGTTTTCCAAGCACATCATGGCTATTTGGGGGTCAGCCTTCTTCTTCTTTCGAAATATGATAAAACAGATGTGGTTTTGTCTTCTTCTACTTTATCTGCGATATTATGATCTAGATAAGAAGTATTACAACCGCAATACTTTACAGAATTCCTACTCATTTACCCGTAAGGTTCGCCGGCTCCCCTTCAAAAAGTATCGGCAGGCGTCGCAGATTTGGAACACTACGTCACTGGGACAAATTAATAGCTGGTGTTGCTGCATATGTGTATTCCAAAAGTTCTAAGGCCTGCCTCAGCAAATGTATAGGAACGCTGATTGATATTTCCTTATTTGACGGGCTTTGTACAATATCTTAATAATAAGCTTCTTCAAATGATACCACTTTCTCAATTAGACTTAATAGCGATATTACTTTTTAAAAAGCAGCTTATATCCGGTCGTATAGGTGCCCCTGACTTGCTACTTCTATGGGTTTAAATTTTCACGGTGGTGCCCATGACGACTTATTGTTCAGAACTCATCATTAAACGAACTATTATCGGAGTATCCTGGTCCTATGCGTCTAGTCGCACGAGTAGAATATTTAATCTTAATGATCATGTGATTGATTTTCATGTTGGTAAAATTAAGCTTAAAAATATTTTACGTAATAATGCCTTAGTCTCTTAAATTATTTGCATGATTTGTGTCTGTGCTTGTTGTTGCGCAGAATAAAAGAGAACACGTCCGAACAGGTAAAGAGTTTATTAGGAACTAACTTATGTATAGAAGTACAAGTACAAGAATATGCAAAGAGGATAATAGAGGGAAAAGAACATAAATATACATTGTGTAGTATCAGTGAAAGTACTAGATTAGAAATATATAAGTATATTATTTTAAGCATTGGTTTCAGGCAAAGTAATAACAGATAATATAATTTACTATTTACTCGACACTTCCCCTCAATGATATAACTATATAAAATAATGGAAAAAAAATAATAACACATAAACAAACATTATACAATTCATTCGTAGATTAATAATCATTTAATTTTTAGTATAACTAAGTTAATCCTAAAAGTTTACAAAACTTATAATGTTTGACTCTTTGCAAATTTTTAGTTAAAATGTCTGCAATCATGTCATTGGTTGAAATGTAGCTGATAGTAATTTCGCCGTTTTTGCAGACTTCTCTTATATGGTGGTACTTGATATCAATATGCTTGCTGCGGGGATGATGTACCGGATTTTTAACAAGCTGCTGAGCTCCCAAGTTATCACCATAAATGTTGACTTCTTTGCTAACATATTCAAAACCGCCCAGATCCTTGATAAGCCTCTTCAAGTATACAGCTTCCTTTGCGGATGCCGACAGAGCAATGTTTTCCGCTTCTGTACTACTCAAAGCCACAGTTTTTTGTTTTTTGGACTCCCAAGCTACCGCAGCTCCTCCCAACATAAACGCATAACCAGTGTACGACTTTCGATCTTCAACATCAACGCCCCAATCAGCATCGACAAATCCTTCTAAAGGCTTTCCTGTTTGGGAATAACATAGTTTTGAGTTAATAGTATTATGTAAGTACCTTAACACGTGCTTAACAGCAACCAGGTGTTCTTCATGCGGTTCCATATTAAAACGTGCTAGTTTGCTAACCGAATGTAAAATGTCCGGCCTCGTTGATATAGCCAGATACATAAGCGACCCAACTATAGATTGGTATTCCTCTCGGTTAACCTTTTTACACTTTTCATTTTTACATGCGAGCTGCTGACCAACATTCAGTGGCGTTTGATTTTTCTTACATTCAGCCATTCCTGCCTCCTTCAATAAGTTGATAATTAATTGCTTTTGAGATATTGAAATCGCGCCAGTTTGACCATCTCGGCTTATTTCGAATCCCAAAAAATGTCGCAGCATTCCCTTGTCAATAACATTGAAGGCTTGTCCAATCTTAAATTTTATTTCGCTGAGGGATTTCTCATCAGGCCCGGCTAAAATTAGATCGTCAACATATACAGCAATAATGTTTAAATTGCCCTCTCTGTTTCCGATATAAATACAGGCCTCATTACTACACTGCCGAAATCCTATATTTTTTAACACTGAATCCAATTTAGTATTCCACGCTCTTCCAGATTGCTTTAGTCCATGCAATGCTTTTTTCAGGTTTTTCTCCTCTTGGAAGGTCGACCAATTCCCAAGTTTTATTCGTAAGTAAACTCTGATACTCGTCATTAATAGCTTTTTTCTACTTGTCTTTCTCTGGTAACGCTAATGCTTCTTGGATGGTTCTTGGATTTTCCAATTGTTGCTCTATTCCTAATAAATGGAGGACATTGAATTCCTTTTTCGGCCGTCCTGGTTTTCCACTTCTGATAATTTTTGGTCTTCCTGGTAACCTCTTAGGTGCCTGCGCCACTGCCTCTTCCTCGTCAGTGCTTGTATCAGACCTTCTCCGCTTTGGGTTCCTTATGTCTTGGTTTCCTTCTTCTTCGTTACTCAATTGGTCTTCATTTTGCACCTGGCTTGCGTCTCGCTGCTCATCATGTTGCCCCTGGATTCCATCTGCATTATTTGTTGCATGCTGCTCTTCGGATTCAATAAAAATACAGTCCGTTTTGCTTGGATCAAAATGCGATTTGTTCTCAATAAACAAAACATCTCTTCGCTCTACAACTCTCATATTACCTTCACCAAAAAGGCGATATGCCTTTGACGAATTTGAATACCCAACCATTAAAAATTCCTCCCCTTTAGGCTGGAATTTAGACAAATGTTTGGATTTATTTAGAGATATGCTCGTGCAACCAAAAACTCTTAAATCGGTAACGTTCGGTTTTCGACCGCTCCACATCTCTTCATTAGTAATATTTGGTAATATTTTTGTTGGACATCAGTTTCTTAAATAAACTGCTGTATTGACCGCCTCAGCCCATAAAAATTCCTTTACACCTGATTGTATGATCATGCACCTTGCCATTTCAACAATGGTTCTATTGGCCCTTTCCGCAACCCCATTTTGCTGCGGAGTATAACTCGCTGACAACTGTCTCGATATCCCACAGTTTTCAAGCAATTTGGAGAAATCGTTGTTTACATACTCAGTTCCGTTGTCACTTCGAATAGATTTAATACATTTTCCAGTTTCTTTCTCGACCAATGCTTTAAATTTTTTAAACGTATCAAAAACTTGATCCTTTGTTTTAAGAAAATAGACAAATATTTTGCGAGTTTTGTCATCAATAAAAGTAACAAAATACGAGTACCTTGCACCACCTAGGGAAACTGTCCTCATAGGACCACAAACATCCGTATGAACGAGATCTAATACATCTTTCGAAAGTGTCAAAGACTCTTTAGGAAACGACTTCATGCTAATTTTTCTTTTCATGCAAGTTTTACATTTAAAATTGGGGGGAACAGATCCAAGACTTAGACCTTTTACCATATTGCATGCAACTATTTGTTTTAGACTTTTTACATTGAGATGTCCATATCTCTCATGCCAGTTTTAAAAATTGTTCATTTTCAGTTCTGATATAAATAAATTCTGGGGCATGCGATAATTAAAAATAAATAAATCATCGCGCGAATTTGCACCCAAAACAGTCTGACCATTTCGTCCTAAGACTTTCGCACATTTTCTCGTAAACTGAACTGAAAGTCCGCTCTCAACAGCTTTGCCAACGGATATGAAGTTGGCACATAAATTGGGGACGTATAGAACATTTATCAGTTCCAAATTGGATTTATTGTTATGTAGAATTACCGTACCTATCCCAGCAGCTGTAATGTGATTGTCGCCCGCTAGTTTTATTTTCTCTGAACTCTCTTGCATATAACTGAACATTGACTTAACGCAGCATGTGTGTGACGTAGCGCCGCTATCAATACACCAACAAGTAGCGTCAAGAACAGTATTATGAGAAGCTGATAGCATAGAAAAAGATGATACATGCTTTTGACCATGGTTTGATCTCTTTTGCTCTCTACAATTAGCTGCAAAATGTCCCGTTTTCCCACAATTATAGCACTTTTTTATGGTTCTATTTACATATTTAGGTTTGTGCCTTGTTCGCGCCAAAAATGCATGTGATTGAGCTGCGACTTCTTCCTCACTCACAGCATTTCCCTTTTCTACACGTCGGTCCCCTTCTTCTAGTAACTTAACCATCAAAGAACTCATCATCGGCAGCTCATCACGTGACTCCATTGCCACAACAAAATTCTCCATCGATTTCGGAAGACTTGAGAGTAGGATTATGACCAACAGTTCCTCATTGACTCCAAACTCAATCTCACTAAGTTTTTCAACAACATCAGAAAAACGATTAACAAAATCGGACATGCTTTCACCTTCGCACAATTTTATATGCAGCAATTGTTTAAATAATGCTATTTTCCTAACCGGACCGCGTGGTTGAAAAATTTCTTTTAATTTATCCCAAGCCAATTTTGAAATCACGCAATGCTTTATGTGGTTTACCAATGAAGGCTTTATATTTAATATTATAGCGGCTAGCGCTTTACCATCTTTAGAGTCCCATGCAGATTTTTCCTGTGCCGTCATATGTTCCGTTTTCAGGAATTGCCCATCGACATACGGCCAAAGATCAGAAAAAATCAAAACGCTTTTCATCTGAATAGCCCAGCTATCATAATTACGATCATCGAGCTTTTCGATTTGATAAATAGACGAACTCATATTGAATTAATAATTATATACTAAATACCGTACCGATTATTTTTCTCTATTAAATTCGCGAGGTGCCTGGGCCCATAACCTGTTGCGCAGAATAAAAGAGAACACGTCCGAACAGGTAAAGAGTTTATTAGGAACTAACTTATATATAGAAGTACAAGTACAAGAATATGCAAAGAGGATAATAGAGGGAAAAGAACATAAATATACATTGTGTAGTATCAGTGAAAGTACTAGATTAGAAATATATAAGTATATAGTTTTAAGCATTGGTTTCAGGCAAAGTAATAACAGATATATAATTTACTATTTTCTCGACACTTGTATAGTATGAGAACATAAATTTAATTATATTTACTTTTTCATATAAATGGTTTTTCAATAAGAGCGCTACAAAAGTTTTTTTTAAATAAAACAAAAACGGTTTTGGATATCAATGAAATTCTTTATTCCTGTGAAAGTACGTTCGATGCCATTATGTATGGAACTCGATTTCTTTTGCATGGCCACCACGGGCACGCTTGCAGAAGTCCAGACGCTGAACCCAATTTTCGACGGTTTTCAAGCATAAATCGGCCGATACTGCTGCAATTTCACGTTCGATATTCGTACGAAGTTCATCAATCGTCGCTGGCTTGTTGGCATAGACCATAGACTTGACGTAGCCCCACAGGAAATAGTCTAACGGCGTCAAATTGCACGACCGAGGCGGTCAAGCGACTGGACCATTTCGTGAGATAACACGGTTTCCAAACTTGGTTTTCAATAAATTTATTGTGGCATTCGCTGTGTGGCTTGTGGCGCCGTCCCGTTGGAACAACATGTCCTCCAAGACCATATCATCCAATTGGGGCCAAAAATGTTCGATCTTTTCGCAAAATTCGCCACAACGACGTCACAGAGATGCCCAACGCTTGAGAACGACGTGTGAGAGACACATTTGGGCATTCTTCAACTGAAGCCTCAGCGGCAGCAATATTCTCGACACTACGGGCACTTATTTGTCTGACTGGCACGGGAACATTTTGTACTGTGCTTATGGATTCAAATTTGTCCACTAGACGCTCAATTGTTGATCTGCTAGGACTATTATGACGACCATAAATTGGACGTAGCGCTCTTAACGTTGAGGCCGCTGACTCCGAATTTCGGTAGTAAATTTTAATAATTTCGACTCGTTGTTGGCTCGTATATCTTTCCATTATGATATGGCAAACCTTACTGAAGAGAAATGTCAACAGAGCGGCAAGAAATTCGGCGTCGTTTGCTGTCCCTGACGCTCCACTTTTGTAGCGTCCCTGTTGAAAAACCCTTTAGTTTACGTTGTGTATTTCCTTGCAAAAACCTGCACTACATGATAAGCCTGTGAAAGTACCTGCTCTATGTGATGGCAAATTTCTGTTCGTGATAGTTGCTTGCCTCAAGCACTCCAAGTGCAAATTCAGGTGCTTTATTTTAGTGAGGAACGGCTCCTCTAAAGTATTTTCGGGGAAACTGTCCACTTAAAATTGCTCTATAATAATCTTGCCACCAATGTAGAATATGGTCGTCATCTGCATGAAGCTGTCTTTGAGCATTGTTGAATGTTGGCAAATGAATCATAAGCAAGGCTACCGTTTCGGTGAATTTGTTACTTTATCTCAGTTAGTGACAAAAGTATATTAATTGTCGCTTAATATTTTTTCAGTGAATTCTAGTGGATTTTCATATTTTAGTATTAGCGATTTTTTTTTTTTTGCTGAAAAATTGGAACTTAAGTGTTAAGTCCATGGCATAATTATTTGAAGTTGAATGCATTAAGTATGCCACTCCACTGCTGCAATTCGATTGGTTGTTGAAATCTCTCAGCTGTTTACGTTATTAAATTATTAAGGAATGTTTACACTTAGCCATACTACGAGTATCATCCTAGTACTGATCATTAAAGCAAGTAAAAGAGATACTGGAGAGGGTTCCAGCCAATTACATAGATTTGGCAAAAATGTAATTATTATAATTTCGAAATACTTTAAGGGCTGTAAAAGATCATTCTATTATCGAGCTTGGTAATTTAGATCTTAAATCAATATATTGATATTAATTTTGTAAATTGCCGGAACTTGATGACAGTGTAAAGTTTTGGGGAGAAGTCTCACGTTATAAAACTGCAGCAATCATCAATACTTTTAAAGAGTTGTACGCATTAGCTCAAACCATATTTGCGCTTCCACATTTAAAGTATAGCTCATTTTTAGTGTAATGAACATTGTCAAAAATAAATTAAATAGTTAATTGTCAATACAAACGCTAAACTCAATTCTGCTCATCAGAAAACAACTAAAACTAAAAAAAATATCAAGATTATTCCAGAGAATGTTCAATGAAAATCGTTCACTAAATGTTGATACCGATGATGTGTTATTTACGAATAATAATATAGTCATATGAACAGTGCAACCTATAAATGTAGATATTGAATAATGCATCATCAATTTCATCAACATTTTGTTTTTGCATGAACAACATAATTATCCACATGAATTACAGTATTAATTTTTAAATTGTGAAATATGAGACTAATTACTTTTTTTTTCTTAATTAATGTTTAATTAGCTATATTTTTGTTTAATTGGAATAAAGTTTTTGTATATAAAATGATTCTCTTTCTCTGATATTGACGAGGGTTGTACCCTCGTTAAAGCTGTCATGTCACAGCCTGATTCGTATCGGAATTCGAAGAAGATATTTCTTCCAACTTCCCATACGTTACCTACACTTTGTTTGAATTTGGGCGTACTTAATCAATATTTTTAATAATAAAGCAAATTTTTACCTATGTATGCTACTGTTTAGTCACTTGCAATAGCTTCATTGCAAAGTTTAGGAACCGACATTTCTAGATTGAAAGATTTGATTCATCTTTTTGTGTTTTGGATACAAAAGAAACTACATGCAAGACCTTAAGCCCTCTTGGCAGAGATATATGTTATATTTATTTTGTAGCTAAATTGTCACAATGGTTGATTAATAATATTTGTATATAGATATGGTATGAATCTACCTTGCTAATGAAAATATTACAAATAGAAAGCAAGCACTAAAACAGATTGACAGATTGCGAAGGAAAAAGCTACTTAAAAAACCTTCATTTAAATTATCGCAGATATTGAAGTATATAATTATACAGGAAACTATTAGGTAATTTCATAAGAAATCTAATAAATTAACATGAAAGGTAAATAAACGTAATATAAATATAATAAATGAATAAATAAATACAATGAATAGGTAAGTAAATAAATGTAATATATTAAATAAATAATTATAATAAATAAACAAATATAATATGTTAATTGATAGAATAAATAAACAAATTAAAATTATAAAATACGATAAATAAATAAAGTACATAATAATATATAATAAACAAATAAATAATTAGAAAAAATCATTCAATAAATAAATAAATAGTTACACAACATCATACAAATACTGAATAAATCAAATATATAACGTGTTAACACCTAAATGATAAATTTACAGCATGAAGCCATTTTGATAATATTATAATAATTTAATATATGAAATCAACAAATTCTCAAAGTAAGAATGAAAGAATAACGAAATTACAAATATATAACATGATTAATAAAACTGTACAACATGATGTAGGTTCGTACAATAATTATAACAACTCATTAGTCTCGTACTATGTTCTGAAGGAAAGCGTTATCCGCAATTTCACACGACAGGAATAATTTAGTCTTATGCTTCGCTATCCGATTAGTAACAAATTCTATTTGAGCTATGTCATTGAGAAGGTTTGTGGAAAAGTGCCATGGTAGGTTCACGATCATTTTCAAGATTTTGTTCTGTGCGACCTAAAGTTTTTTTATATGGCAGCTTTAGCAATTACCCCTTGCTGGCGCTGCATACAACAATATTGCTTGGAAGACAACTTAAAATATTATAAGCTTGTTGGCGTTGCTTAGCTTAGATTTTCGGTTAATAAACGGATATAGGATTTTAATCGTTTTGTTAACTTTGGCAATGGTATGTAAGATGCGAGGTCCAAATGTAACCCTTTTATCTAAAATGACCCCGAGGTATCTTACTGAGTCCTACAGGACGCCCATCTATTATAAGATTGCCGCTTGGCACGAAACGAGCTTGTCTTTTCCTCATGAAAAAGATAGCCTGTGTCTTCTGGGCATTAACTTTTATTTTCCACTTAGAGAAATAATTGTATAATGTGTCGAGAACAGATTGCAATTTGGTTTCAATTGTGAAACCAAAAGTATCCGTTGTATAGACACATGTATCATCAGCGAATATCGCAGATTGACAGTTTGCTAAAGTTGGAAAGTCAGATGTGTAGACGTTATAGAGAATTGGGCCTAGTACAGATCCTTGGGGCACACCTACAGGAATGCAGTACCAGTCGGAAAACGATTTGTTCAAGTAGACCTGAAAACTTCTATTCGAAAGAATAGATTGGATAATCTTGATAAAACGTAATGGGAAATTTAGTTGGATTAGCTTATAAAGCAATCCCTTGTGCCATACTGAGTCGAATGCTTTTTCTATATCTAACAACACCATTCCCGTACCTTGACCAATATTTATATTTTGTTTTATATGTTGCTTTATTCAAAGTATTTGGTGCGTTGTACTATGGAACGAACGAAAGCCAAATTGTTGAGGTGGAAATCTTCTGTGTTCTTCGATATGTAAGGCTACGCATTTTAGAAATCTCACTTGATTGTGTTGGGCCCTATAAAGTATGTGTTTCAAATTGCACCTTATTATCGCGAATTTGATTTCTTCGATAGAACGGATTTTTATTATTAGACGTGTCAGTGGGCAGATTTTAAAGTCAGCCAGGATTGCATAAATGTCAGAAATGTAATGAAGTGAATAATAGAGTTTAAATGTGTATTAATGTGAATAAAAACATAGGGACAGGCTACAGTCCGCTTGGGCGAACTGTTGGATACCCTATTTTTATCCCTCATAAAGTGGGCGTTTTAAAAATCTAAGTACGGTTGAATTGTTAAGTAGGATCTACATACTTTGTTGTACTACTATTTTAGTAAAAAAAACGCCCTTTAAAAGTAGGCATGGCAGAAAATATTACGTAAAGGAATCGTTCAAAACAACTTTATCTTCATACTTTGCGAAGATTAAGACATTCATTTACAATGATTTCTTAAATAAAACATTTTTTTTAGAATCATGGGCATGTCAGTGGGCTGATTTCAAAATATTTACACATAAGCATTAAAGGCCCCTAGAGAGTATATATTCTGTTGTATAACGGTTTCTTTTAACTGTAGGCGTGTCAGTGAGCGGTTTTTGAAAATTCTAAAATTTGATTATTTCGGGCCCCTAGCGAATAGATATAATGTTTAAAATTTGAACTTTCTAGCTCGAGTTTTAGGGCCTAATTTTTGCCGACGGACTGCCGGACATGGGAAGAACACTGTCGATCAGGAATATAGTAACTTTTAAGAGTTCACGGGCAATATTAAGGTATTTTACTATGATTGTGGAGTTGCGCAATAGTGAGTGTGTTGGACTAGTAATGTAAAGGTCTCAGGTTAAAATCCCGCCGCGCCAAGTCATGACAAGCTTCCTTAATTTGCCGTTCGGATTCGGCTTAAAATTGTAGGTCCCTTTCACTTCGCCACAAGCGAATGGTTGAAGAAGCTAGGTTTTAGGCCCTATATGGGCCATTAATGCCTAATATTAATTTATTTTTACAAACTATGAGTCAAATTAATATACCCTTAGAATAGGGCATAAAAAGGCTTGCTAAACCACAATTTTAAAATACTTTTATGTGATTTTCGACATTGACGTATTTTATACATCAGTATTTATTTTTTTAACTGTTTGAAATGAACCTTTTTAAATATATTAATGTGTTTATTAAACACAACTACGACTTTTATAGTCTGCCAACCCTGATGTCGGCAGAATATACATTTCCCTTTAACCAATTGAGTCAAATATTTAAATACCTTCACTGTATTTATTCAAACTTTTACCAGTCAGTGATCGAATGCAAGAGCCACTTTCATCGCCATCCAAACATTTACCTTAGTCGTTTCCGTTGGTAACCTTTACGCACGTCATGTATACGCACAGCGTTTTATACTATACCTCGTACAGATGCAAAAATCCACCGGAAAACAGAAGCAGAAAAAATAAGCTTACGAAGGTTGAAAGGTAGAAGAAGAAAAGATAGTAGAAATCGTCAACGTTAATGGGACGCTTCGCACAAATTGGCGTGAACGACTTAACCAAGTATTTCAACTTCGATGGTAAAAATGAAACTTTATTTCACGCAAATTAAATTCCAATCACATCTGCAAATTTGGCCC
The DNA here is from genome assembly GCA_949715645.1 of Portevinia maculata. NCBI lineage: Eukaryota > Metazoa > Arthropoda > Insecta > Diptera > Syrphidae > Portevinia > Portevinia maculata. Next base: position 33,193,879 of record OX454527.1, read on the forward strand.
CAACATTTCAGCCACTTTAGCAAGTTCAGTTGACGTCGACGGCGACACCTGATGGTAGGTATGCCGGGGACGGACCTGCAATTACGGTTTCAATTATGCACACATATTTTTATTGTCGAAATCGTAGCTCGCCTGTATGTATGTGTGACATTTTCGGCACCTGAAGTGCGGTGTAGCTCGCTTGTCATTTCTTTTCTTTCCGGTCGCTTGAAGTTTGAAGTAAGGTGGGTATGTATGTACTTCTTGTGTGCGCACAATTAAAACAGCACAATTGTTCCCAAAATGTAGGTCCATAGCCATAAATGTGCGCGTATGTTAATTTCACGCAGAAAACTCTTTTCTGTTCACGTAAGCCATGGCGCGGTGTGGAAATTGAACGTCTTTAGATTGATATGTTCATGGAAATTGTAGTTAAATGTGATTTCCGAAAAATCCGAGGAGAAGGAATTTCTATGCATCGCTAGGTGAGCTGGAGTGCAGGTGGATTTCGCTCTGATAAATGCAAAATTAAACATACAGTACATAATGAAGCTACGTAAGTTAATTTTAGGCACAAAGCCGTTTAGCTAAGATATCTGGATTGATAATTGATGAAGGAAGACTTTGCATGCAAAGCCTTTTTTATTTGTTGGCTCGTTGTGTGCAATGGACGTTCTTGCACGTTTTGCAAACGACACTATACAATAATGCTTATTGTATTGAATTTACTTGTCAATTCATATGTTTTGTATAAAAGTAGTCATTTTAGTGAAATTGTTTGCTGGAGTTGACTGCACTAAGCCCTGTCCTCCTTTGCTGTAAAAGATTGCATTGTGATTGTGCTACTTCTATTAAACTTTCATGAGAAAGTTATCTGAAACGGAAAGGCTTCACATTGAGTGATGGCTTTGTACAGAATTGCTATGTAAAATATACCACTCCTCACGAGTCCTTTAAAATTTGTAAAAAAAAATAAATGGAAGTTAAGCTTTAAACCAGCTTATCGAAGTAATTTAATTTTATGTTTAAGATGTCCGATAAATAGGTTATTAAAGAACAGTTTGCCGATGCCGGATATCCGTAAAGCAAATGAAAATGTCTTCGGCAGTGGGTATTGTGTGAAATGGCAGATTTTTCTGCGGGCGTACCTTTAACCGTAGTTATAGCCAATAGTCTAGCGATGTCCTTACGTGTTCTGTATAATGTAGTTTTGTGTTCTGGATTCATATGCAGGCCAACTATTTCTGAATATGACGTAATTCTTCGGATACACTATAGGTACAGAGTTCTCCAGTTATTGGGTGTATTTGAAACAGATTCCGATTTTGCCATGTGTTCAAATAAATATGTGATGAAGTATTTGACAGAGTAAAAACTACGCGATTAATATAAATGAAACGATTATACGCTCCAATAAGGCGAATATTTTTTTGAATTTCATTACGTAAAGAGCTGTCAGCTCAGCAGTTGTTAACTTGGTATAGACATTTGAGCCATAAAGACAATTTTAAAATATTGTGTAGCTCGAGGTATTGGCCGAAAACCCAGATGTGCCGATTCCAGGGCGATCAGTCATGAAAGTCGATTGCCTGATATTATTTTGCATTGTTACTGGTAAACCTTTTTCCATCTAAAGCTTTTATTGATACTCGTGGATATTTTTCAGACGTTCGAGGTGGAGCAGTGGGAAAAAAATATACTTAGCCCCAGTGTGATTTGAACCTGAGACCCTTCGATTAGTAGTCCAAACCAAATACCTGTTTTCTAGATAAATTCAAATGAAATGTCTTAATGGTTAACCACTCTATCAAGCTTATATAACATTTCGTGAACGGCCCGTGCAGGGATGGGCTAAGAATATCACTGGGGCCTCCCAAGCAGCGCTTATCGTTAAAGGCGACCATTAATATGAGCCTACCGAAACATTTAACATCTTCACACTGCAACCGCAATTAGTAGTCCAAACAAAATACCTGTTTTCTAACCTGATGATTAACCACTCTATCAAGCTAAAGTAACATTTCGTGGACAGGCCGTGTAGGGACAGGCTAAGAATACAACTGCAGCGCCTTCCAAGCAGCGCTTGCCGTTAAAGGCGACTGAGAGAGGAACTCGCATTTAGGCAATTTTGCCATTAATATGAGCCTACCGAAACATTTTACATCATGAAACTGTCCTGCAATTGTGCACATGCATTCCGTAAGTTGACACGACAGAAGGACATCACCGGTATCGTAAAAGGAAGATAAAACAATAATTATTAAAGGGAGCATGCCTGCGCGAATCGTCAAAAAAACAGGCTTAAGAAGTGCTGCATCACACAAATGCAACACCAACAGCATTTGATTGGCCTCAGTTATAATGTAATCCGAAACGGAGAGGCCTGCTAATATTCATTAAGGTCAAACCGGCGAACCCCACAGGCTGACACATAAAGATTTTCGGGTTTGTAATAATCGGTCGATAAATAATTCGGTTTGTGATGACCAGTACCAGTTAAACAACCACAGATGCAATCCAATATATAAAAACCACACTGGAAAATTATTATGATTTCTTAAAGGATTAGCAGGTAATTGTTTGACTTTGAAAAGGGTTTTAACAGACAAACAAGATGACCTGTTACTTACTTAATTGGAACCTGGGTCTCAAATAATGAGCCTCTTTAGTGAGCCCGGTCTTTTGAGAACTGCCTCTTTCCGCACCCTCCAAGTTTGGTGAGGTATTTTTCTACTGAGAGAAACCAACGGTTGCTTTCCATTCGGTCCACATGTCCTAGCCATCTCAGACCCCCAATGCTCAGTTTTTTGATAGATATGTTATATGTCATAACAAAAAGATCGAGAAATCGCAATAAGTTGACACCAGAGCAGCATCCTGAAAAAGTTGCTATTTAATGTAGTCCTAGATTTTATCTACCTGAAAGAAAAGTGAAAAAGAGTTTATAGTGCATCCGCCCATACAATCGCAAATGAAAGGCAACGCAAGACAGGTTTACAAACGTGTGCATTTCACAATTATTGTAACAACACCAGCATTTGATTGGCCTTAGAGATGTATTGATTTGTAACCGTTGGGTGTGCCGATAATTTTTTGAGATTGTATGAAATGGAGTCGAAGGCTTATGATCCCTCTAATCCAGATCATAACCTTACCCAAAAAAGAAACAGACAATGCTTTTCCTGAGAATATTTTATGTGGGCGCAGTGACCATGTGGTACTGGGTTGAACCTTGCTTTTTTCCACTGCCTGAAACCTTTTGCGAACATCTGACAAACATCCAAAATTTTAAAAAGAGTATAACCTGTGCTGGGAAGCTTCTCAAAATGTGTCATTCGAAATCATCGTTAAAACAATCTTATGAAAAATAAAGCTTCGCGCACAAAAATAAGCTAGGTTTCAGGCCATATGTGGGTCATATGTGGGCCGTTAATGCCTTCTATGTTTTTTTTTTTTTTTTTGAGTATAAGATTTTGTTTAAATTTTTCTTAATATCTTTATTTATTATATAAAATATTTAGGTTTTACGATTACGGGAGCGAGTATACAGGCAGATGATAGGGTTATCGAAGCTATAAAAATTGTTCCGGTTCCACAAAAAACTCATGCGGTACAAAGTTTTTTGGGTTTGTGTTCTTATCTCCGTAGATTTGTTAGAAATTTTTCGGCCATGCCAAAACCACTGTACGATCTTACAAAAAAAGATAGGGAATTCAAGTTTGGTGACAAACAGTTAGAGGCCTTCGAAAACTTGAAAAACAAATTGATAGAAGCTCCGGTCTAGGCACTGTACAGTCCAAAGGACGAAACAGAACTTCAATGTGACGCAAGTGCACAGGGATTTGGAGCGATTCTGCTACACAGAAAGCAAGACGGAAAGTTACATCCGATTTTTTATTTTTCAAAGAGAACGACAGATTACGAAGCAAAGTTGCATAGTTTTGAGTTAGAGGCGCTGGCAATAATAAGCGCTTTAAAACGTTTTAGGGTATATTTACAGGGTCAACAGTTCAAGATCGTAACTGATTGTAATTCATTGACCCTAACGCTAAACAAGAAAGAACTCAACCCTAGAATTGCCAGATGGGCGTTAAAACTACAAAATTTTGATTACACTCTAGCACACAGGGCAGGTACTCGCATGCAACACGTCGACGCGTTAAGTAGGTCGGCAAATATTCTGACGGTCGAAACGAATACTTTCGAGGAAAACCTGATAGTATGCCAAGGAAAAGACGGAAATATAATTAAGATCAAAGAGTTGTTAGAACGATCGAACCATAATTTATACGAGATGAGAAATGGAGTGGTATATAGAAAGAAAAATGATGGCAGTGTCGTGTTTTGTGTACCAACAGAAATGGAAAGTCATGTTTTGTATAAATATCATGACGAAGTAGGTCATGTAGGAACAGATAAGGTGTTAGAATTAGTGTCAAAAAGTTACTGGTTTCCCAAAATGAGAGAGAAGATAGGATCGCACATACAAAACTGTTTGAAGTGTATTGCTTTTTCGGCTAAACAGGGCCGTGAAGAGGGTTTCATTCACAACATACCTAAAGAAGAAAAACCGTTCGTGGTAGTACATGTAGATCATTATGGTCCAATAGACAATTCAAGGGCGGTTAAAAAGTATATACTAGTGCTAATAGATGCTTTTACAAAATTCGTGAGACTCTACCCGACCAAAACTACAAATACAAAAGAGGTAAATAAAGCATTAACGAACTATTTTATAGCATATAGTAGACCGAAGTATGTTATATTAGATAGAGGTAGTTGCTTTACCTCTGCAGAGTTCAAGGATTTTTTGTCTGAAGAAGGTGTTCAACACATAAAGGTTGCGACGGGTTCCCCACAAGGGAACGGACAAGTAGAGATAGTTAACAGGAGCTTAGGACCAGTGATAGCCAAGTTAGTTAAACCAGAAGAAGGGGTATTTTGGGACCACGTATTAGAAGTAGTCGAACATACACTCAATAACACGGTGGGTAGGACTATAAAAGAACATCCGAGTGTAATGTTGTTTGGAGTGAATCAGAAAGGCAAGTGGTCGGATGAGCTTAGGGAAAGTCTAACGGAGCTAGAATCGAGAACAAAAGAAGTCGCAGGCATACAACAAACGATACGTAGATAAAAAACGGTGCAAGCCCACGAAATATAATGTAGGAGACTACGCTATGATAAAAAATTTTGACTCGCACTCGAGGGCGTCTAAAAAGCTGATCCCAAAATTTAGAGGACCCTACCAGATCGAAAAAGTCCTATGCAACGACAGATATCTACTTAAACATGTTGACGGTTTTCAACAGTCGCGAATATCTTACCAAGGAGTATGGGCGGTCGGCAATATAAAACCATGGCTGAACAAGAGTAAAGCGAATGATTGATTGTAAATTTGCAAGATCAAGTGATCTTAATGGTCAGGATGGCCGAATTGTAGTAATTATTGTAAGAGTTAAGCATGCAACTCGCTGTCAAACCATATTTATATTCATGTACCTAAATTATATACACATCTAGTCATACACGTGTAAGATTAAGAATAAGAATAAAGAGAGCGTCAGTTTTATGATCGCATTCGAAGTAAACGGACGTGTTGTTATTTAATCCGCATCGTCTCTAGTGAAACAGTACCTACTACATTTTTAATGTCACAACTTTTTTTTGTTTATATTTACATTCGCGACGCGTTTCGAAGCTGCTGCTTCAACTTCGGGCGAGTAATATTTTGTTTTTGGGGCCATTTGTTGTGGTGCCGTGACATAATAATAATAATAATATTTAGTTAGGGCATATTACACTGCGACCTATTGGTCTATTTTGTCCCCTTGCTTGTGCCTCGAAGAGGTTCATGCCCTCTTTCAGAGCCCTCTCTAGATACTTCTTAGTGAAGCGTGTCGATGTATTGCTCTGATTTATCCTTGGCAGGTCACACTCCTTAGAGCACAGCATCCAGTCCAGTTTCTTTAATGAATCTGAGAATGTGCTGTGGGTCCATGGTTTGTATGTCCTTGTCTGTTATTTGGTGCCTGCCCAAATATTTCATCCTTTTGTGGGCCAGTGCCCCACAAGATTCCAGTATGTGGTCTGGAGTTTCGGCGGTTTCGCTGCAGAATCTGCAGAGCCCGTCCTCCGATATGCCCATTTTCCTCAGGTACTCCTTGAGTCTGCAGTGCCCCGTGAGGAGGCCTGTTAGGATTCTTAGGTTGTTTTTGTTAAGGTCGATAAAAGCTTTGAATATCTTGTGGTTGTAATTTCCTAAGAGTTTCTTTGCTTGCCTTAGACCTTGGAGGTTGAGAAAGGTTTTGGCCCTTGTTTCTTCCTCCGGTCTCCTGAACTCTTCGCGTATACTGTGTTCTCCTATCCCGCAGAACGGTTCAGGTCCTATGAAGGGTTCCTCTGCCCCTTTTCTTGCCAGAGAGTCCGCTGCCTCATTGCCTGTAATGCCAACATGGCCAGGTACCCAGAAGATGGAAATTCTGTTATTCTTGCCTAGTCTATTCAGTCTGTGTAGGCATTCCCGCACGAGTTTTGACTTGTTGACGTAGGCGTCAAGAGCCTTTATAGCTGCTTGGCTGTCAGACATTATTGCTATGTTGCAATTTCTGTAGTTTTTCTCGAGGTTGATTCGAACGCACCTGTCTATGGCACATATTTCTGCCTGAAATATGCTGGTACATTTGCCCATGGATTTGTAGTGCTTAGTTCCCGGCCCAAACACTCCTGCACCAGTTCCCTCCTCAGTCCTCGAGCCGTCCGTATACTACTTTGTTGTGTGGTTGCTCAGTCCATAAGTTATGGATTCATTGCTCCAGTTCTCCCTATTGCTGAGCTTTGTCTGTAAATTCTTCTCGAAGTTTAATTTCCTGATGCTGTCGTCCCTAGATATGCCAAGAAGTGGGAGTTTTTTGAGTAAGTCACCGTGTTCTTTCGAACCGATGCATTTCTCTCTCCCAATTTCCTCCTTTGCCATCCTTAGGATTGTTTTGTCTGCCTCGTTCATCACCATGATGTGTAGAGGGGTCAATTCCAATATCACCTCCATGGTTACGGTTGGGCAGCTACGCATTGCTCCGGTAATGCACAGGCACGCCAGTCTTTGCAGTTTGCCGAGTGTTTCTCTTGTTGTGGCTAGACTGGTTCGTTTCGCCCATGCTACCGCTCCGTATGTGATCATTGGTCTCACGATTGCAGTATACATCCATTGCAGGATGTTTGGGCTGCATCCCCAAGCCTTCCCCGGTAGGCTCCTTCATATCATGAGAGCGCGGGTGGCCTTCTTGGATATCTCATCTGGCCAAATTTTGAGATTTGGGCTTATGACGTGGTGTTATGTCACGGCACCCGTGTTGTACTCAAAAATAATTACACAACCGTAGACGAACAAAAATAACAAAAATGGACTTCTATGTTTGTTTGTTCTAAGGAACAAAACAAAAAATAATAATTTGCTAGCGGATCTTTAGAATAAAACCAAGCTCAGTGGATAACTTTTATTTGAAGCCATCCAATTATCTGTTTGAACAAGGAAATAAGTCTGAATTCGAACTGAATATCTATCATCTAAACTGATTTCCTATTCCAGATAGTAAAGGTAGTCATTGCACGGAATCTAATAACTTGATCTTAAATTGCTTTTAAAAGCCTTTCCGTGTTGAACAACTCTTAACCATCATGCGCAATTCTTCAAGTACTGCTTTATTACAAAATCTACCTACTTTCATTGCCTCTTCAACCTCAACCCACTTAATCCAGTTATTTCATCACACTCTCTTCCTAGAAAATATTAATAACTTGTAAGTCATGCAATCTTGTTCAGGCATATCAAACGTAAACATATTTGAGTTAATACATGAAATGCAATTAACATTAAAAACCATTTTACCGAAAAGCTATCCAAAAAACAAATGCTTCTACATCCACTGCCCAAACGGTCACCTAGAAGGAAAAAACTTCACATGACATATTACGGTTGTGTAATTTGGTTCAATTTTCACAGTTAACAGATTGTAAGTCGACGTACAAGTTACTGAATCCAGATTCATAAACATCTAGTATGTAATAATCTCCCGAGGGTAATAGGTACATCTTAAAAATGTTAAAGGTCATTATGCCGAATAATTGCCTCAAAATAAATAAAATGTCTCGAAATTTGGCCACGGGGAAGTCACATTTCTTCTTCCTACTCTTTTGGTCATTCTCTTCTTTTCGCAAAACAAACTCGATCTGCATAAAGCAGGCACTCGTATTACGGTATTAATTATTCCCGGATTTTACAACGTGAATCTTTTATAGGTATGCGTCCTCGCACGAAGTCTGAATATAATATATCTGATTTATGAGTCTGGTCTTTGGATTATTTTTTATTTAAGCGCAACTCGCTAAAAGTATTTAGATCCACATACCTTTGCGCACAATTCGATTTCACTTTGATGCCCAGTCTAATTGCTTGCACATGTGTATGTATTTATGAACGGTATGTACGCTCACTCTAAGTCTATCTCTATCTACTCGTAGACAGGTGTGTGTCTATGCTATGGTATAACTGTTAATCCAAAACTGAAAAGCTAAATACCTTAGCAGCGTCAACAGGTATGATGGTAACTTTCAGTTCGGCTGTTCATCAGTTCGCTTCGTTAGTCTGATAAGCGCGCTTCTTGTGCACTCGCAGATTGGTAATACAATATCCACTCAGAAGACGACGGATATACACTAGTCGGAGACCACGCCACAAAGAAAAGAGCTGATAAAGGAAAGTACCCCAAGTTACCATCATCATAAAACGAAAGGTGAAAAGTTTCTCGGTGTTCAATCGAAGTTTCGGTGGCAAAGAGTGAAGAGTGTTGTTCCTTTTCTTAATAAATTCAAATTTTTGTTGCTTAGTTAAAAGTTTGACCAAGAGTGCATAAACAGCGCATTAAACAGTTTTAGTGGATATCATTCTTAAAGAGCAACAAGCTGAGGCTGAAAGAGAAAACCAGCTTGCTTGGTGTATCACGGATTTTGTTCTATTATAAAACTTTGTGAGTTCAGTTTTGAAACTGTTGTTCTTTGTTTTTAAGAAAGTGATTATGATTTTACTCATTATTATTCTCTTCGTTTTCGGTGCAAAGGTTTTTTTCGGTGGAAAAAGAAAGTGATGCGTCTACCGGTTCCGTGTGGAAAAAAAAAGAAAATTTCTAATTTCCTTTAGGCCATTGTGTCACGAGGGCACTTGACCTAGTTTTTTTCAATACATACAAAACCGGTGATGGTTTGGGGAATAGGCGAGATGGGAGTAAGTGAAGAAAATTGTGTAGATCAGGTACGATCACTTCAAAGAGAGAAAGGATATTGTTGGTTAGAAGAATCTGTTATTGGCGAAATCGGATGAAATTTAAACAAAGGAAAAATATTAAAACTAACTAAACTTTGCCTTGTGCTATTCAGGAGGAATTTTTCCATTTTTCATATCTTTTGGCTTGACCAAAGCATATTCTTCTTATGCACATGTTTTTTTTTTTTTTTTTTTTTTGAATAAAAGATTAACTTTAATTGTTCTTAAAATTTTTTATTTACTTTATAATTGTCACAACTTTTTTATTTTGTTTTTTCTTGACCAAAGCATATTCTTCTTATACACATATTCGGGCAAGTACCCCGAAGATGAAACAGGAGCTTTGAAACGCGTCACGAAGAAAAAACAAAATAAAAAAGTTGTAATAATTATAAAGTAAATACAAATTTTTAATAACAATTAAAGTTAATCTTTTATTCAAAAATAACATACACAACCGGAGACGAACAAAAATAACAAAAATGGAACACATGGTTTGTTGGGTTTTTCTAATACAAGGTGGCGCAAAAATAACCTTCCGATATTGCCAAAGTCACCGACCGATTATTGCTCAAATAAATAGTCACCAATATTCCGCGTTCTGGAGCAGTGTAGCGTAACATTGTTTATTAACGTGTTTTTGGCATATGTTTACTACACAAATGTCAAAACAGAACTGACATTAGGGGCCAATCGCAAAATTTATAGCATTTTCTGATAGGAGGGATTACTTTTGCGCCACCTTGTATATGGATCGATCTTCCAGGTAGAGATGATCCTATATTAACAAATTAGCTTCACGAAATTCCTGCAGACACTTGGTTGACTCCATTCCTTATTCTCAACGTGGATACAAATTGTATGCCTTCACAGGTAATATAGGGTTCGCGGTGTAGAGAAATAACTCCACGGCTAAAAACTTCACATGAGAATTTACTGCACCTCAAGTGGGAAATAAATGCACTTTGGAAATAAAAATTAATTTCTCACTGATAGTGGCTAATAATTTCACTTATTTGTGAAAACTTAATCGACTTTTTTAAATTTGGCGTAATTACTAAGCGAGTCTAGTGTATTTAAAGTTTCGAGTTCGTAGTTCACTTAGCTCGCTTACATGATTTCACCATTTTCTCCGCGGAGATTAGCCGATCAAGCAAGTTCATCGATCCGCCAATAGTATGTCAGCAACTGTCAGGCAGGCTCCTATAAACGAGTCTGGTGTATTTTAAGTTTGGGGTGGTTGCTTGATGATTGAGTCACGCAACTTCATCGCTCCGCTAAGGAGCAATAAGTGTCAATCCCCAGAAATTCAGGAAATGCTAAACAAATGATGAATTATAAGTGAGAAACAACTTCAAAACGCAAAATTGTCTTTATTTTCCTCTTGAGGCAAAGCTATTTTCAATGTTATTTCCCGTAAAGTTTTCCCTGCACCAGTGTGTACAATAAGTGCATGCCTTAAAAAATGTAAATAAAAGGTTTGTCAGAGACAACTTTCATTTTTTAGCGTCCATTAGTATTCAAAACGCTGACCGAATATAAAAGAGACCAACTGCGAACTGGAGTTTGGTTTCAAATAGTTTAGTTCTTAATACTTTATTGGGGTGAATTAAATGGGATATGAATAGAGGTTCGTGAGGAGTGAATGATCATATCTCAGTTTGAAAACATGTTGAGTGATATTACGTGTCTATGTTCGGTCAATTTTGTGCCTACTTGTTTAAATCAGCTACTGATTCATTTGAGCATATACTGGATATTAGCTCTTAGCACCAATAGGAGCAGAAAGTAGTTTTTCATGTATCGGGCTTTTCAATAAGGACATAACAATTTTGTTTTAATATTAAATACAGAAAATGTATGTTGGCTTAAACAAACGGCTTAACGTAAAAAAATACAAATCAAATTGCATTAAATCACATGAGCGAGGTGGCCATTCGGCCGGACAATATCTCGAGATAACCGTACTTTCCTTTCAATAGATCAATTGGTTGACCACCTTAGTGGCATATTGCACCATCTTGTTGGAATTATATACCGCTGACCTCAAGTCCATCCGATTTTGGCCAAAAAAAGTCTTCCAACATGGCAAGATAGCGAACTCCATTGACCGTAACATGGCGATCATTTTCATTGACAAAAAATGCGTTGCAATCTTCCGACATGAAATCGACACCGCACGGGCACTTTTTGTGAATGCAGCGGAGTCTCTTGAAGCACATGTTGATTTGTTGTTATTAAATACCGCATAATTTGCTTATTGAAATTAAGCCGAAAATAAGCTTCATTGCTGAAGATGGATTTTCGAAAAAATTCAGGATTTTCATAAAATTTTTGCAGATCCCTAAAGGAGAAGTTTTGATTCAAATGATCAAGAGTTGAAGCCTCTCTTTAGCTGATATGATCTTATAAAGATGTAGGTCAATATTTTTACACAAAATTCACTATAATGTGGACTGAGAGATTCCCGATTCCTGTGAACGGCGTACAATCGAATGCCATGTCTCACTGGTGCAATGTCTCACTGGTACAATGCCTCACTGGTATAGGAACATTCATTGGTGAATATGCTGACTCGAATTTATCCACTTTGGCACTTACAGGCTGTCAGTTTGGACGATTATTATGACCGTGAATTGGAGTTAGTGCTCTTAAAGTAACTAACGCGATTCAGAAATTTGGTAGTAGTTCTGAATAGTTTGCAAACGCTGCTCGTTTGTGATAAAAATGTAAACCTTGACTTACGTTTTGACATTGGCAAATCATAAAAAATGCGTTTGTTTTAAAAATTGATATGTCCCTATTGAAAACCCCTTTAGTAGTAATCGTTTTGTGGTTCTTGCTCATCAACTGCATGCGTCAGCAAGAATGTTATTTAAGAATAATTTTGACTATTATACATCGTACCTAATACTTTTGATTACGAGTCTTTGCAAATGGATCCCAATTTGATTTGCCTCTTCGAAGGTATGCTACCTTCAGACGACTGATTTCAATGTCTATCTTACCCCAAGCTTCTGGTCTTTCCTCTTCTTCTTCTTTTTTGACGGCTTTGATCTAAATTGTCTAAGTCTCGTCCGTTTCATTTAACTGCATCAGTATTGGTTCGCTTGAGCGGTTCACCAGTTTGACTTCAAAAATCATCAGGACCCTTCGTCGCTGGGTTTGTTTGATTGGTGATGATATTGCCTTTTCGACAAGGTTCCTAGAATCTCTTACTTGGAGATTAAAGTACAAATTGAGCTGATCCTAATCCATACTTTCTTTGATGTGAAGGGTTTCTCAGATCTTCGAACTTTATATTAAATACATTTGTATTATTTCTGCGACACTTGTTCTTTCTTGTAATGGCTCCATCTTTAGCAAAGAATAAGACCATAGATTAAACTGTCTACACTGATTAATAATCCAATCAAAAATAAAAGGTATGCTGAAATTACAAATTGCGAAGGTCCCAAAACATTTATATGGTTTGAGCTTAGTCGGCGCTGTCGGCGCTGTCATGGTCAAAGAAGTAATCCCACAAGAAAACGTTTCTTCACGATCGCAAAAGAGAGGCACACTTTAAAATTCTTGGGTCACATAAAACAACAATAAATTTCAAATATTTCTAGTTATACAGGATGGTACACCAATTGTACTACAATAAGAAATTCAAATAACTTTTTTTTTAATCAATGTATTTCATTTATTTTTATTGTATAGAAAATTCATTTTTATTTTGTATAACTAATTGTTTTTAAAGATGATAGATGGTAAATTACCTCCATGTTCATCCAGAAAGTTACTCATTGCGGCCTGAAGGCTTGAAGTCGGGATCGCCTCAATTATTGTTTTAATGGACTGCTTCAATTCAGTCAAATTCCTTGGTTTCGTTGTGTACACCTCTTGCTTGACATAACCCAATAAAAAAAAGTCTGGTGCAGTCAGGTCAGGTGACCTTGGGGTCCAGCGAAAATGGAGTTTCTGGATATTAATATATTTGGGAATTTTCGTTGGAGCTCCGCCATAACCGGTCTAGCTATGTGTGCAGTTGCTCCATCTTGCTGAAACCAAATGCTGTTGAAACGGATACCCATTGACAGTTACTGTTACACCGTTTTCTTCAAAGAAGTATGGCCCCACAATGCACCTAGATAAAACTGAGCACTACACACTGGCTTGTTTTGGGTGCAGTACGGTCTCATGGAGTATTTCTGGATTAGATTCACTACATATACGGACATTTTATTTGTTTACAATGCCGTTTAGATCAAAATGAGCCTCATCAGACATAAACCAGCAATTTATCAAGCTGTTGTTTTCTTTGATCATTTCAATCATTCTTTGCCAAAATTCCAGGCGAATAGGCAAATTCATAGGGTTCAACTTGCTTGCAATTTGGACTTTGTAAGGACATAAGTTTAAGTCATCATGAATTGTCCGTTTTTATGACCGTCTGCTAACTCCAATTTGCGCCGATAAGTTTCGAGTACAAACGCTTGGATTTGCGTGAATTGACGATGCTACAGCCGCGATTGTGTCTTGAACCCGAACATTGGGATCTTGGTGGTACTGTCTTCGTGCGATGCTTACAGATTCGACAAACATGTTTACCAGCCTCATAATGGTCCATCTGCTCGGGGGAGGGCTTCAAAGCATGGTTCCGCTGCACTATCCAATTCCTCTTTTCGGTATTCCAAGCAATCTAAATAGTAACCTGCCAAATAAAAAAAATAAGCCGATTACTTACACAGAAAAAAAGGCATTACGTTTTTTTTTTTTAGCACGATTCGTGCGCCACCCTGTTTCTGTGTTTTTATTCATACAGACTTGAACTGATCGCCGTTTAATTTTTGATAAGCTTCCACTTTGAAAACGAAATAATGCCATACAAGTCATCTGCGAAAATGGGGCTTATTTCCGTAAGATTTTTTGAAATAATTTGTTATGGTAAAGAAAGAAAGAAAATTTTAAATTTGGTCTTATTTCGTTCGGCGTTTTTTCGCGTTGCCAACTGGGGTAGTTCTCGTGAAGTTATGCCGCCAAACTTCCAAAAGAATTTAACATTGGTCTAGATTCCGTCAATAAACATTGAAATGGTTGAATGAATACCAAAAAATTGTGATTGCTACCATGTGAAGTGGGGGAAGGAGTTACCGCGATGTTTCACGATCATCAGACTCCTTTTTTATGGTGCTTGGGGGTTGAACCTGGTAAAATGTCGTCTCAGGCAAACACACTACTCACTCCGCCATCGATTGTCTATCCGTTTTAATGGAAAGACCAACATTTTTCTAAGCGCCTGCACGTATACTAAGTTCGTTTGATTTCATTGCGTAGTTCTAGCCTTCAAAAGATTTTTTTTTTTTAAATTCTCTTTCCACTGTCCCACTTCTTGCCAAATCCTGACGAAGTGTGATGAGAAGCCTCGCAAAGTTCGGAGTCGGTGTAAAATTATACGACCCTTTCATTGCTACCAAAAATATGACTTAGCACACACAAATGGTTAGAGAAGCTTTGTTTTGCCTTATGTTTATTTATTTATTTAATCTTTCATCTGGGCAAGAAGTGGGCAAGTAGGCCACTCAGTTACTGCTACCGATCATTTGTCTAATGATTTGCAAACTACTTTTGGAGGGTTCTTGCAATTTGGATTTCCGTTATAAATACTGTCTACAAACCAACAAATGCAGAAATAGTCGATTCGATGGTCACAAATAATGTTTCCGAAATAGCTAAATTCGGTTCTTAGTCAATGTAAAAACACTTATGTGATAAATGTGGATATAAAAGTATGCAGGTAACATTAGTATAACGGTAGGTTACTATCCTTCGAATAAAATAAGTTTTCTCCTACAAGAAATCTCGAATATCCTTAACAGCACGTTTCTCACAAGTGCATCTAAGTATATCCATTCATTTTCTTGCGTGATGTAGATTTTGCGAAAGTAAATACTATATTATTTCTTACTTACTCACTGAACCGGAAAGTGATATGCCTGGAAAACTGCAGCCTTCCATCTTCCGCGATCCCGGACATGCTTCTTACAGTTGTTCAGATCAAGGGCTTTGGCGGTGGTTCGTTCTTCCTTCCAAATATCCTTTTGACTAGAGAGGCCAAGCTAATAAAGTCGAAGTTGTATGCCTTCTTGGAATATTTATCTACATCGTTGTACAGCTTATTGATCCATTCGCCATCTTCGCACAAACAACCAAATATCCGATAAAGATTTTTTTCAAAGCACTCAGCGCCATAAATCAAAACTAGTATCAGAGCCTTCAAGTGATCGCCCTTGTTCTTCCGAGCTGAGATTTTTGAGCAGTGTCGGATCTCCACTAAAGTGTCATTTGAGGAGTGAATGTTTATTCCGAACGCTTAAGCTACATTAAATCTTACCAATGGTGAAGTGTGGTCCTTGCCGCTGAACAGCTGATTGATTTTTTGTTAGCAGCATTTACTTGGTTTGGTTCTCATCGACTTCAAACAGAAACGTTTCCCATCGCTACGAAGACGTATACCACTGCAAGCTGGAAACTGCCGAAGGTATCAATAGCATTCGCGTACCAATCCAGTGGATGTACGGATCTGCTGAGTAAAGTTCCTTCCATTTTGAACCTGTCCTCAAGACTGAAGTGGCACATGATAGGTACAAGCTTTAAATACCCGTCGATATTAATCTTTCCGAACCTTACATTCCACCGCATGATTTCCAGCTGGATCAGTTTTGCTTCCCAATTCGGTCATCGCCACTTTGAGCTCCAAACAATAATTGCTATCATAAGCGGCTTTTAAGTCGAATTTTGGTGAGTCTCTATTTAAAATTCGGTATTTTCCAGATTTTTTTTGTGGGTGCAGCGGCGCAGATCTTAGTGGATTGGACTACTAATCTGAAGGTCTCTGGTTGAAATCCCGCCGAAACCAAGTAACACTGGTGCGTGCCGATTAGAACGGATTTAGATCGAATATATATTTATTACACGCAATATTTAGTCGTTATTTGCCTCGATAAGAGCTCGTGTCGTAAAATGCGATTTAGGGGAAAAAGCATTTAATATGTTAGAACTCGCCCACAAGAGTGCACGCAAATCCGCACAAAGATATAGACCTAAAAACTTCTGAATCATACAAAT
The DNA here is from genome assembly GCA_949715645.1 of Portevinia maculata. NCBI lineage: Eukaryota > Metazoa > Arthropoda > Insecta > Diptera > Syrphidae > Portevinia > Portevinia maculata. The sequence goes on from OX454527.1 coordinate 33,210,290, forward strand.
GCAATAACATGAGCATTTGATCGGCCTCAGTACAAACGTGATCCGAAAGCGAGAGCCTTGCTCGAAATTATTGAGGTTAAACCGGTAACCCCACAGGCGGACCAATATGGAAGCAGTAAAGTGGAAGGGTTATGGTGCCTTTAATTCTAGTCATAGCTTCGCCTTCAAGAAGGAAGAAGATGCCTCAATAAAACAAACGATAGCTTTTCTAGTAGATGAGGCATATGGAAGTGATATTTCAGACATCCGTCATCTATTCTCAGACTCATACTTTTTTGTGATTGTGTTTCGAACAAGTGAAACAGTCCTCTCACCATAAAATGTTCAAAAGTACTCGTATGTTCAACTCCCTTTCTGAAAATTGAACTAAGACTTTTAAGCCCAAGTTCAATTTCAAGTGTTTTCCACAATCACCAATCAGCTTTCAAAGAAACTTAAATGGGCTTTTGCGCGACACCCCACATCCAAAAAGTTATTCGAAATAACATTTGAAATATATATATTCATCGTCATTGACAGGATTGAGTAAACATTTGCCAATCCCGCCAATAAATTTGTTCAAACTTCGTGTTTCCAGGAATAAATTGAAAGAATAACAGGAAGTAGAAAAACAGAGGTAGCAAATATATAACACTCCCCTTGAAACATACTCCCCGCTATATGGCAACAACAAAAGTTAAACACATTTCAATATTATATCTCTTTCGGATTTTAAGTTCATTAAAATCGAACGCAAACACCGCACCATAAATTCGGTTTCAGGCTACAGCAGCAACCGCACCCATGGAGTAGAAAACGTGTCGCAAAAATCAATATCTGGCACAAAGTCTGTTTAAATCTAACACCTTCAAAAGTAGGTGCCATCCCTTTGGGAAGCGATGCACCTACGGTGTTACTTTTCCTACGGTATTACAAAAGTTGAAGGTGTGAATGCAGACGGAAAATGGCACTTGCAGCTTGCAGATGAAAACCCCTCTTTTCTAGTCCTTTCTCTATTTTGTTTGTTTTTTTATTCTACTTTTCCTTTTCCTGTGTGTACCATTTGCACAATCTACTCGGACAAGATTGTTGTTCCAGATACCTTGTGTGCGTGTAAATAGACCCATACCTATGTTTAAGTGGCACCAAGCTGTAATGCTGTGTCACTGCTGAATCTGGGTCAATGTAAATGTAAAGTGGGAGAAAAAAACACGTTGGAAGGCTATCGACTTCTTCACAGTGCTGCCACATCGAGTAAGTCGGTTTGGTAGATAAGACGACTAGGATCCCAGGAATCCTGCCCGTTTCGAAGCATGAAACGTCACTTTATGCAATGCGGCAAGAGGATTTTAGTAATTTAATTTAGATTAGATAAAAGAAATAAACGCCCATCCTGCGGGAATATACCAAAGCAGTGTTCGAGTAATTACTATTAACATTTTCCAGCGGCAGATGCCGGATTGGATAATACGACTGCGTGTGTGTACATGGGAAAACTTTTGTTTGCTGTTCTTGATATTAATTGCTGAAGCAGAAATCTGATGAATTAAGTGGATTTATAGTGGCTTTTTGCGGTTGTGGTGCAGAAAAGAAAGACAAGAAATTGCTGTTGAATTGGCTGAGTGTTTTTTTTTCATGGTCTGGGTCGGCTGTTTGAGTTGTCTGATTTTAAAGAACCACCAGTTCTTTGAAATTAAGTGAAGCCAATAAAATTAAAAACATCGATGAATAAGTTCATTAAGATGATTAAGCTTTGCCGCGCCGAAGGTCGATTATTTGACGTGCGAGATTGCTCTAAATTGGCCAAAATGAGTTGCTGTATTTTTTCCTCCCAACTGGGTTTCTCCCCATAGCTGAGAAAGAATGCCTCTTTTTATTCTGATGGTTGATGGACTGCCAAATTAATTGGATTTTTATCACAACTGATGAACCTATTTGCCGATATAAATTGAGTGATCAAGGTTATGTTAGGTTTTTTTTGGCATTGATGAAGGTGAGAGGTCATGTTTGTTATGTCATGCGGTGCATATGCTTTCACGATTTATAAGTATCAAGAGTAGTATACTTGGGTGTTGATAGGCTGCACTGATCAGTTCTATGAAGACTGTTTCAATATGATCAAGCTTCGCCGATATACATAATATGCATTTCTGTCACATTACACGGCTGCCAAATGAAGGCTTATAGTACGTCTATACCGACACGAAATTTGTCATAACAGCTTAATTCAATATTTGATTTCGGACCAAATGTTCATTTCTCAAACTAAAAATGTCACCCGAAATGTTAATCATTTCGCCGTACTTTTTCTAGCATTTCGAAATGTTGAATTTCGGCTCTGCATTTGCAAGTTTGTCAAATCGCGTGCGTTGAATCAAAAATCAATTGGAAGAAAACAGCCGCCAAAATATTTATTCAATTAAACATTTAATTAACAAAGATGAACCATATACATTATATAAAAATGGAGAAAGTGGATACACACAGACTCAAATCAAGTAACTGAATCCATCTTTAAGTTCCTTATATTGGAGATTTAAGTATTTCGGTGCAGGTTAGGTTAGGTTTTAGGTGGCTGTCGGCGGAAGCCAACACACTTAGATCAATTTAGGTCCATTGTGATACCACGTATATTATCTATGTACCTCAACTCTGTATACGGCACAGGCCAACGATACGCGGTTGTTCTCAAACGGTCCCAAATCTACGTACTAACCGCGCCCAACGTCGTTTAATTACGGTGATCTGACAAGAACCGATTAACCCGACGTGGTATGGTCGTTGGTTATATTTCGGTGCCACCACTCCCAATTTCGAAAGAAATTTGCTGCCCTCTCACAACTCCCCTGCTTGGGGGTCACTGTAAGATTTGTAGTAGGTGCGAGGTCGGATATATGCAAAGTTAAAGAGGGTCAAATTTGTTGACTTTGCAAGTTAATATTTTGTTAAGTGCTTTGAAATTGACAAAAATATAGATCTTTAACGAAATTAAACCCGACGGGCCATATTTCGCAGCAGTCATTGTAATAAGACCATTTGACTCATGTGGTCTTGTTTCGTAGGCTGCTATTTTACGTCACCTTAACTTACATGCAGAAAAAACATACGGTCAACTTGGGCAGACTATATGACACTCTATCCATATTCCTATTACCCGACTGTCACCGGTTAAAGGGTGTTTGTCCAATTGTCTGGTTTTAATTTTAGTAATAAATTTTGAATATTTTACCCTAAATTTTCGGCCTCCAATTGAGGAAAGTCAATACAGGTAGATCGAGAGCAACTATCGATGTAGATCAAAGATAATGATGGCATGCAATATGAGTGGTTCAACTACACGTTTTTCAAAGCTCGTGCTCTGGGTCTAAAAGGCAAGCATTTATTTGAGCGTTCCACTGTGAACATATATGAAGGTATGGTACAAACTGTGAGTCAAAATTAATATACCCTTAGAATAGGATATAAGAACTAAGGTAGGTGTACAGGGACGAACCTAGCATATCTTGCAGCGCCACCGAAAAACAGCGTTTGTCGAAAAAGCGAATAAGTGGGAAAAACTACACCTAGGCCATTCTAACATCTACCTTAGCGTGGGTTGACACGACTAAGGATCACCGTTGTCGTAAATGGTGGATCAAACAACTATCAATAATGGAAGCATGCTTTTGTCGAAATCGTTAAAAATATGCAAGTCAATCCTTGATCACACAAATGCAACAACACCACCGTTTGGATTGCCTCAGTGATGAAATGATCCAAAACTGGGAAGCCTGTCGATTTAATATTGAGGTCAAATTGGCGAACCCCACAGGCGGACCAATAGGAATGCAGTAAAATGGGAGCATTATGATCCCCTTAATCCTAATAATAACCTCGTCGTAGAGGAAGAAAAACTGAGGAATTCATAATGAAATGGCTTAAGAAATGCTAATATCTCACAATCCAGTATCTAAATATAATTATAAAGAAGAGCTAGAATTTGAGAAAATTTTATTTTTTTCTAAAACTACTAAAACGATTTTGAGCAGTTTTGATGTTTTGTAATACATGCGGTGAGGGTAAGAAGATGGCATAGGTACTTGGTTTTTCCAAAAAGACTCCATTGGCGGTAGTTTACAAAACTGGCAATATTCCAAAAACTGGTCAAGTGATTTAAAAAAACGGCTCCTATGAGTTAAATGGTTTTAAAAATTATTAATATTTAGAGTAAATGCAAGAATATGGCATGTTCAGATTTTCCCAAAGACTTAAATATCGAAACATTCTAAAACGGCTATATCTCAAAAACCGAGTTATTTCAAAGAAATTTGATATTTCATTTGTATACCCTATAGACATATTTTTTTTGACGCGCGAAGTTTGTAACATACGTTAATATTGCCCGTAGACCCATACAAATTACTATATTTATGATCAGCATCGATAGTAATGTCGATCTAGCCATGTCCGTCCGTCCGTCTGTCGGCAAAAATTACGCGTTTAAACTGGACCTAGAGAGCTGAAATTTTAACCATATACTCTCTAGATGCCCGAAATAATCAAGTTTAAGGATTTTTGAAATCCGCCCAGAACACGCTCACAAAATCAAAAAAAAACAAATTTATCGAAAAAATCAAATTTTTTAGCTAGAAAGGTGACATTTTTTATATACGATCTATGACTCCTAAGACTGCTCGGGAAATAAAATTTTTAAAATCGGCCCACTGACACTCCCACAATTAAAAAAAAACTTTTTTTGAAAAACCAAAGTTTGAGCTAGGGAGCTGAAATTAATAATATTACATATAATCTCTAGGTGCCCTTTATACTTATGTTTAAATATTTTTTTTAATCCGCCTACTGACACGCCCCAATTAAATAAAACAATTTTATTGAAAAACCAAGGTTTGAGCTAGGGAGCGTTTTTTTTTACAAAAGCTTCGTTTTTTCGATTAAATCATTTAACTGTTATATAACAAAATATGTAGAGCGTTCTTAACAATTCAACCATACTAAAATTTTTGCCACGCCCACTTATGAGGGATAGGAATAGGGTATCCAACAGTTCGCCGAAGCGGACTGTAGCCCGTACCTATGTTTTTTTATTATTATTTTCAACAAATTTGCATTTTTTTTTTTTTAAAAGGAAATCTAAATCTCAGAGCACTCAGACTCGGTAACGGTCCATAGTACTACCAGGCAGAAATCCTCTTTTTGGTGTATAGTTTGGAGAAAACAAGGTGTCATTCGTTTATCTCAATTAATGGATGGCCTATGTTGTTGTTCCTCATGGAAATTGAACCTGCACCGCACGCCACAAACCAAGACACTAACTTCTAAATCTTCGCCACCCTTAAAACAAATTTGCATACTCAGATACGCAAACGATTTTTTTTTTAAAGTTTAAATTCATATAATCGTCTCTATAAAAACGTCTTCTCAGAATAGCTTTTCGGTCACGTGGAAATGACTGATAACTTAGCATAAGTAAATTAAATCAATCAAAGTAATGCAATAACGGTCCATACAGTGTCTTAAATCTAGTTACTATAACTATTTGCTCGTGCGAAGTGGAAGGGACCTACAATTATTCGCCGACTCCGATTGGCAAATTTGAGATACGTCTCTTGACAATTGATACCCTAACATGTTTGTCAGACTTCCCGAATAGGGGGCATTAAAAAAAACTTTAGGTGTTACTTGGCTTCGGTGTGATTTAAACCCCTCGATTAATAGTCCAACGCAATTACCACTGAGCCTCTTCCCCAACATTCTTTACATGCATATTTAAAATCGACAACAACCTACCTCCTACAGTCGGCTAGCTAAAATGAAAAGTCATTCCTACAGAAAATAGCTAATTAAAAAATGCAATTCGAAAAAGCAAGAAAATCGTTCGTTTGTTTTTTTTTTTCTTAGAACGTACTAACATTTCCTTTGAAATTTGTTGTGTTGTACTCTTTCTTTTCTTTAACGACGACGTTATGATCTGGACTAAAGTGATAATAATCTCCCTCTTATATTGCATCCCTAGTACTGCGCATGTGGGTTTCGCCGACTTTTTGTGTTGCATAATAATAATTCTTAAATTGAAATATCTTTTTCTCAAATTGAATGATTTTTGACATGTTAGCTAGGAGGTCTTTTTATACCTTATTCTTAGGGTGTCTTAATTTTGTCTGAGCTTGAAGTTAGAAGCTCAAATTTAGAATAAGATTATAGGCCCAAAATTAATTTTGTATCGAATAAATCAACATTCGATCTAAGAAGTTGAAACTTTTAACATATACGTTCTTAATAATTTTAAAATCCGACCAATGATACTATTTAAGAAGTCAGTGGAAATGAAAGTCCTATTCTTCGGAAGCCATATAGATAAAATCATTCTTAACCATTCCTTTATACAAAGTTTATTGCAATGCCCACTTTTTGTGGAATATGAATAGGCATAGGGAATCCAGAAGTTCACCCAAACGGATAGAGCCTTCCCTTATATTTTATACCTCGACTCACAAATTCAAAACGATTTCAGAATTAACATTAGTAGACTTAAAACACTTGATCATAAAATACTTTTAATGGTCTAAGAAATGCGACCAATATTAATGTGATATCGAAATTAATATGCCTCCTCTAAGGAAAGTTCTATAGTCAACAAATAGTTTAAAATCGAGTTAATGTAGTTTCGTAGAAAACTGATTCCTGATCGCACTAAGCTTATAAAGCCCCGAAGTCCCGAAGATATCTTACCAATGTTATTCTCTATTTTTCATTATGACCTTAATTTTGTTTAATTTAATTAATTTTACATTTCTTAATGCGTGTGTTTTCATAGTCCGAGCTTAACAAAAAATATTTATACCCAGTAAATTTAATTTACTCGTCCTTGGATAGCTTCATTTTCGTCTTTAGTTCAAGCCCGTACATTTAAAAATGCAAATCTCAAAAGTATGCATGCTTCAAAAGTATTTCCGAACGTTCAGGAACAAAATATCAACAATGCCTAAGACTTTATTACAACCGCCAAAAAATATTTTGAAATACTTATGTTATGTGAATATTGAACGTTGACATAACAGTTCCGTTTATCATAGGCACCATGAGCCCTTATTTTTGTTAGTATATGTATCATGTGAGCTGTTTATATGCTATACATAGCTATTTATATGTTAAGTGAAACTGCTCCATATGAAAACACTGAGATCTTTTTCAAATAGTGGTTTTCACACCAAAAACATAATACGATTTATGTAAGAAGGCTTTCCAAAAAATCACTTTTTCTAGTTTTCGTGATCTGATTAAATATTTAAAGGGAAGCAAAATTGAAAATAACTCAGTTATTAAAGAGTACACAAATCGTATTATGAATGTTAAACTTGGCAAACATTTTTCTTTCGTTACCCGCAATTATGAAGTTTCGAAGAAGTTGCCAAGTATAAGATATAAAATGGACTAAGTTTGTTCCTGAAAATAAGGATGTGATGCCAAACTACTAGGGAACTTGTCTGGGACTGCATAGATTAAAGCGCCTGCTAGTAGGTGGATGCACCCGGGTTTACCAAATAGAAATTTAATGTGGAGTTTGAACTAGTGGCTGCGTTCTTTTAAATTTAACTTTGCATAGAAGTGAAAGGGACTATCAATTAGCGCTTGTAGAGAAGGGTTTTCTAATTCCAATGTCTGGAACCGGAGTAGGTCAATAATAAGAGCGTTCATTTAACGCCGCGGCCCTGTTTAAAGTCTTATTTCCACTTCTTGCGAGTCTGAGAAAACAAATTTATCATTGAAAGCTTCAAATCGGAGTCGAAGTTAAATTGTTGGACCCTTCAACACACACACAAATGGTTGACGAAAAATAATGCCCAATATTTAATTACTTTTTTTCTTTTTAACAATCAAAAAATTACTGTTACAATATTTGTATTGTTTGTGCAATTCCTGCTATTGACAATGAAACATTGTATCGACGAGACTATCTCATTTGGTGGAAGAGTGGAGAAAAATTCAAGAGATGCAATGATACAATTTTAGCCGATATTTCTGCTCCACAGTGCATCAACCAATTTTCAATAAAAGGTCCCTAATTCTTAAACGCTAAATGTTTACTGTTTGGGTTGTTTTAAAGCACTGTACTCCAGTATTTTTTGTTCATAAAGACAGCTTCAGTGTTTACTTGACACTTATTAACTATTCATTTCTTCCTAAGATCATGTCAAGAAAACGATGTGTGTTTGTTCTCAGAGACAAAAGTCAATTTTTTTATTGACAATATTTCTTTGTATGAAATGCACCATACGTAACTTGTATTATAGCACTCTCAGCTGCAATATCGTAACTTTTGCAATAAATCCACAAAACGTTAGAAGCTTGTGTGAGGGTAGGTGATTTTTAAGACCGCTCTCTACATTTGTTTGCAAATTTAAATTGTGGCAACTGTTGCATATGCTCAGTGGTAAGTGCTTATTATATTAGTTTGAGGTTTGAATCCGAAGAAACATTTAAGCATTTTGCTATTTATCCCCACTCTGGTGAAAGTCTTGTAAATATTGAAAATCATAATTGCCTCCTTAGTCCCTGTATTTTTGTTAGTGCGTAGTTTGCACGTGTGTTATCTGTGTTGATAAACCAAAGTCATTTAGGCAGGAAAGTTTATAAGAAAAAAATATTTGAATTTCGTGCCTTATGTTAGGTAGGCACGCGTTTGCAGTTGCAGAGATTTGAAGAGATTTAACTTTCTTTGAACAACTGCACCAGTTCGCAAATCAACTCTTTTGTTTCACGACATAATTCTGTTATATTTTTTTTTATGTGACTGCTAAATGTAGACCTTTAGTGATTGGCTCCAAAAGGGTTTTAATATTTAGAGGTTCTACAAGAGACTTACTATTGAATAGTTTTACATTTAGGTAAATATTAAAGTGCAACTAGCCTCCACAAAATCGAGCTCAATTCATGTGTAAACGTAATTTTTACCAATAAAAGACTTGCTTCGTACTGAACTTGTTTCCATCCCACATTTACGATCGCTCTTTTGCTATTTAGTTTCTCCCTCTCGTTAGGCCGGTCTTTAATATTTACTCAAACCACATATTATTGTGGATACGACTTTTAGACCAACAAGTCGTTTATCCCCTGAATGCGTTCTTTGTTGCTCGGTGGCCATGAGCTGGATGAACATTCATTGCAAAATTATAGAAGTTTTGTTTTTTGTAAGTATCTAATATAGGTATGTATTTGTTTTTGTTTGCAACAACGACAGATACAATCTACAGAAAGGTTAAACTAAGACCTTTCTTCTAGACTAAGTAAAAATAATTGTATGCTTAAAGCAGCAAAATTTGGATTAGATGCTCCCTTCTTTGTAATCATTACAGATTCATTTTCATTGGTCGTAAATGAATATAATAAGATAGAGTAACGGCTAAGAAAAAGTTTCTTTTGTTAAAAGCTTTCTGGCTCGACCGCTGTAATAAAGCTTCGTAATCCAGTTCTTTCTCCAACTTTTTTTTACTAAAAAAATTAAAAATCAAAACTTTGGCGTCAACGTGTATCAGTAGAGTAAGAACACACTAAGAAGCAGCATTTTAACTTCAAAAGTAGGTCAAAACTTTTTATTTAATTATAAACACTTTTCCACATTTTGGCTTTATTAGCTCAAAAATGTCATGGCATTTAATGTTTAAAAATAATTTCTGGCATATGGCCTCCGCTTCTACGCCTTATGAACGCCATCCTGTCTGTCCAATTTTGCACCACTTGTTCGAGCATACCAGTTCTTATTTTAGTCAATAGTGCGTCGAATGTTGGATTCTAAGTTGCTGCCTTATCAGCATAGCCCAGAGATTTGACGTACCCGCAAAAAAAGTAGTCCAAATGTGTCAAATCACACGCCAACTCACAGATCGATTTCTTGAGATGATTCGGTCACCAAATGTTTGGTTCAACAAAGTCATGTGTGGAAGAAGTGGTCTATAAGTTTGACGAACAGAATTTTGGAAACAATGTTTCACGATTAGTAAACGTTGTTCTGGTGTCTTTCCATGGTTATTTGCCAAAGTAAACTAAACAAAAAAGTCAAACACACGTTATTAGTAGATATGACAGCTAGTTTGATAGTTATCCCTATTAGAAGTTTTATACACCCTATATAAAAACCATCTGAAGCCTTCTCAATGTCTGAAAAACTTCAAAACTACCCTTTAAAACAATTTAATTGAATTCCGCAGATGATCCATACGATTACCCCTGTTTATATTCCTTTTTATAATATCCTTGGTCAAATTATCACCGGAAAATATCCTCGGTCGAAATATCACTTTTTTTATGGGTCGAAGAAGTGTCCAGAGGATTACTTTTGTTTATATCCTTTTTTATAATATCCACGGTCAAAATATCTCAGGAAAATATCTAAATTGCTCTGGAAAAGATCTTTCCTGATCCCATAATAGTACCTGGGTGGCCCCCTTCGCGGGTGAAAGGGTAATGCTCTGGACACCTTTTCGACTCACAAAAACTAAAACTCTGGACACTTCTTCCACTCAGAAAAAAATTATATTATGATAAAGTCAAAGAGGGATTAATGACTATAATTATGATAACAATAATTTTGAATCTGTTATTTACTAAAAAAAATGCTAAAGTGTACTCTATCCGACTATAATTTTGCGCCCTTGTGAGATGCCGGACTTGGAGATCTTGCATAGATATTTTATTTCCATTTTCTTTCAAAGCCAACTGGGCTAGGATAAAATATGAAAGTTTTTATTTCATGTCAGACGTCTGAGTAACCGCTTCATGAAGTTCCATATTTTGATTTCAAAAAGAAATTTGAAATCGCAGCAACTTGGACAATAGGGTGGCGATGGTGTAGTGGGTAGTGTGTTGGTTTGTAACCCGTGTGGTGCAGGTTCAATCCCCATGGGGAACAACAACATACGCCACCCATTAAAAGAGAGAAACGAAAAACACCTTGTTTCTCCAACTTCTACACCAAAAAGATTATTTCTGCCTGGTAGTACAATGAACCGTTAACGAATCTGAATGAATAGAAAAAAATCTAGCTTCGCAATTTCAATAGTCAGCTGGCAATGCGTATACGAATTTAGTACCTTGCGAACAGTACACATTTTAAAATATGCCATTGCCTATCGGTGAAATCGAAGCAAAGAATAAATAAACTTTCATTATTTTACGTCGGCTACATTTCTTTTTTGCTCGGTCACTGAAATTCGCATCAAATTCGTTGCCAGTAAATAACCACCCCATTATTTACACTAATATTAATATTTTTTTATCTTTGAATAATTCCAAACTTATGCTTTAAGAACAACACTTAATCATTGGAAAGTTATTTTCAAATTAATTTTTAGAAACGCTTGCAACTAAATAAATAATAAATAGAACAATCACGAGCTCTTACACTTTCGCATATATGTACTGAATTATGTATATCTACCAGCTTAAGTATTTGCGTTATAATATCAAGCTTGTGGCTTGTTGTGTAGGACATGTTCGTTCTCAATGGCTAATGGTTACTCTATTACAAAAGAAATGAGTTAATGACTGAAACAGATGTGCATCACGACCCGTGCAGTTAGATGATTTCGTTTGTTGAATGACACATTGCTTACTGCATGTCAATTCTTGCTGCATTTCTATTTTTAATTTTACTGCACCAAAAGTAACAGAGCACAATTTGGTACAATTTTTCCGGTTTGAAATTTCGTGCTGTGTTAATTCTAATTAGTCGTTCAGTGATATTTAGGTTAAGCTAAAAGCATTCCGAATGATGACAATTTCTTACTGCAAATTTGTTTCATGTGCGTTACTGCATGCATTACTGCGTGCGTCCCTGTCCCACATTTGTTTTAGGCACAAAGTGGCCGACCACTAGTGCCGTTACCCAATTTAGTTTAAACCCGCCTCCACTTTTTTCTTGTTACCATGCTATTTTTTTGCTCATGGAAATCCACATTCCATGTACGGATTGAAACAATAATAGGACAAGTTTTCTCTGTCGTCTTAAATCAATAAAATACCGACATGCTTACACAAGCAAATAAGCTTTCACTCAATTAATTCATGATCATGTATAGTTCCTGTACGTGTTGTATTCCTTCTTTTTTCTGTTTCTTCTCTCTTTGACTTTAAAGATTGTTTATGCACCATCATACCTGTAGATGTACAGTCCCGCTCGACAAAATTGTACAATCAACCTGATTTCCCACTAAAATGCCACACAGTAACGAAACAACAAAGAACCAGAAAATTAAAATTATTTCAATGTCCCTTAAAAAGTTTTTTTTATCAAAACACACTTATGTGCCTTTTGGAATTAAATTTAGCATTTTCCCTTCATGTCGATTAAAAATAAGTCCCCAAACCAGATCTAAGAGATACAAATAAAAAGTAAAAGTTTTTTTTAAGAAAAAAAAAGACAAAAATGACAATGACAAAAACACACCTCAAACAGAAAAGAGAGCAAATGTTTCACACCTGCGTTACTTGATTTGAATGTTAAATAAATACCTCACATTTTGTTGTTGTCCATTTCTTATTTGCAAAATGTTTCCAACTCACGATGAATAAATGGTTCCAGATTGCGTTTGGTGGTACGTCGTAGTTAGGAAAGTTCATCGACTCACAGAACGCAAAAACACGGAAGAGAATAATGGTAAAAAGATGGACAAAAAATAAATAATTACGTAGGAATAAAAAAGTATATATTCCAGTTGTTTTAGGCACCTGTATATATTCACATTACCAAGTTCATTATCGTCTTGTAGTATTGCAACATCCAACAACGCTGGCTTTGTAGCTACCCAAGTCATTTGAATACCGTTGTGAATAGTGAATAGTCACTTCTGTTGTTCCATTTTGTGTCTTCCTGTTTTGTACTTCAAACTGTATGTGATGTGCATGTGTGTTTTTAGTGCGCGACATGGAAACATGAAGCAACCACATTCTGCTGGCTGCTTGGCTTGGTCATAACAACACACGTTTGGTTTATTGAGATACATATTCTGCGCGATGGATGTGTGCGGCTGCAACAAAACCTCATTGTGTAAATTGGGTTAAGAGTTCAATTTGGACGATGTGTTGCCCCTGCCTCCATTCTGTCCACCACCTTTTCAATGATGTCTTCGTTGGTAACAGGTATTTTAGTCATGTTAACTGGGTTTATGTTACGCACTATATAAAAAAGGTTAACAAGAAGAAAACTAACCACTTATAAACAGACCAGTATATTCTAAGCTCTACCAGTCTCCAGCCGTCAGGCCCCATCGAAACTATGCGACAGTCATTGTGCGACTGGAAATAGATTTTCATTTTTCTAGAAAATTTATGCAAACACTCGTAGCTTCGTCGTGTTCTATGCAATACTTATAGTCCCTCTTCTTTTCTTTTTACAGAGTTAAGAACGGAGAAGAGAACACAAAATGAAATTAGCCATTTTAGCCATTTGCCTCTTGGGCTTCATGCTGTTGGAGTGTCATTCGTCGCCTGTCCAACTAGTGGAGAATCATGAATTGATGGCAAGGTCCAGAGCACTTGCTGGACGACAAGCCGCAACTGGTGATGTTGCACCTGCTGTCCCGGTTGCCGCCGCCACCACAGACGATGATGACGACGATGAGGATGATGATGATGAACCTGATCTAGGTGACCTAGTGGACGATGATGATGGTGGGTATAATCTGAATATGGGGAAACGATTGTGGTTTTAATTTAGCACAATTTCTGTCGGGACTTGCAGACGATGACGAGGAGGAGGATGATGATGACGATGAGGATGATGACGATGAGGACGACACCCCACAAGGTCAGGCTGCACCCGGTGCTGTACCTTCATCCGATGACGATGAAGAGGACGACGAGGACGATGATTACTTGGACAGAATCTTTGACGACATCCTTGGAGGTACTGCAGCACCTATAGAATGTTGCTTTGCCAACTTTCACAAATTTGAATTCAACTATAATTTTCAGATGACGACGATGATGATGACGATGAAGACGAAAAACCAGCCGTCGCTGCTGCTGCCCCTCAGCCAGCACCAGTTGCTGCTGCAGCCCCACTAGCACCAGCCGTCACCCCTGCCCAATCTGCAGCCGCTGAAGTTCTAGAAGAGGCTGCCTCAAACGCAGCTGATGCCGAAAACGCCATCGCTCCAGCCGCTGATGATGTCCATGAAGGTGAACAAAACGTCTTCTATGATGAAGAGAACACAGGCATTGACACCAAGGTCGATATCCAATCGCTGAATAAACCCTTAGAATCGACTACAGCGAAGGCAGTGATAACCGCCGTGCCCGTCGCCACCAATGAGGTCGAATCATCAGATGATGATGATGATGACGATGAGGATGATATTACCGGTGCTCTAACCGGTGATGATGACGACGAAGACGACGACGACACCGATGATGATGATGATGACGATGATATCGTTGGTGACGATGTCATTGAAGCAAGACGTGCACGTGAGTCTAAAAAATCAAACAAATCTAAAAAGTCGGCTTTGCATTAACCATTAAAACAAAAACTATTTATCAAAATTTAAATAGAGTTAGCAAAAAAAATTGAGACAAAAAGAGTTTGGTGCTAGTCAAGCTGTCTAACTCTTATTCCCAAGAAAAAAAAACAAATCATTTTCTCCATTTTATTTTAGAATTTGTATGTAGTTTGTTCTTAGATAGTGTAGCATTTTATTTTTGTAAGTAGTAAATTATAAACACATACACATATATCGATCAACATCATCACAACATAAAACGCTATTCAGTGGGTGGTTGGGAACCATAAAACGCTTGAAAAATGGTGCCCATCAAATTTAGAAGAAAAAAGATAATGATAATTAGTTTTTTTTATAATGCCCGCCGGATTTCACCTCATTTAAATATTTTGTTTTGCAAAGATAGGAAAAATGCACACAAAGATACAACCAATATGAGATCTTAAAAGAATGGTTAATTTTACTTAATTTTATAAAATTAATTTTATTGAATTGTGTTCTCTTGTTATAAGCTATTTAATTTATTTATTTATTTATTTATTAAAAAAAACAATCTAAAAAAAATGCAAATAGAGAATGAAATTGTAAAATTTATTGAAAATCTGATTGTGTTTTATTATTAAAAAAAATGAACAAAAATGTTTCACATCCCTGAGGTACAAGGGAGAGAACGGAAATCAAAAGGCGTGGTTTTGAAAAAAATAATTAAGACAAAAGTATTTGTTTAACGAATGCATTTACTGAGATGACTGAAACAAACATTTGGTTGGTTTAAAAAAAATTAATATCTTATCTTTCTTGAGTTAACAGAGATACATTTTAAAATAGTTTTAAACAATTGGTTAGTAACATTAAGAATTCATCTTTAGATTTAAGTATAATAAGCTACCAATTTGAAGTGGAAATGCGCTCAAATGCTAATCCGTCTTCTCTTCGCAGGAAGCTGGGAGTGAAACACTTTACCTACCTAGCTGACATTTATTCTAGAACCCAAGCTAGATCTTTGTTTAAAAAAAAAAAACTAAAGTCAACTTTCATTGGGGACAACAAATTGTTAGATATCTTACAAGGCACTCATTAACTGATAAAGACAAACAATTTTCCTTGATGGATGAAGAAGAACTAAATTGATCTTAACCCTCCTACTTAACTGTATCCCTACTGGTCCGCCTGTGGGGTTCGGCGGTTCGACCTCAGAAAATAGCGTCAAGCATCCCGATTTTGAATCACTTCGTCACTGAGGCCAATCAAATGCTGGTGTTGCTGCATTTGTATGATACAGGAGATTTTAGGCCTGCCGCTCTGTTACGATGAATAGAAACGTTCATTGATTTTAGCTTTTTGACAACGACTTAAAAAGAAATCCAGCGGCGTTAAACCGCATGAGTGAGGTGGCCATTCGACCGGAACATTTTTCGACATTACGCGATTAAGACCCTACCCCTTTAATAGATCAATTGTTTGACGAGCTGTGTGGCATGTCAAGTCCATCCAACTTTTGGCATAGAAAATTGTCCAACCTGGCACGATAGCAAACTTTATTGACCATAACATGGCGTTCATTTTCATCGACGAAAAAGAACGGTCCTCTACACCTCCGGCGTGAAATTCAGACCACATGGGGGTTTTTTTTGTGGAGTTTCTTGAAGCACATTTGAGTTTGTTGCTTTCCGATAACGCATATACCATTTGCTTATTGACAAAGCCATAAAGTCAATAATGAGTTTATCGCTAAACATTATAAAGTAAACATGTTGACTCGAACTTATCTCTATAAGATGCACAGCCCGTCTGGTGGCAAGATTACTAACCTTAAATTGAAGAAATCGCTCTTAAAGCTGCGATCACAGACTCAGAATTTCGGTAGTAATTTTTAATAACTTTGGAGCGTTGCTCATTACTCAACTACACTTCGATAAAAATACCTTGACTGACGATCCGACATTGACAGATCATAAAAAAGTTAAAGGGTGCGTTTGTATCAAAATACAAATTTGTTATGTCCCTATTGAAAAACATTGTAGTAGAAATATATATTAACTGAAATCATTACCGTAGGCAGAAATTGATGTTTCTTTATTTGGGGAATTTATCGAAGGTCAATGATTCCAAATGCATGTATTCAGTGTAAGACTCCCCAAAAAACAGTACGAGTACTGTTCTTCGTCTTAATGTTGTTATAGACGAAAACGGCTTGTGGCAAACACTTTTTTTAGTGAAAACAAAATGGACAAACAAAAAACTCTCAACCCAATGCCGCACCTAGTTTATAGGTGAGGGCTATCAATAGGGTATCCGACAGTTCACTCCATGCGGGTCTTAGCCTCTACATATATTTCAGTTGTCCACTTTACTGTTAAGAACTCATTGTCCGGTACGAATTTGTAGTCCCTTTCAATCCTTTACAGTTTGTATTAAATATGTTATTGACAATTCTAACTTCACCCAAAATTGTCCAACCTATTTCGCGAGCTCGAATCGTAAAAAATATCAGATGAATACAATAGAGATTCCCTATTTTCCAGATGATAACCCAGCTGCCGAAGAAAGAAAAAGAATGCTGCTGCGGTACAAGGTTCCGTACAGTCTCCGATATAAATTTCATTTTTGTTAAATAATTTATTAATGGCAGCACTGTCCGCTCTTGCAACACTATCCAAATTTGTTTGTTTTGTTAGCTTAGGCCTTAAAATCAGAAAGTTTAAGAATCAATCAAAAATCTTATACAACAGGCAAACGGTATAAAATTCGGCTTTTGTTTTGGTTAACTCTCAGTAAATGCAAACTGTCATTTTTCAAGCGTTTCCAAATTTGTAAATTTTTATTTAAAAAATTAAAAAAATATTCCATTATATTTAAGTGAAAAAAAAATCTGTTATTGTAAAATAATTTCTTCTAAAACTACGCCTATTGTAGATTATCCTTTACTGTCGCTGTTCTTTCTACTCTTCTTGGCTTTTTTATATTTTTGTTTGTTTGTAGAGAATGTTGCTGCGCTATTATGGTTTGTGTTACTTATTTCTGCTTTTGATGTGCGGCTATCTATCAGCTTAAAACAGCGTTTTTTGATACAAAAAAAAAATGTTTTTTAACATCCTTTTCCGGATACTGTATACAAGAGGAACCTAAATTAGCAGCTAATTGAAAAACTTTTCTGTAATACATCGCCGAGCCCGGTAATGGTTTGACTTCCTTGTTTTGTAAAAAGTTTTCTTTATCCTTGCCGTAGGTACATAAAATTCTACAATGTTTTCCCGATTAATTCTAAGAAAATGTTGCAAATATTTCTCACAACAATAAAGTATAGCAAATTCTTGCTGCTTTGAGAAGTATCATACAGTCAATGGAAAGGAAAAGTCAATGTAATCAGATACTTGTAGTCAATACCGGGTTAAAGGAATATCTGCGTCCGGATACAAGAGAATACAGATTTATATAGAGGATGATGATGTAGGCCCTTGCCTACACGTATAGTGTGAGTGTCGTTAAAGGAGCCTTAATCAAATGGAAAAGGGGACGTTTAAAGAAGTTGGGAAGAAATTCAGATTCTTTGCTTAATTGAACACAGGTTGCACGAATTTCATTTTGAACTTTTGTTATGAAATCGTTTTGAAAATCGATAATGGAATTAGAAAATTAGACGTATCCGTCAAACGAAATGCAAATAAAGTGTATCCAAAGTTAACATTTACCTTGCATCGGGTTGTGCTGATTGATTTGATTGTCAATTTTCCAAATCGATTTTGAGTTATTTTCAAATTTAAGTGGGGTTGAGATGCTTGCGTTGGTGTATGAAATTCGCTTTGAAAGTGTACTTCCTCACGAATATTTGAACATTACTCATTCTATTCAGGAGTGTTGATCAAGTTCAAAATCATTACTAAAAGTTTCAGTTACAGTTTTAGTTTTCCATTTTATAGTTGATAGCTATTGTTTTATTTATATGTTGTTTAGCACAGTTTAATTACCTTATTGGCGTATTGGCATGCCAGCATATAAATAAGAATGGGATGAACTTTCATTAGATACTTGGCCAATGTTATGTATTGATATTTTTGTATTTGGCAGAATGCTGCTGTCAGAATTCATTTCATGAAATCTGCAATTATGATGAAAAAAAATCTGCAATGCAAATTTCTAAGAAAAATAATTTGACACCATCCAGTTTCTAAGGTTAATAATGGAAAATTATTATGATGAAAGAAATTGATCCAATAATTTTTCCAGGAGAAAAGATATTTCCAATAAAAGAAGAACAAATCATGAATGTAAACTAAAACCCGTGATCTACCTGCCAGATTTGTGTGTTTTGCAAATCTGCCGATGAGCCAAAAATCTGTAAAATGCGGACAAATCTGCACTTAAGGCAACGCTATTGTCATGAGAAGCTTCTTAAATTTCCCGTTTGGATTCGGCGTAAAACTGTAGGACCCCTATACTTCGCATGAAAGTGGTTGGAGAAGCTAGATTCTAGGCCCTGTATGGGCCGTTAATGCCTAATATGTATGTATGTATGTTACAGCTCCAAGCTGCTCTTCAACCACGCCGTTCACCCACTTATTTCCTGTTTTTCTTTAATATCGAATTAGAACTGACTCCTCTCTTTCAAACGTTCTATATTTTTGATCTTACTTTTGTCACGATCTGTCATGCTGAAACCTTTTTAAGAACGCATCTTCCAAACCTCCTTCAAGGCCCCTTTTCAACATCCCAAAAATTTGATATATCTTTTGGTGGATGCTGTCGGTAGTTTTGATATTCAATACAATCATTCGCAATGTCGCGAGTTATAAAGTTGAAAGTATTACTAGGTGTAGCTACGAGCTCGAAGAGATTAAGGTTAAAAGGCTTGTTACGCCAGTACCATCCTTGCGGCAGAGCTACTTGACAGAGTCCACTTACCGTTTAATGTCTCTCAAACTGATGATGCAAGTGGAGGCTTGGAATATTGTCACTGGATTATGCTTCCCAAATTATGCGATCAAAGATAAAACATTCATTCTGTCTAGATTAAGTCAACCTGCTATATACGAGTGGACATTTTAAAAAAAAATTGATTACAAAAATAAAATTGTAGAGTCAGGAATTTCAAGTCCCCGTGCAGGTACTGCCTATAAGAATATCACTGTAGGGCCCTTAAGAAACAGCGCTTGTCGTAGAGGTCGACCAATCACATCGTGTCAATTTCACCATTCATGTGAGCGTAGAAAAACGTTTAATATCTTGAAACTGACACGACTGGATATCACCGGTGTCATAAAAGGTCGATTAGACAATAGTAGTACCTAGTAGAAGCATGCACGTGTCCAAATTGTGAAGAAGAAATAGGCTTAAGCACTCCTGGAAATGCAACAACACCAGCATTTTATTGGTCTCACTGATAAAGTCTTCCGAAATCGGGAGGCCTACCAATATTCGGTGAGGTCGAAATGGCCAAACCAAGAGCTGGACCAGTAGTGATACAGTTAAGTAAAATGGTTTTGATCCCTTTATTCCTGATCACCTCGCCGGAATTTCAAGAAATCGGTGCTTGTCTTAAAAAAGAAAAATGAAAATGATAGGTGCTACAGCTTTATCATAATTATTCTCATCCGAACGCCACCACTGTTACTTACGACGTCACTGTATGACACTTTTGAATTTTTTTGAAAAAAATCGAAATATATCAGTTTGGTGCCACTTTTTTCTCCAGACTAAAGACGTTAGCCTGGATGGGTTGCCAAATTTGTTTTTCTCTAAGCCCATATAGGTACATAGGTCACAAAGAAATCTTGCCAAAAGTTAAAAGAAATGGAAAACTGCTTAGATACATACCAAATCAAACATGCACGCAAGCGAGTTTCTTTTTCAAACAGTAACCAGTATGTTCTTCTCAAATTGTTTAACTGTCGCTAAATGTAAGTATATTGAAGTCGTATATTGTGTCAATTTTTGTCTATGAAAACATTTTTGTTTAAACTTGAAGTTGATAGCCCTGACAAATGTGTTAGCTAAAAGCGTTCAAGAATCTATTCGAAAGTCAACTGGTAGGCGCCTTGGAACAGAAACGTCCCCTTATCGGGTCTTTTTCTTTCTATCAAGAACAAAGATTCGATAGCCGCAGCTGTCAATTTATCGTACATATTCGATTTGTATGTGTTTGTTGTGTACTTTGAATACCGAATCTCGTCCTTCAGAATTACAGTTCTGAAAGTTTCCTTATTAAAATCATTAGGGAGCATGAAATGGAAAGTCAGTTTAGTTCAACTGAATTGAATATATATGATAGCGATTGAACAATTCATCTAATATCTTATTGGTTTTCTTCGAACTTGGGATATGGCAGTAATTGTTGAACAAGCAACTATCAAATTTAGTCGGACTTAAGTACTTTTATTTACTACAACTAAGAATGCCATAAACAAATATTGTAATTGATCATATAACTCTGGTAAGTTTATCCTTGTTAAATCTTATCAGTAAAGCAGTTCTGAATGCATTAATTCAAAGGTTGAATTTTCTATAAAGCACATCAAGGTGAGTACTCAATTTAACTCCTCTAATTAAATTAGATTTGCCTTATAGTGTAGAACGCTCTCCTATTACACTGGTACACAGTTTACATACTTTATTTATAAACATACAAAACAGTATGCCGTAGTTGTCCAACTTTTGTGCTTGGTTTAGTCATTAGCTAAAAAAAAAACATAGTAAAAAATTAAACTAAAACGCAACAAAAGCAATAAACTCTGTCGTTTTGGCTTTAATACCTAACATGCCAGATAACCATAAAGCCTAACATGCAATAAAAAAACGTAAGCGCTTGCTTCAATGTCGTCCTAATCATAGTAGTGTACATACGAAGACGTGTCACCTCTGCAAAACCGAAAACTATAAAAACAACACTTAAACGAATAAATAGCTGCTGCAATAAAAAACAATAATGCTTTGAAACTTTTTGTTTATAACAGTAAATCATAGCTAACCATTAAAATCGCAATTAAAACGCTAGTTTAATCATCACCACTGCCACCTTTAACCGCTAATACCACATCTACAAAACCACCACCATATTCACCACCAATATGCAAAGCTGTAGTCGATAATAAGCTTTGTTATTCAGTTTCCAGCTACATTATAACGCCTATTTACAATCCAAAGTGTGCTCAAAATACAACAATTCAACCATCGCATCGATTGGAATTAATATTGTTCTCTTTGAAATCCTTGCCAAAGTGATTGTTTACCAGGAAGAACAATGGCTCACTATGGTTTCCTTTATTGTTGTCTTTGTTTATTTGCAGGTGGTGCCGAAAAGACTGTTATCATTGAAATGCCAAAGGACGCATTCCAGGAGCGTCACAATCAATTTATTGATGCGATTTTTGCTCGCATCAATCGAATTGTATCCAAATCGTATGATCCATTTAAAGTTCGTTTGGCAACAACACCAAAACAGGCGGTGACAAAAGCAAAGCCCAGCAGCACAGCAAATGCCACGAAGACCAACAAGAAAAGGTAATTTTCTGAAACTGGTTATGGAATGAAAAATTCTCTTTGTGTTTATTTTGAGATAAACTATAATGGTACGTGAAGAGGAAGAGGAAGCGTTCGTTTGAGCTTTACGTAATATGTATTCAAGAAGATCCCTTGAATTGATTTAATTGCCGGTAAAAGACTTTAATTAGAGCGGTCATTCTTGCAGATCCCTTAGGAGCCGCATCTGTATAAAATGCATAAAAGCTGCTTTATGAATCTCCCTCCCTTTTCCGAATTTGGAACATTTTCTTTCATTCGCCTACTGATAACTATTTAATTAATTCCATTTTATTGAAGAAATTGGTGGAAAATGTTGAGTTCTTCGTAAAGTATATAGGTATAAAGATTATTTCTCACTTATACGTCCATACAAAGGTTGTTGTCACACCTACTTACACCTACGCCAGACACAATAAAGCCAAACTTGACTGGGTAACTGGCCACCGGGGTATTGCAAGCAACGGATCCGCGTTAACTAGCTAGGGCTGGCTCAAAATCTGCGTTCATACGGCCAGAACCTTATTGCAGTATCAACTGAACTACTGCTGGGACTAATTAATAATTGGGAACAAAAATTTCGTCTAGCCCACCGGGAAAATGTTCCGGGACTCAGACAATCCAAAAGATTAATCAGACCGTACTCCTATAAGGAAATACTTATATTAGATGAAGAGTCAAGCATTAGGAAGCTGGGGAGCTTTCTGTCAAGCAATTGTAGCTTGAGGTACCATCTTAACGTCATAATTAATTTGTGTTCGAAAACAGAAAGTAGGGTCCGCCTGTTTATAAGTAAAACTAAAAAAAATGTAGACAATGTACTTCTTCGAAATACGCCCATGCAAAGTTACAATATCGTTCTTCACAACTCGCTTAAGCAAAGCTTCCACACCCATTTTGAGGTTGTTTTGAAACCAAAATTTAAATTTTTAGTAGTTTTATCAGAAAACCCACAAATTAAAAAAATTAACAAAGAGTCAACCCAATGATACTCAATATCCTTATGTTTTTGTTATACATATGTTCGCATTTCCTCAGAAAGGAATAATGAAAACATAAGGAAAGGCTTCAGTCCACATATGCGGACTATTGGCTACCATATTCCTTTCCCAGCAAAGTGGGCGTGGCAAAAAGACTTTGCTTGGTCAAATTGTTCAGGAGGACTTTATCTGAATATTTCGCGAAGAACAAGACTTTCATTTCCATTGATTTCGTCAATAAATGGTTTTTATTTTAAAAAGTGGGCGTGTCGTGTCAGTGTCGTGGCTAGGTCGATTTAACTTTCGATGCTAACCACATATATAGTTACTTTTAGGGGCCTACGAGCAATAATGTTCCAAATTGAATATAAAAAAAGGCTAAATAAAGAGATTCGGCATCAGGCCGAATATACTATTCGTTTCGACACTAATTGGTGATTGCAATCACAATGCCCGAAGTCAATCGTTCATCGAGTCAATACTTTTGTTCTGTTCTGAGTAATTCATTTCTTTATTGATTTCTTATCTACTGAACCAATAAATGTGCTAATATATCAAAATATTTTTATTTATTTCGGCTTATTTCGTTTTACCAACACATATTTGTTCTACAAAAATATCGCTTCTGTGCAATAACCTCCATTTCCTAATTATTCGAAGGCGTTTTGGTATTTTTGAGTGTATTCACTCTTACAATCCATTCGAATGTATCTGTCTCTATCGAAATTAAATTGAACGAATGATGATTGGGATTTTTGATTGTATTGAAATTGAATGGAGCAATACAATACTCCCATGTCCCATCTGTCATTGATTGATTGAATGATTGATTGAAATGACCGAATCATTTTTTCAACCAATACTTGAACGATTCGATCATTAAATTTGAACGATTGACACAGCTCTACTAATTACGACTAAAGAGAAGCTCAAAAAAGTGTAACCCGAATTTCCATCCGTTGGTCCGTCTAAGAATATCTTGCGGCCATTTAACATAACGGATCTCACCATACAAATGGTTTTTCCAATATCAATTTTTCCAAAAATGTCTCTAACTATTTTAATCATTTTTAAAATATCAAATAATTCAGGTTATTGTAAGAAAATGCGGTTGGGATTTTTTCGAAAATTATCCAATAACAGTACCTACTTTACAAAAATGATAATATCCCAAAAACACGTCAATATTAAAAAAAAAAAATTACGCACCGACTCATACTACTATTTGGAACAAATTTGTCTATATTTTTAAAAACTTTTAAAATATTTTTTAGTAACTTTTTTATTCATATACAAGTTGTTTTAGTTTTTGAATTTGAATAATGTTAATGTCTTGAATTTTTCGGTTGAGTGTCACAAAATGGGTTTTTCCATTTTATCTCAAAAACAAGAACGTAGCTAAAAGGAAATTTGATATATTAGTAAATATAAATATGTTGAAGACATCTATGTACATACTCATTTTCTTTTTATAACAGTTACCAACGTTTTAAAAAGCATCACCTTTCTTTAAAATGGCTTTCATGATTTTGTTGATTTTTGTGATTTTTAATAGCACTTGGAGTAACTGTAAGAACATGGCATACGTAGACAGATTTCTCAAAACGGCCTTATCCCCCCGAATTTGGTATGTTTTAGAAAAAAAAAACTAAAACTAAACATAGGAAAGGCTACAGTTCGCTTGTCGGGACCGTTTGAGAACAACCGCGTCCAATGACACTCCCACAATTTTTTTTTTTGAAAAATCAAAGTTTGAGCTAGGAATCTGAAATTTTTAATATATTCTCTCTAAGGGGCCTTAATGTTCATGTGAAAATATTTTAAATATCTGTCCACTGACACCCCTCTTTTTTAAAATAACCGTTTTACTAAAGTAATCATCCCTAAAGGATGTTGTTAAAAAAAAATACTTTATGTTAAGTTTTCTGTCATGCCCACTTTTAAAAGGTGTTTTTTTTACAAAATCTTTGTTTTCCAGTAAAATCCTTAGATTTGCAGACAGTACGCCCAAGAGCGCGTAGCCTTTCCCAATGATTAAATTTGTTTTTTAATCGACCTCAAACGCTGAAGTAATCGCTCCTGCCGAAGCCGAGCTCTGAGTTGCTGTGTTGATCTGTTTGTACCTATTAGCTTTAGATCTCTTTATTAAGCCCTTAACGCCTGCAAAAATGGGCTTGGCAAAACACTTTGTCTTGGTGCCTTTTTAAGAAGGATATTGTCTACATTTATTTTGCTTTTACTATTATTTTTGTTTTTGAACCAATTATTAAAAGCTCTCCAAAAAAGTGGAAGTGGCAAAACAACTGTCATTGAGCGAATTGTTAATAGCATATAGAAGAAAGAAATGGGTAATACATCAAATAAGGGACAAGTACCCAAATACATAATGTGCTATATTAAAAAGAAACGAAATACTACAACCAGTGATTAAAAATTGTTGGCCGGTTGGCTCTCGGTTTTTCGCAGCCAAAAACCGAAACGGTTTAATAGAATGTACAGAAATTAATTACGATCTTGAAATACAAACATGAAAAAAAAATTGTTTGTCAGGACAAACCTTTCTTCCCCATGACATTATGTTCACATTTTGGCAGGCACTTAACTTTATAGCTACTCCGATATGTGAAATCATTATTCTTTATAACTTTTTCGTCGAAATATATGAGCTGAATCTGTTATATTGAGTATAACCTATACACCTGAGCTCGTCAATTAAATTCTTTTCACTTCCCTGCCCTTTGCTGCCCTTTCCGTTTCATGTCTTTGCAATTTTATTTTAAATGTCAAAAACATGAGTGGAGAAAAGTTAGAAGTTCTGGTCGTTTGAATAAAACAAGATTATATTTAAGCAGTCACAAAACTGTCAACAAATAGAAGTTGTTTCATTCGTGGTCAAAATATAAATTCGCACACTTAATTGTGTGGAAAATTTGTAATCTGGTCCTTTATCTAATGTTGAGTCAAATATTGTATTTGAATCTTCAAATGCAGATTTTTGCGATAAAATTCTATTAAAAACTTTTTAATGATTTTCTTGAAACCAGATCAGAACCCCTGCTTATAACAGAATGCGTCTCCTTCGCTTTCGTCCTGAGTAATAACTGGTCTAATTTCGATTATACAGTCCAACATTGGTTAATTGGCCTTCTATCCTCACTTGGTTCAAGTCAAAATGTTAGCAGACTCAAATCGTATTATACGCGGCAGTTCAATTACCTCCATACCAACGAGTAGCTACTATGAACATCTGCTGCAAAGCACATCATTCCACGGCTGCCTTCGAAACTTTAATTAAAATTGTTTTCGTTTTCTCCACTCGTGAAATCCTCCCAGCATTCTTTTAATACGTAGGTATCTACCTCTTTTTCTTTTTTTTTCTCATTTAGCAAAACAAAAAAAGTATCTGCCGGTTCCAAGGCTCGTTCCACTAATATATCCAAAACCACCGAGCCAGATGTCAAGTCAGAAGCCGCCATCGAACAAAATCCTTCATCGCTGCCTTCCACTGATGAGACAAGGCGACAACAGACCCAACCAAAACCACAATCCGAATCGGCTGAAAAACGGACAGTTCCATCGTTGAATGACACCAGGAATAGGAAAAAAACTGCTCAACCCCTTCGTGCCAGTTCCACGAACGTCAACACCAAAAATAAACAGACAACAAAACAAAAGCTCAAACAGTCCTCTACCAATTCGCCTACGGTAGAAAAACTACGACGGGCTGAGGGTTCCCTCTCCGGCTTGGCATCGTTGCGTCGTGTGGGCAACGCCAAAGTAGTCAGCGATCCGGAAGGCAGAAATTCTACAATTAAAAGCAAATTCACACTGGGCCCACTGACACTCAAAGTAGAGAAGTCATTCAAGCGCGGAAATGTGCGCAACGTGAAGACAGCCACTGCCCGCACCAATGAAATGATCGGAAGGATTAAGTTCAGTGTGGTGAATGACCAAGCGACTCTCGTCTCTATCAAAGTACAACAGCCCAAACAGGTAAGCTGAGATAATTAACTCTCACACACATACAAATTGGTAGGACTTTGATTAACCGATTGCGAATATTTCAGGTGGAAGTCGAAAGCAAGGATAACCATGACCGTACTAGGGAGTTTGTCTGGAGGCGAACACCCAAAATCGCCCGCCTGGTGTCGGAGAAATTGAAATTGGCCGCCGAGTCATTATTCCAGCCAACTGCCGGTGTGGAAGTCGTTCGATTGTGAAAGCCTACATAATTCAAAAGGCTTTTGTATTTTAAGCAATTAGTATCCCTAAGATAATTTATTTATTTATTTATTTATTTACGCAAGGAAAAGCGTTGGAAACGCACACTCTTTGTTTCTCTATGGGTGTCTGTCACTAATGCATTTGATTTTTTTTTTTTTTGGTATTTGGTATTTGGTGTTCTTTTGGAATATTGTTTTCTCTTCGTGGCAGTAAATCTTCTCTAATAGTATTTGTGACAGAAAAAACTTTTACTTTATCTTACTATAAAAGTAGTTCTTTATGTCTGACTAAAATGACATACAAATTGTTAAACGGAAAATAAAAGCAAATAAATTGTCTTTCGAGTAGTTCTTTAATTGTTTTTCTGAATTCACTTGGGACTTTGCTAGGAAAGCGGAGTTTTTCGCAAAACGAAAAATGAATTAAATAGTTTATTTTGTTATTCCTGAAAACGAATAAAATATGTTGTCCCTTTTCTGTGAAAGTGGAAAGGTTTTTTTTCGTCAAGGAATTTTGTTGAAAGGTTTTAAATTGTAGAGGATAGATACGAGTGATGAAGTTTAAAAATCAGAACAGTTCTATGACAGTCTATTATAGTTTTCGAACTGAGTCCTTGAACGTATCATCGTGAAAGTCATCATCCTGCACGACATATAGAATTCATAAAGGATTTTATGGACTTTTTTCGAAGAATTGTTTTGGTTTGTAAAGGATACAATAAAGTTCGTTCCAAACAATTTAAATTTACTGAAGGTAAAAAAGCATGTCATGATTAGATTTTTCAACTAAAATTTAGAAATAACTTTTTATATACACTATCAAATCTGTGCAGTGGAGTGCTCGAAGTTTTTTTTTATATAAGTAATATACCACCCGCACTTAAAGGATTTTTTAGTCTCCTCATATTGTAAAAGCTACAAAGTCGGAAGTTAAGGAAATTAGAATTATAAGATAGGGACAGATGCCGAAGTACATTGGTTCTGAACATTGTTAGATTATAATGTGAAGGAAAAATAGAGTGTGGTAGAGCATTCCATATTCATATGGGTTAAGGAAAGATGCTTTGAACTTCACAGTACGTCCAAATACAGGTGGACTGATGCGCATTCCTTCCATGGCGGATATTGCTGTTGAAATGTTCAAGGGTGGAATGCAAATGGCTATCTCGTTTGAGCACTTATGGTGGAAATAATGAGACACAGGAGACAATGCGACGATGACTAAGAGAGTCAAGCGCTCTCGCGATATCGAGGTCGCCAATGAGTTTTATGGTGCGTTTTTGAATCCTGTCAAGGAGTCAAGGAGCTCCAAATAAGTTATTGGTGCACCAGACCAGGTATGAGCGTTTAACTCAAGTATCAAGAAGTGGTGAAATATTTCTTGCAGCGCTTAAGGAAGCCTAAACAATTGGTAGCGTTCTTGGCTACATCGAAAATGTGGTCATTTCAAAGTAGGTTGTCAAAACATACACGGAGAATGGAAAACTGTTCAGTTTCAGCGATGCAAATGCAATTTATGGATTATTTTCTGACTGTTGAGATTTCGATGTAATGACAGAAGACAGCATTGTGTTTTGGAAGCATTAAATTCCACCCTATTGATTGTACCCTATTGAACTATACTGTCAACATCGGGATTTAATGACCTTAACATAATGTTGCCGTTCCAGTTCCAGTTAATGTTATCAAGAAAGGAATAAATTGGATTAGAAGTTACAGACAGGAGATCATTTATAAAAATGAGAAAGAGGGTCGGGGACAAAATGGAGCTTTGTTGAACACCAGAATTTATTTGGTGAGTTGCAGACTTGTATAGGTCCAAAACAACTTGAATTGAACGGTCCGGAAGGTGGTTTCTAATTCATTGAAGAAGAGTATCATCGATTTCAAATTTACGCATTTTCGACAAGAGACCTTTATGGAAAACTCTATAAAATACCATTGAAATATCTAGGGCAGCGAGCTTACTTTCACTACCATGGTGAAGAGATTGTTTCCTTTTTCGGTAAGATAATTCATCAAATTAGCCGGTCATTATGAAGTTTTCGGGATTCGAGATATTTCATTAGCTGACGGTTTATCAATATTAAAATGACCTTGGAAAGAAGGGAAATAATAGCAATTGTTCGGTGAGCGGAGGAAAAAGAAGATTCGTAAATTTTGGAGACAAATGTAGTTTTCAATCGTCATGGAAAAAGCCCTGAAGAATAGTATAGGTAGAAAAGTTTACGCAGCATTTTGTCAGCGAGGAAGAACACCTCTTTAGAACGATAGGGGAAATACCATCTGACCCAGCAGATTTTCAACCAAGACTTGAAGTACCTTATCTAGCCACTGTGCGAGTGAGAATGGTACGTGGGATAAGCAAGCAGATTGTAGCATTTGTTGCCCAACTTTTTGTCGTATGAGAATTTGACACGAATTATGTCGGCAATTAGTTATTTCTGGCTCGTTTGAACTTTTTCAGTGTTTCCTGAAATGGATTGTCCCTATAGGACCGAGAACTTAACTCTTTTACCTTGATAGCATCTTTACAGCTCGAGTCAAACCACGCGTTTACATTTGGTCTTATACCTCTTGTCCTGCTAGGGACAGGTTCTCCAGTAAGTGCAGGTGGTAGGAAGTAGGTACAAATATGGAGTTAACATATATGAAACAAAAAAGATAATACAATTAATACAAATTATTTAAGACACGCAAAATATTTTTGTATCTTTATTTTAGTTGTAAATAGGGTTATGATCATTTAAGCTATGGATTCTACTCATGCAACTTTTATGCTCATTCCTACCAAGTCAAAAAAACGTAAGTTATGGACGCCATCGCGGAAATCAAAGCCAATTGAAGACAACAAATAAGGAGCGTCTATATGGGCGGATTTAAAGTGCCATATGGCTATTAGGCCTTCGTTGAGAAACTGGTATCATTTGAAAAAGCTTGATGCATTGACTGTTAGGAGGAGGGATAAATGGAAGCCCAAGATAAAATTGGAGCACATGTAAAATGGCCAAAAAAAAGGAGCGACAAGATCGTTTTGTTATCTGATTGGGGTGATTTTTCATAATGGAGGATCCTCTTCTAATTTTTTCAGTGGTATTTTGTGTTGGGATCTAAATTCATTCCATCAAAAATATATTAAAAATTACGCAAACTCCGGGCGCCTAAAGCTAAAATTTTTTTGGAATCAGACAGTGTTTTTGTGGCCCAGTTCGCGGAATGGAGGGATTTAACCCTTTCCCCCGCATAGCTTAAAACGCGCTCGCAACTTCGATGCTCCGCTAAGGGTAGGTGCTATTTGTCTCCTGCCTATGTCAGCGTACTTTTTCGAATAAAAAACTGTTTCGGTGGACCACTTTGAGGGATGAAAATATGATAGATGAATAAAATGAAAATACTCCTTAAAATAATGAAAATACTTCACGAATTTCATAAACTATGTTGTTGTTGTTGTTTGAATGCATTATTTTGGGGTCTTTCTTCTTTCTTTAAGGGTTAGATTTAAGAGCAAAACAAAATTCAAGCTGTCAACAAAAAGGAGGACCCAACATAGAAGAATCAGACAGATCGTCACTATAGACAGCTGCAACTTTGAGGTGGTTAGAAATTTTGTACAGCTCCGCTATAAACTCTGCCAATGCCACCACAGCAGAAATCAAACGAAGAGTTTACACTTGCCAACCGCTCTTTTTGGCCTAAAAAGGCAGCTGACTATTAAGGCCTTGTCAAGAAACACTAAGGAGAATCTATATAAGACCCTTATCATCCCAGTCCTGCTCTATGGCGTAGAACCATGGACGTAAGCAAAGGCGGATGAAGATATTCTTGACCGTTTCAATCGCAAAATTCGTGGAGTGATTTTCGTTCCCGTTTGCGTTGACGGTTTTTGGAGGAGGGGATTAAACAGCGAACTCTACAAGCTGCACAGCGACATTGACCTGGACAGAAAGGTTCGTATTAGAGCTGTGTCAATCGTTCAAATTTAATGATCGAATCGTTCAAGTATTGGTTGAAAAAATGATTCGGTCATTTCAATCAATCATTCAATCAATCAATGACAGATGGGACATGGGAGTATTGTATTGCTCCATTCAATTTCAATACAATCAAAAACACCAATCATCATTCGTTCAATTTAGTTTCGATAGAGACAGATACATTCGAATTTCGAATGGATTGTAAGAGTGAATACACTCAATAACAAACTGCAACTGCAACAAATAATTAGGAAATGGAGATTATTGAACAGAAGCGATATTTTTGTAGAACAAATATGTGTTGGTAAAACGAAATAAGCCGAAATAAATAAAAATATTTTGATATATTAACACATTTATTGGTTCAGTAGATAAGAAATCAGTAATCAGTAATGCCCCTATTGTGTAAAACAGTTGAGTTGTCTCTTGGTTGTAATTCAAAATTCGGTATTGCCAAACACAACCTTAAGCGAAAAGTTGACTGTCAACAGACAACCAAGATGGCGGTGGTTGTCTGTGTGTATGCATATGCAACGCTTGACGATTGCAACTGAAAAAGGTTGTCTTGCTCTTGCATAATACGAAAAAATAGTTTGGATGTGTGAAAGTTGAGTTGTATTATACAATAGGGGCATAATAAAGAAATAAAGTAGTCAGAACAGAACAAAAGTATTGACTCGATGAACGATTGACTTCGGGCATTGTGATTGCAATCACCAATACTTTATTGTGATCGGGTCAAAAAGATCGAATCAATCACGATTGACACAGCTCTAGTTCGTATCAGTTCACTAAGATGGCTAGGACATGTAGGGCGAATGGACACCAATGCTCCGGCCTGAAGAGTCCTCGATTCCAACCCGGAAGGACAACGCAGTAGAGGAAGGCATCGCCTTAAGTGGCGCACACAAGTGAACGGGAACCTCAACCTACTTGGAGTGTGGAACTGGAGGCGGTTAGCCAATGGTCGGGCTAAATGGAGAGGCGTGTTGATTGAGGCCCAGGTCTACTCTGAGTTGTAGCGCCACCTAAGAAAGTAAGTAAGTTTTTCTTTCGTTGGATGGGCATTTTCAATTGGGGCCTAGTTTCATTCCGCCATAATCAACGACCATTCCACGTCGAGTCGTCAGATCACCGCAATTAAACGACGTTGGGCGCGGCTAGTAAGTATATGTGTTTGAGAACAACCGCGTGTCGTTGGCCAGTCCCATCTACAGAGTTGAGGTAGACAATACATACGTGGTATCACAATGGACCTAAATTGGTCTAAGAGTGTCGGCTTCTGCCGACAGCCACCTACACAACCTTCATTCCGCCATCGGACTTATTAACAATAAAATTGATATGCTTTGTAAAATCCAGTTTGGGATCGAAATAAGCCCCAAGATCCTTAAAGCTATTTACATGGAAATTAATATATTGAAAAAATAAATATTGAAAGGTGAATGGGACATTCATTCTAGAAAGTGTCAAATGTAGACATTCGGAACTGTTTTGCAACAACCCGTTTTAAACACACTGAATGGCGAAGCTATTAATATCGGATTGAAGAAGAATTTTGTCTTGCTGATTAGTGACATGTTTATATATTTTCATATCATCAGCATAGATCAGAATATACAAGGTGGCGCAAAAGTAATCCTCCTATCAGAAAATGCTATAAATTTTGCGATTGGCACCTAATGTCAGTTCTGTTTTGACATTTGTGTAGTAAACACATGCGAAATACACGTTAATAAACAATGTTACGCTACACTGCTCCAGAGCGCGGAATATTGGTGACTATTTATTTGAGCAATAATAGGTCGGTGACTTTGGCACAACGTGAATTTCGTCGCAGATTTCCTACCCGTCCAACGCCTACTGGTGAAACACTGCGACGTTTAGCCGCTCGCCTCGAAGAGACTGGCACAACACGAGATGCTGCCAGGCGTGGCAGACCCCGGAGTAGCCGTTCTGCAGAGAATATTGCTGCTGTAGCCGAAGATGTCATGGAAGTGCCGTCGACATCGACCAGACGACGTGCCACGCAAATGGGTATCAGTCGACGGTCTTTACAGCGAATTTTGGTACAAGATTTGAAGATGTTTCCGTACAAAGTCCAGACGGTGCATCAGCTGCTGACCGCCAATCGCGTCTAACATACGCTCAAGCCATCCTTAATCACCACCAAGAGGAAGATGATTTTTCATCAAAAATAATCATGAGTGATGAGGCCCATTTCCATCTTAGCGGGTACGTAAATAAGCAAAATGTACGCTTCTGGGACACTGAAAATCCGCGTGTAACCCACGAAGAGCCATTACACCCGCTCAAAGTCACTGTATGGTGTGCTGTTTTCGCTGGAGGAGTCATCGGACCTTTTTTCTTCGAAGACGTCGCGGGCCAAACGGTTACTTTGAATGGTGAGCGCTACAGAGCAATGATCAACGAGTTCTTTTTGCCGCAACTTGATGAATTGGGATTGGAAAACATGTGGTTCCAACAGTACGGTGCAACGACACACACTGCACGTGCTACAACCGATATGTTGAAGGATGCATTTCCCGGGCGCCTAATCTCCCGTTTTGGCGATTTGCACCGGCCAGCAAGATCGCCTGATTTGACCGCTCCAGACTTCTTTTTGTGGGGCTTTTAGAAGTCGCGGGTTTATGTCAACAAGCCTCAGACTCTTGCAGCTCTTAAAGACAATATCCGTCAACAATGTGAGGACCTATCGCCGGAAGTATTGGCCAAAGTGATGGAAAATGCCATAAAAAGGGCTCAAATGACAATCAACTGTGGCAGCGGCAATTTACATGACATCATATTCTCGACTTGATGTAAAAAAAATTAAAAGACCAAATAAAAATAATCCACAAGAAGAATCAAAGTTTTTCATTTTTTTTTTAAATTACAGCCAAAAAACATCGGAAGGTTATTTTTGCGCCACCTTGTAGCTGTAATTTCTACATGTCTTACCTTCATTAATGGCTAGTATATAAAGAATCGGACCAAATTGGCTACCTTGAGGAATTCCAGACTGAGCTCTAAAAGAATCATATAGCGAACCTCTAAAATTGACTTGATAAACCCTTGATCTAAGGTATGAGTGCACCCATTTATGAAACCTGGTAGAAAACCATACGCCCAGAGCTTAAATTCTTTTAAAGAGTCAGCTGATCTAAAGCATATGCAATTCATTTTGTCCTTTTTATACCCTATTCTAAGGTTATATTAATTTGAACTCTTAGTTTGCAAAACACCATGATACTCGTATTGGCCGTAGACCACTAAAAGTTACTAGCTATATTTGTGATCAGCATCGACATGATCTAGCCATGTCCGTCCCTCCGTCCTTCCGCCCGCGGAAATAAACTCGAGCTAGAAATCTGACATTTGGAACATATACTCTCTAGCGGCCCGAAATGCTCATATTGAAATGCAGTCAAAATCGGTTATAACGACTTTCAAGGGACTGACGAATTTGGTCGCTATAACCGATATCAAGCCATGTATATACTTTTTTTTTTCCTAATTTTTCTTTGATTTTGAGCCATAAAATAATAAGAATACACATTTACAAATATTCATTTAGTGTTTATTAAAAAAAGTGAAAATATCTAATTGCTTAGTACAGATTTTTCTTTTTTGACTCATTTTCCGATAAGAAGGTACAACTTTTCGCCTCACAAATTAAATTAAACTTCTACAACCACTTGTCACACTGAAAAATTTGTACTGAGTAAAACTTCCCCAACGTAGAACAAACTCAATAAACGCAAAGGCAAAAAAAATAACGTCTACAAACGGTAACTCAGTTTAACGTTCTAGAAAAAAAATCAGTTGCGCCAACAGCTGCGTCGATTTTAGTCGTTATAACCGATATTAAATTTAAAAAAAGGGTAAAATCGGTCATTGTAAGCGATATGTCGTTATAAGCGATGTCGTTATAAGCGATTGTAGTTCAATGGAATTACAATGGCGCTGACTCGGGACCTAAGAATTTGGTCGTTGTAACCGATACGTCGTTATAACCGATGTCGTTATAAGCGATTTTGACTGTAATTTGAAAATCCGCTATCTAACCACTTTTAAAAAAAATGTTTTTTTAAGGATATCGTTGTGAATAACTCCTTCCTACAAGGTTTTCGCCCATGCCCACTTTTAAGGGGCGTTTTTTTTACAAAGTCTTTCTTTTTTTCGATAAAATCTTTTAAATGTTCTATAACAAAATATCTAGACCACATCCTTCTTAACAATTCACCTATACTTAGATTTTTGAGATGTCCACTTTCTTGGGGGAAAGGAATAGGGTATCCAAGATTTCGCCCTACGGCTACAGTGTAGATTTTTCCTATGTTTCTCTAAGATATTGGAACATGCATGCAAGAAACATAAAACTAAGTCGCACACATCAATATTACGAATTTAAATTAGTTTGATAATTAATGTATCAGTTAATATTGCTAACAAACTAAATGTGCTAATAAATAAAAAAGGCATTTACTGTTTTCAATTTGTGCAAATTTCAGTCACACCTCGAATATTCAATTTCAATTTTATCTTTTACAATTAAATGTATAGCAAATTCAATTGTTTACCAGAGACAGACATTTCAATTTAAGTGCAAAAAACTCCTGCAGCAGAATCAAATGAATCATTCAGGTATGTTATGTATACTATTAAAATACTTTTATTTTATTCATCACCAACAAAAAATGTATGTAGATATTCTAGATAGGTATATACTGTAGATTGATAGATGTGCACTACTTCAGCGTACTCAATTCGTAACACGTCATATTGGAGCAACACAAGTGTGTTTGAAGTGATCTAACAAAAAAAACAACACATAGTATTCACTCATTGTTTGAAAAAGGGAACAGAAGTTCTGGTTCTTTTTTTTCAGTGGGGCTTGAACAAATGAGTGTATCAGGCCAATAAAACAGGAATATTCATAGTGTGCTTGTTTTAATTTCGAGTGCTTTTGATTTTGTTTCACAGGAGTATTGATTGGCATGGGATCGAATTATTTCAGGATATTTAATATACATATTATGAACTGCGAAAAAAATATATTTTTTCAAAATGTCTCTAGAAACCGATCATTATTTCTCTGTTCAAGATAATTTTAGCAAGAGATCCTTAAAACCAAAAAACATATATCTTTTTTCCAAAATGTTTTTAGAAATTATTTTTATAATTCAAATTTAAACTTTTTATGTAATAAAACGACAAAGAAACGCAATTCAAATACATAATGCTCAGCATTACAAAGATCAGGGGTATACTCCCAACTATTCAGTGCACCCGATTTAAATTATGAATACTCATAAATTTTAACTCATTCTTTGTAAGTGCACTGTGTAGATACTGGGTGTGAATATTCCACTCACATGGCCACCAAACATCAGTTAGTCAACTTATTCACGTTTATAAGCTATGAGTCTTCCAAAACAAAGGCCAGAAGACAGGCAACTAGACAGGCCTAAAAATTCCTGTATCCCAACAACAGCAGCATTTGATCGGCCTCAGCGACGAAGTGATTCAAAATCGGGAGGATTGCCGCTATTTTCTGAGTTCGAAACGGCCAACCCGACAGCCGGACCAGTAGGGATGCACTTAAGTGGGAGGGATATGATCCCCTTAATTCTGATCATAGCCTCACCGCCATTAAAAGAGGAAGAAGAGTTGAGTACAATAAATAATATTGAATGTCTCAAAGCTATTTTTAAGCCACCTATGCAGACCTCTAATATTATACCTAACTTTACGAAAATCAGTTTTTATCTTTAATATCAATTGTCATACCACTGTGGAGAAATCGAAATACCAGGAAGAAGTGCATCTCTTTGAAAAGAATTTTAAGATAGAAAAAAAATACCAACTTGTTACTCTCTTAATCTTCTTGGGCTAATAACAATATTCTATATAGGTACTTTTCATATATTATACACTACAAAACGACCAAATTAATATTGTACTAGTATTGGGAACATTTTTTTGGACAAAACGTAACGCACACTGGCACTTTACTTCGAAGGTTCATCAGATGATATTTGTTTTTTTATCACTTGTTGACAGCCGCATGCCAATCTTTCTCCAATCGTCTCCGACAAATATTCGTCAGGCAAATGTGTATACATATTTATAAATTTCAATGCGTTTATGAAAATTCGGAAAACGGAAACTATGAACCTAAATTGAGCCTTCGACTGGATTTTCATTGTAGAGAAATTCTTTTCCAATCGACTGCCATGAAAGGTCAGAATGTCATACGTTTAACATAATGTTCATTACACTCTAGCAAAGAAAAGTCCTTGGGGTTTCTCTGAACACAATCAATAATATAAGCAACATAGGAATATAAGTAATGTTAATGTAGAATATAATTGCCGAAAGGAACTTATTCAACAAGTCTAGAAGCCGTTCTTTGAAAGTAGGATTTTATGAATATTTTCCAATTTATCTAATTTAAATTACGTAATCTATTTTCGACTTAACTGTCTGACAAAATTGTAGTTAGGTATATCGTTCTTATTTGCATCCATTATAATTATCTTTGAATATCTATTATTCGCAATTGTCGTTGCTATCAAGAAATTATCAGGTCATAATGGGCTTGCGCAGGTGTATCATCACCTCTTCAAGAATAGGTACTATTTACCTTGTCTGCCTAACTTAATCATCTTGGGTATATGAATTTCAAACATTGAAATGAACTAGCAATTCCTCTTCTTCTTATTCTTTTTCTTCTTCTTCTTCTTCTAGGTAAGACTAGTTAGTTAGTTTTAGTTTAGAGAAACTTTATTTGAAAAATAAATTTGAAATTTTTACAATAAGTTTAATATGGTTTGGCCAATGGCCGTCTACCAGAAGAGAGGGTAAGACTATAATCAGGATTAAAGAGATAATAACCCTCCCACTTTACCGCATCCCTACTGTGCCGCTTGTACGGTTCGCCGTTTCGACCTCAACGAATATAGGCAAGCCTTGCATTACTTCATCATTGAGGTGAATCAAATGCTGGTGATTGCATTTGTGTTATCCAGGAGTTTTTGGACCTGCTTCGTTTTTACAATTTCAACACGTGCATGCTCCAATTATTGATTATTCTTTGACACAGTTTTAAGGTGTTTAACTTTGTAGGGGACTATTCAAGTCTTCTCAAATACAAATTTGAACAGAAAATATAAAAATTTAAATCATAATTTGTGTATTGAATGCTACCCACACCTAAAACCACTCACGATCATCTATTGCATACAAAAACCACTATATAGATATATATTATACCAACTGCTGCCAACTTTACAAGCGGAAACTAATGTCTGACGGCCCTCCTCAATTTATCTGTAAGAATCCAAGAAGAATGCGGTGGTGATATTGTACAAAAGAAACGTGACACGCACAAAAAAAAAACTTAGGTTTGCAATATGACAAAAGGTGTTAAGTATAAAATATTGAATAAGAGTAGGTACTGCTCATTCCAAAAGAGTAATTTTTAATACGCGCATTTATCATTTCATAAGTGCACGAAGAAACCGCGAAGAAAGAACACTTGACCGCCGATATTCGGTAGCAAAGCACCCACGCGATCAACGCTCTGTCGATCTAAGCGATACCCAGAGCGCAATAAAATCAATCCACCCGCCGATCAAAACCACCCAGATCGTGCAAATCAACCCCGGCAGAAAACTAGAAAAGAAGGAAGCATCAGAACTAGCACATACAAAAAAAACCTATGTAGGTATAAATTGCGTTAAATTTCTTATATTGTATTTCTTTACCGTATCTATCTAGAACCAGATCGACCAAATGCTTTGCACACCATCTTGAGACATCAACAAAATCAGCCTAATAATCTAACTATCTTAATCACTAAAGCGGTGAGTCCCAATTATTACAATTTAATTGATCAATTATTGTTCAAAAATACTAAGTCGGGTCACTGTAAACATGTTCTTGTGATTACATTTTTTTATTGAGTCTCTGATAAGAAACAATAGACACTAATTTTTCCTGGTTTATCGAGTTTGTGGCGAGGAAGTTTGAGTCGTGCTGGTAGGAGCAATAAGCGTAGTGCCTTTATAGCAGTGGTTCCCAACCTTTTCAATAGCATGCCCCCCTTAGGGCGAATTGGAGAATCGCATGCCCAAATAAAAATTCCAAATGTTTATTGAAAAATATATTTAATGCATCGAGAATTTTAAATATTCATGTTTGTTTATACATTTTTTGTAAATTGATTGTGAAAAACGTATTTTTAATTGTTAGTAATGTAAGATGTTCAATGCAACTTCTGGGGTTGCATTTTCTTCACCAGCTCTGAGAATCTGGATGCAAATAAATATTGAAATCTTCAATATTGTATTCTTTGCATCGAAAATGTACAATTCAAATTGTGTCCACGCTTCCCTTTTACCATCCCCATGCCCCCCCTGGGAGCCGTGCCCCACCGGTTAGGAACCACCGCTTTATAGGCAAAAGTTTTCTAATTGCATTTTGTACACATAGTTAAGAAAAAAAATTGAAATACTTTGCCTAATTGATGTATGTTTATATTTAGTATTTGTGGGACTATATTTTCAAAAATCCTAACAATTAGTTCTCTGGTATCTTATAATAAGACTAATCGTATAGACTTAAATTTAGAGAATAAGCGACTATCTAAAACATTTGGGAGTTCATAATGGAAAAAGGTTTCAATTCCAATAATAATTTTTATTTTTTTATTTCTAAGTTGAGTTCGTTATATCCCTACAATTGTTATTTAAGTATAGTTCATTCATTTTAGTTATTATTATTACATTTTAATATTATATACGTTACTTTCAATTAAACAATACCATTTTATAATCACGTTATTATTTATTTCAATTCTTTTCATTTAACTGGATTATTGAGCTGAACTCTTTTAAGCATGTTTAGGGACTGAGTTCGACTTGTGCTAGAGGGGAAAGCGAGTATCTATGGTTGAGTATATCGGCGAATATGTGATCAAAGTTTAGTTATCGTTTATGTGTGAGCATTAGGGGATATCACCAATACTAAAAGGGATTGTTAGCCAAGGATGGGCTCTGTTCGATTTTCAGTATAGTAGTCTGTGGAAGGGCAACGCTGAGGAAACCAACCACACCTTCCGGTTTCCTCGATTTCAATTCTTTCTTTTTGTTTCGGGCTTTTTATTTCCATCTTTAGATTCGGTTAATAGTTTAGTGGTTCCTATTGACATTCAAATTTACTCAAGGCGTGAAAAATGTCGAATTTCTTTAGGAAATCCTGTACTCCTAGAGATCGATGGGACTGCAGTTCATTGCTTTCGTAAGACTCACATGAATGGTTGTTCTCGCCCTTAGTGCTTAGTCGCTTTTACGACAAGTGCTTTTGTAAATTTGGGAATTTTTTTTTTCATTTCAATTTCTATTTTACAACTAACAATTTTATATATTACAATATTACAATATTATACAATAATTCTTATACAAAGGGCTTAAACAAAAGTTTATTTATCTTAGTTGTTTTAGCTGCTGAATATAAATTATTAATTTTAACATTCAAACAATTGATAATAAAAAACTGTAAGGAGATTTGGTAAAACTAACCATGAATAAATTATTAATTGAAATGATGTATCTTATACACTTTGTGGTAATACAAATTACCAGTTTCAAGTGTATAATTCGTAAAAAATAAATACTGTTTTATCGATATGGGGAGCCGCACTGAGAAGGATAAGAAAGAGCAATGAGAAGAAGTTGAGTTTGGGGTCGCTGCAGTGATATTCTTAGCTTGACCCTGCATGGGCTATGAACTAACAATATCACAACCAACACGTTCTGTATCTAAGGATATCCTTTAATCAAACTAACACGCAAAATATAAACACATTCAAGCCAGGTGTGAACGTTTCGTTATAACTTCAAATTGAAACAAAGCTTCCACCTTGAAGCTGTCTATATGTACCTATTTGCGGAACCATTGTTAGCATCTGTATTCTATATCAACCCACCACAGCAATATTTTACACTTTATTCACATCCACCCGATACCCCTTGTCTTGTCATATTTGTCTGTGCAACAAAGACACTTAAAATAACCGAGTGCATGCACACACAGTGACACAATGTTCAAGCCAAAGGGAGTTTTAAACAACTGAGACCTAGGAAATAGAGGTGGAAACACCTGAGAGTTCCGAATATAATAATATATAATATATACGCTGTGCGTAGCGTTAACGTCCTGGATAAATGGTATGTCACTGCATGACATTCGGGAGTTTCTTTTTCGGATGCAGGTGAATGGTAGAAAGCTTTCGCCTGACTAAGTGGTGTTATATACGTATACAATACGAAGCGATGCCAACCAAAATGTGCGTTTGCTGGATATAGATATTGAAATTTCTATTAAAACGGAATACGTTCCTGGCACCGTCATTTCATGGAAACCCCTCTCTAGCTCCGGGTTTCTGCTTTCTTACCACCCAAGGGAAATTATGCATTCATTTGAGATAAAATTCCATTCAACATATCAGCGTTGCTTCTTAGAGTAGGTACCTATTTTATACGGCAAGCATGTAGGTACCTGTCCATACGGACTACAAAAGGATTCTGAATGGGAACGTCACCACAGCTACAGAGGATGTGAAAGATTAGCATTCCAGCTACAAGTACCTATATTATGATGGTTTTTTCCTTATAAGTAAAATAAATTGCGTTACCGGAGGGCTTTTGAATATGATTGCCCAGAAGTTTTTTACTTAATGCCTGTTGAATAGAAATGTAATTCTTCAAGGAAAGTCCGCTGTTCAACATTTTTGAACAATTACCAAGAGGCAAAAGTAAGTATTCCAAGTTAGAAGAAAAAGAAAAAGAAGAATAACCAGGATGGCTATACGAATTTAAAGAAACTTCTGAATTATTTTTTTTATAACTTTTATTGTAGCTGAATTTATATAAATTTTTTTCGTATTTCTAGATTGCAGAATTTACAGAGGTATGGTATTTTCTACCTTACTACTGAAAAAATTAACGAGTATTTTAAACCTCCACCCCTTTGATATCTATGGGAAGCTGCTGGCCACTAAGGCAGCCCTGAGATTAAGAGAATCCAATTCGTGGCAAAGGTCACACATAGGGCACAGCAACATCCTAACTGCCCACAAGATTCCCAAAAATACGGATTACCTAATCCCAACAATAGATTTCAGTAATAAATACAAGACGGCCACCCCAGACCGAGCAAGCTGGGAAGACGGTCGTATCGTACACAATGACGTTATAGAAATATACAGAGACGGGTTAAAGACAGCCGGCGGCACAGGGGCGGGCGTGTTTTAAGACAACCCTGGGCTCAATGTCGCACTACGACTGCCTGACCACTGCAGTGTATTTCAGGCAGAAATCACGGCTATCCGCGAAGCAGCACATATACTCTCTATGAGCCCGATAGATGGGAAAACAATCGTGATCTACATAGGCAGGCAGGCAGATAGAGACACCGGCGGTACCCATTCAGACACTGAAACACAAACTTCTAGATAACGCGTTAATAGAAGCAAACAATAGGTGGATTGGCATCAGTACATGTGTGTCATCAAAGCAAATTTGGACCAAATACGATGCAAAGAGAACATCCAAACTTCTCTCCATCAGCAGGAAAAATATCAGCTCTGTAATCGGAGCAATCACTGGTCACTGCCTTTTAGGCAGACATGATACCAGATTGGGAGCTCCCTCAAACGACTTCTGCAGAAGCTGTAGAGGCGTCGAAGAGGAAGAAACCACCACACATCTCCTGTGCAACTGCAACGCACTAGCCAACTCAAGGAAACAAATTCTTGTCAATTATTTCCTCAATGATCTAAGCGATCTCAGTGAGACAGATATTGGCTGTATCAGCAAATTCGTCACTAGGTCCAAATGGTTAAACTAAACCAGAGGACAGATTGGACGATGGCTTGAGCCACTCCCGCTCTCTTCCCGCCGATCACCCCAAACCGCTTCCCCTGCCAAGGAAAAGAGATCTCACTGAAGCTTGATTGTATCAGTCACTTCAGTGAGCACTCCACTCCGAGGGCGAGACAGTAAACCAAAATCGACCCTTTCCACGGAATGGTGTAACTTGAGGTTCGTACTGCAGTCGCCCCAAGCTGCAGGTAAATAAATAAATAAATAAATAAAAATGAAGATAAATAAATAAATAAACAAATAAATTAACATAATTGATTAAATAAATACTAACTACTGAAAATTGTATAAGTAAGTGCATACCTTGGTGACACGCCTACATCAAGACTCTCATTCAAGCTATACCTCCAAAGCAAATTGAAATAGGCCAAGAGAGCATTGATATGAAGCCGGTAGATCTTCCTCCATGTGCCACTTTAAGTAAGTAGAAACAATCTTCAACCTTCCGAATAATCGACTTCCGAAAATAATGATTTTCGGGATTCTCACTTCTTCTTCTTCTTCCCTAACGGCGAGGTTATCATTGTGATTTCCACCATACTGCCTCGCCTATGGGGTTCGCTTGAGCTTTTCATCTCAGAACAATGGCAAATTTTACCAGAAATGGCAGCAGTTTAGCGAAGAGTCTTTGGTTGATGTAACTTTCAGATAAAAGGATAGTTCAGGCTAGAGTATGGTGTTTGTTTGTTGACAACCTAAGTAAATTAAGATGAGAATCGGTTTAACTACCGACATATATACCCAGTGCATAATCTTTGGTTGTAGGCCCCACGTGGAGCCTAGTGCATTTTTGCAAAAGTATAGAGCAGCTTGGGATGTCCTGGCACATTCGACTACATATTTGCTCCAAAGTACTCGTAGCTTTTGATCAAGCCTACGGCCTAAATGGCTAGCGCTATTTGAGAGTACAAGAGGAGTGCCTATTATCTT
This sequence comes from Portevinia maculata, assembly GCA_949715645.1. NCBI lineage: Eukaryota > Metazoa > Arthropoda > Insecta > Diptera > Syrphidae > Portevinia > Portevinia maculata. Next base: position 33,254,337 of record OX454527.1, read on the forward strand.
TGATGGAGTGAACTCAGCGAGTTTGTTGTTTTCGTTCCACCTTTTTTATTTTGCTGATAGCAGTTTTCATGATATCGGCCAGCGTCTGCGAATATTTTCCTGTGACAAGTGTAGCGACATCATCCCCATAGGTGATAACTTTCAAGCCTGATTTATTATACGTTACATATCATGTAAATTGCCAGTGGTGGCGAAGGTGTAGAGGGTAGTGTGATGGCTTGTGACCCGTGCGGTGCAGGTTCTATCCTCATGGGGAACAACAACATACGCCGTCCATTAAAGGAGAGAAACCGATGACACATTGTTTCTCCAAGCTCTACACCAAAAAGAAGATTTCTGCCTGGTAGTACAATGGACCGCAACCGAGTCTGACTGCTCTGGGATTTGGATTTCCTTTAGTTATAAAAACAAAGTATACGATGTTCTCCTTTAATTATCATAGCAGTTTCATATGCTTTTGAACAAATATTCGTTTCATATTAGATTTTTAAGGAGCAGAGTAGAGCATTTGGATTTGCTCTTTTGAGGGGAAGCGCAAAGCATTTTTTAATGAACAACGCAATCAAATTTATAACGAAATCTAATTCGGTGCAGCTAGTTTTAAAAAAAATTAAAGAAAAACACAATAAATTACTTATTTGAAGGGCTTAAGTTCGCGCAGTCGCAAAGGTCATATAAGAAGGCTTTTTTTAAGTCCTTCGCTGGAAGCATTACTTCCACTGGATACTTTTACTTTTTAAATTCAGTTGTTTATTGTTTACTAAATATCAACTTACATACTAGACACAAATGATTAAATCTATCTTTAAATTAACAGGATACTTATTCTACATTAATTGTCCTTATGCGGACGTTCTAAACTTAACTATAACTTTAAAATTATTAGTTTTCGGCATAAGAACTATTCTCCGGAGTAATCTTACATATATGTTGTCATCGAGAAAGTTTTTAAAAACTCGAGATCTTTATCAAATTGTATAATCTCTATATATAAAAAATTGTTTCAAGTTTAACTCACGAACGGTCAAACCGAATTCGATTAAATTTTTAGGGTTTGTTTGTATGGTCGTGTAGATGGTTTATCTAAAGTACATACATACATCATCAAACAATTCATTTGTTTTTGTTTAATCGTTTGAATACAAACAGACAGCAGTGTATATACCAGTGGCGAGGCGCCCATATATTCGATTCACGCCGGGTTACCTTTTAAAATTCTACCTTTCAACAATATTTCAATCCAACAAGCAACATGCATCTTAAAGTGTGTATATAAACATAAGATTTGTATGTTTCCTACACCTGCACTTGCAAGCAACAAATTCTACCAACCCACCACCTGCTATTCACCTGCTCTCACATCGTTCTACTGCTCTACGCACACAAATACTCACACCATTGCATGCCTATTCTCCAACATCACATACTCCTCTCCATACCCCATAATATAGTAACCCGGAAATTTCCGCGTTATGAAATATGTGGCTGGTTAGAACAAATTGGCTTTCTTTCCTTGTTTTTCCCTTATCGTTCACCGCGTTTGACTCCTCTCTGTTTGATACACGCTTCCTTATGCAAAAATACGAGTATAACCCGCTTTTCAGCGACTTATTTGGCGAGTTTTGTATGTAGCTGAGGTGAGTTCTGTTTGAAAAATTCAGTTGTGAAGCAGACTGCGATGTGTAACTTAAAGTAATATTGAGTGGAATTATTGTTGTGCAATATATAATTATTTAAAGTGATCGAAAACAGTGAAAAGTGTGAAAAATTTAAATTGTTTTGTTTTCAGTTAGATTCAGCAAAGGAGAAAATGGCATTATTAACAATAAATCGTTGTTTAGTAGATTTGCTTTTGGAAGAAGAAAATTATTTTTGTAAGTTGAGTTTTCTTAAAAAAAAAAAAGTTATAGAGATAGGACGCTCTACTCCTTCTATGAAAATAGATTATAAGCGCAAGGATGGTTTTGTTTCGCATTTCAACGCATCCATATATCAAAAATATACTTGGTTGACTGGTAGTTGTAAGCTCAATAAAATGTTTTGTTTTCCTTGCCTCCTTTTTTCTAATTCTCCTAGTGTTTGGAGTCGCACGGGCTACGCTGACATAAACAATTTAATTAATTCGGCAAATAAACATGTCAAGACGGAAAAACACATTCGTAGCTGTTTATCTTTGCACGAATTCGGTACTGATCGTATTGAAACCTCGTTAGGTAATTCCTTTGTAGCTCACAACAAAAAAGTTGATAGAAACCGTAAACTAATGGAACGTTTTATAGATATGGTAGTTCTTTTAGGCAAACAGGAACAAGCATTTCGGGGTCATAATGAAAAGCCAGATTCTAATAATCGTGGCAATTATGTCGAAACACTTTTATACTTATCTAAGTATGACCAGTTAATGGACTCTCATTTGGAACAGTGTTCAAGTGCACGTAATCCGGTTTTTTTGGGTCTATCAAATGACATCCAAAACGATTTAATACAAAGTATAGCCGCAGTGATCAAATGCGAAATTAAAGTAGAAATAAGTGAAACGTGATTTGTTTCATCATGATTGATGAAGCACCAGACATGAGCCATAGGGAGCAACTTAGTGCCGTTTTGCGTTACTTATCGGAGGAAGGAGTAGAGGAAAGTTTTCTTGGGTTTTTTGACGTGAGTGAGAGTCGAAATGCCGATGAGCTCGCAAAACACATTTTCAATATACTTGATGTATACGGTTGCAAGGAGAAATTAGTTGGGCAATCTTGCGATGGGGCCGCGGTTATGTCAGTGGAAGTAGGTGGCGTTAAAAAAAAAGTCCTGGATGCTTGTCAATGGCTTATTTTATTCCTTGCTACGCACATGTTTTAAATTTGGTGTTATCTCAATCACTGGAAAATATACCTGAATTGAACGTTTTATTTGGCAATATAAACACAATAGTACGCTTCTTTAATAAATTAACTAAACGTTTAAAAATGTTAAAACAAATAGCAAACAGACGCATGCCGGGAGTATCAGAAACTCGCTGGCATTACCATTCCCGAATAGTTAATGTTATTTTTAACTGTAGATAAGATATTATTGAAACTTTTAAGCAAATATTCGACCATCCAAAAGAATAGGACACTGACGTATTTTCAATGGCCGAAGGTTTATTGCTTAAGTTAGAAGGGAAAGATTTTTGCTTTTTACTGCACGCGGTTTCCGAAATATTTGCTAAAACCGATGTATTGTTTAATTTAATACAAAATAAACAAACAGATGTTGAAGTTGCTAAGCGAGAAATGGAGTGTTTTGAGTCTTGGCTTTCTACTGAGTTTCTAAACAAATTTGATTTAATTTTTGAAAGTATAAATGATTGTGCTGAACCTCCACGGAAACGCCGATTACTTGATTTTGATTTAAAGACTGACTATAAGCGCCTTTTTGTAGAAATAAAGGACAATATTATATCTCAAATTAAGACACGATATAAATCTTTCACGGTTAAATTTTTTTTGGATTTACTCAATAAATCAAAATACAGTCGTTTTTCTCAGTCAAGCTCAGATGATAAAATATCATCGGTGATTAAATTTTCCCTGGAATTTTCGATTTTGCAGGTTTAAAAAATGAGCTGAAAGTTCTCTATACTACGTCTTCACTTCAACCACTTGACGTTTTATCCCTCTATAATCATTTAAGAAGTGAAATATTGTGTGAAACATTTCCCCAAATCTTAAAATTAAGTGCACTATTTTTAACACTACCAATGACTGTTGCTTTCGTGGAGAGATCTTTTTCCACTCTGAAAAGAGTTCATACATATTTGAGAAATTCTCTAGGAGAAGACAGGCTTTCTGATTTAGCACTTTTATCCATAGAAAAGCGACTCCTTTTAAAAATGAAAAGTAGGCCTAACTTTTATGAAAGAGTTCTTGCAGAATACGTGAAAAAAGGTAGAAGAATAGACTTAGAGTACAAATAAAAAAAAATATTTAACAAAACTATTCACATTTTTTTCCAAATTCTACTGTTTTTGATTTTAAAAAATATTAATCAATAATATTTTCTCTTTTTAACTTTGTACAAAAACTATTTTTAAAATGTTTTTATATATTAAAATATTTTTATATATTATAGATATAAAATCTATACATTTTTGTAGATATTATGCGTGAAGCTTTTTAATTTAAATTTTTATTTATGTATTTATTTATTTAACAAACCGTGATTTATGAAGTTCCCTTTTTTTATTACTTACTATCAATTTTCTTTAAGGTACAGCATTTGCATCTGCCAAAAAGGTTTCTTTCGAAGCCACTTTTATTATACTTTAGGTTCATTGTAAATTGAAGCTTAAATGACTTGAAGTATAAAAAATTTGCTTGAATTGCTTTACTTCTATGCGATTTGCAGTACACAATATAATTTCAGAAAGCGTTTGCAGGTGCATATTGTTTCCGACTTAGCATTTAACATTTTCCTTGCCACCCCACTGGTATATACACTTTCCATTTGCATTTGCTGGTTGAATTGCTATCAGATTTCATGTTATTTCTATACGTGTAAGTGCCACTTTGTATAGTTCTTTTACCTCATTTTTATTTTTTTTAAACTCATGAAATTAAGTTAAATGATTACACTTTTTATACATAGAACACATTTGAAATGCCACTTGCAAGACGTTTAAATATTGGTAGACGTACACGTCATTCGACAGTTGTTTCAAACAATCGAAGATCACAAAGTGAACAAGATCATAATCAACAAAATGCATCACAGAGGGAACGACGTAGACGTATAAACCAATCGGTTGACAGTGCAAACACGGTTGCCAGTGCAAGGTCAATAAATCGACGTACGCGTCCCTCAATTCAAATCATACGATAAATGGAATTGGTGGCTTATAATTATGATAGCACAATTGATTACAGTATGCATTCTTATATTGGGCAAATGAATAAATAATGTATGCATTGTAAAGCAGTCAAATTTATGAACGAAACGCCAGGCATGTGCTGTGCTGGTGGGAAAGTTAAATTGCCTGTATTACAACCTCCACCAGACCCTTTGCACTCATTAATTTATGGCAATTCAACAGCGTCAAAGCATTTCTTAACAAATATTCAAAAGTACAATTCATGCTTCCAAATGACATCTTTTGGAGCTACAAATATTATAAGAGATGGATTTATGCCGACGTACGTTCACCAACAACAATCGCAAATAAAAACATTCAACATTCACCCATGTTCTGCATTTCAATCGAAATCGAAATTAATTCACTTTTCAATTTCATTCGGAATGAAATTTGGTGTTATGCATTTATGATCGTTTTTCATTTTTTCGAATTCACTTTCAAACTGTCAAAATCCTAAACAAAGACAATGTTTGCTTTTAAGTCAACATAGATGCAATAATTTTAGCAATTTTCAATGAAAAAATGCTGGATTCGCACTTGAACCATTCGTAATAACTCCCTACAGATTTGCTCCAATTCACAATATTCATTTCGATCGAAATGCAGAACACACAATTTCACTTTCACCTTGCAAATTCACAAAAAGTGGAATGCAGAACATGGGCCATTATTTGATATATTGTGCGTAACATATCGTGATGCATGCCAACGGTTGCGTTTGCTTGAAGATGATACGCATTGGGATGCTAGGCTTCATGATGCATCAGTTTTAGCTCACCCAAAGGTACTCCTGTTGATGGCTACCGAGGTGTTTTTTCAACGGATGCTTTAGGCCGCATTTATACATTGTAATACAGGCAATTTAACATTTGCTACGTGTAAATCAACAGTTGTTAGGTGCATTAATATTGCTATCTGGTGATTTTCGACAAACGTTGCCCGTCATTCCCAGATCGACTCCAGCTGATGAAATTAATCCATGTTTGAAAAGTTTGTTTCTTTGGGGAAATGTACAGAAGTTATCGCTTAACATAAATGTGCGTCTTCAAAATGATCCATCAGCACGTGAGTTTTCGAAGCAACTGCTGCAGATTGGCGATGGCAAAATTGGAAGTGATTTAAATGATTTTATCACGTTACCAAACAACTTTTGCACAATTATGCCATCAAAAGAAAAACTAATTGATCGCGTTTTTCCAAACATTTTCAAAACTATAAAAATCATGATTGGTTAAGAGAACGTGCAATTTTAGAACAAAAAAATGCAAATGTTAATGAAATAAATTTTCAAATTCAACAGAAATTACCAGGTGACTTGGTATCATACAAATCCATTGATACTGCCACGAATGAAGAAGACGCAGTAAATTATCCGGTTGAATTTTTAATTTATTTGGAACCACCCGGTATGCCACCGCATCTTTTGAATTTGAAAATTGGTTCATCGATCATACTTCTTCGAAATCTCAATTCACCAAAACTCTGCAATGGAACGAGACTTTCCGTGAAAAAAATAATGCCCAATTTGATCGAAGCAACAATTCTCACTGGCAAAGCAAAAGGAGAACTTGTACTGATATCACGGATCCAATTAATACCAACAGACATGCCATTTTAATTCAAACGTATAAAAAAAACATAGAAGCGGGCTACAGTCCGCTTGGGCGAACTGTTGTATACCCTATTCTTATTCCTATCCCTCATAAGTGGGCGTGACAAAAGTCTAAGTATGGTTGAATTGTTAAGAACGCTCTACATATTTTGTGATATAACATTTAAAGGATTTTATCGAAAAAAAACGAAGCTTTTGTAAAGCAAACGTTCCCTAGCTCAAACTTTGTATTTCAATAAAATTATTTTATTTAATTGTGGGCGTGCCAGTAAGCGGATTTAAAAAAAAACACATGAGCATAGAGGACCCCTACAGAGTATATATTATAAATTTCAGCTCCCTAGCTCAAACTTGGGATTTTCAAAAAAAAGTTTTTTTTTTAAATTGTGGGCGTGTCAGTAGGCGGATTTTGAAAATATTTACACATGAGCATAAGGGGCCCCTAGAGAGTATATATTATAAATTTCAGCTCCCTAGCTCAAACTTTGGATTTTCAAAAAAATTGTTTTATTTATTTGTGGGCGTGTCAGTGGGCGGATTTTGAAAATTTTATATCCCGAGCAGTTTTAGGAGTCATAGATCATATATAAAAAATTTCAGCATTCTAGCTCAAAATTCGATTTTTTCCAAAATTTTGTTTTTTTTGAGTTTGTGGGCGTGTCTGTGGGCGGATTTCAAAAATTCGTAAACTTGATTATTTATTTTTATTTTTATTTTTTATTTTTTTTATTTTCTCTCTAGGCCCAGTTTAAAGGCCTAATTTTTGCCGACGGACGGACGGACGGACATGGCTAGATCGACATTACTATCGATGCTGATCATAAATATACTAACTTTTAGGGGTCTACGGGCAATATTAAGGTATGTTACAAACTATGCGTCAAAATTAATATACCCTTAGAATAGGGTATAACAAAATAAATATTAGGCATTAACGGCCCATAGAGGGCCCTAAAACCTAGCTTCTCCAACCACTTTCTTTGCGAAGTGGAAGGGACCTACAATTTTAAGCCGAATCCGAACGGCAAATTTGAGAAGCTTCTCATGACAATTGATACTCTTGGATGTTTGTCAGCTAACCATTGAGCCACTGCGCCCCATCCTTTGCTATAACCGTTAATAAAACTCAAGGACAAACGCTTCAAGTACGTGGTGTGAATTTGAAGGAACCGTCCTTTACTCACGGACAATTATACGTCGCATGTTCCAGAGTGGGAGCACCAACAAATTTATTTATTCATGCACCACACAATCAAACAAAAAATATTGTATAAACTATTGTATTAAATTGATTTACTTTTTTTCATTATTTCCAAATAAAAAATACGAGTAGATAAAAAAAACCAATGAACTTGATTCAATGTTAATATTCATGCGCAGCGAAGCACGCCGGGATCCGCTATTTAAATATAAATAAAATTTCTAGGCAAAACAACGTTTGCCGGGTCAGCAAGTTTTATATAAAAACTAATTACAAACTAGATACTCTGCTTACTTAAACTTGCCTTGGTCTAAATCCCAATTGCTAGGCGCCCGGAAAAGCAAGTCGTCAACGTGCACACTGCTGGGATAGTATTTAATGTAGTTGCATTTAGGCGTTCAGAACAACCGGAGACGGGCCATAAGACATTGTCTCTCCAAAAACCATATACAAAACCACAATGGACAACCATAAGCGACGATCGGCCTTATAAAGGCCAAGTAGCAAATGACCTTCTGGAATCTGGAGTCAAGTTGACTGCTATGAAACAGTCTCCTTGTCAGAGCATACGCCTTTTTGGCCGCAGCAAGACAAGCAACTATATGTCTATTGAAATATAGATACTGGTCAAGTCAGATACCCAGATATCTAACTTGCCCATTTTGTACAATAATGGCCAATTTCTTATCTAGTTTTTTCTGGTATCCCTAGACGCCCCAGCCAATGGTGTTCTGTACAAGATTGTTTCCATCTTCTGAAAGTTGATTTTCAAATTGCAGTCGTCATAATATCCCATAATTTGATCGAAGTCACGCTGCAAAAGAATGTTAATTACCTCGATTATAGGACCTGGTCTGTATGCCACCAAATCCTCGGCATACGCTATAGCATATTTGAGTGAACCCACCAGACACCAAATCACTCGTGTAAATGTTAAACAGGATGGGAGAATTCACCGCAGCATGCTGTAAACCGTTTTCAATTTCAAAGACTCTGCTCGAAGGCACGTTGCCACATTTGACAGCGAACATCTTTCCCATAAGCATATTATAAATTACATATTATAGTTAAGGTTTGTGCATCCCCCGCCTGGACACCATACGGTGTCGAAAGTCTTCTCAAAATCAACCAGACAAACACCCGTACATTGGTTCTTGCATTTATTCCACTGAATGTTTGAAACCAGTTTCGACGCGGCATGAATAATGTAATGCCCCGCCCTGAAACCGAACTGGATGTCCGGATATATTGAGTCGATATTAACATTTTAAGAGTAGTGCCATTTGCTTGTGTGTTAAGTGTTTTAACAAATTCTAATTAAGTAGTACCCTGAGTATATTTAAGATCTTATACAATACTGCTCCCATTGTTTCCTATCTTCTACTAATATCTTTTCTGAATCTATATGTATACATCACACTATTCTTTGCAGGGATTAACCCAAATTAAATTATCCTTGAGAGTTTTCAAGAGCTTACAACAGTGGGTCAAGATTATTTTCGACTATTGCCCATACCAATTCCTTATGAAAGCGGTAACGCATGTATTAATATACAAAGTTTAACCTACCTAACCAATCTTAATTTGAAATTTCCAAGAAAATTGACTCCGACCAAAGGTAAGCTAGATACGAGTATACACAGGCACAAAATATATATGCATACATTGACTATATGCCTATGTATCCCCTCTTTGAAGAGTTCAATGTTTACCATGTTTCAAATTTAAATCTTTCACACGATTTAATCCAGTCTTTCTGATCATTTGATACATTTACAGGTTAACTGTTTGTTCTCGAAATGAATCCTTTTTTGACTTTCTCGTATAGATATTTGAGTAAACTTAAGAGAAAGACATTGAAATCGTGCGGAAATTTGGAATCCAAACTGGGTATGAGCTATAATATTACAACTACGACTACCTATAGAGAATTCCAAAAAAGTGTATCCCGCATTTCCGGAATCTTACAAATAGTTATTTTCAACAATAAAAAACAGTTTTTATACCCTATTCTAAGGGTATATTAATTTTGACGAATAGTTTGTAACATACCTTAATATTGCCCGTAGACCCCTAAAAGTTACTATATTTATGATCAGCTACAATAGTAATGTCGATCTAGCCATGTCCGTCCGTCCGTCCGTCCGTCCGTCCGTCCGTCTGTAGCCAAAAATTAGGCCTTTAAACTGGACCTAGAGAGCTGAAATTTTAACCATATACTCTCTAGGGTCCCGAAATAATCAAGTTTACGAATTTTTGAAATCCGCCCACAGACACGCCCACAAAATCAAAAAAAACAAATTTTGGAAAAAATCGAATTTTGAGCTAGAAAGCTGAAATTTTTTATATATGATCTATGACTCCTAAAACTGCTCGGGATAAAAAATTTTCAAAATCCGCCCACTGACACGCCCACAAATAAATAAAATAATTTTTTTATACCCTATTCTAAGGGTATATTAATTTTTGAAAATCCAAAGTTTCAGCTAGGGAGCTGAAATTTATAGTATATACTCTCTATGGGCCCTTTATGCTCATGTGTAAATATTATCAAAATCCGCCCACTGACACGCCCACAATTATTATTATTTTTTTTTTTTTTGAAAGTTCAAAGTTTGAGCTAGGGAGCTGAAATTTATAATATATACTCTCTAGGGGCCCTTTATTCTCATGTGTTAATTTTTTTTTAAATACGCCAACTGACACGCCCACAATTAAATAAAACAATTTTATTGAAACACCCAAGTTTGAGCTAGGGAGCTTTTTTTTTTGATAAAATCCTTTAAATGTTATATAACAAAATATGTAGAGCGTTCTTAACAATTCAACCATACTTAGACTTTTCTCACGGCCACGTATGAGGGATGCGAATAAGAATAGGGTATCCAACAGTTCGCCTAAGCGGACTGTAGCCCGTCCCTATGTTTCTTTTTGAAAATAAACATTTTTAAACTAATTGGGAATTTATTATTTTTACGTCGATGACAATAATTACGAAAAAGTCTGGGGTGGAATTTCGTAAGGCGAAAACATTGCACGTTTCGTATGCATGAACGATTTGCTTGGTTAATTTGCTAGAATGCCACAGTATATTTTTGTAAAAAAAAAATAATTAGTACAGTTCTTACAGATAATTGGCGCTGGGTTTGTGGATTCATCACACATTGGATTGTTGCACATTTGAAGCATTTGATCCGCTATGTATTGTTGCGTTATTGATTGGATGCTTACGAGTTTGGATTAGAGAGTATAACTTTAAATTGAAAGACGTGCTTCATTGCAGTTCCTATAAAAAACAACCGAGTAACTGTTCCCTTGGGGCCCTTTGTTCTATTGATGGATAGCATAAATCGCTTTCTAGATTTTTGAATAAGAGTCTACGTTAATTAGTTTTGGAAGCAATCTGAATATTATTTTTGGTAAATAGCTTTATTAATATTATGTAATGCACGCTGTATCTTCGATTTGTCGAACATTCTGAAAGCATTTGATCCATTTTGTCAACGTTGACTTTTGGCTATTATAAAAATTAAAAATTCCCGGTTCCTTGACTTCTGTTGTTGCCATTTCCGGAGGCGTGTTCATACCTGAGAGCAATTTTTAACAACATTAATTTTATTGGAACGTATGAACACAGAGTCCCTTTTTCAAAATTGCCGCTCAGAGAAGGAGAATTGCCAGGAAATCTGTTCGCCAAAGTTCATCAACAATGCTCAACGGCTGCTTCTTGTGGATGTCGAAAAAATACGACACAGGTGGCAGCAGTATTGTGAAGGATATCTAAATGAACAATTTCCTCTGATAAATTTTCCGTGAGCCGTTCCTTTCAATAAAAAAGAACACGACGTTACTGTCGCGGAAGGCGGGCAAAGACTACAAAAAAAATAAAACGAGTTGGGCCGGACAAGATAATCTCTGAGTTCTGGTAAAAGATGTGAGATATCGGGTCCAAATGGCTAATGATTCTCATCTCCAAGCTGATGAGAGGCGCTGGTAGATTTTGAAAAGGCCTTTGGTAGGCAATCAAGGGATCTATTATGGGTGACGCTAAGTCAACGAGAAGCTCCAGAAACCTTTGCAGGAGGGAGTAAAGACAAGAGTAAGCGTCACCGAGGAGTTCGCAATCAAAGCCTGTGTACACCAGGGAAGCGTCTAAAGTCCCTTGATATTTATTACAGTCCTTGATTATTTCCTCGAAGGAAAAGTGCCGGACCCCAAAGTGTATCAGTTATTCTTTGCTGACGATGGAGCTGTCATAAGCGAGGATCAAACGACCCTGCGATCGAAAAATGTCCCCTAAGCTAAAAGGAAGGCTCTACACCGTAGTTTGTGCCTGGCGCTCGAAAACAATAGCCGTGTTTCTTTGCACGCGGATATAGGGATGGCATCAGAAAACGACTATCGCCGCTTAAGAATTCATCAAAAAAAAACTTGGCAGCACACATGCACCTATGACATGCACCGTGACACAGCTGTAAGTTGTAGTTAAGAAATTTTGTATTGAAAATCCTAAAATTAAAAAATATTTACTTCCGCCAATTGGCATTGATGCCAAGCATATTCTAAAATTATGAAAAACAATGGATTTTGGAAGCACTGTTTATCCCCGCTAAGGGACTTAGCGGCGATAGCTATCCCCGCTAAAGTTAGCGTATATAGGATAAGTTGTTGTTGTATTTTACATGCAAATTTCAAATTATCCCTATATCCGCGTGCTAAGAAACACGGCTAATGTTAAACAGCATACAAATATATATAGGCAACTTAACGGAAGCTGAGATAAAGATGCTTCGCATGGCAGCAGGAATAACAAAGATTTATCGAATACAAAATTACAAGATCCGAGAAAGCCTTGAGGTAAAAAAACTTATCTCGATAAAAATGGATCGCGACCGGCTCTGTTGGTACCGAAGTTCAAAGGAGAAACTTAACGAACCTTGTCAAAAATGCATTATCAATCAATATTTCCACGCAATCGCGAAATGCCTCTCTTTCGCCATTAAATCTCATTGATGATAAAAATGCTGTAACACAAGCATTGTAATAGCCTTGCATTGACGATGTGATTCGAAATCGGGAGTCCTATCGTAATTTTCTGAGGTTCAACCAGTAGGACCAGTAGGGCTGCAGTTAAGTGGGATGGTAATGATCCCTTTATTCCTGATCATGAAAACTCCAATACATTTTTTTTAATAAATGGAGTTTTAACCCAAGGGCATTTTAAATTTATTTTCAGTTGTTCTTGACTCTTGTATATTCATGGCTTTTCCTAGAGCGACAGCTGTGAATAATCCTTCATTTATCCTCCATGGACGTTTTAGTAATTTTTTAAAGACATAGATATTAAATGAAGTCCAAGATCGTTTTAAACTTTGTTACATTACCCATAATGCAATTACTCGTATGTGCCTACAAAATATGGCTTAAGACTTAATTGAATTGGACGTTGTTTCATGGCACCAACATGGGTTATGTTTCATACAGGAACTGTTACAACTCAAAACGGCAGCAAATGGAAGGCATAAGAGTATAATAAAAATGTTTCAACGGAGTTGTCAGTACAGTATTGATATTCCTTAAAACCACTCGAAATTGCAGAAAAGCAGCTCAGAAAAGAGAACGAATGGTAACCCTAACAAGGAACAGCTTGCATAATAAGTGTTTAGCAAATCAAGGTAAAACGTGGTTAAATCAAATTGAAAACATATTCCTTTTAAAATGGAGAATTAATTTAAATTAATGTAATTCCACTTTAATTTAAAAATGCTAATTCGAAGCTAATTCAAGTAGGTATTTAAATCAAAGTGGTTTTCTTTGATTCTACATTGTCTTTTCCTAGAATGGGGCACCTGAAAATGAAAAGTGACATCTTCATATAATCCTAAGTATTACGGTACTTTATTTACTCGATTTACGAGTGTTATGGATGGCATCAGTGAATACGTGAGTGACTTCTACATTATCTTATCAGTGAATGCGAGAGTGACTTCTACGTTATCGAATAATCACATTCTGATTATATTTATACCCTATTCTAGGGGTATATTAATTTTGACGCATAGTTTGTAACATACCTTAATATTGCCCGTAGACCCCTAAAAGTTACTATATTTATGATCAGCATCGATAGTAATGTCGATCTAGCCATGTCCGTCCGTCGGCAAAAATTAGGCCTTTAAACTGGACCTAGAGAGCTGAAATTTTAATCATATACTCTCTAGGGTCCCGAAATAATCAAGTTTACGAATTTTTGAAATCCGCCCACAGACACGCCCACAAACTCAAAAAAACAAAATTTTGGAAAAAATCGAATTTTGAGCTAGGAAGCTGAAATTTTTTATATATGATCTATGACTCCTGAAACTGCTCGGGATAAAAAAATTTCAAAATCCGCCCACTGCCACGCCCACAAAAAAATAATTATTGAAAAACCAAAATTTGAGCTAGGGAGCTGAAATTTTTAATATATACTCTCTAGGGGCCCTTTAAGCTCATGTATAAATATTTTCAAAATCTGCCCACTGACACGCCCACAAATAAATAAAACAATTTTTTTGAAAATCCAAAGTTTGAGCTAGGGATCTGAAATTTATAATATATACTCTCTAGGGGCCCTTTAAGCTCATGTATAAATATTTTCAAAATCCGCCCACTGACACGCCCACAAATAAATAAAACAATTTTTTTGAAAATCCAAAGTTTGAGCTAGGGAGCTGAAATTTATAATATATACTCTCTAGGGGCCCTTTATGCTCATGTGTTAATTTTTTTTTAAATCCGCCTACTGACACGCCCACAATTAAATAAAACAATTTTATTGAAACACCCAAGTTTGAGCTAGGGAGCGTTTTTTTTGATAAAATCCTTTAAATGTTATATAACAAAATATGTAGAGCGTTCTTAACAATTTAACCATACTTAGACTTTTGTCACGCCCACTTATGAGGGATAGGAATAAGAATAGGGTATCCAACAGTTCGCCCAAGCGGACTGTAGCCCGTCCCTATGTTTTTACTATGCATTACCTACGTATTGAACATGATTTTCAATTGTACTAGGATAATTCACGTACAGTTTGTAATTGGATGAAGAAATGCAATTTTTCTTTTGATTTTCTTCTGTTTGTTTATAACCCATTCTAAGGGTATATTAATTGTGACTCATAGTTTGTAACATACCTTCATATTACCGTATACCCATAAAAATTACTACGAGTATATTCGTGTACAGCATTTTAACCATACTTTATAGGGGCGAAGTAATCAAATTTAAGAATTTTTAAAATCCGCCATTAGATGCCCACAATCTCAAAAAAAAAAAAAAAATATGTATATATACGAGTTGTAGGAGTTGTTGTCTGCACCCCGAAGCAAGCGCACGTGCAGCTTTTTTTCGGTTTCGTGTTCGCCTCCGCTACATAGTTTCTCTGTTTATTCAATTAAACAAATTATTGTACTCGCCGCGACATAGTGTGTGTCAAAAAAAAAATCAAAAAAAAGGCAAAACAAAACCGTAGTGCCAGTGTCGGTGTCGTGAAAGGAAAGCGCAAAAGAAAAACGGAAAAAAAGCCACATCGCTGGGTATCCCTCCGTCCCCCATCCCACTTCATCTGTGTTGCATTTGCTTGGCCATTGTAGGTGTCGTACGATTTTCGTCTGTACACTTGTAATGGCTGAGTAAAGGCAGCATCCGACGGATAGCGGCCCGTGAGTTGTTGATTTTGTTGGTGGACCAAAAAAAATTAGCGTACGGGCATAACACCTGCGGTAATTTGTTTTGGAAATCTAACGCGGATCTTCAATTCACGGTTCTTGCTTAGGTAGCGTCGAAGTTTGTGTTTTCGTTTATGTTTGTATTTTATAATGTGTAGGAATTTTGTGGTGGATGTTAGTAACATTCGTGGGTTGAGGAAACAAAATTTTTCGTTATACGCCCACGCTTTCCACAACAAACCAGCTGTTTTGGCAATTAACGAAACTCAGGTTAGCGTTGGCTCTGATACGTAGTGACGTAGCCTACCAACTTCAGCCTCAATATGGCCAATGTTCCAATTCGGAATTTAATTTCATTTGGCTCAAATTTTATGTCCGTAGGCAATTAATCCACTACTGTTTTATTTACAGAAGCCCCAATTTGGACAGACATTCAACTTATAATGAATTGGATGCGTTGTCTGACTCCATCACAAGAATTGTAACCCTTCATCCTCGTACTGAAATCGTCATTGCGGGTGATTTCAATATACACAATTCACATTGGCTTCGACATTCTGGACAGACAACACCCGAAGGAAGGTATGTTGAGATTTTTGCTGAGGTTAACAATCTCACTCAGCTTGTAAATGAGCCAACACGAATACCGGACATAAGCAGTCAAACCGCCAACACACTGGACTTGTTTCTCACCTCTCACCCGGAAAAATACGAAATAAACGTATTACCGCCTCTAGGTTCGTCAGACCATTGTGTCATATCAGCTAATTTCTCATACTCCGGCCACATATTTAAAGAGCAAACTCCTAAAAGAACCGTATGGCAATACGAGAAAGCCAATTGGGAAAAACTAAACGGTTTTTAACTGGTCGCTGTACTTCCTGGACAGCGACGTGGATGCTGCTGCTGATATGATAACAAACATGATTTTATTGGGTATGAAATGCTTTATCCCTAACCGAATAAAAAGTATCAAACCCAAGGTAAACGCGTGGTGTGACTCGAGCTGCAAAGAGGCTATCAGGTTAAAAGAGGTAAGCTTTCGGTCTTATAAGGCCAACCCATTTGAGGAAAACCACGACCAAAAGCTGAGGCAAAAAATACTACAAAGTCCCACGGGTAGAAAAAACTTTTGGTCGTTTGTCAAAAACATCAAGAATTCGGCCTCGTCATCTATCCCGATACTCATTTACAACGGCATTCCAGCTGTCAGCTCTACAGATAAGGCCAATCTGCTTGCTGCTCACTTTGCAGTCAGCTCAACGCTCCCAGAATGTGCTTTGTCTCCCCCTGTACTCGAGTGCGTAGAATACTCCATGGGACCAATCCACTTTCGCACTCGTACAGTGGCTAGAGTAATTCGAGATCTTGACATACACAAATCCGCTTTTCCAGATGGTATTTTCCCCATCGTTCTGAAGAGGTGTTCTTCTACGCTGGCAAAACCACTGCGTAAGCTTTTCTATCTGTCCTATTCTTCAGGGCTCTTTCCGGGAAGATGGAAAACAGCATTTGTCCAGCCTGTACCAAAAAAAGGCGAGTCTTCTTCTCCCTCCTCCTACCGACCAATTGCACTTACGTCCCTTCTTTCTAAGGTCATGGAAACGCTGATCAACCGTCAGCTAATGAAATATCTTGAATCTCGAAAACTTCTCAATGACCGGCAGTATGGTTTTCGGGGCAATAGGTCCACCGGTGATTTGATGACATATCTAACCGAAAAGTGGAACCAATCTCTTCACCAAGGTGGTGAAAGTAAGATCGTTGCGCTTGATATTTCAAAGGCATTTGACAGAGTTTGGCATCAAGCTCTCTTGTCGAAAATGCGTGCATTTGGAATCGATGATAACCTTCTTCAATGGATTAGAAATTACCTTTCGGACCGTTCAATTCAAGTTGTCTTGGACGGTTTCAAGTCTGCAACTCACCAAATAAATGCTGGTGTTCCCCAAGGCTTCGTCCTGTCTCCGACTCTCTTTCTCATTTTTATAAATGATCTCCTGTCTGTTACTTCTAATCCAATCCATTCCTTTGCTGATGACAGTACCCTCAGCTTTCCATACTCGTTTCTTGGGTCACGCCCCACTTCATTAAATTCCGATCTTAATAGCATAACTCAGTGGGGTACAACCAATAGAGTGGAATTTAATGCTTCCAAAACACAATGCTGTCTCCTGTCATTAAAGCAAAACCCACACACACTGCCATTATCCATGAATGGCACTTGCATCGCTGAAACCGAAAGACTTTCCATTCTCGGTATGTATGTCAATGACAACCTTCGTTGGAATGACCACATATTCGATGTCGCCAAGAACGCTGCGAAATGTCTAGGCTTCCTTAAGCGATGCAAGAAATATTTCACCCCTTCTAATCTGGCTACAATTTATAAGGCGTTTATTCGCCCGAAACTCGAGTACAACGCTCATATCTGGTCTGCTGCACCAATAACTTATTTGGAGCTACTTGACAGGATCCAAAAACGAGCGATAAAACTCATTGGCGACCGAGACATCGCGAGATCGATTGACTCACTTAGTCATCGTCGCAATGTCTCCTGTCTTTCGTTATTTTATCGCTATTTCCACCGTAAGTGCTCTAACGAAATAGCCAGTTGCATTCCTCCCCTTGAACATTTCAACCGCAATACCCGCCATGCAAGGAATGCTCATCAGTTCACCCTCAAGCCTGTATTCGGACGTACAGTAAAGTAAAAAGAGTCTTTCCTCAGCCGTACAACACGAATGTGGAATACTCTTCCACGCTCAGTTTTTCCTTTACATTGTAACCTACAAACATTCAAAACCAACGTGCATCGGCAACTCTCCTTTTCTTCTAATCCTAATTTCCCTAACGCCCGCTCTGTGTAGCCAATACATGATAAGGGTACCAAAAAAATCCCTTAAGTGTGCGTAAATTATAAACAAAAAAAAAAAAATATCAAAAAAATTTAAATATCAAAAAAACAAATTTATCAAAAAAATCGAAACCTCAAAAAAACAAATTTATCGAAAAAATCGAACTTTTAACTAGAAAGCTGAAATATATGGTCTTTAGGCGCCCAAAATGCTCGGCAGTTAAAATTGTTCGAATCGGAACACTGGCACGCTCACAATTTAATAAATCTTTTTTGTCGAAACATCAAAGTTTGAGCTAGGAAGCTGAAATTCCTACGTTCCACCACGCCAACTGTTTTTCTAGTCTTCATATATTTTTATAAACAAAGCCAGGAATTTTTTTAGAAGTTTTATTTTAAGTACAATAGGTACGACTTATAGAACAAATAATCCGTACTTTAAAATGTGCAATATGTCCTTTATATAAAGTTTTCTGCCATGCCCACTTTTAAGGGGCGTTTTTTACAAAAACTTTACTTTTTCACTAAAATCCTTTGCTTCGATTTTTATCACGCCCACTTAATGAGGGATAGGAAAAGGAATAGGGTATCCCATAGTTCGTCCGAGGGTACTGTAGCCTTTCAATATGCTTCGAATTGTAAAATGTTTGCAGTGTTTGTATTTGGAAATACTTTGTAAAATTGTGCATAAAAACGGTTATACCTATATTAATTTTATTTCACTTTTGCAAAGCGGAATAAGGCTGTGTTGAAATATGGCTTTATTTTATTATTGCAAAGTGAAATAAGGCAATGTTATCAAATAGGGCCTTATTTCATTTGGCTTTATTTCACGACACCGTATAAAAGAACATTCATATATATTGTGTGGTATAAATGTAAGTACTACAACAAAGTTATAACAGATATACAATTTACTATTTACTCGACTGATATCTTAAGCCCAATGCCAAACTTACATAATTTCGTGACGTATTGCTCGCTAGCTTGTGCGGTAATTCAGTCCATGTTCTTACAAAAGGGAAAAGTTGCATTCGACCCAGTCGTCCACTTTATATATTTTCTTTTTTGCTCTGCCTTTCAAATTCATTGTGGAAAATTGGAGTTTAGTTTACCGCAGAGCTTAAGAGGGTCATTATGTCCGCTCATCTTGCATTCCATTCGGCATAAATCACATGATTTGCTCCCCCAATCACGTTCGACTTTTTCATCGAACTCAAACAAAAGCACACATTTGCATGTTGGTTGTTGTGGGTGCGCAAAAGGACGAAGGCGAGAATAACATCGGCATTAATAAAACAAATGGATGAAATTGGCTTTGAAATCTCTGAAGTAAATCAAGCGAAAGAAGTAAGTAAATCTTTCCATGTAGGATCGCGTTATTCGTCTGCCGATTCTAAGGAGGCCATTGAGAAATAATCCTTTAGGCGTATGCCGATAATTCGCCGAGTTCCCCAAGGAAATAAATCACAACTCAAGCAATATCAGAGCACGCTTTATCGAGTGTATTTGTCTGAACTGTGTTACACAAAATGTCAAATTTAATTCCTTACCGCAGAGTTACGATACGGAGGAGGAGGTAGATTTATTTTGTTGTTTATTTTTTAAACAAAGAAACAATACTGAGTAGCATCGATTTTCAATTTCAGTTTCATCTTCATGGTCCACAGAAATGAGATGTTCTCCTCGTCCTTCTAAGATAAATTCGAAATATTTTTGATAAACCTCAGATGCTGATGTCGATGTTGGTGTCATGAGTTTAGTGTGCGTGCCTTGATGTCCTCCCCGATTCAGATGGATGACGTTAAAGGAAACTTTATAATAAACTTATTTGTCTTGCTTTATCCACTTAAGCTGCAGTCTGTTCCATTGAGGATGCCAAAATGGCATATATGTGCAGTGCATGTATGTGAGTGAGTTTGTTTACTTCGATTCCATAGTGGCTGGCTCAAGTGGAGCATTGAGCAATTTGTCTTAACGATGGTAACGACGACTATTGTACTCAAAGTTGCAAGTACCACGAATAGTGCTTCTTCTGGCTTTTAAATTCTGTCTTATTGAGGTCTACTGACATCTTTTGGGGCACAGGAGGGAGAGAGAAGGTTCGGCTCAATCATGCATGTAAAATGATATTCTGTTAGTCCATGTTGTTTTCCTATTCCTTCCTGATCTTGATTCCAATGAATTGAATCCCTAGTTGGATGGGCATTGCAAAATAATAGATGTGGACGACAACAACGACAACGAACAATTTTTGTTCTGTTTATGGCCAACTCAAGTGTGAAAAATGTAGATTAGATTGGTTCAGTTGGAACTAGTTAAGGATACATTGTTTGGACAAATGGTTTGAATTCTATTTCGGAAGTGGATTACATAAATTCACATAAATAAAATTGGTCCACCAAATATTCGTCTGATGAAGGAATGACTTTCTGCATGGTGGATGGAAAATACCATCCTAATACATACGCTATAGCCATACGTCAAATTTTGACCGGGACAACCCCGGTTTGAATTACTTGTCCCGAAGGCCTGGCCGGTTAGGCTTTTTCCCCGGTTAAATATATAATTTTTAAACTTTTTCTTTACGTTTCGATTTGAAAATATAGTTTAGGTCTTTAGCGGTTCGAAGTCGAACGAATAAATCCTATTTAAAGTATTCTACTATATTACTAAGCTTAACGTGGTTTTAAAACTAACTAAAAATATTTTCAGCTTAACTTAAGGTGGGACTTAAAATGCAGCTTTTGTAAAGGTTCTTCAAATTTTGTTTTCTATTCAAATCACCAAAGTGGCCGTATCAAATTTTAAATATGGGTGCATTTCTAAAAAGGATAAGGTTTACATATTTTGAGTGAAATAGGAATATTATTTGAATGCATGCTGACATTTGTTTCCCATGTAGATTACTTTGTGGCCAAGGCCACATGCTAGGATTTATGATCCGAACGAAACTCAAAGGAATTTAAAGACCCTTAAACTTTTAAGGTGCTGTTTCTATCGTATTTAAGATCAGTTCTGGAACACTGCTATGTTATCTGGAACCCTATTTCAAACGTCCCTCTCCCTTCTAACAGAATTAGACGAGTCAAGGTGGCGGATTAACCCAATATGGGCCAAAGGCAGTGCTTACAACCCCAGAATATTATGGCCGCTGTTATTTGAACATTTATTAATCAAAAACCAAACAACAAGAGAAGCGGAGACTAAGCTTCAAAATTCTTCTAAATTAATTAAAAAATTTTAATCCAACGAAAAGTAATTTTAATTTAAAATCCACCTTGGTGATGGGTACAAATAATTCTTGCTCACACGCCTACTTTTCAGTTCTGCGAAAAGAGCCATAGAAATAATAGAAATAAAATAAAAATATTTTGGCGAAGTTACCCTTGACATTTGTCGGAATACGTATACGATCATTCCTTAGGGGCCCTTACATGGTCAATCGAATGACATCAATCACTAGCATGTGTTTGTGAAAATGTATCTGTATGAGTCACACACATTTGGTGAGGTGGGATTGACGAAAATCAAAGCAAGTTTGATTTTGCATGATGACCGTCATGCCGATTGATACGTGTAAGGTTTGGATTGACGTAATTACTTCATTGTGATTTGTGTCGCGGAAGCGAAAACAGGCATATGAAGGCATACGGTTTTTATGGTCCATTGCTGCAATGGTTTAAAACATATTTATATGGTAGGAAGCAATATGTTGCTATAGGAGACTTTTTCTCTAAAGAAATCGAAGTTACCTCTGGTGTTCCGGAAGGAAGTCATCTTGGCCCATCTTTATTCCTACTCTTTGTAAATGACCTGCCGAATATATTAAAGCATTGCTATTGCTTTATGTATGCCGATGATATAAAATTTTGTGCAAAAATTTCAACAATAAATGACTGTATACTGCTACAAAATGACATAAATTCTTTCAGTGAGTGGTGCAGGTCCAACGACTTACTCTTAAATGTAGATAAGTGTGCTTGCATGAATTTTAACAGAACACTTCAAAATATTCTTCCACGTTATTCAATAAATAATATTCAAATAAGAATAGTCCAAGATTTCAGGGATCTTGGTGTTATTTTTGATGTCAAATTAACATTTCACTTACACATCAATTACATTGTTTCTAAAGCGAATTCACTATTAGGATTTTTAAAAAGGAACTCCTCAGATTTCAAGGATCCTTACACTCTTAAAGCTTTATTTTGCAGCATTGTGCGTCCCATTTTGGAGTATGCCTGTATCGTCTGGGGATCTACAACTGTTCTGAATGTTCAAATGATTGAAAGAGTTCAAAAGAAATTCTTAAAATTTGCTCTCAGACAATTCTTTCCTAATAACGGAATTGAGGTGCATCATTCCTATCATTCGAGGTGTCTTTTACTTGGAATGCAAACTCTTGAATCTAGGAGAAAAGTGTATCAAGTAATGTTAGCTCGTGATATTCTATGCGCAACGGCTCCATCTGAGTCTTTAAGACCGAGACCACTGTTATTTGTATCTCGTCATAACACATTGTATGGTCAGCGTGAGCCTATCTCTTTGTGCAGCAAAATGTTTAATACGTACTGTTCAGAATTAGATGTATTTTTGTCCAGAAATACTTTTAAAAATATGTTAATTTCTGTCATTAGGCAATGAATTTTTTGTAATTTATTATATCTTAAAATATTTATAAATTAACTTCAAAATCTGTGGATTGTAAAATCGTAGGTTAAATAAATACAAATAAATAAATAAATAAATAAATGTGCGGAAAACTGAAGGGCGATGAAGACCGAGCATTTGCATCGGAATTAATTGAAACGTATCGGTTATTACCGAGTTTATGGGATGTCAAAGGGAAAGATTATAGCGACCGAAACAAAAAAATGCAACAATATTAAGTTTTACTGCAAAAGTATAAAGAAAAGTATCCCGATATACAAAAAGCGGATGTCACCAGAAAAATAAATAAGTTGAGAACGAATTTTCGGCGCGAGCTAAAACGTTTAAATGAATTAAACAAAAGCGTATTCGGTGTTGATAATTTCAGCGAACCAACTCTTTGCTATTTTAATGAAATTAGTTTCATCAGAGACATCGAATATCCGTGTGTATCACGCAGTACAATTCAAGAATATATTGCAAGAGCAATATGCAATACAACCGTCCGTTTCCTTCATCGCACATCCGTACACCACGAAAACTCACAAAAAATAAAAATTTGACGTCAATCGGTTGAACTGTGTAAGGGGTAGCGTCAATCCACACATACACGATGCATGATGTCGAGCGATTGACCATGTAAGGGCCCCCTTACACTTTCGAGAATGTTCATACACTCTGTTCCACGTGTTTATGAACAGGTAGTTTCTTAATTTAATTTTACGATTTTTTTTAAATCCCTCGATAATATGGGAAAAACCAAAAGCAATATGAAAGAAGGTTATACTCGTATTATGTTTATGTTGTAGAAAAAAAATTGGGATTCAATTCAATTCAATTCAATTCAATTTTTATTTAAGTGAAAAAACATAGTACAAATAAGACTTAAGTCTTTTACAGTACCTACATAAATTTAAAGGATAATTAAAATGAGAATTAATAATAGGTATATAAAACAAAATGATTATAATAACTACAAATATAGATAATAAACTACAAAAAAGAAAAAGAAAACAAAAAGAAAATAATAATAATAAATTTTAATTAAAAGGCAAATATTAACAATGCAAGTAAAAGGAGGAAAAGATAAAAGAAGAAGAGAAGAAGAAGAAAAGTTGAAATTAAAGAAGAAAGTAAGGGGAATACAAGCAAAGATTGTTATGGTAAAGCAAAGTGTCTTAAAACTGCATTTTTAAAATTAGTGACACTAATAGTTTTTTGTATCGCTGTGGGTAGGGAGTTCCAGATTCTGGTGACATGTATGAAGAAGAGGCGCGAAGAGTTCAAATAAGTAAAACTGGGAATGATAAGTTATAGAGTTCTGGAGGATTGGGGAAATTGCAATTTTTCAAACAGATACACAGTAGATTTGTTTATTATGATTTTATGCATAAAAAGGCAGCACCTTAGGTCGAGAAATTGCTGAAAAGTTCAACCAAGCACCACTTTGTGATATTGTGAAATATGTTCATATCGATTCACCCCACACACGTACCTAATCATGTCATTGAACGCAACTAGTAATTTATGCTGAGAGTGTGAGTCAAGCTTGCAGTAAACAGCAGTAGCGCAATCAATTATAGGCATAAACAGAGTCTTAACAAGCCTTAGCTTTGTAGCTGCTGGAGTAAAGTTGGAAGATAGCCAAAGTTTACGCAGCCCGGCGTAGATTCGTCCAATAACATAATTTATGTGATCGGTTGCTGATAATGAGCGATTAAGCTTAAAACCAAGATTGGACACAACATTCACAAATTTGAGCTGCATGTCATTTAAGAAAACAGGGGGTAGCTCATCGGTGTTAAGAAACTTTTTTGAAATTAAGATTAATTGGGATTTCGCTGGATTTAAGCAGAGCCCATTAAAAATGGACCAGTTGTATATATTTCTCAAATCTTCGTTAACTCTGGTAACAGGATCCTAGATCAGTCCAATTGGTCGAGATAAATAGATCTGAGCATCATCAGCATAAAGATTAATGGAAGCGCTGGAGCATACTTTGGGAAGGTCATTAATGAAGAGGCAAAATAATATTGGTCCTAAAATCGATCCTTGCGGTACTCCTGCAACAAGGGCACCAGGTTGGGAAGATTTTCCATCATGAACGACTCTTTGATAGCGATTTCTCAAATAATTGTTTATTAGACGCACCGATCTTTCACTGAAACCAAAATACAACCTGAGTTTCTGGCAAAGCACATTATGATCCAAACTATCAAAGGCCCTGGAGAAGTCAAGCAAACAAAGTACAGTAAAGTAATCCTTATCAAATTCAACTCTTATGTCTTCGAGAATTTTAATTATAGCTGAAGAACAGCTATAGCTAGGTAGATAAATTCAATTCTTTTGATAATTGCTTTCCTCCTTCGTATACCTTATTTTGAAAGCCATCCCAATACGTTTTCCATGATGTTCAGTTCCGGTGAACATGCCGGCCATGCCAGTAAGTCTACAATTTGACTCTGGATCCAAGTTTCGGTTATTCATGCGGTATTTATCGGTGCATTCTCATGTTGGAAAATCTATCGTTGTCCACCAAACAATTTGGAAAAATATGGGAAACCTCTTTCCAGTACAGATTCAAAGGTGATTGCGGTCATTCTTCAGCCTTGAAAATCAAGGTTTGCAGTTCCATAAAAGCTTACTACCCTCCATACCATTACTCCACCTCCCTTGCTGCGTCCTCTATCCAAGGTTATTCCATCCTATCTCAAATCATGGAAATAATAATTATACCCACCAGGGGTGGTGCAGGTGGCAATGGTGCAGTAGTAGTGTATTCGCTTACGGAATGGAAGGTCGTGCGTTCGAATCCCGGCCAAGTCCATTACTTTATACCAAATACATGAAATCGTAATCTCCCTAAGTAACTTAGACACCACCCGTGGAGAAAAATCCTACAACTGCACCCAAACACTTCTTTCCTATCTCTCTATTCTTTCTAATACCAACTAGCTTACACTGTGTTCTTAGCATTATAAGGGGTACTGTAACAACAGAAAAAAAAATCCCTTTAGCGTAAGCAAATTATAAAAAAAAAAAAAAAAAAGGTCAATCCAAATCAAAATTTTTTGATCTGAAAAGACAACCGTATGCCACTCTCGACTCCACCTGATGTGACTTATTACAAGATCAAGTCGCTGACTTTTGCGTGCTGCATTCAATAGTGGTTTTTTTCTAATTTTGTTATGCCTTATATGGTGGGACTGCTGTATCACGCGATAAACAGTTGATCTCCTAGCAGCTGCCAGTATCGCCTGTCGATTCTGACTTGCCCCCCTTTCCGGTGTTTCCATAGTTCTCAGGGTCCTTTAGATTGCTGTGAACAACAGGTGGTCCTCTTTCAATCTTACCGGCCATAAAACGGATAGATTTGCCATTCTCCTTGTAAGTTCATTTTTGGCCTATTTACTGCTTGGTTAGTGAATTTCTTTTACCCATAGCTGTTGTTTCTATGAAGTTATTTTTTGACCTGGTACTCTCAATGTCTTTATATTTAACTTAAAATATGATATCAGGTGGATTTAGTTACTGTTGGTAATCAAGTGAAAAGAAAAAATGACAGATTTTTGACCTTATCGGGAAAAGCATCATAAAAATTGGATTTATCTGCCTAATCCCCTTCTTTCATACAGCATTTTGTTTTTCCTATTTTATCGAAGGATTTAAAAAAATTCGTAAAATTAAGTAAACTAACTGAATGTTCTTAAACATGTGGAAAGGAGTGTATGTGCATATTTTATTCAGCCAAGTGAAATGAGTTTTTAAGACAAGCACAAACATGAGAATAACGTTTCAATACGCCATTATTCCATTTGCACTCATCCTTTCCCCCAAAAATTATGCCAGCATCCTGCCCTCATCCACTCACATATCCATCCACACATAAAACCCTTTAACAAAAAATTACCAGAGTTCAGAGCATCTTTCCCTCCATAAAAGAGTTCACCAACACTTTTTGAAAACATCTTACCTGCCCTCGAAATAAAACAAATAATGAATGTTAAGCATTAGAAAAATGTGTGAAAAGGGATCTCTACGACTTGTCAAATAAATCACCAAGGGTAAAGCAAGTAAGAATAGAAGCATAAGGGAGGGCAAGTGTATACAAAAAGTATATTCGAGTGTAAAATAGGAACCTAGGTACATCTCCCTATGCAGATGAAGTTCCATACAAAATGATCTGCTATCTGTCAAGGACAGCACATCACACACATAAAGTTTGTACAAACGCCTGGCTTCTCTGAAATTAACTTTTGTTTCATTCTGATAAGATTTACATTTCTGAATAGCAGTGTTGACGTGAAACCATGAAAACCATCCCATACCTCCCCTCGCCCCGAAAACACTCAAACAACCAGGGTAAGCAACTCGAGTGGGATTTTTAAATTAAAAGGTTTACAAAGTAATCCGCATTTATCATTTGCAGTAAAATCTCATTGTTTATCGTAACTGTACCTATATAAACACATGTATGCACATAAGCCTCCAGGGTACGTCTAGAAAGCAGATTTGAATCGTAGGTATCTATCTCCAAGGGGATAGGGGTTGAAGAATTGCGCACTGCACAACCCCAAGGTGTGTTGAGATGTTTAGTGAAATAAGAGAACAAATTTAAATGAGCAAAGTGATTGTGAATATTTATAAAACCAACAGTTCCAGGAAATGAAAATATTCTTTAAAAATCCGTCTCCATGTGAATATTTTGCAAATGAAACCGATGCAGACTGAAATCGTGTATTCCCGGATGTTCAACTGGAAAAGATTTGCTAAGAAGATGTCTTCTTTGAAATGGAATTAACTGATGATGTTTTTTTTTAATGTAGAATACGTAGTAGCTGATTTTTGGATAACTTAATTTGGATGTTTACGTCCGCTGTACCCATTTTGTACACCCTTTTACATACAGGTATTTATTGCATATTTGAAAAATAACAACATTATAGTAACTTTATATCGAAATTCAAATCGCATCATCAAATCAAATTGCATTAGGAACATTTACAAAAAACCTATTTAAACCGGACGGTAGTACGGCGGAGAGGCTGTCTACCGGCGATGCTCTTGTGGCAACACCCTGTGGTGGAAATGCGAGCAACTTAACCACAATATTTCCAGTAGAAGCAGGACTGTGCATCATTGTCCAACTTATTCTGGCAGCATTCCTACAGGCAGCACCACGAAGCTGTCCGTCGACACTGCTCAACACGTCACCGCAATCCCTTAACATCCCTCTACAAAGATCGCCGAAACCATATTCGTCTTCTCAAAATTTCCGGATCTGTTCTGAAATCGAGAGAACACAAGCTCAAATTACCAAACTGAATTGGGCAAAAAACAAAATTAGTAAGGACAAAGTAAAGATCAGCGGTGACCTCTCATCAAAGCGACAGAGATCGGTGGAGGACACCGGTTCCCGGTCCAAGCGCATTAGGGGGCACAACACCAGCAAACTCTCCTAGCCCATCCACTGTCAAGTTTCACCGGTCATTCAACGAAGTCCTGAAAAACAAGATCGTTGTCGCGGTAATTGACCGCCGAGACCCTGATGGCACGATCTCACCTTAACGGTGGAATCCAGTCATGCTAGGACTGACTGACAAATTATGCGGCCTTTATGAGGAATAACCCAGGTCCACCGCCATTGACTTACGATGGATGGTGGCATCCAGGCCGCATTATACTCATGGCTTGTAGCGATCAACGATCATGGGATCTCTACAAGCGTTAGATAGGCTTCTAGTGTCATTTTAGACAAAATATCTCTTTTCTTCTGGTTTTTAGGACCTTTTTTGTTGTTCCAAGGATCTCTTCGTCAAATTACATTAAACACATAATAATGTGCGGTTATTAATGTCAGTTTGGAAAAATATGCTTTTTCGGGTTTTAACGCCCTTTTTTGTTGTTCCAAGAACCTATTAGTCAAATATCATTGAATGACAATTTGGAAAAATATCCCATTTTCTGGTTTTGTCCTAGAACCTTTTTTGTTGTTCCAAGGACTACTTAGTGAAATAACATTGAACACATATACACTGTGCCGAATTTTGGGAAAATATCCTTTTTTTCGGGCTATGAGGACCCTTTTTGTTATTCCAAGGACCTTTAAGTCAAATAACATTGAATTACATTTTGGAAAAATATCAACTTTCGGGTTTTAGATACCTTTTTTGTTCTTCCAATGACATCTTAGTAAAATTATATTGAACACAACAATACCGCGTAGTTTCTTATAATATTTTGGAGAAATATCCGTTTTTCAGGTTTTAATAACCTTTTTTGGGGTTCCCGGGACGGTAAAATAGCCTAATGTCAAATAAAAGCATTATTCTTAAATCGGCCATCGGTAGCCACGGTGCAAATCGAATTTTTTTTTTGTCGGGGTGCGAGGCTTTCTATACTGGAGCGCACAGACTCAATACTGGTCCATTGTACATTGTACTACCAGGAAGACACACCACTTTTACTGTTTAAATTTACTAGTTTTTCTAAGAAAGACGAGTCGGAGCTTCAATGATAAGAAGCTTAGGTTTACAGAACTCACCACATCAGCATCAAATACCTGCCACCTGATACGAGCAAAAGCAGGACAATCACAGGCTTTGCAGTTGTTTGTTTCGGTCAGGCCTAGCACCTTAAGATGTTTGGCAAAAGCGTAACGGCCCGTAAGAACGCCAGTAATTTGTCTGCAGTCTTTTCTGTTGAGAGACAACAGGAATGCCGCAGATTTCTTACAGACGTCGGGCAGAATTCGCTTAATCTGTCTGCATCCTGTAGAGTCATGCCATCTGCCAATGTGTTCATATGAAACCCGTCAACGGATGGGAGCCCTAACCGAAGACGCAGGCAGACATAACGTCGGTTCAGGTCCTGAAAAGTGTTCCTTTGAGCCCTGTTTAGCAAGTTCATCGGAAATCTCATTTCCTGTGATCCCGTTACGTCGCGATACCCAGATAAGTCTAAGTGAATTCAGCATTCTGACCGAATTCAGAGTGGTCTTGCATTCCCGAACTATTTTGGAGGTGGTTAAATCGTCGAGGAAGGCCTTGAGCACAGCTTGACTGCCTCGCAAGTTCATCAAAATTCCAGTGCGAGTTATACCAGCTCTTCTTAATCTGATTTGATTGTGCAACCCATAACCATTCATAAGATTTGCTTTAATCCATAGCACCAATGAATCGTCTACGCCTTGTTGTCTGGCAGAGCTACACATGCTGTCAAAAGTCGCATTGTCAAATGCCCCCTCAATATCGTTGAAAATGTCAATCGCGTATTCTTTCTTATTAAGCGCGCTCTTAATTCCACCAACTAGATTTTAGAGCGCAGTCTCGCAAGATTTTCCGCGCTGATAGGCATGTTGCCTCTGAGATAGTGTGCTCGACCAGCTTTTCCATGCCTTTCTGGCGTGTGAGTAGTCATTTCTGACAAGTTTACGTATAAATGCCACTATTACTGTACGCCAGGGCCTCGTCCGTTACCACAGACTTCGCAATATACCAGCTACGCCGAGTTCTTTGTCTCGACTCACTCCCAGTCTCGGCAACCGGGGCTGGTTGTGAGTCAATTGTTATCTGGTTAGGTGGTTTCGTTTTCGTCTCAGTGAAGGTACCATCAAGTTTTCTAAGTGATTCCAATTTGGCCGGTTTGCCCTTTCAGAAATTTAACCACGCTACTAGTTTCACCTAGTGTTTCAATCTTTTCGCAGAAATTCCTATAGGATACACTTTTCGATACTCGAA
The DNA here is from genome assembly GCA_949715645.1 of Portevinia maculata. NCBI lineage: Eukaryota > Metazoa > Arthropoda > Insecta > Diptera > Syrphidae > Portevinia > Portevinia maculata. Next base: position 33,285,002 of record OX454527.1, read on the forward strand.
TTAACCTCTTATCTCTTTATGTTTCGATCGGTAGAGATTCCAGTCTTCCTCCAAATCAGTCTTGAGTGACCTGTTCGGAAGTTTTCTAATCCCTCTTCGAATTCTTTGCAGTTCCAGTTCCGAGTTCCACCAGGGAACTGCCGTTGTGCCAGAGTATTTGTTTACTGGGCACGTCAGTTCGAAAAAGCTGGTAATGGCACTGTTTAGGTCTTGAACAGCTCCCTCTACCTTTTGTCTCGTCCTGAGTTTGGTTGGAGTTTTTAGAGTTTTCCGTAACTCCTCCCTGAAACACATCAATTTGGTTTTTCTCGGATTTCTCATCTCCTGCAAAGTTATGGCTTCTCATTCGATTTGGAATTCGATATATGGTCTGAGAGGGACACCTCCGAAGAGACCCTTCAGTTGGTAATCGCCTTAAAGTACCTTTTAGATAAAGTTAGGTCGATCTTATCCTGCCTTCCTGACGTCTCACGAAGTTGACCGTGAACCAACATTGTTGATGGTAATATAGACGATATTCTGAGCATTGGCATCGCAGCATATAACTAGGCCCAACTTCCTCGTGTCGCAATAGTCTATGATATCAGCAATAGCCCTTCTTCCCGTCTTCCAATCATCATTCGTTTCCTAGCTTATGGCTGCAGTAACCAAATCTTGGCCAGAAAACTTTTCAAGCTTAGTCGCTGAGAGAACGTTCGACGCAGCAAGACAGGCCCTGGGCCTCTCGGACCCCTCGTCACAGAGTATCGTGGTGCCAAAAACACCTCCAAGGCCACAGATGCGATTTTTCCACACCCATGGCTCCTGTATGGATGTTATGTGGGGTTTTGTACTCAACCCGGAAAGCTTTTTGCTGATGAGAGCAGTAGCAGCCTTGAAATGTTGAAGGTTGATCTGAGTAAATGCAATTACCGTGTTTTTTTTTGAGATAGGTGTTCCCGAGACAGCCAATTTCTGTCCAGTGGTGCTACAAGCATTCCTGGTTACAAAGTCAACTTATGTACTATTTGCTGTTTATATTCAAAATGAAAAACAAAAGTTAAAATCTTTAACTGGGTTAAAAGGATTTTAGGAACTGACCCAGTTCAATGAGGATCAAGACATTGAGGGAGCAGATGCCATTATTGTGCCTTCAGATCCAGATTAATTAACAGATAATTTTGACGATGATAACCTGTTCAACAATACAGTTTTCAAGGGGCTTCCATCTGAGGCAGTGCAGCCTTCCATAATCTGCGATCCCAGGCACGCTGCTTCCAGTTATTCAGACCAGGCGCTCTGTCATCAGCGATGGATTGCTGTTTAAAACGGAGGTTCGGTCTTTATAACCTTCTCGAACCTGGCGGCTGGGAGTCGAGGATTGTCTTGACCGGAGCATTATTGTCCATTCGCTTGATATTCATTCAGCTTTTTGGACTACATCCACATCTTGGTAGAGCTACAAATTTCGCGTTTGTATCTTTTTTCCCATTCGCCCTCCTTGCACACCAAATATCCAACGGAAGTATATTTCTCTGGAAAGAACCCAAAATTATCTTCTCTTTCCTGCTTATCGTCCAGCACTCGGTGCCATCTGCATAGTGTCCCCATTTTGGGTTAAATGTTTTTGTGTCACTATTCTATGCGTTCGCGCATTGATCATCCAATTGGGTTGAAACTTCGTAGGTACTGTTGTTGTTGACACTTGCGTAGAAGTAGAAGCAGTATTGTACAATAGGTGGAGTGCTAATGTTTTTACAGTTGTTGTTGGTACTTGAGTGAAAATTTCTGACATAGTACCATCAACGTACAATAGGTGGTGCACATGAAGTATCGGATAATTGTTTGTCTTCTATGCGTTCACGCATTGTTCATCCGATTGTGTTGAAACTTTGTACAATTGTTGTTGGAACTTGCTGAAAAGTTTCTGATATAGTATTATTATTGTACAGTAGGTGGCACGATAAGGTGTGTGTGTTTGCCTCCTATCCGTTCCCGCATCGTAAATCCGATTTTGTTGAACATTTGTACAGTTGTTGTTGTTAGCACATACGTGGAAGTTTTTGACATAGTACCAATAACATGGGCTAAGTCATGCGGCGAAAAGGGTGAAACCCTTTTAAGCCGGAAAGCAATCCACCCAAACACTGTTTGATTCGAAAAAGTTAGCTGTAAAACAACTGCTCTATTATGAGCAGTCCTTTAATATGCCCTGTGAATTTATTTAATTAATATCACTTCACGGACTCATATACTATATGAATATTACACATGAAAAGACAACTCACCACCTATGTGTGTCAACTCAATATTATGTTCTCAATTAAAAAAAAATATATATTATATATGACTACCTTAGGTGTATAGTGCCGCCCTATTGAAATCCCACAATGTACTGGATATTAATTTTTTTAATTATGAAGCAAAGCTTCTCGACGCGCTTGTTTGCAAATAGCTGCGCAATTATGTTGTGTAAATATTTACATGTTGCTTCGCAATTCCGCAACTGCCAGTCAAACACCCACTCCTATTAGGTGAGAAGAGATCCTTTTGAAAGTTCTTCCGTGCACGCTATTCACCGTGGTGACATTGGGTGCGAATACAGCGCTGCGTGGAAAGTGTGGGACTAAATTAATTCGATAACAGGTTGGTTTTCGTACCTGTACAGACAACAGAAAAAATTTCCAATTACGAAGCGTGCTTTACAACAATCAAGCAATGAAGAATTGAAAAGTAACTCGCCTCGTTTAGTTTCCCTCCAACAGCGTTTTTAAATGTGAAACAATTTTGCGTTTGCCAATTGGTTACGGATAACGGGACTTAGCATGTTGAAAATGCGATTAGTGACCAAAATGCATTTTAAATGAAAATGCTAACAAAAAAAGGATAAACCAAATGGCACATAGGCAGCTTAATATATGTTTTCTGCCTTTCCGGTAAACATGCTTGTAAATTGATATACATTTATTAATTAAGGATATTAGAAGCCAGTCGGTTGTACAAGATATTGCACAGGAGCATGCAATGCGCTTAGCTCTTTTTGGATTAAAATTATAATACTTAAAGTTTTTAATAGGCCATGAGCAATGGCGGCTATCCTTACCCCTTGTACTTAACTTGAATTTATGTTTGGTTCCAGGTGAGTCCAACGATTGAGGTTGGCTTGGGTTGGCTTACCACTGCTTGCAAGGGAAAATTTGTTTAATGGACTAACAAGTGTTAGTAATAGAATGCGTTCTGTATAGAATGACTGATTCATGTTTATGTTCCAAAAGAACGGTTCATTCTGGTAAATATCTTCCTGCTTCCCCATTTTCTTTGAGATTTAATAGTGATTTCCTCTTTTACATATGCCCGAAGTACATCATTTACGACCACTTACAACAGCAGAGCGTAATTACCCCACTTTTAAACTTATACACTAGGCAAGAACTATTCCCGATATTACCTTAGCTAAAGCTGGATGGACGCATATGAGTACATACCAAAATCAGACAGACGGAAAAGTTGGTAATAGGTGGAAGGGTTCTGCTTTTTCGAATAGGTACAAAAGCACAATCTGGAACCTAAGATCTGACGGCAAAAAGTGCGGCAAAAAGATTGACTTTATCAAACGAGGTAACAGTATGAATATCATTAAAAATGGTCATAGGGATTGAAATCTAGGACATCTTAATTTAGTTGTAAATCACCAAAAATATGTCCTAACTCCCTTAAATAGAGTAACGCACAACTTAATCTCCGATGATTGACAATAAATCGGTGCTGTTCACAAGGAATTATGCCGAAAAAGCTTCACTGTAAAATCAAAACTAACCCTACATGGTTACATCAAAAATAAAAACTCTTAGGTGGTATAATCTCATTGAAGTCCAAGAACACAGAAACCTAGTGAGTCTCAGTAAGCTGCTTGAGGAGTCGTTCAGTCGGCTGGGAGGCTAGGCTAGGAAGAATAACTAATGAATAACTTAAAACATCCCAGGTACGTAAGCAATGAACAGTGGCTTTTGTACTAATCAAATTTACAAAAAAATATTCAGAGCATATAAAAAAATTTATACATACATATATATGTACTAAGGAATAAAAAACTTTCAGGGCGTTTGTATGCATACTTGCGGAGGAGCTTTAAAATATGTTAAATATGTCTCTAGGCTCCTCTAAAATGGCCTAGATATGATTTCTCCGCGTAGTCGCACAATTTACATCACGAAAACGAGGTTAGCTACATTTTTAGTTAAAGTCACTTCTTCACTTGATCCCTTATTTTTTTTTTTTAGTTTTCAAAGCCACAGATCGAGATGAGGAAAAATTGCAACATACCGAGATCGTGTACAGTTTTTGGTGATGCTATCTGCTGATTAAAAACGTGACAACATTAATAACTCTGAACAAAATGGCGGCTACATCAACAAAAAAAAAAAAAAGTTTTATAGAAACTTTAAAAATCAGTAATCTCTTAATGAGAATATGTATTTTAAAAAAGCGGATTTCAAGCTATTTAAAGAGTGCAATTTTATGTTATGTCCTACTGCACCAAAATTTAAACCCAATCCGGATAGGTTTTCTGAAAATAATACAATAATATCCTTTCACATTTGGATCCGGCTAATGAGGGTGTTAGGTTAGGTTAGGTTAGGTTACTGGGCTGACGGGGCAAGAGAATCCTGCGCCCGTCACACTTAGGTCAATGTAGACCCTTTGTGATACCCTGGAGGTTACGCTTCCCTTATCTGGAACCAATGAAAAACCTATGAAAAACTTAGCGGATTTATAAACCATCCCGATGCGTTGATGAACTTGCGCAAGTCATTCACAGACTTGCCGGAGAGTTCTTCTAAATCGTGGAAGAAATATCTGCCCAGAATATTGTTTCTGATATGACAGAGTGCAGGGCAGAGACAGAGGAAATGCGGGGTATCCTCATTCACCTCCTCGTCCCCACATCCTCTGCAGAGTTCATCTGTGCTGAGTTTTAATTTCTTTGCATGGTAGCCCAGCATGTTGTGTCCGGTGATAACACCTGTGAGAGAGGACAAAGAATTCTTGTTCATTTCAAGGATTCTCTTGGTCTTTTGTTTGTCATATAGTGGCCACATTTTCCTTGTAATAACACAGGAATCAAGGGCACTCCATCTTTCGTTTGCTGCCATCAGTGTTTTATTTCCAATCACCTGTTTAAGGTAACAGGGTGGGGTTTTTACTGTGGTGTCAGCATCCCTTGATTCAAGTGAAGATCCTTTTCTTGCCAGTTCATCGGCTCTTTCATTTCCTGGGATACCACTGTGTCCGGGGACCCAGCAGAGTCTTACAGTGTGCTGCGCGCCAAGAGCCCGCAGCTCTTCGCGACAGCTTCTTACAAGCCTCGATTTGATTTCTGTGGCGGAAATCGATCTTATTGCCGCTTGGCTGTCAATGAAGAAGGTAATATCAGCCTGTGGTATTGCCGTCATTGCAGCCTGCTTAGCGGCTGTTGTCACCGCCCGAACCTCAGCTTGGAAGACGCTGCTGTAGTCGGGGAGTCTGATCGAGCCAGATATTCCGAGCGTTTCTGAGTAGAAACCTGCACCAACGCCGGTATCCATCTTGGAGCCATCTGTATAGATGGGGATCGTTGTTGCATGGATTGGTACTTGGTTATCCTGCCATTCTTCCCTACAGGGAAAAGAGACAGTAAATGGTCTTATAAAATCTAGTTTGGGAGTAATGTAGTCTGTGCATACATTTCTACCCGTAAATTTCTCTAGAATCTGTGCATGCCCTGTTGTACTGGGTTTCCAGTTTTTTGTTTGGCTTAGCCGCAAGGCACTGCTGCAGATTCTTGTACGAAAAGATCTAGGGGCTTAAGATTGAGAATTACCTCCAACCCCGCTGTAGGGGTGGTTCTCATAGCCCCAGTAGTGCCAATACAGGCAATTCTTTGGACTCTAGTCATAGTCTTAAGGTTGGTGGCCTTACACGACCCCTGCCACCAGACTAAATTACCGTATGTGAGTATCGGTCTAACTACCGCCGTATACAACCACATGATAATTTTGGGACTAGGTCCCCAGGTTTTGCTGAAGATTCTATTGCAGGCGTATAAGGCTATAGTTGCCTTCTTTGCTCGTTCGTTTATATTGAGGCTCCAGTTTAATTTTCTATCCAGAATCACGCCAAGATACTTTGCGTATTCTGATGTTTGTAGTGGAGTACCCTCAATAGTTGGCGGATTGAATTGCGGTATAATCCTTTTATTGGTGAAGAGGACCAATTCTGTCTTTTGTGGGTTAACCGCAAGTCCGCAGCTTCTGGTCCAGTTACAAACCATAGATAAGGCGTTCTGTATTTGTTCACTTAGAGTGGATGGGAATTTTCCTGTCGCTAGCAGTGCTAAGTCGTCAGCATATGCTACTGCCTTGACTCCACTAAGTCTAAGTTCAATCAGAATCTCGTTTAAAACGAGTACCCAAAGAAGGGGTGATAGGACTCCGCCTTGAGGGGTTCCTCTAGATGCTGACACCTGAATTATTTCACCACCTAACTCTGAGTAGATCCATCTTCTTTTAAGCATGCACATTATCCATTTAATAATGGTATTCTCCACATTTAGGTTTACTAGGGCTCTTTCTACCGCTTCCCTTGGACGTTGTTGAAGGCACCTTCAATGTCCAAGAAGGCGGCTAGAGTATATTCCTTGTCCCTTAGTGTCTTTTCTATGATGCTGACGACACTGTGGAGTGCTGTCTCTACACCTTTGCCTTTTGTATATGCATGCTGAGCTGGGGATAAGACCTCTGGACTCAGTTTGCTACGAATATAAATGTCTATCAGTCTCTCAAAAGTTTTTAAAACAAAAGAGGTTAAACTGATTGGCCTAAAGTCTTTGGCGGTAGTGTGACTAGGTTTCCCAGCTTTGGGTATGAAAACCACTTTAACTTCTCGCCAAACTTTGGGTACTTATCCCCATTTTAGGCTACTTAGGAAGAGGTTCCTCAGATGTGGGGTTATATGTTCTTCACATCTTTGTAGCATCATAGGGAAAATGCCGTCAATACCCGGAGATTTATATGGAGAGAAGGAATTAATGGCCCATTTTATCCTTTCTTCCGTTATAATCTCCGCTGTTGTTATGTGCTCCGTGTAGTGCTCTTCTTCCGGATTGTTATGATCATTAATGCATCCCGGAAAGTGAGTCTCAAGGAGGAGCTCGAGTGTTTCATTGCAGGATTCTGTCCAGTTGCCGTTGGGGCCCTTGAGAGAACCCGAGGCTACTGGTTCCTTAGCAAGTAGTTTCCTGAGCCTAGCTGATTCCGCGGTGCTTTCCATTTTACTACAGAAGGATTTCCACGAAGATCGCTTTGCTTGTTGCGTTATTGCTTTGAATTTTCTTTGACTGGATTTGTAAGTTTCCCAGTCATGGTCGGATCTTGTACGTTTTGCTACATTAAAAAGTTTTCTAGTTTCTTTCTTTCAGTTCTTTTGTCCACCATGGAGGAGTCGATTTTCTTTTACTCCTCGTTTGCAGGGGACATGATTTTTCGAGCGCTTTACCTAGGATTTTTCCTAGATTCTCGGCATTCGTGTCCGTACTCTCTGGTGCATACGCAGCATCTGTCTGGAGAGTTCTTAAGTTCTTTCCCACTTCCATATTGAAAAAGTCCCAGTTAGTTTTTCTATGGTTCCTATATGATATTGGGGGATCGTTCGTGTCTGGTATCAGGAAGTCAATGATTTTGTGGTCAGAGAATGTTTCCTCCTTTAATACCTTCCACTGATCTATTGTGATTGTATTCGAGTTACTTAATATTGTAACATCGATTACTTCTTGCCTATTTCTAATAACAAAAGTTGGTTCTGAACCCCTATTAGCTATAAGTAAGTTATGATCTATAAGAAATTCAAAAAGTGACTCACCCCTTGTATTTGTATTTGAGCTACCCCATAGGGCTAAGGGTGTTCCTAGTAATCTTTACGAACTATTTATGATTTGCCGGTATTCATATCCTCCGAAGAAAGGAACCAAAGATTTGTCCACTGAATTAAATTCTTCATGGGGTGTGAATTCACGAAATTCCCGTATTTTCGCTGAAACTACGCGAATTATTATAAGGATACATATAATAAGTCCTGTGGTGACTATCCTTGCTCTAATTTGCAGGACAATTACTATCTAATTACATTATTGTCCTCTCTCAATGTCTGCCCACTCTCCCATGGCTTAATGTATCTCATTTTGTGTATTTTTAATTTAAATTATGAAGATAGCTTCCTACTCGTATCTATCCGTTTATCAACTAGCAAACAAGAAACGAAAAAGTTTCATATTAACGAAAACTAACCAAATTTCATGGATCAACAAATAAGGGCAAATGTAAACAAGTTATCAAGTCAAAAATAAGTGAAGCTAAATACTTCATGTTTGCATCTTTTTCAATTATTCCGTGCCCACATTGTGTAGATATTGACAGGAAATTAAGAAATAGCGAAAACTTGCAGAGCTGCTGAAACTTGTGTTTTCTCTTTTAGCTGCATGCAAAATTCTGCACTAATTCTCCATAAATTATGGTCCAAAAATTGTGACATGTGAAGAAAGTGTCAAAGTACGCGAATATGCATTCGGACACGGGTCGCTCTCAGGTGATTGATCCTTTATCTACTGATTTGCTGCAGCAATTCGTTTTCGATTACTAGGCGAATATAAAACGAAAGAAGCGAAAGCGATAACACTAATACAAAACTTCGAATCCCCTATTTGAATAAGAATCGGGACTGATGCCTTTTTGTATTCCTTCCACAGATGAGGTATCTAGAATTTGAAAGTCTACTTCGTGAGAGTCTCTTAATTTGCCCCAAAACAAAAAAAAAACGGATGTAAAACAATTATTAAACTCACTCTAAACTCACTCCATCCCCGGGTTATCGATATGCGTCTTCTGTCGCCTATTTCGCTACTGTATGTAAAGTATGTCACTTAAATACCAAAATAACAATTATCCTATTTACTGCATTATCGTATTACAGCTTATGCTGTCAAAATGAGAAAAATCGCAAACACTTGCTTTGTTAGGAAATTTTGGTTACAATTTCGAAGAAAGGGTTTTTGATCTTAGCTTCTACATTTGTGTCTCTAACATACCATGCTTTACTTTATTTAAAAGGTTTATGCTTGGAAAACAGATTTGCCATTTACGCTTTTTTGATTGGGAGCATACTCTTCTTCAATGGATTAGAAATTACCTTTCGGACCGTTCAATTCAAGTTGTTTTGGACGGCTTCAAGTCTGCAACTCACCAAATAAATGCTGGTGTCCCCCAAGGCTCTGTTCTGTCCCCGACTCTCTTTCTCGTTTTTATAAATGATCTACTGTCTGTTACTTCTAATCCAATCCATTCCTTTGCTGATGACAGTACCCTCAGCTTCTCATATTCGTTTCTTGGGTCACGCCCCTCATCTTCGGGTGTGGAACTGGAACGGCAACGTATGTTAAGCTCATTAAATTCCGATCTTAACAGCATAACTCAGTGGGGTAAAACCAATAGAGTGGAATTTAATGCTTCCAAAACTCGATGCTGTCTCCTGTCATTAAAGCAAAACCCACACACACTGCCATTATCCATGAATGGCACTTACATCGCTGAAACCGAAAGACTTTCCATTCTCGGTATGTGTGTTAATGACAACCTTCGTTGGAATGACCACATATTCGATGTCGCCAAGAACGCCGCGAAATGTCTAGGCTTCCTTAAGCGTTGTAAGAAATATTTCACCCCTTCTGATCTGGCTACAATTTATAAGGCGTTTATTCGCCCGAAACTCGAGTACAACGCTCATATCTGGTCCGGTGCACCAATAACTTATTTGGAGCTACTTGACAGGATCCAAAAACGAGCGATAAAACTCATTGGCGACCGAGACATCGCGAGATCGATTGACTCACTTAGTCATCGTCGCAATGTCTCCTGTCTTTCGTTATTTTATCGCTATTTCCACCGTAAGTGCTCTAACGAAATAGCCAGTTGCATTCCTCCCCTTGAACATTTCAACCGCAATACCCGCCATGCAGGGAATGCTCATCAGTTCACCCTCAAGCCTGTGTTCGGACGTACAGTGAAGTTCAAAGAATCTTTCCTCAGCCGTACAACACGAATGTGGAATGCTCTTCCCCGCTCCATTTTTCCTACACATTATAACCTACAGACATTCAAAACTAACGTGCATCGGCATCTCTCCTTTTCCTCTCACCCTAATTTCCTTAACGCCCGCGCTGTGTAGCTAATACATTATAAGGGTCCCAACAAATCCCTTTAGTGCGCGCTAATTATAAAAAAAAAAAAAAAAAAACCTGCGCGCTAGAAGCGAGAAACCACAAGCAGCGACTGAACAAGAGTTCTGACCGCCCTAGGCTAATTATGAGGACGCGCCCCCAACAGGTGTGTTACGGCCTAAAAAGTAGTAAGTGAGTAGAGTAGTAGTGTGAAAATGTTGACATGGTTCATAGTACCTATAAAAGTTTTCAGATCGATCTGCAAGCGAAACTAACGTTGTCCTTTAATCCTGATGACATTCAACCTTACGGTGGCAAACCGTTTTTTAAGCTGACCGTACATAAAGGCAAAGTACCTCACGCAATATAAGACCAAAATCATGACAAGTGACTGCAGGCTACCAAGTAGAAAACCAAATCCATGTCGTGTTTGGCCGCATGACTTGTATTTTCTTAGTTTCTGTAGACAACTAAGTTGCCATTGACCAGGAGCGTGGTCTTCTAGTGTGTGAAGTTGCTTCGACTTGAGTATTTTTTTTAAAAATTTACACTTCTGTTATTGTTAAAAAAAAGACGAGAGCATCATACAAGAGAAACATTTTTGCAACTGATTAATGATTTATTTGAAAATTATAGTACTCGTAATTAAGTAATTATTATTAGATTATAAAAAATTCCTTTTTCGTGCTTTAGCGTTTGCAAATCTTTCCACAATTTTTTCAAATTTAATAGTTTGTAAAAAATCGCTTTCTATATACATTAGCGAGAGCGCTGCAAGTTTTTGCTGGCGGAGTGTGGAGCGCAAGTAATTTTGTACCCTTTTAAGTGCTGAAAAAGACCTTTCGCCACTGCAGTTGGTAACACTCATTGTCAAAAAAATTCTTAATAATATTATCTCCACATTCGGGAACATGCATGAAATATTAAAACTTTTTATTAACTGCAACAAACCCTTTGGGGTTCTGGCAGAAATTGAATGCTCGGCCTCGGTGTCAGATTTTAAAAACTGCACCAAATGGACGCATTCTTCTGCAAAGGTTTCTTCTAAATCAGTGGCATATAGTTGTTTTAACTCCGTTGCTTTGCTTCTAATAAATTCGCTGTCGTCTAGTTCATGCAGGTTCCATAAGAAACCAAACTTTGTGTTTACTGTATTATAAATAATTTGACGGTTTTTTAAGTGCACTTTAAGACAATCAATAGCTGCATAATAATTTTCAACGATGAAAGCTCGTCTCCCTTCTAACTCAATGTGCCCCGTTTTAACTTCATCAAAATGAAATTTTGGTTTCTTTCTTCTTTTTTGTATGTGGTCACTTCGCATCTCTTGATTGCCTCTGATTCAAAATTTTCGAACTCTTTTTCGTCACGCAACGTATCAAGATAAACATTTAATGTCTCATAAAGAGTAACAACGTTAGATAAATCAACAGAACTTGCTTGTAGCTGTGCACTAACGATTTGAAACTTTACGAGCACAGAGTTCCAAAAGCACAACATTATTGTAATTTCTAGAGTTTTAATTTTTTCCAGTATTCCTTTTGCTTCTATTTTGGTCTCTTTACTTTAATTTTCATCTTCGCAAATAGAGTTTAATGTTTCCAGAACTTGTTTGTATGAACTTTATAAGGCTTTGCTTGCATCTGCTGGCGCACTCCATCGAGTTTTCGATAGATGTTTTAGTACCGTCGATTTTTCATCCAATTTGGATAACAAAATTTGCCATCTGCTTGTAGATCCAGAAAAAAAAATTGTGTAATTGTTGTTCCAGTGTAAAAAAAGCAGCTGACTCGTCACTACTTTCCGCGGCAGCAGATCCCACGAGTTGTAGAGAATGGGCTGCACAAGGAACAAAAGTAGCCAATGGACTTACAGCTTTAATTCTTGACTGAAGACCTTTGTATTGACCAGACATATTGCTAGCATTATCATAACTTTGGCCACGACAGTCTTTAATATCATGTGATAAAACGTTCTACAGGTTCTCCGTCAGGCAAAATATAACGAATTATAAATGTCAACTGATCGATGTGTGAAATATCTGGAGTAGAATCAATATTTCTCCTATAATCGAAAGTCGAATTTCGTCAGCGAGAAGTAAAATAAATTCATCGATTACAGAGGATGACAAGTACAATGGAGAACTTCTGCCTTTTTGTCCAAATCTCACCAAATGTTCAGCCATGAAAGGATCAAATTTAGATATAAGCTCAATACAGCCAAGAAAATTTCCGTCTAGTGCAGATCCAATAATTTCATTTTGACCGTGAAATGGAAGCCCACGAGAAGCTAAAAACTTATTTTTTTCTATTACCTGTAGTAATACATTTCGCCAATAAGTTATTTCTTCATTATATTGTTTGACTATTTGGGTATCCAGTCGTTGTAAAAGTTTACCTCTACATACATATTGTCCCAAACATTTACGATGATCCGGAGAGTTGTCATGATCAGTTATTAAGTTACAATGTGTCCAGTCATTAAATCCACTTTTGGCAAATACGGATGTCCCTCCAAATAATTTGCAAGGACCACAAAAGACGTGACCTGTGGATTCTGAGTATACTAACCAGCTTCTTTTCACATTTTCGCCATTAACAAGCTTTTTCTCAAACATATTTTTAGATAGAAACCTTTTTTGATTTTTATACTGCCTTTCTGATCTGGAAAAATCTAATTCTTCGTTTTATTGCAGTCCATTTTTAACAATATAATCTCGAAATTCATCATTTACTTGCCACAGTGCAGGGTCACTTGACAGAATAGACGACTTTTCTTCTTTAAGAATTTCGTCTTCATTGGAGATCGTCGCCGTCGTCGGCATCGTCGCTACTATAGGGCTAGTGTTGGACGGAGAAACGTAACAGTCCGCGGTAGAGGAGGTTAGGTTAGGTTAGGTTTATGTGGCTGTCGGCAGAAGCCGACACACTTAGACCAATTTAGGTCCATTGTGATACCACGTATATTATCTACCTCAACTCTGTAGATGGGACTGGCCAACGAAACGCGGTTGTTCTCAAACGGTCCCCCATCTACGTACTAACCGAGCCCAACGTCGTTTAATTACGGTGATCTGACGAGAACCGATTAACTCGACGTGGTATGGTCGTTGGTTCTCGCGGTAGAGGAACCAGGGCAAGAAATCGCTGGCGATAATGCAGCATTCGTCACCGTTTCATTCCTTTCTGCAGAGTTCGTAAAAAATGTTTCTGGTTTACGAGTATGTTTCAAAATGTTTTCTATTTTCTTTTCCTTTTCTTTTGCCTTTTTTCTGTATTTTGCTCCACTTGGCTTTTTTACTATCGAACTACTCTCATTACCACTCATAGTCTTAAAAAAACACGGAAATACTAATTATAAGAACAACCACTCTCTTTGACAACTGTTTTAATAATGATGTGAATAATTCTTTACAAAACTAAGGTAATACTAATAAAGTGTTTCTTAGAATATTACATTTTATGATTATTGCTTATTAATAGTTCTTAGGATAACAAAGGGTTAATTGCTGGAAATTATGCTGACATGTAGGTGTTAGGTATTTATTGGTGGAAATCCGGTGATTGGGTGTTCGGTCATTGCGGAAATGTGCACTTTATGATTATTGCTTATTAATAATTCTTAGAATTACTCGTACATAGTTCTTCTTACGGCTGGAGATATGCTGACATGTAGGTATTAGGTATATATTCGTAGTCATCCTTTGATTGGGTGCAAAGTATACTAACTATTAACCACACCGGGGAGTGGGGAGTCCCCGCCAGAGTATATCCATATAACGACGTTTTCTTTATTAGTTCTTATCAGCAAGTACGTCTGTGTCACACAGACACTAGAAGTCAATGGATATATTAAGTACTGTGTAAGCTAGAGATACTCTCAAGCGCATTTAGTTTTAGTGTTTTGTCTCGGTCTAGTAGAAATATGTATGGTAGATGCGTCCATGCGCCCCCCCCCCCCCCCCCCCGATCCTCGCGCCCTACGCTGCAGCGTAGTTAGCCTAAGGGTTAATCAGGCCCTGACCACAAGCCCACAAGTAATTTGCTTGTTAAATTGCTTTTTGCTTCTAGCGGCCAAGTGGTGACTTCTGCCCAAAAGTCATTTAGGGTAGGCTTACAGCCCAATCAATCACCTTTATAACGTCGCATTGCATGATTCTTTACAGACAAAATCTTAAGAGTCATGATCAAAAATCAGTTTTCAAAATCGTTATCAAAACCCCTTACCAAAATAAGACCTTGTGGTTTTTCTCGTCTAGCACGCAAACGGTGCCCCCAATAAGAAAAGTGTTATGGGCAGATCTGTTTCCATGGCAAACACCTTTAAAATAAAGTAAAGCACCGCTCTTAGGAGACTGAAATGTAGAAGTTATGATTAAATAAAACTTTTTTTCTAAAATTGTAACCAGACCCCCGTACCAAAATTATACTGAGTTGCAGATAAAACACTACCTACTATCTTTGATTTCTTCGTTGTTGAGATTGGTAATAATGCCGATAACTGCAGAACTTACCTGACTTTTTGGCACACCGGCAACAGTTATCCGATGAACTTCAGTTCCGGAATCTTCTCCCGTTTTATCATAGCTAGTATCGGTGGGCGGTAAAAGAATATCGAGCAACGCAAAAATCGATATTTTTTCCCTAGAATCCTTCAGGAAGGTCATTCGAATTTGCTGCTCTACGGTGTAATCATATCTTATCGACATATATTATGTAAAGTAGCCAAGAGTAATATATTAATTGTCCATTTCCATCAACGTATTTTCACCCCACCAAAATAATAATTTCAGCTGATGCACAATTATGAAGGCGATTTACCTCGTATTTAGGACTGGCTCTAGCCAGACTTTGAGCCTGGAGAGGAATGCTGTGGACTTTGCACGGGTGGCTCCTTCTTCTCGTTAGGCAAACATGCATCATTCTTCCAAGTGCAGACTTATGCTATCCTAATGGTTATGAACTATGTTGTTAGGATCAGGGTAGGCTTCAGTCAGCCTGCGCTTAAAGTCTTGCTCAGCCCTTTGACCCACTCCCAAACAGTTCTCCCTGAAATCGGCCGGAAGGCTGAATTCACTAAGCCGTGTCTGAGTCATAACGGGATCACGGGAAATGAGATCTCCGATGAACTTGCTAATCAGGGCTCTGAGGAGGACTTCTCAAGATCTAAACCGGTGTTAGGTGTGTCTGCATCTTCTTCGACTACTTACCTTGCCGTGGTGGAGATGCTTAGTAAGAACCCATTGATACCGGAGAGCGATTGCAATAGGGCTTCCCAAGCTGTAAGGTTTCCGGAGGAGGGCTCCGAAGCTAAAGAGTAGTTAACCCAATTCTAGTGGTGGAGCGAGCGCAGCGTAAACCGTGCTCACCCGCATAGCCAAGTTCAAACTAAACTGTATTCTCAGTAAACCAGAGAATACATGGGATGAAAAAGATAGGGACACGGTACGGTGGGCAAGGGACATGTTGGCGGAGAAGTCCGATCACCCTGAAACAGGGGGTCGTTCTGCTCCAGCTGCACATGGCTCGGGCGAAACCACGTTAGCGCTGGGCACCGTGAAAAGGGCAGCGACTCCTGAGCACGGGAGACCTACCCTCAAACACGGGGCACAGACTAACAGAACGGGGAAGGCTCTTTCTGTAACAGGAGGACCACCCCAATCCGCACCGAAAAACAACAACAAAAATCAGAGCAGCATATCTGCTAGCAAAAATGATTTCGCATCTAAGCAACCTAGATCGCAAGATCATACCTCCATAACCCCGAAGAAGGCAAAGAGCGCTGAATCAGCACAGACCCTTCAACGAGGCAGCGAAGGACAATCTGGTCTTCGGCATCTGTGACTGGAGCAATGATGAGGGGAGCATTAGTGGCGAGAACTGGCGCACGCTGAAGTCAAGACTGACCATCGACATTCTTGCCTTCAGCGATAGAGAACCCTCGGCACTACTTCCCACCTTCACAGACAACGGCTGGTACCTCAATGGCGCCAAATTAGTGAGGTGCTCCGATCAGATGTCGGTAGACTTTTTAAAGGCAGCGATCCCGAGACTAACGAATCTCTGGATCAATGCCAAGCTGAGTGTCGCTCACTGGATCGACATTCCGGTCCGCCCAAGAGCTCGCACTTGGGTACCCCCAGGACCAAAAAGCCGGATGAGATCCTCCGGCTTATTAAGAGACAAAACCGGGATCTTCCAACCGAGAATTGGAGGATTATAAAGGCCGATGAACCGGAAGAGAGGGGAAGACAAATATATTTCAGACGGCTATTTCTGCCATGCTCATGTTCTCAAACACAAACTATTATACATATATTTCATGAAATAAAGAATCTATCTATCTATCCATCTATCTAATATCTTACCTCCTCAACCAAGAGTCAGTTGAACTCCTTAACAAAAAGGGGTTCAAAATCTTTTACGGCATGGACACTCTGGTCCTAAAAATCCATGAGAAGGACGAGAGACTACTCGCAGGCATGGTATCCTCGCTAAGCAGTCTTGGCTTAGAGGCTACGCCCGAAAGTTCTTCTCTGCAAACAGACACGGCTGGAAACAAGACAGATGAACAACCCTCTGTATCGGGGGTTGCTCCAACACTAGAACCGCTCCCTAAAGAGCAAAATAGTGGAGAACTGTCCTCTGAATCAGAGGACGGGGACACCACAATTACGGAGATGCCGTTACTAGTCAGCAATGATGCTCCGACTAGTACAGATTAACCTCCACCATTCCAAAATAGCTTCGGCTAATCTACTTCTCCGTCTGGAAAAAGGTGGGGAAGATATCGCCCTCATCCAGGAGCCATGGGTCACAAATAACAACCGCATATCTGGACTCAGGGCAAGAAACTACTCCTTGTTATATGCAAGAAATGCAGGTAAATCCAGAACTTGCATACTAGCAAAGAATAATATTAAAGCTTTCCTTCTTCCGAATTACAGCGACCCTGACTTCACTTGCGTGGGGTTAGATCGAGCCGGGAAGGGACCGCTGTGGATATCGTCAGCGTACCTCCCATATGACGACACGGGAGAAGTTCCATCTAATACGATACGCAGGACGGTACAGACAGCGCCTGCTAGTAACAACCCACTGGTGGTAGGTGCTGACGCAAACGCGCACCACACCATATGGGGCAGCAGTGACATTAAAAAAAAGGGTTGAGTTACTCTTTGAATATATTATCGAAACTAACCTCGTAGTGTGTAACATAGGGTCTGAACCCACCTTTATAAACAGAATCAGGCAGGAAGTCATTGACCTGACACTAACCACCTGTTCACCTGATATAGTTATAGAAAATTGGAAAGTATCTAGTGAAGTCTCATTCTCGGACCACCGCTACATTTCTTTTTATTTTTTTTAAAAAAAAATCCAAATCCCAGAGCACTCAGACTCGGTAACGGTCCATTGTACTACCAGGCAGAAATCTTTTGGTGTAGAGGCATGTGATTGCGTGGCGTATGTTGTTGTTCCCCATGGGGATTGAACCTGCACCGCACGGGTCACAAGCCAACACACTAACCTCTACACCGTCGCCACCCTACCACCGCTACATACTTTTCAATCTAAAATTCGAGACCCCCCTAACGAAAGTGTTTAAGAACCCAGAAAACACAAATTGGCAGGTCTATAATTCTTTACTCAAAAAGAAACTAGACAGACTCCATATCAGACAGCCTAATTCACCGGAAGAATTAGATGAAATGGTGAACGCAGTAACGTCTGCCATGAACAAGGCCTTTAATAAGGCCTGCCCCACCAGCAGACACAAAGAAGGAGGTAAACCCCCCGTGGTGGACCTCCACTGTAGCTTCTCTGCGTAGAGATAGCAGGAGTAAGTTTAACAAGGCCAAGTCTTCAAGAAACCCAGCTGACTGGGATAGTTATAAAGACAGTCTTAAAAACTACAAAAAGAAAGTAAAGAGAACACAGCGAGAGTCGTGGAAATCTTTCTGTGAGAACATAGAAAAAACAAGCGACTCCAGTCGGCTGCGTAAGATCTTCTCAAAATCTCCACAAATACCTAGCGTCATACAAAGCCAAGGAGGAGTGTGGACCTCAACCACTGAGGAGACCTTAGGCCTACTACTGGACACCCACTTCCCAGGCAACAAAGTAGAGGTAAGTCACCCTATACAGCACCATCACAGGGTCCAAATGGTTCCGGAGCATATTGCTGACAATCGCAAACTGGCGTGGGCGATTAACAGCTTCCTCCCATATAAATCACCTGGACTAGATGGAATCACACCCATAGAGCTACAGAAGAGTATCGAGACTCTCACACCCTGGCTACAGGTGATTTTCAATAGCTGCCTAAAACTCAGCTTTACGCCCACAGGTTGGAAAACGCTAAAAGTGGTCTTTATACCAAAATGCGGTAAAGCTTCACACTGTTCTCCAAAAGACTTCAGACCAATCAGTCTAACTTCATTCCTCCTGAAAACGTTGGAAAGACTTGTAGATTACTACATACGCTCAAACCTGGAAAACAATTCCCTTTCAAGGTGTCAACACGCCTACCGAAAAGGCTTTTCCGTAGAAACAGCACTTCATTCGCTAGTCAGCACTATCGAAAAATCGCTGTATCACAAAGAATACACGATGGTATCCTTTCTGGATATAGAAGGGACTTTCAACAATGTCAATACAGAAGCCGTCACGAACGCACTCCTCAGACTAAACGTGGACAACTGCCTCTGCACCTGGATAAAGAACATGCTAGACAGCAGGCTGATCCAGGCGGAGCTTGGCAGCTGTCTGACCAGGAGGTCAGTGTACAGGGGCACACCACAAGGAGGAGTGCTCTCACCGCTACTATGGATCTTAGTAGTCAACGAGGTTATCTCCAACCTAGAGGAGGATGGATGCAAAGTGACGGCCTACGCGGACGACATTGCCATTACCATAACGGGGAAATTCCCCCACACGATCAGAGACCTAATGGAATCGGCTCTCAGGAAGCTATCCTCCTGGTCCATTAAGGTCGGGCTCAATGTTAACCCATCCAAAACCGAACTGGTTTTATTTACAAGGAAAACAAAGGTTCAGGAGTTAACGCCACCTACGCTCAACATCGAACCACTCAAATTTTCCAGCCAAGCTAAATACCTGGGAACGATCCTAGATAGCAAACCCAGTTGGAAACCAAACATCCAAGACCGCATAAGGAAGGCTACGATTGCCATTTACACCTGTAAAAAGGCCTTAGGCTCCAGATGGGGTCTACAGCCTAAGATAACACACTGGCTGTACACGGCGGTCGTCAGGGCTATCCTCACTTATGGCATCATAGCATGGTGGCCTGCAATATCGAAGCAATGCCACGCAAGCGCCCTAGAACGAATCGAGAGGGCAGCCTGCATATGCATCACAGGAGCCTTAAGATCCACACCAACGGCAGCCTTAACGACTTTTTTAAACCTCCTCCCCATTGATATCTATGGGAAGCTGGCGCCCACTAAGGCGGCCCTGAGATTAAGAGAATCCAATTCGTGGCAAAGTTCACACATCGGGCACAGCAACATCCTAACTGCCCACAAGATTCCCAACAATACGGATTACCTAATCCCAATACTAGATTTCAGTAATAAATACAAGACGGCCATCCCAGACCGAGCCAGCTGGGAAGACGGTCGTATTGTAAACAATAACGCCATAGAAATATACACCGACGGGTCAAAGACAGCCGACGGCACGGGGGCGGGCGTGTTTTCAGACAACCCTGTGCTCAACGTCGTACTACGACTACCTGACCATTGCAGTGTATTTCAGGAAGAAGTCACGGCTATCCGCGAAGCAGCACGCAGACTCTCTATGAGCCCGATAGATGAAAAACCTATCGTGATCTACATAGACAGTCAGGCAGCGATTAAAGCCTTAGAATCACCAACAATAAGATCCAAGTTGGTAAAACAATGCCGCGAATCTCTTAACGAGATCGCGGTCAGATGTAACACTTCCCTGTGTTGGGTACCCGGTCACAGTGATATTCCAGGCAACTGCAAGGCGGACGAGTTAGCCAGACAGGGTTCCGCACAGGAACTCTCTGACAACAGAGAGACACCGGCGGTACCCATTCAGACACTGAAACGCAAACTTCTAGATAACGCGTTAATAGAAGCAAACAATAGGTGGAATAGTATCAGTACATGTGTGTCCTCAAAGCAAATTTGGACCAAATACGATGCAAAAAGAACATCCAAACTTCTCTCCATCAGCAGGAAAAATATCAGCTCTGTAATCGGAGCAATCACTGGTCACTGGCTTTTAGGCAGACATGCCACCAGATTGGGAGCTCCCTCTAACGACTTCTGCGGAAGCTGTAGAGACGTCGAAGAGGAAGAAACCACCACACATCTCCTGTGCAACTGCCCCGCACTAGCCAATTCAAGGAAACAAATCCTCGGCAACTATTTCCTCGATGATCTAAGTGATCTCAGTGAGACAGATATCGGCTGCATCAGCAGATTCGTCACTAGGTCCAAATGGTTAAACTGAACTGGAGAACGGATTAGACGATGACTTGAGCTCCTCCCGCTCCCTCACTTCAGTCAGAACTCCACTCCGAGGGCGGGACAGAAACCCGGCGGATCGACTGAAACGGTCTCCCCCGGCCTTGCTGCCTTCCCGCTATGCAGACAAAACGAGAACAGAGTTGAGGTTAGATTGTAACAGTCACCACACTCTGTCTCTCTCCCTTGCCTCAAAACCCGTATCACAAACCCCCGAACTCAGTCACCATAATCCAAATCGACTATGAAGGCCGCCTCTCCCTGCTCCCTTTCCGCGGAATGGTGTAACTTGAGGCTCGCACTGCAACAGTCGCCACAAGCCGCACCACCCCGCGATTCGTGTGGCACACAGGGTTGGACCACCTTCGGTCACCCCCTCCAGCACAGTCTTTCAACCAACTACTTGACTGTGCAGCCGGTACACCCCGACCCCCCGTCCAAGGAATGTAATAGCTTGCTCGGGATTCGACTGTATCAGTCACCCCGGCACGTTGTTGCCTGCAAAGAGAGTGAAGAGCAGTTTGAGGTTCGATTGTAACAGTCATCTCAAAAGGCTCTTCCCTCCCCCGGTGATCAGGTAGCAATAGCTGCCCCTCCGCGGCGCAGAATTTGGGATCGACCTGTGGTTTGATGGCATCAATCACCTCATCTCGATCCCAACCCTTGGTTCGGATGTCGGGCGAGAGTCGCCACTGCACTAGTCACTCCAATACATCGCAACCCATGCGAAATACAGCCTGGCTGCACACCCTGACCCCTTCAGGATTATCTCCCCCCATAAAACCAGTACCTCGCAGGAGGCAATCACAGGGAACCCAGTAGGCCGAGCGACGACCGGCAGAACGCCCCCCCCCCCCCCTTTTTGTGGTATCACAATGGGCCGAAACTGCGGCCTAAGTGTGCCTGGGCTCACGCCCTCGCAGCCACCTTACTTACCTACCTACCTAGGTGTGTCTGTGTCCTCGGGCAGAACTTCCATTGACAGTTAAGCTTCTTGTGAACACAACCGCAGATGGTATGATTCTCCAGGGTGCATAACGAATACTTCCCTACGCCTAAAAAAATACGCAGCGCTCTGCAGAATGCAGACAAGTTTCTGACGTTTAAACCTAGAACACTTACCCTCATTGTAGGAACGTTATTACTAACCATGAGTCGAATCGACTCACCCACACCCAATATTAATTTTTTCATTTAAACAAAGTAAAACAGTAACAAAAACTTAAAAAATTAACATTTTTTGACACAATTCACAAAATTAGAATTATATTTCAGTCAACGATCGGTCTCATCAGTTACAAATTATACGAATGGCATAGTCTAGTCATATGCTCTCCACAAATGTATATCTTGCATTTACTAGATACACTGTGATGATGTATACCTTCTTTTGTTGTAGCTACACTAACCACAATACTTTCTTTTTTTTGATGATTCATTTGAAGTTTCCTGGGATAGATTCCGTTGAGCTGATTTCTGTAATTTCAAAGTTTGTTCGATTATCACCTTTAGGTTTGAATAAATACTAGGGATACTCAATCTATACAATTGCCAAGGACGAGTCAATTCTTTTTCAAGTGCCAACATGAACTGCAGCCTTGAAATGGGTTTTTTATTAGCCATGTAAGTGTTGTGGCGATAAATTACATATGAACTAACGCACGCTATATTTATCATATTGTAAAAGTAGCATTAGTGGCCATCTCTTAGTCTTCCGGCCAGCATTCATTCCGTCGCACATTTGATCAAAGGTGTCAACGGCACCTTTTGACTTGTTATAATCACTTATCATCATTGGGAGCGAATTACTGTCATCAATTATTCCTTCTAAATGAGCAGAAGAAATTAGCAGTACAATTTTGTTTTTGTTTGCCTTATATGACAGCGCCGAAAAGTCTTCATGGTACAAGAAAAGGAAAGATTTTACACGTCTTTTTTGAAAATCTATGTACGTGAATTCTTTGAAAAATTCTCTTTTGTTTTTTTTATTGTTGCTATTATGGTTAGTCTCTCTTCTTTCAACAAGAAACGACAAAGAGGGACAGTTGTAAACCAATTGTCCATAGTTATGGTTCTATTCGACTTTGAAATTGTTTTACAGAGTTGTTTTACAAAATATTCTCCAGCAGGTGTCTTCCCTGGTACAGTCCCTTTACCAAGATATGGAATATTGAATCATATACTTTGTGGAGTTATCACACATCATTATTATCTTTAACCCGTACTTATCGGGTTTCGAAGGAATGTATATTCGAAAAGAACATTTTCCTCGGAAACCTACTAATTGTTCATCAATAGTTACGTAAGCTCCAGGCTCGCAGTTTTCACGGCATTTTTCAGGAGCATTTCCCACAATTTGCTAATCGGTGCCAATTTTGTAATTTTATTTCTTTCCTCTCTTGAACTTTTTTCATCGAACCTAAGGCAGTTTATTAGGAAACAAAACCTATCTCTTGCTAAAGTAGATATACAGTCAAAATCGGTTATAACGATTTTCAAGGAACTGACGAATTTGGTCGTTTTAAGCGATAGGTCGCTATAACCGATATCAAGCTATGTATATACTTACTTTTTTTCCCTAATTTTTCTTTGATTTTGAGCCATAAAGTAATAAAATACAAATTTACAAATACATATACATTAACTGTTTATTAAAAAAGTGGAAATATCTAATTGCTTAGTACAGATTTTTCATTTTTGACTCATTTTCCGATAAGAAGATACAAATTTTGAGTAAAACTTACCCAACGTAGTACAAACTTCATAAACGCAAAAGCAAAAAAATAACGTCTACAAACGGTAACTGTAACATATTCCAGATTCTACGAACTTAGATACATCGCATCTACAGACAATCAGTTTACCGTTGTAGAAAAAAAAATCAGTGCGCCAACAGATGCGTCGATTTTAGTTGTTATAACCGATATTAAATTTAAAAAAAGGGTAAAATCGGTCGTTGTTAGCGATATGTCATTATAAGCGGTTGTCGTTCAATAGAATTACAATGGCGCTGATTCGGGACCCAAGAATTTGGTCGTTGCAACCGATATGTCGTTATTACCGATATCGTTATAAACGATTTTGACTGTATAACGATTGCCCGAGTACTCTGGGTCAAATAGCATTTCAGTTGTTGGGTGGTTGCTTTTTTGAGCTGCACTCAAGATTAAGACACCTAATAAAGCCTTCAGTTCTGCCATTGACGTATTGGAAACAGTTGCACTTTGAGTTTTGTACTTGCTCCTTTGTGTCTCTATCTCATTGTTAGTATATTCCAATATTATGGCCAACATAGGTTCCGTGATGAAAGCATTAAAGCATTCAAGAGAGGTAGTGCAATTTCTAGCTTCTCCAATAGGTCCGGGTTTAACATGAACAATATTTCGCTTCGGAGTCCTGGTTTCTGCTATTACAAATGTGGCTGTTTTCCATTCAAACCCGTTTTTGCCAGCTACTGTAGGTACTTCCTGGAAAAGTTATTATGCTGGAAGTTGAATCAGACGAGTCGACTGCGACAGCTATAGTCACAGGAGCTGTTGTTTCAGTGAAAGCTGAAGTTTGAGTTTCTAGGCCAGGGTCATTGCTGGGCCCCTGCAATCTTCTATTTTGCCTAGGTTCATTTACCTCTACCTCTGTATCTCTGATATCTTCTGCTAAAAATCTAACTTTCTTCATTCTAATATCTTTCTCAGAAAGAACCAAAAGATTTAAAAGTTTCATTAAACGTGTGTCTTCCTGGCAATACAGTGGAGCAGTATATAGTACAAAAAAAAAACATTCATGTAAACAATTATAGAGTTTACCGTTTATGACGTAAAAGAACCAAAAATCTGAATATAAAAATGCTTCCGTTAGTTCTTCTGAAACTCAAATCCGTCTGTTAGGATCCTTGTTGGCTGGTATCCCAATAAACCCTTTTATTAGGATATGGCATCTGAGATGTGGGTCATTTTATACATTACAGTATTTTAAATACTACTAATAAACTGCTGCATTTTTCGTAATGTAGCTCAGTAAAGCAACAAATAAAGGTCCACTGTACAAATATCAAAACCAATTCTGAAGCAGCCCTGCGACGAAGCAAACTCCACCATGAAACTAGCATACTTTTCCAAAGCAGAATTAATAGCAACCAAGCTCAAAACTTAAACACAGCAAAAGAGAAATGTCATGGGGCTCCTTTCTACTGTAGGTAGCGTAGCTGAATTGAGCTTCTGTATGTGGTTGACCTATTCAGACAACCAACCAGAACACAAAAGCAAACAACAACAATGGCAACGTAATCATAATCGTGCTCACCGTTCCCGAACCACCGCTGTCTTTGTTGTCGCGCTTCGCGCCGGTAGCGGTGGCAAATATTTAACGGAAAAAGGCTAAACTGAAGAGCAGGAACTTTTAAATTACCCACCAGGCCACCGCTTGTGCATGCTTCTGCAGCTTGCGCTCGAAACCTTACTAACCAGAGTGGGTCTTATGTGGTAGCGCTGAAAAGAAATTGTTTATGACAGTTGAATATCCTGAGCAAAGGACAATGGTTTGAAAAAAGAAAACCTTTTTTTATGGGAACAAGCAACTAAACCGCACTACGTGTTCAAACAAACTACGCATGGATTGCAAGAATCAGGTCGGGTGCAATTCTTGAACTAGTGCACATTGCTTTTTAGCGCATTTTCATGGTTTCCTCGTCCTGTGCATTTTTCTCTCCATCAGCGGATATTGCTGAAAGGGAAAGTTAGCGAGCAGTGAGAGTGCTTCATTCGAGAAAATACTGCCGCAGAACATGAAAGAATTCACTCATTCGCCGCACCCCATACCCCGATTTTATTTCAGTTTTATTTGCCCGTTTTGGTTCGCCGGCCTCGTTGGCGTTATCCTAATGAAAAAAATTACCTTTTTAATAAAAGCACGCATGGCTCCAGCATGCTGTGTCTGTGTAGGATCACGAGGGGCCTGCCGGTATTCGCTGCTAGCATGCAATTTTCCTATTACTCGGAAGCGCACATTAAACATTGCGCTTAACAGCGCACACCACAGAGCACTGGTGATAATGGCCTAGAGTCCGAATCCTGCCACTCCATCAAGGGACGAACGCGGAATTTTAAAGTCGTTATAACCGTTTGGTGTAATATTTTTTTTCTTTATTTTGGAAGGGTTACAATTTTCTTTTCCAGATTCGGCAGCAGGATACGGGTCTACATACGGGTAATCTGCAACTACACTTAGTCACGATATCGTCTACATACTCCTGGTGGGAAGAGTGTTGTTTCCGTGCAGCAGAATAGGATAGATGGATTGGATACACAACTCATGTGCTTTGAGATAGCACCCAGAAATGAGGTAATGGCGAATTATCATGAAATTTACCATCCATCGTGGAGCGAGTTCGAAAAATCCGCAAAAAGCTAGTCCTAACCAACGTGGTTGGGTTTAGTAAATTAAAATTCTCTCATGGCCTAACTACCGACCTGTATGTAATGTCGCCGAAAGGGTGGGCTCAATGTTTATCTTGTTCCAGTGACACTCCGCAGTGAAAGAACACGACAGCACAGTCGAGTCATTCGCGAGTATGCAATAAACGCGATAAAAGACGATTCCTTCGCGGCGAAGTGGCTGGCATGAGGGCACGTCCTGAAGCGGGGAACATGATTGAAATGTTTCGCTGCAAGAAACTAGCTATTGGGAGACCACTTCGTGTGGAGGGCAAATGATGAGTGGTTAAGGTGGCACAGGCAGGTTTACGTGACAAAAATTTAGTTTTGCACAACGGCGACGAGGACAAAGACTGGGGAGATAGAAGTTTCATCGCCGGAACTTGTTAAACTTTAAGACAAGTTTTTTCTTTCCGAGAATATAATAATTCTTAAGTGAGCATGCCATTGTGGCCTTGTGGATTATATTTTTCATATTTAAAAAAAAGAAACTAATCCAGCAAGAAAGTTTATCGGTTGAATTCAGAGGGGAATGTTATAATTTTAGTCATGCAAAGTTGAAGGCAATTTGTTGTCGCTTACAGAACGAGGCGGACATAAAATCAAAATTGTTTTTGAAAGAAATCAAACTGCTATTAGGGCACACGCATTTGGGGTACAGCCAATCTCTTGCATTCAATTCGAGAGAAAACACAATAGACGTTTCCTCGATAGGATACCTCTTCTATTCCATCCGATGCATCTTCTAAGTGTTACAGTGAACCTGGATGTCACTGGCTTATCTTATCTAACTTATCAAATATTGCAAAATCTAACATGCTTGTGTCGGTTTGTGAGCTTTTATTCCCATATTCTTAGCTGTGCGTATTACAATTTTGAAACATAGTTTGTTTATAACATGCCTTAATTTTAATTACAATCAGCATTGAAAGTTATGTCAACTTAGAGATTTCCGTGCATCTGGCGGGCACCAATTTGAGGCCTTCAAATTTAAGCTAGCAAGCTAAAGTTTGGAACATACATATATTCTTTAGGGGTTCGAAATGATCAAGCCCACTATAAAAAAAACATTCGTCGTCGAAGAAATCAAAATTCTAGCTTGAAAGCGGAATTTCGGAACCCTATGGGCCCGAAATGATCAAATGTATAGATTTTTAAAGTCCGCCCGATAGCATGCCTACTATTTATTTAAATAAAACAGTTTTGTCAAAGCAGTCAACAAACATAAAGATCGTATTCCTCCCAAAGTATGTGGACAAAATCTTTTTTAACAAGTCTCATCATGTACAAGTAAGACTTAATCTTTTATAGTACTTAACAATAGAGGATAACATTTGATGGTTAGACCTACACTATACCTAACAATAAGTAAATAAGAAAAAAAATTATAATAAAAACACTATTGCAGGAAGGAAGAGAGGGGAAAAGGAGTAGAAGAAAAAGAGTAGAAGAAATTTAAAGAAATTTGAGAGTTGTTGCTTCTTTTTTTTGTTTTCTAAGAAAAGTACTCCAACGCAGATTTTTTGAATTCAGTAGCTCCAGTTATTTGTTTTGTTGTATTGGGTAAAAGAGTTACAAACTCTAGTGGCATGAACGAAGAAATGGCGAGATGTGATTAAATAATTGGATGGGGGTGTAATTATATTAAAAGTTCCGGAAGAGCGGGCAAATTGAAGCTTTTCAAATAGATATGGTGGCGATTGATTCAATTCAATTCAATTTCAAATAAGAACAAATGTCTTTTATAGTACATGAAATTATTGTGAATTACTTTGTGCAGAAAGACACAACATCTAACATCTAGAAACTGCTGAAGTGTACAACCGAGCACCCTTTTATTATAGTTTGATATGTGATCATATCGTCGAAGGCCATAAACATACCTAACCATATCGTTGAAAGCAACGGTAAGCTTATGCAGCGATGAAGAATCAAGCTTGCAATAAACAGCGGAAGCATACTCAATGTAAGGCACAAGAATGGATTTTATAAGCCTGAGCTTCGTCTCAACTGGAGTAAAGCTCGCAAATAACCACAGTTTACGTAAACCACCGTAAATTTGCCCTACTGTGCAGTTTATATGGTCAACTGGGGATAACGAACGATTGATGCGAAAACCTAGATTAGTTACAACTTCCATGAATTTCAAATGTACACTGTTAAGAACAATTGGAGGTAGTTCTTTAGTGTCATAAGGTTTTTTGGATATTAAGATTACCTGCGATTTTGATGGATTAAGCTGAGGACCATTACACCTCGACCATTCATCGATTTTTGATAGGTCTTCATTCATCCTACAAACAAGGTCGTCTGTTAGTCCTATTGGTCTGGATAAGTAAATTTGAGCATCATCTGCATAAAAATTAACGTTAGTGTTCAAACATACACCGGGCAAGTCATTAATAAAATGCAAAACAAAATAGGGCCTAGGATTGACCCTTGTGGTACTCCGGCAAGTATCTCTGTGAGAAGATTTGTCGCCAACCTCAACCCTTTGAAAACGATCACTCAAATAACTTGTTATAAAACGCACAGATCCAAAATAATCACTTAATTTTCTCGAAAAGATGACATGATTAACACTATCAAAGGCCTTAGTAAAATCGAGCATGCAAAGCACAGTAACATAGTCCATGTCATAACAAACCCGAATATCATCAAGAATCTTAACCATAGCCGTAGAACAACTGTGTTTTGCTCTAAAGCCAGACTGAACCGGAGATAGCAAACTGTACTGAACAAGGTGCCTAGAAATCAGCTTAGCAAGAATTTTTTCCAGGACCTTTGATAGGCATGGCAAAATACTGACTGGTCGAAAATCTGTTACCGAAGATGGATTTGGTTTCTTGGGAATGGGAATGACCTTGGCATACTTCCAACTTAGAGGATGACGTGATACAAAAATTCAAAACATTCATAAGACATTCCATAATAAGAATCAAAATCATTTTTACAAAACGAATGGGAACACCATCATCTCCAATCGCATTTGACTTCATAGAACGTATGTAATTAACAACATCGATTTCAGATACAACCTCAAAGTCGAAATCTGACAACGGTTCAAAACAGAGCTGATCGTTAGGAGTAAATTAGGTATCACTTACTCGGTTAGTCAGGAAAGCGTTATTTAATTTATCTGCATCAGGCATGGTGATTAAAACATCTTTTTACCAACTCCAACCGAACTCAAGTTACTCCAAAGTTTTTTTCCACTTTGTTCTGTTCCCAGCTTGGACAGAAAATATCTTTTTTTAGCTCTCCTCGTAATGAAAGTTGACTGGTTACGTGCATGACAAAAAAATTCCCAATTATGAATTGTTGGACTTTGCTTCCACCTTGAATACATTTTCCTGCGAACTTTCATAGCTCTATGAACATCGGATGTAAACCATGGACAGCTGCTGTTACGGACTTGAACCGTCTTTTTTGCCTCCGCCACCTTTTTGGGGGCGTTTTGACAGCAAAATACGTAGCCATGTTCTTTTAAAATGTACCCTAACCTAATCAATGTTTTTTTTTGCCACGCCGGCCTTTAGGGGCATATTGACCAAACTTACCAATTTTAGTTATTACGTTAGAAACAACAAAGTTTCCAAAATGGACAAGGACTCTCAACCTAATGCCACGCCTAGTTTAGAGAAAAGAAATACAGATAGAGTATCTAACGAGTGGCCTTTCCTAATTTAGCATTTCCTTATGTTTTGGTAAAGCATTGAATTACGTCTTTTTGTCCCTTTTCATGTTTTTGGAAAGTCGTATTTACCGGTTTACTTCATAAAAACCAACCACCGGCATTTTTTACGTTTTGACACGATACCCATTTCGGAATTCTGTTCCTCTTTTGATTGCTGTTATCAGATATCCATCCTCCAACGGTTTTAGTTTCTAAAATATTTAAATTTTCGGCAAAAATGAGTTTGCCGTAGGTTTTTTTTTATAATTTGTTTACGCTAAAGGGATTTTACCGTAAATGTTACGGTGCCCTTATTGTGCTATGAACACAGAACAAGCATTTGTGAACAGCAAGTAGCACCTATCAATGGCATATTTCATTGCATGCTTTTCGGTTCCACTTGCTTTAGAAAGAATAGAAAGATAGGAAAGAAGTGTTTTGGTGCAGTTGTATAGTTTTTCTCCACGGGTGTTGTCTAAGTTGCTTAGGGAGATCAAGTTTTACATAATAATCGAAATAAAGTTTTTGAAAAATATAAACATCTTTAATTCATACTAGCTTTACTTGCCCGGCTTTACCCTGCCCAAAAATTGTATTGCCCAATGTGTTCGTGTGGACTACATTATTATTATCTATAGTCGCGAGTTCATAAAACAATCCCATGGAAAAAGAACTTTCAGTGTTTCTCGTATTTCCCAATTTTCAAGGCAAATTTTCCTTTTTTCTTTCGGTAAATCCCTAATCCAGAATATAACGAAAATTGAGGAAAAATAAGTCAAATCGGTTTTCAGCCGTTCTCAAGTGATGCGCTTACCAACGAACAGCATTTCAATTTCTTCCCTATTCTAAGGGTATATTAATTTTGACTTATAGTTTGTAACATATCTTAATATCAGCGTAGATAATAAAGTCGATCTAGCCATGTACGTCCGTTGGCAAAAATAAGGCCCTTAAACTCGAGCTAGAAAGCCCGAAATTAGCAAGGGCAATTGTTTCTTTTAAATCCGCCATCTCGAAAAAAAAAAATTCAGCTGGAAAGGTGAAATTTCTAATATATTGTCTTTAGGGGCCCAAAGTGCTCCCGTGTGAGGATTTTTAAAATACGAGTACAATACTAAGACGCAAAATATTAAAAATAAACTGTTTTATGAAAAAAGTTTGAGGTACGAAAATAAAATTTGGAATATATACTCCCCAGGGACCCAAAATGCTCCGTGTATGTATTTTTAAAATCCGCCTGCTGACACGTCCACTATTTGAAAAAAGCGGTTTATTGAAGAAATCATTTGAAAGTATGTAGATACTCGTAATGTCGTTTTAAGCGATTTAAATGCTATTCGCTACAGAGACATGTTGGAACGTTATTTCTTTCAGTAATTGCATGAATTGGACATCAGTGATATGTGGTTCCAACATATCGGTGTTACAAACCACATAGCGGGTGCAACAATCGAGTTATTGAAGTCTCAGTTCGGTGAACGTGTTATTACAAGAAACGGACCGGTCCATTAGCAGCCGAGATCGTGTGATTTAACGCCTCTAGACTTTTTTATGGGTCTACGTTAAATCATTGGTCTATGCCAACAAGCCGGCGATATTAGAGGAGCTCATAGCCAATTTTGAACGAGAAATAGCGGCCGTATCGGTCGAAATGTGCCACCGAGTCATCGAAAATCGGGTTCAACGTATCGACCACTGCATAAGTTCCCATGGTGGACATATGAACGAAGTCGAATTCCATTCATAAATGTTTTGATAGTAATTTACACCAATAATTTTGTTTGAGATATCTCAAGTAGTTTGCATTTTATTTAAAAAAGAAGTTGTGTCCTTACTGATAGACCCGGTATAAAGTTTTCTGCCATGCCCACTTTGACTAGGCGTTTTGTTAAAAATACTTCGGTTTTTAGGTGCAATCCGGTAAATGTTTTGTAGCAAAATATGTAGATCTTTCTTATCAATTCACCAATACTGAGATTTTTGCCATGCCCACTTTATGAGTGATAGGAATACGAATAACCTTTCCCTATGATCATTATAAAGATTTTTACATTAAATTGAAGTGTAGTTACCCAAAGATACAAACAAAATTTCAGTTTGTAATATACCTACCTTAATATTGGTCGTAACTCCCTAAACGTCTATATTTTTGATTAGCAACCGTCACCAATATTGAGGCCCTAAAATTCGAGCTAACTGAAATATGGAACATATCTGTGGCCACAAAGAAAAAGAGCATATATCACTTTTTGCAATTTTTCAGGAGAGCGGTTTGAATGTTTACTTTACGATCGCAAAAAAAGTATAGAACTTATGTAAAAAGGGATGATGCAAATTTATAAGAGATATCTAGATATCTTTTAATTTATATTTCAAATCAAAAAAGAAAACTTTTTTGATTATTTACAGGTGATTTTGCGGAAAACAAGACTTAATGCAGTTTTTCCTTTTTCCATTTTTTTTATAATTCTGAATTAAGTCGACTTACGTCTTTTTCCCCTGCTGGGTTCTATACAGATATTTGTATACCCTATTCTTTTCGCAATATAAAGTGGAAGGCTAAACTCCAAAACTTAGAAAAACACAGTAAGCCGTTTTGGAATATTGCAAAAATAATGAAAAAGAAGTTAAATTTTATTCCTTCATTTGGTGATGTTCAGATCTCCTCCACCACAAACGCCGAGAAGGCTGACATTCTCTCCCTGTCCTTTTTGAGAAACCCCACAACCTCCAGCGGGATGGGGAATAGAGTTACGGAAACGTTGGTACAAAGCGCTGTATCTAGTTTAATGTCGACTCCAGAAGTTATAGAGGATAATTTGTATGTGACCTATCCGGAACTAAACCTTTTAATTTCGAAACTTAAAGCTCGCAAATCCCCAGGTATTGATAATATACAGAATATATATATTAAGAATCTCCCCAGAACTGGGATTAACTTTGTACTTTACATATTTAATTCATGCATAAAATTACAGTACTTCCCAAATGCGTGGAAGAAAGCTAAGATTATGCCGATTTTAAAACCGGGTAAACCCGCAAATAACTCCAACAGCTACAGACCCATTAGCTTACTTAGTTCTATAAGCAAAATTTTCGAAACAATTGTCAAAAATAAAATCGACAAAGTACTTAGTGAGAAAGGTATATTGCCTCAGCAACAGTTTGGCTTTAGGTCTCATTACAATACTGTGCAACAAGTCGACAGAATATCTCAGCACATCAAAAAAGGATTTACATCCAATAAATCTACAGGAGTAGTGCTCCTCGATGTGGAAAAGGCTTTTGATGCTGTCTGGCATGCAGGACTACTTTATAAAATGATGTTGTGTGAATTTCCTATGTATGTTATTAAAATAATAAAAAGTTTTTTAGAAGGACGCGTCTTTACGGTCTGTGTAAATAACACCTACTCAACCGAAAGGCCAGTTCCTGCAGGAGTTCCCCAAGGATCCGTCCTGGGTCCCGTGTTGTTTAATGTGTATACGTCTGACTTTCCGCACCTTCCCAACTGTGAGTCCGCAATGTTTGCAGACGATACTTGTATTTTTTCGTCCGATGTGCTTGGTTTTACAATCCAAACCAACCTTCAATCGGCACTAAATACTCTTACGACTTACTTCAATAAATGGAAGATAAAAGTCAATGCTTCTAAAACCCAAGCTATATTTTTTACCAGAAAAAGAAAAGCTTGTTTTTTGCCCAGCAATGACTTAATTATTAATAATGCTTACACGTCTTGGATGGACACTGTCAAATACCTAGG
The DNA here is from genome assembly GCA_949715645.1 of Portevinia maculata. Lineage (NCBI taxonomy): Eukaryota > Metazoa > Arthropoda > Insecta > Diptera > Syrphidae > Portevinia > Portevinia maculata. Next base: position 33,318,620 of record OX454527.1, read on the forward strand.
CATTACATTAGATAAAAAGCTTACTTACAATAAACATATAACAAATACCATAGACAAAATAAATAAAACTATACGAATAATGTATCCTCTTATAAACAGGAAATCTATGCTAAGCCAAGAAAATAAATTAATCATTTTTAAAGTCATTTTTCGGGCCTTTATGTTTTATGGTTGTCCAGTTTGGGGAAAGTGTGCAATAACGCACATCAAAAAATTACAAATAGCGCAAAATAAGCTATTAAAACTAATGCTTAAGCTTCCTTGGCACTTTTCAACACTTGAACTCCACGAAATAGCCAATGTCGATTTGGTTTCTACTAGAATAGAAAGACTTACAGCTAGATACGCAATTAGCTGTGAGATGTCCGATAACGTGCTTATTAGTAATCTTGTTGCAAACGTAGCACCCTAATTCTTATTGTTATTTCCTGCTCTTCGCATTGTTCATCTGATGAGTATTATTTTCGTTACTATCGACTCTGTGTGTATTTATATGATTGTTTATTTTTTCATTTATTTATTTTTTTGTAGAATTTATTTATTTCTGTGCTATCTACTAGTTTTTAGTTGTTATTTACATATTAAATTATTAAATATTTATTTATACTATTTTGTTACGTTTGTTTTCATTAGTTTCCTGGTTTTTGTACTATTTATTTATTTTGTACATATTTGTTATTTATTTATTAATTTATTAACTTTCAAAACCTTCCTACTTTGATATTAGTTTTAAGAATCTGCTTGCATATACATATTGGTATTCTTATATATGTATGTTACTTATTTATTTATTATTATTGTTATTAATTATTATTATTATTGTTATTATTATTATTATTATTTTTTTTTTTTCTGATGAAAGGTTTTCCTAATGTCTTTCCTTTCGACTAGATTATTTTCTTACCAAGCTGTTTTCTTTTTAATATCATAATTATAACATTATTCAGAAGTAAGATTATAATATCATAACTCTGTGTGAATTGTGCGATTACACTCAAATGTAAAAAAAAAAATATATAAGAAAATGTGATAGATTTAAAAATAATAAAGTTAATAAAGTTAATGTCCCGAAATAATCAAGTTTACGAATTTTTGAAATCCGCCCACAGACACGCCCACAAACTCAAAAAAAAAATTGTTTGGGAAAAATAGAATTTTGAGCTAGGAAGCTGAAATTTTTTATATATGATCTATTACTCCTAAAACTGCTCGGGATATACAATTTTCAAAATCCGCCCACTGACACGCCCACAATGAAATAAAACAATTTTATTGAAAAACCAAAATTTGAGCTAGGGAGCTGAAAGTTATAATATATACTCTCTAGGGGCCCTTTAAGCTCATGTGTAAATATTTTCAAAATCCGCCTACTGACACGCCCACAATTTAAAAAAAACTTTTTTTGAAATTCAAAATTTGAGCTAGGGAGCTGAAATTTCTAATATATACTCTCTAGAGGGCCCTTTATGCTCATGTGTAAATATTTTCAAAATCCGCCTACTGACATGCCCACAATTTAAAAAAAAAACTTTTATCGAAAATCCAAAGTTTGAGCTAGGGAGCTGAAATTTATAATGTATACTCTCTAGGGGCACTTTATGCTAATGTGTTAATTTTTTTTAAATCCGCTTACTGACACGCCCACAATTAAATCAAATAATTTTATTGAAAAACCAAAGTTTGAGCTAGGGAGCGTTTTTTTACAAAAGCTTCGTTTTATTTTGGTAAAATCCTTTAAATGTTATATAACAATATAATAATAACAACCATACTTAGACTTTTGTCACGCCCACTCATAAGGGATAGGAATAAGAATAGGGTATCCAAGAGTTCGCCCAAGCAGACTGTAGCCCGTCCCTATGTTTTTAAGTAAAGTTATGTTGTTTTTCCTAACAAGACTTCGAATAGTAAGCTGAATTAACTCTATTTAAGTCCTTTTTCCAAAATATATTCATGGTATGTTAGGTATTAAGTTAACGCTAGAAATATAATCTTATTTTTTAGTACTGAAAAGATAAACATGAGCCTGCGAGGCGCACAATTAAAAAACGTTTTTTTTTACAAAATTAAATAAATATTTTTTATTATTCTTCATTTTATTGTTACATTATTAGCAATTAAGTAAAACATAAACATATATTATTAATTTTTCTTTTTTTTAAAGTGAAGTAGGATTTTATAAATCCATAACAAAAAGAAACACAAAATTAGAGATCTTCGGTATTTAATTTTCAGTTACTAATAATAGGTGACATTTATATTATATTGTCATTGGGATTTTTTGTCTTACTAACTGATGAATTACAATATAAAATCCATCACAGCAAAGCATAGACGTTCCCACTTTTCGAGAACGGGTGTTTTTCAACTGTTCAGGAATTTCCCGTATGTTTGATTGACCTTATACCGTTCCCACAATTGCCAATTTATAGGATGCAAGCAGCAATGATTTTGCGACAAGGATAGACGTGAATCTTTGCAACACATAGAGAAAGTATTCCCAATAAAGGCTTTGATTTGAGTAGGATTTGTATCTCTAAATGTCGAAGAAGTCATACTATCAGTATGTTTTATTGATATCTCCACATGTGTCCAGTGAACGAGCTCTTGAATGATATCATCCGTATTAAATAACTCAAAACATAAAAGACAAAAAACGTACTTGTCGTCAGTTGCACTTTGAACATCATCTTCATTTATATGATCCTCAATCTCGCTGCCACTGCCATCATTTGCAAGTTCGTCTTCTTGATTCAAAAAAGAAACAATTTCGCCGTCTTTCAACACTCTTCCAGACGCCATGATGTGAAGACGTTCCTAAAACCCATTCAATTTGAAATACGAGTAACTGCTAACTACTTTCATATTTACCGCACATGAGTAGAATATTATGTTAAAATTAACAAAAAAAATATCACAAAAATTGCATAAAGGTTACACAGAAGAACATTCGCCTCTCGAGCGCCAAGCATTACAATAACTGAAAAACGGTGGTACTTACCGAACTGGAACTACCGTCACTCGTAAGTATTAATCGACGACTGAGTTGGCTTAAAAAAACAAGTCTGTTCGAGCGTCGGTTAAAAGAAGAAAGCAATATGTATATTTCGCGGGCGCCTCCGAGGCGCAGTTTATCTTTTTAGGGTTAAATACGCACAAATAAAAAAGCTGTAACTTCTGTTCAATAGAAGTTTTTAAATGAAATGCAATTTAATCAATGTTAATAAAAATCACACATTGCATCAAAACTTCCTCTCGTCATAAGTAAAGAGAAACCAAATTATACTATAAAAACAGAAAAAGGAGGTCTTGGGCTTTTTCCTTCGAAATGTTACAACATACTCGTAACAGCATAAGTAAATATTAAAAACCGGAATTTTATACTTATGCTGTTTTTCCTTGTGCATAATCAACAGGAAATGACTTATGTTGTTTTTCTTTCTTCTATAATTCAAAAACCGTAACAGATAAAAAAAAGTGGCAAAATGAATCGAATATTTCGCATACGATGGTGTAAAAAACTCAATTTCGACATAAGTCCACTTATGTTGTTTTTCCTTTTTGCCACAGATATACTCTGCAGCTGCGCCCGAAATTATCAAGTCTAAAGATTTTTAAAAATCCCCACTTACACGCCCACTGTTTAAAGAAATCTTTTTTTCGCAAGTAGACAAAGTCGTGTTGCGTTGCAAAACGCAGAAAAAATTTCTTCCTAACCATTCTATTTCCATACCCGATCCACTTTTCTTACCCGTTCTGTCAATTTTTCCGTCTTTCCTACTAGGAGATTGGTTAAATGGCAGCCTCTGATTGATTCTGGTCAAGGTCGCTCGTTTCCACGAGTTCTGTGGGTCGACAAAAGCTGGTATCGAACCCAACGGACGGTTAGTGTCTCGGCAACGATGGGTGGGGGAAGACGATAGCTTGGCACAACCCAACGCGAACAGAAACGGTAGTCAGAAAAGTCACTAACGATACCCCAACTAAGCGGCGAATGGTGTGGGTAGATATCCCTTAAAGAAGCACCCGAACGAACTGTTTAACCCAACTAGGGCAGGTGGCGTACCGTTTTACCAACTTCTTTTTTGAGGACAGCTTCAGGTTCCAACACTTTCTCGATTCTCTCATTAATTGTCTTCCATAATTGTTTAAGTGTTTGGGAACTCATCCCATTAAGATATTTTCGGGAGTTGTGTGAATGCGTCCATCGGATCATTCGGTCCGGGAAACTTCTTCAGAGTTCGGACGATTTTGGAAACGGATGAGTGAGTGAGAGGGAGATGGTGGCACACTACACTAGAGTGACTGAGTGATCGCTAAAACAAGTTGTAGGTAGTGGATACCGTCATTGCTGAATGTATGTTTATGAGTGAGAGAGAGAATAGTCCATCACGGACAAAGAATCCTCGAAGTGGACGAGGAAGTTAGTGGAGTTAGAAAAAAGGATAAAGAGAAGACAGAAGCAGAAAATTGGCCAAGTCGCAGGCCAGGCAGCGAAATCCCAATTCATAACTACAAAGGAGTGTAATAGGGGCAGGAAGTTAAATATAAGTAGAGTGTCTTATCATCTTGGTTTTTCAAATATTTTGTTTGTAATTTGTATTTCGAAAACCGGTATGACTTTGTTCCAGAAATTTCCCGAGAATTGCGGGACGCGCCACCCTTCGTTTTTGTCTTTTCATATTCGGTAAATAACGATAGCGAGCCATTCCTAACGGTAATATTTCTTTTGTTCCGTTATTTTAAATTCACCTTTAATAAATCGACAAATTTGCTATATGGAGCTATATGACGATTTGAAATTCTTATTCTTTTATTTTACCTGAATAGGTACCATCTTATTTTCTGAATTTTACTAACGGGAAATTCTTTCAAGAGTTTTACAATTCCTTTTTTAAAAAGATTGTGTGGCACCCATTGTACCAAAGTTCCACTATTTCATTTGTCTGCGAACCAGCCTCAGCTGAGCAACCGAGTCGGCTACCAGTTGCACTTTTCCATATTCAACCGGCGAATATACTTCTGACATTTTTCACCAAAAGCAATAAACGATTTTACACAATCGGTATTTTTTTTACAATAACCTTGTGTTTTCGATAAAATCCTTCAACCACGTAAAGAACAGCTAATTAAAACAAAATATGTAAACATCATGCTTCTTAACAATTCGCCTACATTAAGATTTACTACGCCCACTTTCAGTAATAGGGTTCCTTATTATAACGTATTTTTTGAAAAGTAACAACGATTCGTTAGCGGTGCCATAAACTCGAGAGAAAAAAAACTTAAGTGCACTTAAGCAGAAACGTGTTGCATTAAAACAACACGTGAACCTGTTGATTTTGATACATATAGGTACGAGTACTTACGGCAAAATCATTCTAAATATCTCAGAATCGGAATAGATAGAAAAAAAACTGAAAAGAGCGCCCCGAAAATACAAGACTGCATACCCAGTTCAAAAAGTGAATTTTTGCGTAAGATGGCAAATCAATTTTGGGCCGGCCGACGACTTGGTAGTTTTGAACTGTCATATTAATGTGGGACTTCAAAGCACTAAAATTGCATCGATAATCAGAATCAGTCTATTAAAAATCGAGAATTGATTTACAATCATGAAGAACGTTGGCGTACACTGTCTGAACATAAATTAAAATTTGAGCACTCATTTTATAAATTCTGTGTTACCTACATTTTTTCTGTATATTATTTTGTTCTTTATATTATTTTTTAGCAAACGTCCCTATTCACTATGAATAGGAGAGTTTATGAATGTAATAAATATCAGTATGCCGAAAAAACAAAAGTTATGCACATACGTCAACCCTGTTACCAAGATACGGAGATTAAAATTTATTTTGAAAATCAGGAAACTTAAAATGAGAAATCGAACTGGTAAAAGAGTTTAAATATTTATTGGTAGTAATTGATTGCCACTTAAAATGGAACAAGCACGTTGATAATATCAGAAGCGACTTAAAAAAGGCAATGTTTGCCATTGTCTACCTCAAACGAAACTCTAATTTCCAGGTGCTTAGACAGGTATATTACGCAGTGGTAGAATCTAAGCTTCGTTATGGGATTATTGCTTGTGGCGCTTGCGTTGGAGTACGAGTATTAACAAGATGCTCGCTTAAATGCGCCAATTAAGCATAACGTAAACACACGAAGACAGGCACGAGGCATACTTCATATACCTCCTTTCAACAATATCTACGGCAGAAGGCAACTACAATATGCAGTTCCAGAAGTTATCAATAACTTACCATATGAGCTAAAAAATATTGTTAACTTTAAAAAGCGTAAAAAAAACTAAGGAATCATTTCCTTCATAACACTAATTTACCTTATATTAATGGAGAGAACACATCGGTCGATTTTCATATGTTTTGTTATGTACCGGGAAATGAATTAGTTCTAACAGTATCTATTATAAGTAAGCTACAGCATAATTTTGTATATTTCGTTTTTATGAATAACCGATTCAGACAAACCTACTGGTTTTGCGGGCAATTTAAAATATGTATTGATAATATTTTTTTATTTTATTTGTATAGGTTTTAACCTGCTTGTACCTACAATGTACATCAGTGCCTAGCCCCTTACAGGCAGGTGAATTGTATACTACTTTATATAGAGATAGTGCGCAGATAATTAATTAAAAAAAAAATTATTGTCTTTCTAAGGAGTTGGAGGAACACTGTTCTGGTTCTGGGTAGGTAATTTTAACGTTCATGTGAGCCTAACGACGCAATAGACATCTTGAAGGCTGCGCGGTATGGAATAACACAACTAGAAATCGCTTGTCAAAGTGCGTGTCTCACTAAGAGATTTTTTTAAGTATGACACAAAATTTCAGCTGAGCGCTCCGTTTTCTGAGTCAAAAATTGCATTAATTCATATCTCTAAAAGCGATCGATTTCATGCGACAGCTATGGGTGTCATTTTCATAGATTTGTGCCATTGTTTGTGTAGCACAGTGTAACTGTAGAAGAGTTCGATGCCGAACGCGACATAATGCGGAAATAGGTTCCCGAAAACCTTGAAGTTGTTTAACGAGACAACAGGAAGACTTTTAACAACGCTCGAGCACCCGCAGAGAAGTCGGCACTGGAATGAAGTTGCAACCGAAGTTCTTCTGCAAAATATGCAATTCGGTTCGAGACGACACCTAATTAGCTATCATGACAGCATCTTGAGCGACTGTTATCGAGCAACGGAAGCAAATAGTGAATGGTCTTAATGCCTTCGTCCAGACGAAAGATTATTATTAATGTTACGGAATGCAAGAGTATCGTTAAAACGATCTCGTCAGGGGATAATCGCCTTACGGAATGACCAGCCTGGTTCTCGTTGATCCATGTCAACTGCGCATGTACATAAATGCGGATTGCAAATCTCAAATTGTCATTTTTATTCAGTAGTCTATAATTTTATAGTGATGACATAACACCCTTCAACAACGTTATCGATTTTTATACCCTATTCTAAGGGTATATTAATTTTGACGCATAGTTTGTAACATACCTTAATATTGCACGTAGACCCCTAAAAGTTACTATATTTATGATCAGCATTGATAGTAATGTCGATCTAGCCATGTCCGTCCGTCCCCCCGTCCGTCTGTTGACAAAAATTAGGCCTTTAAACTGGGCCTAGCGAGCGGAAATTTTAACCATATACTCTCTAGGGTCCCGTAATAATCAAGTTTACGAATTTTTGAAATCCGAACACAGACACGCCCACAAACTCAAAAAAAAAACAAATTTTTCGAAAAAATCGAATTTTAAGCTAGAAAGCTGAAATTTTGTATATATGATATATTACTCCTAAAACTGCTCGGGAGATAAAATTTTCAAAATCCGCACACTGACACGCCCACAATTAAATCAAACAATTTTATTGAAAAACCAAAGTTTGAGCTAGGGAGCGTTTTTTTTTTACAAAAACTTCGTTTTTTTTGATAAAATCCTTTTAAATGTTATATGTACATATAACAAAATATGTAGAGTGTTCTTAACAATTCAACCATACTTAGACTTTTGTCACGCCCACTTATGACGGATAGGAATAAGAATAGGGTCCCTATGTTTCTTAATTTGGTTCCAAAATTATGATTCTGTACGCCAAATTTATAGGGCACTTGTACCATATAACACCCGACACAATCTTTGGCTGTTGGATGAAATACATCCGATCCAACAGTGCTGGGCACCACGTTGTGTTTAAAAACTAACTGCGAAGTGCATTCTCTAAATAATACAAAAATAATTCGCTTTACACAGAGCAAAGGATAGTTCATAATTAAAAACGACACCCCACCACTTGATCACACAAATGCAAACACAATTGGTTGGCCTTGATGAAGTGATCTGGAACAGGTAGGATTGTCGATACTTTTTAATGTCGACCCGATCGTGGCCATTTTTGTTGCACGAAAATGTAAACTGTTTTTGTATTTCTTCCGTTTTGTTTCTATCTGATTTCGAATTCCATTCTGCTAACACGGCGTTATAACTTATAACGCATTCTGTGTGGTGCAACCTTAATTTCGCATTTTCTCTTGCAAAGTAACAGTCATATGACGTATAAAAAAAATTAGAAGTTTAACGCATAATTAGGTTGATTAGTGCCTATTTAAAGGTGCTTTGGTATTGAAAAATAACTTTCTTCTTCTCTTTTTCGCTCTGAGAAATTGACATTATTTCGACTTGATGTTCAGAAATGAGAATCAAAAAAATGAATGTGAGGAGCAGGTTATTAGCCTGCCGCACTCCACCAAAAGCTGATTGTTTTATGATCATTCACGCAAAACAATGTTTAAGGGGGTCTTAACGTGATCAGCTACACTTTTACGAAAAGGATAGAGTAAGTTCGGGTATTGTGGTATAGGAGGGTAATGTGGTACGGGCAGTTTTTTTCGAAAACTAAGCAGGTTACCAGAATGTTTGTTACACACAAAACTGGCGATTTAGAAAAAACGACCAGCACGCGTTCTGGCTACTTCAAAGCTATTCACGTTTTTGGTAATTTGTGTCGATATAAATGGTTGCACTCGAGTTTTTTTTTATGCTTCTGAAATTGTTTTTTTGTGTTTTCTTTTTTTGTGCATCACTTATACCTAAGTTACCTCGCAATAAATGATTTATTAAACTTTATTCAATAATTATTAGTTATTCTGTCAGTATTTTTTTTGTTATTTTTTATAAATATTTTCTTATGTGCATACATCGTCGGATAATGTGGTACAGCTGCCATCGGCCAATGTGGTATACTATACCTAAGTGTTCAAAAGTGTTCTGTTGGCAAGAAATTGTAAAGCGGGTAATGTGGTATAGTGTACATAGTGTACAAGTTAACACCAAACACATTCAACATTCACCCACGCTCCACATGCAGGTCAACACCAAGCGCATTCCACAACCGATACCGGATACCCAGACTAATCACATCCGACAGCAACAGAGGAACCCACGCTCCACATGCATGTTGCTGAGCCAGCGTCTGGCAAACGACACCTCCTCCAATCCCAATCCATAATCCCACATTCCTGCACGTAGAGATAAGGAAACCTAGGCAATAAGTTTATATTTGTTACACTTAAGTTTTAGTTCTGGAGTAGCAGTCGAAATTGCAAGTTAAAATAAAAATAAATAAAGAGGCTACTCCTCAATAAAAATATTTTTTTAAATAGAAATAAACTTAGTTTTATTTAATTGGCGCCCGAGCAGTGTAAGAACCAGTAGTAAAGTAAAATAGTGAACTAAGAAAGTAAAGAAAAATAGTAAAGTAAAATAGTGAATTAAGCAAGTAAAGGAAAAATAGTAAAGTAAAATAGTGAACCAAGAAAGTAAAGAAAAATAGTAAAGTAAATTAGTGAACTAAGCAAGTGAAGAAAAAATTGTAAAGTAAATTAGTGAACTAAGCAAGTGAAGAAAAAATAGTAAAGTAAATTAGTAAAAAGCATTAGTGAAAAAGCATAGTAAAGTAAAATAGTGATCTAGTCGTTGATGAAAAAAATAATAAAGGGCCCCTTAGTAGTCGCTACAGCTAACCACTCGGAGCGGAGGAACAGGAAGCGAATAACGCTAGCCGCATCAGCAAGATCGAAGAAAGAAAAAAACCAGGACATCCATGTTGCCACCAGTTTTTATAGCGTAAGCATAATATTAATTTAACATAAGAAATCATATATTAAGAAATTAATTTAAAGAATAAACGAAAGAAAGTGAAAAAAAGTTGCACAATTAAGTACAAAGAAGTTTTAAAAAAATGTCTTTTAAGAAAAATCAAAAGGAAAACAGCCTATCAATTAAATTAAAGTGTTATCTCATTTGGTGAATTTTTTTAAAAAAAAGAAAAAAAAAGAAAAGAAAAATGCCTATGTTAAGATCGGGTAATGACCCTACCACAATGGCTAACCATCCGCAAGAGGAAGTTCAGCCCACTCAGGCAAATGAAAGTGCCAATAACTCATTTCAATCGAGTGCATCGAATAGCAATCCTCAACGGACAAACGCCATTAATTCCAATAACCGCCAAAATGGTCAAAATATTCAGACCACACCGGATTTTGAATCCCTTATATCTTCTATCGTCCACCGCGTCCTTGAAAGTCAAGGACGCGAAATCATCCAAAACATAGTTAACCCCAATCAGAATCAATTCACTGGTACAGACCAGACCATTGCACCAGAATTTAGAGATAGGTTGAACGAACTAGACAACATACCGGACGTAGTCCGATGTCTAAAGGATTTCGCAGGAGACCCAGGAGAATTTAGCTCCTGGAAGAAAAGTGTTGATCGTATATTGCAAATATACGAACATCTCAAAGGAACTCCCAAATATTTCGGGATTCTAAGCGTCATACGCAATAAAATAATTGGAAGTGCCGACACCGCTCTAGAATCCTGCAATACGCCTCTAGATTGGACATGTATTTCCAAGTGCCTTGTCATGCACTATGCTGACAAACGCGATCTGGGTACGCTAGAATACCAGATGCAATCAATTGTCCAAGGCAACAGCACTATCCAAGGATTCTATCACATCGTATACTCCCATTTATCTTTAATACTAAGCAAACTTTCTTGCATGGATATAAGCTCTGAGTCCATGCATCTGTTAACACAAACATACAGAGACAAGGCTCTCGACACTTTCGTCAGAGGTCTTAAAGGTGACCTACCCCGATTACTGGGTATAAAAGAACCAGTAGACCTACCTCAGGCATTACATTTATGTTTGAAATTAGAGAACCAAAACGTCCGTTCTTACCAAACTCAAACTCAACAACCATTATACAGACAATTTCGGAATCCAATACCACAGGTTCAACAAAGACCCCCATACAATCCTAGACCGATGTATCACACAAATTACCAACCACCAGTACAGGCAAGGCCCCCGTATAACCCTAGGCCCATGCCAAACAATTATCAAAACAACCAGTATAACCCATTCCAAAATCAATATCCCCAAAGGCCCCAAAAAAAAAAAGCAGAGCCTTTAACTCAAGGACCTTCTGCTCAATTTAAACAAATACACCAACAGAATAGGAACCAATTTCGGCCAAATAATAATATGCCAAGAAGGCAAAACTTTAATCAACAAAATTTCCACGTGGAACCTTTTGTTCAAACATTCAATGACCCAAACCAATATAACAATTTAAACTCAGAAACTCCAAACCTCCCTCAACAAAATGTTGATGTCGAACAGCATGCTCAAAACGAATTGAGCGCATACTACAAAGCGGCATCGTCATTCGACGAAACCCATAAAATAACAAATTAAAAAATAAAATTCTTTTTGTTACCATCTCTTACATCATTCCACGGTATCCTTGGACATGATAGTTTGAAGGAACTATCAGCGGTAATTCATACCAGCCAAGACTACATGACAATTCGAGATCAAATTAACATCTGCATCAAATGCCAGATATCACAAGACGTTAATTCCATTAACATCAGAACGAACCATATGTCTATACATCAGAGTAAAGTAATAGAATCCCTAGTAAAAAGCCATCCGTTTCTTTTTGACGAGCCAAATGAAAAACTAACTTTTACAACTAATGTCATAGGTGAAATTCGCACCACTAATGAAAACCCCATATACTCCAAGTACTATCCATACCCGATGTCACTTAAAAACGAGGTGGAAAAACAAATTCAAGATCTCCTTAACAACGGGATAATAAGAAAATCGAGGTCCCCGTATAACTCACCCGTCTGGATCGTTCCAAGAAAATTAGACGCATCCGGCGAAAAGAAATACCGCCTAGTTATCGATTACAGAAAACTGAATACAGCAACAATATCAGACCGCTACCCCATGCCAGAAATCAACGGAGTTTTGTCTCATCTTGGAAGCAATAACTTCTTCACAGTCCTAGACTTAAAAAGTGGCTTCCACCAAATTCTTCTAAAAAAGTCAGACATAGAGAAAACCGCTTTCTCAGTCAACAATGGTAAATATGAATTTACCAGACTCCCCTTTGGGCTGAAAAATGCTCCCGCCATATTCCAAAGAGCCCTCGATGACATCCTTCGGGAACACATCGGAAAGATATGTTACGTCTATATAGACGATATCATAATATTCAGTCGAGACCAAGAAACTCATACAGAGAATATTCAAAAGATCTTCAAAACATTGGAAGAAGCCAATATGAAGGTCCAACTCGATAAATGCGAATTCTTCAAACGCGTAGTTGAATTTCTAGGGTTCGTCATATCTTCGAATGGCATAAAAACAAATCTAGCCAAAGTTGAGGCTATTGTTAATTTCCCAAACCCTAAAAGTCTAAAAGATCTTCGATCCTTTCTGGGATTATCAGGCTATTAACGCCGTTTCATAAAAGACTATGCAAAAATAGCAAAACCGCTTACAACTCTCCTAAGAGGAGAAAAGGGAAGAATTTCTAAAAACGCTTCTAGCAAGCAACTAATAACCCTCAATGAAGAAGCAGTTGAATCCCTCAACAAAATAAAAAATGCTCTCATTTCAAAGGAAATAATCCTTACATATCCTGATTTCACCAAAGACTTTCAATTGACTACAGATGCGTCTAATCATGCGATTGGCGCAGTGCTCTCACAAAATGACAGACCCATAACGTTCATATCCAGAACATTAAACAAATCCGAAGAACATTACGCCGCAAACGAGAAAGAGATGCTGGCGATAATATGGTCCCTACAATCGCTAAGAAATTATCTATACGGCAGAGCCGAGGTCAAAATATATACAGACCACCAGCCCCTAACCTATGCGTTAAGCAATAAGAATAATAACGCAAAGATGAAAAGCTGGAAGGCAATATTGGAAGAATACAATTGCGAACTACATTATAAGCCCGGAAAATCTAACGTAGTCGCAGACGCACTCTCCAGACCCGCGCAAGAAAGTCAGGTCAATTCACTAACTCCTACAGTACACAGTGATGAGAGCTGCTCCCAAGAGCTCATCTTTAGCGTTGAAGCACCCATCAATGTCTTCAAAAGTCAAATTTTTCTCTACACAGGCGAAAGGAAAAACCACGAATTTAAGATCGTGTTCCCCGGATATCACCGACACAACATAACAGAGACTAACTACAGTAAAGAGAATCTTCTACAAATTCTTAAGAAAATTCTGAATCCTTCGGTAATAAATTGCATTAAAACACAAGAGCCAGTAATGGGTCTGATACGGGAACTATACCCCCTTCATTTCAAAACATATAAAATTAGATTCTCACAAAAGCAAGTACAGGATATTTTAAGCGAGCATGATCAGGAAACAATTATAATAGACACTCATAATCGCGCCCATAGAAACGCGGTCGAAAATAGACTTCAAATTCTCGAAAATTATTATTTCCCTTCCATGATAGGAAAAATAAAACGAATTACCAATATTTGCTCAGTATGCAAGCAAAATAAATACGAAAGACACCCTAACCAACCAAAACTAAATGAAACGCCTTTACCAAATTTCCCAGGACACACAGTTCATCTTGACATATTCATTACAGAAAAGAAATCAGTACTTACTGCAATAGACAAATTTACCAAATACGCACAGGTCAAAATACTTAAAAGCAGATCCATAGAAGATATTAGAAAACCCTTAAGAGAGATACTCTTTTTCTTTGGAGTACCTAAGTCAGTTGTTATTGATAATGAACCTTCCCTTACAGAATCGAAGCTAGTGGGCAAGTAGAACGCTTCCATTCAACTCTTGCTGAGTTAATGAGATGCCTAAAAAAAGATGACTTGCATCGAAATTTTGAGGAACTAATCGAAAGATCTGTAAATGAATACAACCATAGCATTCATTCCACCACACACAAAAAACCAGTTGACCTTTTCTTTGGTCGTAATGTTACCTTTGGCCCCGAAGACTACGAGAAGACGAGACGGTCGAACTTAGAAAGGCTACGACAAAAACAAAAAACTGATATAGCATACCATAATAAAAGAAAACAAGAGCCAAAACAATACACACTAGGACAAACAATTTACGTAAGACAAAACAAAAGATTAGGAACAAAATTTTCTACTAGGTACAAAGAAGAAATAGTCAGGGAGAATAGAAACACTACCGTCCTTACAGAAAGCGACAAAATTATATATAAACATCGTATAAGAAATTGATGGAAAATTTCTCCAACAGATTAATGATAACTACGTCCATGGCCGATATCCAGATCCTGGATTATTCATCCAGTGAACTAGTAGCGATAGAAACCGGGACAGCGATGATCCAAAATGGCAGCTTTAAAATGATCCATATCATAGACTTGGTACCATGCGAAAGCATTATAACCAACATCCGAGATACAATAGAACACGGCATAAATAAGAGCCACCCCTCCTATCCTTTTCTTTCTCACGAACTTTCGGAAATGGAACACATATTCAATAGGCTTAAACCAAAAAACGAAAACAAAAGATCACTCAATTTCATAGGGAGCGCATGGAAGTGGATAGCTGGAAGCCCTGACCATGACGACTTACGAATAATTAGAAACAAAATAAATAATGTATTAAAAAACAATAACAAACAGGTCCTTATTAACAGAGATGTAATTAACAACATCAACGAAATAACAAAAAAGTCAAATGAAGTTTTAATGAAAATGAAAAAAAATGACCCATTTATAAATAATATTATATTTGTTACCCAACACAAAATTAAATTACTTAAGGAAGAATTAATCAACATAGAATATGCCATACTTTGGGCAAATAAAGGAATTATAAATTCCTATATTTTATCAATTAAAGAAATTAATATAGCCGAACAAATAATAAAGAAAGAAAATATTCCTTACGGCAATATTGATGAAGCACTAAATTTTGCAGAAGTAAAAGTTGCCACAAACAAAAATTCAATAGTTTACATCATAAGTATACCAAGTTTAGAGTTAAATACTTGTAGTAAACTCTTACTTAAACCCGTAAAAAAAGCAAATTTTGTAAACAAATTAGATTTTGAAGAAATTTTGAAATGCCGAAAGAAAATTTTCGGGTTAAAACTAGATTGTAAGTCATATAACAATTTATCAATATGTCCTTATCGACATATACCTGATCTGAGTAGCACATCCTGTATTCCTTACCTACTCCTTAATATACAAGCCAATTGCACACGCATAAATAATCAACACATTCCCACAATAGACGAAATCTCCCCAGGAGTTATCTTCCTCAATCGGTTCAACGGCACAATGCAACAAGACAACACAGATGCATTACCACTGGCTGGCACGTTCGTAATTCAATTTCAAAATTCAACGATTACCATCGAAAACAAAACTTACCTATCTGACATCGTAATATCCAAACTAAAGCCATTACCTGCAATCGCTCAATTCTCTACAGTGGAGGACACAGAAGAAATGTTATCATTGGAAATGATAAAAAAAACTCCATTCTAGTAACACCGAAGAAATAAGGATACTGGAATCGAAACATAGCATCATCAGAGCAACAAACATCATATACATTCTAGCGGTAGCAACTATTGTCATAACCTTTATAATAAAAGCAACATGGAAAAAGCGCCCAATGCATATCAACGTCAACAACAACCCTGATCCAGAAATCCAAATTGAGATGAGAGAAAACGCACAAACAGCAACTCCCTGTAAGAAAATCAGTGAAGCTCAAGGGAAAGTTTCAACACAAAAACCTACACGCATAAGTCAAATACCATTATTTTGACTTAAGATCAAACGAGGACGTTTGATTTTTAAGAAGGGAAGAGTTAACACCAAACACATTCAACATTCACCCACGCTCCACATGCAGGTCAACACCAAGCGCATTCCACAACCGATACCTGATACCTGATACCCAGACTCATCACATCCGACAGCAACAGAGGAACCCACGCTCCACATGCATGTTGCTGAGCCAGCGTCTGGCAAACGACACCTCCTCCAATCCCAATCCATAATCCCACATTCCTGCACGTAGAGATAAGGAAACCTAGGCAATAAGTTTATATTTGTTACAGTTAAGTTTTAGTTCTGGAGTAGCAGTCGAAATTGCAAGTTAAAATAAAAATAAATAAAGAGGCTTCTCCTCAATAAAAATATTTTTTTAAATAGAAATAAACTTAGTTTTATTTAATTTACATACATAGTATACCACAATACCCGCCAATTTTTAAATCGCCACTTTTTGGGTTATGCAACATTTATGGCAAACACCTTTTTTATTGTCTGCTCAATATACTTGTATGAATACCATTTTGAAGCCAATAATTTAGTCTTAATTTTTAGCTATATATGGCTCGATTCAGAGCGACACTTTTGCAATTATAGTCAAAATAGTAATATGTATACCACAATACCCGAAGTTAGTCTAAACTTACGACGTTGTATATTATTATGTGAAAAGGGACTATTCCCTATCAGCAATAAAAAATTATTCAGGAAAATGTTTTTTGAATCATGTCGTTTGAATAAACATCAAAACTCGCGGATCCGAATATTCAGTCGTTTCGTCCTAGTTCATTTCCTCTCATGTGAATTGTGAATAGTACCTTATTTATAACAGTTAGTCATCATAAACTTTGATAAATCATTATTTATTCAACATTTTAAAATGTGGGGCTGACATTTGATACAATTGCCATTTAACAGTTTGAGAAGGCTTCTTCAAATTGGTTGGCGTGTGTATTGACTAGACATGCGCTGCGGAGGGAAACTGAACTAGCTCGATTCAATTATATGATTATAATTATGGATGATTATGGGAAATATATTTACAATACCCGTACCTACTGTACCAAATTGGAATTCACAGTGGAAATCACTACAATGAAATACTTTTAACCCACAATTCGCTCCAAACAACAGTGGTACGAGTATGTATACAGAAAACATACTAGCTTTATAGACGCGGGGACAGAATTCTCTGGAGATAATTATGAGCATTGCAGGCATTGCGTATGTACCTATAGAGGAATCACCTCGAAGGAACTAAAGTATTGCGTAAACACCTTCCTAGATGACGCTGCCATTTACGGCTGAAAGTATGCAATGCCACCTCTAGAAATTTGGATTCTGTATTAGGAATGTAAATTAGCAAAACCACCTTACACTGCAATAATCGAACAATGAGCAGGTATCCTACCAAGTCATTCCAAATGCACGTAATGGGTAATTTTATTTGTTAAGATTTTTAAGTTTTAATTGCAAAATTTAATTATATTATCTTAATTATGAGAAAAAAAAGGTGTGAGCCACGCTGCACTCACGGTATACCTAGTTGATGTGTAAACATGTAGGCACAGTTGCGCGTTAGCTGCCTAATTTGTTATCTAGCTAACGCCATAACTAAGTAACTAACGTAGTTAAATTAGCTGCGCTAAAAATGCAATCGATTTGGTAGTTAGCTATCATAATGACAACTAATTTTAGCTTTTAGCTATTAGTTGCAGGTTGTGTAACTAAGCTCGTTAGGTTGCCAAAGTTCGTTGCGGATGACAACTAAAAGTTGGTTAGTTTTTAGCTGTAGCTTTTTAGCTGCCTAGGTTAATAACTAATAACTAAATCAACATTTTTTATTTTGCTATAACTAATGGTGATAATTTATTGGGATTTATTATGCATATTGCGTTTAAAATAAAAATTGATTGAATGTCCCTTTTATTTTACGTCAGGTTATTTTACAAAGAGGTTCTTGGAGCCACAATAATTAAACCCGAAAAAGGATATTTTCCCAAAATGTCTTTAGAAACGGCACGGTATATATGAGTTCAATGTTATTTGAATGAGGGGTGCTAGGAACGACAAACATTTTGGTAAAATATCCTTTTTTCGACTTTAAGGACCTTTTTTGTTGTTCCAAAACCCCTTATTGACATTTTGGAAAAAAATATCCTGTTTTCGACTATTACGGACCTTTTTTGTTGTTGCAAGGAACTCTTAGTCAAATAACATTGAGCAGAGATAAACCGTGCGGATTCTAATGACATTTTGGAAAAATATTCTGTTTTCGACTATTAAGGACCTTTTTTGTTGTTGCAAGGACCTCTTAGTCAAATAACATTGAACACAGATATACCGTGTAGATTCTAACGGCATTTTGGAAAAATATCCTTTCTTCGACTTTTAAGGACCTTTTTTGTTGTTGCAAGGACCTCTTAGTCAAATAACATTGAACACAGATATACCGTGTGGATTCTAATGGCATTTTGGAAAAATATCCCTTTTTCTACTTTTAAGGACCTTTTTGTTCTTCCAAGGATCGGTTAGTCAAATAACATTGAACACAATATACTGCGCGGTTTTTTAGGACTTTTTGAAAAAAATGTTTTTTTTCGGACTTAAGGACCTTATTTGGCTCTCCAAGGACCACTTGGTAACTAACCGTATTACAACTAAAACTGACATTCTTAACCCTAGAAAGATAATCATATTTTTTATGGCGGAGACTTATGGCACTTCCACTTTGATAGTTTATTTAATGAAACCTATGAGCTTTTTAAAAAATATTAATGTTTTATTTATTAATTGAGTTAATATTAAGAGAGATAAATCAATGATTCAGTAAAAAAAATATAAGTAAAAAAAAAAACAAAAAAAAACTTAAACTCCATTACAAATCAACGAAAAATATAACTTATTTTTAAACGAACCTTAAAATTGATTTTAAGTTCTTATAGTTGCCAAATTCGCATTTTTTTGCTTTAAAATAAGTCTACTAATAAGTATTAGTAGTTTTTAATCACATACGATTAAATTAAATGTAAGAATGACAAACGTCACACACGTTTCCCAGACGTACAGTTTAGCTATAAATTATTACCGCAGGGACTTACCGTCGCACCATGACCGTCACGGGGAAGCTCCGATCACCGGCTGAGTTAGTTTAAGCAACCAACCCGATGCGGCTTACAGTTAAAAGGAAATATCAATTTGTTCGCGCTCCATACGTCTCACAGACGTAGATTATCTTTCTAGGGTTAAATCGGCCATCGGTTACCGAAGTAGAAATCGATATTTTTCCTCTTACCTTCAACTGATGTACAGCAAACTTCAAGCTATACAACCTCAATTATTCAAAACAAATTTACTTCCACACAACTTCCCGGTGTTTCGTAAGGACATAATGATCTCTAAAATTGAACATAATTAAAACTGGAAAATGTATAACGAAGCGGTTGTTCTCAAACGGTCATCCATCTACGTACTAACCGCGCCCAATGTCGTTTAATTGCGGTGATCTGGCGAGCACCGATTAACTCACGTGGTATGAAAATCTGACGGTGACGCTGAAAATCTGACGATGACGGTGACGCTCGATATTTCCAACTAGGCCCTACCGAGAAAAAAGATATTTATAAATCAACGAGAGCAAAGATATTTACACATCAAAAAGTTAAAGTGCCGAATTTAAGCTAGATAGCGTGTAATTAAACCCCCTCTTTTAAGAAGTCAAAAAACTTATAAAATCAAACTGGTTAAATTGTTTAAGCTCCTGTTTTACCTTTTTTGTATGCCTCTTTTCTGGTTTCACCTTTGATGGCTCTAATATGTATGTGTTTTGCGACCAGGTTGGGGTCGATTTTTAATGTTGTGGCAGACAATGAGTTCGATTCTCAAAGCTCTCGTAAGATCCCCAATTATTTCTACTTGAGTGTCTAAAATTCATGTTTGTTACAGTCTGTGCCCATTTCACTAAACAGACTTTGTCTAAGGATTTAAGGAGTCTATCTTCAATGTCTGCTTCACCCCTATCCAAAAATTCTTCATAAAGTTGCTCTACAAAAACCTCTTAGAATGTGTTTTTTGTTATCTGTAGAAGAGACTAATCTTCGGTAATTTGTGACATAATCCATCGGATGTTGGTGTTCAATTCGATTGAAACATTTTTCCAAGAGGCTTTCAAAAAATTCCATCACTCCTTGACTGATAACATATTCGTATCGTGGTTTCCGCCGCTCATCTTCGGGTATGGAACTGGAAGTGCAACTTATATAAGGTGGCGCAAAAGTCATCTTCCTATCGGAAGAAGCATAATTTTTGCAAATGGCGGCAAATGTAAATTCTACTTTGATATTTGTTAAGTTAACTGATACAGAAAAAACTTAAGACACCAATTAACATAATCCAAAAGCAGAATCAAAGTTTTTCATTCATAAAAAAAATTACAGCGAAAGAACATCGGGTGACAACTTTTGCGCCACCTGACAACTTTTGCGCCACCTTGTATTAAGGTCATTAAATTTCAATCTTTACAGCATAACTCAGTATAGTATACCTATTGGAGTGGAATTAAATGCACTCAAAACGCAATGCTGTTTTCTGTCTTGCGAAACCCAAAAACCATGCAATTGTCCATGAATGGCAGTTACATCGCTGAAACTCGCTCTATTTTCCCTTCACATCATAATCTACAAACATTCAAAAGCAACGTGCATCCGCATCTCTCCTTATCCTAATTTCTTTTACAGCCGCGCTGTGTAGTTATATTATAAGGGTACTAAACAAGTCCCATTAAAAATAAATAAATAAATAAATATTAGGCATTAACGGCCCATACAGGGCCTTAAAACTGGCTTCTCCAAACATTTTGCTTATGCAACACCAACAATTTTAAGCCGAATCCAAATGGCAAATTTGAGAAGCTACTCATGAAAGAAGATACTCTTGGATGTTTGTCAGACGTTCGCAAGAGTGCGCGTAGGTTAAAAAAAAAAAGTCTCTGTACACCAGAGAATCTTCGTAATATCAAGGGACTGATATTTATTACCGTCCTTGAATATTTGCTTAAAGGAAAAATGAGAGACTACAAACTACATCAGTTATTCTTTGCTGACGATGGAGCTATCATAAGCGAGAATCAAATAATGACCATGCAACGAGCACTTGATGTTGTATTGGTGGACGTTTTGGGGGCTCGTAATAGCCCGAAAACAAAATCATAGCCAAAGGCTACAGTGCGCTTGGGCGAACTGTTAGATTTTCCATCCGTCATTGAGTGGGCGTGACAAAATTTAAGTATGGGTGAATTGATAAGAAGGATCTACATATTTTGATATACATACAACATATTATATATATTTGGTTTTTTGAGATTGTGGGCGGATTTTAAAAATACTTACGCTTGATTATGTCTGCCACTAGGGAGTATAATTTTTGCCGATAGACGGACATGGCTAGATCGACATTACTGATGCTGATCACGAATATAGTGACTTTTAGCGGTCTACGGGTAATATTAAGGTATGCTACAAACTATGAGTCAACATTAATATACCCTTAGAACAGGGTATATTTAGAATAAGGTATAAACATACAACTTGTGCTGCCCGTTCCCTAATCCACTCCGAACTATTCCAGACATTTATATGAATGGAAAAGTGATACCAAGTGTGAAAACTTCAAATTTATGAGATATATGACCAATAGCGAAGCAAGCTGTTCTGACGACATTAAGTATCGCGTACGCGTGGGGTGGATGTAGTGGCGGGAAAACTTAGCTATCTTCTTTGACCAAAAATGAACTCTAAGCTGAATGGAAGTTGTGTGTCTGGTACATACGGTTCACAATATTGAACAGCGTACAAAAAGTATTTTTGAGGACAAATTAATGGCAGCAGAGATGAAGATGACTTCACATGACAGCAGGAGTAACAAAGATTGTCAAATAAGAAGTTTCAAGATCCGAGGAAGTCTTTGCATCAAAGATACTACCTCGAAAAAATGAAGCGCGACCGGCTTAATTGGTACTGTCATGTTCAAAGGAGAGATCCTACGAACCCTATCAACAAAGCAATATCAATCAATGTTTCCATACAATCGCGAAAGGGAGCCAGATCTAAAAACCTCTGTATCCCACAAATGCAGCAACGCTAATATTTTGATTGTCCTCAGTCACGAAGTGATTCAAAATCGGGAGGCCTACCATTTGAGGTCGAACCGGCGAACACCACAGGCGGATTGGTAGAGATGCAGTAAACCCTTCCAGTAATTTGTTAAAATATGGTTAAACTTTTCTTTTGCCGCCAAACTTATACCCAGGGGGAGAATTCTCTGAAACATACATTTTAACTGTTAATTTACAATCTCTTAAGTTTGTCTCCACATGAATGACGCTCATAAAAAGTGCACTGTTAAAAGGTGATACATTTTCGCAAAATAATTTCAATTACTCATTCACGTGGTAAGGCTTTTCTTCTCAATTTTCTTTTAAAACAGGGCAAATATTAGTTGGAAACAATTTTTTTATCGAAGGGGGTGTTTTATTATACCCTATTCTAAGGGTATATTAATTTTGACGCATAGTTTGTAACATACCTTAATATTGGCCGTAGACCCCTAAAAGTTACTATATTTATGATCAGCATCGATAGTAATGTCGAGCTAGCCATGTCCGTCCGTCGGCAAAAATTAGGCCTTTAAACTGGGCCTAGAGAGCTGAAATTTTAACCATAGACTCTCTAGGGTCCCGAAATAATCAAGTTTACGAATTTTTGAAATCCGCCCACAGACACGCCCACAAACTCAAAAAAACAAAATTTTGTAAAAAAACCAATTTTGAGCTAGAAAGCTAAAACTGCTCGGGATATAAAATTTTCAAAATCCGCCCACTGATACGCCCATAAATAAATAAAACAATTTTATTGTAAAACCAAAATTTGAGCTAGGGAGCTGAAATTTATAATTTATAAAGCTCGTGTGTAAATATTTTCAAAATCCGCCTACTGACACGCCCACAATTTTTTTTTTTTTTTTTTTGAAAATCCAAAGTTTGAGCTAGCGAGCTGAAATTTATAATAAATACTCTCTAGGGGGCCCTTTATGCTCATGTGTAAATATTTTCAAAATCCGCCCACTTAAACAATTTAAAAAAAAAACTTTTTTTGAAAATTCAAAGTTTGAGCTAGGGAGCGGAAATTTATAATATATACTCTCTAGGGGCCCTTTATGCTCATGTGTTAATTTTTTTTAAATCCGCCTACTGACACGCCCACAATTAAATAAAATAATTTTATTGAAACACCCAAGTTTGAGCTAGGGAGCGTTGTTTTCGATAAAATATGTAGAGCGTTCTTAACAATTCAACAATACTTAGACTTTTGTCACGCCCACTTATGAGGGATAGGAATAAGAATAGGGTATCCAACAGTTCGCCCAAGCGGACTGTAGCCCGTCCCTATGTTTTTTTTTGTTCGATTTAATACATTTGGAATAAATTGCTTCGATTGGAATGTGCTTTCCAAACGGTAACATTTGTGAATTTTTTTTTGGCTTTCAGGAAACTGAAAAACTAAGGGAAGATAGCATGTAAAAATTATTGCTGTATTTTCTGAGTCGGATATGAATCAGATGAAGAGGAATATGCATATGAATTACAGAAGCCCGGAATTTTGCCGTTTAAAAAATAAATGGTTGCCACCTGTGAAGGTCTGTTCCTCACTAAACATATAACTTATCTGACATTCATTGTTCTCACATAATTCACTAGATAATCCTGTTATTGTATTTACTTCTCATTGTTTCTCTTCATTCTATCCAAGTAACTCGAAGCGTACATACGGTTCAGTAAATTTTATATTTATATTAACAATATTGGTAATTGTGTATTATTGGAATTGCCTACATTTGCAAGGATTATTACACGACCTAATATCAATTTCGTCAAACACGATTATGGAACACCTTCTATGCGTACGCAGGTTGCAGTATTTTGAGGAATATTTCAATGATGTGATGACGATGACACTGACCAAAAAAACTTCGCGTCTCAAGGACAATTGACAAACATTAAATTGGATGATACATATAACGAAAGTGGTTGCTATGCTACTCACGATGGAAATAATAAATTGTCCTAGAACTACGATTGAATGGGGAAAACAACAAAAATACCATTTACTTCAAACTCAATGAGCAGATGGAGATTCCAATTTATTCGAAGCCTGCTTAAATTTTCTGAATAAGAAGACAGTAATGTTAGGCTCTGGAATGTTCGTCTTCTCGTTGATGTCATAAGGAAGAAATTTATCGGCATATCCAAAAAAAGAGAACTTTTGCGTTGATGTGATGATGGTGCCGTTTAAAGGGAGAACATATTTGAAAATGTATATTCCAAAAAAGCCCATAGATTGGGGATTGAAATTGTTTGTGCTCTGTTGCTTTGATGGAGCGGTTCATGACTTGGAAATACATCAAGCAAAGGAACAGTTGGTGGTCATCCAAATATGGGCTTTTGCTCTGGTATAGTTATGGGATAAACTGAAACAATACCCCAATCTAAAATTGTAAGCTGTATTTCGACAACTGTTTTGCCTCACTGAACCTGCTTATAAATTTACAAGACCTGGGAATATATACAACTGGTACTATCAGAGCTAATCGAATGGGGAAAGTTGTCCCAAGGTCAGAAAAAGATCTTCGTAAAATAGGTCCAGAATCATATGAAAACAGAATTGAAAAGGAAAACATTTTTATTATGAAGTGGCTGGACAACAACTGTATAGTACAGATGATATTCACATTGTAGGGGTACGAATGCGTCGCCGTAGTTACTCGATTTTGTTAAAAAAAGATACGAAAAATTGAAATCCAACTTAAATATATAGTGAAGCTATCTAATACAATACAGAGTTTCGATCAAAACAAGAAAGTGGACAGTACGTTTCTCTGACCACATGATAGATGATACGAAGTACTGATACTGCATTCAAAGCAATTAATGGATATATAAGGTGGCTCACGAATCGAGCTACAAAAACAAAACGTATAAACTTTTTTTCTGTATGAGTAATCGTCTTATCTGTTTTTTTATTTGGCATGTTACTATTTAGATTTATTAAAATGAATGCTTGGGATACCGAAAAGAGGATTTGAATAATGCAGCGGTACCATGCTTTGCAGTCCTTCATTTCCGTTTAAATTGAATCTAGGCGGGAGTTTGGCGACACTCCCGCAGTTGATGGCCCATTATGAGGCTGGTAAACATGTTAGCCGAATCTGGAAGATTCGCACGAAGACCGTGCCATCGAGATCGTTTTGAATAAAAATCAAATCATATAAATAGGCAAAATTGCCGTATGTGGAGTGAATTATGCCTCTTGTGCATCGACGTGGCCGCGATAACGGGGGCGAGGAAATAAAATAAAACACTAGGTACTTGCTGGTAAAAACATTTATTTCTATGATCTGCTCTTCGGAAGATCGATTGTCTTACTAACTGGCTTAACTCTAACTTACACTATTTAAGTATGTATTAAGTATTATATTTTTGGTTTGATATGTGTTCTACCATTTATGTATAATTCGTGAGTACATGCATGCAATAGGAAGTACGGTAGTTGCTGTACTTATATAATTTTAATGTAATGTAATTTGACAGGGTGTCACTACATCACCCCCTTTCCAGTATAAAATTTATATAACAAAAAAAAAATTTTTGTATGTATGTATATGCAGTCAAAATCGGTTATATCGACTTTCAAGGGACTGACGAATTTGGTCGTTATAAGCGATAGGTCGCTATCAAGCTATGCATATACATACTTTCTTTTTTTTTCCCAAATTTTTCTTTGATTTTGAGCCATAAAATAATAAGAATACACATTCACAAATATACATTTACTGTTTATTAAAAAAAGTGGAAATATCTAATTGCTTAGTACAGATTTTTCTTTTTTGACTCATTTTCCGATAAGAAGGTACAACTTTTCGCCTCACAAAATTAAATTAAATTTCTACAACCACTTGTCACACTGAAAAATTTGCACTGAGTAAACCTTCCCCAACGTAGAACAAACTCAATAAACGCAAAATCAAAAAAATAACGTCTTTAAACGGTAACTGTAACATATCCCAGATTCTATGAACTTAGATACATCGCATCTACAGAGAATCAGTTTACCGTTCTAGAAAAAAAATCAGTTGCGCCAACAGCTGCGTCGATTTTAGTCGTTATAACCGATACAAAATTTAAAAAAAGGGTAAAATCGGTAGTTGTAAGCGATATGTCGTTATAAGCGATGTTGTTATAAGCGATTGTCGTTCAATGGAATTACAATGGCGCTGATTCGGGACCTAAGAATTTGGTCGTTGTAACCGATACGTCGTTATAACCGATGTCGTTAGAAGCGATTTTGACCGTATATATATTTATTTATATATATGTATATATATATATATTTATTTATACGTATATATGCAATTCAATAAGGGACGTGTTTTTGATTTATACAAATTTCCCAAGATTGTTTCTTATTTTGTACTAGCTGCATCCGCCCGGCTATGCCCGTGCCCGAGAATTCTATTGGCCAATATGTTCGAGTAGACTTCCTTATTATTGCCTATAGCGGGTATCCGGCATATGTTGCTGCGCCTAAAAAAAGAAGACCGATTTTGCCCAAACTACACAGAAACACTCTCAGGCCAATACCGAAGATTGCCTGATTTTAGCTCAACCGGTGAAAGGGACGTTTTTCTCTGCATGGCTTAGGCCGCTCACTCAACTTCGCTGTTCTGATTAGGGTAGGTGCTTGTTGTCTGGCAGGCGCCAATGTCAACGCACATATACATGTGTACTCACTCAAATGCCCATAATTCACACACCGATGCAGATACAGATATCGCACATACATAAAAGCAACGTACAGACGTCACATTTCATGGAAACAACATTTCATTGGAATCGGCTATCGCGTTTGGCCAAACACCGGCAACAAACACAAATATGGACTGATTTTTATATATATATATTCGTTGCTAAGTATTCCAAATGCAGGCTTCAATCGGTTTATGGAAATTGAGGAATGTTTCCCGTTTAAATCTACTACATATTATTTGCGCAGTTTTTTTATTACTGGAAATGGTCCATTATACGGCTGATGAAGGGGAGGCTTGGCACTGTCAACTCTAACAAAAACATGCGAGCAGTTGTCAAAGGATTTGGGGATAGAAATGTCCATTTGTTTTCTTTGCTTTGGCTCGCTGGTTTGAATGTTGCGCATGAATTCCCGGAGGCGTTCCACCAAACTAAATGAATCCGCTTCAGTAGCGGAATTGTCTGTGAAAATGTCTCCAGGAAGTCGCAATGTTTGACCATACAGCATTTCCGCAGTGGAGCAATGTAAATCTTCTTTATGGGCAACACGAATTCCAAGTAAAACAAAAGCAAGTTCGTCGCTTCAATTGGAAGTATTACACCTACCCATTAGTGAAGATTTTAAGTGCCTGTGGAACCGCTCAACAAGCCCATTTGACTGTGGATGGTATGCAGTGGTTCGGATGTGATGGACACCTATAAGCCTTGTGATGTTAGAGAATAGTCTGGAGGTAAATTGTGTACCGCGATCTGTTGTTATCGAAACTGCTACCCCAAATCGAGAAATGTATTGTGAAACAAAAGTCTTAGCCACTGCTTCAGCCATCATGTCTTTAATAGGGTAAGCCTCAGGCCATCGCGAAAAACGATCCACAAGTGTAAGTAGATATCGAAAACCACATGATAATGGAAGTAGTCCCACTACATCTAGGTGAAGGTGTTCAAATCTACCGTTGGGGATATTAAATTTTTGAAATGCTGTTCGGGTGTGCCTTTGAACTTTTGACTTCTGACATGGTATACAGCCTAAAGCCTAAAGTCCTACATCTTTGTCAATACTGGGCCAAAAGTAACGCTCTGTTATTAATTTTCGCGATGCCCGATCCTGCATGTGAAAGGCTATGTAATTTGTCAAATACTATTTTTCGCAAGGAAATCGGTACAAATCGGTAGCGGGTGGCAATGGTGCAGTAGTAGTGTATTCGCTTACTCCGGACAACCAGTTTGGTTTTAGGGCGAGGCATGACACTATTCATGCCGCGTCGAAACTGGTTTCCGACATTCAATGGAATAAATGCAAGAACCAATGCACGGGTGCTTGTCTGGTTAATTTTGAGAAGGCTTTCGACACCGTATGGTTAGAGGGACTTTTCTACAAGTTGACCAGGCGGGGGATGCACAAACCTTTGCTATATGTAATTTATAATATGCTTATTGGAAAGAAGTTCGTTGTCAAATGTGGCAACGTGACTTCGAGCAGAGTCTTTGAAATTAAAAACGGTTTGCAGCAGGGGGCGGTCAATTCTCCAATCCTGTTTAACATTTACACTAGTGATCTGGTGGGTTCACTCAGACATGCTATAGCGTATGCCGACGATTTTAGTGGCATACAGATCAGGTCCTAAAATCGAGGCCTCTAGGGATACCTGAAAAAACTGGAAGAAATTGGCCATTATTGGACAAAATGGGCAGCCATTGGCGGTGAGAAGCGTAGTGAGATATCTACACTCAGAGAAAAAAATAGTCATAAATGACTATTTTTTGACTATTTTCATAGTCCGAATCATGACCACTATTTTTATTAGTTAAAAATAGTTACTTATGATTATTTTGGTTGTAAATTTATTATTTATAATAGTTATGGTTGAACTTTTGAAGTACGCTTTTATTATTCAACTAGCTGACCCGGCGAACCTCGTTCCGCCCAAATTCGTTAATGTAGGTGGGTAATGAAATTAATAATTCCGAGCTTTCGCTTCATGTAATCCGGTCAATTAAAATTCTTTATTCAAAAGTTATATTAAAATTAAATACAATTCCAAAAACCGTGAAGGCTAACCTACCGCGTTTTCACTGAAGTGCTTTATGGTAAACAACATTTTTCGTTCCATTATCGGGTGCGTACACGTACAAAGCGCGAGGTTTGCCGACACGTGAGCACGCCACATACAATTGACCATGTGAGAAACATGGAAATTCAAGATTTATGCCACACACATCCAGCGATTGACATAGCGACTTATTAATTGTCATAGCAAAAGCTAGACGTACGGGAAATTGAAGACGCTTAAATACGAAAGGCAAATTGTTCTGAATAAGTGGACTCCGCGGAATAAGAACATCTTCGCCTTTAAATTTTCCAATCAAAATCGTTGCTTTTTGATTTTAGATTCTTCACAATCAAACGCGTACCGTTGCAAAGTTTTGGTGTATTTAGGTTGCGAAACAAAATTATTACTGTACCGACTTTTAATTTCAAATTGTGTGGGGGCCTGAACCATCCAAAGAATTCAAAAATTCCATGAGATAGTTGGTGGCTTCGTTTTCATCCATCACGGAGTCGACTGAGCCAATATCGCTCTTACACTCAGCCAATCATGGTCAACATAATTCTGGGCGATATTCGGGAAAACATTCATGATTAGTTCTTCCGGTGTCGTTGTAAAGTTGCAAAAATTTTGTGGAAACTCAATCAGGCCGGTGTTTAAGTCTGCTGGAATCTCGCCATTGCCCGGCGCCAACAATTGCCTGGAGAACTCTGCAGTGGATTGGTCATTTTGTAAAGCAACTCGCATGTTCGTTTTCAAATGCAATTTCTTTACGTATTGCCATAAAGCAGACGCCTTTAAGCAAGCATTCAATTCATCTGCCGGAGTTGATCTCGGAGTGACAGGCAGCGTTTGACGAAAATCGCCTGATAGCAAGATCATTGCGCCACCGAAATGTCGGTTATCATTACGTAAATCTTTCAAAGTACGATTCAGGGCCTTCAATGCGCGTTTGTGAGCCATTGTGCATTCGTCCCATATGATAATCTTATATTCCTGCAGTACTTTCGCCATCGCAGTGTTCTTTGAAATGTTGCATGTAGGTTCTTCATCCACTTGCAGATTCAGTGGCAATTTCAATGCAGAATGAGCTGTTCGACCGCCTTCTAACAAAGTAGCCGCTATCCCAGAAGAGGCGAGTGCCAAGATCTCGCAGATCTCGAACGAATCGTAACTAAAATCAGTGAAATGGAATGTTTTTCCAGTTCCACCGGGCGCATCAAGGAAGAATATTCCGCCATTTTCGTTATCGACTGCTTGCATTAATTCATCGTACACTTTCATTTGTTCTTGATTCAACATTGGCACATTTGTTCGAACAGCTTGACTCAATGCGATTCGATCGAAATCCATTTCTCGCCAAAATTCTCGATTAAATGCGTCTTGCATTGCGCGATTTGGCTGTGGCATCCCCAATTTGCACAACAAATTGCCACTCATGAGCAGACATATATCCTCGATCAAAATCAAAGCTTTGTTGCGCATTTCATCTGACATCTCCAGTTCATTATCTGATGTCACAGTGCGAATTCGATGCAAAATAACATCGACCATATCATCCTTGTATTTTTTCCACAAATCTTTAGGATTTGATGGAAAACATGTCGAAATTATGATTGCGAAGAGTGTCCTGAGTTGATTCGCAAGCGCAGTGATAGTCGCATCGGCCAGCGTCATGTCCCGATGATTATCGTTTTCAAGCAATTGCCTGCGTTGGCTGGCTTCTCGATATGTAGCACACAATACATCGTCAACAGTCCGCAGCGCTTCGAACGTAGTAGGGCCACAAACATTGACCAAAAGCATTCTCAAATAAAGGGTGATTTTTTAAGAGCTTGAGAACTTTTTTTAAAAAAAAAACGCATAAAATTTGCAAAATCTCATCGATTCTTTATTTGAAACGTTAGATTGGTCCATGACATTTACTTTTTGAAGATAATTTCATTTAAATGTTGACCGCGGCTGCGTCTTAGGTGGTCCATTCGGAAAGTCCAATTTTGGGTAACTTTTTCGAGCATTTCGGCCGGAATAGCCCGAATTTCTTCGGAAATGTTGTCTTCCAAAGCTGGAATAGTTGCTGGCTTATTTGTGTAGACTTTAGACTTGACGTAGCCCCACAAAAAATAGTCTAAAGGCGTCAAATCGCATGATCTTGGTGGCCAACTTACCGGTCCATTCCTTGAGATGAATTGTTCTCCGAAGTTTTCCCTCAAAATGGCCATAGAATCGCGAGCTGTGTGGCATGTAGCGCCATCTTGTTGAAACCACATGTCAACCAAGTTCAGTTCTTCCATTTTTGGCAACAAAAAGTTTGTTAGCATTGAACGATAGCGATCGCCATTCACCGTAACGTTGCGTCCAACAGCATCTTTGAAAAAATACGGTCCAATGATTCCACCAGCGTACAAACCACACCAAACAGTGCATTTTTTGGGATGCATGGGCAGTTCTTGAACGTCTTCTGGTTGCTCTTCACTCCAAATGCGGCAATTGTGCTTATTTACGTAGCCATTCAACCAGAAATGAGCCTCATCGCTGAACAAAATTTGTCGATAAAAAAGCGGATTTTCTGCCAACTTTTCTAGGGCCCATTCACTGAAAATTCGACGTTGTGGCAGATCGTTCGGCTTCAGTTCTTGCACGAGCTGTATTTTATACGGTTTTACACCAAGATCTTTGCGTAAAATCTTCCATGTGGTCGAATAACACAAACCCAATTGCTGCGAACGGCGACGAATCGACATTTCACGGTCTTCAGCAACACTCTCAGAAACAGACGCAATATTCTCTTCTGTACGCACTGTACGCATTCGTGTGGTTGGTTTAATGTCCAATAAAGTAAACTGAGTGCGAAACTTGGTCACAATCGCATTAATTGTTTGCTCACTTGGTCGATTATGTAGACCATAAATCGGACGTAAAGCGCGAAACACATTTCGAACCGAACACTGATTTTGGTAATAAAATTCTATGATTTGCAAGCGTTGCTCGTTAGTAAGTCTATTCATCTGTAAGTAAGTAAGTAAGTCTATTATCTGGAAAAATGTTTAGTCCAGATAAGGTTAGATGGGCAATTGGCTCATTCAAACCATTTAAAGCCCCAGGTGGTGACGGCATATTTCCGGCCCTTATCCAAAGGGTTAGTGATGTCATTCTGCCGATGGCTATTGCTTTATTTAGAGCTAGTTACAACTGGGGATACATTCCACTTTCCTGGAGACAGGCCAACGTGATTTTTATCCCCAAAAATGGCAATAGGCCAAGTGAACTGCCTAAATCTTACAGACCCATCAGTCTGACATCTTTCTTTCTCAAAACCATGGAAAGACTTATAGATGTTCATATCAGGGAGCAGATAGCAACATCAAGCCCCCTGCACTCAAGTCAATTTGCGTACAGAAAGGGCAAATCCACTGAAGGCGCTCTTCATTGCCTTGTCAAAAAGGTAGAGGAGACTTTCAAGTCAAAGGAAATTGCACTTTGTGCCTTCTTGGACGTTGAGGGTGCCTTCGATAATACCGGATACGACTCGATTGCCAGGGCGATCAGTAATAAAGGGATCGAAGTATCGACGAACCAATGGATCAGAGCCATGTTGGAAAGTCGTATAATTACCTCCTCCTCTGGAGGTAAATCGGTGTCTGTGACGGCAGCCAAAGGCTGTCCTCAAGGAGGAGTACTCTCTCCCCTCTTGTGGTCACTTGTCATCGACAACCTACTGGTCAGTCTACACAGACTAGGCCTCAACGCCATTGGTTATGCTGATGACCTGGCGATAATTATTAATGGTAAGCGTAGCGCAACCATTACTGATAACATGCAAAAAGCGTTGCTACATGTCTCAGAATGGTGTATTAAGGAAGGACTTTCCATCAACCCTCTTAAAACCATCCTGGTACCTTTTACGCGTAAAAGATTGGTTAACTTTGAACCTATCACCGTAAAGGGTACACCATTGAGTTACTCCAATGAGGTCAACTATCTGGGAGTCATCCTGGATAGGAAACTAAATTGGAACTCACACGTAAAGGCCGCCACTGAGCGTGCCACAAGAGCCATGTGGGCCTGTAGACGCCTATACGGCAGAACTTGGGGTCTAAACCCCAGAATGATACACTGGCTGTACACCATGATGGTAAGACCCATCATCACGTACGCCTCCATCGTGTGGTGGCCAAAAGTACTTGAACGTACTACGGCTAACAGACTCCAAAAGCTACAACGTGTGGCATGTCTGGGAATAACTGGTGCCATGCGCACATGTCCTACGACAGCACTTGAAGCCATCATTGGACTGTCACCATTACATGTATTCATTCAGAAAACAGCTGCTAGATGCGCTATCAAGCTTCAGCTTGAATACAAGTATAACTCAAATGACCATGTGGGTCACTTGAAAATACTCAACTCAATCCAAAATTTGGACATGTTTCTCACCATCCCTGACTTAATGGTAAGGGAATATAGCTTCGATAAACTATTTGAGGTGGAAATACTAGACCGTTCTAAATGGGTCTCGGGAGTTCCAGCTGTGGACTCAAAAAGTCTGGTATGGTACACCGACGGATCAAGGATGGAGTCGGGAGTTGGTGCTGGTGTCTTTGGACCCAATACCAGGGTCTCGATACCTATGGGGATGTGCCCCACAGTGTTCCAGGCGGAAATCCATGCCATTGAGATCTGCGCTATCTTAAACTCCAACAAAGGAATTAAGGGCGCTAAGATACATATCTTTTCTGACAGTCCGGCGGCACTTCAGGCACTGTCGTCCAACACAACAGACTCTCTGACTGTAAGAAACTGCTGCGGTGCCTTACAAAAGCTAGCCAAACACAACAAAGTGAAACTCGGATGGGTGCCTGGCCACCGAGGTTTTGTAGGGAATGAATCCGCAGATGAGCTCGCCAGAGCTGGTTCTGAGGCCGCTTTTATCGGTCCCGAACCTTACTGCAGTGTCAACTGGACTACTGCTCTAGGGCTTATCAAAGATTGGGAGCAAGAGACTCGCCTTAAACAGTGGGAAAGCGCCCCCGGTCTGAGACAGTCCAAACGCTTGATTAAGCCCTACTCCTATAAGGAAATCCTTACTCTAAATAAGGAAAACATTAGATTGCTGGTGGGCTTTCTCACTGGCCACTGCGGGCTGAGATACCATCTCAACAAAATGAATCTTAGCCCAACGGCAGAATGTAGATTCTGCATGGAGGACGAGGAAACCTCAGAACACATACTCTGTGAATGCCCGGCTCTGCATTGGTTGAGACGACGCATTCTCCACAGAGAGGTGTTATCACTGGTGGAGCTTCGCAACTCTACCACCAAAGACGTGCTGAGTTTCATTAGGGAAGTCAGTCGCCTCCTGGTATAAGACAACCTTGTGACACAAAAGATCTCTTAGGTCGCAGTGTCGGCCCTTGGGCAAGGGTTATTTAAATTAAAAAAAAAAAAAAAAAAAAAAAAAGTCTATTCATGATGAAATGTCAAAGCATACTGAGCATCTTTCTCTTTGACACCATGTCTGAAATCCCGCGTGATCTGTCAAATACTAATGCATGAAAATCCTAACCTTAAAAAAATCACCCTTTAGAAGCCTTAGTCGTTTTTCGGGTGAACTGTGTATATTCTACCAAGTGCATCACTTGCATAAACCCCACGGAATCCGGGAACTACGTCACCTTGTTTCCGCCGCTGGAACTTCTTCGATGACGCATTCCATGAAGGATTCAAACACCATCCAACAAATCAAAGTATCGACTCCGTTTCAAAAAGTTACTTTGTGTAACATACCTAGTAAACATAAACAAACTTATTAGATATATTTAAAAAAAAATAATTTCAAAATTGTTGACAACAACAATTTGCCTGGCAAATAATTAAAATAATTGACAACAACAATTGCTTTTAAAATTTTAAATATTTTTTTTTGTATTTGAAGTGTCACTACTCGATTTCTACCCAGTTTATTTTTTTTCAAAGTGCATTTCCCCATACAAATTTTTATGGCGGTTGCGCCTTCTTTCAAAAATTCATCATACTAATATATAAATATTCTCTGCATGGTCTATTAACCAACAAAAAAAACTAAATCAAAATCGAATGTGTGTGGCAGTCGGTAGGCTGTCAGTCACACACACATTTAGCAAGTTATTTTTATATATATAGATAACTAAGCAATAGTAATTTTTGACAAATTTATATTACTATTTCTAACTATTTTCAACTTATTTTTGTTCTTTAATAGTCATTCCGTAAATTTCGTAGAATGTTATATAATTACAAAGACAATAGTTACAAAAATAACTATTTTTTGCTCTGAGTGTAGGTATCTGGCTTGACCAGTATCTATATTTCGATAGACATATATGTGCTTGTCTTGCTGGGGCCAAGAAGGCTTATGCTCTGACAAGGAGACTGTTTCATAGCAGTCAACTTGACTCCAGAGTGAAGGTCATTTGCTACGTGGGCCTTATAAGGCCGATCATCGCCTAGTTATATGGAAAAGATTCGGGTTTTGGAGAGACAATGTCTTAGGACCTGTCTCCGGTTGTTCCGAACGCCTGAATCCAACTATATAAAATACTATCCTAACAAGGTTCTATACGATGGGGCTCAGTTGAATAGGATTGACAATTTCCTCATTAAGGTGACTCGAAGGCATGTTGCAAGGGCGATGGCCAGCGACAATAGTCTGATCTTTGGGGCTTACTACCCCAATGAAATGTACATAGGGAGTACGCTCCGGTCTGGCTTTGTCCCGCCAGAGGCATTTATCCATATTGATGCAAAAGTGCTGGCACAGACGAGGGATGGTGTTCCGGTCTTATACCATCGCTACAGCAGCGCGAGAGATAAGCGGCTCTTCCATGACGGGGACGTCGCCTCCGTTTTAGTACCGCAATATCGGAGAGGGATAAATTCGACACGGAAAAGCAATTCTCCGAATTTTGGTGGCTTGTTGAGGGGGGAGGGGTTAACATGCCCTCCCAGGACGGTGCGTTACTTTAGGTAACATCCTCTTAGCTTATAAGTTTAATTAGCTAGGGCGTTTTTGGGAGAGGCCGGGCTCGCCAACTTGTGGTGGTGCTTCCGGTAGTTGACTGACGCTGTAAGGCTTCACTCGGCTCACGGCGGCGCGTGTGCACGTTGACGACAGCCAGGCACCCGAAAAGCAATTATGATTTTGACCACTTGTTGCGCAAGGCAATGAGTGCTCAGAACCCTAATTATAGTTAGAATACGTTAAGTAGTTTAAGTAAGTAGAATAGTTTGTAGTTTGTAGTTTGTTTTATATAAAAAATATAAAATCTTAATAATGATACCGAGTTTTATTTGATTTTCTCGACGAATACATATTATGTAAGATTAGTTCGTAAATAGTTTTTAGGTCGAAAGGCAATAATTATAAGATATAGTTAAGTTTAGGGCGTCCGCATAAGGACCAATAAATAAGAATAAGTATCCTGTTAATTTTAAGTTAGATTTAATCATTTTTGTCTAGTACGTAAGTTGATAGATTAGATTAGATTAGATAGATTCTTTATTTTTTCCATCATAAAGTTTACAAATTGGTATACTTAAGAATGAGGGCATGGCAATACTGCCGTCTGTAAGTTGATATTTAGTAACAATTAAAAAATTAATTTAAAAGTAAAGTAAAAGTGTATTCGCTTATGGAATGGAAGGTCGTGCGTTCGAATCCCGGCCAAGTCCATTTCTTTATATCGAATACATGAAATCGTAATCTCCCTAAGTAACTTAGACACCACCCGTGGAGAAAAACCCTACAACTGCACCCAAACACTTCTTTCCTATCTCTCTATTCTTTCTAATAGCAAGTAGCACCGAAAAGCATGCAATGAAATACGATATTGCCAGGTGCTGCTTGCTGTTAAAACACAAATGCTTACGCTGTGTTCTTAGCATTATAACGGTACTGTAACAACAGAAAAAAAACCTTTAGCGTAAGCAAATTATAAAAAAAAAAAAAAATCGCCTGAAACGCCCAGTAGGTACTTTTCTCTCATAGAATTTGTTCGTCCATCATGGGCAGTGTAATATATATATATCTATTTTTTAAAAAAAACTTTTCTATTTGTTCATCAGACTTTTGTTCTGAAATAAACCTCTTGTAATAAATATCACAACTGATTGAAGAGTGTTCCAAAGGGCGGGAAAGCAAATCGGCTACAACATTATGCTTCCCGCTAATGTGATATATTTTGTCTGTGAATTGAGCTATGAATTCTAGATGTCGGGTCTGTCTTGGCCTTCGATCTGTCTTTGAGTTTGTGGCTGTGGTGAGGGGCTTGTGGTCAGTATATACAACGAAATCTTGTCCTTCCACAAAATGTTTGAAATGTTTTATGGCCAAATAGATCGACAAAAGTTCTCGATCGAATGCCGAGTATTTTCTTTCGGCAGCCGACATTTTTTTGAGAGAAAAACGCTAGAAGTTCCCAGCACTTATTAAAATATTGCTGGAGAACCGCTCCCACAGCAGTGTTAGACGCATCTGTAGTTATACTAAGGGGAACATTGTCCCTGGGATGCACTAATAAAATGGCATTTGCTAAAGATCGCTTAATTTCCTCAAAATTTGCTTGGCAATCACTCGGCCAATTGAAGGTCTGCTTAGCTTTGGGAAGCTTTTGTAAAGAAGATAAGTAAGTATAGATGGGAGCGAGGGATTTAGCAAGATTTGGCAAAAATCGATGGTAATAATTGACCATACCAACAAATCTCTGAATTGATTTAATTGAAGTGGGTTGGTTGAGATCTAAAATGGCTTTAACCCTGCTTCCTGAAGGCAGAACGCCATCTTTTGGAATGGAGTAGCCCAAAAATTCAAGTGTCCTACAACCAAAAACGCACTTCGAAGATTTAATAGTTAATCCGAACTTTGCTAACCTTTTAAACGCTAATTTTAAGTGTTGTTTATGTTCTTCTTCATCGCGACAAGCAATCAAGATGTCAACCTCATTCATAAACCTTTGAAAGGTTTGACTCGCATTCCGTAGGCCAAAACCCATGCGTGGAAATATGAGTGTCCAAATGGTGTTATTAGGGCTGTTTTGTAGATGCCTTCTTCTGCAATTGGAATTTGGTGATATGCTCTGAACAAATCAATTTTGGAAAATATTTTACACCTTAGAAGCCGCATCGTAAAGTCCTGTATATGAGGTATTGCATACCTATCGGGAACAGTGACGGCCTGTAGTCACCGCAAGGTCTTTAGTCTCCCGTATCCTTTTTGGGGACTAGATGCAATGGAGAAGAAACCTATTAGGATGAAGGACGGCGTATGTTAAGCTCCACCATATGATCGAACTCGAGCTTTGCTGTGCGATGTTTGTTTGGATCAAGTCTGCGTGGCCTGCAACAACACAATTGACCTTTCGTCGAAATGGGGTGCACTACAGAATGTTGAGCGGGGTTATCGAAAGAGGGAAGAGCAGTTAAACCTGGAAACTTCTTAAGAAGTTCGGCATATACATTATCCCTTGCATATGCAACTGGAGTCGAAATGTCGTACTTCACACTGTAAGAATTTTCTTTCTTTTTAGGTCAACAGTAATCGCGAATTTAGACAGAAAGTCTGCACCTATTATTGGTCTATTGACCTTGGCTACGGTAAAATTATATTTAAAGTTGCGACGTAAGCCTAAATCCAACTCTAATAATTTACTCCCATATGTAGGAATATGTGTTCCATTGGCTGCTGACAGACAAAAATTGGGAATTTGTTTGTAGGTTTTCAATCTTAATTTGTCTATTGGTATGCAAAACAAATTAGCTCCCGTGTCTATTAGAAAATTCAAGTTGCTCAATCTATCTCTTACAAAAAGGCGGCTATTGCAATTCATCGATCGACTGTATGCCGCTGCGACAGTGGATGATTTTAGTGTGTTGGGTTGAAATTATTTGATTGGGTATTATTTGATACAACAAAGTCGCAAGGTGCAATGCATTTTTTTGCTTTATTACCGAACTTATGATGGTACCAACAGAGCGGTTTTTTATCTTGCATTAATCGAAACCGTGACCCAGATCGTGAATTTGACCGCCGTCTTTCACCAGAATTAAAACAATGTGTCTTGCGTAGATTGGATCGACGTCCGCCAAAATTTTGTCAAGAGATCATGTGTTTTAATGATGAAATTTCTTTTTCTATTTTTCGGAATTTGTCGTCCGGATGGTCCTGACTAGGTTTGGAGATCTTAGAGGAATGTGAGGGTATGTTAATAGCAGATATATTACTAGAAGATTGAATTGATTCAAAAATTTTGTCAGCTGTTTCTAAAAGCTTATTAAAATCAGAATCATCTTAAGGAATAAGAGCTATGTTTATCAAGTTGGGTAAGCGAGAAAACCATAATTTCTTATTCAGTTCCTCACCAACTGTGCCCGAGTTTCCGGCCAAGACTTTTAACCTCCTAAAGAACTCACTTGGTCTGTCGTCGCCCATCCCTTTATCTGAGATTAATTTTTCGATTCGTCTCTCAATACTTAAGGAATGACGACTATGTAAAGTATTTTTGAGAGATAAGTTTGATGAGGGTCGACTTTCAAATACATCTGTCACTTGTTAACATGCTAAATTGAGCTTCAACCTGTATAAACCACGTGTTTAGTGAGTTTGGAAAATATAGAGGTAGACTTATTTATATGCTATGCATCTGATATGCTGATAGTAGCATTAGTTAAGAAGTATACTGACTGGATCTGATTAATTGTCCATTCCAGATTTTATGACTTCAAATTGTAAGCCATCAAAGAAAATGTCCGACTGCCGCTCAAATTATTCAATCGAATAAACGTCATTTCGGTAGAATTCACAACTACAATCCGAAACAAGCTTATTGTACATCATTATAGATAACACCCTTGGTCGAAAGGATCACGGCTCCACTCTACTTGTCGACCCAATTTATTTTGCACAATTTTCGTTTCTTTTCCTCGCACACTGTGTGCGCCGCCTGTTGCTCCTAATCCGATTTGTTTATTATATTACAAGTGTGCCGCATAGTTGAACGAATTAAATAGCAATTTTGTCGTGATGAATCAAATTATCAATTCACGCATCAAATGATGTCGCACAGTCAGCTATTATGAGCTTCTTCCATTAGTCCACTTGTTGAGTTCTTAATTGCTGTCATAGACGATTTGTTTTATAGTGAAATGCAAATTAAAATAGGCAGTTGTCAAATCGCAAGGATATGTGGGTGCTTTTATTCTTCTATTCACTGCAGGACAGTGTTGCCGCGAGGTAAACTGAAAGTAGCTAACTCAGCATCCAGAATCCACTTGGGTTGCCTACGTTAAGAATCCACTAAAAATCGCCAGAAAATATATTTTTGTTTTTAATGCAAAATCTTTATTTTAAATTCACAAAAACACGAATCTGATTCAGTCGCATAATTAACATTTTAAAAATCAATACTGTACTGCACGTATGTATATGGATAATATATATTTTATGCAAAAACAAAATGTTGAAGTTGATGAAATCGACAATGCATTGTACATGGTTGTACTGAAGATACGACTATAATATTATTCGTAAAATAACACATCATTGACATCGTCAATTTCAAAATTTTGTGGAAGATTTCATTTATTTCACCCACTTTTCCTCTTAACATTGTTGGACATTTTATATTCCATACATTTTGCTTTTATCAGTATTAACTGCTTTCTGAGAAGCATAATTGAGTTTGACGTTTGTGTTGAAAATATCCGTGTTTCTTTGCACGCGGATATAGGCATGGTATTAAAAAATGACCATCGCCGCTTAAGAATTCATCAAAAAAACTTGGTAGCACACATGCACCTATGACTTTTATTAGTGACACAGCTGTAAGTTGAGTTAAGAAATTTGTATTGAAAATCGTGAAATTCAAAAATATTAATTTCCAACAGTTGAATTAATGCCAAACATATTCTAAAGTTATAAAAAACAGTTTCACATTGACAGATTTACTAAATTTGAAAAAAAAATAATAATAAAATCACGAACAAAATATTCGGCGGGATGTGTAAGTTGTTGGCGGGATGTCAAACTTTGACATTTCCTGAAAAATTCATCGCAACATTCATCAAAAACGAAGAAAATGGGTTTTGGAAGCACCGTTTATCCCCGCTAAAGGACTTAGCGGCGATAGCTATCCCCGCTAAAGTTAGCGTATATAGGATAAGCTGTTTATGTATTTTACATGCAAATTTCAAATTATCCCTATATCCGCGTGCAAAGAAACACGGCTAATGTATTCCCTAATTTATTTTTGAAAATGTTCATCATACAAAAAACGATTTAAGTATGGTTTGATTGAATGTGGAAGCGACGATATGGTTCGAGCTGATTCGTACCATTCTTTGATAGTATTGTTGGCTGTTACATTTTTTTTACCGTGATACTTCTCTCCAAAGCTTGGCACTGGCATTAAGTTCTTGCCATTTCACAAAATTTATTGTTTTAGGATTTGCTTAATATCTTCGAAAATCCCCGAATTCACAGAAACAATAGCAAGCGATATGAAATATAATTTTGTCGCTGGTTGGGTAAACTTTCCGCTAGTTAGTTACAAAATCAGCAAAACGGCAACCGTGCTACAGGCTACACAACACATGCATGTAGTGCTCGAATAAATGTATCCTAATGAGAATAGCTTGAGCTAAGATTTGCATATCTAACAGTTTTGACGGATAGTGGTGGATGCGAATTTCAAAACAGTCAATCGCTTTAATTTTATTTCCATTTGCAGGAATTTTGGGAGAGTTCCAGTAAAGCCAGTTCGGCGGAAAACAATTCTTTATTTGATAAACAAGAGTGACCTTTTTTCCAAAATTTGATTTCATCAGGACGTGGTGGTTTTGAATCATCAGTGGATTACCACACACTTTAAATACTACGAACTTTTGTGCTCGGTGTTCATCGAGTCAGGTATTCAATGTTATTTCTGGTATTCCGTCTGGGAAATTTAACTTTTAACAATCTTGTTTTTTGAGAACGCACTGGATTAATCATGTTCAAATTATCCTTATATTCTTCTTCCTAAAAGTCGAAGCTATGATCAGGATTAAAGGGATCATAAACCTCCAACTTTTCTGCATTCTCACGGCATTTTGTGTTGAGGAAAGGCTAGTGAACCGCCTTCTCTAACTAAACAGGGAAATAACAACATTGCAATTATTTGTAATCACTTTGCACTATTTTTCTTTTTTGCAAGGATTCTTGTACCATGCATTACGCAAGCAATCGTTTGTTTTAATACATATCCCCCTTTATGCAGGGTAAACAAATGGGAAGATACTACCTACCTGCATTATCGAAATCGAGCTTATCAAAGGGGTTTTAAGACGATTTGTTAATTGTAATGTGGAGTGGAAGTAGGTGCTCATTGCATTATCCTCCTCTGAATCGTGGTGTTCTGTCTCTGAAAATGGAATGACTGCTTATATGGGTAATAGCATGGGTTGATTTTTGTTTTCCCCATTATAACCATCAGATTGTACTTTGCTTTTCAAAACGGGGAGTTTTACTTTGTAGCTTATATAAGTTTACCAATTTGTGTTCTGATCCACATTAACTCTATTTTGCCTCCACTATTTACAGTTCATCAAATGCATTTATGTTTATAGGGACACGAGCAACAGAAATTCAATATATTAATCTCTTGAGGCCTAACTGTTGGAAATTCCGATACCAAATTCATTTACCTGTAATTGTGTTTTATTAACGAACAGTGCATTGGGCATAATCAATTGAAGAACCAAAGCTTTATGCCAGCAGGGATCCACTACAGCCGGTCCTCTGTTTTTTTTATGATCTGTGATGTATTATTAAAGAACTGTTTTTTGTTTTTGCAAAAATTTATCAAACAAATATGTTTCTATAGTTACAGTACCTTGCCATATTATTAGACCCAAGTAAAAAAATTATTTT
Source organism: Portevinia maculata (assembly GCA_949715645.1). Taxonomy (NCBI): domain Eukaryota; kingdom Metazoa; phylum Arthropoda; class Insecta; order Diptera; family Syrphidae; genus Portevinia; species Portevinia maculata. The sequence continues at coordinate 33,361,696 of OX454527.1, forward strand.
TTTTTTTTTTAAATTATTTAAAAAGTATGAAGTAGGCTTCTTTTATTTTTCATTTATATTTTGCGTTACCTAGGTAATTATTAGGCTTTATTTGAGACTTCTTTACGGTATTATGCAACATTTGAAGTTTCTATTACATAAGTAGTGAATGGTTGTGTGCCTAAAAAGTTCAAAAAGTGCCTTAAAATTATTTGCATATAAAAGTTATTTCTGTCAAATAAAGCTCGTGTTTTTCGGTAAGTTCTGATGTTTTACTTTTATTTATGGGTAAAACTATGCATACAGATAGTCATTATATTAAAAAAAAATGTTTAGTATTCAATCGTTCGAAAGATGGGAAAAGGGTCAGACCCCTCCCTGAAGAAAGTCGGCCAAGTTGTTGGCCTATTAAAGGCATCCAACCTATCCCAATATGATATTGCGGGTGTAGTTGGAGTGTCGCGAAGTTCTGTTAAGAATATTAAAAAAAAATGGATCTTGGGGTGTCTTTAAGCCCGAAGATTAAGGGTAATTGCGGTAGGCCTCGCAACACAACCCCCAGAACAGACCGCAAAATTCGGGATATTTGCACGGCAAATCGAAAATTACCAGTTTCCCTGTTGGTGAAAAAGGTTTCCGATGACGGAATTGGAATTTCCCAGCGAACAGTGCAGCGTAGATTGACTGAAATCGGTCTTTTTGCCAGAAAACCAGCTCGAAAACCAAAGCTGACTGCCACCATGATTAGAAAGCGTTTCGACTGGGCTCATAAATACAAAAAATTCACTGTTGAAGATTGGAAAAAGGCAATAAAATAAGACAAACTTAAAGCCAATAAGGTCATAAAAGTACAACTAATTTTTAACCTTAAAATCACTATTTCTTTAACTTCGCAGGTTTGTTTCTCTGACGAATCTGTTTTCTAAGTAATGATGGAAAAAACGAAGTTTATCAGAAGGAGACCTGGCGAACAAAATAAACCAGAGTGCATTGTGCCCACAATTAAACATCCCCCATTCATAATATTTGGTCAGTTATTTCTGGGAAAGGCACAGGGCGGCTCTATCTGGTTGAAAAGACTATGCGGCAGGATCAATACAAGAAGGTCCTGGAAACAAGGCTGCTACCGCAGCTTCAAGAATGGTTTTCTGTGGCCGAGCAACCAATTTTCATGCATGATGGGGCTCCCTGCCACAAAGCCAAGAGCATAACTGCCTTTCTCCAAGAAAGGAGCATCAACGTTTTGGATTGGCCAGGAAATTCCCCGGACATGAATCCGATTGAGAATGTTTGGGAGCTCTTGAAGCGGGCGGTGGCTAAAAGTGCCATAACCACGAAAAGGCAGCTGATGGAGAAGATCATTTTCGAGTGGAATCACAACCCACATATCCAAGTAACCGTGCAATCTTGCATAGAAAGCATGCCACGGCGAATTAAGGCACTTATAGCTGCAAAAGGAGAGCACACCAAATATTGATTTTTAGGAAAAGCATGCATCCCCAACTCTTAAATAAAAAAAATAAATCAATATGAACTAACTAGCAAAACCTTTCCGTCTTTTTTTTATTCCTGATATTATACAAAAATAACCTTCCGATGTTTTTTGGCTGTAATTTAAAAAAAAAAGAAAAAAATAGTCACCAATATTCCGCGTTCTGGAGCAGTGTAGCGTAACATTGTTTATTAACGTGTATTTCGCATGTGTTTACTACACAAATGTCAAAACAGAACTGACATTAGGGGCCAATCGCAAAATTTATAGCATTTTCTGATAGGAGGATAGCTTTTGCGCCACCTTGTATATTATAGTAAACAAATTCAATCTAGAACATATTTATTACAAATTTAGTCACAGCAACCATTTAAGACAAACAATTTTTTTTTATGCTGGGTCTAATAATATGGCAAGGTACTGTAAAATCACTTTCACGGCATACCTTGAGAAAACCACATTTTATATTACTTAGATTTTTGATTTTTTTTTATAATTTGCGTGCGCTAAAGGGATTTCTTTTTTCTGTGACACAGTACCCTAATAGTGTAAACCACAGCGCAGACATTTTGTTTGTTGCTGTAAGTAGGTCCCAGCAAATAATTCATTACCTAAGATGGCGCTACAGACCGGGTTGGACCTGGGCCTCAACCAACACGCTTCTCCATTAAGCGCGATCTTTGGCTAACCGCTTCCAGTTGCGCACTCCAAGTTGGTTGAGGTCCGCTTCCACTTGTGCTCGCCATTTAAGGCGAGGTCTTCATCTACTGCATTGTCCTCCGGGGTGGAATTGAAACTCTTCGGGCCGGAGCGTTGGTGCCCATTCGCTCTTCATGTCCTAGACATCTTAGTCAACTGATAGGTATTTTTCTGACCTGGTCGATGTAGCTGTACAGCTCGTAGAGTTCGCTGTTAAATCAACTCCTCCAAAGCCCGTCAACGCAAACGGGAACGAAAATCACTCGAAGACTTCTGCGGTCGAAACGACCAAGAAGATCTTCATCCGCTTTTGCTAACGTCCATGCTTCTGCGCCATAGAGCAGGGCTGGGATGATGAGGGTTTATATATTGTCTCTTTAGTATTTCTTGACAAGGCCTTACTAGTCAGCTGCCTTCTTAGGCCAAAGAAACAGCGGTTGGCAAGTGTAACTCTTCGTTTGATTTCTGCTGTGGTGTTATTGTCAGAGTATATAACGGGGAATAACTGCGGAAAGACTCGATTCAAACGGCTGATTTTTCATTGTCGAGGACCCACAGGAGAAAGGGATTTGCTAGGCGGTAGTTTCGAGGCCGTGCTAAGTCCATTCTATCTGCACACCGAACTAGAGAATTGGCGATATGAGAATAACGGATTCATCGGATTCAATGATGAAAACCATGCTAATGCAATTGTCGCCAATGGGCGAGATGCATCGCAATTGTTCTTGTCGAAACATGATCTTCTGTGCATCTTCGAGTCACTAAAGAATAAATGGTCGGCGGGGCGGAGGGTGTCCCAAACTTTGTATTGAGACACTTGCCACTGGAGCCTATTTCAAAAAGGGTAAGGATAGAAAGAGCCCTGCCGATCTCCGGTCTATAAGATTGCTTCCGAATATTAGCAAGGTCTTTGGAAATGTTGTTAATAGAGCCCTGTTGAAGTGGGTCGCAGACAATAACATCATTCCGGACAACCAGTATGTTTTCATGGCGGGGCTTGAAACAATTCATCCCGCGTCGAAATTGGTTTACGACATTCACGGGTGCTTGTCTGGTTGAATTTGGAAAGGCTTTCGACACCATATGGTTACAGGGACCTTTTTAAGTAACTAACGTAGTTAAATTAGCTGCGCTAAAAATGCAATCGATTTGGTGGTTAGCTATCATAATGACAACTTATTTTAGCTATTAGTTACAGGTTGTGTAACTAAGCCCGTTAGGTTGCCAAAGTTAGTTGCGGATGACAACTATAAGTTGGTTAGTTTTTTAGCTGTAGCTTTTTAGCTGTCTAGGTAATAACTAATAACTAAATCCAAATTTATTATTTTGCTATAATGGTGATAATTTATTGGGATTTATTATGCATATTGCGTTTAAAATAAAAATAGATTGAATGTCCCTTTTATTTTACATCAGGTTTTCCTTGGAGCCACAATGAAGGTCCTTTAAACCCGAAAAATGATATTTTCCCTAAATGTTTTTAGAAACGGCACGGTGTATATGAGTTCAATGTTATTTGAATGAGGGGTGCTAGGAACAACAAACATTTTGGTAAAATATCCTTTTTTCGACTTTTAAGGACCTTTTTGATGTTCCAAAGACCTCTTAGTCAAATATCATTGCACGCAGATTTACCGTGCGGATTCTAATGACTTTTTTTTTAATGACTAAGGACTTTTTTTGTTATGCAAGGACCTCTTAGGCAAATAACATTGAACACAATATAGGTACTGCGCGGTTTTCTGGAAGTTTTTGAAAATAAATTGTGGGCGTGTCAGTGGGCGGATCTTTTAAAATATTTACACATGAGCATCAAGGGCCACTGGAGAGTCTATATTATAAATTTCAGCTCCCTAACTCAAACTTCGGTTTTTTGCCGTCCGACCTGAAAATCTGACGATGACGGTGACGCTAATAATCTCACGATGAAGGTGACGCTGGAAATCTGACGGTGACGCTCGATATTTCCAACTAGCCCCTACCGAGAGCAAAGATATTTACATATCAACGAGAGCAAAGATGTTTACACATCAAAAGGAATATTACGATGAATGGAAGTTGAAAACGAAAACAATATTGTTCAGAACAAAATTGGCTAGGGTCTCTAGGGATAGCGGAAAAAAACTGGAAGAAATTGGCCATTATTGGACGAATCGAATAGCCATTGGCGGTGATAAGCGTATTTAGATGTCTGGGTATCTGGCTCGACCAGTATCTATATTACATTTGTGCTTGCCTTGCTGGCACTGTTTCATAGCAGTTATCTTGACTCCAGAGTGAAGCTAGTATGCTAGGTGGCTTAATATTGCGCCTAGTTATATGGAAAAGATTCGGGTTTTGGGGATACAATGTCTTAGGGCATGTCTCCGGTTGTTACGAACGCCTGAATTCAACTATTTACCAAGAAGGTCCTATACGATAGGGCTCAATTGAATAGGATTGACGATTTCATCGTTAAGGATACTCGGAGGCATGTTGCAAGTGCAATGGCCAGAGTCATTGAAATCTACATAGAGAGTACGATCCGGTATCAATATTGATGCAAAAAGCATGGTCCAGATAAGCGATATCCCGGTATTATACCACCGCGAGAGATAAGCCGCTCATCCACGGCGAGGACGTCGCCATTGCTCATGAGCTCCTCCGTTTTAGCACCGGGCTCGTCAACTTTTAATGGCGGCTGGCGCCGTAAAGCTTCAGCCGGCTCCCGGCAGCGCTTGTGCACTTTCATTACTGCCGGACGCTCGGAAAGAAATTTTGATTTTGACCACTTGTTGCGTAAGGTTTAAGTTAGTTAACAAGTGTAGGTAGTTTGTAGTTTGTTTTATATTAAAATATAAAATTTAATATATATACCGAGTTTTTAAAATTTTCACAATGAATAGGTACATATTATGTAAGAGTAGGTTATAAAAAAAAGTTACGCCAAAAGGTAATAATATCCTGTTAGTTTTAAGTTACATTTATTCATTTTGTCTAGTATGTAAGTTGATATAAAGTAATAATTAATAAAAATTAATTTAAAAGTTGTAACGGATGCTGGTCCCACCGGACATCATTTGATAGATCCAATCCATTTCCAGGATCACAGGAAATCCTGCAGAAATCGACAGGTAGTTTGGTGGGGTGTTCAGTCGACTTAGTGCGAAAAGGCATGCTTGCTCTGTACACTTAAAATATCAACGTTCAAAGCGCGACAGAGATTTGCTTGAAATATCCAAAAAGTTGGGAAACCGGTATATGGGATTTGGTTTCCCTGAGTGTAGCCCACCCGCTGTCAACCATCCCGTGAAGGATAGGAACTTCCTAGGCCACCGCTCCACTCTGAATTACACAGCGATAGCCCCTTATATACAAGTGAGCGATCCTTAAACTTCGCTCACAATCTCGTCACGACACATTACCTATACTACTCGCACACTTCCCCACTAACACAGTTTAGTTCCTAAACATGCTGATATTCATTCAGCTCAAGGCGAGAATAAAACATAGGGGCGGGCTACAGTCCGCTTGGGCGAACTTTTGGATACCCTATTCTTATTCCTATCCCTCATAAGTGGGCGTGACAAAAGTCTAAGTATGGTTGAATTTTTAAGAACGCTCTACATATTTTGTTATATAACATTTAAAGGATTTTATCAAACAAAAACGAAGCTTTTTTAAAAAAATGCTCCCTAGCTCAAACTTTGGTTTTTCAATAAAATTATTTTATTTAATTGTGGGCTTGTCAGTAAGCGGATTTAAAAAAAATTAACACATGAGCATAGAGGGCCCCTAGAGAATATATATTACAAATTTCAGCTCCCTAGCTCAAGCTCTGGATTTAAAAAAAAAAAATGTTTAAATTGTGACACGCCCACAATTTAAAAAAAACAAAAGCAGGCGGATTTTGAAAATATTTACACATGAGCTTAAAGGGCCCCTAGAGAGCATATATTATAAATTTCAGCTCCCTAGCTCAAACTTTGGTTTTTTAATAAAATTGTTTTATTTATTTGTGGGCAGTGGGCAGATTTTGAAAATTTTATATCCCGAGCAGTTTTAGGAGTCATAGATCATATATAAAAAATTTCAGCTTTCTAGCTGAAAATTCGATTTTTTTGAAAAAAAATTTTTTTTGAGTTTGTGGGCACGTCTGTGGGCGAATTTCAAAAATTCGTAAACTTGATTATTTCGGGACCCTAGAGAGTATATGGTTAAAATTTCAGTTCTCTAGGCCCAGTTTAAAGGCTTAATTTTTGCCGACAGACGGATGGACGGACGGACGGACGGACATGGCTAGATCGACACTACTATTGATGCTGATCATAAATATAGTAACTTTTAGGGGTCGACGGGCAATATTAAGGTATGTTACAAACATGCGTCAAAATTCATATACGCTTAGAATATGGTATAAAAAAGAAATGACAAAACTTAATCATGTTGGTCACTGTAAAACAATATTTAATAAAAGGAATAAAAGCAATATACACGTTATAATAATGCTAATGATAGGAACCTCCTTGGTTCGCAAAAAAAAGAACGTAGATAAAAAAAGGTGTCTGCTATGTATGATATGATTTCAAATTAACAATATCAAAAAAATAGTGTTTATGAGGAGCAATACGTTCATGAAAACAGAATAATATGTACTTTATGTACTTTATAAAAAAAGAATTGGTACGCTAATGCACTTTGGCTATAAATTGTCAGCTCCACAGAGAACAATTTAATTGACAAATGAATGTAATCACGATACGTATGTATCTATGTATCAGCCCAACAGGGTTCTTAGACCAGAAACAAAAGCAAATCTTTACCTATCGACATTCACTCTTATCAGTAACTTTAGTTTTATGCGCACTCGCTTTACTCAACACAAAAAAAAAACAAATCAAGCTTCTCTAAAAGCTCCGGCAAAAAAAAGGTAAACACGTGAAAAAATGGCAATGATCTCATTAATAGTTTGTTCAATTGGAAAAAAAAAATGGATTGGACTCACCAGATTTCATTTCCCTCTGTATACCCTATTCTAAGGGTATATTAATTTTGACGCATAGTTTGTAACATACCTTAATATTGCCCGTAGACCCCTAAAAGTTACTATATTTATGATCAGCATCGATAGTAATGTCGATCTAGCCATGTCCGTCCGTCCGTCCGTCGGCAAAAATTAGGCCTTTAAACTGGACCTAGATAGCTGAAATTTTAACCATATACTCTCTAGGGTCCCGAAATAATCAAGTTTACGAATTTTTGAAATCCGCCCACAGACACGCCCACAAACTAAAAAAAAAACTAAATTTTGGAAAAAATCGAATTTTGAGCTAGAAAGCTGAAATTTTTTATATATGATCTATGACTCCTAAAACTGCTCGGGATATAAAATTTTCAAAATCCGCCGACTGACACGCCCACAAAAAAATAAAACAATTTTATTGAAAAACCAAAATTTGAGCTAGGGTGCTGAAATTTATAATATATACTGTCTAGGGGCCCTTTAAGCTCATGTGTAAATATTTTCAAAATCCGCCTACTGACACGCCCACAATTTAAAAAAAACTTTTTTTTTGAAAATCCAAAGTTTGAACTAGGGAGCTGAAATTTATAATATATACTCTCTAGGGGGCCCTTTATGCTCATGTGTAAATATTTTCAAAATCCGCCTACTGACAGGCCCACAATTTACAAAAAAAAACTTTTTTGAAAATCCAAAGTTTGAGCTAGGGAACGTTTTTCTTACAAAAGCTTCGTTTTTGTTTGATAAAATCTTTTAAATGTTATATAACAGAATATGTACAGCGTTCTTAACAATTCAACCATACTTAGACTTTTGTCACGCACACTTATGAGGGATAGGAATAAGAATAGGGTATCCAACAGTTCGCCCAAGCGGACTGTAGCCCGCCCCTATGTATTTTCCTTTTTTTAGGGATTAATTATGTTGTCGATGTCCCCAATATGTGTGCACAGCATGTTGGTTGATCTTGCGAGCTAAGGAAATAAATCACGAAGATGTTTTTTTGTTCATTAATTTTTTTTTTCTTAACCAATTGAACGCCCTTTACAGTACCAATTTATTAATACTTAGCTTTGTTATTTTAATATGCCTGCGCGTGGGTGTTACTGATAAAAAAAAATAGAAATTCCGATGATCGCTGCATACGATACGTTGAGGATTGCTTGATCCAGGTGTGCGTGTATGAAGATAGCAATTAAGCTCAATCTCCAACAATTGATCAGGTGCGATCAATTCCACAGTTGAGTGAACTCTATTCCTGGCTGTTTGGTGTTGTGTTGATGGTCCTTATTTCCTTTCTGCTTGCGTGGTTTGTTGCGTCCGTGCAGGAGAACTGATTTTCACGACTCGCTAGGCTGCGCTAGAAAACTGGTGCTGTTGCTTTTCGGGTTAATGTTGTTTCCTATTTGCACTTTCCTTTGTCGGTGTTTGATGGTTGCTTGTGCTGCTGCTTGATGGTTGATCTGCCAAACTGGGTTCTTTCGATCGATATGGACTTGATCTGGGTCGCTTTATTCACGATCTGAATTGTGCGATGATCTTTTGCGCCCATTCGTTTTGTTTGGAGTGACCCGATGGATAAGCTCAGATTATTCTCTCTGGGGCGTTCTTGATGACGAGGATCGCCGATTATCGCTTCGGTAGTCGATCGAGAATTGGCGGGTGTTCGCCAAGCTGTTTTAGGTTAGGCTCATCTGATGTCAAGGCTAAGGCTGCCTTTTTCTTTTTCTTTTTATTTTGCGTGGCGATGTTGGTTACGAACGACAAGTGGTGTTATTGATAAGGTGATCGTTCCGTACGGTGCCTCCGCACTCGCGATGCGACCAACGCGTAATTTAATTTTGATTTTAGAACGATGGTCACTTTTTAACACTCTCTTTTTTCAATTGGCTGTTTATTTTATCCATCTAGAAAGTGGTCTGAGAATGGTATTCCTTTTTCCACACCTTAGTACCTACCGCCATCGACGAAGGGCTCAGTTGAAAAAAAGAAAAATGCTGGATTCTTGCAGGCGGATTCTAGTATCGCTGGCTCTCGTGCGTGAAGATGGTAGTGGTTCACAGAAAGTTGCCAAATTTTCTGACCAGTGAGGCTAAGGTTTTGTACAAGGTAGTTGTGAATGAGTTGCATTCAGTACAAAATATAAAATACGTTTCAGAGTACATATCTGTTAATCGCATTTTGCTTCTAGTCCCCTACAAAGTAAACAAAAATTGTGTTGGACTACTAACCAAAAGGTCCCCGGTTTAAATCCCGCCAAGTAACATCTAGAGTTTTTTCCATTGCCCCACCTCTTGCGAACGTCTGAGAAACATCCAAGAGTATCAATTTTCATGGGAAGCATCTCAAATTTGCCGATCGGCTTAAAATTCTAGGTCTTTTAACATGCACAAGCAAATGGTTGGATAAGCTAGGTGCTAATATTAGGCAGAAGACTTGTATAGGCCGCTTTTGGTCACATTTCTTTTTTATAAAACAGACTTTTTAATGGAGTCTGCAGTGATGAGGTTATTATGAATATGCCGTTTCATTTAAATGACGGAAAGTAAGTAATCTTCGCACAAAGAGCAAAAGATAAAAACAATCTGTAATTTATTCAAAAACAGCTTTGCGTTAAACATTATGACATATCACGGCTGAGCGCAATGAAAAAAAAGAAAAATTTACTAACGCTTTAACAAAAACAATTCAGTTTTATAATTTTTCATGGAAAAGCTTAAGTAAATCTAAATCTTTCGTCCAAAAACTAAAGAAAAGTGTTTCAATAATCATAAAACTACACTTATACCCCTAAATGCAGGATTTCACATAATGTGAACATGCTAAGACTTATATTACTTAAACTATTAGAAAAATATGTTTAAAATACCAAAAAATGCGGTGATCACAGACCATATCCCAAGAATTGCGAATTTCAAGAGCTTGTGTCTTAGGAGGATTTATATTATTGTATATTGAATCCAATCGATGATAACTTCAGGATTCAAGAATAACAAGTCTCTAGGAATATGTTGTAAAGCGTTTTCGGTCAAATAAAATAGTTAAGCTTCTTCAAATTTTTAGGAAAAAAACAAATGCTTTCTACAAACAACTTACCATGACTTAAATATTATATGGACAGGACCCAAAAGCCGTAGCTTAACCCATCCCAATGATTACTTATCTTAAACATCGAACTTAAAACAATACCATTGGGCACTCTAACACAAAGGAAACAACATTGACAATACTTCGTGCTTCAATCTTAAAATATATTTATTTTTTTCACTCGAATGTTAAGTAAGAAGGAAGGGAGTACATTCATCTGAATTCAACCCTCTTCATTCTTTTTTTTTTGTGATAGGAGATGATTTACTTAAACAGAGACATTGCTTTATAAAAGATTTTTCTTTCAATTTAATTTCCTTGAAATACAGGGAAAATTGATTAGAATGTATTATTTAATATTTAATTTTTCTATTCATTTAACATCTTGATACTATCCCGAAAGTGTGCATGCAAATCCGTGGGCTGACACGACTATAGATTAACGGTGTCGTATAATGAAGATCAAACAATAATTAATAATGGGAGCATGCCCTTGTCTAAATTGTAAATGAATATGCAAGTCTAAGAACTACTGATTGCTTGGTCTCAGTTATGACGAGATTCAAAACCGGAGGCCTGCCGAAACCGGACATCCAGTAGGAATGCAGTAAAGTGAATAGCTTATGATAATTTTAATCCTGATCGTTGCTTACCCGTGAAGGAGGAGGACTGATACATTTCTTGTTTAAAAAAAAGAATATTTTTAGTACGTGTTACATTTTTCAAAGATTATTATGTTAGATTATTCAAGTTAAACTCGTAAGGAGAAATCTTCAAACATTGTTTGCAGGGGAAAATATAAAGGAGCGCATGGCTCACTATGAACCCCGCCGCTCTGTTGAACTTTCTGAAAATTCAAAAGCTTTCAAGGATAGAGAGTGAAAAGGTCACCAAAGGCTCCTACGATAGCAGAGTGTTTTGAAGTTGCTTACCTTCATTCAGATTTATGTATAGAGACGCAGCAACGGGAAAATATGAGGACAGCCGTTGGTTCGAATTTATTTTTAGATTCAACTCGTACCTACGCAATAGGGATGTTTATGTATGCTTCACTCAAGTACGTATTTCAATTGTTAGTTGTATAAAATTGGAATTGCGTATTTAAAGTGTATGTATAAATACTTGTGAACTTGTTATTTGTAAATTGGCATCAGAAATGGATGGACGGATATGTTAAGGTAATACAATTTAATTTGGAATTGTCATGTGAAACTGCAAAAATTTGGATGAATGTGAATGAGCATACCTGCAAATACCTTCAGCTTTTTGGTTAGATATTGAATGGGGCATTCAAAGATTGTCTCTGGAATTACTAAAACTACACAATACAGCAATAGTTTGATCTCAAGAAAGAGAACTTAATTGCATTACCAACTCGATTTTTTTCAAAAACTGTAATAACATCAACTCCGCTTACCTAAACTACGCCCCAACCCGCGGCAGTGTAGCCTCTCTACAGGTCGAGAGCCGGTTAAATAAGTAGCATAATTCATTTTTTTTTAATATTTTAGTGTATATTTGTTTATTAATTCAATAGTTGTCAATGGCGAACCCTACAGGCGGACCAGTAGGAATACAGTAACGTTTAAGGGATACGATCTTAAAATTGCCGACGGACACAATGATTTATTCAATTTTTAGCTTTCTATTGTTGAATAAATTATCGTGAAGGTACTCGTGAACTTATCGGTGATGTAAATTATTTTCAATACATCGTTAAATATGCGAGTATTTAACCCTAGGATGAGCAACTACTTTGGTGACAGTAAGTTGCACTATTTGGTCTAGTCCGACCAAATATTTTGCTGGTGTGAGATTTCATTTTATTTCATTTCATTTATTTCATCAAACAGATTATACAATAACATATTATCTAAAAGACTACTGAATAAGATTAGCATCTAAGTATTTAAAATTAATATTAATACTTATGTACATTCGTTTGCTTATACTAGATTAAGACATATTTTGAATGAGTATAAACATCAACTGGCTTTTAAAAGTATTTCGACTGATGTTATGGTGAAAATCAATATGGTTGCAAACTGAATTTGATTCTCGCAAGCATCTGGTAATGGGTTCATTAAGCCCATAATTCACTCTATGAAAAGGTTCACGAAATGAATTGCGGAACCTTAGATCTCTACCAGGAATGTAAATATATATTAATGATAAGAGAAGGGGGCAATTTATATGTTAGTTTAACAAATCACGAATGAAAATAAAAGAAAAATATTTACGGCGTAAATTGAGACTCTGAAGGCCTAGTAATTGGTATCTGGAACTATATGAAGGTATTTGTGTATTCCAATGCAGCCTATATATGACAGCTCTCGTAATTTTTTTTTTTGAATTTTTTCAATTCTTATAGAACCAATATTGTAGAAGGGATTCCAAACAACGCAGCAATAATCGAGCACTGATCTGACATAGGAACAAAACAACGACTTGAGGGTGTATGGGTCTGTGAACTCGTTTGAGTTACGCAAAACAAAACCAAGCATGGAGTTAGCTTTAGCCACAATGGAGTCAATGTGAAGGGAAAAGCTAAGTTTAGCATCAAACATTACACCTAGGTCTTTTTTAGAGTTTACCTTTGTTAAAGGGAGGTTGTCTATGTTGTAATCATAAAAGACAGGAACATGACTGCCATAATATGACATAACTTGGCATTTAGAAATATTTAAATATAAATTGTTAGTATAACACCATTCGGATAGATTATGAAGGTCATTCTAGAGAAGAATGCAATCATTAACTGACTTTATGGTCCGGATCAGCTTAAGGTCGTCCGCAAACGTCAGCCATTGGGAGTTCCGAATTACTTTTGGAATTTCATTAATGAAAATCAGGAATAAAAGTGGACCAAGGTGGCTACCCTGTGGAACACCTCACGTGGCATGAATGGGATCAGACATAATATTACCAATCCGAACGAACTGAGTTCTTTCAAGTAAATACGGCCTACACCATTGAAGCATATTAGAATGAAACCCATAAGACTCCATTTTTCTTAGAAGAATTTCATGGCTGACTCTGTCGAATGCTTTGGCAAAGTCCGTTTAAATTACATCACACTGGTGTCCTTCTTCAATTGTTTACGTAGCATGAAACCGTGTTGAGTAGATGAAATTATATTTTTAAGGTGAAATACCAATTTATTAAAAATTACTCTTTCAAATAATTTGGGAATAGCAGACATTTTAGATATAGGCCGGTAGTTTGAAACATCTTGTTTCGGTCCAGATTTATGGATTGGGCTGATAATAGAAATTTTCCAATCGTTTAAAAAAGTACCCTTCTCAAGTGAAACATTAAATAAAAGTGTTAATGGTTCCGAAAGAGCAGCAACACAGTTTTTTAAAACGATCGAAGGAATGCCATCCGGTCCAGCTTGGAAATCATATTTCAAAGAGTGGAGGGCAACAACGGTGAAGCTTATATGTAAGCTACCGATATTGACCGAATTTTCCGGATGTTTTAAGGAATTGTGGCTAGTATTGGGAGATGAGGATGTCGTATACACCGACTGAAAAAATTTGGCAAACAAATTGCAAACAGATGGAATGTCAGAGGATGTAACACTAGAATATTGCATGCAGTTTGGAATACCGTTCGAATTTTTTTTCGAGTTTATATATTTCCAAAAATAACTACTATTTTTTTTTAAATTAGATTCAGTACGAGACAAATAGTCCTTATACAGGAACCTTCTGAGAACGTCAAGTTCATTTTGAAGACGTAAATATTTATTTAACAATTCATAACTATTATGTGATTTACGAAAAAGTTTGTACGCTTTATTTTTACTGTTGTTCAAGTTGCAAAGCATTTTATTAAACCACGGTGGCTTCGTCTAACGGTGGTGGTCTAACTACCTTCGGAACAAACAGATCAATTGCCTCCTTCAGCGTTATCATGAATTAATTGTAAGCATATGAAAGCTCATTCGAAGCAAAAACAGAACTCCAAGAAAAAGAATTCAATTTTTCTATAATGGCAGTAAAATTTGCTTTCTTGTAGTCATATCTAAGTGAACTTTTAGACTGCGGCTTAAAATAACCAAAAAATTTAAACTGAATGCATAAAGCTAAGTGATGCATTGAGTTAGGAACAAAAGGATTAACACATTTAATGGCATCAGTAGAAAACTCCTTATCAACAAATATTAGATCAAGCTATCGATTTAAGGCATTATTTAAGTGATTAATTTGAATAAGGTCGAACTCTAAGAGAGAATCAATCAATTCTATTTCGCAATCGGATTTTATGTTATGAGGAATTAAACACAATTCATTCGGGTCAAATACCCATGGAATATTACACAAGTTAAAATCACCTAGAACTATTATGTGTTGATTTAATTTTAAATTATTAAGAATATCTCGACAATTAATAACATGTAATCTATATAATTCAATGGAACTACCTGGAGGTATATAACTTAGAACGATGTATAAATCATAAAATTGGCTAAAAGAAATACGAACGGCAAGTTGGTCTACGTCATACCCTGTAGACATAGCATTAAGAGATGAAGAGAGTGGGATTTCAACGCAGGGCAAAAATGTCCGCATAGCGATCACTACTCCCCCGCCTCTCGATAAGTTGGTTTTGGTAGAGCATCTATCCTTCCGAAATACATTAAACTCGGAAGTATTGAAGAGTTCAGAATTATGATGATTATTTGTTAGCCACGATTCAGTCAGAGCTATTACATCGTATTACGAAGAGGAAGAGAAGTGAAGCATTTGATTTAACTTAGTGCGAATTCCCCCGATGTTTTGGTAATATAGCAAAAAATGATTGTTTAAAGAGAAACCACGAAGTGAAACCGGTTTTACGTTGCCATCACTGCAGCCGCTACGTTGTCGTTTTTTTGTACTGCGACGAATCTCTTAATTTGAACAGAGAGCGGCCAAATTGATGGGTCCATAGCACTCTGAAGCATGTTAGCAGGAACACTGACTTTAAAGTTTACGAATTTCAAATTGAGTTCAATGCAATCTTTTTTTATTAACTTGAAACATCGTATCTGGGATGTTGAAATGCTGGTTTTTTAGTGCTAAATGATTAATAATGTCCTCAGGATTTGTATTAGTTTTAAATTTAGAGATATGAAACCATTTACAATTGGGCAGCACATTCAACGAGGAGGAAATGTCTGTGCCAAACATTTTGTTAGATTTACGCGGTTTAGCGATCTTTCTCTTTGGGCTTATTTGATCACGACGTTGTTCGTTGTTATTGATGATTATGGTGGAAAAACTCTCTTCATGAGATGATTCAGAATCGGAGAAATTAGGAACATTTTCAATTAATGGTGCAAAAGGCTTATCATGCAGTTTTAGATTTACAGAACTTAGGGCCATCGATGGATTAGTTTTATGATTATCTAAGTTTAAATGACAAGGGATTTCACCAGAGATTATATTGGGTTTAGATGGCTTTAATTGAATTTCATCCACTGGGGAACACTTTGAAGATCAAGAGGTGGAGCTGATTTAATGAACAGAAGTTCTCTTTTTAGATCCCGCACCAAGGTTGAAAGGTCATTGAATCTATTAACTAAACCGCAGAAATTCGGAGCCGCGCATGAATTACATTGCCAAAAAATATTGGTGTTTTTAAGGCAATTAAAGTCATTGTCACTAATATTTGCACATCGTTGATGAAAGGCTAGGCCACAATAAGAACCACAAATTACACGAGCGTGCGATCGACGCATTAATTGATTGCAATTCGCGCAAGTTGCTGACATTTCGTGAAAATTAAGGAACAAGTCCGTATTGAATACTGGTTGCAAGATGATGTGACCCACGTAGTTTTAGTAGTCTAGTTTTAGGTGGGTGGTAGGTAGTTTTAATTTGTTATTATAACAAAAAAAAAAAAAAAGGCTGTTCTTGCTTTAAGAGTATGTTGTAAGTAGTTAACGTAGTTTGTATAGTTTGTAAGAAAAAAAAAAATAAAAAAAGTTAAAAAGAAACCAAGTTTTTTAATTTTGTACTTTCTTGGTGACCAACACTTTTACAATAAAAAAAAATAACTTTACTTTTAAGCCGAAAGGTACTAGGTAGCACTTCATTTCTTACCGTAGAGCACCCGCATAGGGACAGTAAGGTACTTTAAAGATTATTTTATACATGCTAGTTTTATGAATTTTTGTCTAGCTATAAGTTTGTTATAAGTTTACCAAAAACAAAAATGAATTTAAAAAAAAAAAAAAAAAAATGATGTGGCCCATATTAACTTCTATTGGTTTGTCAGCTGTTCTATAATCCTACGAATTTATTTGTATTTATTGTTTGCAGCTTAAGAAATTATGCAGCTGTTGCTACTCGTATTTTAACGAAAATTTGAGAAATCTCGACCAGCACCAACACTTCGAATTTATCCTCCTATTATTTCAAAATGTTAAGCAGCACCTAACAAGAGGCAATACACAACTTGCTAAGGTGCTGCTTGCAGCAACAAAACAAAAAATGCATGCGCTGTAATTACACTATAAGGGTACTTTAAAACAATTAAAGAAAAACCAAAACAAAATAAATATATCTTTGTTTTTGGTTCCAAATAGCTCCTGGTAAAAAAAACCCTTCGACGGCGCTTATATTGCTTGAATTGTTTATCTCCATTTGTATTTTGGTCAACAAAGTTTTAAAAGAAATTGAAATCTTTTTATATCTGCGATAGCGGGTGGAGCAACAGTAACATTTGGCGAACACAGGTCGAAAACACAACTGCAAGTTTGTTCTTTATTAAATTGTTCGGTTGCAATAGCGTTGACGTAAAGCTAGAGGGCAAAACTGTTGCAACATTTTAGGCAGTATTTTTTGTTGTGTTAGTGCGAGAAAATCCGTCACTTTGCACTAGACCAGTTGCATCGGATCATTCATACCCCGATCATATTAACATATCTCTAGTTGTTATCCTGCTTACTTCACTGTGAAGAAAATGGCGGCGCCTATACAAAAGCCCTTTAACCGATGCTATGTGCGTGTTCTATGCAAAACCAATGCGCACGCGGTTAAAAATCGTTTTACAGCTGTTTTATTGTTTAGTGGGAAATTGAGAGACACTCGAAGTCCAATATCTCATTGTACCCCATCTGTGCACATGAGTGGATGCAAACATTTTTTAATTTTAAATTAATTTTTATTAGCGCATTGTGTTAAATCTTTTCTTATCTTATAAAAAAATCTAAACCGAAACTAAAAATTTAATTATTCTATCTGACTGGCTCTAGGACGAGCACCCTAAACTTAGGTAAATCATAAAAAGAGTCAACCTGAAATTTGTCCAAGACAAGGTTAACCTCCTAAGACCCAGCGTACTACGAAATTCCTATACATATTTAAAAAAAGTCCCCGTCTACTATCTGCAGGATTCTATCCAACGTACTGTGTGAACGTCTGAAGCCGTTCTGCAACACACTAATCGGCACGTATCAGTGTAGCTTCAGGCCCGGCAGATCGACAATAGACCAAATCTTCACACTAAGGCAAATCCTGGAAAAGACCAATGAATTTCAAGTCGAAACCCACCACTTTTTCATCGACTTTAAAGCCGCATATGATAGCATTCATCGTCAGGAGCTCTATGTGGCGATGACCGAATTCGGGAACCCGGCAAAACTGATCCAGTTGTGTCGCGTGACAATTGAAAACACGCGGTGTAATGTGCAGTTTGGAGATGCGCTATCATGTGGCTTCTTCAATCTTGTTCTGGAGAAAATAGTGCGAAGGGTAGGTGTCTACACGGAAGGCACTATCTTCAATAGATTCGTGCAGCTTGTGGGGTATGAGGACGATATCGACATCATCGGCCGTTCCCAGCGTGCTGTGTTAGAGGCTTTCACGGCGATTGAAGAACGGGCGAAATTGGTTGGTGTTAAACTAAATGAGGAAAAGACCAAGTACATGCTATCAACAAACAAACAAAGAATTACCTTAGGAAACCGCTGCTAACTCTGTTTAGCTAAAGAAATTGGTTCAAAACTCCTCACTCGAAGGACAAAATGCATGCTCTATCGAGCCTTAATCCTGGCAGTCCTGCTTTATGGTGCCGACTGCTGGACGATTAGTAGAAAAGGTGAGCTAATATTGGGTTCATTTGAAAGAAAAATACTCCGTCGGATATTTAGTCCTGTGTGCGAGGAGGACGAATAAAGGAGAAGATACAACCGCGAACTATATGAGCTGTACCAACATATGGCTGTAGCCCAAAAAGCTAAATCACGTGCGTCGACTACATCGGCTCAGCCACATTGAGCGAATGGAAAATAATGCTACAGCCAAGAGGATCTTCGACTCCCAGCCCCTGGTTAAAGAAGGCAAGGAAGACCGAACATCTATTTTAAGGACCAAGCCACCGCGGATTTCAGAGGATGGAAGGCTACAGTATCACAGGCAGAGACTCTTCACTGTTCGGGAGCCCGTTAAGTAAAGTTAGGAAGTACTATCTACAGGACCTAACATTTTCCGTAGCCTGTAGGCTTTATATTTGTAAAATATACAGCGTTGGTACTTTTAGACGCCCCACTCGCAGCACCCCAATTGCAAAAGCATAGGTATTTTCTCTGTGATAAGTTGTCAAAAGTGTAAGGACAAGGCTGCAGGCGGTGGAATTAAAAATCATAAATAAGCTAAAATTGTAAATTTTGTGCAAATTAAAGTGCACAATAAATGGTTTATAAGTACTCGTATCATTATGTTATTAAATCAAGGGTTATATTTCTTCGAATTAATATGTACTTTGAATGTGCATTCGGTCTTTGCGTTGTATTCATTTACATTTATTTGGTGCTATCAGGAGTACACCCGGTCTTGTCGCAGAGATTTTTTTTGTATTCTATGAGTTTTCTAGTACCTAAGAATTGCGAAAAATGTCGAAGACTTTTATTTCCCTAATTATTTAGTGCTATACATGAAAAATATTCCGGACATTCTAAACGGTTCGCAGATAGAAGATGAAGAAGACATTGACATGGCGGAGCAGAACTATGAAAACTGCAATCCAATCTATTCTTCATATAGGTATGCTTCAGCGATGAATCTGATGAAGATGTAAATGAAGAAACAGAGGATAGTTATTTTGGGCTGTGTGGCAAAATAACGATGCCGAATATCGTAGCGGAAACATGAAGTTGGAACGGTAAGAACGCCAGGTGCTCGGGGTTACCGCACTGGTGAGATGCAATCTTATTCAAAATGGTCCCTCAACTTCACGAACAGTCTTATTAACGTACAACGGCATCACACGTTACCTTCCTCGACTACTATGACTATGTAATATACGAGTATGTAGTATGTACTCTGTATGTATGTTTTCACTTCTTAGGAGAAATCACATAAAAGCAACGTTTGGACTTTAATTTAAATATAATATAAATTATGTACGAAAGAACATATCTCAAATGCATTAAAACTACTGGATCAGACAAATGGAACAACACCAGATTTCAATTGGCCTAACCGACGAAGTGATTCGAAATAGTGAGACCTTCCGATACTTCCTGCGGTCAAACCGGCGAAAAACACAGGCGGACCATTTGGGATCCAAACCATAACGATCCCTTTAGTCCAAACCATAACATCGTCGTTAAAGAAAAAGATTACATGACAATACGTATGGGAAAAAGTTCCATCGTATTTCAAGTAGAGCTCCACGCAATTCAAGAATGCGCCAGCCACATTAACACATCCGGTATCAAAGGCCACCATGAAATATATTCACCGATAGTCAAGGAGCTATAAATGCCATAAGTTCGCATACCATTGAATCCACATCATGCACTGCTCAGAATTCAAGACTCTTCAAACAATTGACTTAAGGAAGAAGACCAATCTGTGGTGGATTTCGTGCCGCGAGGGTTTTGATGGTAATAAAAAGACAGACGAACTGGCAAAAAAGGGCTCAGAAACTCCTTTCAAAGGTTCAGAACCCTTCTGCTGCACTCCTAGATCACAGCTATTAAATGGTGAAATATACAAAATATACCACCTATTGGGAGAGCATCCCAGGACTTAGACAGACAAAACGAGCCATCCCGCCCTTCAATAGAAATGCCAACAAATGTCTAAATTTGAGTCGGCATGATTAGTTTTTGATTTATCTTTTCCGATCAATTTTGTACAGGCTTATTGCATCAATCGCTCTTGTCGAAAATGCGTGCATTTGGAATCGATGATAATGTACTTCAATGGATTAGAAATTACCTTTCGGACGAAGTTGTTTTGGACGGATTCAAGGCTGCAACTCACCAAATAAATGCTGGTGTCGCCCAATGCTCTGTTCTGTCCCCGACTCCCTTTCTCATTTTTATAAATGATCTGCTGTCTGTTACTTCTAATACAATCCATTCCTTTGCTGATGACAGTACCCTCAGCTACTCATATTCGTTTCTTGGGTCACGCCCCGCTACTTCGGGTGTGGAACTGGAACGGTAATGTATGTTAAGCTCATTAAATTCCGATCTTAACAGCATATCTCAGTGGGGTACAACCAATAGAGTGGAAATTAATGCTTCTAAACCGCAATGCTGTCTTCTGTCATTAAAGCAAAACCCACACACACTGCCATTATCGATAAATGACACCTGCATCGCTGAAACCGAAAGACTTTCCATTCTCTTTATGTGTGTTAATGACAACCTCCGTTGGAATGACCACATATTCGATGTCGCCAAGAACGCTGCGAAATGTCTAGGATTCCTTAAGCGCTGTATTTCACCCCTTCTGATCTGGCTACAATTTATAAGGCGTTTATTCGCCCGAAACTCGAGTACAACGCTCATATCTGGTCTGGTGCACCAATAACTTATTCGGAGCTACTTGACAGGATTCAAAAACACGCGATAAAACTCATTGGCGCCCGAGACATCGCGAGATCGACTCTCTTAGTCATCGTAGTAATGACTCCTGTCTTTCGCTATTTTGTCGGTATTTCCACCAAAAGTACTCTAACTGAATAGCCAGTTCCATTCCACCCCTAGAACATTTCAACTGCTATACCCGCCAAGCAATGAATGCTCATCAGTTCACCCTCAAGCCCGTATTCGGACATACAGCGAAGTTCAAAGAATCTTTCCTTAGTCCTACAACACGAATGTGGAATACTCTTCCACGCTCTATTTTTCCTTCACATTATAACCTACAAACATTTAAAGCCAATGTGCATCGACAACTCTCCTTTTCTCCTAATCCTAATTAGTGCCTAGTCACACGTGTTGTGACCCGCTACGTACGACCAGTACGACACCCCTTTTCGTATATCACTCATCGGTTGCCATTCCTAAAACGCATACCATTACTTGTCTGGTATCATCATTCTTGTCATTCGCGCAACCGCTCTACAAAAACACATTAAAACCAATAAGTGTGTCATTTTCCAAGAACCCATTCACAAAAGTAACCTTACACTGCACTTGTTAAACATTTGTCGCCTGATTGTGTAT
The DNA here is from genome assembly GCA_949715645.1 of Portevinia maculata. Taxonomy (NCBI): domain Eukaryota; kingdom Metazoa; phylum Arthropoda; class Insecta; order Diptera; family Syrphidae; genus Portevinia; species Portevinia maculata. Next base: position 33,383,410 of record OX454527.1, read on the forward strand.
CTGCATTTATGCTTCACATACCTACTCTGGATATTAATAGCAGATACACAATTATATGGGCCAGTGTAAGGCGAAGCGAAGGCTATAATAGGTGCGTTTCTTTGGGAAATATATCCGCGGTTGCCCAAAAGATCGATCCCCAGTAACATAGGCAGCAGCGTTTTTGTTTTCAAATGGTGGCACTAATATGTCAACCATGCTGAACCAGTGATGGAATAAATAGTACTGACACAGATAAAAAAGTACGTAAATATTTTATTAAAACCAAAAAAAAAAATAATTAAAAACTTATCTATATATATAAAAGAAAGTGTCCGAAGCGATGTAACCGCATAACTCGAGATTGGCCTAACCGATTTTGATGAGTTATACTTTGTTGGAAAGGTATGCTCTCAGCACGGATTTTAGAAGAAAAATCTAAATTTCAAAATGGCTTATTTTGACCACCCAGCGTGTTACGCCAGGTTTTTTTTTCGATTTTTTTATTTTTTTTTTTTTTTTTCATTTTGTATTTATTTATTTTGGCAACAACCAAATAAAGAATCACATTTGAATGTAACATATCGTATCACAATTGAACTGTCAGATAGACACGCAACGTAACGCCATCTATTATCGATCAATGGAGAAGCCAATTTTGTTTCATGTTTGGTGGCGCTGTCGGATTCGGATTTCATCATTACGATTTTGTGAGTTTTTGTGAATTAAAATTGATAAGAGAATATATCTATATCTATTTATATATATATGTATATAAAAATCAATCCATATTTGCGTTTGTTGCCGGTGTTTGGCCAAACGCGTTAACCGATTCCAATGAAAATTTTTTTTAAAGAAAGGTGACGTCTATACGAAGGATGTTATGTATGTGCGATGTCTGTATCTGCATCGGTGTGTAAATTATGTGTTTCTTAAAAAAAAAAAAAAAATTGACAATGTATTTATACACTGTGTGTTTCATTAGTAGGTATCATGTGCTTTGAAAAAAAAACAAATTTAAGTGAAATAATAAAAAGTTTTTTAGTGTAATATTTTCTATATATAAAAATCAATCCATATTTGTGTTTGTTGCCGGTGTTTGGCCAAACGCGTTAACCGATTCAAATGAAATTTTTTTCCATTAAAGGTGACGTCTGCACGAAGGTTGTTATGTTTGGCTATATCTGCATCGGTGTGTGAGATATGGGCATTTGAGTGAGTACACATGCATATGTGCGTATGCTTGTAAATTACGACGCAGATACAGAGACCGTACAAACGTCACTTATTTTGTTATCCGAACAAGCATATGAAAGAGGGAGACCACACGAACGTTTCAAGCTTATTGTGGAATTTGTGCGCACTTTCATTCTTGAGATATCGTGTGTTCAATATTTTATTCAAATAACTCTTATTGAAATTTTTTGCATTTTTTTGTGAATCGGACATCGGAAAGTTGCTTTTCCAACATTGATAACAATCGGTGTGGAAGTGAATGAAAAGTGATTCAATCGAAGTTTTTTTATTTTCGCTTTGTTGTTTGATTCGCAGAAGTAAGGTGACATAGGCGCCTGCCAGACAACAAGCACCTACCCTAAACGGAACAACGAAGTTGTGTGAGCGGCCTAAGCCATGCGGAGAAAAACGTGCAGTCCCTTTCACCGGTTGAGCTCAAATCAGGCAATCTTCGGTATTGGCCTGAGAGTGTTTCTGTGAACTTTGGTCAAAATCGGTCTTCTTTTTTTAGGCGCAGCAACATACGCCGGATACCCGCTATAGACAATTATAAGGAAGTCTACTCGAACATATTGACCAATAGAATTCTCGGGCACGGGCAAAGCCGGGCAGGTGCAGCTAGTTAATAAGATAAAAAGCAAACCAAGTATTAGGGTGAAAAAGAACTTTAGAACACAAGTTCACCTAAATATTTTTCGTTTTCCATAGGCGAGAATGATTGGACTTCAGTATGAACTGCTTTATCCTGCTCTATGACTTGAGTAGTTCAGTTCTTACGGATTGTTTTTGAGAACCTCTGAACCTATGAGGTTCAGAACATGTATAGTATAGAATTTGTTTGGCATCACTTTCAACTGACTAAAATTAATATTTTTGAATTTAAGGATTTTCAATATAAATTTCTTAATAAACTCGCTGACAAATGTCAGAAAAGTCAAATTTGCACTTAAATTCTTAGAACCTTAAAATAGTTCGCATTGGGCTCCGTACTTTTTGCCATAAAAAATCACGTATTGTAAAAACTCAACTGTTAATATATGTTGCCTTATTTAAAAGTAAAAGTAAAATTCAACTTTTAAAACGTTGGGAAAATAGCACTGAATATTGAGAAGTGGTACTTTCGTACCTGGAAATTTAGGAGAACTGTACACCTTTTTCCAACCGTGATGCTGACATAAGCAGTCAAAAAAAACATTGGACAGATTGTGATCAGGGTTGTGACTTTACTGCAATTACAGTGAATCTACTGCTTCGAAAAATATATCTACTGCCTTTAAATAAAATCTGCTGCACTGTTGGTCTTACGAAAAAAAATCATGCATTATATAAATGTAATCCACCAAATATTTTTTTATTTCTATCACTGAATGCAGTCAGTCCCATTCTTCCTAATGAAATCCAACTATTACCTAATTATAATGTTCATAGCTACTTCATAGCTACCTCTTTCGGCAATTGGCTATATGTTGATGGTAAGCGACCAGAGTATATCCATATAATGAGTAGGGATACTCTCTTCTCTCTACATATGCATTTCCTACTACTACAAAGCAAAGTGCTGAAAAAAGCCTACAGTATGTGGAAGCAGCTCAAAAGGATGTGTTTTAACGCTTATGGTACACAGTATATTTTGCCTGTTTCACTACAGCGGCATGCTTCGTAAGACGAATGATTGTGGGTTTTTTCATAATGCTTTTTTAAAGGCGTATCGACTTGATCCTCGTTGTCTGTATCTTTTCACAGTGCAGTGCTACCTGCTTTGCTTTTTTAAAATGGTTTGTGGTTGGTTTTTCTGATTATTTTTTTACTGTTTACACCTAATTATGAACCTCTACAATTATACTTGTCAAAAATATGAAAATAAATGCTTCTTCTTTGCTTTGATTTCGCTAAAAATAATGCAATCCGGTGCTCAGCCTAGTAACAATAAAAATGATTTGAATCATTATTTGCTAGTTTTTATGGTTGTTGGTCACACTGGTTTTGCAATTGGTTGGGAAGAGCGGTGCGTTTTTTCATAATGTATTTTTAAAGGCATATTGACTTAAATTCTTGTCAGTCGTGCGAAACAAGTGAAGAAAACGCAATACTGTTTGTTCTCAGAGCAAACAAATAAGAGTGTACGTGTTTTTTAACAGATAAAGTTCAACTGTTTTTTTTAATTTCAAAAAATTGTAAGAACAAATGGGAAACATACTTTAAAGTATTTGGCCTGCGGTCGAGAGGAAAAACAAATTGTCTGGAAAATGCCTTCGAGATTTACGCAACTGAGGGGGAAATAACAAGTAACTGACTCCATTTCAATTCATTTGTTCGTTTTAAAGACACTTTTCAGCAAAGTGAAAAACATTTTCAAACCCGAGTCTGACTATAAAACTGTTGATTTTGGTAGCGAAAATGCGTTTTATTATTTTGCAGGCTTCATTTAAAAAAAAAAAACCTCAAAAACACAAGTGTGAGCTGAAATTAAGTCAGAAACCTAGTGTTTCCTCCATATTCACAGATTTCAAAGGAACTCTTCTCAAGAGTTTTTAGAAGCGATAGGGAGCCTGGAGCAACAATTTATTTCTCGTTTTCCCAATTTGTACTTTTGTAATAATTTTGAAATGAAAATGTATAATTACCTATATATTATATATTATAGAATGAATTGATTACTTTTGCTGTAAAATCAAAACAAAGAATTATTAGAAATTAAAAGAAAAATATGACATGAATGAATTTTGGTTTTGTTCTGTTTATACCCTATTCTAAGGGTATATTAATTTTGACGCATAGTTTGTAACATACCTTAATATTGCCCGTAGACCCCTAAAAGTAACTATATTTATGATCAGCATCGATAGTAATGTCGATCTAGCCATGTCCGTCCGTCCGTCCGCCCATCCGTCCGTCCGTCGGCAAAAATTAGGCCTTTAAACTGGACCTAGAGAGCTGAAATTTTAACCATATACTCTCTAGGGTCCCGAAATAATCAAGTGAAATCCGCTCATAGACACGCCCACAAAATCAAAAAAACAAAATTTTGGAAAAAATCGAATTTTGAGCTAGAAAGCTGAAATTTTTTAGATATGATCTATAACTCCTAAAACTGCTGCGGATAAAAAATTTTCAAAATCAGCCCACTGACACGCCCACAAATAAATAAAATATATTTTTTTGAAAATCCAAAGATTGAGCTAGGGAGCTGAAATGTATAATATATACTCTCTATGGGCCCTTTATGCTCATGTGTAAATATTTTCGAAATACGCCTACTGACACGCCCACAATTATTTTTATTTTATTTTTGAAAGTCCAAAGTTTGAGCTAGGGAGCTGAAATTTATAGTATATACTCTCTAGGTGCCCTTTATGCTCATACTTAAATTTTTTTTAAATCCGCCTACTGACACGCCCACAATTAAATAAAACAATTTTATTGAAAAACCAAAGTTTAAGCTAGGGAGCGTTTTTATTTACAAAAGCTTAGTTTTTTCGATAAAATCCTTTAAATTTTTGTCACGCCCACTTATGAGATATAGGAATAAGAATAGGGTATCCAACAGTTCGCCCAAGCGGACTGTAGCCCGCCCCTATGTTTTTTTTTTAAATCTGCTCTTCCAAGAATTTTGGTGGGAAGTAATATGATTTTTTTCCCACAACATAGTTGAAATACTGAAAATAAACAGCTGCGACAAACACTGTCATCGCTCATACTTTTCCAATCATTTCTATAGGTAAAATTTGTATGTAGGTACCTTCCTGTAGATACATAATAATATTAACAAAACTAAACTGCACCCTCAAAATTATGTCATCATTATCGTTATTTAAATACACATAGGTACATATTTCAGGAGTTCTTTCATGCCAACATTATCACCTACATACATCATCAATAAATTGTCTCATGACACTTTCTACGTTTGAACATAATTTTATAAGTACTTCTTTGCTGTCATAACTCCTATTCGCACGTCTAACACTGCGTTCACTTTTTATACCCTATTCTAAGGGTATATTAATTTTGACGCATAGTTTGTAACATACCTTAATATTGCCCGTAGACCCCTAAAAGTTACTATATTTATGATCAGCCTCGATAGTAATGTCGATCTAGCCATGTCCGTCCGTCCGTCGGCAAAAATTAGGCCTTTAAACTGGACCTAGAGAGCTGAAATATTAACCATATACTCTCTAGGGTCCCGAAATAATCAAGTTTACGAATTTTTTATATCCCCCCACAGACACGCCCACAAGCTCAAAAAAACAAAATTTTGGAAAAAATCGAATTTTGAGCTAGAAAGCTGAAATTATATGAAAATTTCAAAATCTGCCTACTGAAACGCCCACAAATAAATAAAACAATTTTTTTGAAAATCCAAAGTTTGAGCTAGGGAGTTGAAATTTATAATACAAGGTGGCGCAAAAGTTGTCAGGTGGCGCAAAAGTTGTCAGGTGGCGCAAAAGTTGGCACCCGATGTTCTTTCGCTGTAATTTTTTTTATGAATGAAAAACTTTGGTTCTGCTTTTGGATTATGTTAATTGGTGTCTTAAGTTTTTTTCTGTATCAGTAAACTTCACAAATATCAAAGTAGAATTTACATTTGCCGCCATTTGCAAAAATTATGCTTCTTCCGATAGGAAGATGACTTTTGCGCCACCTTGTATATACTCTCTATGGACCCTTTATGCTCATGTGTAAATATTTTCAAAATCCGCCGACTGACACGCCCACAATTAATTTTTTTTTTTTTTAAATTCAAAGTTTGAGCTAGGGAGCTGAAATTTATAATATGAGCCCTTTATGCTCATGTTTTATTTTTTTTTAAATCCGCCTACTGACACGCCCACAATTAAATAAAACAATTTTATTGAAACACCCAAGTTTGAGCTAGGGAGCGTTTTTTTTGATAAAATCGTTTAAATGTTATATAACAAAATATGTAGAGCGTTCTTAACAATTCAACCATACTTAGACTTTTCTCACGGCCACGTATGAGGGAAAGGAATACGAATAGGGTATCCAACAGTTCGCCCAAGCGCACTGTAGCCCGTCCCTATGTTTTATTAATGAATCCCCCTGACGCAAAGTGTGTAACCTAAATTACACAAACAAATTTATGACAACACTTAGTAAGTAAATAGGACGCGACATCCATCGTCAGTGCCGCTTATTCAGGAAGGTATGTATAAGCTGATATACCTTATTGTTTATATCTTTACGGTGTTTGTATTCTCGACCAGTATAGAAATATGTGTGATCGAAGAGTAGGTACAATCTTTCCTATAAGCTGAAAGCGATGACTGTGAATAGTGCGACCAGAAAAGCTATAATTGTAAATGTGCACATGCTTAAAACACCTACAGCAAGGACTACGTCCGTAGAGTTTTTTAAACGATAGCATTTCACATAATTATCTCTTACGGCACAACAGCTACTACAATGCAATGCTAGCTGGAGACAAGGACTGAAATCGCAAATTGGATTGCACTTCATAATGGCAATTATGATTATGATAATGCCACAGGAAATGATGCTTCGGCAGTGTGCGCGACATTCCCTTTGGGCTATCAGCCTGCAACGGACTAGAAATTCAACCTTCTAACTTAGAATTGCCAGGACATTGCTTGTATGAGTGTGAAAAATGTAAAATAAATTGAAGGGACACAACCACAGTCATTACACAAGTAATGACTGGGATATGAGCATTTTCGTTGTTTATCTGTCAACGCGAAGTAAATCACCAATTAGAAATGACATATAAATACAATATGAGAAAATGGCAATCTAATTTGACATTATTGCAAGGGTTTCTGTGGGAATATGAGAACCCACTAGTGATTGCTCAGTTTTGTAGCATATCTCCAAAATATTTTGAAGAGCTTTGTCGTTAATACATCCTAAGTACCAACATTGTGTTTAGGCGCAGTGGCTCAGTGATAAGTGCTTTGGAGGTTCAGACCACCTGATAAAGTTTTTTTTACTGTCAGCCGAGAGTAGATATTAATTATCCTGAAAAGATTCTTAAATTCGTCAGCATAAAATTATGGGTGAATTCAAACTTCACTCACACAAATGGTTGGAGGAGCTTGGTTTTAGGCCCTATTGCTAAGTTTTCAGCTTTTCCACAATTCAACATTCTGATTGCTCAAAAAAAATAAAAAAATTAACCATTTTACTTAAAACAAACAATACTTATCGATTTTCCATTGATCAGACAAAACAGACCTGGATGCAGTCGACCATTTCCTGCCAAAGCCGACCGCCGGCATGAAGGGAATGTAAAAAAAATCTTCCCTTCCAACTCCCAACAATTTAGAGAAAACAATATTGCTTGATTTTGAAAGTATTGAACCTATTCTATTGACCGGAAGTGTGGACTGGAATAAGCGAGGGGAGATGAACGTTAGTGTTGGTTTCCTATTAAATTATAACTCCAATCTTTTTTGGAACATCAAGAAAAAGATAAGTGCAGAAACGAAATTTAAGGCCTTCAATGCTTCTATCAAAAGCTGTTTTTGCTATTGCAAGTCAAGTGTATGGGTATTAGTTTTTACCAAGAAATAGAAAAAATCCATCGCTACTTTTTTAATCGTATTCCTGTAATCAAGGCTGGGAAACCACTTAAGGAACAAACCCTCAAAGATATCTGTAATAACAACATATATCCTAACGAGCAATTTGGTTCCAGACAGTATCACAATACTTCGCAACAAATACTGAGAATTTGTAACCACGACAAAATAAATCGCTTCGTAGGAAAATCTATTGGAATGGTTATGTTAGACATCGAAAAGGCATTCGATACAGTTTGGCACAGCGGTTTTGTTGTAATATATAATATATACTCTCTAGGGGCCCTTTATGCTCATGCGTAATTTTTTTTTAAATCCGCCTACTGACACGCCCACAATTAAATAAAACAATTTTATTGGTAAACCAAAGTTTGAGCTAGGGAGCGTTTTTTTACAAAAGTTTCGTTTGTTCGATAAAATCCTTTAAATGTTATATAACAAAATATGTAGAGCATTCTTAACAATTTAACCATACTTAGACTTTTGTCACGCCCACTTATGAGGGATAGGAATAATAATAGGGTATCCAACAGTTCGCCCAAGCGGACTGTAGCCCGTCCGTATGTTTTCATTTATTTTTATTCTTTTATTTATTTATTTATTTATTCTCGGCATTTATTTATCTATTTATATATTAACAGCGTTTATTTCTTTGTTTGTATATTTATTTATTTATTTAATTTTTGGTATGTAAGCATATTTGTATGTTATTACTAACAAACATTTTGTGTCTTACATAACCTATTCTAGTCATATATATTTATATATATCAAAAGATATGCACACATACATATATATTATACACATATTATTTAACCTTTAGTTTATTTACTAATTTATTTACATAATTATTTATTTATTATTATTATGTTTTTTTTTAAATAAAAGTTTTTTATCGTGTTTTCCTTTTGAATATTACTGCATTGTTTTCGTAAAGTACTTTGTAAATAATATTTCAGTGGCAAGACAAAATTATCGAATCCCTGTAATGTAAAATGTGCGGTAACAACACCAATGTTAAAAATTATACGAAATAAATACATACGATAGATAGATAGATATGCGGATTATATTTGTAAAGTTTTTGAAAAGTTTGGAAATTCTTTGCAAACAAAATATGATGCAGGTAGCTCTGTATAACTCATGCTCGCCTTTCAAAAATTGAAATGAATTAGCCTTCGCGAATAAGTTGGCAATTACATTAAATGAAAGTAACTATGACAAAGGGAAAATATCTGTTATGAATGCCTAGGGCGGCAGATTTTAGGGGCGGCAAATGCGTGTCGAAGCAGTATACAAAAGACATGGGAAAAAGACAACAGAAAAAAAAATTAAGAAACGCCCGATGGAGAAATGAATATGACCGCGAGTGATACTTTCAGAGTTAAAACATTTCTTGTCATCATTGATAGACTCGTATCTCAATTAGAAAAAAGACAGAAGGCCTACAACAAGTTCAACGAAAAGTTTTCATTTTTGACCAAAATGAGTGAATTGTCATCATCAACCCTTACAAAAAAAAGTTCTCGAAGGAATATATTCTAATGATTTAGAGACTGACTGAGTTCAAGAATGCATTCATTTTCAAAGTCACATTTCTTCGGAAAGAATTTCGGTAAAACCAAGTTCTGAATCATTGGAAAGTTTATCTTCGTTTCTGCGAAAACAGAATTTGCAGAACGTTTATCCTAACTTGAACATAGCTCTTCGTATGGCATTATGTACTCCAGCGACAAATTGTTCGGGTGAGAAAAGCTTTTCTTGTCTAAAAAGGGTACAAAATTATCTGAGATCGACCTTAAGTCAAGAAAAATTCTTTAGCTCTTTTGTGTGTAGAGTCATCATTAATGAACAAGATCTCTTACGACGACATTACCAATGATTTTGCCAACAAAAAATCGCTCAAAAAGGTATTGTAAGAAACTTTAATAAGTTAATTGAAATTATTATTTTTTGACTGTATGTAAGCGCAATAAAGATTATTTAACTACGTTTACAGAATGTACATTATTGTGTGAGTGGCATACCCCGCCTTATTAGTCGTACATAATTAAACTTTTATTACCTCAGAAATATACTCAAAAACTATTTCTTGTGCAATTTGAACCGAATTGTTGGATTGTAAAGATAATCTAGGAGGAACTGACAATTCACAATTGTAGAGATAAGGGCGGCAGAAATTCAACAGCCTATACTTGAGAAATGTGTAAATCCGCCACTGGTATACATATAAATACACTTTGCTTTTCTTTAATAAAAACAAAAATCTAAACTAAAAATGCGAATTTCCAAGAAATATTTAATTATTATTTCTTCTTAATAATGGTCACATAAATGTTTCAATTCTATTGAAAATCCTATATGTCAAACATTTATTATGCGATCACTTTACCACAAGGAACGTATCAGACACGGCGCAGCATAATTTTCAATAGTTCTGTTAATAATTAGCGATGGAAATATTGAACAAAAAGACAGAAATATAACCATTCCTAATAAATGTATTGCACCTGGTTAATGATGCCCGATAACGGACGAACGATTTTTTTTCTAACTCCATTTAATCAATAAGACAGTAGATGTATATAAATTTCTTCCTTGTACGAATAAATGACTTTTTTAAAACGTCTTTATAAACTACGTTTGCTATTATTCCTTCTGACCGCGGAATTGCCATCCCTCAACTCCACACCAGTTATGCTCAACCAGTGACTCAGCGAGGCAGGTAGATTTCAAGTAAATAGAAAAAAGAGGGGTTGATTGTTCCGAAAATCCACCGAAAATCCACTTTCAGAAATATTGCTCGGTATAGGCATCATCATGCAAATTCCAATTCGTGTGTGGCCACGGCGATCATGTGAATGAGAATCCTAACAATGAACGTGTAGCCAGGCGCAAAGAACTTGCGCCATTATTACACCTTTCATTATTACACCTTTCAAAGACCATTGAGAACTGTAACCTTAGGTGGACAAGTGGCAACACTTGTCTAGCGACAAAGCAGATTTGGCCAAAGCTGGATCTGAAACGCTCTAAGTGTTTGATTTCTCTAAACAGACTTTACATTGGTGCTATAATTGGTGTGATCACCGGACACTGTCTCATAGGCAGACATGCAACAAGGCTTGGCGTCCACGAAAATGACTTCTGCAGAAGCTGTTTGGACGAGGAGGAGGAGGAGACAGTTCTCCACCTTCTCTGCACGTGCCCTGCTCTTTCTCAAAGACGTAAACTCCATTTAGGATCCTTCTTTTACAATGATCTTAACGATCTCATTAACACCGACATAAAAGGTCTGTCAAGCTTCATCAGAAGCTCCAACTGGTTCAACGAGTAGGAGGATGATACATCCGTGTGGTATCACAATGGGCCTGTCACTGGCCTAAGTTTGTCGGTCTCGGCCGACTGCCACTACAACCTAACCTAACCTAACCTACACCTTTCAAAAGCGTTGCTGTTATGCGAGAAAAATCTACCGCAATGGCAATATGGCGATTGACTTTTAAATAGAAAAAGATTAATTAAAAAAGTCATTCTACCAATTGTCAGATAAGCGGAAACACCCATCGAGCAGACGGAACAAACGAAACAAATCCCTTAAAGTAAAGAAAACGTTTTACAATCAAGAGGAACCCTAAACAGCTCACAAACAGGGGAACTTACCGGACCTACTCCAATCCTCCTCGGAAATCAACATTAATCTAGTATACCATTTTTTAAAGAGCTTAAAATTATTAAATCTTATTTAATTCCAAAATTCTGCTATTAGCCAACCGAAAGTCCTGGTAGTTAGTGCTGCTTTTAATATTAGTACTGTAATTGATTACTTATTAATAAAGCTATATTAATAATGATAATAATAATAATAGTTTTTTGGTTTACTTTGTGACATTTTTAAAATCCTTCGATAATCTGGGAAAAACCAAATGCGATATGAAAGAAGGCTATGTTGTGTTTATGTTGCAAAAACAAAATTAGGATTAGGTAGATAAATTCAATTTGTATGATGCTTTTCCCGGTAACGTCATAAAATCAGTCCTTTTTTTCAATTGATTACAATTAAATAAAGAAACTACCTGTTCGTAATCAAGTGATAAGAAGTGTATATGAATTGCTCTTCACTAAACGCAGTACACCAGATACATTTGTTCCCGTACCACTTGAAAGGAGAAAACTAAGCATACAGTATTATTCCCCCTTATCACAGAATCCGTCAGATTCGGAATTTTGCTACGAACTAAAAAAGATGTTCTCACGGAATCCATCATAGTGGAAATATTTGCTACAAATTTTGAGATTCTTGGAAAATGGTTTGACTGAATCCTAATTAATTAAGATTTTGACATTTATGTGTTTGTTACCACGAAATTTTGGATCCTTCGTAGCGGAATTCCGAATACGGCGGATTCTGTGATAGGGGTGATTATGAATGTTTTTTTGCTGTTCGCTTAACACCACCCCCAGTATATCTACGATTCAAGCATAGCTATCATTTTTATTTATTTAAACCATCTGGTTTATGCAGTATCCATTGCATTGGGAATAATAGTTTTTGTTTTTTTTCCGATCCGTTATATATTACTGTAGCTTTGCTTCTAGACGGAGTAAAAAGCTGAATGATAGCTCAAAAACCTCGGGGGAGCATTACCTTGGTATTGAATAAGTTTTGTTACCGAAATGAAAAGTTGAAGGAAGTGAGGGCACAAATAAACAAAAGTTTCCCCCTTTTTCCACACCTTAAAGGACGAATTTTTAAAAATCTTTTCTAACATCTTGGGAGGCCCACACTACTGAATATGAAGTTTCTATTGATGATTTTTTTTTTAAAGTTTTTTTTTTGATTTTTTTTATTGTAGTCTCTTTTAGATAAACTAAATACAATATAGAATATTACATTTTGTTTTTCTGTTTATTTTAACGTTCAGGGTATGCTTTTTGGTTTCTAATTCCACATGATAAAATTTTAATTCTGTATATGAGATACTTTAATCAAGTTTATCTTAAAGCCCGATTTTGCAAAAAAAAAAAATATAGTTTTCAACTTCAAGTTACAATTATTGTATACTAAAAATAAATAAGTCCTCCACACAAAGTTATATTGAAGCTAAACGGGATCGCGGCTTATATAACCATGCTCGTGTATTTATCTTTATTGGAAATTCAAAATTGCTATTATTATAAAATATGAAAAAACGACTTATCTATAAATCTATCTAACTAAAATGAAAAAAAAACCCAATCCGCTGTTCTGAACAATAACTTGAGATCCAATCGCTTCTAAAGTAATGACTTTTTGTGTTATTTCTCTATAGCTTCATACAAGTTGAAATTCTCAAAAAAAAATCACAGAACATTAAAGGGCGTATTAATGGGTGGGCAAGGCGTGTTACGACGTTAACATCTTCATCTGTCATTACACCAGACTGTTAAGAATTACCGTCTTTCATGTGCTCGCTAGTGGAAAAAAGATCCCCCTTCCGGCAAGCTAATGCATAGCCAACGTGACACTCATTTATCACCACGGTAACATATACCCTAATCCAGCCTACCACAAGTGTTGCAATCTAACTCATGTTACCTGGATTAATGATAAATCGTAAGGGAAATGGTTGTTCTCGTCCGGGCCAGAAAGTTTTCTCATTATGTTTTAAAAGTTTTAAAAGTTTTCATATCACGCCACCAATGTTTCAATACCAAAGTAAAAGGTTAAAGTATATTTTATTCTGTTTCCTGCTCAGAAAAAACGTGTATTCACAATGAGTTCGGTATATTTACTGTATCTCGTTGTGCTGCAATATTAAAAGCGCTGAGACTAAATACTCAACCTTCCAACCTTCAAAGAGAACGGTTGAAAACTATTTACCCAGACATATTTAGTGACACTTGTTGAAAGTTAGTCTTTTCAGATCAGCGTTTAATTCATCTAGGTAAAATGTCATCATAAGTTTCCTTGAATCGGAGTTCATATTTCATTAGCGTTTCATTGTTTCTTTTTCAAGTAATGAGAGATGACTTAAAAAAATAAATAAAAAATAATTTTTGAGTTCCAGTTAAAGCATTTTCCAACAAATTGTGGAACATATGTACATTTGCATTGATGATTTTTTTGGGGGTCACTTGAAAAGGGAGCTTGTTTGTTTGGCCAAGAATCACACTTTGAGTTCGTTGAAACTTGTGAAAGGTTCAACTAAGTGCTCAACTAAGTGATTGAATTACTACCTATGGTAAGAATTTCGAAATTTATTTAAAACAATTTCTAAAAGGTCAAATTCTTGTTAATTCGATATTTCGAAACGAAACTATTTCATATAACAAATGTCCATGTTTAACGTTGAAAAATATTTGAAATAAAATTCAAATTTGCCCAAGTTAAAAAGTTAAAATGTCGAAATAATTTAACTCCAGAAAAAACCTATACAATGTCAATTCATTTAAAGTAGAGTAAAAAAATTCCCCTCTGTATTGTACAAAAGCTCTGTCTGCGATAAAAAACAGAATGTAAGTATAAGGAGATTTATTTTATTTGCATTCAAATACTCAGATGGTAAGAGGTGTGAAACCTTACTGTGGAAACCATCAGCATTGGTTGCATATATAAAAGAAAGCTTACTCTACGAGTTCAGGCTTTATTTTTATCTTGTCCTATTAACTGGTTGATGACTTTCTTATCCAATGCCATAAAATGTATGCTTCCATTGTATTTTTATACTCATTCCCAAATATATATATAATTTGTAATACATAATTTTAAACATGCCTTAATAATGGTCGTAGATCCTTTAAAGTAGATATACTTGTTATCAGCATCAAAAACTATGTCAATTTAACCCTGTCCGTCCGTCGGCCACCAATTTTGAGGCCTTTAAATTTCAATTAGAAACAACGAACCCCTCAAGGGATGTAATGAATTGGGAGGGTTGTAATCCCAGATCAAAGACGCATGATTAAATAAAAATAGGAAGAGATTCGAGATAGAAACTGAAATTTGGAACATTTACTACTACTCTGTAGAACCGAAATGATTAAGTGCCGTTTGCTAAGCCCAACAATAAATATTTAATTCCAACATAAAAGCTTATGTAACTTTTCATCCGCGTAAACTGTCACACAAATGATTATATTGAACTTAATATTTATGTTTGGAGATAGTTAGTAAACTGGGTCAGCACGATGGCGCAGGATCAAACATCGTTCTTAAGGATCAAAATCTTTTCTTCAAGGATCTTTTTGGGATGTTGTGAAGGACATTATTAAGAATTTAAGTTTCTTTTTGGGATATCTAAGGGCATTATTGAGCATTTAAGGAACTTTGTTTGGTTTTTTAAAGATCAAAATTTGAGTTCAATGAACTTTGTGTGAGTTTTTAACTATCAATCCATGTTCTTTGTTTGCTTTCAAAGATCGTTTCTCTATGTTCAAGTACCTTTGAGGACCTTTGTTTGAGTTTTCAATGACAATATTATGAATTTAAAGACCAGCTGGAAGGTTTTTTCAAGGATACCATTTATGTATATAAGGAATGATAAGGAAGAAGGCCACGTGGTTGATATATGGTATCTGAGTCAGAAATTATTCATTCTATAAAAGGTATTAAAATCCATACATACAAACATTTATCTGAAAATCAAAATGTTGCCCCGGATGAGGTAAAAAGTAATTAATATTTATTTTTTATGATGTTGCTTTTGAGGAACAAAACAATATGAGAACTTATTTTAGTATGGGACGTCATAAAAATATAAATTGTTTTTATTTATGCCAAACATATACAAGAATTCATAAAACACTTGATAATGCAAACATGATTGCAATGTTGAAACAATATGAAATGAAATGAAATAAAGCATATTTACAACGATATGAAGTTTAAACAAATTTTAAAAATATAGGAAAGGACTGATACTTTTATTCAGCAATAAAAATACCGTTATATTATAACCAAAAAATTAAACAAAGGAGCTGAAGAAAAACTTATACCAGATATTAGATTATTAAAAGAGATTATAAAAAAGGCGTCTATGAGGAAGCTCACATATAATGCAAGAATTATAGTTTATCCGAACAAATAAAAGAAAAAGATGAGCATGTTAACTTGAGAAATGTGTAAATCCGCCACTGGTATACATATAAATACACTTTGCTTTTCTTTAATAAAAACAAAAATCTAAACTAAAAATGCGAATTTCCAAGAAATATTTAATTATTATTTCTTCTTAATAATGGTCACATAAATGTTTCAATTCTATTGAAAATCCTATATGTCAAACATTTATTATGCGATCACTTTACCACAAGGAACGTATCAGACACGGCGCAGCATAATTTTCAATGGTTCTGTTAATAATTAGCGATGGAAATATTGAACAAAAAGACAGAAATATAAGCATTCCTAATAAATGTATTGCACCTGGTTAATGATGCCCGATAACGGACGGACGATTTTTTTTCTAACTCCATTTAATCAATAAGACAGTAGATGTACATAAATTTCTTCCTTGTACGAATAAATGACTTTTTTAAAACGTCTTTATAAACTACGTTTGCTATTATTCCTTCTGACCGCGGAATTGCCATCCCTCAACTCCACACCAGTTATGCTCAACCAGTGACTCAGCGAGGCAGGTAGATTTCAAGTAAATAGAAAAAAGAGGGGTTGATTGTTCCGAAAATCCACCGAAAATCCACTTTCAGAAATATTGCTCGGTATAGGCATCATCATGCAAATTCCAATTCGTGTGTGGCCACGGCGATCATGTGAATGAGAATCCTAACAATGAACGTGTAGCCAGGCGCAAAGAACTTGCGCCATTATTACACCTTTCATTATTACACCTTTCAAAGACCATTGAGAACTGTAACCTTAGGTGGACAAGTGGCAACACTTGTCTAGCGACAAAGCAGATTTGGCCAAAGCTGGATCTGAAACGCTCTAAGTGTTTGATTTCTCTAAACAGACTTTACATTGGTGCTATAATTGGTGTGATCACCGGACACTGTCTCATAGGCAGACATGCAACAAGGCTTGGCGTCCACGAAAATGACTTCTGCAGAAGCTGTTTGGACGAGGAGGAGGAGGAGACAGTTCTCCACCTTCTCTGCACGTGCCCTGCTCTTTCTCAAAGACGTAAACTCCATTTAGGATCCTTCTTTTACAATGATCTTAACGATCTCATTAACACCGACATAAAAGGTCTGTCAAGCTTCATCAGAAGCTCCAACTGGTTCAACGAGTAGGAGGATGATACATCCGTGTGGTATCACAATGGGCCTGTCACTGGCCTAAGTTTGTCGGTCTCGGCCGACTGCCACTACAACCTAACCTAACCTAACCTACACCTTTCAAAAGCGTTGCTGTTATGCGAGAAAAATCTACCGCAATGGCAATATGGCGATTGACTTTTAAATAGAAAAAGATTAATTAAAAAAGTCATTCTACCAATTGTCAGATAAGCGGAAACACCCATCGAGCAGACGGAACAAACGAAACAAATCCCTTAAAGTAAAGAAAACGTTTTACAATCAAGAGGAACCCTAAACAGCTCACAAACAGGGGAACTTACCGGACCTACTCCAATCCTCCTCGGAAATCAACATTAATCTAGTATACCATTTTTTAAAGAGCTTAAAATTATTAAATCTTATTTAATTCCAAAATTCTGCTATTAGCCAACCGAAAGTCCTGGTAGTTAGTGCTGCTTTTAATATTAGTACTGTAATTGATTACTTATTAATAAAGCTATATTAATAATGATAATAATAATAATAGTTTTTTGGTTTACTTTGTGACATTTTTAAAATCCTTCGATAATCTGGGAAAAACCAAATGCGATATGAAAGAAGGCTATGTTGTGTTTATGTTGCAAAAACAAAATTAGGATTAGGTAGATAAATTCAATTTGTATGATGCTTTTCCCGGTAACGTCATAAAATCAGTCCTTTTTTTCAATTGATTACAATTAAATAAAGAAACTACCTGTTCGTAATCAAGTGATAAGAAGTGTATATGAATTGCTCTTCACTAAACGCAGTACACCAGATACATTTGTTCCCGTACCACTTGAAAGGAGAAAACTAAGCATACAGTATTATTCCCCCTTATCACAGAATCCGTCAGATTCGGAATTTTGCTACGAACTAAAAAAGATGTTCTCACGGAATCCATCATAGTGGAAATATTTGCTACAAATTTTGAGATTCTTGGAAAATGGTTTGACTGAATCCTAATTAATTAAGATTTTGACATTTATGTGTTTGTTACCACGAAATTTTGGATCCTTCGTAGCGGAATTCCGAATACGGCGGATTCTGTGATAGGGGTGATTATGAATGTTTTTTTGCTGTTCGCTTAACACCACCCCCAGTATATCTACGATTCAAGCATAGCTATCATTTTTATTTATTTAAACCATCTGGTTTATGCAGTATCCATTGCATTGGGAATAATAGTTTTTGTTTTTTTTCCGATCCGTTATATATTACTGTAGCTTTGCTTCTAGACGGAGTAAAAAGCTGAATGATAGCTCAAAAACCTCGGGGGAGCATTACCTTGGTATTGAATAAGTTTTGTTACCGAAATGAAAAGTTGAAGGAAGTGAGGGCACAAATAAACAAAAGTTTCCCCCTTTTTCCACACCTTAAAGGACGAATTTTTAAAAATCTTTTCTAACATCTTGGGAGGCCCACACTACTGAATATGAAGTTTCTATTGATGATTTTTTTTTTAAAGTTTTTTTTTTGATTTTTTTTATTGTAGTCTCTTTTAGATAAACTAAATACAATATAGAATATTACATTTTGTTTTTCTGTTTATTTTAACGTTCAGGGTATGCTTTTTGGTTTCTAATTCCACATGATAAAATTTTAATTCTGTATATGAGATACTTTAATCAAGTTTATCTTAAAGCCCGATTTTGCAAAAAAAAAAAATATAGTTTTCAACTTCAAGTTACAATTATTGTATACTAAAAATAAATAAGTCCTCCACACAAAGTTATATTGAAGCTAAACGGGATCGCGGCTTATATAACCATGCTCGTGTATTTATCTTTATTGGAAATTCAAAATTGCTATTATTATAAAATATGAAAAAACGACTTATCTATAAATCTATCTAACTAAAATGAAAAAAAAACCCAATCCGCTGTTCTGAACAATAACTTGAGATCCAATCGCTTCTAAAGTAATGACTTTTTGTGTTATTTCTCTATAGCTTCATACAAGTTGAAATTCTCAAAAAAAAATCACAGAACATTAAAGGGCGTATTAATGGGTGGGCAAGGCGTGTTACGACGTTACCATCTTCATCTGTCATTACACCAGACTGTTAAGAATTACCGTCTTTCATGTGCTCGCTAGTGGAAAAAAGATCCCCCTTCCGGCAAGCTAATGCATAGCCAACGTGACACTCATTTATCACCACGGTAACATATACCCTAATCCAGCCTACCACAAGTGTTGCAATCTAACTCATGTTACCTGGATTAATGATAAATCGTAAGGGAAATGGTTGTTCTCGTCCGGGCCAGAAAGTTTTCTCATTATGTTTTAAAAGTTTTCATATCACGCCACCAAGTAGTTTACAACTTTTCATTTGAATGTTTCAATACCAAAGTAAAAGGTTAAAGTATATTTTATTCTGTTTCCTGCTCAGAAAAAACGTGTATTCACAATGAGTTCGGTATATTTACTGTATCTCGTTGTGCTGCAATATTAAAAGCGCTGAGACTAAATACTCAACCTTCCAACCTTCAAAGAGAACGGTTGAAAACTATTTACCCAGACATATTTAGTGACACTTGTTGAAAGTTAGTCTTTTCAGATCAGCGTTTAATTCATCTAGGTAAAATGTCATCATAAGTTTCCTTGAATCGGAGTTCATATTTCATTAGCGTTTCATTGTTTCTTTTTCAAGTAATGAGAGATGACTTAAAAAAATAAATAAAAAATAATTTTTGAGTTCCAGTTAAAGCATTTTCCAACAAATTGTGGAACATATGTACATTTGCATTGATGATTTTTTTGGGGGTCACTTGAAAAGGGAGCTTGTTTGTTTGGCCAAGAATCACACTTTGAGTTCGTTGAAACTTGTGAAAGGTTCAACTAAGTGCTCAACTAAGTGATTGAATTACTACCTATGGTAAGAATTTCGAAATTTATTTAAAATAATTTCTAAAAGGTCAAATTCTTGTTAATTCGATATTTCGAAACGAAACTATTTCATATAACAAATGTCCATGTTTAACGTTGAAAAATATTTGAAATAAAATTCAAATTTGCCCAAGTTAAAAAGTTAAAATGTCGAAATAATTTAACTCCAGAAAAAACCTATACAATGTCAATTCATTTAAAGTAGAGTAAAAAAATTCCCCTCTGTATTGTACAAAAGCTCTGTCTGCGATAAAAAACAGAATGTAAGTATAAGGAGATTTATTTTATTTGCATTCAAATACTCAGATGGTAAGAGGTGTGAAACCTTACTGTGGAAACCATCAGCATTGGTTGCATATATAAAAGAAAGCTTACTCTACGAGTTCAGGCTTTATTTTTATCTTGTCCTATTAACTGGTTGATGACTTTCTTATCCAATGCCATAAAATGTATGCTTCCATTGTATTTTTATACTCATTCCCAATTATATATATAATTTGTAATACATAATTTTAAACATGCCTTAATAATGGTCGTAGATCCTTTAAAGTAGATATACTTGTTATCAGCATCAAAAACTATGTCAATTTAACCCTGTCCGTCCGTCGGCCACCAATTTTGAGGCCTTTAAATTTCAATTAGAAACAACGAACCCCTCAAGGGATGTAATGAATTGGGAGGGTTGTAATCCCAGATCAAAGACGCATGATTAAATACAAATAGGAAGAGATTCGAGATAGAAACTGAAATTTGGAACATTTACTACTACTCTGTAGAACCGAAATGATTAAGTGCCGTTTGCTAAGCCCAACAATAAATATTTAATTCCAACATAAAAGCTTATGTAACTTTTCATCCGCGTAAACTGTCACACAAATGATTATATTGAACTTAATATTTATGTTTGGAGATAGTTAGTAAACTGGGTCAGCACGATGGCGCAGGATCAAACATCGTTCTTAAGGATCAAAATCTTTTCTTCAAGGATCTTTTTGGGATGTTGTGAAGGACATTATTAAGAATTTAAGTTTCTTTTTGGGATATCTAAGGGCATTATTGAGCATTTAAGGAACTTTGTTTGGTTTTTTAAAGATCAAAATTTGAGTTCAATGAACTTTGTGTGAGTTTTTAACTATCAATCCATGTTCTTTGTTTGCTTTCAAAGATCGTTTCTCTATGTTCAAGTACCTTTGAGGACCTTTGTTTGAGTTTTCAATGACAATATTATGAATTTAAAGACCAGCTGGAAGGTTTTTTCAAGGATACCATTTATGTATATAAGGAATGATAAGGAAGAAGGCCACGTGGTTGATATATGGTATCTGAGTCAGAAATTATTCATTCTATAAAAGGTATTAAAATCCATACATACAAACATTTATCTGAAAATCAAAATGTTGCCCCGGATGAGGTAAAAAGTAATTAATATTTATTTTTTATGATGTTGCTTTTGAGGAACAAAACAATATGAGAACTTATTTTAGTATGGGACGTCATAAAAATATAAATTGTTTTTATTTATGCCAAACATATACAAGAATTCATAAAACACTTGATAATGCAAACATGATTGCAATGTTGAAACAATATGAAATGAAATGAAATAAAGCATATTTACAACGATATGAAGTTTAAACAAATTTTAAAAATATAGGAAAGGACTGATACTTTTATTCAGCAATAAAAATACCGTTATATTATAACCAAAAAATTAAACAAAGGAGCTGAAGAAAAACTTATACCAGATATTAGATTATTAAAAGAGATTATAAAAAAGGCGTCTATGAGGAAGCTCACATATAATGCAAGAATTATAGTTTATCCGAACAAATAAAAGAAAAAGATGAGCATGTTAACGCTTTCGACTATGAGATTGAAAACCCTCCGATTATAAAATTGACAACACAAACGATGAGAATGGCAAGGATACCGATAACGAATATGAAGATCCAAATATATTTGTGAATAGGCTTAGAGTCTTCGCAGCTTAGAAGACAGGCAGAAATGTTTTTGAAATCATAAATAAATAAAAAAAAAAACAAAATGTTATTAAATGATGTTTTTGATGTTGAATTGGTGGTGATGGTGGTGATGGTAGTGATGGTCGTGGTGGTGTTATATGAACAGCTATCAGATGAGCAGACCAGCTAAGCAGTTGAATAGAACAGATATTTGTTGAGCAGCCCAGCTAAGCTGTTGAGCAGATTAGCTCTAAGCAGGTAATAACAAGCTGTTGATCAGTAGACGTCATCAGGTACAGCATATATATGTTCAAGGAAAAAAAATAATGAGAAAGTAGTAAGAGATATTATAAGAACTGGAAAGGTTTTGAAAAGAAGAATTGACAGCATGAAGAATCAAGAAGCAACTACAATTGATTTATTGCTATTGGAACAGGCCCTTAAACCTATCACTGGTACTCTTTAACATCCAGTTTAAAAGACAAAGTTTGGATATGATGAAAAAAACAATGCACAAGTAAAAATCAATACAAGTATATACAGACACCCATCAAAAAACAAAAAGCAATCGAAGCATATTCTGATGTTAAAGAGAATACTATTCCTTTTATTGCAAGTGATACAAGTAAAGAAGATAAATTCTTTTCACAATCTGATGACGTAGACAAACGCAACAAATATGCCATATTGAATTTATCAAACTTGGAAGAGAACAAAACATTAAGTAATTGATATGAACAATATATAGACACAAACTTCAAACGGAAATGAGATTTGCATTGAGGATCAACCCTGGTAACTAATGCCATTGAATTGTTATTTTATAAAACACCTAGAAACTATAATGACTCTGATTTGTAAATTTACAAAGAAATTATAACCATCACAATTGCACATAAAGGCAACTATAATGAACACGAACGAGTAAAAGGAACTAGAGCAAACAAATATATAAATATTATAAAAACACTATTTATAGATAATTCGTTACATCCTCCTTTTAAGAATCTGGCTTAATGCAAGTTAATACCAACAAATCCTAATTATATATATTGGGATGATCCAAATGAATTAGTAGATAGATTACGTCATAATAATGAAATTGTTTCCATCATTGCAGAATTAAGAGAAATCAACTGTTGGATTTAATCTGGCTCGTAATAAGAATTTTAATTTACATTTGAAAGTAATAAACAATTTGCGCTTATCAATCATGTCCTTCAACATCCCCAAAAGATCCAAATTGTCAATAATGTCCTTAAAAACGGCCCCAGAATATCCTTGAACACAGGTTATTATCCTTGAAGACAAGGTTTTTATCCTTAAAACAAGGTATTGATCCTTATAAAGGCCCTGTGTCCTGCGCCATCGTCCCGAACCAGTTTACTTGTCCCAGAACGAGACAGCGCACTAATAAAAATCAAGCCTGTTCATTACATGGAAATTATTCACTTTTTCGAGCAACAACTTCCAAGGGCTCTCAAAAGTTAAATTTAGTTTTAAATTTTCTACAAATAAACTTAAGACAACCTCTAGCTGCAGGTCATGTTTGAAACCGAACAATGCAAAGTACAAAATACATTCGAAAGATAAATACTTAGTTGAAGAATTAGTCCTGTGTGATAAGAGAGCGAATAGAGGAGAAGATTCAACCGCGAATTCTATTTTATTATATTCTTTCGAACGCATTTAGCGAATGGACAATAATGCTCAGGCGAAGGGAGTTTTCGACTCCAAACCCCGAGGTTCAAGACCACTATGAAGACCGAAACAAAGTAAACACCAGGCTCTCGCTGATTCCAGATTGCTGGAAGGACTTCCCATAGGCCCGCATCCTGTTAATTGTGTAAGAGCTTGAAAGCTGAAATCTAGAACATTTCTTCCTAGTGGCCAATGTTAACATTTTTTCCGGGATGTTTAAATTTGATTACTTTGCAGATTTGTTACAATATATTTTTTTTCGTTTTAATGTATAGAATATATTTTGTTGAATTTTAATTAGACCGATCCCCGATTTTAAAGACCAAGCCATCGCGGACACCGGAGCGCTTGGTCTTGACAACTGGAAGCATTTTGACTGGCATCGCGGAAAACGGAAGGTTGCAATGTCTCAGGCAGAGACTTTTTTTTTTTTTTTGACTTTTAAATTCATTTTTATTAATTATTAGCTTATATCAACTTACATACTAGACAAAAATGATTAAATCTAACTTAAAATTAACAGGATACTTATTCTAGATTATTGATCCTTATGCGGACGCCCTAAACTTAACTCTATCTTATAATTATTGCCTTTCGGCCTAAAAACTATTTTACGAACTAATCTTACATATTATGTTTTAATCGAGAACATTTTTAAGAAAACTCGGCATCTTTATCAAATTTTATATTTTTATATAAAAAAACAAATTACAAACTACCTACTCTACTTACTTAAACTAATTAACATATTCTAACTATAATTAGGATTCTGAGCACTCGTTGCATTACGAAACAAGTGGTCAAAATCCCAATTGCTTTCCGAGCGCCTGGCAGTCGTCAACGTGCACACGCGCCGCCGTGAGCTGACTGATGCCTTACAGAATCAATCACCTCCCGGAAGCACCGCTACAAGTTGGCGAGCCCGGCCCCTCCCAGAAACGCCCTAGTTAACTTAGTCTATCTTACAAACTAAGAGGATGTTACCTAGAGTAACGCACCGTCTTGGGAGGGCATGTTGAACCCTCCACCCTCAAAAAGCCACCAAAATTCGGCAAATTGCTTTTCTGTGTCGAATTTATCCCTCTCCGCTATTGCGGTACTAAAACGGAGGAGCTCATGAGCATTATCGACGTCCTCGCCGCGTATGAGCCGCTTATCTCTCGCGCCGCGGTAGCGGTGGTATAATACCGGGATACCATCCCTCGTCTGTACCAGCCCTTTTGCATCAATATGGATAAATGCCTCCGGCGGGACAAAGCCAGACCGGAGCGTACTCTCTATGTACATTTCATTGGGATAGTAAGCCCCAAAGATCAGACTATTGTCGCTGGCCATCGCCCTTGCAACGTGCCTTCGAGTGACCTTAATGAGGAAATTGTCAATCCTATTCAACTGAGCCCCATCGTATAGGACCTTGTTGGGATAGTATTTTATATAGTTGGATTCAGGCGTTCGGAACAACCGGAGACAGGTCCTAAGACATTGTCTCTCCAAAACCCGAATCTTTTCCATATAGCTAGGCGCTATATTAAACCACAATGGACAACCATAAGCGATGATCGGCCTTATAAGGGCCACGTAGCAAATGACCTTCACTCTGGAGTCAAGTTGACTGCTATGAAACAGTCTCCTTGTCAGAGCATAAGCCTTCTTGGCCCCAGCAAGACAAGCAACTATATGTCTATCGAAATATAGATACTGGTGAAGCCAGATACCTAGATATCTAACTGCGCTTCTCACCGCCAATGGCTGCCCGTTCTGTCCAATAATGGCCAATTTTTTCCAGTTTTTTCTGGTATCCCTAGAGGCCCCAGCCAATGGAGTTCTGAACAAGATTGTTTCCGTCTTCTGAAAGTTGATTTTCAACTTCCAGTCGTCGCAATATCGCTTAATTTGATCGAAGTCACGCTGCAAAAGGATATTAATGACCTCGATTTTAGGACCTGATCTGTATGCCACCAAATCGTCGGCATACGCTATAGCATGTCTGAGTGAACCCACCAGATCACTCGTGTAAATGTTAAACACGATCGGAGAATTGACCGCCCCCTCCTGTAAACCGTTTTTAATTTCAAAGACTCTGCTCGAAGTCACGTTGCCACATTTGACAACGAACTTCTTTCCCATAAGCATATTATAAATTACATATAGCAAAGGTTTGTGCATCCCCCGGCTGGTCAACTTGTAGAAAAGTCCCTCTAACCATACGGTGTCGAAAGCCTTCTCAAAATCAACCAGACAAGCACCCGTGCATTGGTTCTTGCATTTATTCCACTGAATGTCGGAAACCAGTTTCGACGCGGCATGAATAGTGTCATGCCTCGCCCTGAAACCAAACTGGTTGTCCGGAATTATGTTATTGTCCTCCGACTCAGGCAGAGACTCTTTACGATAAAATGCCGGGTAAATTAGAAAGTTCAATAAAAAAAACATAAATGAACTTTTGTCTCAAGATAATATTCGTAATATCGTAGAAATATTGCAGTGCAATTAGCTAGAACATTCTTATTTAATTTGCAGCTTTTCTGTACCTTTTGAGATTTTTATTTGTTCATAAAATGTTGCGTGTTCACTCTAGTGATAGATCGCTCTACTAAAGTTCTATGTTTTGAGCGTCTACTGTATTTTTTGGTGACAAATAAGGTTTCTTTAGATTAAAAATTAAAAAAATGTGTGATACTCATGTTTATTTTGAGATTCGAATTTTTAGTCAATTTGTTCGAATGTGTCTATTCGTTCAATTAAAACCGGTTATCCTGAAAAAGTTTAATCGAAATTGAATGTCAAAATAAGCCTGGCTATCATTTTTTGATATTAATATAGCCCCCAGATAGCCCCTATACAACGCTAGTTTCATACAAACAGTGGTCAGTGAAACAAATAAAATTTATAACATTGAAAACCATAAATATTAATTAAATCCAACGAGTTACAAAATTAATTTCTGGCCAATTCACCAGCATTTTCTGTGTACAATCACCCCAGCCATTATTTACATTTCATCCATTTTGATTCAAATACGAACTAAGACTGACAATTCAATTATATTATAACAAGCAGACCCTTAACCCGATATAAACAATGAACAAAAACTGATTGGGTCGTAAAGTCGAAGAACCAACTCATAAACAAAAATGGGACTATACAAACTTTCTGCCGCCCACTCTCCTACCAACAGGTGAGTCGAGGTCCTTGCTTCAGGTTCAGTGTAGCCTTGAAAATTTGCACGCACACTGTCCTGTCGCAGACGGTCACCACATTTACACACGCAAACAGCGCTTTCTCTTTCTCTATCAACACAAAGTCATTCCTCGCAGAAAATCTAGAGAACCACCTCAATGTTAACCATATGATCTGGCATCCTTAAAAGCTTACAATCAGGGGAAATGCCACCAGTTGCAAATCAAGTTTTCTCCACACTTAATCCACATAGCGGCGACCTTCCACTGAAGCAACAAGCGATGTCTATCTGTTGCTCCCGCCGAGTAGGGGATGGCTTCACCGGAGAGACCATTTCTCTTTAGTACAGGATTGCCAGAATGCGGCCCCTTAGTTGTGGAATACATCCAGGGATATTGAATCCAATACATTCAGAGGCACTTTTTCTACAGGAATGAAATAATAATGAGAATTCTTGTACCAGGATTCGACATTTTGCCTACAAGTTAGTCTGATAAGAGGCTCAATTGCGTTCGAACGTTTCCGGTCCTCGATATGAAATACATATCGTAGGCATTTTCAACAAACAAAAAGTGATATGGAAAAATTATCTACTATGTACATAATTTTATTCAAAAAACGAATCTATTAATAAATTAAAAGAAATATAAATCCTTTCGGATTTTATCGGTTCTTGCTAATTGTTTTGTCCTCCGAACGGTGAACTGAGTTTATTTTCAACAGGTTGATACAAGGACGCACTTAAGTGCGCTCTTATCGTCCATAAAAGTGATTTCATTTGTGAATTCTTTGATTGAAGTATATTTTGTTACTGTTTGATGCTTTAATACAAGTGATGAGTGTGTGGCCATAAAGGAAACCAAATAGAAAAGTAACCGAAAATTTATTGTGTTTGCAGAGGAAATCAATTCTACGGGACACTAAATTTGTTTAAGGATACCTGCGAGTAAAGGTTTGTTTGAAGTGTTTTTTTTTATTCTGAAGTAGCTGGCAGCGGGATGCTATATGAAAAGTTTACTTGTGAGAGATGAGAAATAGAAATTGAATTTATTTTTAAGTTCCCATCTACCCTCCAATGAAACACATTACCTCGACCTACTTTCAAATTATTTTTTTTCTCACTGAGAAGTTCTATATAAATATGTATCTTTAGCAATTAAAACATATAAAGATACATTGGTGTTACTTTGTAATTTTCCAGCGAAATTAAAAAAGGGTGAAGTGGTGTTGTTTGCTTCACCTGCTGTGTAGGAAGGTGAAAAAAAACGATTGATTTCGAGGCAGCGCTTAATATTATATTTTCATTTGATGGCAGTATTTGGTGGCTTCAGTGTGAAATTTCTCAATTTGGTTTCGCAAAAAATAAATACATTTTTATTTATTTTCTTTTAACGGTTGCGGATTCGCAAAATTGTAGGTATTCCATTAGATATTTGGTATTTTGTGTGTGAAATAATTGTTTAATTGGCGGAAGTCCATCAAAGCGGTTCGTAGTGGGTTGTAACCTTAATTTTCAATGAGCGAATTAGAGGGTTTATCAGGAAAATTGTCTATTATTCAAGTTTTATTTGTCACCAAGACTACTCTCAAGTAAAATGAGTTTAAGGATTAACTGGAGCTACAATTAAGCAAGTGAATGCATGCCTGACTGATGAGTAGAACATTGCAAATTGCCCACCCGTTTCCTTTTTTAACAGAAATGGCTTTTATGTGACAATCTATCAAATTTTGATGTGAAATTGGGTAGGTAGGTCGGTACATATTCCTAAAACCAACAAGGTACAGATTTTTTTAAAACGCTTGGATTAATTAACATTGGTAAAAAAATCCAGATTATACTTAGTTACCTACCTACATGCGTAGAGATTATTTTTGAAGATGTAAGTAAAAGGCAAATATTTACGCACGAACCGCATGTTCTTTTCGAGAAAGAATACTTTAAGATGCATTATTAGTTTGGTTAAATTCATATGTCGCATTTTCCGAGATTTGCAATAATCATACAGGCAAAGAAAAGATGACAAACTACATGATTTTCGCATGTACAGGGACATTTAAGTTTATTTTCTGTAAAAGTGACCGCCGCCATTGTTGATTATCATGTGGGCTCTTTGTGTGGAATTTTCTATGGTGTCATTTAGAACTTCGGGCGATAGGTTCTCCAATACTTGACGATTGCTCTCCATGAGGCCCCTCAGAGTTTATGGCTCATTAACATAAACCGTTGAGGGTAAATAAACCTAAAGAAAAAAGTCTAGGGCGGTCAAATCGGGTGATTTTGCGGGCCAGCTCAAATCGAAAAACGCTATATCAGACGACTGCGAAACGCTTGCTTCAGAATGTTGGTTATGGCTCGCGCAATATGTGCTATTGCTCCCTCCTGCTGGAACTACAAGTCATCAACTCCCAATTGAACTAATTGAGAAATGAAAAATGCATTGATATGGCTCTGTAGCGTTCACCATCCACAGTGATGGCCCGCGCCATCCTCAAAAAAGAATGATCTGATGACTCCTCCAGCGTAAACAGGACGTAATTTTCGGATTTCCCCAGAAGCCAGAACCGCAATATTTGTTCCTGTTCATTTAACCACCGAGGTGGAAAGGAGCCTCGTCACTCATTATGATTTTTGACGCAAAATCGTCCACTTCATTTTTGATATGCAGAAGGGGTCAGGTTAGGTTAGGTTGAAGTGGCTGTTAGCAAAAAGCCAACACACTTAGACCAATGAGGTCCGTTGTGATGCCACATGAATCGGGAGTTTCTACCCCTACTCGCTAAAACCATTTGGAGCTTCTAATGAAGCGCGATAGACTTCTAACATCTGTATTAGCTAAGTCACTGAGTTCGTTGACGAAGAAGGCTCCTAGGTAGAGATTTCTTTTATGGGAGAGTGCAGGACATGTGCAGAGGAGATGAGACGTAGTCTCCTCCTCCTCCTCATCCATGCAGCTTCTGCAGAAGTCGTTTGAGTAAACGCCAAGCCTTGATGCGTGCCTGCCTCTTAGACAGTGTCCTGTGATGACACCTATGACAGAGCCAATGTGCAGTCTGTTGAGTGAGATCAAACTCAAAGAGCGTCGCAGATCCAGCTTTGGCCAGATTTGCTTAGTCGCTAGACATGTCCACCTGAGGTTTGTACTCTCGACTGCGGATAGCTTGAACATAAGTTTGCAAGTAGCGATGGGCATACCTAAAAAACGTTTCTCAGGTAGAAGAGGTAATGTGGTTCCGTTTTTGGCGAGTTCGTCTGCCCTACAATTCCCTGGGATGTCTCTATGCCCAGGCACCCAACAAAGGTGAATATTGAACTGCTCTGCCATCTCTTGCAGAGATGAACGGCAGTCTAAGGCTACGATGGAATTGTGAGAGACTGAGTCCAGGGATTTTAGTGCGGCTTGACTATCCGAGAAAATGCAGATATCCTTAGCGGATATCACATTTCTCTTCAGCCACGACAGGACTTCCTTAATCGCCATGATTTCCGCCTGGAACACGCTACAATGATCAGGAAGACGGAAGGAGAGACTGATATTTAGTCTTTCTGAGTAAACACCCCCACCTACCCCCTCGCTAGTTTTTGATCCGTCGGTGTAATAGTAAATCGATTTAACTTCCGTGCAACCAGCATCCTCCCAGAATGATCTGGTGGGGATAGTGATTTGGAACTTCTTTTCGAACTGTAGTTGGGGTGTGGTGTAGTCGATGTTTCTAGGTACGGACCCAAGTGAGTCCAAAATGATAGAGTGGCCAATGTTCGAATTGATCCACTGTGAGGTGGCTTTTAGGCGGACAGCGGAGCAGGCAGCCATCTGCCTGCTAAAAATATCCAGGGGTGTCAGATGCAGTAAGATGTCCAGTGCGGCGGAGGGGGTCGTACGGAGTGCTCCGTTGATACACAGACAAGCTGTACGTTGCACCTTGCTTAGCTTATCTCGGTTTACCGCTTTATCAAGAGCAGTCCACCAGACAACCGCCCCGTATGTCAGAATCGGTCTCACTACCGAGACGTATAGCCAGTGAGATATGCGGGGCTGTAGGCCAGAAGGGGTCAACACTCATCAGATGGCCTATCCGCAATTTGTAAGGGAACATATTTAAGTCTCTTACCAAAATGCACCACAGAGACGTTAATGCCCTATAGCTTAGCACGTCGTCTGATCGATATCCATTGAGCCTGCATGACATCTTGGGCGACGAAAGCGATATTCTCGGCCAAACAAGACCCGAGTTTCTTCCAGGGCCTTCCAGGGCTTGCTGTTGCTCCTGTCTCTAAGAGTCGTGCACACAGATATGCCAATGAGAATGTCGACCTCGAGAGATTCTGTCAACTTGCCCCAAATTAGAAAAAAAAACTGCTGAAAAAACCATTACGACCTGGTCTGTATTGGTGTTACCATGCAAATCACATGAGAAGCTCGCACACACGTTGGATGCTTAATGAGCTTTCAGTGTAAAAGGTGTTAAGTTGGGCACATTTGCAGTCATAGAATGTAAAATCAGTAAAAATGATGGAGGATACGCTGTGTTAACGCTATATAAGGACACATTTTAGAATTTGACTTTATGATACTTTTCGAAAGC
Source organism: Portevinia maculata (assembly GCA_949715645.1). Taxonomy (NCBI): domain Eukaryota; kingdom Metazoa; phylum Arthropoda; class Insecta; order Diptera; family Syrphidae; genus Portevinia; species Portevinia maculata. The sequence goes on from OX454527.1 coordinate 33,414,758, forward strand.
GACATAATTTCAACTTAGCTTTTTTGTCACTTTCCAATGCCTGATCAGATTACGGAAATAGCCATTTATAATTTTGATTTGTTCCAAAATTTTAAAACAGGATTTTAACATTGTTAAATCGTTTTAATTTTCCATGACAAAACTTGATTTTATTGTTTAAATATTGAATTTTGATTTTTATCACCAAAGATGGTAATTTTGTCCTTTTTGTCAGTTACTACTTCCCCTTTTGAGACCGGAATATATAGAGGTATTTGGCGTTAGATATTCTTACTTCAAAAGCCAATGACATTCAATTTAAAAAAATGCTGAAAGTAGCTATTTTTAAAGACTTTTCGATCTACTTTCGAAAGCAATGGATATGGAAGCTACCTAATGTAAATTAATTCTTTTAGAGAACTCAGGTGACGTGCATTACATACAAATATAATATATTATTATATTTCATTTTATTTAACCATTTATGCCCACTAACAAAAAAAAACAGTGTAAACCTTTTTGATTTTTAAATTTTTGAATTTATTAAGAAATTAAGGTTTGAAAATGCTTTTAGATATTCGAAATAGTACGCTTTGCATTTTGCTTCAATCCAAAGTTTTGGTTGAGTAAAAAAGTTAGTAATTAAAGTAATGAAAATAAATTTGTTTTAAAAATGGCATGAAAAGTCAAAAAAAATAATTAAATTTTATATTCAACACCTGGGTAATACAAAAACAATATGTTAATAAGTTAGACAAAATAGTAACCTGTCGAAAAAGAAAATAAGTTGAAAAAAACCCAACAAGTAGAATAAAGGAGTTGTGTCAACGCGCGAATTCTTAAATTATAAACTTTTCAAATCTCTTATTCTTATTCTTCTTTTCCTTAACGACGAAACGACGACGTCATGAACTGGACTAAAGGGATCATAGCCCTCCCACCTCACTACACCTCTAGTGGTCCACCTGTGGGATTCGCCGGTTTGACCTTAAAAAGTAGCGGCAGGCCTCCCGATTTCGAACCACCTCACCACTGAGGTATTAATAAATTTACATATACCTTCCTTATCCATTGCTATCGAAAATAGATCAAAACGACTTTGAAATACTTTTACCATTTTTATTAGGTGGAGTGTTTCGCTTTTGAATTCAAAACATCAAACGTCGAATATAAATCTTCCTGTCTCAAAAGGGGAAGTGCCAACAAATGACGAAAAGACGAAATTTGTCACGCGAAACTACCATCAGTGTTGAAGAGAATCATAAATTCAAACGGTAACAACAAGTTTTGTTATTGAAAAATATAGTAAAACACATTTTAGTCTTATGTTTCAAAATAATTCACACTTATGTCACTTTCGCAAAGCTACATTAGGCTTCATTATAAAATTTGGCGTTATGTCACAACACCGTGCTAATAAACCATGGATTTGTAAAAGTATAATAAAGTACCTACTTAAAAACTTCTTCGTTGCGTGGTAGTAATAAGACAAAATATTATATATATTACCTAAACCTACTCGTACATATGTAATAATGCCTTGAAACATTTATAATACTTTCATTTGAAAAATAGTAATTATTCAGAATTGGGGCTATAGATTTTAAATTGTTTTTACCGAATAAATACTATTCTGTCGGTTAAAGTTAAATGAATTAAGGTGAGAAAAATACTTTTTTTCGTTTCTTTCTTTTTTTTTACCAATTTCCCCATAGACATTGTTAGTATTGATCTTCATCTTCATCCCTTGCTTAAAATTGTAAATCTATGAATTCCTAGAAATTGGTTTCCAACACCTTCATCAATTGATCAAAATTGTAAATCCATGAATTCCTAGAAATCGGTGTCCACCACCATGTTTCTGTGTAATTGCCCTGTTGATAGTGTAATTTTGAGGCCCCTATTAGTGGTATTTCTCTGCAAGCAAGGTCGTTCTGGGGAATCATCACGAGTTTTTATCGATATGGCCTTCGATGTTTGCCTCAAGTTTTTTTTTTTTTTTTTTTTTTTTTTAAATTCTGGCTCGCCAAGGCGATTTATAAGGGGGGGTACTTCGACCTAAAAGATCTTTTGTACAGTATGGGCCAGAAAAGTTTAAACTAGTAGAATTTCCACTTTCCGTGTAAAGCGGACAATTTTACCAGTAGAAGAATTCTTTGTGTCCTCGGGGCTCATTTGCTCCCTGAAAAAGATCTTCTTTCTAATTCCATTAAGGACTGGACATTCACATAAAATGTGTTCAGCTGACTCGTCCTCTTCAAGACAGAGTCGGCACTCAGGAGAGTCTGATATTCTCATTTTGTGTAGATGATATCTAAAACCATGGTGACCAGTAAGGTAACCTACTAGGTTTTTGATATCATGCCTGCTTAGGTTTAGACATTTGCTGGCATTTTGATTGAAGGGCCGAATGGCTCGTTTGGCCTGTCTTAGACCTGGGATGCTTTCCCAAAGATAGATACATTTTCTATGTTCCCAGCTTTTAATTGCTACCGTTGCTGCTGATCTAGGAGTGCAGCAGAAAGGTTCGGGACCTATGAAGGGTGTTTCTGAACCTTTTCTGGCCAGTTCGTCGGCCTTTTCGTTACCTTCTACCCCGACATGACCCGGAACCCACCATAATTTGGTCTTGTATCTTATTCCGAGTGTTTGTAGGGTATTGAAGCAGTACATGACTGATTTGGAGTCAATGGTATACGAGCTAAGGGCGGTTATAGCTGCTTGACTATCCGTGAAAATATGGATGGTTGCACCTTTCATGCCAGATAAAATAATGTGGCTGGCGCATTCTTGAATGGCGTGGAGCTCTGCTTGAAATACGCTGGGACTTTTTCCCATGGGTATCGTAAAGCGTTTGTGTGGTCCGTATATTCCCGCTCCTACCCCCGTTTCCATTTTAGAACCATCCGTATACCACTTTATCCCGTTGTGGCTGTTTGGTGGGTTATTACTAACCCATGCTTCTCTCTTGGGTATCTCCGTGGAGAACCGTTTGTTGAAGCATAATGTTTTTTGAATGCGGTCTGTGACCGCGCAGTTCATGTTAAGTTCTGGCAGTTCATCGAGAAGGGTCTTTAGTTCCGGATGATCATTAAGACTTATCTCGTTTAACTGTATTAGACTTATTGCACTGCGGATCGCCACTTTTTGGATGTATATGTGGAGAGGTGTAATTCCTGTTATTGCCTCTATGGCAGCTGTTGGACAGGTTCGCATGGCTCCGGAGATACCAAGGCACGCAAGCCATTGTACCTTTTTGAGCTTCTCTATTGCGACCTTTTGTGTGGATTTTGTCCACCATACTATGGAGGCGTATGTTATAATGGGTCTTATCATCACTGTGTAGATCCAGTGGACGATCTTTGGAGGTTCTGCCATATGTGCGACGACAGGCCCATAAAGCTCTATTAGCTTTAGTGATTTTGTTGTTTATGTGAGAGTTCCAGTTAAGTCTCTTATCCAGGATTACTCCAAGATACTTGACTTCGTCGGAATACTCTACGACCGTGTCGTTTATTGTGATTAGGCCTAGGTCTAATTTCCTCCTTTTAGTGAAAGGAACGATGACGGCTTTAGTGGGATTTATGGAAAGTTTTTCCTTAATGTACTAGTCTATGGCTGTCTTTAGAGCATTTTTCATTTTTGATGTGACTCCTATTGAGTCTTTGTCCCTAACTATGATGACAATATCATCGGCGTACCCAATTGTAGTGTAGCCCAAATTGCTCATCTTTTGTAGCAGGTCATTGATGACCAATGACCACAACAGGGGTGAAAGTTCTCCCCCTTGTGGGCAACCCCTTACGGCTGTTACTGATACTGAGGTCATTCCTGACGAGGCAGTTATTTTGCGACTTTCCAGCATCGCTTTGATCCATTTCATAGTTGGTTTGCCTATGTTTCTATGATACAAAGCATTTGATATGGATTCATATCCAGTGTTGGCAAAAGCACCCTCTATGTCCAGAAAGGCACAAAGTGCGATCTCTTTGCAACGGTAGGCGTTTTTTATCTCTGTAGTTAGTCTTAACAGAGCGCCTTCCGTGGATTTGCCCTTATGGTACGCATATTGGTGAGGGTGCAGAGGCATGCTTTTTGTTATGCATTCTCTAATGTGGATGTCAATAATCCTTTCCATTGTTTTCAGAAAAAACGATGTCAAGCTTATCGGACGATATGATTTAGGTAATTCACTCGGCTTGTTTCCAGGTTTAGGTATAAATACTACGTTTACCTCCATCCAGGTAACTGGTATATACCCCCAGTTGAAGCTGAACCTAACTAAGGCAATCATGGATGGTAATAAAAATTCTATTCCATTTTGAATGAGGGCTGGAAAAATACCGTCTGTTCCTGATGCCTTGAATGGTTTAAATGAGTTAATTGCCTATTTAACCTTATCCGGAGTAAAATGTTTTCCGGATAAACTATTAATTCTGCTGAGGTTTCTTTGGATTGAGACCTCCGCTATATGGTCGTCTGTAATGACCATCGTGTGAGACCCTGGGAAGTGAGCCTGAAGCAAAGTTTTCAGCGTTTCTTCCCGGTCGCGTGTGATGAACCCATCTGATTTGATTAAAAATCCCATGCTTTTTTCTTGATCCTTTGACAGAGCCCTTTGGAGGCGTGCCACCTCAGGAAGTTTTTCTATCTTCTCACAGTTTGCACGCCATGAGGCTCTTTTGGATCTGCGCAACTCTAAGTTGTATATGGTCAGCATGGATTTATATTGTTCCCATGTGCCGGTGCGTTTGGCTTTGTTAAAAAGCTTTCTCACCCTCTTTCGAATAGACTCAAGGTTATCGTTCCACCATGGTACGCACCTTTTAACCACGGTTCTTTTAACCTTGCAACTATTTTTGAATGAGGTAATAATAATATCATTTATTTGACATTGCGCAGCATCTGCATCAATTGTAGTTGATGGTGCTTCTGGCAGCATGTCAGATCTGACCGCAAGATTTTCGCGGTAAGTTCTCCAATTAGTCAGTCTGTTGTCATAACGGACTGATGCGTGTTGGCATTGCATCTTATCTCGAATCGGATGTGCATATGATCCGATAGAGATGCCTCACCAGACACGTGCCAACCTTTGGCGAAAATTAGCGCTCTGTGTTTACAATTTAATCCGGATATCTTACCATTGGTTGCCCATGGTTCCTGGATTAGTCCAATAGAAATGTTCCCTTCGGCACATCGCTGGCTAAAGGTGTCCGAGGCACCCATAGCCCTGTGCAAGTTGGCCTGCAAAACGCTGAGACGGGTGGTCATTTGCGTCTGTATTCAGGGTTTCGTACTCTATTGGGCTTGTTGTCACCTCTCATACGTACGATACCCTATTGAGGAGGACCACTTTGTCTGCCTCTAGGACTTTTGTTTTTATGTCCTTCTTGTGTCAGTGCTTTCTTACGATCCATACCTAACTTAGGCCTGAATCGTTTTTGGCTTTCTCTGGCTGCGCTTGACTTCGCGCTTGTAGCTTCTTTTTCTGGCACAGTTGTTGCCGTGCTTGAAGCTGCAGCCTTAGCGGCAGCGCTGGTGCTGGCCCCACTTGGGTCAGTTGCTTTGCTGCCGTTAGCTGTGACATCCTTAATATCCAAAACGTGCTGTTTCTGAACTTTAGGGCCCTGTGTGGCCGTCTTGTCAGCACTTTTTAGGATAAGTTTGGTCTGTCCGAATCAGAAAGAGACAATACCCTTAAGCTCCATGAGTCTCCTCATGGTTCTGTCATTTATGGCAAAGACCATATGTGCGATGTCTCGTTCATCCGATCTTTGCAGAACCCTCCACGTTCTCGTGTTCAGCTCTTTGTTTTGGCCATCTAATAGGGCTAGGATCCTTTCGCTAGCTACGCCGGTACTCTGCGGGAAGAACCCTCTGATGACATGTGGTTTTGGAAAATTTTCCTCTCCCACAAGCATCACCTCTAACCCGCATTTCTCTTTTAGCTTGGCGAAGGTTGTCTTCATCCACTCTGCAGTGGTGGCGTCCGCACATACGATCATGAGCCATCCGGCTTTGAACGTAGTACCGCGGAAGGCTGGTTTGACCTCCTCGTCATGCTGTTCGATCGTGATATCCATATTCCTCTCCTGTATCAAACCCATTTGTTCGTTGGAGAGAGGATTACGATCGATGTCCACCGGTACAACACCCAGTCTGACATAGCTCGTTATATTGCTATACGAGACTTTGTCGACGGTTGTATTCCCAGTGCGACCTCGCTTCGCTTCGGATTGAGGCGGGGTATTATCCTCGGATCGCATTCGCTTCACCTCGGGACCCTTGTTTTCCATCTTTTGGATCGCATAGAGACGCCTGCTCAATGGTGCTCCCCTTCTTCTGCGCGCGCTTAAATCTGCGCTGTTCAGATGGTGTGAACCTAATGTACTCAGACTCAGTCCGTGCCACATTGCCGACTGTCTTAGGTACGTCCTCTATATCGGGATGTCTTTCATCCGATAATATGCTGTTGCATATGGTGCTGGATTCTGAAATAGAGTCACTGAGTTGAGACAAGTTCTCTTCAGGTTCCCCCATTTCAGAGTCGATGATTACCGACTCTATCCCTTTGACAGATGTCGTGTCGTCATCGACAGGGTGTTCTAAAACATCCCTATTTGATGATGCAATTTTAGAGGCATCATTCTCTATTGTGTTTTTTTGTTGTTTGGCTTATTTTGAACCCACGAGTATTCGGGATATGATGTCGCCCGTGGTCTACCCGTCTAACCACAGGAAGGCTATTTTAAAATCGGAGGTCGCCTGGTATCCGAAGTTTGCAAACTAACGACTAAGCACCCTCTAAGCCATGCATCTCTCGGCGCTTGCCACCTTAGATTAGGGGTTTATTGGGGAAATAGGATTTAGGGATTTGATGGAGGGGGGATATGGGTAATTGAAAAATTGAAAGGAAAGAGGAGAAGGGTGGCGGACGTGTAGTCCTGGTCAGTTCTTAGTTGACGCTCATCAGACGGTCTGTCCCTTATCAGGAAGGCCCGATGACTCTTTGCGCCGTAAGCCTCCACACCGTCACCATCGAATTTGCGTTCCATGATGGTGCACACGTCAAGGTGACTGACCCCGCAAGGAGGTGCCTCAAGTTTTACTCACACAATATAAATTATACGGAAATAAGTGAAGACAGACAGAACAAATGTCAATGGATACGAACGAATAGCTCTCCTGTGTTGCGTGAGTAAGATTCGCGAGTCATTAATTCTGCAAATATCAACCACCTGCGTGCGGAGAGGCATTACCCCGACGTTCCAATTTTGATTCAGATCTAGACACTCTTTGCTACATCCGCTACTGAAGTTCAATAATAAAATAATATCAACAAACTAATGGAATACAGTATATTTCAAACTATCAATCGGAAAATCTGGGACTACCACTACAAGTGTGAACTGAAGATAAATACTTCACCTGTTACCGACACCACAGGATAACAAAACGTTGCAAGCAGATCCAAAAACATCAAAATGTCGCACTCAGATGATACCAAATTTTTGATAAGAACTTCCACAAAATATCTTGGGAACAACTTCAGCGAAAGCTTGAAATTCGATCCACATGCTGAAATCGCGCTTCTGAAGACTGACTTTGCACTGCAGCTTGTATATCCGCTACTCCAGAAGCGCAATGGACTAAGCAGAACGACCAAGCAGCTCATCCGACTAGTTATAACCTACGGTTGTCCGATTCGGTTCACAATATAACCACCAGCAATAAAGACTATCCAGTTTGTGGACCGGAAGACACTTAGGATATGCACAAGAGTTCGGCTGAACCCGGTAACTCTGAAGCACCACTCAACAAAACGACTCTACAACGAAGCAGGAATCACGCAAACTATCAATAACTTTGTAATGAAACTCTCCGGAAGACATACTAATGCAGAAGTCCAGGAATTAAGCCAGCTAAAAATGGAACCAAGCATCGATAATTAAATCTGAGATCTGAGATTTGACGACATCATACGCAACCGAAAAACTCCGTTCTACAAAGGTCGATAAGTTATTACGGCGGGAAACGAACTCCCTGGAATAACCTCCTATAGTTTTATTTTTTATTCCAATAGAAACAAATAATTTATAAATAGATACAGAGTAGTCATAAACATAGTTTTGTAAAACTTCTTTTAACCTTGCAACGAGAAATTCGTTGGGTCAACTTTGTTAAGCCGACATTTGCTTAAGAGTTATCAGTCTGGATATACCTAAGTCAATTTGGGCATAATTGATTCAATAGAAAAAAAATCTAAGTCGTTACTGTCACCTTTTTTTTTAGTTCAAATATTGTAGAAATAAATTAAATTCAATGGAATGAAGAGCGTTTTCTTTGTCATGGAAAACTTATTTATTTGTATTATCTTTCGAGCATCCACTTTCGAACCATATTCTTCCATGTAGCATTCATGTCGATTTCTTCCGACAGTACAGATTTATCATTTTATCATTATTGCCCTACAAAATTTTCATATTTGTTAAATGTATTTAAGGCAAAAAGTCTGTCTAAAGTCCTACATTCTCATACCATTTCAATCCATCATCATTTTAGAAGAAGTAACATTTATTTGTTTGAAAAATGATAGATATATTTTTGCCGTATGCATTCATAAAATACGATAATCATTTATATAAACTCAATTTGGAAAATGGATAGAGAAAGTGATTGTCACAGGAAAATAAATACTACTATTTCTCCACTTTTCACTAAATTTTGCGTAGCGTAGGAAATAAAATAAAACCAAAATCAGTATTGTACACCTGAAATAACCCAAATAATAAATCGATTAGGTAGAAACGTTTGTACGCCCTTCCCACTCCTCTCACTTTATCCTTTCCGATGTCATCCGTTTCGTATTATCATAAACCATTCGTCTGTCTCAGGGAAATCCTCCATGCATATGCTGTTAGTTGCGGTGAGCCACAAATAAATAAAATGGAAAGGTGTGTTTGCAGGTTAACGGCGGGATATCGAAGGCCTTTGAACTAAATTTGGCTTTCAAATCAACGCACAGGTTGTATAGGGTTGGTTGAAGCCGTCAGGCTTTAAAAAAACACTTTTTGTTCTCCCTCTCATTGATTATACGTTATCACGTGAACCCTTTTTTGTAACACAACATACATAATAGTTCCTCACATCGATTATTGAAGATACTTCAACCAAATGGACACAATGCGTATTGGATCTGAATTGACTCACGAGTCAAAAAAAAAAAGACAAAAAAAGGTTGACACCCGAAATGCCTGAAATTCACCCGTGATTATTCGTACCTAATGTGGTGGCTGAGTTCAACCGACAAGAAGGTAATACAACGTTTGCATCACTCTTAAATAAACATTTTTGAAAGTTGATGTTTGTATAGGCATTTCATTTGCTTTCCCATTTGAGGGCTCTTCAGTTATCCGAACACAAAATTCAAACACACACTGGTGGTTGACGTGTGAATTGGTATCTACTAGAAAGGTTAAAGGAACTTGTGTAAGGATGTCATGTGTTGATAAAACATGACCTTAATAATATATTGTAAAGGGGAACGATCGATAGATTCACCAAACAATATTTGAGTTCATATAAGGTGAACTGACTGGCAATAAAAATATCAGCGAATGGGCATTTTGTCATCATAGACCCGTTCCTCCGCGAAGCCTCAGAAAAAGAGCCTAACAAAGGCAATTCCTGCTATTTTCGTGGCCAAGTCAGTAAAGTTCTGTAGTTTCAAGTCCCAGTGGAGGAAAGGGTTTTTCGAGAACAATGAACGAAAAAAAGACCACCACCACAGAAAAAGGAGTCTAATGATCGGTTGTGGTAAGCCATGAAACAGGGCTTTTACTCCAGCGCTCATGTGGTAGCAACCACAAGTTTCTGGATGTTCATATAACCATTCCATGCAAGTTGACGGAAGCTAGGCCAATGTGAATTGACGGAAAGCGCTGGCAGCCTAACTGCGCGTGTATCATCACACACAAAACCACTTGACGTTGGTTTTTGTCTCATCGCTGAGGATGATTTTCTCAGAAAAATTATAATCGGTTGCATGCTTTTCGAAGACCCAATGTGCGAAACTGTCCATGGTCTGAAAGATAAACTGCTTTTGTAAGCTGCTGCTTTTGGATCTTCTGCGACTGGAGATCATTGGCTTTCACATACAGCCTTCACTTCGTCGGTGATTTATGTCGATTTTTTGCAAAATAACATTAGTGGATATTGAACTTATAAACTTTTATTGTGTGATCAGTTTTAAATAAATTGATTGTCGTCTTGAGTCGGGCCGGAAATCGAAGATCCCGTCGGTCGGAGCGTTATTATCTATAAGTCTCTCATTTACGCATTGGGGGCTCTATCTTAACTATAGCGCGCTAAAGGCTTACAAGGCCTGAATAGTATGCGGTTTGTCGGGATATACCACCGACTTTACATAGTCCTTTAATAAGTAATCGAGTGCCACCAAACCGCACGATCTCCTTGTGTGCTCCTGTTATCGTTGAATCAAGTCCTCAGTCGGTCAACGATTTCCTGCTCGAACCAAATATTGTCCGGATCAATGTCGTCCATGTTACGAAGAAATAATCACTTATCACTGCTCGGTAACTTTGGACTCCCGACTCATATTTGCAAAAATATGGACCAAAGATGCCGCCAGCTTGAAGACCACACCAATCAGTGCAATTTTGTGCGTGTAATTGATTAGGTATTGATTATCATGAAAAGTTTTTCAAACTTGCGAGGGCCTAAATTGTAGTGCAATGGTGCGATGGTAGCGTATTCACTAAGTGATTGGCAGGTCGTTCGTTCGAATCCCGACCAGGGCCATGATTTTTATAAATTGAATACACACAACAAAAACAGATCTCCCTAAAGCAATTTAGGCGCACCTGTTAAGACAAAAATCAAATCGCACCAAACTTCTTTCCTATCCTTCTATTCTTTCATACAGTAAGTAGCACCCAGAAATAGGCAATAAATCATTTGCTGGGAGCAACTTACAGCAGCAAACAAAATGCCTGCGCTGTGGTTTCCACTATAAGGGTACTGTGTACTACAGAAAGAATAAATCCCTTTAGCGCACGCAAATTATAAAAAAAAAAAAAATAAAAAAAAAATCTTGCCAAAAATATAACTTAACACAAAGAAATGGCTGAAGGAGCTCCGTTTGGGCCGTTGATGCATAGTATTTGTTTATTCATTTGGGGCATGATCTCGACGGAGGCGTGGGACAAGACAAAGAGACAAAAGAATCAAAAGCCACAAACATTTGCAATAGTTTGCCATCAAATTCAAGGGAATGAAACTGGAAGAAAATTTTGGGAATCTTGAGATGGTAATGGTAGGTATCTTTGGCATGACCCTCACGCATTCAACTGTTCTCGAAACGGTTAAGAGCATCTTCAGGTATCATATCATCTTACTTACTGTGAAAGCCCCTAAATTAAACTGTAGGCGTTCCTTAAGACATTTTTGTTTACGTCGTCGACGCAATTCACTACTATTTTTCTAATTAGGAGTCATTATAAAAAGTCTTTAGAAAAGATTTTCATTTTAAATTGAAAAAGATTAGGTATACACTCGACTGAGTGGGTTGATATGATTAGGATTAAAGCGATCATATCCCTTTAATTGAAAAACATTATACACTCAACTAAGTGGGTTGGTATGATCAAGGTTAAATGGTTCATAACTCTTCCACTCAACTGCATTCCTACTGGAGGCTGTGGGATTCGCCAGTTCAACCTGAGAAACTGACAGTAGGCCTCTCGATTTTGAATATTTTCGTCACTGAGGCCGATCAAATGCTGGTGCTGCTGCATTTGTGTGAGTTGGTAGGCCCGCCTCTTTTTAGCGTTTGTATGGGAACGTTGATTGATTTTGCATTTTGAGATTGTTCGTAGGATCTCTCCTTTGAACATGACAGTACCAACTGCGACGGTAGCGCTCCATTTTCTTCGAGGTAGGTTCTTTTTCGCTACGGCTTCCTCGGATCTTGGAACTTTTTATTCGATCAATGTACTTCTTGGTTTAAAATTCATTACCCGTTTTTAAGATATTGCCATGTTTTGCAAGTACCGTTGTTTTAGTGTCCTGGTGAAATGCGAATATGCCATGTTCTAACCTTCACTCCAAGTATTTGAAACACCAACAGATCGATATGAGAAAAGTGAAATTTTTAAAAATTTTATAAACTGTTTTATGAATTAATGCCTCATAATTTTTTGTGAATCGAAAATTTCAATATGTGAATTCGTTCCAAATAGTAGTAGCCATTTTTGATATATAAGAATTTTCGTTAATGATATGATAGAATAAAAAAATACCCGCGAGTTATAAGGCTTCATACCTACCCGAAATACGGAGTTTGAAGTAGATCATTTGAACCAAACCCATTGTGGCTGCAGCCTCGGCTATAGATAGACAGACGGACCGACCGACGGACGGAAATTAGGGACACCATTTTTCTACGTATTAGACTTCATACTCAGGTTTATTTTAAAGTTTCAGCATGATTGCAATATTTTTCTCTTTGGTATATGAGACAGTTAAAAAACAAACAAAATTGTTTGCCTTTCACGCAACACTCGTTAACACCAGATTATTTTTCCAAGCAACTCAATTCGATTTCATGTTTACATACTTAAGGATAACGTTTGCTTCCTTATTAAGCCATAATTAGAGACCAACCGTGACCGTGAAAATGTTACACATTCAATCACATTAAAGATTCGTGAAAAATACCATTTTCGTGAATTAATTATAAACCTTTTTGGCCCGCAAACAACAGCAAATGAAATGCTAACAACAGTAACAACAAAGCTGATGATTTCATGCAAATTAGTAGGGAACATGAGCATCGTTATTATAAGATGTGCGTGTAGGTGTGAACAAATTATCCGAATATTATACATTTTTTTGCAGTTTAACGAACACATGATGTACCTCTTTGTTGTTAAATAAATAAACGAATCAATTAATGTAAAGAAGTCTGTTTTTTCGAATTCAAATAAACTGCCAAGATGAAAAATGAATATAGACTGCAAGTCATAAGATTAGAAGCAGGCATTTTTGAAAAGTAAAATCGATATTTCTCCCGTTACATAATGGATTAGAAAAAAAGGACTATGGTAAATGAGAGACTGTTTTGTTAACAACAAAATATGAAATGTGTGTAGGTATAGGAGAGATTTAGCTAACGGTTCTTGGAAGACAAATTGTAAATTAAGTAAAGAATATGCGGAAATAAATCGAGTCATTAGATTAGAAGCACTGAACAAATCAACGTTTTTTGTGAAGTGAATATATTTTTTGTCGGTTTAAACGGTACATATTATAAAGTAATTGTTCTTGATTGAGTGTTGATAAAAATTAGGAGGAAACAATTTTAAGAGTGGAGGAAAGGGCAAGAATAGATGTTTATTGCTCTGACAACGAGACAACGCTTGTGTTTCGCGAATGAAATTGAACCCCAGACCATAACGCCTCTTCTCTGCTATGGTGACCGTTCAAAAACCGCTCTTTTCCTCAGGTCATGGAAATAATAATTGTAACCATCCGGCCCATCTAGGTTAAATTTGTTTTCATCGGAAAAAAAACTTTCCGCCAATCATTTGTGCTCGTTCCATTTTGCAGATCCCAGCTCATATGATCTTTCGCAAAACACAAGCGTTGTCTCTTTCTTGCGTCATTAAGTGGTGATTTTTTCTTAAGTTTCAGGCGCTTTAAGTGTTTAGCTCGGCGGTGCGGTGCGGTAACAGTGGATAAGCTGGCCTTAACATTAGCTTTCTCTCTAATTTATTCTAAGGATACTTCGCATTTTGCGAAGTGTTAAGGCAGCAGAAGTGTTTCCTTTATAATTTTTTGTGTAAGACGAAGGGTTTTTTTAAATAATTGCTGACATAATGATCACTTCGTTTTATTTTTCGGGCTATAGCATGGCATAAAAGACCTTCAGAGCAATAAACATCTATTCTTGCCCTTTCCTCCACTATTAAACATATTTTCCTTCTAATTATTATCAACGCTGAGCGTATTCATAAAGAAATGGATATGCTTATACTTGCAAAATATGAAGCAAATCCTTCTGTTTGTATTCATAATAATTTCGAGCAGAACCTTATACTTTCCGAGTAAAAGCTAAGCATATCCTTTTATTCACATAAAAGTAAATGGGTATGCATAAACTTGACCTTTTACTTCAAATAAAAAGCAAATCCTTCAAAAAGTCTGAGTTAGATCAGTAGCAGACTCATCTCTTTGGTAAACGGTGGTGTTATCCGATTTTCAGCGCCATGGCAGATGTTGTGCATGTGAGGGATGCTAAATATTATAAGCCCCGCTTATCTACACTTGTTGGTGATTTTAAAGATTTATACCGTTTTGAAGAGAGAAATTTACAGTGGTTCGCGGACAGATTTTTAGGTACGAATGAAGAAACTCGTGGAGGTGCCTTGTCAACTGCCCATAGAATGAAGGTGTGTTTACGATATCTCAGTGATCCTGGATATCAGAAAGGTATCGGCTGAAGAACTTGGTGTTAGTCAAGCTACGGTATCTCGGACTGTGAATGCAGTAGTTGACAGCATAGTTTCACATGCAACTGATTGGATCAAGTTTCCAACTAGCAATAGTGAAATAACGGAAGCAAAAGAGTTATGGCAAAGGAAGTTTAAGTTTCCGACATCTATTGGTGTAATCGATTGTACCCACGTAGGGATACTGAAACCAAAACTCTATGGAGATGAGTACATTAATCGAAAAGGTAAAGCTACTCTGAATGTTCAAGCCACTTGTGATGCCAAAGGAATTTTTACTAGTATTGACGTTAGTTGGCCTGGATCCGTACATGACTCGAGAATATGGAAAAATTCACAAGTGTGTCTGAAATTAAGAAATCAAAACAATGTTGTGCTCATTGGTGACAGCGGATATGGGATAGAACCATGCCTAATGACTCCATATGAAAATCCTACTTCTGGTGCGGAAGAAAAATATAATAAGCTTTTGAAAGAGAAAGAGTAATTATTGAATGATGTTTTGGACAAGTGAAACGCAGGTTTCGTATCTTACAGTACGTTTGTCGGGTGAAATTGGAAAATATACCAAAAATAATAATTGCCAGTGTCGTTCTTCATAATATCGCTAAAAATTTAGGCGATCCTGATTTCGAACCTGTTGAAGAGGCACTAGAAAAAAATCATACAGATGCAAATCATCATTTCGATAATAACAACAGTAACGAACTACGTTTTCGCCTTCAAGGACAAGAAATCCGAAGAAACTTGAGTATTATATTAAACAATATTAATGATATCTATGTAGTTTACTTCAAGTGAAAATTTAAGATGTCTTTTTAAACAGAAAATACATTTAAAAAATAATAAATTTAAAATTTTTTTTTAATTTAATCCAATTATGTTTTGATTTCAATTTGAAGTACGATTGTTCCCCATCGCTAACAGTTGTTGGTGTAGTTTTTTTTATCATTTCCAACTTCTTTTCATAGTATTCATTTTGCACAACACTCGTCCGGTACTGCTGTAACAGAACTAAGCGTTGAAGTTCTTTTGTAGTCAATGATCTACATCTGTTTCATACTTGTCTGTCGCTAATTTCTTTTCTGGTGGTAACAAATTTTGTGGTGCTTCAGAGACACCACCACATGCTTCCTCACGAGATACTTTACTGCTTCTTCGTTCATAAGCTAGTTCACTCCCTCTTTGCTGTATAGATTCGCCTTCATGAATACCGACCTGGACGGCACCACCGATTCTCCCAGTAGTTGGATTGCTGTCACCTTCCATAGCCTTTAGTAAACGCCTCTCCCAATCTAACAGTTTGATCGCTTTATTCCCAGTTTTATTTCAAGTCCGTTTTTTTCTTCAACCTTGTCTTCATATTGTTGATTTTTTTTAACAAACCTTTAGCATCAACAGGCCTACCAAACGTTGCTGCGTATTTATTGGTGAGTGCTCCGATTGCTTTATCCTTCCTTCTTTTTATTTTTGACACTTGAGATTTTTCCAATAAAACGGGATTATAGGACACACCCTCTGCTATGAACTGAAGTTCGTTACTTTTCACTAACTTCTTCAGTGCTAAAGTAATGCATAATTAGAGCACTAAGGTATACGTCTACTCACTAAATAAAACCTTTTGATGTGATCCGTAGGATAACTAAGGTAGTACTGACCGAAGAGAAGGAAAGGCAGCTGGCACAACAAAAAAATTAAGATCATCTAGCATGTCATTCAGCGTTCTGACGAGTTTACCTTTTACTTATGCTTGAAGGATATCCTCGCAAGTATAATGTAATCATTATGAATATGAAAAGAAGGAAATGCTTATACTTCAACCTTTTACTTCAAAGCATTACCTTATACTTCTACCTTATACTTGGGAGGATATCCTTCGTTTTTGTGAATACGGCCCACTCAATCAAGAACAATTGCTTTATAATATGTACCGTTTAAACCGACAAAAAATATATTCACTTCACAAAAAACGTTAATTTGTTCAGTGCTTCTAATCTAATGACTCGATTTATTTCCGCATATTCTTTACTTAATTTACAATTTGTCTTCCAAGAACCGTTAGCTAAATCTCTCCTATACACATATTTCATATTTTGTTGTTAACAAAACAGTCTCTCATTTACCATAGTCGTTTTTTTTCTAATCCATTATGTAACGGGAGAAATATCGATTTTACTTTTCAAAAATGGCTACTTCTAATCTTATGACTTGCAGTATATATGTGTTGACAAGATTACCGGTGCCGTAAAAAGACGATCAAACGAAAATCTAAATCAAAATCGTCAAACGTAGACAGTCCTTAAAATTTAAGGATCAAACAAATGCAATAACACCAGCATTTGATTTACATCAGTGATCAGTTAAGAAGTGATCTGACACCGGGTACCGACTCTTAATTAGGTCAAACCGCCCCACAGACAGGAGGGTCTTAAGAAAAAGCTACGAAATTTACAAGTAAATTAATATACTTACATAATCCGAAATTTCGCATACTTTGGTTAGGTTTAGGTTTTAGGTTTAGGTGGCTGTCGGCAGAAGCCGACACACTTAGACCAATTTAGGTCCATTGTGATAGCACATATGTATTATCTACCTCAACTCTGTAGAGGGGACTGGCCAACGACACGCGGTTGTTCTCAAACGGTCCCCCATCTATGTACTAAACTGCGCCCAACGTCGTTTTTAATTGCGGTGATCTGACGAGAACCGATTAACTCGACGTGGTATGGTCGTTGGTTAATACCTTGATTGAAGACATCTAACTTATGACGATTGACATTAAAGGAAAGATAATATCATAATAGCATTTTACGCTCCCAAAAGAGAAAATATTCTTCCGTTTTGCATGTTTCCTTGAAGAAAAAAACAATTCTATATTTGCCTCTAACACGAAATATGCGATCTCAAATTTTTATGAGATTTGCTCTACAATTTTTCCGATGTATACAAATAGCTTTGCGACAAACGTCGAAGTGAGGGAAACGCGGTTTTGATTTATTGTGACAATATTTCATTAGGTGGGACAGATACTGTATGTGATACCTCCACTCTCACCAGGACTAGAATCGTCAACTGATCAGAACCAAAACACGTTTCAATTAATAGAGCATTTCTAGATTTTAAGAGCGATTCCTTTGATTTTCAATGGAAATCGATATTGTATGTAAATCAAAGTCATTCAATTAGCTACTTCAAAAATGCACAAATAACGCCGCGAGTTTTCAATTGTCACGCGACACAGCTGGATCATTTTTGCCGTGATGCAATATGCGACCATTGCCAAGTATGTGTGTTTTTTAATCCACTACTTACTCCAGACAGTTATATCTGTCAAACTAATTTGCAAATTGTCAGTGTCATTTTTAATCAGGTGTATTAAATTTTATCGTCAACAAGCAAATTTTAGAAAAATTATGGTTTTGTGCACCAAACTTGACACTTGCACCATATTACACCAGACATAATCGACCATCTGTGACCGCTTTCGCCGTATTGTTGACCGTTTTCGCTCAACAAGTGCGTTTAAAAAACAATGTGGCACCGTCTTGTTTAAACCACACGTCGTCCGCATCAATATCATCCAATTTAGCTAGAAAGAACTCTGTTATCATGGCGCGATATCAAGCACCAGTAACAGTCACTGGCTGGTCATTTTCGAATACGTACCTATAGCCCAATGATAGCTCCAGCCGCAAATCCGCACCAAGGCTCTTTGAAACTCAAATGCGGCAATTGTGACGATTAACAAAGCAATTAAGGCGAAAATGGAGGTACTTCATCGCCTAGGATGCATTTTTTGAACTGTGGCCGCCAAACTTTTTTTTTCCGGGTTGCCAACACTTTACTTCACAAATGGCGGCAAATTCAAATCTTGCGTTAAAATTGGAATAGCCTTTATATTTGTTGTAAACTTTTCCTTAACAAAGAATTTATGGTCATAATATTTAGATTTTCATATGAATGAATATAATAGAAAAATAAAAATAAAATAAAATAATAAACATTAGGTAGTAATATAGAACCTAAAACCTATCTTCTCAAACAATTTGTGTGTGCTAAGGTATATTTTTGGCACAAATAGTCCCCTCCAAAGCCGATCCCGAACAAAATTTTAAGAAGCTCCTCATAACCCTTTATACTCTAAAATGTTTATCAGACTTTTGCCAGAGGTTGGCCAGCGGCAAAAATTTTAGGTCGTCCACCCAAACCCTCGATCAGAAGTCAAACGCACTAAACATTGAGCCGTGTGGCCACATCCAGTACATGAATGGGGTTTTATTACTTTTCAACATATTCATTTAAAGCATATAATATATAAACATATAGAGTTCTGTTTCGACTTGCAATTTTTGAGATTTTACAGGCTTAGCAAGTCACCATTTTCTAAGGATCTGTGTTATTGTTGTTAGAGTTATGTTATTCGTAAAATACAAACCTACCTTTTCTGTTTTTATTACCTACAACCATTCGGCTCTGAAATTTGACGACATATTTCTGCTTCCAATTTATAAAACATTGTCCAATCTAATTTGGGGCAATTTTGTCACATTCTGCTGAAATATACAAGGCCGATTTATAGATAATAAGTGTGTCACCATGACAGTTTTCCGTGTTATGAATAAAAATCCCAGGTCATATGAGATTTTAATAAATAATCGAAGAGTATCGACTATCGACGCTTAAAATATTATTTTAAGCGGTGGGTAGAGTATGAAGTGCGGAGCTGATGGTGAAATTGAACGTGTCCATGCTACACAAACAACAATGTGCTTGTTTTATTTTTTCAGTGGCGTATGAGTGATTTTTATATCTTTCTATGTATTCCATTTTCTACAAATAAAGCAATTACTTAATACAATTCATAAACACACACATGTACATAATGTGTAGGTGCTATATCGAAAAACTGGAGTCCACTCATTCTTTTTTAATTTTGAAATAAATGCATCATCGAATTAGAGACGTTTGTGCAAGATTATTTAATTTGAATTGTTTTCTGATTTTAAATGATATTTTGACTGCGATTTGTAACTGTTGGTGTAGTCTTGTTGAAGAAACATACTTATTTCTTATACATCAATAACATCTCGCATATCGTGCATTAGGGATTGGGTGAACTGCTGTGTGGGTTAAAGGAATTGCATCCTTTTCTCTGCTGGGCTGAGCTGTAAGTTCATTTCTCCGCTTAGGTATAGGTCTACAAGTCTTTACTCTAAGTGCAAGATTTTCAAAATGCGAGATTTCGATCTGCGTAACACAAAGTCCAAGCACTTAAGCCGGCATTTAAGCGGAGGCTAAAGTTTGAACAGTGTTTTCACAATAGGTACGTAACTACTGGTGGGTTTCACAGGGTAAAGTAGGCTGATGGTCTCAACATTTTTAAAAAAAGGCTCAAATCTCTATCTGACTGTTTTGAATTTCAAAGTGATCTAAAAAGTATGTGTTTATGGTGTATTGACATTGTTTACGTTTTAATACAGCCGAATTCGCAATCGTGACGTTTTCGAAACGCATTAAAATGTAAAATTGGTATTTGGTCCCGTCTAAAAAGATGAAGACTTTACTTTAAACAACGATTTTCCGGGTTACGAAGCCGGACGATTCTCGTTGACCGCGATGATTTTTTCAAGCTGAATTTTGCGAGTTGCTTTGGTTGCGAATTAATCTGTTATGGTATCTAGGATTTCTTTTCTATTTATCCCCGTTACGATTTTATTACCTATTTTGTAATTGATCTGATATCGCAGCAGTTCCCATAGTTCTTTGAAGCTTGATTGAAATTAAGAGAACATTTTGAAAATTTGGCGTTATTGCTATTTTAAAACCGAAAAGCGTTATTTCGTATTCAACTATTCACATAAATGTTCATGGGCATTAGGGGCGGATAAAACGTCCATTGACATTATGTCCATGTCCACCCCACCGTTTATTGGATCTACTTGTGATTTCACAACTGTACGTTTTTCAAGACCTACGTTGCAAAGAACCGCCCAATAACGTTTGGGAGATTGTTTAATTGAGAGTCTTAGTCGATTATTCATACAGCCTTGAACTGTTCGCTGTTTCATTTTGAAGAGGTTTATAAAATCTAAATGTTTTGGCTTTATTTCCATTTTGAAAGCGAAATAAAACCAAAAAACTAATTTGCGAAAATGTTGCCTTATTTCCATAAGTATTTTGACAATATTTCGTTATAGTAAAGAAACAGAGACAAGTTTTGCATTTTGGTCTTATTTCGCTCGGCGTTCTTTTGCGCCACCTTAGCTCGTAGGTATGTTTGTTGTGCAAAATTTGTATCGACAGGGTAGTTATTATTACCAGTATGGTTCGGGGGTGGGAATGGTGTAGAGTTTAGTGTGTTAGCTTGTGGCGGTGCAGGTTCAATCCTCATGGGGAACAACAACATACGCCACCCATTCTCGGGCTTCTACACCAAAAATAGGATTTCTGCCTGGTAGTACAATGGACCGTTGCCGAGTCTGAGTGCTCTGGGATTTGGAAAAAAAATAAAAAATGGTTCGGATAGCTTGGGTTGTTAGGGTTATTAGGGTCATTGGGATGATTTTAGTTATTTGGGAAATTAGTATAATTTGCGCTTTAATTATTCCGGAAAGTGCAATGCATATTTATCAGCCCACTGTAATGCATGGGTCTTTGTGCAAATTTGTGTTAGTTGTCTATATGATGGGGTACGTGTGATCCCTGGCTCTAGTTGCAACAAGTGTTCGCAGCATAGCGTCCTGTAATTTTGTATCCAGAATGATGTTGTATGGATGGTTGACTCCCACATTCGTTTGATAAGTCATTTTCTTTTTCTTTTTGACATTCTACTTAAGACACAAACTCACACATTGGCCGATATCATTGGCGTAGCCTATCGAGTTTGAAGTAGAATCTTTGAATCGTGTCTCTTGCTCCATATTTAGCTGCCAGCTGGGATGTTAGTTCTAAAAAAGTTGTAGGATTAGCAGAACTAAGTTTCCTGACTCTTGGATTTAAGCATGGATTTTATAAGTATGGCCATGTATTCTGTACCCCTGCATCGCTAAAAGTTTTTATTATGGAATTCGACGCTGATGTTCTTCGATGCTTATGCTTATGATGTCCTCCGCGCAAGTTCTGAAGTACTTGGCGTCTGTAATTAATCGCTTTTAGAACGCTCTAGTTCTGTTCTGTTAGATGACTTTGATCAATAAACGAAAGTTACGCAGAAAAATTGATACAAATCTGTTTAATTTCTAAACACTTTTAGGCTTTGTCTTGCGTGCTAATGAGATGCCTTGGCGAAACTGGAGTTAAAGGTTTTCAAACTTGAGAAGGCGGCTAAGAGAAACTCGTGAGGTTGTCTTAGAAACGAGAGTCAAGATAGAATTAAATATAAATATTGTGTTTTTTTTAACAATTCTAATTTTTAATTCCACTAGCATAATATCGATTAATAGTAAGAGGCAAACGTTTTCATTATATCTTTTTTTAGTTATGAAACCAAACTTAAGCCTTGGGTGTCCTAGACTCTAAGTGGTCGATGAAGTCGGCAATCAGCTTTCCCTGGAAATGCTGCAGGCCTAGGTATGCCAATCGCATTAAGAGTGCGGTAATTTTTCGTAGTGGGTAAAAGATATCTCGTTAAGATGTTTTTGTAAATCATTTTTGAGAAAGCATTCATATCTGTTGCGTTAATTTTACCTTTTTCACAGTCGAAAGTCATGAATTTTATATAACTAAGGAATGTACATGCAATTTGCCATGGATAAAACATAAATGGAAAACTGCGAAAACCTTTCGGGTGTAGTTAGCCTTGAATATCACCAACCCAGCAAACCTAAACACAGCCTTCATTCGAAAGTCAAATTGATTCATGGCTGGGTGTTGCTAGTTCATATTTGGTACCCAAGGCAGTCAACTTCCATGCGTTGACCAAAGCTGCATCGAAGTTACGCGTAGGAGGTGACAAATATGCGGTAGTTATTTATTGCTTTGTTAAAAAGGTCAACGCCGCCCATTCGTTTATTGTATTTATGAATGAGCAATGGCTGGTTATTTGTCACCATCTTGCGGTTCTAACAATCATTACGTTTCGCACCTATACTTACAAAAAAAATGTAGTAATAAAGCAATGAAACAGTGATTTTATTTAACGAATGAATATATTACCGAGTTATCATTCCAGTGTAGTGCAGCAAGGTGTTGTATCTTTCAAATCTGAAATAATTACCGCGCGCCCGTTTCTTCATGTCCTTAATTTCCATTAGAGAAGCACGATTGGGACGATTGTCAGTTTTTGGCTGGTAAAAAAGTTGTCGAATGCAACTATGAGTGTCAAGATGTGACAGCCTTATTTGTGTATGGCATAAATTGTTAGCAGTATCGATCGGATGATGCCAAGCAAAAATATTCATAGCCAAATCTGATTTGCCTGCCTTTTGATGAACATCTTGACGTAAGTTATATGCAATCATTTGCTCATCGATGGAAAGTTTATATGAGAACATGCCAAATTGTATTATTTTGCGGATCATCATCATATTTAATGAAGAAACTTTGGAGAATTTATCTCCTTTTTCAAGGTTCTGCGTTATCACAGACAGAAACATGCACATTTTTGCTTTTTAAAGCTTGAACCTGTCTTTGATCATAACCTCTTCTTTATTAATAAAAACCACTTGTCACTGTGTTTCACGCCAAACCTATTTCAATGAAATTTTGTGAGAAAGTGTATGGTTGCTTCCAGCTTGAAAGATAGTATAGTTATGGACCCTGTTGTCGAGATCTAAAATATTATATAAAATACAATGTACCTATGTATCTTTATATTTTGTATGTTTGCCTCTGCTATGGACTCCGAAACCACTGATCCGATTGAGATCAAAATTCAGGCAATATTCGGTATTGGCTCGACAGTATTTCTGTTAAGTTTGACCAAAATCGGTTCAGAGTTTAACCACTACTGCATTTTTTTTTGTTTTTTGCTCGTTCATCCGATTGAGTTGAAACTTTGTACAGTTGTTGTTATTACTTGCGCGAAAGTTTCTGACATAGTACCATAAACATGAGCTATACCATGCGGAAAAAAGGGTGAAACCCCTTTAACGCGTGAAGCGGGCACTGTTTGATTCGAACAATTAAGCCGACATAGGCGCCTGCCAGCCAACTAGCACGTACCCCTAGTGGGTAGGCGTAACAACGAATTAAACGGGTACCGGCGCTGAAATGTTGTATTGCAGATTTTAAGGAAACAACAAAAAAAAACATTTATTCACGAATGTAGGCTAAGGCGAAACAACGTTTAAAGGGCTCCAATAGTCTTTCAAGAATTGACAATCCATGACGCCTGATTAGACCAATAGGAACATTTTTTGATAGAAGTCTTTTGATGTAGATGATAAAAATATGCTGAATTAAAAACCAAAATTCAGAAAATTTATTAATTATGAAAACCGTAAACACTTCTCAACAAGCTGCAAAAGCAGTTTTCCAACATTTGTAAACAAACATAGTATGTATGTAGCTTCAAAAAGGCACATTGTAGACCAAAATGCAATCACATCTCTGGATCATCTTTATACTTTACATAGGTGGCCCTTTATTCAAGAATGCACTTAAACTTGGAACATGTAAGAGCCGGTTGGGTATTTAAATACCAATTTTATAACTAGGTTATGCCAAGCCGTAACACTTTGAATTTGTGCAGACCCACTTCAATGCCTTATATAATCATTTCTATTTTTTGGGCACGCTTTAATCAATGGGTACAGAAAATGTTTAACGACAAATTTGCTTCCTCATATTATGCATCCTTTTTCAAAAGCAACTTAATCCTTTTTGTATACCTGATCTGCCTTATAACGCACGATGATAAAATCCAGTTCTTGAGCAGTACTAGGAGTAAATATTTTACGAACGTTCCGAGTCGTTACCTTGGGGAGAAACTGGATACGGTTCTGGTTGTCGACTTTGTCCCTCACACACGCCAGTCTGCAGCACTAATTAAATTTTTCCAATTTTATATATATCTCTATCTCTATATACATATCAAAGCAAAGGATCTACTAAATTATTAATATCCCGTTTCTGTGTTTACTTACACATTACTCTTCATTAATTGAAGATGCCTGCAACTTGAGTGCATTTAATTGTCCTTATTTTTCTCTATCAACCTCCCTACAACAACTCACACACGCGTTTGAAAATAATTTCCTGCAAAGTTAAACTCAGTCGATTGCGAATTTAGCCTTAAAAAAAATTTTAATTTAAACCTTCCTCTGCCATCGAGGAAATGTTGAACCATTTTCACTTGAAAATAGCAGCAATCAGCAAATTCGATTACCCGATAAACCAAACTGGATCACCTTGTTTCCCCGTAGTTGTTTTCCACCTTCCTTAATTATACCCTATTCTTGGGGTATATTAATTTTGACGCATAGTTTGTAACATACCTTAATATTGCCCGTAGACCCCTAAAAGTTACTATATTTATGATCAGCATCGATAGTAATGTCGATCTAGCCATGTCCGTCCGTCCGTCGGCAAAAATTAGGCCTTTAAACTGGACCTAGAGAGCTGAAATTTTAACCATATACTCTCTAAGGTCCCGAAATAATCAAGTTTAAGAATTTTTGAAATCCGCCCACAGACACGCCCACAAACTCAAAAAAACAAAATTTTGGAAAAAATCGAATTTTGAGCTAGAGAACTGAAATTTTTTATATATGATCTATGGCCCATAAAACTGATTGGGACATAAAATTTTCAAAATCCGCCCACTGACACGCCCACAATTAAATAAAACAAATTTTGGGAAAATTTGAATTTTGAGCTAGAAAGCTGAAATTTTTTATATATGATCTTTGGCCCATAAAACTGCTTGGGACATAAAATTTTAAAAATCCGCCCACTGACACGCCCACAATTAAATAAAATATTTTTTTTTGAAAAACCAAAATTTGAGCTAGGGAGCTGAAATTTTTAATATATACTCTCTAGGGGACCTTTATACTCATGTGTAAATATTTTCAAAATCCGCCTACTGACACGCCCACAATTATTTTTTTTTTATTTTTGAAAGTCCAAAGTTTGAGCTAGGGAGCTGAAATTTATAGTATATACTCTCTAGGTGCCCTTTATGCTCATACTTAAATTTTGTTTAAATCCGCCTACTGACACGCCCACAATTAAATAAAACAATTTTATTGAAAAACCAAAGTTTGAGCTAGGGAGCGTTTTTATTTACAGAAGCTTAGTTTTTTCGATAAAATCCTTTAAATTTTTGTCACGCCCACTTATGAGATATAGGAATAAGAATAGGGTATCCAACAGTTCGCCCAAGCGGACTGTAGCCCGCCCCTATGTTTTTTTTTATTTTTTCCAAGAAATTTTTTTTTTCAATTCCGCTGCACGGAAATTCATTTCCAAAAGAATAACCTTGAAAATGCCAACAGGTAAAATTTTGAATAACATTTAATCACTCTGCATTGGGATATCTACGTAAACAAAATTTTAAGTGAAACTTCTTTGTCTGTCTCTGACAGAACACTTACCACCCCTTCATCCTCAATTTGTTCTGCGTACGCATCGATGAAACCCAGTACCCGCATCAGAAACTCAAACCATTCGTATAATTCATTGCGGATAAAGTGGAAACTTCTAAGTTCTGCTCAGAGATTCGTTGTGTTGCTGTTAAAATGTATCTAAAAAATTAGTTTGGTGAATTGTTTTCCAGTACAACAAGTGTAGGATGTGGGTTACAGTTACAGGCTTAGGTTACCGACTCCAATCGGTGCCAATGCCGAACAAAATGAATTCTAGTTCATTTAATTAGTTGCTTTTGGTTAGTTAGCTGTGAATACTATGAACCAGTTGTTGCTTTTGTGATTAACTTCAGCTTTTGTAGGATGTATTTGCAGGCAAATGGAATGAAATCCACATTGTTGGTATGTATGTCTGCATATTGGGAGCAAACAAATTAAGGTTCTGTAGCTAAATAATGTCTGTTATTTATCCAATCTTATTAATTACACAAATTACTGCATGAAAATGTTTGTCTGGCTTCCCAAAACTACTCCCTGGCAAGCTAGATGGTTTTATGTATTTCATCTGCTGTAGTTATCCACTTACTGGGATTGCTAATGATATGATATAATTATAAAATACTCGTATATCGAGAGAGAAAAGGGGATTTGCCAAATAGCTAATGGAGGTTAGTATTGTACGTGCTATAATTTTACGGGAGGAGTTGCTGCGAATTCATCATGATATCCCTCAGCAGAAGGACCATGACCATTATGCCATAATGTAGCGGTGTAAAATATGTTTCGTGTTTGGAATAATATTCAGTCATAACTCTATAGTATATTATAGTTAATTTTCAACACATTTTCAATTTATCTGTGAATGTTTTTGTGAGACAGGAACACACATTTTTTACGGCACACAATCCGAAGGTAAGATTATTTTATTTATTGATGTGCTAAGATCTTTCCCGTGCAATGACGGGCTAAGAATAACAGCGCTTTTCGCAAGAGGCAAATAAGGGGACAAATCACATCTAGTCAATTTTAACATACAGGTAAGCATTTAACGCGGGTTGACGCCGCGCAGGGACATAAGTCCCAACTTTTTCTTTTGGGACTTATGTCTCATTTAAGTGAGACATAACACATAACTCCCAAAATTGATTTGGCACTTATGTCTCACTTAAGTGGGACATAACTCATAAAAGTAAAATTTGGGACTTATGTCTCACCAAATTATTTGAAAGTGAAATAAGGCCAATTTGGCGTTATTTTACTTTCCATTGGTGCTGTTTTCAACAATTAGCCCTTGCACCTACCCCAAATCAAACAGTGACCCCAAGCATGGGGGTTGCAGGTGGGCAGCATGCCCCCCATCTGCATTGCACTTTTTATGTGATTAGTTGCGATATCGCAAGTAGATTCCATAAAAAGTGCAATGCCTATGGGGGGCATGCTGCCCCCTGCAACCCCCCTGCTTGGAGACTTGGCCTTATTGCACTTTGGGTAAATGAATTCGTATGACCATATATTGGCTTTATTTCACTACTGCAACGGAAAATAAGGCCATAATTTCAAATGTGGCCGTATTTCGTTTGGTGTTATTTCACGGCACTGCTAATGAGTAGTAAGTCGGAGGAGATATGTACACATATTTTAATTTATTGAAGCACACATGTTCCATTTTCATCCCGCTTCCTTTACAACCGATTTAGAACAGAGCCTTCGAAATGGAATTCAATAAACCTATCCTGCTGCTGAGATTAGAGATCTCTCCGAATAGAAAAAGTTGGGAGTTATGTCCCGGGGACTTATGTCCCTGCGCCGGTCGACGCGGCTAGATAGGAGAATGCAATAACAAGAGCTTGCGTAAGTCGCTATCGTAAAAAAGAGGTCGGTCTAAAAACTCCGTGTTCACACATATGCAATAACACCAGCATCTGAATGACATCAGTAAAGAGGTTGTTCGACCAAAAAAGAAAAAGAGGACTGATGTTTAAACACTTATAGCTGGAGCCTGATGGTTATTCTGGGATAAAGTGAAATGAAAATTGGAATATGTTCATATAACGTAGTCCCAATATGACTTTAAATTATCTGTTAGGACGTTTCACGAAATAAGAACGTTTTGCAGGTACCTTCCCAATAGAAGTTCCTGCTAACTCCGCAGTTTAGATGCGGTTACTTACCGCGGTAAGTCTAAAAGTTTGGTTCCTTGTAGACGGCGCAGTAAATTTCTTTCATCCAAAACTTAGACGATTGTAATATTTCTAGTCGTCTTTTATGATTTCTCGCGTAGTTCTTGACTTCTCTTCGTCGTTTTAATGCCCAGATTTTATGTGAATATCGCTATTTCTGATTTACCAAGGCGCGTAAACAATGTCTATTAGCATTTTGTTTTCAAAAGTTTGGAAAATATTAATGTTACTTAATTACATAAAACCCCAGAGTTGTATACCATATGTCTACACTGGTTTTAGCACTTGCTTATATAAAAGCAGTTTGTTCTCTGTATTAAGTTTGGAATATTTTCCGAGTAACCAATTCAGTTCTTTATATTTATTATCCAGTTCTCTGCGTTTTTTCCTTACATGAGCGTCCCATTTCAGCTTTGCATCTAGTGTCATTCCAAGAGACTTAGCCCCATTTCAAAACAGAATTTGAACTGAGTTTGAAAAGACCGGTTGATAATATATTTTCTTGTAAGTAAAATTTACATGAACAGATTAGGTCTCGTAAAGTGCGATTCGCCAAACCTTAGTCCATTCATGTACGCAATCGAAAGCTTATTGCAGTTTTTCCGCAGTCTCTTCGACCGTTTTACCTACTTCCAAGATAGCAGTGTCGTCGGCAAATGTAGCTAGCGCAGTGCCTCCGACATGTGGTATATCACGAGTGTATAATAAAAATAAAACTGGACCAAGGACGCTCCCTTGCGGCACCCCAGCCATTATTTCCTTAAAATCTGAATATTCGTTTCCACATTTGACGTGGAATAATCTATCAGTTAGATAGATCTCCAAAATATTATATAGATGCTCCGGCAGAACTTGTCGTAATTTAAACCTTAAGCCTCCATGCCGGATTTTGTCAAAGGCTTGAGAGACATCAAGCAATACGCTTGAATAAATCCCTGTTTCTTTAAGAAATTATTCGATTACATGTGTTGTTCTATGCTCTTGTTCAACTATGGAAAGCTTGCTTTGAAACCGAATAGACGATCCGGAATGAGATTCCTTTCTTCTATTACCGGCTGTATTCTTGATTGCATTATTGAAATTACTTTCTAATTGTCTCAACTCTAAAAGATATTTATCTCAATGTACTTTAATTTTGTATAATAATAATAAATTGAAATTGAATTGAAATTGAATTCTCTCGAACACTTTGCATATAATTGGAAGAAGCGATATTGGTCTATAAGACGATATTTCATTCAAGTTGTGAACGTGTCAGTGGGCGGATTTTAAAAATCTTAACACACAAGGGGCATTTCGGGCCCGTAGAGACAATATATTCCCAATTTCAGCTTTCTAGCTCGATTTGTTCGATAAATATATTTTTTATGGGCGGACATGGCTAGATCAACATTACTATCGATGCTGATCTTGACTGCAGTAACTTCAAGGTGTCTACCAGCAATATTAAGGTGTGTTTCACAGTATGAGTCAAAATTATTATACCCTTAGAAATGGTTTAAAAATGGAAAAGATCCTGGAAATTATACAATTACTGAGGAACCTATCTGAAACTGCCATGCCGTAATGCAAAAGATACAAAATCTTATATGTAAAATATGGGAGTGGAAATGACTGCCAAACCGGTGGAAGCATATGACTCATGTGCCTCATACACAAAAAGAAGGTAAGACACTCTCTCGTTACTACAGCGGAATAATGCGTCTGAATGTATTTATAAAACACTATCCATTGTTATACATTGGAGATCCAGACCGATTGCAGAAGAGGCATGAGGAGAATACCAGTATGGTTTTCAAAGCGCAATGTCCACCGTTGACCAGATCTTTGAATTAAATCAAAGCATGGAGAAAGCTAAGAGTATAGAAAAGGCCTTCATATTCGTTAACTTCCAGCAGGCTTTTGACAGATTTAAACGCTCAAATCTAGAAGAAGCAATGATAATGCAAGGAGTCACCCACAAATAAGTTAACTTAGCGATAATGACGATGACTGGCTCAAAATCAAAAGTCAAGGATTTAGGTGAGTTGTATATCAACAAGGGTTGCGACGGTGTAGAGGTTAGGGTGTTGGCTTGTGACCCGTGCGGTGCAGGTTCAATCCCCATGCGGAAGAACATACGCCACTCATTAAGGGAGTGAAACGAGTGACACCATGTTTTCTCCAACCTCTACACTACAAAGTGGATTTCCGCCTGCTTGTGCTATGGATCGCTAACGAGTCACAAAAAAAGCATATCAACAATTGTGTTTGACAAGGTGATGCGTTATCCGTGCCACTGTTCAACATGACTACACAACTTGCCATAGGAGATTTGGAAAGTGGTGGTAGCATAGCCAGCAAGGCACATCAAATAAAAGGATACGCAGGCGATCTTCTTCTTTCTCTGTAACGACGAGGTTATGATCTGAACATAAGGGATCATAACCATGCGTATTCACTCTACTGTTCCGCACTTGTTGTTTGGCAGTTTGACCTCACAAAAAATGACGGCAGGCTCCCGATCTCGAATTAGGTCGTCACTGAGCTTCTGACGTTTCTCCATTGGGAGTTTTAAGGCCTGTTTATTGTTCATGATTGTATAGAAACTCTGATTGATATTGCCTTTTTGACAGCGTTCATAGGATATCTCCTTTGAACATGAAATTAGAATTCTAAACGCGAAGGGTTCCTTGGATCTTGGAACTTCTTATTCGATTAAGCTTTGTTACTTCTGCTGTCATGAGAAACATCTTTGACTCAGCTGGCATAAATTTGCCTTGATGTTTTTTTGCACACTGTCCAACATTAGGTTTCTTTTTTAACTCAAGCGTATACTCTTTTCATCTGAAACTATTTTTTTATTTAAGCCTCTATACGCTAACTTTAGCGAGAATAACTATCATCGCTTAGTCCTTACTTGCGTGTGATGATTTATTTTTAACAAAGAAATATTGAAACGCTGCCATTTCCAAACCACTTTACAATTTTAAGTTGCAATTTTCCTGGGCTACAAGGCGGTATAACTAGATTTTTAATCAGAGTAGTATTTTTGAATTTAAATTTCAGGTGCAATATACTCTAGGTTGATTGGAGAAAACAGCCGAAAAGTCAAATGACAGCGAGCATAGTACTGCCAAGTCACAGTGGACCGTTTCTTTTTCACTCTTTTTATTAAAGCCTATATACGCTTGAGTTAAAAAGCACACGTATTATAAGCCATGTAAGCGCTGGGCGCACAACTTTCGTGTAAAGACCTCCTTTCAACTTTTTACTATACAAAGCCATAATAGGCCTAATAGTAACGGCTGTATGCGTGGTTTGTCCAGTAACGGCTGGCGGCCATAAGTTAGGGGAGAGTACCCCTCATTGGGACAGTCACTGGCTGCCGTCACATACACCGACATTCCTCCAGCCAGAGGAGGATTTTGCAACATGGCTCGGAGCCATTAGTTTGTCGAATCCTCGATACCTTTACTTCCTACTGATCGCCCTGGCAATCCAGTCGTACCCGTGTGTCTTTCGATGACACACCCACAACATCTAAAAATTCACAAAGGGCAATTTCTCTTTACGGAGGCAGGATAGGGTATATCATATTATGTATAATGCTAGGCCTCGATTTTGGGACCTCTCCTTTTCTCGCTTTTTGTTAATTAAATTCCATAAATTGCATCACCATCTTCCTCTATTTATATAAAAGCTGGCAACGTTTAACCACTTCAAAGCTATCCGCTCGGTATGTTAGAAGAGTACGGAAACGCAATTGATCTAGATGGGATATGCAAGAGGTAGGCTGGAAATTCGTGTGGGAGAACACCGGAAGAATTTTCGCAAGAAGAGAAGAGCGTGCGGAAGCGTTCTCTATTCAATCCGTTAAAAAGATTGAATTTTCACTGTCTGTGTCTTAATATTAAATCGTTGAGAAAAAAATTGAATATATTTTGTGCTCGTGCTTGTCCAGTTTTAAACACTATAGCCGTGTTTCTTTGCACGCGGATATAGGGATAATTTGAAATTTGCATGTAAAATACAACAACAACTTATCCTATATACGCTAACTTTAGCGGGGATAGCTATCGCCGCTAAGTCCTTTAGCGGGGATAAACAGTGCTTCCACAACCCATTTTCTTTGTTTCTGATGAATCGTTGCGATGAATTTTTCAGGAAATGTCAAAGTTTGACATCCCGCCGACCACTAACACATCCCGCCGAATATTTTGTTCGGGATTTTATTATAATTTTTTTTTTTAAATTTAGTAAATCTGTCAATGTGAAACTGTTTTTTATAATTTTAGAATATGTTTTGTATTAATTTCAACTGCCGGAAATTAATATTTTAGAATTTCACGATTTTCAATACAAATTTCTTAACTCAACTTACAGCTGTTTCACTA
The DNA here is from genome assembly GCA_949715645.1 of Portevinia maculata. Classification (NCBI taxonomy): domain Eukaryota; kingdom Metazoa; phylum Arthropoda; class Insecta; order Diptera; family Syrphidae; genus Portevinia; species Portevinia maculata. The sequence continues at coordinate 33,447,352 of OX454527.1, forward strand.
ATAAACGTCATAGGTGCATGTGTGCTGCCAAGTTTTTTCGAAGAATTCTTAAGCGGCGATGGTCGTTTTCTGATGCCATCCCTATATCCGCGTGCAAAGAAACACGGCTTATATTGATGTCGTTGCATTAGTTGAAATCTAAATTAGAATAGAAGAAAAATGTTTGTATACTACTTGGAGGGCTTTCATTCTGAGTTCGCGAATAGGATGCATAAAAAAGCCACCACAGCGATTTTTATAAAAATACAAACATTTATAATTGTGAACGTTTGAATATAGAAACGGCATCGTATGAAAATCTTACTTTGAAGATGCAATATTATTCAAGAGAAAGGGTAGTAAGTGCCATTTATAGATCTCCGAAAAATAATAAAATCGCATTTAGCGAAGAATTAAGTAAGATACTCGTAGCATGCAAAAAATAACTTCATAACGAATTAACTATTTTTGGAGACATGACTATTAACATCAACAATAATTTAAACAACGAAGTATTTACTACCAATATGGGCTGCCTTCAAATGGAATGTATAACATAATTAGAGGGGCTACTAGAGTCGATCCAAATATAGAAAGTTGCACACTTATTGACCATATCTTAGTGAACTTGCTAAACATTAAAACGTTTTCGGCTATAGTTAAAAATGACATTTCTAATCACTACACTACTCCATATGGTGTCTACGAGGAGAGAATGGCCTCAGTGAACACCCCTATACACGAAATAGTATACGGACGAGGTATATGTTAATCACCTTATTAGAGCTACAGATTGGACTCAACTGCTAAACGAAACAAACACTGAAGCACTCATGAACTCCTTAGTGGATAAAATTAATGAGATATACTCTAGGAGAGAGAGACAAGGAATACGACCGCATGGATAACCAGAGAAGTTATTGAAAGTTGCAGAGAAAAGGATATATTTTATCGTAGTTGGAAAAACAATAGAAGAAACCCAGCCTACGAAACTAAAAAATAACATAATAATAAACAATATAAAAAACTACGAAAACAAGTGAATAAAAAAAAATCGCTAACGAAGGATCAGTATTAAAAACTGCTTGACTAGACTTGTGAGAAGCGACCCAAAGAAGACATAGGGATTAATCATTGAGCTATTAGGACGAAGACAACCTTCGCTGGATGAAACCGTAAAGAAAAATTTTGCACAGAACTCAAACACAGACGCATTCGCGAATGAATTCGGAGATATTTTCTCACGACAAGCAAAACATCTATAATTCATTCATGCAATATTATAGCATCAAAACATCAAAGCACTCTACTACAAAACTCAATATTTCTCGTATATACTGATTACACTGAGGTAGCAGAGGTGCTAAGTCGTTTAAATGACCAAAAAGCCCCCGGTGCAGATAATATCAGGACAACCGATTTAAAATCGAATCCCGAAATATTTGTACCTATACTGACAAAATTAATAAATCTGAGCATCGACACATAAATCGTACCACATCAGCTTAAAAGAGTAATTTTTAGGCCAACTTATAAAGGTGGTATTAAAAAGCATATATAGAAAAAATTATGGAGCATATCATGTCAGACCGTATAAGAGAATTTATAGAAAAAACATATTATAATAAATGAAAACCAATACGGTTTCCAAAAAAGGAGAAACACCAACCAATTGCTCGGTAATTTTTTCAACTTGATCAACACCACCCTGAGTAACCGTCGTCACGCATTAGTTCTATTCTTGGAGTTTAGCAAAGCTTTCGATACCCTGGATCATAACAACACTTATCGATGCCTTAGAAAGAATTGACTGGCTTTTGAGTTACCTGAAAGAAAGAACGTTTCGGGTTAAAATAAACAGTTCATATAGCAGTGAATTGGAAGTACTGCATGGGGTTCCACAAGGGTCTAAGCTTGGCCCTCTACTTTTTATTTTATGCACCAACGAAATGTTGAAGTGTTTGAAAAGAAATGTTCCATTTTTTATGCAGATGACACGGCAATTATAGTATGTTATCCGCCACTGAAAGAAGCAGCAATGGTAATGCAGTCCGAGTTCAATATAGTAGGAAGATGGTGTCATGACAATGGGCTGGTAATCAATGAGCAGAAGACCAAAATAATTCACATCCGCAGCCCAATGTATCCAGAGTCACGTAACAGCTTAAAAACATATAGGTGCACTAATTCACAAATATGCGAAAATATTGAGGTTGTTAGCACGTAAAAATACCTCGGAGTCATAATAGGCTCGCATTTTCTGTGGGAGCCACATGCCTTACGGAACAAGTTGAGGGGATCACTTTTTGCGCTGGCATGTTAACAACTTAGAGTCACGAAAGATTGACTTTCCATTTCAACTAAATGTCGAAATTATCTGTGTAAAAATTACACTTAAGAACAAACATTTATATTGTGTTAATGCGTACATTCCATCGTCTCGTCTATGTTCTTTGTATTCGGAACTTTCTATGGCACTAGACCATATTTTTGACATATCTTGTTGTGACAGCACTGTCTTACTTATGGGCGACTTCAATCTGCCACATATTGGATGGGTACCTTCTGAGGATTATTCTCATTTCATTCCATCCTCGATCTTGTTTTCTCTTCTGACTCTGTTAATACTGTGGTCCTGGAATCCCACTTCAGTATAACTAACATAGATAACAATCATCCACCCTTGGATGTATTTATTGAACTAGGTGCACATTTGTACGAAAATAGTAATTCGTATGACCGTTCGCAATCTTTTGACTTTCGGAAAGCAAATTTTCAAATGCTTTCTGATGAAATTAACAGCTTTAATTTTAACCTTACTGCCTTATCTAATATTGAAGATGCAGTAGGTTCTTTTTATTCTTTGATGGATAACTGCATGAAAAAAGTGATTCCTGTGAAATCCTCTAGGGATCTGAAAACGTCCCATCCCTGGTACACTAAAGAGCTAAAATCGATACGAAACAGACGTAATAGGGCTTGGAAGAACAATTTAAAAAGTCTCTGCCATTCAGATCTTGAACTCTATTTCACATTGTTCAATGAATTCAAATCTGTATCCTGCAACTAACTTCTTTTTTTTTGAAAATGCTATAAAAAAAAACTACTGAATATTTTCTCAAATTTCTTTTTTTATTTGAAAGTACAATCCTTCCGGTTAATAATGGAAAATAATTTCATTCAAATGGCTGCCTCGGCTGGCCATGCAGTAGCCTACATAATACCAAGGTCTTTGTGCAAAATTCGTCTCAATCGCACACATTCTGCAACATTACCATGATTTTCAAAGTAATGTCGCAATATTTCCCAGCGTTGTTCAAGCGTATACACAACCATATTGGTTCAGCGGAAGGATAAAACTAATTATCTGTCAAATCAGACATGAGCTAAGTGTTACCATTCACGAAATAAATGACGGACCCTTTATATTGACTATATAAGTAAAATGGAATGCTCTTTAAAATTGAACCCCAAACTTTTCTGGGGTTTTGTCAATTCTAAGAAAAAACCGATGGTTATCCATCGAAGCTTACTTACAATAGTTCGACAACTGCTGATTCGCTAGATGCAAGCAATATGTTTGCAGATCATTTCAGTAAGTCATTTAGGGAGACCCCTCTTCACATTGATTATAAATAATTTAGTTATCTTACTAGCTGTTCCCAAATAAGTTTTAGTAGTATCTCATTCGATTTGGAAACAATTTTTAAATGTATTTCTTCTCTGAAGAATGACTATTCATCAGGTCCTGATGGCATTGCACCGATTGTTCTTAAAAAATGCAGTCATGCAATTGCTCCATATCTTAAGTATCTGTTTGAATTGCCCATTAGTACAGGTAAATTCCCTAATCTATGGAAAAGTGCCTTTATCACACCTGTATTTAAAAAAGGCGAACGTGGTGATATCACTAATTATAGACCCATTTCAAAGCTTTCGTGTATCCCTAAGCTTTTTCAACAAATTGTTTGTGAAAAGTTAATATTTCTTTGTCGCAATATAATTTGTAATGAACAGCATGGATTTGTAAGAAACAGATCCACTGTCACTAATCCATTAAGTTTCTTGCATGATTGTTCTAATGCCTTTGAGATTAAGGACGAAATGGATTGCATATACACTGACTTCTCTAAGGCATTCGACCAGCAGTCCCATGAAATAATCGAATTTAAGCTCAGGGCTTTTGGTTTCCCACCATGTTTCATAAAATGGGTTAATTCATACCTTAGATCAAGGGTTTATCAAGTGAAATTTAGAGGATCGCTATCTGTATCTTTCACAGCTCAGTCTGGAGTTCCCCAAGGAAGTCACCTCGGACCAATTCTATTTATAATTGCCATTAATGATTTTAAGGCATGTATAAATTACAGTAATATCCTGATCTACGCCGATGATATGAAAATATATAAATCTATCACTAGTCAGCAAGACAGAATTTTTCGGTTTATCCCTGAACCCCACTAAATGTCAACATATGACATTCTCTAGAAAGACTATCCCTTCCACCTTTCAATATTCTCTGTCTCAACATATTCTTTGTAAAGTTGATAATTTTAAAGATCTTGGGGTTTATTTCGACCCCAAACTGGTTTTTGCTAAGCATATTAATTCTATTATTAATAAATCTAATTCTATGCTGGGCTTCGTAAAAAGGTGGGCCAAAGAATTTAATGACCCATACGTTTCTATGTCATTGTACAATTGTTTTGTCCGTCCGATTCTAGAGTATGCCTCTCAAGTTTGGGCATCGTTCTACAACATTCATTCAAATCGAATAGAGGCCATTCAACGTAAATTTATTCGATTTGCACTTAGAGGACTTCCATGGGATGATCCATTTAACCTTCCTCCCTACAGTCAACGTATCAAGCTTCTTCAAATGTTACCCCTTTCTCAGCGAAGGCTTAATAGCGATATCATTTTTTTACAGCAGCTTATATCCGGTCAAATAGATGCACCTGACTTGCTGTCGTCTATTGACTTTAATTTTCGTGGTGGTGCCCATAATTTACGCAGTGTTGAATTATTGTTTAGCCCCCATCATAGAACGAATTATGGGAGGCATGAGCCTATTAGTCGCATGAGTAGAATCTATAATCTAAATGATCATGTGATTGACTTGCATTTTAGTAAAATTAAGCTAAAAAATATTTTGCGTAATAATGCTTTAATGTCTTAAATTGTTTGCATTATTTTGTGTTTGTGTTAGTATTTTAGAGGTAAATAATTATTGTATTTTTAATTGTTTTGTCCTTACTAACACCAGCACTAAATGATGAGCCTGTGAGAGCACTTTTAGTGCCGGCAATTTCTGTTCGTGATAGTTGCTTGCTTTAAGCACTCCACGACACAGAGCTGATAGTGTATTAAAAAAAAAAAAAAAGATCAAATCAACAAGTTTACTACGGCCTTATAGAGTCGAGATTGAGATATGGCATATTAGCTTGGGGAGGAGCGACGAAAACGCTTATCAAAAAGCTACAAGACAACCAAGACAGGGCAGTCCTTACGGTGAAGCAGAAATTCGAAATGAGTGCTGCGTTAGAATATTACGACTATCAAAACTTGCGGACACAAATAAGTCATCGGTTTGAAATGCGCAGAAGCCAGAATTTACAACGCTCTATCCCATCAATTAAGAAATATTGTACAACCTAACGTTAGAAAAAGGAAATTAAAAATATACTTTTTATCCTTGATCCTTTAAACTATGTTTTCTTTTTATCTTTGCTGCAATAATCTTAAACATAAATTCATTTCATGATTGAAACATTTTAATTATTCATTATCTTCGAAGAGGATGTTCTTTCTTAATCCAGTAAAAACCAAATGTGTCGCTATAAGTAAGAAGTCATTGAGTATTCCATTATTTCCCTCTGGGACTCAAAAATAGAGTATATCGAAACTACCAACAATTTAGGAATGGTTTTAAATAGGACACTCACATGAGATACTCACATCAATGCGGCCGTTGGCAAAATGTATGGTATGTTACGACAGCTCTGGCTATCATATTGCTAGAAAAAATAAAATATTAGGCGTTTAGGGCTTTAAGCTTAGCCTCTCCAACCATTTGCTTGTGCGAAATTAGATAAATTTCTCATGACAAATAATACTCTTTAATGTTTGCCAGACGTTGCCAAGTAGTGACTAGATCGACTCAACTTTAAACGCTGATCACAAATATAGTAAGTTTAACGGGTCTACGATCAATATTAAAAATAAAAATAACGTGTCAAAATTATTATACCCTTATAAAAGGGTATAAAAAAGTGACCTCTTTTCAATATTAGTGTTAATCCTATCACATCAGATTTATTGGTTGCATATCAACAATACTATTTCTCCTCCCTTACTTAAAGACCAATAAATCGGAGACTACCAAGTACATTCCATCCCTCTTCCTTTTGAATCGTATTTTTTTTTTTTCAATAAATCCAGTTGGGGCAACAAACACACAAATGCCACAAGGAAAATAACAATGTTATGCTGCCCTATGCTGAACTAAATATTGTAACAAAATGAATCAATAACTCCTGACAGGATAATAATAATAATAATTTCATTTTCATGTTTTTCCATCCTACATATATTTTCTTCTTTCTGTCAGAAATACAAGTATTGCTGTTTGTCTTCTATATTATGTATATATATGAATATATCTGCTCCTGGCATTCTTTGCCAAAATTGTCCTTTTCTTCGTTATTGACTGAAGATGGCATTAATTGTAGGAGAATTAGAATTGTATTAGTATTGAATAATGGAAACAAATTTCAGCTTGTTAATATTAATGAAAGGTATGCCTGCTTCACAGAAAACGGATGGAAGTCCAGATTAAGATATTTGCTTGAGGTTTGTTGACATAATGATACTTTTTGAATCCGTTTTAGAGACATGAATATTTGAATTGGAAAAAGAATGTGTTTGAATTTGATTAGAAAGAAACAGTGTGGTCAGGACAGATTGCATACTTGCAAGCACATCAAAAACTATTTACACCTTATCTTACAAATAAATGTATACGTATCGGAAATCATGCATTAATATCGATCGTATACCCCTACAAGTATATATTAGGTGTGTTTCTTTGGGAAATGTATCCGCGGTTGCCCAAAAGATCGATCCCCAGCAACATAGGCAGCAGCGTTTTTGTTTTCAAATGCTGGCAATAATATGTCAACCATGCTGAACCAGTGATGGAATAAATAGTACTGACACAGATAAAAAAAGTACGTAAATATTTTATTAAAACCAAAAAAAAAAAAATTAAAAACTTATCTATATATATAAAAGAAAGTATCCGAAGCGATGTAACCGCATAACTCGAGATTGGCCGAAGCGATTTTGATGAGTTATACTTTGTTGGAAAGGTATGTTCTCAGCACGGGTTTTAGAAGAAAAAAAAATCTAAATTTCAAAATGGCTTATTTTGACCACCCAGTGTGTTACGACAGGTTTTTTTCGATTTTTTTTAATTTTTTTTTTTTTTTTATTTTGTATTTATTTATTTTGGCAACAACCAAATAAAGAATCACATTTGAATGTAACATATCGTATCACAATTGAACTGTCAGATAGACGCGCAACGTAACGCCATCTATTATCGATCAATGGAGAAGCCAATTTTGTTTCATGTTTGGTGGCGCTGTCGGATTCGGATTTCTTCATTGCGATTTTGTGAGTTTTTGTGAATTAAAATTGATATGAAAATATATATATATCTATTTATATATATATGTATATAAAAATCAATCCATATTTGCGTTTGTTGCCGGTGTTTGGCCAAACGCGTTAACCGATTCCAATGAAATTTTTTTTTAAAGAAAGGTGACGTCTATACGAAGGATGTTATGTATGTGCGATGTCTGTATCTGCATCGGTGTGTAAATTATGTGTTTCTTAAAAAAGAAAACAAAATTAACAATGTATTTATACACTGTGTGTTTCATATGTAGGTATCATGTGCTTTGAAAAAAAAACAAATTTAAGTGAAATAATAAAAAGTTTTTTTGTGTAATATTTTCTATATATAAAAATCAATCCATATTTGTGTTTGTTGCCGGTGTTTGGCCAAACGCGTTAACCGATTCAAATGAATTTTTTTTCCATGAAAGGCGACGTCTGCACGAAGGTTGTTATGTTTGGCTATATCTGCATCGGTGTGTGAGATATGGGCATTTGAGTGAGTACACATGCATATGTGCGTATGCGTGTAAATTACGACTCAGATACAGAGACCGTACAGACGTCACTTATTTTGTTATCCGAACAAGCATATGAAAGAGGGAGACCACACGAACGTTTCAAGCTTATTGTGGAATTTGTGCGCACTTTCATTCTTGAGATATCGTGTGTTCAATATTTTATTCAAATAACTCTTATTGAAATTTTTTGCATTTTTTTGTGAATCGGAAAGTTGCTTTTCCAACATTGATAACAATCGGTGTGGAAGTGAATGAAAAGTGATTTAATCGAAGTTTTTTATTTTCGCTTTGTTGTTTGATTCGCAGAAGTAAGGTGACATAGGCGCCTGCCAGACAACAAGCACCTACCCTAAACGGAACAATGAAGTTGTGTGAGCGGCCTAAGCCCTTTCACCGGTTGAGCTCAAATCAGGCAATCTTCGGTATTGGCCTGAGAGTGTTTCTGTGAACTTTGGTCAAAATCGGTCTTCTTTTTTTAGGCGCAGCAACATACGCCGGATACCCGCTATAGACAATTATAAGGAAGTCTACTCGAACATATTGGCCAATAGAATTCTCGGGCACGGGCAAAGCCGGGCAGGTGCAGCTAGTTAATAAGATAAAGAAGCAAACCAAGTATTAGGGTGAAAAAGAACTTTAGAACACAAGTTCACCTAAATATTTTTCGTTTTCCTTAGGCGAGAATGATTGGACTTCAGTACGTACTGCTTTATCCTGCTCTATGACTTGAGTAGTTCAATTCTTACGGATTGTTTTTAAGAACTTCTGAACCTATGAGGTTCAGAACATGTATAGTATAGAATTTGTTTGGCATCACTTTCAACTGACTAAAATTAATATTTTTGAATTTAAGGATTTTCAATATAAATTTCTTAATAAACTCGCTGACAAATGTCAGAAAAGTCAAATTTGCACTTAAATTCTTAGAACCTTAAAATAGTTCGCATTGGGCTCCGTACTTTTTGCCATAAAAAATCACGTATTGTAAAAACTCAACTGTTAATATATGTTGCCTTATTTAAAAGTAAAAATAAAATTCAACTTTTAAAACGTTGAGAAAGTAGCACTGAATATTGAGGAGTGGTACTTTCGTACCTGGAAATTTAGGACAACTGTACACCTTTTTCCAACCGTGATGCTGACATAAGCTGTCAAAAAAACATTGAACAGATTGTGATCAGGGTTGTGACTACTGCAATTACATCTGCTTTTTTTTGAAAAATAAATCTACGGCCTTTAAATAAAATCTACTGCACTGTTGGTCTTACAAAAAAAAATCATGCAATATGTAAATGTAATCCACAAATTTTTTTTTAATTCTATCACTGAATGCAGTCAGTCCCATTCTTCCAGATGAAATCCAAATATTACCTAATTATAATGTTCATACTTCTTTCGACAATTGGCTATATTTTGATGGCAAGTGACCAGAGTAGAATATCCATATAATGAGTAGGGACACTCTCTCTACATAGGCATTTCCTACTACTACAAAGCAAAATGCTGAAAAAAACCTACAGTATGTGGAAGCAGCTCAAAAGGATGTGTTTTAACGCGTATGATACATAGTATATTTTGCCTGTTTCACTACAGCGGCATGCTTCGTAAGACGAATGATTGTGGGTTTTTTCATAATGCTTTTTTAAAGGCGTATCGACTTGATCCTCGTTGTGTGTATCTTTTCACTTCGTGCAGTGCTACCTGCTTTGCTTTTTTAAAATGGTTTATGGTTGGTTTTTCTGATTATTTTTTTACTGTTTACACCTAATTATGAACCTCTACAATTATACTTGTCAAAAATATGAAAATAAATGCTTCTTCTTTGCTTTGATTTCGCTAAAAATAATGCAATCCGGTGTTCAGCCTAGTAACAATAAAAATGATTTGAATCATTATTTGCTAGTTTTTATGGTTGTTGGTCACACTGGTTTTGCAATTGGTTGGGAAAGGCGGTGCGTTTTTTTATAATGTATTTTTAAAGGCGTATTGACTTAAATTCTTGTCAGTCGTGCGAAACAAGTGAAGAAAACGCAATACTGTTAGTTCTCAGAGTAAACAAATAAGAGAGTATATGTTTTTTAAAAGATAAAGTTCAACTGTTTTTTTAATTTCAAAAAATTGTAAGAACAAATGGGAAACATACTTTAAAGTATTTGGCCTGCGGGCGAGAGGAAAAACAAATTGTCTGAAAAAAATACCTTCGAGATTTACGCAACTGAGGGGGAAATAACAAGTAACTAACTCCATTTCAATTCATTTGTTCGTTTTAAAGATCCTTTTCAGCAAAGTGCACGGAGGAAACTCATGGAAACTGCGAGCCAACTGTGAATTTAGAGCTTGCCGACATTAAAATGCAGTAACAATCACTCAAAAAGAAAGACAATGTGAAAAACCTTTTTAAACCCGAATCTGACTATATAACTGTTGATTTCGGTAGCGAAAATGCGTTTTATTATTTTGAAGGCTACATTTAAAAAAAAAACCTCAAAAACACAAGTGTGAGCTGAAATTAAGTCAGAAACCTAGTGTTTCCTCCATATTCACAGATTTCAAAGAAACTCTTCTCAAGAGTTTTTAGAAGCGATAGAGAGCCTGGAGCAACAATTTATTTCTCATTTTCCCAATTTGTACTTTTGTAATAATTTTGAAATGAAAATGTATAATTATATATTATATATTAAAGAATGAATTTGATTACTTTTGCTGTAAAATCAAAACAAAGAATTATTAGAAATTAGAAGAAAAATTATGACATGAATATATATGAATTTTTGTTTTGTCCTGTTTTAAAGAAAAATTAATGTTTATTTTATTATTTTAAATTATTTATTTGAATAGGTATATGTTATGTCTTCCTTATATTTTGAAAATATAAAATCTACTGCGAAACAGTTGAATCTACTCCGTTTTTTCAAATCTACTGCGGACATTTTTTCAAAAAGTCCCATCCCTGATTGTGATGAAAAATGTTTAGATACGAAGTTTCGGAAGCAGTGGTGTTGGCGATACAATGTTGTTGTTGTTTAACGTGTAAATTCGAGCACTGCTGGGGAAACATTTCCCAAAGAAACACACCTATTATATTTCTGATCAGAATTGAAAGAGATCGTCGCCCTAACATTGATTTGCCGTATACGCCATTTCTATATAGTTTTTAGGAAATCGCATTTAAAGGGTTGGCAGTCTACTGTTTATACCCTATTCTAATGGTATATTAATTTTGAATCATAGAGTCGTATGCAAAAGATGAATTCAAGCTGTTTGCTCCTTTTCCTGAGATCCTGAGAAGAAGAAAAAAATACAATGACCGTGTTGAGATCGACATCGAATCGAAAGCACGATGTGAGACAGAGCTCGTTTTGATATGCAAAAAGGTGAGAAAACGATTAATTGCGTGAGATCGATCTCATAAAGAGTTAAGCATTGTATTTGCCTTACTCGGCTCATATTATGACCGTCAAGGACGAAATTAAGCTAAATTTCGTTACAAATTGAATTTAAATTGAAGGTGTCCACTTGGTGAAGAGTTTTGCCATCTGCATCGATTTATTGAAGAGAATGTGAATCCTGGAAACAAGCTGTGGGTGCTTTGACGAATGAGGAAATAATTTGTTTTGTTAACATTGTGTTTTACTCAAGTAGCACTAATCGCTGTAGCCGACTTCCATAACAATTTTCTGTTTCAGCAATCTCGTATTTTCTTATTTACGAGAAATCGATACTCTTTGAGTAGCCTTAGAAGCAATACAATATATAAATTTCAGCAAAAATATTAATTAATGCCATAAGCCTTTACCAAAAGCAATTGAAAATCTGCTGAAAAAGTCTGAAGAGAATCATTTTGTTGAACTTGTTGGTGGACTGCTCGATTTCCAATCACGAGAACCTAACAAATGTTACCTAATTTAAATTATATCGGTTAATGCATTGGTCCATTTAAATTAATTTTGCGTACCTGGTACTTTATTCAGCGTTGAGTTACTTTCGGCGTCCATTCAAATTGGCAACTCTATTATTAAAAAAAAATATATTTAAAAAAAAACAAACCTTTTACTGAAGAAATAATTATAAATGAAAGTCCTGTTCTTCGCAAAGTATGTAGATAAAGTCGTTTTGAACAATTCCCTTTTATAAAGTTTTCTGCGATGCCCGCTTTTTGTGATAAAATGCTTTTAATGTGGTAAAACAAAATATGTAGGGCGTTCTTAACAATTCACTTGTACTTAGACTTTTGCCACGCCTACTTTATGAGGGATAGGAGTAGGACTAGAGTATCCAACAGTTCGCCAAGCGGACTTCCCAATGTTTTTTTTTAATTTTTTGACACGATATCTATTTGGGAATCCTCTTTTTGTAACAGTAATCAGATATTCTAAAAATGCCTTTGTTTTAAAATATTCAAACATAAGATTCTTTTATACACGTCAAAAAATATGCACATACGACATCCCAATAATAAATTGCTGAAAGAAATTTCTTTCCTGCTACTGAATAGCTCTGCTAGAAAAAAGTATTATGTACTTCTAAATAAAAAGATATAGTTATCGACGAAAATATTTAATATTTCTTGAGGTTATCTGATCAAATAAGTCCGTTTTAAAGTTTTCTTATAGAAAACAAATATATAGTAAATATTTAAAAAAAATCACAATATTATATTGCGTGTTAGGAACATTGAGTTCAAGTTAAGAAACAATTTTACTATTTTACACCTAGTAACCAACGGTCAATCTGATACCCATAAACTACATTTGCAGAACAATAACCAGTGGATAGCCATAGCTGTGCAATGAACTCGAGACAAAAAAAACAAAAGTGGTTAAAAACACGAGCAACCAGGTATAAAGAAGGACACGCGAAAGAAGAACATCCCACTTTTGCATCCTGCCACCGGTGATTTAGCAAAAGTGTGCTGCACACCACCTGTGCGTGTGCATAGAGCAAAGGAAAATCAACTCTTTCATTTGATTATGTTTTTTTTTTAATTGCCACAGCAAAACTGGTGTACGTCGAAACAAATCGTAAGAAAAACATAGGGACGGGCTACAGTCCGCTTGGGCGAACTGTTGGATACCCTATTCTTATTCCTATCCCTCATAAGTGGGCGTGACAAAAGTCTAAGTATGGTTGAATTGTTAAGAACTCTCTACATATTTTGTTATATAACATTTAAAGGATTTTATCAAAAAAAACGCTCCCTAGCTCGAAATTGGGTGTTTCAATAAAATTGTTTTATGTGCTACTGAATAGCTCTGCTAGAAAAAAGTATTATGTACTTCTAAATAAAAAGATATAGTTATCGACGAAAATATTTAATATTTCTTGAGGTTATCTGATCAAATAAGTCCGTTTTAAAGTTTTCTTATAGAAAACAAATATATAGTAAATATTTAAAAAAAATCACAATATTATATTGCGTGTTAGGAACATTGAGTTCAAGTTAAGAAACAATTTTACTATTTTACACCTAGTAACCAACGGTCAATCTGATACCCATAAACTACATTTGCAGAACAATAACCAGTGGATAGCCATAGCTGTGCAATGAACTCGAGACAAAAAAAACAAAAGTGGTTAAAAACACGAGCAACCAGGTATAAAGAAGGACACGCGAAAGAAGAACATCCCACTTTTGCATCCTGCCACCGGTGATTTAGCAAAAGTGTGCTGCACACCACCTGTGCGTGTGCATAGAGCAAAGGAAAATCAACTCTTTCATTTGATTATGTTTTTTTTTTAATTGCCACAGCAAAACTGGTGTACGTCGAAACAAATCGTAAGAAAAACATAGGGACGGGCTACAGTCCGCTTGGGCGAACTGTTGGATACCCTATTCTTATTCCTATCCCTCATAAGTGGGCGTGACAAAAGTCTAAGTATGGTTGAATTGTTAAGAACTCTCTACATATTTTGTTATATAACATTTAAAGGATTTTATCAAAAAAAACGCTCCCTAGCTCGAAATTGGGTGTTTCAATAAAATTGTTTTATTTAATTGTGGGCGTGTCAGTAGGCGGATTTAAAAAAATTAACACATGAGCATAAAGGGCCCTTGATAGTGGGCGGATTTTGAAAATATTTACACATGAGCATAAAGGGCCCATAGAGAGTATATAAATATTATAAATTTCAGCTCCCTAGCTCAAACTTTGGATTTTCAAAAAAATTGTTTTATTTATTTGTGGGCGTGTCAGTGGGCGGATTTTGAAAAGTTTTTATCCCGAGCAGTTTTAGGAGTCATAGATCATTTCAGCTTTCTAGCTCAAAATTCGATTTTTTCCAAAACTTTGTTTTTTTTTTGAGTTTGTGGGCGTGTCTGTGGGCGGATTTCAAAAATTCGTAAACTTTATTATTTCGGGACCCTAGAGAGTATATGGTTAAAATTTCAGCTCTCTAGGTCCAGTTTAAAGGCCTAATTTTTGCCGACGGACGGACATGGCTAGATCGACATTACTATCGATGCTGATCATAAATATAGTAACTTTTAGGGGTCTACGGGCAGTATTAAGGTATGTTACAAACTATGCGTCAAAATTAATATACCCCTAGAATAGGGTATAAAAAGATAACAAATTGTTTGAAAATAATGTAGGTACTGTATATTCCAAAATCTGGCATTTACAGCAAAACAATAATAAACTGATGAATAATTTGACCGCCCCAGAAAACACAAGAGTGCATACTCAGTTCAAAAATTGAATTTTGGCGTATACGGCAAAACAATATTAGGGCGACGATATGTCGTCTCGCCCATCCGTCGCGGATTTTAAAACCTTTAAATTCGATCTAGACAGCTTAATATTGATACATATCCTATCCAGTGGCCCGATAAATACAAGTAAAACGGTTTTTCAAATCCTCACCCACTCACAAACCCACTTTAAATTTATTATCTGTGATTAAAGTGATGTTTTGGATTATTTTTACCGATCTAATGTCGATTTATCAACGAAAAAAAAGATGAAATCAAGATTCATTTGGTTTTTAATTTATTATAATTGTATGAAGAGTGCTTACTGGTTGACGGTCGAATTACAAGCGAGAAAAAAATGGTATACATAATTTAAGTAAGATGTTTCAGTTAAATTACAAATACAAATTAAAAAATAGGGGAAATAATGTTTGTTTGTGCGACATAGGCACTTAATACTGAACATTCAGCCCCCCCTGAAGGATACAGTTCCTTCAGAAAAAGGTAGAGGAACAAGTTTTATGATGGGGCGAACATAATCGCCAATTTGTGTAGTGTTTGTTGCAACTCGATTGTGGTTATCTCGTCCAGGATGTATCTCCTTTACTCGACCCAAAATCCATTTCGATGGTGGGAGATTCGGGTCTTTCAGCATCACCACGTCACCCTTCTTTAGATCCTCCTTTACTGACCTCCATTTTGGGTGCTGCTGAAGAGAAGTCAGGTACTCTATGTGCCAGCGTTTCCAGAAGCATTGTTTTAAATTCTGTAAAAGAGACCAGTTAGCGTAAGGGCAAAATGTTTGAGCGCACATATCAGGACGAGGAACAGATTCAAGGGGTTCACCAATCAAAAAATGAGCTGGACTTAGAGCGATGGGATCCATATCCGATGTGGGCCACATAGGTCGAGAGTTGAGTAAAGCGTCCACTTAAGAAAGCAGAGTGTACATCTCTTCGTATGTGAGTCTATGGTCCCCTATCACTCGGTTGAGGTGAAACTTTACCGACTTCACCCCTGCCTCCCACAAACCGCCAAAGTGGGGTGAAGCAGGGGAGATGAATTTCCCTGATATTTGTTCCTTTGATAGATGATCGCTGATGATTTTGTTGTACTGTTGGCTGATGAGATGCTGGTATAATTCATTTAAATGCCGTTTGCTGCCATGGAAATTTGTCGCGTTATCGCTCCAGATTTCGGAAGGTTTGCCTCGGCGCGATGCGAAACGATCGAGGGCAGCTATAAACGCAGCGGAAGAGAGATCACCAACTAGCTCTAGGTGGATTGCTTTTGTGGTAAAGCATACAAAAACCGCGATATATGCTTTGACGAATTTTTGATTTTGTCCTCTGGCTAGGCGCAAGGTTAAAGGGCCCGCATAATCAACTCCGACGATGTTGAAGGGTCGCGCATAACGAACACGTTTGGCTGGTAGGTTACCCATAAGTTGACTAGACACCTTTACAGTGACGGAAATACTTAACACATTGATGAACAACCATGCGTAAGAGATTACGACAGCCGATAAGAAAATATTCTTGTCTTAGAATGGCAAACATTTCCGAAACACCAACATGTAAATAACGCTTGTGAATATTTTCCACGATAAATTTCGCGAACCGAGTGTTTTTGTTGAATATGATAGGGTGTTTTGTAGCGAATGATGCATTCGATTCTTGAATACGACCACCGACGCGAAGGATTCGGTCGGTATCCAAAAAGGGGTTGAGAGAAAATAGCTTGTTGCCCTTTTTTAACACTTTACCTTTCGCGATTGTATTGATTTCGGTTGCAAAACGGATTGATTGATGCCACTTAACGAAACATGTTTTTGCTTTTGAAAGTTCACTGAGAGAAAGGGAATAAGTCTCACGAGTGGTTGGGCTTACGCGGGAGTTGCAGACAAACCGTCGAATATAGGCGAGTACACGTATACTTTTAAAGTAGTTGGAAATATCATTTACGAGAGTCTCACAAATTGTGTGTGTTTCCAAACTTCGATAAAAGAACCTTGAGGGGAGGAACTTTCCATTCTTCGAGCTGTTCCTTTGAAAAGTCGGATGTTGGTTTCACAGTTAGAGGCCATTGGTTTCGATCGTGCCTTATCCATTGTGGTCCGGACCACCATAAGTCATTTTGCAACAAATGAGAAGGTGGTATACCACGAGATGCGCAGTCAGCTGGATTCTGATAAGATCGTACGTGATGCCAAGACTTTCTTGGTATAGATGACAGGATTTCTGACGTACGATTCGAAATAAAGACTGACCATCTTTTTGGTACGTCTGAAAGCCAATGAAGGACGATTTCAGAATCAGTCCAGGCAAAAACTTTGATTTCTTTGTATTGCAAAGAAGTTTTAAGTTTTTGAATTAACCGTGCGAGGAGAACTGCTCCACAAAGTTCTAGTCGTGGCAGTGAGACAACCTTGATCGGTGCTACCTTAGTTTTTGCGGCGACTATTGAGCTGATTTTGTTACCAGCTGAGTTTTTACTTGTGCAATATACTACTGCTGCATAATTCTAATGAAGCATCACAAAATCCGTGAAACTCGAGGTTTTCCTTTAAAGTCCACATGACTCGCGGGATATTTATAGTTTCTAACGATGGCAGCTCGTCGCGTATTAAACGCCATTGGTTAGACAATTCGGACGAGATGGGATCGTTCCATGAATACTTTTTTCTCCAGAGCTCCTGAAAGAGAATTTTGACCGCTATTACGACAGGTGTTAGAAATCCTATTGGGTCAAATATCCTTGAAGCGTCCGAAAGAATACGACGCTTGGTAAAAGTTAAATTTTCGCATAGTTGTACCTTGAACGAAAACGAATCTTTGACCGGTATTTTTACAGAGTTATGTTCTTCGAAGTCCTTAGGTGATAACTCTCATTGTTCTTCGGGAAGACTAAGGAGAAGAGGCCAACAATTAGTGGTCCATTTGGGGAGATTGAATCCACCTGATTGAAGTAATTCTACTAACTCCAAGCGAAGCGAAATTACATCATCGACAGAATCTGCTCCGGTCATGACATCATCGACATAGAAGTCGTTGAATAGCACTTCAGTCGCGCGAATTAATTTATTTACACTTTGACTTCGGTAAAAAAAAACTTTATTTAAATTCAAAAATACAAAGTTACATTCTAGATTCTAATTCTTAGTGAACTGCTGTTGTTGAAGATGAATGAAAACTGAAGTGAAGTCTGGGTGGTGGTTCGGTGAATATCCAAGCGGCGTAATCTTGATGTTTTGTCTGCATTACAGCAAGTGCTGGCTTGACACATTCCTTTATATCCACATTGATTGTTGGTTGTTTATTCAGCTGCACTGCATGGATCCATAATTGATTTGGAGTGGCTGACGGCTGACCGCAATTATAACCATAATTTATTGGGTGGTTAACTCAGCTCCTTCTATATGAAGCGTCCCCGCTTCTTCATTATATTTTTCCAATTTCTGTAGGAGTGACTGGAATCTTACTTCACTTGGTTCAACATCTGGAATTCCTTGGCGTCTTATCTTGTAGTAATAAACCAATAAGAATGTTAGGCAAACCAAAATGGTCAGAATTATAGTTGTGGAGATGAGAGGATAATTTGTAGTTTCTTCTTGAAAGTTTTCTAGGGCATTGATGTTGTCTAATTTTAGATTCTCGATATCCGTTTCGAAGTATTGATTTATATAATATTGATCCAGAGAATATGTCTTCAAGAATGTTTGTATGGTTCCAGTGGGATTTTCGTATGTACGAGTAGTATTGTTGATGATAATAGTGTCATTAAATGTTACTAGGTACGTTCCATTTGTAGTTACGTTATTGACTGTGTTTATGCCGCTTATCAGTACAGCTCCATCTTTTATTTTATCTATTCTAGTATTCTTTTCTTTAATTTTGTTACAATTTGCGTTCTGTTTGTTAAGTATATTAGACAAGCATGTTTCACTAGTATTTAATATACAAAATGTATTTCTTAGTTCTATTTTACAATTTTCAACATTCTTAAACTCTAGGTTACATTTTGCGATTTTTTCATTATTGGATTTCTTTTATTATTGGATACTTGATTAATATAATGATAACATCATCATTCTGTAATATTTTAAATAGACTTACATCAATTAAATCAGAAATAGTAATAACTTTATTCTCATGCTTAGATATTTCTTATATTTCTTTTAAATTTAGAATAGATGGGTTTAAAATATTGTGCTTAGAAAGTGTAATTGTTTGTATAAGATTTTGTAATTCTAAAATTATTAATTTATTTCTTTCTTGAGCGAGTTCATGTCGATATTCTGTATTTATAATATGCAATGAATTTGAAATGTTATTTATTGCGTTAAAGATTTCAGAGTTGATTATGAATTGCTTATTATTATTAGTGACTAATTCGTTAAGTGTATTCGTAACTAATAACATGTCATCGTGGTCTGGGGTACCAGCAATCCATTTCCAAATGGTGCCTAATGTGTCTATTGCTCGTTTAGAGCGGTGTCCTCTTAATTGTTCCAGCAGAGTCTGGATTATAATTATGTCTGTATCATGACGTGTGTCTCGTGGAATTTCGTACACGTATTATATAATCTCGTCATTTATTTGTTTAGTCAGTTTCTGAATCGTTTGATCATAGAACGTTAAATTCGTGATATGAAATATTTCCCCGTAGACTTGATAAAGTGCTGCGTTACCATTTTCTATGAGAACATAGTTCTCTCTAGTGTAGTCGATTATGTCAGCATTAGTTGTGGTGAATAATGAGACAGCGATAAATAGAATCATTTTCTGAAATAGGGTGTTTATCAACTTTAGTTTTTTTATATTTTTTTTTATGGATTATTTTGTTCCCTATCCTAACTGCATTTCCTAAGTCTTCACTTATTTTTTGTTTGGAGTACAAGTTCTTAGCTTTGCTTCTTTTATCACTCATATGTTTAACATAAACTATTGCTTCTCTGTCAAAATGTTTCACTTTTCGTCCCTTGTTATGTGCTTCTAACATTTTCTTCTGAACTTCTTTAAGTTTTTGTTCTAAGTCATGCTTTACCTGATTAAAAAGTACCTCGCAAGGTTTGTGATTTGTTGATGAGTGTATGGTTTGGTTATATTGCATTGTGGCTCTGAGTATTGCCTCAAGTGTACTATTAATTTTAAATTCGTCACGAATGCAACGTGTAATTTCAATTAATGTGGAGTGTGGTCGTTCAACTTGGCCATTGGCTTCTGAGTGTCCCATAGGAACGTAATATGTTTTTATTCTGAGTCTTTTTAGAAGGGATTGGAATAAAACGGGCTTAAAGATTTGTTCATTGTCACATACTATTGTTTTTACATTAGGGAATGTTTGAAGAGTTTCTAATAATTTCTCTGAAATATTTGTCTTATCTTCTAAATGTTTTTTTAGAAGAAATTTCGAATATGAAGGTCGGAAATTTCTGTCAAAATAGAATATGTCAATGTGAACTTTCTCCCCCTCTTTTTTTGGAATTGGCATCTCGCCAATAAGAACCTTAGGTGGATGTCTGTCATATTTGTTTCTATTACATATTTCGCAATGTCTTGCGAATTCTTTGAAATCTTTCTTGATTTCAGGCCCGTAGTATTTGTCCTTAACTTGTTTCACATTTTCTTCCCAATTACGATGGGCACGAGTATGTGTATTTAGTATAATACTAGCTTATTGGTGATATCGTTCGCAAATATTCTTGTGAAAAGAAATTTGTTTGAAAATGTAGATAGAATTGTATTTTTAATGTCATACAGATCCTCAAATGTGCAGTGTATACATACTATACCTGGTTGTATAAACTCTTTAAGTAAAGGAATCAAATCTTCGGGATCTTTATATTCTATTACGTGTCTTTTCTTTTCTTTAAACATTTCTATTTGTTCATGGATTGGTAATCCATTTCCATGAATTTCTGATAGTATGATTTGTTGTTTATACGCGTTAAGCGGTTGATTGGTTTCTAGTATATGGGAATTATCACTACTTTCTGCTGAGTGCACCATGTTCGATTCAGATCCACTTTCGGTAATCTGGTTGAGTTGCTGTCTTGAGAGTGCATCCGCTACTACGTTAGTTTTTCCAGGTTTGTAAACCATTTTTGGAGCGTATTCTTCGATTATAGAATGCCATCTTTTCATTTTAGCATTCGGATTTCGTTGCGAAACAGCAAATGTTAAAGGTTGGTGATCAGTGTGAATTTCCAGATTAGTTACACCATACAGGTAGTTACGAAGATTCTTTAAAGCCCAGACGATGGCGTATAGCTCCTTTTCGTTGGCTGCATAATTTTGCTCTGTAGAGTTTAATGTTTTTGAAATAAATGTGATAGGTCTATCATCTTGCGATAAAACTCCACCTATAGCATTGCTAGATGCATCCGTTGTTAAAACGAATTTCTTCGAGAAGTTTGGCTGCGTAAGCTTTACTTCTCCAATCAATAATTTTTTCAATTTATTGAAGGCATCTTTACCCTCTTCATCCAAGGTTATATTAGTTTTCTTGCTACTGTGTTGGGAAATTCTACCATTTTCCTCTTGCAAGTATTTCGTCAACGGTTTTGTTATTTTTGCATAACCTTCGATGAATTTCCTGTAATAACCCGTCATTCCCAAATAAGATCTTAATTGTCTTAGGGTAATGGGTTCAGGGAATTCTTTTATAGTTTGTATTTTCTTTGGATCTGTAGAGATCGTATTGTGGCTTATAATATAGCCAAGAAATTCGACTTGCTCTTGGTAAAATTTAGATTTCTCCAAAGAAATCTTCATATTAGCTGCTTTCAGCGCATTTATGATTGTTTCAAGATGCTTTTGGTGTTCCTCAATTGTATCAGAATACACAATGATGTCATCTATGTAGACGTGACATATTTTTCCTATATATGGCCTTAAAATGTCATCCATTGCTCGTTGGAATATGGATGGTGCATTTTTTAGTCCAAAAGGCATTCGGACATATTCAAGTTTGCCATTGTTAACACTGGATCCAGTTTTCTCTATGTCGCAACTTTTCATTAAAATTTGGTGAAAACCTGATTCGAGATCAATGGTTGAGAAGTACCTAGCCTTTCCCAAATTTGATAAAATTACATTAGTATCTGGTATAGGGTATTTGTCAGATATAGTATTTTCGTTAAGTTTTTTAAAGTCAATGACTAAACGATGTTTCATGGTACCATCTTCGTTCGTACCTTTTTTCGGGACCACCCATACAGGAGAATTGTATGGACTTTTGCTTGGTCGAATTATACCTTGTTCGAGGAGTTTTTTTTAACTCATCGTTAAAAAATTTATTTGCGGAAAGAGGGTATGGATATTGTTTTGTCCATATAGGGGTATCGTTTACGATACGAATTTCCGCTCGTACATCAGTTCTGAAAGGTAGATTAATATTTACTGATGCATGTATCTTCCTAATTTGATTTTGAATTAATTCTATTAATTGCTGTTTTTTATATGTGACCTCTTGCACATTGTTAATAGCAACATTATTTGAATTGGCACTTATCTCCTTTCCTATGATATCATTTATTTTTATGATATCATTTTGAATGTCGCATTCTTCTGAGTAAATGCGTTCCTTTCTATTGTTATAATATAACAACTTATTGTCTAAATCTAACCTAATTCGTGCTGACGTTAAAAGGTTATAACCTATTAAAGCGCCCGCTTCAAGATTATTTACTTCGTAAAATCTTACGATTCTATCAAAAATAGATAGTTCATAAAAATAGGAAATAATTGTGAAACCGTTTATAGTTTTCACTCTTTTCTTTATTGGTAGTGTCTGTCTGTCTTCAAACACGCCTGGATTACAGTAACAACCTGTCGCCCCAGTGTCTACCAATATCTTTATTGTTTTTTCCTTATTTATTCTTTGCAAGATGTGGGGTAGTCCCCCGACTCTTGGCCTAAAAAAGCCTCTTCAGCCATATTATTTACTCTTAATTTAGCTGGAGGTGATTGACCTGAATATTGCGCAGATATTTCCCTATCTCTTTTAAACAATGGTCGCTGTGCATTAGTATACATGGGCACAGATGGCCTTGCATATTCGTTCCTAAAGTTTTGGAGAGGTTGCTGATAACGTTGTTGCTGTTGGGGTCCATGATGATTTCTTTGGAAATTATTCCAATCATGGTTTGTTTCTGGCCGATGAGCCGAAGAACCAAGCTCCATTGGAACGGGTTTATCTCTCCTTTCTTGAGGAGAAAATCTTAAATTATTATAATTATTCCTATGGTTGGGAGGATGATTAACTCTATGCGTGTTATTATTAGTGGCAGAAGCTGTACTTCTAGAAAACTGAAGTGCAAAGTTTGCACGAGTGTTATTAGATTCCAGCTCTTGTGCTTTTGCAAGAGCGTTAGGTAAGTCGTCTACTTCCATGCTGAATAAGATATTATTCAGTGGAGAGTTCAGACCCGTAATAAAAATTCGTAAAGCATTCTTACGATTTTGTTTATTTAGTTCAATGGTTAATGGACTACTTGTTCCATGTGTCATAATTGTTTTATTAACCAAAAGGGTTAATTTTTCATTTATTAGATTATAATAATCGATAATGGAACCACTACCTTGTCTCAGTATACTGAGTTCCTGCTCTATGACGTGAATTGGACGTTTGTCCGAATATGCGTAGTCTAACCTACTTATAATGGCATCAAAATTTAAAACTGTCCCGTGGTTAGTTAACGTGTCGTTAGCTAATCCGGTTATTTTGTTTCTTAGGATTGTTAGGGCTGCAAAATATTTCCTAGATCCCCTGTTGTAGAGAATCATTGAATTATGATTGGCATCGCGCCAAGATACATAGGAATTTGCATTCCCATCGAATTCGGGTATCGACTTGATAACGTCTAGTGTTTCTGTGCACGAAATGTTGTCGTCTATTGCTTGTCTTGTATAGTCAGTTACGTTATTTTTTAAAGTCAATTTTTGAATTGTGTCCTTATGGGAACGAATTTCATTTGCGAATACTACGTTGTTATTCGCAATTAATCTCGCCACGGTGTCTTCGATGGTAGGTTCGTGATTCATTTTATTATTTTTTATATCAAACTCTTCCTCTATAACTCTGTTATTATCAAATGTACTATTTCTTTTATTTTTTATAATATCCCTAATTCTGTTCATTCACTTAGTTCCTATTTTAGATTCTTATTTCTAACACTTTTAATTCTTAATTTTATTTTTATTGAAAAGAACTGGTATCTTACCCTATTTCAGGATGAATGTTGTCCTCAGATGAGTATTTTCTCCTGTAATGATTGATGTTCTCCTGCCTTTGCTGGATACTTTGTTGTGTTTTATTTTTTTCTCCGGTCTTGTGCTGGATACTTTTTGTGTTTGTTTTATTTTCTCCGGACTTTGCTGGATACTTTGTTGTGTTTTATTTTTTCTCCGGTCTTGTGCTGGATACTTTTTGTGTTTGTTTTTATTTTCTCCGGTCTTTGCTGGATACTTTTTGTGTTTGTTTTTATTTTCTCCGGTCTTTGCTGGATACTTTTATATGTTTTTGGCAGATCGCGATCTCAACACTAAACTTTTTATTTCTAGTTTCACGTTGAGGACGATCCCGGTTGAGCCCCCAATTAATTTATTTACACTTTGACTTCGGTAAAAAACTTTATTTAAATTCAAAAATACGAAGTTGTTGTTGTTGAAGATGAAAACTGAAGTGAAGTCTGGGTGGTGGTTCGGTGAATATCCAAGCGGCGTAATCTTGATGTTTTGTCTGTATTACAGCAAGTGCTGGCTTGACACATTCCTTTGTATCCACATTGATTGTTGGTTGTTTATTCAGCTGCACTGCATGGATCCATAATTGATTTGGAGTGGCTGACGGCTGACCGTAATTATAACCATAATTTATTAGGTGGTTAACTCGCGCGGATATTTATCTTTCGAATCAAGTAACAGTCGAAAGACGAAAATGTTTAAGGGGTTGGTTAGCGGATTCTCTCCAAAGAATTCGCTGAAAGTCTCTATGGCAATTTGATACTTGTATCTGGCGAAACATTTTCTCTATATCGCCCGATAGTGTGTAAAGGTGGCGACGAAAACGAAGGCAAATGAAGAAAAGATGGCTTTGATATGTTTGTCCTACTATCAATGATTCGTTTAGAGAACTATTATTACCACATCTTGCTGATCCGTCGAAAACTACCCTGACCTTGGTTGTGCTGCTGTCGTCTTTCAGGACCGCATGGTGTGGCAGATAGTAGCAGCTGTTTGTCGACAATGGAATTTCTCTTTCTGGTATCTCTTCCATGTGTCCCAAGTTGATCATCGACTGAAAGGGTGGGTTCATGATGAACTTCCTCAAGGCGCCAAAAGCGCTAAAGATCAAATGTGTGCGATGTTTTAATTTGGGTGCAATATGCATCAACTCTTTGTTTAGAGGATAATGTTGGGGTTGCCATATTTCCACAAAGTACCCAACCGAATATTGTTTGAATGAGATCAGGTTGCCCATGCTCACCACGAATAACAGATCCATCAAATACGCTGAATACCTTGTCGGCACCAATAAGAACGTCATTATTACCAGGCACGTAGAACTTGGGATCTGCTAATGTATACGACGAAAAGCTGTTTGTAGCTGAGATTAAGTTATGGCAAGCAGGTGTTAACGAAGTGAGTTTGGAGATTACGTAGCACTGAATCTCAACCGACTGTTGGCAATGACACGAAAAGAGAGTTAGAGTTACAACTCCGTTTATTACCCCTGCTGCTGTCGAACCAACACCTTTCACGGGAATGCGAGCGGCCTTGCGAATGAGACCTAATCTTTGAACAGTTTGTTCCGTGACAAATGACACCTGTGAACCCGAATCCAGCAGCAATCGAACTTTCTGGAAATTGTCTTCTTTGTCTTCTACACGAGCGATGGCAGTAGGCAACAATGTATGAATAAAACGAGTGTGGCTTTGTGATTTGGTATCTACTGCATTGACAGATGAGCAGATATGAGTGAATATCGAAGTGTTTGCTGCTAGTGACGTATTTGATATTGGAGGTAGGTTCGAGGAAGGCGTGGTAGCGACAACAATGTTTGACGAGGAGGTGTTAGCAGGCGTGGAGCTTGACGATAAAACGTTTGAAGACGAGGTGTTTGAAGATGATTGGTTTGAAGACGAGTTTGTAGGGTGAACGAGGGTATGGTGACGCGTATTACACATTTTACAACGATTGTTCGACCGACACATATTAGAGGTATGCCCAGGATGAAGGCAGTAAAAAAACAAGGATTGTCCCTTTACCAAACTTCGTCGAGCATCGACAGGCAGTGCGGCAAAATGTTTACAGTGGAAGAGACTATGTTCTCCTTTACACTTAGGATAACCGAAATTTGTTTCGACTAGATATGAACGAATGGTTCCCTGAGTCTTGGTTCGCGTTTGAATTGATCGAGGTGGATTAAAACATGATTCCAGGCAAACACTGCGATTCTGTAGGAACTCTAACAGCTCATTGATTGTGACATCAGATCTAGATCCTTTAAGTTCAAAACATCGAGTTTCTGCACTAAAATATAAATGAGCCATGGATTGCGATCATTTGATTGTAGCGCATTCAAACCACAAATTACTTCATCCGCGCCATCGGTGATTTTGCGTAACAAAACTACATTTGGTGTATTTGTTGTAGGGAGCAACACAAACGACTCTACAAATGATTGAAGAATCAAATGAGTTCGATCAAAACGACTTTCTAGACGATCCCAGGCTTCCAAATAATTACTATCAGCATTTTTAACATGCTTATAAAGATCACATGCTTTTCCACTTAAAAATGATTTTAAATATTGAAGCTTCTGTATGGGAGAAAGGGACGCATTACAATCGATAGAGCCCAGGAATGAATCGCGAAACTCAGGCCAATCTTTATAATCTCCCGAAAAAGTTGGTATCGAGAGATTTGGCAATTTTACCGCGGCGGATTTATTCGAAGTGCTATTTAATTTTTCCAAAAATGAAGATTGTTGACTGGCTAACTGCTCTAAAACTGATTCATTTGGTCGTTGTGGTGGGTTAGCTAATTTCTTAATTTGAATAAAATTAGACCGCAATGAATGAGCTAAAAAGTACTTTGTTTCGTACTCTTCAAATTCAGGCTCCGGATCTACGAAATCTGCCTCAGCAGAAAATTCATATAAAGCATTTTGAAGTTCCATAAATTCTTTCCACGTTTCATTTAATTTGGCTAACCTAATCTCTATCATTGATAGCGTGGTATTAATGTCAACCGATTCTGCAAACGTAGCAGCGCGAGAAATCATACCCTTTGCGCGACCACGCTTTACCTTGATGAAATTCATTTTATCCACACAACTAAAATTACAGTAACAAATTTAAGCGAACTTTTCAATTAATTAATAGGTAGTTCGCCCAACAAAAATAAATGATTCCACACGAATTGAAATGGAGTTGATTGCAAAATGTATGTAGGCTGCAATTGATCAAAACGAGAAACACATGGGTGGGGAAAATTAAACTTTGATAATAATCTTTTACACGAAACTATAAATTGTTCAGTTAATTCGGCTTACGAAGGACCAGAAAATGTTTTGGATTATTTTTACCGATCTAATGTCGATTTATCAACGAAAAAAAAAATGAAATCAAGATTCATTTGGTTTTTAATTTATTATAATTGTATGAAGAGTGCTTACTGGTTGACGGTCGAATTACAAGCGAGAAAAAATTGGTATACAGAATTTAAGTAAGAGGTTTCAGTTAAATTACAAATACAAATTAAAAAATAGGGGAAATAATGTTTGTTTGTGCGACATAGGCACTTAATACTGAACAAGTGATTATGCACAGCACTTATTTTATTTTTACACCTTACTTAGACTATACAAGGTTATTCGTAGAAGATTTATAATATTGCAAAGATTAAGGCAGTACTGTGTTCTGAAAAGGAGATATTGGGAAATGGTTTATTTTTAGATAGTTTAGATAGTAGGAGTGTTGGTATTTTGATTATATATAATATATGTTTGTAGCCTGTTGAAAGTTTTCGCGCAAAGATTGAGCTTCAGGAAGTTATGCGTGCCCTTTTAATTTATTTATGCAATATCACAGCACCGTTGCCATTCCGTCAATGTAGCTAAGTATCCAAAGGGGACGTTTATTTCAATTCGTGTGAGTTTTGCCTACCGAAGGTACTGTCAAATAATTTACCAATCCGCGCTATATTTTATATACAGGGTGCCACGGTTAAGCAGTATAATCCTTCAAGGGGAGATTCCTGAAGTTCCGCCGAACAAAAAATGGGAGGGGCGGAGTTCTATTCTCACTCCTAACTTTAAACGCTATAACTTCTCAATGATTAACATAGAAAAATTGTCCAATACAATTTGAAAAGACAATATAAGTAGCTCATACAAGTCTAAGAGACTTTGGGTACATTTGTGCAGGTTCAAAAAAGTTATAGCTCCTTAAAATTCTGTTTGTCGTTTCATTTTTTTACTTAAAATACATTTTTCTCAAAATGTTTAAATAAAATTCCCTAAAAAGTATGTCCAGCAACTCTTTTACGTACGATCTTGGAATATAAACTTGTATAAAGTATATATACAAAGGTACAATTAACAGAAGTAATAATAAAAGCATTTTTTGTCAGACAAAAATAGTCAAATAAAAGTGTACCTACTGATTTACTCTTAAAATCTTTACATATTTTTTTGTGGTCCTGAAAAGAGTATTTTTTAAACAGTTTTTGGAATGTTTATAGCAATTCCATAGACGAGTGACATGAACTAGGAACTGGGGTTCTGATGTTAAGTAAAAAAAGATTCGCTCTGTAGTCTGGTTGTTGTGTTTGAATAACGTCGTGAATGCACGTCAACAAAAAGTATTTCAGTACGTTTTCGAAGGAACACCCGAAAATTGCCTTGGCATAGGAAGAAATGTGGTCGTATCTACCCAGGTTGTATATGTATCGTGCAAAGTTGTTGTAGGCCACAATTTAGTTTACCGAATAGTTCGCAACAGTGTAATAAAATTCGCAATAGAAGGGTTATTGCCAGGATCATGTTTGTTAGGTACGTGAAGCCCAAAGTATGCGGAGTAAGCCATAAGCTTTTCCAATTCTTGCACTTATATGCATATCCCACGATACGGTACTATTAAAGGTAATTCCCAGATTTCGAACAGACCCAACGTATTCGATGTTCCATTCCGCTAGCTGCAGTTGAGGAAAGGAAGTCAGATCTATGTTGTTTCGAAAGATAACGATTTCTTTTGATTTGATCGGGTTTAGACAAAGGTTGTTTGCTTGCGCGCAGCTCAGAATATTACGAAGACCTTCATTCATTTTCTGAAGGGCTGGTTATAAACCTCACATTACGCCGCATGTTTTGAAGTATCACGCGACGCAACTGGATCAGTTTTGCCGGGATCACATATTCCGCCATCGCCATGTACAGTTCCTGACGATGAATGCTATCATATGCGGCTTTAAAGTCAATTAAAATAGGATGAGTCTCGACTTGAAATTCGTTGGTTTTTTCAAGTGCAAAAATTTGATCTATTGTCGACACATTACGTTGGATAGGAAATTATATGACATATTTATCTCGATAGTATTTAACAAATTACTTGACTCGTTTTTTCGATAAAAACATTTTTATAAATTACCATTGCTCGACTATTTTTGCAAAAGCTGAGTTGGTAATTTTCTTACGCTCGTCTTGATTATGTATTTTATATTTCAAAAATGATCAAAACCGTTGGAGCGATATTTGAGAAAATCAGTGGTTTAAAAACCAGTTGTATGGTAGACACCGTTGTTGAAAATGGTAGACACCTACCGTTTCTTAAAATGATAGAATAAAAAAATTGACTGCGAGATATAAGCCTTAAAAATATCAACTTCGATGATTGAAGTAAATCCGTACACCCATTGTGGCATTTACGAGTAGATCATTAAGCAAGAAATCTCCCAGATGGAGATTTTTTTATGGGAGAGAGCAGGACATCTACGAAGAAGCTGAAGTGTAGTCTCCTCCTCCTCCTCCTCATCCATGGAGCTTCTGCAGAAGTCGTTTGAATAAACGCCAAGCCTCAATGCGTGCCTGCCTATCAGACAGTGCCCTGTAAGGGCACCTATAGTGGAGCTAATATGCAGTCGGTTTAGTGAGAATAGACTCAGGTCCAGCTTTGGCCAGATATGCTTAGTCGCTAGACATGTATTACTACTTGTCCACCTAAGGTTTGTTCTCTCGATTGCGTATAGTTTGAATAAGAGTATCCAAGTAGCGATTGGCTTACCCAGAGAACCATTTTCAGGTAAAAGAGGTAGTTCTCTTTTTGGCGAATTCATCTGCCCCGCAGTTTTCGGAATGTCTCTATGCCCCCGTCACCCAACAGAGGTGAAAAAGATGAACGGCAGTCAAGGGCTGCTATGGAATTTAAAGAGACTGAATCCACGGACTTAATCGCCGCTTGACTGTCTGAGAAGATACGGATGTCCTTTGTGGATATCACATTTCTCTTAAGCCACGTCAGGGCTTCTTTTATCGCCGTAATTACCGCTTGGAATATGCTACATTGATTAGGAAGACCGAAAGAGAGACTAGGGTTTAGCCTTTCGGTGAAAACGCCACCACCAACCCCATCACTAGTTTTTGATCCATCAAACTTGAACTTCCCTTTAGTCGAAATACCTTATAATCAGTTTGAGTTCGAGAATTCAACACGATTACAATGTCTTTCTCTTAAGTATGGAAAAGCATACGAGAAAGAAGAAAAAAGCCCAATTAAAAAAATGATAATAATTAATTAATTTTAATTGACATTTAATTTAAAATGTTTGTTGAAATTCCGGTTTCCCCTGTTCTTCGCGCGACCTCGTTGACTACAAAACATTGTTTTATGTTATGAAGGCAAAAATAGAAACTCTTAAGGGTAGTAAATATTATTCTATTCACTTCAATGCTGTTGACAAGTTCCCTTAACTTGAAGGTAATCGCGGATGCGGGACCGGAAATATCCCATTAAATTATCACAAAATCAGTAGAGCTTCCAATGTAAGCCATGTAATTTTGGACGAGTAATAAAACATATTTCACATTAGCCGAGATTGTCACAATAATCAAGGATGACAAAGGCAAATTAAATGGATCATTGCAAATTCTAAGAAAGGCGGAATGGCGAAATACGAAAGGAAAAACAAATTTCGCTTAAGGGCGAAGTGGTGGGCTGGATTGCAGTTGACATTGATTTATTATTCTTAATTTGTACCTTTATGCTTGAAAATTGAAACATATAGTTCTTGTATAGGATCTTTCATTAAGAGTGATAGGACTGTGACCTATATAGCTTAAACAAGCCAAAAAACGTATAATCACGACCAGCCTTAACAACTACACCTGGAAACTTAAGCAGGGTGGGTCTTTGTATTACGGGTATGTCCATGCGATTTTTAAACAATTTGTCCTTTAAGGGGTGCAAACCTCTTTTTTGACTTCACTTCCTTTAACAAAACTCTGCCGAGTACTTTATGCGATCACTCAGCTTTGCGCTTCATCTGAAATTCTAGAAGCCGCAGTAAATCAAAAACAGATTTTGTTTAATCAAACGCCAAAAGTTGCTCTTGTTAGGGGTTGTGGTGGTTTCACATCAGGCATGCACACTACTAGCTTTGCATGTTCTATTAAGCCTTGGAAAGACGAAAAACTTATACATAAATCTACGCCACGGTAGAAGCCTGCAATGGCAAATGTCGATGTCGATGACGAGTCAGGTCGATTATGATAACACTGCTAACATATATTAATAAAAAATATATGAGAATGTTGTTGCATGGTTGTGATTGTGTTATATAGGGTGTTTTTTATAGAGGTATTAAACTTCTGATGGGGATAACTGTCAAACTAGCTGTCATACTAATAAAGTGTGTCTGACTTTTTTTCAGTATACTTTGGCAAATCACCATCGAAAGACTTACACCAGAACAACGTTTACTAATCGTGGACATTTATTTCCAAAAATTCGCGCTCTGTTAGCCAAACTTATAGAGCACTTCTTCAAGTTTACGGTCCGCATAAGCGTCCATCTGAGTAGATAATACGCAATACTATGGATCGATTCATGACCACATTTAGTCTATGTAATAATATTCATCCAAATCGAGCCCGTACCCTGCGTACAGAAGAAGCGATAGTCGCTGTACCCGTGAGTGTGAGAGAGGACTCGAATGTATCGATCCGACGCCGTTCTCAGCAACTCGGTCTCTGCCCTTCCTCTACTTGAAAAATTTTGAGGAAAGATTTTGGCCTTCGTCCACTTAAGATCCAACTGGTGCAATAATTAAAGTTCTCTGAATGGGCTGAGAATCAACTGGAAGTTGAACCAGATTTGTATCGTCAAATTATCTTCAGCGATTATTCTCATTAAATGCCATGAAATTTGTGAGCTAATAAAGCCAAAATTGGGTCATTGGGTCATTCATTAAATTTGTTGCATTTTATTTTAAAAAAAAGTTGTATGCCTCTAAGAAATAAGACCAAATTTCAAAAGTTGGTCTTATTTTCTGTTCAAAATGGAAATAAGCCAACATGTTTCGAATTTTCCGCTATTACTTTATAAATTTCCCAAAAACTAAACAGCGAGCAGTTCAAGGCGGTAGTATGAATAATCGCCAAAAGCTCCCGAATGAACAATCGCGCAAAAGCTGTTGGGCGAATCTTTGCAACGCAGGTCTACGAAAACGTAGATTTAGGAAATAACAAGAAGATCACACAAACGATGATATCAGAAAATCGTTTGACTTTCCTTATTATCAATGCAATGTCTCCTGCCAAGCGTTCATTTATCGGTATTTCCACCACAATTGTGCAATCAAAATAGCCAGTTGTGTTCCACCCCTGGAGAATTTCAACTGCAATAACCACAATGCCAGCAATGCACATCCTTTCACTCTCAAGTCTGTATTCGGTCGTACATTGAAGTCCAACAAATCGAATGCTCGACCACGCTTTGTGTTTCCTACCCATTAGAACTACGAGTATTTGCATGAATTTTAAAGCAAGATGCATCGGTTTTACTGCTTTCGTCCTTATCGCCTTCTCTGATGCCCGCACTGTGTAACTTTATACACACTTTCACCATAAGGGTATCAAAACTCCTTTGGTGCGCGCAAATTATAGAAAAAAAATGATAACAAATTTTTTCCTTGAGCCACCACCCCTTCATTGCTATCAGCCTGTAATACTCTAACGCAATCACTTATAATCAGAGCCTAACTACGTAATCCCCCATTGAAGTATTGAAATCGCTCGTTGATATGACTCTTGTCTGAGAATTTAATAGGCTGTTAACTCCACCCGCTACCGAACTGGGAGGCCACTCCTATGCAACTGTTTGTCTATCTACCCTGTGATGTATCCATAAATATTTAGGAGGAGAAAACAAACAAAAAAGCTAAACATTCACCAGAAAATCATTACAAAATGTCGGAATCAACAGCAGAAATGCCAACATTTGTATTCGTTGCTAGTCGTCAAACGTTTTCCAGTTGGTTCGTTAAGACGAAGTAATTAAGTTACGACTTCTGGTAAGTTTGTACGTGAGAACTTTCAGGTGAGGCATGTTGATAGATAACCCGCCAGTCCATGAACTGTTGAATTATACCAATGATAGAAAATGGCTTTGAAAACGTCTATAAATAAACACGTCACGTGTTTTTTTTTCTGTTAAAATCTTCACGATCCTATTAAATAAACTGTTTGCCCATAGCCCAGGCCCACGTATCAGATACAAAGTTAAGATGGAGGAGTTAATCCTGCTTTTACAGCAGTTCAAGTGTGTTAGTTAAAGAAGACACCAGGAGCTGTGTACACCTACAGGTGGCTAATGTCTGAAGTCGTGATGGAATAATTAGAGATTCATGGCTCAGATCTTCTTTTTTTTGTAATTAATGAACACCCCCATTTAATCACCTTGATATTTTAGGGGTATTCCTTCCAAAAGCATAACTTCGCACAAAAGAGTGTTTGAAGATTCAAGAATATCACAATTACTTCGTTAACTCCTTTTCCCACGCAACTTCAATTAAACATAACAAAAAAAAAATGGAACACCTAAAACCAAATTATACTCAGCAATATTTATCTATAGGTACTCCTTTGGGATAATGAAAGTCACTTACAAGCAGCCATTGTCCTTTATCGAACCCAAAATCTCATCCCAGTAGTGTGAGCACATTTATTTATGGGATCCATGTTTACATAAAAAGGAAATCAAAGGACCTTTCAACCCAATTTGGTCCACTCGTTGATATTCAGGGTGATTTATTTATTTTTATTTTTTTAATACAACATCCCTTTGTTTTTGTAGTTTATTTTGTTTTCAATTATATAAAACGGAGAAGATAACTTTTTGGGAAATTGTTTAATTGTAAAGGGTTCGGGACAGAGGAAGCCCTTTGTTAGAAGAAGTGAATGTATATTTACCTTTTACCTTTGGCTCTTGTAGTTTGAAATGTTTTTGTTGTCCTTAAAAATAGCTTTTTTCTGTGGGATGGCGTGCAGATTGAAAATTATGTAATGATTCTGGAGCAGTAATTTTTCAAGGGTTATGTCATTTTTTTTTGTTTAGTTTCAACTCAAATATATGCCCATTCGTAGGACAGCTACAGGTGGTTGGTATGTTCGGTATGTAAAAAGAAACTTTTGGATAGAGAAATCCTGTTTAAGTACAAAATAAAGTTTTCTATTTTTTTAAGTTTTATTTTTGAAGACTAGTGCAATCCTTTTCTTGATATTCCAAAACAATTACGAATGGATGGGTTTTATAATATGCACCGTGGCTTTCGGCAGGATTTTCAATATTCTTAGAAAAGGGATATTTCAACTTTCATCCCAGAAAAGATCAAGTAGCTTGTTTGTTTTCTAATTTCCTAAATTTCAGATCAGAGAAAATGCTGATAGTCCGAGCCGATAGTACGTTATTTAAGAACCTCGAAGTACTAAGCTTGATGCCTATAATAATTTTTAAAACTAATAGTGGTATTTGCAAATTATAAATAAATTTATTTATCATGTATGATTTATTTTGTGATGTTAAGGAACTCAAACGCCAGAGCGGTAAAGGTATTATGGTACAGGGACTGGTAGAAACGCGGTATCTAGCAGTTTACCAATTTTTTTTGCGGTATTCACATTTTTTCATATTCAAATCTGGATGTAACGTCTATATTTCCATATGTTATCGTCTTTTTATACTCCGGATGAGTAAAATTACTTAATATTGTAGGTTTTTACTTTTAATGAATTTTTCAACGCATATTTTGACATTATGGTAAAAGGCGGTGAAATTATATAAAAAAAATTCTGCTAGTAGAACACATTTATTGATGAGAGATATTTAAACGTCCCGAGCTTCAGAAAAGTCTTAAAAAGATACAGACGATATATTACTCGTTTTTTTTACCATTTTCTCAGTACGCGAAAACTTTTGTGTAGTTTCGCACGAAAGTTTATATAAATTTATGTTTGCATATTATTACGCGAACGGAGCTATTGTTATCATTCATGGTGAGATGTGGCACTGTTGTGAATGACCAATAAATAGTTGACTGGGGCTAAACAATCAATATTGGAAGTTAATCGAAGCAATGAGACTTGAACTCTACCTTTGAGTCGTTATTGATATAATGAAATAATCGAAGGTGGAAGGTTATAAGCTTCTATTGGCTTAAACTACGATTTATCTTAGGATCCTAGTCGATCCGAAACTGGTTTTGAGAAAACTTTTGAATTACGGATTCAGAAGTAACATAGTGAATTGCGTCATTCTGATCCAAACATGTTTGAGTTAATACAACTGTGAGTGATATAGTTTCACGTCCAAGCTCAGGTCAGGTCCCAAAGGTCAGTCCTTGGACCTTCGCTATTCAATTTAACACTTGGCATTTAAAAGGAATACTGTTGCATTTACCGATGACTCAGCTTTTGGTATATCGTTTTTTTGTTGATAACACAAAGGCTTCAATGAACATTGTTTTATCTATGTTTTCAAACTGGTTCAATTTGCAAAAAGGTATCCTTGGCGACAAGTCAAAACTAGTGTGCTTTTCTTTATCAAATAAGCTTTCAATCGAAAATGTTGGACTAAATGCCACAAATTTTCATCATTCGAATGCGTTTTGGAATTAAGATATCTAGATTCCACTTAAGACGCTTAATTAAACTTTGAAGCATCCATTAAGAAAGTGAAAAAGATATAGGGTAGGGTCGGGCAGATTCGACACTTTTCTGTAGATTCGGATTTTTTTTTTGCAAAAGTATATTGAAAAGAATTTCCTTTCGATTTTAAGCTTTTATATCTGAACCACCTAAGTGCATAGTTTCTGAATAGTCTACATCACCCTAATAGTTTCAAAAAAAATATTTAAAAATCTGCCTTTAACAGACAGAATCGTCATCTGGCTGGGGCCCTTTCGACATGACTTGTTCTGCTGCAAGAAATAACTGTGCACTTCGACTTGTGTCAAACTGCCACTTGTGCTTTCGGCGAAAGCGGTTAGCAATGGTGCGATGGTTGTAGATTCACTAAGTGATTGGCAGGTCACGCGTTCGAATCCCTAACAGGGCCATGATTTTAAAAATTGAATACACAATTACACACAACAACACAGATCTCCCTAAATCAATTTAGGCGCCAGCCGTGAAGAAAAAACCCTACAACGGCACCAAATTTCTATCATATCCTCCTATTCTTCAATGTAGTATGTAGCACCTAAAAACAGGCAATGAATCATTTGCTTCGTGCTGCTTGCAGTCATAATCAAAATACCTACGCTGTTCTTACATTATAAGGGTTCTGAATCAATTACAGAAAAAGAAATCCATTTAGCGCAAACGAATTAATAAAAAAAAATATATAAAAAGATGGTCTTGATATGTTTTTGAAGATCAAATTATTTTTAGGGACCTAAGCCCCGAATTTTCATTTTTAGATTCTCGCTATTTTGGCTATATCTTGTCGAAAAATGTACCGATTTATATCATTCTTTTTGTAATTGATTTAGAAATATTCAGTCTAATTTATAAAGCAATGACATAATTTATTTTGTGTCGGTATTGTGCCATGCTGCACCACCACTTATTGGTCAATAGGTATCTACACGATGAATACTTATATGGATAATACGAATTTTCGTTGTTTAAAGTCCCTGCACCTTTGCAATAAAGCATTGAGGAAGGTCACTTGTTTGTGTTTTTTGCTTCTAATGAAGGTTGCTTGATTGGTTCTCTTTCGCATTACCCATGTTGTAACATTAGATATACGTGTTTTTAATCACCGAGCTTTAATCAGACGGCCTACTCCTCGTTTCGTTCTATTATTAGTTTTCATGCCCTGTGGTAAATGGTTCTGCTGAAATTTGCAATATATTTTTTTTTTAGCTTCTGGTTCGCCAAGGCGAAGAAAAAGGTACTGCGACCTATGAGGTCGTTTGTACCGTCTGGGCCAGAAATATGTTAAGCTAGTAGTATTTCTTCTTTCCGTATAAAGCGGATAATGCTACCAGCAGACCACTTCTTTATATCTTCGGAACTCAGTTGTTCTCTGAGGCCGGACATTCACCTAGAATGTGTTCAGCTGTTTCGTCTTCCTCAAGACATAGCCGGCATTCTGCAGAGTCAACTATTTTCATTATGTTTAGGTGATATCGCAACCCGTCGTCGGCTTTTTCGTTGCCTTCAAAACCTTCGTGGCCCGGAATCCACCACAGTTTGGTCTTGTTCCTTTACTTTGCCTACTGAACATGTAAGAAGTAAAGAAATTATGAGTTCATGGTTTTTTAGACTCTTGCTATTTTGGGTATATCTCGTCCAAAAATTCACCGAAATGATAGATCTTTTGTAATTGATTCAGAAATATTCGATTTGTTTTTTATCAGATATTTATAAGCGAACACGTTGTTGGATACGTATATCTGTTAGAGGCAGCTCACCTGTCGATTTACATTTTTTTTTTTTTATTATTTGAATGAATGTCAAACAAACTACCTACCTATTTAGACATGCAAAAATATATGTTTTCATTGCTTTCTTAAAAGAAAAAAAAACAAATACTGAGAATATTATGTATGTAGTTTAAAGATAAAGAAATGTTCATTTAACCAATTTGGATATTCGAGGCATAGGTACCAATCACAGCATTGAATATTTTATTTAAATTTTTTTTAATGCTGTGGTTGGTACTAAAAAAAACACAAGTCTGTTCTCTTCCGCATCACCCAGGAGGTGGAACATTTGATGCGTTTTTTTTTTCACCGAGGTATCCCCATTAGGCCTACTCCTCGCGCATAGTTCATAAATAAATAAATAAAATATTACGTAACATAACAACGCATAGGGTCCTTTAACCAAAAGCGCATACCTAAAGTATATATAAAAAATAAATAAACTATATATTAATATTACCATAACTAAAAACAAATAAAAATAAATATGAGTACATATAAATATTTATATATGAAAATCAGAAAAACACACCCATTCATTTATTAAAATATAACTTTATTTATAGATATTTATTTACATGATGCTTATCCTTAAAGTTTGGCAGCCTTAAATCCTTGTTGTTTTTTTTATTGTAAATTTAATCAGTCCGATTAAAATAAATTTAACGATGTCTTCGTTGTGTCCATAATTGCTACACGTCATGGTTTCTGTCACTTCCAACTGGTTTATCATCTGAGACATGAGGTTTTCAACAAAGTTTGCTTGTTTGCGGTCCTCCGGAAAAACTGTTTCGAATATCTCCTTTATTCTTTTCGCAGTATTTTCGAAGCTTATAGTAGCCACCGTAAACTTCCCAAACTCTGACACAGTTTGTGTGGTCTCATAAGCCTTGAGACGTATTAACAAGGCTTGTTCTCGATAAGAATTTGTCTCATCGATCATAAATTGCGTGCAGGCTTCGCAATTAATCTAGTTCCGTAACTTAAACGCTGCAAGTCCTGCGTAGAACGTCAAAGCTCCTTCCTGTAGCTTCTCTGAACATCCTTTCGTTAGTACTGTTTCTATAGTGTTGTTCCTTGCGTAGTCTTCATCTGCGTCATCGTACTCGATATTGTTTAAAATATCGGTCTCCATGATGTGGTCTTCTAATGGGACTTCAACTGAAAATTCTTCATTCGCTGCCCGCTCAATATCCAGTTCTTCGCGATCTGCTTCATCCAGCAATAGCTCTGCTCCAGAATCTTCATAGCCCGAATGATCTGAAGATTTTAAATTTTTAAATATAATTTGCTTAAGATTTCTTATGAATCTGTAAGCCGAGGGGTTTTTCGCATACGATCCCCTATTTGTCCGCACCATCGAAAATAAGTTCTCTGCTGGAGCTGTGTTAAGATGCGCAGTCAGGAGAAACTTCTGCTCAGTACTCTTAAGATGTGTCCACATCATCTCAATTCCTAGCAGTGTCTGCTCCAAGCCGAAAAAGCAAGGAGGTTTTTGCAGTCTTCCGGTATATTCCCACGTTTTTATCCACTGGCGAGCATTTCGTATTGACTTAAGTGTGTCGTTCGAATCTGAAATTGGCTGACGACTTGGATTCCTGGAACTCAGTCTGTCGCTATTCAGGTTGTCGAACAAGTCATTCATTTTTTGTATGAAAGTTGCTGTTGATTCGGCAACTTTCTGTTCCTCAACTGTGTTGTAGCAGTTTGCTTTCACTGCATACAAAATTCCGGCAGCTACATTAGCGCTGAATATTTGTGTTGCCAGTTTAACCGATAGTTTTTCAAAACCATTTGGGCAAACATGGCTCTTAGTAAGCTTGAAGAAGACTTGCAAAACTCCTTTCGAGTCTTCTTCATACAGCTTAACAACTACGTTCCAATCTATAATTTCTCCTGAAATTATGATTTTGTGCTGTAACAATATATTCCGCACGCTCTTGAAGAGATGCGGGTAATCGTACAGCATGAAAACCCTTTCATTCCCAACATCGTAATAAGGCTTTTCTACTGACACTCCTAGCAGTTTGTAAGCCAGTACGTTGTTTTATCCTTGGTCGCAGCTTGTCGCGACGACATTTAGGCCGCATGCCATTATTTTGCTGATGTTTATTTTTAACATCTCTGCAATATCTTTTCCTTTTGGGCATCCCACGTAGTAGGAAACGGTTTAAGCCCTCTTAACGTAAATACCATCACTTTGGTGGCTACTGTGGTCGTCAAGCTCTCCAAAGTCGGTAAATGCATAAATTAGGTCGTCCTTAATATTATAATCGAGTTCGGGTTTAATTGCCATTTCGTCGAATAATAAAACGCATTTCCTGTCCATCGCTGTCATCACTTTAGCTTTATTGCTTAGCAGGCAAAATATTTGCTCTGAAAAGCCGGCCGGCAAGCTTAAAGCCGAATGCCAATGATAAATAGTTCTTACCGCTGGCAATTTGAATCCCGTACTCAACAAATATGAGTACGCAGATGGGGACTTATAAAAGAGTTTTAAACAAACGTCTTTTTCGTCATTTGCCCAATGACTTTTGGGTTTATGGAAGGCTTGCGCAAAGATGAACGTCTGCACGTCAGCAGGCAAACCTTCCAATTGACGATCTAACTGCTTACGCAAGTTATACTCCCTGTCCATCTTCAGTCTTTTTGGCGTTTCAAAAATGTGTTGGGGAATGTTCCTTACTTGCAACAATTTGGGTTGCTCCATTCTATATGAATGGAGTCCCGGAGAAGGAAATTTACTGGGTGAAATGTGGGAAGAATGAGGAGCTAAATCCCGTAGAGAATAATCTCTTATATAAGTTATGGGGTCCGATGGCCTTCTTACAATGAAAGGAGTGAAAGGAGACGAAGGTGGCTCATTCGGTCGGCGAGAAGATCCCGATGGCTCAATGGGCTGATCAATTTGCCCCGACGTGACCGTGGAAGTCGGCTCATGTCGGGGCATGGATAAATTCATGATCCGGAAGCACGAATAATCAATAGCAATTTCGGAGCAACTGCAGATTAAAGCCAATGATATCGGCAAAGCATCTGCATCCAGTTGCTTCCGATTGTCCCTATATCTTATGTTAATATCATAAAAGTGATTTTCGCAAGAAAGACAGATTTGAAAGACTTATCAAATTGCGCTTAAGCCAAATTTGCCGCCTGTGATCTCCCGGGATCTTAAAAAAGGAGCAACTACCCGGTCTTTTAACGGTGTTGCATCCTTTATACGCACATAGAACCATTATATAATTATATGTTATATGATATGTAAAATGATAAAAAATGTGTATGTAAATAAATGTAAAATCTATATGTAAATAATTAAATTGAGTCTTAAAAAAAACTATTTGTAATGTAATATGAATAGTGAAGTGTAAAATAATATAAAATTTATATGCTATAATAAAATTAATAAATGAATTAAAAGTATTTTTAAATAAAATTTGTGAATAAGTTGGTACTTAACAAAATTTTAAAATGCGTTTACTCCTTCTGACAATCTTATTTAATTCACAAGAAAATCCTTAAGCACTTATCACAACAAAAATTTTGAACTTCTAATTGAAAAAATTGGTTTTGGTCATGCATTTAAGTTAAATTGGCGGGTATTTCTA
Source organism: Portevinia maculata (assembly GCA_949715645.1). NCBI lineage: Eukaryota > Metazoa > Arthropoda > Insecta > Diptera > Syrphidae > Portevinia > Portevinia maculata. Next base: position 33,488,825 of record OX454527.1, read on the forward strand.
ATTTCTTAAATGCCACTACCTCTATCAAAGATTACCATTCCAACATACCTACGCTTTGTGTAAATCATTCATCAATCGCACACTTCCAGCTCCTACTACTACAAGAAAAACCTACCTACCTATTAATGAATTTTTTTTTACCCTTAGTTTTTGTTTCTAAGAAATTATGTTTTGAACTAAGGTCCCTGTTACTCTTAATGCCTTTAATTTTATTTAAAATATGATAACAGGTAGATATGGTTACTTTTTGTAATCAGGTGCGACGAAAAAAAGGACTAATTTTATAACCTTTTTGGGAAAAGGATCAATAAAATCGAATTTATCTACCTAATCCCAATTTTTTTTTACAACATAAACTTAATATAGCCTTCTTTTATATTGCATTTGGTTTTTCCCATATTATCGAAGGAGTTAAAAAATTTCGTAAAATTAAATCAAGAAACTACCTGTTTCGTATCTGTATCGTCTTTTTATACTCCGGATGAGTAAAATTACTTAATATTGTAGGTTTTTACTTTTAATGAATTTTTCAACGCATATTTTGACATTATGGTAAAAGGCGGTGAAATTATATAAAAAAAATTCTGCTAGTAGAACACATTTATTGATGAGAGATATTTAAACGTCCCGAGCTTCAGAAAAGTCTTAAAAAGATACAGACGATATATTACTCGTTTTTTTTACCATTTTCTCAGTACGCGAAAACTTTTGTGTAGTTTCGCACGAAAGTTTATATAAATTTATGTTTGCATATTATTACGCGAACGGAGCTATTGTTATCATTCATGGTGAGATGTGGCACTGTTGTGAATGACCAATAAATAGTTGACTGGGGCTAAACAATCAATATTGGAAGTTAATCGAAGCAATGAGACTTGAACTCTACCTTTGAGTCGTTATTGATATAATGAAATAATCGAAGGTGGAAGGTTATAAGCTTCTATTGGCTTAAACTACGATTTATCTTAGGATCCTAGTCGATCCGAAACTGGTTTTGAGAAAACTTTTGAATTACGGATTCAGAAGTAACATAGTGAATTGCGTCATTCTGATCCAAACATGTTTGAGTTAATACAACTGTGAGTGATATAGTTTCACGTCCAAGCTCAGGTCAGGTCCCAAAGGTCAGTCCTTGGACCTTCGCTATTCAATTTAACACTTGGCATTTAAAAGGAATACTGTTGCATTTACCGATGACTCAGCTTTTGGTATATCGTTTTTTTGTTGATAACACAAAGGCTTCAATGAACATTGTTTTATCTATGTTTTCAAACTGGTTCAATTTGCAAAAAGGTATCCTTGGCGACAAGTCAAAACTAGTGTGCTTTTCTTTATCAAATAAGCTTTCAATCGAAAATGTTGGACTAAATGCCACAAATTTTCATCATTCGAATGCGTTTTGGAATTAAGATATCTAGATTCCACTTAAGACGCTTAATTAAACTTTGAAGCATCCATTAAGAAAGTGAAAAAGATATAGGGTAGGGTCGGGCAGATTCGACACTTTTCTGTAGATTCGGATTTTTTTTTTGCAAAAGTATATTGAAAAGAATTTCCTTTCGATTTTAAGCTTTTATATCTGAACCACCTAAGTGCATAGTTTCTGAATAGTCTACATCACCCTAATAGTTTCAAAAAAAATATTTAAAAATCTGCCTTTAACAGACAGAATCGTCATCTGGCTGGGGCCCTTTCGACATGACTTGTTCTGCTGCAAGAAATAACTGTGCACTTCGACTTGTGTCAAACTGCCACTTGTGCTTTCGGCGAAAGCGGTTAGCAATGGTGCGATGGTTGTAGATTCACTAAGTGATTGGCAGGTCACGCGTTCGAATCCCTAACAGGGCCATGATTTTAAAAATTGAATACACAATTACACACAACAACACAGATCTCCCTAAATCAATTTAGGCGCCAGCCGTGAAGAAAAAACCCTACAACGGCACCAAATTTCTATCATATCCTCCTATTCTTCAATGTAGTATGTAGCACCTAAAAACAGGCAATGAATCATTTGCTTCGTGCTGCTTGCAGTCATAATCAAAATACCTACGCTGTTCTTACATTATAAGGGTTCTGAATCAATTACAGAAAAAGAAATCCATTTAGCGCAAACGAATTAATAAAAAAAAATATATAAAAAGATGGTCTTGATATGTTTTTGAAGATCAAATTATTTTTAGGGACCTAAGCCCCGAATTTTCATTTTTAGATTCTCGCTATTTTGGCTATATCTTGTCGAAAAATGTACCGATTTATATCATTCTTTTTGTAATTGATTTAGAAATATTCAGTCTAATTTATAAAGCAATGACATAATTTATTTTGTGTCGGTATTGTGCCATGCTGCACCACCACTTATTGGTCAATAGGTATCTACACGATGAATACTTATATGGATAATACGAATTTTCGTTGTTTAAAGTCCCTGCACCTTTGCAATAAAGCATTGAGGAAGGTCACTTGTTTGTGTTTTTTGCTTCTAATGAAGGTTGCTTGATTGGTTCTCTTTCGCATTACCCATGTTGTAACATTAGATATACGTGTTTTTAATCACCGAGCTTTAATCAGACGGCCTACTCCTCGTTTCGTTCTATTATTAGTTTTCATGCCCTGTGGTAAATGGTTCTGCTGAAATTTGCAATATATTTTTTTTTTAGCTTCTGGTTCGCCAAGGCGAAGAAAAAGGTACTGCGACCTATGAGGTCGTTTGTACCGTCTGGGCCAGAAATATGTTAAGCTAGTAGTATTTCTTCTTTCCGTATAAAGCGGATAATGCTACCAGCAGACCACTTCTTTATATCTTCGGAACTCAGTTGTTCTCTGAGGCCGGACATTCACCTAGAATGTGTTCAGCTGTTTCGTCTTCCTCAAGACATAGCCGGCATTCTGCAGAGTCAACTATTTTCATTATGTTTAGGTGATATCGCAACCCGTCGTCGGCTTTTTCGTTGCCTTCAAAACCTTCGTGGCCCGGAATCCACCACAGTTTGGTCTTGTTCCTTTACTTTGCCTACTGAACATGTAAGAAGTAAAGAAATTATGAGTTCATGGTTTTTTAGACTCTTGCTATTTTGGGTATATCTCGTCCAAAAATTCACCGAAATGATAGATCTTTTGTAATTGATTCAGAAATATTCGATTTGTTTTTTATCAGATATTTATAAGCGAACACGTTGTTGGATACGTATATCTGTTAGAGGCAGCTCACCTGTCGATTTACATTTTTTTTTTTTTATTATTTGAATGAATGTCAAACAAACTACCTACCTATTTAGACATGCAAAAATATATGTTTTCATTGCTTTCTTAAAAGAAAAAAAAACAAATACTGAGAATATTATGTATGTAGTTTAAAGATAAAGAAATGTTCATTTAACCAATTTGGATATTCGAGGCATAGGTACCAATCACAGCATTGAATATTTTATTTAAATTTTTTTTAATGCTGTGGTTGGTACTAAAAAAAACACAAGTCTGTTCTCTTCCGCATCACCCAGGAGGTGGAACATTTGATGCGTTTTTTTTTTCACCGAGGTATCCCCATTAGGCCTACTCCTCGCGCATAGTTCATAAATAAATAAATAAAATATTACGTAACATAACAACGCATAGGGTCCTTTAACCAAAAGCGCATACCTAAAGTATATATAAAAAATAAATAAACTATATATTAATATTACCATAACTAAAAACAAATAAAAATAAATATGAGTACATATAAATATTTATATATGAAAATCAGAAAAACACACCCATTCATTTATTAAAATATAACTTTATTTATAGATATTTATTTACATGATGCTTATCCTTAAAGTTTGGCAGCCTTAAATCCTTGTTGTTTTTTTTATTGTAAATTTAATCAGTCCGATTAAAATAAATTTAACGATGTCTTCGTTGTGTCCATAATTGCTACACGTCATGGTTTCTGTCACTTCCAACTGGTTTATCATCTGAGACATGAGGTTTTCAACAAAGTTTGCTTGTTTGCGGTCCTCCGGAAAAACTGTTTCGAATATCTCCTTTATTCTTTTCGCAGTATTTTCGAAGCTTATAGTAGCCACCGTAAACTTCCCAAACTCTGACACAGTTTGTGTGGTCTCATAAGCCTTGAGACGTATTAACAAGGCTTGTTCTCGATAAGAATTTGTCTCATCGATCATAAATTGCGTGCAGGCTTCGCAATTAATCTAGTTCCGTAACTTAAACGCTGCAAGTCCTGCGTAGAACGTCAAAGCTCCTTCCTGTAGCTTCTCTGAACATCCTTTCGTTAGTACTGTTTCTATAGTGTTGTTCCTTGCGTAGTCTTCATCTGCGTCATCGTACTCGATATTGTTTAAAATATCGGTCTCCATGATGTGGTCTTCTAATGGGACTTCAACTGAAAATTCTTCATTCGCTGCCCGCTCAATATCCAGTTCTTCGCGATCTGCTTCATCCAGCAATAGCTCTGCTCCAGAATCTTCATAGCCCGAATGATCTGAAGATTTTAAATTTTTAAATATAATTTGCTTAAGATTTCTTATGAATCTGTAAGCCGAGGGGTTTTTCGCATACGATCCCCTATTTGTCCGCACCATCGAAAATAAGTTCTCTGCTGGAGCTGTGTTAAGATGCGCAGTCAGGAGAAACTTCTGCTCAGTACTCTTAAGATGTGTCCACATCATCTCAATTCCTAGCAGTGTCTGCTCCAAGCCGAAAAAGCAAGGAGGTTTTTGCAGTCTTCCGGTATATTCCCACGTTTTTATCCACTGGCGAGCATTTCGTATTGACTTAAGTGTGTCGTTCGAATCTGAAATTGGCTGACGACTTGGATTCCTGGAACTCAGTCTGTCGCTATTCAGGTTGTCGAACAAGTCATTCATTTTTTGTATGAAAGTTGCTGTTGATTCGGCAACTTTCTGTTCCTCAACTGTGTTGTAGCAGTTTGCTTTCACTGCATACAAAATTCCGGCAGCTACATTAGCGCTGAATATTTGTGTTGCCAGTTTAACCGATAGTTTTTCAAAACCATTTGGGCAAACATGGCTCTTAGTAAGCTTGAAGAAGACTTGCAAAACTCCTTTCGAGTCTTCTTCATACAGCTTAACAACTACGTTCCAATCTATAATTTCTCCTGAAATTATGATTTTGTGCTGTAACAATATATTCCGCACGCTCTTGAAGAGATGCGGGTAATCGTACAGCATGAAAACCCTTTCATTCCCAACATCGTAATAAGGCTTTTCTACTGACACTCCTAGCAGTTTGTAAGCCAGTACGTTGTTTTATCCTTGGTCGCAGCTTGTCGCGACGACATTTAGGCCGCATGCCATTATTTTGCTGATGTTTATTTTTAACATCTCTGCAATATCTTTTCCTTTTGGGCATCCCACGTAGTAGGAAACGGTTTAAGCCCTCTTAACGTAAATACCATCACTTTGGTGGCTACTGTGGTCGTCAAGCTCTCCAAAGTCGGTAAATGCATAAATTAGGTCGTCCTTAATATTATAATCGAGTTCGGGTTTAATTGCCATTTCGTCGAATAATAAAACGCATTTCCTGTCCATCGCTGTCATCACTTTAGCTTTATTGCTTAGCAGGCAAAATATTTGCTCTGAAAAGCCGGCCGGCAAGCTTAAAGCCGAATGCCAATGATAAATAGTTCTTACCGCTGGCAATTTGAATCCCGTACTCAACAAATATGAGTACGCAGATGGGGACTTATAAAAGAGTTTTAAACAAACGTCTTTTTCGTCATTTGCCCAATGACTTTTGGGTTTATGGAAGGCTTGCGCAAAGATGAACGTCTGCACGTCAGCAGGCAAACCTTCCAATTGACGATCTAACTGCTTACGCAAGTTATACTCCCTGTCCATCTTCAGTCTTTTTGGCGTTTCAAAAATGTGTTGGGGAATGTTCCTTACTTGCAACAATTTGGGTTGCTCCATTCTATATGAATGGAGTCCCGGAGAAGGAAATTTACTGGGTGAAATGTGGGAAGAATGAGGAGCTAAATCCCGTAGAGAATAATCTCTTATATAAGTTATGGGGTCCGATGGCCTTCTTACAATGAAAGGAGTGAAAGGAGACGAAGGTGGCTCATTCGGTCGGCGAGAAGATCCCGATGGCTCAATGGGCTGATCAATTTGCCCCGACGTGACCGTGGAAGTCGGCTCATGTCGGGGCATGGATAAATTCATGATCCGGAAGCACGAATAATCAATAGCAATTTCGGAGCAACTGCAGATTAAAGCCAATGATATCGGCAAAGCATCTGCATCCAGTTGCTTCCGATTGTCCCTATATCTTATGTTAATATCATAAAAGTGATTTTCGCAAGAAAGACAGATTTGAAAGACTTATCAAATTGCGCTTAAGCCAAATTTGCCGCCTGTGATCTCCCGGGATCTTAAAAAAGGAGCAACTACCCGGTCTTTTAACGGTGTTGCATCCTTTATACGCACATAGAACCATTATATAATTATATGTTATATGATATGTAAAATGATAAAAAATGTGTATGTAAATAAATGTAAAATCTATATGTAAATAATTAAATTGAGTCTTAAAAAAAACTATTTGTAATGTAATATGAATAGTGAAGTGTAAAATAATATAAAATTTATATGCTATAATAAAATTAATAAATGAATTAAAAGTATTTTTAAATAAAATTTGTGAATAAGTTGGTACTTAACAAAATTTTAAAATGCGTTTACTCCTTCTGACAATCTTATTTAATTCACAAGAAAATCCTTAAGCACTTATCACAACAAAAATTTTGAACTTCTAATTGAAAAAATTGGTTTTGGTCATGCATTTAAGTTAAATTGGCGGGTATTTCTAATTTCTTAAATGCCACTACCTCTATCAAAGATTACCATTCCAACATACCTACGCTTTGTGTAAATCATTCATCAATCGCACACTTCCAGCTCCTACTACTACAAGAAAAACCTACCTACCTATTAATGAATTTTTTTTTACCCTTAGTTTTTGTTTCTAAGAAATTATGTTTTGAACTAAGGTCCCTGTTACTCTTAATGCCTTTAATTTTATTTAAAATATGATAACAGGTAGATATGGTTACTTTTTGTAATCAGGTGCGACGAAAAAAAGGACTAATTTTATAACCTTTTTGGGAAAAGGATCAATAAAATCGAATTTATCTACCTAATCCCAATTTTTTTTTACAACATAAACTTAATATAGCCTTCTTTTATATTGCATTTGGTTTTTCCCATATTATCGAAGGAGTTAAAAAATTTCGTAAAATTAAATCAAGAAACTACCTGTTCGTAATCAGGTGAGACGGAGGTACATACCAATTGTATTAAATACCAGCAAATATCCTACGGCCTCCTCGCAATATGCCATAACCTACCCCAAATTTCCATTAGAGCCAACAATTAATATACCATCTTTGTATATACATACATAAGTGAATATGAAGACTTTTCTTTTTAGCTTAAAGATGGATAAGTTGTTTTAATTTTCCTTAAACGGTAAACTCTCTTAAGCGGACAAAAATGTGCACCATTGATGTCCCCTCAAGGAAGATTTCACTGTATGTATATACATACATATGAAACTTATATTTTTTCTGGCTGAGGTATTAACGAGGCTAGAATAAAAAATGTGGGTTTCTATAACATGCGATACGTCTAACCATGCGTTTGATGGAGTTCAATATTTTAATGCATTTGGGTACCTACCTATAAAATTTCATTATTGTACCTACCTACTTCAAAAGATAAATTTAAACTATACTTCATTTCTTTAGTACCTACTGGGACATCCTGAAACCGAAATTTGCATTAAGTATATCGGCCGCTAGTGGTCGGTATGACGGTATCAAAAGAAGTAGGTATCAAAAAGAATACCTAAATCAATGATATTTAGCTGCCCAAACTGAGGCACTCAGGTGCAAAACCAAATGAAAAAATTCTGTTTATATTCGGAGATTCGATTGTGTAACATAATGCAAACGAAATATGAACCTAATATGATTTTGAATACCGATTATGAATGAATGCCCTTTTTATTTGATGAACCAATAAATAAACCAATTTGAGTTATTCATGAATAACCTACGGCAGCTATTATTACAAGCAGGGCACGCGCTCGTACACACACTCTAACTTGTCTTATCTTATCTCTGCCTCAATTAATTTTTTTTCACATGCAAATATGATATGCCTCACTGCTGAAATGCGAATCTCCTTCGCCGATCTTAACATACTCGTATACACACCAATTGTATAAAATACAACAAAATAAGTTCCAGGTGACGGTTTTGTTCTAATTGCAATATGCCATAACCTACCCCAAAAATCAGAGCAAACAAATAATATACCATCAATCTACCCAACTACAATTATCCCACCTCTCTTCATCCACCATCGCCCTACCATTAAATATGAATATCTGCTTTTCACTTGAAAATACTCGTATGAATTATAAAAAAAAACATTTGAGAATCTTCACTGCTGAAATGCGACTCTCCTTCAACGATCATACACATACATACCAATTGTGTTAAAATCCAGAAAACATAACATACCCCTTCCATCAAAGCAAACAAAAAATATACCATAAATCTACACGAAACCTGCTTTGCCAACCACCACCACTACCTGCATCATCCTCCTAGTCATATTCCCAGCACGAGAATGGTGTAGAACTAGACTACGAGTATCATGATTTGTTGCGGGCGAATGCGCACTGATGGCGTATCGTCGTTTACGCACGGTTGTACTACTATAAGGTTTATATACAATGGCCTAACCCTTTCATGTCCGCTGTTGCCTATAGGCAACAATGTTCGTCTTATCTTCTAAGTCCCGTAATTTTAATTTTTTTTGCTAACGGATTTTCTCACACGACAGATTGTTATGTTGTGAAGCATATACTCGTAAGTGCATTTCATGACATTAGCATTGCAAGTGATCCGTTGCTAGCTGCTTTTCGTTGTGACTATACAAGTGTTAACAAATTTGCAGAAAGTGATTTTGCAAAAATTTGAAAAAAAAAGTCAAAACTAAATAAATTTTTCATAACAAGTGAATTTTATTCTTAAAACAGGTAAGATAATGAGATAAAAAAATAAAAGTGAAAAAAAGCTTTTAGTTTGAACTCAGTAATTTTCCAAACACAATGTGGTCCATGATGTTCATATTTTATGTACAGTTTTTTTTGAATTAGAAATGCCTCCGAAAGGTTTGACCCAATTGGAAATTATTAAAATAATAGAATTCGATTGGAATGATGCCGCGGACGAAGATGATCAAGAAGATTAAGAGGACGATGGATGGTGTAAATTTGGAGAATGTCATGGAAGAAACCATTCAAAATGTAATCGACAAAGACGAGGAAATTGACATAAATTTACCGGAAAGAGTTATTGTCGAAGAAGAAGAGGCCGAAGATGAGAGCTTAGCAGAACAAACTGTGCAGGAGTTTTTTGAAAAAATCAAAATAGACAGTTTGAGGTGGAGGAGCATAGGCATGAACGATAGCGATACTACTTGCAAAAATGAAATAGTTTGCGGAGAAGTCATAGATCCCATCAACTATTTCAACCACTTCATTGATGATGCAATAATACGTAAGATCTGCGATGAAACAAATGCATAAACGTTGCAAACCAAGGGTGTATATCAAAGCGTTGATCAACAAATGATTACTTATAAAGGTAATTGTGTTTTGATGTAGGTAATCAAATAAAATGAAATAATTTTTAATTTTTATTAGGACGTCACAGTCTGAAACAATACCTGCCCAAAAAGCCTCACAAGTGGGGTTTCAAAATGTTCACCAGAGCTGGCGCGTCAGGTATTATTTATGACTTTAGTCTCTACGTTGGAGAAAGAACGTGCCCATCCTTTGGATTAGGGATATCGTCAGATATTGTTTTGCATTTAGCCTCTAATATTCCGCAAAACAAAAATTTCAAATTATTTTTTGATAATTGGTTCTCTACCATAAGCCTAATGATTGCGTTGAAAGAAAAAGGCATCTTATCAGTTGGAACAATTCGAAGCAATCGGCTAAAAAATTGTCATCTAACTAATGAAAAAGACCTCCTAAAAAAAGGACAAGGATAGTGCGATTTCAAATATGAGACAACATATAACATAATTGCATGTCGCTGGTACGACAACGAAAGCGTTCAAATGGTTTCCAATTATATCGCTGAAAATCCAATATCTGAATGCAAATGGTGGTGTCGTAAGGAGAGGAAGTTTATACACACACCTCGGCCAGCCAATTATCCCGTTTACATGAGAGATTCAATCCTGATTCAATCCGAATTGAATTCCATGTAAACGCAGATTGAAAGATTGAGGGATTCACTCAATCCGATCACAAAATTTTCTGCGATTGGATTGAAAATCAGCATGTAAACGCAAATTGAAAGATCGAGAGATCGAGTGAGAGTGTGTGTGCGTGCCCTCTTTGTTTTCCTTTGTGATGTTCACTTGACTGGGATTTTTGTCGCCACTAACACAAGGCTATCCAAAATACGTATTAAGAAGGAGGTGTGGAACTGAATTCTAGTTCAATTCAATCTCTCAATTTGGTGAGAGCGAAAACCCGCCTCGAAAACCAATTCAGTTTCAATTCGATCTTTCGATTCGGTCATGTAAACGTACTAATTGTTGAATGTTACAATAAACATATAGGAGGGGTTGATCTTGCTGTCATGTTGTTGGAGCTGTACAAAATCAACCACCGTTCAAAAAAATGGTATATGCGCATTGTTTACTGGTGCATCAACACAGCGGTAGTCAACAGCTGGCTGTTGTACCGAAGGGACATCAAAAATGCAAGCAGAGAAACGAAGCATATGCCACTGATAAATTTTCAATTGGAAATAGCGAACGAGCTACTAAACACATCTAAAAGCGTACCAACAAATCCACGCAAAAGAGGTCGTCCAGCATCACTTCATTCAAACATGCAATCAGGTCCATCCTCAAGAGCGTCTTCATCTGAAGCTCCATCATCACCAGAAGTTTCGTCAGCTCCATCATTACCCTGTTCATCAATTTCGAATAAACGATCCTACATAGCGGAACCTCCAAAAGCCCTGCGTCTTGACCAAACCAGTCACTGGATTGAATGGGGAACAAAAGGCAGGTGTAGGTTATGCCACACTGGTTTTCCGCGCTCAAAGTGCACTAAATGTCAAGTCTTTTTATGCTGTAATCCATAAAAAAAATTGTTTTGTGTCATATCACACTTAATTTGTGACGAAAATGAATAAAAAGAAATAAAAGTTTCTATATACATATGCGTTTCGAAATCTACCTCAATATTGGCAACATCTCGTAACGGTCAAATCAGGAAACATACAACTTTTTTGTTTATATCAGTTCATATTTAAAGCTCAACCAACAAATAAATGTCCTCAAAATAATTTTAGCACCGCCTAAATTAATTCGGGCATGAAAGGGCTAAGTAGATTCCATGAACAGTGTAATGTGAATAGCGGGGCTGCTGCTCTCTGCAAAGCTGAAAATTGAAACATTTATGCTCTCTATAGGATCCCGAAATAGTCAAGTGGCATAATAAATTCTAAAATCCGCCCACAATCTAAAAAAAAAGAATAATAATCCAAAAAATCGGAGTTGAGCTAGAAAACTGTAATTAGGAATATATTGTCTTTAAGGGCCCAAAATGATCATGTGTTAAAATCTTTAAAATCCGCATACTGACAATCCCACAATTAAAAAAACTGTTTTATCCAAAAGTCGAAGTTTGAGCTAGGAAGCTGAAATTCGGAATATATTTGCTTTAGGGGCCGTTAATGCTCATGTTTAAAGATTTTTAAAATCCGCCCCCTAAAATGTCCACTGTTTAAAAAAAAATCGTTTCATTGAAGCAATCATTGGAAACAAAAGTCCTATTCTTCGCAAAGTATGTGAATAAAGCCAATTGGGACAATTTCTTTACATAAGATATTGTATCTTAAAATGCAAGTATGCAAATAAAACAAATAAATAAAAAATACAGTATTGTGCCATGCAATGGGCGTTGTGGCAAAAACTTTAATTTTTCGATAAAATCCGTTAAATGTTTGCTAACAAAATTTGCAAAACGTTCTTAACAATTCACCCATACATACGTGGGATTGAAATAGGAATGGGCTACCCAACAGCGAGCCCAAGAGGGCTGTAGTATATCCCTATGTTTTTTTTATGTAGAGTGGTCGGCACTCTTTTTTTTACGCTAGGAGGTGGTAATTTTCAAAAGACGAAACTGAGCCATACTCAGTAACAGTGTGGGATTATTACCCACTAAGCCCTTCTCCTTTCTTCCCGATTTCCCTACGTACGGCCGTCATGGCATTTCATAGCGGGGCGGGGAGGAGCCCGCCTTCCAAATATTGCACCTAGTCGACAGATCAATCAGCAATTTGTCATTCATATCTTATATGTTCTGTAGTATTAACTAAAGCCTGGTTCACGAAATAACAACGTTTTGTAGGTACCCCCATTAGAAGTTCCTACTAACTCCGCAGTTCAGATGCGGTTATTTAAAGCGCTAAGTCTAAAGGTTTGGTTTTTTGTAGACGGCGAAGTAAATTTCTTTCATCCAAAACTTGGAGGAATGTAATATTTACGTGACTTTTTAGTCGACTTTTATGCTTTCTCGCGTAGTTTTTGCTTTCGTCTCCGATTGTTTTAATGCCGAGATCTCTGTGGATATCGCTATTTCTGATATACCAAGTCGCGTAAACAATATCCCTTAGCACTTTGTTTTCAAAAGTTTGTAAAATATTAATTATAGGGGAAGGTTGTGTACCTTGGTCCGAGTGCCAATTTTCAGAAAAATACAAAGCACGCAAAAACCGGTCCTTCTGTGAAATGTTGATTTTCTGTTCATTTGTCTTCTCAGTTTCTTTTTGAAGGCACAGCTGCACGAGTCGGCAGAAAAAAAAATAAACATAGTTTTCAGTGAAAAAAGTATCTCTTTTCTGAAGTTATGTAGTGCTTAGTTTTCTTTCTCTTTTCCGCTACTTTAATCGATTTCGGTAAGTGTATTAATAATCTTTCGGTAGGAACACATTGTCGCTCGTATGTGGTTTGAATACTACGTTAAAATCTAATTTGTTTGGCTAAAGTGGTGTTAGTGTACCTTGGACCTATCATAGCGCGTGTACCTTGGACCTTTGGTTTGTCCTTTAATGTAAGTTTTTAAATAATATTGAAGTGATAAAGTTGTTTTTCTTTTATGTTGTTAAAGTAAGTTTTTAAATAATATTGAAGTCCCTTGTTTAGTTTTTTTTAGTAAAAGAGTTTTTATACCCTATTCTAAGGGTATATTAATTTTGACGCATAGTTTGTAACATACCTTAATATTGCCCGTAGACCCCTAAAAGTTACTATATTTATGATCAGCATCGATAGTAATGTCGATCTAGCCATGTCCGTCCGTCCGTCCGTCCGTCGGCAAAAATTAGGCCTTTAAACTGGACCTAGAGAACTGAAATTTTAACCATATACTCTCTAGGGTCCCGAAATAATCAATTTTACAAATTTTTGAAATCCGCCCACAGACACGCCCACAAACTCAAAAAAACAAAATTTTGGAAAAAATCGAATTTTGAGCTAGAAAGCTGAAATTTTGTATATATGATCTATGACTCCTGAAACTGCTCGGGATAAAACAATTTTAAAATCCGCCCACTGACACGCCCACATATAAATAAAACAATTTTTTTATACCCTATTCTAAGGGTATATTAATTTTTGAAAATCCAAAGTTTAAGCTAGGGAGCTGAAATTTATAATATATACTCTCTATGGGCCCTTTATGTTCATGTGTAAATATTTTTAAAATCCGCCCACTGACACGCCCACAATTTTTTTTTCTTTTTTTTGAAAATTCAAAGTTTGAGCTAGGGAGCTTAAATTTATAATATATACTCTCTAGGGGCCCTTTATTCTCATGTGTTATTTTTTTTAAAATCCGCCTACTGACACGCCCACAATTAAATAAAACCATTTTATTGAAACACCTAAGTTTGAGCTAGGGAGCGTTTTTTTTTATAAAATCCTTTAAATGTTATATAACAAAATATGTAGAGCGTTCTTAACAATTCAACCATACTTAGACTTTTGTCACGCCCACTTATGAGGGATAGGAATAAGAATAGGGTATCCAACAGTTCGCCCAAGCGAACTGTAGCCCGTCCCTATGTTTTTTATTTAATACTATTATGTATTTGAAATAATTTTTTTTTAATCAAGCACAAAAACTTTAAGACAATAGTTATTTTTTTCCGGCTTTTTGAAATAAATAAAGAATGGTGCCATTTTTACTTTTTATTGAAATTAATTAAAGTGTTCACCTTTAAACTATAGGAAAACTTTCAATAATATTTTCGGTCCAAGGTACAATACTCCGTGGACCAAGGTACAATCACGTCTTGTACCTTGGACCGTTTGACGTTAGCATATAAAAGTAAAGTTTTCTAAGGAATGGTTAGAAATATCCTTTTGGTAGTCTCGCCATATCATAGAAAAGACTTCAGGTAGTTACAAAAAAAAAAAAAACTAATGAAAAAACGACACATAAAATATTGGCAAAAAACTGAAATCCGGACCATGGTACGAGTACCTTCCCCTACTTAATTTGGTACAAACACAGAGTTGTATACCATAATGTCCACATTGCTAGCACTCGCTTATATAAAATCAGTTTGTTCTCTATATTAAGATCGGAATATTTTCCGAGTAACGAATACATTTCTCTATATTTATTATCTAGATCTTTGCGATTTTTCTTTGCCTGCGCTTTCATTTTCAGCTTTGTATCAAGTGTCAGTCCAAAATACTTAGCCTCGTTTCCAAACGGAATTTGAGCCGAGTTTGAAAAGACCGGTAAATTATTTATTTTCTTGAAAGTAAAATTTACATGGACAGATTTGGTATCGTTGAGTGCGATTCGCCAAACCTTAGTTCATTCTTTTATCCTATCGGAAGCTTATTGCAGTTTCCCGTAGTCTCTTCGACCGTTTTACCTACTGCCAGGATAACAGTGTCGTCAGCAAATGAAGCTCGTTCAGTGCCTTCTACGTGTGGTATATCACGAGTGTATAATAAGTATAACACTGGACCAGGAACGCTTCCTTGCGGCATCCCAGCCAATATTTCCTTATTATCTGAATATTCGTGTCTTCATTTGAAGCGGAATCAGTTAGGTAATTCTCCAAAATATTATATAGATGCTCCGGCAGAACTTGTCGTAATTTAAACTTTAAGCCTTCATGGCAGACCTTGCCAAAGGCTTGAAAGACGTCAAGGAATACGCTCGAACAAATCCTTTTTTCTTTAAGGAATTTTTTGATTAGGTACATATGTTATTCTATGCAGTTGTTCAACTGTAGAACGCTTGCTTCTGAAACCGAGTTGATGATCCGGAATGAGATGCCTTTCTTCTATTACCAGCTGTATTCGCCTAATCAATATCCTCTCGAACACTTTGGATATTATTGGAAGAAGCGGAATTGGTCTATAAGACGTTATTTTATTCGGCGGTTTTCCGGGCTTAAGAACCATTAAGACTTGGGCACTCTCATTGTAAGAAATATAGCAGACAAAGCTAAGCTTAGATTATTTGAATTTCAGTCTTCAAAAAAGAAAAAAAAGCACGGATGTATATTTATTCTTAAATTTAAAAATTACTGTCAAAAAATGACCTAAAATAAGAAAAAAGTAATCCTATTTAAGGATTAAAAAATATCCGTCTCAAAAGATGTTAAGGACATTGAGCAAATCGCTCTTGGGCATAGAGCGTGAAAGCACACATATTTGGTAATGTAAAAATAACATCTGCGTGCCTTTACCTAGAAATATTCTTAGATCAATATTAAACAGGTTGTTTTGGGTTCCGCGCAACCAAGCGCAATTCTTCTTCAACACCCTCAAAGACACACACCTGGCCATATGTCATCCTATTCCTAACCTATAGCTGCCTCTCTTTGAACAAAATTGTAAAACAAATTTCAACATCAACTCATTTCATCACACGTGTTTACTTTCAGATATTAATGGAACAACTCCAGCGCTACCATCACGTTCAGTCGAGCAGTTAGTGTCGAGAAAAAAAGAAAATACAGAAATAGAAATGCAAAACTCATAGTCAATTTTACGACACTATAATCAGCACACAGGAGGTAGGACACATTCGCAATCAATCGATATCCTAGGACACTGAATTCTTCGTTTTGCTTATCCGCGACGATCCAAAGCTGTATATACTTCGATAGTCGATTTGGTTGAATTCCAATTTCTGTTTCAACAAAATAAAACTGTTTATGGGTGCAGTCGGCGAACTTGAACAGAAGACGAAAACATTCGAAAGGTACGAAAGCGTCGAGGAGAAGACCAGGCACAACAGCTTTTCGTCGGTATTTTCAAAGATAATCGATGGTATGCCAGCGGCAACGATGTTCTCTAAATTTAAGAGTGGCACTACCGGCCCACAGAATCCTGTCGATACGAATCCGATAATTCAATACTTTGAGATTGGAAAGCAGACAGCATGCGCTGGTCCCGAATTGGCATGGAAAATTCATGATGCGTATCGGAAAAGCGACGGCAAGGTATGTACAAGTTCCTGTGCGTATGTATTTAGTTTGAGAAGTCTTAGCAATTTCGCATTTCAAGGGTGCTTTGGGGTTGAAATGTTTTCGTTGGGATGCGGAAGCTGCCATCTACTCATACGTCTTTCTCACAATAAATCCAAATTGATATAGTTGAACTGAAGTAGGCCGATCAATTGATTTGCGTATGCATGGGCTCTTAGTTTTAAGGACTCTTTCAATTTGAGGAAGCTACTTGAGTTGAATATGTATTTGCCAATCGATTGATGTGCTATTCGGTGTTGGGATGAATAGTATGAGCCCGAAATAACTTAGATATGAGAACATGTCTAATTAGATAGCTATTTGGGTAAACTACTTTGTGATTTGAATAGGTTTGTAATTTAGTTAATAAGACTGGGTAATTTCGACTCCCAAACGAGGTAGTTTGATTTAATTTAATTACTAATTGAACAAATAAACTTGGTGAATAAATTGTCAGCGGTCTTTTGATATGTTAATTGCGTCTGAAAAGTTTCAAATTACGAAATAGAAGGGTTTCTGAACATCAATAAACACATATTGTGAAATCAGCTTTGAGTGGTGCCGCAACAGTATGTTATAGATCCCAGGACTGATGTAGTTTTTTCGAAAACTCAAAGTATGTAAACGCAGAGTCTTGCATTAAAGAAAGTTTTAAGTATTATTCAAATTACCAGTACCGTCCTATCTGTTCAAATGGTAGATAATATTTATCTTTATTAATCAAATACTTTTTTCCGACAGCCAAAATTTCCTACGCGTATGATCAACTTATCTAACGTTTTCATTCAACGTTAAAGCGCTGTTTGGATTGAGCGAACTACCTTGGTTTTCATATATCCCTGTTAAATTTTGTATACATGATTAGATCCGGCATTCTTTGAGAATGTGAGAAGCCGCTATATGATTCTGATTCTGAATTGTTCGTATCACGGCGACCCTAGGTTACAGCATCGATATTATACCAAATACTAACATATAGGTATTTAGTATTTACTCAGATTGGAGAAAATGCCAATGAATTTCAGGTAAAAACTCATCATAAATAAACTCATATACACTTCGCTTCAACTGTATAAGCAGAAACATTTTCTAAGCTACGTCATTTTATCAAAACCTTGTACCGTAATATATCATTTGACGATGCTAACTGTTTGATTATGATGTTGAGAAAATAAATCGGAAAGAATAATTCAAAAAGTACCGCCATTTTTAGACATTCTAGACACAAATATTGAAATTGGAAATAATTTGGGATTAAATGAAACAAGTTTTTCTTAAAATAGTTTTTTATTGGTTAATTTTAGTAGTGGGTACCTATGGCCGCCTGTATTCGTAATAGTCCAGCAAAATTTCGATCTAGGCCAATTAAATGGCTGCAATAAGGGATTCTCTGTCCTCAAACTGACTGCCAGACTCATAAACTTTTCGTACTAAAAATCCCCAAACGTTTTCTATATGGTTCAGGTCCGGTGAGTACGCCGGCCATTGAAGCAATTCCACATTCTGCTACTCTATCGTATTTTTTACTATGCGCGCCGTGTGGATGGTTGCGTTGTCCTGCTGAAAAGTTCAGTTTATGGGTCAAAAAATGCCTAAAAATTTAGGGAAATTTCCTTTATAACATAATGCAGTCTTTTTTGGGGTTTGGAACTCAAGCTCAACAGCGGCATAGTAGCTAACTGCTCCCCACACCATAACACCACCTTCTCGACTATGATCCGCTCTTAAAATCGTTCTTCTTTCCTCACATCGTGGAAGTAATAATTAAACCCATCAGGGCAATCGAAATTAAACTTCTTCTCATCCGAAAAAACTACGTGACGCCATTAATTTTTCCAACTCATATGGAGTCTAGAGAATTTTAATCGCAAACACTTCCGTTTCTCGTTAAGTGGTGGTTTCTTTTGAATTGTCATCCGTTTTAGATGTTCGGCACTATTGATAACCCATTGCACTGTTGAATCGATTGCAGTAACACCGGCTTACTGCTTTATTTTTGGCGCAGAGTCGCAGGTATTGGAAGCACATTTTAAAATTGCTCTTCGATCAGCTGCTGTTATTGCCGTTTTTTGACTTCCTTTCATGTTTTTTCCGTACGAATTTTTGCTTCTTAAATAAGGATAGACCACACTAAAACCTCGTCCAATTTTGTCAGCTGTAGAACGACCGGTTAGTTCTTGATCTTTTAGTAAATCGATTTTAGCTCTTTCAACACTATTTAGAGATTTTGATCTACCTACCCATTTTTCCTTGAAATACAATTAATCAAATAAAATTCACTTAAAGCACTTCAACTGTTGATCTATTATGTCAATCTCCACAGAATACTCATAAGCAGTGAAAATAATGACCTTGTGTCTATTCAGTTGACGCAAACTAAATCTGCATTTTTCGATATTGAATGCTTTGCAAGGGAACCAGGGAAAAAACAGCTATATTTGGTAATTTTGTATACAACTTTAAATTGTTGAAACTTCCCTAAGCCGGGCATTTCTCTTGCATTGCTTCAAACAATGCGGATTGTATATATAGATAAGAATAAGTTTATCTAACTAGACTCCCGGAAATTACGCCAGAGTAAATTACGCCAAAAAAAGCGGCACTTGTTTACGGGATCTACCAAAAATATCACAAGTAGACCCCATAAACACTACTTGTTAGATGTAATGTTATCTATATTATTAAGATTTTTCTGGCATTTTTTCCATATTATTTTTCAGTTTCTTTTTCCTTTCCTTAAAATGGAAAAAACGTCAAAAATGTTTTCTGAAAAAAGGCCAGATATTTTGGAAAGAATGCCAAAAAAGGATGGCCATTATTCCTAGGAAAAAACACAGCATTTTATATGAAGAATTTTCGGGAAAATTTACAAAAAAAATCTGCCATAATTTCCTTAAGCCATCTAACTACTTTTACGTCTTAAGTCTTTTCAATTTGAATTATTATTTGGAAAACAGAATTCTTTGTGAAATGATTGTCAGAGCTTAGAGCAGAGCAATATCGAGGGACGCAAGCTCATCCTAGTACAGGTGACAGTTCATTGCCCGCCAGGCATTTGCAGCTGAGAGTAAGGCGACAAATATACGAGTATTTAAACCTAGACACAAAAGTGATCCTTCTTTCAGCTTAAATGCAAAGACATTCTGTGGCGACTGTGACAAACAAAAGATTGCATTAGTTTGTGAACCAGAAGCTCTTTATTATAAAATTTATAATATGTGCTCCGGAATCATTTTCCATTTAAAAAAATTAATAAATAAAAACTTTCCATCAACTGGACCATATCTTCGTTATCATTCGGACTAATTTTAAAATCATCGATAGTTTCTTTTTTGAATTGAAGCGCCGATTCACAAATGAATTACACTCTTTCGCCATCGTGTTCCTTAAAATATCTACAATTAAAGCCAACATCAAGGTCAGGAAAAGGTGAATGAGAATTCCTATCCATTCCCCTTATACTCATCATTTAATCCCGTAAATGATTGAAACCACAAACAAAGCAATGTTTTTTCATTTAGTTCCCTAGCATAATATTTTAGCTGCCAAACTGAATCCACTGTTTTAATGGACATTTGATGTCATCTGAAGAACATTTTCGTGATGGGGAAAAAATTACCAAAAGAAAATACCTCTCGTAACGAAAGTGTAGCTACTGGTGGAGAATATGCATAAAACAAGACATTTTAAGAGGGTTTCGCAGACTGTCTTCAAGTTTTGCAATATTAATATAGGTTCCTGCTATATAGGGCGAAGTAAGTTGTATATCTATAGTAAAGTGTAAAATGGTAATATACATATAATTCACTCCCCCAGAGAGGGCTAACATATTCGTAAAGCAGGAAATTAGTACACTAATATTTCGCAAGATCTAAAAATCAGTACAAATCAGTAGAACATCGTCTTTGGATATCATTCGCAAATAGAAAGCTGTGGATATAAATAAATCTATTCTTATATAAAATAATATAAAACATATAAAAAAAACTAAAACAAACAAATGAGTTGATTAAAAAAAATTTTAAAAATGACCTACTGCTTAGAGCTGCTTATCAGTTGTGGATTGGACAGTTTCGAATTAACTTGCTTTCAGCAATGAAACATCATCGAAAACATAGCAAAACTTTCTTTCAAGTACATACATAGAAATGGTTTCAAAATATGGTCAAAAAGCATTTAAAAATGTATGTTAATCGTTTTAACATTTTGTCGGAGACAACTAAAAAACCAATTTTAAAATTAAGAAATAATTTATTAGTTTGGCAGTTTCCGTTATGTATTCTGGTTATATTTTTCCATTTTATTCTTTTAGGAATATTTCATTTGCAAAATGATAAACGACAATGCAGGAATTATATATTACTTACAATTAAAGATGCTATGCAAGATTCTGACAGTTTACTCTTAATGGAAGAATATGCGAAACGAATATTTGTCATTTTTGGCCAACTAATTATGAAAGAGACACTAGCATCGGATATGGACTCACCCATTTAAAGATCGCGACCCTGACCGTCAACCGAGTATATGTCTTGATACGTGTGCACCTGGGAAAGTATGTTTGTATATTGCACACTTGTGCTGCACAAAACCTTGAATTGGTTCTGGCAATATAACTCCGCATGCAAAAACTACAAAATTGCAAAATTTATTATTATGTACAATACGCATGTTCGGATAAAGATTTGTCGTGGAAAATCTGCTACGATCAAAGGTAATTAATTTTGGGCCGAGAAGCTGCGAACCGCGAAGGAAAAGAAAATCAGCGAGCCCCTGAGTGAGAGATTGATGAACTGATATCGCGAAGTGGTATTGGGACAACGTCAAAGAAGATGAGAGAAGATGCACATTTAAAAACGCTGCGGCGCCAAACAAGCGCAGCGATGGAATAGTATTGAACAACGAGAAGGGACGATATGAAGACCCAGTTCAAGGTTTAACAAGAAAGTGTTATGTGTACACTTGCCGTTGCCACGGCTTATGGCGGGATGTTGCTGTTGAAACATCCCCACACAAAGTCTAGCGACAAAAAATGTGTGTAAATAACTGTTCTACACAAATCTGTCGTTAAACTTTGTCGCCTGAGTTATCGTACTCTCCACAGAAATTCTGATGTTAAAAAATCGGTTCTAAAGGAGGTACCATTTTGAGATAAATCTTGCAAAATCCATTCTTACCAAAAGATAGACTGTTTTATCTAAATCGTTTTGGCCGTTTTTTGAAAAATTAAGTTTTAACAAACCGTTATATGACATATACCATTGTTTTAGAGCTAAAATTTTAATTTCATCAACGTCTGGTGCGAGACTACTAAATAAACAATATGAACCAAGGTTGATCTTTTTTTTCCAACACTTTTTTTCTACTTCCCTATCATCGTAATGTCATGTATAATTATTGTTATCTCAATTTTTTTTCCATAAATCCATAAAGTGCCTTATACATATTCCAATTACAATCGTGTTTGGTCGAATTTCGGCTAAAATGGGCTGTATTAATTTTATTTATTACATCTACCATTCAGAAAGGTACACACTGATTGGTGTATGGAATAAATATACCCCCACCCCACCCCGAAATAATTGTCTGGCTACGGCCTTAAAGTGTAGATTATTTCTGTAACCCAGAGAAAAATTTACACTTGTAAGAAATAAAAATTTCCCTTGACTTGTAACCTCAACACTTGTCATTTGATAAAGAGCAGCGCGAACGCATCGACTTTTTGAAAAAAAAAATGTCCTGTTAGTGAAAATGCGGGAAATAAAAAAAATACGTTTTTTGCATTTTCCGATGTTTTAACCATAAAGCAAAAAATGGAAGGAAATATTTAGCTTAGGCCAAGACTAGGATGGTCTACCATTTCAAAGTTTATCCTTTTTTTTACAGATTTTCATTCTCTTTATACCCAATTCTAAGGGTATATTAATTTTGACGCATAGTTTCTAACATACATTAATATTGCCCGTAGACCCCTAAAAGTTACTATATTTATGATCAGCATCGATAGTAATGTCGATCTAGCCGTCCGTCCGTCTGTCGGCAAAAATTAGGCCTTAAAACTGGGCCTAAAGAGCTGAAATTTTAACCATATACTCTCTAGGGTCCTGAAATAATCAAGTTTACGAATTTTTGAAATCCGCCCACAGGCACGCCCACAAACTCAAAAAACGAATTTTTCGAAAAAAAAATCGAATTTTGAGCTAGAAAGCTGGAATTTTTTATATATGATCTATGACTCCTAAAACTGCTCGGGAGAGAAAATTTTTAAAATCCGCCTACTGACACGCCCACAATTAAATAAAACAATTTTATTGAAAAGTCAAAGTTTGAGATAGGGAGCTGAAATTTATAATACAAGGTGGCGCAAAAGTAATCCTCCTATCAGAAAATGCTATAAATTTTGCGATTGGCCCCTAATGTCAGTTCTGTTTTGACATTTGTGTAGTAAACACATGCGAAATACACGTTAATAAACAATGTTACGCTACACTACTCCAGAACGCGGAATATTGGTGACTATTTATTTGAGCAATAATCGGTCGGTGACCAAAAAACATCGGAAGGTTATTTTTGCGCCACCTTGTATATACTCTCTAGGGACCCTTTTATACATTTCTTAAAATAAAGATCACAAATGTGCAAAAATTGACGATTGACAATGTTTTTCGGGTAAATAATAATCACAATCACGTCGAACAAATTTACTCAAATAATGATTCATTAAAAAGATAGAATATTTTTGCCAAATTCAAATTTCGGCATCCTACAAGTCCTTAATCACACGTAAGATTTCATCCACAAGTCTACAAGTGAGATTTACTTTTTTCTACACTTATAGCTCTGAGTTACGGAAAGGGATAACACACAATTTCCCACTTGTTGAGGTGCCAGTCGACTAGTAGTTTCGTGTTACAGAAATGTGATTTACTTGTAAAAATTCACTTGTATTACAAGTATTTGTAGCATTGCGTTGCAGGCGATCGACATAAATTCCGACGCTAGGCCCACACATTTAGTAACTTTTAGGGGTTTACGACCTATATTAAGGCATATTCCAAAATATGATCAAATATTATATACCTCTAGAATAGGAAATATTAAAAAAGCATTACTGGATCCTAAAATCAATATATTTCTGTACTGAATTTGAAAATGTGAGAACCAGAACAATTTTTGTTTCAAATTGTGAAATCAGTAATCACCTGATGAAATCAGTAGAGGAACAAATGGCAAACATACCCCCAGACCCCAGCACATGTACGATTATATTAGTGCGATTTATCTATTAGGGAATATTAAAATTCGGTTACAGACTGTCAAGAATGTTAATTCTCGGAATGATGCCATTGAAATTCAACTTCAAGTGGCGCGGTATACAAAACCTTTACTTTGCAGTAAAATATACATAAATACAATTTTTTGCATGCGGTAACTTCTGCTCTTATATAGCCCAAGATGGCGTGACAACCCAGTAGACTATTTAATACACAATTAAAAAGCCAGTAAGCTGTTGTTGGCATTCGGAAACGAGAAGAAGGATATAAATTCAGTTCCATTAATTACAAATGTCCTTGGGCTGAGCTTTAGGAATGTGGAGCTTGATCTATCATAGACATGGAATGCCGATTTTGGTCTGTAAAGGTTACAGGTGATTTCTTGTCGTTTGACTGTTTTTTTTTATTGCTTTCGTTTTTCTGTTTTCGAACGTTTTTCTGCTTCGTTTAATGATACTCTTTAAGCTGTTGGGTGGTCGACAGCAAAACATCCCAGCGCCTTTTAATGAAATTCCAACGAATGAACGAACCGGGTATCGAAATGAAATTTCATTTTGGACTTTGGTATTTCTGCCTGGAGGAAATTTTCTTTTTATTAGCCTGTCTGGGGCAGATGTTAACTACGAAATAGATACATCAATGGCGTTTGGGTTTTTTTCTGTGTAATCAGTATGCCACTTGTTTCAGCTGGTTTTCGAAATATTAGACAATTACTGTTGCAAAAAATACTGTCTGGATAATATTCAAATTGAAATTTCTTAATAAGTAATATCGTAGCCTACACTTGTGTAGACTTTTTCACTAGATAGCTAAAGATAAAAAAGGTTTCAACGATAAAAGTGACAATCGCAATAGTTTAAATTGCACAGACGTGTTTAATTTATCAAGGTACAGTATACAGCCAACTTTTCCCCTTTCGATTTGCTCCCAACAGATCTAGAATCGTCCAAATTATTGAGACAAGTTCGAAAATTTCAATTGATTAATAGGACACGGAAGTCGGGGGTTTCAAAAAAAGCACTTCAATAGCCGAAAAATCTTGAACCTATAAATAGGATTTGCAGATTTGCGATTGTCTGTATTTGCATGGAGAAATTATGAAATTTTAAATAGAGTTAGTTTTTAAGCACAAACAATTAAACAATTAAAAAAGAGGGCGGAAGCTGTAACCATACTTAAATCAGCCCTGAACGACCAACAATTTGAAATTAATCTTACAAGTAATTTTTAGGATTCTACAAAGAATCAAAAAACACAATCTTTGCAAAAAGAATTGAAATCACAGCAAAAAATATCAATTTCAAAAACCATACAAGTTCTACAATGAAATAACTTATTAAACCTTAGAAGTCAGCCATGAAACGTGAGTGAGGGAAATCAAGTTATTAGTTTTTTGTAGAACTCTCAAAAAATGTATTTCATGATTGTCATTTCTGGAGTGATTCAAACCAATGAGAGACTTATGTAACTCAATTGGACCCAAAAAATTGCAATAGTTGGTGGGCAATACCGCTGGTAGCATCATTGCACTTTTTTCAAAAAACAATACAGGAGCTCACGTTACAGACAACGGCCAAAGTAACAATGATGAAAGATAACTTCTCCGGAAACATGGAGAACATTGATACAGACATTGGAGTGGTTTTCGGAGGATGGCGCTAAGTGCCAAAGTGCTCATTAAATAAGTTAGTTAATGAAGACTCGATTCAATATCTCTTCTCACTTTATTACGAACAAGTAATTTTTTGGTTTAATATTAAGAATTTTTTTAAATCCTTCGATCTGGGAAAAACTATATTCAATATGAAAGCATGATATAAGTTAAAAACAAAAAGATTAACAAATCGAGGCCCCGAGCTAATATTGTAAGGAAAAAAAAGGTTCAAGAATAGAGAGAAGCTGGCATACTATTGTAAGAATATTTTTAGTTCGTAATCATTGTGACAATTTTAGACTCACCCACAACAGTGACAATGGTGCGATGGTAGTGTAGTGTATTCACTAAAGTGATTGGCAGGTCGTGCGTTCGAATCCCGACCAGGGCCATGATTTTTATAAATTGAATACACACAACAAAAACTGATCTCCCTAAAGCAATTTAGGCGCCACCTGTTGAGAAAAAAAAATCCCATCGCATCAAACTACTTTCCTATCCTTCTATTCTTCCAGTAAGTAGCACCCAAAAATAGGCAATGAATTGCTGAGAGCTACTTGCTCAACAAACTAAATGCCTGCGCTGTGGTTTTACCATTATAAGGGTACTGTGTAACTACAGAAAAACGAAATCCCTTTAGCGCACGCAAATTATAAAAAAAAAAAAAAAAAAAAAAAATCAATAATCTTTAAAATCTTAACTAGTTTCTAATTATTTTTTTGTACAACTAAGCAATATATTTGTTCTTGTCTAAAAAGTTAAAAAGTAGGGAAGTCAAAATGTCAAACCCAAACAATTTAATTAGGCCATTTCGCTTAGATAATAAATCAAATGCTGTAAATCCTCTACCTCCACTTAATTAACCCGATGACAATCTGATACAACTGATAACACGACTCGTCACATAGACATTATTATATTCAAGAACGACAGCTATTTATGACACTATTCATGCAGCGTCTGGTTTCCGACATACAAAGGAATAATTGAAAAATCCAATGTACGGATGCCTTGCTTGTTGACTTTCAGAAGGCCTTCGACGCCGTATGGTTTGAGGTGCTTTTCTACAAGTTGACCAGGCTGGGTATGACCAATCCGCTGCTATATGCAATTAACAATGCTTATGGGAAATAAGTTCGTTGTCAAAGTGATAATGTGAGTTCGAGTGGAGTATTTGACATTAAAAACGGTTTACAAAGGGGGCGGCGAATTTTCCGATCCTGTTTAACATCTACACGAGTGTTCTTTCAGGTTCACCCAGGCGCTATAGAATATGTCGACGATTTGGTGGCGTACCGATCAGGTCCAAAAATCGAGGTCATCAACACACCCTTGCAGAGTGAATTCAATCCAATTAAAGGATATTGCGACTACCGCAAGCTGAAAATAAAGTTTCTGACGTCGGAAACTATCCTCTTCAGAACTACATTGTCTGGTGCCTATAGGGATACCAGACAAAACTGGAACAAAATTGGCCATTATTGGACAAAATGGACAGCCGTTGGGGGTGAGAAGAGTTAGGTACCTCGGTATCCGGCTGGACCAGTATCTATATTTGTACAAGCATACAGATGCTTGTCTTGCTAAAGCTAAGGCGGCTTTTGCTCTTTAGAGGAGACCGTTTCCCAGCAATCTTCTTGTAACAAGTGTGAAAGCCATATGCTATACATGACCTCGATTAGGCCAATCACCATTTATGGTTATCCAATATCGCGCCTACTTATTTGGAAAAGATTCGGGTGTTCGAGAAACAGTGTCTTAGGATTTGATCCGGTACACAAAATACTATACCAACAAGGTCCTATACGAGGGGGCTCAGTTGAACAAGGTTGACAATTTTCTCATTAAAATGATTCGAAGGCACGTTGCCGCGATGGCCAGCGACACCAGATTTTGGTTGAGCTTATTACCCCAACGAAATGTATCTTGAAAGTACGCTCCGGTCTGGCATTATCCCATCAGAGGTATTAATTCATATCGACGCAAGAGGGTTAGTGCAGACGAGGGATGGTATCCCGGTGTTGTACCATCACAACCGCTGCGCAAAGGATAAGCGGCTCTCCCATGACGTGTACATCGCCAATGATCAGGAGCCCCTCCGTTTTAGAACCGCAGTTGCGGAGAGTGATAAAATTGACACTATGAAACTGTTCACCACGTTTTGGTGGCTGTTCGAAAGGGAAAGGATACACCCCTTCACAGGACGGTGCGCTTTGTGGCAAAGTGAGGGTCTGACCATTTCCTTGTTCCGGCCAAATTTACAGCTCGACTGTACAACGAGAAGAAGCTGCGAACTGCCCAAAAGAAGCAAATCGATGTTGGACGCCTTAGCATACCTGGAGTAGCCAGAGTCTACAGAGAGCGGATGAGCGAGAGACTCGTCTCTGTGCATTCACCACGCACAAGCGCCAGCAATATGTGGAACCGATATCGCGACATCATCAAGGAGGTATTCGAGACCAACGCGTGGTAAGATAATGTATGCGCTTATCGGAAGAAGGTGACAGAAGATGCACATTTCAAAACGCTGCAGCGCAAAACAAAGGCAACGAGGGAAGAGTATCGAGCCAAGAGAAGGGAGAAGAAGAAGATCCTGAGTAGAAAGAAGAGCTCAAGGAAATCGAAGAATCTCGCGATCGAAACAACATGGGGGCATATTACAAGAAAACGAAGCAACTGGCTTTAAACTGGAACGCAGGCTCTTCGAAACAGCGACGGAAACCTAGTTCCAGAAGCGCAGGGAATAGTACGAGTAGATGTATTTAGGCAGCATTCAGCAGCTGCTGGGCATAATGAGAGTGATAGGGCAAAAAGAGAATCCACGTCTTGTCAATCAAGAACAGATTTCACCACCCAGTATAGAAGAGTTTGGCTTAGCTGTAAGAAAGTTAAAGAATAAAATGGGCCGCCGGCTCTGAACGTTTACTAGCCTAGGAGTAAACAGCAACTCCACAAATGACACCTTAGTGGAGATCCGGTGGAAAATTACCTTAAAAAACTGCTGCTACTTCGGTTAAGTGAAACAAATGGGCTCAAAAGTCCTTAGTCGAAGGACAAAATGCATGCTTTATGGACGATAATTAGAAAAGGGGAGCTAAGGTACTTTTGAAGGAAAAGTATTTCGTCGGATATTTGGTCCTGTGTACGAGGAGGGCGAATGGAGGAGAAGATACAACCGCGAACTCTATGAGCTGTACCAAGGTGTGGATGTAGTCCAAACAGCTAAATAGCGTCGACTACATTGGCTCACCATATTGAGGCAAGGAAGACCGAACCTCTGTTTTAAGGACCAAGCCATCGCGGATGATAGAGCACTTTGTCTACAGAACTAAAAGCAGCGTGTCCGGAATCGCAGAGGATGGAAGGCTGCAGTGTCACTCTTCACGGGTCGGGAGCACGTTTAGTAAATTGAGTAAGTAAATCGTTGTATAGATTTTATGCCGAAGTCAATAAGTTATTATGATATATATAAGTTTTGGTCTCTTGTCTAGAGCCAGTAAGCTTGCATAAGTAAAAATTTAGCCTTAATTCATATCTAATCACTGTCTAAGATAAGAGTGATTATGAACAAATAAAAACGAAATTAAAAGAAAAAGTATCAATCTTTAAAAAGTAAATGGCAAGTATTGATTTATTAACTGAAATTAAAATTGTAATACACTTTTGCGAATTTCCTTTGTTTTTTTTGTTCACAATTAAAAACCATACGCAAAAAAAACACCCATTATTTTGGAGTATGTTTGCCAATTATTATTAACTTTGCATAACAATACATCCATCCCCAAATTAACACTTGTAATAATTATGAACCCACCATGGGTCATAAAACCTTTTGCTTCGTAACTTCATCCATCATAAATGCAATTAGCGGCTAACAAAACCAGGAGGCGTTCTTTTATATCCCATAGCCTTTCTGACTTTGGTTAAGGGAATTCCAGCGAAAGAAATAAACAACATATCTGCCCACAGCCACCGCTACCATTACTGTGGGCATAATAAATTATGTATTGCGAAATAAAGTTCTCCAATGATATAGCAACGCAAACCCCCGGGGCTTTTGTATGCGTATGTCATTTTGGTGGAATTTGATAGTTTTTCCAGCCAGACACGTTCATTTAATTGATATAAAAAGCTGTGGGTGGACAGAACCAGTGTCTCCGAGAGTAACATGGCTTTCATTACGCAACAATGTTATCAGGAAAGCTTTGCGTGAATTGAATCTGATGGCGTGTTTGTAGGAATTTGTATTCCATATTTATTAAATTTTTTTAGTGACGCATTTAAAGTTGTCCTTATACTTACACCCTATAAAGGGTCCGCCAAATAACTTTTTTTTTTGAAAATGCTATAAAAAAAACAACTGAATATTTTCTCAAATTTCTTTTTTTATTTGAAAGTACAATCCTTCCGGTTAATAATGGAAAATAATTTCATTCAAATGGCTGCTTCGGCTGGCCTTGCAGTAGCCTAGTATATCGTCATACCAAGGTCTTTATGCAAAATTCGTCCCAATGATGTCTCCGAAATGTTCAATTGTTGAGAACGACGGTGAATTGATATTGATGGCGCTTCACGCACACTTTCTGCCACAGCAGCAATATTCTCGGGTGTACGCACTGTTTCTGGCTTTTCACGCTTTGGTTTATCGATGAGCATGCCAGTTTCTTTCACTTTTTTCACAAGATAACGAACATACGGAGCTGACGGTGCTTCTCTTCTTCCAAAATCCGTACGCAATTTTCGCACACATTCTGCAACATTACCATGATTTTCAAAGTAATGTCGCAATATTTCCCAGCGTTGTTCAAGTGTATACACAACCATATTCGTTCCGCGGAAGGTTAAAACTAATTATCTGTCAAATCAGACATGAGCTAAGTGTTACCATTCACGAAATAAGCACTAGTTGAAAAAAAAAGTTAGATGGCGCACCCTTTATTTACCCTTTCTTTCCATTTTCAGGAAAGTTCCGTCTTCATATTCGAGAAGAAAATCGCCGAGAAACTGCACAAGCCCAAACGAAAGGAGACAATCACAGAAATTCTTAGAGCTTCAGTGAAACAACTTGAACGATTTCGCCACCCGAAGGTAAGACCCCTCACCCGAAAGCAACCACACAAAAGATCACATTCCTTAACAATTTCCTTAAAGATTCTGCAAATCCTTCACACAGTCGAAGAATGCTCAGACACTCTTGCATTTGCAACGGAACCAATTCTTGCCAGCCTTGCGAATATCCTTGCGTACCAGGTGAGTACATGAACTGCAGCTATTACATATTCAATTCAAAGTTCGCCGTTGCTCCATCTTTAGACATCCTTAACATACATCACGTGTATGTGCACTGAATTTGAATGAACATACAGAATAAATAAAATAAATAAATATATTTTGCTACCGAGATGTGCTTAAAATACAAATATCTCAAATCACCTTCGAGATGAACTTAAGTGCATTTCATGGAAATTTGCAACTGATATTGAATGTTAATGTATATCCTGGCACTGTTGATTATGTGATGTGTATTTTTGCAAATTAAATTAAGGACCTTTTATAAGTTTCATTCTGCAACTGTTCACACGTTGGAAGAGATGATTTTCTGAATAATCACGTGGCTCACATCATTCTTTATCATTTTTCCTTTAGGAAGCCGGAACTTATGGCCCCGTTTCTGGACCCCCAAGTACGGGTGCATCACAGCCAACGGCACCTGTGGTGCAGAGGCCTGCTCATGCTCGAGAGTATAATTTCTTGGATATTGAATTAAAATATGGAATACTACAGGTGAGCCTGGGATTTAACTAAGCGAGTGTGTGCGTCGAAGGATTGCATGAGTGTGAATGAGTATGTTCAAGGTACAAGCATTTGTTGTTAATTGAATTTTCGCATTTCAATCGCAGATCCAATTTGCAACTTAAAAAATTGATGCAATTTGAAGTTTTGATTTTATATTTCTTTCACCATTGCCTTGATGATGAAAAGGTTAATTTTTGAAACATCGTCATTATAACTTCTCCCACAATGGAGAGAAACACACGTTTAACACAAAACAAAATCACATTATTTTCTTTGCCTACCCATAATTGAACAATTATTTTAATATAAAGTTTTGACAACTTCAATAAGTAAAAGTTAATGTGCTAAAAAAAATTTATTTTATAGTCTAAAAATAATTTTGAATTATGATTTTTTGGATGTTTCTTGAATTTAAAGTTATGTAGGTACCTACTATAGACATGGTTTAATTGAATTGAACTTGAATGCGTCGCTAGACTTACACGAACGGTAAAATTGTCTAGATTTGATATCTCCACCTAATCGCCTTTAACGACAAGCCCTTTTTTGGGGGCGCTGCAGAGATATTCGTATCCCAGCTGCACTGGGCTGCTTTGATGTTGCAGCCCCTACAGCCAGCAAATCTTAACACGCTTTTGTGTAAGCACAAAAAAGAATTGATTTTTTATTTAATTAACTTAAAAACTGTACTTCACTTACATACACACTAGAGAAAGTATACATAGGGTCTTTCATTTGCTTGACAACTTTAAAAAAAAAAATGCAAACTACTTGAGATATCTATCTTGAATTACTATCAAAACATTTACGAATGTTCATATTCCACCACGGGAACGTATGCGGCTTTCGATACGTTGAACCCAATTTTCTATGAGTCGGCCGCAAATTTCGACCGATACGGCCGCTATTTCTCGTTCAATATTGGCTCTGAGCTCCTCTAATGTCGCCAGCTATTGGCATAGACCAATGATTTAATGTAGCCCCATAAAAAATGCCTAGAGGCGTTATATCACACGATCTCGATGGCCAACAGTCGGGTCCGTTTCTCGAGATAACACGTTCACCGATTGTTGCACCCGCTGTGTGGCTTGTGGCACCATCTTGTTGGAATCACATATCACTGATGTCCAATTTATGCAATTTCTCAAAGAACTAACGTTCCAACATGTCTCTGTAGCGAATACCATTTACAGTAACGCGACGGTCATTTTCATCGACAAAAAAAAACGGCCCAATGACGACACCGGCATGAAAACCGCACCAAACCGTGACTTTTTGCAAATGATGTGCTGTTTAATGAAGCACATAAGGGTTCTCACCATGGCCCAATTCTTGAGAAGCAATATTCTTCACACTTCGGGCAAACCGTAGTCTCACTGGCACGGCAACATCAAGCAGTGAATATTCTGACTCAAATTTGTTCACTGGACTATAATTATTGCTTGTCTACTGGGCGTTAACGCTCTTAATGTTGCGACCACCGACTCGCAATTTCGGTAATTAATTTGAGTTATTTGTAAATGTAGATCCTCTGTGTACTTGACCATGATGAAAACGGTGATTTTACTGAATATTTTGACACTGACAGTTCGGTAATCGGTTTAAGGGTGCGCTCGCACTGAAAGTTTGAAGTTGTCAAGTCGCTAATGAAAGACCCTTATGAAATATTTAAGTATTTATTTATTTTTTTCTTGACTAATGTGAAGCGAAAGAGTCGATCAGATCTCAACATTTGATATCATTTGTCATATAACTTTCGATGGAAAGCACGGCCAAGGAACTCGATCGCCTTTGGGCCATTGTACCTACCTACTGCGGAGGCAGTTTTTCTCTTCTCTTCTATAATAGCTGTGTTTTATTATCCATGCGGATCTGGATCTGGATCAATTTAATACGTAAAACAAAAACAACACAGGATCTTGCTATTTATCGGGATCATTAATCGTGATCCAAAATGTAATTACAAAACTCACTACCTGTTTTTTCGTGGCGTTGCTTATTTAAATTATAGGAAATTATAGGAACACAATAATATTGCCAGACCAAAATATGAAACACTATTAATAACACAAAAAATCAATTAGCATATTTTCATATTCGAATAATTTACCACTGCGACTTTTGAGACGTTTTGCTTCGTAATATAATACACAAAAATTAATGGAAATATTAGCAGTACAATACTGTTAATATGTTGCATATTTGAACATAACATTTGAACATAGTTTCTGAAAAAAAAATATTGAGTGCAAAATGTATGTTGATTTGTATTCACATGGCAACACCCCCGACACAACAAGCGATCATATTGTGACGTCACATTGTACCCTATATTTGCAATATGGCTGAGTGCCAATCGAAACTTGAAATACCTGGTATTGTCTGTTATGTGTTAAAAACAACTGTTGCCACAACTTGCCACTGATGATCCAGATCGTTTTATTATCAGATCGGATCCGTATCAAGATCATTGGGATAATAAAACGCGGCTAATGAGTCTAAACTATTGAATAGTGTCACAGATACACTAAAGTATCCTTTAAATGAGATATCGAAGGAATGGAAACATATTTGGCTTTCGACTCTGATGAGCTCATGTGATTAGGACAACTTTCCTTATTTCATTTCATTTCATTTATTAATTAAGAAGAGCCTTTACACATTAAGATATAATATCTTATAAACTAGTGATAATCTATACAAATTTACAAAAGAGAGCTTAATGTATGACGACATACACTGCTAGTCATAAGATTAGAAGCAGGCATTTTTGAAAAGTAAAATCGATAATTCTCCCGTTACATGATGGATTAAAAAAAAACGACTATGGTAAATGAGAGACTGTTTTGTTAACAACAAAATATGAAATGTGTGTATAGGTAAGATTTAGCTAACGGAACTTTGAAGACAAATTGTAAAGTGAGTAAAGAATATGCGGAAATAAATCGAGTCATTAGATTAGAAGCAGTGAACAAATCAACGTTTTTTTATGAAAAGTATATTTTTCTTTTTCGGTTTAAACGGTACAATATTATAAAGTAATTGCTCTTGATTGAGCATTAATAAAAATGGGAAAGAAAAAATGTTTAACAGTGGAGGAAGGGACATGAATATAAGGTTATTGCTCTGAAGGTCTTTCATGCCGTGCTATAGCCCGAAAAATAAAGCGAAGTGATCATTGTGTCAGCAAATATTTAAAAAACCTTCGTCTTACACAAACAATTATAAAGGAAACACTACTTCTGCCTTAACACTTCGCGAAACGCGAAGTATCCTCAGAATAGCGTCAAATTCAGCTTTATCGGCAGCTAAAATTAGAGAGAAAGCTAATGTTAAGGCCAGCTTATCCACTGTTACCGCACCATTCGCCGAGCTAAACACTTAAAGCGTCTGAAACTTAAAAAAAACCACCACATAATGGCGCAAGAAAGAAACAGCGCCTTTACAATTTGTCTTCAAAGTTCCGTTAGCTAAATCTCACCTATACACACATTTCATATTTTGTTGTTAACAAAACAGTCTCTCATTTATCATAGTCGTTTTTTTTAATCGATCATGTAACGGGAGAAATATAGATTTTACTTTTCAAAAATGCCTGGTTGTCCTTATCTCACAAACGGCAAACAAACTATTTTTATGGTACAGAGAGGGTCTAACCCACTAGCTCCTCCTATAGTAACGCGAGTATTTATTAGTGCCTGGCAACACGTTCATGAGAATTTAAGTCATGTCCATTAACATCGTGGCTACACTTAAATTTGATTTCCATAGCAACTTGCTGAGGATAGGATGGGAAAAAACGGTTTTCGTATAAGTTCTTTCATGCCCACACCGAGAATTATTTACGGAAGTGCATTTTTGACGGATTTTCAGTGCAGTCAGGTCCCCTCTTTTCAACACACTTGAACTCTACCTGTCTCGCTGTACATGACCTTTATTCGCAAGAACCGTGGGCAGGCACTTCCGATGTCGAAAACGTTCGAGGGGGTCTGAAGTCGAATTTATGTAGATTTGTATATATATACAGAGCGAAAAATTGCACAATGTCTTCGACTACAGATAGAATTGGCACGACACGTATCATGTAAGCATCACGTTACAGTTGTTTTTTTATCGTTTATCGTTAAATATGTTGAAAATGCATTCAGTTGAATGTGTGGTATTTCTTTTGCTTTTGGCAACAGCCTTCATAAAGGTACTTTTTGCCGCCCAACAATTCTGCCGGCCTGAGCTGTAGCTCATTCAGGTCATATGTTAATACGCGCCTGTCGGTATCGAAAAGTATATCGCTCGCTAATCTATACTACGAAATTCTAAATCTAAAATTAATGATTTGATTACCGATCAGGTTCTTAAGGAGTTATCTAGGAGAGTTCTAATAAACTTCGTTTATCTCATAAATGCTTCACTCAGGTTATTGTATGTTTCCTGACAATGGAAGGTTGATAAATTCATAATGCTTGCTTCTTGGGATATTTTTAAAAAGAGTATAAAAGAGTTTATACTTTGTTTCCTAAATCCAACAATTTAGGCTGGTTCAACAATGGTTTTTAATGACCTTCCTCATATTTTACATGTATATTTTCTCTTCGCTTCTATTAAAATTATTCATTTCCCTTCTTATGCAAATGAATAATCTATAAACACTTTTGTACAACAAAGCCCAATTCGACTTCGGAACCTTTGACTTCCACTTCTTTTCCCATCGGACCGCTAAAAAGTCGACCGTCTCTATTGCTCCTTACAAAACTTTTATATTGAACATTATTCAATATTCTTGACAATTTCAGATATTCACGAACAAGGAAGGGTCTAATCATTTGGGATTTCACCACTTAGTAAAGGGGTTTTCCCTTCTCCTTCTTAATAGTAGAATTGAAGACAATTTGCTTTACGTAGATATCCTTTAAGAATCTCTCTTCAGAACAAAAAAAAACGTTCTTCGCCTCATAAATACCTAATGAGATTCCTGTGTTGTATATGTGTGTATTCCATTCAGTCCTACAATGCGATTAAATAACTAAAAAAAAATATGGAAGCACAATTCCAATTCTTAAAACTATCCGAAACAGAAAATCGATTCAACCGCAAAAATTCGTTTTGATTTATTACTCTCTGAAAACGAAGCAACCCGAATCGGCTGTTGCTGCCCTTGTAGAATAAAAAAAACAAGTGGGAGACCAATACTGAAAAGCGAGTAGGCCACCATGCGAGAGACAATGTTAAAGAATCTTGGAAAGTGTTTTATCCTTTGGGTATTTGTTCGGTTGCCTTTGAATGAAATTGTTTGTGTAATTTGATTATCGCCGGATTGTGGGTGGGTTGCAGACTAACACTGGAAATAAAATACACCAAGGTTCATAATCTGAAATGATGATAAAGATCAAATAACTCAAATTACCACAGGTAGGTAAGTGGGTGTACCGTACCTGGCCTAAGAATACAGGTATTCAGCAGTGTATGGCGAAGTGTAGAGGTCATTTTTATGCCCATTAATATTCCCTCTTGTGATATTAGTTCTGTTCAATCTTGTTTTCTTTGTGTTAAAATTACGAGCACGAATGTTGTTTTTGCAATATTTGTATGTGTCGTGAATGAAAATGTTATACTTAGGGGTTCAAATGGGTTTGCAGGAATACTGCCTTCTAATTGAAAATTACATTACGTGAGGGGCACTCGTCTAAAAAAAAAATGTGCATATTAAACGGAAACTGAATGTAAGCGATTGTAAATGGAATTTATGAGTGTGTTTGATTTGTTTTTCATTTTTTGTGGCAGAACATGTGAATCTTATTGAATTGAATTTTCTTCTTTCGTAGTTAACAGAAGCTTTATCGTATCTACACTATTCTGGTCACGTAATACATCGGAATGTTTGTCCTTCATCCATTTTGGTCACAAAAAAGGGTACCTGGAAATTAGCCGGATTAGAATTTATAGGTGAGTTTGTGTAAAATATTTTTTTTTATATTTTGTTATTCTACCAGGATTGCTCTTGCTGAATGTTGTTTCCAGACATAATGCTTTTCGGACTTTCGCAAGAGGCGGACAGTGCAAAGTCTAAAGGTGAAACTGTGGAGATTTTAACCTTGGATCTTGAACACTATCCACCGAGGCACTACATCTAAGTTATCGCGTCGCTGTCGCGATCAAATAAAAAAAACAAATATCGACTGTCTGGGAATACCAACTGAACAACTTTATTGAAATCAATTTCTCT
The DNA here is from genome assembly GCA_949715645.1 of Portevinia maculata. NCBI lineage: Eukaryota > Metazoa > Arthropoda > Insecta > Diptera > Syrphidae > Portevinia > Portevinia maculata. Next base: position 33,526,393 of record OX454527.1, read on the forward strand.
TTTATACATTTATTGCTTACTTGGCTAATTTCTTAGAATTAACAATCTTGAGAGAGTTAGCAAAATGAAATTACAAGTTATTTATTTAATGTTGATCGGCAATAATTACAATTGGGTTGTCTTTTAGATTTCCAAGAATTATAATATTTCCAATTTGCTTACTATTACTATTCTCTGTGGGAAGGGAATGTGGATTAGGAATGTGTGTGTGAGTGAACGTGGGAACGTTGTGTTAACTTCTATGTTTTCTTATATTTACAGTACGTTCTCGATTATCGCAACTAATTAAAACAAGGGTGGTTGCATTGACCGAGATTGTTGCAATAACCGAGTAAATATTTTTTTTTTTTTGGCTCAATCAAGATGCAATGATTTAATTGAAGCTCCTTTATTAATTTTTTCTATTATCTCACTTTTTTTTTAATTGACAGTTCCACAATTTTTTTAGTAACACCCATTTTTTTCGAAACGCACAAGCGACTTATCACTGGACAAAATGCATTAAACTAAAAAGAAAATCTTGCATTGTATGGATACATATGATGTACATTCATGCAAATTCATCGTACCATCAGTCAAAAGTAGCAGTAAAATAGATATAAAACAGAGAAAAACAAACATAGCCAAGAGCCTGAGTAAATAAAGACAAGCATATAAAAGCAAAAGTTGCACTTATCGAGTCAATTTTTAAAGACTTGCGATTACTGCGTCAACAATGATATAAATTCAGATGTTGCGAAAATCGAGGAGTTGCGTGAATCGAGAGTTGCGTTAATCGAGAACGTACTGTATATACTTAGGTATGATGCGCAAATGTGTCTATCAGATGAAAATGGCCACAACTTTTCTTCAAGACGTTCCATCACCAAAAAGTAATGAACTGTTCGTTTGGATTGGTATTGGAGAATGCGAAATGATGAAGCTAACGCGAAATGCGTACTACTACCGTATAGGTAGTTGCTTAAAAAATATATTTTTCAAAAATGACTAAGGACTTTAATCTGTTAAGTTTTGGATAAGTGGGGTAAGGGCTTGAAAATGTACTGCTTAGTTTTTTTTCCTACGAGTAAAATACCTCAAAGAATAATGTAACCTTACAAACATGCGAATATCTGAAAAACCGTTGATGTGATTGAAATTTTGCAATTTAAAATTGTACATGCTGGGTAATACCACCATTATAAGGAACTCTGCATACTAAGATTTTTAATTATTTTTGATGTAACGCACTTTTTAAATCATATATATGAGATGGGATGAGAATAAGAAGATGGCACACGCAGTTCTTTAAAAAAAAAACTCTAATGGCTATATTTTCTCAAAACGGAAATATCTCTAAAATTTGTGAAGGGATTTCAAAGAAATTCAATATTGTAGCTCATACTAAAACCATGCTGACAAAACGTGTAGTCCTATTCCCGCATAAATCTGAAACGGGGCACACGAATTTGCATAGACGCTTGAGTGACAGTTTCTAGATGTTAAATGTGTCGCTAGGCTCACATAAATGGGAAAATTGCCTAGATGTAAGTTATCCCTTAGTTGCCTCTTACGACAAGGGCTTTTTTAGGAGACACTGCAGCCCGTCCAGTCCAGTGCTAAGCGCAATAAATATAATTTTACTTACTTCATCCAGAAAGAATAAATCCGGTTACTCATTGATCTCCGATTCTATCGAACGTTTTGACATGAGTATGGTGATACGATGATGTGCGATACAACATGTATGTATTCGTACTAGTTTAAGGAAATCCATAAATATTATTACCCTACAAATTCCTAGAGTACAATGAGCACATGAGAATATTATTATACGGCCATGACACAGATTGTTATGTGCAAGTTTTCGCGTGGTGAGGCGTTCTATTGTGTTTTTTTTTGTATATTATCTACTAGTATTATTAAAAATAAAGACTGTTGATGTCGTCATTATTTTGCTTTTTACCTTGTTTCGTTTGATTTATGATGATTTTTGAATCGTTATATGGTGTATGATAGTCCAGTGTTATATATCGACCCCTAAGGGTTGACTCCGAACTGCAAGTGGTCCACGCCAGCTAAAACAAAGATTAAAAAATTAGGGGAGCATGAGATGAGATGTAAGTGGGGGTCCATACAGTATAGATACATTAGTTGTAAGGCGGGGGATAGATTTGAAATCGTACTGTGGAAACTGATATCCAGTTTTGAAATGTCGCTTTAATTTGTCATGAGATTACTTTACCAGGAGCTCCTTGGAACCCAAAAAAGGATGTTTTTTCTGAATGTCTCTAAGAAACAACGCAGTATTTTTGTGTTCAAGGTTATTATACGAAAAGGTGCTTAAAAGCAGAAAGAGGTATATTTTTCCAAAAAAAAAATCTAGTAAAATATATTTTTACGTAGCATTTTTGTATTCAAAGTTATTTTACAAAGAGGTCCTTCAAACCAGTAAAGGTTTTTTTTCTGAAGCGCCCTTTTAAACCGCTGTCTTATAGGTCTTTGGAACCGGTCCTTAAAACTAAAAAAATAAATCTGAAATGTCCTAAGAAACCGCACAGTATTTTTAGGCTGAAAGTTATTTTACGAACAGGTACCTGGAATCCAAAAAAAAGGTAAAATAAAATATATTTTTCTGAAATGTCCTTAGGTTAGGTTAGGTAACCGGGTTGACATTACAAGAGAATCCTGCGCCCGTCCCACTTAGGTCAATGTAGACGCCTTGTGATACCCTGGGGTTTATGATTACCATACTTACTAACCAATGTAAGAAAGCCTATTCAAAACCTAGCGGGCTTACAATCCATCCCGATGCATTTATGAACTTGTGCAAGTCGTTTACAGACTTGCCAGAGAGTTCTTCTAACTCCTGGAAGAAATGTCTTCCGAGGACGTTATTTCTAATACGGCAGAGTGCAGGGTAGTGACAGAGGAAATGAGGGGTATCCTCGTTCACTTCCTCGTCGTCGCATCCTCTGCAGATGTCCTGAGCTTCAATTTCTTTACATGGTAGCCCAGCATGTTGTGTCCGGTGATAACACACACGAGAGAAGACAAAGATTTTTTGCTCATTTGAAGGATTCTCTCGGTCTTTTGTTTGTTCTATAGTGGCCACAGTGGTTATAACACAGGAGTCGAGTGCATTCCATATTTCGTTTGCTGTCACCAGTGTTTTACCCCCAATCATCTGTTTAATGTAACAGGGACGGGTTTTTGCTGTAGCGTCAGCCTTACTTAAATCAATATACCTTTTCTTGCTAGTTCATCGGCTCTTTCATTTCCTGGGACACCACCTTGTCCGGGGACCCAACAGAGTCTTACAATGTGCTGCGCGCCAAGAACCAGTATCTCTTCGCGACTGCGACTTATAAGCTTCGATTTTACCTCTGTGGCGGAAATCGTTTTAATTGCCGCTGTCAATGAAGAAAGTAATATCAGCCTGTCGAGCCGGATATTCCGAGTACTACGGAATAAAAGCCCACGCGAGACGCCAATATCCATCTTGGAGCCATCAGTATAGATGGGTATCATTGATTCATGGACTGGCAATTGACCTTCATGCCAGTCTTCCCTGCAGGGAAAAGTATCCTTAAAAACGGTTCAGTTGTTTGCGCTGAAAGTTATTTAACGAAGAGGTCCTTGGAACCCAAAAAAAATTCCTGATTAAATCCAAAAAAGAAATATTTTTCTAAAATGTCCTTAGAAACCGCGCAGTATTTTTGCGCTGAAAGTTATTCTACGATTAGGTATTTGAAACACAAAAACATGTAATATATAAAATTCTTGTGTCACAGTTTTAGTGTTTATACTCCTCCGAAACGGCTTGAACGATTTTGATGAAATTTTATATGTATATTCCGTAGGTATGAGAATAGGTTTATAACTAATTTTTATACCACTAAGTGATAATGATGGTCTACCACAAACATTTTTTTTTTGACAACATTTTTTATTTTTATTTTTTTATGATCTACAATTCAAAAATACATATATTCCTTAATTTTCAAACTTCTACCACCAATCCCCATTTTTTAATAGCAATATTAGTACTGTAATAATCTTCAACTCTCAGTGATCGATAACTGATTTATCATTTATGTATTAGTTTGTTTATTATTCAGTGCGTGCAAAATCTTAAGGGGAACAATTTAAAATAAAAGAGAAATATACGTGTTTTATGATCGTGAAAGGAAGGTAAAATAATAAAAGAACGAATACATTGTCAGTATACTGTTTTCCATCATTAAGTACTTCGGCTTACTTATCGGTACGGATCCAGATTCTAACCTGTGCCTGAAGTCAACATTTAATTCATGTTTCCAAATGACATCGTTCGGAGCAACAGAAATAGTTAAAAATAATGCTGCAAATGGTCAACAATTCCATTCAAAATTCAAAATCAAAGGCCAAGTTTATCACAAAGTGGGCTCATTGCTGCCAATGCCGAATGAACCACATAATTTTTTACAAATTTACTTTATGGGCGGTGGCACTCCGAAAACGCACTCGCCAATCGCGTGGATGCACGTTGTGGCTACAATAACCTCAATTCACCATATGCCAGACGCATCGTCGGCGAGCTGGATACTCTATAGACATTTTCACCAAGCTACGAGTATCTCTTTCTGAAGTGCGGAATCCCTGTCTTTAGAAACAAATTGAATGATAAAATTGCAGAAATTTGCACAAATCGTATGGAATAATCATTGTGATTGTTAATGAACTGAATATGAAAGTGCAAACAGAAGCTATTGAAGGGTAAAAAGTAACAAATTATAGAGAAACACGTGAGAAAGTATGCTAAAGCAAAACAAACACTAAACTATCCTCTATCCTATTCTTATTCCCATCAGACACCTAAGGAATCTATATCATAAATTTCAGTTTCCTAGCTCAAACTTTCCAATAAAATTGTTTTATTTAATTGTGGGCGTGTCAGTGGGCTGATTTTAGAAATTGTATCTGCCGAGCAGTTTTATGAGTCAAAGATCGTAAACAACTTCAGCTTTCTAGCTAAAAATTCGATTTTTTCGATAAATTTGTTTTTTTTAGTTTGCTCAATTTTTGGCGACAGACGAATGGACATGGTTAGATCGACATTACTATCGATAAATATAGTAACTTTTAGGGGTCTACGGGCAATATCAAACTTCGCGTCAAAATTAGTATACCCTAGAATAGGGTATAAAAAAGGTTAATATGTTGACCGAAAACCCTGTTCAATTGTATTTAGATATCTAAAATGTGTGTTTAGAAAACTTTTCAACTTATTTGCTTCCAAACAAAAATATTTTTTTGCCACAACGCGATTGTCAAAGTTTCACTTTTATTTTTCGTACAGAATCTTAATATATTGTTAGATTTTTAGTATTCCAAAACGTGGTTTGCATACGCCTTCTTAGTTCCGAAACTTTTTTTTGTTAAAATTGGATTTGTTATAAACTTTTTTGGAAATATTCGCGAAGAACGTATTTCCCGCCATGCGCATTCGCCATTGTTTTCCTTCATTTCATTCAGCTGTTGTTTTTTTTTGTGTTCATTTGCCACTGGTGTTGTCGCGAGGTACTCTATTGAATGAGCACAATGAATTGTTCAAATTACTCAAATCACACATGCACAAATTACAAACTGACAATCACGCTATTGGGCGCGTTCAATTTACAAGTCAACTACTAGTGACTACTATTTTACCTTTTCTCATTGATCAAATAACTCACGTGAGCATCGTTTGGCAAGTGATAGACATTTAATTAGAAGTTAACTTGCAGTTGACTTGCAAATTGAACGCGCCGATTGTCATCAATCCTGATAAAACACCAGCTGGAGAGCACATGCGTGGAATTCATGCACCTGTTATTGACGACTTTGCTGGAATCATGGTTGGCGACCGTACAGCGACGCGACAAATCGTGATTTGAAGCAGAAATAATCATGCTTATTTTGAGATTCGAATGAATAGTCAAGTCTTTCGAATGTCTATTTTCGTTCGAATTATACCGGTTTTCCTCAAACAAATTTTCTATTCGATCGAATCTCAAAATACAAATTCTTCTAATTCGACAAACTATCGTTCGAATTCGAATGTCAAAATCAGCATGAATAATCTTGAGTTCATTGCTGATACACACCGTTCATACGAGGCTCTCCAATACCCGCAAATGTTCTGAAAGGGACAAAACGTCCACAGCGTTCAATTCCTCTTTCAGTCATAGACCACATCCCCACACACTTACAATAAGTTAGTTATTTTTCATTTCCCTACGAAAATATTCACTAGAAATAATTTATATGGCAAAACAACGTTTGCCGGGTCAGTTAGTATTTTTATAAAATCCAAAAAAAAACTTAAATGTCCTTAGAAACCGCGATTTATTATGATGTTCCAGGTTAATTACACTTAATTGAAGTTTTATTAATTACTTATATATAAAAATCAATCCATATTTGTGTTTGTTGCCGGTGTTTGGCCAAACGCGTTAACCGATTCCAATGAAATTTCCTGAAAGGTGACGTATGTACAAAGGTTTTTATGTATGTGCGATGTCTGTATCTGCATCGGTGTTTGAATTATGGGCATTTGAGTTGAGTACACATGTATATGTGCGTGTGCGTGTAAATACCGACGCATAGACGTCACCTATTTTGTTATCCGAACGCGCATATGAAAGAGGAAGACCACACGAGCGTTTCAAGCCTATTGTGGTGTTTGTGCGCATTTTCATTCTTGAGATATCGTGTGTTCAATGTTTTATTCAAATAACTCTTATTGAATTTTTTCCATTTTTTTTTTTGTGAATCGGACATCGGAAAGTTGCTTTTCCCACATTGATAACAATCGGAGTGAAAGTGAATGAAAAGCGATTCTTTAGTTTACCTTTATTCGGCTTAATGGTCTTATTTATTTCCGATGCAATTAAAACACTTTAATCCATCCTTGCACCCTACGTTTCGTCGGTTTTTTGCCAACTTCCTCAGGGGTTTTTGTTTTCTTTTATTTAAACATTATTTTACATATTTAATTTAATATTGGCCAATAGAATTCTCGGGCACGGGCAAAGCTGGCGAGTCCAGCTGGTTAATTATATTTCTCATCTCCCTACTTTATAAAGGATTTTACGCAAAAATTAAAGCTTCTGACGCTCGTACTTGAGTGCACAAACACTTTCACTATTATTGTTGTATGACCTCTCTGGTCTAATCTGTCAGACGTACAAGAAAAAAGTTGCTTACCGCTTTAGGTTTCGATTTGTATTTAATTTGAAAGTATGGAAAGTAGACTTTTGAAAATAATTTTGGAAAGGGATACTCATATCGACATATGGAATACAAAATTATTTTCTCTGCCTCCTTATTCCTATATTTGTAAAAAAACAAAAGCCGTTTCTTCTTCTTCAAGGACTTCGTCAGTGTTATTCTCAGTCCCTCCATACTCGACATAACTCGTATTCTTATTTCTTTTACTGTCAATTTGAATAACTTTATTTTAACATTCAATTGGTTTTGGTATTCTTATCCAAAAATTGATGAAAGAGAAATAATGAAAAACGGGCCGGCCTGGCATTATTAACAAGTGAATTGATTTTATTCTGTTGGCGAAATTAACGGTTCATTGAACCGAAATGTTCTTCTTGAGAGAACACATCTTCTAACATGACAAACGAATGCTTGTCAAATTCTTCGGCATTTAAGTACGTTTCTCTGACAAAGATATTTATCATCCCTTTTCGTTGATATTTTTAAGGAATTCGAAAATAGTGAATTATTGAATACGAATCTTAGACAGATAGCTACACGTATGAATTCTTAATACAGGTTGATTTATAAAGATGTAAGTTTGATTTCAGTAACGTAGCTGAAGAAATGAAATCGAATAAAGACACAAATGGCATGACGAGCCGTGCATGAACGAATTTTTGTTATGGAGCTGATTCAAAAAACAATTCTGTCGAACGTTTACGAAAGCCTTAATAATTTAATACCTGCCCTGCCTTAATATTTTGTGTGGCTTTCTGTGCTGTTTTTGAAAGTTTTAAAACGAAACATATTGGACAAACTCTAATCTTATGAATTTTACTTATTAAAGGCCCACTTTAAAGGGGCGTTTTTTTACAAAAACTTTGTTTTTTTTTGAAAAATCCCTTAAAGTTATATAACAAAATATGTAGAGCGTTCTTAACAATTCACCCATACTAAGACTTTATCCACAACTACTTTATGAGGGATAGGAATAGGAATAGGGTATCCAACAGTTCGCCTAAGTGAACCGTAGCCCTTCCATACGTTTTCTTCTACTTCTATTGTCTGCTGTGAAAATGTATTGTAAGTGAGAACGGCATGTGAGGAGGACTTAAATTGCGCTATCAATTAAGTCAGTGCGCATTCCATCTAATTTCTGTAGATAAAATAAAAATTTAATAAAGTGCACGACTGTATCGTTCGAAACTTTCTCGTTTTAAATGAATACTCCTAGACTCGGACCTGCTGAAAACAAAAAAAAAACAAAGGCAATAAAAAGAACGACAATTTTAAGTTAGAAATTTTATTTTTACTTCCTATACTCCAGAATCAGCAGAAAAAAATATTTACTCAAAGTCTAGTCTATTATTTCTCCATAACACACTTCAGACGTCGACGAATAGGAAGCAGCAAACGAACGAAAACAACGCGTTCAACTGAGGCTATTTCCACAGAATTCCCATATCAGATTTATAGATATAATTACCATTTTCGCTCAACTTTTCCCACGATAAATAAAAGATTTATTATAAATATTGGTATACCTATATATGTTAAAAACATAGGGACGGGCTACAGTCCGCTTGGGCGAAATGTTGGATACCCTATTCTTATTCCTATCCCTCATAAGTGGGCGTGACAAAAGTCTAAGTATGGTTGAATTGTTAAGAACGCTTTACATATTTTGTTATATAACATTTAAAGGATTTTATCAAAAAAAACGCTCCCTAGCTCAAACTTGGGTGTTTCAATAAAATTGTTTTATTTAATTGTGGGCGTGTCAGTAGGCGGATTTAAAAAAAATTATCACATGAGCATAAAGGGCCCCTAGAGAGTATATATTATAAATTTCAGCTCCCTAGCTCACTTTGAATTTTCAAAAAAAAAAAAATTGTGGGCGTGCCAGTGGGCGGATTTTGAAAATATTTACACATGAGCATAAAGGGCCCATAGAGAGTATATATTATAAATTTCAGCTCCCTAGCTCAAACTTTGGATTTTCAAAAAAATTGTTTTATTTATTTGTGGGCGTGTCAGTGGGCGTGTCAGTGGGCGGATTTTGAAAATTTTTTATCCCGAGCAGTTTTAGGAGTCATAGATCATATATAAAAAATTTCAGCTTTCTAGCTCAAAATTCGATTTTTTCCAAAATTTTGTTTTTTGGAGTTTGTGGGCGTGTCTGTGGGCGGATTTCAAAAATTCGTAAAATTGATTATTTCGGGACCCTAGAGAGTATATGGTTAAAATTTCAGCTCTCTAGGTCCAGTTTAAATGCATAATTTTTGCCGACGGACGGACGGACGGACGGACGGACGGACATGGCTAGATCGACATTACTATCGATGCTGATCATAAATATATTAACTTTTAGGGGTCTACGGGCAATATTAAGGTATGTTACAAACTATGCGTCAAAATTAATATACACCTAGAATAGGGTATAAAAATGTTGCTACGGGGTGAGTAAGAAGTCAACTCGCAACTGAAATTGTTTTTTTTTCAGCTCACTCTTACTCGCATGTCACTCGTTTTTCTAACAATCTTCCGAATCACTGGTGATATTTTTTGTTTGTGTTAGAGGTTCGCTGCTAGTACGCGAGGGATGCTTCTGCAACAGTGAGGGACTTTAACCCGATCGAAAAAAAAAAAAAATCCCAGGATGGTAGTGCACCTAGTCTCTCGACTAATCGGCAATTAATTTTTAAATAATTTAAAAAAATTGAAGAAAAAATAAATTCCATTTGTCGGGTTTCTAAACTTTTTTTGAAGTTACCTAATTTTTTGGCCTTAGCTTACTCTTATAGGTCAAGAGGTTTTACCCGCCACAGTCTTTTGGTTACATTGTCAGTATTTAAGAATTCTGTTACATCCAAGTTAACGTGGTTGAGAAACCTACGTCTGTGCCTTTAAGCGACTTTTTTAACTTCATCATCAACCATTTTAGTATTTATATCCCATGAAGTTCAGCGTCAGAACTTTTTTTTTTTTTTTTTTCTCAATTCAGAAATCTAGTTTAAGTTGCTAAACAATTCTTACTATTCATATGTATCCTAATTTGGAGAATAGTTAGTGACATTTTTTATTTAGTTTATAGTAAAAGGGATAAATGGCATTACATTACTGTTTCAGAATAAGTCGAAATATCAGCGAAGCGAAGATTTTAATATTAATAATCGAAACGATGAGTGTAAAGTAAAGGGCGAAGGCAAACCAAAGATATAAAACACAATATAAGTATAAATTATTTATTCGTTGTTTTGTATACCTCTTCCAGAGTACCTTACTCGGCGGCGATCAAAATGAAAAAGAAAGCAACCACAACGCATTCAATCACATTCGACTTACAATAAATTCTAAACAAATTATCATCCGTTAGAGAGTAACATATAGAGAGTGATTAATAAACAGTAATTAAGTCAAACAGCAAATAACAAATGTAATGCAGAAAACCGATAACAAGAAACTAAATTAGAAATAGCGTAAATACATAATGTTTGGCAAGCACAAATATAACTATGAATTAAATTAATATGTACAAACAAAAAAAACAAATCAAATGAATCTCGAACATCCCGGCGCCCCTGAACGAGTTTCAGGACAGTGGCAGTAGAGCCAACTTCGATATAGGGCGAACAAAGGTGCCTGCACTTGTCTTCACAGTCGCTACACGAATAAATTGATCTGGACCCGGATTGACGTTTTCGATTCTGCCTAAGACCCACTTGGTAGGAGGTAAGTTTGGTTCTTTGATGACAACGACGTCTCCTGTCTTCAGATTGGGTTGGATTTGTTGCCATTTGGGTCGCTCTTGCAGCGTCGTGAGGTACTCGAGGCTCCATCTCTTCCAGAAACCCTGGACCATGTTTTGCATATAGTTCCAATGAGACAAACGGTTCATCGAGGTGCACAAGTAACTGGGTTCAGGAATGGCTGTCAACGGTTCACCTATTAAGAAATGAGATGGAGTTAAAGGATTAAGGTCACTATCAGATATAAGGCAAAGAGGTCGAGAGTTCAGTATCGCTTCAATTTGAATTGTTACTGTGGCTAACTCTTCAAAGGTTAAAATCGACGATCCAATAACTCGGCGGAGATGAAGTTTTATCGATTTCACACCGGCTTCCCACAACCCACCAAAGTGAGGAGCCGATGGCGGTATAAAGTGCCAAGCGATGCCATCCTTTGCAAGAGATGTGGCAATCATTTCGTTGTGTGTCTGAGATAACACTAGTTTATGCATTTCCGTAAGACAACGCCGCGCACCTTGAAAATTCGTACCGTTGTCGCTGTATATATTCGTGCATAATCCACGACGTGCAACGAATCGGCGCAATGCAGCCAGGAATGCATCGGTGGTGAGATCGCTAACCACCTCAATGTGTATGGCCTTCGTGGTCATGCATACGAATAGCGCTATATACGCCTTAGAGTGTTTTGGATTTCGACCACGAGCCAGCTTAATCGTCAAAGGTCCAGCGTAGTCACAACCAGTATTTGAAAAGGGTCTACTAGGTCGAATACGCTGGGCTGGTAGGTCACCCATTAATTGACTGGACGCTAGTTTTCGCTGCATGAAGCAAGGCTTGCAACGATGAATAACACTTCGAATAAGGTTGCGGCTGCCCTCAATCCAATACTGCTGCCGGACAATTGCAAACATCTCCGATATACCAGCATGCAGGTACCTTAGGTGAAGATCCTTGATGATGAGCGAAGAAACTGTATTGGTTTTCGGAAGCAGTATAGGATGTTTCATATTATACGAAATATTTGAATTTTTAATGCGGCCTCCGACACGCATAAGTCCATCGCTGTCCAGAAATGGCGGGTATTTCATGATGTTTGATTTAGCGGGAAGCGGTTTGTTGGTTTGCAGGCTTTGTATCTCCGTGTTAAATGATTCCTTCTGTACGTACTTTAGAGTCAACACCTTTGCAGTCTGGAACTGTTTGAATCTCGAGCCGTAGTACGAATTATTGGTTGAGTTTGGACGACAATTTGAAACGAAACGAAGGCACCGCGCGACTATCATTACGATACGATTCCAACATGAAACGTTTTCGATTAAGGAACGGATAAAATTGCTTTCCTTGGACACTAAGAGGACATGACGTTTAGGAGGCTTTGTTTCACCTTTCACTGGGTCACAATCTGCGATTTGGGGCGAGATAGAAAAGTCAGAGTAAGGCCAATGTTCCTTTGTATCAGATAACCAAGGTGGACCGTTCCACCAAAGATCATGGTCGATGAGATCGGAAGGTGGTATACCGCGCGAAGCACAATCAGCGGGGTTGGATTCTGATGCAACATAGTGCCATGAGTGTCTCGGAATGGTTTCAAGGATCGCGGCGGTACGATTGGCAACAAATGTTGTCCAACGGCGAGGGGGTGACGAGAGCCAATGTAACACAATTTCAGAGTCGCACCAAGCCGATATGTTCACAATGTTTGTATTTAGCGAAGATTTCACGCTGTTTAATAGTCTTGATGCGAGTAAGGCACCACAAAGCTCTAGCCGCGGTATCGAGACAGGTTTTAAGGGAGCCACCTTGGTTTTTGCCGCGACTAGTGTGACTTTCGATTCGCCTGTGGCTGACGTTACTCGAGCGTAGATTACGGCCGCGTAGGCTAGGGATGAAGCATCGGAAAAGGCATGGAGTTCGATATCTTCAGCGTACGAAAATATATGTCGCGTTACACGAATTTCTTCAAAACGATGAAGTTGCTGGCGGTATTTCTTCCAGCGAGTATCTATTTCTGGCGGTACTGGATCATCCCAACCAAGTTTTAACTCCGACGACCAGAGTTCTTGAAACATAATTTTAAAAAGAATTGTCGACGGAGCCAAGAATCCTAAAGGGTCAAAGATCCGTGCGATTTCCGAAAGAAATGTACGCCGTGTTGATTGGAGGGGTTGTTTGGGCTGCGTTAATCGATATGTAAATATGTCACTAGGTGGACTCCAAAACATCCCTAAAACCTTGACAAGAGATTCCGATTGTTCAGCATCAACTAAATTATATTCGCAGTCTTCCGATGGTAGTTTGGAAAGAAGAGTCCAGCAATTCGAGCTCCACTTTCTAAGCTTAATGTTGGCAGAGGATAGAAAGTCTACGAGTTCAGATTGCAGCTGTAATAGGTTTGCGATAGAATCTGCACCCGTCATTATATCGTCAACATACGCGTTGTTTAGGAGAGCTTTAGCTGCGTTTGGATATACCGATTGAAGATCCTCTGAAAGCTGTTTGAGAACACGAACTGCGAGATAGGGAGCAGAAGCCGTCCCGTATGTGACGGTCTTAAGGCGAAAGTGTTTGATCGGTTCGTTAGGTGTTTGGCGCCAGACAATGCGCTGGAAGTCTGTTTCGTTTTCCCGAATCCATATTTGGCGAAACATTTTCACTATATCTGCCCAAAAGACATAGCGATACTCCCTAAAACGTAAGCAAACACCAAACAAATCACGTTGAATAGGAGGACCGATGAATAATTGGTCATTTAAGGACTGTCCTAGCGAATCTTTGACGGAACCATCGAACACTACACGCAGTTTAGTTGTCGAGCTCCCAGGTTTCAATACCGCATGATGTGGGAGATAAAACTGTTTCCCAGGGTCGGTTTTTATATCATCAGATGACATAAGCTCCATATGACCGAGGTCAGCGTATTCCTGCATAAACTGGGAATATTGTCGGTGAAGTTCAGAATTGGTGCGAAATCGACGCTCCATGGAGTGTAACCGAGAAATAGCAGCGGAAAGAGTATCTCCAAAGGACGGCGAAGGGGTTTTGAATAGAAGAGGGACGACGTATCTTCCATTACGCGAACGACTTACGGTTTTACGAAATATAATCTCGGCTGGATCCTCATTGCTTTGGTCTTTCATTGCAGGAACTTCCTCTAACTCCCAAAACCGTTGCAAGAGATAATCTATATCAATAGACGAATGAAAGGATGACAGTGCTACATTACACGATACGCTCTCGACTAGCTCTCCAGTTACTACCCATCCAAATGACGTATTTTGAGCCAACGGTTTTCCTTGTGGGCCATTAATTTGTTGTGGCTTAAAAATTGTCCATACTCTGTCAGCCCCTAGCAATACATCCACCGAACCACAAACATTAAAATACGGATCTGCCAAATCTAATCCTTTGATGTAATCCCACGATGATATCTCGAAAGTTTGACATGGTAAACTTGAAGTCAACTTTCCCAGAACTAAAGCGTTTACACATAAATGCGATGAGTTGAACCGAGAGACCAAATTAATAGAAATGGATCCCCTTGTATGCCCTGCTTCTTTCGATGACAGTCCCAGAATAGGAATTCGAGAATGCTTGCGAGGTAGGGCAAGCCGTTGAGCCAAAGATTCCGTTATGAAAGACGACTGTGATCCGGTGTCAAGCAAAACACGACAGTCTATAAATTTACCCTGATGATCTTGAATCCTAGCTAGGACTGTTGGGAGAATTGTTTGATGATGAATACCCAGATCGAGACAATGGTTTGTAATTACGGGGTTCGAAGCATTAGAGTGGGGAGTGTCAGTAGTAGGAGGAGGCTGAAGTGCAGCTGACGAATCTACTGATGAACGAGAGCTTGGTATAATATCGGAAGATGAAGGAGTGGAGCCAACTGAATTTTCAAAATGGACGAGTGAATGGTGGCGCGATTTGCAAACTCGGCAACGAAAGGTAGACCGGCATCTATTTGAGGAGTGGCCACCGCGAAGGCAGTTGAAGCAAAGAGAATTTTCTCTTACGAATGTTCGCCGTGTTTCTATGCTTAGTGCCTTAAATATTGAACACTGTGATAGCATGTGATCACCTTTGCACTTTGGACACCGCGAACTGTCCTCCCGTGCTTCAGCTAAGTGTGATCGAACAGGAGTTGATTGTTTTCCGCGCGAAGTAACGGAACGATTTGGAAGTCGACACGTCTCGAATGCATCACACCGCAGCTCGAGGAACTCTATAAGTTCATTTATTGTACAATCATCGCGAGAACTTACTTTTTTAGCCCAAGCATGTCGTGTGTCCTGGTCGAGTTTGTTGAGAAGTAGGTAAATTAACCAAGGATCGCGGTCGTTTTTCTGTGCTGCCTGAAGTCCACGAACCACTTCATCAGCACCGTCGGCAATTTTCCGAAGAGTTTGAGCATTTGGTGTGGTCAGCGAAGGCAAAGACATAAAGGTTTGAATAAACGAATTAACAAGCAAATGTACGCGATTATACCGCCTATCAAGCCTTTCCCAAGCATCGCTATAATTAGCATCTGAGACGGGAATCTGCTTGATGAGATCAAACGCTTCATCTCTCAAAAACGATTTGAGATAATGGAACTTCTGGGCGGATGTTAAGTTCGATTTACTGTCCACAGAACTCGAAAACATGTCCCGGAAAGAAGGCCAATCCTTGTAGCTACCCGAAAACGGAGTCACAGTTATGACTGGAAGGTTAGCTGTTGAACACGTGTTCATAGAATTATCCAGCTTTTCCAAAAAGGCCGACTGCTGATTGGCTAGTACCTCTAAGGCAACCCTTTGTTTTTCCACCGATTGTCTTTCCCGAAAGGCCTTAACGAAAACTGCGTGAGCTGTAAAATATTTATCTTCATAATCCGCGTACTCTGCTTCAAATGCCTCGATATCGTTTTGTTCCATATCTACCAAACACGCACTATGATAAGAGCAAAATTGATCCCAAGCCTTGGCCAATTTTTCAATACGAATCTCGATTAGCTCGATAGAGACATGGTCATTTATCGAATCAGCGTAGCTGTTGGGAAGTCATACTGATGAGTTCTTAGAACCCTCGAAATTTCAAATAAACAAAACCCGGTAAACTGTCTGACTCAAGACGAAGTATGCCCTTGAACAACTATAATAATGTCACTATAATAGTAAGGGATAATTATCGCGAGATAATATTAATCGTTTTACACATTAACAGTTTTCAACACACGCGGTTTTTTCTATTAAAGTTCTAATTAGGTTTAATAGTAAAGTTTTTTCCTCTACAAAATTTACGAAATTTTAATTCGGTTACGAAGGACCATATGTTTCAGAATAAGTCGAAATATCAGCGAAGCGAAGATTTTAATATTAATAATCGAAACGATGAGTGTAAAGTAAAGGGCGAAGGCAAACCAAAGATATAAAACACAATATAAGTATAAATTATTTATTCGTTGTTTTGTATACCTCTTCCAGAGTACCTTACTCGGCGGCGATCAAAATGAAAAAGAAAGCAACCACAACGCATTCAATCACATTCGACTTACAATAAATTCTAAACAAATTATCATCCGTTAGAGAGTAACATATAGAGAGTGATTAATAAACAGTAATTAAGTCAAACAGCAAATAACAAATGTAATGCAGAAAACCGATAACAAGAAACTAAATTAGAAATAGCGTAAATACATAATGTTTGGCAAGCACAAATATAACTATGAATTAAATTAATATGTACAAACAAAAAAAAACAAATCAAATGAATCTCGAACAATTACATTTTATAGAAAATTCAATTGCTTACAAAGAAATATATATATATATTAATGAGAGCTAACACCAATTCATAAAATTAATATTTAAAAAGTTAAGAAAGAAAGAACTCAAGTAATGAAGTTTAACAAAATTTCGATTTCATTGTGATTAATCGCAAGAAGCCACGATTTTACTTTATTTAAGAAATACAGATGCAGTTCTAATAATTCGTATATCCTCGGGTAGACTATTAAATAGTTTGTAGGGAACATTTGAGAAACAGTTCCCAAAGCTTGATGTGTGAAAAGGCGGAATATGTAAGGCTGTACCATTATTGCTTCTACTTTATTTAGAAAGGCTTCATAACTGGAGCCCGTATGTCCATATCGGTTTGAGAACTTGCTCGTATAGCAACTACAGTAAGCAGTTGACAGAGACGAGTATCTCCCAATAAGGCAATACATTTTACTGTTTCGCATGTTCAACTTGAATGCAGCATTTATAACCTGCGCTTGTTTTTTTATCTTTTTTGCGGAAATTGTTTTAAAATGTCCCCTTTAAATAAATCAAACCCTGCGACCTTTTTTTATATCTATGACTACTTTAACTTCTTGCTGTTACCGGCTGAATAGATCTATCTTCTTCGCACCTTACTTTGATTCCTTGATAACCTTTATCTTCATAAGGTTTAAAGACGTCTTCAAGATACTCTGCAAAAGTGTTTGCTTTCTCTTGACTGCTTTTGACCAGTTACCTTCTCTGGTTTTTACTGGCCGAATTTGAGCTATTGGATTATCATTTTCTTTGTTGCCTTCCAGAGCGAATAGTCGGCACTAGCATCATTTGTGAGGCTTGTTAGGTAAGTTCTTATTAATTTCTCTTATAGATTTTCTGAGCTTATTATTTAAATTGTTAAGTGTGGTTTTGTTGTTTGGCGCCCTTATCTGTTGCCAACGTTTCTAGCTTTCCTCTTTTTTGTAATAATTTCATATATTTCGCGAGGATAAGAGTTTTGTTTAATCTTGTTTGAGGTTTTGGGACTTGCAGCCCATGCAGATTTCTGTTTATTGAGTGTAAATAATTGCACTGACTCTTCTAGTCGATTTAACCAACGACCATACCACGTCGAGTTAATCGGTTCTCGTCAGATCACCGTAATTAAACGACGTTGGGCGCGGTTAGTACGTAGATTGGGGACCGTTTGAGAACAACCGCGTGTCGTTGGCCAGTCCCATCTACAGAGTTGAGGTAGATAATATACGTGGTATCACAATGGACCTAAATTGGTCTAAGTGTGTCGGCTTCTTCCGACAGCCACATAAACCTAACCTAACCTCTAGTCGATTTCTTCTGTTTGAATAAATGATGATTATATACTTTCTTCCAACTTTTGTCTGAAGTAGTTCCAATCAGTCAGTATTATTATTTTATTATTATTATTTTTAAATATTCTTTATTTCAAACAATTTTGTTAACAGAGGTTTACAAAGAATCTATGGACATGGCATGTTGCCGTCTGCCAGATAATGACATTTCATTTAATATAAAAGAAAACTTAAAATATATGATGGTAGTTCATGGTTTAACAAATTTCACAAATTATAGCACTTAAATTAAGTAAAAGGTTGAAAAACTTAAACAACTGAGATTCAAATACCTCAAAAACTATTTCGATAGGTTTTGAGAGGTTTATTCACCCTGCCGATCCATTTAATATTTGTATCGCTTGTGCTCTAGAGAGGACACTATGTTGAAAGTAAAGCCTTCGGATCTCCTGCAAGATTGGGCATATAGCTATTAAATGGAAAACATCATCTCGCTCGGATCTGTTGCAGAAGTCACACAAGGTTGGTAGGTCTGACCGATGAGGCAAATAATTTAAGCTAAGAATTTCCACTCTTGCTCTAAAAATAGTGCTTATAGCTTTCACAGGGAGATCGATTTTAAAATAATTATCAGCTTGAAGGCGATGGTTTAATTCTCTGTATGTAGCCCTTGTTGTGGATGCCGATGCACGATTCAAATGTTGAAGATAAATTTTTTCGTCAACTTTTGAAATTACATTTGAGAACAGCTCCTGCCAATTATCTAGATTGGATTCGGACATATTGAGAGGGAGGCCATGAGAGCGTGCAAGTGCAACCCATTCTTTAAACGGTGACGCTTGTGTGCGCAAAAGGTTAGTCATGATAGACTTGTGGAGACTAACCCCGAGTGTTTTCATAGTTTTTAACAAAAAATCAGACTTAGCCTTTAGGTTTTTGATATACACGGGGGAAATACCAGACTCTAAGTGGATCGCATATATTGTAGTTAAAGTCAGTAAACGAAATAGACGTTTGAAAAAGGATCTTTGAACTTGTTCAAAATGACAACAATACAAAACAAATTAAAAAAATAAATTAATAAATTAAAAATAATAGAATCACCTACATTAACAATAAGGTTAGGTTGAAGTAAACATACAGCGCTCTTCAAATACGAAAACAGCTTACATTGTTGTGTTGTCGTTTCCATCATTTATATTTGTTGCTACTAAATTGTCCAAGCAAGTAGAATGGTCAATGAGGAAAGCTCTTCCTTTTGGAGATCTTCTCACGTACACACACCCGTTCCGGGTATAAACAGAAGACAGCTGATCGGGATTTTGTCTCTTCAGTTGGAAAGCTTTCCGGAGAATTATACGATTTTGCGGGGTAAGACTTTCATTAAAGTAAATGCGGCTGTCAGATTCGAGTCCAAGATGTCGTAGGCAAAGTGATGATTTCGATGAAAAGTACATCTGATTTATTGATTGCAGCACAGTGACTTTGTCGGTAACAGATTGAAACTTCACAATTATTGGCGGGTTGAATGAATTATTTTTTGGTTTCATATAAAAAATTAATAACCGTGGCACCTGATAATTATAGGGTATATAGGGTATCGCTACCCGAACTGCGCTTCGAAATAGAGAAACTAAAATTAAGCAAAGCTCCTGGATATGACTCAATCACAGGACAGGTTCTTAAAGAGTTACCTAGGAAAGCTTTAATCAAGTTTGCCTATCTCATCAATGAATCGTTCAGGTTATTGTACGTTCCACGACAATGGAAGGTAGCTGAAGTTATAATGGTTCCAAAGCCCGGTAAACCACAAAATGACAAAAAATCATATAGGCCAATATCGCTCTTACCGATAATGTCGAAGGTATTCGAAAAACTAAAACGTTATTTTTTTTTTATAAAAAAACGTAAAAAAAACATGGAAAGGATAAAGTCCGCTTGGGCGAACTCTTGGATACCCTATTGCTTTTCCTATCCTTCATTAAGTGGTAAGAGTGACAAAAAACTAAGTAACGGATTTTATTGGCAAAACTTAATTTTTGTAAAAAAATAACTGCCCTTTAAAGTGGGCATGGGAGTTTGGCCTTACTCCCCGTAGTAGATGGAACATTATGAGGCTGGTAAACATGTTTGCCGAATCTGGAAGCATCGCACGAAGACCGTACCATCGAGATCCCTAAATTCAGATTCAAGAAAAAATCGCGTGCAATTGGTGTGATGGTAGTGTATTCACTAAATGATTAGCAGGTCGTGCGTTTGAATCCCGGCCAGGGCCATGATTTTCAAATTAAATACTCACGTTAATACAGATCTCCATAAGACAAAAGCACCAAATTTCTTTCCTATCCTCCTAAACACTGCCGTTGGTACAACAATGATATCAAGTTGCGTATCAGAGAGAGAGAGCGTTTTTATAAAACATACAAAAGAAACCCTTCAGTGTTTAACAGAAGACAGTACACAGTTGCTCGTAATAACGTCAATGCTGCTATTCGCTCACTTAAAAGAACGTATTTATTGAAAAGACTTGATCCTTCACTATGCTCAAAAGATCTCTGAAGAAACCTCAAAGCTGAGGGTGTAACTGCCGTTAGAAGCAAATTAAAATGTTCCTTGAATCCAGAAGATATGAGCCGATTTTTTTCTTCATCTCCCAGTGTTGTAAACGAACACTATGTTGTATCACGATATGAGAGCTCTGACCAGTCTTTTTCTTTTGAGTGTGTAGGGGTAGCCGACTTTCTGGATGCCATTCGTTCAGTCAAATCAAATGCTCTCGGCCCTGATGGCATTTCTCCAAAATTTGTAAAGTTGATTTTACCCTTATTACTAAGATTTATGTTGCACATTTTCAACGCATGTATTTACTCCTGTCAGTTTCCTGAGCAATGGAAAAAAGCCACTATTATACCAATCCCAAAAAAAGTGAACCCGTCGAGCCCCTCAGATTTCCGGCCCATTAGTCTTTTGTGTTTTTTATCCAAAGTTTGGCAAAAAATGAATGCTAAACAAATACAAAACTATCTAGCTTTGAATAACATGTTATCGGAATGGCAGCCAGGTTTTCGAAAAAAAACACAGCTGCGAATCAGCCGTGTTGAAGGTAACTTCTGATCTACGTTTTGCACTTGATATCGGCAATTTTGGACTTATGGTCCTCCTGGACTTCACTAAAGCATTTGACAGCATTGATCACTCAATCTTATTAGTCAAACTTAGAAATAGGTATAATTTTTCCTCTGCTGTCATTAAATTATTGAGTTAATACCTTAAAAATAGGGTGCAGATTGTCGAAACTGTGAGTGGAACATCCTTACCATCGGTTGTAAATTCCGGGGTGCCACAGGCTTCAGTTTTGGGCCCCCTGCTGTTTTCAATATTTATTAACGACCTTCGTGAATCGGTTGTGAACTGCAAAGTGCTGATGTATGCTGATGATGCCTCAATATACCTAGCTCGACCTATAGGCTTAATGGAAGATTGTGTTGCTCGAGTTAACGAAGATCTAGGGAGAATTTAAAGCTGGTCTACATTAAATAAACTTCAGCTTAATCTATTGAAAACTGAGGCTATAATTCTCTCGAGATCTCAAGTTAATTCACTTGGTCCAGCGATTTTTCCAGCGATTGAACTAGGTGGCAAAACTATTCCGTATGTCAGTAGGGTTAAATATCTGGGCTTCTGCATTAACTCATCCCTTAGTTGCTGTGATGCAGTCTCTGATACAATTAGGAAAGTTTATGCCGGTCTTCGTTACCTAAGATGTTCATCTCACCTGCTGGTTCCCACCATGAAACTGCGTCTAGTAAAAAGCCTGATTGTTCCGTTCTTTACGTTCAATTGTAATGTCTATCCTTCCATGCATTATGAATGTCATCGTAAACTAAATGTAGCGTTTAATGATTGTGTACGTTACATATATAATGTTCGTAGGTACACCAATGTTTCATGTTTGAATTCCACTCTTCTGGGAATCAACCTGGATAAATACTACTCCTTCAGAAATCTTTTAAAGATGCATTGCATTATTCACAACAATTGTCCGGTATACTTAAGTGAAATGATACTTTTTTCTCACTCACGTAGAGGAGTTTGCTTGATATTTAAACGCCTTACTCACACAATAGCAGAACGCTCCTTCAATGTGTCAGCGATTCGACTCTGGAATTCCCTTCCTGTCGATTTGCAGACGATTACTTCACTACCAATGTTCGAGAGGAGGATATTCCAATACCTATCAACCTAATCTTATCAACGCTACCTATATTACTCGTATTTAAGAACACGATCTTTATATATAAACAAAAAAATAATAATAATAATATTAGTTTATAAATTATTGTACTTTCAATAATTTTCATATAAGTTTTCTTTTCTCTAAATTTTTGTTTTATTACAATTTAATACTTAATTTAAAGATTATAAATCTTGTAGTATCGTGTATTGATAAGTTCAAATAAATACAAATACAAATATTATTTCGAATAGTAAGTAGCACCTAAATTCATGCAATGCAATACTTCATTGCTGGGTGTTGCTTACTGTTCAACAAAAAATGCCTACGCTGTGTTCCATCACTATAAGGGTCTGTACAAATAGAGAATAACAAAAAACCCCTTTAGCGTAAATTAATTATAAAAAAAACAGCATCGTAAATTCAGGCAAATCCACGACTCGAAACTTTCGATTTTGTATGTAGAGAAAGATCAAACACTTACAGCGTTTCAGATCCAGCGTTTTCCAAATCTGTTTTGTCGGTAGACAAGTGCTGCCATTTGTCCACTTAAGGTTAGTTCTCTCAATGGCATCCCTAATAAAAATGAGTTTATAGCAATTGGAATGCCTAACTGACCTTTATCAGGTAGAATAGCAGTATGGTTCTTTTTCTGGGGAGTTCATCAGCCCTATAGTTCTCTGGAATATCTCTGTGTCCCGGAACAGACCATAGTTGAGTATTGAACTGCTCCGCAATTTCCGCGAGAGATGATCGGCAGTCTAGGACTGTGATGGAGTTTGTAGAGACAGAATCCAGAGATTTTATGGCAGCTTGTTCTGGGGGGATGTTGACTTTGAAGTTTTTGTCAAAGCGGAGGCTGGGCTAGGAAAGATTCAGATTTTTTTTTAAATAGAGGAGTGGCCGATTTCATTCTCGGACCACTGGAAAGTTGTTTTAAGGCGGACAGCCGTACTAGCAGTCGCTTACTTACCAAAGATGACTTACAAGCTGCCTGGAACTCCCCCTAAAACAAATACAAAATCACACGTGTTGCAGTAGCAGCCCGTATTACAATACGTTTTATCTTAACTCAAAGGTAACACCAATTTGTTAAAACTTTCTTTTATACATTTATGTCTAATTACATCGAAACATTACTTAAGCACTTTGTTAAGAAATGATCTAATCTTTATATTGGCTTAACATATCCCTTCAATCGAACCCTCATCTTGTTGCTCCTTCTCATATATGAGTATTTGTTTGCTTTTTGTATTTTACATGCGCCCCCAGAAAGAGTTAATGAGACTGATGTTGCTGACACGATTGTTTGTCAACCATGGACCTCACGAATATCAAAAATGGCTCAACCTAATTTAGATTTTACTGGTAAGTAATTCGCATGTGTGTGTTATTTGCTTTACCACCTTTGCTATTCCGAGGGCGGACGAGTGATTAAAATTAATGGAGCAGTTAATGTAAATGAGGATCAACTTTTTGTTTTATTTTTTCTTCACAGCCCCTGAAACGCAGGCACATTCTTCAATCAGCATCCTTAGTGATATGTTCTCATTGGGTATGGTTGTGTGTACGATATTTAATCACGGTCGACCACTAATACAGGCTGGAAATTCTTCATCTGCGTATATTAAGCAATTGGAAGTGGTAAGTGGAAACGCGAATAATTGTTTTCCAATCGTAGTCGTTAGGTAATGGTAGTTTAATGTACTTTTTAAAAAATCATCAAATGTTGTGGGCATTATAATTTGCTTGTGTAAATTTGATCTGGACTAATCACAGTGGCACACTATAATAGAATTTTCGTAACCAAGTGGAATTTAACTTTTTGGGAGAGAGCTGAACATGTACAGAGAAGGTGGAGAATAGGAGCCAACTCCTCCTCGTCCACGCAGCCGCTGCAAAAATCGGTTGAATACACGCCAAACCTTGGTGCATGCTTATGCCTATGAGACAGTGTCCAGTAATGGCAGTAATAGCGGCGACTGTGTAGACCAAATGAGGATGTCTGCCTGGTAGTATAATTGGTAGTACAATGGACCGTTACCGAGTCTGAGTGCTCTGTGATTTGGATTTCCATTTTCAATAAAAAAAAAAAAAAATCGTACCTGTACTAATGTGCAATCTGTTTACAGAGATAAGGCTGCTTGGTTGGTCAAGCTCTGCTTTGTCGGTAGACATGGTTTGTTCTCTGGATTGCATCTGACTTTGATATGTTCGCATATAGCGATTGGTATACCAAGGAAACCTTTTTCAGGTGTCAAAGGTAGAGTAATTCAATATTTGGAGGGTTCGTCAGTGCTTTAATACCGCAGATATCCCTATGCCCTGGCACCCAACAAAGGTGAATGTTGAACTTCTCTACTTTGGGTCTACGATAGAGATAATAGACACTTATTCCAGGGATTTGATTGTAGCTTGACGGTCGGAGAAAATGCAG
Organism: Portevinia maculata; assembly: GCA_949715645.1. Lineage (NCBI taxonomy): Eukaryota > Metazoa > Arthropoda > Insecta > Diptera > Syrphidae > Portevinia > Portevinia maculata. The sequence goes on from OX454527.1 coordinate 33,551,097, forward strand.
ATATCTTTAGCTGGTATCACGTTTTCTTTAAGAATATAAAGATAAATACAAAACTTCTTAAATCGCCATAATTTCCGCCTGAAACACCCTACAATAGTTGGAAAGACGGAAGGCGAGACTAATGGTAGAAACAGATCAACACTTTAACTTTGACTTCGACTTTGACAGGAGTGAGAACTTTAGCGCTTGAAGTCGAGTCATTGAAAAAGGCAACTTGAGAGCGAAACAAAAAATGGTTTATACATTAAAATTATGTCAAAATACAAGCAATAGAGAAAAATCGCTCAAACATAAGCATTTGCATGTTGGGAAAACTGAAAACATCGCCGGAAGGTTGGTGGAATTTCCCCTTCAACTTTGAATTTAGGATTTAGGACTAAAGTTGAAATTAGTTGAGGTTGAGGTTTTTTTTTTAAAAAAAACAAAGGGAATCCAAATCCTAGAGCACTCAGACTCGGTAACGGTCCATTATTGAGGTGCTAATGTGTTTCATCCCTTTACAAAGCATTGGTTCTTAAACGTTCGGCGTGGTTATCAATGTTGAAGTCGATGTTGAAGTGTTGATCTGTTTCTACCATAAGAATCAGTCTGTCGAAGAAAACACCACCGCCCACCAAATCATTGGTTTTTGATCCGCTGTTGTAAAAGTGGATAGCTTGATCATTCAAGAAAGCAGCATCCTCCCAAAGAGACCTGGAGGGGTTGTATACCCACTCATTCCCAGTGGCTTTTTTGCAAGAGAAAAGTGATGACGTAGCTTTTTTGAGTATTTTTAGAATGTTTGGCGTCCAGCTTAATTTTCTTTCTAAAATAATAAATAAAAAATACTTAGCTTCGTTGAAAAAAGTTAGGCTAATACCACTGATAAAGGGAGTATCTATGTGTGCCATTTTTCATTTGCTGGAGAAGAGGAATAGTTTAGTTTTGTGGGAGGATTTGGATCCGTTCTGTTAGTGTATAAAAATATGCTTTCCCGAAACGGCAACAGCAAGGTCATCCGCATAAGTAATCAGCTTGCAGCCTTCGCCTTCAAGGCATGCTAGTAATTCGTTGGTGAGAAAGCTCCGAAGAAGTAGGGAAAGGACGCCGCCTTGGTGTGTACCCCTACAGACGGATTTATTGGCGGAAGTTCCACCCACTTTTGACTTAATAATCTTGGTGGAAAACAATCGATTGAAAAGCTCAACCCGAGATTTATCGACCTTTAGATCTGACAGTGCATATTCGATCGCAGCTGTGTTGACGTTGTTAGAAGTGCCTTTTATACCCAGGACTATAACCACTGTAATCCTAATGGTGTATGGAGTATTCAATGTCGCTTATCAGCAAGTGTGGCCTTTTCCATTAATTTGCCCTCGCATACTTATGTTGAGCCGCAGATAAAAGTTGCGTATCAGTGTTTTTAAGTGAATGGTTCTAGAGTTTTTGGAAGGTGTCCGGGAAATATCCAGTAGCAATTAAGCGATTCTTCGCTTGATGTCATCCAGGTAACATCATTCTTTTTTAGTCTTGATGCCTCAGTTGACTCTTTTTTTTACCACAAGAATCTTCAAAATGTTTGGCATTCATCCATTTTTTTCTATATAATTTGAAGGTTTCTTTGTAAGAATCTTTTTAAGTGCCTGCTCTCGAGCTCTTGGCTCAAACTTGCTATAACGCATATTCATAGCACAATTAATTGCAAGTGCTACGCTTGATCCTTTCTCCCTGTGATTAAAATAGCTCAAAGTTTAATCATTAGCTCCAATACATTTTTTTAACTGCTTTAATTTTGTTGAGAGCTCAACTGTCCACTATAATTTCCACTAAAGTTTGTCTTACTATAAAAGTAAGAAGACTTGTTTCCTTTTTATAGTAACAAAGTTTGTTGTTAGAAATTAAATTGGACAGTTGAGCTCTAAACAAAAATTAAGCTGAAGAAAAAAAATATGTTGGAGTTTATAGCTAAGATATTTAAATCCGTGGAAGAAAGGCGCCCATTCCCAATCGAATGTCAAAGTTCAGTGAACAATTTTGAGACCATTCATGTTCAACGAAATATCTACGTACCTACCTACATAAAAAAAGAAGCGAAACTCTTTCCTAACAAATAAAAAAATCAAATTCATCGAAAATTTTTGCGCTATCCTTTCCATCTCATTATAACTTTTCCAATAAAGTTCAATTTGGGGCTTGTGCATTTTATCCACCCGAGTTTCACCATCGATTTATTTCTTTTTTTTCGTACTCCTCGAAAGATCTACCCAATTTCAAATTTCTCCAGCAATGATGTTTAAACAATGCTTAAGGTCATTCAGCCTTCTTCATCAGCTATCCACACAATTGCCTGCCTGTCACCGTTGTACAGCAACTCCGGTCTTTACCGTCGTCTTCCCTGCTCAATGTAAATGTAATCAAAACCAAGTTCCTCACATACCTAATTTAATTTTACGTGCAACTTTATACGAATTTGCAACCTCAAGGATTTACCTACCTACTAGTCCGACAAGTACTTTGAGAGAAAAAACTTAATAGAAAAACTTGGCTATTTCCGACTGCCACTGTCTCGACAGTAGACTAAGACAGTTGTTATTTACTCTTTTACTAATTTTTCTTCTCTTTTTTCCTCTTTTTCTCACAACCACTAATACAAAGCTGGATGATGCTGTTCACAATATGTTACCAAGGGTACCGATTCCATTACAAGAGGCTACGTCACGTCTTGTTAGTAAAGATCCAACATCGAGACCAACGGCACAACTCCTACAATTGATTAAGTACTTTAAGTAAGTAATTTCCTCTATGTAAATGTCTTTGAAAACAGCACGGATGCACGATTTTCCATCGCTTTTCTCCTCCATCCTGAATACTGTACTGAGTCCACCAACACTCTTTGTTCAGTCAACTGTGTGACAAGTTGTTGGTGGCTCATTCCAATTGCGATAGACGATGAAAAAAGAGGAGAATGAGATTGGTGGTGGCACGTCCCACCAATTTTACCTGTATTATCCTTCTCAACGCGAAATCGACAGAGACAAGTTTTCCACGGTGCTAATTACTTTTATTTGCGTGTGTCCTTACAGTGATCCCGCTGTGAATGCTTTAAAATTTCTGGACGTAATTAACATGAAGGATCCAACGCAGAAGTCTCATTTCTATCGGACGACGTTGAAGGAGGTTCTCCATCTAATTCCTAGGGTATGCATAAATTTAGTCCTTAAATTTGGTTATTACTTATAACTTTTTATGTTCATGCTGATAACTCGATTATTTCATTTTGCTTGTGAATTTATATCCATTTTTGTAGAAATTATGGTGGCAGCATGTGTGGCCGTGTCTGCAACAGGAGATGCGTACCGCTGAAGTTTTAGCTGCCGTTTTACAACCAGCCTTAGCGCTCGTTCAGGAATCCACTCCAGAGGAATATGAAGCAATAATTTTACCGACATTCAAGTAAGTTTGCACACACGTAAGTACATATTATGTGTTGCTCATGTTTATTTATTTTAATATAAAATGTTTTCCAAGGAAGCCGTGCCACGAATCTGGTTAAATGGGATCCTTATAATAAAAAGGCAATGTTCTGGAGTAGGGTATTCTATTTTTGGTTACACATAAAAAGGGATATATAAAAATATCAGGAAGGAAAATCCCATTTTATTTTGTTGTTAAGACGCTATTAATTGTGCGTGACAACGATGAGGGATGTGCAGATTAAAGATGTAATGAGTAAGGCTTAAAGTTGATGGTACTTTCTTATCCTTGTAAGATGGGATTGAGCCGATTAAAGTAGTACAGCTACATGTATTATCAAAGCACTGCAGGAGAGGTTAATGTGCTACAATGTTAAACATCATAAAAGAGGCACATCTCCATATTGACCAAACAATATTATCCTGGGATGAGCGTGTACACACAAAGTTGTATTTGGAGGTTAATTATAATTATTTCGATTAACATTTATCTTTTTGCCAAGAGTAAGTTGAGGTGATAGCGATGTATATTTTGAACTATCTTTCCTTTTGAGTGTTGATATTTCCCTATGCATTTATGCTATTGATCCCAGCGTTCCTGGTGCATCTACCAACATTCATTCACAACATTTGTCTTCTTCTCCCTCCAGGTTAGGCAAGGTTCGATTGAAGTGGTATTCGGTAGAGGCCAACACAATTAGGCCAATAAAAGGTCGATTGTGATACCACGTGGATCTATCTCCACACCTCCCATTGAACCAGTTAGAACTTTTGATGTAGCTTGAAAGATTAAAGTTCCCAGATAGAGTTTTTGTTTTTGAGAGAGAGCAGGCCAAATGCAGAGAAAGTTTGGAGAATAGACTCCTCCTCCTTCTCGTGCAAACAGCCTCTGCAGAAATCATTTGAATAGGCGCCAAGCCTTGGTGTAGTCTTTGTTGCTAGGGAGGTTTCTAAAAAATTTCAGAATATGGGAGTGGCCGATTTCCTTATCGATTTACTGGAATGCTGCTTTGAGGCGGGCATCCGCACTAGCAGCTATTTGCTTACTGAAGATGACGAGGGGTGTCAGGTGAAACAGAATGTATATTGCAGCGGAGGGAATACTGCGAAGCGCTAAATTCATGCATGTTGATAACACTTAGCTTAGCTTGTCGCGATTGGTCGCTTTGTTAAAAGCGGTTCATTAGACAACTACACCGTTCATATATATCGGTCTTATTACCGAGATGTACAACCAGTTGGTAATACGGGGTTAAGGACGTCATTTGTTACCGATGGCTTTTTTGCAAGATATGTTAGGTTTCCAGGTTAGCTTTCAATCCAAAATAAGATCCAGGTATTAAGCTTCGTCGGAAAATACTATGCTTATACTCTTAATTAAGGGAGGGTTGATGTGTGGAACTTTCCTGGTGAAGAGGACAACTTAAGTTTTGTGGGGATTGGCACCCAAATAACAACGATCTGCCCATCTCGTACGCTTGTTGAGAGCGTTTTTGATAAGTTCTTCAAGATATTTAGGCGTTTTCCAGAGACGCTAATTGCACCAAGTGAGTCATCTACCTTCAGAGTTGATATTGCACACCCAACGTTCACATTGCACACCCGAAAAGTTGCGTACCTTCGGCTATTGACTTGCGGAATTCATATACACTACAACATCGAAGTTAAAGAAAATATTTATCAAGCTAATTGTTATCTATTGTTGAAAGCGCACTCAATGGAATATGGTCCTATACGCTAATGAGCTGCAGTGATATTCTTCACCCGTCCCTGTACGGACAATTATACCATTTAAAATATATGTGCAGATAAAAATTATGTAGTACTCAATCGTAGAAGTAAAACAATTCTCGGGTACTGACCAAAGCTCGTTTATATATATGTACGTTTGAGTTTTGAGCTAAATTGACGTGTGTCGTAGAATATTTTGTTTATGACTTCAACTAGTCGTTCTGTTAGGTAATGGGCTTCCGATCCGTGAAGAGACTCTGCCCACACACTGCTGCGATTTCTGTTCTGATACGCTGCTTCCAATTATGCAGCCCAACTGTTTCATGAGTTCAAGCGTCGCAACAAATGTGCCAACGCTGTACCCCATGAATAATCGCCATTTCGATTTCCTGCAAGAAAACAAATCACCACGATTATTGCTTAATTTACTGACAGCAATTCCAGTCAATGTGAACTCCTTGCAATAGTTTCTCAGACTAGAATCATTTATATCCTCTTTGTTACCTCTGCTTTATCGGATCATGGACCTGTCCAATGAATCGTAACAAAAAATTCACTGAATTAATCAAATCTCAAACCTCTACTTTTCACACGAAAAGCTAACAAACCAAGAACATTTTTAAACAGTATTAATCTTTCAGCTCAACGGAAATCCCTCATTTACTTTCCACTAGAGCACTTTAACTTTTCTGCCAAGCAATCTCAAGACATACTGTCAATGCTTAAGTTCTATAGCTTAATTTTGTTTTGTCATTCGTCACGCCAGTGAAACTTTCAACGCAATACATTTTAAACTACTTCCTCCTCCCAGACATACCTAAGTATTCGTACTTCATTTGTTGCCCTTAATCTTTGCACCCTCCTTATTGTGTTCATATTTTTTGCTGTTATACTTTAAGATTTGTTGCGAGGATACCGTAGCAAAAACACCTCGTCGAAATACATCAACAACACAATAATCCTTTTATGATACTACGCCCGGTTGTTGGTAGGTATCCCGGTTTTCGAATAAATCCCCTTGTTTGGGGTGTTATATGCACAAACACTATGGTGGTTCGGTGTTATAAGTAAACGGAAATTGTCCATGCCATGGAAAATCGTCAACCATATGCGTAAAATTGCAAAAGCAGTGTGTTTTGTTTGCTTTTTATGGGGAAGAACTTTACCAAAATATGCACATGAGTTGTAGTTCACAGTTTGGAAAAGTAACTGTCAGGATTTCAATATTGTACAAAAGTATATAGTTCAGTTGTATTTTTATTATTTTTTTTTTGCAGGGTTGTATTTGCCTCACCGAAATCGATACAAGCGACAGTAACACTTCTCGAAAACTTACATGTGATATTAGACAAGACCCCAACAGATGAAATAAAAAGCGATGTCCTGCCGCTTTTGTTCAACGCATTCGAGAGCACAACAATACAAGTTCAGGTAAGAATTATCACTTCATAACTTCATGGTTGTGTACCTATATCGTGCGAAATGAGAGCAATGGTTTAAGTATTGGATTTATAGTGTGAACAGTTTTTACTCTATTTTACATAAAGTTGACGATTGACTATCAATATTATCTATTTTCTGTCGATATCTTGTTTTGGCCAGTACCAAACAACCGAAAAGAGATTCATATGTGCCCCTGAAGCGGGGCAGATTGACATGAAAATGGGGTACGTTGATTCGAAAAATACTTGCAGGTGGCAATGTATCATTTGCTGGGAGTACTTACAGCAACAAAGAAAATGCCTGCGCTGTGGTTTCCACTATAAGGGTACTGTGTCACAGAAAAAAGAAATCCCTTTAGTGCACGCAAATTATAAAAAAAAAGAACTTACCCTCATCATATAAAAGATAACAAATTTAGTCTTAAAACAAATTGTTTTTTTACTTTATCGCATTTATTTGTTATACAAATTTGGTAAACAAATTCAAACTAAAGACTTTTTATGGTTTTAATTCAATTCAATTCAAATTTTATTTCATATGAATTCAAATATAACAATAGAATCAATGAGTTTTAACGATATATATATTTAAATACAGAATTCAATAAAATAATTAGTGAAATTTTTTATTTTTGTATACTTTAAGTATTGAAAATAGTGTCAAATGCCACTTCAATATTCTTTACCTTAGAAAATAATGATTACAGGTGGGGTGCCCCATTTAAAAAAAAAACATTATGCAAAATGAAAAATCAATAAAAGAAAAGGATAAAGAAAAATACAAAGTAAAATTTCACAAACAGAACATAACGTTACACCAAAATGTCAGAAAGGATGGATTCTATTTCAGCATATTTGAAATTTAATACCCATTGCTTTAAGGAATTTTCATTGAGGGAGTTTATTAAATAACCGACAGGATGATACCAAATAAAAATTGCCAAAGGCAGTCGTGCGGGCGTGAGGTACAAATACAACATTCATAAAGTTTCTACGCAGATTATGTATATTCAGAAATTAATCTGCAATTTAGATTATCCTAACTTTTAAAAAACGTTTTTAACACTTTTAAATAGTACAAAAGACGGACTTGAAGTATTTTCAAATCACGAAACAAAGGGTAACTGGGATAACGACGGTGTTTTCGGCATATTTTTCTCAAAACATTTTTCTGTAGGGTTAACAGAGGTTGAATTTTATTCATATATATACCACCCCAACAAGCAATACCATATTGAAGCTTCGAATGAAAAATACCATAATGAATAATTTTTAGTAGTTTGCTTGAACAAACATTTTTTAGATAAAAGAAATATCTTAGAGTACAATGAAAGTATTTCCTCAAAGAATCCGTATGGAGTGCAAAGCTCATCCTGGTGTTAAAAGTGAGCCCCAGATACTTAAAATGGTCAACTTTTTCAATCGAAAAACACCGTTAACTGCAATTTTCCGTGGTACAGAAAGTTAGGTGGAACCCACCGGAAGCACATGAGCAGCTTAGCATTTTATATTTTTTACACTCAGGTGCATGGAATAACACAACCGCATCTGAGTCGCTAGTGGTTGATAGATTAAAAAACATGATTTTGGTTTTAGAGCTTATGGACAATCTATGTTCAGCGAACCAGATCCTCAACAAATTAAGATCCCAGTTGATATCAGATGTCAAATCCAATGCACTATCGGAACCATAACAACAACCTACATCATCTGCAAAAGCAGTAAGCATACCTTTAAATTGAAGAAGAAAACAGTGAATTTATATAAATGAGAAACAGAATGAGTCCCAACACCGAACCTTGGGGAACCCCCATATTAAGAAATTGGATTTCACTTCTAGTTTCACCAATCTTTACCCTTTGAGATCTATTTGAAAGGTAAGACCCAAACCAATCGAACATGAAACCACGTAAACCAGCATTTTCAAGTTTTTTCAGTAGGATAAAGTGGTCAACCATACCAAAAGCTTTTGTTATGTCAACGAATAGGCCTGCGGTGAACTTTTTTCCATCAAGGTTGGCAAAAATACGGGAACAAAAATGTAAAAGAGCATCCTCAGTTGATTTTCCCTTTTGAAAACCAAATTGCACCGGACTGAAAAAGTGGGTCTTGTTTAAAAAGGAGACTATCCGCTCCTTAACAACTTTTTCAAAAACCTTACTAAGAACCGGAACCGGATTGGCCTATAATTGTTCGTGTCCTCTGCAGCACCTTTTTTGTGGAATGAAACTATATCAGCGCACTTGAGGTTCTCCGGGAAAACTCCTCAGAAAATACTACGGTTAAAGATGACTGCTAGGACATCAACTACGAAATACAAGATATGTTTCAATACACCGTTAGACATGCCATTAAAACCACAAGCATTAGAATTTTTCAGAGAGCTAATGGCCTTTAAGAGCTCAAGCGTAGAAATGGGTTCGAAGGAAAAACTATTTCTTTGCAACGGTTCACAACTGCTCCTAGAAGCCAAACACTCAGTGCATCTACCTAGAACTGTTACCTTTGGTACGCTGCTAGCTACTGAAGTAAAAAAACTGTTAAACGCGTTAGCTATAACAACTTTATCTGAAACTACACAACCATTAATACAAATAGCAGTAGGCTTTTTCGCACCAGCAGACTGATTCAGAATGCTGATCACTACCTCCCACTCACTTTTTAACTTTCCTTTAGCACAAATAAATTGATTGCGGTAATAATTATCGTGGCAAATAGGAATTTCTTTTTTGAGTTCACAACATAGTTTGATATACATACCTATTTTTTAGCCTGATATTGTTAATATGCTTCGAACACTTAATTCTTAGCTAATTTTTACGTTTGACTTTGATTAGAAGCTGCTTAGTGATCCATGGTTTAAGTCTTTTTGTTGTTTTTTTGACGTTACAGAATACGAACAATCAGCAATATGTTTATTAAGGGTATTAATAAATAGTAAATAAGATGCAGAAGCATCGCTATCATAATAACACTCATCCCAACACTTATATAAAAGATTGTTTTTGAGCTTCCTGAAATAAACTCGTGTAAAATTTTTCGGAGAATCTTCGCTACGACTCTTTAATTTATAATGAGTTGTGCCTATCAACAGCCCTGTCATTGAGTGCTCGGTAATGGAAAAATCAATTTAAGTATTAAATTAAATATGATTAATATGCCAGTCGTTAAAAGCCACCTTCAGTTTTGACTGTAACGGACCATATACTGCCGCATCAAGTGGTCGCAACCTGTGCGATGTATTAGGGGGAAAATACAAACAAACAATTCCATTTTCCCGCGCGTAATTGACTGTCTCAGTAGTGATATGAGGCTCGTGGTTATCACACATCAGCAGGATCGGCATCTGTTTTGAACAATTCATGTACCTTTGAATAGGTTTTAGAACTTCCAAATGAAGTTTATCCAGCCAGTTATCGACGATAGACCCAGGCTTCCTTCTGGTGCCCTAGACAGAAAATAGTCCTTATACTTGGGACAGACATCGCGATATCGATTGACTCTCTTAGTCTGGAACATTTCAACCGCAATACCCGCCATGCAATGAATGCCCATCAGTTCACCCTCATGCATGTATTCGGACATACAGTGAAGTACAAAGAGTCTTTCCTCAGCCGTACAACAAGAATGTGGAATACTCTTCCACTCTCGATTTTTCCTTTACATTATAACCTACAAACATTCAAAACCAACGTCCATCGGCAACTCTCCTTTTCTTCAAATCCTAATTTCCCTATCACCCGCGCTGTGTAGCCAATACATGATAAGGGTACCAAAAAAATCGCTTTAAATTATTAAAAAAAAAAAAATACTTAGGAAGAAAGACAAAGACAGGTGGAACAGTATTTCTAATTGGAGTTATAATCCCACCGAAAGTTACCAGTTCTCCTCTCTCTGCCGCCACAATTTCGACTACTTGCCGCTGTGTTTTGTCAGCCAATACTTTTGGTATGCAAAGAACTGTGATGATTCCGGTTTCGTCGAAGTTTAATATCCTGTCAGGTGTGAAATTATACCGTTTCAAATGATCTTCTAGATTTTCGTAGAATACAGAAACTGCTGTCTTGTTTAATGAAAATTACCGAGCAATGCTTGTGTTTTCGGGTCTTCTCAAGCTAATATTTCTGTTTCTTTTACGGAATCCTTTTGTCCACTCAATGGCAGCGCATTTTGCATCATCCCAAGATATAGGGTACTGATAACCTGAATTGTTGGCAAATTCGTAGACCAGCTTTTGCGCTTGGATTCCAACCCATAATGCATTTTACTGCATTTTATTGTGTAATCGTTAAGCATCTTTTCTTGGTTCACATTGAACACTTTTTGCGAGCAATATTTAGACGAAAAACCTTTCACTTCCATTTTATTTACAAATATTTTTTTTTGTTTTTCGATTCTATTTTGCAAAATGGCAGGTTTTAAATTGTAGCGTTCAGCTGATTTTCTGGTGGAAATTTAACTCTAAACCTCGAAAATTGCTAAGCCTATGTCGATTTCATTTATATTAGCTCTTTCAGTTTTTCTAACATAGGGACGGGCTACAGTCCGCTTGGCCGAACTGTTGGATACCCTATTCCTATTCCAATCCCTCATAAGTGGGCGTGACAAAAGACTAAGTATGGTTGAATTGTTAAAAACGCTCTAGATATTTTGTTATATAACATTTAAAGGATTTTATCGAAAAAAAACGAAGCTTTTGTAAAAAAAACGCTCCCTAGCTCAAACTTTGGTTTTTCAATAAAATTGTTTTATTTAACTGTGGGCGTGTCAGTAGGCGGATTCTCCCGATCAGTTTTAGGATTCATAGATCATATAAAAAAATTCAACTTTCTAGCTCAAAATTCGATTTTTTCGATAAATTTCTTTTTTGAGTTTGTTGTTGTTTGTTTCAAAAATTCTTAAATTCTTAAATTAAATATTTCGGGACCCTAGAGAGTATATGGTTAAAATTTCAGCTCTCTAGGTCGAGTTTAAAGGCCTAATTTTTGCCGACAGACGGACGGACGGACGGACATGGCTAAATCGACATTACTATCGATGCTGATCATAAATATAGTAACTTTTAGGGGTCTACGGGAAATATTAAGGTATGTTACAAACTATGCGTCAAAATTAATATACGAGTACCCTTAGAATAGGGTATAATAAGAAAATTATTCAAAGTGTTTAGCATTAAACCAGTGATTGAAAAATATCAGTTCAAATCAGATCAGAAAAGTACAGCTTCGAGTCATAATGTTCTCCTCTCAGCTGCGAAATTTCAAATAGATAATCCTCTTTGTTTTCTAGTGAATTTCGAGTTTTGAGTGAGCATTGTACCGTCAATGTTTGGCCTGATGTCGATTCGATCACTATTTGAACTCGTTCCATGTCGATTTTTTTTCATATATAGGTATGCGAATATTTATAACATTAAACTAAGAAGTACGATATCTCATGCCAAAAAAAAATAAATCTATCGGCATCAGTACGATTTGAATTTTCAAATTTGACACATTCCCTATCTCTTACCTAGGTACAGAATATCGTAAACTGATCCGCACAGCATCATGGAACACAAATTGACAGAATGTGGTACACTTTGCGGCAAGATTTTTACTCATGGAACACCAAATCTTGTACTTTTCGGATTTTTTATGTACTTATCTGTACAGCTAAGGTTCATTCAACACATCTATTGAATATGTATTCAATGATTGACTGCTAGTACGTCTGCAACTAGGTTTTGCGTTTGCAGCACTATTCATTGCCGCACCGAATTCATATCTTCATAATATCAAATATTATCTACACAAAATATCTAATAAATAAAAAAATAAAAATAAATAAATAAACTGTAATGGAGGTGGAACAAACCAATACTAAAATTTTGTTTGCGATCAGTGTCCCACATCCATAGCTTTTATTTAACACAAGTACACGTAGGACAAACCAATTCTCAACTTTGTTAATATATTCTATATCTCTTGTCGCCGTGATATGCTGCACGTGTAACAAAACAATTCTCAGAAAAAAATTGCGATAAATTATATGGAAAATTTGTAACAAACGCCGAAAAATGGTTTATGGCACAAAACAATTCTACAAACTGTTGATTTTGGTGGATATGGGACAAAGTCGATGTTCGATATCTCGGGATTGGAAAGACTAAGAGCAAATCGAATCACAGATTTAAAAAGAGCATATAAAATTACCATATAATCCGTTCCTAACTCAAAAACGACAAAAGGGCGTATGGAACAAAACAATTGTCAAGCGACGAACGGGAGGATAGGGTGCTTCAAGGCCCTGTTTATCCAAATAACCATTTATGTTTTAAGGCGCCACATTTTTCAAAAGTCACAAGCATTAAAAGGGAACCTTGCTGTTGCACTTAAACGTGTTGAAATAGTAAAAATGTTCGTAAAGTTCGTAATGCTTTTAGTCATCATCAAACGCTTTCCCACACAGCTAAAGTGAATTTAATTGAAAAATTTGAGTCTCGGACAGGTAAGGGATGTGAAGCAGCCGTAGCTGAGAGTGTGGCCTAATCCGCTTTGCACCGCAATTTTCTGACCATGGCATATAAGATCAAGCTGGCGCAAGAATTGAAGCCAGAAGACTATGCATAACGCTGTTATTTCCCCGATTGATAATGATTTTTTACACAAAGTTATTATGAGTAATGAGACTTATTTCACAAAACTGTTACATCCGCGGCTCTAAAAAGTGACAATTTGGTGCGCTTTTTGGGTTGACACATTGGCCATATTTATTTATTTTTTCGAAAACGATGCTGGTGTGACCATTTCAGTAGGTGGATTGCGTTACCGAACTATGTTGTCAAAAAGTGGTTTTTGCCAGAAATTGATGCTATGAGGTATGAACATGAACATAGGTTAATTCGTTAATTCGAGGTTACGATAAGAATGACGGGGATTCCAACCCTCCCAATTTATGGCGTCTATACTGGATCGACTGTGGGGTTCGACGGTGCGATCTCAATAAACATGGGCAGGCTTCTCGGTTTCAGATCAATTCTTTTCGGAGGACAAATGAAATGCTTGTGTTATTACAGTTGTGCATTTAGGACACGGGTTATCCCCAGTCGTGTCAACCCACGGACTTGCATGCACACTTGCCGGAGAGTTTCAAGATGTTAAATACATCGCTAGGTTCACCTGAATGTTAAAACTGCCAAGATGTGATTTTCCCATTTGTAGCGTTTTACGACTGGCGCTGTTTGTTGGGGTGCTGCAATGATATAATTTTCTGTCACTGCACGGAAAACCTAAATAACGTTCACTATACACCTCAAAATCAATTTCGAACCAACCAAGTCCACCCTAAATAAATCCACTTTATCCGGAAATAGAAACAAAATCTCATCAACATTGACAGATGCTCCGTGATGGTCCAGTAGCTTAGAATCAGGTATATATATATTTTGCTGGTTACTCGATATGCCGTACATATAAGGCCTACCAAATTGTATACAATGCGCACGCCAATTACAACTCCCTTAATAAACAAATTGGATTAGGGACTTAAGATAGACACGCTAGGGAAAATCTATACTTTTACCTCCGAAAGGAAATCTGTGCTACGCAACATGCATGCATGTTTTCGACAATAACGCACACACAAACGAAATGAAATAAAAGCGATATGAATATATCAAGCTGGTATGTAAATTATCTAAATTAAGGTCTATCACGCTCACGCCTGTCGGAAAGCGTATTTCGAGGTGAATATCAATTTTTCCCAAAATAGATTAGTGAGAGTCGATTGATTTTGTTGGAAAGGAGGAGGGGTTTAGGCTTTGATTTAGGCTGCTGTCATGATGGAATTTCGTGATTCACATCGGTTTGCTTTAGTACATTGGAAACCTCTGAATAGGCATCCGTTTAATCGGGGGAAAATTGAATGCTCTCTTTTTTCTATTTATAGAGTGCAGCGCTGGTGGCGGTGACCAATGTGTATGATTGTATAGACGAACTTTCCATACGTCGAATGGTATTGCCGAAGGTGAAAATGGTCTTCGAAAAGAATCACAATGATGTGAAAATTGTTGCCAATGTGCTGTCGTGTATCGAGAGAACGCTGGAAAAATTGGATAAATCTCAGGTGATTTTGATATTCGAAACAACATTTTAATTTGTTTATTTACTGAGTAGTGCCAAGACAGGAGTCGTATATTTGTGTGTATTTCATTTCTTCCATTCTTACATAGGTGATGGATGAGGTTTTGCCATTGCTATGGGATGTACGGCTTTCAGATCCTGATATTATTCTGCGAGTTGTGAGTAAGTATGATATGTGTAAACCATTCACTTATCACTTTATGTCTAATATTTTGCGGGATGAGGTAAGTTCCAAAGAGATTATGACCATTAAGAAAGAAAAGAAGAAGGAAAAGTCAATAGACGAAACAAACATTGATTTGTTTGTCTAATTTGTACTACTCATATGATGTGCATTTTTAAGTTTTTCTGGTAAATAATGCATTTTTGAGATACGTTGTCAGGTGCTTTAAATATGTGCTGAAATGTTTTTAATGCGGGAACTAAAAATTAAACGAATACGCCTAAGTATTGACAATTACCAAGCTACTTTATACAAATTTAGTTAAGGGTGTTACCATAGACCAAACGAACCCCTTTTGAGGGGACCATCCCGCTTTTTCATCTGAAAAAAAATTGTATCCCTTTAAAGAGCAAATGCGATCTCGATGCAACAGTCCCCCGTTTTAACACATCTGCAATTTTTTTTTCATTTAACCCTAGAAAGATAAACTGCGCCTCGGAGGCGCCCGCGAAATATATATATTGCTTTCTTCTTTTAACCGACGCTCGAACAAACTTGTTTTTTTTAAGCCAACTCAGTCGTCGATTTATACTTGCGATTGACGGTCGTTCCGGTTCGGTAAGTACCACCGTTTTTCAGTTATGGTGATGCAGTTATGGTAATGCGCTATTATCAGCATATGCAAATTAAATATCGAAGATCTCTAATTTTGTGTTCCTTTTTGTTATGGATTTATAAAATCCTACTTCTCTTTAAAAAAAAACAGAAAAATTAATAATATATGTTTATGTTTTACTTTATTGGTAATAATGTAACAATAAAATGAAACAATAAAAAAAAAATATTTATTTATTTTTGTAAAAAAAAACGTTTTTTAATTGTGCGCCTCTCAGGCGCATGTTTATCTTTTCAGTACTAAAAAATAAGATTATCTTTCTAGGGTTAAAAGCGATATTTTTCCACTTTTGTTTGTTTTCTATTTTTTCGTTCACCAAGTTTGCAAAATAACGCACTGAATACTTTGATCATATGATTTACAAATTGTCGTTACTTATTGAGTTTGCTTCAAAATGGAAAAAAATGTCAATGTTCGCTTAAAATTGTGTACCCCGTGCAACAAAATTGTCCCCCAAGAAGTACAGAAAATCCCCATTTTATCATTTTCTGATTTGTGAAACCTAGTAAAACTTTTTACAAAATTACTTGTAAACTCAAAGAAGACAAAAATAATTCAAATGTTGAACGTTGACGTGTATTGAGACAAATAATCAGATTTGATGCTGATTTTTCATGCGATTGACATGAATCGCTTTAAAAAGAATCTGTTGATGTATCCTTAATTAAAATTTAATTAATCACTTTTTCTTCTTTAACGAGAGGTTATGAGAGGGGATGGTGAGGACTAGAGGGATCATAACCCTTCCACTCTACCATATCATCCCTACTGACACGCCGGTTTGACCTCAAAAAGTATCGTGTGGCCTTTTATTTCGGATCGCCCCACTGACGAGGCAAATCAAATTGCATTTGTTTGATCCAGGTACTTTAAGGCCCGCCTCTCCTTCGTGTTCAATCTGCTTAATCACTTAAATGATGCAGCTTGTTAAAGCCTGCGATCAGAACTGCAACTGCCTGAAATTAACGTTTTCTAAGCTTGATGTAAGAAAAGACTGCATGCCAACTGTGAATACAAATGTCAGCAGGCAAATGATCAGATTATCTGTCAAAGGTTGTGCTATACTACGTGACTACAATCGCCAAAATGGTCATGTTTGCTTGCTGTTCATTTAAAACACTTATTATCAATTTGCAGAACCGAATTCTGATAACTGTTATACTCAAAAAAACAGGCAATAGAACAAATAAATAAAATATTAAAAAATAAGGACAACACCACTAATTGACACAAATAAATTTCACAAAAAAGACACTTGAAGAATTTACGCTACAAAAATAAGAAGGAAATTCAAATTCTTTGCAAAAATTCGATGTCAGTTAAGTTATCAAAAATGCCAGAAATGCCATCACCAAATTTCAATAAGTAGCATATCGTCATTAGGTCACTATGCTAGCATTCGTGCTCATTGTCCGATTACACTCCTTGCAATTTGGTTAAACTTATCTGTCAAAATCATCATAGTCTTGTGCGGTGGTCAGGTCATTATATCGTTTGACATACACACATTAGGCTGCATGACCCTATTTTAACAGCGAGAACTGTCAGAATTGAGCATTTTTGCGCACTTGATGTAAAGGCTAAGGCTTATTCTACCTTTAGTATTAAAAGAAAATATTATGTAGTGTATTAGTGTTCAATTTACACTCTGATAACTTATTTTTTTTAATTCAATTTCTGTGAATGAAAACCTCTC
The DNA here is from genome assembly GCA_949715645.1 of Portevinia maculata. NCBI lineage: Eukaryota > Metazoa > Arthropoda > Insecta > Diptera > Syrphidae > Portevinia > Portevinia maculata. Next base: position 33,568,380 of record OX454527.1, read on the forward strand.
ACTTCCTACTACCAGCACCTTAATGCAGAGTTTTTCATTCGGGACATACCAATTTTGTATTTTAATACAAACTCACCCTTAACTTTTTTTGTGATATTTTAATGTCAAAACGTGAGTCAAGATTTACATTTTTATCACGAAGAAGCAACGTTTGGAAATTATTAAAGATTACTTCCGAAATTCTGAGTTATTGGTCGCAGCTTTAAGAGCGTTTTCTCCTATTTTCGGTTGTAATAATCGTCCCACCAGACAAGCTATCGAGTCAACATATTCATTATTATTATTATTCAAAGTTCATGTGCCAGTGAGTGAGACAATGCTTCAGGCGAAATACCGAAAATATCGCAGCCGTAAGTGCTTCAGTTCAAATTACCAATATTCCGGACGATATGTATGGAAGAGTGGTGCATAATTGGATCCAAAGAATCGCTGTAAACGTGCTCGCGGCGGTCGTATAAACGAAATCGAATTCCATACTTAAATTTAACATATATGTACTACACCTGGAATACATTTCAACCTGATATCTACATTAATCTGTGTATTATTTAAATACAAAATCGTTGTGCCCTTCGTGAAAAATTCCATATATGCACTGAAATGCGCCAATAATATAATGAAAAAAAAAATATAAGGCATTAACGGCATATACAGGGCCTAAAACTAGCTTCTTCAACCACTGCTTCTGCGAAATGGAGGGGAGCAACAATTAAAAGTCGAATCCGAACGGTAAATTTAGGAAGCTTCTCATGACAATTGATACACTTGGACGTTTGTCAGACGTTCGCAAGAGGCGGGATTTGAACCTGCGACCTTAAGATTAATAGTCCAACACACTAATATCTAAGCCACTGCTCCCACAAAAACAAGTGACTTTGCTTTATTCCTTTTATTTGACTCTTCATAAGTTCACTCTGATAGGTTCTTCATCAAAGACAATCAATATTGACTGTTAGTTTCACAATAATATCATTCCCCATTTCTTGGATCTTAAATTTTTTTTGTGAAGGTGAAGTGCCGTACTGCTATTTCTTAAATAAAAAAACTAAAAAATTCAATTATCCTTAGTATGCATTTTTGTTTGATATCTTAAAAATCATTTGTTTAGCCTTTCAGTAAGGGCTCGAAAAAAAAATTATCATTATAACTTTACTCCACTTACGTTGCGTATGGCCTGTGGCCTTTTCAAAACTCAAGTATGCCCTCCTCTTTGTATTCAATTTACATAAAAATCATAATCAAATCAAGGACATAATTTCAACAGTTTTCATGTCATAAATCAAATATCCGCTTATGCATCCTTTTTAACAATTTCCATCCGACCACAGTTTTCCATTAATATCCTCTCGTCATCTGTTCTACCTTGAAATGCTAGTGTATCTCCATCATGCATATGTTGCAAGTATGTATGAGTTAATTTGTAACTTTGAGCTTTCCTGAAATTTTCAAGAGTACCTTGGTGTGTCATTGCCATCCAATGTGAATGTAGCCTTGCAAAGCGAAGCACATGGTTTTGTTCATAATCTGTAATTCATCTCATTCTTATTTCAGACATTTATAGGAAAATGCTGTCCGATAAAAAGTACGGTCTGTCTGTCAACATTATGGCAACGAGGATAATGCCATCTCTTATACCACACACAGTCAATCCATCATTAAATCTGGAGCAGTACACTATACTTCTGGAGGTGAGCTTAATAATGGTACTGGTGTGCACAAATGCATAACATTATTCAGTACATATTAAATGCATCTATTTTTTGTGGTTTAATAACCGGAATATTACATTGTCATCGAAATTAGGTACTGCATGAGATGCTCGACCATGTTGATCGACAACAGCGAAACAAATTGAAATTGGACAATTTGTCAATACCATCACCGGAGCGACACAGAACTTTGAGACATCAATTTTCATCCGATAACATGCATGTGCCACCGTTCAACATACCCAATTTGCGTATTGATCAGAGGAAAACATCCAGCGCTGAGGATATGGCGAGGAAGAACTCGGGTGGTAAGTCTGCACTAAAGTTACTTTGATTTTTCATATGTGGGTGCGGTTATTTTTAAATTTGCATACGCGCTGAACGAATTGTGCTGCCAGTCATGAATATGAGATGCAATGCCATGTTTAACATATGGGACTGAAAATGGACAACGCTCATTAGTATCGTATTCTTCTTTTATTTATTTTATCTGGAATAGCAGCAGAAGTACAAGTTGCAAGTACCAATTTGTCAGTCACGAAGCGTACGATAGTGGGCTGGCATTGTTTGTCGTTGCAATTATCCTTGGCCTCTTTTTATATATATATACCTTCGTTTGTATACAACTCGGTTTGGGACTTCCTTAATATGAACATGGTTGATGAAATGAAATCTATTTTGAAATTTTATTTTAATTAAAATTTATAAAATCACACAAACATAATTTGAATAAAATGCCTCCGTTAAAATAAGTAAATACTTAATCCCAAGCTTTTAAGGTATGAGAATATTATGTTCCTAGTTAGTTACCTATTTTCCATTTTACGGAGCTTGTATATGTTATGAATTTTGGGAACACCGATTTAAGATTCTAGCCATACGAATCCAAAACTATATAGGGTATATGGCTCCTAAAGTTGTAAATTCAAATAAGCTGTCAAGTGCGACATTCAAGCATCAAATTTGGTTTTTCTATCTCATACAATTGCGACAACCCTAATATGTAAGAACCATAAGCATCAAAATTTCGAGCTTTTCTGAAGTAAGAAATTGATGAAGTAACCGAAAGGAAATGTCCATTAGTCCGCTACAACAAGACAAAATAAAATTCATCTAAACAAGATAAGCTTGGTCGCATCTTAAGAGCCAAGAAGACTTGTGGATAAAAGAATTCTAATTCTGTAAAGCTTTAGACGTTTAGCTAATCTTAAGCTTTTTAGCATTTTTATTCGCACATATCCGTTTACGAAGCACAACGTTGTGAACACTGATTACAACTAAATCAAGTCCATTTCAGGCGACAACGTCAATGCCAGTTGTAACGGAAGAAGTCCCTTTCCTACAAATGACATGTCCTGTTGTCCCACCCTTTTCTAGGAACACAGGATTTCCTCGTAGCTAAATGACGGCAGGCATGCTTGCATACGTACAAACAAGTTCGACGGAGACGTAGAATCGTTCACCCGCTGCTGGACATCCGCACAATTTATTCCATGCCTGAAGTTTATATTAAGAAAAAGGAGCTACCACTTGAATGAAAATGTAGAACCACCACATATGCCGCTTACGAAAAAATAACCCATCATATTAAAGAGTATCTGAGATCTGCTCAATCCTGGGAAACCTAGGTTTTATAGGTCTCCCTTGCGTGACCTTACCCCAACCTGTTACCGTTTATGAATCAGGTGACATTTCAACTGTCAAGTGTGGAAGTGTAGTATAAAGTCAGCTCGTGCATTTTTTTTTTAAACTTGCGAGTACAAGTCATTAAATTACCCACTATCGGCTGGTCAAATTCGCCCTCTATCTACTGCGCCGCTTTGTTTTTTTTTTTTAATACCAAAAGCTTAAGGTAGGATCGTTTTATATTATTAAAATCCACAAATAGTTGATTTCCGTGCCGTTATAATCCTATGAACGGCAAGCGAAAATTAAGTGCAACGTCGCCCGAGCCAAAAAACAACAACAAAAAAAAACACCTTCCTATAATGAATGCCGTAGTAGGGAATCTGTCAGTCAACGATTTGAAAACGATCTTGGACGAAACCATGTCGGAGAAGCTGAAGAACCTGGCAACAAGAGAAGATTTATCTATTCTTTCAAATGAATTGTCTGCACTAAAATCGACTAACGCAATGTTAAGTGACAAACTACACAAGATGACGGAAAGATGTGACCTCCTGGAGGATCAACTTGAAGTTATATCTCGAAAAAGCAACGAAAATGCAGTAGTTGTTCATATTCCTTTAGACCAGAAGATAGAAGCAGTCAACTTTGCTAAACAGATCTGCAAAGATCTTCTAAGTCTAAAAGATAATGATGAGCTTGCAGTTAAAAAATCGAGACAAATCATCAACACTGCGACAAAAAGAGGTACAATCCTCCTGGAGCTGAAATCCTCTAATGACGTCGAACAAATTATTGCTGCTTCCAAAAAGTTGAAAGGCACAAACATCAGCGTTCGCCGCGAACAATCACTGCTGCATAGGAGGAAAAGACAATCGCTTTACGAAATCAAAAAAAAACTGCTCGCGATTAAACCGACACTAAACATTTATATAAAAGGTGACAGGCTGCAAATTGAAAATCACTCGTTTGTTTACAAGTTTTCGCGGGGAATTGTTCTCAAAACACCGATACAAGTGGCGTTTGTCAAACAAACATTTGGAGCGAATTTACTTGACATCTTCGACTGCACCGAGGAAGCGAATTCGGTAGAACCATCGTGCTCTTTACTTCCGTCAGCGACGTCTACATCTCGTAACTCAACAACTTCGCCGAGGAAAAAACAATAGGAAAGAGTTACCGTCTGTCATAATATCAAAAACTCATTTAATTTAAATATTATTAGCTATAATATAACCGGTCTCAAAAATAAAATTTTATTGCCGGACTTTTTTAAACTTTTTATAAATTATGATATTATTATTTTATTAGAGACTTTTCTAGAAAAAGAAGGTGAGAGGGAATACTATAAATTCTTCAAAGATTTCTCAATTGAATTTATTCCTGCCACCAGATCAAATGTACGGGGGAGGGCTAGTGGGGGCATGCTCTGTGGTATAAAGAAAAGATTGCTAAATGTAGCTAAATTTAAAACGCTTAACGGTAAATTGATAATTGAAATTTTGAACAATCACACTCACTATATTCTAGTGCCTTTGTATTTAAACTTTGCAAATTGGCTGTATGATTTCAACGAGCTCCATGAGTTTCAAAATAATTGTAATTTTGAAAATATTATGATCGTAGGTGATCTGAATGCGAGAATTGGTAATTATCAGAACCCTCCCATTGACCAAACTTTCCCCAATTCGGGTCTGAGTTCCAACCGTAGCTCTAAAGACTGTGTGTATAATAGAAACGGAAGACTGATGACAGATCTTTTTGCAGACTTCGGCCTTTTCGTCACAAACGGGGTTTTTGAAAAGGACTCTGAAGGTGAATTTACTTATGTCAGTGCACAAGGTAGCTCTGTAATCGATTTGTGTGCTATAACTGGCAAGTGGCTCTATTCAGTACAGAATTTCGAAGTAGTAGCTGAAAGTTACTCTGGCCATTTACCCATCCTAATCAAAGCCAATTTCAATGGAGACCCGCCGCAGGTTCGATCAGATAATTTTCAAAAGCTGAAATGGGTTGAGAACAACTCGGCCAACTACAGGAAACGTCTTGACCAAAATTGTATATTTCTTCCTTCTTTGGCCTCTAATACACCTGAGCAAATTGAGAAAAGCCTAGTAAAAGCCATTAAGCTATCAGTTACCTCACATAGAAGGCATAGTACCGGGGCGATAAATAAATGGTACGATAATGAGTGTCGTCAACTCCGTAAAAAATCATTTGCGTTTCTTAATTTATTCCGGTTCACCGACTCAGCGTTCTACAGAAATGTTTATATCTCCTTAAACAAGCAATATAAACGGCTGTGTATGCACAAACGCACAGAATACTTAAAGGATCTTGGCAAAAAGCTAGTAGATTGCAAGAACTCAAAAACGTTCTGGATTAATGTTCGCGAGCTGGCTGGTAATAGTCGAAACTCACACAGCTCGATCCAATTAGACGCGCTAGCCTCTCATTTTCGCTCGCTTCTAACTGCCGATGCCTCCCTCAAGTCATTCCAATACGCCATCCCTAATGTTACAGTGCACGACACTGACTGTCCTATATCCATGTCCGAACTAGAAACTGTATTGTTCAAAATGAAAAATGGCAAAGCCCCAGGTATCGATGGAATTCCTTCGGAGTTTTATAAAAATGCAACTGTGCAGTTTAAACAGTACCTACTACTCTTTTTTAATATGCTGTATAACACGTCTAACGTCCCCGTAAGCTTTAACAAGGCACTGATAGTTGCTATCTTTAAAAAGGGGAATATTAATATAGCTGAAAATTACAGGGGAATTTCAATCCTCAAAACAATCAGAAAAATCTTTGCTAGTATTCTCTATGATAGACTTTCACAATGGATTGAAACAAACAGTCGTTTGAGCGTTTTCCAGGCTGGTTTTCGTGCTGGATTTTCTACGATAGATCACATATTTGCTATTACTAGTATCGGCCAAAAATTTATAGAGAAAAAGAGGAAGCTATATGCATGCTTCGTGGATTTCAAAGCGGCGTTTGACACCGTGAATAGAAATGCCCTAATTTACAAGCTGTCAACATTAGGATTATCTAAGAAATTCTTAGCGACTTACGCTAATCTACTCGCCTCAACTAGTGCAACTGTGTATGATGGAGTGGATGTGTCCAATTGGTTTGACACATCTTCGGGTGTACCACAGGGTTGTATCTTAAGTCCGATACTCTTTGCACTCTACATCGATGACATATGTAATTGTTTACCAGGAGGAGTGCTGATTGCTGGAACCTGGATAAAGGTCCTACTTTATGCTGACGATCTCGTCATGGTGGCTGACAACCCTTGCTCATTGCAGTTGCAAATCAATAGGCTCCAAGACTATTGTAGCACATGGGACTTACAGGTTAATGTCCAAAAAACTAAAATTATGATATTTGAACAGCGTCATCGTCGCCTTCGTCTGGCAGAAGAGAACTGGTTTCTTCATGGGGAACGTATCGAAGTGGTTAAAGAATTCAAATATTTGGGAGTACTGATTACCAGTAATTTAAATCTTGCGAAGCATGCGAAGGTAAAAAGCACCGAAGCTAAGGCAGCGCTAAGTATTATGTGGCCTAAGTTTTTCGGGAATCCGCACATAGACTTAGCATGTAAGTACCGTGTGTTCGAGGCAACAGTTAAAACCTGTATGTGCTATGGGGTGCAGGCATTTGGTTACGTCCCTTTCGAAGATTTTGAGCTAGTTCAACGTTTCTTTTTCAAACGTTTGTTCAAATTACCAAATGCCACACCGACTTATGCGATACATGTGGAGTCTGGCATTGCACCAATTTACATCCAGAATCTAAAAGCCCACTCAGATTATATCACCAGAGTTATGAGGAGGAACGGTAACAACCTGCACAAGACAATATTGGCGTCTCTCCTCCGGACTAATGCTTCCCCGTTCAAGGAATGGAATCAACTTGCGCTCTCCCATGACGTAAGCCTAAATTTGAATGATTCTAACGTTGATGAATGGACCGGAATGTTTTCTGATGTGATAGCTAAAATTGACGAAACAAAGTATTTGCAATGTCTGGACCGTGCATCCTCCTCGAACTCAAGATATATTTACAAAAACTTAAGCCATCGTTTGGATAATAGCTACTTTTCTAGTGTTCACTCTGCTTCATCCATAAGTACCATTTTTAGGGCTAGGGTCGAAATTCTCAACCTGAATTTCTTACCCCATAGGAACTCGCCTTCTGATCTGTGTACTCTCTGTAACAGAAATGAGAGAGAGGATATTTACCATTTTCTCGCTGTTTGCCCTCTCTTGCAAGAAATCCGCAGGTTTTATTTCAATGTCAGCTCGTTTTCTAGTAGTGTGTGTAGGGACATCTTGAATGGCTCTTTTGGTTGGCCTATTTTAATTCAGTACTGCAAGCATGCTCTCACTTACCGTAATAGTTTTCAAAATGTTTAATTAATTTAATATTCTTCTTTTTCTTTTTTTTTTTTTTTTTTTTTCTTTTTTTAATAGTTACAGTCAGTTCGCTTTTTAGTGAAGTAAAGTAAATATTGTGAATATGCTGATACAGATAACTTTCTTTTTCTTATGTTCTTCCACATTCTTCAAAGTAATTAAATTTAACTCAAAACAAACTTCTATCTTTGCTAATGTATGTTTTTCTTTTTTTATCTTTATTTTTTGAAATGTTTCACCCGACAGACGGCATAATTGCCATGTCTATGTAAATTCTATGAATTTTTGTTAAATAATCTATTTGATGTAAATAAAGAATTTGATGAAATGAAAAATGAAAATGAAATGAGTAAAACAACATTATTATGCTACAAGAACTTACCAGAAAACCAAATTCCGTATGATGTATCAATTATGAGGAATCATACAGTTAAGGTGCTACTAAATAAAAAATTATTTACTTTCCCAAATGGTGGATGTCGAAAATTATTTTATTACACTCGTCATATATACTACATAATCGCATAATATCAATGTAATAATGATTTGCTCAATGACAATAAATAGTACAAACAAAGGCAAATTATTTTGTTTAGTTATTTTTTTTAGTTATATTTTATATATATAGTTGTTTACTAACAAAAAACAGCTGGACCGATTTCACTGGAAACTTAATCAGTTCTGAGTTACGTAATTACGCTTCAAATAAACCCGGCCCCATGTCAATATCATCTTTGGTTCTCGAGATAATCGTAGCGAAAGATAATTCCGAACGCACATACGAACATACACACACACACAGACATCTCTATAAAAACGTTGGATTTGGGTTTTGGTGACCTTGAAACGTGGAGATATGTCAAAATTCGCGATTCACAAAATTGGGCCCATTACAACAACTTCCACTGGGAAGTGTAAAAAAAAACATTGATCAAAAGTCTTAAGATTTTCTCTGTAAAGAATGCAATGCAGCGTTATAAATGTGATTAAAGGGCTACGACCAAGCCCTTAATGATTTTTGGACAGGACTCACTGATTAGCCTCTAGAAGCAAAAAAGAAATTGAACAAGTAAACTTTTTTCCTCGAAACACCACCTGCATAAAAAGAAAGTATTAAAATAACAATTTTTTGTTGTGATTTTGGTCAGTTTAAGGAAAATATTAATGCCGTCACGTTGCAAAATTAAAAATGTGACATCAGTTACATGCAAACAAATTTAAACAAGAATACCAACAGGTTTATTTAGCAGTCAAAAGATTTGGATCAGTTATATTAACATAAATGTTAAACATCATTATGCAGCTTATACAATATACATATCCAAACGTCATACTTTATTGTGACTTATTATCCACTTACGGCCTCTGCTGGTATAAAATTAAATTTCAAGATGTTTTTTTTTAACTTACCCATTCACAAATGCAATTAAGACAAATCAAATATAGCTATCTACATGTAATCTACATTGCTATTTTTTTTTTTCTGATCTTACGAGTATAGAAAATGGCAAACGAAAAATCGTGATTCGAAACCAATTCTTATAAAAGCGAGAACATTTTCGTACGACCCAGTGGTGCACTTTATTTAATTAAAATTCTTGAAAACTTGTCTTGCAGCTGATCTTATTTGCCTTAAAGTGAATGCATTAGGACAGATTATCTTACTCAGTAAGCAAGAGAGTGAAATGTTAACCGTAAGATAGGCGGTTCTACTAGGAGTAAGCACTATAGAATCACAGAGCTAACCAGTGTGAGCGCGTTGAAGACTAATTTCACTTATTACATATTTTTAACCTACACAGTAGCCAGCGTAGTTTGTGGATTGTGGTTAGATGCTATTTTCGACACAATATTTTTGCCCATACAAATCAATTTGTATCTTTGGTTTTCTCCGTACGTTCTTCGCTACACAGCACCCAATAAAAATCTACCATCTTCTGTATGAACAGTCAATATGTCCATTCCCGCGTTTTAAAATTTTAAATTTCATTTCAATGCCATGCTCTCCAAACCTCCTTAAATCATCAAATTAAATGTTCAATCAAATCCATCAAGCCTCCTCTTCTCTAAGCTACAGAATAAATTTGTCTTCGCTAAACTTTCGTAATTGGACATGACACTCGAATGTTTTGCGTACATTTGTTATTCCGCTTAAATTCTTCCGCTCCTCGTCCATCGCATTGAAAAGATAGCAAACCGTCATTATCATATTAACTAGAATTTCATCAGAACTCGCAAAAGAATATAATAAGTATTTCTAATTGAAGCACTCCTGCCTCTCAAAAATCTAAACCGGATTGATTTCACTTTCGAATACAAAACTGCCCCGCTAGGGAAGCACTCAGTAGCAGCCAGACCTAATAAGGCAAATATACAGTCACATCTTAAGGCATAACAAAAACAACTTAATTATGACTCTGTGTTTAGCAGGAGGATAATTGAATTTTGAAAATTTTCAAATTTTCAGCAACCTAACCATCCACCCTCTCTACGCGAACCCTGGCAACGGGTATCCTTGCGGCTGACAACAATGTTCGATTCAATTGGCGTGTAAACGACATTTTGTACAATGACTGTCGGTGTACATACAAAAGACTGCCTGGGGTTGAATTTGGCGGTTGAGTTACAACCTAAAGGTTGGTAGTTTTCACCCACCGAAATGGCTTTGCTTGGTTTTCGGGGTTATTGCGGCACCCTAGTGTCCCATTTAAATTATTCCATACACTTAACTTGGCTTAAAAGTCACTTAGCGGGGCTACATAAACTAATAAACACAAACCACTTCATCTATTTCAGGTTCTGGCATGTTGGGCGGCTGGTGGTTTGGCGGTTCGTCATCACCGGATAGCAATTTCCTGCGCGTTGCGAACGCGTTTCCCAATCGCCGTCTATCGGATAACACGCTGATGACACCAAAAATACGTATAGCGCCGTCGTGTGCCTCCTCGCCGGGCGGAACACCAGGTGGTGGGTTACCCATACGGCGGCATTCAAGTATTGGACCACAAGAGAGACGTAGCTCGGCCATAAACCTCTCTCCACCGACTGTAAGTGATTTCGTTTTTCCACTCACAAGTTTACTTTCTGACTTTATGACTTTTTTTCGTTTAATTTTTTTATTTTTAAAATACTTAATTTGATTTTAAGTTTTTCTCACAGAAACAGAAAGAGAAAATAAAAACCGGAAAACCCACACCCATTTTCCTTATCAAAAAAAGAAAATTAATTTCTTTCAACAAGTTGCACCCGAACAAAAAATTTGCAGCACACGGGGTCGTTGCTGTATCGGGTTTAAGATATCTCCATTTGAGTACGTTATTGTGCGAAAATCGCAAGAAAATGGTTGTGTATTTCTTACATTTTTTTTCTCTTCTCCGTCTCACTTCGACTACCGCTTTATGGTTGTTATTTTTCAAAAGGCATTATGGCCATAGAAATGAAAATTAATCACTTTTTCTCTGTTGGTTCCTTTGAAATGAGCAACTTTTTTTCTTAATTTTTTTGTTGATGATGGATTAAAGAAGGATGCACTTTAGCGACGGCCATCTGGAAAGAAAGTGTAATGGAAAATGGGTATTTTGTTCAGCTTGTTTTTCAATTTAGTTTACATTATACGAATTAACGGATTTTTCAATTATGAGGAGAAAGAATGGAGGACGAAAAAATTGCTAACCAAAAGGTTTTATGTACATGGCTAATGGAATCTAGCTGTTTCTTGTAAGTAGGTACGTCAATTAAATTGAAACGAGTTTAATTGAAATTGATTTATACTTTTTGGTCAATGCTTCTGCAAGGTGCTTATTTATTTTTATGTGCATTTTCAACACATATTTGAACAAATCTATATGCGTACCTAACCTATTCCCTGAAAAGTAAGGTGCCTACAGGGTTTTCAAGCTAGAAGGCATCAATTTTCATAGGTGACAAGTTAAAATAAACTATAACCACAAATGGAAATTGATCTAACATTTTGCTGAAAAATCGTTGCATCTTCAAGGATTTGTTAATAAGCGGAATTGTCTCACATGGGACTCAGAAAATCAAAGAATGATTGCCGAAAAACTTTTCCATCCATGGAACGAATTCCGGACAGGAGACACCAATGGGGTTCATTTCTTAGAAAATGCAGCGGGTGTAGAATGCACTATCTAACCATGTTCAATGAATTTGTATGGCCGGAACTTGAAGGTATTGGCGCAACGTACTCGTATATTTCCCAGAAATATACCATTTGGCTATTTGGGACATGTAAAAGATAAAGTTCATGACAATGCTCCCTAGTCAATTGAAGCACTCTAAGCTTGCCATAATCGATGAGAAAGAAGCGCAAATGTGCAAAAATATATTGAAAAGTTTTATCAAAAGATCATAAATTTGCAACGGAGTACGTGGCTGAGATATTGTTTTTCGTTATCATGGAGAAACTTTCTTCTATCGATTGAAACAAAAATAAAATCAAAATTAAGCCTCCTATGGGAAAACCCTGTACTTATTGGAAAGCTGAGTGCTACAAATATTGGGCTTATATTTCAATTTATTGACTCCAGGAATATCAAATCTAAAGATGCATCGTATGCACCACATATTGTTTATTATCTGTCAAAATACGAATATTTTTTAAACTTTTGTTCCTGCGATTCAGGGTTTCACGTAGGTACTTGTCAGCTCAAAATATATATTTCGCTTTTTACTTATCCTCTTCCGATTCAAACAAAAAGTGCATAAAATAATACGGTTTGCTTGTCGTAAAAGGCGACTGATGGGTAGAATCACGTCTAGGCAATTTAAACATCGAGGTGTGCCTAGCGACACATTTAACATCTTAAAGCTGTCCCACAAGTGTGCATACAAATTCATGGGCTGACACGATTGGAGATCACCGGTGTCCTAAAAGGTCGCCAACAGGCGGACCAGAAGCCATGCAGCAAAGTGGGAGAGTTATGATCCCTTAAATCCTGATCATAACGTCGCCGAAAAGGAAGAAGAAGAATAATATCAATAATTTTGAAGTTATTTTTATACCCTATTCTAAGGGTATATTAATTTTGACGCATAGTTTGTAACATACCTTAATATTGCCCGTAGACCCCTAAAAGTTACTATATTTATGATCAGCATCGATAGTAATGTCGATCTAGCCATGTCCGTCCGTCCGTCCGTCCGTCGGCAAAAATTAGGCCTTTAAACTGGACCTAGAGAGCTGAAATTTTAACCATATACTCTCTAGGGTCCCGAAATAATCAAGTTTACGAATTTTTGAAATCCGCCCACAGACACGCCCACAAACTCACAAAAACAAAATTTTAGAAAAAATCGAATTTTGAGCTAGAAAGCTGAAATTTTTTATATATGATCTATTACTCCTAAAACTGCTCGGGATAACAAATTTTCAAAATCCGCCCACTGACACGCCCACAAATAAATAAAACAATTTTTTTGAAAATCCAAAGTTTGAGCTAGGGAGCTGAAATTTATAATATATACTCTCTATGGGCCCTTTATGCTCATGTGTAAATATTTTCAAAATCCGCCCACTGACACAATTAATTTTTTTTTTTTTTTAATTCATAGTTTAAGGTAGGGAGCTGAAATTTATAATATATACTCTCTAGGGGCCCTTTATGCTCATGTGTTAATTTGTTTTAAATCCGCCAACTGGCACGCCCACAATTAAATAAAACAATTTTATTGAAACACCCAAGTTTGAGCTAGGGAGCGTTTTTTTTGATAAAATCCTTTAAATGTTGTATAACAAAATATGTAGAGCGTTCTTAACAATTCAACCATACTTAGGCTTTTGTCACGCCCACTTATGAGGGATAGGAATAAGAATAGGGTATCCAACATTTCGCCCAAGCGGACTGTAGCCCGTCCCTATGTTTTTATATGATAACAACACTTGCACTTAGGTTGCCAAGCTTTCCGTCAATTTCCTCCACTTCACGTGGTACCAATCAGAAGATACTATTGTTCATTCAACCATTCAAAATCAATAATTTTATTTTAACAAATATCTTCTTTTTTTAATATCCGACTTTGACGCGTGCTTGCTTCTACTTCCGATTTTCGTTTGATCCTTCTTTTACGACACTTATAGCAATTTATACTCCAAGCTGTAAGAGATTTGGAAGTGGAAAATATACAATGGTATAGGTTTTATGTCCCGCGTACCGTTTTTTAGAACAATTTTCCAATTCAATTAACCCGCGTGCAGTTTCCAGCAAATTTAACTTAATTTGCTTTGAAATTGAACAAGCAAATGAATAAAAAGCCGCTGGCATCAACCACAGCACGAGCTGCATTTTGTAGGGTCTAGTCAATAATATGTTGCCTGGTTTCGGGTGAGAAGGGCAGATCGTATGATCATTGTGATTCATTTGCGAAAAACGTTGGTGCTGCTGAAAATGTTTATAATAAAGAGGTATATGAGAAGGTATAGGATAAATAAAATAAAAGAAGGCAAAACAAAACACTTAAATAGCCAAAATTAGACATTTATTAACCAAAACGAGTGGAGCGCATTTTTAAACTTTGTACAGCATTCGAAAAATTTGGAAATAAAGGAAAATTACAATCACGATAAAAAAAATTAAAATAAAATACATTATATTTGGACTCAGAAGCGTGTTTGTTTAAAGTCCATTCTTTCTTACGATTAAGCAAACAAATAACGCAAAGTTAGCAGAAGCTTATCCCTGATTATAAGAATTCGCTAAAATAGATCAGGAGTGAGAGTAGTAGTAGTTACATGTGCCTCTAAGGTGAAGATGTATCATTTCAACAAGCTGTTACACAAGAGGGGTTTCCATTTTCTTTATTTATTTGTTTGGTCTTCCGAGCTTTCCAATTTGGTGTTGACCGGCTTTACTTCAGGCCCAGGTTTCCTTCAATGCCGTAATAAATACAATTTTGAGTGATCTTACAAACATGCTGGAGTTAAAATTGCATCAGTAAGTAAATGGATCCTTTTCCTTCAGAGATTAGTCTATACAAAATCTATATTGTTATTTACATGTTAAGAATGCTGAAATACTCGTATATAAAATATTCTATAAAGTTGCTCATTTCAAGAATTCATCCGAATTGACCGTTGTTTCCATTAAGAAAATATTTCCAAGTTATTTATTTTATTCTTTTTTCATCCAAAAATTTATTATTTGCACATATTTTATATCATTAAAAAGCTTAACAAGCCTACCTTAAAATAAAATTCTATATGTAACACCCTTTTTTCGAAAACCAAAAAAAAAATAGACGTACGGTTTCAGTGCTCGTGGAGGCTCAGGATCGAGCCTTTCAGTGCCTTCATCGTCTGCCTATGTTGTAAGTTTAATAAAATTTTCCTTAAGCAAAATGCGAAGCGTCTGCTGATAACTAAAAAAAACACTTCATCACCATTCAATTGTTGTATCCGTCGAATATTGTTGCAAATCACAGACATAAAAAAAATATCTACAGCTATTATTTAATGTCTATAAGTAGTCGCATCTCGTATTTGAATTTATATTGCATTTTGATGATATTAAATGCTCAACAGATCCAATATTTGTATTATGTTTAAATGCTTTCTGATAAATATTTTAATTACCTCTTGGGATAAATGTGTCCTTTTTTTACAAAATACAAAAAGACAATTGTTCATCATTTCTCTAACTTTGACAGTCCGTGCAAAAAAAAAACACCATGGACACAGGAATGTCAAAAAAATATAAATAAATCTATGACAGAATATTGAATTGTTTGGTTGTGTTCTTGTTTGTGATGTTTGAATTCTGTTTATGACCTTTGTGAATGTTGAAATCGTTATTATTGTTATTTTTGTATACATAATATTTGTTTTTTGTTTTCTTTTATTTTTTAAATTGCCCAAATTAAATGTATTGTTCTGTTTTGTTTTCAATAACTGCTCAAAAGGAATAATTTTATTATTACTTTTCTGTAATTTTGTTGAGTAATTCGAGATATAATCAAACGCATAATGTACATAATAAATTATTAATTTATGTTTGTCTATGTTCAAATATCTCATTTCTTAATTTATGCATTTTTGTTTTTGTTGGAATATAATAATATGTTTCTTTTTTTCATCATCTGCATATAAATATGACATATTTTGAGGGGCATGCAAGGCCTACAAAATATCGAATGATCATAAGGTATAAGCTACTACGGAACATAAATATTTACGGATAAAACTCTAAGCTGTTATATAGAATGTATTAGGTGAACATTCGTTAAGGTTCAATTATTTTGCAGATCAAAAATCTTAAATTTCAGAATATGCAGCGCACTGGCACGATGGTTGCGGTAGTATCAAAAATTGGAAGAATACTATGGCTGGTTGACTGGTTCCCGACCCGTGAAGAGTCTCTGCCTGAGAAACTCCAGTCTTTCATTCTCTGCGATCCATTCGGAGGTGCGTAGTTCCTTGCCTTCTTGAGTCTGTGATATGAGAGTCGAAGATCTACTTAGCTGTAATTATTGTTTATTCGCTCAAAGCGGAGGAGCCATTGGAGTCGACGTCGTATAGCTTTCTGGACTACATCCACATCTTGCTCATAGAGTTTGCGATTTTATCTTCTCCATCATTCGCCCTAGTCGCACACAGGAATTAATATCTTTCTAACTTATCGTCCAGCACTCGGCAGCATAAAGCAGGACTGCCATTATAAATGTTCAACAGAGCATGCATTTTGTCCTTCGATTTAGGAGTTTTGAACCCATTAACCGAAGTTGCAAAGGTTTCCCTAGGTAATTCTAAATCGGATCTTCACTAAGGTGTCATTGGCGAAGTTGATATTTACTCCAATGTAGATGAATTCCGTTGATAGTTATTGATATCGACAGTGACGTCTTGTCTTAGGCGGTGGAACGATGCTTGTTTGTTTCTTGATAGCACGTAGCTTGCCTTCACCTCATTAACCTTAGCACTAAACAATTGCATTCCACAATTAAAAAATGAAAATATGAAATGGTAACCCTAAATTTAATGTGGGAGACGCGGTATAAAGGCTTCATCAAACAGACCGCGTTTTTAACGCCTCAATTATTTAATGGTGTGGCTTTTCGGACGCGGCGATCTAACGGCCGCTCGCTTTGAAACGTCAAACAAATATATGCTATTATATCAAGCTTCTTATTGATTATTCTGAACAACTTATTGAATGAAGTATAAATACGAGTATCAAAGATAACCTCGGAATTTTAAATGTATTGTACTTGCAAACAAATCCCATTAGCCCACTCACGCGACTAAATCGATTTTGAAGCAACTTAATGCATTTTGGCTTTGTTTCAGCGGGAAAAACATCTATTTAACTAATGAACGCAACCGTTTTCTAATGGATTTACATACTCTCTTTCGGTTGCCTTATCGCATGAGAGACTTGCCGGCCTATACTGTAAAATATACGCATTCATTCAATAGATCTCGACAAAATCTACAGTAAGAAAGCACTCTCCTCCACAAAGTTATAAAGAAGAACTAAAATGGAGAAGAAAAACAATGAAAAAAAGGTTAAATCAAAATATTAGGTACATACAATTATTAATATATTATTAGTTCCCTGCAAGTATCTGAGGTTCAAAGCTTATTTCGGTTTTAGGGAGTAGCGATTAATTTTTCATTCAATGGTAAGACGTGATTTCCATGACTTCTGATGTCCGGAGCTTAGTGGGCGGCCATTTTTAAAGGTATGGGATTGTTGCCCGTGCGGTGCAAGTCCAATACACCAAAGGGAACAATAATATTCGCCAACCATTAATAGAGAGAAACAAAGTACACGTTGTTCCACCAATCTCTTTACCAAAAAGAAGATATCTTCCTGGCAGTACAATGGACTATTAGCAATCCGGAGTGCTCTAGAACTTGGATTTATTTGAAAAAATTAAGAAGAAGGAAAAACGTGATCTTAATAGTAGGTACGTTTACATAGACGCGAAATTCGTCATTACAGCTAAATTCCACATTTCACCCGAAATTTGTCAGCATTTCGAAATATTAAATTTTATCTCTGCATGGGATAGTTTGCATAATCGAACAAACCATTCAAATATACGTGCACGTCATTCGGAGCGCTGAATAAAAAACCATTCAAAAAGAAATCAGCCTCCAAAATATTTATTTAAATAAAGACACGGATGGTCCAAAAATATATAAAAACATAAGGAAAAGCTCCATTTTGTTTGTACGAACCGATTGATAGTCTATCCATATTCATATTCCCTAAAGTAGGCGTGGCGTTGGGTTGAAAGTCCTTGTCAATTTACACTATACTATATGTTGTTTTTCCAAAAATAACTACAATTTGAAAATTTGGTCAAAACGCCACCAAGCGTTGGTTAAGGTGACTTTTTAAGAAGGACATTGGCTACATATGTTGCTTATACATAGGGAAGAGTATATATATAGAGAGGATTCGGCAGGGCAAACTATTTGTTTACTGTCGTATAGTCTATTTTTCAAAAAGTAGTGTCACCGCACTCCCCACTTTCTATTCTCAAAACTGTGAAGATCTAACGGTTTTTGTGTGTCGCACGTTTTCGTGCCATGTCACCACACCACTCAACGGCCACGTATGTTTCACCAACGTTTTCAGCAGTTGCCAGAGATCCAAAAACCAAAATAAAATCCCATACACAGTCGCACAAAAACGTACTGCATTTAACATTTGTCTTTATTGAACTTTTATATATATACAATTTGACTTAAGGCTATTACAAATGGTGATGAATAATTAATATTTAAGTATGTTGGCTCAACATGAGGGGCCCAACGGTATACATTGATATTTTGCTTAACTATATTTATATACATTGCAAGTGAATTCTCAGATTCATACTCTAAGTATGTATCGTTGTCAGGGTTGACCTCAGGGTGTTCAGATCCGGGTGTCGATGGTCTTTTGGTGTTGGGGAAGGTTGGTCATCTTGGAATTATCCTCGATGGTGGGTTGTCTCGGTCAATCCGTAGAAGGGAATGGTTGTCCCGTCAGTGTCTCTCGGAAATAGTTCCCCGTTTAGCAGAACCAGTACGTGAAGGTATCGATGCTCCGGGATGTGTTGGTTGTCCGCAATCCTTTGGACTAATGGGTTTGGGTGGCTAGAGGTATTCTCGAGTATTTTCCGGAAAAGTGTGACCATGTACTTTTCCAGTGGATTTATATTGGCTTCTTCATACAATCTATGATTGTTAATTTGTTTCTGACGGATTGGATCGTAGTGGAGTCCAGTGCAGATTCTTAAGACTTTTCTTTCGAAAACTCCCAGTTTTCTCATGTAAGTCTTGGAAATGGTGTACCAAATGGGGAAGGCCGTTCTGCTTTTTCATCAGTGGGTAAACTCGGTGAAATGCAAATGAAGCCTTCTTGAGAACAGCGTTCAGGTGTGGATTGAATCTGAATCGCTCGTTGAAGTTGACCCCGAGATACTTGACGTCATTTGTGGTTGAAAGTGATGATCCGTCTGGTAAATTAAGGGTAACTCTGCGACAGTTGGCAGCTGACCTATCTCTGGTCCTTCGTCTGAGGGGTCTTCTGATGCATATCAGTTCGGATTTGGTTGTGTTGACTCGTATACCCCATCTTAGGTAGTAGTGGAATAGCTTCCTTACGTGGGCTTCAACTCTTTGTGCTGCTATAGTTGGGGACATCGAACTGCTATACGTGGCGGAGTCATCGGCAAAAAGACAGCTGTTTGTTGCATCCTCTAGTTGAGGTTGGTCGGATGTGAATATATTAAAAAGCAGTGGTCCGAGCTTGGACCCCTGGGCGACACCTGCTCTGATGCTTTTTGTTTGGGATTGGCTGTCTTCAATTTGCACAAAAAAGGATCTGGAATAAAGAAAACTGAAAATAATATTATTGAGATTAATAGGAAAACATAGTTGTTTAAGTTTGTGAACTAGTCCTTGAATCCACACTGAGTCAAATGCCTTTTCCACGTCTAGGAAGCACGCGACTGTTACTTGATGGTTGTTGAGAGCTTTTGTGACATCATGATGAAATTTCATTAGCGGGTGCAATGTCGAGTGTTTTTTGCGAAATCCGAATTGAATATCCGGTATGAGATTGGAATGGTTGCAAACGTCTTTCACCCTCCGCAAGATAAGTTCCTCAAGTATTTTACTCACACTACAAAGGAGCGAAATCGGTCTGTATCCTGTGATGTTGCTTCGGTCTCCTTTTTTCGGGATGGCTATTATTTTGGCAGTCTTCCATATTTTGGGGAAGTAGCAGTTGTTCATGCAGTTGTTCATCACTATGGCCAGCAAGATCATGATGGGGTAAGGCAACTTTTTAAGGATGAAGTTGGATATTTTGTCCGGTCCAGTTGATTTCTTTGAGTGACTGCTCTGAATTATTTCCAGGATTTCCTCAGGCGTTGACAAATTGTCTTCCTCCGATGGATCATCTGCCGGATTTGTTTCGCTGAAGAGACTGTTTGTGCTTCTTGGTTCTTCAATGCCTCTGATTGTGTCATTAACTTCTGAGAGGAATACAGGGTCGTTAGGAGGCGTCGGATTGAAGTTACCTTCAAAGTATTCTGCTACCGCTTCTGCCTTTTCATCTGCTGTGGTGGCGGTCCCTTGACTCGTATTGAGAACGTCTGGCATTTTTGGGCCTTTACCGATGATTCGGTAGATCTTTTTGAAGGTGTCTGGGCCGGGTCTGATGTCTTGCAGCCTCTTTTGCAACTGAGCATCGTTGTAGTACTGTACTGCGTTCCTGAACATTATGCTGGTGCAGTTCAGTTCACTCAAGACGGCCTGATAATCGCCGTTGACCGTATTCCATTCCCGGCGGTGAATTCTTTGGAGTCGTTTTCTAAGGCGTTGTCTGTGGTGATACAGGTTCTGGATGTACACCGGAAGATGGCTGTATTTATCTTTTGATGTCCTAGGCTTTTTCTGCGTATCGAGTGCGCTGATCGCTGCATTCTCGAATTTTTCAATGGATGCATCTATCTCGCCATTGGTAAGATTTCTTGTGCCGGGGGGTAGCGTTATATTGTTCATAACTTCATTTTGAAAGCGGTCTACATCCAATTCCTTAAAATTGATGAAGTCACCTCTTGGTTGCTCAATTGTGAAGATGGGTTGATGACAGTCAGCTGCACTGCTTCATGGTCAGAGTCACTGGTGAGAGTTTTGCACTCGAAGTTCTGGATCTCTGGGAGAATGTTAATGAGGTTCGTGGTTACCAAGTAGAAATCCAGAAAAGATGGTGTCCTGGGGAAGGTTGGCGTTGGTTGGGAAATTACCGCGAGGGAGCGGATGTCGTTGTTGTCCTCAATCCAGTTGGCTATAGCCCAGCCTTCGCTGCTATCAATGGTGTCACCCCACAATCGGTGCCTGGCGTTGAAGTCTCCGCCTAATATCCCAAATGTGTGTTGAATTAGGTGTCCATTCAAAAGTTGCAGATCGTGCTGAATGTCCAAAGTGTTAGCATTGCATTTATTGTAGACGCTGATGACCGCCAGAGTTTCAGATGGGGACATTCGGATTACTATTCCAGTAGCTTCAAAGGATTTGAGTCTTGGAATGGCGAATTGGCTAATCATTGATTTCCTTATGGTTTTTCTGACAAGGATGCCTGTTCCTCGTTTGCCATCTACTTTGTCAGTCTTGAAGAAGTTGTAGTCCTTAAGATCCAATTTATTGCGGCCGGTCAGCATGGTTTCACTGATGAGTGCAATATCCGGGCTGTTGGACTTCATGAAGAGGTGGAAAGCCGTCCTTTTGTGGAGGCTGTATAACGAGTTAACGTTATAGGCAATTACACGAAGTTTCCTTATGTACTGCATAGTTGAAATATAAAAGTGGCCAGTCCCACGGACTTATTCTCTTCGCTCATGCTGGAGTAGTTGGGAGGTACGGCGTTACGAGCCTTCTTCATGATACTGCAAAGATCGGCTCCAAAAACTCGATGAACTTCTTCGCCGAGGTTCACACTTCCGGTTTTGGGGTTGTTCTTGCGAGCTGGATGTTGTTTTGTCGTTAGTTTTTCGGTAGCTGGTGGTGGCGGCTGCTTCGATGGCATCTTGGGCTGGTTTGGCTTTGGTTGAGCTTGTTTTAGGCCCATCTTGGCCATTGCGGCAAAACTGACCGCTGGTTTGGTAAGGGTACAGGCTGATTTTGCTGCGAATTCCTGTTGCGCTTTCCTCAGTGTGATTTGCTTCTCCCTGTCTGCCAACTTGCTTTTATACTGTGGACAACCTTTGTAGCTTGCTGGGTGACCTGTTGTTTTGCAGTTTGCACAGAAGACCTCAAGATCTGATGAGTCCTTTCGTTTGCACTCTCCTGTTGGTGATCAAGTTTGCATTTGACGCAAACATATGCCATGCCGCAATTGGTGGCAACATGCCCAAAGCGCTGACAGTTCTTGCACTGGACGATGTCGTTGTTTTAAAACGTACTGCATGGGCCAGCTGAAGTACTAGGTGCCGATCGAAAACGGTCAAAGTTTCAAAAAGACTTTGTCTTGGGTCGTGGTATGTCAGTAGGCGGACTGTAAAATCCTTAATCTTGATCATTTCGGGTCCCTTGAGAGTATATGTTCCAAATTTCAGCTTTCTACCTCGAACTTTAGGACCTAAATATTGTTGACGGACAGATGGAGAACGGACCATGGCTACATCGACATAACTTTCAATGCTGAGCAGAAATACATGTACTTTTAGGGGTCTCGGGTCAATATTAAGGAATGTTACAACTATGAGTCAAAATTATAATATTTAGGGATGGGGTATATAAAGGATAAAGTGAACAGGCAAGGACTCAAATCATGTCACAAGCAAAAAGTAATGCTTGCCTATCAATATAGAAACTGAACTCACAAAGAATTCGTTAAATGAATAGGAGCACACAAATGTTTTAAACTATTCGCACATAAACAAGTACATATGTGTCTAAGGCAAAATAGGTGTCCATTTAGGTCAGTGCAACGCATCCCTAAACATTTGCCTTTCCAATAAGTACGAAAACCTCGGTTAATACAAACCGCGGAATTTCGACTAATGCGAAAGCGGTTAATTAATTTGGCATTTGACACGTGCCATGACTACTCATTTTCGTTGTAAAGATTCATTGATATAGCAACCGACGGATTTATCTGTGTTTATTAATATTTCTGAATAACGTTGAGAAATATTTGTATTTAATTTCCAACTATCAAAGCGAGCATATTTTCATAACATTGCTAACAACACTTCGTTTGGATAAACTTTTGACAAAAAAAAAATATTTCAAATGAACTCTACGGCAATCGGGGTGAAAGTACTGTAACGGCAACCGTCTGTCTTGCACAATAATTCCGAACGTCCTCGATCCGCTATAAATTTTAAATGAATTTCAAAACTAAAAGTTGTCGCATTTATAAATTCCCCCGGCAGAGGGTATGAATGCTTGTTTGTCCGATATCCCTGACGGAGAGAGGATTTTGTTCGAAATTTAAAGTTAGGCAATAGTGTGTTTGTATTGTGTGCTTATCCAAGCAGATGGAACAGCAAAGCTTTAACTGCAGTCAGTTCGGTTGGGAAATTCAATTTTATTTACATTAATTATTATGGCTTGTGTTGGCAAACTGTTGAATGCCATCAAGAGAGTAGTTGTGGGGATGAACGAGTTAGAGTGCTTTATTTGGCCAGTGAGTTGATGATACTTTGCAAGGAAAATATTCCAGAATGGAAAGTTGTCAGTCACCGGGATAGGTACTAGAAAGATTTCAGCACTCTGTGTGTTTTGGGGAGTTTGACTCAAATTAAATTTTAAATAAACAAAAGGGACGATCAGACACTACATCCCCAAACTGGGATTTCACAGAATTTGTCGTAGCAGGCTGTACGTAAGTTAACAGCGTTGAATGAAATTTAATTTGATGGGATTTGGGATACATGTATGTACACTCCATGGGATTATGAAATGGGTTAAAATGTATTTTGGGAAAGTTTTGTTTAAAAGTCAGTTGGTGGAATCTATGCAATTTTAATTGTAATTTGTGTAAGCCTACAACTACTTCATGAACAAGATGTACAAAGAAAATCAATGTAGGTATCACGTCTCCGTAGTAAACTTTTTTGGATTTGTCAATTCGTTTCGAAACAATAACATATTCTAATGATTATCTTTATCAAGTAGATCCAAATTATTGATGGAGGCACCGACTTAGATACAATCGTTTTACCCACGTTTATGGTGAAATATTTATTTGGCGATATCGCATATGTTTTCATTCCAACGGAAGTTGTCATTTACACACATACCGGCAACGGAAAGTCTTTCAGTTTCACCGATGCAAAAGCCATCCATGGATTGTGGTTGACTATTGAGGTTTCGATTAAATGACAGAGGACAGAATTTTGAAGCATAAGATTCCACTCTATTGGTTGTACAGCATTGAACTATACTGTCAATATCGGAATTAAATGAACTGAACTGCCAAGGAGTGAATCGGAATAGGAGACCATTTATAAATGTGAGAAAGAGAGTCGGGGAAAACATGAGCCTTGGGGAACACCAGCACTTATTTGGCTTGTTACAGACTTGAAACCGTCTAAAATTACTTGAATTGAAGTGACCGGAAGCTTAGTTTGTAATTCATTGAAAAAGAGTATCATCGATTCCAAAAGCAAGCATTGTCGACAAAGGAGCTTTGTACCAATCTCTGTCTCAAGCTTTGAAATATCCAGCGCAACCACATTACTTTCACCATTGTGAAGAAATTTGGTTCCAGTTTTGGTAAAATAATTCATCAAATCTCCAATGGAGCTGTTGCTGTTAAATTAGAAGATTCTGAAGGTATTAAGAAGTTATAGCCTCCCTTCATATTGCATTCGGTTTTTCCCATAATATCGAAGGATATTATATAAAATTAAATCAAGAAACAACCTGTCCGTAAACACGTGGAACGGGAGTGTATGTACAGAGTTGATTGAATAAATATATAAATAAATAAATAAATTGCCTTCGTCCATCCTAGACTTTCCTTGAAAACCATCAACATACGTTTTCGATGATGTTCCGGTCATTAGAATATGGTGTCCATGTCAAAAGTTCTACATTTTGAGTAAGAATCCAGATTTTCGCTATCTTTGCGGTATGTATAGGGAGGGGCAGTATCCTGCTGAAAAGTCTATCATTGTCCACCAAACAATTCGAAAAAATAATGAATAGATTCGTAGGTATTCACGTCCATTCTCGAGCTTTGCAAATCCAGTTGAACTGTGCCAGAAAAGCTTCCCATACCATAACACCGCCTCCCTTGCTATGCCCTCTTTGAAGATGTAGTTCGTCTTTCCTCAAACCATAGAAATAATAAGTGTATCCATCAGGTCCGTCAAATTTAACACTTTTTTCGGCGGAAAATATAACTCCGGACTCTACCTGATGTGTCTTATTGAAAAGTCAAGTCGCTGACTCAAACATGTTGCATTCAGTGGTGGCTTCATCTTCATTTTTTTGTGCTGAATATGGGTGGCTTTCTGTTTCCACGGTAAGCAGTCATTCTACTGGCTTTAACCCCAGTCTATTGATCGCAGTTGTGAGATGTTGTTGCCTTGCTAATACGTCGTTTGTTACTGTTTCCATAGTTTTCATGGTCCTTAATATAGTAATGGACAACTGTATGACCTCTTCAATCCTTTTGCGCTATGGAGGTATTACTTTGTCCCTGCTCCTTGTAAGCTAGAATTTGGACTTTGCCTCCTCCCGTTAATGTCTTTTACCATACTTGTTGATGCATAAGTAGAGATGTCTTGAACTAATATCTTTGGTCTCGGTTGGTCTTAAAGTTAATGAGAACAAGACTAAAAACATGATATCAACAGAGAAACAAACATCTGTCCACCGACTAGACTAGGACGAAATGTCACTGTTGATAGCAATAACTTCGAGGTAGTTAAGGGGTTCACCTACCTTGGAGTAAACATCAAATCTACAAATGACACCTTACTGGAGATCCGGCGGAGAATTACCTTAGGAATCCGCTGCTACTTCTGTTGGGCCAAACAAATGGATTGAAAACTCCTCACTCGAAGAACAAAATACACGCTCTATCGAACGTTAATCCTACCAGTCCGGCTTTATGGTGCCGAGTGCTGCACGATAAAAATAAGGGGAGCTAATATTGGGTTCTTTTGAAAGGAAAATACTCCGTCGGATATTTTGTGCTGTGTGCGATTAGGGCGAATGGAGGAGAAGTTACAAACGCGAACTCTATGGGCTGTACCAAGATGTGGATGTAGTCAGAAAAGCTAAATCACGTCGACTAAATTGCCTCGGCCACATTGAGCGAATGTACAATAATGCTCCAGCCAATGTGTCCTACAAGAACTGGTACAAAAAAAGAAGGTACATTTTTTGACTTTATTGAAAAAGAATTCATATAAAATCAAATATATATATGAATGGTTCTAAAAATATCGTAACATTTCCAAAAAATAATTGCCTGATACTGAATCTTCTCGTTCTCTTCCATTGGTTCAAACCAGATTTTTAATGGGTTTTTATACATATATAAAATAAATCTACATTAGGGCTGCTTCTGACATCGCCCACATCTATATAGTTTTCTAAATATTACGGCTAAAATTCCCCTTTTGACCGAGCGTCACTAATAATAACATATATTTTAACTTTAATTTATTTTTATTTTTTAAACTGATCTTATAATTTGAAAATCAATACCTCATGTCCAACAAAAAAAGTGTTCATTGTAAATTGTTTCCATACATTCATTTATTTATCTTACATGTGTTCGTATCCATCCGCACTTTTATTTTGTACGTTTTCGGTTTTTGTATGTGTGAATTCATGTGGACTTTGTATTTCTCTTTGGATTATGTTATAATATCTGTGTATTGATTTGTGTTTCGCATTTGGAGTTGATTCCATGTGAAAGAATTACACAAGGGAAAATACAAATGCAAACAAAAAAACATAAATGAAGGAAACAAAAGAGCACCGGAAAAAAGGAACTTTTTCAATTGGCTTCCTTGGCGTGGTGATGACGATGGAATATGCTTGGCAACTCTTTCCCTTTCTCTAACTGTATCTCTCCTATTTGTATTTAAACATATTCATTTTAGTATCCTTTTCTATTGAAAATCAAAAAGGTTTTTTTTCCTCTATTAACATCGAAATTTGTGTTTGGTTGTTTGTTATTTTATATTTCTGTTTTGTTATCCTTTTTGTTGGAAAAAAAGAAAAAGAAAATTGTTTGTTTATGGAAATGAAAACTGTGAAAGATTTTTGCTTTGTTTTCTTTTTTATTCCGTTTGATCCTTTGGCAGCTTGCACGGAGCATGATCGTGAGTACACGTATTTCGCTCTTCTTGACAAAAAATAAAAGGAATGGAGGAGCGTTCTTGCAGAGTTCTTGTTTTTCTTTATCTGATTTCTGTTTTCAATTCAATGTTCCTTTGATTTAATTTTTCTTGATTGACATCAATGTTTTTTTTAAATATTATGTACCTATATGGTTTTGTTTTTAAGTCAAAAATAAAAATCCACACACGCATACTCGTGCCCATGTTGATGATTTCGTGACAGTGTATGACTTCAAATGTGATTTTTTTGTTTGTATTAACATTAATGTTTATTATCTGTCTCACCACTATAATAATAATCAACTAATTTAAATAATTGCAAAGCATAGTTTGTATTTTGGAATCTGTTTAATACTGCATACTTTTGAGCGAGTTTGATACATTTAATTAATTGATTATCGCAATCCGGATAATTTAAATGGGTGGTGAAATGCTGCTCAACACATTTTAAATTGAGCTCATTTGGATTGCAAATAAAACTTATTTGTGCTGTTTACCAAATGAGAATATAGAATATAAAAGAGGAGCTAGTTGGTTGCCTTTTAATATTCACGAGTGGATTAGTTAAATTAATTCCTTTATTTCAAAAGGATATAAATATTTACGCTTTCATTTTAATTTCTAATGTCTAGGGGCGGATGCTGGGCAGGATTGCTACCTATGTCGCTGTTAAGTTTCATTGGAGAAGGTGCTCTAGGGGAATACGAATACATTTTATTTAATACATTTTCATCTAACAAATCCCCATCAATGGCGAAAATCCTGGTGTGAAAAAATGCTCTTGATGATGCAATTATTTTAAGATCGATGTGCATCTGGAATGGCTATGGTTAAAGAATTGTAATTTTTAAGAATTACTTTCCAATAATCAGTTAGTAGCTATGTGTATATTCGTTACATGTTTATAGTAAAAATAAATATTAAATTTCGTTGAAATCACTTTTTAGATGTTTCTGGTACCGTAAGGCTAGTCTTTTTGGGAAAAACTGAGCAGGACACACTTTTTGGACTTCTCTGTCGTAATATCATACCTCGTACTCAGTTTGAGTTCAAAACTTCAACAGATTGCAATTTATTTCTCTCAGGTATACTTATGTATACACGCAAGCTAAAAAATAAAAAGTTATAATAATAAGGAAAAGCGACAGTCCGCTTGGCAAAATGTTGGATACCATTATCCTATTCCTATCCCTCCGTGGGAGGCGTGGCGAAAACGTTGTGTGAAGGAATTGCTCAGAGCGACTTTATCTACATACTTTGCGAAAAATAGGGCTTTCATTTCCATTGATCTCATCCATAAATTGTTTTTTTAATAGTGGGCTTGTCAGCAGGCAGATTTTCGGCCTCTAGAAAGCGTATGTTAGTCAAAATTATAATATCTTACGAAAATGGTATAAAGTGCGGTTTTTGTGTGAAAACACACTGGCATTAAGGCTGGGAAAACTTTCGTCAATTTAGCATTGGCCTAGTTCCGTAAATTAACAATGAAATGGTTAAATGAACAACAACAACTTGTAAACGCTACCACTTGAAGTGGGGGGTTACAGCGCTGTCATCAGACTCCTTTTTTGTGGTGGTGGTCAAGTTTATTCCTTGTTCTTGAAAAACCTTTTTCCCCAATGGGACTTCAACTTAGATCAGTGCCTTCTCAGGCAATCACACTACGCACAACCCCATCGAAGCTTCAAGTTCAGCACTTCACGTGGTACATTCGGAAGTAGTTATTGTTTTTTATTCAAGCATTTCGACGGAAAAAAAGTGATTTTTTAACAATACGTAGTCGATACTTCATAAACAGTATGAATGCTTTGTTTAGGATTTAGTTTCTAATTGGACACTATTAATACCTCCTATTTGAAAAAACAGGATATTGAAAAGTTCTACTGTTTTTATTTTAATAAAGATTGTAGACATGGAGATTATTTGTATGGAACACATGGAATAGTGAGTGTCTCTAGTATAACCATCATTAATATTCGGCTGGTTAGGGTCAAAAATAATGCCACAATAGTCCGCAATTTCCTTCGATTTCCAATACCATAGACTCTTTCTGTCGATAATATATATTTTTACTATTTCCGGCAGCCTTTCATTTGACATATCAAATATTTCTAATGGTTAGTCCACATTAAAGTTTTGACAGAGTTCGTATAGTCTTGTTTCAATTTTCAACATGTGGTAATGGCAGAAGTAAAAGTAGGTAGCTAAAAAAAACATTTTCACCGTATCTTAGCAGTTTCGCATTCTTCAATTTCCCCGAGCTTGTAGGTACATCATTACAGATTCAGCCAGTCAGCTACGAAAAGTTTGTATATATATCACACTGTGAGATACCAAATTTATTTGATAAGTACTTTTTACGATTTATCATACATAGTAATACTTCCGGGGAAGTGTTACCCTTGGGACACCTTACGGTGAACTTAAGACCTTTTTGACCCTCGGACAAGGGCATTTATATTTAAAAAATAATTGATTTTGGACACTTTTTAGAAATAAAGCAACCCTTTGGACACTTTTTGATACAAACAAACAATTTGTTTTAAAATTTGCCTGAAACCATTCTCCGTTAAACCGATTTGTATCTTTGTGTTTGAATTCAGTGCAAAATTTACATTGCTCACACACACTGAAAATAACGAAAGTCTGAATGTTAGCTGAATTTATCCAATTGAAACAATATTTTTTAGTTGTTTTATTTAATTATAATAAAAATATGTATTTCGT
Organism: Portevinia maculata; assembly: GCA_949715645.1. Classification (NCBI taxonomy): domain Eukaryota; kingdom Metazoa; phylum Arthropoda; class Insecta; order Diptera; family Syrphidae; genus Portevinia; species Portevinia maculata. Next base: position 33,598,195 of record OX454527.1, read on the forward strand.
AGTGTTGCGTTTTAATTTCGATTTGTATGGGCGACTTTTTTACACCTTATTTAAAATCACCCATTAGCCTGTAAATTTAGATGCGATTGTTTAACTTACCAAGCATTCCATAATGTCAATAAAAATTGATAATGTCAGAGGTACTACCATCCCGAAATTGCACATATCTATCCAAGAAGAACAGTCTTTATTTAGCTTGTATCTATGGGCGCTTTTTTAAGCAAGTACTAACTTTGATTTTGTGCAAAGCTCATGAAATTTCTTTTTTTTTTATAATATGTATATACGCAATAAAGGGATTTGTTGGGACCCTTATAATGTAATAGCTACACAGCGCTGGCGTTAAGTAAATTAGGGTGAGAAGAAAAGGAAAGATGCCGATGCACGTTGGTTTTGAATGTTTGTAGGTTATAATGTGAGGAAAAAACAATGCGTGGAAGAGTATTCTACATTCGCGTTGTACGGCTGATGAAATTTCATTAAATAGTCAGTTTTTATACCCTATTCTAGGGGTATATTAATTTTGACGCATAGTTTGTAACATACCTTAATATTGCCCGTAGACCCCTAAAAGTTACTATATTTATGATCAGCATCGATAGTAATGTCGATCTAGCCATGTCCGTCCGTCCGTCCGTCCGTCCGTCCGTCCGTCGGCAAAAATTAGGCCTTTAAACTGGACCTAGAGAGCTGAAATTTTAACCATATACTCTCTAGGGTCCCGAAATAATCAAGTTTACGAATTTTTGAAATCCGCCCACAGACACGCCCACAAACTCAAAAAAACAAAATTTTGGAAAAAATCGAATTTTGAGCTAGGAAGCTGAAATTTTTTATATATGATCTATGACTCCTAAAACTGCTCGGGATATAAAATTTTCAAAATCCGCCCACTGCCACGCCCACAAAAAAATAAAACAATTTTATTGAAAAACCAAAATTTGAGCTAGGGAGCTGAAATTTTTAATATATACTCTCTAGGGGCCCTTTAAGCTCATGTATAAATATTTTCAAAATCCGCCCACTGACACGCCCACAAATAAATAAAACAATTTTTTTGAAAATCCAAAGTTTGAGCTAGGGAGCTGAAATTTATAATATATACTCTCTAGGGGCCCTTTAAGCTCATGTATATATATTTTCAAAATCCGCCCACTGACACGCCCACAAATAAATAAAACAATTTTTTTGAAAATCCAAAGTTTGAGCTAGGTAGCTGAAATTTATAATATATACTCTCTAGGGGCCCTTTAAGCTCATGTATAAATATTTTCAAAATCCGCCCACTGACACGCCCACAAATAAATAAATCAATTTTTTTGAAAATCCAAAGTTTGAGCTAGGGAGCTGAAATTTATAATATATACTCTCTAGGGGCCCTTTATGCTCATGTGTTAGTTTTTTTTAAATCCGCCTACTGACACGCCCACAATTAAATAAAACAATTTTATTGAAGCACCCAAGTTTGAGCTAGGGAGCGTTTTTTTTGATAAAATCCTTTAAATGTTATATAACAAAATATGTAGAGCGTTCTTAACAATTTAACCATACTTAGACTTTTGTCACGCCCACTTATGAGGGATAGGAATAAGAATAGGGTATCCAACAGTTCGCCCAAGCGGACTGTAGCCCGTCCCTATGTTTTTATATTCAATTTAATACTTTAAATAGCGGTATCAGAAGTTCGATTATCTCCGGTGTAATATCATGCAAGTGCTATATAAGAGTGGTGTACAGAACAATACCTTTAGAAGTCAATTTCTAAAACTTGGTAACGTTTTTAAATATGTAGTGTTTATTTTTATGGTAAAATTGCAAATACTACTGAATTAAAATGACACTGACAGTTTGCAATCGGACAATTTGTTTGAAAGATATAACTGTCTGAAGTTAGTACTGGGTTAACCCATTCAATACCGATAACTTAAAAAGTGTGTGCGTTTTGTTCAAAATTGGAGTTTTAGTCATTTATTTTATGTTATTAAAAAAATATGCAATTTTTTTTAGGCAGGCCTTCTAGTATTTTCAAAAAAGGACCCACATTTATTTGTTGGTTGGTATTGATATAAGACACAAATGTTTTTTTATACCATATTTAAGGATATATTAATTTTGACTCATAGTCTGTAACTTACCTTAATATTACCCGTAGACCCCTAAAAAATACTACAATTGTGATCAGCATCAAAAGTAATGTCGATCTATCCATGTGAGTCCGACGGGTCGGCAAAAATGTAGGGATGAAAACTCGAGCTAGAACGCTGAAATGTTTACCATATACTCTCTAGGGGTCCGAAATAATCAAATTAAAGAATTTTACGAACAAATATGAAATAATTGTTATAATATTTAACAAATTGTAATAATAAATATATAACTATTATGAAGGAAAAGGAAAAAGACCGAAAAAAGAGAACAAATGGTAGAAATAGGGGAAAGGAAATTTTTAAATTAAAGTTTTTTTTAAATTAATGTCACTGCTGTTTGGATCGCAATCCAATTACTGCCAGTTTCAAGTAAGAGGATCTTTTGATTTAACCTAACGTGATGAGTAACGAGTTCCATAACTTTATATAGTGAACAAAAAATAGTTTACAGATTAATCTGAGCTCTCACGTTTTGCTCTTCTTCGAAAGGTATATTGCATCAGGTCCTTTCCAATGCAGTGAATGCCATTGTGACGCTTTTTATATCCATTCATTTAAATACTCCGATTCTTTCACCAGGTCAAACTCTGATCAGCTTCTCGTCGGCTCATGGATCTGTAATTTTTATATTCTACCTCATTGAGGCAATTTTTTAGAATTGTCCTAAACGAAGTAGAACATAGCGAAACACGATTTAAATGAGCCAATATTACCGACACAAATGTGGTTTCCGGTTCTAAACAGTTGAAAAAAGCACACTATATTAACAGTTAAAAATATATTTGCAGATGGTCACAATTTTGTCACTTCTCAGTAGTAAGTGATTCAGTGCGAACTACAACTGAATGTGCTTAGTACAAATGCTAATTACGTTAACCTATTAAATATTAACTTTCTGTCACAATTTTGAAATTTTAAGAACGATATAAATGTTTAACAAAAAACTGTATATATCTCGTCACCCGCATTGCGATAATCAATTGTTAAAAAAAATAGTAAAAACCGTAAATCTTCTTCAAATCACGTAATCATCATCATTGATCATCCCATATCAATATAAAATAAAAATTTCCCAAACAAATATATGCAATTCTTTTACATGGGCCAAGAACTCTTATTAATTTTTCAAAGAAATCTTCATTATTATCTTCCCAACCGCAGGGTGGCTCCATGCCCAACACATCAAGCAGCGTTCCGTTTTTATTATCATCCAGCATGCAATCTATACGTTCACGTCGCCCATCGGCTTGTTTGTCATCCGGTCCATTGGGTTCTGGCTCTGGACTATTACAACAACTTGGCTCCGGAATGGTAAGACAACTGACCACTGTGTCGGGTAACGTAACACCCGTGCATCAGTTAGCAATCAATGGAACTCGCAACTACGTCCGAAAGTGTCCGTCACTCAATATAACATTTAGCAATTAACGAACATTTTGAAACAGGTATCGTTCTTAGTATAGTTTAAATTTTTTTTTTTTATTTTTTCAATGCAAAATTATTTTAAAAAATGTTGTTCTCCACTCAAACGCAATTTTATTTATTTAGTTTTTAGTTAGAAAGTTAAATAAAATTTAGAAAATTGGCAGTCGGTAGCTATTCAGTTGTAGCTAAAAATAAAAGTACTGTCGACGAATTCGAGGAGTATTAATAATAATTTGTTTCGTTAAAATATCAATAAATAATTTAATTTACTTACACCATTTATGGATCCTCAATTATCACGCACAGATATCAATAATTAATTTATTGTGATTATCCCACTTATGGATACTCAATTATCATGCAAAGATAAACTGTAAGAAAAAAATATAATGATATACTTAAGTTAAAGAACTTAAGTACACACATTTTGGTTGTTATATTTACAGCTTTTTACAGGGCCCAGGCATCGTTTTAGAGAAATCACACATTTCAGCATTTTTCTTTTATTTTAAAGAGAGCATGTTGCAATTTTTATTAGCATGACATCGTTTTAACTATTCAATATACAATCTACTTCTATCTACTTCACTTTAAATTGGAAAAAGTATTTTTTTGTATAGTTAAGTTAAATTGAAAACGAAAGGTGCTTCACGCTTCTTAGTTAATGTTTTGGTGATTTTTTAGTGAAAGGAAAATTTTGTTTAAAATAACATTTTACAAACTGAATTAGGGAGGTTTTTTATTTAAACGAATGCATGCTTATTTGCAGTCTTATATTTTTTACCTCGTGAGCGTTTGCTCAAACATAAAATACAGATTTGGTGCGTCGAACACTTACTAAGCGTCTTTCCTTGATACGGTCATTATGTTTTATGTTCCGACTAAATAAATTATGCAATTAATATTGTTCGATGTACTTTTTCTATGGCTACTGGACGGACAAGGTTTGGTATTTCTTCCAGTCCTTTACATTGTCTACTCGTATCTATGGTGTAAGAAATTGGTATCGTGAATAGAATTTCTTTCGCAATTTCAACGTGACATCCTCAAGAATTTTTCATCCGTTATGTTTTGGGGTGGGCGCACTGGTGTAATAGTAAGTGCAGACTACTAATCGAGTTTCACATCCGCTTAGGATCATTGCCGCACGTCTTGCAAAAGTCTGGCAAACATCCAAGACTATCAATTGTTATGTAAAACTTCCCAAATTTGCCATTTAGAGTCGGCTTAAAATTGTAGGTTGGATGGTTGAAGAAGCTAGGTGTTAGGCCCTGTATGGGCCTAGCACCTAGCTTCAACACCTTTTTTGCAATACGAACGGATACTGTATTTAAACCATTCAACTTTTTCTTAGTTTTTCCATATATTTTTCATAATGATGTAACTTCCTACCTACAAAGAGAGAAAAATGTCAAGCGAATCCAAATTCGAAAGGCCTATCTGAAATACACCATTTGGCACCCACCATGCATTTTCTTTCAAAGAACTAATTTTAATTACTTTATTTAATGCATATACATAATATATCAGAAATTAAACAGACATTATTTATTATTACATTTATTACATTTATTACACAACAAACATTCGGGGCAGTCCTTGTACACAAGTGCTGTGTTGAAGTGCTCATTCCATGTTGGCCAAATTGCATACTATGGCGCCGTTGTGTGTGTCCCTTTTGCTGTGGAGTGGATGTGTCCCTAATTATACCATTTACTGTTCACGCTAACGTAAAGTATATACTCGTATATACATATACATACAGGTTTTGGTTGCAAGATTGTGCCGACGGTACGGATTATAGATTTTACCTTATATGTATTTAGATTATTAGATAGATTTTGTTGACTTATCACAACGCAAGTTTACAAACTTGTCATATTATGACCAAAATTACATTTTTCAAGCCATCACCTATTTGTAATAAATTGTATCTCAATGTGTAGTGTATAGCATGCCTAGCCTAACGATAAATTAAAATAAATAAATACATAAAATAAATCAATGCTTGCCGTTGATTGTCTGACACTGTTCATTCAAATTTACAAAACCGAAACAAAACAAAGAGAAATGTACTAGAATTCAACTTTCCTACGGTTGTTGTAGGCCTCCTATAAATTGTGCAAGCATTAGGTCTGGCGCCATAATGGTCAAAAGGAGACGTTAATTTTGTAGTATAATTTCAGTGAATAATGCTGAACGAGATTCTTACTTGTACGTGAATTAGCATAAGCCAACATGGACAGTGTAATATCGTTGACATGTTACTGCTTGCAGTATTGCGTTTTATTTGCTTATAGCGAATTTCTAAAGCAGTATTATCGCAATACAAGGTAGATATCGCTGCCTCACACTGACCCACTGAATAAAAAATCCAAATCTGACTTCAAACATAATTCCATATTTCTGTACATACATGTATATATTATGCTTTAAGAACTCAGCTTCTATTTCTGAAAGTAATAACGTTTTCCAACTTCCAACTTCAAACTTATATTAAATACATCCGTTTTTTATCGCCTATTCGTTGGAATTTCCTGAAATTCCTAAGATATCGGATTAAAAATTTGCGTGAATTTTGTTTACCATTTTATTCCCATTCATGACGGAATACTGAGTTTATTATTCCCAAATGGAAGGTTATTTTTACAGGAGAATTTTTTTTCATTTTTATTACGATAGTTTAATAATGCGCAAACGTATCTTAAAATATATAAACAAAAGTATGCCAAAGAAATTACTTCTTTTTTTCTTCTTTAATGGTCAGGAATAAGGGGATCATATCCCTCCCATTTTATGCATATTTATTGGTCCACCTCTGCGGCTCGCCTGTCCGGCCTCAATAAATATTGGCAGACATTCCGGTTTCGGATCGCTTCTTTAAGGAGAGCAATCAATTGCTGGTATGATTACATTTTTGTGATCTAGAATTTTTAGCGACTGCCTCGATTTCGACACGTGCATTCTCCTAATATTGATTATTGTTTGATGGTCCTTTTACTACATTGGTGATTTGCAGTCCTGCCAGTCCGCGGATTTGTATGCATACTTGCGGGGCAGTTTCTAGTTGTTTATTGTGTCGGCAGGCTCACCTGAGAACAGAATAAATCGCGAGAAAAAAAATAAGAAAGTATAATCTTGTCTTACTAAAGCATTGCAAGCCTATAAGCTTACATCTACTTTTATAGGAGGGCATATTTGGAAAAGAGTACAGTTTGCGAAGCGATAATTTGATAAGTTATAAAAGTACCTATATGTATAAAATTTTAGTACACGCTCAGTAAGCTATGATCTATTTTCGTAGTAAAGGCTCTAGATCTAGCGCAGAGCAAACCAATATAACGTATAAGTCTTTATATGTATAAAAAAAATTATATTAACTGCCCATACAGGGCCTTAAACCAAGCTTCTCAAAGCATTTGTTTGTACGAAGAGGAAGGAACCTACAATTTTAAGTCAACTTCAAGCGGTGAATTTGAGGAGCTTCTCATGATAATTGATACTCTTGGATGTTTCAGACGTTTGCAAGATTTTTGGCAGTAGACACATTTATGTGTTACTTGACCCGACGCGATCTAAATTTGAGACCTTTTGAATAGTACTCCAACACAATTACCACTGAGACAATGCGCCCACAATGTTTAATTCATGTTTATGTTTTTGTAATTTTGATTGCATAGAGTAGAGATGCTTTGTAGTCAAAGAACATCGAACCTTTAAATTCGCATCAAGTAAAACACCCAAGTCCAGGACACTAGTTTTAAGAGAATATTACAAAGTTAATATTCCAACTTGAATATGTTTAGAATAAGTGCAAACGTTTAACGCTCATTTCTATAAAGGGTCTTTCATTAAGGACTTGACAACTTCTTTTTTATTATATTATATTGGCTTGAATTACTATCAAAAGATTTATGAATGGAATTCGACTTCTTTCATGTGTCCACCAGGGGAACGTATGCAGCGTCGATACATTGACCCCAATTTTCAATGACTAGGCCGCACATTTCGACCGATACGGCACTTATTTCTCGTTCAATATTGGCTCTGAGCTGATATAGAATAACGATTTAATGGAGCCCCATAAAAAAAAGTCTAGAGGCGTTAAATCGGTTCGTTTCTGGAGATAACACGTTCCCGGAACTGAGACTTCAATAACTCGATTGCTGCACCCGCTATTTCGCTTGTGTCACGGTCTTGTTGGAACCACATATCACTGATGTCCAATTCATGCAATTGCTTGAGGAAATAACGTTCCAACGTGCCTCTGTAGCAAATACCATTTACCGTAGCACGACCGTCATTTTCATCGACGAAAAAAAAACGGCCCAACGACGCCACCGGCATGAAAACCGCACCAAAGAGTGACTTTTTGCGGATGAAGTGCTGTTTAATGAAGCACATGAGGGTTCTCACCAGTCCAGTCACGCATACTTTGCTTATTGACAAAGCCGTTTAACCAAAAATGCGCTTCATCGCTGAAGATGATTTTGCGATGAAATTCTTCATTTTCTTGCATCATGCCCAGAGCCCAACTCGAGAACGTACGTCACTTCATATGATCACGTGACTGTAGTCCTTGAGTCAGCTTGATCTTGTAAGGGTGTAGGTTAAGATCCTTATGCAATATTCACCCTAATGTGGTCTGCGAGAGGCCCAATTCTTGATAACGCCGTGAAATTGACTGATTTGGCTGGCTTAAGACGGACGCCTCTACGGCAGCAATATTCTCCACACTTCGGGTAAAACGTAGTCTCACTGGCACGGCAGCATCAAGCAGCGAATAGTCTGACTCAAATTTTTTTACTAGACTACGAATTGCTTGCCGACTCGAAATTTCGGTAGTAAATTTTGATTATTTGTAAACATTGTTTCTTCATGTAATTCAACATGATAAAATGTTGATTTTAATAAATATTTCGACATTGGCAGTTCGGTAATTGGTTTAAGAGTGCGTTCATACTGAAAGTTTGAAGTTGTCATATCGCTAATGAAAGACCCTTTATATGCGTTGGATGTTATTAGGAGCACAACTCTAACCATCCTCCTGATCTGAAAGTTCTGAAGGAATATAAACTCAGAGATCCCAAATCGGGACTGGAATCTTTGTTTGTTTGAACCAAATGTACTGCAGGATCAGCGGTATAATTTGACTTCTTGATTTTTTTTTAATATACATAAGTACATGAATTTCCAAAATGCTTTGGAATAATGGTTTATTTTTGATTGCAATGGCAAGATGTTGTCAATAAATGAACCGTTTTAAAAATACATATTCTCTCCTTAGGAGGCAGAATTCACTTCGAAAAGTCGGAATTAACAAACTTTAAATTACTCAACATAAAAATCGCATTGGTTTCTTTGAAGTAAGAATTTTTCAAACTGTGAAGAACCTAGAGAACAAAATATATAAAAATAGTAGGCATTAACGGCCCATACAGGGCCTAAAACCTGTCTTCTCCAACCATTTGCTTATGCAAGTGAAAAGGACCTACAATTTAAAGCCGAATCCGAACGGCAATTTTGAGAAACTTCTCATGAAAATTTGTACTCTTGGATGTTTGTCAGACGTTCGCAAGAGGTGGGGCAGTGGAAAAAAATGTTACGATGGTACTTGGCTTCGGCGGGATTTGAACCTGAGACCTTAAGATTAGTACTCCACCACACTAACCTCTGCACCACTCAATGAATGAGACATAACATAAATGAGACATAGCACTCCTATTCATTGAGAGCAAACAATTATTTTTAAAGCGACATAATCAGCATTAAGTAAGTCTAATTTATAATTTATAACAATAATAATGAAATTACTATATATTTTAAAATATTCAAATTAAAAATAATTTTTAAAGCTTTATAATGAGTACTATTCTTAGGCAAAAGAAATTCGCTCCTATCGATGGAAATATCCGTTTTACGAAATCGGAGAATTTGTAATCGAGGTATCCGTTCTGATTCATTTGTAGGACTTATTCTCCGACCAAATGCAAACGCTCATTTCAGCACAATTCCTTCCGAAGCTTTCGACAAGAAAATGCTGCGGAAATAACAGCAAGTGTTCAACACGTGGCGCACTATCCATTAGTTTGAAATTGTATTACATTTATCACAACGTTTTCCAAACTGTGATGGATTTAAAACACCTGCATCTATATCAAATGAACGCGTTTGTATGCTATTTATGTTGTTTCGAAACGGATACCTCGAACGCAATCTGAGTTGCGATTGAATTTGACTTTCGTTTTGGAATTTCATCCGAACGGATACTTTGACAGGGGTGATTGTTTCACCGAACAGTTATTTTTTTTTTCAATTTCTCAATTTTGTTTTTAAAAAAACCATTAAATTCGATAACCTTATTATTATTGTTTTTTTTAATTAAAAGTTAAAACCGTTTTTTAATCAACACATTTACTAAATTTTGCTATGAATTTGTCGACAGCGCATATATATGTAGTTAATTCTTTTATTGCATTACTTTCTGACTGTCTGCCCATCTGCCAGTAAATTTCGCATTACACAAAATTGTATCAAAAAAAATATGTTAATTGAATCATCTTAATTTAAACACTTAAAAGAATATATACATATATACATTCATTTTCCACTATCTTCTTCTATGTATAAAATTAAGGCAAAAATGTTATAAGGAATTGAATGACTGACACTTTATGGCCTAAGTACCGAATATATTTTATTTCATTTTTCGTTTGTACGTATAGTAGAATTAATCAATAAACAAAAATGAAAACTGATAAAATCAAATTATATTAATTCAACACAAATGTACCTACTCAATAATTTTCCACAAAAAATATATACATATAAATTGCTTGCCTGTACTATTTTTCGTTAACCTAGTTGTAGGGTAGCATCATTGATTTTTTTAATGCATTTTGGATAACAATTTAAGTATCAATCATTTCTAACTTCAACCAAAAATCTCAATGTATTTGTTTTGTTTTCCAGTATGTTTTTCCCCTTTTATTTTCAAAAACAAAAATCTTTTTGCTAACATGAACCTATGTACTTCAGCTATGAAAAATAAAATCTTACATTATTAACAAAATTTTATAGACAATATGCTTGGATCATTTTATTATATTTAATTGCAACTAACTTTTATTTAAACTTTAAGTTCGCTTTATTCTTGCATAAGATGTTGGCTTCTTTATTAAATCACATTGCAAATTATTTATACTTATTAGAATTTTAAATTACATGCCAAATAGTTTAGTTTGAAATAAATTACACAAATACACTGCTAATATAGAAAAACAATTCTTGCCGAAGAATGTTTTAATACAAAAAAGTGCCTTAAACAGAATATAAAAAAATTAACAAAATCAGTATATTTTTTTTAAGAAATTAATTGGTATAATTTTTATTGTTCAACAATCCATGCATATTTCTGTATACAAACAAATTTGCAAAAAAAAAACAAAATTGTTCTGTAAAAAGCTGGAAATAAAAAATATTCAAAAAATATATATAATATTTATATTTATAAAATAATAATTTTTAAGAAATATACGCCAAGAAGCCTGTGTCTTTTACTTAGTAGTAGTCGTAGTTAATTGTTTTAGAAAAAATATATATATAAATCCAGTAGATTCGCTGTAGATTTCACTATATAAATGTACACACACTCCACTTAAATCCAAAAGCCAATCCATAACACATGTACACGATCGATACCTTTACAGATGATAGTTTACTTAAATGTTCTCCTTTTGTATGTTTTTTGTTATTTTGCGGATAGTGTGTGTTTTTTTTTAACTCGTCCGTGTTTAAAGTGAAATGATAAAATTGAAGGCATTGGTCTTATACAGCAGAGCTTTGGATTTTGTTTCCTTTCATCGGATGAACCTCCCGTTTGTTATTTCAGAACACTTCCTCCTTAAATTCATTCCCTTTGCTGTTTTCATACCACGCATATGGAATTGATTTGAGGCCTCCCACAGCCCGTTAGTATGATACTAAATTGTTGCTTTTTTTTATTATGGACCAGTCTTCTGGTATACTGTAAATTTTAGCACCAACCATGCCGGTAATCAATCCCTTGTCCACTGAAAACTTTCTGAACTAATTAGATCTTTTTTTCTTACAATTTCATAGAGGTTCCTGCCGCATCATGTTTCTAATCAAATACATTTCAAGGTAATGTATTACTTAGCGTAAATATTTTGGAATACGTAGAGTTCGTATTGCTATTGTTACTTAATCGTATCAATCATCAAGTTCAGGAATCATTACCCAAGCTACCTGATATTAATTAATTTATTCAGAACCTTCCATTTCAACACGTATTCACTTTTGTCATACACGTTTTCTCCTTAATAACCGAATTTATTTTCTATTATCCATTAGGAAGCAATACCACGACGATGCCATAATCAATTACAATACAACGTTTTGAGTATGCCTTAGTACAGTATGTGAAACTTGAATCATTTGTTACCCTAAATAGCCACAAACGTGAATTAATGGAATAACTTACAAAATAACCATTACCGGAAGGTGATATATATAAGAGGTACCTATTCAAATTCAAATAATGGAAAGCAAGCGTTCATTTGTATCTCTCCATAAAATGAATATCTTGATGTTCAAATGCCAACGAAAAATATTTATGTTTTTGACAATTGAATATGCATTAACAAAGAGTAATGCTTTCGACATAAATATAAAAATATGAGTTGATTTGCTGACCAACACAAAACATTTTCCTTTCACGAAACTCAAGCAACTTATGTCACTACCTTGTAATTGCCATATCCAATATCTCGGAAACAAAATCTTAAAACTTCCTGCGAAAAAAAGGAACTGCTCATCATTCTCTCGAAACTTTGTTCTTAATTTGTTATTTAAATGTCCTTGTACACTCTAGACACGTCTGCATTTCCATCGTGTCCTATTTCTTTGTTATATATTTGGAATAAAACTACCTAATATACATATATTGTATCCTATTTTATTATCTCCCGGTGTATATCAATGTGTGTGTGTAAATACCTTTAGCCCTTTCCCAATACAACAAAAATATCCAATAACTTATACTTATGTATGTATAACACAATTTTTTTTCGTCTAGACTTTATTTCATTAATTCACATTTTAAAATATATTACATTTTTACAGTACCAGCTGTTCTCCGGTCGAACTTAAAGAACAAACAAAGAAACAAATAAATAGGTATAACTCAAACTCACAAACTGCACATCCTGTTTAAACGTACTGTTGCGAAACATACAAATAAAAACCAATACCCAAAAAATATTTACATAAAAACTGAATGAAAATTATACGGAAACATCAAACAAGATACTTTTTCATTTGTTTCATTTTAGTATTTTGCAAGTATGACATCTTCACATTTGACCATAAATATATGTATACATACATTAAATATGTATATTTAGAAATGTAGCCCTAGCTATACTTATTATAATAAATCAAGTAGACGTAGTACAAGATTTTCAATCATATCATAGAATTTATATTGTTGTCGTCTGAGTATTATTGATATTTAGTCATTTGATATGGGAGTAGTGAGGTCTTGTAATTTAATATTTAATTTATTTATTCATTTATAATTTAAAATGAATTCTGCTGTGTCGGACGAAATTGGTTACTGGATGTTTAATGTGAGTACTTTTTTCATTTTCTGGAACACTTTAATGGCGACCATACAGCACGAAATTGTTAGGTGCAATATAAAGTAGTACTTACATATCTAATGGAAATATGTAGTTAATTTTTCAAAAAAAAAGGAGGATGGATGCTCAGGTACCTTTTGAGGTACTTATGGCGTTAATCGAATTCGTTGTTGGGTCCTATAAATATAAAAATAGGGTTACATTAATGAAAGTTTTAAGGACGTGAACATTTATTTATTCATTGGTCTTTGTTTACGATGTGGTTATATGTGTAGCATAATTAAGGAATATTCTTTTTTTTTCTAGCAAAAACTGATCCTTATAAAACTGCAATAGAGGGCACGTATCACAAAATATAGGTACTACTTAAGTCAGAGGTTAAACCTACAAATGAAAACAATATAAATACAAGAATTTTTAAAAATATTAATATGCTAAATTCAATGTAACTTCTGCAGGCAAAAAAAAAAGAAAGTAGTAATTTATTAACAAATTGACTGCCCTACCTCAGTGTTTATAGAAAGATTATATTTTTCACCACAAGCACAATTAAAAGCGTTGCCTTTCCGATTTAACTGTTTTTTATACAATTTGAAGCTCAAAAATCATTTTTTCGATAAATTTATTTTTTGAGATTGTGGGCGTGTCAGTGGGCGGATTTTAAGGCCTCATGTTTTCCAACGGACGGATATGGCTAGATTGACATGACTATCGATGCTGATCTGATCACGAATAAAGCAACTTTTAGGGATCTACGGGCAATATTAAGGCATGTTACAAACTATGAGTCAAAATGAATAAACCATAAGAATATGGTATAAACAACCCTGATAATGTCAATGCGTGGCTGTAACTAACAGAAAATATAAAAACGCTTGAATTTGGAGCAAATTGAAGAAAAAAATAGAGAAAAAAGTTCCAACATATGAATGGTTATTATCGTTTCAATACATGAGCTCATTAGTAGATACAAACGATAATTCATTGTAGAAATTGGAAAACTGATTAAATTTTTCGTTTTCTTCCTTACAACTGTTAGATTTTTTTGAAATTAAAGGAGGTGTGTGCATTTTCCCGAAAAATTGTCATCTTTTAAAGAAAATATTTTTTTTTTGTAGAGTGGATACACCCTCCTTGGCGCTAACGGGGTTTTGGGTGGCTTTGTAATGAAGTAGCACAGCGCAGGCATTAAGGAAGTGAGGGAATAGAAAACCGGGTGACATGTCGATGCACGTTGGTTTTGAATGTTTGTAAATAATGATGCAAATGAAAAACTTACCCTTAACATGTCAAATTTTACCGCCGCAAGGAATTCTACTGACATTGCATTTATTAAAATCAATCGTTATCAAAAGCTTTCATTGTGCTAAACGAATTCTTTCCTCAAAACATTGAACGTTTTTTATTAAATCAATAAAGTGTTCGTTAGAACTAACAACATAACATCAGGAAACTTGTTCAATTAATCTAAGACAGACTTGAAGAAGTATTTAACTTATTTTTTATTTGTTGATTGATGACGAACTCGAACATGATTTGTTGATTTAACCAACACAGGTAAACTCAGCTCACTCACAACGAATATGATCGAACAGCTCTTTCAATAAGAGACTTTTACGTCCCGTGTATGATCAGGATTTAGGGAATCATAACCCAACCACTCAACTGCATCCTTACTCTTCCGCCTGTGTATTTCGTGGGTTCGACCTTAATACATATCGGCAGGTTTCCTAATTTCGGATCACTTCATCTCTGAGGCCAATCAAATGATGGTGTTGTTGCCGTTATGTGATGATTCAGGAGTTTTTAGCCCTACCTCTTTTTACGAATTCGACACGTGTCAGCTCCCATTTTTTTTGTCGGGGTGCGAGACTTTTTACACTGCAGCACTCAGACTCATTACAGGTCCATTGTACTACCAGGAAGGCACACCATTTTTACTGGTTAAATTTACTCGTTTTCCTAAGAAAGACGAGTAGGCGCTTCAATTATAAGGAGCTTAGGTTTACTGTACTCACCATATCAGCACCAAATACCTGCCGAACAAAAGTAGGACAATCACAGAGGAAATGTTCCGCCAGTTTCATCGCTTTCTCCACAGGCTTCGTAGTCGGTGGTATCGCTTAAGCCTAGCCTAGCGTAATGGCCCGTAAGAACGCCAGTAATTGGCGTGTAGTCTTTTCTGCTGAGAGACAATCAGAATACTGCAGATGATGAAGACGTCGGCGGGGAGAATTTTATTTTTTTGTTTCTTTGTTTGTTCTTTAAGTTGTTATTTAAGGTTTAAATAAAAGAAAACAAAAACCCCTGAGGAAGTTGGCAAAAAACCGACGAAACGTAGGGTGCAGGGATGGATTAAAGTGTTTTAATTGCATCAGAACAAAAAAGACCATTAAGCCGGAAAAAAAGGTAAACTAGAGAATTTGTTTACTCTGTCTGCCATCTGCAATTGCGTTCATATGCCACCCAACCGGAAACCCTGGCCGATTACGCAGGCAGACTTACCGCAGCTTCTATTAATGTTGTCCGATCGTCTTTAAACGACAATTATGATTTCCAATCACCCCACGAAATTTGCATGCACACTTGCAGGACATCTTAAAGATGTTAAATGTGTCACTAGGCTAAACATTATTAATAAACGGAACGTCAAACACAAGCTTATATTTATTTCTTGCACTAAGGCCCAATTTATTCACTTTCAATTTAATTTTAATTCTCAATTAAGAATGGGAAATTTATAGATTTAAGGAAATTCGACTTATTTTTTTAATACTTTTAAGATTTCAATCGAGGCTGCCGCAATCAACTACTAGCACAATCAATTCAAACAGATCCAAATCCACCATTTAAGAAGGATTTTCTGTGCTTATTGAGAATCAAAAGAGCGTTTTTATTTATTTAATACGACGGAATATTTATAGCGGGCATCCAGATGACCTATACACTTATGTTGAAAATTACGATTTTCAGTTTCCGACTAATCACAATAACTTGCCAAAAGTGAATATAGCTAAATCTGAATAATGCCCTTTTTATTTGAGAGCGAATACATCGGTTCTAAGACATGTGCTGTGTTTTTTCTATATTGATATTTTTTATAGCATATAATATTGGTTTTCATGTAATTCTAATGATGTCTTCGTTTAGTAACCAATTTTAACTGATCTATATTACTATATGGGCTCTTCATTATCATTATTTTAAGAGACATGAGTTACATAAGTAACATAATCTAGATATTCATTTTTCTAAGAAAAATCTATTTGTTAAAAAAAAATCCGACAACTCACCTTATATACCTATGAACTTACTCATACTTGCTGATGGTACATATCTATACGTATTACTTCCTTTCTGCTTTTATGAGTGCAGGCCCATTTATAACTGCAAACTTTGCAAAGCAAAAACCATGCAAACCCGGAAAACCGGCGCAATTGAATCGTCAAATCCGTCAGACGGCATGTGCTTGCTTACAGCAGTAAGTAAACTGTATAAATAATTACACTCAAAAATGCGTAATACTAAAAGCTCTTCCATAGTTTTTAACTCTTTGCTTGGC
This sequence comes from Portevinia maculata, assembly GCA_949715645.1. NCBI lineage: Eukaryota > Metazoa > Arthropoda > Insecta > Diptera > Syrphidae > Portevinia > Portevinia maculata. Next base: position 33,614,991 of record OX454527.1, read on the forward strand.
ATAATTTGTGCAATACATACATGCAATTATGAATGGGGCCTTTCGACTACCATTTAGAAATAGATTTAATTTACACATAGATTAATTAGCAACTTAAATATTTATGTCAATAGAAGTATGCATACACTACTACTAAGCTTATAAAAAGACCTAGGCAGGCCCCTAGGCAGCAAAAACAAAAAAAAAACAGATTTATATCAATTTTTCACTTTTTGGACGCATTTCAAATAGTAATGAATAAACTGCGATTGGGACGCGCTGGTCGTGAAAAATCGCATTTTATACAAAAGTGTCGTGAATAGAACTTTCATCAATGTCAATGTCTAAATTTTACATTTTTAAATACAGAGAAGAAAAAACTTATGACAAAAATAATTCAATTTCTAAGGAGGAAACAAAATAGAAGAATGAAGGTACAATTTAAACACTTTCTTTCACGATTAATTTAGCAAAATCAAAACAACAACTTAATCAGAGAACGTTTAAGTTCCAAAAAGTATAGTTATTTTCTAGCATTTTATTTTTGTGATTTAAATAACTGCATCCTAATTTAAGGAGTAAAATACAAAAATGTCCGCAAGCAAAATAAGAGGAAGTACAACTGACCAACAAAAAACAAAAATTAATGACACAATAAATGCTTAATGAGAAACAAAAAACAAATACACAAACTAAAAATCAACTTTACATTAAATTGTCAATTTTAAATATTAAAAAAGTTAAATCAAAAAACAGTATTTTTCCATAATGAAACAAATAATTATATCTTAGAGAATGAAATTAAATATATATATTTATATTAGTATTGAATGTGTTCGCGATTTTTTTAATTTGTTTGTCACTATTTATCTTTCAAAATAAAAAAAGAAAAAAATAATGAAAAACACAAATTGACAATCGAACAGAAATATATATTGTATATCTTCTAATTCATATTATTAATGTGAAAGGAAAAAAGCGCATAAAAATATAAATGATTTTTAAGATCAAAATTACACATATCTATCTATGTATTTTGATTTATTATTTGTGACAAATTGTAAAGTAGTTAAATGTTAACATTATAGGTAGGAATGCCATTTGACAATCCAAATATGTAGATTTGCACAATAAAACAAGAGTTAAACGTACCTTTGTCTAAAATGATCTAAAAAATGTTTTTTAAAGACTTCAATTTTGTAGTTATTTTATTCTGTCATATAAGGAAGGGTAGGTTTCGAACTGGGCTTATTATTATGATAATTATTATTATTAAAAGATGTCGCTTATGAAACAACACCACACCACAGCCATTCAATTTATATTGTCAATTTACATATGTCTCTTATAAAGAACGTTAATCGTACCAGCTAACTTGAACACGCGTTCAAATTATTGATTTTAAGCAAATGTTTGCCAATCGTCAAAGTACTCAAAGAAATCAGACTATCCTTTTTCTATCGGAACCTAGGCCTCTTTATGCATAGTACCACATACAAAAATACATCATGGATAATCTCTCAACTCGGAAGTTTAACTTACTTTCCTTACTACTGCAGCTTATTAAAAATTGACTAAATCTCGATTGGTATTTGAGGACATCATACTTCGTAAGAATACCTACCAGATTGGATATCTTTTCAGTCTTTCTGTACATTTTGCTGAAGGCTCCCGGAAATTACGCAGTAGAAAATTCCTCCAGAATTTGTTTTGGAAATAAAGCCAGAATTTTTTTGTGATTTCAAGTTTGGAAAACATAGGACAATTTTCCTTGGAATATAAGCGCCAAATGTTCGAAATTACCACAGACAGATGTGGAAATATATCTAAAAAGTAAAATGGAAATGAGACCAGAACTCGCCGCGTACGCATGTTCGGTGTCCCACAGACGGCTGCGCACCCCTTTCGTATCCAAAAGTCGATATGCATGTATCAGCCACTGTTTAAATGTAAAATATGCGATGAGATTAGCTAGAAAAACATGCACAGTTTCTCTTGGTAGCCGGACAATAATGGAACCAACATGTGCTAAATGTTCAGAATTTTGGAACGTCAATGCGTTCAATGCGTCTCGCTCGTAATCAGTCATTACGACCGACAACGTACTAAAGTTTACAACATTTCTGCTTGCCAGAAATAAGCTTCATAATAAAAGCGTTCCATTGATACGGTTAAATTTTTGTCACTAAATTGTCGCACTGAAACCAACTCGAAAACAACTCTCAGAAATATTGTTGCTGTTCCTTTCTCTCGTTTTTTTTTTTCAAACAAAAAAACATCCAGGAGCTTAATTTGACTACTCAGTAGATGCTTGCATTATGCTCTGTGTCGAGTATTCTTACTCCTATGGTAACTTGCAAATAAATGAAGGTTTCGTATCCTCTCATTCTTTCGCCATCATTTTGACTGCGTTTACTAAGCTTGAAAGACTACTGTAGTTAGAACTTAGGAAGGCAACCCACTTCTGCACTTTAATATTATTCATTCAATGGAGATTGTAGACCCCTTGTCGTCGGTACATATGGTTGCAGATCTAGCCACAGGAAATCTTTCGGGTTCCCATTCTTCTCTACTTGGCATTATATCCCATATAATAATAGCCATGCGGATTTTCTGTCCTCTGTGCTCCATCCTCTGTCAGCTCCAAAATTACTCGGAAACTGTAGGGCCTACAAATATGAAATTCGGATTAAAAGTAGATTACTTGAAAAATAGCTGCAGGAATTTATTTATTTTTCTTTCTAATTACATGGCACAGACACCACAAAATCGAGTAACTTGTGTTGCGTCGTTAATTTTCAAATGTTGACTCTCTCTTTCTCACTCCCTTTCTGTCGTATGTTCACGTGTGCTTTAGTGTAAAATAAAATTTATGGGAAAAATGATTTATATGATATCAATAAAACTGACATATAAAGTTATGTCTTTTTAATTACAAATATTATTAATTTTAAAAAATAATGCACACTCTGAGCTTTGGAATATAAATCGAATTGGAAGCACAAGCTGCCAAAACAGTGTCTACTGTACTACCATGTCAGTAGAGTTGTGAAAATTATGGCACATCAGTCGCAGAGGGTTAAGTTTCCCAAATCCAATCACCGCCACATATATATATTTCATATATATTTGCTTATCAATACTGGTATTATTTGTGTATTTGGTAACAAATACGATAATTGTATAGCACCTAATGTTTTCTGAATTAGATTTCGGGACTGAATATTCAATCGCAGAAATATCTCATCGCACAATGCTCGATGAGTAATTTATTGTGTAATCCATCCAGTTTGGGGTAGGTTTTTTAGCAACAATAGTCGAAGAGCCGACAGCAAATTTTGGCAGTAGGTGTAACCAAAATTCCTATGTGTAGAATACGCAATTATCAAATTTTATTATTATTTTTTCCACCCGGGTCGGGTTGTGGGAGGGGGGTGCCTTCAAAAACGGTATTCATACAAAAACAATATAGAATTGCGCACAAGTCACAGATATTTTACTTTCAGCTTTCCCTTTGCCAGACACTACAATGGGAACAAAATTAGCTTTCTTTGTCACAGATATAGCCACATGAGTAATACATCAAAAAATCAGAATCATTCTTTTGATAACAAGTATGTATGTCCCAGACGTTTTATTTTCAGCCTTGAGCTGCCAGACGCCCAGAAAATACATCAAAAATGAGTTCTTTGCTTAAAATATTTTGAAACTTTTTATATTAAACATCTTAAACATTTCACGATTACAAGAACATTAACCTGACACAAATCACTCAAATTTAAGTTCCATTAGACATCCTTTAAGTTCCTAAAAATGGGTTTCTGACTTCAATATTCAAGCTTTTATTTTACCATAACCATAGTAAGTCGCATGAAGAAATTATTCACCACCTCCTTATTACGAATATATAAATGTGAGACACATAATTTACAGCTAACATCCTACCAGACTACCTTAAAGTATCGTAAAATTATTTTTTTTCCACTGAAAACCTTTAAAACTTTTTTCTTTTCAAATATATACATATATGCTGGTCACATGAAAATACTGTGCAACTCTTCCTTATTAAGAATATAAGTCTCAGACACAAATGGGCGTCTTCCTCGTTGTCGGATTAATCATTTCCGTTATTTAAAATATGTTCAATTTTGTCGGGGCTGCCATCCCGTTGAACCGTTTAAGCAAGCTCCTGAAGTACCCGTCGTAGTTCGCGTTTTTTCTTAATTTTGATTATTTATACTAACATTTTTCAAAAATGTGTGCTTGAATTGAATTAAAAGTGCTAAAAAGGCTCGGTCGGAATAACGAAAAAGGAATGCGTGTTGTCTTTGACCGAATTATTACTCCTTCAATAAAAGATATTGAACGGGATAGACGAAGATGATTTATTCAGCGTTCAATAAAAATGGTAGTCGCGGTGTTTTTTTCATAAAAATTCTAAGGAAAAGTTCCTTCAAGAAAAGATAAAATGAATGGTTATTTCAAAAAAAACTAAACTCCGACGAAATTGGAGAGATTTTATATAACGAAAATGATTCATCTTATAACGAGAAATACGCACAGAATTATTCATCTGACGAGTCTGACGAAGAATCAAGAATAATTTTTGTATGATTACTTTATATTCAAAAAAGTTTCGAGACATTTTAGCAAAGTACTCATTTTTGATGTAACTTTCTGGACGTCTGACAGCCCAAAGGCTGAAAATAAAATGTCTTTGACGTACATACTCGTACTCAGGAGATTTTTTCCTGACTTTTTGGTGTATAATATATTTAAAGAAAAAAGTTGTTTTTTTTTGCATACTTTAGGATCATCTGGTGTAGTGAAGGCTGAAATATACCTATATTTTTGCAATCAGAAGATCTATTACAATTTTTTGATGTATCTCCCATGTGGTTATAACTCTGATACCAAAATGGGATTTTTTTTGTAATTTGCTTCGTAAAAATTCCAGGGATGTTTCTCCTTATAAACAGTTCCCCGGTAAAATTGATTTGAGATAGACTTGTACGTACATAGTTAGGTGTATGCATGTACATATATTAATAATTATGCATGTTGTGTTTGTCGACATGGAGCTTTTATTGACTGGGCTTCTGTTTCGTTTAAATTCGCCACTATATGATGGTTATTAGCTTTCCGATTCTGGAATGTTTTGTCATTGATCGTAGAAATTTATTCTTGGAGTTAGGAAATAAATTATATGACAGACTAAGGCGAATTACGTAGGTAAACTTACCTGCTGTTTTTACATGTTTGTCTCTTTGCCTATATATTTCCAGTCGTTATGCCATTTAATGTGCGGTTCGTGCGAAAATAAAATTTAAAAGAAAATCATAGCGAGTGGTTGCTTTGAAATTACTGCTTTAGTGGCTTAACCAGCGTGATTTTCTTCTTTTTTCCTGCATTTAAACTAAACAGTTTAGCTGATGTGCACAATTTCTTGTTCTGTTTGCATACAATCTCTTACAAGAAATACGTGACGGGAGAGTCGAGTAGAACAAAATGGTTAAAAATCACGAGTCCTTAATAAAAAAAATTAAAACGCATAGCTTTTGGGTTTGCATTGACAATTTCTTCATTTAATTGAATAGCCACAATAAACACGTGAATTTCAGAATAAAAATGCACTAGAAAAAAAATCACATTTTCGAATATAAAAAAATTCTCACAATCGGCTCAAGCTCAAAAAGTGTCGCCAGGCCGCTCGGTTTCAGATCACGTCATCAGAGGCCAATTAAATGCTGGTGTTGGTGCATTTGTGAGATCCACGAGTTTTAAGACCTTCTGTTATTGGTTGCTTGATGTTGGATAGTCCTTTTACGACACCAGTGATCTTCAGTCTTGTCAAAACACGGATTCGTATGCGCACATGCGGGAGAGTTTGAGGATGTAAGATTCGTCGGTAGACTCCCCTGGATGTTAAAATTGGCTGGAATTCATTTGTCCCATAATCGCTATTTAAGACAAGAGCTATTTTTTTTTTGGGAGGGGGGCTGTAGTGATATTCTTAACCTTGTAGGTATAAATTTCTTTCTCCGCAAGACTATCGTCAAATTGAGAAAAAATTACTATATAATGTAAATACGAACCAATCTGTCCCATAGCTTAACATCTTCCTGCCAGTTCCAGACGCACCCTTGCCCATACTAATTTGCTAGAGGTAAAACCGTAAACAAATGACAAACTAATAATTAATATATAAATTTTAATTTAAATCCTTTTCATTAGTATTAACGTAAAAAAAACTTATACTATATAGGGGAAGAAAAGCTGAATACGACTGATAAATAAAAGAAAATAAACAAATTATGCTGACTGCCCAAGTGGGTGGCGTTGTAATAAATCAAATTTTAATAAGATAAATAAATGTGAAACACTTACAAAGAAAATTTAATCAATCAATCATCAATGTATAGGGAAAATAAATTACAACAAAAACAAAAGAATATAAATAATACTTAAAATAAAAATGTTCATCTCATGAATTTTTTTTTTATGTGTAACAGTGGAACTATATAACATAACCTAAGACAAAAATAAAAAAATAAAACATAAAAATGTGATGGACTGTACAAATCCAAATTTAAATAAAAGCGTATCTAAATTTTGTATCTATGTATGTATGTACCTAACTATTGAAATTTTAGTCCATTTTTTTCTAATCTATTTTCATGCAATGGGTAAACCGTAAACTTTGTAAAACAAGAATAAACAGACGAATCAATTCTTGAGATTTTTTTTTAAAAGAAAACTACAACCAAAATAAATAAATAAATAAAATAAAAAAAATTAAGTTTAAAGTATGCCTGTTTTTATTAGATGCAATGGAATTCGACATATTAAACGTACCTTTTACCTTTAATTAACTAAAATTTATAAATTCATGATACAACAACACAACCATTAAGTCAAATAATAATAATTACCTTGTTGGTCTTCAAATGTAAAACACATGAAATATTTAAGATATTTATTATATGTATTTGTAAGTAATGATATATATATATATATATATATGTACACAGAGATATATATTGAAAAAGAATTGTAAACGATGTTGAGAAATAAAATTATTTATTTGACAAAAAATTGAGTTCTTATTCATCAAAAATACTATGCAAAAAATTAATGTGTCCGGAAAACAACATCCTAAGTCAATTAATTACAATCAGTGATATTATATATGGAAGTATGTACATCTCTTCCTTGGCCTACTTCATATCAAAAGAAAATTACACAAATATTTCGTATGCAACTATTTTGTAATTGCTTTAGATAGTTTAACTCAATTAAAATCAATCAAAACAAAGATACCAGACTTTCTCCTAAAAAGGATGGCATTTTTCATGGAAAAAGGATAGTTTCAACAATTATGCTAAAGTGCAATTCATGCAACTTTTCCAGGTACTCGTAGCTCCAAAGTATAAATCATGTTCTCACATAAATATATCCCTATGTCGGTGTCTACGACTAAACTCGACTCTTTGCATAGGTATCTACTAAGGATCCTTTCTGAGGTTCGCCCTGTTTCTGTATTTGCATGCAGCTTGGCATGAGTTTCTTTCAGCGGCTAGCACTGAGTTGAAAATTTTGATTTAATGTAGTGCTAGGTTTAGATTTGTAGTCTCTTGGGGTAGGTATTTATAGTTTTGTAGGTACATAACAGTATTTGGGGTGTGTATATTATGTGGTAAGTGCTTATTGATTATTTATGATGAGAGCACTTGCATGGGGTTTAAATCAATTTCGGGTTAAGTTCAATTTTTTTCTGTCAATTAAACATTTACTTATATCGAACAAATTCTACGATTCGGTAGAAAACTAAGACACATTTTTAAATTTTTCTTTAACAAATGAAAATTGAACAATTTGTTGAACATACTTCTGTGTGCTTCCGAGAAATAACAGTAGCTGTAAATGTAGCGGTATATTTTTGGGCTGAAAGCTAAATTGACTTTATTTTTTATACCCTATTCTAGGGGTATATTAATTTTGACGCATAGTTTGTAACATACCTTAATATTGCCCGTAGACCCCTAAAAGTTACTATATTTATGATCAGCATCGATAGTAATGTCGATCTAGCCATGTCCGTCCGTCCGTCCGTCCGTCCGTCCGTCCGTCCGTCGGCAAAAATTAGGCCTTTAAACTGGACCTAGAGAGCTGAAATTTTAACCATATACTCTCTAGGGTCCCGAAATAATCAAGTTTAAGAATTTTTGAAATCCGCCCACAGACACGCCCACAAACTCAAAAAAACAAAATTTTGGAAAAAATCGAATTTTGAGCTAGAGAGCTGAAATTTTTTATATATGATCTATGGCCCATAAAACTGATTGGGACATAAAATTTTCAAAATCCGCCCACTGAAACGCCCACAATTAAATAAAACAAATTTTGGGAAAAATTGAATTTTGAGCTAGAAAGCTGAAATTTTTTATATATGATCTTTGGCCCATAAAACTGCTTGGGACATAAAATTTTCAAAATCCGCCCACTGACACGCCCACAATTAAATAAAATATTTTTTTTGAAAAACCAAAATTTGAGCTAGGGAGCTGAAATTTTTAATATATACTCTCTAGGGGCCCTTTATGCTCATGTGTAAATATTTTCAAAATCCGCCTACTGACACGCCCACAATTATTTATTTTTTATTTTTGAAAGCCCAAAGTTTGAGCTAGGGAGCTGAAATTTATAGTATATACTCTCTAGGTGCCCTTTATGCTCATACTTAATTTTTTTTTAAATCCAACTACTGACACGCCCACAATTAAATAAAACAATTTTATTGAGAAACCAAAGTTTGAGCTAGGGAGCGTTTTTATTTACAAAAGCTTAGTTTTTTCGATAAAATCCTTTAAATTTTTGCCACGCCCACTTATGAGATATAGGAATAAGAATAGGGTATCCAACAGTTCGCCCAAGCGGACTGTAGCCCGCCCCTATGTTTAATTCATCATTTGTGTGAATATCGATGCGTTTACAAAGCTAACGAAATATGGACAGCAATTTTACAAAAGTCCAGACCTTCTCTTATGGCGATAAATCTCTCAGTGCTCACAAGTCAGTTTAACAGTGTTGCTGTTGTTTTTTTAGTAAACGCCACACCAAACAGAAAATTTGAGAGAATGTAATGGTATTGTACCCCGGTTTTTTGGGTTTGCTATTCGATTTTAATCCTGGATCATCAATTAGATGAACTACACGTTTTCGAGTACTTCACCAGATAAATATGAGTGATGTCATCGGCAAAAGTATATGTGATATTATTTGTTGACTGCATAAGCTCATTTATATGGATTAGAAACAGGGTCGTAAAAGTGTCGGTACTTATGGCGCTCCTGCATTTATAGCAAAGTAGTCGGACATCATCTACAGCTGAATTTGATCCGACTTGACCGCAATTCTGCATCCAAACATAGAATTGATTCTGTAAGAATTCAGTTTACTCAGAAGGGCTCTACGCCATACTCGACCAAAAAGTAATCTTGCATGTCCATAGTTGAGTTACTTTGTTGAGCAGGTCACCCGCGGAGCGTCGGCCTCGAAATCTATATTGCCGATCGTTAATAAGCCGGTGACTTTCTAAATATTTGATCAACCCGACATTTATTGTGGCGGGCGTTCTGTAACCTCAAAAACAAATTAAAAAGCTCACAAAAAATAGGTGGTTGTTCTGTTGCACAGTTTTTTAGATCTTTGACAGGTATACCGTCGGGCTCATTGATTATTTACAGAATTTGGAAAATAAGTTAAACATAATAGCGATAAATTGCTTTCTACGGAATCCAGACGCGATCACATATTGACCTCCCATCGTAGTCTGCGTATAAGGCAGTTCCTCATTCACACCATTGCATGATTGAAGGTCAAATTACACATGTCTGAGTCTTTCCAGTCCAGAAACAGGTTTTTTTTTTGTCTTTAAGGAAATCCAAATAATAGAGTAGGTACTCAGAGTGGATAAATGGTCCATTGTAAAACATTCAAACTGCCCTATAGTGAATCCGCACCGGACCACAAAATCAAGTCGTTGTATAGAAAATTTATTATACAGAAATTATGAATTTTTTATTTTTTGTCAACTTTTATTCATCAATCAGTAATTAGATTAATAAATATTGGCCATCAAATAAAGTATCAGATCTATGTCGTGGAGTGCAGTGCAGTGCGTCAAGCAGAGCTTTGCATATAAAGTATACTCACAGGCTCATCATTAAGTGCAGGTGTTAGTATGGATGCAGATAGTAAAGCATTATAGGAAAACAAATACAATAATAATTATGTAGCTATACAATACTAACAGAGACACAAATCATGCAAATAATTTAAGACACAAAAGCACTATTACGCAAAATCTGTTTAAGCTTAATTTTAATAACATGCAAGTCAAGGACATAATCATTTAGATTATAGATTCTACTCACCCGACTTATAGGCTCATGCTTGCCATAATTCGTTCTATGATGAGGGCTAAACAATGGTCAACAAATTGCAACTAAAGGGTTTTTCAACAGGGATGCTACAAAAGTAGAGCGACAGGGACAGCAAACGACGCCGAATTCCTTGCCGCTCTTTTGACATTTCTCTTTGGTAAGGTTTGCCATTTCATGATGATATACGAGCCAACAACGAGTCGAAATTATTAAAATTTACTACCGAAATTCGGAGTCGGTGGCCTCAACGTTAAGAGCGCTACGCCAATTTATGGTCGTCATAATCGTCCTAGCAGATCAACAATTGAGCGTCTAGTGGAAAAATTTGAATCTACAAGCACAGTACAAAATGTTCCCGTGCCAGTGAGACAAAGAAGTGCCCGTAGTGTCGAGAATATTGCTGCCGCTGAGGCTTCAGTTGAAGAAAGCCCAAATGTGTCTCTCACACGTCGTTCTCAAGCGTTGGGAATCTCTGTGACGTCGTTGGGCATCTCTCTGACGTCGTTGTGGCCCCAATTGGATGATATGGACTTGGAGGACATGTGGTTCCAACAGGACGGCGCCACAAGCCACACAGCGAATGCCACAATCAATTTATTGGAAACCAAGTTTGAAAACCGTGTTATCTCACGAAATGGTCCAGTCGCTTGGCCGCTTCGGTCGTGCGATTTGACGCCGTTAGACTATTTCCTGTGGGGCTACGTCAAGTTTATGGTCTATGCCAACAAGCCAGCGACGATTGATGAACTTCGTACGAATATCGAATGTGAAATTGCAGCAGTATCGGCCGATTTATGCCTAAAAACGGTCGAAAATTGGGTTCAGCGTCTGGACTTCTGCAAGCGTGCCCGTGGTGGCCATGCAAAAGAGATCGAGTTCCATACATAATGGTATCGAACGTACTTTCACAGGAATAAAGAATTTCATGGATATCCAAAACCGTTTTTGTTTTATTAAAAAAAACTTTTGTAGCGCTCTTATTGAAAAACCCTTTACTAGCCTGTGTGGGTTCATCGGGCGTAATGAGAACAGCACCAACCGCAGAGTTGGAAGTTCTACTGAACCTTTTCCCTCTTCATCTATACTTAAGGAAAGCAATGTCAAACGCCTTCACGCTCATCTCAATAGATGAAAGCACTTCCAAACTTATGCACTCAGACCTGGTACACGAAATCGATAGAAATGAATAACTAACTAGGAATAACTTTTACGGACAACTGTGTGAAAAGTCACAACTTCAATCAGAACACCAAGTTTACCCTCCCGGAACGAGAGAACTGGGAGTGTTATAAGACTGCATTTGTTAATTGCGCACTCTGGTATACAGATAGATCGAAAACATATGAAGGGTTTGGAGCCGGAGCATGCGCAACAACCACTAAGACCTCTCTATATGCGAGTGTGGAGAAAAGGAACTCCGTATTTCAAGCTAAAGAACATGCAATAGAACTCTACATCTGGGAGAGTCTAAACAGGAACATCAACAACAAGTTCATTACAGTTCTCTGACAGCAGAACGACACTGCTTGCTATTAACGCCTTTGAAACCTCCTCAAAACTATTCTGGGACTGCCTCGAGTTACTCAAGACATGATCTGGACATAGCGGCTTTGACGGCAATGAAAAACTAGACCAGCTTGCCTGGAAAGGATCTGGAACATCATTCATGATGCCAAATCCATTCTGTGGTGTACATATCAGCTCTGCTAAGAGCTGCATTAACGAATAGTTGAAAAAAACAATATATGTATTACTAGAAAAATACTGAAGGTAATAGGCAGGCCGAACAATTCCTACCAACCCCATCCACCAAAAGAACCACACAACTCCTACGACTACCCAGAGGGAATATCCAAACAGTCACCGGATTCCTGACGGGCAGTGTAGAGTCAAAAAATACCTTCTGGCCATGGGACTTGCTGAAGATAATACCTGTCCAATGTGCAATGAAGAAGAAGAAGAAGAAGAAGGAGAAGCAAAAGATATTCTATGCCATTGTGCCTGCCTAACAAAAACACGTCTGCACGTCCTAGGTAAGCCCCACCAGTTGACATATCTGTCAGCTCACCCAAAGACCTAGCCGAATTTATCAGGAAATCCATCCTCTTGAGTGAGATTTAAACCAAAAGGAGGATATCACATTAGGCCCAGTATGGCCACGGTGATAAGGGTACTAAGCCCCACCTTCTTAACAATTTAATCTAATCTAGAGAGCATTCCATTTTACTTATATAGTCAATAGCTCTTTAGTATACCAAGGATTGGAAATATGCACATTCTTAGATAATATGACAGGAATCACGTTTTTCATGCAGTTACTCATTAACGATTAAAAAGAACCTACTGCGTAATCAATATTAGATGAAACGGTAAGAATAAATTAAAATTATTAATTTCATCAGAAAGCCCCTGAAAAATTGCTTTCCAAAAGTCAAATAATTGCGAAAGTTCATACGAACTAAGGTTGCATGATTTGTATCTATGTTAGTTATGCTAGATCGCGATTCTAGAACCACAGTACAGTTTTTTATACAGCTTTTTTGCTGTAAATCTAAAGATAAAATATTATCTAGTAAAGCAAGCTCTTTGTGGGGCAAAGTCAATAGATGGAATGAAATCACAATCATCCTCAGAAGGTAGCAGATTGAAAGCGCTTAGAAGTAACACAGTGCTGCGTCACAACAATTACTGTCAAAAATATGCTACGATGATACGATGAAATGTATGCATTAACAATATATAAATGTTTATTCTCAAGTGCTGATTTTACACGGATAATTTTGACATCTATTGGAAATGTAAAGTCAATCTTATGTGACAAGGTGGGAACGAACATAAGCTAGCTTCTCCAACCATTTGTTTGTGCGAAGTGGAAGGGACCTACAATTTCATGCCGAATCCGAAAGGCAAATTAGAGAAGTTTCCCATGACAATTATTGATACCTACTCTTGAATGTTTGTCAGATGTTCGCAAGAGGTGGACTGTGGAAAAAAAAACTTGAGGTGTTACTTGGCCCCGGTGGGATTTGAATACACTAACCACTGAGCCCCTGCAGAAATTCAGCATTTTTTCAAATCACTGTCCTGTTTCTTAAAATTGTTGATAAACTGCTGGGAGAAATACCAAACTGCTGAGCAATATCTGTTTTTTTTTAGTCACTCCTTAAACCTCTATCAATATTTTTTTTTTCCGAGAGAAAATTTACTTCGCCGTGACATAATTTGTTCACTAAACACAGGCTGCCAAAAATGTTAGTGGTAAGACTTTTTTCTTTTTCTTTATTAATACATATGCATAACATTATTTGAAAAAAACGTGTTATATGGAGACAAAGAACGCATGACAGTTCGGTTACCAGGCCCAAAACTTGTTCGTTGTAGAGAAGAATTCGCCGTATGGAAATACGAGTATGTACATACGTTATAAGAACATCAGAACCCACAAAAAGTAGAACGATAAATCTGTGAACTTTAAAGAAATCCGTAATAGGAAGATCTTTGTTGTATAGAGGATGGGTATAAGGAAGTTCGAATGTACCAGGTAGAAATTCATTTTTTGTTGTAGAGTTGATGAAACTTGATATTATTCGTGCCTTTGAATGGTTTTTCTTGGTGTTTTCCAAGGTGAATTGGACCTCCATGGGCATAGTATTCAATTCTTATTCTAGTTTTCTGGGCTTTTTTCCTACCACGAATTATCATAGATGTTTTGATTAAGTGATTGTATGCCATTTACGACACAATGCATTAAACATTATGCAAATGCAACATTTTCATAGCTAAACAAATTAAAATAACATATTAATAAACTCATTTACAATAGTGTTCCATTAGGTAGGTATTACGTAATTTAAACTTAATTATTGGTGGTATTAATGGTGGTTATAGGTTAATGTTGAGGTAGGTACTACGGACCCAGATTAGGTTAGCCTTTTTCCTAGTATTTTCTTATTTACAAAAATCACGCCATCTTAATATTATAACCAATACGAAAGGCAGGTGCCACACAGTCTATAAGTTAACTACCTTTTCAGTTTAAATGGATAGTTTATGTATAGCAACTAGCAACACTTGCTAAAACTGTTAAACTTCGTCCTTCTTTGCCTCTTTGAATTTATTACAGCGAAAATAATTCCACACAAATCCCCATTAAAGTGGTTTAATTTTAGGAACCAATTAAGATGGAAATTTATTACGACCAAGAAAGCCTCGCCGACTAGCGATTGACGAACAAACCCATAATTAACTATGTACCTAGATATATAAACGATGACAATCACATTATAATGGGCTAAAGTTTAGTGGGCTGTACTGGTAAAACTTGAAAATACATATATTTATTATAGTTCTACCTACAGCTGAAATGCTAAGCCCTTTGAAATAATTTGCAGATTGGTGGATTCTTTTTCTAAAAAAAATATTTACAACTCAGGCGGTGATAATGGTTGGCTGGCAGCGAGAAGACTGTGATTAATGGGTCATCTGATTGGTAGGACCATCCTTCGAAAAGTTGCAAATGGGATGCTTCTTTTGGGCGAAAACTTTGCAACTCGTTGAGTTTATCAAATTAAGAATTAAAATATTATATATGATTCGTGGTGGGGAATATATGTGAATGATAAAAACTTTACAATACCGTGAAAAGCTGTGGGAGAGTAATTAAAAATGAATAATTTATTTTATTTTTAGTTATTGAGCAATAAACATCAGCAGACAAAAATGTTGTTTCATTTTATTCGCTCAATACAAGCACACTTAAGAACTTACATCAATTATCTGAAGTCTAAAATGAAATGCTTAAAATCCACACTAAAGTCGAATTGGAAATGAGACAGATTTTTAGGCAGTCTACGGTATGTAAAGGAAGGTTTTGAAGCTATCTATGCTTAAGTGGAAATCGAATAGGATAAGTAACCGTTAGTTAAATGAAACATACGCGTCAGAGGTTGGTTGCTTCCATAACTTGTGTGATGATAGTTGATTTTTAAGAGAGATATCAATAGAAGATTGTTGGTGTTGGTGTTGGTGGCAGACGAAATTACCCAAAAGAAGCTGATATGTAGACAATATCGGCCACTCGACGACGTCGTTCATATTAATAAGCTTAAGGAGCTCATCATAGGAAGGGAGGTTGTACCAAACAGACCAACCATCCTTAAAGCTGAGTGAATGGTTGGCCTGTTTATGAGTAATTAAATCTATGTTTAAGGCATTTTGTGTTTCAGTACATTTATTAATATTTGTAATACATATATTTTGGTATTTTTAATGTAATATTTTGGAGGCTTTTTTTGAATTAAAATCAGTAAAAGGTTATGTGGATGTGGTGGCTGTCAGCAAGAGCTGACCAAGTTGGATCAATATATGCTGGTATTGCTGCATTTGTGTGATTTCCGTGAAATAGGTTCTTTGGCGTGAATGCTTCCTCCGATCTTGGAACTTCTTATTCGATCATTGTTTGTTACTCCTGCTGTCATGCGAACTATTTTCAGCTGTCGTTAAATTGCCCACATGCCTTTTGTACGCTGTCCAACATTGCGAACCATATGTGAGCGCGGGCGCACAACTGCGGTGTAGAGCTTTCCTTACAGCTTAGGGGTTTTCCCGCCACTTCATCCAGCCTACGCTTGTGCGATGCTTCATGTCGTCATCACAGTTATATTTTTAACCTATATTTTTTAAGGTATTTTAAATATTCAATAATTATGATATAATAATAAATAATGTTCAAAGTTCGATATACAAAACGATGATCCTTAAGCCACCATTATTTCGAAAAATATTCATTACTAAATTGTGGGTCTCAGGAGAACATGCAGTCTGTTAAGAGAGTTCAAACTCTTTGAGCGCTACGCTATATATCCACAATCCACTTGTCCACACAAGGTTTGTTCTTACGATTGCATCTAACTCAAACATGAGTTTTCATGAGGCGATAGCTAGGAAACCTTTTTCAGAAAGAAAACGCAGTGTTGTACCATATTTGGCGAGGTTGTCAGCAATATAGTTCACTGCAATGTTTCTATGTATGTACAATGGTTAATGTTGAACTGTGGAGTTTATAGAAAATTTGATTGCAGTTTGTCTGCGAATGTTACGTTTGTCTTTAGCGAAGATTATCACCATTATCTCCGCCTGCTACACGCTATGGTGATTGGACTTATTCAAAATTGTTGTGGAGGAAATAGTGTCATCTACCAGTTTCTTTGGTAGATATGCGGACGATATCGACATCACCGACAGCTCTGCTTGGTGACACCGAGTGCTGAACGGAAAGCCTTAAAGAAGAGTTGACATTGGACTTCTTCAAAAGGAAGTTAAGGGTGAATCGAGGAGAAGGTACATTCGCAAACTCATTGAGCTATACCAAGATTGAAGCAAAAACACGTCGATCACATTGGTTTGACCACAGCAGGCAAAAATGGACAATAATGTTCCTGCCAAGATGATCTTGACTGTCAGCCACCAGGTTCCACAAGTTAAAGAAAGCTGAACCTTCGTTTTAGAGACAAAGCCATTGCCGATGCCAGAACGATTTGTCACGAAATCAATTAATTTTCCGCTACGGAAACATTTAAAAAGTTTTTTTCAAAATATCCCAAACGGAAACTCCAATTTTTATGCATTTGTTGAAAATAGGATTAAGCGTCAAATACATAGATCAATTTTGTATTTTGTTTCTTGGTTTGTTTTGTTAGATGAAATGTTTGAAATCCTCTTTCCTTTTTTGTTTCGTTATTCTTAATAATTTTTATTCATTATATTGAATTGCTTTGATTTAGGCCCATCTAGGTGGTCAGTTATTAGATCAGTTAAAAATACAGTGGATTCAGACGACAAATCAGTTGAGCTTTCATTCCACTCGTGAACAGTCAAAACTTAAAAAGAGTAAAATAGATGAAGAAAGTCTTACTGCAGCAACTATAGCTTTGTCGCCTTATCAATTTCAAAAGAGAAGAACCAAGTGCAGCAAACATTGGTATTTAAACATAAAAAGGATACAGTCCGCTTGGGCGAACTGTTGGACACCCTATTCCTATCCAACGAAAAGTTGGCGTACAAAAATCCTACTATGGGTGAATTGCTAACTAGGATATGGTCTGCGTTTTGTACATTTTCTTTAGAATTTTATTGAAAAACATTGTTTTTTGTAAAAAGAAACGCCCCTAAAAAGTATGCATAGCAGAAAACTTTGTACGGAGGAATTGTTAAAAACGACTTTTTATTCATACTTTGCGAAGAAAAGGATCATTTCCAATTATTTCTTCAATATAACGGTTTTTTAAATAGTGGGCGGATTTTTAAACTCTTTGAACTTGGGCAATACGGGCCTCTAGAATGTATATGTATTCCAAATATCCGGCTTTTAAAATGTTTACGCTTGATTATTTCGGGCCTAGAGAGTGTATGTTCCGAATTTCAACTTTCAAGCTCGAGTTTTAGGGCCTAAAAAACGCCGACGGACGGATGGACCTGCCAATATCGATATTACTATCGATGCTGATCACAAATATACTCGTAGTAACTTTTAGGGGTCAACGAGCATTATTAAGGCATGTTACGAACTATAAACTAGTAAGTAACTAAGTAAGAATCGAGATTGGAAAATGGTGATTGGTCAAACTATTTACGTATGAGTGAAAGCAAACATCTTAAGTAACTGCAGCTAGTGACGCGCTAGAGATTTCAATAAAATCGAACAAATTATCACATCGTTTCGACATTTTCGCCAATAATGAATGAACAAAACATAGATAGATAGTTTATTCTTGCTTCATGAAATAAAAATACGTTGTCGCTCAATTTACATTATATAGTTGCAGAGATTTGACATTTCTGTTCAACTGAATCATTATTTTATTTTTTAAAAAACACAAATAAATATGAAAATTTTATGATTAATGAGGAAAATCATGAGAAAAACCTCAACAAATGAACAAAACAAAAATATAGGAACTTGAAGGCTTTGAGTCACCGGAAAATACGTTTGGAAATGATTAGTGAAGTGAAACATATTAACACATCAGTTTAACTGACAACTGAACTGAATCTTTATAGGAACTTAATCAGTTTCAGTTTCATTTAAACGCTTCAATTTTTGAATTTACACATCAGTTTTACTGACAGCTCAACTGAGACTAAAACTGATATGATCATCTCAATGGGCCTTTAGATTTTTCAAAATTTGTTTGCATTGCTGACAGAAAACAATAAAAGTAGATAAAGTTTAGCGCGGTTTTTTGTGATTCGAAAAGTAACGTGATATAAAGTAACAAAAAAATCGCATCGAAAGTAAGTATAGAAAGTTAATTTGTAGTCCGCTTCCTCCAGTCATGCCAGTATCACATTCACAAACAAGTTCTAAAGAAGGGGGAAAGCCAAAGATGTTTAGTTTTCCTCAAATCAACTCAGAAGTAGAACGAAAAATCAGATGTGCAATTGCCTATTATACGATGTCCCAGAAGGTTATACCAGAAATCAATTTCCAATTAAACTAAATGAACACTTTCACAATGAAATCACACATCAATTTGCTGGCAATTGAAATCAATTGCAGGTGTACATTTTTCAAAAGTAAAGTTGCTAATAGCGGTTACCACTAATGAGAGTCTGGGGTTTTTTTACAATAAAAAGTATTGATTTCACGAAAGTCCATCGTTTAAAAGGAGTTTTTTTAATGTTGTGCATGTGCATATTTCTTGCCGAATTTTGACAATTCCATTTGATTTAACAACTGAATTACCTTTTACCACCTCTCACAATACCCATTGTGATATTGCCACACATATCTATGGATAAACGTACTTTGCGAATCTATTTAATTAAAGTCCCATGAGTTGAATTTATGCTTCAACTGCCACATTTATTAGGTACATTGCATTTGATTTAATAAATTTCAAAGGATTCAAGGAGATCAAATCTGGTCAATGAGAAAAACCGCACTGGCGGAAGAATTGATGGTAAATATTCGACAAGGTTAACTACATTCAAATTCCTGAAGTAAGGGTGTTGAACTGCGGAAAGATCTTAATAAAAAGAAGGAATGTTAAGTGGGATGTTAAGTTATTGAAAGAAGTTTAGATAATGAGAAAGGGTACCAATCACGAACTGGCATTAAAATCATTGATATGGAAGACTTTGAAGTTTATTATGAGAACATTATTACCATCACTTTAAGGAGAAACATTTTCAATTTAACACTTTCATCGTTGTGACTACCGGAGTTTTTTGTATAACGAATAATCCTTGAAATGTAGTTGCCAGTTGCATTCAAAACAAAATGAATCCTGACAGTTGCTTTAAATTCTTACAATTCACTCTTCGCAAAATACTTTTCACTTGCCGTTCCAAGCAGCATCCTTATTTATTAATTTTTGATTATAAATAAAAACCTCATCGGATTATTCTTCGGTTCTTCAATATTGTGAAACTGGTTGGAAAATCGCATTTACGTAAGGACTTTTATTCTATCAGGGCTGCATTCTTTGGATGGAAGGCAACCTCCTACGCTTCAATAAGTTTTAATTTGTTCAGTAAGCTTAATAAATCAAAGAACAAAAACAAAATAAAGACCTCCAACTGTTTAAAAGACAGGAACTGGTAAGAAGAAAAAAACAATAAGTTAGATGGGTCTAAGTGAAAGATTCCAGAGGTTGATGGTTGTTTCGATTTTTGTTGCTTCAAGGGATGAACAAGTATTTTAAAATATTCCCAACAGTAAAGATGTTGTTGTTTGGCAAATTTAAGGAGATTACATGGTTCAAGGACATGAAGCCGGTAGTCACTGTGTATCTATTATTTGCTGGGGGAAATAATGGCGCATTCTTTTTTCCGAGTCATTAACAAAACACACCAATCCACCTTCAACCAGTTGCCATGTTAATTTAGTTCAGTAAAGTTAACCCCTATGTTTTCGGAAAGAATATCTGAAGAAGGCTCCAACGTTTTGGGTTGAAACAAATTACCACTGGGGGTTTCGAAGTTAAAGATTAGTTTTGAATGCCTACTCATTTTCAGAAATATCCGGTATATATTTATAAGTACATGTTTGCTGTTGAATTGCATTCCTAGTAGCTTCATTCTTGTCACCAAACGATAAGCGAAAAATTTCTTTAATTAATTGTTTTATTTCTCAATTTTTTTTTTGTTTTATTATAATTTAATTTTTTATTATTATAACTGGTTGACTTTTGCGTTTTGTGTTCGAAATTGGATTGAGTACATGTCTGTTGCTTTGAATGCACGAAAGTGTGTACAAGGAAATTATGTTAACAGCGGCTTTCGGCCTTAATAACAAAATTGTTATAGATGAAACAAGACAGACCTCGTTTATATTTGGGTAATAGTAATGAACTATAACTTCAGTATTATATTTTAAAACTTGCATTTACAGGTTATTCCATTCGTAAAGACGCCCAACCGTAACGGCATGCGACTGTCTTGTTTTGTGTTTTAGCTTGCTGTCGTCACTTTATTATATACTAGCTGACCATTCTCGCCTTGCTTCGCCAGTCTGCCACTTCTCAAATTTAAAACAAAATACTTGCTGATAAGAACTGATAAAGAAAACGTCGAGAGTGTCCCTTCTCATTTTATCTGTGCCTAAAAGGTAAAACATCTTATGTCATTTTTGTACACTTTTCAGGAGAGCCATTTTAAACTTTAAGCAATGCTCTGAAAAAAAGTATGGGTTGGACACATAAAATTCTTTCGAAAAAATGTAGCAACTTCATTTGAGAATATAATCAATACTATTTTTTTTAACAGATTGAGGGCTTAGGTCAACAAATTTATGCTTTTTTGACTTAAGTCGTTTTACCCAATCATATATCAGTGCATTTTGAATCTTAAGTAACTTAAGATACTTTTCAAATTCAATAACTAATTGTTTTGAAAACTTAAGTCGACTTGAGTGTTTTTGCCAAAACGTCGTAGAAACATAGGGACGGGCTACAGTCCGCTTGGGCGAACTGTTGGATACCCTATTCTTATTCCTATCCCTCATAAGTGGGCGTGACAAAAGTCTAAGTAGAGAGTATATATTAAAAATTTCAGCTCCCTAGCTCAAATTTTGGTTTTTCAATAAAATTGTTTTATTTTTTTGTGGGCGTGGCAGTGGGCGGATTATGAAAATTTTATACCCCGAGCAGTTTTAGGAGTCATAGATCATATATAAAAAATTTCAGCTTCCTAGCTCAAAATTCGATTTTTTTCAAAATTTTGTTTTTTTGAGTTTGTGGGCGTGTCTGTGGGCGGATTTCAAAAATTCGTAAACTTGATTATTTCGGGACCCTAGAGAGTATATGGTTAAAATTTCAGCTCTCTAGGTCCAGTTTAAAGGCCTAATTTTTGCCGACGGACGGACGGACGGACGGACGGACGGACGGACGGACGGACGGACGGACGGACGGACATGGCTAGATCGACATTACTATCGATGCTGATCATAAATATAGTAATTTTTAGGGGTCTACGGGCAATATTAAGGTATGTTACAAACTATGCGTCAAAATTAATATATCCCTAGAATAGGGTATAAAAAGTTAGTCAACACAAGCTAAACTTCAATAACTTTAACACGTAAAAGCGATTAATTCATGTGTGTTATTATTTTTATTAGGAAATAAAAAATTAATTAGAATCAACATTAAAATTAGATACATAAATTCATTTAAAATAGCTTAGAAAAAAACATTCAAATCAAATACAAAAATTCATTTAAAATACATTAGAAAAAACAATCACATAAAAGTTTAATATAGTAGCTATTATTAAAATATAGGTCGTTATCTTCCAAAATTGGAAGCCTATGATGTTACATTGTCGGTTTCTTCCGTTAGTTCAGGATGATAATTGGGTATGTTTTCATTAGAAGGCAATTTTTTATAAAAACCTTGGAAAGCGATATCATTTAGCGGCAGTAGATCCATCAAATCCTTTTTTTTCCTTGCTAATAGCTACAGGTTCTATGTAACACAGTGGAACATCAGAGGGTAGTACGTTTAAAACACCACGACGCTTCAAATTTAATATTTTAAATGGTTCTTCTTCGGAGAGTGAAGTTTTATACAAAATAACTGCAAATTTCTTTTGATATCTGAGCCATTTAATCTCTTGCCATTTGAACTTATTTTCACTTTCATCAACTTTTCGCCAGAGATATTTTTCTTTCGAAGTTCGGGACAAGTCCAGAAATTTGTCTCTTGACATTTCATTTACTATGAATGGCATTTTCGCTCCTACCGTGCGAACGAATTGGTACCAGTCACGCGGATGGTGTATATCTACAGATGTTCTTTTCTTTTTCCTTTCAATAGCGGCATGGTCAGTATCACATTCCATATGAGCGTGAACCGGTACCAAAAACTTATGGTCAATAAGTTGAATGCTTGATTCTGTTTGCATAAACACCAGGAACATCGTTGAAACAAAAGAGAATGTGACTCCCCCTCAATCTCAATTACATTTCCTACCCTACCTTTCTCAATCCCATGCGCTGCAAAAAAAAAACAACACAAACTACAAAAGGTGCATAAAAAAAGAAAGAAAAAGCACACAGCACAAAAGGTACAGAGAGAGAGAGAAACAGATTTGTGACGCACACACACACAAATTTTCCTCCACTCAACGCTAGGAAAATCCAACAATCTAGCTTCAATCGAACAATTTACTTTTTTTTAATTGTATAAAATGTATAGTTTAATGCTTATTGTTCAACTTCAGGATAACCTACAAAGATAATTTATATCTTAAAATCTTTGTAGATAATTTAACCAACGACCATACTACGTCGAGTTAATCGGTTCTCGTCAGATCACCGTAATTAAACGACGTTGGGCGCGGTTAGTACGTAGATGGGGTTTCGTTTGAGAACAACCGCGTGTCGTTGGCAAGTCCCATCTACAGAGTTGAGGTAGATAATATACGTGGTATCACAATGGACCTAAATTGGTCTAAGTGTGACGGCTCCTGCCGACAGCCACATAAAACTTACCTAACCTAACCTGTAGATAATTGAACTTTATATTAAAAAAATACTATTTCATTTGGATGCGTCATTCCAAAGCTAGGAGCTAGACAGCATTCGAGAGTTACAACTTTTCTTAAATACCAGCTTAGATCTCCGCTTCCGGACAACTGATGAAGCATTTTCCCGCCGTAAAAAGTACCATATGTTCATCAGGGATAATGTCGGCTTCTAATGGTAAAACAATTTTTCAAATCGGTCCAGTAGTTTCGGAGCCTATTCAAAACAAACAATCAAATCTTTCCTCTTTATAATATTAGTATAGATGTATATTGACCCTCTGACTTTTCAAAGTCAAAAAGTGATCAACGTGTTAAGCACTCTTTTCCTTTATCTTGTTCCTGTCTCCTTCTTTAAGGCTCACATCATTTGTTTTGTTTCAATTTTCGTGCTGATTACTAAGTACTCGTATGCCCACATACATATTTCAGATTACTACAATATACTGCAAATTCGTAAACACACAGGATACAGTACATACTCGTACAAGCAAGGTCTCGGGACAATGCATGAAGTGTCAAATGCATATTTATGTCGTTGTTAATGAGTGAACGCCAATGTGTGGCTTAGCAACGGAGGTTGTAGAACAGTGTGGCTCACCAATTGTGCTACAATAAGAAATTCAGATCGCTTTTTTGTTGGAGCCCTGCCATAACCGGTCTGGCAGTTGTGTGCAGTTGCCCATCTTGCTGGAACCAAATGCTGTTACTTCTTCGGCGCAGTTCTGCGTAAAAAAAACTCCTTCAACATCCTTAAATAACGGTCCACATTGGCAGTTACTATTACACCGTTTACTTCAAAGAAGTATGGCCTCTGAGCCACACAGTGACCCGTTCTGGGTGCAGTACCGTCTCATGCAGTATTTCAGGATTAGATTCACTCCATATAGAGCAATTTTAATCATTTTTTGGCGAAATTCCAAGCGAATAGGCAAATCCAGAGGGTTTAACTTGCTTGCAATTTGGACTTTGTACGGAAACAGGTTTAAGTCATCATAAATTATCCGTTGTAATGACCGACTGCTAATGCCAATCGCGCCGATAAGTTTCGAGTGGAAACGCTTGGATTTGCCTGAATTGGCGGTGCTGCAGCCGCGATTGTGTCTTGAACCCAAACATAGCGATCTCCATGGTACGGTCTTCATACAATGCTTCCATATTCGGCAAACATGTTTACCAGCCTCATAATCTACTCGGGGTAGTGCCACCAAACTCCCGCCTAAATTCCCTTTGGACGGAAATGAAGGACTGCAAAGCATGGTACCGCTGCATCATTCAAATCCTCTTTTCGGTATCCCAAGCATTAATTTTAATAAATCTAAATAGTAACCTGATAAATGAAAAAAAACCGATTACTCACACAGAAAAAAGTTATTACGTTTTGTTTTTGTAGCACGATTCGTGCGCCACCCTGTATTACCGCTGAAAGTGCTTACTATTACGTTTGAATAAAATACTAGATTGACATTCATAATATTGGTAATATGTTAAATTACTAAAAAGGTATATTATTCATAAAAATCAAAACATGTATGTTGATCTTGCCTGACTGAAGAACAAACCGATGCTCGAAACTGATGGCGCGTCGTAGTCCGTTGTTAGAGCGATGGCCAAAATAAAGTATTACAATCGTTACACCAGACAAGTCAATATCAGGGTTTTCAGGACAATGCATTGAGAGTCAAATGCATCTATACGTCGTTTGGTCGGTAAACGCAAAAAAGCAATTGAGCAACCAAATTTGCTTCCTCGAATCCTTTGGGCATTTTCTAACATAGAGTGTTGTCACAAATAGTTTTCGACAGCTTTTCATGTACATATAGCCCATTTAAACAGTTGAGCATTTTTTTTTTTGTTTTTTTTTTTTTTAAGGAAATCCAAATCCCAGAACACTCAGACTCGGTAACGGTCCATTGTATTACCAGGCAGAAATCCTCCTTTTAGTGTAGAGGAATGTGAATGGGTGGCGTATGTTGTTGTTCCCCATGGGGATTGAACCTGCACCGCACAGGTCGCAAGAACCTCTACACTGTCGCCACCCAACAGTTGAGCATAAGTATATAACCATTTGAGACCAAACGGGTCATACAGTATAGTGCAAGCAATATCCGGTGATATAGTGATTTCATTTTACAGGTGTTGTGGGATCACACAAATGACAACATGGCATATAGTCTCATCTTACATTTAATTTTAGAATTTGTTTTGAAAGTTTCTCTTAAAATAAATAACTTCAACCTACGAATTTAAATTCTGCCGTATATGATATTTGACATTCATTTTCAAAACGACCACATTTGCTGGAATTATACAACAGAGATAAATGGCAAAAACCTTTCAAGCCGTAAAAGATATCTTTACAAAATAAGTTTTTGACTCTTTGACTTTTAAATTCATTTTTTTTTTTTGTTTATTAAATATCACCTTACATGCTAGACACAAATGATTAAATCCAACTTAAAATGAGCAGGATACTTATTCTAAATTAATAGTCCTTATGCGGACGTTCGAAACTTAACTATAATCATATAATTATTGCCTTTCGGGATAAAAAGTATTCAACGAAGTAATCTTACATTTATGTTTTCATCGAGAACATTTTAAAAAACTCGGCAGCTTTATCAAATTTTATATGTGTATATAAAAACAAATTACAAACGACCTACTCTACTTACAGCCTCAGTCACCTCCCGGAAGCACTACCTCAAGTTGACGAGCCGGCCCCTTCCAGAAACGCTGTAGCTAACTGAGTCCAACATATACTAAGAGGATGTTACCTAGAGTAACGCACTGCCTTGGAATGGCATGTTAATCCCTCCCACCTCAACAAGCCACCAAAATTCGAGGAATTGCTTTACCGTATCGAATTTATCCGTCTACGCTATTGCGGTACTAAAACGGAGGAGCTCATGAGCAATAGCGACGTCCCCGTGGTGGATGAGCCGCGGTGGTATATACTACCGGCATACCAGCCCTCGTCTGGACCAGCCTTTTAGCATTAATATAGATAAATGCGGCCGCAATGGCTCAGTGGTTAGTGTG
Organism: Portevinia maculata; assembly: GCA_949715645.1. Taxonomy (NCBI): domain Eukaryota; kingdom Metazoa; phylum Arthropoda; class Insecta; order Diptera; family Syrphidae; genus Portevinia; species Portevinia maculata. The sequence continues at coordinate 33,641,483 of OX454527.1, forward strand.
TCGGACTACTAATCGAAAGGTCCCCGGTTCAATTCCCACCGGGCCCAAGCAATATCTAGAGTGTTTTTCCACTGCCCCACCTCTTGCGAACGTCTGACAAACATCCAAGAGTATCAATTGTCATGAGAAGCTTCTCAAATTTGCCGGTCGGATTCGGCTTAAAATTTAGGTTCCTCCCACTGCGCATAAGAAAGTGATTGAAGAAGATAGGTTTTAGGCCCTGTATGGGCGTTATGCCCAATATTTCTTTATTTTATTTTTATCTATTTATAGACAAATGCCTCCGGGTTGATAAAACCAGACCGGAGCGTACTCCTCTCTATGTACATTTCATTGGGGTATTAAGCCCCAAAGAGCAGGCTATTGTGCCTGGCCATCGCCTTACAACGTGCCTTTCAGTCACCTCTATGGGGAAATTGTCAATCCTATTCAACTGAGCCCCATCGAATAGGACCTTGTTGGGATAGTATTTTATATAGTTGGATTCAGGCTATCGGAAAAACCGTAGACTAAGATTGTCTCTCAAAAACCCGAATGTTTTCCATATAAGTAGGCGCTATATTAAATCACAATGGACAACCATTAGTGAAGATCGGCCGTATAAGAGGAGTCAGGTTGACTGCTATGAAACAGTCTCCATGTCAGAGCATAAGCCTTCTTGGCCCCAGCAAGATGTCTATCGAAATACAGATACTGGTCCACAGTCAGATACACAGATATCTAACTACGCTTCTCACCGCTAGTTGCTCACCATTTTGTTCAACAAAGGCCAAATTTCTTCCGGTTTTTTCTGGTATCCCTAGAGGCCACAGTCAATGTTGTATGTGATGATCTGTATGTCACCAAAGCGTCGGCATACGCCATAGTATGTCTGGGTGAACCTACCAGATCACTCGTGTAAATGTTAAACAGGATCGGAGAAAACTGTAAACCGTTTTTAATTTCAAAGACTCTGCTCGAAGTCATGTTTGCATGTAGTTTGCAGTATCACTTAAGCCTAGCACCTTCAGATGCTTGGCAAAAGCGTAGTAGCCCGTAAGAGCGCCAGTAACTCGTCTGCATCCTTTTCTGGCGATAGACAGTAAGAATGCCGCCGATTTTTTTTTACATACGTGTCGCTGAAAGTATTCGTGTAGTCTGTTGCACCCTGCAGAGGTATGCCATCTGCGGTTGTGTTCGCTGGAAACCCAACCGGCAATCGAAGCCCTGACCGAGAGCATAGGCAGATCAAACGCTGGTTCAGGTCCTGAGAAGTATTCCTCTTAGCCCTGTCTGGCACATTTATCGGAGATCTCATTTTCAGTGAAACAGGCAAAACTTAATGGATTTTGAAGCACATAAAGTGCAGAGTAGATGTCGGAAAGCAAAATATCATAAAGAGATTCGTCCAGCTACTGAGGTGTGCTTTTAGAATGGAGGATAAGATGAAACTTGCTGAGCAAAGATGTGGATGTAGCCCAATAAGCTTCAACTCGTCGACTTCATTGGCTCGGTTACATCAACCAGTTGGACAATAATGTTCCAGTCAAGAGAATTTGTGATCCCTAGTCTCAGGTTCAAAACCATAAGAAGGACCAAACGTTGTAATGAATGAGCTATTGCGGATACCAGAGCGCTCCATATGGACGATGAGAAGCAGCGTGTTCGCGTTTTTATAGAGGGCTAAAATCTCTCAGGTAAAAACTCTTCACGGACCTTGAACCCGGTCAGTATTATAAAGCAGTCTGTGAAATTGTGAGTATTGATTTTTTAACTGATCCGATAACTACGAATAAAGAATTCTGTCTGTATTAGACTGCTATGAATTTCCTTATTTATTTTTTTCCAGTATTCGACAAAAAACCGAAAAATAACACATTTTCTAAATCCGGGCATACAAAGGATTGTCGTCCACCTAAATAGTGTAAGGAAACTTACAAGTTATAAAGTCAAGGACCATTTTTCTAGATTTACAATTCTGATGCACTCGTCAAGGGACAATGAGAAAAAAAAATATCTTTGGGCTCCCTATATATGGAGAATCACACAAACTTTTATTAAGACAACTTTCTGCTTTTTCATCATTATTCATTAGGGTGGAGCGTCAATGTATGGAGGAAAAAAAAAGTTGATGTATCAGTTTCGAATATCTCCATTTCGTTGCATTTTGATGAGTAGAATAATTTGACATTAAAGTTTTGAGGTTTTGAAAAAAAAAAAATTTTGTTAAAGAAAAGATTCGTTCACAAGTTTGAAATACCGTAATATTAGCTGTGTTTTATTATCCATGCGGATCTGGATCTGGATCAATTTAATACGTAAAACAAAAACAACACAGGATCTTGCTATTTATCGGGATCATTAATCGTGATCCAAAATGTAATTACAAAACTCACTACCTGTTTTTTCGTGGCGTTGCTTATTTAAATTATAGGAAATTATAGGAACACAATAATATTGCCAGACCAAAATATGAAACACTATTAATAACACAAAAAATCAATTAGCATATTTTCATATTCGAATAATTTACCACTGCGACTTTTGAGACGTTTTGCTTCGTAATATAATACACAAAAATTAATGGAAATATTAGCAGTACAATACTGTTAATATGTTGCATATTTGAACATAACATTTGAACATAGTTTCTGAAAAAAAAATATTGAGTGCAAAATGTATGTTGATTTGTATTCACATGGCAACACCCCCGACACAACAAGCGATCATATTGTGACGTCACATTGTACCCTATATTTGCAATATGGCTGAGTGCCAATCGAAACTTGAAATACCTGGTATTGTCTGTTATGTGTTAAAAACAACTGTTGCCACAACTTGCCACTGATGATCCAGATCGTTTTATTATCAGATCGGATCCGTATCAAGATCATTGGGATAATAAAACGCGGCTATTATATCATTAATGAAATAAGAAAACAAAATCAATATATATTAGATTTATTAGGATAAGAAATTTACATAAACTTAAAAATAGAAACCTAAAAATTCATAGTAAATAATTTAAAAAGCTACCAATACTAGATCATTATTCTTTAATTTTTTACGTTATAATTTTGTTTGTGTGGTAATATGGTAATATATTTCGAGAATGTATTTTGATCTAATAAGTCCATCTCTGGCCTTTTAAATAATTACTGTGGTTGAAGCTTCGGTCACCATCTTCAAACAGCGCTCAACAGCTTGAGTATGATAAAGCAGAGTTGCACAAAAGTTAGCTTAGCTAATAGCTAAAAAGCTACAACTAAATTAGCTGTAGTTTCTTTGCACGTACATAACTAAACCATAATTTTAGTTGTAGCTGCCACAAATTTTGAACCTAAATTAGTTATTAGTTGCGAAGTGTAACTAAGCGTGTTTAGTTATGAAAAATTAGTTGCCAGAGTGTAACTAACAATAATTAGCTTTAGTTTTAGCTTTTTAGCTATCGATTGAGCGCAACTAATAATTTTTTTCAAACAATTTAATCCGAAAAGGCTTACACGAACAGGAGCGATTCTTTTATTTCGTTATACATTTTCTAGTTTTAATTATGTTTAATTTTAGAGATTATTATGTCCTTACGAAACACGGGGAAATAGTGTGGAAGTAGATTTGTCTTCGATAAGTTTTGAATAATTGAGGTTGTATAGCTTGAAGTTTGTTGTACATCAGTTGAAGGTAAGAGGTAACCGATTGAAGAATGCCACTTTTAGTTGCCATAAGGTTATTTACCAAGAGGTCGTTGGAGCACCAAATAAGGTCCTTAAACCCGAAATTTTTTTTTTCAAAAACTCCAAGAAAACCGCGCCTTATATCTGTGTTCAATGTTATTTGAATAAGAGGTCCTTGTAATAAAAAAAAAAGGTCCTTGAAAATCGAAAAAGGGATATTATTCCAAAATATCATTTGAGCCCACATGGTATATCTGTGTTCAGTCTTATTTGACTAAGAGGTCCTTGCAACAACAAAAAAGGTCCTTAAAACTTGGAAAAAGGATATTTTTCCAAAATATCATTTGAATCCACACGGTATGTCTGTGCTCAATGTTATTTGACTAAGAGGTCCTTGCAACAACAAAAAAGGTCCTTAAAACTTGAAAAAAGGATATTTTTCCAAAATATCATTTGAATCCACACGGTGTACCTGTGTTCAATGTTATTTGACTAAGAGGTCCTTGTAACAACAAAAAAGGTCCTTAAAACTTGAAAAAAGGATATTTTTCCAAAATATCATTTGAATCCACACGGTGTATCTGTGTTCAATGTTATTTGACTAAGAGGTCCTTGCAAAAACAAAAAAGGTCCTTAAAATTTCAAAAAAGGATATTTTTCCAAAATATCATTTGAATCCACACGGTGTACCTGTGTTAAATGTTATTTGACTCAGAGGTCCTTGCAACAACAAAAAAGGTCCTTAATAGTCGAAAACAGGATATTTTTCCAAAATGTCATTAGAATCCGCACGGTATATCTGCGTTCAATGTTATTTGACTAAGAGTTCTTTGGAACAACAAAAAGGTCCTTAAAAGTCGAAAAAAGGATATTTTTCCAAAATGTTTGTTGTTTCTAGGACCCCTTATTCAAATACCATTGATCTCATGTATACCGTGCCGTTTCTAACGAAATTTTGGAAAAATATCCTTTTTCGGGATTAAAGGACCTTTATTGTGGCTCCAAGGACCTCTTTGTAAACTAACCTGATGTAAAATAAAAGGGACATTCAATCAATTTTTATTTTAAACGCAATATGCATAATAAATCCCAATAAATTATCGCCATTTTAGCAAAACAATAAATTTTGATTTAGTTATTAGTTATTGCCAAGACAGCTAAAAAGCTACAGCTAAAAAGCTAACCAACTTTTAGTTGTCATCCGCAACTAACTTTGGCAACCTAACGTGCTTAGTTACACAACCTGCAACTAATAGCTAATAGCTAAAATTAGTTGTCATTATGATAGCTAACCACCAAATCGATTGCATTTTTAGCGCAGCTAATTTAACTACGTTAGTTACTTAGTTATGGCGTTAGCTAGATAACAAATTAGGTAGCTAACGTGCAACTGTGTGACAAAGGTAGTTTCCAATTCCTGATCATTCATTCTATCCAGCAATGGGGGTGATGTGACTTGTGGTTCAGCCCAGATTATTAAGTCAAGATAATCATTTGCTTTACAATTTAATTTTGGAAGTTTAAAAATTCTAACTGAACCCCCAACTCGCTGTTTTTTTCTAGCCGAGATGATTCTTCTCTAGCTTAATTCTCTAATATTTGGTCTTTCATCGTTTAGCATTGCCATCAATATGTTTTTTTTGGGTGTGCAAAATATGAATTGCGTTAAATAACGGGGTCTATTATTTCCCTTACAACAGAGCTAAAACATCTTGACACATTTATTAACTTGAATACATGCTTTGGGCCATTTTTAAATGAACTGTTTTTTTTAATACTGAACCAAACTGGACCATAAATTTTGAATATATATTTAGCAAGTATTGTCAAGTTATCATTTGGATTCGATGTGTCTATATAAAGCCTCAATATCCTATTGGCAGTTGTTAACCATCTCGAGTGCGCCATTTCTACCGGGTTTCTGTTGGAAAGATCTATAGGACAGGAACCTTTGCTTCGTCACACATTTGAAACAAATATTTTTGATCCGTACTTAACGAATCTTGAATAGTTTTGAATAATGTAGGTAGGTTACCTGGGATTGGTGAAAACTCAAAACCGGGAAGGTCAGCACAATTTTTCAAGGCTTTTCCAATGGGTCTCGAATAGAGTTGAGGTCCTAATGTAGCTCCATCCAATTTAATAAATAAATGACGTAGTGGCAATTCGTTGGCATGTAGTTGACATATAAACCATTGCAACGGTCTCCCCAAGTTCAACTACATAACCCGCATAACCCCACTTCTCCATCCAGTGTTTGTAGCCTTACCATCGCAACCAATAACAGATAAATTGCTCAATTCTAGGTGCATGTCCGAAAGTTAGGAGTTTATCGAGTCCGCTATAGTTTTCCCCGTTGCCGAAGGTGTCCTAGGTAGTATGAACCCAGCTCGGTGAGTAGTGAAATATGCTCCTTTACTTTGGTCACTCTGGGAAGTCGTTAACTTAGTTTTTCACAAACCAATGTCTTGTCTTTTCTTCCATCGAAATAAACACTTTCTATGGATGAAAGACATTCTTCAGTTTGGAGAACTTCACTTCGCCGTTTTCTGGCCCTACGAACTTAACTTCGATCTATTACGTTTTCGATATTCTCTACGGTTACCAAGCCAACATCTTGTAATCTTGTATTTTTTTTTTTCTAAATATTTGCATTAAAAAATTATTTTATTTTAGGTGGTGTCCTTATGGCGCCTTTAAATAAGTAAGTATCTCGAGAACGGCTTATCGTACATAAAAGTTTTTTATATCTCTTTTATAGGAAATTGAATTATCTTTCTCTTTTGTTTAGAATATTTTTTTTTGGAATTATACTTCCAAAGTTAAAGAGTCGAAAACAAAAATTAAGACTTTTTTGCCAATTTTGCAAAACTTTGAGTCGTGGTAGAGGGCTAACAAAAGTGAAATTTATTTTTTTTATTATTTTTTACGGTTAGTTTACGTAATTATACAACTATTTAATGCTATTCGAAAATGAAAATCGAAATAAAAAATTGTACGCTCCACCCTATTATTCATGTCTTTTCCACCAATCATAGATTTATGAAATAATACCAAAAGTCGTAGAAAAAACTTTTGAAATGTCACAAAAGTAACACGTTATATGCAACGTAATGTGAAAGAAAAGTTTATTGATATACTCGTATATATTATATGCAACTCTCAGCGAACGCCAAATAGTCCTTCAATGTAAGTATAAACTTAAATACAAACTTTGTTAAGTGCCTTTAATTCGACTTTGAACAGGTTGCTGTCCGCCTTATTCAACCTGAAGGTTACGATCCATTTCTCAACTAAGGACATATTTATTACTGTCATTTGTATGCTTAACTGATTCAATGATTGTCAATGTAACTTTGAAACCCGATGACGAGTATTTAAATGTATAAGGTACCAGCATCGTGGGTAAAACTTAGTTTTGAAAGAATTAATATCCGAATAACTGAACAAGATAAAACATAATCAATGGAATTCTTATTGATGTGGCTCTTATTTCTGTGCGTGTCGTAATTTATAGCGTTTAATTCGATGCTTGTGTCTAGTTAGTTATGTTATTATGTTTGTATGTCTGTTCTGTATGTATGTATGTTGTTATTATTGATCCTGAAATATTAGGGCACTTCAATATTGTTTTAATAAATTAATCTTAATAATCTTAAATCTCCGATAATCTTCGTTTTGAAAGTGAGTTTCGAATTATGTTGTAATCATTATCCTTGTTCATCATCAAATTGACTTATATTTGGTGGTTTCATGGTTGTTATATTATGCGGTCTATACGGATTATTCCTCGTACTGCGAGGAAGTCACTTCAAAGGATTCATATTTTTGATGATGAAGGCAAAATATTAAAAGTACGTTTGAAGGCTTACAACTTACGCTGGCGTGTATTGAATGGATCTACAATGGTCCAAATCTTCAAACGAGAGCACCAGTATTTTCACACGGTCAACAACTTTAAAAATAAAAATCTTTAAAATTTGATTGAAACAACTGGAGAACAGGGTCGTTTTATAAATAATAAAAAAAAATCAGAAAAAAAATTGTTTACCTGAATTTTCAAGGTGAAATATTTTTCTAGATCTTCCCTTTTGCATAAAAAAATTGATTCAGCCAGAGGTTGCGACTCTTTTATTCTAAACTGGCTGCACAAGAATTGTATTGCCCAATATGTTTGTGTTGACTAAATAAGTAATGTCTATAACTGCCCCGCCCGGTTTCACTCGAAAATCAAAAAAAAAATATTTCGTTTGTCTAGCTGAATATTTTTCAATAGGACACGTTGTTTTGTATTACCCGACTGATAATACTGTCGTTACTCTCGGATAAATTAATAATTTTTTTTCCTGTTTGCGCTCTAGCGTATAAAGTCTTTTTGATAGTAGTACTTACCTTACTTAACGGGCTCCCCACCCGTGAAGAGTCTCTGCCTGAGACACTGCAGACTTCCATGTCACGCCGCTTCTAGTTTTCCAGACCAAGTGCTCTGGAATCCGCGATGGGTTGGTCTTAAAAACGCTCTTTTTTACCCTCCCAAACCTGAGGGCTAGGAGTCGAAGATCCTCTAGCATTATTATACATTCGATCCATTTGGCCGAGCCAATGTAGGCGAGGGGATTTTTAGAAATTATTTGTTGATCCACCTTAAGTAGGAGAAATAAATTAATACATGTATGTGCATCTTATTGCCTACCATATACATATATACATATGTGCGCATCTCCTTATTTTTATCTACCCACACCCAAGCATCAAGTGAACTGCAATAGAAATCGATTCCCAATAGAAATTACTATCATTCAACTTCAATTCACTGTTGGGCACATATTTTTGCAGCATAGCCTTTTTGCCCCATTCATGTTTATAACCCCTCGTCTCCATATAATTAAAAATAGAAAACAATTACACGTGCAACACAATGTAGTTATACAAATTCATCTGCGAGTAATAAACCACTATATTTCCCAGCTAAAAAAAATAAAACAAATCACATTCATTGACTACATATTATTTTGGCGAAAAAAAATTAACGTCGGACATAAATATCTATCTACGACACAGATCCACACCCACAACTAATTTCTGCAACCGGATCAGTGGGTACTGTCATGTTCAACATACAGCAGCATCAGCTATTGATTGGCTTTAGAGACGAAGGTATTCAAAATCGGGAGGCAGCCGTTATTTTCTGAGATCAAAACGGCGAACCCCAAAGGCGGATCAGTAGGGATGCAGCTAATGGGGAGGGTTATGATCCCTTTAATCCTGGTCATAGTCTCACCGCGATTAAGGAAGAAGCATACTTAACAAAAACACAAAACACTCACACAGTGCAAATGCATAAGCAAAAGCCGATGGTGTAATATTAGGTCCGTTCGCGTACTTTATGTGCAGAAAAATGAAAAGTTCAAATCTCCAAAATCGAGAGAATCCTCTCATTTCTAAGAAAAGTACGCGAACGCTTTTCTGTAAAAAGGTGATAAACGTCTTAGTTTGGCTTGAAAAGAAGCAACAGCTGTTTTTTTTGCTGGCAAACTCGTAGGATTTCATCATTTGACAGTTTTCATTTTCTTACCAGCTGAAATTCTGTGTGAAGAAAAATGAACGAAAGTACATTTTTCGTTCGTTCATCTTTTTACCATTTTCTCAGTACGCGAACGCGTTTGTGTAGTTTTGCACGAAAGTTTATATGAATTTACGTTTGCATATTAGTTCGCGAACGGGCCTATTATTCCAAATATGAAAAATTTAATATACATGATACCCTACATGCACTGAAGAACGATGATAACTACAACTACATAGATATATTCTCCATGTCTGAAATCTATCCGTAAATCTATCTATCTATCTATCTATCTATCAACGGCAGTCGGCAAAAGCTGACGTACTTAGGCCAACAAGGTCCGCTGTGAATTGTGATACTACATGGATCTATCTTCTTCCTACTCGTTCAACCAGATGGAACTTTTGATAAAGCTTGAAATACTTTTAATGTCGATGTTTATGAGATCGATAAGATCATTTTAAAAGAAAGATCCCAAATGGAGTTTTCGTCTTTGAGAGAGAGCAGGACATATTTAGAGAAGGTGGAGAATAGTCTCCTCCTCCTCCTCGTCCAAGCAGCTTCTACAGCAATCATTTGTATAGACACCAATCCTTGTTGCATGCTTGCCTATGAGACAAAGTCCGAGGATTACACCAATCAGGACGATATCTTCTGCATTGTTAGAAAGACGGATAAGAAGGGAGGCCGAGGCCTTTTTGGAGTGCTGGAGGTTATTCTGTACTAATCGCAATATGGATCGTCGCAATCAGGCAAAGGAGCCTCCACCACGGTGTTGTTTAGGTCTTCTAATTCAGAAGATGATCCCAGGAGCTCGTCCTCACTCAGAAGAACCTTGTTGAAGAAGTCGTATGTGTCCATTCTTGACAAGGTGTTGTCGAGTGGGGTTCAACATGTATTCTAGCGCGAGCTCTCGGCCTGTTTGGAATATCTTCCCTCGCAACAACCTCATGCTTCGCACCAGGCCAAAGTTTCCCAAGATTGTCTATGGCGATCTTATAAAGATCCAGAGATCTAACCCCGTCAGAGGCAACGATCCGAACATGCCCTTGATGTAGTGCGGAATCTTCAATTTCTGGAGCTGGGCCAGGGTGGTACTTCATAAAGGCTAGATATAAGCTTGACAGCTTCAATCTAACCTTTTGCCACTGTTCTGGATCCCTGCGGTCGATCACCGCGACCACGATTTTGTCTTTTAGGACGTCGCCAAAGGGCTTTTGAGACTTGGAGGCGGAATATGAGGTGGTGCTGGTGTTATGCACCTTCGGTATTTTGGAAACCGAAACAGGTTTCTTCACCGATTTCTGGCGCTTAGATATGCAGTCCTTGCTAGTCCGATTATCCTTTTCCATGAGGCCTTGGGCCCATTTTGGTAATCTGCTGAATATATCCCAAGACCTTCAGAGTTCTTATTTCGTTTCGCCGGTCTTTGTAGTACGCCTTCGAAGGAGTGCGTTGTCGTAGAGATCCGCTGCGAAACGTAATAGGATTAGTGGTGGGTTTTTAGGAATACCCTTTGGGTTGGGTTTGCCTATTTTAGGCTCACTGCGATTGCTGGCTGCATCTGGACCACGATTAATCACAGTCGCCGTGGCACAGTCCGGATTCGAAGAGGTACCGGTCTTTTTTTTTTGTTGTTGTTTTTTGTTTTGTCAGTCTTAAGTTCATTTTCATTTAAATCCCACGAGGAGCACAGAAAAGAGGTCCGCCTGCACTGAGATCCGCAATATGCAGGTAAGGCTAGCTTATCCGTAGGTCGCCAGGTATCCGAACACTCCGCTAACGACAGAGCTATTTTTTAGACTGTGCACTCAGCCAAGTTGACCAACGGCACGGGACGTATGTCCTTGAGTCCGGCCCAGTGGATGTTGGAAATTGGGTGTGGAGAGGGGTTGAAAAAGGGGGGAGGGGTGTAAAGGATTCTGCCAATCTAGGATGGTACAGTCGACAAGGTGACTAACCACGCGAGAGGTAATTTATAGGTAAACACAGTCAATGTTTTAAGGATGAACAGAACTTTTTTACAAAATCAAGAGTTTTCATAACTCTCCTGTAGCTCAGCTTTCGAATGGAACAGAAACCTGACTGATAAATTAAAATACTTGGGGGAGTGTTGGCTTTCGGTAAATTTTGGAAAAGTAATGGCTAGCTGAAAAAAGTAAAGACAAAGGACGTCGCAGTAAGGATTTTGGGAACAGCAGCGTTGGAACCTCTCAACCTTAGGCCGATGGACCCATCTTCTTGTGTCAAATATAAAGTCATGCAAAAGGTAAAAGCATCGAGTAATTCACTTTATCGTGACTCAGATTCTAACAGGACATAGTTGTTTCCGACTATTCCTATATCGGTGCAAACACGACGACTCCCCAATGTTCCAGCACTGCACAGACACAATAGAGGATGTGGATCATGAGTTGTTTCAGCGCCCACGATTCCACACCTTTAGTTATAATTAAAGTATTCTTTCATTTCAAATTTATACTTTTTTTTTGTAATTTTAAAGAAGCAGACGCGGGAATACTTGCTTCGCTTTGCTAAAATTGGCATTTCGCCGTTTCAAAGAATTAAAATGAAAATGTGTTACTTAACAGTTTCCTAATCCTTGGCTTTTTTCAACGCACTGTCTATCAGAGAACTCTCTTAAAATATACAGTGCTCAATTTCCGGATAAATCGTTGGAATCGTTTTTTATTGCATAAGGCACACATATACGAACATTGCCTTTTGTTTACATGTATTTTCACATGATATTTAATAGTTATCGCATTTGTTATTCATCAGATTTTTAGAAAATTGTATCTTCATTGCTTGACGTATTTTATTGTTCGATCAGACTACAATGAATGGGGATAACAACACACCTGACTACTTATACATTCAAATGACTACCTTGTCGGATAAGTTTTGGGGTTCGTCGATGCAAGAAGGTATTAAATTTATTTAAACATGACTCGTTTTCATGTGCAAAGGATTATTGTCCTCCAACGTCTTAAATTTGTCTGCAGATGTATATTTAGCTTTAAATTGCAAGGTATGACAAAGTAATTTTCTGGAAGAAAAGAGTCCCTTTTTTGTTGTCTTTGCTATTTTGATAAAAGAACATCTTAAAATTTGGCTTAATGTCGAAACGCATTGAACTCGAAAGTTAACGTCCTTTTAGTATATTTATTTAAGCTTTTTCAAGGATACAAAGATGCACAATATCAAAATGGTAGATGTACGCCATGGTCATTATCGACAAAGCCAAGCGTTTCTCCTAATTGTCAGACAGACCCACTCGTCAATACACAGCCTCAACCGATAGTTGTTGACTCAATTCTCAAGGCGTCCTTATTAAGCTAATAAGGAAGCCTTGAGAAGATATTTTGTTTCTACCTCTACCTCTACCCTGCCCTGTTTATAGGCGTCTTTGAAAAACACAACAACTCAAGAACCGTTAATCGTATTTATTTGAAACTTTGCATATAAATAGAAAAGCATAAATGTCCAGGCAGATGTCTCGTTATTTTTAAAAATTCCCCTAACAGTTGCACAGCGACAAATATGAAAAATATTTACTTTTTTTAAGGGACAAATCGCTTAAAATATCAACGTGAAATTTTGCAGAGTAGTAGAGAAAAAGAAATAATAGTACTTATAGTATTTCAGGATAAATTGATATATGGCCCGGATCAACCCTTTTGAAAATAAATTTGAACATTTTATATGCAAATGCGAAATTATTCAAAACGATTCTTTCTTACCGTAGTTCTGCCTTGGGGTGGAGGCCGGTGGGTAAATGTGAGAATCATATAGATGTACACAGGAGAAATTATGTAATGTGAGTGCGAGTTTGAGTTTGAATCCACGAATGTTTAACAAAAACAATAAGGCTTTGCACACCACGTGTTATAGAATCAAGCAACACCAATTGCTATAGTCTGTCCATTATCACAAGGTACAGCTTTCCATGTAAAAAACTGGTTTTCGTATGGAGCTTTTTGTTTCTTGATACTGGACGGACTTTACTACTGTGCTTGGCAAAGATCAAGGGACATATTTTGCACGGGAGTTTTGTATTTCCTGCAGGTATAAATTGTATGCAATTGGTAAGCGCAAATTTAAGAACCAAAGAATATTTCAAGTGACACTTTTTGAATGGATGTTTTGTTTTGCGTGCAGAATAAATTTATTTGTAAATGCGTTATTCTGTTAAAGATGCTATGGATTATTCTTAGGTATTACATACTCTTTATAACTACTCAAGCAAGAAAATCTATTCATCTAAAATCTTAAATTGGCACAGCCGAACTAGCCAATCGAAATTGCCTATGAAGTAAATGGCTAATGTATTGCTTCACCATAAAAACCGTTGGTTCTAAAAGGTCAGCCGTGGCTTTCAGAGTCGAAATAAAATTCTACTCTGTTTCTACCATAATTTTTTTTTGCCTGCCTGAAGTGAGGTGTGACCCGCCTCACTCTTTTTGTGTGGACAAACTGGGTTTGAATGCATACGAACATACATATTAGGTATTAACGGTCCATATATGTATGTAATCAAGCTACTTCAACTACATATTTGCCCATGCAAAAATTAAAGTGATGTACAGTTGATCGCCGAATCCGAACGGCAAATTCGATAAGCTTCTCATTACAATTTTTAGTAAAATAGGTACATGTTCGCATTTATTATACATTTCTTGGAAAAACATTATTCGAACTTTTAATGATTGTATAATACCTACCCATTAACTAGATGCATTGGGAAATCGTAACACAACATTTGATGAAATCATTATTTTCGAAAAAAAAAAATAATAATTTCGATCGATAAGTCCATATCGAATAAGTAGGTACCTACCACTGCTTTGTACTCCATCAAACACAACACCAACACCATCTTTCGACTGAGTTCAAATATTGAATATATTTCTAGAAACCCATTAAATCGCTCCCTGAAGGTACCTGCTAAGTATCCACTTCTTCCTGCGCAAACATATAAAATTGAAGGAACCGAAGGGAGTGAGTCAAGGTTTCGTCTTCCTGTTAACATTGTATAATTTGACGCTAAAGTGCCTGAGGAGAATCACTATATAACAAAAAGACCTTTTAAAGGGATGACGATGGTTTTATATAACTACTTATTTGCATTTGTATTGCCAAAGTTCCAGCTGCCAATGGATTCAAATTTGCTTAACATCAATAAAGTCCGAGCATGACGAGAACCATTAGCGGAAATGTTTTTATCGTTAAGGGAAATTTTCTTTATGCTTCGCTTGAATCTTTACATCTATGTTTATGCTTATGGCGTAGGTATATGTTTAATTTTATCAGTAAATTGTTTGTGGTTTCTAAAAGTTGATTGTCGTTTCAATTTCATACAACGCCGGTCATAATATTCTAATAAAAAGGGCTTAAGAGATGTGTAGAGAAATTCAAAACGATCTACATAGGTATATGTATTTGCTTCCATTTGTTGTGTCCCTCATCTGCCATAACCACACCGGTTGTTAGATAAAATAAGACATTATTTTCACTTTAATTTTACGACGTAAATGCCTGTTGATTCGTTTAGGTGTACCTCATTATGTGTATGCGCCAGTTCGTACGGATGATGATTAGGATTACATGTGAACAATGCTTTGGAAACGATTGTGGAATTTGTGGATACAGCCTGATTATTTAATGGTTCCTTCCTAGTTAGTAATATATGAAAAAGATATTTTTTGTTACTTGAAGAATCTTTCTATACTGGTGCGTTTAACTTTATATCGGCATCAATTATGTAAGCTTGAACATTTTATTGAGTCGTTTTCGTATTTTCATTCTTTTAAATAGGATTCCCAAAGATAACTCAAAAGCTTAAGGGGCATATTGTCGTTAGGGGTTTAAACAAAAAGGCTGGTGAATTTTCAAAATGAATTTGCTTTAATTCGACGTTTAAGATATAATGGAGAACAACCTGAAGGCGGAGACTGGCTTTAAATATGCCTAGCGAATTTTAAAAATGCATTCCCTTAATTCCCTACTGCATGTAGGTATGATCTAGTTGACAAAAAAAAATTGTTGCTTTTGGTGGTTTTCATTTTAAAAATTTTGAAAAATCTTAGAAGTGTTTTATTTTTTCTGTTTTTTAAATGTGTCCATACATATCTTTTTTGAAAATACAAATATTCTCCATATACCGCCTACTTTGCAGTCTGCCATTTTTCAGTCCAAAAAGTGTTTGCCGTATATGGCGTTTCATGCAACTAAAACAAATATCATTTTCATAAAAAACCGTATTCTTGCATTAAAATACAAAAAAAAAACAATTATGTATGTAGAGAATAAATCAAAGTAATTTCGCTATTTGTCCTAGCATAGATAAGCCTTGCATTTGGTGCTGAGCATGAATGATTTGAATAGATAATTATTTTGGCATTGCTGTGGCAATTGACTGACTCAATCCAAATGGACAGAATTTAGCAGAAACTCATGACGCCGAGCTATATTTTTCTTTAATTTCTTCGCCTACTGAGGTCGAAGGTTGGGAATTCGAACTTCTCTTCTAGAATGTTGGCGTACTCGTGCATGTAACAGGTCGGCCCCTCTTCTTCCTTAGAAGTATTTTCAAAAACTTTTTTAAGTTCAGAAATTAAAACTGTTTATTTTAATTCACAAAAGTATAAGAAAGTTTAATAAAATAAATTTGTTATCATGAGTCTGACTAAAAGCTCACCGGATTTGACCATTATCGTCATTACCACTCCAACAAAAAACTAAGGAAACTATTTGCAATATTTTTTACAAGAACATAGTCACCTTCTTCGATTACTTCTGGTGGGCCGATTTGTAATGAATTAATTTCTTCCATTGAGATGTCCCGATCTTGGACCGAGTCGATATACATTGGTTCCTGTTCATCATCTTCGGATGATGATGGCTCAGCGAGCATTTTTACTTTTTTTACAGTTTTGTTTATTTTCTACTTTTTGCTTAAGCTGCCGTTTTCTCGCCTTCTCAGCTCTTTTTTCTAATTATCAGTCTTGTTCTGGAATGCTGGTCAAAATTGAAGAACACCTTTTCTTTCTGCCTTTTCTTATTGGACCCCTTTTCAGTGCTTTTGGGTACGGCCGCACTTGTTCTGGTGTTATTGGTAGGCAATTTGAATCTTCAGACTCAGGCCTCTTGTTCTTATTTGTAAGTGGAACTTCTTCGGCAGCATTGGTGACACTTTCGATTTTGTTTAATTTGCAGGTGGTACTCCTTCGATACTATTGGGGCCATTTTCGATCGAGATATCAGTGACATACGCGAGTAGAAACGCGTCATCACTGAAAACGTTTTCATTTAATGGAAAGCATCCAGATTTTTTGAATCCAGACTAAATATTTTTGCGAGAAAATGCAACTTGGAATGGTTCGCAAGATAGTCCAGCGATATCAGAAATGGAAATAGCTTTTACTGGATTTTTGCTGAACAAGTGTTAAAGGTGGCTCTTAAAAGTGTTTAGAAGGGCCGACAACTGCAACGTCAAGAGGCTGTAGCCTTGTTTGCTTCCGTTTCTTGCAACTATTGTTGACGCTTGCAAAACCGTGCTTATGCCAGATTCATCTACATTGACAATTTGTTCTGTAGTGAAATTCCATTGCGCTTGAACTTCTTTTAAATTTTATAAAATCTTTTTACGTTATTTTCATTGAAGATCATATTTCTTGCTATCGATGTATTTTCTGGCTTATGCAAGCAAAGCTTTCCATGCGGTTGGCAACAGGTGCAGTAGTAGTGTATTCGCTTACTGAATGGAAGGTCGTGCGTTCGAACCCGGCCAAGTCCATTACTTTATATCGAATACATGAAATCGTAATCTCCCTAAGCATTTTAGACACCACCCGTGGAGAAAAACCCTACAACTGCACCCAAACACTTCTTTCCTATCTCTCTATTCTTTCTAATAGTAACTACAAGGTGGGCCAAAAGAAATCACCCTATTGGAAGATGCTCCTATTTTTGCAACTGGCCGCCAATTTTAAATCTGTTTTGACATTTGTGGACTAGACAGATGTAGAATACAAGTGAATGAGAAATGAAGCGATACACTCCCCAAGAACGCGGAATAATCATGTCTATTTTTTTGCGTAACAATTCGTCTGTAGTGTTGGCGCAGCGCGAATTCCGTCGCCGATTCCACGGCCGTCCGACACCGCCTGCGCAAACACTGCGCCGTTTGGCCACCAACCCTGAAGAGTATGGGACCACACGAGACGTTGCCAAGAGTGGCCGGCCCCGGAGCGCCCGTTGTGCCGAGAATATCGCCGCTGTTGACGAGGATGTCGAGATTTCGCCGGAAACATCGACCAGACGCCGTGCCTCGCAATTAGCCATCAGCCGGTCGTCCCTAAGGCGAATTTTGGTCAAAGACTTGCGCATGTTCCCGTACAAAGTCCAGTCCGTTCATCAGCTGCTGCCTGTCGACCGCCAAACGCGTGTAACCTACGCCCAAAACTACCGCTTCTGGGCCACCGAAAATCCACGAGTAATGCACGAGGAACCATTACACCCGCTCAAAGTTACTGCATGGTGCGCTGTTCACGCTGGAGGGGTCATCGGGCCATTTTTTTTTTGAGAACCCCGCTGGTCAAACGACAACAGTGAACGGTGCGCGCTATAGGGCCATGTTAACCGAGTTTTTTCTGCCGCAATTGGACGAATTAGGACTGGAGGACATGTGGTTCCAACAGGACGGAGCTACGGCACACACTGCGCGAGCCACAATCGATATTCTGAAGGCGGCGTTCCCGGGTCGCCTCATCTCTCGTTTTGGCGATTTGCACTAGCCCGCAAGATCGCCCGATTTAGCCGTTCCAAATTTTTTTTGTCGGCTTTTTTGAAGTCCCGTGTTTACGTGAACAAGCCCGAGACCCTAGAAGCCCTCAAGCACAACATTCGCCACGAGGGCGAGAATCTGTCGCCCGAAGTTCTCGCCGAAGTGATAAAAAATGCAATAAAACGAGCCCGTATGGCAATCAATTGTGATTGCGCCCATTTGGCCGATATCATCTTCTCGACTTGACAAATAAAATTCTAAAGGTTCAAATAAACATAATCAAAAAACAGAATCGAAGTTTTTCATTTAGAAAAAAAAAATGAGAGCCAAACAACATCGGATGACTTCTTTTGGCCCACCTTGTAGCACCGAAAAGCATGCAATGAAATACGATAGTGCCAGGTGCTGCTTGCTGTTAAACACAAATGCTTACGCTGTGCTACGCACTATAAGGGTAAAAAAATCCCTTTGGCGAAAGCAAAATATAAAAAAAAAGAAAAAATGACGCTTCATGAATGCTTGCACCAAATCAACCCCAGCAATCTTTATACCCTATTCTCAGGGTATATTAATTTTGAAGCATAGTTTGTAACATACCTTAATATTGCCCGTAGACCCCTAAAAGTTACTATATTTATGATCAGCATCGACAGTAATGTCGATCTAACAATTCCGTCCGTCCGTCTGTTGGCAAAAATTAGGGCTTTAAACTGGACCTAGAGAGCTGAAATTTTAACATATACTCTCTAGGGTCCGGAAATAATCAAGTTTACGAATTTTTGAAATCCGCCCACAGACACGCCCACAAACTCAAAAAAAGAAAATTTTCCAGCAAATCGAATTTTGAGCTAGAGATAAAATTTTCAAAATCCGCCCACTGACACGCCCACAATTTAAATTTTTTTTTTTTTTTTTGAAAATCCAAAGTTTGAGCTAGGGAGCTGAAATTTATAATATATACTCTCTAGGGGCCCTTTATGCTTATTTGTTAATTTTTTTTAAATCCGCATACTGACACGCCCACAATTAAATAAAACAATTTTATTGAAACACCCCAGTTTGAGCTCGGGAGCGTTTTTTTTGTCCGTCCGTCCGTCTGTCGGCAAAAATTAAGCCTTTCAACTGGACCTAGAGAATTGAAATTTTAACCATATACTCTCTAGGGTCCCGAAATAATCAAATTTACGAATTTTTGAAATCCGCCCACAGACACGCCCACAAACTCAAAAAAAGAAAATTTTCCAAAAAATCGAATTTTGAGCTAGAAAGCTGAAATTTTTTATATATGATCTATGACTCCTAAAACTGCTCGGGATACAAAATTTTCAAAATCCGCGCACTGACACGCCCACAAATAAATAAAACAATTTTTTTGAAAATGCAAAGTTTGAGCTAGGGAGCTGAAATTTATAATATATACTCTCTAGGGGCCCTTTATGCTCATGTGTTAATTTTTTTTAAATCCGCCTACTGACACGCCCACAATTAAATAAAACAATTTTATTGAAACACCCAAGTTTGAGCTAGGGAGCGTTTTTTTTTTGATAAAATCCTTTAAATGTTATATAACAAAATATGTAGAGCGTTCTTAACAATTCAACCATACTTAGACTTTTGTGACGCCCACTTATGAGGGATAGGAATAAGAATAGGGTATACAACAGTTCGCCCAAGCGGACTGTAGCACGTCCCTATGTTTTTTATTGTATTTGTCTCCGCCCAAGCAAGACGACAAGACCCGAAAATTGGACAATTTTTGAAGGAAAATTGAAAAATTCGGTAAAATTGATTTTCCATACATTTATATGGCGAATTTTCTTCTTTTTTTTTATTTTTATCGTAATATTACAGTTCAAATGTCCACATTAATCTCAGCTATTCGCCGCGCACACTAAACCCCCGAGTAACGCGGAGTTTGAGTGCTCCAGTGCAGAAAGTTTCACACATCCCGACAAAAAAAAAAAAAAAAAAAAAAAAAAAAAAACGCGTCGAAGCGAATTAACAGGTTCGAGCACATGCGGCGCAAATTCGTACAGTACGAATTCAGGACGAAAGAGAAGCACACTCAGCTGCTGAACGACTGAGTAATGCAGGGCAATCGCGATGTACATAGTCAAGTTGAATCAAACGTTCATTGTCGAGTGAGAAAAAGTGCCGCTTTCCAATATGACTAATATATTATGTATATATTTAATTTATATGATATTTTTCATCGAGTTTGCATCACACAGCCACTTCGTACGAACTGGAAATGAACGAAGAGATGCAAAACCACGCGTTAATTTCGATCGAAGACATGTGTCTAATCATGTGTGGCAGTTTGTTGTGAAAGCACAAAAATCTGCAATGCACGATTCATTTGATCGAGAGTTGAACCGCGATCGAGACGCTTTGAGCCAGGCAGTTCAAACAAACGTTCCGTTGTTGACTCCCTAGATAAAAGCGATTAACGACCTAAACAGAGGCATTTTTTTATCGATGTGCCTGGCGGAACTGGTAAAACGTTCATTATTTCATTACTATTGGCTTCGGTTCGTTCGAGATCAGTCGTTATGTAAAGCAGCTGGGGTTGCAGACGAATATTCGAGTTGCATGTCAAAACGATCCGTTTTCCGAGATTTTCTCCAATCAGTTGTTGACGATTGGCAATGTAAAAGAAGAAATCGACATTTCCACCGAATTGATTTCGTTGGCGCTGAATTTATTTCACAATGAAGAAAGAGGAACTCATTACGAATGTGTTTCCAAAGATCGTCCAAAATTATGTGAACCAAGATTGATTGAGTGCACATGGGATGTTTGCATCGACAAATAAGGATGAATTTTAAAATGCATTTGCTGGACAATTGCATCCATTCAAATCAGTTAATTGTGTGACTAATCCGGACGAAGCAACCATTATCCAACGAAGTTCCTGAATTCATTGGATTTCTCAGGACTACCACCATATAATTTACTGAAGGTTGGATATGTTGTCATCATGCTCCGAAACCTCAATCAACCGAAATTGTGCAATGGCAGGAGATTGGTCGTGAACCAACTGAAGAATAATGTCATTCAAGCAACGATAGGTTAGGTTAGGTAAGGTTTGGTTATAGTGGTAGTCTCTAAGTCCACTTCGCGAAAGTGGTTTTATTTCCCACTATATGGGAACTAATTCCCTCAGTGGACTTAGTTCCCGTGGACTTATTTCCCTGCACCGAGCGAGACACACCTGAAGAACGCGGAATTATTGTTACTGCTTTCTTTGATCAATTCCCGGTCTGTTGTTTTAACGTCCTGCACCATGTCTGAGAACAATTATGCTTATAAGAGTTGTGCAGCAAAACTCGTGCAGTAGGATGATTTTGTATGTTTAATGATACATTGCTTACTGCGTGTCAATTCGTGCTGCAAGTTTTTTCCATTTTTAATTTTGCTTCACCTCCAGTAACATTTAGTACAATTTTTTTTGTTTGACGTTTCGATATGTAAAATTCTCTGACATTACCTAACGTTTTATTCTAATTGGTCATGCGTAAAGCATACTGTTTTATGTGCGTTGCTGCATGCATTACTGCGTGTGTCCTTGCTGCACATCTGATTCGGCAACAGCGTTTGGCTGAGTCTTGTGCAAACTGCGTCAACTAGAGATATGGCAATAAGTGGCCGACCCTGCATCGCTTGTACGACCGAAAACAATACTGCTGTGGCCGAGGACGTCCGAGAGAGTCCACAAACATTGACGAGACAACGATGCACAAAATTTGGCATCAGCAGACGTTCGTTGCATCAAATTTTGGTGAAAGGCCTGAAGATGTTAATTATAAAGCGCAGCCCGTTAAATAATTGCTACCTGCTGACCGTCAACTGAGGTAAAATTGCCCCAAGCTCTGTTTAACCTGTAGCAAGAAGAGAATGATTTCGTATCCAAAAGCATAATGAGATAAAATGCGCGAAGAGCCATGACATTCCCTCAAAGTGAATGTTTGGTGCGGCATTTGCAGTAAAAATGTGAGTAACACCTATTTGGTTGATGACGACGCCGACGGCACCACCGTAACTTGTAGGCGGTACAAACAGATGTTACAGGATTTTTTTTTCGCCGCAGCTGAATTGGGTCTCTAGCATTGTTAGTTCTAGCAGGACGAAGCAACCGCAAACCTTGCAAGTCTTGAAAGCCAACATTGAAGAAGAAATAATCAATTTGGAGTCAGGTGTTTTGCGAGCATAATTAATGAAAATGCCGCAAAACGAGCACACATGTTCAAATGTCATCAACTGACACATTTAAATAACTTTCTTGAGAAAACAGAGCCCAATTCTTTTTTCATTTCCAAATGGCAGCCGAATCACATTATGACATTTCTTTTGTCCCACCCTGTATGAAGTTATCTATTTTCCTACCCTCAACCAACTTTTCCAAAACTTTCAATCACATCAAAATTGTCAGAGCGGTTTTCGAGTATATCATTATATGTACTAAAAATTATATGCTTGGCTATAACGGTACGTTATAGAAAAATCGGAACATAATGTCTCCAAATATAAGACCGAAAATTACAGATACGAAATATCAAGAAAACCCGTCCACCCGTTAGGCATCAGGCTCAGTGACAGGTGGACTTACAGACGGAATTGGAAGACGTGCTTTTTTGGATATATGTATGTATAGACTTAATATACCTCATACTCAGTTTGAGTGCGAAGGGAAAGTTAAAAAAGCTAGAAACTATATAAAGGAAGCAAGATAAAACAATTCAATCTTATAATAAGGAAAGCAAGATAAAACAATTCAATCTAATCCTGATGAAATTATCAGGAGTTATGCCTCCTTAACTGAAGTAAAGCAATTCTTTGGCAATAAATCTTTACCTACTCTCAAATCATTTAATTAAAACTTTTCCCTTGATAAGACACGTTTAAATTCATTATTTATAGCACCTCAACTCTTATTGCTTTTTGAAAATTTAATGAAAGCGTAGCAATGAGTTAATAAGGTTTTCCTCTTAAGAGAATTGCATTTCATCGAAGTTTAATTTCACAATTTGCCTAAGACCAGGTAGGCACGGTACATATCTAGATATCTACCTATCCCCGCTTGGTTTCAATAAATTACATAATTCGCTAAGACATGAACAAAAAACCTCAACGACAAATTTAATCCACACAAGATCCAGAGCTCACCTTGTCATTTTATAAATTTATCGGACGGATTCTCATACAACTACAAACTTACTTTTATTATAACTAAGTAAAACATGAATATTATAGAACATATTTATCTGTAGGGACTTCGAGTAGAAAACATGCATGTACAAGTTTTCGAGTTCAGGGGAATTGTACACTAGCAAACTCGTGTGTTAATGTAGGAAAACATCGAAAAGATACAAAAACAAACATCAAAGAGTCTGCAACAGTTTTGCATCTATAAAATAATCGAAGAGTGGAAATTAAGGAAGGTTTTAGCCTGCAACTTGGGAATGATTGATTTTTCTATGGGTTAAAGTCATAAACAGTTACTTAGACATTTCTGTAGCTTTTATCTACTGTACCTTATCATATTGTAGTGAAT
Source organism: Portevinia maculata (assembly GCA_949715645.1). Classification (NCBI taxonomy): domain Eukaryota; kingdom Metazoa; phylum Arthropoda; class Insecta; order Diptera; family Syrphidae; genus Portevinia; species Portevinia maculata. The sequence goes on from OX454527.1 coordinate 33,665,044, forward strand.
ACCGAAAGTAGTCCAGCCAATACAGAATATAATCGTCAATTCACTACGGAAACCATACAAAATGGTGAATCTAGTATTTGGGGATGCTTTTAATGCCAATGTGTTGGTCCAATATATTAAGTTAAAACCATTAATGAAGTAGCACTTTTTCATAGTGGTAATGCAAATGGTCATGACTCCATTATGGCACTAAAATGGTCTTCCAGCAAGATTATGAACAGAAACAAACTAGAAGAATAGCTAAGAGAGGTGCGGGGCAAACAGGAATGAGGTCATGGAGTGGCCAGCTTAATATTTATGACTCACTATTTGATTTTTGTGTTATTTTTGGTAAATATTATTTCCTTACGAACCGATTTTTTAACTTTCTCGTATGCTTTGGTAAATTAAAGAAAAAGGTGTTGCAATCGTGCTGAAATTTCGAACTCAAACTGAGTAAGAGGTATAATATTGCGACAATAGAGAAGTCCAAAGAGTGTGTCCCGAATTTCCGCCCATCTGTCCGCCTGTCTGGTTCCTCGGATTATGATTCGCAGCCATTTTTTGTTTATTATTCTATAAATTTAAATAAGGGTACCTACCATACAACTGTTTTTTACAGTACTGGGGTCGAATCGCGTCCTCCGCGAACGGATCGGCAATCGTACGAACAGCAATTACGTGATTCGTTATACGAACGAACGTATTGAGATTGTGTCACACGAATGCTCACGGAACGTAAATTTTTGATTTGACGTAGTATAGTTGTAATAGATTAAAATTAAAATGGTAAGAGTTCAAACGTCAAATAAATGCCATTCAGAAGTAAAATTCCGCAAAATAAAAGTTTTTATATTGCAAATAGATAATTTAGAGGCTTCAATGGACCAGACGTTGTTATTTTACTTAAGTTCTTCAGACGAAAGTAGCCTCAACAATGAAAACATTGTTCGCAAACAGCTAAGGGATAACAGCAATCCTCTTTCCTTGCAAAGCAAAGCGTGAGTTCAATTGAAAACTATTTGTGAATTTATGTACATTGGTATATTTTATGTATATAGATTTATTAAGCGGTTTCGGTTGAATAAAAAAGCATTTCCATAGGTTTTTACGAAATTGAACTTCTGTGCTAAATTATCCACGGCAGTACCACCTGTTTTGCATGAGTGGAGGAGGAGGATCCCAACACACCGTCGGAGGTGATTATCTTATTGGGATGTGCCAAAGCAGAGTCTCAAAAATAACTTCCAGTGTACTCAATATGTGTACAAAATATTAAGTCCTACTCACATATTGTTCCTCCCGGCAAATTCATTTAGATGCTAGGAACACTTTTTCAATAAAAAAAAGAAGAGTTTTCTAACTTTCTTCCACGCTTTGACTTCTTTGTGTTTTTTTAAATGCATATTTATGAATTAACATTTAAATAGATTTATTGCTATTAAACTTACAGTTTTCTTTACTATTTTTCCCACAACACAAATTACGAACACTAAAAACCAATCGAATGACATTAAGATTGAACATATACATTTAGGCATCCGTTCAGCCAGGTGGTGATACCAAATTACGTTTACGGATATACGTTCACGTATGCGATAATGCCAAATACACATTTTACGAAAACGAGTTACTCGTTCACGTAGGACGCGGTTCGACCCCTGAATTTCTGAAAAATGGTTCTAACGATTAACGTTTTTAAAATAGAAAATAATTGAGGTGAGCGTAAGAAAATAGCGCACTCAGTTTTTGCGAAAATAGTCCAATAGCAGTAGTTTACAAAATTGCTATTATCTCAATTCTAAAATAAAAACATAGGGACGGGCTACAGTCCGCTTGGGCGAACTGTTGGATACCATATTCTTATTCCTATCCCTCATAAGTGGGCGTGACAAAAGTCTAAGTATGGTTGAATTGTTAAGAACGCTCTACATATTTTGTTATATAACATTTAAAGGATTTATCAAAAAAAACGCTCCCTAGCTCAAACTTAGGTGTTTCAATAAAATTGTTTTATTTAATTGTGGGCGTGTCAGTAGGCGGATTTAAAAAAAAAAACACATGAGAATAAAGGGCCCCTAGAGAGTATATATTATAAATTTCAGCTCCCTAGCTCATACTTTGAATTTTCAAAAAAAAAAAAAAAAAAAAAAAAATGTGGGCGTGTCAGTGGGCGGATTTTAAAAATATTTACACATGAGCATAAAGGGCCCATAGAGAGTATATATTATAAATTTCAGCTCCCTAGCTCAAACTTTGGATTTTCAAAAATTAATATACCCTTAGAATAGCGTATAAAAAAATTATTTTATTTATTTGTGGGCGTGTCAGTTTGCGGATTTTGAATTTTTCTTATCCCGAGCAGTTTTAGGAGTCATAGATCATATATATAAAAAAATTCAGCTTTCTAGCTCAAAATTCGATTTTTTCCAAAATTTGTTTTTTTTTTGATTTTGTGGGCGTGTCTGTGGGCGGATTTCAAAAATTCGTAAACTTGATTATTTCGGGACCCTAGAGAGTATATGGTTAAAATTTCAGCTCTCTAGGTCCAGTTTAAAGGCCTAATTTTTGGCTACAGACGGACGGACGGACGGACGGACATGGCTAGATCGACATTACTATCGATGCTGATCATAAATATAGTAACTTTTAGGGGTCTACGGGCAATATTAAGGTATGTTACAAACTATGCGTCAAAATTAATATACCCTTAGAATAGGGTATAAATATAGGGACGGGCTATAGTCCGCTTGGGCGAACTGTTAGATACCCTATTCTTATTCCTATCCCTCATAAATGGACGTGACAAAAGTCTAAGTATGGTTGAATTGTTAAGAACGTTCTACATATTTTATTATATAACATTTAAGGGATTTTATCGAAAAAAAACGAAGCTTTTGTAAAAAAAAACGCTCCCTAGCTCAAACTTTGGTTTTTCAATAAAATTGTTTTATTTAATTGTGGGCGTGTCAGTGGGCGGATTTTAGAAATTTTATCTCCCGAGCAGTTTTAGGAGTAAAAGATCATATATACAAAATTTCAGCTTTCTAGCTCAAAATTCGATTTTTTCGAAAAATTTGTTTTTTGAGTCTGTGGGCGGATTTCAAAAATTCTTAAACTTGAATAAAAAAAACTTAAACTTGAAATAAAACTCATTGGCGACAGAGACATCGCGAGATCGATTGACTCTCTTAGTCATCGTCGTAATGCCTCCTGCGTTTCGTTATTTTATCGTTATTTCCACCATAAGTGCTTTGGACTTCCTTATGCAAATTTTTTTTTATGCAAACCAAAGCTAGCTCCAAAAATCTTTGTTCAAGCATAATGTTTCTAAAATTAGATTTTATTTGCTTAAGTGCAGAAAATGATCTGAACTGATTTTTTTAAGATTGCACTTTTCTCAAAAATGAATTAAACGACAGACACTAATCTGTGTTGGCGCAAAACAATTTTACGTCCGCAAAAGGAGTCAATGACATATGGACGATTCGGAATATGGGTCCGCAAAACGGCATTTTTCGGCACCAATTAGTATGAAAATTATAATAGCTTCGGAGTCACATGTGTATGTATCGTGAGAGTGAGTTCGCTGCGCACAGCAAAAAACGAATCCAAAGCTGATCGAAAAAAGGTACAAATTGAGGCTAGACGAGAATCTAATATTGCTTCGAAGCAAATTAGACATGCTTGTCCCGCATCATCAATTGTCCCGCATTTACAAATTTGTCCCGCAAAATTTCCAAAGTAAGAGAAATGCTCTAGGGGCCCGAAATGCTCAAGAGTTAATGTTTTTATAAGTAGATTAGATTAGATTAGATAGATTCTTTATTTTTTCATCATAAAGTTTACAAATTGGTATACTTAAGAATAAGGACATGGCAATACTGCCGTCTGTCTGTTTTTATAAGTATAATAAGACGAATAAATGGAAATGAAAGTCTTTTTCTTTACAAAGTATGTAGATAAAGTCGTTCTTAACAGTTCACCTATAACATTTTTTCATCACATGTCTTTTTCTTATAAAAACATTGTTTTTCTCAATACAATCTTTTAACACATTGACTGCCAAGCCAATTTTCGAAAAATAGCTAAAGGTGAATAAAAAAAATGCTTAGGTGTTTTTTTTTGGTTTGCTAAGGAATGATACATATTTTCATTACATGGCACGTCATTGAAATATGAATGACACACAATTTTTCGTGGGGGCCACGTCATAAGTCATGAACAATAACTCCACCGTAAATTTTGTGAACTTATTTCCCACCTACAATTTGAGAATTTGTCTATTATAACTGAAGACCCTTGCACCCACTCCAAATCACAGGACCCCAAGCAGGGGGGTTGCAGGGGGGCAGCTGGCCCTCCCATATGCATTGCACTGTTTATTTGATTAGTTGCGAAATCCCAAGTAGACTCCATAAACAGTGCTTCCTATACCGCTTTACACCTTTCCGGGGAGTCGTCGCGTATGAGGCCATCGGATCAGACAGGTCAATGCCAGCTTTACCTGCATTGTATCAAAGTACTGCAAGTGGTTTTGTGGTAAACTTTCGATATATACGTCCTTTCGATGTTGCCTGAGTTTGGCTGGTGGAAGGCTGGTCAGTGCTGGTCGTGGTTGCTGACTTCTATGGTTGGATCTTCTGGTTTTTACTTGTAGGTCTATAGGTACTAATATTGAGGCATGTCTGGTGGACAAGGTCCTCACGTCACGGGTATCCTTCCATTTCAGGACAATCAAAAATGTAAAATATCAATAATTCTCCTTCTTAGAATTTTCAAATAATAAAATGTAACCAAATTATGATAAACAGGATGAAAAATAAAGAAAATTGTTCAGTCTGTTCACAACTAAAAACCTGTGTTCGTGTTTTTAATCGAACCGCAAGACGATTCGATAACTTACATGTATGAATGGTAACATTCCACTGCATGACGTGGCCCCCACGGAATGACAATTATTGCATTTAATCCACCTCTTCTTTTTCTCTTTCGGATCAAAACATGGTTTATAAAAATATTAATAATATAATCAAAAAATAAGCCCAAATAGATATGAATATTTCAACCTAATGCTAATTTTAGCTAGCTGATAAATAAATAAATGATATATAAGCCTAGATCTATTATATTCCGTTGTCTTCACTTAAAATTAGCCAAATCAAAAGCCTTAATTAATACGAATCCGTGCTCTTAACGATTTTTTTTGTTTTAGCTAAACTAAAAACCCATTGATTTACTATAAATTCAAAAAATGTTCTTTTTTCTGTTTCTCTAATAGTTTGTACTCAATTAATTTGGTTAAACTTAAATTTTTGAAATGAATTAATTTTTAATTTAATCATAATTTATATATATATTACAATTATTGTTATTTTTTATTTTCTATTCTTCTTTTTTTCGAAAATGCCTGAAATAAGCTTGATCTATATTTTAAACACTTCATCTGAATAATTGTATTCTCTATTTGTAAAAAAATTGAATATTCTATAATCAAAACGGCAGAGTACTGATAAGCCACGCTCTGCAATATACTTAATTATGAAATCAATGATTGTAACTTCACACAAAAATTAAAGTAAGGAACATCTATATATCTATCTATAAATGTAATTAATACAAATCAAATCTAGCTATCTTCATGTAACCAACATTGTCACGATTCTTTTTTTCCTGATTTTACGAGTATAAAAAATTACTCGAGAAAAAATGCGGCTCCAAACCAATTCTTATAAAAGCGAGAGAGTTTACGAACTTCATTTAACTCGCAACTATACATTATACAGTTCCATCATAACTACAGCATCGCATGTGCACTCATTTTAATATCTTCAAGTAAATACCTACAAAGTCATTGATTTAATTAAATAAAATAGTTTGCTAAACAATTAGTTTTAGCTTGAAAAATATTGCGTAAGGGTTTTTTTCTTTAAACAAAATTGCTTCATTCTCCAACTACAAGAACCTGATGATGCCTATAAATATATTTAATTGGTTTTTTAGTTGTGCAATGGTATTTATGAGACCAGTTTATACCTATGAATGGTTTAATGCGACTTGTTCCTCTTTCTGAGATTGGCGGTTTGTAATTGATTTTTTAATTGCCACTTCTTGTAGCTTCCTGAAAATAGCAAACCAAGTTAAGTGTTTCGATTTAATGTCCAAAATCAAGTGTGAAACATTTTCCTTGGTGTACCTACTGTTGAGGTAATAAAAGGAGAACCATCAAACCTGTGCCGATGGCAAAATTCATGGATTGCTATTGTGGGACGTTTGAACCTTACCTGCTATGGCCCCTTCGGTAGCACAGATGAACTGATGCACTTTGGAATTCATCACCTTTCTTTTAAGCAGATAATCGAGGAGTGCAATAAATAGCAATATAGGATGCCTTCCTGGTGTATACCGACTTCGATAAATCGGGGCATATCACTCTAGCATATACTCCTTCCTACATGTTCATGCTCATCTTTATGTAGGCTTTCTAGAAATCCTCGCTGTCTTAGCGCCACCCATAAAAGACCTTTTTATTTCGAATTTTAAGAATGTTTACTCAATTTTTGGTGCAACATCGATACAAGTGCAACTCTTTAAGACTTTAACCATAATTTAAAACCTAATCTATAATGTCATAAACAATACTTAATTTGGTTTTTGTTAATATCTACTCCCATTTAAAGATAGGAACGGGCTACAGTCCGCTTGGGCGAACTGTTGGATACCCTATTCTTATTCCTATCCCTCATAAGTGGGCGTGACAAAAGTCTAAGTATGGTTGAATTGTTAAGAACGCTTTAGCCATGTCCGTCCGTCCGTCCGTCCGTCCGTCCGTCGGCATGTTCGTCCCTATGTTTTTTTCTCAATTTCGTTTTGGTGTGTTGACCTTGTGTGCTGACCTTGTGTGCTGACGATATTATTGTTGTACATGTACTGCTACGGGTTTTTGGAATCTTTATGTTTTTTTATTATTGTCCTTTTTTTTGTCATTCATTAGTTCGATGGTTCCTGTTTTTTTTTAGGCCATGTGTACAAAGAAGAGAAATAAAACACTGAATTTCAATTGATAGCATGAAATAAGAAAAATCTCTGATTTAGATTGGAGGTTGGTGAACTTTTATTTCAAACACTCAAATAATGTCAGAAAATAAGCAAAAATCTATTGAATTTCTGTGTTTTCTTTTTTTCATTTTAAACATTGTCGCAAATTCCATGTAAAAGAAAATAGCATGTCAGCTAAAAAAATCGTTTTCCGCAACAATATTTGGTCGCTAGAAAGTACTTATTTCTTTAGTTCCAGTGCTTGCAATATATCACGAAATTATTATTAGAATAAAAACAAATTAAAACGAAATTCAAAGCATAAAACAAAGAATTCATAAAATAGTTGGTGTTTTTTTTTTTAATATAATAAAACAAACAAAAAATCAGACTTATTCAATAAAAAAAAATATTGTGCCTTCTACCGGACCTTATAAGAAAAGACATTGTTATTGATTTCGTGGCAAATCCTGACAGTTCTTATAGGTTCATTAAATTCTCAAGTCGCTTGTTGTTAGTGTTTCCTGTTTTACCTTTTTGGATAGATTTTTTAGCGTTTTTACTGGTCCAAATACAATTTTTTTTCAACAACACAAGGACCATAAAAGAAAGTGCTTTCAAATGGAACTCACCACAAATTGGGTCTTCAAACCAATCGGAACAAAACAACTCTGTTTCATTAATGCACATAGATATTATTTGCGATTTGATGTTAATAATTTCTGGGCTATTGTTGTATATATTTTCAAAAACATTCGTTTGAAGTTTGCAAATTTCAAAAAATTTATTTGAAGGTGGAAATAATTTTCCAAAGTCAGATTCTGAATTTAGCTATGCCTTGTGATGAATAAGAAACTCCGAATTTTCAGTTTGCGCCTTATCTTTTTTAATCAATGTTCGGGTACAATGCAGACAGGGATCTTTCATCGTTTTAAATAGCTTATAACAGCAGTAACCAGCAAAGTATCGAATAGACATACTTCTGACAGTTATTGAGGCAGACGGCTGTTTATTAAAATTGGCAAAGTTTTGCGTGTCACAGTAATGGATTGAGATTGTAGCTGTTTTACAAGTATCGACCGAAATTGACTCTTCACTTGTAGTATTTACAATTGCAGACCAGTCAACATCAAGTAATTTATCGGAGTCTTTTTGGCAATAAGCAAATTTTGATTTGCATCAAAAGTAGATTCAGTGAAATAATTTTGGCAATAATTGACTGAAATTCGAAAACATTCGGATTCCTTTTATTTGCGTTTCGGGCACGAACATGCGAAAAAAAAGTTTCTAGTGGATCCTGACTCATTTTATTTAAGTAGAAATAAGAAAAAACGGAATAATCCTTAAAAAGGTCATCGGCCAAAGAGAGGAAAGATGATATGGTCATTACCATTCCCTTAAGGCAATGAACTGTTGTTTTTTTGCAAATTTGTAAGGACGAAAATAACTCTTTTATTTCAACCAAAAAATCAATATTAATGCTGTTTCTTACTAACGGTGGATGTCCATTTAAAATGTCGAACATTTTGTTAATTTTTTTGAAAAAAATTTAAGTAGATTTGGCCTTACTCTCAACATTTTTAGAGAAAACTGAAGCTTCTAGCATTGCCATTATTGCCGCTGAAACAGTATGTGAAAATACTTGTGTTGCTAGACCAACGGACATTTTTTGAAAATTGGTTGGGTCCAAATGTGCTTGGCTGATTTTTGAACAAGCCCTAAACACATCCCAGCTGACAATATCTCCATTGGATAAACAAAAGTCCGAAGATAACAAATTTGTTCTAATCGATTTCACTAGATGTGGTACATCAAAGCAGAGATAGATCTTTTGCCCGTTGTAAACAAACCAGTTATTGTAGGTATTTTGAGAACTGCCTTCTTCTTCTTTATGTCCAAGTTTTGAAAACAGGCTTCGGTTTGTTGAACCTTGGTCACATGTTAGTGCTCGCACAAATATTCCAAGTTTTGCACAAACATCCAAGCATTTCATTATCTGTTTTCTTAACTCTGAAACTGCACGTGATGTGGAACTCACAACGTAGTTTAAAATATATTTAAAATTGCTGCAGAGTCCCCTTATCATAAAAACACAAATAGTTTTGCCTCTTGTTCTGTCTTAAAATTATTTTATGTCCTTAAAATTATTATATGTTATATTTTCTTCGATAGAAATTTCGTCGAAAATTAGTACTACATTTTTACTTATGTCAGGCAGTTTGTCAACCTTTTCTTTGATTTTCGTTAGAACTTTTTCATGAAAACCCGTTGACAATTTGTTTATTTCCATCCACTTGTACAAAAAAGTGGGATGAGTGAGATGGAAGTCAATAGTTTCTCTCATAAAATTATATAAGGCGGCATTTCTAAAAAATAAATTTTGTGAAATCCATTTTTCTTTTTTAGAATAGGTTTTATTTTTAGTTAAAAGCATTCTGGCAAAAACTTTTGCGTTATCATTAACGACAGGGAACGAATCGATTAAATCAGTAATGTTTTTTGAGTTTGTCTTTTTATTTGATTTGTGTGAAAAACTTCCTGTTTTTAATATTTTCAGTCTGCGTCTTAAGGCTATTTGTTTTAAATTATTTGATTTGCGTATTTGTCGAATAGTCTTTTCCAAATTAAAAATTTTTTCTTTTAATTTCAAGATATCTGATTTATAATCTTGAATATCTTTGACGTTCTCAGCATTTTCAGTACATGATGGTTTCTTCAAACATGCATCTGAAAATTTTGCAAATTCATTTAGACTTAAATCGACAGCAGGCTCACCTTTTTGACATACGTACGTTTTGTGACTTGAATCATCAACACTATTCGAAACATTATCAAGATTCAGCGTTGGAACAGACCCTTTTTTAAGTTTCTGAATCATAACCAAATCTTTTTCAAAATGTATTTCACATACGTACCGTACATATTTCTTGCAATTATATGATCTTTTAAATTGCAAGCGTCACGCGATTTTCTTAAAAGAACTTCTTTCTCTCTTGCTGGGAATTTAAAAAACTTTCCGCTTAAATTTGCTTGCCGCTGGGGGCGACAAGAATTTATGCAACATTTAATACGGTACCCGTATTCTCTAGTTTTAAACATTATTTCGTTGATAGAGCTGAAAAAAGTGCAAAAAGGTTGAAGACAAGCGCATCCAAATCCATACGTCCTCAGAAAAAAATTTGCACTGTAAATGAAAACGAAGTGAATATAGAAAATCGAAATGTCTCGTCGCTCGCTTTGCTTCGCTGATCATACTTGTTGTGAGTTTTCACAGAGAAAAAAAACATCTTTTAAAACGTATTTTTTACCTAGCTTGTGCACACACAGATCGCATCCCACACATGTCCTTTTCCATGGCCATGCCCATGGTCACAGGCACAGCTCGTACCACCGATCTCGATATGTGATTGAAAATACCTTCTGCGGACAAACAAAGTAAATGTTGGGATTGGGGTTGGCAAATGCAGGTTGCGTGCATGATGATACAATAATCGAAAAACAGAGTAGCTAGAGCCATCTACATTAAGAAAAAGAATTAAACTGGATGTGTACCATATTCTACATCTGTATATTTCTCTTGTCTGTGCTCAAATTTTGGTTTTTCAATAAAATTGTTTTATTTAATTGTGGGCGTGTCAGTTGGCGGATTTTGAAAATTTTATCTCCCGAGCAGTTTTAGGGGTCATAGATCATATATAAAAAATTTCAGCTTTCTAGCTCAAAATTCGATTTTTTCGAAAAATTGTTTTTTTTGAGTCTGTGGGCGTGTCTGTGGGCGGATTTCAAAAATTGGTAAACTTGATTATTTCGGGACCCTAGAGAGTATATGGTTAAAATTTGAGCTCTCTAGGCCCAGTTTAAAGGACGGACGGATGGACGGATGGACGGATGGACGGATGGACGGACGGACGGACATGGCTAGATCGACATTACTATCGCTGCTGATCATAAATACAGTAACTTTTAGGGGTCTACGGGCAATATTAAGGTATGTTACAAACTATGCGTCAAAATTAATATACCCTTAGAATAGGGTATACATAAAAATAAATGAATTGCTATGACAAGAAAACCCCTTGTTGGTCTAGAGGATGGAGAAAACAAGGTGTTATTCGTTTCTCTCCATTGATGGTTGGCGTATGTTGCTGTTCCTCATGGGGATTGAACCTGCACCGCACGGGTCACAAATTGCATACGTCCCATTACTGTTATACTAAAGAGCTCCAATCGATAAGAAATAGATGTAATAGGGCTTGGAAGAACTATTCAAAAAGTCTCTGCCATTCAGGTTTTGACCTCTATTTCACATTATTACATGATGCTGCAACTTATATATTTTAAAGCTTTCTTGTATTACAAACTTTTTGATAGGAATTATCTGTGAGAAATTTATAGTTCTCTATCACAATATAATTTGTAATGAACAGCATGGATTTTTAAGAAACAGATCCACTGTCACTAATCTGTTAAGTTTCGTGCATGCATGTTCTTATGCCTTAGATAATAAGGACCAAATGTATTGCATGTTCACTGACTTCTTTGAGGCTTTCCAACAAATGTCTCATGAAATAATCGAAGCTCAGGGATTATGGTTTAATACTAGGCTTCATACAATGGGTTGATCCATACCTTTGATCAATCGTTTATCAAGTCAAATTTAGAGGATCGCTATCAGAATCTTTCACAGGTCAGTCTGGAGTTCCCCAAGGAAATTACCTCGGAACAATTCTATTTATATTTTTATTTCGATCCCAAACTAGATTTTACAAAGGATATCAATTTCATTGTTAATAAATGTTATTATATGCTGGGCTTCGTAAAAGGCGATCTAAAGAATTTAAAGACCCTTATGTTTCTGTGTCATTGTACAATTGTTTTGTTCGTCCGAATATAGAGTATGAATCACAAGTTGGGACACCATTCTACAACATTCATCCAAATCGAATAAAGGCCATGCAAAGTAAGTTTATTCGATTTGCGGACTTTCATGGGATGATCCAATTAAAGTTCCTAATTACAGTCAACGTATCAAACTTCTTCAATTTTTCACAGCAGCTTATATCCGGTCATTATATAGATGCATCTGATTTACTGTCTTCTATTGGCTTAAATTTCTGTGGTCCCATAACTTACGTAGTCAACACTACGTATTTGGCCCTCATTATAGAACGAATTATAGGAGGCATGAGCCTATTTGATGCATGAGTCGAATATATAATATAAATGATCACGTGATTGAATAAGTCAAATATAGCTTAATTATATTTTGCGTAATAATGCCTAAGTCTCTTAAATTATTTGCATGATTTATGTCTATGTTAGTATTGAATAGGTACATAATTTTGGTTTTCTATCAGCCATATAAATAGAAAAATACTATCCGCTCCTTAGCACACGAGTTAGCTGGCACACGGCACGGATAGCGAACTTGTCCATATGATAACTTTTCTGATTAATAAAAATATGTTTTCCCTGTGTTAGCTGTTTGCTCTTAATCACCTACAAACTACAATACGGCAGCACTTCACCTACAATACGGCAGCACTCTACCAAATTATACTCAAAAATCAAGTGTATCTGTCATATTTCATCAGTTGACACTCATTTCTGTGTATTCCATTCCAATACTATGGTACTACTATGGAGTCAACGCATTATGAAAGAGTAATATGTCCAAATGGGAGACTCTCATCCTCTCAATGTTTAAACACATACATGCGCATCCTCTCAATTTGTGAATGCATGAACTATAATCTGAGAATGTGTGAAGTTATCCGCTCCTTAGGTCACCTGAAAGCTAACAGACGTTCATAAATCACATAATGAAAATTAAGAGTTAACACGTGTGCTAGTTCTAACTCGTCGCTATCCGTTGTTTATTAATATGGGGGTATTATGTTTTACTTTGTTATAAAAAAAATCAGGTGGAGTCGGGAGTGAACGAAAAAGAAATTAATTTGGATGCCCCTGATAGAACCAATTATTATTTCCATGATAAGAGCAATGATGAACTGCATTATGAATAATTTGTTCCAAATTATAAATAAGCTTGAGTGTCAATTTTTTTTTAAATCTCTCCCCCTGTTTTTGAGATATAGTCATTATTCTAATCTGCCGGTATTCGAGTCTTTTGCGAAGGTCTGAGTAGGCCATACATTTGCTCCAAATATTAAAAACTTCAAAAATCATCAAAATCATTTGATCCAGTTTGAGCAAACTGATGTTTCCCAAAATTTTAGCAATTGTTATAACAAAAAAAAAAATTAAAAGGTAAAAAAAACATTTTTTAAATCTGAGTATGCAGACATCTTCTACTTATGTGTCTTCTTCTCCCTATGATCAGGATTATGGGATCATCGCCTTACCTAACTGCATTCCTACTTTTCCGCCTGTGGAGTTATCTGTTAGCTTCTACTTATTTTTACATATCTACTATTTTATTAAATTTCCTTGAAATTACGTCGCCCGTTTTTGATTAATGGTTTCCTAATGTACCTTTAATCGAGTCTTTTGGAAAAAAAACCGAGAAAGTCATCTTCTGACACTCAATCCCAGTATTCAAGACATTAAAATCTATCAAAGTCGTTAGCGCCATTTTTGAGAAAACTGACATTTTTTTAAAATTCAAATAGCTTTTATATGAATAAAAAAGTAAAAATTTAAATAAAACATTTTTATATACAAATTTTATTTATTGAGCATCATGTAAAAAGAAGACTTAGTCTTTTATAGTACTTTTACAATAGAGTATAACATTATTTGAAGGTTAGACCTGCACTATAAAAATAAATAAAAAAGAAATAATGCAAAATAATACAAAAAAAAACAAAATAATTTAAAAAGTGTACAAAGTCGGTATAACTTGACCCATTTTCGAGATATTTTCTTTTTTGTAAGGAACCATTATTCGACAATTTTCGCAAACACTCAGTAAACCATTTTCTCAGGCTTACCTCAATTATTTTATATTTCAAAAATTATCAAAACAATGCATCCATTTTTGAGAAAATTGGTGTTTGTATGTTAGGTTAAATCATAGAATAAAAAAAATGGTCGTGAGATATATGCCTACAAACCCCAAATACGAAGTTTGAAGTAATTCCGTAAATGCATTGTGGCTGGAGCAGACGGACAAACGGACCGACGACGCATGTGCGGAAATTTCAATCAACACGATTGCAATAACTTTCTCTTTAGTATAACAATACAAGGCAGGTAAAAATACCTGTCCGTTATCAAGTGGTACATACACCGCATGTACATAACTTTGGGTCCATATCTTGAAATTTCCAACGGTAATTGCTGCATAAAGAATTGAATGAATCAACAAATTGCAGTAAAAAGTTCTTATATTTCCGGTGCGGCTTTTTTATGGACAAGGAAAAAGTATAGAAAGACCCTGTTGACGTGCACCCAATGACATTGCTGCGAAGTATGATCTAGTACCCGAGAGTGGGTTTATTGTCTTCAATAGAAGCTGTAAACGTGTAGTGCTGGGTTAATAATAAAGTATTGCTGCGAAATTGAACATCATGGCGGATAATCTTGCAGCACATAGGCCTTAAAAGTTGATACGAAATGCTTTTAACTTTGCCAACACTTTAAATATTTAAGAGCTAATAAAAGCGAAAGGGTGTTTGATTTTATGTGTATTTATTGGACTAAATGCACTAAACTGAGGAATAAAACCCAAAAAGCGGTCTGGGTGCGACCCGCAAGGTCCACACGACTAACTTACCAGTGGCATCAATATGATTTATGCGATTAGTGGTAGATTTTGAAATGTGGTTAACCATAAGATGTGGTTAAGAATTATTTAGTATTAAAAAATGCTCTTTAATATTGTTCATGGAAATTAAATGTTGTTAATAACAGCGAAGTATGGTATATATTAGTGCAACCATTGTTATCAACACGGAGACCTGTAAATTTACAGGTATACGAAATAACGGAACACAATGTAATAATGATTTGCTCAATGACAAATGACAATAAATAGTTCAAATAAAGACAAATTATTTTAATTATTTTTTTACTTGCAAAAAACGGCTGGACCGAC
The DNA here is from genome assembly GCA_949715645.1 of Portevinia maculata. Lineage (NCBI taxonomy): Eukaryota > Metazoa > Arthropoda > Insecta > Diptera > Syrphidae > Portevinia > Portevinia maculata. The sequence goes on from OX454527.1 coordinate 33,680,120, forward strand.
TTCGCTGGAAACTTAATCAGTTCTGAGTTACGTAATTATGCTTCGAATAAACCCGGTCCCATGTCAATATCATCTTTGGTTCTTGAGATAATCGTGGCGAAATATAATTCCGAACGCACATACGTACATACGCACATACGTGCATACACACGCCCATCCCTCGCCCAGGGCTCGTGCTCAGGCTACTGTGGGGGTCACAGGTGGCGGATGGTGAACGGACTGCAGATATGTAGGTTAGCTGCGAATAACCAATAAGCAGTCCCCGACCAAGAGCGGCAGAAAAGGAGGGTGTGACTGAAAAGGTTGCAGGAACCCCTATGAACTTTCTGTGACAAGACGAGTCAGCGCCGTCTTTAACAAAGTGCTACCCCATTTCTCAACTCATAGTCGAGAGATGGCTTCGTGGGAAACCATATTCCAATGGAATCATCTTTGAGCACCGCCGCTCTAGGCATTACGACTGAGCCCAGTAAGGTCGTAATTACGGTATACTGGAAAAACGAATCGGATTTTAAGATATGTGGGCTGACGTTTGTAGTATTCTGTTACCTGAGTAGGCAGGAGTGAAATCCGGTTGAAATGGCTTTCAGGCTAATGCTGCAAACGCCCCCGTCCCGTTAAAACCATGGCAGGCCTCAAAAAACGCTCGATATCTCGTCATCATTTAGTTGGTGGTGTAGGTCCAGGTGTAATATACCTGGTTAGCACCGATCTGGTACTGGCACAAAACCTCATAAGGGCTTGTGTCAACCCTTGCATGGCCTCACTGCTTGCATAGATAACCATGGGGTCTTTGGGTGACTACACATTCGGACATCGATAACGGTTTTGAGTTGGGACCCAACAGAAATGAACACAACAAAAACAACAAAAACAACAGAAGGAATTGTCGGAGAAGAAAATGGAGTGAATCCCTTCCAGAGGAATTCAAAAATGCTGCGGTCACCATCTGGCCAAGTAACAGCACTGCAAATGGACACGGTGCAAGGAGAGCTACCTCGCGCAGAGAACAATGAGGCAACTGATTTTCATAAACTTGGAGAGCAGATTAGAGCATTAGTGGACATGCTGGAAGATGGAAAAAGGCGATCGATTCATCAACCGATGAGAGATGCCATCGAAAGCATAAAAGCTATCTACGAACTGTCTGCGATTCGACTGAAAGACGAGAGGGCAAAGGAGGTGATTAGAAAAAGCAACTCCTCACAAACTTCACCCTGGCTTAAGACGACCCTGGAACCTAAAAGAAGACAGGATCCAGAAATTGAAACCCCTGTGCCGAAAAGAAAACAGGAAAATCCTGCAGTAGAATCCAAGGAGAAAGCTGCAGTGGCCGGCGTTAAAACCCCGGGGAACAGGCAAAAGAGGGCCAACGCTGCTAATAAGAACAGAAACAAGCAGTTGCCCAAGGAAGAAGGTCGATCTAAAATCGCCCACAAAGAGCTAGCTAAGAAGCACCAGCCGGCTAAGAAAGGTAGACCCGATGCCATCGTCATCGAATCGAAGGGGGACTTGTCCTACGCGGATATACTACGCAGCGTTAAGGCAGACCCCAAGCTGGAAGAAATGGGCAAAGCTGTATCCAGGATTAGGCGAACACAGAAAGGTGAACTTCTCATACAGCTCAAAGAAGCTGGAGACAAAACTGAAGAGTTCAAAACTGTCATCAGTGAAGCCTTAAAGGAGCAAGCAAGCGTAAGATCGCTCTCTCACCGCGTTATTATCGAGTTCAAGGACGTGGATGAGATTACCTTGAAAGAAGACATATGCGAGGCAATTAAAGCGCAATTTGGAACAGTGGTATTGCCAACAGACATTCTGTCCCTGCGGAAAGCATACGGCGGTACACAGACCGCAACGGTTAGTCTTCTAGCAGAAAGCGCAGGTAAACTGTTGGAAACAAGGAAAATAAAAATAGGCTGGGTTGTCTGCCGCATTCGTGAGCGGATATCGCTAAGAAAATGCTTCAAATGTCTAGAGTTTTGCCACCTAGCCAAACAATGCAAAAGCTTAGAAGATCGATCTAAGCTCTGTAGGAGATGTGGAACGGAAGGCCAAATAGCAAAAGACTGCTTAAAGGAGCCATCGTGCATGTTTTGTAAAAAGAACCACCCAGAACAGGCGAAGCATATAGCCGGAAGCAGTAAATGCGCGGTATTTAGGAGAGCCATCACCAGCAGAAAATCATGAAGATTATACAAATAAACCTAAATCACTGCGAAGCAGCCCAGGATCTCCTGGCACAAACAGCAAAAGATAAGGAAGCGGACATAATTTTGATCAGCGAACCGTACAAGACTCTCGATAGCAACGTATGGATCTGTGACAAATCGAAAAAAGCTTCTATATGGATAACTGGAAGACATGCTTTCCAAGACACCTTCGAACAAGCGAACGGCTTCGTGCGAGCTAAAATAAATGGAATACATTTCTACAGTTGTTACGCTAGACCGAGTTGGACGACAAACGAATACCAAACGATGCTGGATAACCTGGCAAGGGATGCTTATGGACGGTCCCCAGTTATTATTGCTGGCGACTTCAACGCATGGGGAACAGCGTGGGGAAGCAAACTAACCAATGCCAGAGGACGTATACTTTTGGAAACAATTGCACCTCTGAACATAGGCTTGGCAAATAGAGGTCGAGTTAATACATATCGTAAGGCAGGAATGGGTTCGATTATAGATATTACCTTCGCCAGTAACTCCATCCTACGAAGTATAAAGTGGCGAGTCAGTGAAGAATACACGCAAAGCGACCACCAAGCGATAATATTTGAAACTGCTGATAAAAGTAAACTAAAACACCCCAATCCAGCGGGACCAAAATGGAAAGATCCTTTGACAAGGATACGTTTGAAGAATTGATAAGCACAGACAACCAGAGACAGAACGAAAGGGCAGTAGCCATGTCGGCCCAACTCGTCCGTGCTATCACTACAGCGTGCGATGCAGCAATGCCCAGGAGAGTAAGCAGCAAAAAGCGTGCACCATGCTATTGGTGGAATGAGGACATGAAAAACATTGAGAGCAGCGTGTCATAGAGCCAGGCGAAAGGTGCAACGATCCAGAGGGAGAGCTGACTTTCAAGAACACCTGAATAACTTTAGAATAGCGAGACATGAACTAAAAAGGGCTATCAAGGAAAGTAAGGCAAAATGCTTTAAGCGTATATGCGACGAAGCTGACATTAACCCCTGGGGAACAGCATACAGGATGGTTATGACGAAGCTGAAGGGCGGTAGAACCCCCCCCCCCCCCCCCCCCCCCAATAACATGCCCAAGAATGTTGAGATCTATAGTAGAACACCTTTTCCCCAAAAGACCAGCTTCTGTGTGCAGCATAATAAGAGAGGTTAATCCAGATGATATACCTGTTATTACTCTGGAGGAGCTGCTAAAGGCATGCAGCAGGATAGGTGACAGCAAGGCGCCCGGACCAGACGGAATCCCAAATAAGGCATTGAAGGTGGCTGTTACAAAGAGACCGGACCTCTTCATATCAACAATGCAGAGGTGCCTAGAGGAAGGAACCTTTCCTGAGAAATGGAAAATGCAGCACTTAGTCCTGCTTCCGAAAGGAAAGAAGCCTCCAGGAGAACCATCGTCCTACCGCCCTATATGCCTATTGGACACCATGGGAAAAATCTTCGAGAAGATAATCTATAACAGACTTCTCGCAGTGGCTGAAGAGAAAGGAGCCATCTCAGACCGACAGTTTGGCTTCAGAAGAGCGCGTTCTACAGTTGATGCTATAAGAGCGTTGGTCCACATAGCTGAAAGTGCCATAGAAGGAGTAAGATGGCTCTACGGCACAAAGGAGTATTGTGCAGTAGTTACGCTGGACGTCAAAAACGCCTTCAATTCCGCGAACTGGTCATTCCTAAGAAGATCTCTCGCCAGAATGGCTACACCATATTACTTGCTGAGGATAGTGACGGACTACTTTAACAACAGGAAGTTAAGGTATTATACCGACGAAGGAGTCAAATACTACAAGGTTACCGCGGGCGTCCCACAGGGATCCGTACTGGGGCCGCTTCTGTGGAACATCATGTATGACGGAGTCCTACGATTAATGCTACCTCGCGGAGTATCGATAATTGGATTTGCCGACGACATTGTCATCGTGACAGTAGCTAAACAGATCCATGAAGTGGAATTAGCTACAAATGAAGCAATTTCCAGGATAAAACACTGGCTAGTATCCGCCGGACTAGAACTAGCCGACCATAAAACAGAAGCCGTCCTTATAACAAGTCGAAAAACCATTGAATTCGCCAATTTCCAGGTGGGGAACCAGATCATCAGATCCAAAGAAGCAGTCAAATATCTTAGAGTCATGCTAGACAACAGACTGCAGTTCAAGACGCACGTGGAGTACATTACAACGAAAGCATCGCAAATACAGGGAACTCTCTCACGCATACTACCTAACATCGGTGGACCTGGATACGCTAGGAGGAACGTTTTATCAAAAGTAGTCAGTTCAGTCCTTCTTTACGCCGCCCCGGTTTGGGCCGGGGCACTAGCGACGAAAGAAATAAGAAGGAAACTATCATCCGCATACAGGCTTAGCGCGTTAAGGACAATCTGTGGTTTTCGAACCATCTCGGACGATGCGGCCTTCGTCATTGCTGGAATGATACCCATAGACATTCTAGCGGGCGAGATGTTGAGGATCTACAACAGAAAAACGCCGGGCGGACTAGATGCAAGTGAAATGCCAAGAATTAAAGCAGAAGAAAGAGCAGCTTCAATTGCTATATGGCAAACCAGGTGGAACAACACTACAAAAGGCAGATGGACATACAAGCTGATCCCGTCAATCGAGACCTGGACAAAGCGAGCACATGGAAACAGCAACTACCACCTTACGCAGTTCCTGACTGGCCACGGCGGCTACCGCAAATACCTACATCGATTTGGACACGATTGCTCGCCATTTTGCCCAGATTGTCCAGACCAGGAGGAAGACACGGAGCACGCAGTTTTTCATTGTAGGCGATTCGTATCATGGAGAACGAATCTGCCCAATCCATCTTTCGTAATAGATCATATGTTGCAGTCGGAGGACAATTGGACGACAGTTTGTAATCTGGTAACAACTATCCAAAATGAACTGCGGAGAGTAGAAAGGCTAAGGAGAGCATCAGAAGCAGCAGAAGCGCCAGAAGCAACTGACACAAGACAAGACGCATAGTATGAATTGCTAACCAGCCCCGCGAAGTAATACCAAACGGCAGTCCCGCGGGGAGAGTGGTTGACGTCTGCTGGGTGTGGATTAGTACGTAGGCGCATTCCTGGCATCGATTATTCGGGTTTGCAAATCGTGCATGCCATCTTTTGAAGATTACCACATCCATTGGCACAGCCAAGAAAAAAAAAAACGCCCAACTCTATAAAAACGTTGGATTTGGATTCTGGTGACCTTGAAACGTGAAGATATGTCAAAATCCGCGATTCACAAAATCGGCCCCATTACAAGAACTTCCACTGGGAAGTTAAAACGCTCTTTAATATTGTTCACGGAAATTAAATGTTGGTAATAACAGCAAAGTGTTATATACATGCAATAACAAATGACAATAAATAGTACAAATATAGGCAAATTAATTAAGTTATTTATTTACTAACAAAAAACGGCTGGACCGATTTCGCTGGACACTTAATTACGAGTAGTTTTGAGTTACGTAATTACGCTTCGAATAAACCAGGTCCCATGTTAATATCATCTTTGGTTCTCGAGGTAATCGCGGCGGAAGATAATTCCGAACGCACATACGAACATACGCACATTTTTTTTTTTTTTTTTTTTTTTTTTTAAAGGAAATCCAAATCCCAGAGCACTCAGACTCGGTAACGTTCCATTGTACAACATACGCACATACTTACATACACACACAGAGACATCTCTATAAAATCCGCGATTCACAAAATCGACCCCATTACAAGAACTTCCACAGGGAAGTTAAAAAGATTAAATCGAACTTAAAACGAAAAGGGTTCTTAATTTAGCTTACTGGCCCATATGCGGAAGCCTTTCGCCTTTAAATTGAATCACCAATAAAATGTAAAAACGCGGCCTCTTTAATCATTTTTGTTTTTATAATATACAATCGATCATCTATCACCTTAAATCATACATTTCCAGGGGCCAACGAGGACTCTTAATTTTTAATTTCAGAGACATTTTATATTGAACGCCATGGCACACCTGAAGTAGCCAGAGCCAATAGAGAGTAAGGAATACTCCACTGTAATTTCATCAACTACAGACGCCAACAACCAGTGGTAACGACAGTACCAAAACATAGGGACGGGCTACAGTCCGCTTGGGCGAACTGTTGGATACCCTATTCTTATTCCTAACCCTCATAAGTGGGCGTGACAAAAGTCTAAGTATTTTTGAATTGTTAAGAACGCTCTACATATTTTGTTATATAACATTTAAAGGATTTTATCAAAAAAAAAAACGCTCCCTAGCTCAAACTTGGGTGTTTCAATAAAATTGCTTTATTTAATTGTGGGCGTGTCAGTAGGCGGATTTAAAAAAAATTAACACATGAGAATAAAGGGCCCCTAGAGAGTATATATTATAAATTTCAGCTCCCTAGCTCAAACTTTGAATTTTCAAAAAAAAAAAAAAAAAAAAAAAAAATTGCGGGCGTGTCAGTGGGCGGATTTTAAAAATATTTACACATGAGCATAAAGGGCCCATAGAGAGTATATATTATAAATTTCAGCTCCCTAGCTTAAACTTTGGATTTTCAAAAATTAATATACCCTTAGAATAGGGTATACAAAAATTGTTTTATTTATATGTGGGCGTGTCAGTGGGCGGATTTTAAAATTTTTTTATCCCGAGCAGTTTCAGGAGTCATAGATCATATATACAAAATTTCAGCTTTCTAGCTCAAAATTCGATTTTTTCCAAAATTTTGTTTTTTTTGAGTTTGTGGGCGTGTCTGTGGGCGGATTTCAAAAATTCGTAAACTTGATTATTTCGGGACCCTAGAGAGTATATGATTAAAATTTCAGCTCTCTAGGTCCAGTTTAAAGGCCTAATTTTTGGCTACAGACGGACGGACGGACGGACATGGCTAGATCGACATTACTATCGATGCTGATCATAAATATAGTAACTTTTAGGGGTCTACGGGCAATATTAAGGTATGTTACAAACTATGCGTCAAAATTAATATACCCTTAGAATAGGGTATAAAAAGAGACCGTGGTAGTAGTATGGTATGGAAAAAGGCGACAGAGATACACATAATTAGCTGCAGCGCCAGCGGCGAGGAAAAAGTATCAATCGAAAAAAAGGGAGGCGTTGAAAACGAAGGAACGTCCCCCAGCTCAAGGGAATCGAAGAGTTTAAGGAATTGGCTGAAAGCCTTAAGACCAAAGGAAGGAAACCTAGTTACTGGACCGCAACGAATAGCAGATACGTTAAAGCCGCAGAAAGATATCATGTTGAGAGGACAAGAAGAAAAGCTGTGTTGAGTTGAAATTGGTTTTTGAATCCCAAAGATACAGTGTGAATCAGTGCATAAAATTATTTTATAATTGCGTCCACTTGCATACTAAAGGGTGTTCAAATTTGACGCATCATTTTAAATTGGCCGCCACTTTTGTACAGCTATTAGATTACACCGAAGTTTTTTCAGGTATGAAGTAAAAACATTCTCGTTAGCTAAAATGGATCCGTACACTATTGAGCAACGTGTTTTTCTTATTAAAACTTATTTTAAATTTGGTGAACGTTTTGCAGAAGTTGTAAGAAAATTTCGGTCAAACTACGATAGAGAAAATGCTCCGTCAAACCGTGCAATTAAACTTATTGTTCATAAATTTGAGGAAACTGGTTCGGTTCAAGATCAGAAAAGTAAAGCCTATCATCTTAGTGGTCGTTCGAGTGGAAATATTGCAGCTGTTAGCAGAAGTGTTCCTGAAGAGCCAAGGACGTCAATTCGTCGGCGTTCACAGCATTTAAACCTCAAACCAACAACTGCGTTTAACATTTTGCACAAAGATCTCCATATAAAGGCTTACAAAATACAGTAAACACAAGAATTAAATCCAACTGACCACGCATTGCGTCGGCAATTCGTTAATTGGGCCATAGAGAAGCAACAACAAAATGACAATTTGTTCAAGCAAATTATCTTCGCCGATGAGGCTCATTTTGAAAATGGCGGTTATGTCAATAAATAAAACTGTCGCATTTGGACTGAAGAAAATCCTAGAGGTTTGTTTAAAAGGCCAATGAAACCAAAAAAAGTTACTGTATGGTTTGGATTTTGGTGTGGTGGCGTAATTGGTCCATTTTTCTTCGAAGATGAAAATGGCAATGCAGTTACTATGGATGGAGCTCGTTATCAAGCGATGATTAGAAACTTTTTGTGAAGATATTGATCTGCAGTATATGTGGTTTCAACAGGATGGTGCAACATGCCACACAGCAACCAACTCAATCGATCTTTTCAAATAGAAGTTTAGCAATCGCATAATTTCCCGAAGAACAGAAATGAATTGGCCACCAAGATCATCAACTCTTCAACCCCTCAAAGACAACATCATCGAGCAAATATCACTTATTAAGGTTGATAGTCTGCTGAGCTAGCTGAGGAGGTCACTTGGACGCCATTTCTTTTCATTATTAACCGGAACCAATGTACCTACCTACATTGATTTCCAATAAAAATAAATATAGATTTCAGACAATTTATGTATTTCATTCAAAATTTACACATATAAACACATATAATATATTATACACATATAAATATATTATGTTATTGACTACCTATATTTCATGTGAGTGAATTTATTTTTGTCGCTTTATAGTACGAGAGTGCGATTTTCTTTTGTTTTAAGTTATTAGATGGTTGCCGGAATAACAGAGGAAAATAGTGCAAGTGCAAGTTTTAAAATTATATAATTACCTACTTATATACAATGATTCGTAAATGAACAATTTTTTACAGTGTTTTAAAGTAAAGTAAGCTACCTGAATATGATACTCAAAAAAGGCCGGAAACGATCAAATGTAAAGGTTCTTAAGATCCGCTAACTGACACGCCCACAATTAAATAAAAACGTTTTACCCAAAAAATCAAAATTCAATCTAGAAAGAAATTTTATATATATACTCTCTAGGAGAGAGAGGTGCGAAAAATCGTTTTATTGAAGAAATCAATAGAAATGAAAGTCCTATTTATAAAGTCCTACATTCCTCTACACAAAATGTACGCCGACTTATCAGCGCCATTTTTACTAAAACATTGATTTTTTCGACAAAATCCTTAAAAAAACATTTAAAAAATATTTTCTTTATAAGAAAATATGTAGACAATATCATTTTTAATAATTCACGAATAGTAAGATTTTTTCCCCGCCAATTTTTTGGAGGATAGGAACATAAACGAGTAGGAATAAGGTCGCTCAAGTGGTATGTAGCCTTTCCTAATGTTTTATTTTTAGCTTCTTTAGAGCAAGTAGCCAACCCAAAGCTAAAGACCAGGAATTGCTACTGCTCAAATCACTATGTGCAACAGTACTTTACAAATTTAGGCTTCACATTTGTGAAGCATTGAGAAGTAGTATGTGAAACAGAAACCATAATTACAACTATGATTTTGTATCTGTAATTTTTACTTTGTGAAATAGGCCACAATGGCTTGGTCTTTCTGATTTAATAACAAGTGTACCATTGTATACTCTCCGTATTAATTTTTTAGATACGGCATAATAGAAGCCGGGATCGCTTACAATAATTTCCACACAGAATATAGCTTCAAATGTGGACCTTTACATTTCCTTAGGAAGACTATTATAACTTTTCGGTGACTGTTCCTCCAACTACTTGAATTGCTTTACTTAGTTTTCCAAAATTCGTTTTCCGTCACGTGCTATGTCATCTTCGTCTATGTGATAATCGCGATTAACTGGGCGAAATCTTTTGCAGGCTGTTTTTGAAGACAGGTTTCTCTAAAGGCCATGATCTCAACTTAAAGTTGATAAAGCTCACTTTTGAGCTCTTAATAGAGCAGTTTGATTTTGCATATCTTGATGCGGAATTCATCATTTTTCACCCCGAGTCCCGGGATACGCCCGTGAGGCCTGGGGCCTATGACACAATGCTAAAAGTTCTTGTAATACAAGTGGATCACATTTCTATAACACGAAACCACAAGTCGACTGGCACATCCAAAAGTGTAATGCTCTAAACTACAAGTTTAGAAAAAAAGTAAATCTAACTTGTAGGCTAGTAGATGAAATCTTACATATGATTTAAAACTTGTAAGATGCAAAAGTTTTAATTTGGCATAAAGTTTCATCAAAAATCATTTAATTGAAAATCCATTCAATTAACAAATCATTGTTCGAATTTTAAAATTGAGAACTATTGAAATTGATTCGGTTATGTGTAATTGCAATCATCCATTTTTTTTTTGATGAATAAGACACAAAGACCGAATCAATCACAAAAGACACAGTTCTACTTTCAAATTCATAGGAGAAAAAAAAGTGAAATTCTTAGCTCATAGTTAATAGTCTTTTGAATTTTAAGCATTAGGTACCTCTTTGATTCTGATTCGGTGAAAATAACAATAGAATTCAAATATGTATCAAAAAAAGTTTAAAATAGAGGAAACAAGTTCGTAACCAAAAATTCGTTGTCGAATATCGGTGAACAGCTATCGCATAAGTTGCGATCGTCAACTAATCAACTCCTATTAGAAAAAATTATTACTTGCATTACGCTAGTTCGGTTTGGGGTCCCTCCCACGATGGGTTATATTCATCGTGTAAGTTAAATGACAGTCAACAAATGCATTTACGAAGTAACTTTAGCAATCACTGAAGTGCAATTCCAGAACAAGGTATTGTGTTACACATCGCACCCTCAGTGCAAAAGAGCGATAAGTTCAAAAATTTAATTTTTGAGTTAAGGATGAGGAACTGTTGGTCTCACAGAAACCTTTAATTTAAGGTGCTTGGCGTTCCTATGTTCAAAAAAAAAAACTATGATATGGCCATAAATCAAAAAATTGCACTATTATAAGTTTCGAAGTAGCTTGCATTTTAAAATGCAAAACTGAGCTAACACGAAATGTTACAATATTTTTCACCTCATAAGTGACATTATTCCAGAGTAATACCGACGCAATCCAAAATGACTCAAATAACCAAGTTTATTTTTCCTATTTTAAATTAAAAATGTATTCAAGAAAGCGACATTACGAAATATTCCCTTCTACTATTCAACTCTAAAGACTCTTTTCCAAGTGCAAAACAGATACAAAACAAAATTTTTTCAATTCTTCTAATGCAATACAGCGATAAAACAAAATATCTCTACATTTCTCCTTAAATTTTTCTGTGCTAAAGAGCGACAAGTGGCAAAAAACATTATTTTTTTTAATCGAAGAAAGCGATATGTCAAAATTTGGCGGGACTTTTCATTATTCGAAGACTTATTTTCTGAAAGTATTGTGAAATATTTTGTGAGTTGGTCGTGATAACATTTAAAGTGCATTATAAAATTAATAAAATGGGAAATTCTCGCGGTTTAGCTATTTTGAGAAGGGTAAGAGAATGTTCAATTAGTCTACAAGGAAATGTTAAAATTCAGAAAGGCTAATTTTTTAGTGTGCAAATTCAAGATCATTACAAAATTTTGTCGAAGGCATAAGGAAAAATGTTAACAAGGTACCTTCTTACCACTTTTGTGCTCTGTGCCTGTGGGTATATTTTTGAAATTCAGTCTGAAAATTGTAATAATCATCAAAATGTACAACAACAGGATGAATTAAGTCATTTGGGTGAAATTATAGACACTTCCAATTCGGAGACTTATACCGTAGTCGAATATAGAAAAGATGGAAAAGAGTGTTTTTTTTTTTAATTTAAGTACTAGTTTTATCTGTTTACCATCATATACAATGCTGGGTTTGAGAGAAAAATTGAGATGTACATTGTTTATGAATTGGAGGTAGAGTTGGAAGCTGAGATTGCCCCTTTTGTTGAGGCTGAGAATGGAGATGAGGCCGTTGTTCACTTTTCGAAGAAGATGTTCAGGTTGATGAAGGAATCATTGAAGAAGAAATAGAATTGAGTTGGGTCTTATCTAAACTAAATCGTGCACCTTTAGCAGTTTTATTTTATTCTTAAGGTCAATGACAAAGTTCTTACAAGAAAGCGTGGCCGAAACACCTTAACTGGACACGGAACAATAATAATAATTAAAAACGACGTTCGGGGGAGAGCTATAAAGCCAAGACAACGGGTCGTTATTTTCAAGCCAGATCTGTGCAATTGGGATGCAATAACATGTTCTTATAAATGCACTTTCAATTTTACTGACATGCAACGGAAACCATTCTAAAAAGTACTTGGGGTACGCATCGAAGCAAAGGGTGGTTATCAATAACAGAGTCCAGGGAGTTTAGCCCAAATACCGATGTACAGCAGACAAGAAGGTGTGTCAAACGGACGAAAAAACAAAAGTGATTTGCATAGACTTGCAAGGCGTCATTTCTGTGCCATGTGGCGATGTTTCATCATTTTTCTATAAAAGGAGACTGCATTGCTTCAACTTCACCATCTTGAAACTGTATTCAAAAAAAGGCTTTTGTTATTTGCGTCATGAGGGCATAGCACACAGAGTGTCCGATGAGATTGGTGCAAGTCTTAAAATCTTCGTAAGTCTATGCGCTAAAAAACGAAGAGAAACCATAGTGCTTTGGTCGCATAACTGCTCTGGACAAAATAAAAATAAATACAATTATCTCTTTTGATACAAGTAGTTCAAATCTATGTTGTTAAATCAATAACGCAAAATGTTTTAATAGTCAGACACACACAAAATGAAGCTGATAACACTCATTCATTATTAAAAAAAAAAAACACAAGTCAAAATGTGTAAAATCAGGACCAATTTTTACTTCCGACCAACTTGTGCCCATCATACAGTTAGCAAAAAAATCGAAACCTTTCTATAAAGTTCACCAACCAACGAAATATTTCATTAAAAAGACTTATGCGCGAAAACAGAAAAAAAAACCAAAAAATAAACCTTGATGGGGAAAAGGTTGTACGGGGCTGACATAAATGTAATCATGGTTAAAAAATAAAGTCTAACCATAGTTAAATATATGACTTCGTTTGCTGATGGAAACCTCAAGGCTTTTAAAGTCGCGACTGAACAGAGGGTTATAAGTTTAAGTCCAGCTTATCCTAATGGTCCACCAAAAATACCAATAGCGAAAAAAAAAAGATTTTCTGGACTTATGCGAACAAAATTACAGCTTGTCATCACCACTTTTTCAAAAACTTAGAACGTGAAGAAGCAGGAAGTCCTAAATTAAGTGTTATTAGAAAGAGACGAACTGGAGCTTAAAATAACATTTAATCTTTAAATACATACTCTAAAATTTCTCTTTTTTCCAATTACTCGTTTAGTTTAAAAACTTTGATATTATATTTCGAGTTATATCCTTCTTGCACAAGAATAATTGTTTCAATCCATAAGAGACATTTTGAATTATCGCTCTTTTGCATTAAAAGTTTTAACTGATTTTCTAAATTAACTAAAAAACGTTAGTTATTTATTTGATGTGAGTAAACAAAATATACGTTTTCATTAAAAATTAAAAGGTTATTTATTTCTTTTTGTAATGAAATTTGCACATTTTAAAAATTGTTTTCTTATATTAAGTTACAGGCAAAAGTTTGTTTTTCATTTTTTGCAGTCGCGTTTTCTGGAAATGCAATTTTAATATAACACATATATTTAACTCAATATTAACAACTGGGGAATATCCTGTGCAATGGAAATTGGCAAAAATCCTTCCTATTCCCAAAGATTCTAAGGGTGATGAGTTTAGACCTATCTCAATTCTGTCATTTCTTTCAAAAGTTTTTGAAAGAATACTGCAAAATCAAATGAGTTTACACCTAAACAATGGCAATTTTTTGACAACACAGCAATCCGGTTTTCGAAAAAACCACAGTTGTACCACGGCCTTAATAAGTGTTACTGAGGATATACGACAAGCTATCGAGGAAGAGAAGGTGACCTTTTTACTCTTGCTTGATTTCTCCAAGGCGTTTGACTATGTTGTCCACTCTCATTTGTGTGAAAAGTTGTTTAAGCTGTTTAATTTTTCCACCAGTGCAGTCAAACTGATTCATTCCTACCTATCAGGAAGAATGCAAGCTGTCCAATGTGACAGCATCCAGTCGGATTTCCTAGAAACTCTAAACGGTGTTCCACAGGGGTCTATTTTAAGCCCACTTGTCTTCTCTCTGTACATTAATGACCTTCCATCCATTGCTAAAAACTGCGCATTACATATGTATGCTGATGATGTGCAAATGTACATGAGCTGCCTACTTGGCCTTATCGAACATTGCGTAGCCTGCGTCAATGAGGACCTCGAGGATATTGTGCGTTTGTCTAAATCGAATGGTCTTTTGTTGAACCCTGCAAAATCCAAGTGCTTAGCCGTCTAGGTATCCTTTAGAATTGTCTTATTTTCCTCCTGTAGTCTTAGGTAATGCTCCTATCAAATATGTTGACAGGGCCAAAAATCTTGGCATGATTTTTAACCGCAGCCTGACCTGGGATAACCATATAAACGCCGCGATCGGAAAGACTCATGGCGTACTTAGAACTTTGTGGGCAACTCAATCCTTTACTCCCGTTAAGACTCGTATCATGTTGGCAAAAACCTTGGTCATACCAACGCTCATCTATCGGTGTGAAATTTTCGGTAAGTGTAGCTTTATCAGTAAAAGAAGACTCCGTGTCACTTTTAACAATACCATTAGGTACGTTTTTGAACTACGAAGGTATGACCATGTGTCAACCTATTCCAGACGCATTTTCTATTTAACATTTGCTCTCACACATCCTACGAACACGACAGCCCCCGTATCTCCATGAGAAGCTAATAATGGCTTCCTCAAACAGATCTGGTCACTTAATTCAACCACGATACTCTTTCCTTACTTCCGAGCGTCAGTTCTTTATTAATGCTATCCGCTTATGGAATTCTTTGCCGCGTTCTATTAGACGGATCGAAAACGCAGCAAGGTTTAAAAACGAATTAATTTTGTATTTTGCACAAACTTAATTAAAAAATATTGTATTCCTTTTTACTTAGCTCCTTTTGTCTTGTATTATATTGTTATATAATGTAAGTCTTACCTTATATTGTAGCTTTTATCTGCAGTCTTAGCTTATCACTTATTAATAAGATAATTTATCTTACAGTGTATAGGCATTACAAACTAAAATAAATAAATAAATAAAAAAATAAATTAATTATCGCTCTTTTGCACTGAGGGTGCGACATGTACATGTGACAACAAACACGTCTCGTATCTACGTCAACTATTTATTTAGAGGAATAATATTCAAGCTTTCGCCTAAGCTAAATATTTCCTTCCATTTTCCGCTTTTTCTTTTCCCTTTACAAACAGGTTTATTTTTATTTTCACGTATTTTCGCCAACATGGCAATTTTTTTTTCAACGGCTTCTTTGTCCATTTTGATGCGTCCGCGATGTTTATCTACTTTCAAATGACATTTTTATTTTTAAAATTACAAGTGCAAAGTTTTTTCCTGTGTTACAGTAAAACTACACTTGTCAGATTAAAATAAACCTACAAGTGACTGTAGACTTGTACACTTGTAGCTTTGTGTTACAAGCTGCTTATGGTGGTGATCTAGATTACCGTTTGCTATTTCCAAAATGATGTGGTTGGTGTGTTGGACTAGGGATATTGCGACGACTGGAAGTCAATGACCTACTTTCTGAAGACGAAAACAACCTTGTTTAGAACAGCATTGACTGTGGAGTCTAGTGATACCAGAAAAAATGGAAGAAATTTGCCATGATTGGATAAAATAGGCAGCCATTGGCGGTGAGAAGCGAAGTTATCTGGGTATCTGGCTTGACCAGCATCTGTATTTCGATAGACATATAGTTGCTTGTCTTGTTGGGGCCAGGAAGGCTTATGCTCTGACAAGAAGACTGTTTCATAGCAGTCAACTTGACTCCAGAGTAAAAGTCATTTTCTACGTGGCTCTTATAAGGCTGATCATCGCTTATGGGTGTCCATTGTGATTTAATATAGCGCCCAGTTATGTGGAAAAAAGTCGGGTTTTGGTGAGGCAATGTCTAAGGGTATGGCTCGGGTTGTTCCGATGGCCTGAATCCAACTATATAAAATACTATCCCACCCAAGAAGGTCCTATTCGATGGGGCTCAGTTGAATAGGATTGACAACTTTCTCAAGGTGACTCGTAGGCGCGTTTCAAGAGCGATGGCCAGCGACAATAACCTGATCTTTGGGGCTTACTACCCCAATGAAATATACATAGAGATTACGCTCTGGTCTGGCTTTATCCCGCCGGAGGCATTTATCCATATTGATGCAAAAGTGCTGGTCCAGAAAATACATGGTATCCCAGTATTAAATAACCGCTACCGCAATAGCGGAGAGGGATAAATTGGATACGGAAAAGCAATTCGCAATTTTTGGTAGCTTGTTGAGGACGAAATATGCATAAATAAAGTTCCACAATTTATTTATTACTACGCTTATCCCTATATTATAAGATATTGTATCTTACTGTGCTTAAGCAGACCGAATTTATAAATAAATAAATAACCCCCCCCCCCAGGACGGTGCGTTACTCTAGGTAACACCCTCTTAGTTTATAACTTGTTGTGGTGTAAGGCTTCAGTCGACTCAAGGCGGCGCGTGTGCACGTCAATCCTAATTATAGTTAAAATACATTGAGTGTAATAGGTGGTTTGTAATTTGTTTTATATATAAAATAAAAGTTAAATAATGATGCTGAGTTTTTTTTAAAAAATTATTCTCGATGAATGCATTTTGAATAGTTTTTAGGCCGAAAGGTAATAATTATAAGGTTGTAGTTAACTTTAGCGCGCCGTATAAGGCCCATTAATTTAGAATAAGAATCCTGTTAGTTTTAAGTGAGATTTAATCATTTTTGTCGATATATAATATTTAATAAAAAATGATTTTAAAAGTAAAAAAGAATTTAAAAAAAAAGTGCTGGACTACTAATTAAAGAGTCTCAGGATCAAATCACGCCGGGGCCAAATAACAACTAAACGTTTTTTCCACTGCGAATGTCTGGTAAACATTCAAGAGTTTCAATTGTCATCAGTCGCTTTTCTAAGTTGCTGTTCCGAGTCGGTCCTGTAGGTCCTTTCCACTTCGCACAAGAAAATGGTTTGAGAAGCTAAGTTTTAGGCCTGTAATGTATGTTAGTACCTTATATTTTTGTGTTTGGTTTTTTGTTTCTAAAAGTGGTTGCAACAATTGGCTCATGATTCGCAGAATCCGCAGAAACTGTGGACGAAGAGTGTAGTTTTCCAGTATAGCTGGGCCGCCACCTTGGGTATTAGATCGTTTCATTTTGTGAGTTGCATGTTTCGGTATATGGAGAGAAGACCCAAATTGTCTATTACGGAAGGTATACATTGGGTATACGTATATCGTTACCCCTTAACTGATGGCGGCGATTCAAACAGATAAAATTGGTTGGAGAAATTTAGACCTTGGTCGAATCTCAAAAAACGATAAGGTGAAAGAGTAGTCCCACTGAATTGGAAATCCTATAACAACAACAAAATTACGAAAGCTACAAGAGCCTTATTGGCCTGTCGCCGCACGTATGGTAGAACCTGTGAAATCTCCTCGAAGAAAATCCACAGAAAAGATTGCAATAGAGAAGCTCAGAAAGGTGCAACGGCTTGCGTACCTGCCTAACAGCTGCCATAAAGGCAATAAAAAGATTAACACCTCTCCACATTCAAAAACTGGAGATCCGCAGTGAAACAAGTTTAATACAATTAAATGGGAGACCCTTCTCCATGAACTTCCTGAACTTGGTATGAACTGCGCGGTCACAGAAATCCTTCACACTATGCTTTAATAAACGATTCTCCACAGAGATCCCCAAGAGAGAACCATGGGTTAGTAATAACCCACAAAACAGCGGAATATACGGACCCAATACATGCATTACGATATTTACATCAAAGGAACAAGACTAAAGTGTGTTGGATTTCGGGCCACGAGGGTTTCGAAGGTAATGAAAAAAGCCGAATAACCGGCAAGAAATGACTCAGAAACTTCTTTCAAAGGTGCCGAACCCTTCTACTGCACTCCGAGATCAACAGTAATCACAGCTATAAACTGCTGGAAACAAACGAAATGTACCACCTATCGGCCATCCAGCCATCAAAATTAATGCCAACAAATGCCTAAATTTGAGTCGGCATGATATCAAAAATCTAATAGGTTACCTTATGGGTCACCAAGGTTTATGATACCACCTAAACAAAATTAAAATAGTCGAGTCTTCAGATTGCCGGCTATGTCTTGAAGAAGACGAAACAGCTGAACCATTCTAGGTGAATGTCCAGCCCTCAATGAAACTAGAAGGAAGATTTTCTTCGTAGAACAATTGAGTTCCGATGATATAAAAATGTCCTATGCTGGCAGCATTATCCGCTTTATATGGAAAGTAGAAATACTATAACCTAAACAATTTCTGGCTCAGACGGTACAATATACCTTATAGGTCGCAGTGCCTTTTTCTTCGCTTTGGCGAGCCAGAAGCTAAAAAAATATTAATTAATTGATTCGCTAAGGTAAAACGTCTCTGTTAGTACCAGCAACTTGAAGGGAGCTGAGGAAATCATCCACCTCGAAGACTGGAGACCCGACTAAGAACTTTTAGGATGCCACTGCTACTGCTGTTTGGATGCCTTCCGTAATCCCAGTGATGAGAGGCTGAAGTGTCAAACGAAGAGACTCTTTACATTTTGGCCCCATTAGGTAAGTAAGTTTTATAGAAATAAATCTGTTTTAATAACCTAATTACAGAACTGTTCCAATCAGCATTTTTCATCACGTTTTTAAGATACATCTTTTAAATTCCTTACAAAAAAAGGAAGTCTAAGGTAAGGTAAAAATATTGCAACAAATTCGAGAGAATATGATACAAATTAACCTCCGACAGAATCATATATCAGATAAGAATAAAACTCAATTGACGCCAAACTCAATCAATTGTCAATCGTTTTCCTCTCCCTCGTGTTCTTATCTGTAATTTATTTCGAGCAATTTTTTCAGATCTTCCTTGCAAATAAATTTCACCATTATCCTGAGTAATCAATATTTCGCAAATGATTTCCATGATTGATTTCCATCCATTTTGCCGCACTCACCGCTCGTATGCAAATCGCATTAAATTATCTATAAATTCCGGGCCACAGCTATTCCTTCGTTATTTGAACTTCAGAAAAAGTTTCCAATCGACATCAGACTCGTGTTAAGAAAGTTTAACCCATAAATTTGCATCGCATTGTGGTTTATTTGAGTTTAACTTCCATCCCCAGAGACTTTTCTCAGCTGAGTATTGTACAGAAAAGCTAGATTAAAAAAAAAATTCAAATTGCCATTTGTTACCCCAGTTTCAATTAGCCAAACAATCACATCATATTAATTCAGCCCCGATTTCGTCCTTCATCGTCGTTGTACTATATTTACTTAAAAGTAAGGAATTGTTTTGACCTGTTGACACTTTAAAGCTGCTCAGGACATTTCAGAAAGAAAGCAAATTTAGAGCAATGGATCCTTAGGAGACACATCCTCAGAGACCGGGCGACGGTTTGTCTATCCAATTGATTGCGAAATGTGAAGAAAAAAAATGCGAAAAGGGAATAAAAGGAAAGGTAACTGGGAAAGTGTCCTCATTATAATTTCACATCTTTATTTCGAATTTCTTCTTTTACATTGCCGGGAGGTCGATCCAGCACAAAACAGTCCCCATGCCATCAGTAATGCCAATATCGGTTGAATTCATACAAAGGGGATAAAGGAACAGAAGTCTATTGCCTCAAAGGACGACTCAACGACACAATGATTTTCTTTAATTTTACGATAACGAATACAATTCTTTTTGCTTTTATCTTTTATTCTCCAACAAATTTCCCTTTTAAGAGAGAGACAGAAATACAGAGAGAGAAAGAGAAAGCGCGCGAGAGAGAGAGAAATTGTTGAACGAAATCAATAGCCGTGTTTAGTTGTGCTCCAGAAATATGTATTCCAATTCCAGAAGGTTATCGAAAACATTTTAATCTCATGTCAAAATGCCCTAAACTATTTGGATGACATAATTATTTTTGGACCGACAGAAGAAGTATGACAAAGAACTTGAAAATGTTCTCAATATTTTACATAATATGAATGTTACTCTTAATCAAGAACAATGCGGTTTGAAAGTGAAAAAAAAAATTATTTGGCCATATTTTATCCGACACCGGCATTTCGTCAGATCCTGAAAAAGTTAAATCGGTGCTTTGATTCCGCTCACCTAATTCCAAAGAGGAAACTCGAAGGTTTTTGGGACTTATTTGGGAAAATTTATTACACACATTTTTTGAGCAGTTGCACTAGGTACCTAAATGTATTGAATTTGACTGGAAAACCTTAGTTATTATTATATGAACCGCATAGTCTTAAGGAAAAACGAGCGCGATATGCCCATTTCTTGAAATAAACAATGATCTAATAATGTTGGGCTAACCTAAGACACCTAGTGAGAAATAGTGAGCACTAATTTAATATAATCCGTGTGTTTCTTTATTTTTTCCGGATAATTAATAGAAAAGACAGAATTTTCGAATTTTGTATCCGGAATATCCAGAATGGAATGAATAAAGAAACAAAAATGGACTGAACAGAATGACAGCCATTTGGCTCATGACCAGCGTTGCCACTTAGTTCAAGAACAAGTACAAAATTTAGTACCTACTTACAATTAATATATGTTTTCTGTTTATTGAACTCACACGTGAAATCAAAAGAAAAAATCTACCAATTTATTGATAAAAACCTGAGGAGGTATGTTAAAGCAAAAAAAAAAAAATGATATAAAAACAGTGAACATGTTGACCAAAAAGGCTCGTGCAGCTCCTGATGCAGCAATTGAAAGGTATTTTCACTTTTTTTGTATTATTTGGTTATTAATTAATTGTTTTTTTTTCGTTTGTACTTAGTAGTATTAAAAATATGTATGTAGGAAATTTGTTCAACCTAATTTGTTTCAAAAAAAAAATATATTTTTGCCAAAAGTTAATTTTTATTTCTCGTACACAATTCTATATAATTTTTTACGTTTTACTATTCAAAATAGTGTACTCCGTCTTAATTCTGGATCGCAAAACTCGTCTCCCACCATAGAAATTCACCAATTTGTTTATACAATTAATCAGAAGTTTTTTTTTTGTTTTTTGATGTCACGAATTACTATTGTGAAAATGTATTTCATCTGTCGGTTATGTTATTCAAATCTGTTATCTCTGGTTCGTTCGTTTTGCTTAAGTTAAAATTTAATTTTAATTTTGTTGTTAATGAGTTAATGAAACGAAAGCAATTTATTAACTTTTTAAGTTGTTGCATTTTGTGACTGCTTTTTGTTTATAAGATTTATAGTAGTGAAGTTCCAGTGATTGTATTTACTCAATACATATTTTTTTATTTTCTCAAATAACAATTCTACTCACGACATTTCGTTTTAAAAATGTTGTTTTACAAACAAAAACAGCGAATGAATGCTCGAAACTTATTTGTCAGTGACGAATTTGTGATTGACTGAAGATTTTAAAGTTATCAATATTTTCAACAACCAAAACAATACATACCGGAAAATGACTTTTCCCTATTTAAGGGTGAAAACACACCGGATAAAGCAAAACGTTTTTTTTTTGTTTCGTGAAACAAGAGAACATTGTTTCTTATGAGACCGCACACACCAGAAACGCAGCTGTGTAGACTTAGGGTGAAAACACACCGGATAAAGCAAAACGTTTTTTTTTTGTTTCGTGAAACAAGAGAACATTGTTTCTTATGAGACCGCACACACCAAAAACGTCTCTTTATCCGGTGTGTTTTCACCCTAAGTCTACACAGCTGCGTTTCTTAACGAAGTGCCCAATACAGTAATATAAGACTTTCTCTCAGAAAAAGCTTAATATATTTTTTTATTACAAAGATATTGTTATTATTTTTATGAACAACATAATATTTTCGTGTTGTTATTATGTTGAATATGTTAAATAGAAGGAAAAAAGTAAAACATTAAAGGACACCATCCTTTCGAGTAAGGATTTAGTACGAAGTAAAAAAAACACGCACCTATGTAGTATAGTACTGCATTATATAGCATAAGTGGCAACGCTGCTCATGAAATCGTCTTGTCACAAACATCTATCATTTCATGCATACGGGAGACCATATTAAAAATGAATTTGATTTATTAAATCGTTAAAGGAAATTAAAAATATGTAATAAAATAAATAATTAACTTAAAAAAATACACATAAAAAGACAATAAATTTTCAATAAATCATCCATTTGATTGTTTGCTGTTGCTTTAATTTTTTTTTTTGATCAAGTGCATCTGTCAAACAAGAGAATATTCCTTTTATTCTACCTTTCTCTAGGAATAAAAAGAAAAAGAATGCATTCCATTTATTCCAGAATGAATAAAGAAACATAGAAATGGATTATCCGGAATATTCCATTGAATAAAGAAACGTAAATGGCTCACTCGGAATATTCCGAATATTCCGAATGAATAAAGAAACACACGGAATATGATCCTGATGACAAGCAAGATCATGTGTTTTTGTTGCAAAGCATATAAATTGATGATCTGTATAGCAGTAACGTAGCGTTCATATAAGCTCATTCCTATCGTTTATGACAGTGTACTCACTCCCTTGCGCTTGCAGCAAGCTATGTCATACTTGACTAAACGGTTGAATGGGAATGCAAATGCATTACGGTTATGATGTTGCCTTGTTTTGTGAATTTCTGAATTGCAATTCGTTCAGTGCAATCGAAATACAATATATTTAAAATAAACTTATAAAAACGAACAGAAAAAAGTAACTTACATCAGGAAAATATGTAAATTTTTAATTCAAAGATAATTTTTTTGACATTACATTTTTCCCCCATTATGTTTTCAAAAACATAAGCGATATGTTTGTATGTGGACGCCGCCATTGTTGATTACCATTTGGGCTCATTTTATTGCATTTTCTTCAGAACTTCGCGATATTCCGCGTTCTCCAGGAGTATTGCCTCCATGGAATATTCACATAAATTCTAATTCGTTTTGCTCCAAAAATGTAAGAACCGTGTTGACATTCGACGCCATTTGTAAAAACTTAAAAAAGCATTTTGTCCGCCATCGCCTATTTGATTTATCAAACAATCCATGGTAACAAAAAAATAACTTCTACCCAAAAACGCAATGAATAACCTGATTACAGTGCCGCTCACTTAAATAGAACCCCCCCTTTGCTTTGACTTCCAAGTTCAATAACTTTTAACCTAATAAAGAAAACAACTCAATTTCTTTTTTATACCCTATTCTAAGGGTATATTAATTTTGACGCATAGTTTGTAACATACCTTAATATTGCCCGTAGACCCCTAAAAGTTACTATATTTATGATCAGCATCGATAGTAATGTCGATCTAGCCATGTCCGTCCGTCCGTCCGTCCATCCGTCTGTAGCCAAAAATTAGGCCTTTAAACTGGACCTAGAGAGCTGAAATGTTAACCATATACTCTCTAGGGTCCCGAAATAATCAATAATAAAATAATAATCCGCCCACAGACACGCCCACAAACTCAAAAAAACTAAAATTTGGAAAAAATCGAATTTTGTGCTAGAAAGCTGAAATTTTGTGTATATGATCTATGACTCCTAAAACTGCTCAGGATAAAAATTTTTCAAAATTCGCCCACTGACACGCCCACAAATAAATAAATCAATTTTTTTATAACCTATTCTAAGGGTATATTAATTTTTGAAAATCCAAAGTTTGAGCTAGGGAGCTGAAATTTATAATATATACTCTCTATGGGCCCTTTATGCTCATGTGTAAATATTTTTAAAATCCGCCCACTGACACGCTCGCAATTTTTTTTTTTTTTTTTTTTTTTGAAAATTCAAAGTTTGAGCTAGGGAGCTGAAATTTATAATATATACTCTCTAGGGGCCCTTTATTCTCATGTGTTTTTTTTTTAAATCCGCCTACTGCCACGCCCACAATTAAATAAAACAATTTTATTGAAACACCTAAGTTTGAGCTAGGGAGCGTTTTTTTTTGATAAAATCCTTTAAATGTTATATAACAAAATATATAGAGCGTTCTTAACAATTCAACCATACTTAGACTTTTGTCACGCCCACTTATGAGGGATAGGAATAAAAATAGGGTATCCAACAGTTCGCCCAAGCGGACTGTAGCCCGTCCCTATGTTTCAATTCAACTTTGTTAAATTTTTTAAAACATAATAAAAAATTGTATCTATATTGAAAGTGATAATTTTACTATGCATTTTAAAGTGATAGGACTCAAAATATTTGTATTAAATTTTAGCTCATTATATAATATTAGTTTTCACATGCAAGCCAAGGCAGGTAGTTATACAAAAGTTGTCTCTGATATATTTTAGTTATTTTTAAATAATTACAGTCAAAATGGGACGCGGTTAATTATTGGCAGGGGACGAGAAAGCTAAAATCAAAGCTTATCGCGAGTGTGACTTGTCTGTTCACCAAATAGCAAAAAAAATCCAGCGAAGCCGTAAGGTAATATCAACATTTCTACGCAATGAGTCCAACTATGGTAAAAACATGAAAGGGCGAACTGTTTGTGCCGTTACCGCTGCTGACAAAAGAGCAATTTTCCGACTCGCGTCAAATTCTCACGATTCTGCAGTAAAAATAAAAGAAAAAAGTGGTGTTATAGATAGTGTTTCTACGGTAAAGCGGGTTATTTCAAAGGCTTAACACTTAAAGCGTTTAAAGTTAAAAACAAAAACCACCGCTTAACCCGTCCCGTAAGGAACAACGTCTTTGTGTCTGTCGCGCTAACATGACATGGAGTAAGGTATGGTAGGTATAGGTACCGTATTGTACCATTATTGTGTTGAGGGTCCTGACGGATTTAACTACTACTTCCATGATTTGCGAAAAGAGGAGCATCAATTGGATCCCTCTCGCGATGGTCAGTCACCTTGACGTGTGTACCATCATTGCATTCGATGGTACCGGTGCGGAGGCTTACGGTGCAAAGATTCAACGGGCTATGCTGTCTAAGGGCCACCCATGGCAGACAGGCCGATTGATGAGCGCCAACCAAGAACTGACTAGGACTTAACGTCCATCCACCCCTAATCCAGAGTGTCATGCGACCCGTGCTTATTGGATGGTTTGCAGCCAGGGGTATCCGGCTGTATTTCTGCGGAGCCTCTCTGATACCGGGCCACCTCAGAGAGTAACCATGGCCTTACCACGCTAATGCGGGGCTCTGGCGTGGTCGACCGTCGACATGAACCAAAACAGACAAAAAAACAAAAACAAAAACAAACTCAACAGAGTGCGGGGACAGACCGCAGACGAAGCCATTGGTCGGATGGAGCAGGACATCCATGACGACCGCCTGGCACAAGATAGAACCGGAACGAGTCGAGAGGGAGGCTCTAAACTGGTGCAACCCAGCACCAGTCAAAGAACCATCGTCACCTCACGACAAGCCACGGGGGTGCCAAAAGGCCCGGGAAGAAGCCCGGTAGCACCGACAGGTGCTTGCAGTGGGGATAGGACCCAAATCCTAATCCCCTCCCTGTCCGGGGAGGTAATGGTGGAGGGAACTAGGGCAGCGGGAATGAGCATAGCTCAAGTACCAGCCCCTGTACCCCCCGACAACAACACCGGAAGGAAGAGGAATAAGCCAGCCTTACCTCCACCTGGGAAACCAGGCGCGAAGGATGACCCACTACGAAGGGGACTTAGTGGTGCTGGCACTAAATGGTACCTCCGCTACCTCACTAAAGGCTTCGGGCCTGAGGAAGCCAAAAGGAGGGCTGAGGAACATCGGGCCAAGCCTGGAAGTACAGAAGTGGCGACGGGAAAAAGGGGGAACAACAACATCAACCCCCCCCCCCCACAACAAATAAAGCCAAGAAACAGAAGGTGGATGAAGGCACCGAGAGGGCCACGGGAAAGCCTGCAAAAGCGAGCGCCACCGTGGTCGGTCGAAGCTATGCTACGGCGGTGAAAACCGTCCCGGCTAGTGGTAGACACGAGACAGGTGCGATTGCTGAGCAGGTTGCTGTTCTCCCGGTGAAATATCCGCAGGAGATCCTCAGCAACCCAGACCTCACGGCACTTGAAGACGCCATTGTGTTGGAAATGGCCTTAGGATGGGAGCATAAGCTCAAATTCCAGGGCATACATTTCAAACATGGAATGCTCTTAGTTGACTGCGAGACTCCGCAGACAGCTGAGTGGCTAAAGGCAGTAGCCCCAAAGCTGGGGAAATGGAAGGGGACACGCCTCATGGCATGCAGTGGGACAGATATACCACGGTCCTACTCCATAACAATCTTCCTTCCACGCAGTGCAGAGCAAGAAGCTAAAACCTCCTTGGCACTGCTGGAAGCACAGAATGTGGGACTTAACGTCCAGGCGTGGAGGATTCTCAATTGTCGAAAAGAGGGAACCGGGCAGGTACTGGCTCTTGGCATCGACCGAGAATCTTTCGACGCCAAAAAAACCCAAAAAGGATTACTGAGCTACCAATTCGGCAGGGTTGCGGTGTGCGGACTCAAAAGGTCGGACGAGATCTCTGGGCAGACAGCCCAGCCAGCATCGAATCTGAACTCGCAGAGCGCGCAGTCAGAGGTAGAGCATACTGCTCCTCCGAAGACTAAAGCACCTTCTTCCGTTGTCCAATCGGCGGAGCAGGCTCCTGAGGAGACCGAGGAGTCTCTTTCCGTCTCGGAGAGCACGATCTCTGAGGGGGAAATGGACAACACGGTCATCGACCTCTTCCAGGAAATCACCCAGGAGGAGGAAGATTCGTTGCTGAAGGAGGACAGGGCAATTGCCCCGCGCGAGCAATAGCTCGATGAACCCCTCCAAAAGAAAAATTAAACTAGCACAGGTGAACATTCATCATGCTATAGCCGCCTCGGCGACTATATCTAGGATGTTTACCTTCCAGGAGCCATGGATCCTGAAAGGACAAGTCAAAGGATTGGCGAGCAAGGATGCAAAGGTAATATGCGACACTCGGGCCGAGAAACCGAGAGTTTGCATTCTAATAAACAATAAATATAAATTTATTCTACTATCAGAATACGCGACACGAGATCTGGTGCCAATTCAGGTACATCTGGATGTTGAAGGATGTCACCGCACCATTGTCATCGTATCGGCGTACTGTGCAGGGGATGAGCCGGTTGTATCATCCCAAATGCAGCGACTGGTGGAGCATTGCAACAAGCTCCGCATGTCGCTCCTTATAGGGTGTGATGCAAATGCCCACAACATCATATGGGGGAGCACCGACACCAACACCAGGGGTGAGTACCTACTAGAATTTATTATGAGTTCGTCACTTGATATTATAAACGTGGGAAATACCCCCACTTTTGTAACTAGTGTCAGGGAGGAAGTACTCGACCTCACGCTTGGTAGCCCAAGCGTAAGTAAATTAATTAGTAACTGGAGAGTATCTAGTGAGCCGTCATTGTCTGACCATCGAATAATAGTATTCGACCTGGACAGCACAAGTATCACGAGAAATCCAGTAAGAAACCCAAGGAAAACCAATTGGGAAACTTATAGAACTGCTCTAGAGAGCAAACTGGGGCGCCTTAGTCTAAGGAAGGCTCCGGGACACCCCCTAGAGCTAGAGAGCACAGTGGAAGGCATAACAAACGCCATCATCACTGCGTTCGAAGAAAGCTGTCCTCTAAGTAGAGAACGGGACAGGAAACAGACGCCATGGTGGAGCAATAACTTGTCAAAATTAAGATCTGAGGTGCGGAAGCTTTTTAATAAAGCAAAGCGCAGCGGAGAATGGCAAAGCTACCAAATGGCCCTTACTACATATAATAAGGAAATAAGAAAAGCTAAAAGAAATAGCTTTAGAAAATTCTGTGAGACAATCACCAGCACCCCTACTGCGGCAAGGCTACACAAAGCTCTTGCGAAGTCAGGAGGGGTGCCGATGTCTCTGAGGAAACCAGATGGCGAGTTCACGGAAGATGAGGATCAAATGGCACTATTGCTACTAGAAACTCACTTTCCTGGCAGCTCGCCTAGTACTGAGCCAGGAATCAATACCACTTCAATCAGACCTCGGAGGGAAGACTGGGAAACAACATCAACCATCTGTTCTGAGGGACGGCTGAAATGGGCAATAAATTCCTTTCAGCCTTTCAAATCTGCCGGAGTGGACGGCATTATACCCGCCCTTCTTCAAGAAGGGCAAAGGGTACTAATACCACACCTGCTAAAGATAACAAGGAGCAGTATTGCCTTGGGCCACATACCAATGCAATGGAGACGAGCAAGGGTTGTGTTTATACCAAAAGCGGGGAAAAAAGACCCCACACAGCCAAAATCGTACAGACCCATCAGCCTTACGTCATTTCTTCTGAAGATGACAGAAAAGGCTGTAGACAATTATTTAAGGGAAGATGTTCTGAACACATCCCCATTACATCATCGTCAGCATGCATATAGAGCGGGCAGATCAACAGAGACCGCCCTATATCAGCTGACGGAGATAATTCGAAGTGCCCGTGGAGGCAAAAAAAATAGTACTGTGCGCTTTCCTAGACATAGAGGGAGCATTTGACAACACCTCACATGATGCGATCAAACGATCCCTGGATAGGAAAGGAGTTAACAGTACAGTATCCAACTGGATGTGTGAGCTGCTGAGCACTAGATCAGCAGAGACTCAAACACCATCTGGAACCATCAGAGTAAACACAACGAGAGGATGTCCACAAGGAGGGGTACTATCACCCTTAATGTGGAGCCTAGTTGTAGACGAACTGCTGGAAAAATTAACCAACCATGGCATCAACTGTCAGGCGTACGCCGATGACATTGTATTGATTGCCAGGGGAAAGTTCGAAGAAACCCTTGGAGACATCATACAAAAGGGGCTTAAAGTAACCAAGGAATGGTGCCATAATGTCGGACTTAACATCAATCCGGCGAAAACAACGATAGTACCATTCACAAGGAAAAGACAACTTCAAAGACTTAAGGACATAAACCTATCAGGCACGACACTGATACCAGTCAAAGAAGTAAAATATCTAGGACTCCATCTAGATAGTAAACTCCTCTGGCGAAAACATACAGAGGAGATATCCAAGAAGGCCACCCGCGCTCTCATGATATGTAGGAGCCTAGCGGGGAAGGCATGGGGATGCAGCCCAAGCATCCTGCGATGGATGTACACTGCAATCGTGAGACCAATGATCACATACGGAGCGGTAGCATGGGCGAAACGAACCAGTCTAGTCACAACGCGAGAGACACTCGGCAAAGTGCAAAGACTGGCGTGCCTATGCATTACCGGAGCAATGCGTAGCTGCCCAACCGCAGCCATGGAGGTGTTATTGTAACTGACTCCTCTACACATCATGGTGATGAACGAGGCAGACAAAACAATCCTTAGGATGGCAAAGGAGGGAATTGGGAGAGGGAAATGCATCGGTTCGAAAGAACACGGTGACTTACTCAAAAAACTCCCACTTCTTGGCATACCTAGGGACGACAGCATCAGGAAATTCAACTTCGAGAAGAATTTCCAGATAAAGCTCAGCAATAAGGAGAACTGAAGCAACGAATCCATAACTTATGGACTGAGCAACCACACAACAAAGTGGTATACGGACGGCTCGAGGACTGAGGAGGGAACTGGTGCAGGAGTGTTTGGGCCGGGAACTAAGCACTACGAATCCATGGGCAAATGTACCAGCATCTTCCAGGCAGAAATATGTGCCATAGACAGGTGCGTTCGAATCAACCTCGAGAAAAACTATAGAAATTGCAACATAGCAATAATGTCTGACAGCCAAGCAGCTATAAAGGCTCTTGACGCCTACGTTATCAAGTCAAAACTCGTGTGGGAATGCCTACAAGGACTGAATAGACTAGGCAAGAATAACAGAATCTCCATCTGATGGGTGCCTGGCCATGTTGGCATTACGGGCAATGAGGCAGCGGACTCTCTGGCAAGAAAAGGGGCAGAGCAACCCTTCATAGGACCTGAACCATTCTGCGGGATAGGAGAACACACTATACGCGAAGAGTTCAAGAGACTGGAGGAAGAAACAAAGGCCAAAACCTTTCTCAACCTCCAAGGTCTGAGGCAAGCAAAGAAACTCTTAGGAAATTACAACCAAAAGAGATTCAAAGTTTGTATCGGCAACAAAAACAACCTAAGAATCCTAACAGGCCTCCTCACGGGGCACTGCAGACTCAAGGAGCACCTGAGGAAACTGGGCATATCGGAGGACGGGCTCTGCAGATTCTGCAGTGAAACCGCCGAAACTCCAGACCATATACTGGAATCCTGTGGAGCACTGACCCACAAAAGGATGAAACATTTGGGCAGGCACCAAATAACAGACAAGGACATACAAACCATGGACCCACAGCTCATTCTCAGATTCATCAAAGAAACTGGACTGGACGCTGTGCTCTAAGGAGTGTGACCTGCCAAGGATAAATCAGAGCAATACCTCGACACGCTTCACAAAGAAGTATCTAGAGAGGACTCTGAACGAGGGCATGCACCTCTCCGAGGCACAAGCAAGGGGACGCAATAGACCAATAGGTCGCAGTGTAATATACCCTAACCAAATATCAATCAATCAATCAATTGAATCGATTACACACCAAGAGTGAGCGGTGTTATAGTTTGGGGAACCATAACGTACTATGGCACTTTAGAATTTCATTTTCTGACTTCTCGTATGAATAGGCATCTTTGTCGACAGTCAGGCCACGATTAAGGCTATTAGTTCAACTAAGTCTACGTCCAAGCTTGTGGTGGAATGCAGGGATACGCTGAATAAGGCTTGTCATCAGCTAGATATCACTCTCGTCTGGGTTCCCGGCCATAGGAAGATTGAAGGAAATGAGAGAGCCGATGAACTCGCCAGACGTGGCTCTGCTCTGTGCGTATCACATGCGGAGGAAGTTTTCCCTCCGCTGGGATATGTAAAGAGAGAAATCCTCCTGCACTTGATCTCAAGGGCTGAGACTGGATGGACGAATCGTACGAAATGTGTCATTTCAAGAAAGATCTGGCCAACCTACGATGATGCCAGAACAAACAACCTCTTAGCCAGAACGCGTGTAGATGTCACCAGACTAACGGCAATCAGTACGGGCCATTGGCCATTAGGCACTCACGCAGCCAAGCTTGGCATCCCCCATTACACCCACTTCCGCAGCTGCTCTGACACAGAAAAGAGTGAATCAGTGTTCCATCCTCTCTGTGAGTGTCCGGCTTTAGCCAAAACCTGACGCAGCGCACTAGGACATCCCTTTTACAATGACCTTTCGGCCATTCATACCATCCACTTCAATAACATCATCAAATTCCTCAACTCCGCAGGATGGTTTTGAACCCCTTAACATCCATTTCCCCCTTTAATTTTAGGTTCCGTTAGTTGTGGTACCAAAACGGGGCTCAATGCGCTATTTGTGTTTCCCCTCGTCAGGTGACGGGAAATACAGCCACTAAAACCAACCAACCATGGCACTGGTAAAGCTTTACATTGAGCGCCAAAGTCTCTCAATTTTGGACTGGCCACCATACTCGCCCGATTTGAACATCATCGAAAATGTTTGGCGATGGCTTATTCGGAAGGTATACGAATCAGGCAAACAATATTTAAATAAAAATTAACTTATAGAAGGAATTACATAAATGTAGCTGGGCCTCCATTTCATTGGATTATATCCATAAACTTCTATGCCTAACAGAGTTTTTGAGGATATTCATAACCAGGGTGGAAGCACCCATTACTAATTTTTGTTGTTTTGTTCTTAAACTTAATTTAAATTTTGTTCCTTAATATTTACCTAAACCTAAGAGTGTTTAACTATTCCTAAAAGCATTTTTCATGTGGGGGTTCTATTCAAATAAGCTTAAATTTAATACAAATATGTTGAGTCCCATCACTTTAAAATGTATAGTAAAATTATCACTTTCAATATAGACACCATTTGTATACCCTTATTATAAGGGTATATTAATTTGGACGCATAGTTTGTAACATACCTTAATATTGCCCGTAGACCCCTAAAAGTTACTACCTATATTTATGATCAGCATCGATAGTAATGTCGATCTAGCCATGTCCGTCCGTCCGTCCGTCCGTCCGTCCGTCCGTCCGTCTGTCGGCAAAAATTATGCCTTTAAACTGGTCCTAGAGAGCTGAAATTTTAACCATATACTCTCTCTACCCGAAATAATCAAGTTTAAGAATTTTTGAAATCCGCCCACAGACACGCCCACAAACAAACACAAAACAAATTTATCGAAAAAATCGAATTTTGAGCTAGAAAGCTGAAATTTTTTATATATAATCTATGAATCCTAAACTGATCGAGAGATAAAATTTTTAAAATCCGCCGAATGAACACGCCCCCAATAAATAAAACAATTTTATTGAAAAGTCAAAGTTTGAGCTAGGGTGCTGAAATTTATAATATATAATTTCTAGGGGCCCTTTATGCTCATGCATACATTTTTTTTAAATCCGCCTACTGAAAGCTTCGTTTGTTTCGATAAAATCCTTTAAATGTTATATAATAATTTATGTAGAGCGTTCTTAACAATTCAACCATACTTAGACTTTTGTCACGCCCACTTATGAGGGATAGGAATAAGAATAGGGTATCCAACAGTTCGCCCAAGCGGACTGTAGCTCCCTAGCTCAAACTTGGGTGTTTCAATAAAATTGTTTTATTTAATTGTGGGCGTGTCAGTAGGCGGATTTAAAAAAAATTAACACATGAGCATAAAGGGTCCCTAGAGAGTATATATTATAAATTTCAGCTCCCTAGCTCAAACTTTGGATTTTCAAAAAAATTGTTTTATTTATTTGTGGGCGTGTCAGTGGGCGGATTTTGAAAAAATTTTATCCCGAGCAGTTTTAGGAGTCATAGATCATATATAAAAAATTTCAGCTTTCTAGCTCAAAATTCGATTTTTTCCAAAATTTAGTTTTTTTGAGTTTGTGGGCGTGTCTGTGGGCGGATTTGAAAAATTCGTAAACTTGATTATTTCGGGACCCTAGAGAGTATATTGTTAAAATTTCAGATCTCTAGGTCCAGTTTAAAAGCCTAATTTTTGCCGACAGAGGGACGGACGGACGGACGGACATGGCTAGATCGACATTACTATCGATGCTGATCATAAATATAGTAACTTTTAGGGGTCTACGGGCAATATTAAGGTATGTTACAAACTATGCGTCAAAATTAATATACCCTTAGAATAGGGTATAAATAGTTGATTCTGTTCTTCTCATTCAAGTTATAATCTCTTCACGATTGACTTCTGGTTTTACTCTTGACATTCAACCACATATGTACATAATATGTGCATATTCATTATTGCGGATGAAGTCCGTTTAAACCGACGCACACTACCTGGGCTGTCCGGGCAGTTAGGAGGAGCTGCATGCGGCATCACCAAACAACGCAAAATCCATTTTCGGCTGATGGTTTTTGTTAATGATATGCAATATTTGGACTCCATGGTCAAACAACGATATCTGCAACAAGCACAACACTGCGTTTTGTTTATTTTGAGGTTTCATGACATGACTATCGGTCCGTGTTCTAACCGCTCTCTGAATACCACATACGGACAATGTACTGGCTCACCTGTTATTATGCGCAATATTACGACAAAATGGGGAATTGTGCGGCGGCAAAAAGGTAAGGAACACTGATTTAAATGACATGACCACAGGAAACACTAAATTGTTTTTTGAAAGCATCGTTGAGTATTTTAGCTGGTGAAACAGAAGGCGAAGGTATTTGGCATTTAATTCAAAATACAACAAGCGGGATGGTTTTGGCAGACCAATTCCTTGCTATTTAACATATGGCTAGTAGCTGAACGAGGCTATGAGACGAGTAAAATATTGGATGAATGCGAATGGTCTCAGCCTGGCCATTGGAAAAACAGAGTTAACCCTTCTTAAGAAGTAGAGAATCGCGAATAGCGTCGATTTCCAAATCGGTCCTGAAGTCATCCAATGCAAGCCCACATTGTGGCTACAGATCAAGTCCTCATCTGAGACTACAACTTGTTTGAGCCGACTGATGGCAAATGTTGGTGGCCCCATGTCCAGTAAATGCAAAGAAGATGTATTTCGACAAGAGAAGTACAGGAATTAGATGGCAGAAGTGCACAGACGAGGAACTCAAGAGACCAGCTCGTGTAAAACGGTTTCGGAACCAGCCGCCCTGTTGATCGCAATCGTGGCTCCTATCCTAATCTCCTATCGGCAGAAAAGTAGTAGATCAATAACGAAAATGTGGAAATTGGTGTAGAAATGTCATCACAGGAGGCAAAAAAGCTCCCATAAAAGCAGCGACAAGAGCGATTGAACTCGAAAAGCAGAGGACAATGGACGGCAAACCTGATCAACCAGGTCGACCAGAACTGGAAACAAGTCTATTTTTTGTAGAAAATATTCCAGGGACAGAAAAAATTGAAAAAGACCGAAATAGAGGGAAAGCTCAACACGGTTCTCAAGCACAGACGCATTTCGCAACAGAAGAGTTAAATTACGGCGTCCTCTTATGGACATAAAAAACGGATCCACCCTGATGTAATGCAAAGAACGCTTACAGGGTGATTGCGAGGCCGTAGCGGGGAGAGTTTTGTTCGGGTGATTGAGACACACCAAGGTGTGATGGCCTGCCACTTGATGGCTCATAATGTTTTCTCTCCTCCAACAAATAAAAGAAATGGGGACTGGAATACTGAAAGAAGCCTTTCACTGACTCACCTATTACAATAAGAACCTTATCAAAATTTATACAATTTGGAAACAGTGTCAATATTTCTGTCTCTTTCATTTGTTACTATTACTGCGTGGTAATAAGTAAGTTGATTGGCAACTCTGGAAGCAATTGTCAACAACGTCTTTCGTTTAACCCTTGTGTTGATTTCCGTTTTTTGAATAATTTAAACAGTATAATTTATAAAGTGCATCACCCATTAAAAAGGGAATTTTAAAGAACCCTTGGACCATCGAATTCTCACGGAGTAGTCCTAGTTTGTAATAAGAGACGAGCCGACTTAAGAAAAACCACAACATGAGCAAACGGAAAATGTCTGAGACTTCTCCTGAAACCGTCCAATCTTACAACAAATCTCATCGCACTATGGAGATAGGTAATAATATATCAGTGATCAATTGCGAAATGCTATTGGACAAACACTGACAAACCATGCAACCAAAAACGATCTACAACTGTTGCAAAACGACATATATATTAACATGATAGATTTAATCCAAATTCGATCCGCATTGAATTTTGTGTAAGCGCACATTGAAGGATTGAAGGATTCACTGAATCTGATCACAAAATTTTCTGTGATTGCATTGAAAATCAGCATGTAAACGTGAATTGAAAGACCGAGAGAGACAGTGTGTCTGCCCCCTCTTTGTTTTCCTTTGTTGTGTTCATTTGACTGGTATCTTTGATATCTGAAAAAAAATTGTATTTGCTTGAATTACTATCAAAACATTCATGAATGTAATACGACTACGTTCATATGTCCACCACGGAAACGTATACAGCGTTCAATACGTTGAACCCAATTTTCGATGACTCGGCTGCACATTACGACCGATACGGCCGCTATTTCTCGTTCAATATTGGCAATGAACTCGTCTAATGTCCCCGGCTTGTTGGCATAGGCAAATGATTTAATGTAGCCCAATAAAAAAAGTATAGAGGCGTTAAATCACACGATCTCGGCAGCCAATAGACATGCCTATTTCTTGAGAAAACACGTTCACCGAACTGAGACTTCAATAACTCGAAATAACGTTCTAACATGTCTCTGTAGCGAAAACCATTTACCGTAACGTGACGGTCATTTTCATCGACGAAAAAAAAACGGCCGTATGGCGCCACCGGCATGAAAACCGCACCAAATTGTGTTTTTTTGCGGATGAAGTGTGAAGGTTCTCACCTGTCCAGTCACGCATATTTTGCTTATTGACGAACCGGTTTAACCAAAAATGCACTTCATCGCTGAAGATGATTTTGCGATGAAATTCTTCATTTTCTTCCATCATGTCCAGAGCCCAATTCGAGAACGTACGTCGCTTCATATGATCAAGTGACTTTAGTTCTTGAGTCAGCTTGATCTTGTTGCCGTGAATTGACTGATTTGGCTAGTCTCACTGACACGGCAACATCAGCAGCGAAAATTCTGACTCAACTTTTTTCACTAAACTATGAACTGCTTAAGAATTATGGCCGAAAATTGGCGCTAACGCTCTTAAAGTTGCGACCACCGACTCGGAATTTTGCTAGTAAATTCTAATAATTTGTAAACTTAGTTCGTTTGTGTACTTTACCATGATGAAGATGGTGATTTTACTAAATATTTTAACATTGACAGTTCGGTAATCGGTTTAAGGGTGCGTTCACACAGAAAGTTTGAATTTGTCTAGTCGCTAATGAAATACCCTTTACATACTTTGCGAATGATATCTTCAATAAAACGTTTTTTTTTTAAGTGGGCGTGTCATTGGGCGGATTCTGGAAATATCTACACATGAGCAGTAAGGGCGTCTAGAGAGCATATATTAAAATGTTCAGCTTCCTAGCTCAAACTTAGATTTCTCGATAGAATTTTTTTTTACTTGTGATTTGAGTGGGCGGATTTTTAAAATGCTAACAACCGATCAGTTTTGGCCCCTTAGGACCGCATATTAAAAATGTCAGCTTTCTAGCTCAAAATTCAACGGACGGACGGACATGGATAGATCGACATTACTATCGATGCGACCACGAAAATTGTAACTTTTAGGAGTCTGCGGGCAATACGTAGCATACCTACAAACTATGAGTCAAAATTCCATGATTTGTATACCCTTAGAACATCAGATACAGATTCCTGGGGAGACACTTCTTCCACGACCTAGACGAGCTCTCCAGCACACCGATAGACAGAATAATGAACTTCACCAAATCCACAGGATG
Organism: Portevinia maculata; assembly: GCA_949715645.1. Lineage (NCBI taxonomy): Eukaryota > Metazoa > Arthropoda > Insecta > Diptera > Syrphidae > Portevinia > Portevinia maculata. The sequence goes on from OX454527.1 coordinate 33,717,342, forward strand.
GTTTGTATCGAACAGCACAGTGAGTAATTAATCTCAGCTGCTTATAGACAGGGTTAAAAATGAGTAAGGGACAACCCTCCTCCCCCGATGGGCATCACAATGAGTCAGCATTGACCTGAGTGTGGCACTATGCCAGCCCACCTACCTAACCTAACCTATACCCTTAGAATAGGGTATAAAAATCATGGAACAATCAAGAAAATTAAAGAACACCGGATTATCAATACACAGAGATTATCCAAAAGCAGTACGGTCATGACTGGTATTTTAATTGAAAAAAGACCTCCTTAGTAAAAATGCGAATATAAGAATTACACTTAAAGGAGTTAAAATAAAGATTGAGGATAAAATCTTTTATTTCAACGATAGTCAGAAGCTGGCATGCGAAGACAATTGAGATGCAAATAAGATTTTAGAAGAGCTGATTGTCATCAATGCGAGTGAAAAGTCAATTGCGAAGATATCAGTAAATGCGTCAACAATTTCTAAGAACGTAGTAGATGAAACAAATAAAACGATATACAGCTTTATTTCGAAGATCAATCGACAATTGATAATTGACTTTTTTCAATGTGTGCTATTGTGAACGAACGATTCATTTGATATTTTTGTCAATCACATTTTTTTAATTGACTACGATTGACAAAATCCTTTAGAATCGTTCGTTCTAAATAGCACACATTGAAAATAGTCAATTATCAACTGTCGATTGATCTTCGCAATAAGGCTCATAAATAAACCAATATTATTTAAGCCGAAAAAAGTGTTGCCAAGTTATGTTTGCTACAATATAAAGTTTAAAATTATTTCTTACAACATCTCAGGTTTAAGTAATAAAATACTCTCAGGAGGGTCTCCAGCTATAGAAGATTCGTCTCGTCTTCCTAACTTGGAAATAATATATGGCCACTGTGATCGTTGTCCCCTGCGTGGAATCACATGTTTCTGTACACAAGTGTCCTCGATAATACTATAAAAAAAATACCAAAAATAAGCCAGTATCCAGAAATTGTACTTAAAAAAGTCTTGGTTTGACAATGAATGTTACAAAGCCAGCAAAATAGCATTTGCGGCGCTCAATCTACTCAGGAAAACAAATTCTGAAAAATACTGAAGACTATATTCAGAGCTTAGCAGCCACTTCAAGTTATAGTGCCATATAAAAAAATGAGCTATCGCAAATCAATTGAATGATAAAGCTTTTGAGAGATTTGTACTTCTGGAAGTGTTAAGAAAGGTAAAAGATAATAAAAGCTTCAGGTGAGGACAGAATCCCTTATGATTTCTTTAAACATGCTCGACTACAAACTGCTACTGACCTTTAGCTGGATATACGATGGAAAGGAAATACCAGCGGACTTCCAAAAATCAATAATATTTCCCATTTTTAAAAAGCATATGACAATATTACATCACATTACAGAGGGATACCGTTTATACATAGCATTGTAAAATTGTTCACCTGACTCTCAACATTGCGTTTAACGAAGTGGGCAGATAGGAATCAATACCGAATCAATTTAATGCGGGATTTAGAAAAGGTCTTTTCCTGTTGAGCTCTATAGATGGAAATTACTTGAATCGTGCGAGGAAATTGAACGCATTCTTTATAGATTTTCGAGAAGCTTCCGATAAAGTAAACAGAAACAATAGTTTCTATAAACTTTCTCAAATCGGAAAATCTGCCAAATGCATAAATAAATTAATAAATATAATATAATAAATCTGCAATATTGTGCGGAAAAGGTCTATCGGAGTAGTTCAACGAAGACGTCGGTGTTTAGTAGGTACTGCTCTACGCAGATGACATCGTCATTTTAGCTGAATCACCATCTTTGCTATAGCTTCTGATAAATAAACTGCAAACATATTGTGATTCGAAAAGTCTCAGAATTAACACCGACAAATCAACAGCATTAGTTTTCAGAAAGCGAAATGGTCGGCTGGCAAGAAATTGCCATTGGAGTTACTGTGTCGAAAGCTTGGAAGTTGTTAAGATTTACAAACACCTTGGAGTTCGTTATCACACAACATTTACTGCTACTTCACACAATACTGTTTCGACAAAATTAGAATTGCAACCTCGCATCGATGTCATCACCTAATTCATCCTCGTTGTTCATAAGATCTGAGCGTCAATTATTCGTAAACGTACGTCTTTGGAACCCTTTATCTCGTCGTTTTAAAGAAATACAACAATATGAAAGGATTTAACAAAATATTATTCAGGAAATTCGTAAATTAAATTTATTTAATTGTTTTTTTTTTTGCAAGAATTAACATTTTTCTATTTTTGAACTATTTTAATATTTTATTTTACATTGTTTGCTTTATTTGCAAAATTAGCTTATGACTATATTATAAGATATTGTGTCTTATTATTAAGCACGAAATAAATAAATTAATAAATTTCACATAGAAAGCATTTTGATGTGAAGCAGTCGGAAGGCAAAACAGCAATAAACAGTTAACTTAGCTTGGTGTTCGAAGTGATATGCTGTGATGCGTTCAGTGACATACTATGGGGCTCAAGCTTGGGAAAGCAAATGTTTACTATGTGTGGAAAAACTGTTTCTTCAAAAAACTTTTTTGACTTCCGCCGAACACACCAAATTACATGCTCTATATTGAAAGTGGCTTCACGCAACTTCTTACATTTACGCAGTTTTGAGTGGTGACGATGATGACAGCTAGTAACATTTGACGGTGAGAGCAGTGAGAACAAAATTTAATTTTCATTGTGACTAAGAAAATTTGACGACGAAATATAGCTTACAGTTGCCTCTATAGGAAGCAAGTCTTGGGAAATGGGATTGCAATTTGTAAGTGATGTGAAATGACAAAAACGCAAAAGTAATCCCCTCTGTTTTCTCTCTGTAATACAAGAGAAAAGGAAAAGATCGCTCATTTTATCAGCTCCTGTCCCATACTCGGCGAAATCAGAAGAACTTAACTGGGTACAAACCTCCTAGGGACAGAAGCAGTTTCAGATCTCTCTAATGGCCCTGACTGGAAAGCCCTAGTAACCTGCAGTAAAATAGACAACTATTTATTTCTAAAGAATCATAAATGAGAACTTTTAAATAAAGTTTTTATATCATAAAATTTAAATGAATTAACAAAACCTTAATTTTATAATTTATATTAATAAACAATCTGTGACAGACGGCAAAGCCATGCTTAAAATGTACTTTGTAAGACTTTGCTAAAATATTTTACAGAAGAAATTAAGTACTACTACCACTATTACTGAACGGGTTCCCGACCTAGGAAAAGTCTCGCCTGAGACACTGCAGTCTCCCATCCTCTGCGATCCCGAGCATGTTGCTTTTAGTTCCTCAGACCAAGTGCTCTGGCATCCGCGATGGCTTGGCCTTTAAAGCAGATGTTTGGTCTTCCTTGCCTTCTCGAACCTAGGGGCCGGGAGTCGAAAATTGTCTTGGCTTTAGAATTATTGTCCATTCGCTTAATGTGGCCGAGCCAATGCAGTCGACGTGATTTAGCTTTTTGGACTGCATCATCATCTTGGGACAGCTCGTAGAGTTCGCGGTTGTATCTTCTCCAAATATCCGACGGAATATTTTTCTTTCAAAAGAAATATCAGCTCCCTTTTTCTACAAATCGTCCAGCACTCGGCACCATTAAATAGGACTGGCAGGATTAAAGTTCGATAGAGCTTGCTAAACCGAAGTAGCAGTAGCTTCCTACGGTACTCTTCGGAGAAGTACTAGTATCTACTCCTATCTCAACTATACTATCTATCTATTTAATCATTCGGAAATACGAATGGTTAAAAAAAACTTCTATATGCTAAAAAAAAAAAAATTAGACATCAACTGCTCATATAGAGCCTTAAACTTAGCTTCTCCAACCATTCACGTGTACGAAATTTATGCCGATTTGGAACATCACGGTTTGAGAAGCTTCTCATAAGAGTTTGCATTCTCTGATTTTCAGATTTTCGCAAGAGGCAGAGGCAGAGGCAGTAGAAAAGATTTTATGTAGTAGCCCAAGGTAATAAACACTAAGGCACGTGGAAGTATACGAGGGCGGGTCAATAAGTCCGTGACTTTTTGAATTTCTGACCTCTTTACTGAAACAGCAACACTGCTCCTGTCAACAGGCATCTGTCAGTTGACTCCTGTCAAAATTTAAACTTGCTGCGTCAGTTAGTTTGTGTTTGGCAGCTATTTTTATCAGACTACTCACTAATTTGAGGATAAAATGGAAAAAAGTGAATTTCGTGTGCTTATTAAGCATTATTTCTTGCGAAAAAAAACCATTACCGAGTCCAAGGCTAAGCTTGAAAAATACTATGGGGACTCTGCACCATCGATTTCAATGGTAAAAAAGTGGTTTACTGAATTTCGTTGTGGCCGTACAAGCACTGAAGATGCCGAACGTCCTGGACGCCCAGTTGAGGTCTCTACACCCGAAACAATCGAAAAATTCACCATATGGTGTTGGCCGACCGAAGATTGAAAGTGCGAGAGATTGTGGAAGCCGTAGGGATCTCGCATGGCTCAGTGGTTTCAATTTTGAATGATCACTTGGGCATGAGAAAGCTTTCCGCGAGATGGGTGCCGCGGTTGCTCACAGTCGACCACAAACGCAATCGTGTAACAACTTCACAGGAAGGTTTGGCGTTGTTTAATCGCAATATGGAGGAGTTTTTGCACCGTTTTGTAACCATGGACGAAACATGGATCCATCACAACACACCAGAGACCAAACAACAGTCAAAACAGTGGGTTTCTAAGGGTGAATCGGCGCCAAAGAAGGCCAAGGTGGGTTTGTCAGCCAATAAAGTTATGGCGACTGTTTTTTTGGGATGCACGCGGGATAATCCACATTGACTACCTTCAAAAGGGAAGAACAATCAATGGGGAATATTATGCCAACTTATTGGACCGATTCAATGACGATTTGAAAAAAAAAAACGACCTCATTTGGCCAAGAAAAAAGTTCTTTTCCACCAAGACAATGCAAGGGTGCACACATGTGCAGTCGCCATGGCAAAAATCCATGAATTGGGCTATGAATTGCTCCCTCATCCACCCTATTCTCCAGATTTGGCTCCGAGCGACTACTTCTTGTTCCCAAACCTGAAGAAATGGCTTGGTGGAAAAAGATTTGACTCCAATGATGAAGTCATCTCGCAAACAAAGGCCTATTTTGCGGACCTTGACAAATCATTTTTTTTGGAAGGGATAAAAAAAATTGGAGAAGCGTTGAACAAAGTGTATAGAGCTCGAGGGAGACTACGTTAAAAATAAATTTTTTATCAAAAAATCTGTGTTTTATTCCAAAACTTATTGACCCGCCCTCGTATATTACCGAATTAGAATATATTTATGTACATACGTAGACCTTGTTTCCATCAACCAAATATCATCAGAGCTCATAATTCTGTGGCCTAATTTAATAAATTCAACAATTCAATTTGAAGAAGATACTCTTAACAAACGATTTACCATATTCACACTCTGATAAATTTGAAATGGGTATAAACAGTTTCTCCTTCCATGTAAAGTCAAAAAAAATATTAGGTAGGTAACAAATGATACGAGATCCGAAAGACGATTTGTTTTGTGTATCATATCAAGTGAAATGGAAGCGAAGAAAAGGCTTAACTGGAATTTTCATTGTTAATAATGTGAGAAAAATCTACATTTGACAGCAATTGCATCTGTATCGCGAGATTTTTTTCGTGTCGTTGTATATACTCAGGTGGAAACGCTATAGTGATTGTTACCAGATTGTATGGCAGAAATGTTATAAAGGAAATTGTTTACATATTTTATTATAAACAAAACCTTAAAGTAGGTGCCCGTGTTGCAATTCACAAATCGTTAATATTTAAGAGCAGGGTTCTTAAAGGTCAAAGCTTTTGGGAAGGTATTGAGTTCTTATAAATATATCTAAAACTGGCTTGAAGTTTTTCGCTTATTAACTGTATTTAAAAATAAAACTTAAACTACAATTCTTTTGAAGAATGCATTCAAATTTTCGCAATCAGTTTATTTAAGTAGAATGATTGCATTCTTTTCAATTACAATACTAAATTTAATTTGCGTTAGCTTAAGGCAGTAGTTAAAGACAGTGAATTCAATAGAAATAAAATAAATTCCCTTCATTGTTCTTGTTGTGCTTTCCTTTCTTGTACACCCTATTTTAAGTATTTTAATTTTGACTCCTAGTCTCTAAAATGACTTAGCATTGATCGTACAGCCCCAAACTATATTTGTGATCAGCATCGAAAGTTATGTCGATCTAGTCATGTCATGTGCAGAGGCCATAAAGATTTTTTTATAAAATAAATGTCGTAGATATTATTTGCAAAGTATATAATCAAAGTCGTTTCTTACGTAGTCATTGTTTTCCGTAAAAATCCTTAAAAACCTAAAAAAATATGTAGCAATATTCTTCTTAATAATTCGCTCATAGAAAGTTTTAGTCAAACCCACATTTCGGGGCGTTTATGACAATAACGTTATGGTATTCCGGCACTCGACCGCAGAAATCTGGCTTTGTACACCGACGGATCGAAAATGGAATCTGGAGCTGTAGCTGGTATCTTTTCACCCAACACCAAAGTCTCTATACCTATAGGAATGTGACCACGGTATTCCAGGCAGAAGTCCATGCCATTGAGATTTGCTCTCATTTAAGTTGAAAAACAGGAATTGAAGGCGCTAGAATACATATCTTCTTATATAGTCAAGCAGCACTACAAGCACTGTCGTCCATCCAACACAATGGACTCTTTGACTGTAAAAAACTGATACAATGCCTTGCAAAATTTAGCCAAAAACAACAGGGTCAAACTTGGATGGGTCTTGGCCAGCAAGGTATTGCAGGCAATGAATCTGCAGACGAACTATCCACAGCTGGATCCGAATCTGCGTTTCTTGGACCAGAAACTTATTACAGAGTCAATTGGGCTACTGTGTTAAGGCTAATTGGGAACAACAGCTTCGTCTCAACCATTGCGAAAGTGTCTTTGGTTTAAGACAATCCAAACGAATATCTAAGCCTTATTCATACAAGGGAATCCTAATGCTAAATAGGGATAATATTAGGAAGCTGGTGGGTTTTCTCACAGGCCACTGCGGCTTGAGATATTATCGCATAAAAAAAGGAATCTGTGTCCGGAGATATAATGCAGGTACTGTATGGAGGAGGAAGAAACCTCTGAACAAATTCTCTGCGAATGTCCGGCACTGCATTGGTTGAGACGACGTATCTTTCACAGGGAGATACGTTCAAAGGCTGAGCTACGAAACTCTGTCCCTAAAGACGTACTGGCCTTCATTACGGATTTCACTCATCTTTTAGGCTAAAGCACCCATTTTTGATACAAAAAATCTTTTAGGTGCAGTGTCAGTCAATATGGTAAGGGTATATGTATTATTAAAATAAATTTAAAATCCATAACGTTCGCAGAACTCCGCGGGTTTTAAAAACAATGTCATTCTAGGTAAGGGTTCGGTTAAGCACACACCTAAGTTCCTTACTGAGTCAATGAATTGGATGTGAGTTGTTTAAAATAATAACTGGGAAACACGAAATATCTTATTTGTTTCGTTATATAACAAGACATTTGCATTTACTGGGATTTAGTGTTAGATTGTTCTGCATGGACCAGTTTAAGATGTTTTCAAAGTCCTGGTTAATACTTTCAACGCGGTTTTCAATAAAACCAAGAGAAAAATTAAATCTACATAAGTATAACCAGCATTAATATGCATCATTGAAGGCTGAACCTAAAATTGATCCTTGCGGAACGCCATTGCGAACGGGGAAATCTTTTGAGGAAGGATTTTTGCATACCCTGCCTGCTTTCTGCCACAGAGGTACCTAGAGAGGTATGGTCCACCATGTCAAAAGCTTAGGAGAAATCGAATACCACTTTTTTTTGTTTAGTTTTAAATGTGATTTTATTCATTTTTTCATTCCATTAGCTTAAATTAACATAACGTTATTTTCAATAATATAAACATATGAATACAAATTTTTAGATGTCGCTCTTTAATTTAAGGGACAAAGTCCTAAATTAGTGTTAAACGACAGATAAAGTAAATATAGAAAGCTTATATCGCCGTTATCAATGCCGATACGATACATATGTCAGCTACCACTATAAGAAGAGCTGTTTTTCTCACGGAATCCAGACTGTAGTTTTGTTAGAACTCGTTGCGTTTCAAATATTCGTTACTTTATTTTAGCAAAATTCTTTGTTTACTTTCGATAGAAATGTTTGAATAGCGAGCGGTCTAAACTCAGTTCAGGGGACTTTAAGGTATGGGGTAGTTCTAGCCAACTTCCACTGGTGTGGATATAGTCCAATAGTGAAAATTGAATTAAATATATGCGTAACATCAGTTAGAACATTGATCTGACTTGTGAACCCACTTGAGCCAAGATGTTAACATGTGAGCCTGCTTAAAAAAAATCCTGGGCTATCAAACGAGGCACACATCTGATGACTCTGGCCATTTTCTTCTTCCGACTAAACTTTAGAGCTCCATGAGGCTGCGAACGGCCAACAAAAAATCGAATTGTTCGCTAAAAGACAGTTGGAGTAGCCAGAGCCTAAAGAACAGCTGTATAAACACCAATAACATGTGGAACCGGTATCTGGACATCATCAAAGAGGTAGCCAGAAGCACTATAAGTTACCCACCACCCCAGAGAAAGGGCCCGTAGTATGATACGGAAATGCTGCAGGGCAAAACAAGGACAGTGGAAAGTCTCTGCCTGAGACACTGCAGCCTTTTATCCTCCGCTATGCCGGGCACGCTGCTTAGAGTTGTCCAGACCAAGCGCTTGTCCATCTGCTTTGGGTTGATCCTTAAAACGGAGGTTCCGCCTTCCTAGTAGTAACATGAGGGCAAGGAGTCGAAGATCCACTGCTCTGGATCATTAGTGTCTGTACTACCTTGAAGTTGCTGCTATCAATACTGTAGTTTTGTCCTAGTCGGTGGATAGATGTATATTTGTTTGTGGAAAGCAAGTACTACGTTTTGTCCTCGTTGATTTTAAGGCCAACCAATTTTAACTGTTCAATCGCCACGAAAGCCTCTAACACGTCATGCTGAGATCGATCGATGAAGTTCATACCGTCCGCATATTCCAGTAGCTGGACGGATCTGTTAAAGATAATGCCTTCCGAATTGACACATTTTCTCGATTTATTGCTTTTAAAAATGAAAATAACACTAAAAGCAAAGTATGTATCTTAAAAATTCGCCTAAACAATTTTTTTTTTTGCCGCGACCACTTTTCGGGGCGTTTTGACAAATTGTTTAAAGGGGATAAATGACAAAATCCAACACGTTTTCGGTCATTTATAAACTTCAGAACCTATCTTTTATATATGATAGGACATAAAGTGTGTCGTTAGAACCTCCTTGACAACAGCAACCCGTTGTAAAAGAAATTCTCTTCCAGTAAGAGATTTCGAAATGAAGGCACTAATATAATCACTGCGTCAGCGGTGTTAAGTTCTTTGACACGAAACGAAGAAACCTACAGTTTTTAGCTGATTCCAAAATTAAGGAAGTTTTTGAATATTTGTGAGACTTCGCAAGGGGTGGGCCAGTGTAAAAGCCTGTATCCCCTGGTTTAGTAGTCTTAGTTCAAAGCACGAACCACTGACGGACTGAACCCTAGTCATAACATTTACCTTCCATGTAAAGACATCACACAGCAGAAGCCAATGTATAAAGAAATAGTGAGAAAACGTTAAGGTGAGTAGGTGTAATGGATGAACTTCCTTCTGATGCGACTCACTATGAGTGAGAGGTCAAAACTGTTTGAGATGACGCACTATAGTATTGTTTTATTCTACTTCAAGCCGCAATTTTTAATTTTTTATGCGTCTAAATTAACATTTGTGATCCACAGTTAAGAGAATAATAATAGAAAAATCGGTGCTTGCCGCTGCCAAAACATTTAAGGCAAGGAATGTTCATACGAACAACCGCATCATAAGCGCCACCTTTTTACTTTTTGCACAATCCAGATAAAGGAGTCACTGCTTCATATGAAAGTTGACATAGTACATATACTTGTAAATACTTAACCTAGTCGTGCAATAAACCTCGCTTTTCTTCTATCGCAGAATTTACTGGTACATAAAATATAAAGCAATCCATACACAGAATATAAAAACATCATGCATGTATTTTGATGTTTAAGGACGTCAATAACGTGCCATATTTTCTTGTGTCTTGCCAGAGGTTTGTAGGTACGCAATTACCATTTATTATATGCAAATTAAAAGTTTTACGTGTCTCACATATGTAATCCTTAGCTTGTTCTCTCATTTTGAAAATATAAGTTAAATGGATGTCAAGCTCAGGACTTTTGTCAGTAAAAATCCTTTTGTGCGGTTCAACAGAATTAACCTATTATTTTTAAATTTTCTACTTTGGGGGGCGTATACGTGACATTTACAAAAACAGATGTTACGAGCATTTCGAAAAAATAAATGAGTTTCGAATGAAACTTAGATTATGAAAGTTATTTTTAATGTGTCACAAAGTCGGTGGTGTTTCGATTTTCGCAAAGCAATTTGAAGATTGTTTTTCTAATAAAATCTGATAAACGTCTGCGTCGGCCAGATTGTGCAGGTGAAATAAAAAATCGGCAAAAACGCAGCAACAATTGTTTTTAAATCTTTACAATTCTCACACACGAGAGTGATACGCGGTAATGGTACAGGTACCGATAGAAGTGCGGTAGCAGAAGACTGCTCGCAAGTTCAAACTAAGGTGCGTTTTTTACACGGTATCCGCATTGCTTCACATTTACTTGTTTAATAATAACATTGATTTTTTTTCACAATCAGTCAGTTTTTCACATACATGCGGTGTACCAGATACGGCGGACAATGATTTCGAATTGATCCGAATCCAGATTTCGAAAAAGCTGTCGCCAATGAACAAAAAGGATTTGGTCAATCTAGAAGTTGCACTAACCTTAAAGCATGAATCCAAATTGATACCTAATCCGATTTTGAAAAAAAGCTATTGCCAGTCAACAAACAGGATTAACGCAATCTAAAAGTTGCACTGACCAAGTTCTGGCACTAACGAATTCAATTGTCGGTTTCCAACAGATCATATATAACTTGTGTATCATTTGTGGACCTAACAGCATTAAAATTTGAGAATTTTTGTTAAATTTTAAGTAACAGATTGTTCAATGTGTTCCTGAATGACACGAGCTGCAAACCAAGAAAGCTTAACAACGTTCAACCTCAGTTCATCTTTGCACCCACCCTGTTCAACCTTAGCACCCACAGCTAAACCGCTGAGAATGGCACCAAAGTTCGGCTGAGATCGATCCACAATTTAACACCGCCATGAGGTTATTATCAGGCCCTTTTAAACCAACCAAAATCGAGTGACTTCTTATGCTTTACGACATAGCTCCAAGAGTTCTTCCAAGAAAAAAGCAGTTCCGTCTTCGATAATTCCAGAAAGTTCAAGAAAATGCTATTATCCCACTTAATGCAGACATCGATCACACCGCTCCCACCAGACTCCGTTCCAGACACCAGCCAATAAACCTGGCCAAGGAGTTAAATGCTAAAAAAATGCACCATGGAAGACGCCTCGTCGTCATCATGGGTTAGTTCCGGTAGAAAAAGCCCAATTTTCAATAGTGAAACCAGACAACCTGAGTTTGACCTACCGATAAAAGCCTGGTGTAACCTTCTCCGGCTACTGGCAAATGCAATAGTTCCTAAGTTAATGGGTATAACCACCGATCCATTATGCATATGATGGGTACTGGGTCAAACAACACAACACATCCTAGTTGACTTAGAAGACATCAACAGCCCATCGGCCGAAGAAGTTTCCGGGTTACAAACTTTGAATTTATTACAACTAGGGGTTGCCCCATGGTCGAAATTCGACCAACTTATTCTATAAGTTGAAAAAAAACAAAGTCGACTGTTATACATACATATTAATCAGAAAATGAAATTTTTCGACATTGCATTCTCTGATTTCACATGATATAAAATTTTTCCGGCTTTTTCAAGTAACTTCAAGAATTTGCAAGTAACTTCAAGCATGTCCAAGTAACTTCAAGTATGTTCAAGCATTATCAAGTAACTTCAAGTTTTCAAGCATTTTCAAGTAACTTCAAGCATTTGCAAGTAACTTCAAGCATTTTCAAGTAACTTCAGGCATTTTCAAGTTACTTGAAGCATGTCCAAGTAACTTCAAGTATGTTCAAGCATTATCAAGTAACTTCAAGTTTTCAAGCATTTTCAAGTAACTTCAAGCATTTCCAAGTAACTTCAAGCATTTTCAAGTAACTTCAGGCATTTTCAAGTAACTTCATGATATAAATTTTTCCGTTCCGACTGGCAGATTATTGCCTCACACAGCAATGTTGTTGTTGTTGTAATTCCATCCAATTCGCTTCATTTTACCTGCTGTAATTCATAATGTGTGTTATATTATGTGGATAATTTTTGTATTGTGCACTTCTATGTATGGGTGGAACACGTTATAGGCAACTCCGTATTAATATATAGATGTAGGTACTCGTAATCTAATATATACGTTTTTCGTTATTCCATATGCTAAATAAAAAAAAAAACTAAGCAAACGCCATATACATCGGCTCACTTTCAATCACCATCTTTAAAAAAATGAAAAAAACTCCACATTATCGAACTTTCCAACTTATGTAAGAATTGGTTTCGTATCACATTTTTCTGATTAACCATTTTCCATACTCGTAGAATCAGGAAAAACCATAGGAACGGGCTACACTCCGCTTGGGCAAATTGTTGGATATCCTATTCTTATTCCTATCCCTCACAAGTGGGCGTGACAAAAGTCTAAGTATGGTTGAGTTGTTAAGAACGCTCTACATATTTTGTTAAATAACATATAAAGGATGTAATCGAAAAAAAACAAAGCTTTTGTAAAAATAACGCTCCCTAGCTCAAATTTTGACTTTTCAATAAGTTTTATTAAATTGTGGGCGTGTCAGTGGGCGGATTTAACAATTTTTTTCTCCCGAGCAGTTTTAGGAGTCAAAGCTCATGTATGAAAAATTTGAGCTTGCTAACTAAAATTTTCCGAAAATGCAGTTTTTTTGGAATTTGTGGGCGTGTTTGTGGGCGGATTTCAAAAACTCTTAAACTTGATTATTTTGGGCTCCTAGAGAGTATATGGTTGAAATTTCAGGTCTCTAGGTCAGGTTAAAGGCCTAATTTTTGCCACGGACGGACGGACGGGCATGACTAGATCGAAATGCTGATCATAAATATAGTAACTTTTAGCGGTCTGCGGGCAATATTAAGGTATGTTACAAACTTCGCGACAAAATTAATATACCCTTAGCATAGGGTATAAGAAGAATCGTGACAATGTAGATAGCTATATATATAATTTGTCTTATTTGCATTTTTGAATGGTTAAGTTAAAAAACATCTTTAAATTTAATTTTATACATTTCAGCAAGGCTGGAATTGGGTTGTAAAAGTATAGTTGCATCTTATAGTTGCATATTATAGTATGACATATAAGTATGGACAACAATGCATAATGATATTTAATATATTTTTACATTTTTATGAAAGAAATGTGTTCGACACCTATCCAAATCTTATGACCGCAAAATATTTTTAAAATTTTGTAACGTGATGGCATAGATTTTTTTCTTAAGCTGGCCAAAATCAGGCGGATTCATATACCTTATTTTCGGTTGAATAGTCATGAAGGTAAGTGACTTTGTTATTGTGATCTTATTAACTGTTTTTGATTTGTCATAATGGCAATTACTGAATTTTATGTGTCTATAGTAAAATGTATAAAGACTTATTTCAAAATTTTGAGTATGGAAATTTGTCCTTAATCTTTGTGTCAGCTTAAATCTCAATTCTTTTTAAAATCTCTTACTCATTCTTAAGATATTTTAGGTAAAAACTGAATATGCCATTTTTTCACCTGTACTTCAAGTATTTAAAACGCAAACACAGGTCAATATCGTTAAAGCCGTTTATGAGAAAAATACAGTTTTAAAATCTTTTAGAAACTGTTATATAAATTAATACTTTATATATTTTTTTTTTGAAAATCTAAGTATGCAAATTTGTTTAAAATCAATGAAATCATTTTATCGATTTTTGAGATACAGGCATTTTTCTATTGTGCCTTTATTCGAGTCTTTTGCGAGAATCTTAGTATGCCAGGGTTCTTAAATTGACTTCAATTAATAAAAACCTTAAAAACCATCAAAATCATTAGAGTGGTTTAAAAGAAAAGTGATGTTTTTTTCAAAATGTTGGCAATCTTTATAGAAATAAATTATAAAAAAATATTTCAAAAATCTGAGCACGCATATATCTTATGCATATTTGTATGCACATAGTAAAATATCAAATTTCTTTCAAATTACGTCACCGTTACGCTATTGCGATATTATTGGTTTCCTAAAGTACTGTTAATCGAGTCTGTTGGAAAAAAAATAATCAATTATCCATCTTCTGACGGTCAATCCATGTATTAACGACATCAAAATTCTTCAAAATCGTTAGAGCTGTTTTTAAGAAAATCGATAATTTAAACAATTCAAAAAAGTGCTAGGTAGGTGTATATTAATTAAAAAATTAATAAAAAATATTTCGAAAATTTTGATATACAAATTCCTTCCAAGTACTAGTAATAATTTGAGTCCAAATTTTCTTCGAAATAACTGGACCGGTTTTTGAGATATAAGCATTTTTGTAAAATATCGATATTCGACATTATTTCCAAAAACTGAGTATGCCATCCTCTTTTGAAAAAAAAGGATATAAAACGTTGGAGCCATTTTTCAGAAAATCGGTCTTGAAAAAGCCATTTGTATTTTAGGTACGCACTTTTTATGACTTCTCTCATTATATCACACCTCATACTCAATGTGTTCAAATTTCAGCACGATTGCAATATCTTTCTCTTGACTATAAGTACATATAAGAGAAAGTTAATAAACGTATGCAGACTTTTGAATGTTAGAAAAAAAACAGACGTAGCGCTTTTCCACAAAGATTTCAGACTTCCTATATATTTCCTTGTAGGTATACTTAGCAAAGGATAAAATGCAACTGCATATTCTGTGGAATTTTTAAAAGCCCTTCAATCCATTAAAGACAAAGAAATGTATGTATAGGTTATAGGTTCACTTACTGACGTTATCGCTGAAAAGCTTCCCGCTACATATCTTTTCAATTTCATATTATTGGAGCGAGGTATTCATCGGATTTGCGATGTAAATTTCTACATTGCGTCAATTATCCTGCATCATCAGCGTAATGGATTGTAGTTTGTATACTTTAACTAAATGTCTTTGGTAAAGTACCGTGCCTCTATATACCATTTGCAGTATTCTGTACTCGAATGTGTTGCATCTATTTTAGCAAATTTGTGTATATAAAGTTTTACTAAAAGTTACTTTAACAAGTTTCAAGCTTAGAGTATCCCTATGGAAACGTATAATTAAGACAAACGTCATTTGACATTGCTTTACACAAAAACACAATCTTCTGTAGACAATTTCACCATCAGATGGTGTGCATAATCTGTATCACAAGCAAATGATGAATTTCTAAGGATTATGTCATTCATTTCCTAAGCACTTTACCCACGGTATTCGATGCGCCAGCATCGGTTGGAGAATGGATGTCAGTATTGGATTATTAATTACACGGTCTGCATGTCCTTGAATGTTATCTAGTATTTATAGAGAATTATTTAAAGCCGAACTGCAGATGTGGGAGCTATGCATAATCCCTGCTTAATAAAGGAGAAACAGCAACTTCAGAGTAAAGTCCCTTTTTGCTGTGAAAAAATATCTCAATTTCACGGAAGCAGATTTTGCAATATCTGATAGTTGTTATGCCAAGTTACACTCGAGTTCAGTGTAACAACAAGAAGATGCATGGCCTTATTAAGATAAATAGGTTAAATCCGTGGAGCAGTCGAAGTATTTATTTAAGACATTTTTGTCAATTGCGCTTTCTGTAGAATTAAAGCAATCAGATATTCACTACTTCCACATTTATTTTTTATCAGATAAGGATGAGAATCAGCTCGCAAATTGTACGGTGACAGGCCTCCCAATCAGGTGCTGGTGTTGCTGCAATTTTGTAATTTTGGAGACTTAAGGCCTGCCTCTCTTTCGCATTTATATAGGGACGTTAATGGATATTGCCTTTTTAATGGGATTCGTAGGATCTATCTCATTTTATTTGAGATAGATTTTTGACATCACGGCTTCCTCGGGTCTTGGAACTTCTAGTTTGATCAAGCTTTGTTAGTCCTGCTGTCATGCAAAGCATCTTCATCTCAACTGTTAATTGTTAATTTATACTCATACCTTTTATACGCTTTCCAATATTGTAAGCTCTATTTGAGCGCCAGGCGGACAACTGGGGTGTAGAGCCTTATTTTCAGCTTAGTGGTATTTTTCGGTAACCTCATTTTCAGCTAAGTGGTATTTTTCGGTAACAGCAGATGGGTGGGTTTTTCCGCTACTTCATCCAGTCTAAGCTTATGCTATGATTAATGTCGTAATTACAGGTTACATCCCTATTAATCATAGATCCCAGATATTGAAACTCTTTGCAATTTGACGCTATTCCATTTATATAAATTTCTGGAATAAGCCACTCCAGAGAATGGGCAGCACAAGTATTCTGTTTTTTTTTTTTTGATTAACATGATGCCCATTTCCCTCCAAAAAATCCATCGATAAATCTCAAATTTGCTCAAATTAGCAAAAACTAACTGATGCACTTTGTAGTCCTTCACTTTTCGTTCAAGCAGAAAGTCAAGCATATCAAGAACATAATAAATATCAAGGGGCTTATGACGCTTTCCTGGTGCACACCGACTTTGATTGGGTCCTCGGTGACTTCAGTGACCATGCTCCTGACGTTACTTCCTCATACGTGTTCATGATCATCTGTACGTAAGTTTCTGGCGCCCTTTGTTGTCTGTCTGCTACCCTTAACAGATTTCTTGGTTGTTTTTCAAAGGCCTTTTCAAAATCAACCTACACCATATACTTTAAAGAATCACGAACTGTAATTAACATGGTCTCGAATTTCGCCTTTCCTTTGTACAGTGGACGATAAGAAAACGTTTCCTTCCCCGGTTGGACATTGGATGGCATCTCATCAGTTTGAAGATAAGAATCATGAGCCATCTAGCCCTATCTCTCCCATCATTTCCAGAACTCAGAGGGTATCTCGTCCGGCCCAACCGCTTTATGTCTCTTGGAGTCTTTGATCTCATCCCGAGCTTCTTTAACATAGTAGTGCCCATGTTCAAACTAAGTTTAACCAGATAGACTGGTTCCTATCAGCAACCAAAAAGAAAATTCTGTCTACTCCCGATACACGCTTGAATTTGAGCGCACTTTCTTTTGCTAGTCTCTTGTAAAGTCTAAAATCCAATTCGAGGTGTGCTTTTTCATCTCCATTATTAGAGACGCACTTTGACCAAGCTTTGAATGAAGCTTTCTTTTCCATTATCTCTAGTTTCTTTTGTCCACCCCTATGTTTCTTTGTCGTGTTGATAGTGTCCTTTTGAAGTTATAACAGTGATTTGGCCTTGTATAATCAAGGTCGTTATAGGGAATTCCACATGTCTGGTGCTCTGCAATTTGCATCTTCAACTTCATCGATGATGTGATGGAGATCATTGTTCAAGCAATAAATGCTTTGCATTTCTCTTTGTCCAGGTTATATCATTTGATTTTCGCAGACACTTTATTTTTGTTCGTCCCCGCATCCATAAACATTTCTGTCAGGACGAGGCGATGTTGCTGGGTGATTATCTCTAGCAATCTTTAACCCGAGGCTTCATGACACGTGCTACCAAATGGTAATCAATCTGGGTTTCATTTCTGCCTCTGATATAAGTGATTAGGTGCCGGCTCTGTTTGACGAACATGGCATTTAGAACCTTATGACTTGCACGCGCTAAGTATATATTCATCTGGAGAGTTCCTGGTGCCGTATCCAAATCCTCCATTGCATTCTGCATAGCCTTTGTTTAACTACCCGACATGTCCGTTTATACCTCCGGCAACAAACTAAAGCTCTTTGGTGGGGACGGTGTAGAGGTTAGTGTGTTGGCTTGTTACCCGTGCGGTGCAAGTTCAATCCCCATGGGGAACAACAAAATACGCCACCCATTCTCCTACCTCTACACCAAAAAGAGGATTTCTGCCTGGTAGTACAATGGACCGTTACCGAGTCTGAGTGCTCTGGGATTTGGATTTCCTTTTAAAAAAAAAAAAAAAAAAATAATAAAAACAAAAGCTCTTCCTATAGGATGTTCTGGATGAAGTTGTAAAAATCAAGCCAAAATGCATCTTTTTCTCTCTGCTCGCATCCACTTGGGGACCATATGCACTGACAGTATTCTCACCTTGCACCACTACTTTGAGAGACTTTAAACGATTACTGGACTTTGGAATGTTCAAGACGCTGCCAGTTAGCTTTGCCGCAAAGATGATACTGATTCCGTTAGCTTTGATTGTAAGCTTTTGTCCTTACGTATTTCCGGTGTTTCGCCATTTCGTTTCTTGATCGCATTTCTTCAAGCCTGTAGCTACGACCAATTTCAAATACTTTTTCTTTTATTAACATTCATAATTCTACCAAGAACTTATGCCAATTATCCCAATGAAATATATAATAATGAAAAAAGTTGACCAAAATATTTCATTAATCGCAGCAGGAAGTTTCATTTAAGGTATAGAAAGTAATTTGGCAATTAGTTTACTTTCTCGCATGCATGGAATACTCGTATATGTATATGTAAGTAAGTATACTTAAGAAATATTCACAGGCTAAAGTAACACGGTTGAAAATTTGAATAAAGTTTGTCGCCGACTTCAAGAATAAACTTAAAATAGATCAACATTGGTTTACTTCAGACTCCCTCTAACTATAAAACTATAAGTCAGTCCTCTAACACAGTCTGTCATTAATTACAGGAGTATTAAAATGAATTCGACAACTTTGTTTTTCTATCTTTCTTTAATGAAGAATTCAAATTTGGACCTAATTTTCAATTTACACAAAATCTTTTCATCTTTTATCTTCCAGCGGCGAATTAATTGAAACACTTGATCTGAAAAAAGCCGTCCCTTAATTAAGGAGTCCTTGGCCTGTGGCTACTTAATGAAATATACTCGTTTCATACGAATCCCAAAATTATAACGAGTGCCCATCGCTAGTCGAATACAAAGATAATGAGGTTGCTTTGCCTCAAGACATATTTTGTTCTTTATTTTATTTTATTTTTTTAAATTCGAATTGAGTGTTGATTACTGACGATGTGTCATCATCATCCTAAAGAAACATCATACCATAATCAACATGCAGGTAGGGCGGATTTCGAGTAAAATATCTATGGTTTTGATGAGCATCCCAGCGTCCAAGCGTTTCTCGGTACACTAAGGAACTTTTAAAAGTCATAATTTAAATTTCTAATAACAGCGTTCGTTTTTTTATCTTAACTTTTTTAAGCGTAGATTGGACGGTGTTCTGTTCTTTTAGTAGAAAACATTTAGATTTCGCAGTAATAAATGTTTTACTTTGTATCTTATTTATTTCACTTGATTGTGTTCGACGTACGTCTGCATCTGCATCAAACAATTTTGACCTTTGTCTTGTGTTTTCGAAAACAACAATCAAGATAAGAATATCATTTCTATTTGTAAACGGAAGGATTCCGACAATTTCAAACAGAACTTTCGACATCGCAATCAATGTGGAATCCTTTGAATCCCAGGAGGGTTTTCAATTTAATTAATCCATACTATTGGTTATGCTGTTATAAAGCTCGTGATAGTTTTCCCCGAGACTGCAATTTAATTAAATAGAAGCCACTTACAGTGACTGTCATCAATGGCGCCCAAGCGCTGTTCTTGGAATTTTAAATTCTTTGGCGGAGGTGGTGCGGTGGTACTATTGGCGTGCCCATGGAAACACACTGAATGAAGTGACAAAGAACCAACGAAGTACTTACGAGTACGGTGTTGTGTTGAAAACTCTCACAAGTTGCCGTTAGTATCAAAGGAGGGGAAATGTTTGTGGGATTCAGCAGCAAGAAAATTACAATATTTAATATCATTGCTATTCTAAAGACGACAAACACAAGTCTAATAGATGGATTATGTGCAAATTTCACACAGACAAGAAATGAATACAGTGGACGATGATGAATTGAAACAATCGTCAATTGCGATGTGGTTTATTGTTCGATTAAACTTAAGGAGGTAGTTGGAAAAAGATTTATTATTTGTAATGAATGCCACTCACGACATAAAGCTAAATCAGTGTTTGCTTTATGAAAAATTCATATCGACAAAATAAAACGTATTATACTAATTAAAATGTTCTTGCACTTTACAGTTGCCTTCTCTTGTCGCATTTGTAGGCCGGGCCTTGTTTGTAAGCAAAGACACAATAAAAGAAAACTATATAGATTATTAACCCCTCCAAAATAGAAAAAATTTAAGCGGCCCATAGTATCCGGAGCATGCGTTACGTCGACGGCTACCTTTTTTATCTGTCCAATGGGATATCCTGTTAACAATAATTGTCAAAGTGAAAACTGTCAATCGGCTTAAAAAAGTTAAGTAGGATAAAAAGAGTGGAAAGATTGACTGCTTTACACTTCATATCCCCCACACATATCGCATATCGGTCACCTTCACCTACCATAAGCAGACGGGTATTCTGTAAGTTAAATATATCGACGACCGGGTACGACCGATTCTTCAATGGCTCAGCGTATTTAATATTTATTGTCTTGTTTTTTTTAAATCAGTGTTTAATCAGGGCGGTTAAAAATTGTTTTCAGATGGACATGTTGTTTTTTCATTTTATCAAACCCAAATGCCTGGAACAGATGTGAAACAAGACTGCACACAGTAATGCATGCAGTAACGCACGTGAAACAAATGTGCAATAAGAAATTACCCACATTCAGCATGCCTTTTGCCTGACCTAAATATCACTTAACGATCAAACAGACTAAAATATTAGGTAATAGCCGCGTTTGTTTGCACGCGGATATAGGCATTACATTAAAAAACGACCATTGCAGCTTAAGAATTCATCAAAAAAAGCTTGGCAGCACACATGCACCTATGACGTTTATTAGTGAAACAGCTGTAAGTTGATTTAAGAAATTTGTATTGAAAATCGTGAAATTCAAAAATATTAATTTCCGACAGTTGAAATTAATGCCCAACATATTCTAAAATTATAAAAAAACATAGGGACGGGCTACAGTCCGCTTGAGCGAACTGTTGGATACCCTATTCTTATTCCTATCCCTCATAAGTGGGCGTGACAAAAGTCTAAGTATGGTTGAATTGTTAAGAACGCTCTACATATTTTGTTATATAACATTTAAAGGATTTTATCAAAAAAAACGCTCCCTAGCTCAAACTTGGGTGTTTCAATAAAATTGTTTTATTTAATTGTGGGCGTGTCAGTAGGCGGATTTAAAAAAAATTAACACATGAGAATAAAGGGCTACTAGAGAGTATATATTGTAAATTTCAGCTCCCTAGCTCAAACTTTGAATTTTCAAAAAAAAAAAAATAATTGTGGGCGTGTCAGTGGGCGGATTTTGAAAATATTTACACATGAGCATAAAGGGCCCATAGAGAGTATATACTACAAATTTCAGCTCCCTAGCTGAAACTTTGGATTTTCAAAAATTAATATACCCTTAGAATAGGGTAAAAAAAAATTATTTTATTTATTTGTGGGCGTGTCAGTTAGCGGATTTTGAAATTTTTTTATCCCGAGCAGTTTTAGGAGTCATAGATCATATATAAAAAATTTCAGCTTTCTAGCTCAAAATTCGATTTTTTCCAAAATTTGGTTTTTTTGAGTTTGTGGGCGGATTTCAAAAATTCGTAAACTTGATTATTTCGGGACCCTAGAGAGTATATGGTTAAAATTTCAGCTCTCTAGGTCCAGTTTAAAGGCCTAATTTTTGGCTACAGACGGACGGACGGACATGGCTAGATCGACATTACTATCGATGCTGATCATAAATATAGTAACTTTTAGGGGTCTACGGGCAATATTAAGGTATGTTACAAACTATGCGTCAAAATTAATATACCCTTAGAATAGGGTATAAACAGTTTCACATTGACAGATTTACTAAATTTTAAAAAAAAAAATAATAATAAAATCCCGAACAAAATATTCGGCGGGATGTGCCAGTGGTCGGCGGGATGTGCCAGTGGTCGGCGGGATGTCAAACTTTGACATTTGCTGAAAAATTCATCGCAAACGAAGAAAATGGGTTTTGGAAGCACTGTTTATCCCCGCTAACTGACTTAGCGGCGATAGCTATCCCCGCTAAAGTTAGCGTATATAGGATAAGTTGTTGTTGTATTTTACATGCAAATTTCAAATTATCCCTATATCCGCCTGCAAAGAAACACGGCTAATGTCAGGAAAATTAATTATTTTTCTATGAGTGAGAAGATTTTGGGATGCAAATAACGCATTGCTGGGATTTTTTGGTACAATCTACGCAGAATGCATTTGTTACTTTCAAATTTTCCTGGCCGTTTTGCGACCGGACGATTTTTTTGCTTTAGCATAGCACGAAACGGAAGCACGCCGACTGCTTTTTCCATTTTCATCTTACCTTATTTCCATATTATGCTTTCTCGAAGCAACAGGTTGTAGGCACATGGGGTCCAGTTTCTCCTTCTCAGTGTGGTAGCGTAAGTCAACTGTTGGATGGTACTTTCCGCTCAGGAATGAATTGGACGGGTACGGCTGCCATAACATAAGCATGTTCAGTAGGAAGTGTCCTGGCATCTAGCGTATCCTTCCACTTGAGAACCAAAATTCCGTCCTCATGTCTACATGCTAGCATTTCTCCTCTTTTTAGCCGGCGTTCATCAACTCTTTTAGAAACCAAATGTTTGTTGGCTCTAAGAGTTCCCAGTAGGTGAGTTTTTTGGTCAAGCATGGAGCGTGCAAGTTCATAAATTGTGCCCCCCTCTCATTAAATAATGAAACGCAAACGTTTTTTGCGAGACTAACTTTCCGCAAACCTGTTGACCTATTGTCCGAGTACATTTTTGTGGGTGTAGTGGCTCAGTAGTTAGTGTGTTGGACTACTAATCGAAAGGTCCCCGGTTCGAATCCCACCGGGTGCCAAGTAACATCTAGAGTTTTTTCAACTGTTTTACCTCTTGTGAAGATCTGACAAACATCGAAGAGTATCAATTGTCATCAGAAGCTTCTCAAATTTGCCATTCGGATTCGGCTAGAAATTGTATGTCTTTTCCACTTCACATATGCAAATGGTTGGAGAAAGCTAGGTTTTACACTCTATATTGGCCGTTAACACCTCATATTCGGTTATTTTTTATTTATTTATTTTTTTTTGTAGAGCAATATAAGAATGAGAATTCTCTGAAACTTTTCCTGCAGCATGTCTATCAAGACATGTACAAAAACCGTCAAAGCTTCACAGTTTTGAAAACAAACAATTGGAGAGTGGTTGGGTTTTTAACTTTTATTCAGACACTAAGTGTATTATTACAAATATTTCTAAAAAGAGTAGGGTAACTAGTAGCTGGCCGCTCTTTTTTTGTTTTCGTATTTTGCCTTTAAACATCTTTATGTTTATAAAGTACTCAAAATGCTTCATGCACAGTGGTTATATCCCTGATGACAGAAACTCGAGCAGATATAATTTTTGAGTAAATACAAAGGCCCTAGTCAATGTTCCAGCTTCAAACAGAACACATCATGCGAACTTTTTCACTTTATCAGCGCCTAAGCTTTTTAATAGGCTGCCACAACCCACAAGTTATACGAAAATAAAAGTACGTAATATGTTTTTGTAAATAAAGTCAGAATATGCTTTTTCACAATGAATAGTATAGAGGTCAAAAATCTATTAATGAATATAGTTTAATGTAACAAGCTTCAAACATGCATTTTTCAGCAGCTTTTTATACCCTATTCTAAGGGTATATTAATTTTCACTCATAGTTTGTAACATGCCTTTATATTGTCCGTAGACTCCTAAAAGTGACGATATCCGTGATCAGCATCGATAGTAATTTCTAGTTTAACCATTTTTGAGCGCCCACAGACACGCCCACAAAACCCTTCCTTAGATTTTTCCCACGCCCACATAATGAGGTACAGGAATAAGAATAGGGTCTCTAACAGTTTATTCAATGGACTGTAGCCTTTTCCTATGTTTCCTTTTTCTTTTGTTTTTTTATTTAATGTTCATAACTTTTCACAGCAGTTAAGCTTAAATTTGTTTACTTTTACCTCACAATTTATAAATTTATGTAAAAAAAGATTTCTTTCTTTTTGAAATCATTCGCCTGTCATAACATGGCTTCAGAATGACCGTTATTTATTCTTTCAACTAATATATATTTTCTTGTAACTTGTAACTTGAATTTTGTAATTAAAATAAAGAATAAATGAAAAAAATTAAAATATATGAAAATATAGAAAATAGGCGTCTGGCTATGTCAACCGTTTTCAAATTCAACATTTCCTGGCTGGTCCGGTCCACAAACATAATAAATGATGGCTTTCAAAAAAGTTATAGCATTTAATTGTATGTGTTGCCGTTGATTTTAAATATTTTTTTTCCATTTTAATATGATTTTTAGAAAATTGCCCTCCCGCCTTAACGGGAGAAGTAGACCGCCCCCCCCCCCCACCCCTCAACATTTCATATTCAAAAATTCACGTATTTTATCCCTCTGCTAGAATCCGTTATCATTTTTCTGCTCCAAAATTATCGTACTCTCCCCGAGGATGCAGACAAATTGTTTCGAAAATTTGAAAAATATTATTTACTTGTGTAAATTAGTTCGTATAAAATAAGAACAACCACCGACAATAAAAACTACGAAAAACGATAATGTAAATTTGACGTGCCAAAGTTCTCCCACAAAATTAACTTCTTAATGAATTACCAACCTATAATGCCCATTTTCAAAATTTTAATCCTTAAATTTTAATTATTTAAAGGTTTTCTTATAGAATTGCCCGCAAACACATTCAAGGAAAACATAACGATCCAACTGTAGATGCAAAAATTTCCTGTCAGCTCAACCGCAAACACCGCACAAAAAATAAAAACTTAATTTAAGTCAGAAGTAACTTTTTGCCAACATCGCACTAATGGCTTCTACGTATATGAAGTTTTTTAATGAGTGCGAGTCGATGTTTATGGTTTTGCCAAAGGAAGGTTCAAGCTTCAAGGTACGAGCACGGTTAGGATCGGAGTGGAAAATTATGACACAAAATGAATTTCCGTCGTGTCTCGGTTTTATTTTGAACAAATCAATTTTTTTTTTCATCGTAAGTGAATGTTTTTATTTATTTGTGTGTGTGCGTGTATCGAGGCCATTTTGTATGCCGAATTAAATTTAAACGATACCCAGCTCGTAGTCGTATACAAAATGACGCTGTTCTGTGTTTATCTATATATATATTAAAGCGTGTTCAGCCACTGAATGTAATAAGGTGTAAATTGAAATAATAAAAACATTTCACATTCATTTGAAGCTGCTAAACTTTTTCCTTCTCTTTTGTTGTCAAAGTGAGATTTTTACTGACTTTACAAGGATGAACTTCTTTGTTGGTTAGTGGACTGATAAGTGGGTATCTCCCTCCGCTGGAAAAGCGTATTATCAAGTTATGAAGTGAAAATATTTTGCTCCTAATTAAAATTCAGAGCCAAAAGAGAGAAAGAGAGATACTGCTTGTGTAGGGCTATAATTTCTAAAAAAGTGTAAGGTTAACCTAGAGGTCGGCCTCGTTGAGTTCAGGTTGTAATTTATTCGTGGGATATTGCACAGACCCGATTTTATTTTGGGATTTCTCAGAAAATACGTTATGCACGGAGTTATTGGAATTTATTGTTTAGTGAATCGTTAGTTCCAGAATTTGTTTTTAAAACTAAGTACAACATCAAGGCCTTTCATGTTTGACCCACTTAGTATATGGTAACAGCTTACATCTGCTCAAAACAAACAACAAAAATATATCATAATTTATATTCTTTTGAAAAATCGATCGCAATCCTGAATCATCAACAGATACGTTCGGACTACGCAGTCATAGGACTCCCACTATATTGAACCTATCTGTTACATTTCATTATAGCTTAAATGTTGCGTTTCTTTTCTTATTTGTATTGACATTACAGATATTACAGATATTGGTATATAAGCTACCCTACTACTGCAAAGGAAACATCTTTTGATATTTTTAAATGTTGGTTAAAGGAAGTGGTACAAGGTTAGGTAAGGTAAGGTTGAGGTGGCTGTCGGTAATAGATAACACACTAAGACCAATGTGAGATCCAGTGTGATACCAGTTTTAGCTACTTAGATAATTAAGCTATAAGGCTCCTAGATAGAGATTTCTTTTATGGGAGAGAGATTTCTTTTATGGGAGAGATATCTCCCTAAGAGAAGAACGGCAATCTAGGGCTCCGATGTTATTTGAAGAGACTAGGTCCAGCGACTTAAGAGCTAATAACAAAAAACTTTCATTGAATAGGAAGAAAGATCGAGGAGCAAATGTGGTTAGTAGTAGTTTAATTGAAACCCCATAAAGGGGCATTATTCGGGCAGGGCAATATAGCAAGCAAAACTTTTAATTTTGAGGCAGTGACATTTGGGAAAGTTCTGGAAATGAGGAGCTCAAACAGAGGTCTAGTTCCAACAATCAAATTGGTTTCATTACAAAAGACAAATGCTATTAATTGTATATGCTACACGTTCATAGAAGAATGAAAAAATGTAAAAGCAACAGGTTTGAAAAGCAATAAGGTATGACTTATTCAAAAACTTTTTTGATTCGGTGTACAATAAGGGTGCTTCTACCTACAGCGCATGGAACAAAACTGATTGAAGCAAACAAAATAGATGGATTTGAAATTCAAAGAATACAGCAATAAAAGCATTGTAGACATAATGTGGGTAAAAATTGCTTAGGAAATGAATACATGACTATCAATTACCCACAACAAACAGCTAAAAAAAAACGTTTTTACTTCGACCTGGGTTATGAACTGGTATTTTTGCTGTCTTTGTTTCTGCTTTATTTAATGTGAGCCTATACTATGTCCTAAGTTCAGCTTTTAACAAGAAATCGTTAAGCTAAGTACAAGCTAAGCTAAGCTTTGTGAATTGGTGTGTTGCTATTTTCGTATAAAAACGGGCTACAAAAATTGAATTTTAGCCAAGTTCAGATTGGATTTAGGATGCAATATTAAAAAAAATTTTATCCTCCGTTTTTCATCCTTATAGAATTATTTTTAACCAGTCCCAATTTCCTTAATAAATTGAAGTAAAATATGTATATGCATATATGAACGAAGGTATATTATTATAATATATTTAAAATTCTTTTTTTCACAGTTTCAGTTGGTAGTCATTGCTTACTTGGAAACAATTCTGTCTTTTATCTTTAAGTGTTCTTTCATTAAATTTTTAACATTTTGCTAGTTTGATACAGCGCTATTTATGTGAAAACCTAACTTTGTTAAGATCCATCCAAACACCATAAAGAGCACACAACAAATTTCAACAACATCCGCCGAGCGGTTTGCGAGTTTATTAAGGAAGGACACACGAACAAAGTTAAATTTTTATATAGGACATACCTACTCCCGCTCAACTGAATAGATTCAAAAAATTCTGTTTTGTAATGTGTCTTCTCCCTCAGTCTGTTGCATATATATTTACTTTTTTTGCATGCTTTGAACCTTTATTTGTTTGCACATAACATAGAAGAGAAAAATAACGCGATTTGTGAAACGGTAAATTAGAATTTTATTTTTATCATTGTAGGTATTCCCAAAAAGCACTGCATTTTGTTGGCTCATCAGATTAGGTCCAAGGGCAATGACTTGAGTTTGCACTCTTTAGCGACGATGTGTCACGTAAATTGTTCTGTTTTTTAATTGAAAGTAACTTCCGCTTTTTTCTTGTACAATGGGTCGTGGGAAGCAATTGAACGATTTTGAAAAAGGCCAAATAAAGGGGTATTTGGAATCTGGGCTAAAACGGCGCGAAATTGCTAAAAAAAATTGGTCGGAACCAAAATGTTGTCAGTAATTTCATTCGTAGTCAATCCCGTTATGGGAAAAAATTTGAAATGAGGTGTTCAATAGGCGACAACAAGAGCAGATAGAAAACTTATCATCAAAACTGCTTCAAATTCTCAACGTTATACTGCCAAAATCAGGAAAGAATGCGGAGTTAATGCAAGTCTGGCAACTGTAAAACGGATTATTCGGAGTGCCAAACAATTGAGGAGGCTAAAAATCAACCTGGATGGACCGGACGGCTACAACTACTACATTCACGACCTGCGAAAGAACGAACGCATGTTTCACCACTCCTGTACCGTATTATGGGACTTGTGAGCTCCAGTTTGTATCATCAAAAATGAACGCAAATGCATACAAAACTGTACTACAAAAGGCTTTTCCACGTTTCTCAAACGTTTTCAGACGACAACGCTCGCATTCATACAGCTAGGGTAGTGAAACAGAGTACCTATAAACGACCAAAATGTAAAATTGCTTGAGTAAGGCTTGGGATATTAATATTATTGAAAACGTTTTGGGGCTGTTGTCAACAAATATAGTTATCCGGTGATGTCTTCAGTGAGTAAGCGAAGACATTAAAAAAGTTTCGGACATGAAACAAATTTGCCACCCCGAGAATATTCGTACTAGTTCGCTAACAAGGGATATTAAAGAATAGAATATTAATAAATATTTTTGACAAAAAAAAACAGCAGCTATAAACAAATCTCAGCAGTCAGTTTTCTTCGTTTCTGACGTTTCTCACAATTAGATGTTGTTTTCAGTGTTTCTCAAACTGTAGCCAAACGAGAGCGATGGACGACACGAGAACGATTGTGTTTCGTGAATCAAACTATTGACGATAGCGTTCAGTGCAATCGCATGGACGACAATCGTCCGCAAAGTTACGTGATGAGGGCCCTGGTCTACGATTTCGCTTAGGGAAAATCGTTTAATGAAAAATATTATAAGTCTCTGCCAAACCGAATGTATGAAGTTATTTTGAACAAAGGAGGTGGTACAAAATACTTAATTAGTATTAAATACATACTATATGTATACCTACTTATATAAACAAGAAACAAAGCTGTGAATTTTTTTTTTTAATTTTAAGTTTCTGAACCTATTCAGTTGAGCCAAAATAAATTGGCTTTTTGTTATGTTTTTGAAAAAATAAGTAACGAGTATATACGTGTGTTAGACACTGCATACTTTTGTGTTTCATTAATAATTAATTAATTTTTGCACAATAGTTTATTTCATTAAAATCGGGAAGTGGTTAAAGAGATATTGCCATCCCTGCAAACGTAGAAGTACGAATGTAACTACTGAAAAATGTACGGAAAAGAAGTACTTCCTTTCCACTGAAAAAGGATAGGCACTCGGGAAAAAACTCAGTTATATACCTGCTGCACATGAGAATACGTGAAGCACCCATCTCTCTCTATCTTATAGAAATATCTACTTCAGTTAACCTCAAGTAAAGTACTGATATTCATATTCATACGTAAAAAGCAGTACTTCAGGAGTACTTTATTTCTACGTATGAAGCAGTAGTTAAGATGTACTTTTTTACTTAGTAAAGGTAGTACTAAAGAAGTACTTTTTTTCAATGGAAGTACTTAAGAAGTAGTTGTTGTCTACTGGTGCCTTTAAATTATAATAAAACATCAATATACGTTAATTTTCATGAAATGTTTTTTTTGGGTAAATAGTTACTTGTTACAACTAAATTATTTTTAACAATTTTCCGGCGAACACAGAGTCTTCTAAACGAAGCTCAACATCGCTCATCATCATTGCCGACCGATCTCATTGACACGCACTAAAACAGTGGTTCCCAACCTTTTCAACAGCATGCCCCCCTTAGGGCCAATTGGAGAATCGCATGCCCAAATAAAAATTCCGAATGTTCATTGAAAAATATATTTAATGCATCGAGAATTTTAAATATTCTTGCTTGTATACATACATGTTTGTTTATACATTTTTTGTAAATTGATTGTGAAAAACGTATTTTTATTTGTTAGTAATGTAAGATGTTCAATGCAACTTCTGTGGTTGCATTTACTTCACCAGCTTTGAGATTCTGGGTGCAAATAAATATTGAAATCTTCAATATTGTATTCTTTGCATCAAAAATGTAGAATTCAAATTATGTCCACGCCTCCCTTTTACAATCCCCATGCCCCCCCCCCCTGGGAGCCGTGCTCCACCGATTGGGAACCACTGCACTAAAAGATTAAACTGATTCGAGTAATTTAAAAGAAATTGCAGCTGCTTTTGCATATTTTGCAAAATGTCTAGACTTCCGTCTATTCTTATTGTCCAGATATAGATCGACTGCATTTGGATTGTCACGGTATAAAAACAACAACAACAATACTTTCAAAAAAGGATTATCACAATTTGGCCCTTTTTATACCCTATTCTAGGGGTATATTAATTTTGACGCATAGTTTGTAACATACCTTAATATTGCCCGGAGACCCCTAAAAGTTACTATATTTATGATCAGAATCGATAGTAATGTCGATCTAGCCATGTCCGTCCGTCCGTCCGTCGGCAAAAATTAGGCCTTTAAACTGGACCTAGAGAGCTGAAATTTTAACCATATACTCTCTAGGGTCCCGAAATAATCAAGATTAAGAATTTTTGAAATCCGCCCACAGACACGCCCACAAACTCAAAAAAACAAAATTTTGGAAAAAATCGAATTTTGAGCTAGAGAGCTGAAATTTTTTATATATGATCTATGGCCCATAAAACTGATTGGGACATAAAATTTTCAAAATCCGCCCACTGACACGCCCACAATTAAATAAAATATTTTTTTTGAAAAACCAAAATTTGAGCTAGGGAGCTGAAATTTTTAATATATACTCTCTAGGGGCCCTTTATGCTCATGTGTAAATATTTTCAAAATCCGCCTACTAACACGCCCACAATTTAAAAAAAAACTTTTTTTGAAAATTTAAAGTTTGAGGTAGGGAGCTGAAATTTATAATATATACTCTCTAGGTGTTAATTTTTTTTAAATCCGCCTACTGACACGCCCACAATTAAATAAAACAATTTTATTGAAACACCCAAGTTTGAGCTAGGGAGCGTTTTTTTCGATAAAATCCTTCAAATGTTATATAACAAAATATGTAGAGCGTTCTTAACAATTCAACCATACTTAGACTTTTGTTACGCCCACTTGTGAGGGATAGGAATAAGGATAGGGTATCCAACAGTTCGCCCAAGCGGACTGTTTCCCGTCCCTATGTTTATACCCTATTCTAGGGGTATATTAATTTTGACGCATAGTTTGTAACATACCTTAATATTGCCCGTAGACCCCTAAAAGTTACTATATTTATGATCAGCATCGATAGTAATGTCGATCTAGCCATGTCCGTCCGTCCGTCCGTCCGTCCGTCGGCAAAAATTAGGCCTTTAAACTGGACCTAGAGAGCTGAAATTTTAACCATATACTCTCTAGGGTCCCGAAATAATCAAGTTTAAGAATTTTTGAAATCCGCCCACAGACACACACGCCCACAAACTCAAAAAAAACAAAAATTTGGAAAAAATCGAATTTTGAGCTAGAGAGCTGAAATTTTTTATATATGATCTATGGCCCATAAAACTGCTTGGGACATAAAATTTTCAAAATCCGCCCACTGACACGCCCACAATTAAATAAAATATATTTTTTGAAAAACCAAAATTTGAGCTAGGGAGCTGAAATTTTTAATATATACTCTCTAGGGGCCCTTTTTACCATTATAAGGGTACTGTGTCACTACAGAAAAAAGATTTTTTTTTTTTTTTTATAATTTGCGTGCGCTAAAGGGATTTCTTTTTTCTGTAGTGACACAGTACCCTTATAATGGTAAAACCACAGCGCAGGCATTTAGTTTGTTGCGCAAGTAGCTCCCAGCAATTCATTGCCTATTTTTGGGTGCTACTTACTGAAAGAATAGAAGGATAGGAAAGAAGTTTGGTGCGATGGTATTTTTTATTTCTCAACAGGTGGCGCCTAAATTGTTTTAGGGAGATCAGTTTTTGTTGTGTGTATTCAATTTATAAAAATCATGGCCCTGGTCGGGATTCGAACGCACGACCTGCCAATCACTTTAGTGAATACAATACCATCGCACCATTGCCACCTGCATATGTAGAGCGTTCTTAACAATTCAACCATACTAAGACTTTTGTCACGCCCACTTATGAGGGATAGGAATAAGAATAGGGAATCCAACAGTTCGCCCAAGCGGAACAGAGCTCGGTATATTACCTATAAACAAATTGTAGAAAAGCGAAATAGCTATTCGGTTATATCCACTTTCACTGGTGTCGAATTTCGTCTTCTTTGCAGGATAAAGTTTTGGGGCCCAGCAGAGCTTCCTGCGCTATCTCCTCGACTTCGTTTTTCACTTGAACACGAGCTGGTCTCTTTGCGAGTGGCATTATTAGTTTCCAAAAATGTGTTATAGAATGTGTTATAGAAAAAATACAAGTTGGCATTTCAGCGAAGCAAATCATTTTTTTAATAATAAATTTTCAGAAAATCGAGGAGATAGCGCAGGAAGCTCTACTGAGCTCCGAATATATATCCTGCGAAGAAGACCATGTTGACAGCAGATGCAGCCTTTAGAAGAACCGACACCAGTGAAAGTGGACACTTCAACATTGACGAAAAATCATAGATTTAGAAATATTAAGTTCCAAGTATTATGATAACACCATTACGAAAGCCTTTGAACGTCCGAATGAAAATGAATGAAATCAACAACACTTTATTTATCCGAGAAAATAATTTCAAATCCTCCTCGAATGTCAAAACTTTACGGAATTTAAATTATTCCTGAACATCTACATACACTCCCGCTCAACTAAATAGGATCAACAATTCTAAAAAGTAATATCCCTGCAAACCAAAAGTCAGTAGTTTCTCGAAAACACTACTACAAAGAAACATGTTTTTGTGAATGTGTTGTATTCTCTTTAAGTATTAGTATTCGGCTGATCGATACTCTGCGAATGTAGAAGTACAGATAAAAGCTGTTTCCCATATATAACATAGGGGCGGGCTACAGTCCGCTTGGGCGAACTGTTGGATACCCTATTCTTATTCCTATATCTCATAAGTGGGCGTGACAAAAATTTAAAGGATTTTATCGAAAAAACTAAGCTTTTGTAAATAAAAACGCTCCCTAGCTCAAACTTTGGTTTTTCAATAAAATTGTTTTATTTAATTGTGGGCGTGTAAGTAGGCGGATTTAAAAAAAAATTAAGTATGAGCATAAAGGGCACCTAGAGAGTATATACTATAAATTTCAGCTCCCTAGCTCAAACTTTGGACTTTCAAAAATAAAAAAAAAAAAAATTGTGGGCGTGTCAGTAGGCGGATTTTGAAAATATTTACACATGAGCATAAAGGGCCCCTAGAGAGTATATATTAAAAATTTCAGCTCCCTAGCTCAAATTTTGGTTTTTCAAAAAAAATATTTTATTTAATTGTGGGCGTGTCAGTGGGCGGATTTTGAAAATTTTATGTCCCAAGCAGTTTTATGGGCCATAGATCATATATAAAAAATTTCAGCTCTCTAGCTCAAAATTCGATTTTTTCCAAAATTTTGTTTTTTTGAGTTTGTGGGCGTGTGTGTCTGTGTGCGGATTTCAAAAATTCTTAAACTTGATTATTTCGGGACCCTAGAGAGTATATGGTTAAAATTTCAGCTCTCTAGGTCCAGTTTAAAGGCCTAATTTTTGCCGACGGACGGACGGACGGACGGACGGACATGGCTAGATCGACATTACTATCGATGCTGATCATAAATATAGTAACTTTTAGGGGTCTACGGGCAATATTAAGGTATGTTACAAACTATGCGTCAAAATTAATATACCCTTAGAATAGGGTATAAAAAGAAAAGAAAATACACCGGTATGATTCGACAGCTAGACTTTCTCCCGATGAGCTGGAGGTCTCCAGCTGGTGAAAATTTAACAAATTTATGAATATGACAAGCTGAGTGCTTTGCTCGTGAAAACAAGTTTTTCCAGAGAAGAGTCAATAGTACATAGTTAGATAAATTGTTGGCTCCCGAAAACCCTATTATTAAAAAGCTTGATGAACTCGTTAGAGCCGTTTTCGAGAACACAATTACAAAAGTACATATAAACATACTAGCGAAAGCCGGCAATCGTTGTTTTGACGTAGCCTACATTCGAAAATTAAGATTTTTTTTGGTACCTATTTAAATATTCTCAATCCACTCAATCAGAGTTAAATTGTGTCATCACCTACTAGCGCAGCACCTACCTAAATATATTTCTTGCAGAATAACTCAGTGGTGGTATGTACGCTCATTTGGCCCACTAGCCTAGAAGTTATATTGTTGTGTCACCTATCGAGACCACACGTAACTATGAACCAACCTAATATAGGAGATTTAAAATGACACCACCTCAGTTTAATATGTTCTATGCTCTTCCCTGAACGGTTTTTTGCTGACTCCATTCAAAGCAGAAAAGTATATATTTCTCTAATCGAATCGACATCCATTCCATGCAGGCCATTGGGATGAGTACACTACCGACTGTCCTTATTTAGCTATTAATTATTAAGTATAACCTATGATCATGTCTTCGAGTCAGTTTTTGTTTCCCCAAAAATGAATCATATATTAACCCTTTTGGAACGAAGCATACGTACGTTAATTATTTGAATAATAAGAGCCACAATACTGTGGAGCCATTAATCAGTGGTTTATCCTAGGGAATTGAGTGCCTCTGATTGATTGGCCTTTGCAGCACTAATCGATATCCCTATATTTTGAAAATGTGAAAAATACCACCTATTACAGCAGTACCACCTTATTTAAAAAAAAGTTAATTAACATTAAATAATACATAATCATCTTTCACCAATTTCGTTCCCAAATTCCCTTGCCCTCCCTCTAACTATAGAAAGTCCCGAAGGAGAACATTTTAAAACATAACTAAATCAGTCGATGTTATTCGCCACCAGACCGGAATTTAATGCTTCATTTACGAACATTGTTATTTCGTCCATTTTATTAACGTCAAAGACGTCATAAAACGCGCTTTTTTTGTGCATGGAACTTTACATTTTTAAATGACGTCCGTCACATTGTGTGACAATTAATTTCTCTGCGAATAGTTAGGTACACCTTATTGCAAGTCGCTGTCCAGTTTGTAAGGAAAAAAAACCCCCCATTAATGTCATTTCAATTGCAAGTGCTATTAGCATTTTTGAATATGAACTACCGCTTGGCATACAATTAAATTTAAAGGGTAAAGTACGAAAAGGAGCCTATTATAAAATAATTTGACGTTTCCATGCGAGCAATTTTATTGAACAAATCAGACATGACCACACAAAATCGAATAATACAATATCAAAGACCAATAATCTCAACCATTTAAACAAGTCCATCAATCTCTGTCAAAAATGAGGCAATAAAGGACGAATAGTCATCCAATAATCCCAAAAAAAACCCAGCTGATATCATCCACAGCAATTGAATCCAAAGGCAAGGCCATTTCTACACAGCTTCCCCATCAGATTCGCCAGTGGCTTGAATTTTGCCAGTATCTTTCATCAAATCAAAAAACCACAAAGAGCAAAACATCTTCTTCTGAAATGTTGTCTTGATTTTGAAAACT
Source organism: Portevinia maculata (assembly GCA_949715645.1). Classification (NCBI taxonomy): domain Eukaryota; kingdom Metazoa; phylum Arthropoda; class Insecta; order Diptera; family Syrphidae; genus Portevinia; species Portevinia maculata. The sequence goes on from OX454527.1 coordinate 33,753,188, forward strand.
ATTTGTTAAAGCGGTCTGTGGTTTCCCTTCAAACTATTTCTGCCTTTGAGATCGAGCTCAGATTGAAATATTTTCCGTGCAAGCAGAGGATGCGTGGTGCTTCAGTAATGGCAAAATTCCAAAAGAATAAACTGATTTCATAGTTAAAGGCGTTTTCCCCATTAACTTCATGGAGTTTATGAAAGTCATTGCTTTGTGCGACCAATAATGGTTGGTATCGTATTGATCTTTATTAACCTGCGAGGCAAATGACTAAGCTTTGACCCCGATTGCAGCATTCGATTGCCAATCGAACCGACATTTCTCGATTGTACCGATTGGTTCCCATGTTTGGTATTGTGTTATATGTTAAATCACCAGAATAATGTTTACATCTCAAATTTCCGTTTTTTTAGGACCTCTTGGACTTTAAACACAAGAATGAAGCGCGGTTTCAAAGAATATTTTGGAAAAATATCCTATTTTCAGGCATCAAGGACCTTTTTTTGGTTTTCAAGGACCTTTACAGCTGTCACAAAAGGATGCACATATAAGGATGCGAAATCGGCTAACATCAAAAGACATTGATTTCAAGCCGTTAAGTGATCGGTGATGGCCTGACTGTAATCCGCATCCAAAGCACATTTGACAAAATCAGTCTAATATGTGCACACGCCCCTAATGACGAAGCAGAAGATCCTATCAAGGAGGAGACCTATGACTACAGAGCCTGTCCGGAGTACGATGTCAAAATCGTGCTCGGGGGCTTCAACGCCAAAATCGGCAATTAAAACCTTTTTAGCGACTTAGACGGTAAGCACAGCTTGCACGACACGACAATAGACAAAAACTTTTGACTACATAATTGACTTTGCAGCAGCCCGTAATAGGGTGATAAGTAGCACAGGTTCCCAAGACTGCGCATCGACAAAGCAACCTGGCGCTCTACGAAATCGACTATGTGCTAAACGGCACGCATCCAATATCTTAAACGTGCACACATACCAGTTTAGCTTCTGGCTTGGCAGATCGACAATATCGCCAGGAGCTGTACGTGGCGATGGCCGAATTAGGGATCGTGGCTAAACTGATCCAGTCGTATCGCGTGATGCTTGAAAACACGCAGTGCAATGTGCAGTATGGGAACAGCTCTTCCGAACTATTCGAAACCTGTACCGAATTCCGGCAAGGAGATACGCTGTCATGTGACTTATTCAATCTTGTTCCGGAGCAGATAATGCGCAGCACAGGTGGCAACACGAAAAGCACTATCTTCAATGGATCCATCCAACTAGTTGGATACGCGGCTGTTCTCAGACAGAGGCAAAAGCCAACCAACGCGTCAACAAGTGCAAAACGAAGTACTTGTTGGTAAACCAATGCCTTTTGAAATAAAAATACAACGTTGGATATTTGGTCCTGTGTGCGAGGAGGGCGAATGGAGGAAAAGATATAACTGCGAACTCTATGACTTGTATCAACATGTGGATGTGGTCCATAAAGCTAAAATATGTCGGCTACATTGGCTCGGCCACATCGAGCGAATGAAAAAAATGATCCAGCGAAGAGGATTTTGACTCCCAGGCCCCCGGTTCGAGACGACAAGGAAGAGCGAGCCTTCTTTTGGGATTGCGGAGGATGGAAAGCTGCAGTTTCTCCGGCAGAGACTCTATACGGGTCGGGAGACCATTTAATAAAATTAAAAAAATACTCTTTCATACTAGTGCAATGTCGTCAAAAGTACTCTACGATATGTATAATTACAATACAGGGTGCTCAAATTTATTTTTAAGGGGAATATAGATAAAAGGAGACAATTTTCTTGTGAATTTTAACACTTAACAAAACTTTAATTATACAGCGTTATTCAAATAGCGGACTAACTGCATTTACTTTTTGCACATAGGTGTGGCAACCATACTAAGTCAATGTCCAACCACACAATAACGGAAATGCTTCGAGATATGATTATCTCAAGCCAACAATTCACTGCATCCAAAAATGCAATTCAACAAAATAAACAAACCACCCAGCTTTATCGCGAATAAACAAAAGAACATAATCCTGATGACTTGCAGTTTGTTGTTTGTAGATAATCCAGATCCCGAAGACGGCATCAATCTCGCCCACGACATTATGGATAGTTTTAAGGCAAGATGGTTTTTGGTATTTTAGTTTAAGTTTGACATCGCGACGGAACAGTCGGAATAAAGAATACTTTTAAAAAACCTCTTTTGAGTGTCGAGTTAATTAATTGGCGACCGTGACAGGACAACCACATTTCTTGTTAACCAGAAAAATAAAGTATGGGAGATTGTGAGTTGTATTGCTAGTGAAGTGCAATAAAAGAAAAAATAAGTATCCTTCAAAGAAAGGAGAAATAAATATAATAAGTATCCTGCAAATTAAGGAGAAATAAAAATAAAAGACTAAAGTGAGAATTAATCAGTTCCGAGTCACAACATATAGAAGAGCAAAATCAGCAATCAACAGCAGCAGTTTTATATGTATTAAGTAATAATTTATTAATTTTTTTTAGTAAGTAAGAATAAAAATAAATATTTAAAAGCAAACATTTGATAATAATAATACACAGTGCTCACGAATAAAATTCAGTTATAAAACGACATACTGGACGAACTATTAGATAAATTTAAAAATTTTAATTTTACAATGACGAACAACAACGCTGACATGGAAAATTTAGTCACCAGACTAATAGCAGCTAACATCCTTAAAAACAACCTTACAATCTGTTACAAATACTAATCTTGTAACAGAATACAAGACACAGACAATTGGAGACAATATACATTGTGACGAAACCTTAGACGTCATAAAATCCTTGCCGGAATTTTCAGGCAATAATACAAATTCATATGTAAGCTGGCGAGAAGCAGCACATAATTCAATTTCCTTATATACTAAAGGTAGCCGTAAATATTTTGCTGCGCTTACAATCTTCAGAAATAAGATAATACAAAGCGCAAACGATACATTAACAAACCATGGTACAGTTCTTAACTTTGAGGCTATTATATCAAGATTAGACTTTTCATACGCCGACAAACGACCTGCTTATGTTATTGAGCAAGAACTCAGCATCTTAAGACAAGGAAATACTTCAATAATAGATTATTATAACTTAGTGAATGAAAAACTTACGCTTCTCATTAATAAAACTATCATGACACATGGCACGGAGACAAATTTAACAAGAGAGTTAAACAACTCTCATCGCCGAAACGCTCTTCGAGTATTTATTACGGAGCTAAATGCTCCCATATCCAATATTATATTTTCACTCTCTCCAGAGGATTTACCAAGTGCATTAGGAAAGGCACAGGAATTAGAATCGAATAACATGAGACTAAACTTTGCATTACAATTTAGTAGATCACAGTCGAACACAGCGGCTAATCACAAATTTAACAAAAGTCAAAATAATCTTAGGTTTCCAACAGTAAACTCTTTTAACAATAGTAATTACCAATACCCAAAACCAGAACCAATGGAATTAGGCAGTGATTCCCACAGACCAATACAAGGAAGATTCAATAATAATCAATTTCAAAGACCTCAATTTCAAAAACCTCAATTTCAAAGACCTCAATTTCAAAGACCTCAATATCAACCAGATAAAAGACCCTATGAAAGTATACAAAGAAGCGCACAACCTCCAGCAAAAATGGAGAGAATAAATAACCTCAACGAGGAAGCTTTTTTAGAAGAGCGCCAGGACTACCCTACATATTCAGGAACGGTCCAATACGAAAATTACGAATATTAATCGACACAGGAGCAACAAATTGTTACTGTAGCCCAAACATTTTAAAAAACAGACAGGAACTTATTGTAAAGAAAAGTGTAAGAACTATAAATGGTTCCACAATAATTAATCACTATTATGACGTATACATATTTGATAGAGATGTGAGATTTTACGAGATAAATAATTTAAACTCCGATTTGCTTATTGGATGTAATTTGTTGAATAGGGCAGATATTAAGTTAGATTTCGAAAAGGAAACGTTATTATATAGAAACAAATGTGAAAAAATGTACATTCTAGGGGAAGAATGTAATAAAATATGTACCTAATATAGAAATTAACTTAAATAAGGATAAATTAGAGGAACAAATTAAGAAAAGAATTGTTCAAAAACACTCAAACATAGATATGAGATTACCTTTTAGAACAGACATCAGAGCAGAAATTCGTACAACTGTTGAAACTCCTATATGGAGTAAACAGTATCCATATCCACTTTCTGCTAATGGATTTATTAATAAAGAAATAAATAAAATGTTAAGGGATGGAATAATTCAACCATCTAAAAGTCCATACAACTCTCCAGTATGGGTTGTACCTAAAAAAGGTATAAACGAAGACGGGTCTGCAAAAATGAGACTTGTAATCGATTACAAAAAAATAAATGAATTTACAATAGCAGATAAATACCCCATTCCTGACATAAATGTAATCCTGTCCAATTTAGGAAAAGCAAGATACTTTTCAACATTAGATTTAGAGTCAGGTTTTCATCAAATAAAAATTAAATCACAGGATATAGAAAAAACAAGTTTTTCCGTTAATAACGGTAAATATGAATTCCTTAGATTACCATTTGGATTGAAAAATGCTCCGAGCATATTCCAAAGAGCAATGGATAATATACTGAGAGATCATATAGGAAAAATTTGCCACGTATATATTGATGATATAATGGTATATTCAGAAAGTTTGGAAAAACACTTCCAGGACTTAGAAATCATTATAGAAACTTTAGGTATTGCAAATATGAAGATTTCACCAGAGAAATCAAGATTTTATAAGAATGAGGTAGAATTTTTAGGATATATTGTTGGACACAATATAATTAAGACAGATCCAAAGAAAATTGAAACCATAAGGGATTTTCCTGAACCCAGAACTCTGAGACAGTTAAGAAGTTTCTTAGGACTTACAGGTTATTATAGGAAGTTCATTAAAAACTACGCCAGTTTAGCAAAACCTTTGACCAAGTATTTAGCGGGAGAAAATGGAAAAGTATCCCAATACATCTCAAAGAAAATTGACATAGACCTAGACAAAGAAGGATCGGAAGCAGTAAAAATACTAAAAGAATATTTAACACACGAAGTTGAATTGGCACAACCAAACTTTGAAAAAAAATTTGTTTTAACAACAGACGCATCTAATGATGCAATAGGTGGAGTATTATCACAGGATGATAAGCCCATCACATTTATATCTAAAACACTTAGTAAAACAGAAAGGAACTATGCCACCAATGAAAAAGAATTGTATGCCATTGTATGGGCACTAAAGAATCTTAGAACATATCTTTACGGAGTGTCTAATTTAGAAATTCACACAGACCATCAACCTTTGACTTATGTCGTTTCTCCATGGAACCCGAATGCGAAAATGAAAAGATGGCATTCAATAATAGAGGAATATGCTCCAAAAATTATTTATAAACCTGGAACAACAAATGTTGTTGCAGATGCACTTTCAAGACAAAGCCTAAACAACATGTCCGACAATTCGTCAACCAATTCATCAACCGAAGCAACTATGCATTCCGCTGAAAGTAGTGACAACACTACAATAAAAAAGACCAATAAACCATTAAATGATTTCAGGCAACAGATACTCTTAGCAAAAGGAATTTTTACAATACATGAGAAAATACAGAATTTTCCAAATAGAATACGTCATATTATTGAATACGATACACCAGATAATTTAATAATCATTTTGAAAGAATTTTTAAGACCAGGTGTTGTTGCTTTACATTGTACGCCTGAGGATTTAGCTGACATTAAGTCAAAATTATTGGAAGTATTTAATAACAAATTCCTATATACTAACATTTTCCCAAATGATATCCCAAATAAGGATGATCAAGCTGCAATTGTTCAACAAACACACACCAGAGCTCATAGAAACTACAGAGAAAATATAAAACAAATTCATAAAGAATATTATTGGCCCAATATGCGTAAACAATTTAAAGAATATAAAGGGTGATTTTTTTAAGGTTAGGATTTTCATGCATTAGTATTTGACAGATCACGCGGGATTTCAGACATGGTGTCAAAGAGAAAGATGCTCAGTATGCTTTGACATTTCATCATGAATAGACTTACTAACGAGCAACGCTTGCAAATCATAGAATTTTATTACCAAAATCAGTGTTCGGTTCGAAATGTGTTTCGCGCTTTACGTCCGATTTATGGTCTACATAATCGACCAAGTGAGCAAACAATTAATGCGATTGTGACCAAGTTTCGCACTCAGTTTACTTTATTGGACATTAAACCAACCACACGAATGCGTACAGTGCGTACAGAAGAGAATATTGCGTCTGTTTCTGAGAGTGTTGCTGAAGACCGTGAAATGTCGATTCGTCGCCGTTCGCAGCAATTGGGTTTGTGTTATTCGACCACATGGAAGATTTTACGCAAAGATCTTGGTGTAAAACCGTATAAAATACAGCTCGTGCAAGAACTGAAGCCGAACGATCTGCCACAACGTCGAATTTTCAGTGAATGGGCCCTAGAAAAGTTGGCAGAAAATCCGCTTTTTTATCGACAAATTTTGTTCAGCGATGAGGCTCATTTCTGGTTGAATGGCTACGTAAATAAGCACAATTGCCGCATTTGGAGTGAAGAGCAACCAGAAGCCGTTCAAGAACTGCCCATGCATCCCAAAAAATGCACTGTTTGGTGTGGTTTGTACGCTGGTGGAATCATTGGACCGTATTTTTTCAAAGATGCTGTTGGACGCAACGTTACGGTGAATGGCGATCGCTATCGTTCAATGCTAACAAACTTTTTGTTGCCAAAAATGGAAGAACTGAACTTGGTTGACATGTGGTTTCAACAAGATGGCGCTACATGCCACACAGCTCGCGATTCTATGGCCATTTTGAGGGAAAACTTCGGAGAACAATTCATCTCAAGGAATGGACCGGTAAGTTGGCCACCAAGATCATGCGATTTGACGCCTTTAGACTATTTTTTGTGGGGCTACGTCAAGTCTAAAGTCTACACAAATAAGCCAGCAACTATTCCAACTTTGGAAGACAACATTTCCGAAGAAATTCGGGCTATTCCGGCCGAAATGCTCGAAAAAGTTACCCAAAATTGGACTTTCCGAATGGACCACCTAAGACGCAGCCGCGGTCAACATTTAAATGAAATTATCTTCAAAAAGTAAATGTCATGGACCAATCTAACGTTTCAAATAAAGAATCGATGAGATTTTGCAAATTTTATGCGTTTTTTTTTTTAAAAAAGTTCTCAAGCTCTTAATAAATCACCCTTTACTAGACATTGCGACATATGCAATAAACTTAAATACGATAGACATCCACAAGTGGTTCCAATTGGTGAGGCACCAATTCCAAAGATGGAAGGGGAATTCCTTCATATAGATATATTTTCCGCGCAACAGGTAAAATACCTTACATGCATTGATGCATATTCAAAAATTTTAATTGTAAAACACATTGATAACAAGTTTAATTTAGAAACTAAAGTTTTAGAACTGCTACAAGTTTTCCCTAACTGCAAAAAGATAACATTAGATAACGAAAGAGGTTTCAAATCAATTGTATTCAAAAACTTAATGGATAGATTAAATATAGAACTTTATTTTTGTGACCCAGGTCATAGTACTACGAATGGTCAGATAGAAAGGATTCATTCGACCCTTATAGAATTAACAAAATGTTTAAAAGAAGAATTTGAAATTATAGACACAACTGAAGCCTTACTTAGAGCCGCACAACAGTATAATCAATCTATACATTCAGTTACAAATCTCAAACCACTTGAAATACTTTATAACAAAACGGATCATAGTAAGGTCAAGAAGAAGTTGAAAGAAGCCCAAGAAAAAATGCTAAAAAGAAATAATGCAAAAAGAAAGTTAAAAACATATAAATTAGATGAAGTAGTTTATGAGAAAATACTACAGTTTAAAAATAAAAATAACAAAATGATAAATAGTTATCAGAAACAAATAGTTAAGGAGGATTTAGGGAATAAAATAAGAACCAGTAAGAGGATAATACAAAAAAGACAATATTAAAAGTTAGATTTTCTTTTATTACAGGAAAATGGAATCGACAATCAGCAATCAACAGCAGCAGTTTTATATGTATTAAGTAATAATTTATTAATTTTTTTTAGTAAGTAAGAATAAAAATAAATATTTAAAAGCAAACATTTGATAATAATAATACACAGTGCTCACGAATAAAATTCAGTTATAAAACGACATACTGGACGAACTATTAGATAAATTTAAAAATTTTAATTTTACAATGACGAACAACAACGCTGACATGGAAAATTTAGTCACCAGACTAATAGCAGCTAACATCCTTAAAAACAACCTTACAATCTGTTACAAATACTAATCTTGTAACAGAATACAAGACACAGACAATTGGAGACAATATACCTTGTGACGAAACCTTAGACGTCATAAAATCCTTGCCGGAATTTTCAGGCAATAATACAAATTCATATGTAAGCTGGCGAGAAGCAGCACATAATTCAATTTCCTTATATACTAAAGGTAGCCGTAAATATTTTGCTGCGCTTACAATCTTCAGAAATAAGATAATACAAAGCGCAAACGATACATTAACAAACCATGGTACAGTTCTTAACTTTGAGGCTATTATATCAAGATTAGACTTTTCATACGCCGACAAACGACCTGCTTATGTTATTGAGCAAGAACTCAGCATCTTAAGACAAGGAAATACTTCAATAATAGATTATTATAACTTAGTGAATGAAAAACTTACGCTTCTCATTAATAAAACTATCATGACACATGGCACGGAGACAAATTTAACAAGAGAGTTAAACAACTCTCATCGCCGAAACGCTCTTCGAGTATTTATTACGGAGCTAAATGCTCCCATATCCAATATTATATTTTCACTCTCTCCAGAGGATTTACCAAGTGCATTAGGAAAGGCACAGGAATTAGAATCGAATAACATGAGACTAAACTTTGCATTACAATTTAGTAGATCACAGTCGAACACAGCGGCTAATCACAAATTTAACAAAAGTCAAAATAATCTTAGGTTTCCAACAGTAAACTCTTTTAACAATAGTAATTACCAATACCCAAAACCAGAACCAATGGAATTAGGCAGTGATTCCCACAGACCAATACAAGGAAGATTCAATAATAATCAATTTCAAAGACCTCAATTTCAAAAACCTCAATTTCAAAGACCTCAATTTCAAAGACCTCAATATCAACCAGATAAAAGACCCTATGAAAGTATACAAAGAAGCGCACAACCTCCAGCAAAAATGGAGAGAATAAATAACCTCAACGAGGAAGCTTTTTTAGAAGAGCGCCAGGACTACCCTACATATTCAGGAACGGTCCAATACGAAAATTACGAATATTAATCGACACAGGAGCAACAAATTGTTACTGTAGCCCAAACATTTTAAAAAACAGACAGGAACTTATTGTAAAGAAAAGTGTAAGAACTATAAATGGTTCCACAATAATTAATCACTATTATGACGTATACATATTTGATAGAGATGTGAGATTTTACGAGATAAATAATTTAAACTCCGATTTGCTTATTGGATGTAATTTGTTGAATAGGGCAGATATTAAGTTAGATTTCGAAAAGGAAACGTTATTATATAGAAACAAATGTGAAAAAATGTACATTCTAGGGGAAGAATGTAATAAAATATGTACCTAATATAGAAATTAACTTAAATAAGGATAAATTAGAGGAACAAATTAAGAAAAGAATTGTTCAAAAACACTCAAACATAGATATGAGATTACCTTTTAGAACAGACATCAGAGCAGAAATTCGTACAACTGTTGAAACTCCTATATGGAGTAAACAGTATCCATATCCACTTTCTGCTAATGGATTTATTAATAAAGAAATAAATAAAATGTTAAGGGATGGAATAATTCAACCATCTAAAAGTCCATACAACTCTCCAGTATGGGTTGTACCTAAAAAAGGTATAAACGAAGACGGGTCTGCAAAAATGAGACTTGTAATCGATTACAAAAAAATAAATGAATTTACAATAGCAGATAAATACCCCATTCCTGACATAAATGTAATCCTGTCCAATTTAGGAAAAGCAAGATACTTTTCAACATTAGATTTAGAGTCAGGTTTTCATCAAATAAAAATTAAATCACAGGATATAGAAAAAACAAGTTTTTCCGTTAATAACGGTAAATATGAATTCCTTAGATTACCATTTGGATTGAAAAATGCTCCGAGCATATTCCAAAGAGCAATGGATAATATACTGAGAGATCATATAGGAAAAATTTGCCACGTATATATTGATGATATAATGGTATATTCAGAAAGTTTGGAAAAACACTTCCAGGACTTAGAAATCATTATAGAAACTTTAGGTATTGCAAATATGAAGATTTCACCAGAGAAATCAAGATTTTATAAGAATGAGGTAGAATTTTTAGGATATATTGTTGGACACAATATAATTAAGACAGATCCAAAGAAAATTGAAACCATAAGGGATTTTCCTGAACCCAGAACTCTGAGACAGTTAAGAAGTTTCTTAGGACTTACAGGTTATTATAGGAAGTTCATTAAAAACTACGCCAGTTTAGCAAAACCTTTGACCAAGTATTTAGCGGGAGAAAATGGAAAAGTATCCCAATACATCTCAAAGAAAATTGACATAGACCTAGACAAAGAAGGATCGGAAGCAGTAAAAATACTAAAAGAATATTTAACACACGAAGTTGAATTGGCACAACCAAACTTTGAAAAAAAATTTGTTTTAACAACAGACGCATCTAATGATGCAATAGGTGGAGTATTATCACAGGATGATAAGCCCATCACATTTATATCTAAAACACTTAGTAAAACAGAAAGGAACTATGCCACCAATGAAAAAGAATTGTATGCCATTGTATGGGCACTAAAGAATCTTAGAACATATCTTTACGGAGTGTCTAATTTAGAAATTCACACAGACCATCAACCTTTGACTTATGTCGTTTCTCCATGGAACCCGAATGCGAAAATGAAAAGATGGCATTCAATAATAGAGGAATATGCTCCAAAAATTATTTATAAACCTGGAACAACAAATGTTGTTGCAGATGCACTTTCAAGACAAAGCCTAAACAACATGTCCGACAATTCGTCAACCAATTCATCAACCGAAGCAACTATGCATTCCGCTGAAAGTAGTGACAACACTACAATAAAAAAGACCAATAAACCATTAAATGATTTCAGGCAACAGATACTCTTAGCAAAAGGAATTTTTACAATACATGAGAAAATACAGAATTTTCCAAATAGAATACGTCATATTATTGAATACGATACACCAGATAATTTAATAATCATTTTGAAAGAATTTTTAAGACCAGGTGTTGTTGCTTTACATTGTACGCCTGAGGATTTAGCTGACATTAAGTCAAAATTATTGGAAGTATTTAATAACAAATTCCTATATACTAACATTTTCCCAAATGATATCCCAAATAAGGATGATCAAGCTGCAATTGTTCAACAAACACACACCAGAGCTCATAGAAACTACAGAGAAAATATAAAACAAATTCATAAAGAATATTATTGGCCCAATATGCGTAAACAATTTAAAGAATATAAAGGGTGATTTTTTTAAGGTTAGGATTTTCATACATTAGTATTTGACAGATCACGCGGGATTTCAGACATGGTGTCAAAGAGAAAGATGCTCAGTATGCTTTGACATTTCATCATGAATAGACTTACTAACGAGCAACGCTTGCAAATCATAGAATTTTATTACCAAAATCAGTGTTCGGTTCGAAATGTGTTTCGCGCTTTACGTCCGATTTATGGTCTACATAATCGACCAAGTGAGCAAACAATTAATGCGATTGTGACCAAGTTTCGCACTCAGTTTACTTTATTGGACATTAAACCAACCACACGAATGCGTACAGTGCGTACAGAAGAGAATATTGCGTCTGTTTCTGAGAGTGTTGCTGAAGACCGTGAAATGTCGATTCGTCGCCGTTCGCAGCAATTGGGTTTGTGTTATTCGACCACATGGAAGATTTTACGCAAAGATCTTGGTGTAAAACCGTATAAAATACAGCTCGTGCAAGAACTGAAGCCGAACGATCTGCCACAACGTCGAATTTTCAGTGAATGGGCCCTAGAAAAGTTGGCAGAAAATCCGCTTTTTTATCGACAAATTTTGTTCAGCGATGAGGCTCATTTCTGGTTGAATGGCTACGTAAATAAGCACAATTGCCGCATTTGGAGTGAAGAGCAACCAGAAGCCGTTCAAGAACTGCCCATGCATCCCAAAAAATGCACTGTTTGGTGTGGTTTGTACGCTGGTGGAATCATTGGACCGTATTTTTTCAAAGATGCTGTTGGACGCAACGTTACGGTGAATGGCGATCGCTATCGTTCAATGCTAACAAACTTTTTGTTGCCAAAAATGGAAGAACTGAACTTGGTTGACATGTGGTTTCAACAAGATGGCGCTACATGCCACACAGCTCGCGATTCTATGGCCATTTTGAGGGAAAACTTCGGAGAACAATTCATCTCAAGGAATGGACCGGTAAGTTGGCCACCAAGATCATGCGATTTGACGCCTTTAGACTATTTTTTGTGGGGCTACGTCAAGTCTAAAGTCTACACAAATAAGCCAGCAACTATTCCAACTTTGGAAGACAACATTTCCGAAGAAATTCGGGCTATTCCGGCCGAAATGCTCGAAAAAGTTACCCAAAATTGGACTTTCCGAATGGACCACCTAAGACGCAGCCGCGGTCAACATTTAAATGAAATTATCTTCAAAAAGTAAATGTCATGGACCAATCTAACGTTTCAAATAAAGAATCGATGAGATTTTGCAAATTTTATGCGTTTTTTTTTTTAAAAAAGTTCTCAAGCTCTTAATAAATCACCCTTTACTAGACATTGCGACATATGCAATAAACTTAAATACGATAGACATCCACAAGTGGTTCCAATTGGTGAGGCACCAATTCCAAAGATGGAAGGGGAATTCCTTCATATAGATATATTTTCCGCGCAACAGGTAAAATACCTTACATGCATTGATGCATATTCAAAAATTTTAATTGTAAAACACATTGATAACAAGTTTAATTTAGAAACTAAAGTTTTAGAACTGCTACAAGTTTTCCCTAACTGCAAAAAGATAACATTAGATAACGAAAGAGGTTTCAAATCAATTGTATTCAAAAACTTAATGGATAGATTAAATATAGAACTTTATTTTTGTGACCCAGGTCATAGTACTACGAATGGTCAGATAGAAAGGATTCATTCGACCCTTATAGAATTAACAAAATGTTTAAAAGAAGAATTTGAAATTATAGACACAACTGAAGCCTTACTTAGAGCCGCACAACAGTATAATCAATCTATACATTCAGTTACAAATCTCAAACCACTTGAAATACTTTATAACAAAACGGATCATAGTAAGGTCAAGAAGAAGTTGAAAGAAGCCCAAGAAAAAATGCTAAAAAGAAATAATGCAAAAAGAAAGTTAAAAACATATAAATTAGATGAAGTAGTTTATGAGAAAATACTACAGTTTAAAAATAAAAATAACAAAATGATAAATAGTTATCAGAAACAAATAGTTAAGGAGGATTTAGGGAATAAAATAAGAACCAGTAAGAGGATAATACAAAAAAGACAATATTAAAAGTTAGATTTTCTTTTATTACAGGAAAATGGAATCGACAATGCTAATTTTACTAATTACAATAACTTTAACAGCTGCCGACATAGTGGATTATACAAGAGAAAATTACTTACTGTTAGAAAACGGCAATACCGCACTTTATAGCGAATATGGAACTATTTTCCATATCACACAGCTTACATATTTTGAAAAAATATTAAGAGAAACAGAATCTGAAATAAATGCAAATTATTTTACTAATACATTAAATGATAATGATGACAATTTACTAAATCCCAGCAGAGACTCAGATTTTACAATAATTAAAACACTTTTAGGACAACTTAGACTAACAAAAAAATACAGGAGAGGCATAAACGAAATAGGGACAGTATGGAAATGGATTTCGGGTTCACCCGACCATGATGATTTAATATTAATAAATAATAAACTATCTGAACTTACAATAAATAATAATAGGCAATTTATAACTAATTCAGAAATGTTCGACGCAATAAAAAAATTATCAATATCAATACACAAAATAGAAAATGACGGACAATTGAGATTAGCTAGGGAAAGAAATAAATTAATATTAATAGAATTACAGAATATAGTTCAAACAATAGCTTTAGCAAAATCAGGAACTTTAAACCCAGCAATACTAAATCTTCATGACATAAAAGACATAACACAACACGAACATGGTAGTATGACAATAACGGACTTAATGGACGTTTCAGAATTCAAAATTATTCAAAATGAAGATGTTATTGTTATTTTTATCAAATATCCCATTATTAGTAAGAATTGTAAGCTTTACGAAGCACGGGCCATAAGCCAATCAGATGGAAAAATGTTAATTGATATAGAAATCGCTAAATGTAACAACGAATACATAAATGTTAAACAATGTAAAGTAGAGTTAAGATACAATTTTTGTAAACTAGTTTTTAATAAAACATGTTTGTCAAATTTACTAAATAATCGAAAAGCAAATTGTAATAAAATAAAAGAGAAAAATTTAAATCTAGAAGTTATAAAAGATGGATCCATATTGGCATCGGGAAAGCACATAGTCGAAAACACAACTATAAATGGAGTTTATTTAATCATCTATCAAAATAAAACAACCATAGACGGAGTCTATAATACATCTGTAATTCAAAATTACTTGAAAACATATACAATAGATAAATATGATATAGATAATTATTTCGATTCATCTAATGAAAACCTTAAATTTGAAAACATAAACCTAATTGATATTTTACAAGACAGGGTGTCAGATAATCCCATAATTTCATCATTTGCAATAATGTTTATTATAGCAGCCACAGCATTATGTATAATTTATTACTTCAAGATGAGATCGTCTCAAAACAACAATTCAGTACACTCGGAAGAAATGCGATTCAGCAGGTTACTAAAACAAATAGACCAGCTCACGGAAGAAGCGGGACGTTCTTCTTAAAGAAAGAAGGGAGTTAATGTCCAACCACACAATAACGGAAATGCTTCGAGATATGATTATCTCAAGCCAACAATTCACTGCATCCAAAAATGCAATTCAACAAAATAAACAAACCACCCAGCTTTATCGCGAATAAACAAAAGAACATAATCCTGATGACTTGCAGTTTGTTGTTTGTAGATAATCCAGATCCCGAAGACGGCATCAATCTCGCCCACGACATTATGGATAGTTTTAAGGCAAGATGGTTTTTGGTATTTTAGCTTAAGTTTGACATCGCGACGGAACAGTCGGAATAAAGAATACTTTTAAAAAACCTCTTTTGAGTGTCGAGTTAATTAATTTACTATGTTTTTCAATTTCCGGAATGTCTTTCAAAATTATAAAAAAAAAGACAGATTTTTGATGTATGGATGGATTTTTCTTACATTCTTAAATTTTCAAATTCCAATTCAAATCTTTATTTAATAGTCACACACAGTAAGATACAATATCTTATTTGGTAGTGCATGCTTCAGCAAAGTGTTATATGTACTTAATTTTAAGTGTTACAAGAAGACGAGTAGGTACTGTATAATTTACAAAATCAAATGCCAGTACCTAAACCAATATAAAAATACAAATAAAAAAAATAGTTAAATCCAAATTCAAATTAAAACAATTATTCAATTATACTTATTGCTAATAAATTAAATTACACGGAGTAATAAGTAAAGAAAAAAAAACTAGAAAAGAAAAGAGAGGAAGAGGGAAGAAGAGGACTTAAATAACCAATCATAATCATCAAGGTGTCTCAAAGTATTGTTGCAGTTTTGCCTTAAACAGCGTTTTGCAATTTATCAATCTTAAGGGTCGGTGAAGGGAGTTCCATAGACGAATCGCATAGACAAAGAATTGACGTTCGGAAATCAAGAAACGGGAACGAATTGATATGAGATCAAAAGTTCTACTCGAACGCGTAAAACGGAATCGGTTATAAAGGTAGTGTGGTTGGCGTGTCTGGAGTATATTGTGAAGCAGTACCAACGTTCTAAGCTTGAAAATGTCTTCGAGGGAGGTGCCACAAATCGATTTGGAATACGCGGACATGTGGTTATATCTTCTTATTCCAAAAATATTTCGTGCAATACTGTTGTACGCCACATTTAGTTTCCGCCTGTGCTTATAATCGCAATTGCTGAAAAGCTCACATCCATATAGCATAATAGGAATAAGCAGCGTTTTGGAAAGAATTACTCTTGTCTTTAAAGGTGTGACTTTCTGCGTAGCCCAGAGCATACGAAGGCCTCCATATACCCTATCTAGAGTAATTCTGATGTGGTTATTCCAATTTAGCGTTTTGTTGAAAGTTAAACCGAGATTTTTTGCAGACTCAACAACTTCAATAGGGTTACTATCCAGATAAATATTTGGAAAATAGGAGGTACCAATCGGCTTCCTAGAGATAACCAAACATTTGGACTTAGAAGGGTTCAGGTGAAGGCGATTAGCTTGAGACTAGCGTAAAATCCTGTTCATGTTTTCATTTATTTCACATGCAGCATTTTCCACAAGACCCAAATGAAAACTTCTAAGCACCCAGAAAGATCATTTGCATTCATAGAGAAAAGAAGTGGGCCCAGTATAGAACCTTGTGGAACACCTGAGCTAAGTGGAAGGAAGTCTGACGAGGAGTTTTTCACTACAACTGCTTGAAATCTATTATTTAAATAAGAGGCTATCAAGTTTGTAGACGGAATTGAAAAATGAAATAGATTCCTAAGCTTACTACAGAGAATATTGGGGTTAACCGTATCGAATGCTTTAGAGAAATCGAGTAATATAAGGAAAGTTACTTCATCATTATCTACCGCTTGTCTGATGCCTTCTGTTACATTTATTAAAGCAGTAGTACAACTATGTTGTGGGCGAAAACCAGACCGATTAGTGCATAGTAGATTTTTATTTGAAAGAAATTTCCGTATTTGGGAATTCATTACACTTTCAAGAACTTTGGAAAGAAACGATAATATCGCAATCGGTCTGAATTCGTTGTTGGTTTTCGGGACCGGAACTATTTTCCCTCGTTTCCAAATCTGGGGATAAACACCGGTCATAAATATGTAATTAAATAGGTACGTTAAATATTTTAATATATGCGGAAGAATGATTTTAACAAAAACTGAACTTATCTCATCGAACCCAACCGAGTTAGATTTTATAGATAAAACGCTTTCAAAAACATCTGCGTCATTGACAGCTGTAAAGTTAAAACTCAGTGAAGAAAGCGAATTAGCAAGACTGTTCTCGACACTGTTTGGAAGGTTATGGTTGCTTGGGGTATAATCGACGTTGGGGTATGAAACGGAAACAAAGCTCTTATTTAACTCATTACAATCAACATTATTGAAACAACGATTCATTTGTTTGCCCACTCCTATATCAATAAGGTTTTTCCAACGTTTTTGCTTGGCTTGAGAAGAATCAAGTCGAGGGGCATAATAACGTCTTTTTGATTCTTGTATCTCGCAGTTAACCCTATTTCTCAAAGGCGGTAATCATTTAGGAGTATATCCAGCCAGAATCTTTTCCAGCGCTTGTATGCCAGGTTACGATGGTAGATTAGGGATTTTATATCGTTGGTAACCCATGGAGATTGGCATTCAACTGGTCTGGCAGACTTGGTTATAAGAGGAACATGAATATTAAAGAGATTCCTGATATTATCTTGAATAAATGCAACTTGACTGTTGACCGAGGGCATTCCTTAAATGCTGCACCATTCAATCGCAATTAGGCCCTCCTGTAATTGATTCAAGTCAATTTTTTTAAAGTCACGGAAACTATAGGTGTTTTCGGATATTACAGGTTCACATTGAAATGTTAAATGAATTAGATCATGACGATAAAAACAAGAAGCCGAGAGTTGACTGAAATGAAGAACTTTATGTGGATGAATGGCTAAGAAAACATCAAGAAGAGTGCTGTTATCCTTGGTAAAATGAGTGGGAAAATTTGTATTTACTGGCGTTAGATTGAGTGCACTCATACTATTAACAAGAGATACTTCTTTGAGAATGTTGCTATTGAAGTCTTCACACAGAACAACAAAAGGGGATATATAGGACAAGTCGTCCAAGGCAGAGATCAGCGGTAATGTATCAATATTTACATTAGGTCGGTAGACTGACCCTATCAATATCTTGTTACACTTGCAAGTTATCTTTACAAAAACGTATTGCATTTGACTTTATAGTCTAGACTTTTACGAATATAAACAGCCACTCCACCACCAACACGATCGTCCCTATCAGATCTAAAAAGCTTATAACCTCTCAGATCATAATCCACATCCTTAACAGCACTCAAGAACCAAGACTCAGAAACGCATACAACATCAATTTTTGAACCAACAAACAAATATCTAAACTCGTTTAGTTTTGCTTTTGATCTCAGACTCTAAGCATTAAGATTGCAAACTTGTAGCCCGGTACGCTGACTGCATATTATGTTTAACATTAACCGCGTAGTATCCTTAGTGACAGCGGCTTTAGACTCCCTGTTCTGCTCATTGGGACCAACCATTAATAATTAAAAATGGGAAGTGCCCAATAAGTTGCACCCTGATTTAAGAGAGATAACATTGCAAGAGCCGTTCCACAAAACGAACTAATCACAACACAAGGATGATGATGATTAGATATTTAAGCCATAGAAAGAAAACATGGAATTCATAAAAAAATTAGAAAACAATAATTCAGGTAAAGAAAAAAAACAAATAAGAGTAAATAAATGAAAAAAAAACTTAAAGAAATATGTATGCATTTAGTTCGAGCAATGATGTTTAATACACTCGTCATCTTCAGCTGAATATGTAGTTGTTGTTGTTGTTGTTGTTGTTGTTGTTGTTGTTGTCTGCGTCATTATGGTAGAATCAGCTAAGTCGTTCGTAGTTTCAATTAATATTGCCTTCTCATCTTCGCACTTCTTAACAATATTAAAATTATTCTGGCGAATAATTGCATACTGATGAGTGGATAACTGAGAATCTACAAGCTGGCGCAAAAGTTGTCACCCGATGCAGAAGTTGTCATCCGATGTTCTTTGGCTGTAATTTTGTTTATGAATGAAAAACATTGGTTCTGCTTTTGGGTTATGTTATTATAAGGAGTATAGTCTTGTTAACTTAATTTTAAAGTAACATTAAAAATATTACAGCCAAAGAACATCGGGTGACAGCTTTTGCAATAGACAAAATATGCACTGCCTTATCATTTCTTACCTATCATCACAGACGCGCACAATTTTTTGCAGAAAGTCTGAAAATCAATTAGCAATGTCCTCCGGGTTAAGTCCACTTCACCCTTGTTCCTTGTATAAGAATTATGGCAAGTTAGATACCAAGAGGATGAAGAAAAATGTTCAAGTATAACACTTGAAACTATTAATACCAATTTAACAAGTTTTATTCATTTCTTCCTTTCATACTTTTACTGAGTATCCATCTTCGTCGAAGTCTCTATCTGTACTATCCACAATCATTATTCTTCTCCTTCCCCTCTCGACAGTCCCGTGTTTTCGTTGTGCTTCGTTACACCATATTCAATATAATTCTAGAAGCTTTGGGGTTTGGGTTCCCAATTAAGTTAAGTGCGTTAGTTTTACATGCAACGTATGTTAAAAATTATGGTTGGTTTTATTTGCCAATGAGCGTTCACATGATCTTATTTCTTGGCTGACAAGTGATTGCTTCTTGTATTATTCCAATTGGTCAACTTTCGAAAGAAGCGCAAGAAGCTATTTAAAAAGAGAGTCGAAAGTTTCAAGAGTTCTTAACAAGAAAAACCTCGCGCTTGGGCACGATCACAGATTTTATTCATAGGCTTCTTATATCCATAGATCCATTTTAAGCAAGCGTGAGGTTCATTCCAAAAAGAAAAGAAAAATTCATTCGACATGAAATCCAGCAACTCTTATATATACCAACCTAAATAATACTTGTATGCTACATCCAAAGTTTTAAGCTCTTTTCTCCAAAAATGTAAATATATCCACAAAAAGTAATGATGAAAATAAATTCTTTATTTATTTATAATAAACCAACTACCAGAAAAATTAGCAAAAACTTTTATTTGTTAACGCTATGAATTCAATTCCGCTAGTTGAGCGAATTCTCACACTGTACACCGCTCTGGAGACGTATTCGTCTATACTGGCCAACCGAATTTGTATGCTTTTCTATTCAATTGTTTTTTCCGGAAAGAAGAGCAACAGGAAATGCGAATCTTCGTCTCTCTTTCCAAGGTCATGGAACCGATGATAAATCGTCAGCTTATGAAATATTTCAATTCGCGAAATCGGCCTAATTTTATGACCTGAAAGTCAAGTTCACTGCCGATTTGATGACAAATTAAAACGAAAAATTAGATTTTGTCGAAAATATGTGCATTTGGATGAAATCCCGCTGCACGCGGTATTAAACAAAAACCATGAATAAGTCTTCGGCTCACTATCTGCAAGGGGCTACCGTCACAATAGCTTTTCTTAAAAAATGATATAAGTACATAATTGTTCACTTTTATGTGTAGAACATGAACGTTTTCTCAAAAACTTCTAACGCATTTGAAAATATTGTACACTAGGTGAGCAGTATCAGGTTTTCAGAACAACGCTTTTGAATAAGCATAAGGTAAGATACCCAATATTAAAAAATCTCACGAATTTTTTATATTATTTTACCTGCTCCTCAAAAATTCAAAAGCTTGCTATTTAAAGCTTAAAACCAGTGCCAACAATTTTCAAATGACTTTCAAGTTTCTGAAGAAAGTCTTACATTTTTTAGCGTAAGGTAATTTTTAAAAGCTGAGCTTAGAGTGTATTGGTTGGAACAGTGTATGTCATATGCAATCGGTAAATGATTAAGTGCTATATCTACAAGATTAGGTAAGGAATTGGAATCTCTTTGAAGGTATGTTCCTCTAAGCAAAGCTTATAGCCTTTGGAGGCGATACAAGCCTAAACCATTGCATTGTGAGTACTTCTGTTTGCGTAACAAAGTGGTTACGGAGATACAAGCTGCGAAAACTCTTTATTATGAAAATAAATTAAGTCAAAGAAGCTCGACAAAAAACACTTGGAAAACTATTTAAAAGCTCCAAATTGGTAAATAATACCTTAAAATGCCAGATGACATTGATTGCGTGTTGCTTAATCACAAATTTGTCACAACGCCTTAATCATTTGCAAAAGGAACCGGGGAAAATACTTTTTAGCCATCAGAAATAGTCGCCGCATTGGTTCTTTGGGTTCTTTTTATGTAAGTGATGAAGAGGTTATTGAGTTAGTGCTATTAATAAAGTCAAATGCGACAGGTGTACACGGAGTTGATCCCAAGTTAATTAAACTTCTGCTTCCGCATATTCTGCCGTCCGTGACTCACATTTTTAATAGTATAATTACAACCTCTAAATATCCTCATGAAAAGAAAAAGGCAAAAATTATTGCAATCCCTAAAAACGGAAATAGTGATTACTCTTTTTTTTGCCTTTTTTGATTAGAGTGTTCGAAAAAGTGATTTTGAAGCAAATTCAAACCGTCTGATGGTGAATAAGCTACTTAGCAGTCATTAGTCTGTATTTCGTCCCTAACACAGCTGCAAGACTGCGTTGTTGTTGGTAGCTGGATAAAAAATGCAAAACCTTTCTCAAAAAATACTAGACGCGTCCACCGTGCCTGCTGATTAAACATGGTCAAGAAATCATCTCTATGTCAGCACTTCGAGAATCGTTTTTAATAGCATCCTCACCTCGAGTACCAACATTAATGCTGCTATTGGAAAGGTTGGGGACGGGGGGACTTCGAGTGCTCTGGTCAACGAAAATCTTAACACCCATAGCAACAATGAAAATTCTGGCAAAATCACTCCAACTGCCGATTTTATTACATGGATGTAAGAATTATGCCAAGGTTGATTGTGGGAGTAAAAGAAATCTTAATGTTATATTAAACAATATTACTGCCCTTCGAAGTTTTGATCACGTTTCAGCAATTTTCAAAACGTTTTGTCGGCTGCTCGTTGGAGAACCTCGAAGTTTTCCGTTCGTTATCTTGTTTGCATGATATCTTACAGACACACCAACCTGAGCACCTATATACAAGACTAGTTTCTTACTCATTTGCCAGGACTTTTGCTCTAATTCAAACAAAATGTTTTGCGTCTGTAGAACTCCCTGCACACTGATCTATGAGTTATAAGAAAAACGAAACACTTTAGATCTCTACTTTTGAGGCTCTTGGCCGGCTGGTATAACTTAAAGCGGTTTATTTTAAAAGCTATTTCATGTATCTTTTTTTTCTAGGTTTATTTGTTCTTGTGGTTGGTTCCCTTTTTGGCTTCCAAAATTTTGAATTTTTTATTAGTCAAGTCTTAACAATATAATGTTCATCAGACGAGAAGGGAAGACCTCTAGCGACTACTCTAATTCGTCTAGTAGCATTATTTTCATATGAGTGCCACTGCAACACTCACACCATTTTACAGATGTTTCAGGACTTTCTTCTGCCTTACGTTTTTTCGTTGGTCTTTTGCTTTTCATCAATTGTCCTTCTATCTCCAAAGCAAGCTCCTCTTTATCTGTAAGGAGTTCTTGGCGTTTTTGAACTCCTCCTGGATATTTGTTGGGAAAGCAATAAATGGTCCACTAGAATCCATGGAACCGACCGCCGAGGACATTTTCGGAATTGTTCACTGATAATAAAATCTTATTATATAATTAGATACTAAAACATGTTTGGGCATATTGCGTCCCATTATGGGGTTATACAAAAAAAAAACAATGTACAAATAATGCAAGTATTTTAAAACAAAGTCCTTCGAGTAATAGTAAATGCCCCATAGTATATTAGAAAAAACCACTTGAATCGTGATTTGCAGATTGATCTTGTAACGGAAGTAATTAAAAAGTACGCAATTCGTCACAACGATCGTCTGCGGATGCATATTAATCCTGAAATACATAGAAGACGTCTTAAAAATACGATATAATATTCCTAGAATAAGAAGAACTAAACCTCACGAACTCATAATCTGAAAATATATGAAAAAATTAGAATACCTTCTCAAACGCAACTGAACGTTGAAACTTAAATCATTTGTCAATCTTTTTAGATTGATCATGATTAGGATGTGTATTTAGATCGGTTAGAGCTCCACACTATTCTGGGTTTCTTACCCCATTGTGTCTTTCGAGGTTTTTACCTTCACTTCAAAAAAAAGTTGATTTGTTAATTTTTAGATTTTTTATTTTATTGTAATCTTTTCTGTATTGATTCTTTTTATCCTATCGTACAATTGGTAATCTTTATCTTAAAGATCTCACTAATTCATAAGATTTATCTTAATGTGAAAAGCAATCAAATAAATCGAATAAATAAGGTTAAAATGATAAATGTATATTTTAGGTTAACGCGGCGAGAATCACACCTTTACTAAAATAAAATAATGAGATACCTACTTCCTGTTCCTTCATGTTGTGCATATGTGAACTATTAGTTAATACTAACACGATGTGGTTACGGCATTAAGGGTTCCGCAGATTAGAAATAAATTTTGCACAAGTTTGAAGCAACTGTCGGTTTTTTTTTTGTTAATTATTCAAAGGAAACGTTGTGTTTTGTTGTAAAAAAATATGAGAAAAACCTTTTCCGCCAATAGCACTCGAACCTAGACCAGCGTCCGAACACACCATCTAAAACTTTTATGTTCTCGGCATATGTGTTAATGACAGATTGCGTTATCGTTGTATTCAAGAACGCTGCGAACTTTTTTACACTGCCAGACCCCGAACCATCAAAACAATTATCTAGGTTATCGAACAGTCATATCTAAACGGATCTAAACATTGGAAACTGTTGTTTTACAGCCACTCTATTTAAGACTTAAGCCGACGCGGAGTCTCCGTTTTAATTGAGAACAAAAATAAAAATACTTTGAAGTATCAAAAAGTGCAGTACCGTAAACAAAACGTGTGAGCTTAAAACCGCCATAAAAGTGTCAACTAAAACTTGAGATATATGCACACAGTGGTTAAAAAAATATCTTGATTTACAAAGGTCTGTTTGAAACTCAATAGCCCACTCGAAACCATCACTGCGGAACTCTCCTTATATTGTACAGCAATAGAAGAGGGTGAAAGTAGTATGTGCCAGGAACACGGTAGAGGGTTTAGTTATTCGATTTCTTTTCATAAAACAAGCACACTTCAATGTGGATACCTACTTCACAAGAGAACTCGCTTCACAATGAATATAAACAACATGGACTGATTTTGTCAAAAGAACACATAATTCATTGATCTACTCGCGGTGACGCAACACATTAGGACTAATTAAAATTATTATATTACCTACTCTTAAACCAACATTTCGAAGAGTACCTGCTCTCATTTTCAGATATAATTTAACCCTGAATCCCAACATTCCCATTCCATTCATACAAAATATAGGTCACTATTGCACTGGCATTTCATTATCCTTTCTTATATAATGGTCAATGGACAAACCATGATGGATGACTTTTTTTAGGTTAAATCAACAAGCTGTAAAATATGCCTAAGATTGAAACACCGCACCGTCTTGACGCTCACACATACAACCACGAGAACTCGTCATATAATGCAAACACGTTTAATTCCAGCACACATAAAATGACAAGGGACTATAAAAACCAATCGTAGCCAGGTAAATCGAAGCCCTTTCATTATTGCCCTTGAAAAAGTACCAGCATACCACATACACAACAAGAAACACATAAAGCTCTCTTACTTCCCCTTCTGGATATAAATGGCAACAAAAATCAGGTAACACAAGGAGTGGAAGACACTCGAAACTACCACCAGTTGCTAGTCTAGTTTCTCCAATTTCACCTACAGAATGGAGCAACAAGCTGAGATGTTAAGCTGTTGCTTCGAAGCTTCGTCCTTGTGGGGCATTTTATTTTAGAACACTTTTGTGGATGGAAATAAGTTTCTCCTATACTTGTGGAAGGTATCCAGGGTTATTGCAACCAAAGCACATTTATGACAACAGTCGCCTGTCGTTTCTTGCAGCAGTTCTGTTATAAATTGAATTGTGATGAAAAGTGTCCGTCTTACTTCTGACTCCAGTTGTAACCGTTTTCACTTCACGCTTGTGCTTTTCATGATTAATAAAAAATATCATTGGTTACATTAATATGTGGAAAAGTATCCTGACGGCTGTTTATAAAGCTGTATATCCCTCAGAGTACATACTTTCAGTTTTTGTTGAAACGGCTTGGCACAGGTACTTGAGGATGTACCATTTGCAACCACTTTCTGGAGAAAAATCCTATGTTTGGCTTAAATAAAACTTTCTCTAAAGTTTTAAGGACTTCCAATTAAATATGGGAATTTAACTAATTTGAGGAATGCAATCATTCTGAGAGCAAAGCCTGGTATTTCTTGATAATTCCATTTGCAAGACTTTGATAGCCAACTTCGAATTGTTTAAGAAATAACTTGGAGTATCCTGAAGTTTTGTTTCGCAATTAATTTCAATATTAACTAACGGATTAGCCATTTACTATCTATGTAATCGATGTTTTCTAGTCAAAATTGAGCTTCAATTTGTAATAACTTCACTCCAATGCAAAGGGAAATTTTAAATAACAAGCTTTCCGGCACATGGTAGAGAATTGTATTCAAATTGGCATTCGCTGCATATATGCACGTCCCTTTACTAGGGTAGATGAATGTGCATGTATTATAGAAGTAGTGATATGGAAAGTCTTACATTTAAAATACATGGTAACCAGAGATCTGGCAAAACATAGATTAAATGCAAAAAAGCTGAATATTTTTATTTATTTTTTCCGCGTCCGGGAGAGATTTTCAGCACCCTATTAGCAGAACCATGTACCTCGAGTACCTAGACTTCAAATGAATTTTGAGAAATTTCACCCAACTTTTTAAGTCCATCACTCAATAGATAGATAGATAGATAGATAGATAGTTTTGATTTATTATTTCATTCATTCTTTTGTTACAATATATTACTATACATAAATCTTTGTAGCATGGCTTTTGCCGTCTGCCCGATTGACATTGAATTTTTTCGACGAATAAATAAATAGTTTGGTTTTTAGTTAATTTGCTTGATAAAGAATTATTAAAATATTATAAGTAGGATTAATTTGTGTATTGAGTTGTTTCTAAATTAAAATTCTTCATTTATAATTTGATTTCTATAAGTTATTGCTATTTTATAGAAGTTAAAAAGTAGATTTGTATCTCTTGCGCAGTTGAGGAGTGCTATGACTTCAACTCCGGATAGAACTTTGCAGCCAAAATAACTTTTTCGAATTTCCTTAAGAACAGGACACCTACCAATAAAGTGCATGACATCTTCTCTTTCCGACAGTTTGCAAAGACTGCAGTAAATCGGTAGATCGGAACGGTGTGGGACATAATTTAGTCTAATGAGCTCTCCTCCCATTTTAAATATTATTGATATCTGTTCTTTATTGTTAGCGTTGTTGAAGTAATTTTTTCGCATAAATTATGGTTCAAAAGATTATATACCGATGTACTGAGGAAGCAGCCTTATTAAAACAATCTTCTCTGTATTGCGTATCCACTTTTGAAATGAGTTCGTAGAGCGTTTCCTTTGAAAACCTGCCATCGATTTCCACAAGATTAAATTCTATTCCATAGTAGCTCAGGCAGCTCTAGAACTTTCAATATGTAATCTACATGAAGCTTTAGTGTTTTCACATATAATGGTGACAATCCTGTCTTAATTATTTGAATGTAATCTGGCGTTGTACTTGGTAACCGTTTCATGTTGATTATACCCCCAGGATTCGGCTGCATACATCATAATGGATTCTGCGACTCCAGTAAACACTTTATATTTTACGTTATGATCAATTAGTTTATTTGAAAAACATCTCTTCCACGTAGCACATATTGCAGTTTTTGCTTTTAATAGCCTGTCTTTCAAGTGGGGTTCCATATTTAGATTACTGGTAAATGTCACACCATGGTATCTATAGGATTTGACGACTTCGATGGGTACTCTATTAAAATGCCATTTCTCATTCCCTGCATATTCTTCCAGATCCTTTTTAAAATATAAGTACTTTCGATTTTTCTAAATTTACAGTAAGATTCCATGTTTGGCAGTACACATAAAGACGGTTAATCATTAGTTGAAGTGGTTCTGGCGAATGTGCGATGAGGACAACGTCATCTGCGAATAAAAGACCCTTTATCAACATCCCGGCCATATCTATGCCTCCTGGAAGAAAGTCTATAAGGTCGTTGATATAAATAGAGAAAAGATTTGGATTTAACGCACATCCTTGTCTCACTCCCATTTTAATTTCGAACCATTCCGAAGCTTCAGTTCCACTCCATACTGCAGATTGGTTTCCCTCGTACATGTTTGCCAGCAGTTTCCCAAATTTGTAACTTATTCTAGAGTTATATAGTTTATAAAATAGTGTTCTTCGATCGATAGTTTCAAAAGCTGCCTTGAAATCAACGAAAAAAACAAATAATTTCTTTTTTTGCTCAATATATGTGCCAGCGATCAATAAAGATATTGTCTATGGTGGAATAACCAATGCGAAAACCAGCTTGATTTTCTTGAATAAGTTTTTTGTTTTCCATCCATTGCGTCAATCGAGTATTTAAAAGTTTAGTGAACACCTTATAGCACGAGTTTAGAAGGGATATTCCCCTGTAGTTCATCGGATCGTCTATATTCCCTTTTTTATGAACAGGTAAGATCAATGCCTCCTTGAACTGTTGTGGTATATTGCCTGTGTCAAATATTTCATTAAAGGATATTGTTAATTTATCCTTGAGGTTAGCTGACGCGTATTTGAATAGTTCTATAGGGATTCCATCTGGACCTGGTGATTTTCTGTTGTTGAGACTTTCGAGTACCTACTCTCAAAACTTCATCATAAGTGAAAGGCGAATCCAAAATATCATTCGACGTAGATGGAATTACATAGTGAATTGGAAATGAATTCGTTATTGGATTTAGTATAGCTTTAAAATAGTCCATTAATAAACTCATACTCAACTTATTTGTGGTTCTTTGCCGTTGAATTTGTTTATCGCAATCCAAAATTCTTTTGTGTTCTTGCAGCATGTATGCTTAAGAGCCTCATTTTCAAGAAATACTCCCTTTTTTGCTTTACAGATCCTCTTGAAATCTTGACTTTTGAAATAGCTATTTTCAGTCCTGCGAAAAACCTTAAACCATCCGAAGGATTTTCGCCTTGCTTTTACGCATTCATCGTCGAACCATTTCTCTTTGTATACCAAATCACTCAATACAATAATAAATAATAGTCATTTGTGGTCGATCGCCTTAGTGAGGAAATGTTTGTATAGCTAACTATATTCATACCAAACCTGGTTTTTAACTCTCATCCTTTCATATAATAAATAAATAAACATCTTATACAGTATAAATGCAACAGCAAAAGATGAACCTTCCCCTTCTTCGACGGCGAAGTTATGATCAGACTTTAAGGAACTAAAACCCACCCACTTAATTGCATCCCTACTGGTCCGCCTGTATAGTTCGACTGTCTGACCTCAGTAATCATCGACAACACACTCGGTTTCGAACCACAATTTCACTGAGGCCAATCAAACACTGGTGTTATTGCAATTGTGTGATCCAAGAGTTATAAGATCGCCTCTTCTTACGATTTCGATACGTGCGTGCTCCTGTTATTGATTCCGGTGATAACGGCGATCTCCAGTCGTGTCAGCCTACAGATTTGCAAGCATACTTGTGGGAGAATTTCAAGATGTCACATGTGTCGCTAGGCTCACCTGAATGTAAAAATGTTATTAAACTGATTTCTTTCATTAGTCGCCTTTCAAGACAACCGCTGTTTTTTAGGAGGCGCTGCAGTCATCTTCTCAGCTCGTCCCTGCACGGGCACTTTTACATGATGAACCTAACTTTGCTGCAAGATAAATTTAATTTATTTTTACTATGTTAACTCATATTTATTCAATTTTATATTTACAATTTTGAAGAATGTTATAATGACTCTACATTATCTTTAAACAAAATTTTAAAATAATTTTCTTTTGTGAGGTTGGAATTGATCACATAATTATATCACTCACAGGGATTTTATGTTCAGCAATATCAATCTGCATCTGGAAAGTAGAAGACGATGTCCAGATCCACTGTGGGTGGCAGCAATGCAGTTGCAGTGTATTCGCTTGCTGATTGGAGGGTTAAATCAATAGAGGTGTAGAGTTTCCTTGCTCGTATGTATACTAACATTATTGTATAAGTTTCTGTGGATTAAATGTGAATACAAAACTCCAACGTTAATGCTCCCTAAGTTAATTAGACGCCACCCGTGGAAAAGAAATAAACCCTACCCAATACGGCAATACACAAACCAAATTTTCCTTTCGTTCTACTTCTTCCTAGTTCTATCATCTAATAGTAGGTAATGAAATACGTCAACAATGGCATTGCACATGTAGGTGCAGAATTGAAAAAAGCCTGCGCGGTGTACTACATTATAACTTCACTGCATCAATAATTACAGAAAAAGAAATCCCTTAGCGCACTCTAATTATATAAAAAAAAGGTCCAAGCGAAGGTTTAAATAAAAAAGCCCAAAAGAATAAAAAGAAAATGGGTCCTGAATCCTGTTAATTTTGGGATTCCTGATTGGTGAGCAGGATACCACACAGGACTTCAGTTTTCCAAAACAGGTTCGACCTTAATTTCCTTAAATTCCTTCAAAAAACGCTTTGGTGTATCCAAGCGGTTTATCGTCTTAGTATCGATGAAATATCTACATAGAAAGATTGAATTTGAGCTTCTTCTTTTTCTTTTTCTTCCTCAACGATGAAGCTATGATCAGAACCAAAGGGATCGTAGCTCTCCCACTTTTATGCATCCCTACTGGTTCGGGTGTGGGTTTCGCCTGATTGGCCTCAATTAACATTGACAGTCCTCTCCGTTCCGGTTTACTCTATAACGAGGCTAATCAAATGCTAGTGATGTTGCTCCTTTTACGACATTGATGATATCCACCCGTGTTAACCCACGGATTTGCATGCACAATTGCGGGAACGCCTCTTACGTCAATCCCTATTTTTTAAAGGGGTGCCGTGATTTTCTTAGCCCGTCCTTGAACGAGGAAAGATAAAATTTGTCCTTCACGTCCAAAATTATACCCATGGTCGTATTTCATAAAACAAACATCACATACATCACACACGACATGCATATACATTTTACACAACGCACATACCTACTTTCTGTATCAAAGCTTATTATATGAAATGTAGAATTTTGCATAGGAAGTGTATTTTAATAAATATTATCTTGAATCGATATTGTATATATTATATGACTAATTAAAAAAAAAACATTAATTTTGATTAAACATCTTAATTATTACTTCCACAATGTGAGGAAAAAAGAACTATTTTTAGCGCGGCATCATAGTCAAGAAGGTGGTGTTATGGTATGGGGAGCAGTTAGGTACTATGGCACTGTTGAGCTTGAGTTCCAAACCCCAAAAATGACTGCATTAAGTTATAAAGGAAATTTGAAAAGAAATTTCCCTAAATTTTCAGGTATTTTTAGACCCATAAACTGAACTTTTCAGCAGGACAACGCCACCATAAAAAATTGGATAGAGGAGCACAATGTGGAATTGCTTTAATGGCCGCCGTACTCACCGCACCTGAACCTTATAGAAAACGTTTGGGGATGGTTAGTACAAAAAGTTTATTAGTCTGGCCGTCAGTTTGAGGACAGGGAATCCCTTATTGCAGCCATTAAATTCGCCTGGAGGGAAATTTCGCTGGACCACATAAAGAGGCTGTACGATTCCATGCCGGATCGAATTTACGAAACTATTACGAATAAAGGCGGCAGCACCCACTACTAAAATTCACCAATAAAAACTATTTTAAGAAAATCTTGTTTTATTTAACCCCATAACATTTTATTTCCAATTTCAATATTTGTGTCTATTCAGTTGACGCAAAATAAAACTGCATTTTTCCATATTGAATGCTTTGCAAGGGAACCAGGGAAAAAATAGCGGTACTTTTTGAATTATTCTTTCCGATTTATTTTCTCAACATCATAAGCAAACAGTTAGCATCATCAAATGATATATATCGGCACAAGGTTTTGAAAAAATGGACAACGCAGCTTAGAAAATGTTTGTGCTTATTCAGTTGAAGCGAAGTGTACAATGTACATTCCTTTGAATCGCGCCCTCATATTGCCATAGTTCATGTAATATTGAATGAAAAATACATGTTTTTGAGGATGGGTTCCCGTTTATTGTCAAAAACTTTGAAATGAATACGCATTTTAAAATTTCAATTGGAAATCTCATATATAGATTCTTTAAAAATATTAATTGGTATATTGAAAAATGTTTATGGTCTTGTGTAAGCTTTGTTAAGGTCTTTCCAACTTGATTTAATACTTTTCAGGCGACTATCTAATACATTTTTCGATACTTTTCCAAGCTTTTTCGAGTATTTTCCAGGTTTATTTAGTAGCTTTAGAATTGGTTGCTCTTGCCTTGCGGCGAACGGATTCCTTTGGTAGTTTGGTGCGTTTGGTTAAAGCCATTGTTTGACCGTTTACGATATTTTTATTTTATTGTCATTCGTAGACTAGATGAAATTCCCAACAAATTGAATGAAATGTACGTATATAATGTACATTTCAATTCAAGCAATACAAACGCGAACTTCATTCTATTAATTTCCATATGCAATCCCGGTTAGTTTACAACAAACTTCATCTTATATTGAAAACGGAAGGAAGTGAATTCCGAAATTGGACAATTCGTGCCAGCTGAAAAAAATGATGGAAAATTCGGCGAAAAAGCGATGAAGCAGTGTTCCAAAATCCGAAAAATGCGAAGTGGGTTTCGATATCCGCCTCCTTCCGCTTAATTGCTTCTGCTCAGGGCCGTAGCCCAGCCATAGGTCACTCAAAATTAAATCGTGAATCAATGCTTAAACAGATGTTAATAGAAAACATGAATTTTTTTACAAGGTAATTCTTTCCTTAACACAAAAATACGCTCATTTTGGACGAATCATACATATAATTTGTTCTATACACACACAGAGTACGAAAATACTGTCTCACGAGAGCACGAAATGAAAATGCGTAAATGGTCAAGAAAGTTGATAGTGCACCATGCTTTTCCTTGAAGATTTTGTAGGATTCATACCGATCTACAACCAGACTTCTGGGAAAATAACTGAAGCTCTCTTGAAACTTTGTGGAGAGTTAAGTCTTGAGATGAAAAAATGCACTGGTCAATATTACGAAGGAACACGTAACATGTCTGGTAATGTGAGTTGCGTCTAATCGAGAGTGAAGAATCTGTATTCACCTCTCCGTAGGTACAAGCAGGGGACACAATAGACCAATAGGTCGCAGTGTAATATACCCTAACTAATTATTATTATTACAACTCACCTGGAATTGTTTGGACTGACAGTGTTCTGCCACATAATCCTCCAGTATGTTGTTGATGTAATACATAGATAGAGTTCACCGATCCTTCCTGCGCATGAAATTTATTTTGCCACCTTACCTTGCAGAAGTTACTCTAGGTCGACCTAAGCCTTGAAAACTTAAAGAAATCGTGCAAGCAAGTACCAAATAAGCCCAATAAGCCCCTCAGAAAAAAAGCTCCAAAAACACAGCAAAATGATAATAAAACATGAAAAAGTAAGACAATTTTTGTTACTTTTTAAATTAGTGCATGCACTTGTAAATATTAAAATTATTTCTCATCATTCACCACCTTTATAACCTGATGCGGACTTTTCTGAGCAGGCCGAAGTGACGTTGACAACAGAACCGTTCAAAGCGATCAAGAATATCTTTATCCGCCTTAGCTAACACTCAAACTTCTGGGCCATAGAGCGTTCTTGGCAAGCTCTAAATATTTGATTGCCTTCTTCGCTAAATTTGCTTAAGGCCTGATTATGTCACACAAAAGTTAGACCTAGAGCGATATTATTGTTTTCATATCCAATAAAACACAGGTGAATTAATTTTGTTATTAGTTAAATTCTATTTGAAGCCAAAAGCCGCCGACAAAAAATATTAAATAGCCTTCTAATGGGATGACAATAAAAACAATTAAATAAAAAGAAAACAAAAAAACTCTAAATGACCCTTCCTCAAAAGTTTTAAAAATCAGTTTATTGATTCTTCTAAGTGAATATCACTTATTTAAGATCTAAGAGAAATCTGTCTGCGTCTAGGATAAGGACACCGCCTTTATAAACCTGATTAAATTGCGATTAATTAAGACTCTTGTGATAAATGCCATCCTATAACCGATTGTTCGAGTACAAGAAATCCTACCTTAACGTAGATAGTCGTTCTGTATTTTCTTGAACAAATACACGACCGAGTTGTTGGAGAGCAAAAATGCAGAGATAAATTGCTTACGAGAAGGGCAGCATGGATGCAATTATGCTTCTCAGTTTTGGACTTAAGCTTCGAAAAGCATATAGCGAGCGTTTTATTTGCTTTGAATGATGACTTCTCATCGAAACTAATGTCAAAAATAAAATAAGCGAAAATATATAGTGCGTTTTATTAGTCTAAAAAACACCTACTTTTTCTGGGCAATTCAAAATTTAAATATTTAAAAGTCATTTGGCTTTGGGGTGATTTGAAACTGGGTTAACAAACTTAAAGCTTTGAATGGCGACGGACGTTTTACCGAAAATTAAAAACATACATAACTTCTCTACAGTTACAATCCTTGTGATGTGCGGGCTATATGTCCATGAAAACTAAAACTTGCATAAATTTGGCGTTATTTCGTTTTCAACTTTTTATACAAAAACACAAAAATTACCATTTTATAGTAAAGTACTGTCATCTGGCGGAGATTGTTTGTTTCTTATTTCATCTTATTTCATCTTACAACCGATTTCATCTTGAAAACTTTGACTGGAGAAAATGTTAATCTAGTGTATACATCAACCATTCTTAATCTAAGCTTCTATCCATCTTCATCCACTAATACGAGTATTATTATTATTGCGATGGGCGACTCCGATTGCTATATTTGCAAAAAAAACATCTAATGATGTCAAGCTTTCTTGTGCAATTTGCCTTGAAAATGCACATGCCAAATGCATAGGCATTAAAGGTAAGGATGTTGATAAAATTGTTTCAACTCCGGGCCTTTGCTTTCACTGCGAGAAACATCGTAGTATTTCAACCGATACTTTGCACTGGAAAATTGTAAAGCTGCAAAAACTATTCAAAAGCATATCTCTTATATTTGCTTCAATACAAGAAACATTTACTTTTGATATGTCAAATATGGAAAACATGCTGGAAGGCTTTACGAACATCGAGCTACTACTGCAACAACAACAAAATCAACATTACATAAGTGATCATCAACACCTTTCAGAAATGCCATATCAGAAACAGATACAAATTGGTGTTCAACAGCAGCAACACCAACAACAACACCACAACAACTAACAGCAACAACAACAACAACACCAACAACAACAACAACAACAACAACAACAACAACAACATAAACAGCAACAACAACAAATTGATCACAATCAAAAACAACAACAGCAAATCAAACCACAAAAACAGCAAAAGCCTCAGCAGCAAAAAGAAAAGCAAGACAATAATATTCCAAATATACTACAACCACAAACTACAGCTGAGTTGGAAAATCTTATAACCTTATCTCCACAAGTACTACCTGAACAGGCCCAACCAAAAAGAGCATTACGTTCTAAGGCACGTGGAGAGCATATCACTACAAGCTCTTCTTCTCAATCTTGTTCATTTAATTTCATTGCGACATGCGTCGCCAACTGAGGATAGATCCATTCCTAACACAAATAGTAATACCAATAATTCAACGTGTGCTGATAATATATCGACTTCCGCCACCATCATCTCACCCGCTGTTTCTGCTACTGTTGATGATAACCGATCTTGGAACGAACCTGATATTTGGCAAATTGCAAAGAATAAATGTCGAAAGTCAAATCAATGCATAATTGGAACGAACTCTTCTGTTCAAAATGCACATATACAAGTAGTTAAACAACTCAAACTTAAGTGGTTGCATTTGTCATCTTTTAAGCCTTCTACTACTTCTGATGCAATAACTGAGTATGTGTCATCGACTTTTAAGGTCGATCCGTCAACATTCTACTGTCATCGTTTGTTAAAGACTGGCGTAGATGAAACTATGCTCAAGAGCTCAAGCATATTAATTTTAAGCTGGGTGTTGCTGAAGAGTTATTGCCATCTTTCTTGCACTCCTATTATTGGCAACAAGGTGTACGAGTGCGCCCTTTCATATTTCATGCAAAAAACGAAGTATGTGAACCAATAATCCCACAAGCATAGTACAACAAAATGAAATTCATGCTTCTCTCGCCGCCGTTACTTCTACCGAATCTTTTCCTGCTACTATTGAATGTTTACGTTCTCTCACCGTTTACTATCACAATGTGGGTGGAATGAGAACAAAAATTACGGGCTTTCTTCTTGCCGCTGCTGATTGTACTCGTACGTATGATGTTGTACCTCTGACTGAGACATGGGGTGTTTTCATAAATGTCGAAAATCTGCGCTAGTAAAGGGTTTTTCAATAAGAGCGCTACAAAAGTTTTTTTTAAATAAAACAAAAACGGTTTTGGATATCAATGAAATTCTTTATTCCTGTGAAAGTACGTTCGATGCCATTATGTATGGAACTCGATTTCTTTTGCATGGCCACCATGGGCACGCTTGCAGAAGTCAAGACGCTGAACCCAATTTTCGACGGTTTTCAAGCATAAATCGGCTGATACTGCTCCAATTTCACGTTCGATATTCGTACGAAGTTCATCAATCGTCGCTGGCTTGTTGGCATAGGCCATAGACTTGACGTAGCCCCACAGGAAATAGTCTAACGGCGGCCATGCGACTGAACCATTTCGTGAGATAACACGGTTTCGAAACTTGGTTTCCAATAAATTGATTGTGGCATTCGCTGTGTGGCTTGTGGCGCCGTCCTGTTGGAACCACATATCCTCCAAGTCCATATCATCCAATTGGGGCCAAAAATATTCGGTTATCATTGAACAGTAGCGATTCCCATTCACAGTAACGTGCCGGTCTTGATCATCATGGAAGAAGTACGGCCCAATGACGCCACCGGCCCATAAACCACACCAAACCGTAATTTTGTCGGGATGCAATGATGACTCATAGAGTACGTGTGGATTGCTGCCTGACCAATACCGCATATTGTGTTTATTGACGAAGCCATTCAGCCAGAAATGAGCCTCATCGCTGAAGATGATGAAATTGGACGTAGCGCTCTTAACGTTGAGGCCACTGGCTCCAAAATTCGGTAGTAAATTTTAATAATTTCGACTCGTTGTTGGCTCTTATATCTTTCCATCATGAAATGGCAAGCCTTACTGAAGAGAAATGTCAAAAGAGCGGCAAGAAATTCGGCGTCGTTTGCTGTCCCTGTCGCTCTACTTTTATAGCGTCCCTGTTGAAAAACCCTTTACAATCGTCTTTCTTCTTTGTTGCATTATTGAACACACTTATTCTGCAGAACGTGAGTAGGCCTGCTTAAGTACAATTTTAAGTAGTCACTGAATGTTCATAAACGTTAGATTTTTTGATATCCAAGACATCAAAGGAGAAGAATGTATCAACTTTTTTCATTTCATATAGCATCGTCCTCAACAAAGAAATCTTTTTCTTTTTCCCAGAGTTGAATTGTAAATTGTATTTGGTTGTAAATAAAAAATTATGAAAAAATATTGCCAATAAAAATTAAATTTTTCGCACTTTAAATTTTTTGTTTTTACCTCCCGCGCTTTCTGCAGTCAAAAAAATATGGATGCACAATCTGCCGGAAGCTGAAGACATTTATGACGTTTATGAACATATCTTCTGCAATTCATCTAAGTTAGTTCGATCAAAAATCTGACTTTATGAACACGTTTAAAGCAGGTCTTAGTTAGGCAGACGTTTATGAAAACACTCATGGCTACATGATGAAATTTCGTCTTCTGAATTGTTCACCGCTGACTTCAACGTTCATCGAAAGGATCGATGTTCGATTACAACTGGTTGCAACAGAGGAGGTGGTGTTTTATTGGTATTTCGTTCCTGCTTTAAATCTAAACAGATTATTCTACCAGCGTCAACTGGGGACATCGAACAAATTTGTGTATGTGTTGATTACCGCATTGTTATTAATAATTCTATTGCTAGTACCATTCATTTGTATTTCTTTCTATCGTATATTCCACCAAATTCTCCGCTTGAAATTTATAACATTCATATTTCAAATATTAAAAACATAGTTGATTGCTTAGATGAAAACTCATTTGTAATTACTATGGGTGATTTCAATTTACCAAATTTAAAATGGATTTTTTGTGAGAAAGATAAGTGTGTAATGCCGTTTAATGTCACTAGCAATTTAGAATTTGAAGTAGTTGATGATATGTCTTCAATGGATTTATTTCAAAGAAGTCTTGTTAAAAACTCAATTGGTAGAATACTAGATTTAATTTTTGTTGACAATGAGATTGATGCCTCTGTCGTAGAATCTGATTTCCCAATGTTAAGTAATAGTACGAGTATCACACGGCTTTACAAATTTCTCTTAAGTTACATGTTCTAAGTTCATGGAATTCTGATATTCAAAATGTAAAATATAAATTAGATTTTATGAATGCTGATTTTGAATCGATATGTGATTTTCTTAATGCGTTTGATTGGAATATGTGCCTAGGCTCTTCTAGCTTAAAATCGGCTTTTTCGGTGTTTAGAAGCATATTAGATAATGCGATCTCTAGGTATGTGCCAGTTAAATTGTTAAAAAAGTTGAACAATAAACCCATCTGGTTTAATAAAAGTTTGTCGAGACTACAGAATGCAATCCTTAAAACGTATAAAAAGAGCAAGTCAGATCCATCTATGCAGGGCAAATTTCGTCAACTAAGGTCTGATTATGAATTTCTGAAGAAGTTCATTTACAGGCAATATATTTGGACACTCGAATCAAAAATAAAACAAAATTCAAAATCCTTTTGGTCCTTTATCAATGACAAGAGAAAATCTTTTGGAATTCCCATTAGTATGGTCTATGATGGGGTTACTGCTGATAGTTTGGAGCAAATATGTAATATGTTTGCTTCTTATTTTCAATCACACTTTGTGAATGACTGTCCTGGTTATGTCGCAACTACTTCAAATGCGTCATGTATAGACTTAGGTTTTTTCTCTGTAACAGAAGATGAAATTCTTTCGTTTCTATCGACCTATTCTATGGAACCAAGCCCGAAAATCGCTCCTGATAATTTGCCACCAATACTTCTCAAATCGTGCATGGTTAGTTTAGCTAAACCTATATGCATATAGGCATAGTTGGCGAGTGGTGAGTTCTTAGAGTGTTGGAAAACATCTTTTATAACTCCCATACATAAAGCTGGTAGTAAAAACCAGGTAGATAACTACAGACCCATTGCTAAGCTTCAGCTTATTCCAAAAATATTTGAAGCTATTATTAAAAATAAACTGTACGTCATTTTACGCAATCATATCTCGGAATATCAACACGGTTTTGTTAATGGAAGGTCTACTGCTACAAATTTGATCATTCTTACAAATTATTGCCTTTGTAATATGGAATTACGTCTACAAGTTGACATAATGTTCACTGATTTCGCGAAGGCTTTTGATCGTGTGCAATATTCAGTTTTATTGAGCAAAATTGAAAGGTTCGGATTTCATTCGAATATTTTAAAATGGACTCGGCCCCCTTCTTTTCTTGCTTTTCATAAATGACTTACCTTCTTTTGTTCAACACTGTAAATGTCTGTTGTATGCTGATGATTTAAAGTTATTTAAATCAATAAGTTCTTTATCAGATGCTCACGATCTTCAAGAAGATGTAAGTAATATAGCGAACTGGTGTTTACTTAATGGTTTGCATTTAAATATTAGCAAGTGCTCAGTTCTTACATTTTCGAAAAGTGCAATGTGTATACTCCAAATCCAACACTGAACCCAAGCAGGGTGGTTGCATTGCACTATTTATGGGATCTACTTGTTATTGCACAACTGTACGTGTTTTTAGACCTGCTTTGCAAAAAATAACCCAACAACTTTTGGGCGATTATTCAATCAGCTTTGAACTATTCGCTGTTTCAAATTTGGGAAATTTTAGAAAGTAATAGTGAAAAATTCGAACTGTTTTGGCTTTATTTCCATTTTGAAAGCGAAATAAATCCAAAAAACGGCTCGCAAAAATTGTGCCTCATTTCTATAAATTTGTTGGCAATATTTCGTTATGGTAAAGAAATAAAGCCAAGTTGGGGTTATTTTGTTTTTGGAAAACGAAATAAGAATAACATTCGAATTTTGGTCTTATTTCGTTCGGCGTTATTGCACGTGAACCATAAACAACGAGATGCTTTAATATAAAAGTGTTAAATGACATATGACAAATTGCTTACAAACTAAGCCGATTATTTAATGGTAGCTTTTTTTTATCTTCTTATAATGTAAATAAGTCCAGGTCGCAGCTGTCTAGCCGCTTTAAAATAAGCTATAAAAGAAACAGCTTAATATCGCCTGGCAAAACTGCGAATAAATGAACAAAGTTATCAAAGGTGTTTGACATGCTGGGTAAATTTTGTTTGTCATTTGCCGTTGGTACGTTGGCATTGTCCTTTAGTCTCACATGTGATTTTGACTTTTTTTTAAACGGATGTGGGTCAATGCGTTTTTTTTAATTTGAAGCAGGTTGTATGAAAGCATTTTCTCTCACTTATTAGATTTGCAAGGTTTTTACGACATAAGTTCGCTAACACGATGTTTGTTAAAAGAAATCAGGTTTTTTCCTTTCAACTGATTTATAAAGTTTTATTTAAAACGCAATATTTAAAAAACGCAAAGACTTCTGGCGAGCTAATATTATGATTTTTTCAAGCATTTTGATAAAACAAACCGGATTTCTCAACGACAAAAGATAAGGAATAAGTAAAACATAAGGAAGGGCTACATTCTGCTCAGGCGAACTAAGTATACAATATTATAAGAGTATATATTTATTTTGACTCATAGTTTGTAACATACCCTAATATTGCCCGTAGAGCCCTAAAAGTCAATATATTCGTGATCAGCATTGATAGCAATATCGATTTAACCATTGAGCGTTTCGTGGTTTGAGTCCCACTCAGGAACACCTGACGTTTGTTTTACTGACCCACCTCTAGCGAAAGTCTGCCAAACATCCAAGGGTATAAACTGTTATGAGAGGCTTCCCGAAATTCGCTAAAGGTCCCTTCTATTCGTGTCAAAAATAAAATTTTCAAGTTTAATTTTTTTAAATTTATAAGTACTTAATTTATATTCTTTCGATAAAGAGTGGTGTGCCTCAGGGATCTATCTTGGGACCTCTTCTATTCTCACTGTATATTAATGAGCTTCCAACTAACATTAAGCACAGTTCGATAAATATGTATGCCGATGATGTTCAGCTCGTCTTCAGCTGCCCACTGGGCTAAATCGAGCACGGTTCCACTTATATTAATAAAGATCTGGCTGATATCGTACGTTGTTCAAAGCAAAATGGTCTTGTTTTGAATTCCAAGAAATGCAACTGTATAGTTATATCAAGAAGGACATTATATCTATCCTACTTTCCCTCCATTCTTCTAATTAGAGAACCAATGAAGTATGTGCAAACTGTAAAAAATCTTGGCATGACCTTTTATAGGAACTTAACCTGGGACAATCATATTAATGTCGCTGTTGGGAAGACCTATAGTATACTCCGTAAGCTGTGAACCGCTCAATCCTTCACTCCATTTAAAGCCCGATGTCTACTCGCAAAAACACTGGTAATGCCCATCTTGACCTATGGTTGTGAATTTTTTTTATAATTTTAGCTCTAAACGGAGACTCAGTATTGCGTTTAACAGTATAGTGCGCTATGTATTTGGACTACGTCGTTTTGATCGCATTTCTAACTATTCAAAGTATTTGTACAATATGACATTTGATGACCTTCTTAAGTTTCGTACTTTAAGTATATTTTCGGAAATTCTTTTGACTCCACCAACCTGAATATATTGATGATAAAATAAGATTTAATTTTTCAAACAGATCAGCTCAGCTGGTTCCTCCTCGGTGTTCTTGTTTGATTTCGGAACGTCAGTTTCTTGTAACTTCGATTCGGTTGTGGAACTCTTTGCCACGTGCATTTAGGAGGATAGACAGCACAATAGAATTCAGAAGCAGACTTAGGAAATATCTTTCTACTAATTTTTAGAAACATAGCTCTTTGTCTTAACTTTTCATTGCAGAAGTCATATTTTTATTTTTATTTTAAATTTCATATTACTTGGTATTATTATTTATTGTAAATTAATTATCAATTTTCCCCCAATTTTTATGTTGCTCATGTAGCTTTCATTAACTGAATTTTTTTAAATTTTTGTTCCTCTTTTTCTATGCTTAATACTTTTTTATAAGATATGCAACTCTTTGAAATAAATAAATAAATAAATTAATTGTTTATTTACATTTATTTACAGGAAAGCTTACAAGGCATAGCCAAAAAAATATTTAAACTTATTATCTAAAGAGATTTATACTTATAAAATAACTTGCGCTTTTAGATTAGTTAAATCCAAAGGACTTACTGAAAAGTAATAATTAGATTAAAAAAAAAACTGCAATTAGTTGAGGTGCAACATTAGATATTAAGGTCTTTTAGTTTAGCTTAAACAAAAGAGTCGGGCGCAGTGTCTCACTGGTCAGTGTGTTGGACTACTAATCAAAAGGTTTTCGGTTCAAATTCCTACGGGCTTCATAACATGTAAGGCCTTATATATATTTATTTTTTAAAACCAACAAAAAACAGAAAAGATAACATTTTGATAAAGATGGTTAGAAACAGCAATTAGATCAGACATTAAAGGTCTAAAATAAATTCATGTGAATCGATGAACATACTACGATAGTTTGTGGGTGAAACGAAGCGAATGAGCAACTTTAACTCCTTCTCCAATCAATAAAAGCAGACACTTGTAAGATGCTAGATAGCTCCTGGTGAAATGTAGTCATTGAAACTCTTGTACTATTGGCCCCACCGCCAAGAAGTGTAGAGCATTTTCCCTTTGGTTGCAATTGCAAAGGGCGTAGCTAGGGTTTATGTCAGTGTTGTTAAGCTATAGCATTTCGATGCAAAGACTCATTTCAGCAACTGTGAACCGTGCGAGCCAAAGAAATAATCGAGTTATCTACTTCAAAATTAATTTCGACGATGATGCTCAAGCTGCGTCGAGGCAATTTTGGTACAAACCATTGCCAATAGCAGACACACAGTCTTCATATAATTGCTTCCATTCATCGGCTTTGCTTCTCGACAGATTCAAATGAGAGTTTTAAGCTTCGACCATATCATACCATTCCTTAAATGGTAATTGAGCACGCGAGAGGGATTCTTGAAATTTGTTTTTGGAGAATAGATATGGGTCTACGTAACTCTTTACATATATAGACTGCACTAGCTTTCAGGTTATTTATGTAAGATATGGATGGCTTCAATGTCCTCTAAGTATTTATAGCATCGAACACTTTAAACTTCGAAGCAGGATCGTCGTAACTTCTTGAAAAGAACTGAGACCAAAGGGTATTAATTGTCACTTTACCTGTAGCAGTTTTTTCCCTAATATGTTGATTGATGTTCAGATTATAAGTATGCAGAAAACCAACCTATTTGAATTCGTTAACTACTTCGATGTTATTGCCATTCAGGGTCCATGTACCCTCGCTCCTGCCCACATGATTTTCTCTTCTTAATACCACTATATTGGATTTTGTGATATTAATCTTAAGATCCCATTTGTCGCAGTATTCCTTTAGCTTATTTATTTGAAGTTGGAATATAAGTGAACTTTGAGAAAGAATTACCAAATCATCAGCATTAAGTAGGAATTTAACTCCCAAATCAACATAGATAGGTAATATCTCCCATATAAAATGAAAAAGGACCGGCCTCAGTATGTGCATAACATAAGAACTTGTGACGAAGGTTTTTGATATGTTATTGCCACTTCGCACTGATCCAGATGTATTTGACAAAAAAAAATTCTGATATACTTTGTCGATAGACCAGTTTAAATAACAGAGATCTACGATTTATAGAATCCAAAGCAGCCTTAAAATCTAAAAAAAAAAGTATACAGCTTTTTTGCTCTCAATATAGTGCTTTGCTATCGGTAAATATTTAATCAACCGTCGACAAATTAGCACGAAAACCAACCGCCTGAAAAATACTAATTTCGTTATTGTTTTCAATATATTTGTTCAGACGGCAATATAAAATTTGGGTGAATAATTTTCTACAAAACATTTTCGAAAAATATAATCTTAAATAAATAAAACTGTTAGGAAAACTAGGTTTAAGAACTATATGGGTCGGTAATGCCCAATATATTTTAAGTAAAGGACTTAAACCCAGATGGATATCCAGATTAGTTTAAAGCTATTAGCTTAGTTTTGTTTTGTGTCCCCAACCATTTTTTTAACGGTCCTGCCTGACACACTGCAGCCTTCCATCCTCTGCGATCCCAGGCACGGTGCTTCCCGTTGTCCACATCAAGAACTCCGTGTCTTTAAACCGGAGGTTCGGTCTTCCTTGCCTTCTTATATCTGCAGGAGTATTTTTCTTTCCAAATAACCCAATACATGGTCCCTTACCTATATATCGTCCAGCGCTCGGCACCATAAAGCAGGACTGGCAGAATTACTGTTCGATAGAGCATGCATTTTGCCCTTCGAGTGAGGAGTTGTAAACCTATTTGTTTTGCCAAACTAAGAAGCAGCGGTTTCCTCAGGTGATTCTCCGTCGGATCTCCATGAAAGTGTCAGTCGTGGAATTGATGTTTACTCCAAGGTAGATGAACTCATAAACTATTTCGAAGTTATTGCTACTAACAGTGACATTTTGTCCTCATTAACTTCAAGACCAACCAATTTTGCCTGTTCTTCAATCACCGTAAAAGCTTCTAACACCGCACGCTGCGAACTCCAATGATGTCGATATCGGAAGCAAACGCCAGTATCGGGTAAGCTTACAATATAGATAACCAATAAAACACGCCCTTATTATTTTTTGTCATATTTCGATAATAGGTATACTAAATTTAGAAATTGAACAATATAATAACTTACACAAGTATATCCTTAAATCAGGTCCCATCTATAATTTGACAAGACAATTTTTACTAATCAAGAAAATTGCTTTTCTGAGATCTTAATTCACAACAACGCAGATATCCTCATTTAAAAAACTTCACAGCTGCTAAGGTTCATTAAAATGTCCAATTGATTGTGTTTTTCCCCTCTTCCGT
Source organism: Portevinia maculata (assembly GCA_949715645.1). NCBI lineage: Eukaryota > Metazoa > Arthropoda > Insecta > Diptera > Syrphidae > Portevinia > Portevinia maculata. The sequence continues at coordinate 33,797,879 of OX454527.1, forward strand.
TTTACACTATATAATAATAAAATCTTTGGGAAGCCTTCAAGAACAAAATTCAATAGAATTTCAGGAATTCCCTTCATTGCGTCCGATACAAACGAAAAAGAACTTTTACAGATTCCGATTGATGTTACGATAACATTTCCGTCGTCCCACTTACATAAGTTAACTGTACATTTGTAGGCAAGGACAGACTCTAGAGAATACATTCGAAAAACTTAACAAAAGATATTTTTTGCTCTTATTTTTATTTTTCAAAATATAAATTATTTTTCTTCACCTTTTCTCATCTTTATTGGATAACCAATACACAACTTTATTTTCGTATAAGGCAGAAAGTTTCGCACAGAGATCCTTAAGTTTATGCATTCAGTTTTAAAATTACAAATTCCAATTGAAATACTTCGGATAATGTTTTGTGTCTGCCCCAAAGCATTTCGTTTTATCGAATCGTTATTATGTCGTTGAGCTTGATACAGCACTCTGCTGATGTTAACGAATATATAGATGTCATTGTGTAGATACCTTACCTACGAGTACGTCACGGCAGTTTAATTATCTGCTGTTTCCTTGATGCAGGCGCAGGCAAAAATAAATTAACTCCCATTCAGATTGCTCTTACAGTTCGTCGAGGTTCAAGAGGTAATCCTTTTTCCCATATATTTTTTATATTGTCGCCGAACTTTCACAAAATATGTTAAGGGTGAAAGATAAACGTGATATGGTATCGCGCACGAATTATTAAATTTGTATAGAAAACAATTTTACAGAAGGGGTCTTCACAGAGGCAGGAATTTTGTCGTATGAAGGTTCCCTAGTCGAATGTTATTATGGAGTAAATGTGGTTTATTCAAATGGTGTGGCAACACATTTTTTGTTGATGAAGTGGGTGGATCAGAAGAATGAGTTGTGTGTTTCTTATCAAAAATTTGTACAAAGTGGCGCACTGAATTAAGACTTAATAAAAAAAACATTTCGTAAAAGAGATTATTTGTTATAATTACCTACATTAAAAAAAATATTTCTAAAATGTCTACAAAATCTTAAAATCATGGCTTTGCATTCTGTCTGATTGACAATTCATTTTATAAAAAACAAAAAACAAAGTTAAGATGACTGCATTAAATAAATTAAAAACCACCAATAAGTATTTTATTTCATTTTACAAAACTCAAACAACTTCCATTTCATTCAGTAAGACTATAATTTCTTCTTTTGTTAAAACAATGTTTCCAAATGGGTTTCTTCTAATCTCCCTTAAGATCGGACACCCACCCAGGAGTTTTAAATTTATTTTTATTGCTTATCAAATATCAACTTACATACTAGACAAAAATTATTAAATCTAACTTAAAATTAACAGAATACTTATTCTAAATTAATTGTCAATGATCAATAGCGATGAATGCCTCCGGGCGGATAAAGCCAGACCGGAGCGTACTCTCTATGTACATTTCATTGGGGTAGTAAGCCCCAAAGATTAGACCTTAATGAGGAAATTGTCAATCCTATTCAACTGAATCCCATCGTATAGGAACTTGTTGGGGTAGTATTTTATGTAGTTGGATTCAGGCGTTCGAAACAACCGGATACATGCCCTAAGACATTGTCTATCCGAAACCCGAATCTTTTCCATATAACTAGCCACGTAGCGTATGACCTTAACTCTGGAATCAAGTTGACACTGCTATGAAAAAGGCTCCTTGTCAGAGCAAACGCCTTCTTGGCCCCAGGAAGACAAGCAACTATATGTCTATCGAAAAACAGATACTGGTCCAGATACCCAGATATCTAACTATCCATTTTGTCCAATAATGGCCAATTTCTTTCAGATTTTTCTGGTATCCCTAGAGGCCCCAGCCATTGTTGTTCTGAACAAGTTTGTTTCCTTCTTCTGAAAGTTGATTTTCAACTTCCTTCAACCTTCAATTCCGAAATATTTCATTTGTCCTAGAGAGCAGTGATGCCAGACTTTGGGAGCATTTTTTTTTCACTGTGTTACACAAAAATCTCCATTTTTCCCAAGCCGTTGTTAAAATGATCCCACAGTTTCCCACGAAATAATAAATAAAATAAAATACATTTGTTTCATATTCTTTTCAGTTTATTGGGTGAACATTTCATATGAACAGATATTAATAAAATTGATAGTTAGTTATGACAAATAAAAGAACGAGACATGAGTCACGAACACGACAACAAGAAACAAGTGTTAAATTGTTCCTTTTGTATTTGATTTCCATTTCAGCAAATGCAAAAATAAACATAAGAAAAGACTACAGCCTGCTTAAGCGAACTGTTGGATACCCTATCCCTATCCCCCAAAATGTGAGCTTGCAAAATTCTAAGTCGGTGAATTATTAAGAAGTATATTATCTAGGTGCAAGGAAATACCTTCACGGGCAATAACTTCACATTGGCAATGACTTCACCTCGAGTGGGCAATAACTTCACCTTTTTTTGTGAAGTTATTGCCCACAATAGGTGATTGAGGGGGGTTGCAGGGGGGCAGCATGCCCAGTTGCGATTTCGCAACTAATCCCATAAACAGTGCAATGCAACCCCCCTGCTTGGGGTCACTGTTTGATTTGGAGTGGGTGCAAGGGTCTTTAGTTATAATAGACAAATTCTCAAATTATAGGTAGGAAATAACTTCACAAAATTTACGGTGAAGTTATTGCTCACCATCAGTGACAATAACTTGACAAAAAAAAGGTGAAGCTATTGCCCACTCGAGGTGAAGTTATTGCCCATGTGAAGTTATTGCCCGTGAATTTATTTCTCTGCACCTATTATCCACATATTTTGTTATACAAACTGTTTCTTACTTCTTTAACCCTTTCGATCCGGATGGGACATCCAAGGTATAAAAACAGCTTTGTTCTATGTCCCATCCGAATCGAAAGGGTTAAGGAATTTATCGAAAAAGCAATATTTTTGGTAAAAAAAAACGCCAATAAAAAGTGGGCGCGAAAAAACCTTTGTATGAAGGAATTGTTAAGAACGACTTTATCTACATACCTTACTAAGGATCGGAAGAATCATGGAAAAATCGGACTTCCAATTCCATTGATTTCTTTAAGAAAACGTTTTTAAATAGTGGGCATGTCACAGGCGATTTAAAAAAATATTTACATTTGATCATTTCAGGCCCCTAGAGAGAGTATTTTCTAAATTTCAGCTTCCTAGTTTGATTTTAGATTTTTTTGATAAAATGTTTTTGTCAGTCAGATTTTAAAAACTCTTAGGGCCAGTTTCAAGACTATCTGATAAAGACTAGGATAGCCTATCCGGAACTTATCTGTAAGCTAAACATGAACTTTTGGTTCCAAAGGTTTTGGATAGTGATATCCGACAGATATAGTATCGGATAGCCTATCAGCCGGTTCAAGTGTCTGTTAAATTCTTTATCCGAAAGAAAAACAAAATATTTTTTTTAAGTGATTGGAAAAAATATAGTTTCAGAGCATTTCTTCGTTGACGACCGTAGACAGCAGTCACAAGTGCCCTAACATGGATTTGTTTGAATTTTTAGAAGACGAATTTGAAGAATATTACAATCATATTACACGGCCCCGTAGGAACAGAGTGTTTCGCCCAAGGCCAAATTATTTTGAAACGCTCGACGATGAAGATTTCAGAATTCGATTTCGGCTCACCAAAACGGCTGTAAGAAATATCCTTACATTAATAGAAAGTAATATAAAATTGACTAGTAAGTAGAATACTAAATATGACATTTACTTATTTACCATTGCCTATTAGATTTTCAGTAGTTTTGCAGTTCCACCAATGCAACGATTATTTATAACTCTCCGATATTTTGCAACTGGGACATTTTTAATTGTATGTGGCGACTTCGCTGGAGTAAGCAAGGCCTCCGCTTGCACGATCATACACAAGATCTCAGAAGCAATAGCTGAATTAAGACCTTTGTATTGTAAATTCCCATTAGATACAGAAAACATAACACAAAGTTTTTATGAAATTGCAAGATTTCCCAGAGTTGTTGGAGTCATTGATTGTACTCACATTAACATTAAATCACCAGGTAAGTACCTTCAAGAATAATAGGTACCAGAAATTATAATTATTTTCACTTGTTGGCATTAGGAGAAACTGCCGAATTGTACAGAGACCGGAAAGGCAATTTCTCAATGAATGTTCAAACAGTAGTGGATTCAAAATTAAGAATCATGGACATAGTTGTTAGATGGCCTGGATCATGCCATGATCAAACTATTTTTAATAACTCGCGCATTAAGCAAAGAATTATTGATAGAGAATTTGGAATAAACTTGATTCTCGGAGATAAAGGATATGAAAACACAAATCCACGGAAACCTGGTGAGCATTTGTACAACGAGTCACAAATTAAAACGAGAAATGTAGTAGAATGATCATATGGCGTATGGAAGAGTAGATTTCCAGTTTTGTCAAAGAAAATTACTTTGCACCATTCGAAAGTACAAGCAATTATGTTGCATGTGCAGTGCACCACAATATAGCCGCAGACATGGGTGAAGAAACTTTTGAAAATAGTATGCCAGATGATACTGATGTAACTTATTATGTTAGTAATGAATGTAAGAAATTCTGCTATTAACTATTTTTCGTCTCTGCTATAATTAAATTTGTTTGTGTCTTTTTAAATAAATAAAATTGGCAAAATATCCTTATCTTGGTTCTTATTTAACCATAACTTGAATGAATAAATAGAGCAAAGCGCGACTGTAAAAGAAACATTTTATTCACTTTTCTCCTATACCTTTTTTCAACAATTCAATTTTAGGAAGAAGATGTTGTTTTTCTGATTCACTCTTGTTTGAATTTTCGCTAGCTTTATCCATTTTAAATGCAACAATACGAATTTAATCTGTTTAAGCTTCTAGAAAACACGAAACAAACAAAGCAAAACAAATGCATGTATTTCAAAACAAACTAACTGGCTGATAAATTTTTCCACCAGTTAGTTTATCAGAGACTTTGACGATAAAACAGAAAAAAAATATCAGCAACTTTTAACTGGTTTATAGGGTTATGTTTCGGCTAACTATCTGAAACTTTATCCGAAACATTTGAGCTTGATCATTTCGGGCCCCTAAGGAGTATATGTTCGAAATATCAGCTTTCCAGTTCGAATTTTAGGGTCTATAAATTTACAACGTGGAGACGGAAATGGCTAGATCGACTTTACGTTTTTTTAAGGTTTTCGAATAAAAATGAGTTGCGCCTTGAACTGAAGACCAGCTTGTGTGTAGAGAATGAGCTTTTGACGTCAATAGAAGTTGTTGGCGAATACTTGAATATCGCAATCTTAGTGGGAGAGAGTTTTTAGACATACTCATTGTCGCTGATCATGCCATCGTACAATAGAGCTTATGTTTATCTGATGGTTTCGTTGCGTTCGTGCCCGGCCTTCAGCTTGCTACGAATTATTTTCGTGGAAGCATGTTCATTTTCGAAAAAACAGTTTCATTCACTTCAACGCTGTCGTTTAATTCCAGTCCTTGCGTTTTCAGTTTTGTTATTGAGCAGACGATCACAGCGAAATCGCTTTTGATGTCCAATTGCGATTTTATATCACGTGAAGCAAATAGCCCTTGCGCTGTTTCGATTGACATAGCGTAGTCTGCATCGCATGAATCAATAATCGCAATGGTATATTGCCGCTTCTTACCAAGTGCCAAACGGAGCAAACATTTTTTCGGATAGTGAGGGCGGCACTCCCGAACATTCCGTTTTGAATTCGAGTCCTACGATGGTGTCTATACGTATGAATTAAATATAGATAGAATAAGATTGAAACTACTACTCCTTCACTTATTATCCAAGTATATGTTAGTTGCAGCGAACGCAAATGTGACAAATCGTTCAATACCAATAAGAAAGCTATATGTACGTATTTTAGTATGTCGCAACTGCATTATGCTCGTTTTCTCTTTATTTTTATGTTGGAAACATACAATTTTAAAGGCTTACCATTTCAAATATTAAATATCTATAGAAACATTTTTCCCAGTCCTCCTTCTTTTGAACTATATGAGTTATGGAAAACGAAGGACACATAGCCTTAACATGGTTTTAACTGAATACGATATTTCTAATTGCTGGCAGGATTTAAGATTGAAATCGATAATGTAGGCTAATGCTTGATTTATTTTTAATGGTGGTGCCATCTTTTCCAGTTTAGTTAATAGCATTTAAATAACAACAAATTATTTGAACGGCCATTATAATAAGATGAATTGGACATTGACAATATCTTCATGAGGTTGAGTGCTCAGCAAGTTTCGATTAAATTGCAGCTAGCCTGCTTGCCGAGCGATCTCGTCAGATCTCTATAGTCAGCAAATCGCATTCCTGCCGAACCGGTAGCTGAGGGTTCCCTTCAGCGCCTTTTGGGATCTAAAGACGAAGGTTAACATTCTACACTTCCAGCAATGCTAAGGATATCTAAGCTTCCTGATCTGCACTACGTGAATGGAAGATTGTAATGGAATGGGATGGTGGCATATCTGTCTCACTCCATTTCTTGACAGGAAGGGGGCTCGGCTCCCACCCCCCAATACTGCCGGCATTTTCCCCCGGTTTAGAATCTTTTTGCACCCCCATAGCTTGTCGTGTGTAGGCGTGTGTGCAGTGGCGCAGAGGTTTGAGCGTTGGACTACCAATCTAAAGGTCTCAGGTTCAAATCCCGCCGGGGCCAAGTAACACTTAAAGTATTTTCTGTTGCCCACCTCTTGCGAACGTCTGACCATCATCCGTATTAATTGTCATGAGAAACTTCTCAAATTTGCCGTTCGGATTCGGCTTTAAAATTGTAGGTTCACTCGCACAAGCAAATGGTTGAAGAAGCTAAGTTTTATGCCCTCTCGGCTTGTTCCAGATATGTCACGTACCAGGTGGTCGCCATATCTTGCTTCACCCGGTCAAAAATGTCTGTTGCGATTTGTCCCCGCGTTTTGTTTAAAATGTCCTTTTTTTGCTTGGACTCATTTTCGAACGAGTATTCTTACGTACGGTCCAAGAGAGTTATTATGATTATTTGATAAATTTTTGTGCTTATTGAAACGGAAAGTTTTTAAGGCAACTATATTTGTTAACTACTTAAATGAACGAGCACAAACTATCGACGGTACTTTTTTTCGAATAATATCTTTTATCGCTATAAAAGCATCAACATTAGTAACTATTATCTCTGGTATTTTTCTTTACAAAGCTATTGATTTCTAGTTTCGGTTACCAGAATAAATCAACTTCATTGAGCAGCGAACCACGGGCTCTTCTTCTTTTCAGGATCAGAAATATATACAACTGTAAAGTACTCGCTCCGCATAGATAAAGCAAAGTCTGCGGGTGAGGTTCTCTACTAAACATACTCGTACTTTGCGAACACCTGTAAATATGTTTAAAGATAAAAAAAAATCCCCACGGTATCTATAAAACCTCCATTTCCATTATTTTTCTAAAGAAATTTTCTACCAACTTCCCCGAAGACCTTTTAGAATTCTCCGCAAATCTAGTTACATACAATGGTAGCCATTACCTCCAACCAATGACATCGTTACCCGTACAATCCAATTTCCGATTTCTATTTTCTCCCTGTCGTATTGCAGTGCAGCATTCTTATTGTACGTGTTGCATGGTAGATTCAATGCTGTTGGATACGGCCATACGATACCACAAACGGTTTTGTTAAATATTACCCCCCGAAATAGATCTCTTCTGTCGAAGGACTTTCCTATATCTCTGAAAGAATACACATGTGTGTGGTGATTGAGTGTTGAGGGTACACCTTCTCAAATTGCATTGTCTTATATGGAGGTAGTTCGCTTCAAATATACAACGAAAGAGGAATGGTAGAAACAGATCAACACAGCCACTCCGACATCGTTTTTGACAACCACGCCGCACGTTTTAGAACCAATGCGTTTTAATGGGATGGATGGAACACATTAGGACCTCAACCTATACTTCCAATTCAACGTTAGACCTAAATCCTAAATTCGAAGTTGAAGTGCTAATCCCGCTAACCTTGCGGCAATGTTTTCAGTTTTCCTACATACAAGCGCTTATATTTTGATCGAATTTTCGATCTTGTTTGTATTTTGAAACAACATTCTCTTTTGTTTACAACAATTTATTTGTTCCGCTCTTAAGTTGCATTTTTCAATGTGTTTGACTATACTTCAAACGCTGAGGTTCTCGCTCCTGTCAAAGTTGAAATCGCGGAGTTGAAGTGTTGATCTGTTTCTACCCTATTTGACAGTCAACACAATCGAGTCTCAGAGCTCGTCACAGGTTTTAAATACAAATGCTGCGGATTAAGTTGTTCCTAGTTCGTGTACTTTTGTTTGTGCGCGAAAAAAACTTCCTGGGAAAACACAATTTTTATTTATAGTTTTCCTTTTACAACAGGATGGGAACTGAAAATGTTCATGAAGAATTTGGCAATTAAATAATGTGCATTTAAGCGCAGATGGTTTCTACAAGACGTTCGTGCTATCACGTTTTAAATTCTATTTACCTTTATATTTAACACATCTATACTTTATTATCTATACTTATACTAGCTGACCCGGCGAACTTCGTTCCGCCCAAATTCGTTAATGTAGGTAGGTAACGAAATTAATAATTCCGAGCTTTCGCTTCATGTAATCCGGTCAATTAAAATTCTTTATTCAAAAGTTATATTAAAATTAAATACATTTCCAAAAACCGTAGCGATTTACTTGTCGGCCAGCCAACCGCTTTTTCACTGAAGTGCGTTATAGTAACAACATTTTTCGTTCCATTATCGGGTGCGTACACGTACAAAGCGCGAGGTTTGTCGACACGTGAGCACGCCACATACAATTGACCATGTGAGAAACATGGAAATTCAAGATTTATGCCACACACATCCAGCGATTGTCCTTGCGACTTATTAATTGTCATAGCAAAAGCGAGACGTACGGGCAATTGAAGACGCTTAAATACGAAAGGCAAATCGTTCTGAATAAGTGGAATCCGCGGAATAAGAACATCTTCGCCTTTAAATTTTCCAATCAAAATCGTTGCTTGAATAATATTTGATTTTAGATTCTTCACAATCAAACGCGTACCGTTGCAAAGTTTTGGCGCATTTAGGTTGCGCAACAAAATTATTACTGTGCCGACTTTTAATTTCAAATTGTGTGGAGGCAAGCCTGAAACATCCAAAGAATTCAAAAATTCCGTGTGATAGTTGGTGGCTTCGTTTTCATTCATCACGGAGTCGACTGATTTATATGAATGTAACTCACCAGCTATTTGATTTTGAGTGACGAAATTCAAATGATCGGCATTCTTGTTTTTCGCAGCCAAAATCGCTCTTACACTCAGCCAATCATGGTCAACATAATTCTGAGCGATATTCGGGAAAACATTCATGATTAGTTCTTCCGGTATCGTTGTAAAGTTGCAAACATTTTGTGGAAACTCAATCAGGGCGGTGTTTAAATCTGCTGGAATTTTGCCATTGCCCATCGCCAACAATTCCCTGGAGAACTCTGCAGCGGACTGGTCATTTTGTAAAGCAACTCGCATGTTCGTTTTCAAATGCAATTTCTTTACGTATTGCCATAAAGCAGACGCCTTTAAGCAAGCATTCAATTCATCTGCCGGAGTTGATCTCGGAATGACAGGCAGCGTTTGACGAAAATCGCCTGATAGTAAGATCATTGCGCCACCGAAATGTCGGTTATCATTACGTAAATCTTTCAAAGTACGATTCAGGGCCTTCAATGCGAGTTTGTGAGCCATTGTGCATTCATCCCATATGATAATCTTACATTGCTGCAGTACTTTCGCCATCGCAGTGTTCTTTGAAATGTTGCATGTAGGTTCTTCATCCACTTGCAGATTCAGTGGCTATTTCAATGCAGATTGAGCTGTTCGACCGCCTTCTAACAAAGTAGCCGCTATCCCAGAAGAGGCGAGTGCCAAGGCAATCGTAGATTTCGAACAAATCGTAGCTAAAATCAGTGAAATCAGGAATGTTTCTCCAGTTCCACCGGGCGCATCAAGGAAGAATATTCCGCCATTTTCGTTATCGACTGCTTGCATTAATTCATCGTACACTTTCTTTTGTTCTTGATTCAACATTGGCACATTTGTTCGACCAGCTTGACTTAATGCGATTCGATCGAAATCCATTTCTCGCCCCAATTCCCGATTGAATGCGTCTTGCATTGCGCGATTTGGCTGTGGCATCCCCAATTTGCACAACAAATTGCCACTCATGAGCATTTTTGTATTTTGTATTTTGTATTTTGGTGGGGGCGATAGCCCCCATTTATTAGGCTTAATACAAGCTAAAACTAACATAATGACTTAAAGCTAAAAACATACTTAAAATTAAGACATGGAAAACCTTAAAAATAAGACTTAGAGGCTAAGGAAGATTAAGGAGATCGGTTTTTAGGGAGGTAGAGCTGCGGTTAAAGTCGAAAATAGTGAGGTTTAAGTTAACCTTTCTCAGCATGCGAGAGATTGGTTCGTTAGAGCCATAGGAGGTGTGGTGGGATGGAAGATAGAAGAGGCGGGGGCAACGTAGACTACGAGGGTTAGTATTAAAGCAGATAGAGTTATAAAGAGACGCGCAATCTACCAAACCTGAGAGTAGTCGGTGAATGAAAAGAATGTCTGCTGCGTCCCTGCGTTCCTGAAGTGTATTGAGGTTAATGAGTTTGAGACGGTCACGATAAGGAGGTAAGATTAGGTGATCATTCCAAGGAAGGCCACGAAGAGCAAATCGAAGAAATCGACGTTGGATGCTCTCGATTCTTGAAACATGAACTTGTTGAAAGGGACACCACGCTTGGCTAGCGTACTCGAGGAGGGGGCGAACGAAGGTGATGTATAACGATCTGGTCACATACGGGTCGCAGAATTCTTTGGACCATCTTTTAACGAAGCCAAGTGATGAGTTTGCTTTGGTAATTATCTCATCTATATGTGAGCGGAAATTAAGCTCCCTGTCGCATAAAATGCCAAGGTCACGAATGGATTGCACGAGGGAAATAGGTTGGCCGAGAAGAAGGTAAATTCGAGCAGCAGACTTATTGCTTTTACGTGAGAAGGTAATAGATTGACATTTGGAGACATTAAGTTCTAAACAGTTTTTAAGGCACCAGGTGGAAAAACAGTTCAAGTCTTCTTGAAGGAGACCGGAGTCAAGGTGTGAGGAAATGGGTTTGAAAAATTTGGTGTCGTCAGCATAGAGAGAGAGAGAGGAGTTTCGAATGACCCTTTCAAGATCGTTAATTGTTAGAATGAAAAGAAGGGGACCTAGGTGACTACCTTGAGGAACACCCGAGCTGGCTAAGATAGGGGCCGAGAGAACGCACCTAAACCGAACACTATAAAAACGGTTTTCCAGGTATGAAGAAATCCATTTTAACAATATGGGTTCGAAGCCGAGGGCAGACAATTTGAAAAGTATTAATTTATGGGAAATCTTATCAAAAGCCTTACTGAAGTCGGTTGTAATAACGTCGACTTCTTTGCCGCTTTCTAGAGCAGAGAGTGTAGAGGATATGAATTCGATAAGATTAGTTGTTGTTGATCTACCTTTCAGAAAACCGTGCTGGTTAGGGGAAATAATGGACTTGCACTTGAAGCTTAAGACTTCATACAACAAACTTTCGAAGAGTTTGGGAATATGAGAAAGTTTTGCTATGGGGCGGTAATTAGTTACTTCTTTCTTGGATCCCTTTTTGTGTATCGGTGTTAAGAAAGAGGACTTCCATATCTGAGGGAATTCCCCTTGAGAGAGTGATAGTTGAAAGAGATATGAAAGGGGGAGGGAAAGACTAGAGGAGCATTTTTTAAGAAATATTGCAGGGAGGCCATCTGGGCCTGGAGAGTATTCATCGTTAAGATTTTGCAGCTTATTTTCTATTTCTGTATGATCAAAACTTTGAGATAGAGAAGGACCAAAGGAGAAGTTTTGAAGATATTCGAAATAAGAGGGATCCGGAACAAAGGTGTTGTCGGCGAAAGACTGCTTAAAAAAAGAAGCAAACATGTTGGCAATGGTGGAAGGGTCGGAGGATGATATGTTTTCATATGAGAGGGATGGAGGAAAACCGTCCGACTTTTTTTTATAGTTAACAAATTGGAAAAATGACTTTGGGTCGTTTATAAGCTTGGTTTGTGCACTATTAAGATGGTGTTGGTATAGGGAGTCGTATAGCTGAGTGAAATGAAGGTATACACCGAGATAGTTGGAATAGTCCGAGTAAGAATTAGTTCGAAGGAAGACTGCCCATAATTTGTTTCTCTTGTTACGTAGAGACCGAAGTCTTCGATTGTACCAAGGGGGACTTGTAGAAGGGGTTTTGTTGCGGGAAAACGGCACATAAAGGGAAATGGAATAAATAGTTCTCTGTAGAAAATGGAGAGAGCATCATTAATAGATAGATTTGCGAACTCAAAAGTACACTTGCTAAGATATTCGTTAATTTTGGGGAAACTGGCTTTATGAAAGTCGTAAGAGTGTCCGGCTGCCGGAGAAATGGGCTTGATAGGAGAGTCGAGGAAAAGAGAAAGAAGAAGAGGTGGGTGAAATCTATCTATGGTCGATAGGGCTAAGGGACACTGCGAGACAGAGGAGTTTATAGGGTCAGTAGAGAAGATAAGATCTAATTGCCTACCCATAAAGTTGGAGATCCCACTGATTTGACATAAACCTGAGTCTGTCATCCCATCCAAGAAAAGACATTCCTTACTTGAGTTGGGGTTTGAGGCGAAAAAAATTCGTCATCTGATAGGGTCCAGTGCAGCCGGGGTAGATTAAAGTCGCCAAATATAATAATATCATCAAGGGAATCCGATATGTTAATTATATGATCGATTGCAACGATAGCGAGTTGGTAGGATTCGATAGGTTGAGCCGGAAGTATGTAAAAACACAGAACGTATAAAGCCTTGCTGGGGAGTTCTATTCGTAATGAAACGAAGTCAAGCTTGGAAGAAGTAGACGTAGCGATTAAGGAGGCGTCAAGGTCGTTTTTGATGGCCAGTAGGACGCCACGGCAAGGAGAGTCGTTCATTGGACGAGTATGGTCATCGTCACGAAAAACATTAAAAGTAGGAGGGAATAGCTCATGGTTCTTTATATCGGGAATTAGATTGGTTTCAGTCAGAGCGTATATATCGAAGGGGAGAGTATGAGATTGGCGTAGGACATCGCGGGTCTTAGATCGAAGTCCTCTAACATTCTGATAATAAAAAGTAAGAGGAAGTGTAGGGGTGGGTAGGTTATGGCTCATACCAACTGTGTTGAGAGGTTCACATGTTAAGTTAGGGACGAAAATAATTTTTAAAATCGCTGTGAGTTTTTTGTAAGTGCGAAATGCGTCTGGAGTTAATATGAGATGCATAAGCCTCTAAGTCCTTGGTCACGGTTGTCGGGGAAATATTGAAACTATCATGAAAGCGAAAATAAATTTCTTTCAAAGCTTGAGGATTTGTGGGGAGACCTTCCTTTTGAATCGAAATTTGTACGTTGGTTTTGGTCTTACCGTCGATACATACTGATTCAGGCTTATCATGTAAATATGCAAGGAATAACCGAACGTTTTCAAATAGCCTGTGATCTCTTAGACGTGCCATTACATATCGGCTATCTAGGTCTTTGATCAAGGAAGTGGGATCAACAAATTTAGAGGTTAGTTTAACTTTAGGTGGATGAAGCGGGTCGAATGTCACCGGGGTATCGGTAAGAGCAGGTGAAACATTTTGGGGTGTATCACTAGTAGTGGAAGTCGATGGGAGGTGATTTGTGGGTGTGGATGGAGAGGTTTGGTTGATGATGTGGGATAGAACGAAGTTTGGATAATTTGTCCCGGATGAAGTATTTAAGGGAGAGGGCTTTAGAGGCGAACTTAATTCTGGCAGTAAGTTGAAAGATACACGCTTAGGTAACGAATTACCGGGGCAGCTTTTTAAAATAGGTTGGGAGAAATTGGGAAAGATTCCTGTTTTAAAAGACCAGTTGGGATCGGAGGAGATCAAAGAGGGAGGCTTATTACTAACATTGGGAGAAGAGGAAGATGGCTTTTTATTAGAGGGAGGATTATTTTTAGAATTATTCGTCTTAGGGCTGGTTTTAATCTTACGCTTATATAATTTGTTGCTCCACTTCATCAGCTTCATCTCGTTTAATTTAAAAAAATCCTGGTCGGGGTTCCAAAATAGCCAGGTATATTTAGTGGGAATGCTGAGTTTGAAATAGCTGTCCCATTTAGAATTTGCTGGGACGATTTTATTGCAATTCTCGATGTTTACACCAAATTTCTTTTGGAACAGGTTCTGAATCCAGGAAACGTCAGCATGATGAGGAGCGCCTTTGATAACAAAAGTTGTACAGTCAACGTTGCGCTCGTTGCTTCTGGTTAATTTTTTGATCCTATATTCCCATTCGGAAACAGTCCAGGTAGTCCCGAGACGATTTATAAGGGCGCTGGAATCAGTAGTCGGTAGGTCGGTTATCGGTATAGTTGGCGAAGGAGGTGATGTTGGTAATAGGATGGCAGCTGTTTGAGTTTCAGGTGGTGCTGCAGCGGAGGTGGGCACATCAACGGTATGAAGATCAGCGCCAGAATCACGAAGCTCAGACAAAATTGAAGCGTTGTAAACTAACGGAATATGGTCTTGGTTAATGTCAGAAAAAGTGTCAATTTTGCTAGCTACTGACTTCAGTTCATCGACTATGCCTCCGATTGTTCGGCGGGTTGCAGACAGGTTGTCACTAATAACATCGATTTTATCAAGCACTATATTGATAATTGGCGAAAAGTCAGGAACGGAGTAATTAAGTGGTGTGACCGATTTAGATGAGCTTAGGCAGAAGAGATCAATGTTAGTTCGTAGAAAGTTTATCGATGTAGTAATTTCCTTGATTGTGCTTGAATTCCGAAGGGCCTCAAGTAGGTCGTTTTTGAGCTCTATATTGTTGTTAGGGGACGTATCTTTACAATACATTGAGACCTTCAGCTGCTTTTCGATGCTTAGGAACTTTGATTTGTAGAACGCGTCTGATGAGTCAATCGCATTACTGAGTTCATCAACACTTTTAATGACTAGATCGAACTTCGACACTTGATCTATCATTTTTTTTGTTTGCAACGCAATGTCATGGAATGTCGAATTCATGGACTCATTCAAGCATTTGATGGCAATCATAATATGCGGGAGCGTTATTTGTTTACACTCATCACACAAATAATGGAAAATACCCGTGTATTCTTTAAGGTAGGTCACAGATCGCTTTTTTAATCCAATGCAAGTTGGGTGAAAAGAATTGGAACAAATTCCGCTGCAGGTGACCCATTCGGTTTCATCAGAAACACAATTTGCGTAACACTTAAACATTGTTAGTAGGTCGGGAAAAACGTAAACAAAAACGTTCGCAAGAATTGATTTAGCGGAAAAGGAGGTCAGCAAAAAAGTGCATGTATAAGAAAAATTCGCGAAGGTACACACCGGCGAATAACTGATTAAGCGGAAAAGTTGATAAAAAGAATACGGAGAAAATAAAAGCACGACTTGACTGGTTGGCGGTTGAATGCAGACACATATACTCGATCAAAATCAAAGCTTTGTTGCGCATTTCATCTGACATCTCCAGTTCATTATCTGATGTCACAGTGCGAATTCGATGCAAAATAACATCGGCCATATCATCCTTGTATTTTTTCCACAAATCTTTAGGATTTGATGGAAAACATGTCGAAATTATGCTTGCGAAGAGTGTCCTGAGTTGATTCGCAGGCGCAGTGATAGTCGCATCGGCCAGCGTCATGTCCCGATGATTATCGTTTTCAAGCAATTGTCTGCGTTGGCTGACTTCTCGATATATAGCACACAACACATCGTCAATAGTCCGCAGCGCTTCGAACGAAGTAGGGCCACAAACATTGACCAAAAGCATTCTCAAATAGAAGCGTTCGTCGTTTTTCGGGTGAACTGTGTATATTCTACCAAGTGCATCACTTGCATAAACACCACGGAATCCGGAAACTACGTCACCTTGTTTCCGCCGCTGGAACTTCTTCGATGACGCATTCCATGAAGGATTCAAACACCATCCAACAAATCAAAGTATCGACTCCGTTTCAAAAAGTTACTTTGTGTAACATAATAAACATAAACAAACTTATTAGATATATTTAAAAAAAAATTCAAAATTGTTGGCAACAACAATTTGCTTGACAAATAATTAAAATAATTGACAACAATTGCTTTTAAAATTTTAAATATTTTTTTTGTATTTGAAGTGTCACTACTCGATTTCTACCCAGTTTATTTTTTTTTTCAAAGTGCATTAAATGAATTTATTGGAATGGCGGTTGCGCCTTCTTTCAAAAATTTATCATACTAATATAACAACCTTCTCTGCATGGTCTATTAACCAACAAAAAAACTAAATCAAAATCACATTTAGCAAGTTATTTTTATATTATATAGATTATTATAAAGCTGAAAAGTTTGTTTGGTTGAACGCGCTCATCTCAGGAACTACTGGCTTAAATTAAAAAATTCTTTTGGCATTTACTTTCTCGATGCTTCCGGTGGGACAGGCAAGACATTCGTCATTTCGTTGAGTCTGGCAACAATTCGGTCAAGATCTCAAAATGAGTTGGCTGCTGCAGCCCCTGGCATTGCTGCCACATTGGTGGAAGGCTGTCGAACTGTACATTCGCATAAACGAGCTTTGGAGTCAATTGACGGAACGATGAAGGATTTATGAGGTGATTAGAGATATGATATTGCTCGCCGGAGATTTTCGTCAAACGCTTCCCGTCATCCCGAAATCTACTGCTGCCGATGAACTTAATGCATGCCTGAAATTGTCGTCTTTGTGGCGGCATGTCAAGAAGTTGAAATTGACCACGAACATGAGAGCCGCATTGCAGAACGACCCATCGGCTGCTGAATTCTCGAGACAACTGCTGGCGCTTGGCAATGGCCAAATTCCTGTTGATGTTTCGACTGGTTTGATATCGTTCCCGGCAAATTTTTGAGAGTTCACATCGTCGAAGGAAGAACTCATCACAAAAGTGTTCCCCGGCATTGCAAAAATTATAAAAATCTCGATTGGATTAGTGATCGGGCAATACTAGCGGCGAATAATAAGGACGTGGATAGCTTGAATTTCAGTATTCAAAGTCAAATCGCTGGAGAACTGCATTCGTACAAATCCGTTAATAGCGTGACCGGCGAGGACTCCAGGAACTCCGACGCATAATTTACAGCTGAAGGTGGGATCAATCATAATCATGTTGCGGAATCTGAATCATCCGAAATTGTGAAACGGTACGCGGTTGTCCGTCAACTGATAAACAATGTGATTCAAGCGACTATCATCAAGAGCAAATTCAAAGGAGAGGAAGTCCTTAACCAATTGAAGCGGATTCAGTTCCCCCTTCGATTGGCTCTTGCGATGAAAATCAATAAATCGCAACGCCAATCGTGGTATTATCTCGAATTTCCCTGTTTTTCGCACGGTCAGCTGTACGTTGCCTGTTCGCGTGTTGGCAAACCGTCTACGTGGTTTGTTTTGCGGCGGAAAACAAATCGAAAAACATTGTTTATTATATCGCTCGCTACTGCTTTCGATTCCACTTAAATAAATCACATTGAAATATAAGCTATCTCTGTTTTATTATCACTCTGGAGTTTATCTGTAGGTGTTAAATTGGTGCGACACGAAGTTCGCCGTGTCCGCTAGTGAATATCTATGTATTTCGGTAGATAGGCAAAATTTAATTAAAACAGAAGTAGCAACAATTTTTTCGTAAGAAAGGCAATGCGCGTGCGTCAATAGCTACTTCTTTACAGTACAGTAAGTGACCACAAATGAGCTATAAATGATAGTCGAATTTAACATCCCCTGTTCCCTGAGACACGCGTGCCTAATCCTTTTCTGAAATCCCATATCGTTGAATATTATGTGAAACATCAAAACGAAGTCTCTGCCTGAGACACTGCATCCTTTCATCCTCCCCGATGGCCGCATGCTGCGTCCAGTTGTCCGGACCAATCTCTCTGGCATCCAGGATGGCTTGGTCTTTAAAACGGAGGTTCAGTGTTCCTTATCGTCAAGAACCTGGGGGCTGGGTTTCGACGATGCTCTTTGCTGAATCATTATTGTCCATTCGTTCGATGTGGCTGAGCCATTGTAGTCAACGTGTTTAAGCTTTTTGGACGACATCCACATCTTGATACAGCTTATAGAGTTCGCGGTTGTCTTCTCCTAAATTCGCCCTCCTCGCACACAGGACCAAATATCCGATGGAGTATTTTTCTTTTCAAATAATCTAATTAGCTCTCCTTTACTGCTTATCGCCCAGCACTTAGCGCCATAAAGAATTGGCACTAACAGTGTTTTGCAGAGCATACCATTGGTCTTCCGGGTAAGCAGTTTTGAAACCATTTTTTTTTTTTTGCCGAACCGAAGTAGCAACGGTTTCATAAGCAGAACAGAGCGCTACAAAAATAGTTCGTCTTGATGAGTTTTACGTTAGTATAGATAGGGAGCTTAAGTAAAGTAGAACGTAAGAAAAAAAATATTTTATGTTCTACACTGGCTTCTATATTTGGTAACGCCTTAAACATCTAACAGTAAAAAAACATGTTAATTTTAAAAAAAAAAAAAAAACATCTTAAGTCTATTAAACACCTTTTAAAACTTATTTCTTTGCAAAGAATAAAACCATCAAGGACATTTTTTCAAACCCTTGGGAAATCTTCTCTTCCCTTTTCTTAGCTGAGTATTAACTACTATCTACAGAACAACTATGGCAAGCTATTTCACGTTTCATACGGAAGTGACGCCAGTCAATTTATGTTTGTTGCATTGAAAATCGAATTTTCTCATATATCCAATCGAGATACTTTTCAATCTTCACATACACACCGGGCTTGTTTGCATGCCCGCACTGCTGGCCCCAGGATATAATTCCATAAAGTGTTTCAGCACCTGGATAAAACAAATTCAAAACAATGCATTTAAAGTGTACACTACGCCTGCAACCTACCTTCATCGGAACAGACAAATGGACCACCCGAATCACCTTCACATGCATCCACGCCCTCCTCCAGGTATCCGGCACAGAACATACCCTGCGTGATAGAATTGCCATAGACGTGTGGTAGCTTACATACCTCACCGGAAATAACCGGAATCTCGGCAACTCGAAGGTTGTTCGATGGAGCTAAGACCAAACGATAAGTAAATACCTTAATAAGTCGTCACAAGTAGTCATACTTACTTGAAACGCCCGACTGAATGGATCCCCAGCCGGATATTGTGCACCGTCGTCCCTCCTCGTAATCGGTTCCTTCCTGGGGTAAACAAATCGGTTGAATGTAATCGTTGAAGCGAACCGGATTCTTCATAACTATCAGGGCGATATCATTATTCATATGAGTGCCCTCTCGGAACTGCTCATGGATGTACCAATTCTCGATGTATGAATCAATTTCCGATGATTCCGCAATATTTGCATAATGGTCACCCAAACGGATGAAGTAAGCTCCTTTTGGATAGCCAGCCAGGCAGTGGGCAGCAGTTAGAATGTGTTTTTTCGAAATGAGAACCGCTCCACACCAATGGCTGGAGATGCCACCACGGCCCTTAGTACGGATGGTCGCCTGCCAGGGATGATGACCACGTTTTGCTACATTACCCTTGACAACGCGTTCCAGCTCGAGAGGTAGTTCCTCTGTAAGGTTGGCATTAAAGTGACCACAGACTTTGCGAGTGTTAACAAATTTGCTGGACCTTTGCATGGGATATATGTCCATGCCGATGTCATCGAGCGTTGTGGTTTGAACATCTTCAAATGAATTGTGCGACCCCTTCACTCCCTTGTTAATTGAACTTGGGGGTACACCAGTGGTGCACTTAAGGCTGACATCCTCTGTGTGATTGCAGTTGTGCTCGCCCCAAGACCAGTGGTTGCATGTGTCAATGGTGGACTCATTGCCATAGCAGGATACTTGATCCAGCCATATTGGCCCAGAACCCGGTCCAAAAGCGTTCTTTACTATTTTCTAAATGGAACATTATCTAAATTTGTGTTAATTATGAGGTTTCTGTGCCTCTTACCGCTCGTCCATAATGTCCCAGTGCATTGCAGGCTACTTGTGCTTCGGTTTGTCCAAAATCGTCATCGCAAACAGTACCCCAAACACCACGATACAAAACTTCAAGGCGACCTTCCTGCTTCGTACGACCTCCTTTGAGTCTGTACTCAATAGTTGACTATGAATGGATTTGAGTATTAATTACTATTCACTTCTGAGTTTTATTTTACTCACATTACAGATAGCTTCGCTCTCATCTGACTTATCACTGCAATCGGGGACATTATCACAGACAAATGCTGGCGGAATGCATTCCTTGGAGGTGCTACACAGCCAGTAGTCATTGGGACATGTCATCACCGGTGTTTTGCATTGAACTCCCACAATCTCGTCGGGACCGCAGTCGCTAACACCCCAACCCATGAAACCGCAGTTCTTTAAAGATGTTTCGTTGCCAATACAGTCTACTTCATCCATCACGAAAGACACTTCTTCGCCATCGGCAGGGGGATAGAAGGAGTTACCGTGCACCTCACTTGCTCCGAGTGGGAAGCCAAGTTCGCGGCAAACCACATTAGCGTCGTGAATTCCAAACTTGTCGTCGCACACATATCCCCAGTGACCAAGAACTGCAAATTAAGAAGGAATTTTAGGAATTATTGTACTCGTTTAGAATGAATATTAAAAGCAAAGAACTAAACTCACTCTTTACTTCCACCCTTCCGCTTCCCTCGCCGGACAAACGAATTTCGTACCCCAAATGATCACACTTTTCTTCGTCCTTGCGGTTGCCACAATTGTTGACCCCATCACATATCTGTAAGAAAAATCTCTCAATTGTCTCTCACATTACTTAAGGTCAACTTTCCAAGAAAAAACTCACCTCAAATGCTTTGATGCACTTGTCATTGCCACAATCGAATTGGCATACATCATTCACACTTGGACTCTTCCTCACCTCAGGAGAAATTGTGGTTTCTTCCACATGGAATGTTTTAGGGGTTGTCAAAATATGAGTGTCGTGTTCTTCCCCTGGCGGTTCATTCGCAAAGGGATTCGGTAGGCGAGGATGTGTTCTATGGAAATTCCTATCGTGATGCTGATTTTGATGATATTTGGATGGCGAGGGGGCTTGGGAATGATGGGGATGAACATAGTTTGGTGTCATGTAATTCTGTTCACCTGCAAAGACAATTTCAACATCTTGACGTGGTTCAGATGCAACAGCATTTGTAGTGGGAGTTGTAATGGTTGTGCTAGGTTCTGCAGATCGTGACAAGTTCATGATATGTGATTCAGCCTTTGATGCCATATCACCTGTCACCGTACCACTGCGATTGAAATACGGACGCAGGAGGAGACGAATTGCCTCACTTATTGGCAATTGACCAGCATCTTCGCTGGTATTCACCTCAGATGGAGTTTGGTGGAAACTAGATGGAGCTGTTTGCTTATAGAACTCGCGGTTATAGCTCGGAGGTGAGACACCATGATGTTGGATGGTTGTCGTCGGGGTACTAGGGATGACAACACCTCCATCGTGGCTGAATATGATTTCTGGTTCGAAGTTATGTTCGGGTGTCAAAGATCGTGGTGAGGGAGTTGTTCTACTTGCAGCTGTCTTTATCGGTGGACTTGGTGACCAGGTGGTGTTGCGAGAATGTGCTACTCCAGAATATGAAGGGCTGTATAATGGATGAGGGCGGATTCGGGTAGTGGCATTTTGGACAGACGGAGGGGGGTAAATCTGGAGGATTTGCACATTAGTCTTGGTGCTTGTTGCGGGAGGTGTAGTAAAAAACGAAGGACGAAATGGTGGCGTGGGTGTAGATGGCGTTGGAAGAGGTGTAAAGTCGATTTTGCCGGGCGGTTCTTCTGGTGTTGATGGAAGGGGAGGAAGCAGTCCCCCATAAAGATTCGATTCATCGAATGTGGTTATGCTTGGTGGCTGATTTGGAGCAGGGCGAGAGCCACTGGGAGTAGAAAATGATGACCTATTTGGATTTTGAGGATGCCCTGGTGGCTTTGGAGTCTGAGGGGGATAAGGGGGAAATTGTTCATACACTGGAGGAGATTGGCTGCTGGCAGGAACAGAGAATGATGGCCTCGGGGGCTGCGGAGTCGGAGCAGTCACAGAGAATGATGGCCAATTGGGAGTTTCTCGATGAGGAGGCATCAGATTCAAACTGGGGATGTTAATAGCACCCATATCCATTGTGGGATTATTTTCATCAGTTGATGGCCAGTGATCATCGGACACTGGTCTGGGGTTATTTTGTGATTGTATTTGTGGCTTTTGTGGAGCAACATACGATGGACGTGGAGAAGAATAGTCAGGAAATTGTTCAGGAATTTGGAATTGTCTATTATCATTTGGTGGTGATGGATGGGGAGGCATAAGATTCATATTGGGAATACTAATGGCATCCATTGAGGGATGGTTTTCGTCAATTGATGGCCAGTGATCTTGGGTACGTGATGGGGATACAGTCCATGGGTTAATTTGTGGCTTTCGTGGAACTACATGCGATGGATTCGGCGATGAATAGTCAGGAAATTGTTCAGGAATCGGGAACTGTCTATCATCGTTTGATGGGGATAGATGGGGAGGCATAAAATGCATGTTGGGAATACTTATGGCATCGGGTGAAGATTGTGATGGTTGCGGTGGGGGGTTCGAATGTTCTCCGTTGGGGATGAAGACACCCCTACTAACATTTCGCCGAGGCAAAGAAACTTCGGAAACATCGGCTCCACTTATATTGGTGAATACCTCCTCAGATGGCTGATCGTCGTCAACAGGTTGGGCATAGTAAATATTGATGGTGGGGGTGGTAGTTGGTGTAAGACTATTACCAATGTTCGTTGATGTCCATGAACTGCCGTGATTTTGCCAAGTGTGATGGTGTGGCACTTTAGTTGTTGCCGGAATAGGCGTCCAATCTGGAGTTGTCTTACCCCATTGTTCAGTGTTTGAAGTTCCGGTTTTTTGCCATGTGGCCGGCCTATCTCCCGGTGCAGAGGGTCTAGTGCGATTCATGCTTACCCATCGATCCCTATGGACAACTGGAACTTGTGTACCTGGTGTGGGTGCTGGCTGAGAATGTGCATGAGTGCAGTTGTGATTGTGGTTGTGGTGCAGTGGCGGCGGACTACCGGCATGTTCATGGTGCCGATGATGATGATGGTTATGCGACCAACCTTTTCGCTGTGGCTCTTCTTGATTGATTATTTGATTTTCTCTTGAAAAAATTTCAAAAGTCTTTCCGCTACGATTTCCACTTCCAACGCAGTCCACCTTATGTGCAAAATCACACGCTTTTATGCGGGGATTGAACACAGTTTGTGGGCCGCAACTCTGAATGTGCATAGTGCCGCTGGCACAATTCAAAAACTTTGAACAATCATGCGGATGTGGCAGAAGCCCAGAATATCCCGCTGGGCAGGAAACTGTATCTCCTTGCTGTACTCTTCCCAACCGTTCGGGTTGTGGCGGTTCTTGGCTTGGAATAGCATTGCCACCCAATCCCTTGCAAACTACCTTTGTGGGATTGTCGCACTCCATTGTTTCACCATTGAATACGGTGCCCGGTCCACATGTCTGAATGTAGGCACGTCCTTTCCAGCAATTAACGAATCTACGACAATCATATGGATAGGGCAGCAGTCCCGTGAATCCTGAGGGGCATCCACTGTAGTTGTCATCAATATTATTTGCATAATTTTGGCTTGGACGGCCATAGTTTGCGTGCCGTTCAACGTTTTCTCCGTGTTGATATGAAGCTGAGACTGATGATAACCTTGGGTGATGGAGGGGAGCTCTAGATTCTATTGGATCACGTACGTAAGAGGCATGCCGGTGATGGTATTGTTCTAGTGCCCGTGCAATGTGTGGGTCACGATGATAAGATTTTGTTTTTTCAACATTTTGTGGATCGTAAATCTGGAAAGAAAGACGAAGAAAAGATTTTTTTTTATTATTCATTTTATGATAATTGTTGTGATGAAGTTGAGAATAAAGAATTCAAAATGCGTTTAAATAAATCGCAAATGGTGTGGCATTGATAATAGATTCGAGATTCATTATGTGTGTAGTTGCATTTTTTTTTTTTTTTGTAAATTTCTGGGTGAAGTTTGCTTAGTTGCCTTTGTTGATAAGGTGCACTCGTTTTTACATAGATAACTGAATTAAGTCTATCAATTGGCAATGCAAATTCAGATCTGGCGATTTGTGAGGCTCTTGAAAATCAGCTCATTGACTCGTAATCGATATTTGTGTGTTGGAAAAGATACGATGACCTGGCAACAAAAAATATGAACATTCAGTGGGCTCATTTCATTCGTCCTCTTTTATGCAGATCGAAGTAGGATGCAGAAAGTGTCTTGAAAGCGTCTTGGTCTTAGCCGAATTTTGGATGAGGTGGGTGAGGTGGGTGGTGGATCCGAAAACGGTGAATTGAGGAGTAAACGGTGGTGTATTGACGAATTTACTGATACTTGTTTGAAAATGTGTGTGTCAATTTGTAAATTTTCTTGTCAGGCAGTATAATCTAACGCTTCTGGATCTGACGGTATTTCTCTAAAATTTTTAAAACTTATTATATGGTCCATATTTGTAATTCTTGTATTTTTAACAGTCAGTTTTCTGCTGTGAGCCAAGCTACCATAGCAAAATTGTTTGAAAAAATAGTCGCTAAGCAAATACAATGTTATCTGAACTTGAGTAATTTGATTACAAAATGGTAGTCTGGATTTAGAAATAAGCATAGCTGTGTGTCTGCTGTGTTAAAAGTTACCACGGATCAAAGTTTTGCTCCAGATTCTGATAAATTTGGCTTAATGGTTCTTTTGGACTTTTCCAAGGCATTCGATAGATCACTCGATTTTGCTTGATAAACTTAAGAATAAATTTCATTTTTCAACTGCCGCGATTAAAGTGCTGGAAATGTGTCTTACTAATATAGTGCCAACGGTTGATACTAAAAGTGGTACCTCTCTTCCCTCGTCGGTTGATTCGGGGTTTTCACAAGGGTAAGTTTTGGGTCCATTATTATTTTCCCTTTTCATTATGACCTAGAAATCATTACCCATTATAATATACATTTGTACGCAGATGATATCCTACTACATATATCGTCACCTGAATGCAAGAACCGGCTAACTTGATTTTCGTAGTTTTGAGAAAATTGCATAAAACGTATTCACCTGTTGGTTCACCATATTATGTTAAACCGCCTAATGGTTTTATGGATGATTGTGGGGCGGGTGTTAACGAAGACTTATGGAAGTTACTTTTCCGGGCTGCAGTTAATAAACTTTTACTCAAGCCATCATAAAGAGTTGCTATGATTTGTTATAGAGCCCCAGTTAACCCTAACTTTTTCCCCAATGTTATTCTTGACCGCAAAATTATAGCATATGCTAGTAAAATGAAAAATTTGGGGTTCAGCAATAACTCTTCTATGAGTTGTTGTGACGCCGTCGATGGAACAATTAGGATTACTCGGGGTTGCGCACCTTAAGATGTTTCTCACAGATACTGTTACCTGGAATGAAGAAACGTTTGGTCAAGAGTTTAATTTTACCTTTTTTACCTATAAGTGGAATGTCTATCCATGCATGGACTATGAATGTAAGCGTAGGTTGAACGTAGCATTTAACGATTGCATACGATTCATATGCAATGTTCCAAGGTTCACCAGCATCTCCCATCTTAAGGTTAGTCTATTGGGAATAAGCCTTGACAAATATTATGCCCTCAGAAACCTTCTGCAGTTGCACAATATAATTCATAGTAAGTGCCCTGACTATTTACCAGAAATGCTTCAATTTTCTCATTAACGTAGAGGTATGCATTTAAACTGTCCACGCTTCCTATACATTATTGCAGAGTGTTCCTTTTTTGTATCTGCAATTCGACTTCGGAACTCCCTTCCAATCGAACTGCGGATGATCACTTCACAACCCATTTTTCGGAAGAAGATATTTTTATTTTTATCATCATAGTTTTTGTATATTGTATTTTCTCTTTAATAATCGTAATTTTTTTTATTTTTTTTTTACGCATCATTAATAAATTATGTGAATTTATGTAGATACTTAATATAAAGACTTTAAATCTTGTAGTATCATGTTATCAAATTAATAAATGAAATGAAAATGAAATGAAACGTTCCAAACACTCAGGCAAATATCTGCTCACAGCAATGTCACTTGCCCCTGGGTTCTAGGTCCGACATGATTGATGTACTCTTGATTGATCTCTCCCCTCCGCTGAGCAGACAAGGTGGGTTAGTTTGAGGTTCAATTCTATCACTGAGTTTACTGTGCTTCTCTCTCATGGTGACAGGAGGTTGGGCTGTACGGGACTGCATCAGTCATGTTGTAGTTTCCTACTAAATAGTGTTTTTCAACCAAGTACTAACCTCAGACAGTTAAATATAAATAAATAAATATTAGGCATTAACAGCCCATACAGGGCCTAAAACTTAGCTTCTCCAATCACTTTCATGTTTGAAGTGGAAGGGACCTACAATTTTAAGCCGAATCCGAACGGCAAATTTGAGAAGCTTCTCATGACAATTGATACTCTTGAATATTTGTCAGACGTTCGCAAGAGGTGGGGCAGTAAAAAAAACTCCAGTTGTTACTTGATTAGTAGTTCGAAACAATAACCACTGAGCCACTGCACCCGACAACCTCAGACAGTTATATTGAAAACTGTCAGTGCCAATTTTATTTGGCAGCCTTTGCAATTCAATCGTCACGCGCCATACAGCAAACAAAACAATTAAATTATTGAAAGAAACATCCAATGAACCCAAAATTAAGCGTAGTAGACCTGTAAATTGGCCTCCAACATCTTATGAATTGATGCCTCTTCATTATCGTCTTTGCGGGTACGTAAAGTCGCACATTATTTTTGTTGTTGAGGACATACGGTTGAAATGTGGTCGAAAACTTTGTATCTCGGTTGGCATTCATCAAATCCAGCCGTGGGGTGGGCATATGCCCGAAGTTGTATTTGAAAACTAATTGCAGAATCTAGGCTGTCGACTGAACACAAATAAATGGCTAATTAATGAAATTTCATGTATTTTGTTCAAAATCAAATATAGTACTGGCTTAAAAAAACACCCTTTAGAATGGTTAGTGTATTAACCTATCGAGACAAAAACCTCGCAGAGTAACACACAGGGGAAAATTGTTTGTAAGTCACGGAGAAGTCCAGTAAAGGTTGTGTAGTACGATATTTAACTACGAAAACGCTTTAGAGGTGATTGAAACAAATCTTATTAATCTGGCTATGAATGTTTCATTGGATGAAGTACTTAGCCTATAAGATTGAAAATCGGTAGAAGATCATATGTAAGTCGCTCAAGGAATGATAGTTGTCAGGCGATGCAAAGAGCGTGAACTCAGAAAATGTGTTGTCTTGTGTACTTTGTGATGGAAAACATATAACAAAAAATAAATGTTGCTAGTCATTGCAACGTAAAAAATCTACCAAACCTAGTTTCATGCCCTAAGCTTTATATGAGCTTTCTAACGCGTGTATTTGCAAAATCTCTTGCTTCTTTTTGCGTGCTTCGGACTATTTTATTTACTTTCAAATCACACCTGTGACAATAGCACGTGCTAACGATTTTTTTAATTTATTTAATTGACTCACTTCCTAGCGAGGAACTAGGAACGAATTTTAGTAAGCGACAATATTTTGCGTGCTATATTTTTGGTAAGAGTACCTAATCTGCAGTTCCATGGCATTGTTTGTAATTTAAATGTAACTTTGTTATTTACAATCTAAAGTAAAATAACGGTAAACGCAACTAACCTTATTGACATATACTATGAACAGATCTAGAAGAATCTCTCAAGGAGTTCTATCAACCCCTTCTCTGGGTTCTCGTTACAAACCAGATTTCAATAAAGTTAATTAATTAAGAGATTTAAAAAAGAAGGCAATGATAGCCTTGTATTATAAAAATATTCCCAAATCCAAGGCCCTTGCCCTAAGATTATCGACTGGTGGCAAGGAATGTGCAAAGTTACCAACCTTAAGAATATTACTAAAATTTAAAAAAAAAAAATGTACTCAATTGTAACCACTGGGGCAATGAGAACCACACCTCCTCTATTCTATGTTTCGAGGCAATTATAGTCCACCTAAGATCACATAAATAAGCCACAAAAAGTTCTCATCGGCTAAGCTAATCAGGAAAGTGCAAGCCCAGGCTTACAGGGTACGCGCAGATCCTACTAACATTTATGAGCAGTAATGTATGGACTGACTACACCATTTGCTACCTATTTTTCCTGTAGGGAAGAATGGCATGAAAGTAAACTGCGGGCCAAGAAATCAACGGTACTCATCTACACAGATGGCTACACGTTGGATATGGGGTCGGTGCGGGCTTTTACTCCGAAGCTCTGGAAATATCCGTTTCAATCAGACTTCCTGACTACAGCAGCACTTTCCAAACTGAGGTCATAGCAGTGTGCACAGGCGTGAAATTGGATGGCAGTGTCACAAGCTGATATTACCTTTTGCATTGGCGGTTGGGCGGCAATAAATAAAATAAAAGTCGGCGATGAGCGACGGGTTTTCGGCGCGCTGTTTTTGGTTCAAAGATAGTGGACAAAGTAGTGTACCAGAAAACGAAACACTTGATGAACAAGAAAGTACGGGATCATTTCATGTTACTGTCAAGAAAGCGTAGAATTGTGCGAAGAGGAAAGTCACATCCAACCGGTAACGGCTAAAGAAATTGCCAATGAAATAAAAAAAGGCATCAGTACTAAAAAAGCCCCGGGATTTGATTTAATATCAGGGGAAATCCTTAAACAATTCCCAAAAAAAGGCCTAAAGAAACTAGCACAGATCATAAATGCTGTATTCAGGATAAGGTATGTACCTAGCATGTGGAAAATTCGCGGAGGTGATTATGATACCAAAACCAGGCAAACCGCCTAGTGAAGTCACCTCCTATCGCCCCATATCTATACTACCTATGTTGTCCAAGTTATTTGAAAAGATGTTGATTAAACGTCTGAACAAAATAATCGAAGAAAAATCGCTAATCCCAAACCATCAATTTGGTTTTAGAAATGAACACTCCACGATCGATCAGGTGCATAGAATAACAGATAAAATCGAAAAAGCATTTGAAGAAAAAAAGATATGCTCTACTATATTTCTCGATGTAGCACAAGCTTTCGACAAAGTATGGCACAAAGGACTGATCTACAAATTGCAAAAGCATCTGCCAAAACAATTTTCAGAAATTTTAGAGTCCTATATATTAGAGAGATTCTTTAGAATTAAGCAAGGAAATGACTACTCCACATTAAGAGAAATAAAAGCTGGTGTACCACAAGGAAGTGTGTTAGGTCCTGTATTATATCTCTTATTTACTAGCGACTTGCCGAACAGTGATGAAACAACTGTGGCAACATTTGCAGATGATACTGCTGTACTTGCTGTGGGAGAAACAGTTGAAGTAGCGACAAAAAAACTACAGAAGGCAGTGAACAATATAACAAAATGGACAAAAAATTGGCAAATTAAACTAAATGACCTAAAATCGGTCCATATAAATTTTACAAATAAAAATGTTCAGCACATACCAGTGTTCATAAATGATAAAGAAGTAGATTACGCAAACACAGCCAAATATCTAGGCATGACACTAGACGCAAAACTGCGCTGGAAAGCACATGTAAAGAAAAAAAGAGAAGAACTAAATATGCGCTACAGTAAAATGTATTGGCTTATAGGGAAATACTCTTGTTTGTCAAATTACAATAAATTACTGCTTTATAAGCAAATTCTAAAGCCAGTATGGACCTACGGGCTCCAGCTATGGGCATGCACATGCAAAACAAATCTACAGAAAATTCAAACATTTCAAAACAAAGTTCTACGGAATATAGTAAATGCACCATGGTACATAAGAAACGCTGATCTGCATAGAGATCTAGAAATAGAAATGATTGAAGATGAAGTCAAAAAAGTAGCTAATAGACATAAACTTAGGCTTTTCAATCACGTCAGCTCAGAAATGAAGGAACTATTAAATACTAGCAATATGACTAGGAGGTTAAGAAGAATTAAACCTTTTGAACTAGCTACATAGCTCGAAAAATAAAACAAAAACAGTATTAAATCCTCTATGGACAAATACTTAGAATATGAATTGTAAAATTAGAAAGACAAATTGCTGATTGGTTTAACTACTAGGTGCAATAATTGGAAAGCTGGCTAATCCCCGCCCTGCGGCAATGAAATACCAAGAAGGTTGTATCGCAGGGAAAACGGGAAGACGGGAGAAGGGGTTAGTGGGTAGAAATCACCACACTGTTACTGAGTACGGGCTCGGTTTCGTCTTTGGAAGATTACCACCTCCCAGCGTAAAAAAAAAAAAAAAAAAAAAAAAAAAAAAAAAAAAAAAAAAAAAAAAAAAATTTCATGTTACAAAACTAGGCCGACTCTACAGTAAAAATCCCATCCTGTAATCTTACGCAGGCGATTGAGAACAAATTAGCCACTCTACAACCATCAAAAAACAGAAAATTAGAGAATTTTACGAGTACAAACAATTAAAAAATGTTTATTCTTTTTTGTGCGTTTTATTATCGGACTCAAGTGCTAAGTTATTATGCACGAGAAATGAATCATGTATGAACTGATGGGGAAGAGGATGTGCATGAGAATACTTTACATCTCCTTTATCCCTGTCCATTACTCTACCACATCAGGAAAAAACCCCCTAACAATATTTCTTCCAGTATTTGGAAGAAATTTCTGGCAAGTCTGTAAATGACTCGAACAAATTCATAAATACAACTGGATGGCTAATCCATAGGCTTTATATAGGTTCCACACCGTGTGAGCAACGCAATGGTTCTACATTGACCTAACTGAAACCGGTGCAGGATCTTCCTGTCCCGCGAGCTCATTAACCTTACCAAAATTAACGTTTGCTTTTACTAGTAACGTTTACATTTTTTGCATTTCACACTAAAACTCACGCCTTATAGCTTTGGACAATTTTTGAGCGGTAGCGAAATCACAAAAATATAACCTGGCGTGTGGAAATCGCAGATTTTGAGCAAAGAGAGAATTTTTACGTTTTACGCTAAGATTGAAGGAGTTATTTGGCATCCAATTTATATATGTAGGGCATTGTACGCTGTTTGACTAGTATGTACTACAACCTGAATGAAAGCCCAACAATTCTTGCTGGGAAAAAAATAAGTTGGAATTCAACAAGCACTAGCACTAGGGCTGCTTCTCCTCAATATTATAATGGATCGCTTTAAAATTAAGCAGGCAAAATGCTTTCTAAGAGAGAAAATTGTTTCCGTAGAAGTTGTGTGCCATCACAGAGAATACAGGGATCTGATTACGAATTACGAGACGAGAGTCACGACAAAAGATTTTGCCGTAACGATACCTTATGTATATTACAAATAACGAGAACGAGAAAAAGTTGCCATTCTAAATGGAAACAAGGCACAATTTGACATAATTTTTAATCGCATGGGCATGCGATGTGAGGGGGTCACGTTTAATGACAAATCGCACCTCCGCTCAAATAGTGTCATATGATAAAATGATTTTTTGACTTATGACACTATTTGAGCGAGGGTGTGAAATGTCACAAATAAGCCCAAAATAGAGCTGTGTCAATCGTGATTGATTGGATCTTTTTGACCCGATCACAATAAAGTATTGGTGATTGCAATCACAATGCCCGAAGTCAATCGTTCATCGAGTCAATACTTTTGTTCTGTTCTGACTAATTCATTTCTTTATTACTGATTTCTTATCTACTGAACCAATAAATGTGTTAATATATCAAAATATTTTTATTTATTTCGGCTTATTTCGTTTTACCAACACATATTTGTTCTACAAAAATATCGCTTCTGTGCAATAACCTCCATTTCCTAATTATTCAAAGGCGTTTTGATAATTTTGAGTGTATTCACTCTTACAATCCATTCGAATGTATCTGTCTCTATCGAAACTAAATTGAACGAATGATGATTGGGGTTTTTGATTGTATTGAAATTGAATGGAGCAATACAATACTCCCATGTCCCATCTGTCATTGATTGATTGAATGATTGATTGAAATGACCGAATCATTTTTTCAACCAATACTTTAACGATTCGATCATTAAATTTGAACGATTGACACAGCTCTAGCCCAAAACAAAGTGAAATTATCAAAGATTTGTAATAACGCAACGATTACTGTTTCAATAGTGACGAAGAAATTGATAATCGTCTTCTGAAAAGGCAAATTACACATACCTTTATTCCGAAAATCCCTTCAAACGCCGCGTACGAGTATATAATAACATACACAGTGAAACATCAATAAACAATTTGTTTTTGGAATTTTTGGATTCAAACAAGTGAATACGTGTCCTTTATATTTTAACAACTGTTTATACTTCCAAATATTAAAAAAAAAAATCATTTTATTGAAAATCGAAGTAACGGGTGGCATCGGTGCAGTAGCAGTGTATTCGCTAAGTGATTGGAAGGTCTTGCGTTCAAATACCGGCCAAATCCATTACTTTATTTCGAATACAATGTAGACAACAACTTGATCGGCCTAAGCAACTTAGACAACACCCGTGGAGAAAAACTATACAACTGCACCAAAACGCTTCTTTCCTATCTCTCTATTCTTTCTAAGGGAAGTAGCACCGAAAAGCATGCAATGAAATATAACATTGCTTGGTGCTGCTTGCTGTTCACAAATGCTTGCGCTGTCTTCATAGCACAATAACTGTACTGTTACATTAACGGAAAAACCCCTTTAGCGTAAGAAAATTATACAAAAAAAAAACTTTTTACATAACGACAGCTGAAATGATGTGGTTAGGCTAACGATGCCTGCGACCGATCTCGTATCTTGCAATTGCTTTTTGACAGTAACGATAGCAACGAGAATCGTTATTCGTAATAAGGGCCTACCGTGCTATTGGAAAACAAATACCAATTCCAACTTCTTCCACCGCATCTGAACACAAATATTTTGAAAATATAATTGATTTTGCGTGTTTAGTTTCTGCAAGTTCACATGTTGTTTCCTAAAAATAGTAAACATGAATAAATATAAGGAATTAAACCCTGGGCCTAAAACCTAACTTTTGCAACCCTGTGTCTGCATCCCTGCTGCAAGAGGTGGGGTAGTGGACAAATGGTAAGGCAGTCCTGGGTGGGATTTGAATCTCGAACCTTTCGCTAACCACTGAGCCACTACGCAAACTACTCGTAAGTAGGTATATATGGACATAAATATGTGAAAACGATTGGAAGCCATACATCGAAGCAGATACGTATTATTCGCACTTTATTTTAAACAAATTAACTAATGACATTTGATACTCGAAGGCCGCAAAACAGGCAACAAATATCCATCCCTGTCTAACGTTGCATGTGTCAAACAAATGTTGTTGTGTTTTTGAATAAATCCTTAAAAATGTACCTATGATTCATTCATTAGACCAATTTCACTGTCGGAGCTCTCCGAGACCTCCGAGGGCTCCGTAAGTGGAACACGATTTATCGCCAAAGGAATAGGATATTTTTTGCAATTTCCTGAGACAAACATTTTTAGCATTCGCTTCCTCGGCCACTTTTTTTATCCTTTTATGGAATTTTTTTTCTCGCATGCTTTTTAGTGTATGTACGGCAAGGAAAACGAAGAAGTTTTATTTTATTTGCTGTGGCAGAAAGAGAAAATATGTGTAACTGTTGACAGAAAAGCTCCCCCTCCGGTGAGAATGTGGTAAATAAATATAAAAATAAATATTAGGCATTAACGGCTCATACAGGGCCTTAAACCTAGCTTCTCCAACCACTTGCTTGTGCGAAGTGGATGGGACCTACAATTTTAAGCCGAATCCTAACGGCAAATTTGAGAAGCAAGATGTGGGGGCAGTGGAATAAACTCTAGATGTTAATTGGTCCCGGCGGGATTTGAACCGAGGACCTTTCGATTAGTAATCCGACACACTAATCACTGAGCCACTGCGCCCGGTAATGTTGTACCTACTACTTAATAAAAAAATCACGACTTCATGAGTCAGCGGAGGAAAATCTCAGAGGGATCCTCGCTTTTTGTGTCCAAGATGGCGATTATTTCCTACGGTTTTCAAGATAGTCGACAAAGAGGTTTAAAGATATTATACATAAGCCTGATATTTTCGAGGAATATAATGCAGTTACGGAAGAATCATAAAATAATTTCTAAAAGTGTTCGTATATTTAAATTTTTCGAGAGTAAATCAGCCGGAATGCGACGTTAACCGGAATATGCCTGTACCTATATCAATTAATAAGGAACATCAAACGTTAAATCTAAATCCATTTCCAGGTTTCAATCAACAAAGTTGTTTTTCCAATTGTTAAAAAATTCCCAAAAGTTCTTTATCTATTCCGTAGTCAAACAATTCTCAGTATTTTTCACACACATCTACTAATTTAGCAAAGTTGAGTTGAGCATGCACTCGTATCAATGTATGTATATTTCTTTAGATTTGTTGCCACACATCAAACAACAAAAGCCACAGAGGTCAGGCTCAGTCTATTAGCTTAAATCACTCAACACATCTTGTAGACCACATTCCGTCATGTCGAGCACGGCACGGCGTTCACCAGCAGACACAAGGGGTGAATTGGAAAATATTTCCCCAAGCTATCACTAAAACTAAAAAGACGACAAAAGCAAATCGTTTCTTTCATCGTCGTCGACACCATAAGTTCCACACACTTCACTATATTTTTTTTTATTTTGATTTAAGTTTAAGAACAACCATAGGACTAAGAAGGTAGGTAGGGACTTATTTTTGCACTCGTACACGACATATTAACGCAATAAAATGTGTCATGAAAAACAACAAAAAACAACTATATACTGCAAATTAATGTATCTACTATTTTATCTACAATATCTAAAATAATGAATCATACTAACAGATACAACGGCACCAGCGGACAATACCACAACAATTAGTATCTGCAGCAACATTTTAATAGGCGCGCACGTTTAATTATAACGCAGACGGGCGCGCGGTTGTCTTGTTCTTTTGTCGGCCCTGCTTAGTGGACCGTCGAATGGGATAGTTTTTGTTGACTTTTTCCGGAATAAAATTTCGCGATTGCTATCGATGTGCTCACGACGAGCATCTTCTGCGTTTTAAAGCGTAATGAAACTAAATCAATTTAGATTAGGCACTATGCTACTGTGAGATGAGGATGACAACGACAACTGTAAATGAGCAGCGCTGAGCGGCATCGAAGATAAGATGGTGCTTTGGTAGGCTTATCGCTGGCGACGATCTTTAGACCTTTCCCTCTATCTCGATCGCACTTCCCGCACCTTGTTTATTTACGACTTAATTCTTATCACTGATGTAGATACGAGGGTGGGTTTTTCCCTCATTCTTCCTGTTTTGCGAAGGCAGGGATGAGATACTTAAATCGGCTATAAGTCGGACAGTTCTTACAGTAGATCTAATTGATAACAATGAAGAGCGAATATTGTGGAATATAATAGGTCGTTGCCATCAAATGAAAATTAGAACATTTTCCAGAAGAAAGGAAGTGCAAAGACCTATGTTCCGAAAAAATGTATGAACAATATACAAGTGGTGGAACTGTCAACTACACGCGTCTAGATTATGAGGCAGACATACCGACTTTTGATACAATTTATATAAATGTTTGCAAAGTTATTTTCTACTAATTCTGGCGTAGACAGCTTATACACCTTCTCTCTCCTGGCCGCGATAATATAGCAAAAGGCCACACTATATTACAAATGTGAAGTCCTTTTGAGAACCTCCTGGTAAATGGAGAATAAAGTCCATAGTTTTATTAATTCTTAGTTTGCAGACAAGGCAGTCCAAACTGAAAATATGGTTTCATTTTTTTGAGACGGAGTGCTGTTTTTAAGCAATACCTAAGTCACTCTGATTGCTAGTAGCATCGATAAAAAACGGTTGGATTAGTCTGGGAAACCACCAAATATCGCTATGTACCTATTATATTCCAGCACTCGGCTGAAGGTGGGCGAACGAGTAGAAGACGAACAACTATCGGAAACGACGGTGCCGTGACATAACCCCAAGCGTCATAAGCCCAAATCTCGAAATTTGGCCTTATGTCGCATTGCGAAAGTGACATAAGGCCAAATTTTAGCATTTGGTATTATGACACCTTGAAAAAGCGTCATAAGGCCAATTTGGCTTTGTGTCACTTTCGCTTGGTGCGGGGTTATGTCACGGCAACGAAATGACTAGCGCGAATTACGAGTTAGGACCTGGCGAAAGATATAAAAAAGATATTTTAATTCAATGGCTGACAATTTTATTCTGATTCTTGATTTTGGTACAATACCTAAAGTCAAATGCGAACGACAAAAGTACAATGTCTTGGAAAGTAAATGTTTATTTGACTCTTTCTAAAAATATTAAATTGAAATTCTTATTTCTTGGAAATTAAATTAGTTATTATTAGAATTTAATATAATGAAAAAATAAAAGATCGATAAACGCAATGGGTCAGCTACCTATTACATCCGCTCAATAGCGGTGGCTTTGTGGGTGCTGCGTCAGAATAATGACCTTTTATAACTCCTCCCACCCTTAAGATAGAGCGATGGCCAGAGCGACGATGTAAGATGCATTTCGTTTCTTTCATAAGAATAGCAAAGCAGCTGCAACAATTATCCCGAAGACAGTTATTGTGTTGTGACATATGTTATGTTTATTGTTTGGTTTGTGTCACTGCGGAGTGTCCTGACTGCTTCATTGTTCTGCAGCTGATGAAGGTTACATTTTAGCAGATAAAGGGTG
This sequence comes from Portevinia maculata, assembly GCA_949715645.1. NCBI lineage: Eukaryota > Metazoa > Arthropoda > Insecta > Diptera > Syrphidae > Portevinia > Portevinia maculata. Next base: position 33,834,875 of record OX454527.1, read on the forward strand.
TCCGTAATGGATTTTGCCTGGATGTTTGCGTATATTGCAGGTGCAATTCGACCTTTGTCCCAGAATACGTTGAGGTTGTCCTTGTAAGTAATGCCATTGACTTCTACGGAACAGTTCCTGTACTGTAGTGCCTGCGACTTCGTGGGTGGCTTTAGTGCAAGTGGAATTTATTAGTGTATTTGGAATATAAATAAATATAATATAGTTTTCTTCTGGCTGGAAAATTGATTGGATTTTGCCTGTGTCTTTAAAGTTGCATTAGGCTTCTTCGTTGTTCAATAGGCGCCCCAAATCAGGTGGAGTTCCTTGCTGCTTCTTGGTAAACCGGGTCCTTGGAGAAGTAGATGTTTTGTATTAGACATGCCTTATCGTAGTACTGAATGCTTTTATTGTTATATGTTATAGAGTATTGTGTTATAATTTGTTTCGTACTATTTATCGGAACTGGTATAATGTGATAAAGGTAATATTAATCATTTAATAATTTTGGTATTTTTACATTAAATATTACATATACTAGTATTGCTATAATAGGCTTGGAGCTCTAATAGTTCATACGAGGGTTCATTCGAAATTATTTCTATGCTTTGGTTACTCATATAATTATAAATATCATTTAGTTTAGGTAGGTTCAATGTTAATTTTGATATTACCTACCTTCAATTTTGGTGGCACAATCGTTTCAGCTATATTTGTTATATGGTTATTCAAAAGGTCTATATTGTAGTTGATTTGACTAAGGTATTGCATCTCTATTAATTTACTATCTTCGCGCTGCATTCTGTTTGTAGTTTCCTGCGTTTTTTTTGTTATATAGGTTTCGATAGTTTATTGTTCGTTGTTAATGTGCGTTGTTAGGTTGTTGTCGAGTTTTCTAGCATCTGGGTATTGAGTGTATCTTGTTTTGAAAGTGTGTTAGCAATAGTGTCCTAGTTGTAGTTGAGCGATGTCTTCATTCTTGGTTAGGTCGTGTACTTGAAGAACTTGTTATTGTTAGTAGTTATTATTAGTTTGTGTGTATTTCTTTTTATTTTTTATCCTAGCATCTTTTGGTTTTTTGTGGATATAAGGGTTATCATTTTGTCATTTTTAGGGGTTATCTTGTTTCTTCTACATTCTTTTCTACGAGTATATACTATTTCATAATTTTTTCAGTTTTAAATGTCGTTCCTTGATTCATTTTACCTATCTATTCTTGATATTGTTAACGCTTCAACTTTTTCTTTTATCATGGGGTAGAGTTTTTCTTGAAATTCGTTGATTTTTTTTTTAAATATTCGTTAAAAGTTTTGCCAAAGAAAAGCTCGAAAGAGGTACGTTTGGTGGTAGAATGAATATAGTTGTTGTAAGTTATGATTATTTCAGACTAGACTTCCTCATGTTCTAAATGAAGATTAGCTTCTTTTCGCGTAAAAAGTATATTTCTATAGATTTCCGTTAATGTAGACTGTGAGCTACTAGAACTGTGTTGAAAGGAGGTAAAGTGTAATTCAATCTGTTAGTGTTTGCAAAAGTCTTCAAAGACATTGGCCGTGAACTCAGAACCTTGGTCAGAGTCAATCTTTTTGGGCATGCCGTAAGGGCTTATGCCATTTTTAAGTGATTTAATGATGGAAACGCTGTTCCTTGCCGGAAAGGTATAATGCTGAATCTAATTTTGATGATTTATCAACCATAGCTATGATTTGTTGATGATTAATGCAGTAAATCTCGATGTGAATTATGTATAATAGTTTAAGTGGAGTTTTTGATACCTACCTACTTTAAATTTGACTTTCGGAGGACTTCGGTCGTATTTAGAAACCTGGCATAATTTTTGATGGTTTGTTGGATTTTCTTATGCATCTATGGAAAGTAATAGTTTCTTTTTAGATAAAGGTATGTTATTTATATGATAGTACCTAATTATTTTATCTTGGACGTCATTTTGTTTTATGTCTGATAGTAATTCTTTGCAAACGTACTACTCTAAATGTCTTATTATTTGCAAAATATTTCGAATAAACTTTCTTTACTTTCGACAGAGTATTATAGTGTTGCTATTTTCTACGTGTTCAACACTCGCGCTTATAAGTTTAGCAAGTCATGCCCGGAAGGGCATGGCCAGTACCCCGTGGCTACCATGAGAAGGTAAAATAAGCACAATTGATGTATATGAAACAGTTACAACAAGTGGGCATCGCCAAGCTGATGCCAATCAGTGCCTACCCTATTCATACAACATCCAACCACCGAGTTTGTTCGGCGGTGATTTTTTTTTAAATATTTCTATTATTATTTTATATATTTCTTTTTCTTCAGTGAATTCGGAATCTCGTAGGCTTCGGCGTTGGTTATATCGAAAGCGTATTTCTAAGGATAATCCCGATGGTTCATATAATTTGAGTAAAATTGTTTGAAGGTTGACTTCATTGAGTGGTTTTTCTGAAATTTCGATTCCATCATGTAGGTTTTCGTCCTCACAGTGTATGGTGGTACCAGATGTTCCTAACTTAGAGACGTCGTCACTTCAGTTTTTTTTTAGGATTAGATTATACATTTGAGCACGACTTAGTGCATCGGCATAAGTGTTTATTTTTCCTTTTTTGTACACTATCTGGTAATCGAACTGTTCTAACTTTAGGCGCTACCTTACTAACTTGGAATCGGGCTCTTTAAGACTAATTAGCCAGAAAGGTGGTTTATGATCTCTTACGATTTGGAACTTGCGGCCAAATAGGTGAGGCCTGAAATATTTCGTAGCCCACACTATGGGTAAGAGCTCCTTTTAAATGATCGAGTAGTTTATTTCTGAGTCTGAAAGTGTCGCAAAACATATCTTCTTATCGCTGCCGATAAGGCCTTTCCCAATAGTCCTATAAATCCCTTTATTTCTATTTGGTTACGGGGTATCGCGTGGATTTTTGACGGGTCGGGTTTAATGCCGTCGGTGGAAACGATGTGTCCTCTTAAAGCGATTTCTTTTCGCATAAATTCTGAATATTTACGAAATTTTTAGAAAACTACTGTGAGACTTTCTATACGTTTTTAGAGCGAAGTAGATAATGTCATCTAAGTAGACTAAACAAACTTTCCCAATAAGAACGTTTTCCATTAACCGTTGGAAGGTTGAATGACCGTACTTCAGATCAAAGGGCATTCTAGCAGTGACCACCTTCCACTGTGAAGACAGTTTTTTGAGTATCATGTTTGTCCATCTCTATCTGGTGGAAACCACTAGCAAAATCTAAAGTAGTAAAAATTAGAAAAAAACTGGATCAAACTATATGCTACTACAGATCATTGCGTGGGCATACAACTATTCGTTGTTTATCAGGCTGTTTTGTGGTCATAGAGTTCTTCTATAGAATTGAAATAAAATAGCGTTTAGTAATGAAAATTTAAATTATTTAAATTTTTTTTTAATTCATATTAATTTCCGTTTTTGATATGTGACAAAAACAACATTAAATCAATAAGGAATGGACATGAAATAAATAACCGAATGGAAATAAACGAAGGAAAATAAGCGAATGAGAAGATAGATAAATTTAATGCTGGCGCAGGGTCATAAGTCCATAATGGACTTTTGACCCACTTTAGTGGGTTACAAGTCTACAAATCAATTGTGGGCTTATAACCCACCCAGGTGGGCCAAAACTTCGTAAGAAATTCTTGTGGACTTTTGACTCATCTGTTGTGGTGTTATGACTCACTATGGCTTTCTGAAAGTGAAATAATGCCATACAAATTTATTTACCCAAAGTGCAATAAGGCCAAGTGCTAAAATAAAACCTCGCACCTACTCCAAATAAAACAGTGACCCCAGGCAGGGGTCCCCGATAGCCATTGCACTGTTTATGGAATCTACTTGCGATTTCGCAACTAATCCCATAAACAGTGCAATGCACATGGGAGTCATGCATATTGTTGTATGTTGCAGAGCGCCCGATGTCTGTGCTGGTATACAGTTTGGCAATACGCTGCCGGGTTTGTCTAGTATTTCAGCTATGTTTGGCAGGGGGTATTTTTCTGAATTGTTTTTCCATTTAGTTTTCGAAAGTCGAGCATCCTATTTTTCGGATACTATCCAAACAGTGGAGCTCCTAGCTAGAGCGGATAATGCCTTGGCTTAGCAACTTGGTGATTTGTGCTTGCATTTCCTCTCTGTGGATGAATGGATATCTACAAGATTTCACGTATATCGGTATGTCGTCTGTTGTAACAATTTTGCTTTTAACTTCGTTAGAAAAAAACTTTCCTTATGAAAAATATCATAGCACTTCTTGCATACTTTTAGAACCAATTTTCTTTCTTCCGTATTAAGGTGGTCAGTACGAAGTAGTTTGGAAATGTTTCCTTGATTTTCTGTATATTCAGAATTGATGTTATTAATTTCAATAAATTTGAATTTATTGTATGGACTAGCTTTAAGTGGTTGTCCAATAGAAGTATTTCTTCTTTATCTGAGGTATTTATTACCTCTCGTATACCAAACAATTAATTTACGTGGTATATGCCTTTCGTAATATAAAGATTTTCTCTTAGTTTGGTGATATTCAAATAGACATCACCAGTACCAATAATTAAGGGAAGTTTCAGTTAGACTTTAGAGTTTGGGGCAATATGCTGTTTGCTTGTATGTGAGGTTTGGTTTTATTTGTAATGGAATTCCAGGATTCTATGTATGAACGATGTTGTCTACTTGATCTATTTTAACTCGGATATATGTATGTTAAAAAGTCTAAACCCAAAAGTCAATCAAAATATTTATTGAATTTAAATAGCGAAAATCTGAAGTTTCCTGGTTGGTTTAATTCTACAAAAAGGGCTTGATGAACTATTTTTTTTAGTGTATGTCCATTGAGGACGCTGTTCTTATTATCGGGCTACACAGAGTTTAATTAGTTGGGTTAATAAATACATGGCTTATGAATGAGTATGAGGCACCGGTATCTCTTAAACATTTGAGTGGCCTGCTAAAAGGAGATGATATGTTTATGTACGTTAATTCTCGTCCATGTTTATTAATATACATATAAGTAACCTGTTGGTTGTTTCAGGCATGTGGTCGAAGATTTGGTGAATCTTCTATGTTATTTAAATCTTTGGTTGCTATTGCCTATGTTGACCTATTTCCTGTTTGGGACGTATTATCTTGTATTGGATTTCTAAAAAAATTTAATTCGTTAATAAAATTTACCTCATTATAGTTGGAAAACCTGTTAGGGTTCGAACGCATACTTGAGTTTGTTTTAAAGACTCTTTGTGGGCTGATTATGTGAGATGATCCACTGTATGTGTCCATAGGTTCTGGGGTTTCTTGGTTGGACTTTTGGTATTAAATGGATTGGAATTATAGGTTCTAAACATATGTATTTTGATTTTGTTGTATGCCTCTATTAAATGGCGTATTCTATGTGAATGTAATATGCAGTGGCGGCCCCGGGCCTCCGGTTTTGGGGGGCCCCCAAATGCCTTCGCGTTCCTCTCTTTAAAAACCTGTTAGAAACGCGTATGAGCACATTTCAGCGTAAAGCTATTTTTGAAGAAACTACTTTTTGATCTTTTTCATGGATCAGAACGTTGTTGGATAGAAAGGATTGAATTTCGATAATTTCGCAGTACAAACGTACTACAGTGTTGATGTATTGTCTAAGGTTATGTAAGTCCCTTACTAACGATGTTTCCGTCCTCTTGTCTGAATAATGCAGGATTATGTTATGTTGCATTTCATCCCAGTTTAGGGTCGCTCCGAACATATTCAAAATCTCGTTTGTTTGTTCGGCGATTTTGTTTCTAAAAGCCCGCAGGATGATTTGCTCATTCAGGTTAACATCCACTTCTCTCACATACAATTTCTTCGACGTTGTTTAAGAATTCATAGAGCTTGCGGTGGTTCCCGTCGAAGTTTGGAAGGTCTTTTACTGCATCAGGTATGCCTATGTATTGATATTGATGTCTTGGTTTGCATTGGATCCCGAAAGACTTTGGGAATCTTGGTTAGAATTCATTTGGGAAGTGTTTTCAGGATGTACTTAAGAGTCTTTTTGTAAAAATTTGTAACAAGGTCTTCACTTTTAGAGATATTTGGTAGACTTCTTGAATATGGGAAAAATTTAAGTAGTTTTTTTGTTTTTCTTAACAATTAATTTGTTTGATCTAGCATATGAAAGTAATATTATATTGAGTGAGAAAGTAATATTATATTGATATTAAAAATATAGCTGTTAGAGCTTATCATTTAATAAAATGTTATACAATTCGTGTACTCAATGTTTTTGTTGTGTTGTTAAGAAGCTGGTTTCTCGGTTATATATCGATAAGCCCTCGACACCGAAAATTAAAAGTGATATTCAGTTACTGCTTTAATCTCGCCACACTTTTCTTTAAATGATTTGTGGCTGTGAAGTGTCTGAAATATCGGCATTCCCTCGATATTATGAGTTAAACAATGTGATATATTCACAGTTCAATTTCTTCGCAGCACTTTTTGTTCACTTTTAACACACTCTTGATTGTTTTGTGTTTTTTGACATCGATATTCTCTCAACACCAAGACGGGTGACAACGGTGCAGTAGTAGTGTATTCGCTTCTTTTTTTTATAATGGGATTTTTTTTTATTTTCTATATTGATACAGTACCCTTATAGTGTTGCCACAACGCAGGCGTTTTCGTTGCTGCAAGCAGCCCCCAGCAAATGATTCATTGCCTGTTTTTGGGTGATGCTTACTACTGAAAGAATAGGAGGATAGTAAAGAAGTTGTTGGTGCGATAGGGTTTTTTAGTCCACAGGTGGCGCCTTAATTGCTTAAGGGAAATTTGAATTGTTGTGTGTATTCAATTTTACAAAGCATGGCTCTGGTCGGGATTCGAACACACGACCTGCCAATCACTTTGCGAATACACTACCATTGCACCATTGCCACCTGCTTACTGGTTGAAAGGTTGTGCGTTGAAATCCCGGCCAAGTTCATTATTTTGAGTCGAATACATGAAAACTAGATCTCCCTAAGCTACTTAGACACCACCCGTGGAGAAAAACCTTACAACTGCACCCAAAACACTTCTTTCCTATCCCTCTATTCTTTCTAATAGTAAGTAGCACCGAAAAGCATGCAATGAAATACGATATTACCAGGTGCTGCTTGCTGTTAAACACAAATTCTTGCGCTGTGTTCTCAGCATTATAAGGGTACTGTAACATTTACAGAAAAACCCCTTTAGCATAGGTAAGCAAATTATAAAAAAAAAATATATTTTCTCGCTTTTGATTTTATACACCGATTTACTTTCGTTACTTGAGAACTTGAAAGGTGAAAAAGAGTTTGACATTTTCACCGGAACGACGACCGCGAGTTCGAACCTACCGAAATTTTGGAAAGTAAATTTTTAATTGACTACCTATTTCTAAAAATGTTAAATTGGCATTCTTGTTTCTTGGAAATCAAAAGAGTTGTTCTTAGAATTTAATATAATGAAAAAATAAGAGATCGATGAACGCCCTGGGTCACCTATCCATTACATCCGGTCAATAGAAGTGACTTTGGGGGTAACTTTATGTCAGAAACTTTCGCGAAAGTCTCAACAAATCCTGTACAAAGTGAATTTAATACTTATTAATATTTGATTGACTGTCGGCTACTGTTCTTATATGTTAACTAAGGTTTTTGAGTGTTTTATTTTTTATTATTAATTTGTAAACAAAACTGCCGCACTAACCACACGATTTTTTTATTCATACTCTTACCCAACTGCATGTGTTGATCTATTATATTTACCTTGAAATTCGAAGTCTTCTTCTTAATCGCGCGTCATTATTGTAAGTTGATGTACTAAGTTTCAACTCAATCGGGTGAACGATGCGCGAACCCAATGAAAACTAACACATAAACATTGATTTTTTAACATATTATATAGCTTATATCAACTTACATACTAAAGAAAAATTATGAAAACTAACTTGGAATTAAATAATGCTTGTACTAGATGACTGGTCCTTCTGCAAACGCTCGTAACTTAACTATAGCCTTATAATTATTGCCTCCTTAAAAACTATTCGACGATCTTGTCTTACATTATGTATTCATTTAGATTATTTTACAAAACTCTTTAATTAATTTTATATTTTATATTTATAAAACAAATTACAGACTATCTAATCGACTTAAGTTATACTTTCTATAATTAGGGCTCTAATTAGGGCTCTGCATTCGTTGTCTTACAAAACAATTGGTCAAAATCCCAATTGCTTTCCGGGCGCCTGGTAGTCGTCAGCGTGCACACGCACCACCGAGAGCCGATTCAAGCCGTACAGATACCAGAAAGGTATCTCGATAGAGGATGTTACTTAGAGTAAGGCATCGTCCTGGGAGGACCCTTTCTCCTCAACAAGCCACCAACATTCGGCGAATTGCCTCTCCGTATAAATTGGAGGCGCTCATTGAAATATTAAACGTCCCCGCCGTGGATGGGCCGCTAAGCTCTCGCGCTGTGGTAGCGATTGTACAATATGGATAAATTCCTCCGACAGGATAAAGCGTGACCGTACTTTTTATGTAGGTAGGTAGGTAGGTACATTTCATGGGTTGGTAAGCTCCAGATTGTCAGACTATTGTCACTGGCTATCGCCCTTGCAACGCGCCTTCGAATAACCTTAAGGAGCAAATTGTCAATCCTATATTCAATTGAGCCCCATCCCTTAGGGCCTTGTTAGAATAGTTTAGCGTGGCAATGACATAAAAGATATTCCACAGATTCTATTTCCTCTTCATCGCTGTAGAAATCTTTTTCAAGAATGTCTAGCCTTCTAGCCATTTTTACAATAATGCATTGTGGGCTCATTATTGCCAAGCCAAATTAATTGTGACCCCACCGATAAAGCTTTAAGCTGTGACAAAAGTTGGTAGTTCCTCTCTGGCAGATTTAAGCATGTCTAATTCAGAGTCCCATAAGGCCCAGTTATCCGGCGTCTCGTGCCCTTCCACTCCAACGTAATAAAGTCGTACTGTGTGATGATGTTCCACAAATATTTGTCATTTCAGTTTGCAAAAAAAAGAAAGCCCGCTACTCTGGAGCATGCTTAAAATACTTTCCCACTATTTGGGGGCATAGTTCTGTCACCAAACTATTCCCAGTCGGACTTATTCAAAAGCAAACAATTTAAACTGCAGTTCTGATAACAAACAATTCTCCAAGTTTATCTAAAGTCTTACAATGTAATCATTGGAATCAGACTCTTGGGCGCCCGTTGCACGTTTTCTTCTATGTTTGTCCAGTGGTTGTTCGAACATCAACGTATTCGTTATTGTATGTATACCTCCAAGTGAATGCATTTACACAACATCGTGTCCCAGATATCGCTCCTGCCGTTTTATCTGTAATATTTGACTTAGCTTGTTACTCGAAGGAGTTTTGTTTACCATGCAAGCACAACGATGCTGGCATTTCAAATTTATGATTCATCGCCAAGCGGGTGGGAAATTCTATCAGAAATGAGTTCGCTTTTATGCAACATACATGACATGGGCAAATATTGCTGCATTCCATATTTACCCGTGCGTATCTTAATACAAAAATATTCAGAGGATTGTTATATTTGTTAAGTAGAAACGGAGTCTGAAACATTTTCATTAAAATAAACACCCATTGATAAGGATGAAACAGCTTAAACAAATCTGTTTAATTGTTATTATTTATGATGCAACTCACATCAGATCAGGAAGCAGTGTCATTTTTTTCCTCTGTTATATTCATATCTATATAATATTTTTTTAACATTAGACATTTTATTTAATAAGAAGATTGTGGGGGATTCTGGAAGCTGATTATATAAAGTGACGAGATATGAGAGCTCTAAAGAAAATGCATAAGTGATATTGTAATACCTATTCTTACAATTAAATGGTTACATAGGTATATGGATGTACTTTCTAAGCTGTCAGGTGTTTTTTAAAGCAAGTATGGGTGGAGAAAGCATACCCGATGACTGGACTATCAGCTCGATATGCTCTATTTACAAGAAAGGCGATGATTTGTCTTGCAAAGACAATTGAGGCATATCCCTGCTTAAAGTGGCACATACGATCGTAGCCAAATTGCATCTGCTACTTAGCATCTTATTTCTACTTTGTTTAACTTATTGGTATCTTACGTTCAAAATTTCATTTAAGATGCGTTGTTTTGATTTATTTTTGCAAATCAAAAGAGTCACTTGCTTGATCTGAATGCACTTATCGCAAAAGTCTACTACATTCATTGTATATTTACCTTCAGTTTTTCAAACATTCCTTATCACGAGAAAAAAACATATGTAGATATAGCTAGGTACTTCTGGTCAACTGTACAAAAATGCATTAATTATAATAATATGAAGAACAGTTACAGTTAGGTATATGTAGGTATAGGATGTTTTTTATAGAGGCATACAACTTTTTTTAAATAAAACACAACAAATTTAATATAATGACCAAATTTCGGCTTTATAAGCTCGCAAATTGTATGGCATTTAATGTTTTAAAATAATTTATGGCGTATGGTCTCCGCGACTGCGTCTTATGAACGCCATCCTGTCGGTCCAATTTGGCACCGCTTTTTCAAACATTCCAGGTCTTATTTCGTTGTCTTCTAAGTGAACAATCGTTACTGGTTTATCAGCATAGACCAGATATTTGACGTACCCCCAAAAAAAGTAGTCCAAAGTTGTCAAATCATACAAACGAGGTGGCCAACTCACAGGTTCATTTCTTGAGATGATTCGGTCACCAAACGTTTTTCGGGCAATTGGCTTCCCTTTCTGGACTCAGCATTCTCATCTCTGCCCCAAACTAGCACGTACCAGTGCGGGTTTCGGTCCGGCAGATCGAGAATAGCCGTGTTTCTTTGCACGCGGATATAGGGATAATTTGAAATTTGCATGTAAAATACAACAACTACTTATCCTATATACGCTAACTTTAGCGGGGATAGCTATCGCCGCTAAGTCCTTTAGCGGGGATAAACAGTGCTTCCAAAACCCATTTTCTTCGTTTCTGATGAATTGTTGCGATGAATTCTTCAGGAAATATCAAAATTTGACATCCCGCCGACCACTGACACATCCCGCCGAATATTTTGTTCTTGATTTTATTATTATTATTTTTCAAAATTTAGTAAATCTGTCAATGTGAAACTGTTTTTTATAATTTTAGAATATGTTTGGCATTAATTTCAACTTTCGGAAATTAATATTTTTGATTTTCAATACAAATATAAATGTCCCGTATTTTAATTTTAGTAGCTGATATGAATATTTGAGTCAGTGCGATGCATCTTTACAAGAAGTTGAAATTTAAAGCTAGGTTGTTCTTCGAAATGTACCTTCGTGGCCAGATGTAGCAAGCTCAGCTTTTGTTAAGAAAAAGCGAAGCGATACAAAAATGAATGACTCGCATTATTTAATGAGTTTAATTGCTTAAAATCTTTTCTAAATTAGATAATGGTTAAACAACAGAAAAACAGTGGGTGCAAAATGGGTAGATATTTCTACGCATTTCTCAGAAAAACACATTGCTTTCGCTAACCTTTTACAAATTGTCAAATTTCGCTGGTGTCTACCAGGTTCAAATGCTCCCACGAAAAGAGTTTTTTCGATAATGAACAATGTATGGACCAGTGAAAAACCCAGCTAAATGTAAAAACCCTAAAAGCTTTATTACTTGTAAAGAGCAATTACAATTTAAGTTGTCTTGAATTCAAAAATTATTTAAAAGAAAACGACAATATTGTAAAACAGATTTGTTCATCCAATAAGTATTCAGAGAGAACTTATGTTCGGCAACTTCTATTTTTTTAACTCGCACATTAATATAACAGAATGAAAAGACTGATTTTCTTATATTAATTTCTTATTAATTTTATTATTCATTAATTATTATTTAATGTGTTGTTTTTGTTGCTTTTTTTTCGGGGTGTGTGAGACTTTCTGCACTGGAGCACTCAGACTCAATACTGGTCCATTGTACTACCAGGCAGACACACCACATTTTAGAGTGGGAATTTACTCGTTTTTCTAAGAAAAGCGAGAAGGCGCTTCAATGATAAGGAGCTTAGGTTTACAGCACTCACCATATCCGCACCAAATACCTGCCACCTGATACGAGCAAAAGCAGCACAATCACAGAGGAAATGTTCCGCAGTGTCGTCGCTTTCTCCACAGGCTTCGCAGTTGGTGGTATCGCTTAGGCCTAGCACCTTAAAGTGTTTGGCAAAAGCGTAGTAGCGTAGCCAGTAGTCTGTCTGCAGTCTTTTCTGTTGAGAGACAACAAGAATGCCGCGGATTTCCCACAGACGTCGGAGCATTTGCTTAGTCTGTCTGCACCCTGGAGAGTCATGCCAACGGCGTTTGTGTTCTTAGGAAACCCAACCGTCAATGGAAGCCCTGACCGACGCAGGCAGACATATCGCTGGTTCAGGTCCTGAGAAGTCCCCCTCTGTGCCTTGTCTAGCAAGTTCATCGGAGATCTCATTTCCCGTGATCCCGTTATGACCCGGGACCCAGACAAGTTTAAGTGAATTCAGCCTTCCGACCGAATTCAGAGATATCTTGCATTCACGTACTATTTTGGAGGTAGATAAGGGTTTGAGTAAGGCCTTAAGCGCAGCCTGACTGTCGCTACAGACGCAGATACTTCGCCCCCTCCACCTGTTCCTCGTAACATAGTCCATGGCCATTAGGATAGCATAAGTCTCTGTTTGGAAGACTGACGCATATTTTCCTAACGGAAAGAAAAGTCTAACGTTATCGCTCTCCACGAAGACACCAGCACCAGATCCTTGATCGGTTTTGGAGCCATCCGTGAAGATTCGACTGCATTCCTTTCCAGGTTCAGAGTCCGGGCAGAGCCAGTCCTGGACGCGACGAAAGTTGACCTCGTAGTTCCGCTTTAGTCGAAGTTCCGGTGTCATCGCATCAGACGGCATATCCATAAGACAGGAGTCGAAGGACAACCGTTGCGCAAGTTCATCAAAACTCCAGTGCGAGTTATACCAAAAGCCACCTCTTCTAAGACGTGAGATAGCCTTGATTGTACAGCCCATGATGTAAACATCAAGGGGCGGAAGGTTTAATAGTGCATCTAGGCCGGAGCCAGGCGTGCTGGGGAAAGCCCCCGTGCAGCCGAGACATACCTGCCTTTGCAGTTTGGCAAAAGCAGCAGTGACGTATTTACGTGAAAGCTTATTCCACCAAACAACCGATGCGTATGCTATAAATAGTCTTATCATAGCCGTATAAATCCATAGGATTCTTTTCGGTGATAAGCCAAATGTCTTGCCGAAAATGCCTTTGCACTGCCAGAAAACAGACAGCGCCTTGGCAGTCTTCAGCTCAAAATGTTTGGACCAAAGAAGTTTGCTATCCAGGATGACTCCCAGATACTGTGCTTCCTCCTTCTCGTATAGAGAACGACCTCTGTTTTAAGAGGATTGATCGAGAGCCCATTCCTAGTGCACCATTCGTCGATCACGTCAAGGGCCGCCTGCGCCTTGGCGCATACAGTCGCTAGGCATGATCCAACAGAAAGCACGACAACATCATCCGCGTACGCCTGAGCGTAAATATTAGAACTGTTGAGTGCGTTCAACAGAGAGTCGACCAGCATACAACACAGCAGTGGAGACAGGACGCCGCCTTGCGGGCAGACTCTGTTTACCCACGCCATAACATAGCGGCCACAATCCGCATCCGCAACCAACGTTCTATTCATTAGCATTGCTTTAATCGACAACACCAATGGTTCGTCTACGCCGTGTTGTCTGGCGGAGCTGCACATGCTAACAAAAGTCCCATTGTCAAAAGCACCCTCAGTATCGATGAAAATGCCCATCGCGTATTCTTTTCTGTCAAGCGCACCCTCAATTCTACCAACTAGATTTTGGGGCGCAGTCTCGCAGGATTTGATAGGCATGTTGCATCTGAGATAGTGGGTGCAATCGCAAAGCAGTTTTGCGCACGTGAAGCTCGACCAGCCTTTCCATGCTTTTCAGCAAGAAGGAAGTCAGACTGATTGGTCTAAAGCTCTTGGCGAGCGAGTAGTCACTTCTGCCAATTTTTGGTATAAATGCCACTCTAACTGTACGCCAGGGTGTTGGAATGTATGCCAGTGCTAGGACAGCGGTGAAGATTTTCTTCATAGTCGGTAGCAACTGGTTTGTACACTGTTGCAGCATGGCTGGGATATTCCGTCCATAGTAGGCGACTTGAAGCCGTCAAAAGACGCAAAGGCGTATTTAATGGCCTTATACCAGCTACGCCGAGTTGTTTGTCTTGGCTCACTCATAGTCTCGGTAATCGGGGCTGGTTGTGATAACTAAGAGTTTCCGCTTTCGTCTCAGTGAAGGTGCCATCAAGTTTTCTAAGTGAGTCCAGTTTGGCTGGTTTGCCCTTTTTCAGAACTTTAACGAACCTACTAGTTTCACCCAGTGTTTCAATCTTTTCGCAGAAATTCCTATAAGAAGCACTTTTCGATACCCGAATTAGCCTCTTATATTTCTTCTGCTTCGATCGGTAGAGATTCCAGTCTGTCTCCAAATCAGTCTAGAGTGACCTATTTAAAAGCTTTCTACCTTCTCTTCGGATTCTTTGCAGTTCCGAGCTCCATAAGGGAACCGGCGTTCTGCCAGGGGGTTTACTTACTGGGCACGTCAGTTCGAAACAGCTAGTAATGGCACTATTCAGGTTTTGCACAGCATCCTCTACCTTTTGTCTCGTCCTGAGTTTAGTTGGAGTTTTGAGAGTTTTTCCCATTCCCTTCCTGAAGCGTATCCGGTTGTTTCTTCTTGGATTTCTCCTCTCCTGCAAAGTTATGGCTTCGCATTCGATTTGGAATTCGATATATCTATGATCTGAGAGGGATGCCTCCGAAGAGACCCTCTAGTTGGTAATCGCCTTAAAGTATCTATTTGATAAAGTCAGGTCGATCACCTCCTGTCTTGACGTCACAAAAGTTGGTTGCGAGCCAATATTGTTGATCAGATGATAGAATGAAATCCAGGAGATGGTTTCCTCGCATGTTGCATTTGCTACTGCCCCAAACAGTGTTTTGAGCGTTGGCATCGCAGCATAAGGGAGATAAGCTGACGCAACGACGAAGGTCGTCCAATCTCCATTCGTTTCGTAGCTATTGGCTGCAGCAACCAAATCTTGGCCACAAAATTGTCCAAGCTTAGTCACTGAGAGAAGGTTCGACACAGCAAGACGGTCTCTCGGACCGCTCGTCACAGAGTATCGTGGTGCCACGGACACCTCCAAGGCCACAGATGCGATTTTTCCACACCCATGGCTCCTGTATGAATGTTATGTGGGCTTTTGTGTTCAACACGGAAAGCTTCTTACTGATAAGTGCAGTAGCAGCCTTGGAGTGTTGAAGGTTAATCTGAGTTAATCCAATCATTGGAAATACATCAGCTGGAAGTGTTCTAGTGGAAGGGCACGCAGAAGGTGCGCGCGCAGTTCCACCGACAGGAGTGCTTGAGGCCTTCTTCCTCCGTTTTTTCCTGTTCGAGCTATTGGAAGGGGAGGCAGCGTTGGTTTCAGTCAGCTGGCTGGTTTCGGTTGGGGTAACCTCTGCCGACCTGCATCTCTTTGCCGTCGCCGACGGGGAAGGGCAGTTCTCAGCGCTTGCGCCTTCAACTGACGGTGCAGTTTCTTTGCACCGCACGGTAGCCGCCTTTATCCTTTTCCTCTTTCGCTGGCTCTTAGATGGACGCTGACCAGTGGACGCCGCCTCTGTGGCCCGTTTCACCTGTTCGGTTTCACAGGCCTCGTCGGCAGCATCGCACCTATCGGCTGTCTGTCTATTGGTCTGGTTTTTGTTGCTTACTGAAGGCTAATTTATTTCGTTATTTAATAAGAAATTTAAGTTTATTCACTTTGAATTTGTTACGTCTTGAAGACTTTATTATTATTTATTGTTATTTTTTTCTTAAACAATTGTTTTTTTTTGGTTTTTAATGAAATAACCCAATACGACATTTTTTGTTATTTCTGGCCATTTGTTTGCTGTCATATATTTTCACTTTTTTGTCCCGGGTTTTGCTCCTGAAAACATGGTCACCGTAGCTATCGTATGACTTAATCAATCTTATTCTGGAGAAAACAGCGCACAGTGTAAGTGTAAACACGAAGGCACTGTCTTCAATAGATCCGTCCAGCTACTGAGGTATTCAAAACTCCTAACTCGAATGACAAAATGCATGCTCTATCGAACCATAATCCTGCCAGTTCTGTTTTATGGCGCCGAGTGCTGGACAATAAGTAGGGAAAGGGGAGCTAATGGGTGGGTGGGTAGGTAGGTAGGATTGGCTACACCAGTACACCAGGACACAATTAGCTCAATGACCAAGGGTGTCAATTTGTGTTTTAAATCCAAGCTGTGGAATTGAAGAGTTCAATAATGTAGCAGAATTTTAAATTTCTAATTTCTGATAGGTCAATGTGTAGTGTTGACTGCCACAATTCTAACAATCTCCTGTCGGGCTCTCCATCTCCATCTCAAGCTAAATGGTTCTTCGAAAGAAAAAAAAACCCTAGGATATTAAGAGACTTGTGTGCGCGGGGGGCGAATGGGGGGGAACATACAACCGCGAACTCTAACAGCTGTATCAAGGTGTGGATGTAGTCCGAAATACGATAAAAAATTTGGGTTGTCCAGATCGAGCGAATGGACAATAATGGTCCGGCGAAGAAGATCTTCGACTACCAGCCATCAGGTTCGAGAAGGCAAGGAATACCGAATTTACATTTTAGTGTCCAAGCCATCGCGGAAGCCAGAGCGCTTGGTCTGAACAACTGGAATCAGGGTGTCTATTATCACAGAGAATGAAAGGCAGCAGTGTCTTAGGCAAAGACTCTCTCTTAGGCAAAAAGTCCGGGATCCAGTAAATTGTTTTCTGAACGCGAGAGGCCTGTCGATATTTTTGGGATCAAACTGGCGGACCCCACAGGCGGATCATGGAGGATAGGAGGGTTGTGATCCCATTAATCCTGATCATGGCCTCGCAGTTAAAAAAGAAGAAGTAGAAGAAGAAAAAGAAGAACAAGATGAAGGAGAAGAAGAAGAAGAAGAAGAAGAAGAAGAAGACGAAGAAGAAAAAGACGAAGAAGAAGAAAAGAAAAAAAAAAGAAGACGAAGAAAAAGAAGAAAGGACCGTGTTTAATTTCATGGAGCAGAGTTTTTCTGTCAAAGGAACAAAAGGCTATGAGCCAGTCAAACGCACTGAAGAATATAATAATATAGCGATTGACCTTAAATTTTCAATGGCAAAATTGAACAATGCACATTACTTCTTGTGGAAGTACAAAATCCAGATATCTACTGCTTTTAAGAGACGGCATGTGGGAAACGATTTCTGGGGTTAAACCAATAGATGGAGTTAAGATATGGTTAAGAAATGATAGCATCACCAGATCAACAATCTATCTCTCAGTGTAAGAAGACCAATTCCATCACATCAGGTGTTTATCGGAGAAAGAAGTATTGGAAGCCTTACAGAAGTACCACAAGCAGCACACACTTAGTAACAAGGGCAGTATTGCTGTTTAGGACTGGAAGGGGCGGATGGTGGACATCGAAAGAAACATTGGCAAAATGAGGGATATATTTACGAAGCTACAACATCTAGGAGAAAAAGCATTCACCGCAGAAGCTGTTTCGTCATGCTCCTAATAGCCCAGGAGCCACCAAACATGAAAGTTCCGTCATCACGCCTACTAAAATTTTAAATAAAAAATAAAAGTTAACACTCAGACGAATAAGATTTGGTTGGTCGGCGTAGATTTAATTGGAAGAAAACATTTCAAATAAATTATAATATTATTAAATTTCAATCAGTTTTTTCTGTCATCACGGATTTTGATCAATCTCATAGACATTGTGGGAAATATCATATTCTTTGAGAAAAAATCCGGCCGACCAATGGTTTTTAGCCGGAAAGGTCGCGCAAACCTATTTAAATGGTGTGATAAGGGGGTAAAATTTATCCATTATCACGGAAACCTTTTTTTCATTTTACACGTTTTGATGTTAGATTCATAAATATCTTGGTATGCGTGCTTACAAACTGCCGGAAGTATCGCGCATACTTGATTTAATTATGTGGTTAGAGATTATACTGTAATGGATTTTACTTCATTCAAGACATTTCTTCCGGAGTCATGTCTTTCTTCTACCTCTAGTTTCTTCCTGTATCGCAAGGATACTCGCAAATCAAAAACTCCTCAGTCAAACAGTCGCAGTTAAGGTTGCGCGGTGGACTCTATCAAACAACAACAATTCCATACTATACATACAAAGCTTAATGGCTTAATAGAAATAAAACTTGTGTTCAAATTTAATTTTATTATTTTTAATTGTTTATTGCCGACTCGTTTTGAGAACTTTTAAGTTGGGAATGAATTCTAGCCTTCGTCTTCGCCTGATAATATTTATATAATATTTCTTCAACTTTTAACGGTGCTGATGGGCCAATGTACCACAATGGTTCAAGTTTACTGGATTCATTTAATTGCCATCCGCATTCCGTTGGATCGTATAAAATACAAGTAGCTTCAGTAGCATTTTGCCACATTGCGTTTACAAACATGGTGCGTAAAATTGTTTGCTTTAAAGGAATATTACTAGAATTGAAATTTATCATACCGTTGTAAAATTCTTCTTTGCCGCTTGTATTTGCAAAAAATTGTATTGCAGTCAAATATTTTACAACAACATATTGTTATTCCTCTAGACCGCGGGCCAAACTATTTAAAGTAGTTATGTTTTCCCATTTCTTCTAACAATATTTTTAAATTAAAAACCAGTTGAACTTTATCTTTTTAAAATCACGTTCAGTCTTATTTGTTTGCTCTGAGTACCTACTAACACGCGTCACCCCGTATTGTGTTTTCTTCACTTGTTTCACATCACTGACAAGAATTCAAGTTAATGCGCCTTTGAAAATACATTATGAAAAAACGTAAGCACCGCCTACCCAACCTTATTGCAAATCCAGTGTGACCCACCACCATAAAAACTATCAAATAAAGAGTCAAACAATTTTTATTGTTACTAGGCCGTACACCGGATCGCATTTTTTTTAGCGAAATCAAAGCATTTATTTTCATATTTTTGACTGAAGGGTAATTGTAGAGGTTCATAATTAGGTGTAATCAGTAAAAAAAAAAGGTAATCAGAAAAACCAGAGATAAACCATTTTAAAAAAAGTAAAACAGGTAGCACTGCACGAAGTGAAAAGTTAAAGCAAGAAAATAGATTTAGAAGAAAGATATGACTCCGAAAGAAATATCTTGAATGAAGTAAAATCCATTACCGTATAATCTCTAACCACATAATTAAATCTGGTATGCGCGATACTTCCGGCAGTTTGTAAGCACGCATACCAATATATTTATGAATCAAACGCGTAAAATGAAAAAAAAAGTTTTCCGTGATAATGGATAAATTTTACCCCCTTATCACACCATTTAAATAGGTTTGCGCGACCTTTCCGGCTAAAAACCATTGGTCGGCCGGATTTTTTCTCAAAGAATATGATATTTCCCACAATGTCTATGAGATTGATCAAAATCCGTGATGACAGAAAAAACTGATTGAAATTTAATAATATTATAATTTATTTGAAATGTTTTCGGCCAATTAAATCTACGCCGACCAACCAAATCTTATTCGTCTGAGTGTTAACTTTTATTTTTTATTTAAAATTTTAGTAGGCGTGATGACGGAACTTTCATGTTTGGTGGCTCCTCGCCTGTAAGCAGTTTGCCTCACTCTTTTGATACACTGATTTTTTTTTTTTTGTCGGGGTGTGTGAAACTTTCTGCACTGATTACTTCATTGCTGACTTTAGCATTTTATCTTTTTTGTAAGTTAAGTTTGTATGTTTTGTAAAGTAAAATTTTACAAGTCCAGTATTCTGCTGGTGATAAATTTTAGCTCACATGCGAAAATGTCTACACAGATAAAATTTAGCGAGGCAGTTTAGCAAATCAAAAAATTTAAATTATTACTTTTAAATTTATTACTAAATTTCACTCGAGTACAATTTATAAGTAGTACACAACAAAAAGTCTCCACTTTTTTATCTCACAAATTTAATGTCCGCCACATTAACTCGCCGCTTAATTGTTGGCACTTTGGAAACAGTATCAGTATAACATTGCAAATGGAAAATCTGCTTCAGTAGAACATAAATTTCTCGAAGAATAATTTATTTTTGTTTCTGCCTTCCTTGTTAGAAAAATAAAACGAGTGAACAATAATAAATGTTTAATTTTACTTGAAAAACAAATGGGGAAGGAAAGAATCCTGGAGCCGAAGCAGACAGCCTGGCCGAATCAATTTTCCTGATTGCTGAAAATCTGTAAAAAAAAAAATCAAGAAAATAAAAACAACTTTTTCCCAATGAATTATGTTTCGTTTATTAAAAATTATTTCACAATAATAAATACGGATATATACTTACTTACTTAGAGGTGCGCTACAGTCCGGGGTGGACCTGGGCCTCAACCAACAAGCGTCTCCAGCCAGCACGATCTTTTGCCAGCTGTCTCCAGTTTCGCACACTAAGTTGGTTAAGGTCCCCTTCCACTCGCGTGCGGTACCTGAGTCGCGATCTTCCTCTACTGCACCGTCCTTCGGGTGTGAATTCGAAGATTTAAATATATGAGCAGATGCGGATATATAGGCAGTTCTCAGCCTGTCAACAAAAGCGGGCTGTCAATTGCCACACTATTTTTAATTCCATTGAGGGCAAACATTTGATATCTGAGAACAAAATCTGGAAAACCAAAGGAAAATTGACTTCAGTAGAAACCAGAGATGGCAGAATAATCTACCTCAAGTTCCAGAATCCATATCATAATGTAATAAATGCGTTGGGGCCAATTTCCTTTATGGGCTAAAATCTTTTTTTTAACACAGAAATATGCCTAAAAACAACGTGTTCGTGAAAATGTAGGGATATTTGTCGCTACTAAGAACACAACACAAAATACGTATTGAGTGGGAAGGAGCACTGATAAAACAGTACATACTTGGTGGTCCACTTCGCTGGTAAATGCATTAAAAACTCTGGACAGCTCCTTGACTCATACACCGTTAGTTCAAGTTTCCATCCAGTTTCAATTCGATCTTCCGATATGACTTACATCTTATACGGATTAAAAAAACAGTATACGTTTATTTACGTACGTTTACACAGAACAGTTTATTTGAAATTAAATTTATTAGTTATACCCCTTAACATTAAACTTTCAGAAGACTATTTTCACCTTCAAGCACTAGACGAATCCACTCAAATGTTTGATGTCCAATACCCACCCACCCATTCAGCCATTTTACCATTTTGTCAGAGATTAAATAAATGAATTTGTATGAAAAATTGTGAAATTTTTAAAGATTAAGCTCCTTAAATTTAAACATGTGTCAAGCGTATTCTAAAATTATAACAAACATTTTCACATCTCTAGTTTACCCCGATTCGGCTTCTTACCCTTATACATACATATAAAAGTCACTCACTTAAGTCGATTTGTTGTGTTCATCCACATCCGGCATTAGCGGTACTGACGCTTGAATGTGATCATAGTGTGGGCCTGGAAAAAAATGCACTCATATAAAATACTGTAGTTTTGTTTTAAGCTATACGAATAAAAACAGTCAAGTATTTTTTTTATTGAAAAGTAGTCTCCACGAGCGATTTTCTAAGAATGCTATTTTGCATGCTACGAAATATTTCTCGTGGAGACGCGGTGCTAGGCCTGCCATTTTTTTAGTTTCGGCACGTGCATAATCGTGTCAACCCACTGACTAGCGTGCACACTTGCGGGGCAATTTTAAGATGTTAAATGTGTAGCTAGGCGCACATGAATGGTAAAATTGCCTTGATATTATTTCTCCTCTCAGTCGCCTTTTACGACGTGCGCTGTTTTTTTTTTTTTGGGGCTGCAGTGATATTTTAAGCAAATCCCAGCACGGGTGCACATAAAAATATAAACATATAAGATATAGGTACGTACTTTGCTCTAAAAGCGATTCCAACTCTTTTAAATCTTTCATTTTTGGTAAATCTAAGGCGGTCGATTCGTTTAAAATGAATTCAACTTCCTTGGAAGGTTTCAGCAAATAAAATGGTACTTTGATTTTTAATAGCTCTTGATATATAGACCCTATTCCTCGGGCTGCAGTGAAGTCAAAATCTGCAATATATACAATAATTACTAATAGTATAGATAGTAATAATCGTTTTCTTACCATGAACACCAGCGCAATTTAATACCACCGGATGCACACCAAGCGAAAATATTGCGTTTGAAATACCACTTCGTAGCCATTCTATGGCTGGGAAGTAAAGCGAGGTATGACATGGCTGTACTAAAATGTACCCAACGCCGTTACTTGTCTAAATGGAATAATAATTGTAAATAAATACTGAAAATCGAATGCACTTTAAAGTGATACTTTAACTTTGGAAATGCCTAATAATGGTCGAGATGCACGATATACAATGAACGCCAGATCGGTAGCGACTCCTAGTAAAAGCCCAGCCTCTACCCCACATAATAAACTAATTAGAAAGGTTATGGCACCAGGAAAAAGTTCTCGACGACTGCAACGCCATAAAGTTTTCACGACCTTACAAATAGAGTATTAAATTATATCCAAATTTGCTTAAAAAAAATAGATAAATACCTCGAATTCTATCATAAAAATAACAGCAGAAATTATGACAGCGCTGAGAGCTGCTTTCGGAATGTACTTGAAATATGGGGTTAATAATGGCAAAGCAACTATTACTAAAATACTGGTGTAAATGCCGCCGATTGGTGTTCTGACACCGCTGGCATGATTGACTGCACTACGTGAAAATGAACCTGTAACAGGCATTGATGAGAAAAATGATCCTACTATATTGCTAAAAGCCAATGCAACTAATTCACGCGTTGCATTTATTCGGCCTCCACCGAACGCCTTGAAAATTGCTACATTTCCCAACACACAAACAATCGGTATGGTGGCTATAGAAAAGCCCATTTCATTTATCTGAAAAAAAAAAACATTTTTAAAAATAAAAATTAATTATTTTCATTCATAAATCTGCAATTTACCATTTGTGTAAAATTTTGATGAACTTCCGTATTGTTAGCACTTATTATTGTTGTTTCAAATTTTGGGAAACTTAGACCAGGTAAACCGCTTTTCACTTTTCCAGTTAAAATAAATGGACATTTATTATCTTGACAGGTATAAATTGCAATAGCACTTGAAACAAGAACCAGAAGTGCATTCCTAGCAGTAGATAATAACCAACAAAGAGTATTGATTATACGATGTCCACCAACACTTTCTGGTAATTTGAAGTCTTTTAATTTCTAAGAAAAATAGTCAACTGTAAAGAGTTTAACATAACATTCTACAAAAATATTACCCTCATCAATAGCAAAAATGTTAAGGATACAATTCCTAAGCAAATGTCGCTACTGCGAACCAAACTTAAATTGGTGAAGATGGATTTAATACTATTTATAAACGTGGAGGTAGATCCCGCTTTCAGTCCAAGTAGACCCTTAAAAGTAATATTATAAAATATTTGGTATGAGTCGCAATAGCTTAATTACTTTTAACTGAGAAGTTCCAATAACCACTGCTGTAGCAGATGTAAAACCAACGGTTACTGGCAAAGATATCAAGTCCACAAGCGCTCCTAAAATATATAAATATATATGTGATAAAAGCCATAAAGAAAAAATTTTTTAGACTAACCAAGCCTCAATAATGCCATAAGCAACATCATTATGCCAGAAATAAAGCACAATAGAATAGCATAAACTGGACCTGATTCTAGTCCCAGTGCAGTATGTTTACTGATCATAAGTGCCAGAAGCGCAGTGGGACCTATTGTTATTTGGCGACATCCACCTAAAAAAGCATAAACTATGCCCCCAATAAAAGCTGAATACAAACCATACTAAGAAATATATGAATCTATTAGATTAATATTAAGATCAATAACAAAAAACTTACTTGAGGCTCAAGTCCTGATAAAGTTGCATAAGCTAAGCCTTGCGGAAGAACTGTAAGACCCACAGTTATTCCCGCTATCAAATCGGAAACAGCATGTTGGGCATTATATCCTTTAAACCAATTAATTCCAGGAATGGCTTTGGATACGGTGCTAGAAATTGCCATGGTTCTGAGGTTTCCTCATTAGGTCCGTCTAATCGTGTAAAAAAAAATCACGCAAATGTCGTCGTCATCATTATTTTACAATTTAATTATTAATACAAAATTACAAATTAATTTTCGTCAAAACATGCATCATAATTAGTGCCCTTGATACCCACATAACCGGGTTCTCCCCATTTACCCAAGAACCGATTACTTTGATTACCCACTTAGTTTCGGGTATCCGCATTATTTTTATTTTTGTCTGCAAACACGTTAACAAATAACACTGTATGTGTACGTATCTTGGCATTCTCGTATACTTTAGCATAAATA
This sequence comes from Portevinia maculata, assembly GCA_949715645.1. NCBI lineage: Eukaryota > Metazoa > Arthropoda > Insecta > Diptera > Syrphidae > Portevinia > Portevinia maculata. The sequence continues at coordinate 33,859,391 of OX454527.1, forward strand.
AAGATGAAGATAATTTTGACAACTTGATATTCAATTCCAAGGACTTCTGAATTTAGGATATCCACATTATCGGGTACCCGCGAATTTGGGTATTACCAACATTTCTCAGGTACCCGGGGCAAAGTTAATATTTTTTTTTTATTTTAAGTCACTTTAGTAAAGCAAATGTGTACCTATATCTTATAAAATATATTACGAATATCACTAATGGTATGCAATAGTGTTTTAAATGTAAAACTGATTTTCAAGACAAATAGGGTTTTTAATGCGTTTAACCTTTTCACTTCATAGTAAAATCTCCACTACGATGGAGAGAAAACAGCCGTTATAAGACCAATTTAAAATGGGGAGTAATCAATCAAACAACTATAGGCCAATATCGATTCTCTCGGTATTATAAAAGTGCTTGGAAGGTGTAATTGCGAACAGGTTCAAAGTTTTATGGAAAAACACTCCCTGATACATAGGAGCCAATACGGTTTTCAGAAAAATAGGAATTCCGGAAAGCTACTGGGAAAATTTGCAAATTTGTGTAAATGAAAGCTTGGACAAAGGTCACCACGTGTTAGTACTCTACATGGATTTCAGTAATGCCTGCAATACATTGAACCACGCTTATCTTATAGAAGCACTACCAAGGATTGGGATACGTGGCACAACGGCTGATTGGCTGACGGACTATCTTCAAAATAGAACATTTTGTGTTAAGATTAAAGATGCCTTTAGCGATAAAGAGATAATGAAATTTGGAGTTCCGCAAGGATCAAAATTAGGACCATTTCTATTCATATTATATACAAACGAGTTACTGAGACTTTTCAAACAAAGTATACCATTCGCCTTTGCTGATGATAAGGCTATTGTTGTCCGCCATAGTTCTCTGGAAACGGCAGTAAGGGTGATGTAAGAAAAGTTTAATGCGGCTGTGAGATGGTGTCACGATAACGGTTTAATTATAAACGCTTCCAAAACTAAAATGATGCAAATTAGAAGTCCACACTTCAAGCCAACAGCGCAGCGAATTTATTTGGAAAATGATGCTTGCCCGAACACTTCGAAGTTGACAACTACAAATATCTTGGTGTAGTAATAGACTGTAATTTTTCCTGGGATAGGCACATTGGCAAATTACGAATGGACCTCAAGAAAGCTTTATTTGCCGTCTCACATTTGAAATACCACGCTTCTGAAGGCGTCTTAAAACAAGTGTATTATGCTTAAATAGAATCGAGGATACGGTATGGAATACTTGCTTGGGGTAGAGCAGCTAAAACACACATCCAAAAAATATAAAAGCTTCAAAATGTAGCTATAAAGCATATCAAAAACAGTAATCAACGAGCCAATGACGCAAGTTTTAAAACTCTTCAAATCGAGGATATATTTAAGATGACCGCCATTGGAGTACTTTGATGACAACTGATTTACTCAACCAACACAACATCAAGTCAACACCAGACGACGTACCCAAGGAATGCTACAAACTTCAAGAAATCACAATAAATACTGTCTACAAAATACGATCTACCTCGTTAATTAGTCACTACTGTAAATTTTAAAAAAAGAAAAAAACAACTGAAAACTTTCTTTTCAAATTCTAGTAATTAAATTACTGTAATATTAATTCCAAATTTAAACTCTGAATTATATAATAACTCTTATAGCTTCGCTCATATTATATATTTTTTAAATTTATAGAACACAATCTTCTGCAGACAAGCTACGACTTCGCAGATACTTATTTAATTGTAAATATATTAAGATTAATAAAAAAAAAAAAACATAGGGACGGGCTACAGTCCGCTTGGGCGAACTGTTGGATACCCTATTCTTATTCCTATCCCTCATAAGTGGGCGTGACAAAAGTCTAAGTATGGTTGAATTGTTAAGAACGCTCTACATATTTTGTTATATAAAAGGATTTTATCAAAAAAAAAACGCTCCCTAGCTCAAACTTGGGTGTTTCAATAAAATTGTTTTATTTAATTGTGGGCGTGTCAGTAGGCGGATTTAAAAAAAATTAACACATGAGAATAAAGGGCCCCTAGAGAGCATATATTATAAATTTCAGCTCCCTAGCTCAAACTTTGAATTTTCAAAAAAAAAAAAAAAAAAAATGTGGGCGTGTCAGTGGGCGGATTTTGAAAATATTTACACATGAGCATAAAGGGCCCATAGAGAGTATATACTATAAATTTCAGCTCCCTAGCTGAAACTTTGGATTTTCAAGAATTAATATACCCTTAGAATAGGATAAAAAAAATTATTTTATTTATTTGTGGGCGTGTCAGTGGGCGGATTTTGAAAATTTTTTATCCCGAGCAGTTTTAGGAGTCATAGATCATACATAAAAAATTTCAGCTTTCTAGCTCAAAATTCGATTTTTTCCAAAATTTGGTTTTTTGAGTTTGTGGGCGTGTCTGTGGGCGGATTTCAAAAATTCGTAAACTTGATTATTTCGGGACCCTAGAAAGTATATGGTTAAAATTTCAGCTCTCTAGGTCCAGTTTAAGGGCCTAATTTTTGGCGACAGACGGACGGACGGACGGACGGACGGACGGACATGGCTAGATCGACATTACTATCGATGCTGATCATAAATATAGTAACTTTTAGGGGTCTACGGGCAATATTAAGGTATGTTACATTAATATACCCTTAGAATAGGGTATAAAGATTAATACCGTAGTAATATCAATTCCCTTCTGTATTTGACTCCTCTCTGTTCAACACCACAGTTCGTACTTCTTAGCAACCTTCGACACATTTATTATGAATGATTTTAAGTAGAGAACTTTGTGTAGAATTGCCAATGTCAATTGTGAATATTCATCTTTTAAATTAATTTTTTTTTCGAAGAATTTTGCTAAAAATCTTCAAATAAAATTTAAATTTTTGTTTTAAATTCTTCTTACAACATAACTGTAAGGTGGGTGGGATGGTCATTTTTTTCTGAAATGGTTTCACTCATTTGCCGAAAACAATATCAACTGACATTGGACTTATTTGAATTAACCAAGTTAAGTAAACGGAACTGATTGCGTTTGATTTAAGTTCTGTTTTTTTGTTTACAGACAGACTTAGAGTAAATTAAGTTAAAAGTATGTTGATACAGTTGAACATTAATAACCACAGAACAGTTACATAATTTTAGTGCAATTTTTGTTTGCTGGAAATTTAACTACGTATAATTATATTGTAGATTGCTAATTAACTGATTTTCTCCTGCAGGAAACAAATCATTTTAGTAGTAACGGATAGACAGTTTTCCTTTGAAATTGTTCACGCCACGCCACTGCTACAAACATAATGTCGATTAAGTGCTAAAAGGCAAGCAAGACGTAGATAGTTAAACAAAACGGAAAGTATTTAAAAGAGTACAAATCAGAAATTGGAGAATCGCTTAAAAGGAATTAGTTCGAAGTCTACAATAAACGACGGACATAGAAGCTGTGTTCTCCAATCGGATTAGAACTATTAAATAAACTGTGGAAGAAGTGTAGCAAAAATAAAACAGCGGTTTTATTGAGTTTTAAAAAACAGAGCGAGAAATTAATAGGGATGAAGTTTTTCATGACCACGCGATATTGAACTCCTTCTACACTGAGGTATGTAATTCTGAATTTAGAATATCTACTCCCGTAACTGTATCCCATTACCCGAAACCAACGGGTACCAGCGAACTTGGGTATTAGGTATAAGAAATGGGTGTTACTTGGGTAAAATTAAGAGCACTGTTCATATTTTTAATAATTAAATTTAATATTAAAAATTTAATTTCAAACGAACTCGCTTTCGCATTCACGTAAATATTGCCTACGAAATGTGTGGGTTTCGTTAAAAAACGTTATATTCGTTTTATACGCGAAAGTTTTAGCAATAATGAAGCCGTGCTATTTGCGTTATATACGTTTTATAAGCGAAAGTTTAAGCAATACTGAGGCCGTGTTAGAATCGTGGCTAAATTGTGCTATTCAAGGTGGAATAGGGTTTATAATGCGCTGGCGTATCCAAAACAAACTGTTTACTTCATAGTAACATGTGGTGGTGATAAATACAGTAATTATATCGATACGCTTAACAAAAATACAATGATTAAATGTATATGCGAACAAATGATGAAACACTACATACATAATGTCGATTTAGTGATAAAAGACAAGCAAGCCGTAGATATGTAGTTAAACAAAAGGGAAATTATTTAAAAGAGTACAAATCCTAGTTTGGAGAATAACTCAAAAGAAATAAGTTGTAACTTGGAAGTCTATCAGAAGCAACGGACATAATGTAGAAGCTGTGTTCTATGATCGGATTAAAACTATGAAAAACACTGTGAGAGAAGTGTAGCAAAATAAAACATTGCATTTATTGAGTCTTAAAAAACAGCGAGAAAATAATAAAGATGAGGTTATTCATGACAACTCGATATTGAATTGCTTCTGAATTTAGAATATCCACTACCCGAAACTGTCGGGCAATCATGACTTCTAATTATCGGGTACCCGAGAACTTGAGTATTACACACAGTTTGCAGGTACCCAGTACCCAGTTAAGTGCTGAGATGGGTGTTACCCGGGTAAAATCAAGGGCACTGTTTATATTTATAATAATTAATTTTAACATTTAAATTGGAAATGAACTCCCGCAACCATGTTGATATTAAAAATAACCATGGTTTCGTAAAAAAGTAGTATAACGTGTCGTTATACATATAGGTATACGTTATATAAATTTAAGCAATACTGAAGCCGTGCTAGAATCGTGTTAGAATCGTTGCTTAATTGTGTCCACTGGGTACATTTTGGTACTAGTGTTGGTGTGGTTTGTTTTGTGATTGCTAAGACGCGTTTTTCACCCGCTCTGAGATTAAATTGATAATAAGGTCGACGTTAATAATTTTTTTTATTTCAAGTCACATTAATAAGGCAACTTAAGTGTATTTTGTATAAAATAAACTACTAATATCACTGATGGTATGCAATAGTGTTTTAAATGTAAAACTGCTTTTCAAGGTGAATAATATGCTGGCGTATGCGAAGAAAAACTGTTCACTATAGTAAAATGTAGCGGAGGTACATACAGTAGTTATATCGATATACTTTTTACAAATGCATTGATAAAATGTACATATATGTGCACAAACGATGACTGCATATACTACATGCATAATGCCAATTTAGTTTTAAAAGGCAAGCAAGACGTATATAGTAAACAAAACTACAAATATTTAAAAGTTCAAGTCCGAGTTTGGAGAATCGCTGAATAGAAATTTGTTAGAAGTCTACTATAAGCGATGGACATGGAAGCTGTGTTCTCTGATCGGATTAAAACTGTGAAAAAATCTGTAAGAGAACTGTAGCGATGACAGCAAAAAAAAACTGTTGTTTTAATAAGTCTTAAAAATTACTTCTTTATTGAACTTCTTCTGAACATAGAATATCCACTACCCGAAACTGTCGGTCAAACATTACCGGCAATTATTGGATAGCCGGGTAATTGCTGAGATAGGTATTACCCGGTATAGGTAAATATTACCTACAAAATCTGTTAGGTTTTGTAAAATAGTCGAATATTCCTTTTTTATAGTGTCCGCGAAGAAAACGTGGTGTTATATACGTTATATATGCGAAAGTTTCAGCAATAGTGAGGTGTTATTTGCGTTAGAATCGTGGCTAAATTGTATCCACTGGTTGAATTCTGGTACTAGTGAAATATTATTTTATTTTAAGATATTTCGGCAGCAGTTTATATCGTAAGCTGGAAAACGAGTCCACCACACAGAAGATTGGATATAACCAAAGAGATTCGTGAGAAAAGGGGCCGCCTGGGGTGGAGTCCTTTTCATCCACGAGCCCAGGTTATGTCTGCGCTTGCCAGATGAACGTAGCAGAGTGTGGAGACGATCATTGGAGAGATACTCTTCGGCAGCAGTGAAAACCGGAAAAAACGAGCTCTGCATTGTGAAAGGATCGGTTAACTCTACCTATTACATCAACAACATACTGAAGGAATATGTGGTTCCATTCGCACCATTTATTAGGGAAAACTTCTTGTTTTTGTAGAACAATGCCAGTCCCAACATCACCAAGTACGTTACCGAGTTCTTACAGGAAGTGGAAATCGTCGTAATGGCTTGGCCCGCGATGAGCCCGTATTGAACTCTATTGAACATATTTGGAACCTGCTATGGAAAGGTAATATATTGCGACCTTACGTTCAACGGTAAAGATGAGATCTGCTCTGATAGAGGAAGCTGACAATTTGAGCGACACCATGGTAACAAATCCTATCCATGGTATGCCTCGGCGAACTGCTGGTTTGTTAGATGCTCGGGGATTCAATACCCACAGCGAAAATAACAAAGATTCAATGAATAACAAAAATAAAATGTTTATTTATAAGTTATTGCGATTTTCCTTAATTTATGTTTTGTCGCTTACTTCTTCCTTTTTCCTTTTTTTAACACGAATGACTTATTTTTATATATATAAACAAAGGTGTATTAAAAAAAAAAGTTTTTTTAAACCTTACTTGAAACTTACTTATTGCACAATTTGAATGTGCGCCAATTTTTTTTGTAAATCTGCGTAGTTTAATATTTGTATAAAACCTTCTATAAGTATTACAAATTTTACTTGAAGTTTGTAACAGACTTGTTCATCGAAGACTGATAAAAGTTATTATATTTGTGATCGGCAAAAAAAGTTTTTTTTTTGGCGCAGTGGTGCAGGGTTAGCGTGTTGGACTACTAATCTAAATGTCTCTTTCCACTGTCCAACCTCTTGCGTACGTCTGACTGTCTGTTGTCAATTTTGAGGTCCATTAAATTAAAGCTAGAAAGATTGGGAACATATACCCACTAGGGCCCAAAATGATAAATTGTAAAACTTTTGAAAATCCACCCACTAACACGGCCAATATTTCAACAAACAGTTTTATTGAAGAAATCAATGGAAAGCCCTTTTCCTCGCAAAGTATGAACATAAAGTCGTTGTTAACAATCCCCCATACAAAGATTTTCTGCCATGCCTTTTTTTGGTAGTTTTTTTACAAGAACATTGTTTTTCGATCAAAGCATTTAAAAAAAAAAAAGTTATATGTATATAAGAAAATATATAGGCAATATCCTTTTCAAAATTCACCCATATATACTAAACATTTTGCCATGCCCGCTTTTTGAGGGATAGGAATAGGGTATCCAACAGTTTGGCCAAGCGGACTGTAGCCTTCCCTTATGTTTGTTTACGGAATTACTCTTAAGACTTTGTAGCAAATTTGGAGAAATATGAAGGTGATCAGCTTCTAATAAATGAGATAAAGATAAACAGCGAAAAGTGTCTCCAACTGTTTTCCATATCCCCCAATAAATTTCTAATTTGCGTCAGAAACCACTTAGAGACCAAATTTTCAACGGAGAACTTTTAGTAAGAAGTAAATCCATGTTTACAGCTGATAGAAGAATAAAACCTCTTTACTTTGTGGTTCTTACTCTTCTGTCAACTCACTCTTTCTGTGACGCTCTCCATTAACGTCGCATCGCCGCTCTCCTCGCAGCTCCACTATGTTTGCAACATAAGTCGCTTTTTACAACAAGCGCTGCTTTTGGGCAGCGCTGCTATAATATTCTAGGTCCCTTCATTAACAGAAAAAGAATCATTTGTACTGAATGTATATGAAGGCATAAACGGTACAGGGCCTAAAACCTAGCTTATCCAGCCATTTGAATGTGCGAAGCTATATTTTTTGCACGAATGGAGGGGCTGAATGTGCTTTATAAAAAAAGAAGAACTAAACGAAGATTATGCGAACGTAATTTCAGAGAACCTGTGAAGAGAAAGGTGTGATTGTAATTCTTGAAGTTTCTCGGTGGCTCTCGTAAAATTATTTTGTCTTACTTACAGTAATACTTACTTATTTATCTTAACGATTTTCGGTATACCGACAAATAAAACAAAGCAACAACTTTCAACATTTTTAATAACTTTTTTCGTTTCACAAAACTTTTTTGCTTGATTGCTTGATTGCGATGGTGTGTTGTGGTGATTGTGAAGATCTTCCTTGTGAAGGGGAATACGCAAAATGCAGGGCCTGCCCACGAAAACTTAATTTTGAATGTACCACGATATCTGCATGAACCTTCAAAGCGATGTCTCTTGAATGCAACTTCACTCTTAGTCAAAAGCAAGCCTGGAAGTGCCATCACTTTCGAAAACCCAATGAAAAAGACAGTCAAGCCAAGGACATCCAAGGGCAAACTGATTCTTTGAGCGCTAACGGAGGTGACCCTGGTGCTGTTATGACCAGAGGCAAGGCACGGAATGCATCGGCTTCGACGGCTGAAAGGGGTCGCGGTGAACTGGAAAAAGATATTAAGGATATAAAAAGAATGCTTAAAGAATATTCCACCAGCGTAGACTTTGTTTCAAAGAACTACGACAGCCTAAACACAACTTTGGCGTCCAACAACAAACTACTTAAAAATCTAACAGAGGAAATCTCCAATTTGAAACGTCAAATTGAAACCAAAGGCACCATTATTACAAACATGGAAAGGAAAATGAATATACTTCAACAACAGGTAACTGAAATCTTTTCCATTTCAATCTCAAGAAGATACAATAAACATAGTTAAAAGTGTGGGTGAAATAGTTTATTTTGAAATCAGGGACACAGCTATTAACACATATACCGCACAAACACAAAGATTAAGCATCAAGAATCCAAAATAATAGTGTCTTGAAAAGCAGTTTTCTTAAGAAATTACACACACACGGCAAAATTAATTTAAAAGATCTTAATAAAAAACTTTCTCCAAGTACAATGCAATATAACCAACATTTACCTATTTTCGTTAAAGACCAACTAACCGCCCCAATGGGAAAATACTAGCAAGGAAGAACGAGACAAGTAGTGTCATTTGAATTGACACTGTCAACAACGTAAAGAAAATTGCTTAGATTCTTTCGTTAAATTTAACTTCTCAAATGTCAACACAAATGAATAAAAACAACGAAAATGTAATAGAACGACTTTCAAATATGGAGCATAGGGTGATAGAAAACATAAGCGAAAGAAATAATAATGAACTTTCTTTTAAACTAAAGTGCTCATGTTTATACCTTAATATAATATACGATCGTTAAGAACAAATTGGAACAATTTCGTAGCAAATTTAAATAGAATAATCCACGAGATTAAAATTATCATATTGGTGGAAATAAATATTAGGGAATTTTAAAACGATCTCTACCAAATAAACGGTTTTCAAGCAGAGTTTTTACCTAAATAGATTGTCCAAAAGGGGGGGTGGAGTAACAATATTTGTAAAAAAACAAATTAAGAGTAGAAAAAATTATTGTGAAAAGCAGATACTATGAAAACATTCAGATATAGGTAGGTTAAAGACAATTCAGATGAATTCACTATAGTCGCGTTATACAGCCCACCTGGATTTAATATTCCCAAATTTATTGAGGAATTAGACCAGCAAATTGACGGAATTGATGCAAGAAAGAAATTAATCATAATAGGAGCAACTTAACCAATAACTACGTAAATATGTATTCTTCTCATGGATTTAGTAATAAAAGCATATACAAGAGTCGATTTAAGTAGAGGTAGTAAAACAAAAATAGACCAGTGCCTTATTCGTATGAAGGAGGAAAATACGAGACAATAATTGAAACCGACATATCGGACCATTACGCATTATTACGCAAAAAATAAGTTGCTTCCTCAATGATAATCTCATTAATGCATATTTATAGAGTTTTAATTGGAATAATATTATTGAAAGTCTGGCTCAATAGTTAATGTGGCTTGCTAACCGAAAGGTCCCCGGTTCAATTCCCGCCGGGGCCAAGTAACATCTTGAGTTTTTTCCACTGTCCCACCTCTTGCGAACGTCTGACAAACATCCAAGAGTATCAAATTGTCATGAAAAAGCTTCTCAAATTTGCCGTTCGGATTCGGCGTAAAACTGTAGGTGCCCTTCACTTCGCATGAAAGGGGTTGGAGAAGCTAGGTTCTGGGCCCTTTATGTGCCTGTTAATACCATGCAATATTATTGAAAATTTCAGTAACGCAAATGATTTGTATAGAGAATTCCAAAGCATTCTTAAAATAGCATAAACAAACTCAACGCAGAAAGCCAAAACAAAAAAGCAAAATGTAACAAACCCGTGGGTAGATCAAGAAATACGTCATATGTGCATCAAAGAGACATTTTATATAAACGATGGAAAAATAACAGAAGATGCGGTCATGGTCAATATGAAAAAATTAAAAAAGTTTTCGAAATATTATCAACAAACAAATAGAGAAAAACAAACTTAATTGTTACCGGGAGAAATTTTCGGAATGTCGAATGAATCTAAAGTAAACTTGGAGTTTAATTAATAATATATTAGGTAAGAAAAAACAAAAACTTTATATAAAATTATACAAAATAATTACAATACAATTCAAACAGGCTTGCTATATGTTTGACTCAAATTTCATTAACAATAGGACTTACCAGCAGCAACCGACATCATGCCAATCGAGTAAACTATGTAGCCCGATGGTCTTCTTCTTAAGTTTCCTCTCCGCTCCGGAGGTTGAAAATCATCATTTTTATAGTCCGTTTGTTTGGTGCTCCCCTCATTATTTCTGAGGTCGAGAGGTTGAGCCATTCCCGCATGTTTGACAGCCATGTCAGCCTTTGTCTCCCGACCGCTCGTCTTCCTTCTATCTTTCAAGTATTAGTTGCAGAAGTTGGTATTTCTCAAAATGTGTCCGAGGTATTCGATTTTTCTTTTTTAATTAGGTACATTAGCTCTCTTTTCGTCTCTATTCGTCGCAATACTTCTTCATTTGTTATCCTGTCAACCCAGGAGATGAGCAGTATTCTTTCATAATTCCAAGAAGGCCTCTATTTTTTTAATCGTTGCTCTGTGTAACGTTCAAGTTTGAACTCGACCGATCAAATATAGTATTTTACTAATCTTATTTTGGTACGCAGATTGATTTCTCTGCTGCATAAACCTTTTTTTCATTTTGCAAAATACTGTCCTCGCTTGTTCTATCCTGCATTGTATTTCTTTGCCAGGATTTACGTTCTTACTGATCATCGTTCCTAAGTATTTAATGGTGTCAACTCTTTCTATGTTTTTATTGCTAATTTTTAATTCGAAGTTCTGCATTTTTTGTTTCCTACTTAGAACACGTTCATCCCTAGTTATTAACGCTAAAAAACTTAATTAATGCACATCAGACCAACACATTTCCTGAAAACAAAAGTTATTATAAAATGCCATGAAACAACATGCCTACATAATAATGCGGCAAAGACAAGTCTTAACAGCGACGATAGTAAGTTGTAATAACTATTTAGAAAATGTACATTTTAAAAATCTTGGTGTGGATTTAGACTGCTACTTTAAATGGGATTTGCAAATAACGCAACTGTGCAAGAGACTTCGAAAATCAGTTTAAGCACTTGAGTATTTATACCTTCTACAGTGTTCTTAAACAGGTATATTTCTCAATGGTAGAGTGGATATTAAGGTATGGAATCATCAATTTACTTTTTATTTTTTTTATTTACTTGATTTACTTGATGAAAATACAGAAAATACAAAAAAGGAATAGTGAACATCTTAATTAGAGCAAATCTTGGCAACAATCTTCATATCCATCTCAATCAGCAAGGAAAATATGCGGAGCTTGGACTATTAAATGTGACGCAACTTTTCGAACTAAATAGACTCGAAGAATACTACTATGACCAACACTATAACCGACAGATCGATCATGAAGTAAACACCAGAAGAAGATCGAGCACGCGGTTTTCTACAGACACCAAGATTCAGGAATTCCTATAGCAGGCAACAATCATCTGTTATCGTTCCAAAAATGTTCAACCGGCTTCGCAGAGTACCTACTACTTAATTTCAGTTCAGATGGCTTGAGGAAAAAAACTTTTGAAGAGTTACTTACTACACCAACAATAAAATCGTTAAATTTGTGTATATAAGACAAAACAAATACAACAAAAAATACAACCCTAACTTAAAGTTCTAAAAACTTTCCTCGAGTATAACTTAGATTAATAACATAACTAATTTTTAAACAACGTTCTGCAGAAAAGCCTCCTAGGCTTTGCAGATTCTTTTTTGGAAACAATGGATGTTGTCGCCAGAGCCAAAGAATACGAAACGCGCCAGATTTCTCTACATACGTACCTACCGCTCAAAATCCTTGCGAAAACTCTGCTTTTACACACAAACTAAACCAATCATTTCATAATATCATTGGCAAAGAATAACACAGCTCAGTGTAGTTTTGTTTCTTCACTTTATTTTTTTGTCAATTACTTTCGGTAGTGTCGGCGGAGGTCCATTGCCGGTTCTCGATTTAATACTTATCCACAGATGTTGATACGGATTCTGTAGTTCTGTCTGCGTTTGTGGAACCCTCAACATTCTTCTGATTTTCGGAGAGATGATCAGTAAGTTCTGTAGCAATCCATATGTACTGGACGCCGTCCAATAGACGCAAAGTGCCTGAAAAACAAATTCGTTTAATCAAAATACTTAAGCCACCAATCTATCCATCCAATTACCGAAGGAACACTGCAGGCAATAGGAACCATTGCCACACTGAGAATGCGAAAAGCATTTGTAGCTATTTTCTGCAAGCGACTGGACGGCCGGGTCTTCAACATCGATTGCATCTGAAATAAAACTACTCACTGACCGTGCAACCAAAATTAATTAAGCCCACCTCAATGATACTCAGATTGAGAATAGCCAATGCCACAGGAAGAATATAAGAACTGTCAACCACCGTCAAATTTGGTATCCAACCAAAGCCCCCGAGAGTCAATTCGGTGAAGACAATTTTTGCATCCAAAGAGTTCGGATCTGGCATCAAAGAAACTAAATTACGCAGTGCAACTGACTGGAATATCCACAGAGGGATTTGTCCCCACAGAACTATCAATGTTTTTGCCGGATGACAATTATCGCGGACGATAAGATTGTCCCATTGCTTTCTCAGCTGTTCGGGAAAATCAATTATTATTTGTTTACTGGGGAACCTAACACAATATCATAAACTCACCGAACGATTGTAAACGGGTCTGGCTTGCTTCTCCGTCCAATTGAACTTTTTCATTGCAATAGCAGTTTCCTTTTTCAGTTCCGCGACTATAGCCGGCATTTCTAATGCTATCAACTCGATTCTAGCCGTGATTTTAGTCTGATATATTGCTAATGGCAGAGTCACTATAGTTCGAAAGAGAAATGTTGACAGAATTATAGTTGCCCACCACGGCAGACCTGTGCAGTCATGGATGCCAATTAGTCCCTGCTGCATGTACGACACTGGTGTGCTGTTGGATAGCATCTGCCAGAAACCAGCCAAGGCAGGCTGATGTGTTACAAGGTGTCTGGTTAGTTGCGTTGGAGCAACTTGATGCCTTCGTTTGGCATTGCTGTTCATGTTAAGGCAGGAAAATGATCTGGTTTTTAAAACAATAGAGGGGCATCGGATGAGATAGTGTCCGGTACATTTTCCCAAGCGCAGCATGAATTATTTAATTCAAGAAAATGCCGTGAATGTTTTGGTTGTTGGGGAACTATGCTGTGTTGAAGAGGTTTTGTAAAAGGCAATTAGTTTCAGTGGCTGCGTATTAAAGGTGTATATCGTGCGATTAAGTAAAACTCAATTGTCTTTAAAATGTTTAAAGCGGGAAAATTCACTTTATAAATGAAGAAACTTACATAAATAAAAACAAAACTGTCACGGTTTCCGGGATTCTGACAGCTGACTGCTGTTAGTTCTCCGTTCTGTAAACATCAATAATGTCGGGGGTTGTTTGCATGTTGTGTGTATTGCGATGTAATAGATCTGCGTTGAGATTCTTTAAGGGGAAATGTTATAACATTTTCGTGTGAACGAACGAATTTCTCGCTTAAAGCCCAGTATCCTGCTCGCGCTAAAATTTATCTCCCATACAAAAATGTCTACAAAGATAAAATTTAGCGAACGCATTTAGCAAAGCAGTATCCTGTTCGCCTGCTAAATTCTTAACTTCACATAGATGGGCCACACAAAATGTCTGCTCGGCGAATGACAGGTCTCCACTTATTTAGCTCGCGAAAGAATTGCCTGGTACATTAAATCGGAGATAAATTCTGACAGTTCTAGTTAAAAAGTTTGTGCTTGTGGTTTGTGCTGTGAATCTGTGATCTGTGAAAATGGATGAAAATGAGTTTTGTGATGAATTAAACAGAAAAAAAATAATTAAAAGGAAATCAAAAACACCATTCTCTTGCGCCGAGAAAAAGAAGCTAGTCGGGCTTGTGGAGGAACGGCCAGCGGTATGGGATTTGGCTGACAAAAGACATTGCAACATCGAAGCAGTCAACTCCGACTGGCGGATAATCGCAAGAGAAATGGAGAAAACAGGTGAGTTTATATGCACCCAATTGCATTGTTTTTGATGATGCAAAATAAGAAGGTAGTGATAACTCTGTTTTGCGTTTTAATAAGTTTCCATTTTAAAAAATGTTAGCAATAAATGCTTTTGAAAGTGATCATTTTTACTTTGTACATAACACTGACGTTGAAACGAGTTTGTAACTACAAAATTTCAAAATAAAAAGATAAATGCAAAACAATGTACACCATTGCGTAGAGCACAGTGCGACTTATTCAGGGATACTAAATACTTAGTGATAGCATACACGGTTTTCTAAAGGCAGGTGCGAAAATGTTGCTTCTTTTATTAACGTAGTGCATTTAATAGGAAAAGCTAGACTTTCGCACCTGCCTTAGGAAAACCTTGTATGCTATCACTAAGTATTTAATATCCCTGAATAAGTCGCACTGTGCTCTACGCAATGGTGTACATTGTTTTGCATTTATCTTTTTATTTTGAAATTTTGTAGTAACAAACTCGTTTCAACTTACGTTTTTAAATTTTGAAGTACCAAATGCATGAGTTACTCTTTTTACTTTCGAAATCAAAATAAATAAACTATCGCGAGTATCGGGGCAATACCATGGATAATGTGTTTTTATGTGACACATTAGAATCTACTGTAGTTTCAAAATTATAATTTTATTTGAAGATTATGTTTGCATTTTTCGTTTAGTTGTCTTATAAATCTTTGTAATCTTTCTTATTTACAAATTTTCACAGTTGATGAGTGCAGGTCAACGTGGAAATCACAGGAAGAGGGCAAAGTCGGGAAGCGCTGCGGATGATTTAGACAATGTCGATGACGAGCATATCCTGGATGACGAAGGCAGTGTCAGCTGGGAGTATTCCGAATGCTTGTCATTTCTTACCCCAGCATCGTCAAAACGAAGGTATGTTGATGTAAGCATTGTTCACTACTAAAATATAAATTAATAAATTCATTCATTATTATATAGCACATTCTCAAGCGATAACATTGACGAACGGAACATATCGCCTACGACAAATTTGGATACACCATCGTCCAGCTATACTTATGTAAGTATTACTGAAATGTATATTATTTTTACTTCTACAATGTATATTTCATTTAAGGACAAAGGAAAGCAGCGTAGGGATCCAATGCTGGATAATGTTGCGTTACTGACGCAAAGTATCACAGAACTGGTGCAACTCCGGAAAGATCCAATAGGCGAGTTCAGTTTACAAATAATTATTTTATTAATAATAATAATTTTATTATTTATTTTCATTTATTTAATCAAAATGCGAACAGAAGCTTCCAACGAGCCTGTACAGCCACCACTTGCTCACTACTCCCTTCTGTCAAATTTGGATAGAGTACTGAAAAAGCTTCCAGAGGATATAGTGGAAGAGGTTGGCATCAGTTTCCAACAACAGGCTGTTGCTGCTCTTCGTGTGCACAATGCAGGAAAAACCAGAGGACCAGGAAATTGAAAACTTAAAAGTTTTTGAATTGTTCGATGAATTTCTAAAAAATAAAAGTGCATTATAATAATTGTCTTATGTTTTAGAATAGTTCTTATTTTTATTAAATTTGATTAACAATTTTGGATTTATGTTAGCCTTTTTGCCAACCTAGACAGGATATTGAAGCAGCTCCCAGAAGAAGTTGTGGAGGAGTTAAGCCTTTCGTTTCACCTGCAGGCATTGGTAGAGCTGCGGAAATTAAAAATAAAATAGATCCAAACATTTTAGACATTGTTTTTTATTCAAAAAATGCAGCTTTCTGCTGCCATGGAATAGATCCAATAGGCGAGTTTACAAACTCTTTAATTTTATTTCTAGTGCATTCCCGTCATTGCTTTGTCTTCCTGCATTCGATGGAAGAATGCAGTTACATAATGCGGATTCCGCGAAGGTTTTTCTCCACTCGCCTCTGACTAAGCATCCAGTACTGTCATAATAATCAGCAAATCGCGGCGGACAATAAGAAGCGTTACTTGTTCGCAATAAGAAATTGTGAAGGTAACAGCAAGCGGTCACAATTTTCTGAGCCTTGTCTGGGTTGCAAAACATTGTTCTGCCTAAGCAGATCCATTTGGAACATAAAATTCCAAATGCGTTTTCTACACAACGTCTTGCTCTGCTTATTCTGTAGTTAGCGATTCGTTCATCATTCTCCAGTTTCTTTGGTTTTCTTGGTGCAAATGGCTTCAATATCATTTTTTTAAGAGGAAATGCATCATCTGCTACAAAAAAATACGGAAGCTTATCTGGTCCAACTTCCATATCCTCTGGAAATTCCATATTGTCTTCGAGAATTTACCTTCCGAGCTTTGATGCACTGAACACATTCGCATCACCCTCAGATCCATATGCACCAACATCAATATATGTAATTGCATAATTTGCATCTGATATTGCCATCAACACAATACTGTGGAATCCCTAAAAAAAACGAAAAAGAGTTTTGAAGACAAAACATTAGGCATTTGTACTCATTAATACCTATACCTTATAATTGTAAAATAAGCTTCCAGCATTTTTCGGACACTTTATGGCAACGTGTTTACCATCGATAGCACCCAAGCAGTTTGGCAAATTCCACATAGCATTGAATTCGTTTGCAATTCTTATAAATTCTGTTTTGCTTAATGTGGGAATTTCAGTGCTCAATACTTGGGATATTGCAGAGCAAACTTCGTCAATTAATCTCCCAAAATACTGTTTGCTTATCCTATAGACAGATGCCAAATGTCTTTGCATTGTACCGCTAGCAAGATATCTATAAACAAGTCATTTAGTCGTGCATTTGAGATACTAATTCATCTATACATACTCTATCATGATAGCAAATTTTTCAAGAGGACTTATGCTTTCATTTGGCCTCGAGTTTCGTTTAGGTAATAATAAGGGCTCTACCATTGTGAAGAGATTTTGGAAAATCTCAGGATCCATATGGAAGTTCTCTTTAAACAAATTGGGGTTGGCTACCAAATCCAAGAACTATGGATAAATAAAAGTGTTGTGGCAAATTGTAATTTTTTTAAATTTAAAGTAATCTTACGTCTTTTACAAATCGGCCTTTTGTTTTCCGTTCTTGCAAATAGGGATTTACGCGAATAGAAGGAAAAGTCCGCCTTCTTCTTGCTACTATAGCAATTATTTGAGCTGCTGCGCTTATTATAACATCTTCTTCAATGTTTTGGTTATTCATTGTACTTTTTAATATTTCCTTTTCTTTTAGTCAAAAATTTTACATATAAATATTTACTGACATTTGTCAAGAACATATGGTTTTTCTCCACCTATTTAATGTGTCACAAATTTAGCAACCATTTATCTGCGCTGTGGAGAGAATTACTGCTGCTAAATTTTAGCGCGAGCAGGATACTGGGCTTTACGGTTAACAAAACAAGCGAAAGCTATTACCTTGACGTCTCACTTTTTTTTTAATGTTTTGATAATGTAGTAATTTTTCCGAATTATTTAATATTAACGATCAATAATAACGATATTGAAGAATTGATAGCGATTCTCTGTATTTAATAAAAACTAAAGAAAAATAAAAAGAGTTTCCTATTGGCGTCGGCGAGATTTGAGCCCGGCCGCGATCGTAGAAGTAACTGATTTTAGATTCTGAAACTTTAGTTTTGGTGTCATGCGATTTCTAAAACGTTGACGAACGAGAAGTAGACAACGATATGAGATATAAGCAAAATTTCGCTTTCGCCTGATTTCTTTCGTTCCTTCAAATGCGAAAGCGCTTTCCATTTCGTTTTTCATAGAATCCCATCCCTGGGTAGTACCAAACACTCCCAACCTCATTAATAATGAACATCTATAAAAGAGATATTCACGATCCGATGCAAATGATGTAGTATCAAGCAACGTTTGCAACAGAAAAATACAATAGTGCAAAATTTGCGATAGCGGTTTTGAGAGCTCACCAAATGTCAATGTTATTGTTGCTCCACACGCTATTGCAGATGTGACAAGATTTGATTGTTTGAAAAAAAAAATTGTTGGCCAAAGTACTGTAGCATGCATGCTCAGACAGTGAAACTTAGCGCCATCTAGTCGAAACCCATATAACGATATTTGAAAGCGGAGGGTTGCACAGTTGAAATAGCTTTGAACAATTATAGCATTTCTTCTCGAACTTTTTAAACACACGAACCGTCGAGACAAGTCTGGCAATCGTCACTGGGATATATAAATACTAGTTGCAGAGGCATCCAAGACATTGTACTTTTGAACAGCGATGAAATAGTGCGATTTCAAGAGATAGATGACATTAGTGAAAAGTATAGAGAAAAGAATAAGAGATTTGATTGTTGATTAACTGTGATAAAGTATACAAGGAATTGATGTATGAAATAAGTTAATTTAGAACAATAAACTACAAAGATGTTGAAAAGAACTAATAAAAATGAATTAAATAGAATACAGTTTTAACTTTTCAAATCCCAGCCTAGATGTAAAAATACGGATAGAAATAGACAATCCATCCAATATAAGCGCCACTGAAGTGAAAACCTAGCAAAAAATTATCAGAAAAGGGAATATATACGAGTTTTTGATGTTGGTGTTGACATGTGCTTCAGTGTTGTTAAAGTTTCGAAAAAGTGCGTATTTAGACAATTGAAGAACAGGTGAGATTATGTCCTGATCTACTGCATACACTAGAATCCTATCAACAAAAAGAATTTCCAAGAAACACACAATTTCTGGGGCTTTTTGTTTATTTCTGAGTGAATCCCCTCGATTCTGTTACATTTCTGAGCGGCGACTGTCTGTTTATTTATTTGTCTAACGAAACTGTTGTTTTTTGTTGTAAATGCCATTTGGATAAATTGGTTTTAGCCTGAATATAATAATTAAGGAAGGATCCCCTGTCGGAGATGAATCGATCCACTTTTACACCGATGTATCCAAAACCGACGATGGGGTTGTTGGAGGTGTGTTCTCGGACAAGTTGAACCTCAGCCTCTCTTTCGTCTCACTAATCACTGCCGTGTGTTCCAGGCGGAAATCATGACAATTAAGAAGTAATATTGTTGCTGAAGAGGAACGTGATATCCACTATGGACATACGAATCTTCTCAGATGGTCAAGCTGCGATAAAATCTCTAGATTCTGTCTCTACAAACTCCATTGTAGTCCCAGACTACCGATCATCCCTCAAGGAGATGGCGAAGCAGTTCAACATTCACAATTATATTTATTTTTCCTTTCATTCTGTCATTGTGTGCTAATAAGGTTAGTTAGTCCGTTAGTTCGATATAAACATATAGAATTGTAATGTATAATGAAATATTTAAATGTTAACGTAGGCACTTTAAACATCTTGTAACACTTTCTGTAGCTCCGCGGTACGAGCACCAAAAAGGACGGCCATATTGCATTCGACTCATTGTGACACCTTCTGTGAAAGAGTAAGAAAAAGAGGTCTCTTGACTGACAGCCACCGACACGGAAAGTAGTGTTTGGGAAAAGAAATAAAAATAAATTGTGAAAAGTGATCTGGTTTTATTTTTGCCATCCAAAGGGAATTTACATCTCAGATGTGGGGTACAGACCCAAAATAAATGTTATAATAGTATTCCCAAAAGATTTTCCCGAAAAAGTATTTTTTTTAATAATAAGTTGAAAATGTCAAGCATGCGATTGTCTCGACAAGCAATGGTGGACGTGCTGGTAGGAGCAAATATTGACTTCCCACCAAGTGCAACAGTTGCGCAATTACGCCCAATATATGAGGAATGCATGGCCATGCGTAGACCTCCCGACGTAAAGGGTGACGCACAAGCCGCCGACCATTCAGCCGCCGAACCAACCGATGAACCAACCGAAGAACAAGCCGCCGAACCAAGCGCCGAACCAGCCGCCGAGCAGTTTATAGAATTCGCCAGACACCAAGAAGAGGACCAGACAGGAGTCGAAGCACGCCAGCTGCAAGCACAAATAAACCTTTTGCGCATGCGACGTGAAATGCTTGCACTACAGCAGCAGATACGGGAGATGGAGAGTTCTCCGCCAGGCGAAAACCACACCTATCGCCGCGCCAACTTTGAGCATATGGAGAGCTCACTCAATCCATTCACGGGGAGGAACAATTGTGATATCCGCAAATGGTTTGTTGAATTGGAGCAGTACACTGCCACACGGGGCTTCACATCGGACGAGATGTGTTTGGGCGTACGCAGACTGTTGAAGGAAACGGCGAAGGACTTTTTGGGCACGTTGGGCGTCGTCAATTACGCCGAACTAAAAAATGCTCTCATCGAAACGTTTGGGCGACAGGTAACCTACCGCGATGTGTACAGGCAGCTAGAGCGACGACGGATCGGGCCAAGCGAATCATGCCTAGAATTTGTAATCGCCATGAAATCGTTGGCTGCGAAGATATCAGTTCCCGAGGCAGAGCTGGTAACGTTTATCATCGACAGTGATACCATATAACACTGATCAATGATGCCCGAACTATCGCCGATCTGCTGTCTAGGCTGGACCGATACCAACAAAAACGAAACCAACAGCTCGAGAAGAAGTCCATCAAGACGCCAATGGCCACGGCCATCAACAAAACAAAGCCAGTCAACGCCAAACCAAAGGAGCTCTCCGAGGTACGCTGCTACAACTGTTCCAAATTCGGCCACTACAAGAGCAGTTGCACCAAGCCGCCGAGACAACCCAATGCTTGCTTCATCTGCAATGAAGTCGGGCATTTCCACAACAACTGTCCAAAGGCAAACCGAAGACATCAAAAGATTGTTGCTGCAGTTACTAGGGCACTGGAAGAGGACCCAAGCAGTGATGAAGATCTGGCTGGCGCTATCAGCGCCATGCAAACGGTAAGTGTTGCTTTCTCTGTTAAACAAGTCAGAAGTGCCGAATTTATCAATTGTTTTTCTCTGTTCGATACCGGTAGTGCAATTAATATCATCACGCGTTCCCTAGTTCCAAGCGACATCAGGATATCCAAAGTGTTGACACCAACGAAGTACACGGGAGTGGGTCAAACCAAAATTCATACGTACGGTACGATTCAAAGTTATATTAAATTTCGAGACAGTATTAAAATAGTATCTCTTTTAGTAGTCCCAGATAACCTGATGATACTGCCGCTGATACTAGGACGTAGTTTTTTAAGAATCTTTAACATTCATTTAAGCCAGATAAGGCCCGTAGATAAAAATAAAAATGAATCCGTGTTAAATACAAACTTTAATAATTCAGTTATTAGCACTTCTGACTTTCGTAAGGAAAAGATAAATAAGATTGGTCGTTGTACTGGTCCGAGGATCTGTCCGTGTGATAAACCCAAAAACGTAAGCAATATAGAGCAGTTAAGTCTGCCGAATGGTGAAAGTGTCCTACAAACCGATGTCCAAATTCCGCCGATGTTGATTGCTCCGTCGCAGGTCCGCTTGGATGAAAGTGTTTCGCCGTTTGTCGGCTCAGATGGTAGTGTTTTGTCGCCAGTTCATTTAGATAATAGAGTTTCATTGCTTTTGGAAACTGATATGGGGAAACAGAAGTTCGATTTCAACCCCCGACCGCAATTGACTGATGGTGTTCTTAAAGTAGTTAAAGATAAAAATTATTCGAGCAAGGATGATAATAGTGTTCCGCCGATTTTCGAAATAGACATAGGTGAACAGAAACCAGATGTCGATATCTGCTCACGGTTGACTGGTGATCGAGGCAGTGCTCTTAAAGCAGTTATAGATAAAAATTATTTAAACCCTAATGGTATTGCACGTAGGTATCAGGATTATAGAATGAAGATCTGTTTGACAGATGATACGCCGTTTCATTGCTCCCCAAGGGCACTTTCAGTCCTTGAGCGGAGAGAAGTTTGCAAACGAATTAAAGATCTAATGGAAAGGGGGATCATTCGACAAAGTAAGTCCCCCTATGCATCCGCAGTTGTGCTTACCAAAAAAAAGAACGGTGAACTGCGTATGTGCATCGATTATCGTGCACTGAATAAGAAAACGATTAGGGATAATTTTCCGTTACCACTCATCGAATACTGCATCGAATTTTTAGGAGGTAAACAATGGTTTACGCTACTCGACCTTAAGGACGGTTTTCATCAAGTAGGAATGGATGAAAGCTCCATACAATACACCTCCTTTGTGACACCAAATGGGCAATACGAGTACACGAAAATGCCGTTTGGGTTAAGGAATGCACCCGCTAACTTTCAGCGGTTCCTGCATGGAATATTCCAAGATATGATTGAGACGGGCCAGCTAATTATTTATTTAGATGATATCCTAGTTGCTACAATTAACTTCGAGTCTCACTTAGAAACCATCGCTGAGGTTCTGCGTCGCCTTTATGAGAATGGGTTAGAACTCAAGCTGAACAAGTGTAAGTTCGGTTATGACGAACTGGAATATTTGGGCTATTTCGTGAATGCATCGGGTATTCGACCAACCGATACCCACATTCAAAATATTAAACAGTACCCGATGCCAAGAAATCAGAATGAACTACATCGATGTATTGGAATGTTCTCGTACTTCCGCCGATTTGTACCTTCGTTTTCAAAAATCGCTAAACCCTTACTAGATCTCTTGCGAAAGGAGAGTAGATACGATTTTTCCGCTGAATGTGTTAAGGCCTTCCGAGAATTACGTGACAAACTTGTCACTGCACCGGTGTTGGCAATTTATAGCCCCGAAAGGGAAACCGAGTTGCATTGCGATGCGAGTAGCCAAGGATTTGGATCGGTCCTGATGCAGCGCCAGGATGATAAAAGGTTTCACCCGGTTGCGTATTTCTCAAAGACAGCTACTCCAGCAGAGTCCAGGTACCATAGCTTCGAGCTGGAAACCCTAGCCATCATCTACTCATTACGACGTTTCCGAGTATATTTGGAGGGCATCCCGATCAAAATCATTACTGATTGCAATTCTCTCACCCTTACATTAGGTAAAAAGCAGGTGAACCCGAGGATCGCCAGGTGGGCACTTGAACTTGAGAATTATGACTATACTATACAGCACCGCAGTGGGGCGTCCATGGGGCATGTAGACGCGCTGAGTCGGTGTCACATAGTCGCTGCACTTACCAGCGATGAGATAGATACCCATATTCAAGTGGCTCAGAGCCGAGATCCAGAGATCATTAGGCTCAGGGACAAGTTAGAAATAGAAACATTGGAACATTATACGTTGCAAGATGGTTTGGTTTTTCGTAAAATTGAAGGAAATCGATTGCTACTCTTTGTGCCGGTGGAAATGCGGGACAACTTAATCAGGATGATACACGAAAAGATTGGTCATTTGGGTATTGATAAATGTTATAGTCAGATCCGGAAAAATTATTGGTTTTCTAACATGAGAAAGGAGATAGAGCAATTTATTAAGAACTGTATCAAGTGCATCATGTACTCAGTGCCTGCTCGGTCTAACGACCATAATATGTACAGTATTCCCAAGAAGCCGATCCCATTTGACACAGTTCATGTGGATCATTTTGGGCCTTTGCCCTCCTTGCTCTCTAAGCGAAAGCATATCCTAGTGGTAATCGACGCATTCACGAAATTTGTGCGATTATATCCAGTAAACTCGACCAGTACCAAGGAGGTATGCGCTTCATTGGACAAGTACTTCAGCTACTACAGCCGTCCTAGGCGCATGGTAACCGACCGCGGTACATGCTTTACTTCACTTGAGTTTGCGAACTACATGCTCCGGAACAATGTGAAACATATTAAAGTTGCAGTGGCCTCTCCCCAAGCCAACGGCCAGGTCGAGCGTGTAAACCGGGTAATTAAGGCAATGTTGAGCAAAGTAAGTGAACCAGTCAACCATGCAGATTGGGCCGCGAAGCTGTCGCAGGCAGAATATGCTATTAATAATACTGTTCACAGTTCAGCTAAAGAGTCTCCAAGCAACCTACTATTCGGGGTGGAACAGCGTGGCTCGGTTAGTGATGAGCTTACTGAGTATTTGGAAGATAAGGTTGATCATGGGACAGCCCGTGATCTTAAGGTAATCCGGTCAAATGCGTCGGAAGCCATTAAGAAATCTCAAGAGTATAACGAGAAACACTTTCTTAAACACAGCACACCTGCTAAGACATACACCGTCGGTGACTTTGTAGTTATAAAACATGTTGACACCTCTGTTGGCACTAATAAAAAGTTTATTCCAAGATATCGGGGCCCATATGTTATTAGTAAAATATTGCCTAATGATCGGTATGTAGTGAAGGACATCGAAAATTGTCAGTTGACGCAATTGCCATACGACAACATTATTGAGGCTGCGCGAATCAAAAAATGGGTAACACAGACGAGGGGCCCTACAACGACCAATCTCAAGAAAGCAACACCCGACTAGTTTTAAGTCGAAACCCCAGAGTAATGTTTTAATTTTAATTTATTAATATCATGATCGTGGACGATCATATGGTCAGATTGGCCGAGTTGTAATGTATAATGAAATATTTAAATGTTAACGTAGGCACTTTAAACATCTTGTAACACTTTCTGTAGCTCCGCGGTACGAGCACCAAAAAGGACGGCCATATTGCATTCGACTCATTGTGACACCTTCTGTGAAAGAGTAAGAAAAAGAGGGCTCTTGACTGACAGCCACCGACAGGGAAAGTAGTGTTTGGGAAAAGAAATAAAAATAAATTGTGAAAAGTGATCTGGTTTTATTTTTGCCATCCAAAGGGAATTTACAGAATATAGATTTTTTTGCAATAGTATTAGTGTAACATTTGACAGCCCGCTTGTTGTCAAAACAATCTGGTCGTTAGAAACTACATACCTTAATTCAACTGTCGAAAACTTTCCATACTCTCGTTTGCCTTTGCAGATGGAGATGATGGAATTTGGACAACAGCCAACTGCCTTAAGTTCCTTGAGGCAAGCTTAAAGCAAACATCCATATTATTTTATCTAAACACCTTGTTTTTCTTAAAACGCAG
The DNA here is from genome assembly GCA_949715645.1 of Portevinia maculata. NCBI lineage: Eukaryota > Metazoa > Arthropoda > Insecta > Diptera > Syrphidae > Portevinia > Portevinia maculata. The sequence goes on from OX454527.1 coordinate 33,884,784, forward strand.
ACAGTCCCAAATCGAAGCCAAACCATCGCTTCTGCATTATCATAATCGATAGACACTCTCTCGTAGTCTACCCCTTTCGCTTAAACTGTAATTGTTTATTCAAAGAAAAAAAACATAACTCCGATACAAAAAGTACTCAATCCGTTTATTTATCAAAATTAATAAAAAAAAGATAAATATAATATTTTTTTCTTGAGGAAATGAATTTTGTTTTTTTTTTATTTATTTAATTTTTTTTTTTTATTAAATTTTAACAATTTTTTTTTAATAAAACGATGTTTATGTAATTCATACACCTAGATTACAAACATTTTTTGCGAAATCTGCATAAACATGCACAACTGCTTGAAGCAACTCGTCGCTCCGCTAAGGGTATGTCAACAACTGTCAGGCAGGCGCCTGTAAGAAAGTATGGTGTATTTAAAGTATGGAGTGGGTGGCTCGCTTCGCTCGCTAACAGGATTTTAACCCTTTCTTCCGCAGGGTTTAGGCGCTCACGCGACTTCTTCGCTCCGCTAAGGGTATGTCAACAACTGTCAGGCAGCCTGGAGCTAAAGTTTATATATACTTACTTTGGGGTATTTACCAGTATATTTTCAGCCAAAAAAAAAAAAAAGACAAAATAACTTAAATTGTTTCAACTTTTTGACATATGGCAATACCTATAATATTTTCCAACATTCACTGCATTAACCACCCCACCCACCCCCCTCTACACCAACAGAAAACACTTAGAACAAGCGTTATGCAAAGTGAACGCGTCATTTGTGCAGTTTGTAGGTGCACTTTTCAGTGAAAATTGAAAACTTTAAAAATAAAAATAAAATAGAAAAAAAAGTTTCCTTAGAAAAATTCTATTACAGTACATCTTAGAATAAGTCAATTTAAATAAAAAAAATAAAAAAAAAATAATTTGCTTACTGTTCATAATAGAAACCTCAGCCCTTATTATCAAACTAGTTAAAGTAACGACAAGACCATCTTCATTTGATTAAGCAAATATAATATTCCTCATTGTTCTTATGAAATGCAGACTAAATTATTTGGTTCTTAAAATCCTAAGGCGACTTCCTGATACTGTTCTTCAACGCTGATTTCCTTTCGGTGGGCAGTTCCTTAATTTTAATCTAATCCGTGTGAAATAAATTCGATTTGAATTTAATTTTCCTCTTGATTTTGTCAATTATAGACATTTTTCTCGGGCACAGACGATTTTGCTTCGCTGGTATGCTTTTGGGTCAGGCGACGAAAGCTGTGACGAATTGCTTCCATGAAATTATGACTACTTGAAAGGTGTTCAGACGACGTGATGGGTATTTATGGGTATGCGTATACCTTGCTTTGGTATATTTTGTTGGCAAAACTAGCTCGACCTAACAAAAAACATCATTAGTGTTACATACAATCAACGAATGAAATTCTTCCCTACCTCAAAAGAATTAAATTATTTTTTTTAAGTTCCAACTTGAGACCAGGATTCAATTTTGACTTTCTTCTTTTTTTCGGTGGCTTACGGATCTCTTCGAATGGATTCTCTGGCTGGGGTTTCGACTTTTATTTCACTAAAACAAAAATGGATTTCACTTCTTATTATTTAGAAATAGATTTTCCATTTATTTGCCATTTTCCATTTATTTCCCTATGTCGTTTTCACTTGAGTAGGTCGTATTTTTTTACCTCGTCCGCAAAAGTATTCTTGTTCTCGAGTATTTCATCCTGAATTGAAGTTAAAAGTGCGAACAAACGAAACATAACAGACAGTAGAATTTGTTATCGAAGTCAAAATAAGAATTAACTTCTCGCTACTAGTGCAGTGCTCGAATCATATAAAATTCAATAAAATTTTCTTGTTTTCGTTGCTTCGTCGTTTCGCCTGTTCTACGCTCTCTTGCTGTTTTTGTTTATTTTTCATTTCTCTACGCCACTAAACTGTTCTGCTGATCATGTCGCCTGGAATTGGAACCAGAGCCAAAGCTCTTCAGAACAAACCATCAACCCCATCTCAACCAAATTCACCTGTGCCAACCAAATCCACCGCTGGTGCTGCAAATTTGACCTTGGAAATGTTTGATGAACGCTTAGAAAAATACCGTCTCCTGGTCACTGCCCACATATCGGAGGAATTAAACACCATTCGCAATGAATTTCTCTCTAAAATCATTGTATATAAAGTGTATATACAATGCTAAAATTCAGATCATTCAACAAAACTTGTCAAACCGCTTTGATTCTCTAAACGAAACAATTGCTAATGTCATCGAACGTGTTGAGAAAGTTGAAGTATGTGTAGCAGCTGATAAAACAATTGCAATAGAGAAAGAGCTCCTCTCTTTGCAAAAACAACATGATGTATTAGAGCGGAGGGATATTGCGTCTGATGCTGTTCTATTTGGTATCCCGGAACAACCAGAGGAAAAGCTCAAAGACCTTTTCAACAGACTTTGTTTCGCTATCCTGCATTAAAAGACATTTTTCGTCTGCGTCAAAGTAACACATCCATTTCACCTATGTAGTACTGTTTCACTATACGACGCGGATTAAATAACGACACGTCCGTTTTGTTTTAATGCGATCATGAAACTGACGCTCTCTTTATTATTATTCTTAATCTTACATGTATGACTAGATGTGTATATATAAACATAATATATAATTTAAGTACATGAATATAAATATGGTTTGACAGTGTGAGTTACATGCTTAACTCTTACAATAATAAATATGGTTTGACAGTGTGAGTTACATGCTTAACTCTTACAATAATTACTACAACTCGGCCATCCTGACCATTAAGATCAACTGATCTTGCAAATTTACAATCAATCATTCGCTTTACTCTTGTTCAACCATGGTTTCATATTGCCGACCGCCCATACTCCTTGGTAAGGTAGTCGCGACTGTTGAAAACCGTCAACATCTTTAAGCAGATATCTGTCGTTTCGTAGGACTTTTTCGATCTGGTAGGGTCCTCTAAATTTCGGTATCAGTTTTTTAGACGCCCCTGGGTGCGAGTCAAAATTTTTTATCATAGCGTAGTCTCCTATATTATATTTTGTGGGCTTGCACCGTTTTTTATCTATGTATCGTTTGTTGTATGCCTGTGACTTTTTTTGTTCTAGAGCTGCTTTGCTACGTGTCTTTGCCAGGTCGCGTACATCTCCTGATTCTACCTCTGTCAAATTTTCTTTAAGTTCATCCGACCATTTGCCTTTCTGATTCACTCCAAACAACATTACACTAGGATGTTCTTTTATAGTCCTACCCACTGTGTTATTGAGTGTATGTTCGACTACCTCTAAGACGTGGTCCCAAAATACCCCTTCTTCTGGTTTGACTAATTTGGCTATCATTGGTCCTAAACTCCTGTTCACTCTCTCTACTTGTCCGTTTGCTTGGGGTGAACCTGTCGCAATCTTTACGTGTTGAACACCTTCTTTGGACAAAAAGTCCTTGAACTCTGCAGAGGTAAAACAACTACCCCTATCTGAAATAATATACTTCGGTCTACTATACGCTCTAAAATAGTCCGTTAACGCTCGATTTACTTCCTTTGTATTTGTAGTTTTAGTCGGGTAGAGTCTCACGAATTTTGTAAAAGCATCTATTACCACTAGTATATACTTTTTAGCCGTCCTTGAATTGTCTATTGGACCGTAATGATCTACATGTACTACCACGAACGGTTTTTCTTCTTTGGGTATGTTGTGAATGAAACCCTCTTCACGGCCCTGTTTAGCCGAAAAAGCAATACACTTCAAACAGTTTTTTATGTGCGATCCTATCTTCTCTCTCATTTTGGGAAACCAGTAACTTTTTGACACTAATTCTAACACCTTATCTGTTCCTACATGACCTACTTCGTAATGATATTTATACAAAACGTGACTTTCCATCTCTGTTGGTACACAAAACACGACACTGCCATCATTTTTCTTTCTATATACCACTCCGTTTCTCATCTCGTATAAATTATGGTTCGATCGTTCTAACAACTCTTTGATCTTAACTATATTTCCGTCTCTTCCTTGGCATACTATCAGGTTTTCCTCGAAAGTATTCGTTTCGATCGTCAGAATATTTGTCGATCTACTTAACGCGTCGACGTGTTGCATGCGAGTACCTGCCCTGTGTGCTAGAGTGTAATCAAAATTTTGTAGCTCTAACGCCCATCTGGCAATTCTAGGGTTCAGTTCTATCTTGTTTAGCGTTAGGGTCAACGAATTACAATCAGTTACGATCTTGAACTGTTTACCTTGTAAATATACCCTAAAACGTTTTAAAGCACTTATTATTGCCAGCGTCTCTAACTCAAAACTATGCAATTTTGCTTCGTAATCTGTCGTTCTCTTTGAAAAATAGAAAATCGGATGTAACTTTCCGTCCTGCTTTCTTTGTAGCAGAATCGCTCCAAATCCCTGTGCGCTTGCGTCGCAATGAAGTTCTGTTTCGTCCTTTGGACTATACAGTGCCAAGACCGGAGCTTCTATCAATTTGTTTTTCAAGCTTTCAAAAGCCTTTAATTGTTCGTCACCAAACTTGAATTCTCTGTCTTTTTTGGTAAGGTCGTACAATGGTTTTGCTATGGTAGAAAAATCTCTAACGAATCTACGGAAATAAGAACACAATCCCAGAAAACTTTGTACTGCATGGGTTTTTTGTGGAATCGGAAAATTTTGTATAGCTTCGATACCCCTATCATCTGCCTGTATACCCTCTCCCGTAATCGTAAAACCTAAATATTTTATCTTCTTTTGTAAAAATTTGCACTTATCTATTCTTAGTTCCAATTTATTTTCTACCATCCTCTTCCAAACTTCAGAGAGTATCCTAAAATGGTCTTCGTATGTCGTCGTAGCTATCATTATATCGTCTAGGTATACTATAACTTCATCGTTCCTAATCATGTCTGCAAATATCTTGTTGATGTGTCTTTGAAACGTTGACGGCGCGTTTTTCAAACCAAACGGCATTCGCAAGAATTCGTATTGCCCCAACGGCGTAACGAACGACGTATATTTTACCGCGTCTTCATGCATGTATACGTGAAAAAAACCGTTCTTGAGGTCTAGTTTAGAAAAAATGGTCTTATCTACCAGTTTGTCTAGTAAATCGTCGATCACCGGTATTGGATAACTATCTTTTGCAGTTGCTTTATTTAACGTACGAAAATCGATACACATTCTAAGATCCCCTGTTTTCTTTTGCACCAATACTATCGGCGACACGTATTCAGATTCGCTTTCTCTAATGTACCCTTTACTGATATATTCGTCTAGTAACGAACTAAGTTAATTTTTTTCGGCATACGACAAACGACGCGGTCGACACTGAAACGGTTTTATGTCATTTAGCGTTAAATTCATTTTAGTTTTTATTACCGGTTCCGTAGGGCGATCGGCAAGCAAATAATTTGACCTATATAACATTTTAAGCTTTTCTTTATGACCATAACAAACGTCTTCACCAACTTCTAAATCCAATTCTGAACTATCATTATCTTTACAGTCGATTAACAAGAGCTGTTTTTCAAAACGTTCACTATCATTTTCTATTTCATTTGAGCAAGTTGTATTATTCTCTAACTGTGAAACTAGTTTAAATTTTCCACTTTTTAGGAAATCCCTCCCCAAGATTGCCTCATAACTCGTCGATCCATCGTCTATTACCATAAAATTTACTTTAATTCCAACTTGTTTATAAAAAACGACGCACGACACCATTCCATATATTTTAAGCAAGCTTTTGTTTAACCCGAAATATTTTTTTCGTGTGTTACATTTATATATGGATATATTAGTCGGTATACACGATCTTCTAACCATACTTATCGGACTTCCGGAGTCTATGAGGCAGTCAAAGAGGATACTATCACTATTAATTATAAACTTAAAATACAAACGTCTTACGTAATCATTGGTCTTGTCATCTTCTGACAACTGATGTACTGCTGACTTCCTCTTTGGCTTAGAACAGCCATTTGCCATGTGTCCCACCGAGTTGCAATTATAGCACCTGACTACAACTCTTTGTCCGTCCACTTGTCTATCTTTTGCCGTTCTATCCGCTGTCGATCCTGTCTGCACCTTCCGTTGAGTGACTTTGCCGAACGCTCGAAGTAGTCCTGCCTTTGTTGTATACCCCTGGACACGGGCATATAACCTTATGTTATCATCAGAAAATCCCTCAATCGCGTATTCAATCCATTCTTCTTCGTCCATTTTCAATCCAGTCGCCAGTCTGACTTTGTCGTAGAAATATTCACTGAAAGTTTCGCTCACTTTCCACTTTCGGTTTTCGAATCTTTTTCTCATCTCCATCTTGTTTTGTTTTGTACCAAAAACTTCTTTCAACTCCTCTGTCAGGTTATCTATGTCGTCGTTTAAAAATTTAGTTTGTGCGTACAACCATTCTTGGGCCTTGCCTCTCAATTTACTTACGAAAAGTGCGTGCAATTTTTTTTTCTCCACACCGTACACTTCTTCGACATTCCTTAGCTGTGCCAGCCACACATCAACACTTGTCGTTCCGCTAAATTCCGGCAACATCTCCTTCCACAATCCAATTTGTTGCGCCACGTTAAACTCCCCTGTCGTCCAGTCCGATCGTTTTGCACCACCTTCTGATTTAGCTTCTGCTCTATCGTTTGCTTTTGCGATCCGTTGCAACAGTTCACTTTCTCTCATTATGACGTTTTTTTTTCAGCTGCAGTGTCTAGCGGCTGTTTTTCGATCACTTCTCGTAGTCGTCCGTTACTCGGATGTTCTCCTCACACATCTGCTGCTATGAATTCGATTGAATTCAATACTGTCTTTTATTGCGAAGAGAATAAAAAAAAAATTTTCGCGGTGACTGAACAAGCGGCGACAAAAAAATTTCGCGGTGACTGAACAAGCGGCGACACAACCAACTTTGTGGTAAACACACAATCTGTAATACCAATTTTATTTTGCACTCAATTTCACTTGTGGCAAGGTATTATTTTATTTGTTTTTTTTTTTTATGATCCCACTTCTGAGAATTTGTAGTACTGTTTCACTATACGACGCGGATTAAATAACGACACGTCCGTTTTGTTTTAATGCGATCATGAAACTGACGCTCTCTTTATTATTATTCTTAATCTTACATGTATGACTAGATGTGTATATATAAACATAATATATAATTTAAGTACATGAATATAAATATGGTTTGACAGTGTGAGTTACATGCTTAACTCTTACAATAATAAATATGGTTTGACAGTGTGAGTTACATGCTTAACTCTTACAATAATTACTACACCTATAATAATAAAATTCAATAGCCCACAAGAGAGGAATGCCGTTCTTGGCTCAGCTAGAGTTTACCGAAAGCAGAACAATAAGCAAATTTGCCTTCGTGATGTTGGTATAGAAGAGGACGGTTTTGTTTACATCAACTGCAGTCTGACTAGGAAAAATCGCGCGATCTTACAGCGTGCAATGACCCTCAAGCGCGAAAATCAGCTGTGTGTTGTTTAAACAAAATACGGCAGTGTTTTTGTAAGATCAACTGCTAATGGGAGAAACAAACAGATTTACCACCTAAAGGAGTTGAATGACTTCGTAAAAGTACCTGCCAATAGAAGAAGGAAAGACAGACCCGAGGATATGAATGCTGCTGCTGCGGGGGAATGACATTTAGATAACGTAATCGTAATTTTAGTATGAATGAATTTATCTCAAAACGTTTTCTCTTTTTCTATTCTATTCCTATTCTATTTCCTCTTTCTAACTATCTTTTTCCTATGACTTTTCTGTGTTCCTCTTCGGCTGTTCAAAGAATGTTAAAAATTTTAATATTTAGTTCCGATGCTGGTTTTTTTGACTATGACAAGTACAAGTAGTATATCGTCCGTGGCTAATGGCGTGAGCAATAATACTGTGCGCACTATGATACGGATTCTATCTAGGATTCGTTCGGGTTTTTTAGTGTGTCACTTGAATGCCCGTAGTCTTAACAACACAAAGTTAGATTACTTAAGATATGTTTTCGAGGGCTCTGAAATTGATGTGATTTGTGTAAGTGAGACTTGGTTTAAGCCTGATATTAATGATCATATCTTCGACATGTTTGGCTATAAGTTGTTCCGAAATGATAGAATAACTAACACAATAGGAGGTGGAGTTGCAATTTATTGCAAATCAACCTTAAAATGCAAGGTAGTTGGTAGATCCGCTGGCAACGGAATTGAATATTTAATGTTAGAGGTGACCGATGGTTGTGTAAAATGTATTGTATCCTGTGTGTATAATCCAAGTCGAAATTTCTTACCTGACCCGTTTTTCGCTGAGGTAACTAATTATGCCCAAATATGTGAACATTTTATTATCTGTGGAGATTTCAACACCGATTTGGGAAGGCGTGATATTTTATCGCGCCGACTCATTGACTTAGTGCTTTCAAATGGCCTCGTTATAAGCAACTCTTATCCAACTCGATATGCTCCAAATTCTAAACCAAGTTTGTTAAACCTGGTTTTAGTCTCTGATGCTTCAAACGTTCTTCTTTTGGATCAACTTGCTCTTGAAGGGATATCTGACCATGACTTGTTATTTTGTTCCTATAATATTGATTTTTCTCATGATCCCATTCCGCATACTTTCTCTTACAGAGATTTTAAGTCTGTTGATATAAACTCACTACATAGAGAAGCAAGTACAATACCATGGGAACTTTGTTTGTATCTAGAAAATGTCAACAACAAGCTGAACTTTCCTAGCATTTTAACAAACATGTCCCTCTGCGGACTGTACAAATAAGAAATTTGAAATGCCCGTGGTTCACCCGAGAAGTATTAGATGCAATAAATAAGCGCAGAAAGTACTATATTAAATGGAGACGTAGCCCTACTTCAAGGAATTGGAAAGCTTTCTGTGTAGCGCGTAATCAGTCCACCTTTGTTACGCGCCGCGCTAAATTTAACTATTTCTCAAGGAAATTAAAGGATTCACTTCCTTCCAAACAGCTATGGACTAATTTACGAAAGATAGGTGTTGGTAACAGAGTAGAAACAGTCTGTCGCTTGGATCCCAATATCCTTAATTGCGCATTCCTTTCAAGTACCGGTACAAGAAATCCTCAGTTCTCCTTGCAAGAAGAACTTCTATGCGACCTTGATTATGATTTTAAATCAGTAAATAAGAATGATGTCATTGAAAACGTTGCTTGATCTTAAATCGAATGCAACAGGTAAGGATGGCATCCCACCCACTCCGCTTTTTAAAAATGGTTTTACCTTTTATACTACGGTCACTCACGCATATTATTAATCATTGCCTTGCTTCTTCTACTTTCCCTGATAACTGAAAAGCCGCCAAAATAATTCCTGTTGCAAAGAAACCGCAACCCTCGCTTCCTAATGACTTTCGCCCGATAAGTATTCTTCCGACCCTGTCAAAAGTATTTGAGAAGATACTGGCAAAGCAAATAGTAGGTCATATAAATGGGAATGCTTTACTTTCTCCTTTTCAGTCGGGTTTTCGACCCGGGCACAGCTGTGCTACTGCATTGGTGAAAGTACTTGACGATATAAGGCAACAATATGACCGAAGTTACCTAACGGTCTTATGTTTGTTAGACTTCTCTAAGGCTTTTGATAGGGTCAACCATCAGATCTTATGTACAAAGCTCCGCTATTATTTTGTTTTCAGTGATAGGGCAGTCCGGTTAATAAGTAGCTATTTAAGCAATCGTTCTCAAAGAGTTCTGGTTGGTGACCATTTGTCGAGTGTCAAATTTCTGCGGGAGGGTGTGCCACAAGGGTCTATTTTTGGACCCATTCTTTTTTGTATGTTCATAAATGATATTGCTCCTGTATGTAATAGTTCATCTATTCACCTTTATGCCGATGATGTCCAAATTTACCTCTCAAGACCTATCGGATTACTTGAGGATCTTTTCCATCGAATAAACCTTGACCTCTCAGCTATACACAGCTGGTGTGTTGAAAATGGACTTACTTTAAATCCATCTAAGACTCAGGCAATTTTAATATCCAAAAAGTTTTACACACCAGAAATGTTCCCTCCTCTCTTTCTGTCCAACGTAGAAATAAAGTTTGTTGAAAAAGTTACCACCTTAGGATTTAAAATAAATAGTAGTCTTTCTTGCAATGACCATGTCAATTATGTCATCAGCCGTATCTATGGTTGCCTTCGTAAGTTATGGACATGTGCCAATTTTATCCCTCGCGATACGAAATTAAAATTAATGAAAACGTTACTGGTTCCCATTATAACTTATGCAGAAGTTGTCTACTGTATGCTTGATTCCTTATCACAAAATAAGCTTCAAGTTGCATTTAACGGAATGACCCGTTATATCTTTGGACTAAGAAGATATGACCATGTATCAGCTTACCAAAATAGTATATTAGGATGTTCATTAAGGCAATTTCTTGATGCTAGAAACTGTATTTTTCTGCATAAAATAATATACTCAAAATCACCAAGATATCTTTATGAGAAATTGCAATTCACACAGTCGGATAGAAATTTTAACTTAATAATTCAGCCTTATAATTATAATAACTCGTCGCGTCTATTCTTTACTTACGCCGTTAAGCTATGGAACTCCTTGCCTGAACATTATTATGGTGGATTTACACGGTCACACATTCCTAACATGTAAGATTAAAGGGATGCTAAATACTAAATATCCGTGTGACTGAAAGGGACAGCATTACCTAACATGCAAAAAAACGTGACACGTATTCAGGTCGGCCATCTTGTTTACGTGGTAGGAATTATGGGAAAGCTATGCATGTTGATATTTTTATAGCGATGGCTTACGAAATTTCGATTTCCTATAAAACAAAATGAGCGCTGCTATCATATGTTTTAATCGCCATAATACATTTTTGGCATTTCTCTGCTTCACATCGCCGATTGTACCTACTCAAGATGGAAAACACTATTAATACAGCAGCTTTTACGAGATCCATGTTTTTATTTATTTTTTAATTCTACTACAACAAAACCGATGAAAATAAATTTGTTTGTTTATATGTGATCTGTCAAATCTCCATAATAATGTTATAGCAAGTTGAAGTAAGTGATCTCACTCTTACACCTTATTAGCATTGACTGCGGATAAACGGATCTCTCTTTTCGGTTTTGTTGCAAAAATGCGCGTGCGTGATGGTGTAAATCCACCATTAAGCGAGCATCGGGAACTCTGAAATTCAGGACAGCTATATTTAAATATTTTTCTGAACAGCAGTAGATGTTTCTTCCTTCTTTCCGTCTTACTCTTTCCTTCTTTATTCTTCTCTTCTTTTCTTTTCTCCACTCAATTTTACTCTTCTTTTAAATTAAATTGTTAATCTTCTTTCTGGGAATATAATAACTTTAATATGCATCCCTACCTACTTATGTGAAAAACTAATGTAAAATTAATTTTGTTAGTGCTCTATAAAGACTTGTCTTACTTGTACTTAATGTTAAAATAAATTGAATTGAATTGAAAATTGGTTTAATTATTGCCAAAAAGTAGTGCTAGGCGGTGGTGCTTCTCTTGCAGAGTCATGCTTCCTCTTGCGCGAAAGGGTAAGTATCACCTCAAATGCACTGTTGTCACCCAAGATAAAAATATTGATCTTGATAAAAAAAATCAATCTCCCGAGCCCAATCCAACATGAAAATGACATCTCAGATCATAAAAAAACAATCTAGATAAATGAAAAATCGATTTTTTGCCCAATCGAAAACGACGTTAGATCAGGGTAATGCAACTCGCCCATAATAATCAAATTCATTAAAACGTCAGCCGATGAATTCATTTTTCATCGCCGCTATATTTCGCACCCTGCCTCTGTACCGTTGTCAAAATCAGCTGGTTTATGTTTGTATTTGCAAGTGCAAAAGAGACGACTTATCAACAAACGGCGAATTTCCTGCTTCCACGCACCGTTTTTTGTCGTCGTCGTCGTCGCTTACTTTTTTTTTTATTTTCCACTGTGCAGTGAAAAGTTATCCAGCAAAACAAAAGAAAAAATTGTACGCAATCACTGTAATCAAATCGGGAAAAAGGTTTTGCTTTCATTTCACTAAAAGGTGATTATTTTCCAATTAAAATAAATTCATTTATTCATCGAAGTTCATCTGTATTTTTGTGAACTTGTTTTTTCAAAATTTTTTGTGGATTTAAACCTTATAAAAGTATATGTATCAAAAAAAAACTGAATTCTTCTCAGGGCCTTCAACTTGAACGAACACAGAATTAACCCGGACGGTAAGAAAATTCCAATCAAGAAGTTCTCCTAGCCCAATTATTCCAGCAAGCGAAGATCTTAAGTTTTCAATAGTTTTGCGCTCCTTGCTGCATCTTTGAGTGGTGGTTTTTCTGGAGCGGTCGACGTGGAGATTAAAAGGCAAAAGATGGACAGATCCCCGCAATGGGGCGAAGTTCCAGCCCTTGCCCTCAGTCATGTATTTTCTTATCTGAACGAGAACAAGGATCGATTAAGTGCTTCATTGGTTTGTTGGCATTGGCGGAGCATTCTCTTCCAGAAGAGGTAAGTGCGCGAACGGGATGACAAAAGTTTGCCATTTCGGATTGCTTGTGTTTTTTTTTTGTTTCTTAAAATAGCCAGTGATTTGTATTTTGCGTTTTATTTTGCTTAAACAAACAAATCGCGATGATGTGGGTGGTGTTGCGCATTTGCTCAGTGCAATTAGCAGCAAATAGTGTCACACGAAGTGCAGGTGCATGTAGTGCGGTGGCAGAGAAAACACTTTCTTCTTTCGTTTATGTGAATGGATGACCTTAAACGGGTTGGGATTGAGTATTGAGACTTAAGAACCCTACGATGACGCTGAAGTTTATTGTCGGTAGTTGGATTACTTGTTTCTGTTTGTTGCGAGTGTGGCACTTGTCGTTGGTGTTCATTTTCTTGTAACCTAAACAACGTAATGGAGAGAAAGTGTTTTTTAGCACGTTTCGAGTTAGTATTCTGTCAACGTGCCCAAACGCTAATGCTGGGCAACAGTCGCAGAAGAATGTCTTTGTATGGAAACGCTGTTTGGTGACGCAACGCTTGAAATGGCTTCCAATAAACCAGATCGAATTGAATAACTAATTCGCGTTTGTTGTTTGTTTCTGATTATGGTTAATAAAATCTCGTAGCCTTAGGGCAGGTTTCTAAATTTCTTTCAAAAGCTAACTTTCGTTAATTTGCGCTTTACATATTTGCCTAAATTTGAACAAAATATATCCAAGTGTAATTACATATTGGTGCCACGGCAATGACCATGAATAATGAAATGTCATTTTGCGGAAAAATTGAATTTAACTGCATTTATTTGAATTAGGTAGACGGGTATGATATTTTTCGGTCAATTTGCAGTTTTCTTTCTAGTTTTGCATATACCTAGCAGAAAGTGGAACATAAGAACAATACGAGTCAGCGTATGGAGTGGAATTTTTAAATGAAGGAAATCACATTTTGTGTGTTGGCAGTTCCTATCTATCTCTTTTTTTCTCATAAGGACCGCTGTTCTCCCTTAGAGACAGTGCACACGAGATTTGCTTCCAGAATCGTTTTTTTTTTTTAACTTACGAAAAAGTCATAAAAAGAGTTTTTTTTTATTATAAAGTCGGCCCTCAAAGTGCGGGTTCGTAGCGCGTCATAAAAAGCCATAGGAAATGGGCTGAATTGCTGATCAACTTGTGCAATGCAAGACCCTTGCATGATTTCTGTTTTTTTTTTTGCAGATGGTCAAAATTAAAACCACATTGATTAGGTACCTAATTCATTGTACAGCTGAAGTACAGGAATGGAAAATGCTGATTGGTCGGGTATTTATTTATTGATTTATCAAAACTTAGCTCAAGCTAGTTAAAATTTCAAGGTAATTTTGGTTAGCGCTCTGAGTTACCAAAATGTCTCAAGCTTACGAAACCGACACAACATCTCGGATTAAGACTGATAAATGATTTAAGTTTAGCTTTGTGTGCAGCATGTGGCAGCCAACAGGTACTCACAGCTGCAGTTAACATCTGGCGAAAGCCTTAAGCCAAGTGGAATGTGATCAACTTCACGATTTAGATGCGCATAATGTGTCACACATACACATGTATTTAACTTTTGACACCTCCGGCTTGCTGCAAGATGCAAGCTTAAGATTCCCATTCTAATTAGCCCTTTAGACAAATCTTGGCTTATTTTTAAATGAGGACTAGCTCATGTGGGCGTAGTGGAGCAGAGGTTAGTGTGTACCTCAAGGTTTCAGGTTCCTATCACGCCGGAGCCAAGTTTCATCTTAATAAAGTTTTTTCCACTGCATCGGCAACACTTCTTTTCTTCTAATCCTAAGTTCCCTAACGCCCGCGCTGTGTAGCCAATACATGATAATGGTACCAAAAAACACCCTTTAGTGCGCGTAAATTATAAAAAAAAAATTGAACGTTTTTGATTTGGATTTTAAGACTTCTACTGAAAATGAGCTAATTGGAATAGTTCAGGGTCATGAGTGCAATGCAGTTGGTGATGATGAAATACCGCTTCTCTTTATTAAACTAATTTTACTTTTTTTTTCAATACCAATAACACATTATCAATTTTTGTATCACTTCTTCGACTTCCGGATGAATAGAAAAAAGTCTGAATCATGTCCATTGCAAAAAAACCTATGAGTATATTGCCATGTCTGTCGAAAGTATTTGAAAGGAGAAATCTTTTATCTCCTCATCAGTCCAGTTTCAGAGCAAATCATAGTTGTTCCACTGATATGGTTAAAGTCTTGGATGGTAAAAGGGTTCAGTTCGACCAAGAAAATCTGATCGATCGTTGCTCTGCAGCAACACATCAATGCAAGAAACTGTATATTTTTACATAAATTAATTCATCTTTAAGCTCCATCATATTTGTTTACGAAACTCTCTTTCAATCGGTCCGCCAGAAGCATCAATATTATTCCTCACCTCAGTAATTACTTGAACTTTTCCCGTCTATTTTCCATACGTGCTGTTAGACTCTGGAACTCGCTCCCGTCTCAAATCAAATTAATAGTTAATTACAAACAGTTCAAACATGCAATCTTTCTTCACTTTTCGTCCCTCTCAATTCAACCCTAATCCTCTCCCAATCCTTTTCCCTTTTCTGCTCTCTTCCTTATACCATTGTAATCATGTATTTATATCTTAATATCTAAGTACATACTATAAAAGATGTTATCTTACTGTACGCACCATGTTATAAATAAACTTAAACGTAGCAATGGTTTTTTATGCGAGTCACAGTACGCATATTAAAAGGTTAAATCAGTAGAAACTGCTCTACACAATATAGTGGGTAAAATAGAAAGTAGTCTATACTGTGGCGAATTTGCTCTGGCCTCTGTTCTTGACACAGAAGGAGACTTCAATAAAGTAGAGTGTAGAGACATTAAACAGGGCATCATAAACTGGGTATGCAACAAGCTTGCCAACAGGAACATAAACTGCTCCCTTGATCAAAGCTCCACCAGAATGTCTGTAACCAGAGGAACCTCCAGGGGGAGTCATATCGCCACTTCTGTGGGTACTGGTCAATGACAACGTCTTAAAGGAACTTAAGTCAATGGGGGTAAGTGCCACAGCGTATGCGGACGACGTGGTTATACTAGTGCAGGGAAATGTTTTAAAAACTTTAAGTGAGGTCACAGAGTCTGCCCTAAAGAAAATCAGTAATTGGTCTAAGAGCAGCGGACTAAATGTCAACCCCTCGAAAACGGAGTTAGTCCTATTTACGAGAAGGCACAAAATACCGCACTTAAAACTTGATGGAGTGGAACTGTTCCTTACGGACAGTGCGAAGTATCTGCATAATCCTAGATAGGAAATGAAATAAGAATCTCCAAATAAGAGAAAGAATTAAGAATGCGTATGTATAACGCCCTCTTTATAAGAACAATAGGCAAAACATGAGGCCTGAGACCTGCCATGGTACACTGGATATATAAAGTGGTGGTTATACCCATACTTACATATGGCTCACTTGTGTGGTGGGGGGCAACTAACAAAAGAAGTATAATTGCAAAATTAGCAACGGTGCAGAGAACGGCTAGCATAGCCATTACAGTTGCACTCCGTATTACTCCCAAGGCATCACTCGACACCTTTCTGCACCTTATCCCGCTAGATTAAAAAATAGAACAACTTGCTGGCAATAGCGCTTTGCGCCTCACAAATTTGGGTCAATCTAAGGAATGCAGTTTTGGGCAGCACACGATCTTAACTGATGTGCTACCCGGAAATTGATTGATAGTGTGATATTCAATCGTAACGGACGTGAACATTTTCAAAGCGAATAAGAAAAGTAAAACAGCCAAATCTGTCGGGTTTTTCTCTGTAAAGAGATAATTAGTGTACGATGGATGATTTTTGCGGGAAATGTGATCGAGGTTTCAGTCGTGGCGATGCGCAACTGGTCCCACTCCCTTGCAGTGGTTTTTGTAGAAAAATTTTTCACAGAGCTTGTTGTGAGGGTCAATTGACGGAATACGATGTGTCTCTTCTTAGGAAGAACCGTAACCTCAGTTATCAATGTAGAGAATGCGTTGAAATATCAAAGCGAATCCTGAATCAATATGAGTCAATATTCAGATCAAGTCAATCCAAATATGAACTTATAATAGAAATGTTAAACAAGAATCAAAAAATGTTTGAAGAAATGCAAATAAATATAAACAGTAAAATAACAAAAATATGTGAAAAAAATGATGGTGATGAAGTGAAAGAGGGAGTTAAATCTGTTTTTGCCACCGTAAACGAACTCAAAAATCAAATAGCCAAAAACGTGGGGGAGAAAGACACTCATTTAAAAGAAAGTGTGAAACATATATCAAAATCGTTAAATGAACTAGCACATGAAGTAAAAAAAAACTATAACAATAATAGCGGATTTGAACATGCGGGAAAGAGCAAAGGAGATAGACTCTACTCTGATGTGCTCAAAAGGAACGAGACATCAGTAATTGTCTACCCAAAAAAGAAGCAAGAAGTAGATGAAACACGTAAGCAAATTAAAATGAATATAGATCCTACCAACATGAATATAAACAATGTTGTTAATAAGAACAGGGGCGGAGTGGCCTTTAAATGCGGTGATAAGGCGTCCTCAAAAAAATTAAAAAGTGAAATTGAGAAAAAGTTAAAAGATGATTACGAAGTAATAATTCCTTCTACGATAAAACCTAAAGTATGTATAATGAAATTAGAAAATGATGAACCGATTGATGAGGTGGTCAATAAAATTATAAAACAAAATCCTGAACTTGCAACATGTGATTTAAAGCTAGTGAATTCATTTAGAACCAACAGCAAATGGAGAAACTTAAGTGTTATTTTGGAAATGAACAGTAATAGTTTTGAGAAAATAATGAGCCTTGAAAATATAAAAATTGGTTGGGTAAAGTGTTTTGCAAAAGAGTATATTTACGTTAAGAGATGTTTCAATTGTCAGGGCTATAATCATAAAGCAAATGTGTGTAAAAATAAAATTGCATGTAGAAAGTGCGGTGGTGAACACTCCATAAAAGACTGTAAAAGTGATGAAACTATTTGTGCCAATTGTGAAAAAATGAATGAATACAAACAGAAAAATTCAATATTAGCAATTAAATCAAGTTTCATATCTGTGTTTAAATGTACAAGGTCTGCTTAATAACTTTAATGAAATCGAGTGTTTGGTCAACAATAGTGAATTTGATGTTCTTGCTGGATGGAAACCCATCTGACAAACGACATTAAAGACTCTGAAATAAGGCTCGAAAATTACTGTGAGATTCGGTGTGATAGCACTAGCAGTCACACGGGTGGTGTAGTCCTGTATATAAAAAATATGTTCAAGTACAGAATAATCTGTAAATACCAGTTAGAAATGCGAGCATGGTTTTTATGTGTCGAGTTTTTCACGGAAGATTTAAATGAAACAATTGCAGTGTGTTATAGATCTCCGAGCAGTTCAGAACGCGAATTTTGTACGTTATTTTCGCACTGGATAGAAGTGGTTTTGCAAACAAGCTTTAATGTCAGCATTTTGGGTGACTTCAACATTAATCTTCTTAATAGTGATCACACATATACAAAAGCATTCAATAATATACTTAGATTCAATAACTGCAAGCAAATTATATCCAAACATACGAGAATAACTGAATCTTCTCGAACATTAGTGGATTTCGTTATATCTCCTGTTGAAAAAATTGTTTGGGCGGATACAAATCCAAACTTTAAAATTAGTGATCACGAGTCAATCGTGGTAAAAGTTCAAGTGCTTAAGAAAAAAGTGGACAAAAATCAAACATTTATTAAGGTGTTTAAATATAAAACAAATCATTTTAGAGCATTAATATCTAACAGATGCTCGCTGATGAACAACATCTATGATTTGCATGGTCTTTCAAATGATTTAGAGGAAAGTTTAAAATTTTGTGTTGAACAAATGACCGTAACGAAAAAAGTTTATAAGTCGAATAATAAGTGGTTCACTCAAGAATTAAATAGTCTAAAACAAATAAAAATACAGTGTTTCAAAAGAGCGAGTTTGTTAAATAGTCCAGTAGAGAGGAAATAATTATAAAAATAAACTACAGCTGGCCAAAAAGAACTACGTGTGTGATAAAATAAATTCGTGCGATAGCCAAAAGTCAATGTGGAGAACGTTAAAATGTCTCGTTTTAAATGAAAAGAAAAAAGATATTAGTGAAGTACAGTTTGGAAATACATTGGAGAACGATAGTTTGACTATTGCTAATAAATTTAAAGCATATTTTATTGAAAGTGTCAATGCCATAAGTAATTCTATTTTGTCTTGTAATAATGCAGCCGTTTGTGATAACATCTCTGAATGTCAATCTACTTTCTCATTTAGTGCAATAACCTGTTCCCAATTAATGTCCATATGTAAAAAGATGAATAAGAAAAGTGCATTTCGTCTAAATATAAATATATTTATTGAGTGTTTCGATATCGTCGGTCCAATTATTGTAAAAATAATTAATAAATCGTTTGAACGGGGTGAATTTCCAAATAATTTAAAGGAATCTACTGTAGTACCAATACCAAAGGAAAGCAATACTAAAATCTGTGATAAATTTAGACCAATTAATATGTTGCCAATTTTAGAAAAAATAGTCGAAAAATGTGCGTATGAACAATTTCATAAATTCGTGTGTGACAATGAACTTTTAATTGAAAATCAGTCCGGTTTCCGTCATAATCACTCCTGTGAAACGTCGCTTAACTGGCTTATAATGGCGTTAAAACAATTGTGACACGATAAGCGCATAATAATAGCAGTTTTTCTAGATTTCCAAAGAGCTTTTGAAACTATAGACAGAAGTATATTATTAAAAAAATTGTTCAAATACGGTGTTAAGGGAACGGAACTTAAATGGTTTGAATCCTACTTAAATAAATAAAAGTTTGGAGTACCCCAAGGTACTATCATCGGCCCCCTTCTGTTCCTACTGTATATAAACGATATTTGTGGTGTTGTACATAAAAGTAAAGTCTCCTTGTTCGCCGACGATGCTCTTTTATTTGTAAGTGGTAATGACATAAATGTTGTAAAACGTGATATTCAGTGTGATCTCGACAATCTGTTTCAATGGCTTCAAATGAATAAACTTAAAATTAATATAAGCAAAACGAAATGCATGGTAATAAATAATGATACTTTTGTGGACTTGAGAATTAATGGAATACCAATTGAACAATTATACGAAATAAAATACCTTGGTGTAGATCTAGACAATAAATTAACATTTAACAACCATATGATATATATTACCAACAAAATCTCAAAAAAAGTAGCCTTAGAAGAATAAGAAAAAACATCTCAACAATGTGCGCGGTAAATATTCATAACACAATTATAAAACCATATTTTGAATTTTGTGCAACAGTGTTATTCATGGGAAATAACGAAAGTATTAATAAGCTTCAAATATTACAAAATAAAGCAATGCGCACCATCCTGAAATGCAGTATATATACACCTATTGAATTGATGCTGTCGTGTTTGCAGTGGTTAAATATTAAACAGCGCATCATCTTTAATGTTATAACGTTTGTCTTCAAAATGAAGCATAACATGGTTCCTAAATATTTGTCATCAAATTTAATATATACGCAAGATGTACAGCCCTATAGTTTAAGATCTAATTCTGACTTTAGATTACAACTGTATAGAGATGTTCGAACTCAAAATATGTTTTTTTTATAAAGGATTAAAACTTTTCAATGAATTGCCACTTGAAATAAAAAACGAAACTCTTTTTGTAAGATTTAAAAATTTATTGATAGTACACATAAGAGATTCAGTTTCTTAATTTGAAGCCTAATATGAATACATTTTTACTTTTCTTTGTCTTGTAAATATAAAAATGCAAATATGTAACTTTAATAAGTATATGAACTATTGTAATAGTAACTTTTTTACTAAATAAATACTACTACTACTACTACTACTACTACTACTACTACTAAATCCTATGCTGACAGATGAAATTTCCCCCTTGGTCGACTTCGAAATCCCGTATGACGTATCATATTCGGGAAGGGAAGAATGGCAAAGAGATACAATCACAACATCAAATGAGGTTGCTATCTACACTGATGCTTCTAAGACTGTTGATCCAGACTAGAAAGACGCTATACGACTCCCGGAAACAAGCAGTGTCTTTCAATCGGAAGTTCTGGCTGTTCTAAGGGCGGCAGAAATAGTGCAGATGGGATCAATGTCCGGAAGGGATATCGCCATCTACTTTGACAGTCAGGTTAACACTTAATGCACTAGAATGTGTTAACGTTAATACTGAGACAGTCAGAAACTGTCGCACAATGCTAAAAGCAGTATGTAGGCGGAACCGAGGTGTGGACATCAAACCACCTCTTGGTGGCGTTATCAAGTGAATAATTAATGAGAAAATCTTGATGGACAAATTTAGAGGGGCATAGGGTGTCTGAAGCACTTTGGCCGCATTTGAAGAAGGTAATATCTAGAGGAATTCTCAAATTGAGTAGGGAACAGCTTAGAACAGTAGTCGGGACAAAGTCACTGGTAGATGTGGATGCACGTTCTGTGGGGACCAGCAAGCCGACGAAGACAAAACGCACATACTGTGTGTGTGGAAGGGTATAGAACGAAATTTTAGGAGGTTTCTAGGAGAGTATTTCTTCGAGGAATTAGGGGAGTTGAGCGGCACAGACCACAGGAGGCTGGCAAAATTCTGCAGGAAGATTGGATGTTTTGTTAGGTTTTTCTCCTTTTGAAGTTTTGGATTCAATCGGTTCATTAGGGAACGCGATGGGCCCTTCTGGTGCCTAGTGCTGTATGCGAACTGCACAACCCTGTTTAACCTAACCTAACTTATCCGCAATGTGTTTTTCCTGAAGGTACAATATTGGGTCCAGCACTATTTTGTGTTTCTAAAGGGTTTTTCAACAGGGACGCTACAAAAGTAGAGCGACAGGGACAGCAAACGACGCCGAATTTCTTGCCGCTCATTTGCCATTTCATGATGGAAAGATATACGAGCCAACAACGAGTCGAAATTATTAAAATTTACTACCGAAACTCGGAGTCAGTGGCCTCAACGTTAAGAGCGCTACGTCTACGAAAAATCATCTTCAGCGATGAGGCTCATTTCTGGCTGAATGGCTTCGTCAATAAACACAATATGCGGTATTGGTCAGGCAGCAATCCATACGTACTCCATGAGTCATCATTGCATCCCGACAAAATTACGGTTTGGTGTGGTTTATGGGCCGGCGGCGTCATTAGGCCGTACTTCTTCCGTGATGATCAAGACCGGCACGTTACTGTGAATGGGAATCGCTACCGTTCAATGATAACCGAATATTTTTGGCCCCAATTGGATGATATGGACTTGGAGGACATGTGGTTCCAACAGGACGGCGCCACAAGCCAAACAGCTAATGTCACAATGACAGCCACATAAACCTAACCTAACCTAATGTCACAATCAATTTATTGGAAACCGTGTTATCTCACGAAATGGTCCAGTCGCTTGGCCGCTAGACTATTTCCTGTGGGGCTACGTCAAGTCTATGGTCTATGCCAACAAGCCAGCAACGATTGATGAACTTCATACGAATATCAAACGTGAAATTGCAGCAGTATCGGCCGATTTATGCTTGAAAACCGTCGAAAATTGGGTTCAGCGTCTGGACTTCTGCAAGCGTGCCCGTGGTGGCCATACAAAAGAAATCGAGTTCCATACATAATGGTATCAAACGTACTTTCACAGGAATGAAGAATTTCATTGATATCCAAAACCGTTTTGTTTTATTTAAAAAAAACTTTTGTAGCTCTCTTATTGAAAAACCCTTTATAAACAATCTTCCTCTATTCAAATTCATTCGTGCAGGGCTAAGAATATCACTTGAGGTCAAGCCATGGAACCCCACAGACAGACCCGCAGTAAAGTGGGATTGCCACTTTAGTTCTGATAAAACTTCCCTGTTAAGGAAGAAAAGACAAAAATATTTATCATCCTTATGTTGATACCGGGGCACATAGGCATCGACCGAAACGAAAAGGCTGACCTAGCGGGGAAATGAGCGATCGACGAACCACTTGTAACCTTTTACTGCAAAAAGAGCAAGAATACAAAAAATAAAATACACCATTTTTGGGAAAGCAAAAGTATTGAGACCTGGAAATCTTACTCTCACCACTACTCAACAATAAACCAGCAGGCCAAAAAGGTTGAATACCCAGCGATCTTCCTTCCTTCGACTTCGCCTAGGACATATAAACATAACCCACAACCATCTTTTCATAAGAAGTTTACCTCCAAACTGTCACCTCTGCAACAACAACCGAACGTTAACCATACAACAAATAATATCTGAATGTCCTCCAATCAAGACGAACACTAAAGAGCTTACAAACAAAGAAAACTTACCGGACCTACTTCAAATCAACATTAATCTAGTATACGATATTCTTATGGACTTAAAATTAGAAAATCTTGTTTAATTAAAAAAATTATACTTTTAGCCAGCCGAAAGCCCTGGTACCAGTGCTGCTTTCAATATTAATACTGTAATGATTAGTTGTTAATAAAGTTATAATAATAATAATTTTTCATCCATGTCGCAGTAAACAGCACTCAGATTTATTTATGCGGAAGCTTGAAGGTTAATAGGGTTAATAGCCGAGTGATGTCGCAATAATGCGCGTTCTGTTGAATTATCCGCCCGCAATGGCAACCGAGACATCGCATTGGCGATGTAGTGTGTTGGTCTTGCACAGAAATAATTAACTTCTGGGTGGTATCACTTTTCTAAGCATATAGGGCTCGCATCTTCTTTTGTCTTTAGAATCTTTGTAAACGTTAATTATGTTCTTATTTCTGTATATCCAAGATATTCACTTAACCAACTTACCTAACTTTTTACAGGTTTTTCCGAAATTTCAAGTTTGTGTTGCATATTGACAACGACCGACAATGTACATTTTTCCTGCACACGCTGTTGAACTTAACCAACGAATTGACAATGGTATTCGACTTTCTGTGCGTCTATCACATCGAGAAAATCCGACGGATCCTCTACAAGTAAGTCCACCCCTTTTGTACTACGACCAAAGGCATGCTAAATTATGGTTATTTTCTCCACAGAATTGCACAAAGTGATTGCTTACAAGGTATACGCTTTCAGACAAACAACGTTGGCCACGTTGCGCCTGGTGATATGATCGATGAAGGTCTAGTCGATATTGAACAGTGAGTATCCAATCCTATCCTGTATTTAGATCTTAACTCAAATTTGCCTACAGATTCTTTGTGGAACCAATTAAAATAATTCTAAGTCGAAAGAAATCAGCGATGAAAATACTCGATATGGGCGCTATCGAGTCGTTGACATACTACGGGTCTGATTTCCTGAAATCCATTGCCAAACCACAAGAAATCGAAGAGTTGACATTCGCTTCGATCAAATTCGATCCTAGTCACTACCCAATCTTTGTATTGGAACCCGTTTTTCTAGAGAAATGTACATCCCTTCAGGTTGGCAGAAAGAAAATGAAAGCAGCTTACCGTTGACTGATCATTTGCTATTTTGCAGGTTCTGTCTCTTGACTATGATACTCTGAATGAGGACATTTTGCGCACGATCCAAATACTTCCACTTAAGAAACTAATGATATGCGTTCATGGACTGGATCGTGAACATCCGGGAATTTCCGAAAATGCGTGGGCCGAGTTCTCAAATAAATTCCAGAACATCGATTTGATTGTTTCACTTGTCTACGCTTACGAAGCTGTGGAGGTTCTGCAAGTTAGGATTCTGCGCCAGAACATGCCAATCACCCATTTAAGGGTTTTATTTTGTGATTTTGTATGTATATGCTCAAAGCTGAAAGATGTCATGGTAAAAACTCTGTTTTATTTCTCTTAGATCAATGTTGAGGCACTGGAATGGATGTCTCTCTATAACAAGAATACACTCAAAAGTGTTCAGTGGATTGATTCGGTAAGAAAATTCTATACTTAAAAATAATTTGAGAAACTATTTTTTTTTTTATTTAAGGCGTTTAAGCATCCCGACAAGAATGTGATGGATCTTTTTTTACGTTCCGGTCAGGACCCATTTGTAATGATGTCTTGGCGATGTGAACATTTGAAAGAGATCGTTATTCACGGTTACGTGTTGGATGCGCACAACATTGTTGGAATATCGCGGTTGCGTGGCAGATCTCTGAAGCGTTTGGAAATTTCTATGATTGACAACACTCCATCTGCTGCTAGTATGGAGTCATTTATTGAGGTATGTACCGAGGGATATGTAATGTCGGACTTGTGTCTAATATACCCAACATTTATTTGCATATGCAGGAAATTAGTTCCTTACTCGGGCAGCGCTGGAAACCGCTTAACCCAGACAAACTACATCCATCTCTTGGGTATGCGCCCGTGTCCGACGACATACGTGACGAATACGTTTTTGATCTCATCCGCTCGGACCTGCAATCCAACTAACTAAATATCTCAACAAAATTCAACCTAACTTAAGCAACGCAACAAGAAAAGACATCAAGTAAGTCATGCTGCTTGCGATAATGCGCAAAGAGAATCATTCTAAGGACATCTACCAACACATTTATCTATTTATGAAGAATTTTTTTTTCAAATTCTCATCACCTTGCTGTCCAAGCGCATCTCTCTATCTCTGTCTCTCTCTTATATTATTTACCAAAATTAATGACCCTCTCTATACACAAGTCATTGTATACCTTACCAACAGAAAAGTGTGTTAAAAATATTATCCTTTTTTACCGAATTAAGAATCTTATGCTATCTGCAAATCACACCACTTTATATAGTTTTAACTTAGAGTAGAGCAATCAAATTGAATTCGCATATGAAGCAAATTATTAAAAGGAGAAAACGCACGCTGATACAAAAACGATTCTGTGATTTAAGATTTAATTAGAAAAAGGACGAGAAGCAAACGATCGCCATATCGAAGTCGAATATTAGTAGAATTAATGGAGACAAAAAAAAATAAGAAAAAACAAGACAAATGGAAAGCTGCTCAAATTAATAAGAACAACATACATATTTTGTATTGCAATTAAATATTAATTTTTCATGTTATTCCTTTTGTTTACTATAACTAAGTTAAATAATAGGTAACTGCTGCAGACATTTTATTTGTATATTTCATGTCCTTATATAAAATATTTCTCGTTTCTTTTTTTCTGCTTGAAAACTACCTCTGTACATGTGAACGTCTTTGAAAGAAAAACAACAAATAAGTATTTACAAGAATTAACATTAGGTACGCATGAGTATGAGTGTTCCATTATAACATGACAAAGGAACTTAGGTATTAAACAAAAATCGTGCACTGTAGAATGTTGAGTTAAAGTAAGAAGTTTTAAATGTGTATTGAACAGACAATGGCATGAAGTCCCTGAAAGCATGCGGTACTCTTTCAACAGCTGAACTTGGTCATAGGTGTCTTAAGGAAGACATAAAACAAACAAATGAGACGCAGTTTGACTGTTTTAAAAGCACACTAAAATGTTCGACGTTATAAATGTACTCGTAAATAGATTTCATGATTCACTTAATGTTTGTGTATTTCAAAAGCTGATGGAGCTTTATCGCCCTACCATGAATGCAGTTAAGTTCTTCATTACAGCATGTATTCATAATGTGTCATAAAATATCTACGCGTATAATGCTCTAAACGCCTGCATTTTCATCTCCGATTTCTTCTTCTTTCTTACTGGAAGTGAGGCTATGATCAGGATTAAATGGAGCCCTCCCACTGAACTGCATCCCTTCTGGTCCGCCTGTGGTATTCGCCAGTTCGACCTGAGAAAATAGCGGTAGGCCTCCCGATTTTGAATCACTTCGTAACTGAGGCCAATCAAATGCCGGTGTTGCTGCATTTGTGTGATCCAGGAGTTTTTAAGCTTGCCTCTCTTTCGCGATCGGTTGAAAACCTTGATTGATATTACCTTTTTGACAGGGTTCGTAGGTCTCTCCTTTGAACATGACAGTAGTTACCAACTGAGCTTTTCGAGATAGGTCCTTTCACGTAAGGCCTTCTTCGGATGTTTGAACCTCTTATTCGATCAATCTTTGTTGCTCCTGCTGTAATTTCTTCACGGGCAGCACAAGTATTCTTTTTTTTCAGGCTGATTACATGGTGTAAACACACTTTACCCATTCCTCTCGAAAACTTCTACTCATACATCAAGTGCTCGTTGCAGCGACGATTGATCCTTAGTATTGATGCCTCTATCGTCAGCAAAGAATAACAAATGCACTTTAGAGTCCGTCACTTTTCAAGCAGATAATCATAGACTGTAATAAATATCGAGTGCGCATTTTACTCTTGTCTTTACTCCATCATACATGTCCATGATCATCTGTAGGTAGGTTTCTGGAAACTCCTCGTTGTCTTAGCGCCACCCATAACAGATCCCTTGGTTGTCTATCAAAGGCCCTTTCAAAATCGATCAATCCTTTAAGGAATCACGATGTTTTTCCATCATCGTTGGTTGATTTACCTGCGACAAGCCCGCACTGGTCTTCACATAGCTGTATTATTTTCCGCAATCGGCTATCTAATATCCGCTGAACGATCTTCATGGTTGTGCGTCATAAGCTTGATTAAACAACATCAGTTTGGAGATGAAAACCATGAGCCATTTGGACCCGATGTCTCCCTTGGAGTCTTTGACCGCCTTTCTTTACTCTTCGATAGTAATGCCGGAGTTCTTCATTATAAGGGACGGCTCTTGGAAAATATATCCGAAGTAATTGTTCATTTACAAGTCCTTCACAATGTGTAGTATTTTTTGTCATCTAAAAGAAGCAGCCCTTAAACATTGTTAATGACCTTTAGCGAACAAATTTCCTGGGCATTTCTCCATCTCTGTTGGCTATTTTGAAAATAGTTCTACCCCTGTTAAAGCTGGTCTGTCGGAGTTCGTAGATTGCCTGGATTTTATCAGCAGTCAAAGAAGAAACTTCTTCTAACTGCCGATACACACTTTGCTTGAACTTCGTTGATGATGTGATGAAGATAATTTTGCATATTTGCAATAAATGCTTCGACTTTCTCTTTGTCCAGATTGTTGCATTTGATATTCGCAGACACTTGTTTATTTGGTTTTGTTCGTCCCCGCCGCCATAAAAAAAATTGTCAGGAGGAGCCGGTGAAACGTGCTACCATATGACTTGCATTTGCTTAGGATATCTTCACCCGGAAAGTTCCTGGTTCCGTATCCCAGCCTTCCATGGCAGTCTTCATAGTCTTCGTTTGACTTCCCGACATGTCCGTTCAAATCTCCGCCAACAAACAAAAGTTCTTCTATTGGGATGTTCTTGATGAGAATCTAGCTAAAATGCATCTTTTTCTCTATGCTCGCATCCAACTTGCTGAGCATTTTCACTGACATAAACTCACCTTGCATCACCAGTTTGTAAGACATTAAACGATCACTGGACTTTGAAATGGTGAAGACGCTGCCAAGTTGCTCTGCCGTAAGGACGATACCGATTCCGTTCCTACAATGTTCCGTCCTGTAGTAGACCTTCTTGAAAGCTTTTGTCCTAACG
Organism: Portevinia maculata; assembly: GCA_949715645.1. Classification (NCBI taxonomy): domain Eukaryota; kingdom Metazoa; phylum Arthropoda; class Insecta; order Diptera; family Syrphidae; genus Portevinia; species Portevinia maculata. Next base: position 33,912,902 of record OX454527.1, read on the forward strand.
TCTAAGAAACGCGCACGATTTGCGATGTTTCGCCATTTCGTTTCTTGAACACATAAGATGTCAACTCGTCTTCCAACCATTCAAGGGCGTAAGCATATTATTGTTGCCTATAAGAGTCAAATCTGTTGCAACTTTTTAGAACGGAGGTTCGGTTTTCCTTGTCGACTAGACCTGCGGGCTAGAAATGCTCTTGGCTGGAGCATTATTGTCCATTCGCTCGATGTGGCCGAGCCATTTCGTTCGAACACCTTCAATGCAAATGTTGACAATTGCAAAACCTTAAAGAATTATTTTCCGACTATTTGCTATAAAGATAGCGTGTTGTTCAAGTCCTAAGCAGCCAAATCAATAAAGCGGCATTTGGCCATATTCCGAAACTACTCTGCTTCTTCTTCTTCCTGGACGGCAAAACCATGATCAAAATTAAAGGGACCATAACCGCCCCCCTTAACTGCATCCCTCCTGGTCCGACCGTGGGGTTTGCCGGTTCACATCACCAGTCCTCTCTGGTACGGATCACTTTTTTACGGAAGTCAATCAAATGCTGGAGTTTTTGCATTTATTTGATCCAGGAGTTCTTAAGCGTGCCTCCTTATGCGATCTCGCCAGGTGCTTGGTCGTGATATTGATTATTGTTTGATTGTTATTCTACGAAGCCGGCGATCTCCAGTCGTGTCAACTCACGGATTTGCATGCACAATTGTTGGAGAGTTTCAAGATGTTATTGCTCCCTTTAGTCGACTTCTAAGAACAGCTTTGTTTTGTGCAGGCCAGATTCCGAAACGTGGACGAATAAGTTGTTTTCGGTCTTGTCGCTTTTTATAAAAGCAAATATTTGATTCTGCTTGGATTCATTGATTGGTGACAGCAAACCCAGATTTGTTTCTCCAAATTCCAATGAGTAAACTTCTTTTTAGCTCGATAAATGTTAAAACAAAAGTAATTAAATAAATATGTAATTGTATTCCGTCAGCTGAGTGTTATAAGCAACAGAAGCTGTGCCCACGATCCGTTTTGATATTGTAACTTGTAGGTATTAAAAAAAAAATAACAAAGTGCATTTACAATTTACTATATGTGCAAAAAAGATGCACCAAAAAATAGATAGTAAAAAACCTGAGGTGATTTAACGAATTGCTGTGTGAGACAACAGAATCTTCAAAAGATTAAAATGCAACAAATGTGATACAAAAACAAAAATTATGTAGCTCAAATGTCAACGTAGCTCAAAAAGCAATTCTGTAAAAATAAAAAACAATACTTGAAATCGAAACTTTTGTGATCAGCCAAATAAAAATTACCTATCTTATACTATCTGAATATATGTAAAAGGAAATAAAATAAGCTGCAGGTAATTTAAAATCAAAAAAATCAAAAATATAGAATATTATAATTGTTTATGCGAAATAAGTAAAAATGAATCTCCCAAAAAATATGCAAAATTAGCATATGCGTTTAAATTCGTTTTTTTTTTTAAAGAAAATAAAAACAAACAAAACAACTTTAGAAAATGAAATGTGATATAAAAACAAAAATCAATATGTTGATGGACATGCGAAAAATACATTCAACTAACAAATGTACAATAACAAAACAAGAAAAAAAGATTATATTATATTTATCAACCAAAATCAATGCCATGATTTAAAACGACAAAAAACAAACAATTTGTATTTAAATATAACACTATATACGTTAGAATAGTAAGATCTTAAAGAAAGTAAAAAAACATACCTACGATTTTATTTGATTTGAAAAACAAAATGTTTAGGAACAAAAATCGAAAATATATTTAATTTATATTTTGTAAAGAATAATAGTTAACACGGTCAAACGTGTGTGTGTGTTGTGTGGTATAAGAAACGTTGCTGAAATAATATTTCTGGCTTTTTTATTTATATTCCAAGAAGAGTAGGGTCCACATGCATAAACAGAGATTATTAAGAAACAACGATATATTTTGCTTCCCATATAAGTTTAGCTAAAATGTAATACTTAGACGAAATTAGAACACATAAAAAGACGAAAGACCAAAGGATAGTTTCTTTTACTATCTTTGCTTCATTTATTATCTATGCTTAGCTGTGTATTTTTACCAAACCAAGGTCAGTCCATTTATTGCGTTTATAGGTGGTTGTATTCGAAATGAAATGACACATAATAACGTGACGTACCTGAAGAATACTAAATTATTTATTTGTTAGAGCTGTATTGGAGTTGTAGAGGGTTTTCGTTTTTATTTCTTAATCATATAAGTTATGACCAAACGATTATTGTGGACCGTTTTTACTCCAAAAAAATGAGTTTACAATGCTAATTTTGAGCACCGCGATGGACGTAGATACTTTTTGCTTGAGCTATTGAATTGTGGCCTCATTTTATTACCACCTTGAGGTTAAGTAGGAAATACAGGGTTAATTAGGAAACTCATCTCATCATCTACACAGTTGGTACCCATTCAGCCCTACGCTTATTAACGCATACATTTTGCATCATTGGAAAGGCATTGCGTTCATATTTGTATAGTTGCGTAAACTGATGCGCAAATATTATTTATATAGTTATTTTCTCTTTTGTGTAAAGTCTAGTTACATGCAACTACTCCCAGAGTTTATGTAGGCCCTGTGTTTCACTATCGGGTTGTAAGCAGTCTGATAATTAGCCCTAACCTTCAGCCTCAACTAATCGAAAGATCCCCGGTTCCATTCCCGCCGGGGCCAAGTAATATCTAGAGGTTTTTTTTCCACTACCACAATCAATTGTCATAAGAAGCTTCTCAAATTTTCCGTTCGGAATGGTCTTAAAATTGTAGGTCCCTTCCACTTCGCACCAGAAAGTGATTGAAGAAGCTAGGTTTTAGGCCCTATATGGGCCGTTTATGCCTAATATTTTTTTATTTATTTTATTTTTAATATTCCAGTCAACGATAATTAAAATAAAGCGCATGACTGCGTCGATGAAAACTTTCTCGCTTTTTAAGAATAGGTATCGAATCATATTTTCTGATTAGACATTTTCTATACTCTTAAAAACATAAAAAAAGCATAAAACGCATCGTAATACCGGAGATTGTATGTAGATATATATTTTCTTTTTCAGCTAGCCCACTGTAGGGAGTACCAATTTCAAACCTGTATGTATATAATATCATGTAATCAGAGATTTCCACGTGACCTAGGGGTACGTAGACTGTGAAGGCGTTTTTAGAAACTGAATAAAAACTATTAAAAAAAATCTTAATGCAAATTAGTTCAAAATAGAAGTATTAACTAACATATAAAATGTCTTGAAATAAGCTCACCGCCTTTTGAGATATAGACATTTTTCTAAGGTGCCGCTATTCGAGTCTTGCGAAAATCTGAGTATGCAATATTCTTACATTAACTCCAAAGCAAACCTCAAAAAGTATCAAAATCATTCATATCTAAATCTAAGTTTACAAAGTTCTTAATTTGTTCATTAATTAGAAGAAACTTGAACTGTTTTTGAGATATTATTATTTTCGTAATATACCGTTTTATTCGACGTTTTTTGAGGAAAACTGAGTTCACAATTTTCTCGCGCTCACCTCAATTATTGTTTTATGTTCACCAAAAACTATCAAAATCGTTAGAAACCCTTTCTGAGAAAATCAGTGTTAAAAAAAGTTATAGCGAAGGTACAGTTATCATACTCAGTTTGAGTTCGTAATTCAGCACGAATGCAATGTGGAGAAAGTTAGAAATTGTATATTCTGCAAATAGTTGAGTATGAATCTTAGCTTACCCCCGATGTCGTTGCAAGCCTCGATTAGCGTAAGCGAACCCCCTTTCAAACAAAAAGAAAATAAAATCTGTCGGTTGAAGGGTTTCAGAAGACCTATGATAAGTACAGATAAAAATCTTATCCGTCGCCTCTGTAGGCTTTTTTATATTGATCAATTTTGTTTGTTCATAAACACTACAACTTCAATGCAAGTCTTTCAAGCTACACTAGCAAAGAATGTTTAAAATAAGACTGAGTCAACATCAAGTAGTAGATACACCACCTACAAACATCAAAAACAACACGCAGCATTAAAGCTTTAACCATTTACACTTAACAAACAAAAAACGAATGCTTAGAACTTAAAATAGAAAGAAACTCTTCCATTACAAGGCTCCGTTTAGTTTTTAAAATGAAACTATCATTATTTACATCAAATCAATTTAATGCATGGAGCTTACCATGCATCTGTAGATAAACTGAAATCGTCTGTAGATACTTTAGACAAAATAAAACTGCAAAGTGACAACAATTAAATGTGATAGAAGTGCTGCTAATGAAAGGACACTAGAAACTGTTTTCTCTAAATGTTTATTTAAAATTTCTTACCACATGTTATTTGTTTTTAATGTTAACTTTCCGCCATTAGCAGCTATTTCAAATTTAAGAGGAGAAAGTTGTAAGAACAAAACAATAAAAACAACGCAACTATAAGAACAAAAGTGATAATGATAACTGCTAATATCATCATATGCAATAATCTAAGTAATATATTATTAAATAGTCAATAGTAACGTAGTTAAACAAACAACATGAACCAAACTATTGAAATCAGTTACACACGTTATTTACTGTTCAAAAATAAAATGTTATACACACCACGTAGCAAAAAATAAGGCGTGATATTTTTTTTCTATCGAAATGTATTTCTTTTGTTTTAAATGTGAACCAAATATGAATAACTTTTGTTTTACTTAGAAAAATTTAAAGAAAAAAAATCTCATCAAAGAATAGGAATTCTTTTTCTTTTGAATAGACAAAATTTGCATGGAAGTAAACAAATTAAAAAACAAAAACAATCGTTATGTCAAAGTTTATCTTTTTTCTAATTTAAATTTAAGCCAATTAGACGAAATATCTGTCGTTTATTAATATCATTCCATTTGTTATTAGCTAAAGGGATGAACAACTAAGGGAAATAAATATAAGAAACAAACAAACAAAAATAAAACACGTTACATTAATATCGTAATGTCTAACGTATATAAAGAAGAAAGAATATATATATTTATATGGTTAATCGTTATAAAAACAAACAGTAATGTTTTTTTCATCTATTATCATGGTGAACGTGCAAAAATTACACCATTATGTACAACCGAAATTGTTAAATAAATTTTATCCTCTGAACAAAGATCAACTGTTTAAGAAGTGTAAAAAAAAAATATTAAAAAAATCAATCGACCTGTGATATTATAGTATGAACACCTTAATACAAATTGAAGAAAACAAATAAAAATATGATAAGAACAAACAAACAAAAAACGCAAACAAATATACATATTACTAAACGCATAAATCGCCACTGAACAATGCGCGAATTTGAGGGGGAATAAAACCTATCTTCTTCAAACAAATCTAATAAAAGTGATAAGAACTGAATGAAAAACAAATATATATATATATATTTTAATTGATATCTAAGGAAAGTGATAGAGAGAACAAAGTTTTAACACGGAACAACACTCAAACATCAAAAAGTGTCTAAGAATCAATTATTTTCAAAAAATGAATAATCAAATAGTTACCCGTAGAATAAATAATAATAAAATTAAAGCAAACATTTAAAGATATACCTACTTATTTTAATTGCAAATAAATTATAAATTGCAATTATAAATTAATTCCAATTATATAGTAGACATGGATAAACATTTTAGGAATAATGTCTTAGAATCAAATTCGAAAAATTGTAGAGGAATGTAAGTGTTTTGTTGTTTTTTTTTAGAAACGCAACGAAATGCTGCCCAAATGCTTAGTTATATATATATTATATATTTTATTTCATTAATGCAAAATTAATTTGATGTTAATATTAACATATAAACCGTGGATATGGATAAAATTGTATCTTTTTGTTGTTTTGAACTTCATTCGTCAAACATTTACAATATTTACCCTATATGAAATAATTACTATGTATTAATAATTTGTGTTGATACCATACGTATGTATATAAAATTTAAAAAAAAAAATAAATAAATAAAATAATACATAATACGAGTTATATGCACAGTATTAATGAAAAACGAAAATTATGTAGAGTAATAAAATTTGAAATTTACAAAACATACTTTAAGCGTGTTTTTTTAATCTTTATCTGTTTTAGCCGGAACCAATTTATTAAGTTAAGATTAATAATGTTCAATATTTTGATATGTTCTTCTACGTTAAATAAGGGACTATGTCAATGTGAACATTATTTACGACTTCTTCTCTTTAATGGCGAAACAAAGATCAGGATTAAATTGATCCTATCCCAATATAGTCTTTGTAATTGCTTTAAATAAAATCAATATTTTAATTTTTAGGCCAGTTCCGTTTTGCTTGCCCAATCAAATTTTTGACTTCATGTAACTTCCTTCAAAAAATAAATTTGTATTAAACATGGGCCCAAAATAAGGCTTTTCATAGTACATACTCGGAAAATTGGAAAATTTGCGATTGTGCAGAGAACGGAATAGCCATTTAAGGTGCGCTCCGCACTACCCCTGGATTCCTGTCTGCACCTTATTCCAAGTGGCCTTAAGATCAATTGCTCGCAATAGCGCGTTACGCCTTCCAAATTCGGAGCACTTTAAAGGTTGAAGTTTCGGGCACTGTACAATTTTAAGAAGGGGAGAATCCTAAACTGACGGATAAAATTTGCCCCTTGGTCGACTTCAACATTCCTTATGATTATGATGTATCATTTCAAGCTCTTATGAGATTTCGATCTACACTGATCGCTCTAAGACAAAGGAGGGAACAGGTTCTGGCATCTTCGCTGTAGATTCAGACTTCAAAGAGTCTATACGACTCCCGGAGACAAGCAGTGTCTTCCGATATGAAGTTCTTTCTGTTCTTAGGGCGGCAGAGCTAATGCCATGGAATCAATATACGGGAGGGATATCGCCATCTACATCGGTATGCAAGCTGCACTCAAGGCACTGGAATCTGTTTACATAAATTCTGAGATAGTCAGAACAGGAGCTGTGCTAAGAGAGCTAAGCTGGGCAAATCTTGGTGGGCGTAGGTTGTCGGAGACGCAAAGGTTGCATTTTGATAAGAAAGGACGTAGGAACATTTTCAAATTAAGCAGGGCCATCTTAAAACAGTGGCTGGGATTCTGTCGCACACTGTCTTCTGAGAAAGTGTGCCAAACGGCTTGGACTGTTAGGCACGGATACGTGCAGATTTTGTGTGAGGGAATATCGCGGAATCGTAGGAGATTTCTATGAAAATACTACTTCGAGGAAATAGAGGAATTGGGCTGCACATACTACAGGAAGCTAATCAATTTTGCAGGGAGGTTCAATTAGTTCCCTAGGAATCGCGATGGGCCCAAATCTGCCAAGAACTGCATGTGATTGCATTCCACTTTTTAACCTAGCCTTACCTTAATCCTCGGTAAATAATGATGACATTGGAGATACAGTCTGAGTTCATTAATGTAAAAATGCTGCATGTCTGCAAATTCCGCCTTCATTATTGTAAAAGTACTGCATTATCATTGCAGAAGTTTGGCAGCTCCTGCGGTCATAAAAGAAAATTAACAGTCAGCAGCTGTCAATTATTGTGCATGTGTTTTTGTTTTGTTGCCGAGCTGCAGGAAAATGGCGGGAGAGAGGGAGTTAATAAAATGTTTGCAAATTATTTAATTTGGATAATTTTTATTACATAGGAATGCACAAGAGAAAAAAATCTGGTCTGATGATGATACGAAATTGCTTGTATCCTTTCGGCTTTGTGTTCCATCTACACATCTAAGAACGTTTCGAAACGGATAATTTCTTATGCTTGCGAATTTGTCCATTATTTGTTGAATCAGGCCATTTTATACAGATAAATAAGTTGTTCAGGAGGAAAGATCACAATGATATTCCTTGTGTTCGAATCTCCCAGACAGCAGAGAACAGACAGACAGTACTGACTGCTGGAATAAATCCAGAAAGTGTCGCTTCAAACGACGATTTTTTCGTGGTCGAGGACCCACAGGAGAAAGTGGATTTGCTGGGCGCTTGTTTCGAGGCCGTGTATACGGTGAACAATCCTGTTCGCCGTAACCACGACATTGAGAATAGGGCTCTGGTGAGCCATTTCTATCTGCGCACCGAACTTGAGAATTGGCGATCTGAGAATAACGGTTTCACCGTGTTCACTGATGAAAACCATGCTAATGCAGTTGTCGCCAATGGCCGAGATGCATCGCACTTGTTCGTGTCGAAGAATGATCTTCTGTGCATCTTCGAGTCACTAAAGAATAAAAAGTCGGCGGGGATGGATGGTGTCCCAAACGTCGTATTGAGACACCTGCCTTTGGAGGCTGTAGATATTTTCACCACGCTGTTTAACAATGCGCTGAATAATGCACATTATCCCGAAAAAATGTAAAGATAGGACGAACCCTGCCAATCTTCGGTCAATTAGCTTACTTCCGAATATTAGCAAGGTCTTTGAAAAGGTTGTCAATAGAGCCCTGTTAAAGTGGGTCGAGGACAATAACATAATCCCGGACAACCAGTTTGGTTTCAGGGCGAGGCATGACACTATTCATGCCGCGTCGAAACTGGTTTCCGACATTCAGTGGAATAAATGCAAGAACCAATGCACGGGTGCTTGTCTGGTTGATTTTGAGAAGGCTTTCGACACCGTATGGTTAGAGGGACTTTTCTACAAGTTGACCAGGCGGGGGATGCACAAACCTTTGCTATATATAATTTATAATATGCTTATGGGAAAGAAGTTCGTAGTCAAATGTGGCAACGTGACTTCGAGCAGAGTCTTTCAAATTAAAAACGGTTTACAGCAGGGGGCGGTCAATTCTCCGATCCTGTTTAACATTTACATGAGTGATCTGGTGGGTTCACTCAGACATGCTATAGCGTATGCCGACGATTTGGTGGCATACAGATCAGGTTCTAAACAAAAAAAACAAAACAAAACTCTCTCTATCCTATCAATAAGATATAGAATAAGCATTCAAATTGAGTAAAATAATAATAATAATAAGATCAGGTTCTAAAATCGAGGTCATTAATATCCTTTTGCAGCGTGACTTCGATCAAATTAAGCGATATTGCGACGACTGGAAGTTGAAAATCAACTTTCAGAAGACGGAAACAATCTTGTTCAGAACTCCATTGGCTGGGGCCTCTAGGGATACCAGAAAAAACTGGAAGAAATTGGCCATTATTGGACAGGATGGGCCATTGGCGGTGAGAAGCGTAGTTAGATATCTAGGTATCTGGCTTGACCAGTATCTATATTTCGATAGACATATAGTTGCTTGTCTTGCTGGGGCCAAGAGGGCTTATGCTCTGACAAGGAGACTGTTTCATAGCAGTCAACTTGACTCCAGAGTGAAGGTCATTTGCTACGTGGCCCTTATAAGGCCGATCATCGCTTATGGCTGTCCATTGTGGTTTAATATAGCGCCTTGTTATATGGAAAAGATTCGGGTTTTGGAGAGACAATGTCTTAGGACCTGTCTCCGATTGTTCCGAACGCCTGAATCCAACTATATAAAATACTATCCCAACAAGGTCCTATACGATGGGGCTCAGTTGAATAGGATTGACAATTTCCTCATTAAGGTCACTCGAAGGCACGTTGCAAGGGCGATGGCCAGCGACAATAGTCTGATATTTGGGGCTTACTTCCCCAATGAAATGTACATTGAGAGTACACTCCGGTCTGGCTTTATCCCGCCAGAGGCATTTATCCATATTGATGCAAAAGGGCTGGTACAGACGAGGGATGGTATTCCGGTCTTATACCATCGCTACCGCAGCGCGAGAGATAAGCGGCTCCTCCATGACGGGGACTTCGCCAATGCTCATGAGCTCCTCCGTTTTAGTACCGCAATATCGGAGAGGGATAGATTCGACACGGAAAAGCAATTCGCCGAATTTTGGTGGCTTGTTGAGGGGGGAGGGGTCAACATGCCCTCCCAGGACGGTGCGTTACTCTAGGTAACTTCCTCTTAGCTTATAAGTTAGATTAAGTCAGCTAGGGCGTTTTTGGGAGAGGCCGGGCTCGCCAACGTGTGGTGGTGCTTCTGGGAGTTGACTGACGCTGTAAGGCTTCAGTCGGCTCACGGCGGCGCGTGTGCACGTTGACGACTGCCAGGCGCTCGGAAAGCAATTGGGATTTTGACCACTTGTTGCGCAAGGCAACGAGTGCTCAGAATCCTAATTATAGTTAGAATACGTTAAGTAGTTTAAGTAAGTAGAATAGGTAGTTTGTAATTTGTTTTATATAAAATCTCAATAATGAAACCGAGTTTTAGTAAATTTTCTCGAGGAATATATATGTAAGATTAGTTCGTAAAATAGTTCGTAAGCCGAAAGGCAATAATTCTAAGATATAGTTAAGTTTAGAGCGTTCGCATAAGGACCAATAAATAAGAATAAGTATCCTGTTAATTTTAAGTTAGGTTTAATCATTTTTGTCTAGTATGTAAGTAGATATTTATCAATGAATAAAAAAATGAATTTCAAAGTCAGGCCATTTTATATGTCTCTTTCTTAACTTGAACAGGAATTTGGTTATTTCAATAAAATATTTGAAAGCTGCTCCTTTAGCAACATTAAACAAATTACTGATTTTTCTAAACGAACAGTTATTAGCAAGCTTTCAAATACTCGTAGTTAGGCATACTGCTAGCCTCAAACCCGTTTTAGCCCGACCGAAATTATTTTTTTTCCAAAAATGGATTTAGTTCATTCTCCACAACCTAATACAATTCATTTTTAAACTTAAACATTAAAAATGGAATTAACTTAAATGTTGACCTGGACATACGGCCATGATGTCGAAAAACATCATCTGGAAATTCATGAATTGTTTTTTACAACGTCCTGTTTTTTGGAATATGTCTGGCCATCACTCTCTAATTCTTAAGAGACAAAAAATATATCTGCCTTTTTTCGGACTGTTCTTTCCGACAGTTTTTTTTATGCTTTCCAAGTGTATGCTATCCAAGACATTTGTATCTTATCGATGGTGTATCTTAAACTTATTAAAAATATTTTATATACAAGTTGTCATTGACAAAATGGTTTTTAATTCTGTCATGACTTTGTTTATATATGCAATTATGAACTCACTTTTGTCAATGCATGATGACCGCTTTCATGCAGCTACGTTTGCGTTCATAAATGTATTCAATGAACATTGTTCCATGGTTTGCGCTATTTGCAATTATTAACTCACCCAAACCCTTACTGTACTCACTAAGAACACGTCCAAAAATCATTTCATTGATTGAACATTAAGTCGGAAACACCCTGTATTTGTAGATAAGCAAAGAATTAAAAAAAATATTTCCTGTAATAGACATAAACTTTTTTTGCTTGCAGAAAGTCTCGCTTCTACAAAAACTCATGGGCGATGTAGGAAAAAGAGCCTGGGAAAGTCCCCTACTTTCATTTCCCGCATACAAGTTGAAAAGAAAACTTAGTCTCTGGCAGGCACCGGTGACGTTCGTTTGCAGCTTTCTTGGTACACTATGTAGCGGTCACTCAGTATATATACATAGCTGTTTAAGCTCACTTCTGTGTTCCAATTCTCAGGGATACATATTGGAAACTCGATGTTAAAAGTTTTAGTTTTTGCGGCGCGGCGCATTTTTCCGACAAAACGAGCGCTCACCGACAATCTACGGTTCATCGCGATATGCGTTTTTTGCATCAGTTTTTGACAGCCGCATGTCACTTTGCTCTCCGACTGCCTTCGACAACTATTTGTCGCAAATCATTTATAGCATAATTTATTTAATAGTTTGTGTTAATTATTTGTTAAACAAATTAGGTTTTTCAGGCAAAGTCTAACGAAAAACCCAGCATGAGCAATTTTTTGAATTGCTGTATGAAAAATCCGACATAGCTCGGAGTTTTACGAAGAGCACGCCAGAATAGGTTGTTAGGGGATATAACCGATCAGTTTAATAAGTTAACAAAGAGCTACCGGCGGCTCAAAAAAGGTATGTATAATAAAAAATTGAACTGAGCTTTTTATCATACAATAATATTTTCTATTTCACTTTTGAGATATTGGGCTTTCGGAATTTTAGGTTTTCAGGATTTTGGTTTTCAGGATTCTATTCATTCAGAATCAACCGCATTCTACGATCAAATAAAGTGGGCGTGCACACCAAGTGAGTGCTATATTCCGTTTATTCCTGATAATAGCCTCGCCGTTCAAAAAGAAGATGAGGCGGACAAAAAACGTCGCAGCTACCGTTATTATTACGTAATTTTGACCGAGATAGTTCAACTGTTAGAATTGTTTTTGTAGGGTATCCTGCTCGCAATCAAGTCTTACATTTTTTTCCAAAGATAATTGCTTTCTAAATTTTGATAAAGGATGAACTTATAAAAAATAGAAATTGGACACGTTTGAAATAGCTCAATAGTGTAGCTTAACTTTTGTAAGCATTACATGATTAAGTTCTTAAATCGAAATGACAACCGACGATAACAGTTATGGCTTTTTTCTTTTAAGTTCAGACCTGTGAAAAAAAATCATGTTTCTTTGTAAGCTCCGATAGGTCCGAGTTTTAAAATGTATTACTTTTCCATTCAGGGGCTTGATCAGAGCGCACTCTATTAGCTCAGAACAAATGGACTGAGCAGTCTGAGTAAAGAGCTAAGCATAGACTACTTAACACTTTTTTTTTTTTATAATTTTCGTGCGCTGAAGGGATTTCTTTTTTTTCTGTGACACAGTACCCTTATAGTGGAAACCACAGCGCAGGCATTTTATTTGTTGCAGTAAGTAGCTCCCAGCAAATGATTCATTGCCTATTTGTGGGTGCTACTTACTGTATGAAAGAATATAAGGATGAAAGAAGTTTGGTGCGATGGGATATTTTTCTCCACAGGTGGCGCCTAAATTGCTTTAGGGAGATAAGTTTTTGTTGTGTGTATTCAATTTAAAAAATTATGGCCCTGGTCGGGATTCGAACGCACGACCTGCCAATCACTTATTGAATACACTACCATCGCACCATTGCCACCTGCGCTGAAGATAAAGGAAAAAGACAATTACAATGGGTTAGTTTTTAGGGTTCCATAGCCAAATGGCAAAAAACGGAATCCTTATAGATTCGTCATGTCTGTCTGTCTGCCTGTCTGTCCGGGAATGTCACAGCCACTTTTTTCCGAAACTATAAGAGCTATACTGTTGAAACTTGGTAAGTAGATGTATTCTGTGAACCGCATTAAGATTTTCACATAAAAATAGAAAAAAAAAACAATAAATTTCGGGGGTTCTGAAACTCAAAATTTTTTTTTATCAAACCCATACGTGTGGGGTATCTATGAATAGGTCTTCAAAAATGATATTGAGGTTTCTAATTTCATTTTTTTATTAACTGAATAGTTTGCGCGAGAGACACTTCCAAAGTGGTAAAATATGTGTCTCCCCCCTCTAACTTCTAAAATAAGGGAATGATAAAACTAAAAAAAATATATGATGTACATTACCATGCAAACTTCCACCGAAAATTTGTTTGAACGAGATTTAGTAAGTAGTTTTTTTTAATACGTCATAAATCGTAAACCGCAATTTACCTTTCATTCAATCAACTCAAATATAAAAAAAAAACATTTAATTTCATAAACATAAACCTTATACGTAAACCGTGAACCATTATTTTCTAATAATAAATCTGTAATAGGTGCCTAAGTAAATAATAATTATAATTCGCGCGGAACCCTTCATGGGCGAGTCCGAATCGCACTTGGCCGCTTTTTTTAAAATGTAGAACGCTGAAGTTAAAAGACTGTTAGGTGCTCGGGAACTATGAATTAGCGGTCGCGGTTGAACTGGCAAGAAAAGAAAGAAGAGCAACTTGAAACTTACTGGACATAAAACCACCCCTATACATGATCAAAGAGAAGGCCTTGTAACAAAATCCAGGTTAGTCAGCCGACGCATTTCATATTGAAACTCTCCCGTGGGTTGACACAACTGGAGATCCCCCAAATTTGGGCGATCAAAGGAAAATATACGACTTAATTGCTGTAAGGGAAATAAAAAGGGTATACATAAAATTTGCTACAATATTTTGTGGAAATGCTTTCAACGAAGTTGAATAAAACAGGATTTTCCGTGCTTTCAAGAATTCAGGCGACTGCACAGTTTCTGCAGCTAGTGGGTGTTAGGTCTTATGTCCCAAAGTCGTTAATGAAGGAAGCGTAATAAAGCCTTTATGTAATGAAAACAATCAAAAATATAGCGGGTAAAATTAATATACGACGAGAAACCCATACAATCTATTCGTAATTTGACCGACCCTTAACAAAATATTTGATCTACTTTGGTAGACATAAGGGCATCCTACTACCTACCAAGATGCAAGTGTTTATTAACAATATGATTAGTTGTTGTTGAGAGGAGCTTCTCAAGTTTGTCCAATATAAAGTCATTCAATTTCAGCAGACACCTAACAGACCAATCTGGTCAAAATATAAATGATTTTTAGATTTTGTAAGTCATTTTCTGTAATTGCAACACCCATTCAACATCCAAGTACGAAATGCAATAAAAATAATCTCTCCAACTTTAAGAACTCCTTAAAGAAGGATTTGGCAACGTGAAAGCTTTCTTTAGAATAATTTGGTATTCTTCATCCCAGTTACATAATAATAATAAAGCTCCTGATATAAGAAATCAATGTAAGCAAAACACGGATAAATATTACGTAACAAAAAGTGGGACAAGAAAATGTAATGTGTACACGCCTAACAAACACACCCACGTAGCGCAACTGCACAGCTTTGCAACCTTGAACTTTCGGCCTTGCAACACTTCTATGTACAAAACTTCTCCGGAGTAGCGGACGCATTCCCAATACACACCCAGTACTGAGGTATAATAACCAATTATCTTTTGCATTTGTTGTGGATTTGAATTATGACTACTTGAAGGATATAGTTTCTTCCAGTTGTTTTATTGCCAGCATAAGGTATGGGTTTTGTCATACTTTTCTCACGAACAAATAGTTATATTTTTGGCTCCAACGAATTTTCTTCAATTTATCACGAAAGGAACATAAAAAATAAGAACATTTAAGAAGCTTATATTCGTCCAGATCATTGTGGTCTTATATCCACGAACGTCAATCTAATTTTTTTATTGGCGCCCAAACTTTATTGAGCGGCTGCCAAAAAGCTTCATAAAATTTGCTTAAAGGAAGCGTATTGCTGTGAAATTATTCGTCCACCATCAGGTGATAAATGCATGAACCCCAAATGTAAAGCTTCACTCACCCGAAAATAGTTTCCACATGATGTAAAACAGAAAAGCACTCGAAAGCTTTTGATTGAGAGGAACTTAAGTAGAACCCAAACATGCACTCAAAATGTCTCATTTTCGAAATTGACATTACATATATGAAAACATAATTAAAGGCTTAATTGAACTGTCAGTCGAAGTGAGGGTATTTCGTTTTGGTAGTTTTTGATTGGTTTATACTTTGTAATTGAAAGTGAGTGTCTGCCCCAGCCGTTGCGTTATTCAATAAAATTAATTAGAATGAATCATTTGGTTCGGAATATGTTGCTACTTCATCATCATGCTGGGAATTGAGATAACACAAACATTTACAATTAGTTACGTATACGACCCCAGTGTATGGATTGTGAGCGGTTGCAAATGGAAAGAGGAAGCTGCTGTGGGATTATGTGGATGTCATATGCCATGCAGCAAACATTTTGGATGCAGATGCGGAATATATACAAAAATACATTCGCAGGTTTTATAAGCTTCTGTTTGTATGGTTATGCAAAACATAACGTGGTAGAACTTGCTGCGATGCATGAATCTGTGACCAAGGCATTGAAACTTTAAGCGGTTAAATGTTAATCACTTATACCTTATCTTTCAGAAGTCACTTATTGTCCTCTAGACACGAATGCTACGCAAAAGAAACTAAGCTAAAATAAGTCACTAATCAGTTACGGATATTTAAGTTACGAGGCTCCGTAGAAGAAACTACTCAAAAGAGATCGAAACCGATAGTTTCTTCTGGGTAATTACTTCTCCCACAGTTGGATTATTTGTCGTTCGTTACGTCCGTGTGCAAGGAGAAAACAAAAATCAAAGATAAAAGTCATAACCACCCATACCAAAAACTAACATGGGACACTAAACTGAAAAGTGACTCGATGACAGCATATGAAACTGAATACAGAGGAGTTGCTGATCAGTTCATAACCAGTTGCGGCGTACGCTGTGTGTCATTTTATTTAACAGGAATTGACTAGGTAGCTTTAGCTTGCGTTACTCATCTGTTTGTTTTACGTAGCTCCAATTGTAGGCGGGCCTGATTTCACTTTCAAAATAAGAATTTAATTACCATTCGATACTGAAAACACTTACGTGTGAGTTTCACTTTATTTGACTGTCAAACATGCACTGAATCAAGCAGCTGACTGACAATTTGACAAAAGTCTTCTCATGGATGACACTAACAAATACAAGAAAATGCTACAGTCCGCTTTGGCGACTTGAGCTCTATTCCTTACCCCCAAAAAAGTGGGCGTGGCAAAATTGTAAGTATGGGCGAATTGTTTAAAGGCATATGATCAACGTTTTGTACCTTTTTATGGATTTTATAGAAAAGGTAATGTTTTCGTATAGAGGAATGGTGGGCGAAATATGACTTTCATTTCCAATGATTTCTTCAATAAAACGAGTTTTGTTAAATTGTGAGTGTGTCGGCGAATTTTAAAAGCCTTTAACTATGAGCATTTCAGTCCCCTGGAGAGTATATATTGCCAATTTCAATTTTCTAGCTCGAATTGCGATTTTTTCGGTAAATCCGATTTTTTGAGATTGTGGGCGGATTTTGAAAGTTCTTAAATAAATATATATAAGGCATTAATTTCCTTTACAGGGCTTAAACCAAGCTTCTCCAACCATTTTGCGCAGAACCCACAACTTTTAAGCCGAATCCGAAAGCATTTTGAGAAGCTTCTCATGATAGTGGAAACACTTGGATGTTTGTCAGACGTAAGCAAGAGGTGGAGCAGTGGCAAGACTCTCGTCGTCAATTGGCCCCGACGGGATTTGAACCGGAGACCTTTCGATTAGTAGTCTAACACACTAACCACTGAGTAACTGCGCCCACGAAATACCATTAAAAATTCTTACATTTGATTAGTTCGGGCCCCTATTTCAGATTTCTATCTCGAGTCTTCATGGCTAGATCGGCATAATTATAGATGCTGATCACAATTATAGTAACTTTAAGCGGTGTACAAGCAACAATAAGGTATGTTAAAAATAGGGTATAAAGAGCATTGAATTAAATAAACATCGCCATCTTTGCCAAGGCAGAGTACTTATAACTCTACCCTCGACGGCTGTTAAAAAAAAGTTTTTATGTGTTAACATCTATAGCGGGACTACAAGGATTTTTTATAAGGTGGAGTCAAAAGCGGATTTGGTACATATTACATATAACGCTGCAAAAAAGAATAATATTAATTCATCAATTAGAACGTTTTGGACGTGGTTAGCCCGTTAGGAACGGGGTAAGAATATCACTGTAGCGCACTCCAAAAAACAGAACTTGTAGTAAAAGGCAACTAAGGAAAAAAATGCATTAACGCATGTGAGCCTAGTGACACGTTTAACATCTTGAAACAGTCCGCAAGTGTGCATGCCGGTGTGGTAAAATCAAGACCAAACAATAAAAAAGAATAGGGGCATGTACATGTCAAAACCATTAAAAACCACGATGACACAAATGCAACACCATCAGCATATGATTTGACTCAGTTACGAAAGTTATCCGAAATCGGGAGGCCTACCAATATTCATTAAGGTCGAAGCGGCGAATCACACAAGCGGACCAGTAGGGATGCATTTAAGTCTGAGAGTTATGATCCATTTAATCCTGAAGAATAACTATTTGGAATTAAGAGAAATGAGTTATGCTACCTTAAAGCTTGGCCACAAAGAACGTGTTTTTTTTTTTTGCAGCGTCGTATTGTACTGCAATACATAGCCCCAATCACACATGGAGTGTTGTCAATACCGCGTTGAATTCATCACATGGTTGAAACACGCGGCCTTAATCCTAGCATTCGTGTGTACAAAGCTATATTTTTTAGACAACTAAAACAACAATTTAACGCCGATTCCGAACGTCAATTTTTGAGAAGCTTCTCCCGAAGGTTTATTCTCTTAGATGTTTGGCAGACTTTTGCAATAGGTGGTTCAGTTAACTTTTATAGACGTTATAGACCTCGATACCCTTGTTCAGTAGTTCAACGCACTAACCAGTGAGCCACTATGTCAAGCATGCATAAAGTATACCGTGGTACGAATTGCTGTCCCTAATGGATCAGCATTGAAAGGTATGCTTTACCCCTTTTCGCACTACAAGCTTCAGAAATACAGTTATATCTTGCAAACTTTTTAACAGACTTCCTGAACGAATTTGAATTATTAGAATCTTATACACGTTCCTTAACAGGATTAAGTTTTGGTTCCTTGATTTTGATATCAGGCAAGTTGAAAATTTGCCGAGCTACATTATTTAAATTTTTTGTAATATTTGCCTCCTCCGATCTGTTTTACATGTATTTTTTGTCTTGCTTAATTTTTCTTGTAATACAAAATGTTTTGTTTTTCTTGATTATATACTTTTGTTCACCCCACAATAAATAAATAATTTGTAATGATGTGACATTTGCTACTATTTTTTGTAAATACAAAATGTCACACAGACTATTCTCCTTAAATTTACGATTTAATAGTTTACCATTGTTTTATGTTTAAGAAATGAGAATAATGAATAAATAACTAAATAAAATAATGAATATGTATGTACATGTGTTTGTGTGAATATATACTCTCAAGTGTATAGGATCAAGTGTAAAATTAAAATAACCTTTTATTTTATTTTTATTTGAAAGATTATGCTTTTATTAAAAATACGTTTATATAAAAATGTTGCCATTCCTTTTGGGACGATTTTAAGAAAAAGGTTAATTTTTCTATAAATTCCTGAAAAAACGATGTGTGCGTAATCGGTTAAAGAATAAGAAGATGTTGACACTCATATCGAAGGCTTATGTATTAAAAAGAACTTTTCATGCACATACTCGTATCTTAAGTTCTTTGCTGAAAATATTTATAATTTTTTTCTTTTTTTTGTTGTTCTCATCTGTTGACTAAAAATAAAAAAAAATTTATGCGATCTTAAATTGCATTGATTTGAAACTTTCTAGCATTTTGAGCTTATTTCGAATAATATTTTTTTGATTTTGCGTTGTGGGACTATAAAAATCTGGCAATCCGAATTTCGTTTCTTCGGACTTCAAATGAAGTTGTGAATTTATTATTTAACAAAATGATTGACATTTTTACCCAATTGGAGCTCACCCAGCTGATGCAGGATCATCAGTGGATTACCACAAACACATCAGATCCATACACAATTTTTCTCGTTATTTAACGAGTCTATGTTAATCCACAACTCAATAGTTAGTGTGAATTATTATTCCATTTCCGATGCATCTTCAGTTCAAAGAATAAACAATAATAAACAAGAATAAACAATGAACTTGGTTGAACATTTTCTACCGTTTCTTACCGCAGACCCCAGGCCCTTGCCAATAAAACCGGTCTCGTGTGCGATGGACCAATGGTCTTGTTACCAACTCACCTATACAAAGTTGTTTGCACTGTATACTTTTTTGATGAATTTTGACCAAATTTTCAATTGTTGTTCATTATGTAAGAAAACGGAAAAATGTATCTTGCAAAATGGGGAAAGACTTAACAGAATGCCACTCCCACTTTGCGCCATAGGAGTTTAAACGACAGATTTGAGAGCTCCTCATAACAAATTTAGACTCTTAATTTTTTTTTTTAAATTTCGCAAAGGTTGAACAGTGAAGAAAATGAAGGAGTTACTATTGAAATTTAGGCCTCGGTAAGATGTCCAACGCGCTAACCACAGAGCCATATAAGCTGCCAGAGTACGTGCAAAATTTAAATTTCAAAACATATTAAAACAAACGTATCAATTTGTTGCCAATATCGGAATTTGGCAGTGAATTTCGAATTTCAAATCATTTGAGTTCACATATTGCTTATTTTCGGCACCTTGACAATGACATTTCTGTCACCGCTTTACTGCTACAATGTATAGTCATCTACGTGAATCAAATAAAACCGACTTGATGAAAAAAATTATATACCCAAAACGAGAAACTGTGTTAAGGCTTTTCTAAAGAGCATGACCGGTAAGGTCACTAAAGTTTTTGCGTATGCCTTTGTACAGTAACCATGTGATTGTTCAATGCAACCACAAAACAATTGATTTCCTGTGATAGAACACTTTGGGGAAAAGAAAAACAAAACACTTAACAAAAACCTTAAAATCTAATTTTTAAAAAATAAACCTGTGACCAACGACCATGTATCGTTTAACCAAAGCAAAGTGCGAAAAGAGAAAAAGCACATGTTCATAATCTGACAGCCGGAAAAAGCTCCACACAGCTAGATACACTATTTGCCTGTCACAGAGAGCCGGCGAAAATTCCGATACAGCCAACGCTAAATCCCCCTCCCTTTCCAATTAGCCCCATCATATGGTTGCAAGAGTACGGCAACCAATTCAAAGTAGAATGTCCACTCCATCAGTTACTCAAAGAGAGTGCAAAACTTTAGTTCCCAATTTGAAGGAGTCTGTGTTCTGTGAATCAAGGCAAAGACATAGCTTATAATTATGTTCGTAATTTGGTACTAGATAGTTCCTTTGACAAATCAGTGTTAATGTTATTATACGTCCTGTGACGCGGTTTTAACAAAAGTTGTGTAATATTATACACTTTGTATCTTAATACAGATACAGCTCTTTTTATTGAGTGAGTCTTTTGACACAAACGAAGAAAACGACGGAAAGAAAAAAGCTCATCGTTATTTGAATGTTAAAGTTTGGATAGAACAAATAGAAAAAAAAAAGTTAAGTACAAGCAATTCGTTACTAATAAAATTACGCATCCCACCGTATCGTAAGTGTGACTGATAGAACAATTTAAACCTCAGGAGTTTCGCATTCGAATACGCGACTTTTTATCCCATACAAAGGTGAGTGCACTACTTGTAATGACGTAACAATTTTTACTTGAACCTACCTCCTGCCGCTGTCACCCCTTTTATTGTTATGGAAGAGTATGTTTGAAAATTTTCTTAGAACGTTTAATATTGTTATAAGACATTTCAACGTCTATCCTTATGCCGGTGACTAACATGAGTTTAATGAAACAATTCTTGAAAAGCACCTTGAAACTTCGTCGGAACAGTCGTCATCAGCGGCATCGTCACCCGTAGCGCATGAAGAATTTTTTATTTGAATTAGTGTATATATATCACTTGCTATAATTACCGGAAAATATTTCAAAAATATCTGGCGGTTGCTTAGAGTACTAAAAGGCAAAAGATAAATGCGATAAAAGCGTTCGGTCTATAAATAGGCAGTTAGAATGCCGGCTTTTGCTTGTAGATGCCTCACATCGTCATATATTTATTTTGCAAGTCTGCATGCCAAAATGCAAATTCGGGGAAGAGAAATATTAAATAAAAATATTAAGCGAATTGACGAATTTAAATTTGTCTTGAATGAGAACATTTGAATAGTATTAGTCTGTCATACTAAAGCCATGACGCAATGTCATTTCAATACGGATTCAAAGGACCCAGTCGTAATGTAAATAATAGATTTTCAGTCTGGTGTTCTTACGTGTCAGAGCTTTTGCGGGGGTCAAAGGCTTCCCAGGTTACACGAATAGGGATATATTCTTATATGATAAATCATCAAAATGATTTATGTAATTCCCGTATGATGTTGTTTTTGCCATGGTGTCGTAAATCCAGGTTGTTATACTATCGAATTTCTGTCGAAATGAGTATTGGCGCATTTTTTAAAGGGAGAACTATTCTTTCCCAATTATAGGATCAACATTATATTTTTAGATCAACGTCGTTTGTAGCTTCATTCAAGACCATAGTTTCTTGCCCTCTTTGGAAATGTCGCCGATATGCAGATGCATGGATGGAATTTATTGGCAACCAATTGAGAGGGTATACAGTAGTTTCATTGATTCTTTGGTGAAGTGCTCTGTAGAGGCATTGCCTTGGTATTGATTCTGATTGAATTATTTAATCAATGGCTTCACTTATAAGTGCTTTATTTTATCAATGTTTTTGTTAAACATTCTCTTATGTGGAACGTTCGATCTTCAGATATCTGAGGAAATCATCATTCTAAATAGTGAACTCGCCTGGCTTTATATTGAAGTCGGACAAATATTTTAGAATATGCATACTGATTTATTTGTTTGCATTATATATGCTCGTATACTCGATTTAAATATCAAAAATGCCTGCTTTTACATAATTTTTTTTATTTATAAGAAATTGGATCGGCTTTCGAAGGCTGTCCTTCAGAGGTTCCAGATGTTTGTATTCGCCTATCCTTTGCAGCTGAACTTGAAAGATTTCGGACTTTGCGTGAGATTTGGACTCACTTCACATACTAAGAAAACGTTAGGCATTTAACGCACATCCGCATTTTTGGCACTAATGGATGGGGCCTACAATTTTACACCGACTCAGAGGGGCCAATTGAGAAGCAATTTATATTCTTGGGGTCAGGGCAGTTGCGGAAGAGGGCAAAATTAGTTATTCTTGAAGTAGGCGAGAAAAGGAACAATTACATGCAATTAGAATTACAAAAAAGCCCGTCAAAGAGTTCGTCTACTTTGGAATCAACCCCAACTCCACGAAAGAATTTCTAATGAAGAGCCCAACGACTCGAAGGTTAAAATGCTCTACCAAACCCTAATCCTGTCAGTTCTGCTTCAATGTGCCCAGTACTGAACTAAAAGAAGAAAATGAGAGCCCATCCTTGTTGTTCTCCTGCGTGCGCGGAGGACGAATGGTTGAGAAGATATCACCACAAACTCAATGAGCTATGAACAAGATATGGATGTTGTCAAAAACGCAAAAACACTTACATTACACTATCGCGACCAGATTAACCAAAGGGAAAATGATGCTCCAGCCATAGGATCTGCGATTCGTAGCCCTCAAGTTTAAGAGAAAATGAAAGACCTCCGTTTTAAAGACCTGGCTGCCACTAGACTTGATTCACATTCGCTCGTTCCACAACATTTTTCACTTTTATCAAAAACTGTTTCGATAAGTCTCCATTTCTTGATTAATGTTCTCCTTAAGAGCCACCAAGGTCTTGGGTTTATTCGTATAGAACCCTGAATTTTGGAGAAGCACGGAGGAAAAATCTGGGACAGTCGACTCTTAGAATTTCGTGGGCCAGTGCAAGTAGCCATAACGATAAATCAAACGGCTGTGAGACACCCCTCCAAACCCAATTCTTATAAGTATGTTATGGTTTTCGTGCATTACAGGTGCGTTTACAGTACCTCAGTAGCGAGTGTTTGCTTATTCACTTATGCGCAACCTAATCCTTATTGGCAGAATAGCTCATGTTAAATTCTCCATTGAACCTGTCAAAGTCACGATGTCATTTGCAAAAATATGAGCATCCTCCTACGACATTTTTGCCACCGCTGTTGGTTGTCCGTACTTGATGCTTCTAAGAGCTTATGAAAACGACGGTCGAAATCTCATTCGTAAATTAAGCTACGAACTACGAATTTTCGCAGCACAGAAAATAGACTTAATTTTTATTGTCATAACCCATGGAGAAGATATCGTAGTGCATACTTACTTTACTTATGCTTATGTTCGGTTCTTTCAGTTGCACGAACGCGTCATCTTACAATTTTTCTCAGCACTCGTTTGGCGCTTTGGACTTTCAGTCATAACTCCATTAATATTATTGTATGGAGAGCCATTATAATTCTGCAGTTTTTTTTTTTTTTTTTGGTAAAAAGTTTCTGCATGCGTCTTTTCGTCTTCTTCTATAACGACGACGATATGATCTGGACTAGATGGATCATAACCCTTCCTTTTTAATGGCATCTCAACTGGTCCACATGTGGGGCTCGACAGTTTGAACTTAAAAAGTACCGGCAGACCTCCCGGCTTCGAATCACATCGTCACTGAGGCCAATCAAACGCAGCTGTTGTTGTATTTTTGTGATCCAGAAATTGTAAGGCCTGCCTCTCTTTCGCGATTGTATACGAGTAGAAACTTTTATACAGCCTTTTTTATATTTATTTTTTTGTTATTTAGTATTTATTTATTGGACAAACCCGGACATATTAATTAAACTTCTTAAAAGTTAAAAACAATATTTATGTTCCCGGCTTAAACACTAACAATATTAACAGTTAAAAATAGAGGGTGGCCGGTGTAGCTATATAGTAAAAAAGGGATTCAGAGCGAAGTGTGTTGAAGAGAGCTTGTTTGAGCGAGGTCTTGTTGCTATTAAGGTTAAATACGTCAGCATATTTGTTGAAGATATGCAGCATTCTGGATATTGGTTCGTAATATCCGTACTTGGTGCGGTGAGTTGCAGTCGAAACAGGGATCCCCATGTTGCGTAGGTTGGGGGAAAATGAGTTCATTTGACGTAGTTGCGGGCTATCAATGTAACCAAGCAAAAGTTGATGGATAAAATGAACATCTGCAACTTCCAGTTTTTTTTTTCAATTAAAAAGATCAATTAAATTCAAATGGTGGCCAAGCGGTTGTATGAAGGAGTTCATCCCACCAAGACCCCGAAGAGCGAAATGAATAAACTTTCGTTGAACTGCTTCCATTCTTTGGATGTGGAATCGTTGGTAAGGTGACCATGCCTGGGGGACCACTCATCGCGAGCGGTCTTACAAATGTGACATATAACGACGTTGTGACCAGCCTTTCACATACCCGAGGATAGAGTAATCGTGGTTTATATTGTTATCAAGTTATCAAGAAGAGAATGGAAGCATAGTTCACTATTGCATAACGCAAAAGTGAAGGGCCGTGTATCTCCTAACGAGAAATCGACACAGTGTAGCACCACTCTTTGCTGTGTACCAGGTCATAACGATATCCAAGGGTGTTGTTTTATTGGCTAAACGATGCTCCTATGGTATAAATAGTATAACTATTGACAACATTGAGGCATCAATGTCATCTGCTAGGTACCTTATCCACGCCGATGAGCTAAAAAAGCAGACCTTTGATAGATCCCCTACAACTACTTCTGCAGAAGTCGTAGAGACAATGAAGAAGAGGACACAGTCCTGCACTTCCTGTTCGCGTGTCCCCCACTTGCCAACATAAGGATGGCCACTTTAGGTCAATACCTCTTTCAAGACCTATATGATATCAGCAATGCCTGCACGGCTGATATTTACAACTTCATTAAGAAAAGCAAATGGTTCTAGGAGCGGGCAGCGTGACTCACCTGCCCCTTCCCAATGGCATTACAATAAACCTAATTTGCTTTAAGTGTACCTAATCGAAGGCCTTTTTAAACCAACCAACCATGTTATTTTCTGCCAATTGCTCACAGTAAGATCCAGAAAGTTATTTTTACACCAATCTGACAACTTGTTTAGGTCGTTTATATCGTTTTTTTTAAGGATGAAAATGATTGATCCAAAATTACTTTTTTGGGGAACCTCGGAGGTTGCTTTAATTGGATCAGATACTGATTATCTTCGGACAGGGGTTCGTGGAATCGCACCTTCAAACATAACAGTACCGACTGAGCGGTTACGCACCATTTTTAATGAGATAGGTTCTTTGACGTGAAGTCTTCCTCGGATCTATGAACTTCTTATTCAATCAAGCTTTAGTACTCCTGCTTTCATGCGAAGTGTCTTCATGTCAGCTGCCGTTAATTTGTCCTCGCTCTTTTTGTACGCTTTCGACGTTGTGAACCGTATGTAAGTGCCGAACAACTGCGGTGTAAAGCTTTACTTTCAGCTTACAGGACATTTTCGGTCAAATATATTTAAGTGGATCAGAGAGCAGCACGTTATTCTCACTTTTTCGGAGCGATTCGACTCCCATTCCCCTCCAAAACATCCACCCATATATCATGTGCTCGTTGCAGGGACGTTTGGTTCTTGCTGATGAGGGCTCCATCGCATCGTCAGAAGATAAGCAAGTACTGTACTAAATATACATAAAGGAACTTGAATCGCTTCCTTTGATTGGGAACTCCTCACTGACTCCAGCGGAGCACCTCACTCTTGTCTTTGCTCACTCATACATATCCATAGTCAACTGTACCTAGATTTCTGGAACTCGTCGATTATTAAGCGCCACCAGCAGATCTCTTGGTTAACAAACAACGTTATGCAAATCGGCTCTCTTGAAGAGGAGAATCATGAGCCATCGTGATGTCTCCCATCTTTTTCCAGAACTCCGAATTCTTTGACCGCCCGCACATTTTCTTCGCAATAATACCGGGTTATTCCTTATTGTTAGACGTCGATTAACTATCAAAACAATTAAAATGATAAAATGCTGCCATTGTCCTAGTTTAGACCTCAAATTGCCCACCATGAAATAGTGTCCAAAAAAACAACATTATGTTTAGAAGTCAAATGCAACGCATTTATTTATTGTTAACAATTCATTAGCTTAATTAACCAAAAATTATTGCCTTTCGATGTGATAAGCTCGTCTAGGTACAACTAAGTCTATACACATTATGTACGTACATACGAGTTTACACATCGTTTACATTGTATAAACCAACTTTAATTTTTTCTACGGGTTTATAGTAGTGTATTTGGCTAAATGTATGGATTTTCTAACCCAGTACAATTATTTTTGTACAGACCACACAACGATGCATCATTGTGCATTTTGTGTCACAAATGGGCATACGTGTGTGTCATACATTTCCTAAAATGGTATTCGTATCATTTTTATTAATATTTCTTATCTAGGTAATCACAAAATAATATTTTTTTATTGTACTTAATTGTATAAGTATAAGGTAATCATCTGTTAACATTCTTTTAAAAATATGTCTATAATGTGTGTGGGTAGAGCTATATCAATTGTTTTGAGACAGATAAACACCATTAATAATAAAATGCGACAATTTTAAATAACAAACAAACTATTAGTACTGTGTCTGAAATCGATGGGAACAATATTTTTACACAATGACATCATTGACTAAAATCCCGTATAGTTAAGTAAACCTGTACGTGAAAAATTGCTACAAATTCTGATAATTTTTTTTTTGTGTAGAAGAAAAAAATCACATTGTTTGTTGTTGAAGCAACTTGGTACCTAACCTACTTACAAGTCGCTCAGAAATATTGTGTCAGTTTATTTCGTGCCACACGTACGTTACGAATGTTTATTATGTTAAGGCAACCTCACGCAATTTTTACTGATTCTCTTCTTTTTGTTAATTGCTTTACCTTCGACGGCGAACTTTTTTTTTCGGTGTTTGCGATTTTCCACACCACTTTTAATTATGTTTTCTTGTGTTTCTTAGAAAGTTATTTCATAGCTATTAGGATATTATATGTCTCCGTTTGGAAGACTGGCGCATGTTAACCTAACGAAAAGTAAAGTCTCATGTTGTTGCTCTCCACGAATACACCAGCACCAGATCTTTTGTTGGTTCGACTGCATTCTGTTCCAGGCTTAAAATCTGTCCAGAGTTAGTCCTAAACACGAGAAAATTTGACTTCGTAATTGCGCGTCAGACGGCATACCCATAAGACAGGAGTCGAAGAAAAACCGTCGCGCAAGGTCATCAAAAGTTTACCGCGATTTTACAAAAAGCCGCCTCTTTGTGAACGTGCGACAGCTTAGATTGTGCAACCCGTGCTGGAAATATAAAAGGAGTGAGGTTCAATAATGCATATAGTGCGGAGCCAGGCGTCCTGGAAAGGCCCCTCGCAGCCGAGACATACCCTCTTTTGGAGTTTGGCGAAATCAGCAGTACAAATGATCGTATCATAGCCGTGTAAATCCATAGGACTCTTTTCGGTGATAGTCCCCATGTCTTGCCGAAAATGCCTTTGCATTAACATGGAGTGACAATGAAAATGACGGTAAACATTCAAGCGTCTAGATTCATCAATTCAATTTGGACCCTATGCAAAATGGCCCAAAAAAATTAAAATAGACCACAAAAAGTTGTTGTACAACAACATCGTTTTGTTGCACTACTTCAGGGCCTTTTTTAATTTTTTTTCGGGGTCATGTTGCACAGCTTTGCCTGAAACGCTTCGCGGGTTAGAGGGTTTTAACTCTTTTCTGCACTATTTTCAAGGTGGATTGATACACTTAAAACGTGTATAGAGTATCACAAGTAGATCACATAAACAGTGCTATGTGCAACCCTGATATGCCCACATTTAAGGGGCGGTTTTTTTTTACAAAAACTTTGTTTTTCATTAAACACCTTTATATAATAAAATATGTAGAGCGTTTCTTAACAATTCATTCATACTCATTTCATGTCTCATTTCGGATTTCCAAGATCGATTATATTCCATGTTCCCTTGTTAATCTTTATCTACTGCAGTTTGACACTTGGAGACTTGACACATATTGTTCTTCAGTAGCATTTCTCAAACTCAAACAGAATATGTTCAAATTCACCCTTTTGTTCCAAAAACTTGATTTTGCTTTTTTCTTCTGCATTCATAGGTGTTCACTACCGACGGTGTAGAGGTTACTGTTTTGGATTGTGACCCGTGCGGTGCAAGTTCAATCCCCACGGGGAACAACAACATACGCCACCCATTCTTCGGCCTCTACACCAAAAGGAGGATTTCTCCTTGATAGTACAATGGATCGTTACGGAGTCTGAGTGCTCTGGGATTTGGATTTCCGTTTTTATTTGAAAAAAAAAACGTCCTTTTTCCAACTCGCGTTTTAGCAATTATAGAGAACAAGTTTTGAGTAATTTCTGCTTACTACGAGTATTAACATACCATACAGACCCTAAAACCTAGCTTCTCCAATCGTTTCTGCGTCATATTTTTGACACGAATGGAGGGGACCTGCAACCTGGAATTTGAAAAGTTTCTCATGACTATTACTCTTACATGTTTGGCAGACTTTCAAAAAAGGTGGGGTAACGAAAAAACATTGGCCTACCGGGAGATTTGCACCTGGCCAGTCTCTGCAAGTAGTTTATTGCATTTATCACTGAGCCACTGCGCCCAAACTGATAAATTAGTTTTATTATATCATGTTCTATTCGAAATAAATTCTTTAATCACTACTTTCTGTAATTAGACTAGTTTTGATAACTAACCTTTGAACATCATTCACCATGCATTTAACAATTGTATGTTCTCTTTTCAGTTCAAAACATGTTTGCCTTATGGTATCTTGCATTAGCGATCGACGATCTTCGGTGAGTAAGAAAAAAATCATATAAAATAGAAAAAAGGATAAATAAAACTAGTCAATAATTGCATACAAATTACTTAGAAAATACTAAACCTGAATGCAACATGTATTCGAATATGGAGAGTGAAAACGAACGACTTTTTGGAATGCATATCGTGCAAAAAATTCCACAGAGTGGTTTGGAACTCAGCTAGGCACGAGTATTATTATAAAATTTCGTCGACAGATTATGCTTTTCCAAAATGGTTGTAATACAAGTTGTATTTCTTTATGCAATAAAATAAAATCATGTCCAAAATGCGGTTAGCGCCGCTGGTTA
This sequence comes from Portevinia maculata, assembly GCA_949715645.1. Taxonomy (NCBI): domain Eukaryota; kingdom Metazoa; phylum Arthropoda; class Insecta; order Diptera; family Syrphidae; genus Portevinia; species Portevinia maculata. The sequence continues at coordinate 33,942,571 of OX454527.1, forward strand.
TGTTTTTATCACTTTCAATTTGTGTAACAATTTCTTCGTAATGTAAAAAGAAGGTTAGGTTAGGTTGAAGTGGCTGTTAGCAGAAAGCCAACACACTTAGACCAATGAGGATACCACGTCGAGTTAATCGGTTCTCGTCAGATCACCGAAATTAAACGACGTTGGGCGCGGTTAGTACGTAGATGGGGGACCGTTTGAGAACAACCGCGTGTCGTTGGCCAGTCCCATCTACAGAGTTGAGGTAGATAATTATACGTGGTATCACAATGGACCTAAATTGGTCTAAGTGTGTCGCCACCTAAACCTAACCTAACCTAACCTAGACCAATGAGGTCCGTTGTGATGCCACATGGATCGGGAGTTTCGACCCCTACTCGCTAAAACCATTTGGAGCTTCTAATGAAGCGCGATAGACTTCTAACATCTGTATTAGCTAAGTCACTGAGTTCGTTGACGAAGAAGGCTCCTAGGTAAAGATTTCTTTTATGGGAGAGTGCAGGACATGTGCAGAGGAGATGAGACGTAGTCTCCTCCTCCTCCTCATCCCTGTAGCTTCTGCAGAAGTCATTTGAGTAAACGCCAAGCCTTGATGCGTGCCTGCCTATTAGACAGTGTCCTGTGATGACACCTATGACAGAGCCAATGTGCAGTCTGTTGATTGAGATCAAACTATAAGAGGTATAAGAGGTAATGCGGTTCCGTTTTTGGCGAGTTCGTCTGCCCTACAATTCCCTGGGATGTCTCTAAGCCCCGGTACCCAACAAAGGTGAATATTGAACTGCTCTGCCATCTCCTGCAGAGATGAACGGCAGTCTAAGGCTACGATGGAATTGGGAGAGACTGAGTCCAGGGATTTTAGCGCGGCTTGACTATCCGAGAAAATGCAGATATCCTTAGCGGATATCACATTTCTCTTCAGCCACGACAGGACTTCCTTAATCGCCATGATTTCCGCCTGGAACACGCTACAATGATCAGGAAGACGGAAGGAGAGACTGATATTTAGTCTTTCTGAGTAAACATCCCCACCTACCCCCTCGCTTGTTTTTTATCCGTCGGTGATGTAAAAAGAAACAAGGCCACAAAGAAAAACTCAGGATTATTGATTTAGCAGAAGCGAAGAAAAGTAGTAGATTTTAATAAAATGTAGCAGATTTATTTATTTGTTAGAACTAGAACTAGGTAACAGGAAAAAACGCATTTGAAAATGTTTCCACTTGGTACCTCAAACGCAGCTCCCTTGTTCAATCCCTTCGCAACAATGGCATATTGTAGGACAGGGAACTAGACTCCTGTCATTATATCTTCCATCGGAGGATTCCAACGAACCAATCTAACGTACGCTGTGGAAGCTTTATTCAAATCTTACTGTTTTCAGTTCTAACCCCAGCACTCCCCACCGTCCTCACCGCTCACCATTCTTAGTATTAAAGTCTGTAGGGGACTTTGCAGAAGAACGAAAACAAATAATTTTTTTTTACGACTAGCCATAACTAGAAACACCCTGTGAACTACGTCTACGTCGTCCATCTTTTTATTGGCTACCTCAGCCATCAAAAAGCGAAATCTTTCTTTTTGATCATCTGGACTTCGACGAGAGCAGTACTCCCATGCGGAAAATGAAAAGACAGCTCAAAAAAAAATTAAACGTTTCTCAATTGAACGGTAAAAGCAGTCGAGATATAAGCCATCAGACGACAACAGAAGAGCGAAGATCATCTTCCAGCAGCGAACCAAATTAAACGTGAATGGTGACAGTCCACAGTACGATTCTACCGAGTTGGATTTTTGTACGGTAATCCACGATTTCACCTTATTTATCCACTTACTCTGCGTGAAGGTGTCGTCGCCAAAGGCGTAGTCTCTATCATCGACGGCTAATTCGCTGGAGAATCAGCAGTCAGAATCGAACAAAATTATAGCGACCGATCCCGTCGAGCGACAGCAACCGCAAATACCAAAAACAACGGCGATTCACAACAGCACGCTGGTCTACACTGGCCTGCATTTGTCAGGAATACGAAGCTGCCGATTTCGTAGCAGTACTCAGTGCGACCTATCCGTTGTGCAAAAGTAATTCTGATTTGAGGTCGCACGCTAAATTGAGCAATCCACCGGTCATACTCGCCGAAACCAACACCAAGCCGCTCCACGCTGGCCTGCATTTTCCAGGAATACGATACGAAGCTGCCGATTTCATAGTTGTGCAAAGGTCAGTCACAGTGCAAAGGTCAGTCACATCTAAAGCTCGCCGCCTAATTGAGTTACAATCGCTGAAACCTACACCCGTGGCCGTAATCAACAGCCAGAACGGCACCTTCAAATATCTCCAAACACCTCATCAACATCAAGTGTCAACTGCAGGTGCAACAACAGAACATCAGCATGTGTGATAATCGATGTTCACTGAAGCGAAGGGTCTGTCTTATCTTGTCATATGTTTTTTTTTGTCTTGCGAACAAAAGTAAAGTATGTACAGTTTATTCTAAATTTTCCATGTAAAGCTCTGTCAAAATTCTAAAATGCATTTTCTTTCGACCATATAACCAATTTAGGTACACCAACGCTTCGATGAATGCTGTGCACACCATCCATGGGAGTCTTCAAGTCGTCGATCAAGTTCAGTAGTTTCAAGAAAGGTACATAAAGGTACATTTTAACCGGTGAGTCTCTACTTTTTATTTATTTTGAACGAGCTATTTGCCATATAAAGTTTTTTTTTATAAGCGTCACAAGTAAAAAGACCTTCTTTACCTTTTATAAATCATGAAATTCTAACACTAGATTTAATAATATAATTTGAAATTTTGAAGTACATATATCGAACCAAAACGTAGAGATCTAAAAATATCAAATTTGTAGTACATGTCACTGAAATTCAAATTTAAATTAAGTAATTAAGCAACTCATGCATACCTTTAATGAATTCATACATACCTCTAATTAACTCATACATACTTAAATTAATTCATACATACCTTAAATTAATTCTACATACCTTTAATTAATACATACCCATACGCTCTGAGCGGTTAAACTAAAAATTAGATTATTAATCAGTAGCTAGTAAGCAAATTTTCTCTCAACCTTTTTTTTTGATCACCATATGAAATGGCCTCTATGGATTACGTTTAATTTTAAGTTAGATTTAGTTACTTATATGAATAAATATGCTTTTATATTTTTATTTTGAAAATACCTTCACTTTTTATTTCGTCATGAGTTTTGACTGTTAAATTTCCTTAGTGCTAATGGGGAGTGCAATGTGTTTGTTAGAAAACATCGGTGGAAATACAATTGAATCCTAAGAGGTTTCTCTATTTTGAATTAGGGGCTTTCACAATAATTAAGCGGTGTGTAAGCCAAGGATGGACTCTATTCCCGTTAGGAATAGTAGTCTGAGGGTGGGCAACGCTGAGGAAACCACATCCATCTTCCGGTTTCCAAGATTTCATCGATTTCCTTCAACTACGGGGTTTTTATTTCCATCTAAAAAAGGCAGATCATGGCAATTTGTTTTCGTGGTTCCATACCTATAAAAACTAAAGTAATAAAAGGCATGAAATTGTACGGTCGTCCGGCAGCAAGTGTAAGAACCCACGCCTCCGTCGAGCTAGTGTCGCGCGTAAGCCAGCATGCCTGCTCACACTTCGTTGTCAGGACAACCTACCTTACGACCCATCGATTTCTGTAGGAAATCCTGTACTCCTAGAGATCGATGGGATTGCAAGTCATCGCATTCGTAAGGTAGGGACAACTTCCGTTACACAGGTGGCGCTCAACAACGTGGGGCCCGAAACAATTTACAATTTAAATTTATGTCATAGTTATCATCACCTAACTATACTTCTTATTAATCTAGCAGTGAGTTGACACATTGTATTCGAAGATGACACAGAGAAGCGTATGACCAAAAGAGATTATTCGTGAAGAAACCATATACTCTATGGAAGCATAGCTTTCTGTGGCATTTTAAACCTTTTTACATCGATACTATTCATTCCATTTGACGGCCAGGTTCTATCAGTTTTGATTCAAGACGTGAACCCTGTTTAATGCGGCAAAGGAAAGTTTAGTAATTCGTGCGGATTTAGTAGTTGATGCAGTTTCTTAGACGACCGTGAGTTTCAGATTCTGGAAATCACCGATCTACGTTGCGCCTGAGCTCTGTTTCAGCTAAAAATGCTAGACATACGTTCCCATGGCTACATTGTTTTCATTTTTAACACACATTTTAATAAGTCGTTCCTTTATATATACATAGCTAAGCTAGTATGAAACATGTATGATCAAATTATTTTTATATCAAGGTAGTAAGAAATGTCTAGTTCTCAAACGACCTGCAGATAGTGGTATGGAAATCCATTTCTACAGACAGCGTTGAGCTTCTTCTACTCTAGATCATACATATGCTTATGTATCAACCGTTGTTGAAAGAGTTTTGAAATCTAATTTTTTACCTTACCACTGATGAACTTTCCATAAACATTGCACACACCCAAGCACGTATCTATAAAAACAAAAAAAAAAAAAAACAAAAAAAACTCCCAAATCGTTTTATATTTTTTCTCAACATTTTATAATATTTAGTATATATAATTATTTTTATCCATCATTTGAAATCATCTTACATTTTTCTTAAATAATGCCTCCCAAAAAACCAAACACACATTATCTACGAGGTAATCGTAATACAAGGCAAGAGGCAAACGCTAGTGGAATCTCGTTTCGAGACTCACTAGATAACGTTTACGTTTCAGATGTATCTGAAACACAGCCTGAGTATTCGAATAGGCAACCTGATCACAATAGGTCTGAGGGAAATGCAAATGAGGTTGTACTAGCAGCCAATATAGTTGAAAGACGAGCTCATTGCTCCAATAACCAACCTGGAATTTCTCAAGAAGAAACACCCAATTTAACAAATATTAATCCGAATAATTCTCCTCGTCGGAATGAAAGCTTAACGCAACACATACAAGAAGTCGTAAAAGCGACAATAGGACTTAGTCGATCAGCAGATCTTCGAAAAAGACTGCAGGACTTTGAGAGAGAGAGAGAGATCATTCGACAGGAAGTAGCACATACTGTACGTGAGGCGCTTAACGCGGTAACTCCTCAATCAAATAATAATATTGATTATGAGGTCAGACGACGACAAAATCCGCAGAGCATTCAACAAAGAAGTGCAACTGCCAATCATGAAAGTCAAGCTAGACAAACCAATTTAGATGAACAGCTTGGTCCCAATCCGTACAGCGAGAACGTTCGAAATTTTGTTCGTCAGCTGAACGATCTCAATCTTGATACTGAAAATACAAGTGAACGTCTCCCTCCATCGTGTACTACTTCCAAAACTTTGGAATTTCAGAAATGGGGTTTGAGGTTTGACAACCAACATATGACAGTTGATGACTTCATTTTTCGATTGAGCAGACTAAAGGACTGCTACAGCGCTTCATGGGATGACATTTTCCGTCACTTTCATCTATTTGTTGCGGGTGCCGTAGAAAGTTGGTATTGGATGTATCTGAAAGCGAATCCAAACGCAAACTGGTGTTCTCTTCAGATAGCTTTATTTGAACAGTATCGAACGTTGGAAACCGATTCCGAACTCTCCCGTCGGATGTTCGACAGGAAACAAGGACCCAATGAAAACTTCGACGACTTTTATAATGCTATTCAGCAATTGAACACTCGCCTTTACTGCCCAAAGTCTCCTAGAGAGAGCTTATAGACTTGCTTAAGCAAAACGTCAAGCGCCGTATTGGGGAGTTATTGATTACTTTTACTACCAATAGTTTACCTGAGATGGTTCACGTATGCAGAACCATCGAAAAGTACGTGAACCCGAGCGATGCGTTACGCACTAAACCATTCAATCAACAAAATTTTAGACGGCAGGTGAATGAACTGGAGATTAGACCAGGCAACGAGGAGTTACTTGAAGTAGATGCTATAACCGCTCCGTACACAAAGCGAGATTCCAGCGCTTACATCTGCTGGAATTGCAAGCAACGAGGTCACTCATTTATCGATTGCACTAGTCCCCAACGCAATCTCTTTTGCTATAGATGCGGCCTGGAAAACACAACCACTCCTCCTTGTCTCCGTTGCTCGGGAAACCAGAAACGGGGCAGTCCGAGATCCGGGGAGATCTGCCCCCAAATAAAGAGTCCGGAAACGAACTAATTGCTAAACATTCTACCGAAAATTTACCAAATTTACAAAACCCACCTGACTTGAACGACTCAATCTTAAAATGTATACCTGTGACACAATCCAATAACTCGAAAATATCCATATTAAACAGGCCTGACAATAAAATAATATTACCACTTATCCAAGAAAAACCATCTCTTCATGAAAGATTAAAAAACTATTATAAAATTCGTGCTCAAATCTTTAACTCTAAGCCATCCAATCGTATAATCAAGCTCCGAGAGCGTTTTAACCAAAAACGTCAAGTATATAAAGCAATCAGCGCTACTCGTCTTTGTAGTGCAGATGACCCAAGACCCTATGCTAGTGTCTCGATCTTTAGACAACAAATGCTAGGTCTGCTAGACAGTGGAGCAAGCATAAGCTGCTTAGGTGTAGGATGCTTAGAATTATTAGAGAAATTAGGGCTTCCTTTCAGACCATTTGCTTCGAGCGTTAAAACCGCCAGCGGTCAACTGCAATCGATTATTGGTGAAATTACCACGAACATCACTTATAAGGGTAATACACAGGAAATTTCGTTGTTTTTAGTTCCTTCATTGGACCAGAAACTTTACTTAGGCATCAATTTCTGGAAGCTATTTGGGATAGCTCCACAATTGCTCGCACAAATTTCGTCCGTGTCTTTGCGAGATACAAACGATAAAAATGCTCATGATCTTTCAGAGAAGCAATCTAATGAACTTGATAACGTGATAAACCTATTTCCATCTTATGCTCAATCTGGTCTGGGACGAACAACCCTGGAAGAACACTATATCGACACGGGGAATGCCGGTGCAGTCAAACAAAGACACTATCCCGTTTCTCCAGCGGTTCAAAAACTGATGTATGAGGAGTTGGATAGGATGCTCGAGATGGGTGTCATCGAAGAGAGTAGTAGTGCTTGGAACTCGCCAGTGGTTTTGGTGCGGAAACCGGGAAAAAACCGCCTTTGCCTCGACTCGCGAAAAGTTAACCAAGTCACGAAAAAGGACGCCTATCCACTTCCTCATATTGAAGGGCTATTGGGTCGTCTTTCAGAGACACACTACATATCGAGTGTGGATCTGAAGGACGCCTTTTGGCAAATTCCATTGGAGAAAACATCAAGGGAAAAGACTGCGTTTACGGTGCCTGGCAGACCTCTATACCAGTTCACAGTAATGCCATTCGGCCTTTGCAATGCCGCTCAGCGTATGTGTAGGCTGATGGATAAAGTAGTGCCACATGAATTAAAGCAAAATGTATTTGTTTATTTGGATGATTTGTTAATCATTTCGAAAAACTTTGAAGAACATCTAAGCCTACTGAAAACCATAGCTGCTCGATTACAATCGGCTGGACTTACTATAAATCTGGTAAAGTCTAAATTTTGTTTTAAAGAGCTAAAATATCTGGGTTATGTAGTCGGGGATGGATGTCTTAAAACAGATCCCGATAAAGTCTCAGCGATCAACGGTTTCCCTATACCAAAGACACCTAAACAAGTTAGGCGTTTTCTTGGGTTGTCCGGTTGGTATAGGAGGTTCGTTAAAGACTATTCTTCCCGAGCTAGTGCAATTACAGATACTTTGAAGAAAGGCAAATCTTTCGTCTTCGGACCAGAGGCAATCGCTGCGTTCGAGGAACTTAAACACGCTTTAACTTCAGCCCCCATTTTAGTTAATCCTGATTTTACAAAACCGTTTACCATATTATGTGACGCGTCCACGTCTGGTATAGGCTGCGTGTTATCGCAGCAGGATGAAGATGGGCTGGATAGACCGATTTATTACTACTCGCACAAGCTCAATTCGGCGCAACGCAATTATAGCGTTACCGAATTAGAGTGTCTTGCGGCAGTTTTAGGCGTTGAAAAATTTAGGTCATATGTAGAAATGCAGGAATTCAAAATAGTGACGGACCATGCGAGCTTAAAATGGCTCATGAGCCAGAAAGATCTTAGCGGACGTCTAGCTCGATGGAGTTTGAAGCTCCAGCGATTTTCCTTCGAGATAGAACATCGAAAGGGAACACAAAATGTAGTACCAGATGCACTCTCTCGCATTTATTGCGTGGATGAGATTGTATCTGACACAACGCATGGGATGAATTCGTTCGATGTTCTACACGTTGATCTTGATGATCCAAGTTTTAAGACGGAAGAATATACAGAACTAGCCAAATCAATTAAGGAACATAAAGACCAACTGCCTGATCTCCAAGTATCGGAAAATTTTGTGTATAAGAAAGTCAAACCTATCACTGGAAATGAAGTAACAGATGACCACTCTTGGAGATTATGGATTCCCTCTTCGCTGCGAAAGCACCTGATTCGTCTGGCTCATGATCCACCAAAAGCATCGCATGGTGGAGTTGCCAAAACTCTCTACCGTCTTCGTGAACGCTTTTACTGGCCTAATATGGTGGCACAAGTTAAAGCCTTCATCGGGGACTGCAGCATTTGCAAATCATCCAAAGCGCCAAATTCAACTTTAAGACCGCCAATGGGAAAGGCTTTTGTGGTAGATAGGCCTTTTTAGCATATCTTTATTGATTACCTCGGTCCATATCCCAGGTCGAAAAATGGTAACGCGTACATGATTTTATGTCTTGACCAGCTAACAAAATTTGTACTCATCCAGCCGATTAGAAAAGCTACGAGTATGGCAGCGATAACGTTTTTAGAACAACAGGTTTTTTCGATTTTTGGAGTACCAGAGTCACTTCTTTCGGATAATGGGAAACAATTTACCAGCAATGAGTTTCAAAAATTCCTCACAGCATATGGAAGCAAACATGTTAGGACGGCTGCATACTCGCCACAGGCAAATGCCAGTGAGCGTGTCAACCGTTCTGTGCTAGCTGCTATTCGAGCATATATAGCGAAGGAGTCAAATCAGGTTAATTGGGACAGGCATGTATATTCCATAGCCAGCGCACTCCGCTCATCCATCCATTCCGCAATAGGGATTTCGCCACATGAAGCTCTTTTTGGCCAATCAAAAATTGAGCATGGTCAAGACTACCATCTGCTCAAGAAACTAAATGGGTTAAACAATGCCGAGTTCGATGTGCTGCCTAAAGCCATGAAAATGAATCTCATACACAATAACCTCAAACAATCTTTAGAACGGACACATAATAACTACGAACGATCATACAATACGAGGAGCAAAAACTCAAAATTTACAGTTGGACAAGTTGTATTCAAAAGGAATTTTGCTTTGAGCGATGCCACGAAACAAAGAAATGCTAAGTTGTGCCCGAAATTCACCGAGGCAAAGGTTAAAACCATAGCTGGCAACAATCTTTATGAATTAATAGATATGAATGGAAGGACGATAGGTGTTTTTCATGCCAAAGACATCCGCAAGTAGCTCCGATTATACTCTCAGGGGTGGGTCGACTTTGACCGGAAAAAGTCCTGTGTCATTTCAATTTCACTCGATTGCCGTCGTGAAGCTGAAAAGTTTTGTAGGGGACTTTGCAGAAGAACGAAAACAAATAATTTTTTTTTACGACTAGCCATAACTAGAAACACCCTGTGAACAAGTTTCAAGTCAAGTTCAGTGCTATATAGAATTCCGACTGTAACCGATTTGAACCGATTGAATGAAATCAGCGGAAGTTCTACGTCGTCCATCTTTTTATTGGCTACCTCAGCCATCAAAAAGCGAAATCTTTCTTTTTGATCATCTGGACTTCGACGAGAGCAGTACTCCCATGCGGAAAATGAAAAGACAGCTCAAAAAAAATTAAACGTTTCTCAATTGAACGGTAAAAGCAGTCGAGATATAAGCCATCAGACGACAACAGAAGAGCGAAGATCATCTTCCAGCAGCGAACCAAATTAAACGTGAATGGTGACAGTCCACAGTACGATTCTACCGAGTTGGATTTTTGTACGGTAATCCACGATTTCACCTTATTTATCCACTTACTCTGCGTGAAGGTGTCGTCGCCAAAGGCGTAGTCTCTATCATCGACGGCTAATTCGCTGGAGAATCAGCAGTCAGAATCGAACAAAATTATAGCGACCGATCCCGTCGAGCGACAGCAACCGCAAATACCAAAAACAACGGCGATTCACAACAGCACGCTGGTCTACACTGGCCTGCATTTGTCAGGAATACGAAGCTGCCGATTTCGTAGCAGTACTCAGTGCGACCTATCCGTTGTGCAAAAGTAATTCTGATTTGAGGTCGCACGCTAAATTGAGCAATCCACCGGTCATACTCGCCGAAACCAACACCAAGCCGCTCCACGCTGGCCTGCATTTTCCAGGAATACGATACGAAGCTGCCGATTTCATAGTTGTGCAAAGGTCAGTCACAGTGCAAAGGTCAGTCACATCTAAAGCTCGCCGCCTAATTGAGTTACAATCGCTGAAACCTACACCCGTGGCCGTAATCAACAGCCAGAACGGCACCTTCAAATATCTCCAAACACCTCATCAACATCAAGTGTCAACTGCAGGTGCAACAACAGAACATCAGCATGTGTGATAATCGATGTTCACTGAAGCGAAGGGTCTGTCTTATCTTGTCATATGTTTTTTTTTGTCTTGCGAACAAAAGTAAAGTATGTACAGTTTATTCTAAATTTTCCATGTAAAGCTCTGTCAAAATTCTAAAATGCATTTTCTTTCGACCATATAACCAATTTAGGTACACCAACGCTTCGATGAATGCTGTGCACACCATCCATGGGAGTCTTCAAGTCGTCGATCAAGTTCAGTAGTTTCAAGAAAGGTACATAAAGGTACATTTTAACCGGTGAGTCTCTACTTTTTATTTATTTTGAACGAGCTATTTGCCATATAAAGTTTTTTTTTATAAGCGTCACAAGTAAAAAGACCTTCTTTACCTTTTATAAATCATGAAATTCTAACACTAGATTTAATAATATAATTTGAAATTTTGAAGTACATATATCGAACCAAAACGTAGAGATCTAAAAATATCAAATTTGTAGTACATGTCACTGAAATTCAAATTTAAATTAAGTAATTAAGCAACTCATGCATACCTTTAATGAATTCATACATACCTCTAATTAACTCATACATACTTAAATTAATTCATACATACCTTAAATTAATTCTACATACCTTTAATTAATACATACCCATACGCTCTGAGCGGTTAAACTAAAAATTAGATTATTAATCAGTAGCTAGTAAGCAAATTTTCTCTCAACCTTTTTTTTTGATCACCATATGAAATGGCCTCTATGGATTACGTTTAATTTTAAGTTAGATTTAGTTACTTATATGAATAAATATGCTTTTATATTTTTATTTTGAAAATACCTTCACTTTTTATTTCGTCATGAGTTTTGACTGTTAAATTTCCTTAGTGCTAATGGGGAGTGCAATGTGTTTGTTAGAAAACATCGGTGGAAATACAATTGAATCCTAAGAGGTTTCTCTATTTTGAATAAGGGGCTTTCACAATAATTAAGCGGTGTGTAAGCCAAGGATGGACTCTATTCCCGTTAGGAATAGTAGTCTGAGGGTGGGCAACGCTGAGGAAACCACATCCATCTTCCGGTTTCCAAGATTTCATCGATTTCCTTCAACTACGGGGTTTTTATTTCCATCTAAAAAAGGCAGATCATGGCAATTTGTTTTCGTGGTTCCATACCTATAAAAACTAAAGTAATAAAAGGCATGAAATTGTACGGTCGTCCGGCAGCAAGTGTAAGAACCCACGCCTCCGTCGAGCTAGTGTCGCGCGTAAGCCAGCATGCCTGCTCACACTTCGTTGTCAGGACAACCTACCTTACGACCCATCGATTTCTGTAGGAAATCCTGTACTCCTAGAGATCGATGGGATTGCAAGTCATCGCATTCGTAAGGTAGGGACAACTTCCGTTACAAGTCTAGGTTTTTCAAGTTAGCTAAGCTTGTATGGTGCCTTTTATAAGCTTTACACAACAGAAAATGTTTTCAAGAGTATTGTTTAAAAACGAACATTTTAAACTAACACGCATCGCAAAACAATACAGAGTTCGAGGTGTGTTTGATGTTTAATGTAGCGGAACACATTCAAAAAGGAAGCGAAACAGACGATCGTATCTCCAACTCTTCAACTGTGAATTCAACAATTAATTGAGTAAAGATGACTTAAATTTTATAAGTGGAAAAAGCTGGTCGGTTTTTGGGGACAAATGGTTGATAGTAACAGAACTGGAAAACTTGTTGATCTACTAGGTTTTTAGTAAATGTGACAGCCCTTCGAAAAGTGCTGAACATTTTCTGCTGAGCATTCATGAAAATATAAAACCTATAAAAAATATACATATATGTACATATATATATTTATGTTCCAATAATGTTTGTTGAGTGTACATTTTTTCAAAAGAGCTGACCACCTGAATGTTATATGTGAAGCCAAAAGCCGTATGCAACTTTAAAATGAAATGAAAATCTGTTTTATTATAACATTGATCTATATTGCGCGAATTTGAATTTTCCCTTCGTGTTGACGAAAGAAAAGAATATAAATAGACAGGTCTTCGGCTCAGCATCAGGGCTACCTCCCTTCGGGTTGACGAAAAAAAAGAATATAAATAGACAGGTCTTCGGCTCAGCACCAGTGCTACTGAAGTGAGTACTAATGGAGTACGCGTGCTCCACTCTCAAACACTATTTTCCCGTGTTCCTATTATTTCAAAAAAATACCAATTTGAGTAGTTTTCCTTTATTTTATCGTACTTTGTTAAAATACTAACCCGATAACTCTTAAGGGCCCAGCCCATACAATCCGTCAATCCGTCGGATCCGTTGATTTAACGTAGAACAATATAGAATACACATATTCTTATGAAAAGTGGCCCATAACCAACGGATCCATGAACTTCGACTTAAGTAGGTCTACTTTCTACCTTTCTGTCAGTCGCCGTATACATACTTACAAAAATTGCATTTCACACATTCTAGAATTGAGGTTCACCCATTACAAAGAAGCGCAATCATTACCAAAACATTGGAAAAAACATAGGGACGGGCTACAGTCCGCTTGGGCGAACTGTTGGATACCCTATTCTTATTCCTATCCCTCATAAGTGGGCGTGACAAAAGTCTAAGTATGGTTGAATTGTTAAGAACGCTCTACATATTTTGTTATATAACATTTAAAGGATTTTATCAACAAAAAAAACGCTCCCTAGCTCAAACTTAGGTGTTTCAATAAAATTGTTTTATTTAATTGTGGGCGTGTCAGTAGGCGGATTTAAGAAAAAAATAACACATGAGAATAAAAGGCTACTAGAGAGTATATATTATAAATTTCAGCTCCCTAGCTCAAACTTTGAATTTTCAAAAAAAAAAAAAAATAATTGTGGGCGTTTCAGTGGGCGGATTTTGAAAATATTTACACATGAGCATAAAGGGCCCATAGAGAGTATATACTATAAATTTCAGCTCCCTAGCTGAAACTTTGGATTTTCAAAAATTAATATACCCTTAGAATAGGGTAAAAAAAAATTATTTTATTTATTTGTGGGCGTGTCAGTGGGCGGATTTTGAAAATTTTGTATCCCGAGCAGTTTTAGGAGTCATAGATTATATATAAAAAATTTCAGCTTTCTAACTCAAAATTCGATTTTTTCCAAAATTTGGTTTTTTTGAGTTTGTGGGCGTGTCTGTGGGCGGATTTCAAAAATTCGTAAACTTGATTATTTCGGGACCCTAGAGAGTATATGGTTAAAATTTCAGCTCTCTAGGTCCAGTTTAAAGGCCTAATTTTTGGCTACAGACGGACGGACGGACGGACGGACGGACATGGCTAGATCGACATTACTATCGATGCTGATCTTAAATATAGTAACTTTTAGGGGTCTACGGGCAATATTAAGGTATGTTACAAACTATGCGTCAAAATTAATATACCCTTAGAATAGGGTATAATGAGAGAAAACTGTCGTTGCCGATTGACAGACAGTTCAGTATACCACAGAGAAACTGCATCTCGACCGCTGATTGGGTGATTCTGTCATTGCCGATTAACGATAGCTCAGTATATCACAGCTCGACCGCTGATTGGATGATTGGATGAAATGGATTAAAATTGTAAGAATGTTTTTGACATTCGCGTAGAAGTGATAAAAAATTTAGGGAAAAATCCCTACTTGTTGGGAATTCCAGCTCAAGAATGAAGTCATAGGGAAAAAATGACAGATTTTGGAAATCAACCAGAATGTTCTTACTTTGCAGATTTTATTTTCAAAAAGTGTCTAGTTATGTTTTATTTTAGTACCTAAAACTTCTTTCAGAACTAGTTTAATAACATCAAGAATTCTTTCATGACATCTTACATTGATTGTATTGCATTATTTCTTTGAAAGAAATTCAACAATGGTTGTCAATAAAAAATAATACAATATTCAAAGAAATTGGCTTCTTAAACCATAAACTCGTATTAGGATTAGATGCTGACAGATCAGGAATTTCATTTGATCTTTTTTTCCTCTAATTTTCGTTAGAATGGAGATCAATTGAATACAATCTTAGCGAAGTAGAAAAAAATGTATAATTGATTCAAATGTTGAACAGTTTTGATTAAAAATTAGTAGTCCTATTTCAGTGGTACTTAGACAATTATAGGTTATGCAAAGGCATATTAAATGCAACCAATGTGTTTCCGGCTGACAAAGTTGGGGATGGAATTAATTGGCTGGTTCCTTTAGATCTTCTTGTTCTTCCTTAACGGCAAATCTATGATCGGGATTTAAGCGACCATAATAAGCTACTGCTTACGGTAACTCCAACTTCTTTTTCCTTAACAGCGAAGTTATGATCAATATTAAAGGGACCGGTACCCTCCCATTTTACTGCCTAATCACCGGTTTCACCTCAATAAACATCGGCAGGCCTCTCGGTTTTTATCACTTTGTTTTGCTGACGGCAAGCAAATGATAGTGATATTGCAATTTTTATTGCATTTTAAATGTTAAAATCCACTCAGATTAAAAAAATTTCCTTTAAATGTCTAAAATACACGAATTCGAATTTTTCAAATGGTATGAAATAAATTGAATTTCAGGAGATTTTTCATCTGTTTATTGTTCTTATATCAAACAACTTGAAAGAAAGAAACAACACAGATTGGCATGGCGATTTTTGGTCCGTATTTTCATAAGGACCTAAGTGATTTTGAATAACGAAATGGTGTATTATTATTATTTGCTACCAGCAAATATGTACAAATACAAATGGTTAAATTTCCTGACGCGATGAAACTGCATAACATCTTGCGGTGTGATTCCAGGACAACTGTATTCTTCCAAAAATTTACATTAGGCGCGTCTTCTTGGTAACTCATCTCAAGCTCAGCAATTGAAGTTCCAATATAACGAAATTTTCACTTTTATATCCACCTTTGATTAAAACGTCAAATTTAAAATGCACATGGAATCATACACAGTGCCCAATAATTATAGGTGGCGTTGTTTCTACTTTTTTGTGAAACATCTGATTTTTGGTGAAATTAAAATGTGTTTTTAGACGTATATTCACGAAAGCAAGTCTCGAATTTATTATTCCAGTACAAATAATCTAACTTTTACTTTCCGAATCAATTTTCCTTTCTATTATTTATCCACTGTGAGCGATTGAGTGTGGATGCCTGCGAGGTAGTAAATTTATTTCATTTCCGCACCTTAGCTTAGACATTGAAATTCTAAGCTAAGGTTCGGTCACCCAGTTGGGTGTCATTCACCTTCACTCTTTATGGTCACTCTTTTGCTGACCTATTTATATTCAATTGTGTTTGGTTGTTGTTTAAGGTGAAAAATATTGCTGTTCTGGGTATTCACTTATCAATAAAACGCGTCTATTAATTATCGCTTATTATGGCGCCTTCAATACTTCAATTTTGTCAAAAATTATATTAAAATTACATACATTCTTTCACATCTGTTTCGGCAATGATCGTTTCTTAAAATGGGTATAACTATGCATTTTTACAAACCTACTACACTACAACCACCCCATTTTGAAAAGCTCGGCTAGGAAAGCTTTTTCAAGAGTGTTCTATAGAAAACACCGTGCATACTTTTGGGCATTCAGTAAATGTAGGCTAAATTTAAGGTGAAATAACAAGCATAGTTTTAGAGATTCGTTACGGGAAGAGAAAGAATCTGGCCGTACAGGTACACATCAAAATTTCTTTATTAAATTATACTATTTAATTACGAACTCAAGGGCTTATATTCGCAGTCAAAAAAGTTCGTTTTTAATTAAATGTACGGCTACAGGAAATAAAAAGTTGATATTTCAGCAGGCGAAAAGATTATCTACTATGTTAAATTTTTTTAATTTAATAAAAAATAATTACTGATGTCATTGAAACTATGTATGTATGCAAATTGCATTAAAGTGTTTTGTTTTAAGGTTTGATATAATCAGCTACAGATCTAATTATAAACTCGTTAACAAATCTTAATAAACTTAAAATTGTTTACGCATTTCGTTTTTTTCGGTATCCATATTACTGTGATGATGCATTCAATTCACACAGCCGTTCTAAACGATTATTATGTCATCTCTTAGATGGGAACAAATAACGACACAATGTCTAAATTTGCCGGACGGCTTTCTGTTTCAAAAAAAAATGGTCAAATTGTACAAGTTTGAGAGGCCGTGAATCATATTTAAATAAATTTTCATAACTTAACCTTAAAAGCACATAAGCCATTTTTAAGTTTATTTTCTGACTGAGTCACATCATTTAAAGTCATCAAAAACCGAGTCATATATTCAATCAAAATTGTTTTTTGTCAATTTTATAGGAGAAATCGGCTTCAGAATAGTTGAAATTTTCAAAATAGATCAGTAGTTTTTGATCAAGTTTCACGAACTGAATATGAAAATTGGAGTTATGAAATCAAAACATATTTAGTATCATCTAAGCCTTCCTTATTTGACCAATATGGGGTAGAATGGAGATGCTATGCAACTTTTTTTTAAACGTTTGAAAAATTTGGCTCATGAAAAATAAAATATTTAATCGCTATGTGATTCTTAACTGTATTCGAGAAGCTCAACTTTACCTACATTTTCTCACATTTGTCAATTGTTTGCAACCTTACCCATTTATTACCATGGTTGCGTTAACGCAACATTGAAAAAAAATCGAGCTTAAACGTTTACATTACTGATGCACTTTCTGTTCTATTGCATTTACAAATATTAGAACCCGCATTTAATGTTTTTTGGCATGCGTTATAGCTCTTGGAGTTTTGATTATACCTAAAATAAAATTGACAAATGTCACTGAAAAAACCTACATAGCTTATAAATTCCTTAAATATTACTGTTTTTCCCGTATTATATAAAATATACTGCTAATGGCAGTAATTTGAAAAACGAATAAACATTTACTTTTCGGAAGTACTTTTAAGTGGCTTGGTTTAGTAACGCTGCGAAAACGCAACATTGGGACAAATGGTGAAACTTTAGTAGGCTGTCAAAAATATTCCTGTTAGACATGTCAAGGGAGATTATTTATTTATCTATTTGTGGTGCTTTGTTGCTGAGTAGTTCAAGGACAGTGTCATTGTGGTATACGGAAAGACTGAAAAGGTTCAATTTCATCTGAATATTGTCTTGAAGCTTGCAAACATAGTTGGAAAAGGAAGACAAATTTGCGAAATTACGTTCGCTGTTTGATCTTTTGAATACCGATTTCTGAAATTTCGGTATGTTTTAACATCATTTGTCAATAGATGAACAAATGGTACCCTACTTTGCCCGTCATTCAGCGAAAATGCTCCTAAAAGGAAAGCCAGTACGCTTTGGGTTCAATATGTGGTGCCTGACGTCAAGCGATAGATATTTCTATCGTTTCAGAAAACTGTTAGAAATGCCAAAACAGAATATGGCTTGGTGGAACTTGCTTGTCAAAGATATTTGGAAAGTTATTGAAAGTAGAAATTCTCACAAGCTAGGTATGTTTTGATAACTTTATTAACAACTTTTCATTAGATCATTCAAGAAATGAATTATATTTTGCTACCGGAATTGTCCGCAAAATAGAACCCTGAAATGCCTACTAGAGACGAACAAATCAATAGGCGTGTTGCATAGGATTCCTGTCATGATCACGAGAATGAAATAAGTATGCTATATTGGAATGATAATTCCGTTGTAATAGTGGCAGCCAATTGCGGGTTAACTCAATGAAATATCATTGTAAAACGATAAAATCGTAAGAAAAAGAAGGAGATTTCGATACCACGACCATACATATGATTGTCATATACAATAAATATATGGGGATGTTGACTTGCACGACGATGCAATGGCAAACCACCGTTTAAATATTGGTGCGGCAGAAAATGGTGGGTGACCGCACTGGCGCAGAGGTTAGTGTGTTAGACTACTAATATAAAGGTTTCGGGTTCAAATCCCGCCGGGGGCAATTGATATTTTAAAGTTTTTTTCACTGTCCCACCTCTTGCGAACATCTGACAAATATCCGAGAGCATCAATTATTATAAGAAGCTTCTTAAATTTGTCGACCGGATTCGGCCTTAAGTTGTTGTTACCTTCCCCTTCGCTCAAACAAATAGTTGGATTGGAGCTAGGTGTAATCTCCTGTATGGGCCGTTAATGCCTAATATTTATATATATAAAAAAGTCGGGCGCAATGTCTCAATGGTTAGTGTGTCGGACTACTAATCGAAAGGTCCCCGGTTCAATTCCCGCCGGGGCCAAGTAACATCTTGAATTTTTTTCCACTGCCCCACCTCTTGCGAACGTCTGACAAACATTCAAGAGTATCAATTGTCATGAGAAGCTTCTCAAATTTGCCGTTCGGATTCGGCGTAAAATTGTAGGTCCCTTCCACTTCGGAAAGAAAGTGGTTGGAGAAGCTAGGTTTTAGGCCCTCTATGGCCCTCTATGGCCCATAATGCCTAATTCATTTCATTTCATCAAATTCTTTATTTACGTATAATAGATTATTTTAACAAAATTCATAGAATTTACATAGACATGGCGGTTATGCCGTCTGTCGGGTGAAACATTTCAAAAATAAAGATAAAAAAACATACATATACATATAAGCAAAGTTAAGAGTTTGTTTTAAGTTAAATTTAATTAATTTGAAGAATGTGGAAGAACATAAGAAAAAGAAAGTTATCTGAATCAGCATATTCACAATATTTACTTTAGTTCAATACTCGTAAAAGGAAAACTGTCTGTAACTATTAAAAATATTAAATTGATTACAAAGTTTCGAAACTATTTCGGTAAGAGGGAGCATGCTTGCAGTACTGAAGTAAAATAGACCAACCAAAAGAGCCATTCAAGATGTATCTACACACACTAATAGAAAACGAGCTGACATTGAAATAAAACCTGCGGATTTCTTGCAAAATAGGGCAAACAGCGAGAAAATGGTAGATATCCTCTGTCTCATTTCTGTTACAGAGGGTACACAGATCAGAGGTCGAGTTTCTATGGGGTACGAAATTGAGGTTGAGAATTTCAACCCTAGCCCTAAAAATGGTACTTATGGAAGAAGCAGAGTGAACATTAGAAAAGTAGCTATTATCACAATCCCTAATATTTATTTATTTTATATAAAACATTGTGGTGGTCATTATATACCAATACGATAGGCTCTGCCTTTGCCAAGTTATATTTTTGTTTGTTGAAATTCGGATTCTGGTAGCTTAAGCTCCAAGTTCGTTCTAGTGTCATAAGCAATGTCATATATCAACAGATCAACAAAGATCTTGATAACTGAACCCCATGGGACACTTACTGCCCAAAAGTATTTACGAATTCTTTATTGTGTTGTTTTGCATTCAGACGTTTATACAATATAAAAGGAAAATATGTATTTATAAATGTATATGCCAGAAGTTGAATTGGAAATAATCTGACGAACTAAAAATAAAAGAAAAAAACCTACAATGGAAATATTTACTTTTCACTTCAAAAAAACATTTAAACACTAACATTTAAACTTCTAGCCTGATTTGTATTGTAAATGAAATGTCAGACTTCGGTAGAAAGGATGGTAATGTACTCTTAATAAACTATAGAAATTTAAAAAGAATATCGTTGTTGTTTTAAGAGAAAAGATAGGGTTGCCAAGCTACCCACTGGCATAACATCTCCCATCTACCCTACTATTGTTTCTATTTGTATGTTGGGCACTGTCTCTGAGACTGTAAATTTTGCAAATCAACGCATCACCCCATATGCACTTAAATTCGTACTAACAAGAATAGATAGTACTTAAACATTTTCCGTATTCATTATCTTCTTCAATGGATTAGAAATGATTTGTCCGGTAGTTCAATTCAAGTCGTTTTGGATGGCCATTAGTCCCATATAAGTGCTGGTTTTTTCCCAAGACTCAGTTCTGTCTCCGATTCAGCAATGTGATATAAATCTTTGATTATGATAACCCTGATTATCAATATTTAATCGACTAAACAAAATCTCATTACTTATAGACTTATAAATTATCAAGAAAAAAAACTATTATCGCCTGAAATCAATATATGTAATCATTAGCGCCGGCCACTCAAAACAATCATTATCTGAATATCGAACATAAATGTGTCAGTTGTGCATTAACAACTTGTACTGTATTTATAAATAGTCTAGATCTACATTCGATGGGACTCATTAAACCTCAAGCTTTTTTATTCTATTGTGTGGCAAAACCAATGTACTTTAAATGTCACTCTATTGCGAATATGAACACTCATTTTGTGTGTAATTGAGAGATCATGTGACTAACTATCTATCTACATTATTCGTCTGATTTGCACATGATGTTCTGCGATACGAATTGGCAAAGGCACACTAATAATACAGGTGATAAAATACATAGTGCAAAACGTATTCACTTGTTGATGTGCAGGTTTCATTCGAAAAAAAGATAGGTATACTCCCGCACGTAGTACACCACACTTTACCACGACAGCTATCTTTGCACCGTATCTGAATTGAATTTTAAGCTGGTTGAAATAAATGATTGGCTGAAAGCCGCCGACTTAAAAAGCCGGTCATATTGCAAAAAGTAAACAAAAACGATAACCTCTTGTGTAGTAACGTGTATTGGTATAATAGGTTAGGTATAGGGTATAGGATATGTTAAACTAAATGATAAAAACAATGTTTGTGTGGTTCCATTTTTTATTTAATTATTTTATGTATTATTTTATTTATTCCACATTACATATTTATTTGATTGAGTGCAAGTTTGCCTGGTGTAAGGAGCACGCATGTGTCACTGTATTTTAATATCTACCTTAACCTACGGGTATATTAATTTTGACTCATAGTTAGTAACATGCCTCATTAATGGTCGTAGACCCCTAAGAGTTACTATAGATATTTGTGCTCAGCATCGAAAGTTATGGCGATCTTTCTACATTCGTCACAATTTTAAGGCTCTATAATTCGGGCTATAAAGCTGAAATTTGGTTAAATCTTTCTAGAGGCCCGAAATAATAAAGTGTAAATATTTTTCAAACGGCCCGAATGGCGCGCCAACTCGTTAAAAAATAACCGATTTATCAGTCGATGACAATGAACATGCAAAGTTGTTTGCCAAGCCTAATTTTCGTGGCATTTTTGACTTAAACATTGTTTCTGTTTGATTAATTAATAAAAAAAAATGAAACAGCCATAGCAAAATATATAGACAATGGCCGCATTCAATTGCAAGGCAACTACTAGTCCTACTAGTTAAACCTCTGTGATTAATACAATATCACTTATTAATATCAGTTGTTCACTGAAAATTTCCCCTTCGAGTAAGTGAACGAAATTAACCCTAATTCCTCAGTGAAAACGTATGCAATTTAAGGAAGACATACGCTTGTATTAAAAATATTGAGTAGGTCTGTATGTATTAAAGTTTTTTGCCACGCCAGGTCATTCTCACCAAAATTTTCAAATGTTGGTCAGTTTTTTTAAAAGAAGAAATTCCAAAATTGGCAAGGACCCTCAAGAGAATGCCACGCCTAATTCTGGAGATAGAAATGTATATAGGGTATCTACCAATTCACCCAAGCGGACTTTAGCATTCCCTTGTAATTTTTTATATAGATTGGAAAGCTGTTAAAGTAACGCGGGGGTTCACTAATTTTTTAATTTTGGTGGGGCATAAGTCCCCATTTATTTGGCTTAATGCAAGCTAATAATAAGGCTTAAAACTAATTAAAAACTAATTTAAGTTAGGGTTTAGGATTGGTGAAGAAGGTCAAGTTTAAGGCAGAGAGTGCTGCGATTGAAATCGAAGGCGGTGAGGTTTGAGTTAACCTTCCGGAGCATTCGGGAGATTGGTTCATCAGAACCGTAGGACGTGAGGTGGGGAGGAAGATAGAAGAGACGAGGGAATCGTAAGTTACGAGGGTTGGTATTGAAGGAGATAGAATTATAAAGTGACGCGCAGTCGACGGAGCCAGAGAAGAGTCGATGGATGAAAACTATGTCTGCAGCGTCTCTGCGTTCCTCAAGGCTATTCATTTTAATGAGTTTGAGACGGTCTAGATAGGGGGGTAAGGTTGAAGGATCGTTCCAGGGTAAACCACGAAGAGCGAATCGGAGAAAGCGACGTTGGATGCTCTCGATTCTGGACACATGGACTTGGTGGAAAGGAGACCATACTTGGCTAGCGTACTCAAGAAGCTGGCGAACAAAGGTAGTGTAAAGAGATCTGGTCACGTAAGGGTTAGAGAATTCTTTTGACCACCGTTTAACAAACCCAAGTGATGAGTTGGCTTTAAGAATTATCTCGTCAAAATGTAAACGGAAATTAAGCTCCCTATCGCACAGAATGCCAAGATCACGAAGAGATTGAACGCGGGATATAGGTTGACCATGGAGAAGGTAAGGACGGGGAGCGGACTTGTTCATCTTGCGTGAGAAAGTAATAGACTGGCATTTGGCGATATTGAGCTCTAATCCGTTTTTGATGCACCAGGTGGAAAAAGTATCCAGATCTTGTTGTAGAAGACAAGAGTCTTGTGGTGAAGATATGGGCATACAAAACTTGGTATCATCAGCGTAGAGCGAAAGGACAGAATGCTTTATGATTCGATCAAGGTCGTTAATGGTTAGGATAAAGAGAAGGGGACCAAGATGACTACCTTGTGGAACCCCAGAGGTGGCCAAAAACGGCGCCGATAAGGTGGACCTGAAGCGAACACTATAATAACGGTTTTCCAGGTAGGACGATATCCATTTTAACAGAATGGGTTCGGAGCCGAGTGAAAATAGTTTAAAAAGGACTAATTTGTGAGATATCTTATCAAACGCCTTATTGAAATCGGTTGCAATAACGTCGAATTCGTTGCCGTTTTCCAGGGTTGAGAGGGCGGAGGACACGAATTCCACGAGGTTTGTGGTAGTTGATCTGCCTTTAAGAAAGCCATGTTGGTTTTGGGAGATAAGAGATTTGCAGTGAAAGCTAAGATCTTCGTGCACGATACTTTCGAGGAGCTTGGGTATATGTGAGAGTTTAGCTATAGGGCGGTAATTGGTTATTTCGCTCTTTAGTCCTTTTTTGTATATCGGGGTTATAAATGAGCACTTCCAAATCTGAGGGAATTCTCCATGTGAAAGTGAAAGCCGGAAAAGGTGAGAAAGGGGGAGGGAAATATTGGAGCTGCATTTCTTAAGAAATATAGCGGGAAGACCATCTGGCCCAGGTGAGAACTCATCATTGAGTTTTTGAAGCTTGTTTTCAATTACTGCAGGGTCGAAAGTAAGAGAAAGAAAGGGACCAAAGGAGAAATTAAGTAGATAATTAAAATAAGAGGGATCAGGTACGAAAGAGCTGTCGGCGAAAGATTGTTTAAAAAAGTTTGCGAAGAAGTTCGCTATAGTATGTGGGTCACTTGAGGATATGTTTTCGTAGGAGAGGGATGTGGGGTAACCATCGGATTTTTTTTTGTAGTTAACAAATCGGAAAAAGGACTTAGGGTCGGTAATAAGATTGGCTTGTGCCTTATTAAGATATTGCTGGTAGAGAGAGTCATAAAGCTGGGTAAACCGAAGATATGAGCCGAGATAATTAGAGTAGTTAAAAGAAGAATTATCACGAAGGAAAAATGCCCATAGTTTATTTCTCTTGTTACGTAAAGTCCGAAGTTTGCGGTTATACCATGGGGGTGATGAAAAAGTTGTCTTATGTCGAGAGAAGGGAACATAAAGAGAAATGGAATTAAATAGTTCAGTGTAAAAAACGGACAGGGCATCATTTAGAGAGAGGTTGGCGAAGTCAAAAGAGGCTCTGCTTAGATAGGCGTTAATTTTGTGGTAATTCGCTTTGTGAAAATCGTAAGAGGGGAGATATGTCGCGGGCGTCGGCTGTGGTGGAGAGTCATGGAAAAAAGAAAGAAGAAGTGGGGGGTGAAAATTATCAATAGTCGATAGAGATAGGGGAGAAAGCGAGACAGAGGAGTTAATGGGATTAGTAGAGAAAATAAGGTCTAGTTGCCTACCCATATAATTGGAGATGCCACTAACTTCGCATAGGCCTGAATCTGTTAGACGATCTATGAAAAGGCATTCCTTATTTGAGTTCGGATTAGAAGCCAGGAAAAATGATCCATCATCTGACGGAATCCAGTGCAGATGAGGCAGATTAAAGTCGCCGAAAATGATGATGTCGTCAAGGGAGTCTGACGAGTCGGCCATTTGGTCAATCACATCGACAGCAAATTGGTACGATTCAAAAGGTTGGGCCGGTGGGATATAAATGCACATAACGAATAGAGACTTTCGGGGGAGAGCAATTTTAATTGAGACGAAGTCGACTTTAGAAGAATAAGATGAATTAGCTATTGTAGATGAGTCAAGGCCATTGTTGATGGCCAATAGGACGCCTCTGCAGGGTGAGTCGTTCTTTGGACGGGCGACATCATCATCGCGGAAAACATTGAAAGTGGGGGGGAAATAGCTCCTGGTTCTTTATATCTGGAATTAGGTTGGTTTCGGTCAGAGCATAGATGTCAAAAGGAAGGGTATGTGATTGACGCAAGACATTTTGGGTTTTTGAGCGGAGGCCTCTTACGTTCTGATAGTAAAAAGTGAGGGCTATGTTGTTATGTGAAGGCGTAGTGGAAATAGGTTGAGGAATGGTCAATGGTGGTAATTTAGGAACGAAAAAATTTGTTTTGGTCGTTTCTGCTTCTTTGGAGATGTGAGATATGTCTAGAGTTGATGTGGGAAGCAAAAGCGGAGAGGTCATTAGCCACAGTATTAGGTGAAATGTTCAGGCCTTCGTGATAGCGCGTGTAAATTTCGCGCAGTGCAGTGGGGTCAGTTGGAAGACCTTCTTTACGAATAGAGACTTGGACGTTTGTCTTTGTCTTGCCGTCGACGCAGATGGAATCAGGCTTGTCATGTAAAAACGCAAGGTAGATGCGGACATTTTCAAACAGTCGGTGATCCCTCAGACGTGCCATAACATAACGGCCATCGAGGTCGCACAGAGGGTCCGTAAACTTACTGGTATGTTTAACATTTGGGGGAAGTAGAGGATCGAAAAGGACGGAGGGTTTGGGGATAGGGGTTGACTTCTCTATGTGGGGAATAGTAGTTAGGACAGGATTTGTGGGTCTGGCGGGAATAGGTGGGGTACATTTTAGAATAGGTGGGGTAGGATTTAGAGTGTGAGAGTGAATGAAGTTTGGGTAATTGGTGAAGGAAGTGGTAGCAGAGGTTTTTGTATGGTTTGAGGCAAGATCTGAAACTGGGTTTAGGTTAAAGGACACACGATTACGTTGAGGCTTGGATGGTTTTGAATTTGACGTATGGGAAATGGAGGTTCTGACTGATGGTATATTGGAAATTGGTTGCCTTATACGAGGGGAGGAAGCAGGAAAAATGCCAACTTTGGAAGTCCAGTTTGGAGCAAGGTAAGGACTGGGTTTGGAGTCGTGCTTATTACGGCTAAGTTTAAGTGAATTGGTCTTAAATCTAATTTTATAAACATTGCTACTGGATTTATTAACATTAACCTTTCCTGCGTTAGTCGACCTAGTGATTGTCATTTTTCCGAAGCTCAGAACATCGTTGGAGGTGCTCGAAAATATCCAGGCGTATTTTGAAGGTATGTCGAGTCTGAAACAGTTTTTCACGGAATTGACCGAAGTGATTTTTTGACAATTGCTAATGATGATGGCGAATTTTTTCTGAAAGAAGTTCATTAGCCAAGAAGCGTCAGCATGCTGGGGAACTCTATTGATGACCGATGGATCAGAGCCATAGTGAAAAACAGAATAATAACCTCCTTCTCTGGAGGAGTGTTGGTGTCTGTGGCGCCATTCCAAGGATGAAAAGGAGGAGTAATATCCACCCTCTTGTGGTCACTAGTTATCGACAGCCTTTTAGTCAGTTTTCAGAAACGTTTAAAAATGATGTTATACTGAATGACTCTTCATCAATCCCTGCAAAACCTTTCTAGTGCCCTAAAGCAGTGGAAAACTGGTTAGTTTAGACCCTATAACCACCAGATACTCTAGTGGGGCCAAATACTTTGGCGTCATTTTCGATAAAATACTAAACTGGTGTGGCACTAGAGCCACGTCTGTATGGAAGAACTTGGGACTGAGTCCCAAAATGATATACTAGCTGTAAATCATTATAGTGATACCTTTCGATAAAAGACTAAACTGGTGTGGCACTAGAGCCACGTCTGGTATGGTAGAACTTGGGACTGAGCCCCAAAATGATATACTGGCTGTATATCATTATAGTCAGGCATATCATAACATACGTCATCGTCTGGTGGTCAAAAGTTCTTGAACGGATAACGGCAACCAAGCTCCATAACCTACAGAGAATTGCCTGTCTTGGCGTGTCAGATGCGGTGCACTCCTGCCCATCGGTACCACTTGAAGCTGCTCTTGGGCTTTCACCCTTATAAATCTTCATTGGGAAGACGATTAGACGTGCGATTGAGCTGCACCCACAATACAAGTTTAAACCAGGGTCAACTGAAAATACTTAACTCAATTCCAAAAACCGACATGTTTTTTTCCATCTCGAATACAACTAGTTCGGGAGTATTGTTTTGGAATACTTATTATAGTTAAACATTTTGGCGAGCGCAAACTGGGCCAACGGTATTCAGGCGCTCCTTAGAAGTCTCTTCTGTTTCACCGACGATTCAAAAACGGATTTTGGAGTCAGAACTGGCGTTTTCGTTCCCAAGACCAAAGTCTGGGTATCTTTGCGAATGTGTTCTACTGTGTTCCAGGCCGAAATCCATGTGATTGAGATCTGCGCCAGAATAAACTTTAAAAATGGTATTAAAGGCGTCAGGATACACATATTCTCGAATGGTCAAGCTGCACTTCAAGCACTGTCGTCCAATTCAATAAACATAGTCCGTAGACAGATAAAACAAGGCTTAACTTGGAGGGGTACATAGCCAGCAGTGTTAGCCAGCAATAGCTGACTTGGAATTCGTGCTCTTAGGAGCAGAACCTCATTGCAGAGGCAACTGGAATAATGCGTCTAACTCATTTGGAAAATGGATATGGAACTCTACTTTATCATCGATGTTATGATCTAGTCTAAAGAGATCATAACCATGCCACTTTACTGCATCCTGATCCGTGTGTGAAGTTCGCTGGTTCCACCTCTTGTTCTTCGTCCTTAACAGCGAAGTAAGGATCAGGATTAAGGGAACCATAATCGTCCCACTTTACTGCATTCCTACTAGTTTCAAATAAATAGTTTAAGTCAGTAGAAAAATTAAACAACGTTGTCTTCTATTTAAATTCGTATTGTGCATATGTATTTGGAAAAACAAACAATAAATTTATAACATTTTCCAAGACAAACCAATTTGACAGTTTATTTATCAAAAAGAATCATAAATGTCTCACAAAAGAAATTCGTAAAATTCATATAAACTGGGGGAAGAAATTAATTTATAAATTGCTTCAACACCGTTATTTACTTTCTCTATGGTAGGGAGAATTTATTTTCGATATAAGAATACTTTGATTGTTTGCCAAAGAATTTAGTCAGCTAGAACTTTTAATTCCCTTTCTTTTTTAATGATTTATTTATGCCTTGTTATATAAAGTTATGTATTCGAACTAACTCACTTTCTTATAACCTTATGTACACAACCAGATGAAAAAAAAAATAAAAAAATAGGGAGTTTTCTTCTCTTTTCTAAAAATATGTTTACATAAAACGCAGCGGGATGCGTTCGTATATAATGTATGTGTGCATATATAAAACGATATTACTAAATAAAAATATCAGCTAGTTATTTGTATTCCTGTTAAACTGAAGAGATTGTATTTTAACAGAAAGTGTAATATAATTCTGTGATGTACTGATTTTTTTCCTATATCTAAGGCAGACTAAATGTCTGTGGTTGCAAAACAAAATTAGTAACTACAAATTGTTGATAGAGAAAAGGAAAAAAGCACAGAAAGTTTAAAAAAGTATAGATAAATGATTTAGATTTCTTTATTTTTGGCAGTGTAGTCTGTAAATTGATTTCATAATATGTCGGGCACATGGACTAGTGTACCCGTGCGAGAAGTCGCGCATATGAAAACCCGAACCGACGCGTTTAACTTCAACAAACAACGGGTATTGTAAAATTTCAAAGTTATATTTGTATTTTAAATGTATATATTTATACATACATATATAAAAATATATAAAAAAAATTAAAGTATCAAGAATAATGATGTATTAAGATAGTGCTAACATTTACTTATATACCTATAATATACCTCAACCTTAACTCATGTGTATCAGCATTTGAAAAATTGTACGAGTGCGTCAGAAGAGCAAAGCACGGCACGGAGGACCCGATCCGGCTTCGCTCGAGAAACAAAAGTGAAGTTATGTGTTTTCGGCCACATACAGCTAGCTCTAGGAAAAACAGTCATCGAACAAGTTTACCACATCTATATTTGATCAATAGTTGCCCCGGATTATGTATATAGCGTTGGCATGCAAAAACCGGACAAAAGTCGGGTTTTCAAATTATCGTGTTCTTTTTATCACCATACGAAACATTTCTTTCATTTCATTAAATTATTTCGTGAAACTTTTATATCTTGTGGTAAATGTTTAAATAAAACACTTCAGCTGCAGGTGTGTTCTATTATCATTAGCTACTTTAACGTTGATTTGTTTTATTTCTATGTACATAAAAAACATTAAAAATCTATTATTTTTTTCTGTTCGTAAGTCATTTTGTTGTATTACTCGGTGTTATTCGTTAAAACTTTGTATGTTTGTATTATTATAAATAAATATTGTTTAGAAAAAATTTGCTGCTTATTTTTGAAGAAGGAGAAAATAGTATTTCTGATGAAGAATCCCTAAACGAAGAAGAATCTTGGCCTGCATCCCTATCTGATTAGCTTTAAAAAATAAAAATCTTTGTGTGTATCCTATTCGTGGAACTAAAACGAACTTATTTAAAAAAAAAACTTTTAATTGCTTTTTGAACAAAGAAATGTCCTAAAAAATAGGATTAATTATAGTTTCAGACTAAAGTCGGGCCATTAAGAAAAAAAAATATAGCCCGGTGTTTTCATGCAAATACTCTTATATGAAACGGTTCAGAAGTAGCATATCATACATTAACCTAAGCTTTATAATTTTGCTCAAATGTCCTGAAATAAAATCTTAAAAATTTGAATCTTAAAAAACACAATTTTCTTATTTTTGCTTATCTTCTTTTCTTTAACTAAGTGGTTATGATCTGGAATAAAAAGATAATAACTCTTCCACACCACTGAATCTCTCCAGGTCCGCCTGGATGTTTGGTATTCCTTACCTTCTCGATTCTGTAGGCTGGGATTCGAAGATCCTCTTGGCTGGGGCATTATTTTACATTCGCTAGATGTGGCTGAGCAAATATAGGGGATGTGCCTTAGCAATTTGCGCTACATCCACATCATGGTACAGCTCATAGAGTTGGCAGTTTCTATATTCTGCTCTAATCGTCCTCCTCGCTCACAGAACACGATATCCGACGCCGTATTTTTCTTACGAAAGAACCCAATATTAGTTCTCCATTTCTAGTCGCTCAGCACTCGGCGCAATAATTTATAACTGGCAGTATTAACGCCTCGGTTGAGCACGCTTTTCGTCCTTCGAGTCAAAAATTTTGAACCCCTTTTTTTGGCCAAACCAACGAAGCAGTGGTTTCCTATATTAATTCCACGTCGGATCTTCGTACGGTTAATGTTTTTTATAAGAAATTTGTTGCAGATTAGATATTTAAATTGAAGACGTTGAAGGCAGAGTGAGGCAGTAATAAAAACATGTGGATCACACAATCCAGCAACACCAGCATTTAATTGGCTTCAGCGACGAAGTGATTCGGAAATCGTGGGGCATGTGGATACTTTCGAGGTCAAACCGGCGAATCCCACAGGCAGACCAGTAGGGATGCATGGAAGTGGGAGGGTTATGACTATGATCTCTTTACTGCAGATCATGAGCTGTTATTAAAGAAAAAAAGATTGGACATTTTTTGAATAACGGGCGAGTTAATTTTCTTGTATGCGAATTGAAGTGTTGATAGGCAATCTTGTGAACGATATTTAATCCTTTCAGATCTAGTTTGGGTCAATATCGTCTTTTAATTCATATGTAGCCCTTACCTTGTTTATTGCATTCAACTTTAAAATTTAAAATTTAATCTCGTGTGCTATTTCGAAGATGGTGGCTTTGGAAAATTCAAAGCAGATCTTCTTCCGAGTTGGGTTTAGGAGGACAGTTTTCGTTACATTTTTCGATACAACTTGAACTCTAAGATTTTGGATCTGTTGGACCACAATACAGCTCCGCACGTAGACCTTTTAACAGAAATAGTAAAAGATCAGTACCATCTAACGTGAATACAATACATGCTCGTATTGTGGACAGTAAGCAAACGTTGTTCAACAAAGACTGCCTGAAGGCGAGAAATAAGTTATTTTCTTTACTAGCGACTAAGGATGCAAGACACTAACTGTTCCACAGAACTCTATGCAGATGCAAATAAATAGTTCGAATGCCTTTGTATAGAAAAGAGAAAGCAGTTTAACATGCAAATGATAACAGTTCTTCAGATTCGGCTAAATATAAATGGAAGGGCAAATATAATGTCTTCGAGGGTCAAATATAATTTCTTTTTCAAGTTTCGGAGCTGATGGACGGTTTTAAGAATTGACTTAACACTTCACAGTTTTCTGTTTTACCTCAATATGTAGACCCATTCTTTGCGGACGAACTCCTAGATGCACCATTAACTGTTTTTTCTCCAACGGTTGACAAGACTAGACAAGTTAGACGATGGTTATTGAAAGGTGTCAGGGTTCCAATTAGAGCTTCGCAATTCGAATAAAAGAAATTGCTTTGAACAGATTCCAATTAAATAATATCTACAGCGTGAAAAGAAGACCAACCGAAACTTCAATATTCAAAGGAAGAACAATCTAGGGAAAAATAAATGGCTTTGGCAATAAAGTGCTCATGAAGATATTTTGGCTTAAGTTTTACAAATCATAACATGCCGCTGCTCTTAAAGCAAACTTTGTCAATTTAAAGCTTAAAGGAAGGCGAGAGTCAAGAAGTATGTTGGGTCTTTTGAAACTTCGCGTCGTTCTTAGTTTTTCCTTTAATATTGTTATCCATGACACATACATTTTCCTTCTAACAAAAGAAATAACAATACGTTAGCGACCTTCAGAGAAGTACCAAAAATAATGTACCATTTGACCAGATCGATTATAGCCCGTTGTCAATGTTATCAACTGCATTTATTAATTTGAGATCGTCTGCATATAAAATATACCGAAAATAAACAATTCAATCAAGTCATTGATAAAAATTAGAATGAAAAGTGGACTAAGATGTCCGTCTTGAGGAACACCCGACGTAACATCTATTGCACGAGAAACAAGACCATACAATTTCGCATATTGTTTGCTATCTGATAGATACGATAGGATAAAAAAATGAGTCCAATGTCGACGCTGTAAAAAGCTTAACTGAAATCGGTGTAGATTGCGTCAACTTGATTTCTATTTTCCATTTCAATTAAAATGTCAGATGGGTAGTCACAAATTTGGTTGCAGTGGACCTCCCGTTAAAAAGACCATGTGGAAACTTACTAATAACCGATCTTAGCGCCGCATACAATTTAGCGGCAACAAGCTTTTCAACCTTTTTGTGTAAAACAGTTATTATTGCAATGCACCTTAGTTTTTCGATTAGACCTATCATAAATCTTGCAGTCAGGATCGATTCACGCTGTCAGTCTTAACTTTTATCTAATGGAGGACAACTTTTCTCCTGGGATTGTACAGTTGGAACCTGACTTATCTCTCGGCCTCCTTTTTCCAAACTATTATGTCAGGAATAGTTACGAATAACTTGTTACCAAAGTTAAAAGGCTGTCATACAAGTTTTTTTTTAAATTGTTTTGCTCTGAAAGGATAACGCTTAGCTACTTCTTCTCCAAACTTGCTGTTGCTTGTAAATCTGTGGGTTGACACGACTAAAAAGACAATCGGTGTCGTAAAAAGAAGATCAAACAACATACAAGGTGGCGCAAAAGTTGTCATCTGTTTACTTCACAAATGTCAAAGTAAAATTGACATTTGCCGCTATTTGCAAAAATTATAGCATCTTCCGATAGGGTTTTCAGCCCTTGGGTGTGCCTTAGGCAATTCTGTGTGCCAATGTTTAAATGATCCACGACGTTTGACATCTATCCTATGTAGTTTTCAGTCGGATTGGTGAACGCCACTGGGTGATGACTTTCGCGCCACCTTGTATAAATAACAGGGGCATGTACGTGTCGAAGTCGTAAAAACATCAGGCCTTAAAACTCCTGCATAACAGAAATAAAACGAATAAGCTGCACATTCAACAAATATGCGCTCATAATGTTGGAAACAGATACTTGACGTAACTCTTGTTTTCAAATTCTTAGAACAAGTACAAATGGATTTGTTTTTATGCCTGACGGAGTGCATTTAAGTTTTCAGTGCCTGTTTATTGCTGTCATTGTGTGTATATGCGTTACAAACTAAATCAAAACTTTCATTGTCTTCAATAGTTTAAGCGTTTATGTTAAAGATTAAATTTTCCGTCACACCTACAGCACATTCTGTTAAATAATGAACATCGACAACAATTTCCGATGCACCGTTATATGCACGAAAATAATTAGATACATATATTCATTTGCAAGAAATTAAGCAGAACTGTCCCTACCTACTTTTTTGTCACAAAATGTTTTCAAATGCAGATGCACAAAACATAGGTAGGTGCGTGATTTAATTTTCATTTCGCAAAACTAAAAGTCTTTATTCTATAAATAAAGCCACAATTAGCTTGATGGATGGCTTTTGAAATTCTGGGTACGGCCAGACATGCATCTCTAGCGCAGTAGATTATTTTTTTTTCCCAACCAGATGCCCTGCTTCTGATGTTCAAGCATAATGTTTCATTTTTCTCTTTGACTGTGGGATAAATAATAATGAGTGTAACATCCTTGAATGTGAAACTTTGATTTATTTGTTTAATTTTTATTTTAGATTATTTACATTTTTTATTTAAAATTAATTTTTTTTATTTTTTTTTGTTTGTGTTTTTTTTTTGTTATCTAGAAAACGTCTTGGCTGGACGTCAATTTTCGATATTTTCAAGAGCAATAAGGTCGCCGCCAATAATGCAATTGAGAATAAGCCTGCGCCCAGTAAGCCTGTCGAAGTGCCAAAACCAAAGACTCCTGAGCCAGCGAAGCCGGCCCCTGTTGTCCAACCACAAGCGAAACCCACACCTCCACCTAAGCCAATCATTCAACCAACTCCTGTTGCTCAGCCAGAGCCACCAAAACAAAAGCCAGCTCCAGCATCGAAACCAGCTTCCTCACCAGTACTGGCTCCAGTACCGACGCCTGAGCCAGCAGCTGCCCCTGCGTCACCTAGCAATGGATCAGCTATCTCAGCAGCCGAAAGTTTGGATAGGAAAATCTTTGGAGCTCCAAAGACTCTCGAAAATGGGGACAGTGCACCCAAACCGAATATTAAAGCCGCAACGACATCCTTCCTCGAGGAAGAAGGTCAATCATCAACATTGAAGCAACCAAAAAACTTGGCATTAAGGTATGTCGCATTTTGTACTTCGCTAATGGCTAATGGGAAGCACGCTAAATTTCAGCTTTAATTTTCTATTTTTGTTTTCAATCTCATTACTTTTATATTGTTGCTCAAACACCGAACGCTCGCTTTAAGACTAGTTTATGCACTCGTAATACATACAAGTAAAATAGTACATACATAGTTTGCTTTATTGCCTGCATCCGAGATGCTTGCCAGGAAATGTTTTAATTACTCTTTTCACTGTCCCCACCGCAGTCCATATATTTCAGAATTTCACATTGGCTGGCATTCGTGGGTAGAAAAGAATTATAGTTTTTTTTTTTTTTTTTGTACATTGAATCTACAACGGGGTTCAATAAACCCCGGGCAACGAAACATTTCGAAAGTTCTAATTTTACAACTGACAACGTAAATTTTTTCGTTCGCGGTGAAGTGCAACAAAATTCAAAAATCTCTCGTCACACAGGCGGCATTCAACTCAGTTCAGTTAGGGTAAAAATAATTTTCAGTTTTTGAGTTCCACGCACTTCGAAATTAATATGAAACAGCACCAAGTTAAATTAAGGAGTTTTAAATGATGGAAAATTTCCACGGATTACAAAAAAAAACATCTATGTAGTTGTACGCATGTTTTAGGGATGTCACTTTAAATTTTCTGAAAGGTAAGATTTAAGCAAAATCGTTTTAGGTTGCTTACATCTGAGGGCGGGTTTTTTATTTTTAGGTTTGAGAAAAGGCGTTTTTGTCATCTTGTTCGCTGCATGTTTAGTTTGTTGCAATTTGATAGCTTGTCTTTGGATTTATAACCAAAAATTGTGAAGTTAAAATTGGATCAGAGGTGGCTCCTAAATTTAAAAAAAAATGTGTGAAGCTGGAATTGGTTCAGAAGCTGCTTTTAAGTTAAACGTATTTTTAAAGTGATGATAAAATTATTTCAAAGTTAAACGAATTTACGTTTCGAGAGAGTTTTGGTATTAATTTCCCTCTGATGAAGCAAACGCTAGATGCGTCTTTGATTATTACGCCTTCTTCTTCTTCTCCGTATACAGCGAGTTTATGATCTAGATTAAAGGGATCATAGCCCGCCCACTCTACTGTCTTCCTACTGTTCGTCCTGTGCCTGTGGGGTTCGCCGGTTCGACCTCAATATACATCGTCAGGCCTCCCGGTTTCGGCTCACTTCTTTACTGAGGCCAAGGCTGGTGTTTTGCGGGATCTAGGAGTTTTTCCGTCTGCATTCGTTTAAGGATTTCGAAACGTGCAAGATTCTGTTATTGATTTGTTGTTTGATCGTCCTTCTTTTAACGACACTGGTATTCTCCAAGTCATGTCAATTTTGCATTTGCAAGGGAGAGCTTTAAGATGTATGAAATGGCGCTAGGCTCAACTGAATGTTAAAATCGGCTAGATGGGATATCTCCCATAAGTCGCCTTTAACGACCAATGCGCTATTTTCCCTACACGGGGAATTCGTCCTGTTCAGCATATAGATTTACCATGCTGGCAAGGGGAAACATTCCGTCGGAGTTCATTCCCGATCGACCAATATGTATATATGTACAAATCAATGTCCTCGCTGTCTGTCTAGCATTCAAACTCTGTTCAGCTTCTATTAGCTATTTAGTTCAACCCAGCCGCCTAATAGCATTCCCATGATTTAATCTTTTTAAGTCGATCGCCTTCGATATCAAAGCCGACTCAATTTTGTAGAAAATTAGATGGGCAAAGCTTCTCTCTAGAATTGAAATTATGGTCAAGAGCCCGACACACCCTCGCCAGCCATTAATTCTTTTTTCTTCAACAAGCTTGATGGACGTCCTCTGTTCTAAGTGGCAGCAGAATCATCTACTTAAACTCGATGCTTATCAGTAGAGTCCTACCGAACATTCGGCTTCGGCCACATTCGGCTAAAATTTCCATCTTCGGCAAAACATTCGGCTTCGGCGAAAAAAGGCCGGAAAGTTTGTTGAGGTTACCTAATATCTTTCAATCATGTATTTTGGGCTTGTTTCGTTTGTGTGTTATGTAGAATTAAAATTGTAGGCTGAAACAATATGCATTTGCAGGTCATTGCAGGCAATCAAACGTATAGATTCCATTACATTCGGCCGAAGGGGATTAAAATTACGAAGTTGGCTTCCGAGACAAAATGCACCTTCGGTCGGACTCCACTTATCAGTTTTTTAGCAGAGGTAAGAGGACCATATTAGTTGCGCTATCCGTGGTGACCTTTACACAAAATGTCGGTTAAGGCATCGTTAAATGGATGTATAGCCTTTCGAATTCTTTAGACTGGAGACAGTCAACTTAGCCTTTTGCGTCAAAGATGAACGCCCTTGGACTAAAAAATCAAATATTTTTCAAAATCTAGACCGATACTCTTATGTTATTAACCGTGACATAAGGTAGTTATACATATATTTATCATATAGCTCTGTCCCCAGCTTAAGTAATTATACCCTTTTCTAAGGGTATGTTAATTTTGACGCATAGTTTGTAACATACCTTAATATTGCCCGTAGACCCCTAAAAGTTACTATATTTATGATCAGCATCGATAGTAATGTCGATCTAGCCGCATGTCCGTCCGTCCCTCGGCAAATATTAGGCCTTTAAACTGGGCCTAGAGAGCTGAAATTTTAACCGTATACATACACTCTAGAGTCCCGAAATAATCAAGTTTACGAATTTTTAAAATCCGCCCACAGACACGCCCACAAACTCAAAAAAACAAAATTTTGGAAAAAATCGAATTTTGAGCTAGAAAGCTGAATTTTTTTTTTTATATTCTCTATGACTCTTAAAACTGCTCAGAATATAAAATTTTCAAAATCCGCAAACTGACACGCCCACAAATAAATAAAACAAAATTTGAGTAGGGAGCTGAAATTTATAATATATACTCTCTAGGGGCCCTTTAAGCTCATTTGTAAATATTTTCAAAATCCGCCTACTGACACGCCCACAATTTAAAAAAAACTTTTTTTGAAAATCCAAAGTTTGAGCTAGGGAGCTGAAATGTATAATATATACTCTCTCGGGGCCCTTTATGCTCATGTGTAAATATTTTCAAAATCCACCCGCTGACACGCCCACAATTTAAAATTTTTTTTTTTTTTTTTTAAATTCAAAGTTTGAGCTAGGGAGCTGAAATTTATAATATATACTCTCTAGGAGGCCCTTTATGCTCATGTGTAAATATTTTCAAAATCCGCCCACTGACACCCCCACAATTTAAAAAAAATAACTTTATTTGAAAATTCAAAATTTGAGCTAGGGAGCAGAAATTTATAATATATACTCTCTAGGGGCCCTTTATGCTCATGTGTTAATATTTTTTAAATCCGCCTACTGACACGCCCACAATTAAATAAAACAATTTTATTGAAACACCCAAGTTTGAGCTAAGGAGCGCTTTTTTCGATAAAATCCTTTAAATGTTATATAACAAAATATGTAGAGCGTTCTTAACAATTCAACCATACTTAAACTTTTGTCACGCCCACTTATGAGGGATAGGAATAAGAATAGGGTATCCAACAGTTCGCCCAAGCGGACTTTAGCCCGTCCCTATGTTTGATTATAGTTTACTCAAAGTCAAGAATCATCACGATTTGTTCGTTATCTCTCAGAGTAGATTATCCGAACTGTGTTGGTACCCCAACTATTTTCATTCATCTAAAGCGATGAGTTTTGATCCTTTGAGTCAATTTTCTATCCAAGCTTTCATATTATGGCATATTATCTTAGACTACTTAGACCCTGTAAAACTGTGAGTTTTATAACAAACTCTTATCAAAGAATTCGTATTATAGGGCTTCATTTCAATCAAGAAAATGCTCCCCCCTATGTTCGTTCTACATATGTTCACACCCAAGCGCCTATAACAGGGACATTAAGAAACATTCATAGCCAATTTGTCTTTGTTTTGTTGATGCCAATACGGGAGAAAATGGAATGCACACATTGGTGTGTGCAAAAAAAAACACTGACAGAACTTACATTATGTACTGTAATTTATTTAACACAATCTTTAACTTTAATGACCATATGAAGTACTAAATAACGGTATACCAGAACTTTTACCATTTCTTTGTGCAACCGCAGTGGGTAGTGCGTTAAAATACTGAGCGAGGGGTTCGACTTTCGAATGTCATACTGCCATACATGAACAGATACAAGTCGACAAATAAAAAAATCTATAGTTTGGCTGATGACAGCACCCTTGCTTCTGCGTTCTCGAACAACGAGAGTGTAAACGAAAGCATTGCACATCGTCAAAGATACAAACAATTCATCTCTCATTACCAAGGTCTGTATAAAATAAACATATGGGCTAGAGCCAATCTCGTTGCATACAATGCGAAGAAAACGTAATTTACTACTTTTTCTCGAATTAAAGTTTCGACCGTTCCTCAGATTCCAATGGATGTGATATTTATTACTCCTAATGAGACCATGCAGTGGTGGGAATAAAGGGAAATACAAAGTAACCTGTTCAGAGCAAAAGGGTATTTTACCATGAAAAATATCCTGCTACTTTATGAAGCACAAAGGCTCGCAGAATCGACATCCATTCTCCAGCTACTCGCGCAACGAAAATGTCTCGCTGATCTTTGCCTATTCTATATAAACTACCTTAGTACCTTATAAGATCTTCTGAGGAAATAATGGAAACAATTTCTAGAAATCCATTTTCCAGTCCAGGGACGGGCTACGAATATCACTGCAGCGCCCCCAAAAAAATTGCACTTGCCGTAAAAAGCTGACAAGCCACATCCAGAAAAGTGACGCAACTTCATGAAACTCTCCCGCAAATGCGCATACGAGAAATCAATGACAGAAGCATGCGCGTGTCGAAAACATAAAAAAGGGAAACCTAAAAACTCCGGGTTCACACAAATGGAATAACAGCAGCATTTGATTGGCCTCAGTAAACCGGAAGACGCGCATATGTTTATGGTGGTCGAAAAGGCGAACTAATGTTATCGTACTGTACCGCCCGATTTATGGAGCGAGTTCTTAGTCGGCCTAGAACTAATTCTAGTTAGAATTAGGTTCGAACTGAGAAATCGGGTTGGCACTCGGTTTGAAACTCGGGCATTTATTTACTTCAAAGCAAAACCGTCGTACTAGTTCTAAAATGTATTCGAATGCTAAGCGCAAAAAACTCGGCTCCGAACTATACATATATGTATATTTTTTTTAATAATGAATTAATTCAATATATAAACAAGCGAAAATACCCTAAACGCGTTTTATTTCGATAAATTCAAACGTCAAAAACAAATCAGCAAAGAACATCTAAACTGGATTCTAGCACTATGTGAAGGTGGGGGTAATATTTATCCTTAAAGCAGGGAAAGCCACCCATACCACAGCAAAGGACTACAGACCTATTAGTTTGTCATCATTTATGCTAAAAATACTGGAACGATTAATTGATGTGTATGTCAGAGAAGCGATCGGCGATAATTACCTTTCTAAATCGCAGCACGCATACATTAAACTCAGATCTGTAGACACCGCACTACACAGTGTAGTCTCCGTGGTGGAAAGATCCATGGAATTCTAGGAATTTACCTTGAGTGCGCTCCTAGACATAGAGGGAGCCTTCAACAACATCGAAGCTGACGCAATTTTGCGCGGCCTTAGAAGGGTCCAGGTCAATAACAGTCTATGTGACTGGATTGGACTGATGCTAGGTACGCGACGGATTAAGTCCTATCAAGGGGACGTGTGTATAGGACGGAAAGTCAGCAGAGGCACCCCACCGGAGGCGGCCTCTCTCCGCTCATATGGATTCTAGTTATGGACGAACTTTTAAAGATACTAGAGCGGAAAGGCTTCATCGTGAGCGCCTACGCCGAGGATATAGCAATCCTGGTCCCGGGTAAATTCATCCCAGTCCTCAGTGAGCGACTCAGCTACGCACTCCTACTGGTCAGCAAATGGGTTGCGAAAAAAGGACTCGGAGTAAACCCAACCAAGACCGAAATCCTGCTGTTCACAATTAAAAGGGCAATACCGGCCTTTGAACTACCAAGGATGAATGGAGTGTACCTGCAAGTATCCAAGACAACGAGATACTTCGGGGTTATACTAGATTCCAAACTCAACTGGAAGGAAAACATAGAAGACCGGGTGAAAAAGGCATACGTGGCACTATATGCCTGTAGAAGAACATTCGGAAATACATGGGGATTCAAACCACATGTGGTACACTGGCTGTACACAGCGGTGGTAAGACCCATTCTAACATATGGCGCAGCTGTATGGTGGAAGGCTACCGAGAAGAAATGCCATCTCTCAGCCTTACTAAAATTCAAAAGACGGCTTGCATTGGGATAACAGGTACGCTAAGAACCACACCCACTGCAGCCATGGAGGTAATACTTAACCTCAAACCCCTTTACATATACTGCAGCAGCATAGCGGTTTAAACGGCCGTTAGACTCAGGGAGTCGGGACTGTGGTCTTTCAGGCCCTACGGACACGCATCGGTCGAGGCAAGATGGAGGGCTTCGAAAGCAACAAAATCCACTAACTACCTACCACACATCTTCGCCTTCAAAAGGAGTTTCGTTACCAGAATCCCAGAAAGAAGCGTATGGATCAACAAAACAGTCACGGAAGAAAGCGAAATAGCTATCTATACTGACGGATCCAAAATGGATGCGGGTACAGGTGCAGGCATCTTCTGTGAGACTCTGGGCCTAGGTATGTCCTTCAGAATCAGCGATGAATGCAGCGTCAGGCAGAGACAGGTGCGATCACTCAAGCTGCTAAAGAGGTGAAGAAGCGCAAAACTGGCGGACAAGCAGATCACCATATACTCTGACAGGCAAGTGGCCATAATGGCCATGTAGTCAGCAGTTGTCAAATCAAGGGCGGTGTTACAGTGCAGAAAAATCTAGACGAGATATCAACTCTAAACTCGGTGACCCTATGCTGGGTACCACGGCACAAAAACATCTCGGCAACGAAGAAGCAGACAAGCTGGCAAGATGCGGATCAGAGATGGATGCATCTCTGGCTCTGAAATCTATACAAACTCCGCTCAGTGCACTGACAAGGAAAATCGACGTTGAATCCATGAGTAGTACAAATCTACGTTGGACCAGCTCCGAAACAAGCAGACACTCGACGAATCTTTGGCCAGCGGTAAACAAAAGGAAATCTAAGGTCATAATCGGGCTGAACCGCAGAGACATATACGCACACTGACAGGGGTCCTCACAGAACACTGCGCAGTGGGCCTACACGCGGAGCGACTGTGCATAGTGTACAACGATTACTGCAGGAGCTGTAGAGACGTCGAAGAGACAGAATCTATTCGTCGTCTGCTATGAGAATGCCCTGCCCTTAGAACAAACAGATTCAAGATTCTTGGCAGCTACTTCTTTGAGGAGCTGGAGGATCTGACCGATATTGAGCTGAACAAACTCCTGAGATTTACATATAGATCCGGGTGGTTCTAATAAAGTGGATAACTAAGCTGTGTAACAGAGGCATATCTTTTGTTTCTTTGCAGCTCCAACAATTTTTGGAAATCTCAACAACAATGGACACAATGGACCCAAACTGATGGTCTAAGTGAGCCTTGACACCGGTCACAAGGGCATCCATTTACCTACCTACCTAGCACTATGTGAATAAATAAAATTAAAAAAAAACATAGGGACGGGCTACAGTCCGCTTGGGCGAACTGTTGGATATCCTATTCTTATTCCTATCCCTCATAAGTGGGCGTGACAAAAGTCTAAGTATGATTGAATTGTTAAGAACGCTCTACATATTTTGTTATATAACATTTAAAGGATTTTATCGAAAAAAAACTTTGGTTTTTCAATAAAATTGTTTTATTTAATTGTGGGCGTGTCAGTAGGCGGATTTAAAAAAAAATTAAAACATGAGCATAAAGGTCCCCTGGAGAGTATATATTATTAATTTTAGGTCCCTAGCTCAAATTTTGGTTTTTCAATAAAATTGTTTTATTTAATTGTGGGCGTGTCAGTGGGCGGATTTTGAAAATTGTATATCCCGAGCAGTTTTAGGAGTCATAGATCATATATAAAAAATTTCAGCACTCTAGCTCAAAATTCGATTTTTTCCAAAATTTTGTTTTTTTGAGTTTGTGGCCGTGTCTGTGGGCGGATTTCAAATATTCGTAATTCGGGAGCCTAGAGAGTATATGGTTAAAATTTTAGCTCTCTGGGCCCAGTTTAAAGGCCTAATTTTTGACAACAGACGGACGGACGGACGGACGGACGGACGGATATGGCTAGATCGACATTACTATCGATGCTGATCATAAATATAGTAACTTTTAGGGGTCTACGGGCAATATTAAGGTATGTTACAAACTATGGGTCAAAATTAATATACCCTTAGAATTAGTGGCCAGCACCCCGAAAACCAATTGTCAGCACAAACCGAGTGTTAGCT
This sequence comes from Portevinia maculata, assembly GCA_949715645.1. Taxonomy (NCBI): domain Eukaryota; kingdom Metazoa; phylum Arthropoda; class Insecta; order Diptera; family Syrphidae; genus Portevinia; species Portevinia maculata. The sequence continues at coordinate 33,985,333 of OX454527.1, forward strand.
AGAATTGTATGCAATTCCTAAATCGGAGTTCTAGCGCCTTATAACTCGGTGAATAAATGAATCAAGTTATTGCCCTAGTTTTATTGAATCTAAAATCTGGAACACGGTCAATAAATTCGACGTAAGAGTAGAAGCAACACTTATCGAAAAGCATCTCGAAAGGGTAGCTTATAGCTTTGCCTGTTCTGGGGTAAGCAATTTAAAGAAATAATTATTTGCATATTCTATTCTATTGTATTTGAAGACCAGTGGTCCATTTTACTAAAGTATTAGTATCAGAAAACCTGCCAGTGGCCATGGTAAAGCAAATGATACTACAAAGATCTACCTCACTTAACTCATCTTCTGTGATCAGGAACCTAGGTAAGTGTTACAGAGTTACACCTTCCTAACCTGTTCAGCTTAGCGATATTTTCCCCAGCATAATGTGAGCATACTAACCAAGCAGGTTTTGATAGCGGCTGAGCAGATGTAAAAGGTTGCACCTATTACTCTTTTCCTTAACAGGATATTAGCGGCAGTCGTAATCGCAAAGATTTCTGCCTGAAAAATAGTTGTTTGTTTAAATGATTTGCATACCCTACACGAGCGTTTACTTTTTCTAAAAATAAAGTACACAGCTTTTTCTGAGACTCAACAAATTGTTCTTTCATTTTGTTATACAATTTAATTCGATTATTTTTTTTTAAATGTCTTAACTTGATCGATTTTCACATTACACTTCAAGAACTCAAACAAACATTTCGTTTGCAATTAATCAAAAATTTGGCATGGAAAAGCGATTTTTTATTCCACTAACAATCATTACCGTGAAGTTATCAAAATTAGATTACTGAACTGACAATTATTTTTCACTTTTATTTTGTGTAAATCTTTTTTGTTTATGTGTTTAACAAAGGAAAAAGTTCTTTTTAGCCGGTGGTCTTTCCATCTTTTTCTTGTTTTTCATCTAAATATCTCAAACACTAGGCAATACGCCAAATTATTTAAAAAAAAACAAAGAAGAACTTAATTTAGACAGTCCGGTCTCAGATTCGCTCGCTGTCTGCGATGCCACTATGTTGTGCTTTTGGCCACTGATCAATTTCATTTATGCATTTCTTTAAAAATGATTTTTTTAAGTTATCTGATCAAAATGCAGTTAAATTTGAGATTTATTACTTTATACATATTTTTAAAAAATAATTTTTTGTTTTCATAAAAATCTATAAGCAAGAGTATTTTTAAAAATAAATCTTCCAACTCTGCACGATTGAAAAATAATCTGGATATTAAAAATATAAATAAACTCTATGGGGATCATGTGATGCTGCTATGTATGTTACGAAAAAGTATATGCATACATAAATGTACATCGCCAATAGAGGTGTCATCTTATTTTTGCGTCAGATACGTCAAAGAAACGTCGATTGTTGAAAGATTCTTTGAATTTATTGCAATTCACAACTATACGTCAGAGTATCTCACCAATACCGCCTTGAATTATTATAAAGACAACGGAATCGACCTAATGAACGCACATAATATTATGATTCATATTTATTTGTTTTTGAAGATCTCTATTATTTTACACAGCAGTTGACTAACTAAATTATACCTACATATATTCAATAAAAAAATCAATTCATTTAACTTACTCTTAGTTTGTTTACAGCAGTTACTACTGTCAACAATTGACATAAATTGACATAACAGTGAATTTGTTTTATTAAAAATGTCCAATTTAAATCACCGCCTGTACTTTATGGCAATTTGTGACGTTAGTAGATGTTTCTTCTTTTCGGCAAAGTAGATTTTTCATTTTCCCAAGTTCAGGTTCAATGTCAATGAAATTTGCTAGCTATTGACATTGAACGCAAGTAAGATAGTCCATATCTTTTAGTTCTACATAGATAAAAATAGCTAGCTTTCTAGGGGACAATCGATTTTCGTTTTTTTTTTAAAGCAAGTAATACCAACATTTATGCAGGTGTATGTGAACCGAAATGCTAATTTGTATATTCATACTGGTTTTTCTTTATTTTATTTTTCTAAAAACAACATCTTTTCATGCCAAATTTTGTTATACGTAAATGTTACACAATAAAATTTGGTCTCTGGTTCTTTTATAATTATGAATGTTTTGGCAGAACAATTTTGTTTTTGTGTGTTCTAACCCATCACATACCGAAAATTCATTTGACTTTACATACGATATGTTTGCTGGAATTTTCTAGCGTTGTACATCACATGTCTGTACCGAGGCTAAATATAGCTACCCTGTAATGTAAGTCAAATATGTCGGTATTGATCGTTACTTTAAGCCAATACTACTCGTATATTGAATCATCCCACTAAGAACTACTTTTTATCATCGCATACGATGTTGGTGATGACAGCAGCAAAAGGGAATTGCACGTTTATTGGATACGATGTTTGTGATGGCAGCAGCAAAAGGGAATTGCACGTTTATTGGATTGGAACTAGTGTGCAGTTATAAATAGATAGTCCCTAGCTTCGAAGCTGAGTTTTTGGGAGTATACCAAGCCATTTAAATTTGTAGGATATAACGACGGACTCTCTATGTACTTTTGTCCCAAGTTCTCTAGTCTCTTCCTTTTAAACATAAGTACATATAAATTGTTACGCTACAAAGATTTGAATACCATCTACGAGCCGTTACCACAGGCTTGAACCCAGATATTTAAGTTGGCGGTCTATATTTGTTGGAAGCGTCAGTAATTTTGAAACAGTATCCCAGTGTTACTGCTGGATATTCGGAAAAGACCACAAGAAAGGTCGCACAAATATAAAAATAAATGAACAAGAGTATGGATGCAAGGTAAATCCATGCGTTTGTTTTTTTTGAATGGAATAGGTTTAGGATTGAAGTGAGTTGGGCGGGTTGTTTTTAGACTAGTACATTAAACAAATTTATGTGAATGAAATTAACGAAAATTCTTTTTTCTTTCTGTTTGACGATGGGGCTATGATCTGGACTAAGGGATTGCAGCCCCCCGCCCATCCCCCCACTTCACTGCATCCCTACTGGTCCGCCTGTGGGGTTTGCCAGTTTGACCTCAAAAAATAATGGCATTCCTCCCGGTTTCGACTCACTTCGTACCTAAGGCTAAACAAATGCTGTTGCTTTTGCATTTGTGTGATCCAGGAGTTTTAAGGCATTCTCCCGGTCGCAAATTGCGACTTAAGTAACACAACGGCAAGGCTAGCTGAGCCTTAATGGATATTAAGTCTTATGTCGAACCATGTCCTTTAGCACCTAGAAAGAACTTTACGACTTCTACAGAAAATATTACATTGGTTGTTTACTGCCGGGTATAAGTAGGGGACTTATGCTCCGTCCTACTGACGAGAAACCATGGTTCGACTTTGACAAGAACGTTATGGTCTTTTTACCTGACAGTGACGTACAGGACTGGAATCCGCTCAACATTGTCATCAAAAGTACAAATGTCCATCCTGTCATGTGGCTCAAGGATGGTGGAAGGACCAAAAGCGGAAATCTCAGAAGCACTGAGTATCAAGCAATAATTTCTCCTAATAGACTTTAATGTAGTGTTCTCTAAGCTGAGGTCTTTGTATTTAAGGTTAAGAAAGTAGCCCGAACCATCCTAGCATTGTAACTAACAGAAATGGGAATAGCTAGTAATTTGTACGAACAGTCATGTAGCAATTAAAGTGATTAATTCCAATCTCGTAGCTGTGAAATATGTAAGCCATTAGCTCTTGGTACTTTGGGCAATAATCCATCACACGGTACTTCTTTGCTGGGTTCCCAGACGAGTTGGATTGGAATAAAGCGGGTCGAGACAACAGCAAACTCGCCAAATGCGACTTTGAATTAAATAGGCTACTAGCTGACCAGACAGGTGCTTCCAGCCTTCAACACAGCTATAAAATTAATCCTGGCAATAGCTCTTAGCCTGTTACTGTTCGTTAAAGTCACACGATATGCAGTGTAACCATCTGAACAGACAGGTACTTCCTTCCTTACCCAGATTGGCAAATAATTCAATTTACTTCATGTAGTTGCACAATAAGTAAGAAATAGAACAATAGTTTTGCGAAATTTAAATTAAAAATGAAAATACCTAGTATCATAAAAAAGGAAAGGAAATTGTGTGAAATTTAGTACGTAGGTACTATGTATCTAATCATTGGTGTTTTGTATTTTGTTCCCCACTGCTTTCGATACATTTTTCATTTTCTGTTTATTAGAAAAAAACACTAAAATGTCTCACCCAAGGATGATTGTTTGTTTGAATGTTGGAATGAATTTGATTTCTACCATGATATAAATTTTGCAATATGTATGTACAGGGTCAACCAACAAGAGGTGTTATTTTAAAATGCAAAATTCTTATCAAAAGTCGTGATATTTTTATTTGAATATAAAGTACAAACTTTAAGGTTAGTAATGGAATATAGAAGGTATCCGCCTCAACTCTGCCTACAAATAATCATTATTTCAATGAAATTTTTATCACGTTTTCGCATAATTGCAGCTGAATTACACAAACAACAGCTCTGATATTGTCCTTTCATGAATCGTTGGTGGAGTATTGGCGTCGACATGAGTACAATGGACCATCAGTATTGAGTCTGAGTGCTCCAGTGTAGAAAGTCTCGCACCCCGAAAAAAAAGTGGGCGTAGGCTTTATCATTAACATAGCCCTTAAGAAAAAAGTCTAATGGTGGTATATGACACGATTACGGTGGCCAATTGAAGTCTCCATTTCGGAAAATCACACGTTCAGGAAATTTATCACGCAAAAGAGCTATAATTGTTTCACCAGCAGTGTGGCATGTGGCACCGTCCTGCTGAAAATAATCTTCGCTCTTAGCAAGAAAAATAATCAGTTAACATCGTTCGGTAACGCAATCCATTCACTGAAGCAATTTCGAAAGAAAAGAAAAATGGTCCAATGACCGTTTCACTCTTCATGTATGGAGAATTTGTTCCACTATTTCTATCTTGGGTTTCAAATCCCGAGATACGACAGTTTTGTTGGTTTACCTACCCAGACAAAATTAAATGAGCCGCATCACTCAGAATAATTTTCAATCAGGGAAAGTACGGTATTGTGGGTGGCTTCAATTCTTTTGTCAACTGGGCTTTATAGGCATGTAGGCCAAGATCTTTATTTTCAGCTGACTTTGTCTTCAGATCGAATTTTTCCACTGTAGCTGCCCGAGAAGATATTTGATGGTGACCAAAGGTTTCGGATCACTTCTTTACTGAGACCAATCAAATACTGGTGTTATTGCATTTGTATTATCCCGGCCTGTCTCTTTTGTACGATTTCGATGCGTGCATGTGCTTGTTATTGGCTTTTGTCAATGATCCTCCGTTTACAACAACGGTAATCTAGAAGATTCTTTGAACTATAACTTGTTTGTAATCCTATGTAAAACTAACTCCAAGAGGTGCTCTCAAGAGGCTTGGTAAGGTAAGGAGAGTAATCGGCACCTTTCCCACTGATTAAAGATGTCTAGTATGTATATATAAAAGAGCTCCTCTTATCAACTACATTCCTCGGAAATATCATTGTAAAAGAACCATTACTTTCTGAAATATGAAGGTGTCCAGGCGAGTCCCGGAAATTCGAAATATTGTCCAGATATTTTCTATTTGCAAACTGGCAACCCTACTAGCATGCGAACTTTTTTTTTCTTGTAATTAATTGATACAGTACTCTTATAATTTAACCACAGGCAGCACCCAGCAAATTATTCATTGCCTGTTTTTGGGTGCTGAACGAATAGAAGGATAGGAAAGAAGTTTGGTGTGATAGGGTTTTTAAATAAAACATATACAAAATTCGCTTGATGTGCGGGTGGCAGTAACTGTGTATTTATTTGTTAACGTGTAACTTATTTTGAGATCCGAATCAAGTAATGAAAAACTTATATCTTAATCTCGTGTTGAACATTCCTCGCTGCAGTTTCATCACGTGAGGTGTCATTCAGTCTTGTATGAATTGTGTTCTCTAAATTAAGTTAAAAATGCATGGCGCCGTTGACAATACTTGCCAAAGTTCCAAAAACAAAAAATATCAAATCTAACACGCCCCTTATACCGCCAACCATCATACTAAGAACGAAACAAAATGATGAATTAATGATTAACTGACCCATTCATCAAACAACAAACAGAAACCTGCCAAATTAATGTTTACTCGTAATTTGAAATCAATCACACTCAATTAATTAAAACTAAATTTGGGTGAGAACGACCCAGTCATGATAGTCAGCGTTAAAATTATCGCAATCGAACAACATGTCCGATTTCGATGTCCCCTCGGATACAAAATCTAGAAGGGTGCTGTTCACATTTCATGTGATTCGAAGTTTCGAACACGTTTAGCTATATACAAACTTATATCCTTACATGTGTGCCGTTAGGTATTGCAAACACATGTTTAAGCGCTAACTCGTGGCTTTACGATTTTTTTTTTCTTTTATCTATTTCGCCATTACAATTACAATACGGATTTTTAATTGGTTTTTCCATTAGGCCCATTAGAAAGGAAAACAAGAAATAATCAACAAAAATGACAACATTTGTACTTAATCCTTGCGAGCTTTCAAGGTCAATCCGCAAGCGATTGAATTAAGTATTCCACCCACACATCGGGTCGGGGTATTGTTACGCAACGGCCGCTGACGGATAGAATGAAAAAATCGAGTTATACAATAAGAGTCTCTAATCTGGGAACCAATTCGGTTGTGGCCGGCGCGCGCGGCGGGAGCGGGCACAAAAACACAACACAACACAAATGTATCTACAACCCCCCTTGGTGAGAAATTTAATGAATGATAAATGTTTTCATTTTCTTGGAACGGGGCCCAGAAATAAAAGGAATCAATTCTTTTTCCTAGCACTTGAGATTTGCGAAAATACAAAATGTAGTTTAACCAAACAAATTAACAGGTAGAAAAGGAAATGGAGCAGCCAACAGTGAACTAGTGAGGCTTGTTTGAATTTTGTATTAAAGATGCTCGGGCTCGTAATATCCCACGATAATATGAACACGTAATCGTTTGATGAGTGTACGTAAATGAGTGAGGTAGAAAATCGCAATCCTTTTTGCCTTGTTTTATCGGTGGTGTACTTCAAAGTTATATCATACATTGGGAGTGTAATCGAATCAAATTATTAAGAAAAGATTTGAAAACGATTCTGCGTCTGTGATATCCGTAAAGTTTATCGATATGAACCTCTAACGACACAATGTCGTCTTATACACTGATGCGTCTTAGTTTGTGAAGCATTAAGCCATTGTCTCGCTGGCATTTGTTCGTTCTAATTTGTTGTAGGAAGGCTTACGGAGGTTAATACAAAGGTTATTAAAAAGAGTGGAATCCCATAAAATAGGCCTCCACGTTATCTGGATACCCATTTCAAAAACCTAAACACTATTCATCGAAATACATGCCATTGGCCCATGTTATGCATTCCACTTTTTGTGAATTTGCAAGGTGAAAGTGAAATTGTGTGTTCTGCATTTCGATCGAAATGAATATTGTGAATTGAAGCAAATCTGTAGGGAGTTATTACGAATAGTTTAAGGGCGAATCCAGCATTCTTTTTTATTGAAAATTGCTAAAACTATTGCATCCATGTTGACTTAAAAGCAAACATTGTGTTTGTTTAGGTCTTTGACAATATTCGAAAGTGAATTCGAAAAAATCTAAAACAATCGAAATGCATAACACCAAATTACATTCCGAATGAAATTGAATAGTGAATTGAATTCGATTTCGATCGAAATGCAGAACATGGGTGATTTTGTTTTGTTTTTAACTGTATTGTGCCTTAAACATTGTGAGACAGCTCCTGACTATTTTAGAATTCATATTGATTGGTTGCAGGGCCTGGAGTGCAGCTTGACTATCGATGTCTCCAAAGCTTAAAATATCGTCCCTGTCACTTGCACAAAAATGTTATTTGATATCTTTAGGTATCATCAACACTGTAGTACCTTCAATCTCTGCTATTTAGTTCGACTGCACACACCTCACCACTGAAGCACCTACCAAGTCTTTCTCAAAAGTGATGACAAACATAGGGGCGGGCTACAGTCCGCTTGGGCGAACTGTTGGATACCCTATTCTTATTCCTATATCTCATAAGTGGGCGTGACAAAAATTTAAAGGATTTTATCGAAAAAACTAAGCTTTTGTAAATAAAAACGCTCCCTAGCTCAAACTTTGGTTTTTCAATAAATTTGTTTTATTTAATTGTGGGCGTGTCAGTAGGCGGATTTAAAAAAAATTTAAGTATGAGCATAAAGGGCACCTAGAGAGTATATACTATAAATTTCAGCTCCCTAGCTCAAACTTTGGACTTTCAAAAAAAAAAAAAATAATTGTGGGCGTGTCAGTAGGCGGATTTTGAAAATATTTACACATGAGCATAAAGGGCCCCTAGAGAGTATATATTAAAAATTTCAGCTCCCTAGCTCAAATTTTGGTTTTTCAAAAAAAATATTTTATTTAATTGTGGGCGTGTCAGTGGGCGGATTTTGAAAATTGTATGTCCCAAGCAGTTTTATGGGCCAAAGATCATATATAAAAAATTTCAGCTTTCTAGCTCAAAATTCAATTTTTCCCAAAATTTGTTTTATTTAATTGTAGGCGTGTCAGTGGGCGGATTTTGAAAATTTTATGTCCCAATCAGTTTTATGGGCCATAGATCATATTATAAAAAATTTCAGCTCTCTAGCTCAAAATTCGATTTTTTCCAAAAAAAATTTTGAGTTTGTGGGCGTGTCTGTGGGCGGATTTCAAAAATTCTTAAACTTGATTATTTCGGGACCCTAGAGAGTATATGGTTAAAATTTCAGCTCTCTAGGTCCAGTTTAAAGGCCTAATTTTTGCCGACGGACGGACGGACGGACGGACGGACATGGCTAGATCGACATTACTATCGATGCTGATCATAAATATAGTAACTTTTAGGGGTCTACGGGCAATATTAAGGTATGTTACAAACTATGCGTCAAAATTAATATACCCCTAGAATGGGGTATAATAAGGGGGTTGGTCCGTATCTTTTTCAACACAACTTGAAGGTAAATGGTTGGTATAACATTTTACTTACATGATAAGCTTTTTGGTAATTTTAAGCGGAAATACATTCACTTTTCGTCGCCCCAAAATTGATTTGCCGTATACCCGACGACAGGGTTGGTGGAGGTGTGTTCTCTGATAGATTGAACCTCAGCCTCTCTTTTCGTCTCCCTAACCACTGTAGCGTGTTCCAGGCGGAAATCATGGCGATTAAAGAAGCCCTATTGTGCCTGAAGACGAACGTGATATCCGCTATGGACATCCGAATCTTCTCAGATAGCCAAGCTGCGCTAAAATTTCTGGATTCTGACTCTACAAACTCCATCGTAGTCCTAGACTGCTGATCATCTCTCGTGGAGATGGCGGAGCAATTCAACATTTACCTATGCTAGTTGCCGGGACACACAGATATTCCAGGGAATTGTAGGGCTGATGAACTCGCCAGAAAAGGAACCATTATGCCCCTTCTACCTGGTAAAGGTCCCTTAGGCATTCCAATTGCTACATGAAAACTCATGTTTTTGAGGGAAGCCATTGAGAGAACTAGCCTTAGGTGGACAAGTGGCAACACTGAACAGACTGCACATTGGTGCTACAATTGGTGTAATCACCGGACACTGTATCGTAGGCAAGCATGCAACAAGGCTTAGCGTCTATATAAATGACTTCCACAGAAGCTGCTTTGACGAGGAGGGGGAGGAGACTATTCTCCACCTTCTCTGCACATGCCCTGCTCTCTCTGTCTCAAAGACGAAAACTCCATTTGGGATCTTTCTTTTACAATAATCTCAACGATCTCATAAACATCGGCATTAAAAGTCTTTCAGGCTTTATCAAAAGCTCCAACTGGTTCAACGAATAGGAAGAAGATAGATCCGTGTGGTATCACAATGGACCTCATGGTTTAAGTGTGTCGGCTTCTGCCGACTGCCAGTATAATCTAACCTAACCTACCAGAACCACATATGATTTCTTTAGACTTTGTGCTGAATCGAGTGCATTATGACACCCGCTTGAGACCTGCTGTATGTTGTGTATTTTAATGTTTATGTTAATGCATTAATGGTATGTTTCTCTTTAGTCAACTTTTACGATAAGCGCTATTTTTCGGGACCCTGCAGTGATATTTTAGTCCTTCCCTGCACGGACAATTTCTCCCCGATGTCTAATTGGACGTTTTAGAAGCAATGTTTCTAACCGTTTCCTTGATTAAGGTAGAATGACAGAATAATACATTTTGTAGTTCCTCTGTTGTCGTCCTCGAGATTTCGGGTATTGTGTAAGTGTACCACTACCCGCACACCTAACAGATTTTCCTAGTTTACTCGTAGATAACTAACTCGCCTGAAAATATCCATTTAATTTTTTTGTTTTTTATTTATTAAATGGCTTGTTAAGGTGTGAATACAAATGTAAGCATCTTATTTCTCTTTTATACTAAGATTTAAAACATATTTGTTTAAAAAAAAACATTTAACCATTTTCACACGGCATCAAACTACAGTGACCGGCCACTTTTATCCAGTACACGGACAATTTTTTTTTCTTCAGGAAAGCTGTTAGTTAACCTTTCAAATCAGACACATTTACAAAGAAAGGCTAAAATCCTACCGCCCAAAAAGTGAACGTGGTGGAACTTATATGGGCGAATACATCTTTTGATATATTTATAAGTTTTTTTTTCGTCTTAAGGATTTTATCGAAAACAAATGTTGTACGCTTTTCATGCCCTAAAAAGTGGGCGTGTTAAATAACTTTGTTAACAATTTTGTCTACATTTATACTCGTACTTTGCATCGATTTCTTCGATGAACTTTTTTTTTAAAAAAAGTAGGCGTGTCAGTGGAGGAATTTTCAAAGTCTTTGCACTTCTTGATTATTTTTGTCCCCTAGAGAGCATATATTCCAAGTTTCAGCTTTCTATCACGAGTTTTGATTTTTTCGATAAAACGGTTTTTTTAATATTGGTCGGTGGGCGGATTTAGAAAATCTTGCACTTATTTCATTTCCGGCCTCTAGAGAGTATTTTAGACCCTCAACATTTGTAACGGACGGAGGGAAATTGCTGTATTGCCACCCTGGCCGTGTTGGTACAGGAACTCCCCCAACCGGCCACCATATGTAGTTTCATTAGTTTAAAATAGGGAAAACTTTGTTCTTTCACATTTTATGTTATGATCAAACGTTTTATTATTTCAATGAAGAAACATGAAACCAGTTTATTCAGTCATAAATAACACTGATACTTACGTTTTTCATTTACTGTTTTTCACAAGCCTAGGTTGTAGTGGCTGTCGGCCGAGACCGACACACTTAGGCCAGTGACAGGCCCATTGTGATGCCACACGGATGTATCATCCTCCTACTCGTTGAACCATTTGGAGCTTCTGATGAAGCTTGACAGACTTTTTATGTCGGTGTTAATGAGATCGTTAAGATCATTGTAAAAGAAGGATCCTAAATGGAGTTTACGTCTTTGAGAAAGAGCAGGGCACGTGCAGAGAAGGTGGAGAACCGTCTCCTCCTCCTCCTCGTCCATACAGCTTCTGCAGAAGTCATTTGCATGGACGCCAAGCCTTGTTGCATGTCTGCCTATGAGACAGTGTCCGGTGATCACACCAATTATAGCACCAATGTGAAGTCTGTTTAGAGAAATCAAACACTTAGAGCGTTTCAGATCCAGCTTTGGCCAAATCTGCTTTGTCGCTAGACAAGTGTTGCCGCTTGTCCACCTAAGGTTACAGTTCTCAATGGTCTGTCTCATAAACATGAGTTTGCATGTAGCGATTGGGATGCCTAGTGAACCTTTATCAGGTAAAAGGGGCAGTGTGGTTCCTTTTCTGGCGAGTTCATCCGCCCTACAGTTCCCTGGAATGTCTGTATGTCCTGGCACCCAGCATAGGTGGATGTTAAAATGCTTCGCCATCTCCACTAGAGATGACCGACAGTCACGGACTACGATAGAGTTTGTGGACCCAGAATCCAGGGATTTTAATGCAGCTTGACTATCTGAGAAGATCCAGATATCCGTAACGGATATCACGTTCTTCTTCAGCCACGACAGGACTTCTTTAATAGCCAAGATTTCTGCCTGGAACACACTGCAGTGATCAGGGAGTCGAAAGGAGAGGCTGAGATTCAGCCTGTCAGAGAACACACCACCTCCTACCCCCTCGTCGGTTTTGGATCCATCAGTATAAAAATGGATCGATTTATTTTCGACGGGTGGCCCTTCCCAGAATGTTCTGGGAGGGATCTTGACATTGAAGTTTTTGTCAAAAAGGGTCTGAGGGGTGATGTAATCTATGTTACTGGGGAGGATTCTAAATTTTTTCAGAATAGAAGCGTGGCCGATTTCATTCTCAGACCATTGAAACGTTGTTTTGAGGCGGATAGCCGCACTAGCAGCCACTTGCTTGCTAAAGATGTCCAGGGGTGTCAGGTGAAACAGAATGTCCATTGCAGCAGAGGGGGTAGTGCGCAGTGCACCACTCATGCAGAGACAAGCTGTACGTTGGACTTTGCCTAGCTTATCGCGATTTATCGCTTTATCAAGGGCAGTCCACCAAACAACCACCCCGTACATAAGTATCGGTCTAATTACCGAGATGTATAGCCAGTTGGTAATGCGGGGTTGGAACCCCCATTTGTTACCAATAGCTTTTTTGCAGGAGAAGAGTGCTGCTGTAGCTTTACGAACTCTTTCCTGAATGTTAGGTTTCCAGCTAAGCTTTCTATCCAGAATGAGACCCAAGTATTTTGCCTCGTCTGAAAAGACTAGACTTGCGCCCCTGATAGAGGGGGGATCAATGTATGGAACTTTATGTTTCCTAGTGAATAGAACAAGTTCGGTTTTGTGGGGGTTAACACCCAACCCACAACGATCTGCCCATGTAGTTAGCTTATTAAGAGCGTTTTGGAGAAGTTCTTTCAAGGTGTTTAGGTGCTTCCCTGAGGCGGCAATTGCAACGTCATCTGCATAGGCAATCACCCTGCAACCCTCCTTTTCTAGGCACATCAGCAGCTTGTTCACCACTAAGTTCCAAAGGAGGGGAGATAGGACTCCACCTTGTGGCGTACCTCTACTGACAGATCTTCTGGCCGATGTCATACCCAGTTTCGAGTTTATAATCCGACTTGTGAGAAGTAGATTAATAAGCTCACCAAGTGAGTCATCCACCTTTAGATCTGACAGTGCATTTGCGATCGCGGATGTATTGACTTTATTAAAAGCACCCTCAATATCCAGGAATGCAACCATAGTGTACTCCTTATGGTGAAGGGAGTATTCGATTGAGCGTACTAACGTATGTAAGGCTGTTTCAACAGATTTGCCTTTGCAATATGCATGTTGAGCCGTAGACAAAAGTCTTGTATCTATGTTAGTACGTAGATGGATATCAATTAACCTTTCTAATGTTTTTAGAAGGAATGACGATAGGCTTATGGGTCTGAGATCCTTAGGATTTACATGGGAACATTTACCGGCTTTGGGTATGAATACGACCTTTACTTCTCTCCATAACAGCGGAATGTATGCCATTTTTACACAGCTTTTCAGGATTATCTCGAGCAAAGGCGAGATGATATCCGAGGTGTTTTGAATTTCAGCTGGTATTATGCCATCTGGCCCCGCGGATTTGTATGGTTTGAAGCTGTGTATCGCCCAGAGCAGTTTGTCCCTAGTAATCAGACCTTTAAAGTTAGTCGTACGTGCAATTGACCTAGACAGGTTTATATTGCTAGTAACGTGGGAGCTACCTGGGAAATGTGTATCCAGTAGTAGATTGAGCGATTCTTCGCTGGAAGTGGTCCAGGAGCCGTCCGCCTTTTTTAAAAAGCTGGGCATACCTGGGTTGGTTGAGAGGATTTTTCTTAGCCTAGATGCCTCCGAAGATTCCTCTATTTTTCCACAGAAGAGTCTCCAAGACGAGCGTTTGGCTTTCCTCAGTTCCTTTTTGTAAGCATTGAGAGATGCTTTGTATGAAGCCCAGTCGGTTTCAGCTTTTGTGGACTTGGCTTGGTTGAACAGTTTTCTACAACTGCTTCTTAGAGGTCCTAGTGCTGGGGTCCACCAGACCGGCTTCTTTTTGCCTCTAGGCCGTGTGAGCGGGCAGGCAGAGGTCAGAGCCTTATTGAGGGCCAAGGTGAGTACCCTGACCTTCTTATCTAGCTCTATGGTGTTCCGGGGAGGACTAAGGAGTTCAGATTTCATTGAACTTTTCAGCACTTCTCTATACTTGAGCCAGTCAGTTTTCCTATAATTTCTAAAAACTGGCTGGCGGGGAGGGTCATTGGCTAAGCTGAATTGAATGTAACGGTGGTCACTAAAAGAGTGTTCCTCCGAGACTTTCCAGTTTACAATTTCCTGATGGATTGAGTCGGAGACCAGAGTTATATCTAGAACCTCCTGTCTATCTTTTGTAATGAAGGTAGGTTCACTACCAGTGTTACACACAATGAGATTAGTATTAAGAATATAATCAAAAAGAGACTCACCTCTGTCGTTGATGTCAGAACTGCCCCATACTGAATGGTGCGCATTGGCATCACATCCAATAATGAGACCAGTTTTTTGATGTTCAGCTGCCGCGATCAGTCCCTCTAGGTTGACACCAGGCAAGGACCCTACGTGGTCATGGGCCAGATAAGCCGAGGCTATCCAATGGGTGCCTCGAACAGTCTCTAGACTCACGACGGTTGCATCACGGTCGCTGAAATTAGGGAGTAAAAATACATTTAAGCTACTTTTTGCAAGTATGCAAGTTCTAGGTTTACCTTTGTCAGTTGCATACAACAATTTGTATCCATGAGTCCGGAGTCCTCGAACCAGGTTGTTAACAATCCATGGCTCTTGGATCAGGACCATATCTTCTCCATCTCTAGAAAGACGGATAAGAAGGGAGGCCGAAGCCTTTTTGGAGTGGTGGAGGTTGATCTGTACTAATCGCAACATTGATCGTCGCAATCAGGCAGAGGAGTCTCCACCACGGTGTTATTTGAATTTGAGTCAGAGTCAGAGGACGAGCCTAAAAGCTCGTCTTCGCTGAGAAGGACTTTGCTGAGGAGGTCTTCCGTGTCCATACTAGAGTTGGTGTTAGCAGTGGACGTAGAGGGCTGAGTGGGAGCAGCCACAGTTGGTTCATCATCTTCCATGGATGGAAGGGAGATTGATGCTCCAGGATCAGGGGTGTTGAGTCCTGTATCAGAGGGATACGGAGGCTTATTAGCTTCTGGGTCATCCTTTTTGTACACCCGAAGTGTAATCTTATCCCAACCGAACTGGATTGCGCCGTTGGTCTTCGCCAAAGGAGCCAGGGATTCTTGGTTGATCACTATAATAGCTGATCTGAAGGATCCCCTATGCTCTTCCAGCTTCGCAACTTTCCAGTCGTGGGTTGGGAGTGAGGGATTGCCCAGTCTAATAACCGACAATACTTCTTCTGCGGAGGGGGGTTCAGCAGGGATCCAAGCACGAGCCCTCGGTCTGCTAGGGATGTCCTCCTTCGCAACAACCTCAAGCTTCGCTCCAGGCCAAACCTCCCCGAGTTTGCCTATGGCGATCTTATACAGATCCAACGATCTAATATTGTCGCAGGCGACGAGCCGGATATGCCCTTGGTGTAGTCCGGCATCCTCAGTTACTGGAGCTGGTCCAGGGTGGTCCTTCATGAAGGCCAGATAGAGGCTAAGTAGCTTGTTCCTCAGCTTATGCCATCGTTCGGGGGAAATTCTTCCCTCCGGATCGCTGCGGTCGATCACCGCGACCACGATTTTGTCCTTTAGGACATCGCTGAAGGACTTTTGAGATTTGGGGGCAGAATGTGAGGTGGTGCTGGTGTTATGCACCTTGGGTTTTTTGGAAACCGAAGTGGTTTCTTCCACCGATCCCTGGCGCTTGGACGTGAAGTCCTTGTTAGCGCTCTTGTCCTTCTCTAAGAAGCCTTGGGCCCATTTTAATTTGGCAATCTGCTGTGGTGTTCTGTTGGTCTCCAGAATATCTCCAAAGACCTTCAGAGTTCTTATGGCATTTCGCCTGTCCTTGTAGTACGCCCTCGAGGGAGTGCGTTGTCGCGAACATCCACTACGAGACGTACTAGGATTTGTAAGGCTAGCAACGGAAGGGCCATGAAGTGCCACAATCCTACCGCTGCTAGGAATGGCTTTGCCTATATTAGGCTCACTGCTGCTGGCAGCAACTGGACCACGATTACTCACAGTCGCAGTGCTACTCTTTGTTGCAGGAGCCGCGTCAGTAGACAGCAAGGTCGCCGTACTACCGCCCGGTTTAGAAGAGATACCGGTCTCGATGTTTTTATTTTTGTTTTTGTTTTTGTTTTGTTTGTTCATATTTTAGACCCACGAGTAGCGGAGAAAGGAGGTCCGCCTGCACAGAGATCCGCAGTATGCAGGTAAGGCTGGTTAATCCGGAGATCGCCAGGTATCCGGATACTCCGTGGGCGACTGAGCTATTTTTTAAACTGGGCCCTCAGCCTGGCCGACTTTCGGCACGGGTCGTATCACACCTTAAGTCCAGCCCAGCGGTGAAGCGGTGAAGCCTAGCACCCGTGAAGTAAAAAACGCACTTTTCGCTCAACGAATTTCACAGACTGATATTTTTTTGAAACTGTTCTTTCATTTGCAGAACTGTCAAATTTCACTAGCACATCAGATGGGCCTGGAATTATAGCCACTATGTACACAAAAACCTAGCTTCTCCACCCTTTTGCTTGTGCGAAGTGGAAGGGACATACAGTTTAAAGCCGAATCCGAACGGCTGATTGATGGGCTTTTCATGAAATCGGATGTTTGTCAGACGTTCACGAATTAGAAAAAATTCACTTTAGTACATAGGCGGCTTAAAAATAAATAAATATAGTGCATGAACGGCCATACAGGACCTAAACTAAAGCCTAGCTTCTATAACCATTTGCGTGTGCGAAGTGGAAGGGATCTACCTACATATGTACCTACAATTTTACACCGACTCGAAACAGCAAATGTAAAAAGTTTCTCTTGACAATTAGTACTTGGTTGGGAGAAAAAACCAGTCGCCAAAATTCAGCTTGAATTAGAAATATTTGTAGTAGGTTTACATGTTCTCCTACTTTAACAGAGATTGTGATAACCTTCCCACTTTAGTGTCTCCCTACTGGTCCACCGGAAATAGGTTTAAATGTACATGCTTTCCATTGTGTAAATTTATAATAATCTTATATCTCTATTACAAAGCAACAAAACTAACTGTAACCGCAGTTTGGCGTAGACAACAACTGCACACATAATTATCGATCGATTAAACGGGTAAACAAACATCCTTTCAAAGGTTAAGATTCTGAAGTACGATCGTACCATTTTATAACCTTCTTAAAACTTAAAGATAGTTAAAGGTGTAGAAGACTTACATAACACGACAGTTGGCTTATGAAAAAACTACAGCCATGGATAGGACGTAATCGACAGAAATGTGGTAAAGCAAGAGAGGTGTGTAGTTATGTAAATCTATATGCGGTTAAAAGCTCATGCAACTCGGAAAGGAGGCGGACAGCCTTATTCCATTTGAAAAGAAAACCTAAGCTATTGAACATACGTACATTCATAAATCTATTCATTGTCTTTAGAAAACAATAACACCACGTTCATATATTTTATATACAAATGTTTCAAAATAAATAACGACGGAAATAAAAAAAAAAACGAATACACTTCCAGAGGAAAATTTTCCTTTATTAATACACAGAACACAGGAGACAAAAAAGCTTTATTTGCTTCTAAGTGTGGGTGCTACATTTGAGTGAAAACTTAGTTTATTATTTTCCTTCTTCTCTATCCACTTCCAACATTTATATCCGACTGTTTGGTATGATAAAAAAAATACCATTTGTATATACGATTCCCCCGTGGTATTGGTGTTACATAGAGTGACTGTGTGCAGATTGAATGAAATCCACTGGTGAACGTCGTCGCCAACCAAACCGTACGAAGAACTTCGAAGAACATTTTGAGATCATTATTTCGTTGAACGTTGTATTCTACGGTTGCTAAAGGTGAGCGTTCCTAAAACATAAAATATAAATTATTAATATTTCGAAATGCAAATTTATAAAATATTCTCTTATATTCAAAATTGAATAAAAATATGAAATTTAATTTTTGAGTCTTTGGTGCGTGATAAAAGTTTATTTTTTTACGAAAATGTGAGTGTGTGAGTACCTAGTTGTACTGTACTGATCTTTAAATTGAGCGGTACAAGGGTAAAGCCGGTTAATTTCTCATCTTTTTTTGCACAATTTAAATTTAATTGTTTATTGGGGGGTTACCTCATCCTGTGTGGCTCAGCGGAGCTGCAGACTGTACCTGAAAGTTAGTCACTTGGCGGAATTTACATTTTTATTCTATTCTCTCTTTTGGAGATCTTCGATCGAGTGAATGTACATACGGATTTTGTTATGAACTTGGTAGTGTCTAGCCAAAGCCAAGTTGTGCGAAATTTGAGACGGCTTTTCAATGAATTGTGTTGCTGTGCATTCATGCCGTTCAAATAATTACTGTAACCTTTACATGTTTGTTAAGGTTAAACAAAAGCCAAATTTACTAGTGAAATTCGAGAAGGGGCTCATCTTACACCGAGCTGACTCGACAGTATGTATAATGAAAATCAATTTCAATTGGTGACAGATATAAAGTAAATATATATATTTATATGTATATATATATATATTTTAATAATGATGCATTTTCGTACTTGTGCCCCTCAAGAAATGTGATTCGATATTATAAGATGATGCATTGAATTCCTCTACTTCGAGTTAATTGAACCCTATGTGTCTGAGAAATTCACTTTCTTTCTGCTGAAGTTTGCTGAGCCCCTTCCCATTATTAATTATTCTTTCTGTATATATATATTGTCTCATTATTCAATTGAATCCAGTTAAAAAGAAAAGCGATATAAGTGGACCTGACAGTGTAGGAGGGCCCCTTTTGAAATTGTTGTTATTATATTGCACTCTTCAACTAGACGGGAGATGAGATGCGCTCGCGAGTAAATTTCTATTAATGGCCCGCCAAGTAATTGACTGCAATAATACGATGAGAAGATATCTACATAATATAGAAGAGTGCATTTTAAATTGCTTTCCTACTTGACAGACAGTCTAATAGCTGCTACGCTATCCGGCGATTTTTTTAATGTGTAATCAATTATTTTGAATCAAAAAAAAAATCAGTTGCGCAAGAAGTAAAAACAGTTTTTTTTTAGGGGAATAAGGACAGAAGTAGTAGTCGCTGCGCTGTTACGGATTTTATTGGTTTTTAAATTAATTTTTAAAACCATGAGTAACGGCTAAGCGATCCATAACTTATACAAAAGCAGGTGTAGCTTTCGCTAATTGCTACAGTTATGTAGGTATGTATGGAGAATTCAGCTAATTGAAACCGATACCTACTGACAGGTGTATTTCCAATTTTGAACATACATATATGATAGATACATATATGTATTTAAATTACGTTTGAGGTCAGTAGAAAGGTTTGGGTAAATTTTAATTGATTTATACCTATACCTATCACTTAACACAACTTATACCTAATTACTAAAATTGTATTTGGGTACGAATATGTTTTGCATAATATGTGTTGGTATTGTACGGATATATACATACTCAAACGTAAATGAACTCAATTATGCAGTGATTCGAATTCTTGTTATCAATTTTCTGCCTATTTTAACCTTTAAGCCTTAATCTACCATTTGACTTTTTGAAACAATGTTGATAACTACTACCTAATCCACAGTTGCTTTGAGATCACTGGATCTTAAGATCTTAAAAATTGCATACTTTATGCCAACCTTGCTGAATTTTTTTGTTATTACATATTTTCCTGGCTACACGTTCATGTCAATGACTTTCATTCCCATGATCACACAATTTTGACTATCTATAGCTATTGGTGAGGATTGGAGGAATAAAACCGGTTTTAGTAGAGAATTGTTTCTGCAGGCGGCAATCAACCCCTCCTTTCTTACTTAAAATCTACCTGTCACACTGGACGCCCACGAACTTACCTAGGCAGGTACCTATATATTTAGTATTTATCTACTGATTATTTGTTTACTTTGTTTGCACCACTTGTGCGATATTAATTGATTTCCAATCTGAAAATTAAAGCAATGCATAATGTATTTAGTATGTATATGTATACCTACCTATATACTTTTAATCGGGATTTCTTGACAATCTTCCAAGAGCATATAGGTCACAGGCTGTAATTTTTTCAAGAAATTATAAGACTCACGTTGGGAAAATTAAGACCAAAAAAAAAACGTTTTGCTCTACTGAACCACATATTAGTAGTAAATATCGGCAATATTTACGATCACATCGGGTACACCCATATATAGAAGCTGAAATTTGGCTCTTAAGAATAGCGTCACTTTTGTTTCCCAACCTCGTAACTACCTAGTTTATTGTTTTTACACGTTTGGCTTTACAACTTCATTTGACATCCCGTTGCTGTAAACGTTTTGTGAGTGAGGTATGAAATGAGATTGAAACATTTTGCTCCAAGAAAAGTTACATCTATGTACTTAAAAAAAGGTTTTCCTTCCGTTTCCTCGGCCCTATAGAGGTATCCGTTCGAAAGGTAATTTTCTCCCATTTGTACAAAATCGGAGAATTTCCATTCGAGGTATCCGTTCCGATTCATTTACACATTTTTGCAGTATGACATGACGCGTTAATAAAATCATTTTTTGACAGATATAGAGAACATTTCTCCGAAGCTTCGAAGCGGAAGCGAAATAGAAACATAGGGACGGGCTACAGTCCGCTTGGGCGAACTGTTGAATACCCTATTCTTATTCCTATCACTCATAAAAGGGCGTGACAAAAGTCTAAGTATGGTCGATTTGTTAAGAACTCTACATATTTTGTTATATAACATTTAAAGGATTTTATCGCAAAAAACGAAGCTATATATTATAAATTTCAGCTTCCTAGCTCAAACTTTGGCTTTTCAATAAAATTGTTTTATTTAATTGTGGGCGTGTCAGTGGGCGGATTTTAAAAATTTATGATTTTTTCGGGACCCTAGAGAGAGAGTATATGGTTAAAATTTCAGCTCTCTAGGTCCAGTTTAAAGGCCTAATTTTTGCCGACAGACGGACGGACACGGCTAGATCGACACTACTATTGATGCTGATCATAAATATAGTAACTTCTAGGGGTCTACGGGCAATATTAAGGTATGTTACAAACTATGCGTCAAAATTAATATACCCTTAGAATAGGGTATAAAAAAGTGTTGAAACTTGAAAGCAATCAAATGAAAAAGATTACCTATTTGTTGTTGTTCAGTTATTTGGTAGGCGCCCTGTCACGAAGTTTTTCACACTGTTATTATATTTAAAACGCAGTCAAATGAACGCGATTGTAT
The DNA here is from genome assembly GCA_949715645.1 of Portevinia maculata. Classification (NCBI taxonomy): domain Eukaryota; kingdom Metazoa; phylum Arthropoda; class Insecta; order Diptera; family Syrphidae; genus Portevinia; species Portevinia maculata. The sequence continues at coordinate 34,006,843 of OX454527.1, forward strand.
GCTCAATCAATGTTGTTCCTTAACTGATGCCGCGAACGCAATCGGAATTTCTTTCGAAAGGATACCTGGATAGGACTTAATTTAAATAAATTGCATTCATAACATTCTGTAGCATTTAAAGAAAAAAATTATCACTTGAAAAACGAACAACTTTAATTGACAGCAAATTTTGTAAATCCATGCGAGACGATACTTACCTCATTAGCTATCGCGCAAATTCTATCGTCTTGACGATTATGCTTTGTCCGGTTTACGAATTTAGTTTTTTTTTTTTTATTAAAAGGAAATCCAGAGCACCCTAACTCGGTAACGGTCCATTGTACTACTAGGCAGAAATCCTCTTTTTGGTGTAGAGGTTGGAGAAACAAGGTGTTATTCGTTTCTCTCTTTCAATGGGTGGCGTAAGGTGTTGTTCGCCAAGAGGATTAATCCTGCACCGCACGGGTCACAAGCCAACACACTACCCTACACCATCGCCACCACTCTGGTTCACGAGTTGGTACTAAGAACTGCTAGCGAGTTGTGTGTTTTCTTAAAAATGAAAGAAGGTACCCATTCAATAATTTTTGTAAATGTCAACACTATTAGTGGTTTTTGTTTAAAATAAAAATCTACCATACCGATTGCTTGAATCCGCAGCTACTTTGGAGGAACATTTCACTGATATTCACTAATCGGTGAGGTGAATGTGTCTAACACCATCGTAGAAAACGTTAAAACTCCCCATACAAACTTCAACGCAGCTAAATTGATGCGTATCGTGTTTTTTTTAATTATGAAGAGTTAGGACTTCCATTTGCAGCAAGATATTAAGTTAACTTAAGGGTGGCGACGGTGTAGAGGTTAGTGTGTTGGCTTGTGACCCGTGCGGTGCAGGTTCAATCCCCATGCGAACAACAACATACGCCACCCAATCACATGCCTCTGCACCAAAAGGAGGATTTCTGCCCGGTAGTACAATGGACCGTTACCGAGTCTGAGTGCTCTGGGATTTGGATTTCCTTTTTTATAAAAAAAAAAAAAGATATCAAGTTTGCGATGCTTCCAGATTCGGCAAACACGTTAACCAGCCTCATAATGGTCCATCTACTCGGTGCAGTAATACACGTACACGCGGAAGAAATAAAAAACAATTTTAATCTATCTAAATGCTACAAAATTTGATCAGATGAATTGTGTGTGTTGCTTTTTTCTTTTTCTGACATTAAACTGAAAAATTATAACAGCTTTGCACTGAAGCGCTGTGTTGTTAACTAAAACCCCGATCGGTAACACAATTTTTACGGCGTTTTCTACGATACGAGGGCGGGTCAATAAGTCCGTGACTTTTTGAATTTGTGACCTCTTTACTGAAACGGCAACACTGCTCCTGTCAACAGGCATCTGTCAGTTGACTCCTGTCAAAATTTAAACTTGCTGCGTCAGTTAGTTTGTGTTTGACAGCTATTTTTATCAGACTACTCACTAATTTGAGGAGAAAATGGAAAAAAGTGAATTTCGTGTGCTTATTTAGCATTATTTCTTGCGAAAAAAAACCATTACCGAGACCAAGGCTAAGCTTGAAAAATACTATGGGGACTCTGCACCATCGATTTCAATGGTAAAAAAGTGGTTTACTGAATTTTGTTGTGGCCGTACAAGCACTGAAGATGCCGAACGTCCTGGACGCCCAGTTGAGGTCTCTACACCCGAAACAATCGAAAAAATTCACGATATGGTGTTGGCCGACCGAAGATTGAAAGTGCGAGAGATTGTGGAAGCCGTAGGGATCTCGCATTGCTCAGTGGTTTCAATTTTGAATGATCACTTGGGCATGAGAAAGCTTTCCGCAAGATGGGTGCCGCGTTTGTTCACAGTCGACCACAAACGCAATCGTGTAACAACTTCACAGGAAGGTTTGGCGTTGTTTAATCGCAATATGGAGGAGTTTTTGCGCCGTTTTGTAACCGTGGACGAAACATGGATCCATCACAACACACCAGAGACCAAACAACAGTCAAAACAGTGCGTTTCTAAGGGGGAATCGGCGCCAATGAAGGCCAAGGTGGGTTTGTCAGCCAATAAAGTTATGGCGACTGTTTTTTGGGATGCACGCGGGATAATCCACATTGACTACCTTCAAAAGGGAAGAACAATCAATGGGGAATATTATGCCAACTTATTGGACCGATTCAATGACGATTTAAAAAAAAATCGACCTCATTTAGCCAAGAAAAAAGTTCTTTTCCACCAAGACAATGCAAGGGTGCACACATGTGCAGTTGCCATGGCAAAAAACCATGAATTGGGCTACGAATTTCTCTCTCATCCACCCTATTCTCCAGATTTGGCTCCGAGCGACTACTTCTTGTTCCCAAACCTGAAGAAATGGCTTGGTGGAAAAAGATTTGACTTCAATGATGAAGTCATCTCGCAAACAAAGGCCTATTTTGAGGACCTCGACAAATCATTGTTTTTGGAAGGGATAAAAAAATTGGAGAAGCGTTGGACAAAGTTTATAGAGCTCAAGGGAGACTACGGTGAAAAATAAAAATAAAAATTTATCAAAAAATCTGTGTTTTATTCCAAAAGTCACGGACTTATTGACCCGCCCTCGTACATATGGTAGTTGGAAGCGAAACGCGTACGAGATATTAGTCTCTCAGACATATCGTATAGGGGTGTATATTATAAGACACATTGACATAATCCTTATAGTTAAAAGTTAGTCAAAATGTTCAAATTAAATCAAAATCTTCCAATAAAAAGTAAAAATATGGAAATGAACACTGCTATTATACACTTCGGTCCAGCCTCCTTAAAATATCAACATACCCAACTGGTTGTTTCATAACAAACCTGATATAATTATTGCTCATCAGCGATGAGTCATTTGGCGCATTCAATTTGCAAGGCAACTGCGAGTTCCCTACTTATTAAATTTGAATCACTTGCCAAACGATGGTCACGTGAGTTATTTGATCAATGAGGAAAGGTAAAATAGTAGGTACTAGTAGTTACCTTCCAAATTGAACGCGCCAATTGTCACCCAGATTCAGGGCCAACGCATTCGGATTATATTTTTATTTTACCTAAACATTTCCATGTTTAGTTTGAGATTCGAATGAATAGTCAATTGGTTCAAACAGACTTTGTTTTTGACATTCGAACATATAATGTTAATACTTAAAACGAAGAGCAAGCGGTTAACATATCGAGTTGCCTTCAAACTTTACTTTTCAAAATCATAAATGTCCCAATTTGTATTACCAAACATTTGTACATACGAGACTTTTAATACACATCTGGTAACACTTGTATTACAATTAGAAAATATAAACTGTCAAATCGAAATTGTTCGTTCTCCAGTGCAAAATTGTACCTGTCGGATAACAGCTGAAGATTTGCGAATGTTATTATATCCTACATAGCTGTATGTTTTAATAGATCAGTTCCAAGTCAGCATTTCTGTATTTCTGTTCATTCTGTGATAGAAAAAATCGCCAACCAAGTAGTAGTAGGTAGCGATTTGTTCTTTGTATAACGTCACTGGGGTCGCTGCTAACTCATACTAAACTAGGAGAGCCGGACTCCAATTTTGATGCGTTAATAGAAAGGGTATACATAATTTTTGTCACAAAAACATAATGTTATGTATTTCGAATTTAAATCTAATCCCTTGCCATTTTCAAGTAAATATATCATTCAAAATAAAATAATTATATCATCATAAGTTTATTTTCTATTTCTTAACACATTCATTTCATTGTACAACTGATTTTGAGGGGAACTGAAAAAATCCAAAAATTCGATTTTATATACGTTAAGTTCATCAAATATCGCGTTTAGTGTAGACTTTGAGCAAAAGCTCTCAACTGTCAATCTCACTCAACACGACAATGCCGTGGTAAAAGCTTTGTCGATACACACCCCCTAATTCTATCTATCAGATATTTTTATTATGTCATCAACAGTGGTAGACAAAAGATATCGTACGAGTTTTTAAAGAATCAACATGGTAGGAATTTGTTAATTTATATACATACTTATTATTTTTCTGTTTTAAAGGAAGGTATATATAAATACCTAGGGAATGTTAGCCATAAATCTAATGTAAGCACAACTAATGTATGTGTCTGAATTAGACGTGCAGTATACAGTAGACTCTCGTTAGCGTAAACACCGGATAACGTGAACAAATTTGTTCACTCCAAGTTAACAGTAAAGTTCGAGCAAGGTTAAACTTGAAATTTTTCTCGTCTTTTACAGTTTTCAGTTAATTGCAAGTCAGTTCATATCGTCTTGATCTGCTCATAGTTGTTCTTTGCTTTAGTTCTTTCTTTTTAATTTAGAGGTTTTTTTTATTGTGTTGCCTCTTATTAGCCTTACACGCGCTTTTTTTATAAGCTTTTTTGCCTTAGGAAAAAGGCAGTACGAAGATTTGTTGAGAAAAAGAAGACACAAAAACAGATGACCGATTTCACTTTTCTCCGATTTGTACGAAATCGGTTAACTTTCATTCGAGGTAAACGTTGCGATTAAATGCAACCCACATTTCCGCAGTGTGCATACCGCGTTTAACAAAACAATTTTTAGTAGATACATGGCAAATTTCCTCCGAAACCTTCCAACAAGAAAATGCTGCTGATTATTTTAGGTAAAATGGAATTGTCGAAAATTGAAAGTAATTAAATTAAAAATAATATTTATTTTGTTTAGTTCAGTTATTTGGCATTTTAGGATGAAATAAACGACAAGTGGTCAACCCGAGAAGCACTATCTACTACTGTGATGAGTACGATTTAAAGCCTTTATAATTTCAAAGCTAAATATGCTCATCTAGTGCCTCCTTACCACCCAATTTTTAAAAAGTTGGAACACAAATGCGGGTGAGAACCTTATCCATCTTTATCACACCAGCCACATTGGACCTATATTCTCTAAGCAGAACCATTAATTGGCACTCTACATCATTATATTTAATCTTACCCTCACAAACTGTATTTATGTATTACATGGAATAAAAATTAACTTGTCACATACGAGTACAATGTGTTCCATCTATCAGAACGACGCATGTCCATCGAACCAAAATTTAAACAAATCTATTTCCATTGTTCCGGTTGATTTAAAAGTATGCGTTATGTTCGCAGTGTAGTTAATTATTTGGTTACACTTTCTTTATTATACCATCCGTACATATGTACATGCGTTTTTAAATATCGTGATTGAAGTTATATGTACATAGATTCGTTGGAATAGTTGTGTCTCAATTATACACTATTCTTGTCACATATTTGGGGTATACGGTTTATCTGAAAAATGCACTTACTGTTGGTGTGGGCTATAATTTCACTTTTTCATTTGTTAGTGTTTTTTTTTTACTTTTATTCGGCTTGCATATGAATTACATAAGAAGCTGCCATACGGTCCAATTCGCACGTAAATTTTTAATCATCAGCATAGTAAAAATATGGTAGTGGCTATATGCCTTTCCTGCTATAAATTGTGCACGTTTTGGGACTACTATTGTAGACAGCGATTACTTATGGCATTGTTGAAAGCTCAAAATAAACTTGCTACAATTCAGCTGAGCAATAAGTGATGAGTCGTTTGTGTCTAGTAAAAAGTGGATAATGGGAAATATATTTGGTTATATGACATTTGGCACGAATGACACTTGTCCAGAGCATTTTTTAAATTTTGTTTTGATCATTAACAGGGGTATTAGGTAGGTAAACTTAATATTTATACAAATTGTTGAACACAGGCTGTTTCAAGCTTAAAACGAAGCAGAAATCCCTTTGTTCTCCATAGAACTTAGGAACTTAGGTTTTGTATTTCGTTTGGAGTGGAGAACCTTCGAGACTTCGTTTATGAACTCGCTTAAAACTGTGAAATCTTCAGAGTGGCTTATAACTCACTAAAATTTTCGCTGTTACCGAATTGAGAGATTGAATTGATATAGAATGAGTTTCATAGTTTCTTCTTCTTGTTTTGTATACCCTTGTGTAAGTAACGCCAAAAGTCCCAGTGGAATCGACACAGCAAAGGAAAACAAAAAAGGCGCGCCTACAGAATCTCACTTGTGTGGATTGGCTCATAGAACAGACGACTATTTCTACCGGTCTCAGTGGCTCAGTGCTTATTGTGTTGTACTACCAATAGAAAGTTTACCGGGGCCAATCAACATATACCTAGTATGTTTTCACTGTCTCATTTCACCTCTTGCGAACGTCTGACAAACATCGAAGAGTATCAAAAGTCATGAGAAGCTTCTCAAATTTGACATTCGGATTCGGCTTAAAATTGTAGGCTTGTAGTATAAGCTAGGTTTTAGTGCAAATACAATGCGCAATATTTTATTTTTTTATAAAACCGGTTTCATACCATACTGTGAGCGTGCACGGGAGGATTTCTGGCAGAACTAATTTGTATACGTGAACCCCTTTTCACTGCGGTAGTTCGCAAAACGCTTTTGAGAATCGAATGACTACGCATTTTTTCAGACCTACAATGGTGAAATATTAGTTTTTTGCCTTGTTCTGTTCAACCGCTAAAACTCCTTAAACATTTTCTGCCCTTAATGCAGACCTCAGTCTCCTTGCCTACATAACCACTTGTATGCCGGTAGAAATAGTCTCGTGTGCAATGGCTCATTGAGTGAATCCTGTTTGGATTCAATCTGCGTTTACTTGGAATTCAATTCGGATTCAATTTCCCATGTAAAAGGGATATAATATCTGCCTAGCTGAATTTACCAGGGATGTATTTAATTTGATCTGTTTGGACAGCTAAATGTAATAGATTTCTTTTGTATGTACTTAATCGGATGCAATCACTGTATAACTTATATCAATGTGAAAATGTTTAATGAATAAGGATTTAATGAACGATGTATAAATGCTGTTCAACCGTTAAGAGGTGGTTGAGCGAATTCCAATGAATAAGGCTGCTAAGTTAAACAAGATATTTCTTAACGGTAGTAGGTTCCTTTAATGGATCTGGCATAGTTTCAGAGTGTTTCGGTACTTGTAACTATAAGAAACGTCCAACACTGTTCATTATCTAAAACATTTAGAATCAGTATCTGACGCAAACCATTCATTATCGAAATGTTAATATCGGTTTTTGTTTTATTAGTTAATAAAGATTCGGGATTTTTGAGTAAGCTTGTATGTTTATCAAGTTATCATAACATTCTGACGTTTTAACGTTAAAGATTATAATCACGAAAACTTTTTCACAAGGCAAGGTTTACGTGTACTTTCACCACTACAACTACATTATGCTGTTAATAAACCGCCGCAGTGGCAACAAAACGAAAGAAAACTCAACTACTCCATCACCAAAATGAAAAACAAACAATGGCAACAGTAGAGAAGTAATATTGTCACCGTCCAACGTTGGTAACAATACTTTCTTCCGTTGGTAGTGTGTTTAGTTTATTCAGTTAAGATTTAGCGGTTACCTAGTCGTGTTCGCGCGATTGGTTTGATGATTCGTTAAGTGTTTCAGTGGTTTATTTTTTAACAATTTTTTGTTTCTGTTAACTGTATTCTCTCGTGTTTGTTCTACTGCAATTACTAAGTCAATGCCGGAAATAATATATACGTAGCTATATATACGCCGCTGTTTTCTATTTATATCTTGTGCAATTTTTTTTTCGTTTAATAATAATTAACAACACGCAAAGTATTTGTGGTTTGGAACTTTTTATTTTTCATGGCAATTTTGTATTGTTCTTCCCCCTTTTTTATACCTGTTGGAAAGAGAGTAACCGGATATCCTGTAAATTGAAAATGTCTAATCGTTTGAATAAGTCAGATTAACCAGTGTTACATTTCAGAGTTAGGGTGGCTATTGTATCAGTATTGCATTTTTGGCAAGCCCTTGACATTTAGAATCGAATTCAAAACTAAAGTTGCTACAGTTAGATGCAAAGTCATAGGAATTACTCAAAGGTAACCGACAAGGATAATTTAATTTCGAATTTTCGTCTGACAAGCATTTCTATTTATGGCGAAACCCAATACACAATTCGTGTGCATTGAATTTTAAAAGCCAGGATGATGAAAGCAAAGCGAAATTCAATTTATATCCGCTGGTAGGAATTCGCGATTAAATTGACACTACGTGACTGACAATAGCTCCAACTTTCAGTTATTACATATCTACATTTTCGAAATACATACAAATTTAATTTTTCGAACCCAATTTGATATTAGGAAACATTGTTTATCTTGATTCTCAGAAAAGGTGTTTAATTTACGTTACTTTATAAAACTAAACTCTACTATGTCTGTGTAAGCTAGAGAAGAGAACATTATGTAAATATGGAACATATCTGATGCCGTACCGTCAATTATTTAATTGGTTTAATGGTGTTTGTTCATTAAAAAAGAGCAATATTGACAAAACTATAACATTTTAAGATCTAAGATTACTTTATTATTTGCAGAAAAGTATAACGTTAAATCCTCAAACCAATTTTAGTACAAATTTAAATGTTATACAAATACAATTTGTACTTTAAAGTGCCTATACCTTGCGGACTTCTGCCCTATTACCCAATCACCATAATTAGGTATAAAAGCATCTCGTTTTTGCGTTCTAGTAAAAATTGATGGGGGAGTGCAAAATAAAACCCAATTTAGTATATACATAGTTACTTTCATGATTTTGAAAAAAAAAATCAGTGAACAATGGTTTTTTTTATAAGGGTATATTAATTTTGGCGCATAGTTTGTAACATACCTTAGTATTGCCCGTAGACCCCTAAAAGTTACTATATTTATGATCAGCATCGATAGTAATGTCGATCTAGCCATGTCCGTCCGTCCGTCGGCAAAAATTAGGCCTTTAAACTGCGCCTAGAGAGCTCAAATTTTAACCATATACTCTCAAGGGTCCCGAAATAATCAAGTTTACGAATTTTTGAAATCCGCCCACAGACACGCCCACAAACTCAAAAAAACTAAATTTTGAAAAAATCGAATTTTGAGCTAGAAAGCTGAAATTTTTTTTATATTATCTATGACTCCTAAAACTGCTCGGGATATAAAATTTTCAAAATCCGCCCACTGACACGCCCACAAATAAATAAAACAATTTTATTGAAAACCAAAATTTGAGCTAGGGAGCTGAAATTTATAATATATACTCTCTAGGGGTCCTTTAAGCTCATGTGTAAATATTTTCAAAATCCGCCTACTGACACGCCCACAATTTAAAAAAAACTTTTTTTTAAAATCCAAAGTTTGAGCTAGGGAGCGAAAATTTATAATATATACTCTCTAGGGGCCCTTTATGCTCATGTGTTAATTTTTTTTAAATCCGCCTACTGACACGCCCACAATTAAATAAAACAATTTTATTGAAACACCCAAGTTTGAGCTAGGGAGCGTTTTTTTCGATAAAATCCTTTAAATGTTATATAACAAAATATGTAGAGCGTTCTTAACAATTCAACCATACTTAGACTTTTGTCACGCCCAGTTATGAGGGATAGGAATAAGAATAGGGTATCCAACAGTTCGCCCAAGCGGACTGTAGCCCGTCCCCATGTTTTTCACTTATTTTCACGAAAATGAAAACATTAGTAAATAATGGCTTTTAAATTTTGAGTTTAAAAATATTTTTTTCAAAAACTATTCATTGAAAAAATATTAAACATTTGTAAGTGTTGCCGTTCTTTTTAAATAATTTTGTTTTTATTTCAAGTACATTTTTAGACAATTGTCCCACCACCTAAACGCCTATACTTGCCAAAGTTGTCGTACTCTTGTCGGTGAATGTTTTGTACACATACAAATTGTGAAAATGGTATCAATAGCTTTGAAAAGTGCTAAAAAAATTAACCAGTCAATGAATCGATCTTATAAAAAAAATATAATAAGTGTCATATTAAGTGCTTGATTGGGGTTTTACCTTTAAATTGTCCTGTTATTGGAATGACCTTGGTACTTATCTAAACTTACTTGTCGAAAACGTCACTCAATCAAATGTCCACAGAAGTACAAGTGTCGGTTGTCACAATAAATATGTACCCTATCAATCTAATGATATCTAATTTCTTACATATTTTCCAAGTCAGTCTCTGTCAATCAATGTACAGTCTTGTTATCAGTTGAATTTTGCCCCGTTAAGGTGGTAGCAAGTTTCTAAAAATTGACTTAAAAAAAAAATATTTAAAAACAACGAAACACTTACAAAAATTCTGAAGGTTAGTACTAAATTTGATTTTTTCTAATGAAACCAGCTGAATGCATCTTGTGCATTTAAAACTGATGAATCTAGCACCACTAAATTCTAAACTCTGTTATTTAAGCTCAAATTTAATTAAAGTTAAATAAAGAAAAAAATACATTCACCTTATTTTTTTCCTTTTTCACTCAATTTGTAGAAAAAAACTTACTCGCATCGGCACAAAAGCCACCACTAAACTGAATTCGACTGGCTTTACAAAAAAAAATGTTACATTTGAGTATAGTAGACACAAAACAATTTTATTGAAACACCCAAGTTTGAGCTAGGGAGCGTTTTTTTCGATAAAATCCTTTAAATGTTATATTTTTTTTTTTTATAATTTGCTTACGCTAAAGGCAACAACATAACAAAATATGTAGAGCGTTCTTAAGAATTCAACCATACTTAGACTTTTGTCACGCCCACTTATGAGGGATAGGAATACGAATAGGGTATCCAACAGTTTGCCCAAGCGGACTGTAGCCCGTCCCTATGTTTTTCACTTATTTTCAAAAAAATGAAAACATTAGTAAATAATGGGTTTTAAGTTTTGAGTTTAAAAATATTTTTTTCAAAAACTATTCATTGAAAAAATCTTAAACATTTGTAGGTGTTGCCGTTCTTTTTAAATAATTTTGTTTTTATTTCAAGTACATTTTTAAACAATTGTCCCACCACCTAAACGCCTAGACTTGCCAAAGTTGTCGTACTCTTGCCGGTGAAGGTTTTGTACACATACAAATTGTGAAAACGGTATCAATAGCTTTGAAAAGTGCTACATAAATCAACCAATCAATGAATCAATCTTATAAAAAACAATATAATAAGTGCCATATTAAGTGCTTGATTGGGTTTTTACCTTTACATTGTCCTGTTATTGGAATGACTTTGGTACTTATCTAAACTTACTTATCGAAAACGTCACTCAATCAAATGTCCACAGAAGTACAAGTGTCGGTTGTCACAATAAATATGTACCCTATCAATCTAATGATATCTAATTTCTTACATATTTTCCAAGTCAGTCTCTGTCAATCAATGTACAGTCTTGTTATCAGTTGAATTTTGCCCCGTTAAGGTGGTAGCAAGTTTCTAAAAATTGACTTGAAAAAAAATATTTAAAAACAACGAAACACTTACAAAAATTCGGAAGGTTAGTACTAAATTGGCTTTTTTCTAATGTAACCAGCTGAATGCATCTTGTGCATTTAAAACTGATAAATCTTGCACCACTAAATTATAAACTCTGTTATTTAAGCTCAAATTTAATTAAAGTTAAATAAAGAAAAAAATACATTCACCTTATTTTTTTCCTTTTTCACTCAATTTGTAGAAAAAAACTTACTCGCATGGGCACAAAAGCCACCACTAGACTGAATTCGACTGGCTTTACAAAAAAAAAACTGATACATTTGAGTATAGTAGACACAAAACAATTTTATTGAAACACCCAAGTTTGAGCTAGGGAGCGTTTTTTCGATAAAATCCTTTAAATGTTATATAACAAAATATGTAGAGCGTTCTTAACAATTCAACCATACTTAGACTTTTGTCACGCCCACTTATGAGGGATAGGAATACGAATAGGGTATCCAACAGTTCGCCCAAGCGGACTGTAGCCCGTCCCTATGTTTTTACTTATTTTCACGAAAATGAAAGCATTAGTAAATTAAATAGATAATGGGTTTTAAATTTTGAGTTTAAAAATATTTTTTTCAAAAACTATTCATTGAAAAAATCTTAAACATTTGTAAGTGTTGCCGTTCTTTTTAAATAATTTTGTTTTTATTTCAAGTACATTTTTAGACAATTGTCCCACCACCTAAACGCCTAGACTTGCCAAAGTTGTCGTACTCTTGCCGGTGAAGGTTTTGTACACATACAAATTGTGAAAACGGTATCAATAGCTTTGAAAAGTGCTACATAAATCAACCAATCAATGAATCAATCTTATAAAAAACAATATAATAAGTACCATATTAAGTGCTTGATTGGGTTTTTACCTTTACATTGTCCTGTTATTGGAATGACTTTGGTACTTATTTAAACTTACTTATCGAAAACGTCACTCAATCAAATGTCTACAGAAGTACAAGTGTCGGTTGTCACAATAAATATGTACCCTATCAATCTAATGATATCTAATTTCTTACATATTTTCCAAGTCAGTCTCTGTCAATCAATGTAGAGTCTTCTTATCAGTTGCAGTTTGCCCCGTTAAGGTGGTAGCAAGTTTCTAAAAATTGACTTGAAAAAAAATATTTAAAAACAACGAAACACTTACAAAAATTCTGAAGGTTAGTACTAAATTGGCTTTTTTTTTAATGAAACCAGATGAATGCATCTTGTGCATTTGAAACTGATGAATCTTGCACCACTAAATTATAAACTCTGTTATTTAAGCTCAAATTTAAATAAAGTTAAATAAAGAAAAAAATACATTCACCTTATTTTTTTCCTTTTTCACTCAATTTGTAGAAAAAAACTTCACACTCGCATGGGCACAAAAGCCACTACTAGACTGAAATCGACTGGCTTTACAAAAAAAAAAAAACTAATACATTTGAGTATAGTAGACACAAAAATAGCGGCAAGGTAGTTTTAGCTGTTTTAGTTTTTGGTACTTTTGCATCTACGACCACGTCCCCTACCAATATATCGTATTTATTAGGTAGCTGTTATCTTAGAAATAAAGACAAACGGCTCCAAGCAATAATGGACTTTTAGCTTACATTAGTTGAAAGGATTTCACGTTGAAAACAGGGAAAATATAAAACGTAATGAGCTAAATTTAGAATGCCATTCAAGTTGTCGTGATCTAGGTGTTAATTTTTTAATTTAATCGATATACTAACACACGGCTTTTTTTTCAAATGTTCAACTAATATAGTCCGGCAATGTTTAATACATATATTATGTCCAGAAGTGACAGTTCAGTGTGCAGTATAAGTATAAGTCAACAGACACCTTTCAAAGTCAATAGAAAATCCCTTCACACTTCAAGAGCTGAATAATGCAACCAGAGAACTTTTATTTAGCTTCATGACTGAACTGCGACAAGCTCCACCCAGCCAAACCCTTTAATTTCAACAAAAAAGGAAAAAACCCGTAGCTCAATCAATTTTCATTATTAGTCATTGTCCTCGTCAGTGTAAAACGGATAAAACAAAAACCGACCCCGCAATCAAGCACGCCAACTGAGGTGCATTTACAACCAATCCATATGAAACATGCAAGGGACATGAAATCTTTCTTAGCCGTATACTTTATACTATAACAATTATTCACACATTGAATTATGAATCCTTTCAAATTGGATGCAAATTGAAACATCCTAGTTTCCAAGCAAACGATAAAGGTACATTTTTCAAAACCTTGTTAAATTCAAATTTAAATTCAGCTCTCAGTAGTCTGCCAAAAAGAAAGCAAAAATAAAGCCCTCTTCTCCTGGCGTACTCTCTTTTGAAAATCACCCCCACAAAATAATTAATGTTTTCTGTAGGTACAGAACACAGTACATTTATGCGCGTGTCCGTTTACAATGTCGCCTGCCGCACCCCGTTCATCTTCCGCGGGAAAAGCGGGAAAAGTTAAACTTCTAGCTTATCTTTGGCACAAATGTATTTTCGCATCTCTTGTCCCGTATCTAGAGCAGAGACCAACATTGAGGATGTCGATGTGCAGACAAAAAGAGAATTAGAGATTTGCTATAAAGAATTGTATATCCGTGTGGTGATTTTAACCACTAACAGTCATAGTATTGGGACATTTTCCAGGGTGGTGTATCCTAACTATATTAGGGTTGAACTTTGAACACTGCTTAAAATGGGTGTGCATTGCGCGATTGTATGGGTCTTACGTTAAATAAAATGCCGCATACGGTTAAATCTACCAAGTCAAACGTACAACAAACTCTTGTTATTATATTTTATTTATTCTCTCATTGAATAGGGTATGTTCGGTGTTTTTGTGGCGGTTAATACATAGAAATCAACTTAATGTGGTTATCCTGTGGTTTTGTGCTGTATTTTCTCTTAGGAACAGCCTGAAATTCAAAGTATTTAGCTGCTAGCTAATGTGCTGCATTTTAAGTCACCGCACGAGTTTACAATTTTCCGAACATTAGTTTGAGTCCTTCGAGTCGCATCTTACTTACTTTGAACCGCGCTACAATCCGGCGTGTACCTGGAAACCAACGAGCTATTGCAACCAGCTCTATTGTACCAGTGGTTGGATGTAATAAAAAAAAACTTCAGCTCGGGAAGCCGGATGCAAGTTTTCCTTTTCAGCTAATCTTTCATATCAAAAATATGCTTTAAAGTGGTAAAAAAATAATAATGATGATTAGATTACCATGTTAGCGCCAAAGATACGACACTTAGAATGATATAATGCCGTATCATAACCAAGAAGGCGCTCGCTTGTTTTGTCGTGAACTTAGCAGAATTTCCAAATTCTTTCCATAACATTCCTTCTAGCTTATTATCCGGACATTAAATTTTTCTCACAATTTTTTTTTGCGAAATGTTCTAATAATAAGGGGCTTTTCAGTCCTCCGTAGTAAGGACTGTAATTTTTCTTGTAACTAAATAATTGACACCAAAAGAGTGTTTTGACGACCAAATTTACCAATTACTTCTATCCATGAATTCATAAGGTAAATCATATCGACTTTCATCATTATATAGTGTTCCAATACAACCTATCATTTGCACAATATGTTCAACCCTTAGTCCTGGGAAACGAAACGGACGAAACATCCCAGCACAATACTCTCACCGTTCGCTTACGCTCTTTCGGCAAATGTCCTGTTTCCCAACAACAGAAATTCTCTACTCCTTGCTAATGCGGCAAGCCGCTTCAACTCCACTACTCTCGATACATGATTATAGAGTTTTCGAGGTACATTCAAGAGCGAACACCAAAAACTGTACACCAACCAGACTAGGCGCGTGATACCCGACTTTATTTAACTTCTAGTCATGATGGTAGTTTAGTTCCTTTCATTTTCCCGATTGTGTTCGTTTGTTGTTGGCAGCGCGCTCGTCGCAGAATCTGTAAAGAAAAAGAAAATTTTGGGCGCGGCGACCTTCAGGAAAAATACATAAAATAACCGGAAAAGACTAATAAGAAAATACAACACAAAACTATATTTATTCAGTTTTTATTTTCAAACAAAAAACTAAATTCTTATCTATTCCTCGTGTCAAAATTCGTGACTTTGATTTTAAATTTTGTAAATTAATTTTCAATTTTTAAGTATGTTCATCTGCCAAAACAAATCGAAGGAACATTTTATACACAAAAATTATTCATAAAATACCAAGCAACTTAGCAATAGCAACAAAAAAGGATTCACTTTTAAAAATACGTAGTTGTAAAAAAAGTAAAGTTTAATAAACGCCAAAGATATTCGACCTTCTAGAATCTAAAGGATACAAATCAAAACACAACGCACAAATCAAAAAGATATTATACATACTCTCTGTCTCTACATATATACAATATATATACATTAAACTTGTATGTGAAAATATTAGATTTAAAAATCTTGTCCATATCCATCGAACAAAAGGATACATCGCGAGTGAAATTTTTTTTTATAACATAGACTTAACATTACTCCACCCACCCAATCCCAATAAGAAAAACATACAAAATACTAACACCCAACTTAATTAACGGATACAAAAAAAAACTCCAGCAATAGGAATATATATTTAAAATAGTAACTCTTATTAGACAAAAAAATTGCCATGAAAAATACAATTCTACTGCTTTTTGTGTGATTTTACTCAACTTATATATAAAATATATTTATACAACAAAAATACAAAAAAAAATACTTTTAAAACTACAACTAAATATAACGGAACATTTTATACCAAAAATTACATTTAACAAAAAAAACTAACAGTGTGTTTTTTCTTATAAAAAAATAAAGAAGAATAGTAAAGTAAAAGCATTGTCCTTGTGATTGTTAATTTTACCTGTATAAACGATAACTTTTACATATTTATCTACTCTATATCTATAAGATATTTTCTAAAAACCAACAAAAAACGCAGACATATTTTTTACATTTACAAAAAGAAAAAAAAAGAAAATCGTGTGTGTTGTGTGACCAAAAACAAACAAAAACAGAAACCTTCTCTTGTAATTTGTGTTAAACTTTAAAAAAAAGTAATACTATAATCATTCAAAATGGGCGGATGCGCATCAAAGGATAAAAAAGACACAGTTGTCACAGATGCCGCCACTGCTGATGCAGGAGACGCTATTGCCAATGGGTGTGTATCTTCCGCTCTTGTTTTTACTCTTCTTTTTATATGAGTAGAGAGCGTAAAAAGCTACTCTTACTCTATTTTGTTAAAAAAAATACGGTTGGTCCTTTTTGCATTTTTTTTTTGTTTGTACTAAAGTGTGGTAATATCGCGTGCTTTGAATCGGCATTGTCGTCGGCGTGTCTGAAGGGAAGGGAGAGTCGCACACTCACGCGTATCGTTTGATTTCTGGGAGGTTAGATCTAAAGGGCATTGTGTAGATAGGGGTGGTTTACGTCACTTTTTAAAAAAAGGAGAACTTGTCTTCTGAGCAACAGTCATTTGTATCTCAGTAATGTCCTTAAATTCAGCAAGTTACTCTCGCTCGTTTTCTCTTTCAAAATCTCTTTGAATTTGTGTATTATTGACAGCTTGCGCGTTTTTATTTCTGCACCCTTCTTAATTTTTATATTTTTTTTTTGAACAGAATAGAAATAAGGAATTAAATTAGAGGTGATGCGTGCATGAAAGGCTGGTAGAGAGATATACGATAAGGGTGTGTGCTATTTTAAAACACGCGCCTTCCTCGTGTTTCCTTTGTTCTTTGTGTGAAATTTGTTTTTTTTTATTATTTCCTTTATAGTAATTTGTTGAATATTTCGAACGTATTTGTGAGTTTTGTTGATTATTCATCATACAATAAGTGTGGAGCTTTTTCAACCAGATCCTTCTGCTTTTGCAATCTGTGCTCAAATTTAAATCTTTAAATTTTGAAATGCTATCGATTTTTCTATCAAACGCAGATAAAATTCATCATATTGAGAGTATCATTGACAGACATAAGATTTTGTCATAAGGCAAACTTCTTTATCCAAAACGACGGTCCTTGTCACTACGAGATCATTGTCACAGTCAAGTTGACTGTGTAGATCTGTTTTCTCTACAGCTAGAGTATTTTTTTACTAGATACTTTCATGACTCACTCTTTGAACCAAAGAAAACGAGTGGTTAATACTCACTACTCGAAAATAGTTGGCATGTAGCCTTCCCAAATAGTTCGGCGGTAACCGTGGTACCTACAAAACTACTACTATAGATTGGACCGTACTTGTTGTCCTCTTTTAGTACTTCTTAAGTGTTATTAAAAGCTGTTTTTCTCTACCCCACATACTGGGGCAACTTCATGCAACAATTGGTGGTCTGAACGCGGTTCGAAAGACCAACACTAAAAAATGCACATTAATTTACGTCTGGCAAACATCCAAGAGTATCAAATTGTCATGAGAAAGCTTCTCGAATTTGCCGTTCGGTTTCGGCGTAAAACTGTAGGTCCCCTCCACTTCGCATGAAAGTGGTTGGAGAAGCTAGGTTCAGGCCATGTATGAGCCGTTAAGGCCTAATATGTATGTATGTATTTCGGTTTGAGAAACAATTTGTTTAAATTGACGATCACAATTTAGCACAAATCTGTTTCTGACGAAAGCGTTAATTTGATAAATCTTATGTTTGTGCAGAAATAGCTTTGCTCGCTCCTAATTAAATAAATAAAATAAAATTATCAACATTTAAATTTACCACCCCTATTGTGGAATCCGTCGCCGTCGGGGGGAACGATCCGCTAATAGCGAACAATTTGCATCGTGTAGTTTGCAGACGTGAACCATCCACATGTCGGTAACGTTATGAAATTCACTGTATCGTGGAAAACGAACAGATCGAATCTATCCATGATTTGACATACGCAATAATAATTTTTACAAAACAAATGTGTTTGAAATGAGCTGTCACAATTGAATTTCCTAATCACCAATAGTGGTCGGTAAGGGAGAGTATCCGACGGATCCCATGATAGCAATTTTCTGTTCACGTGAATCGAATAAGTGAAGTGAATCTCAGATCCGACGGATTCCACGATAGGGGTGTACATGTCCTTTAATTGCCCGGCAACTGTACACTTATTCCGTTTCCCTTTCATTTCAATGACTTCAACGACTTAAGTAGGCCAATTGTGGATCATCCTATCCACCTCCCCTGCCGATTAAAATAAACCCAATCGACTATTCTTTTCAAGTTGCAGTTAGTAATACATGACTCCCGTCACCAAAATGAGGCACCTCCTTAACTTTGGTCAAAAACACACTGTTCATGTCTTGCTCAAACGCAGCCTTGCGCTCAAGTAAACTAACCAAAACACCACAGTAACAAAAAGCAAAACTAATCTAATAAGTAATTTCTCTTCTTTTTATTTACAGAAACAAATCAGACACTATGGTTGACGCCGCTGTTCTTCAAAAATTGGAAGATGGATTCGCAAAGTTGGCTGCATCCAACTCCAAGTCATTGCTGAAGAAGTACTTGACCAAGGAGGTCTTCGACAATCTAAAGAACAAGAAGACCCCAACATTTGGATCCACCTTGTTGGATGTCATTCAATCCGGTTTGGAGAATCACGATTCCGGTGTCGGTATCTACGCCCCCGATGCTGAATCTTACTCAGTATTCTCCGAACTCTTCGACCCCATCATTGAGGATTACCATGGTGGATTCAAGAAGACAGACAAGCATCCCGCTCGTGACTTTGGTGATGTGAGCACCTTTGCCAATCTCGATCCTAACAACGAATTTGTTGTGTCAACCCGTGTCCGTTGTGGCCGCTCTCTGGACGGTTATCCATTCAACCCATGCTTAACCGAGGCCCAATACAAGGAAATGGAACAGAAGGTCTCCACCACCTTGTCCGGCTTGGAAGGTGAATTGAAGGGTAAATTCTTCCCATTGACCGGCATGGAGAAGGCCGTTCAACAGCAGCTGATCGATGATCATTTCTTGTTCAAGGAGGGTGATCGTTTCTTGCAAGCCGCCAACGCATGCCGTTACTGGCCGTCTGGCCGTGGTATCTACCACAATGACAGCAAGACTTTCTTGGTATGGGCCAACGAGGAGGATCATCTCCGCATCATTTCTATGCAAATGGGTGGTGACTTGGGTGAGGTATATCGTCGTTTGGTGACCGCCGTCAACGAGATTGAGAAGCGTATTCCATTCAGTCACGATGAACGTTTGGGTTTCTTGACCTTCTGCCCAACCAACTTGGGTACCACCATCCGTGCCTCAGTGCACATTAAGGTACCAAAATTGGCCGCCAACTTGGCCAAGTTGGAGGAAATTGCCGGCAAGTACAACTTGCAAGTGCGCGGCACCCGTGGTGAACACACCGAAGCCGAGGGTGGCATCTATGATATCTCGAACAAGCGTCGTATGGGTCTCACTGAATACCAAGCCGTTAAGGAAATGTACGATGGTATCGCTGAGCTCATCAAATTGGAGAAGGCCTTGTAAAGAGTTACTCTCAGCATTTTTTTTTTCTTTCCTCCTAATTTTTCTATTCTTTACATTTTTATTTATGTATTGTGTACGATGAGATGGAGATTGGATGAGTATCTCCTTTGCAACAACAACAGCGCCCATTTAAAAAAGGAAAACAGCTAAAGTGTGAAACCATCTAATATTTAAAAACAAAAAAAAACATTTTTAATTTTAAGCCTTAAGTTTATAAATAAAAGAAAATTTAAAGAATGAAATCTACTACTGATGCACGATTTAAAAAATCAACAATCCACCAAAAAAGTATTTTGAAAGAGTTCAGTTCCGCTCCTGTGCTCTGGAAGCAACATCCAACCAAAGCCCGCGTGGGATTGAACAAACAAACAACATCATTGTATAAAAAAAAATTAAAACATCCACAAATGATTGTTAAAAAAAATTAAACAAATAAACGTGAAACGAAATAATAAAACAAATGTGTGCTCGTGTTTTTATTTTGTTTTTAAAAACGATCCTTAGTGGGAACTAACGAAAGGTGAGCAACGACTCATTTCGTGGAAGTAGTACCTACCCTTAAAACGATCAGGGCTATCGTGAACAAAATTCCCTCCGGAATATTTCCCATTTTTCAAAAATAGGTATCGGCATGAATTTCGAAAAAAGGGAAAAAATTCCCTCCGGAATAAATTGGTATCGTAGACAAAAATTCCCCCCGGAATTTCGCGAAATTCCCTCCGGAATATTTCCTTCGCAAGTATGGTGGTGGAAATTCAAAAATCTAAGCAGTTTGCATGTGGATAAGTAGTCGGTTGATTTTAAGTTTGTATTTTAAATCAAAAAAAGTAGAAGAAGAAATAAGAGTTGCATTGGTTTGTTGTGGCTCAAACAAAAAGAAACTTTAGCTTTAGAAAAGAAGAAGAATTTTGTCTTTATGCAAGTATTTTTTGTTCCAGTTTTATTTCGATAACTTTATATAAAAATAAATATATAGGTCAACTGACTCAACTAATCAAAGACAATTGGAGATGATGGTACATTTATGTGATGGAAGCCGCGACATTGCCAATGGCTTTACTACGAATAGGAGCAAAGACGATGTGAATAAATTTTGGAAGCTTCTACAGAAGGAACTGAACAGCGTAGGAGCTCCAATGTCACTTCACTAAATCGAACGCGAATATAGTAAAATAATTAATAACAGTAACACAATTTTCTGTTTAAAAAAATACATTACCAACAACTCCACAAATATGAGCTTAAATTATAATTGAATTATTTGCGATTGACAACTGTCAAGTGTCAACGTCTTCGAACATAACTTCGAAAATTCCGGGGGAAAATAAATTCCGATGGAGAATCACGATACTAGGAATAATTTCCAAGGAACAAAAAATGTTCGGGGGAATTTTTTTCCCTCGGAATTGCCGATAGCCCTGGATATGGATGTGCCCAGAGGACAGATCGCGTAAAATGAAAACGATCGTACGATATCGTTTCGAGGATGACGGCCTTTAACTAAACAATACATATGATCGAAAGCACAGAGTTATGTTCCTTGGTTGATATGGCCGCGACGATAAATGTCGAGACCCTTCAATCAAGCCTTGGACGTACCAGTCCTATTGTGGCTGCTTCCAGCCAATATGGCGTGCATGGATCCCCGCCAAATGCAACGAGCAATAATTTCCCTAGTACAATCGCCAATGAGAAACATTAGGTAGGTTTCGTTTCGGCCATGAACAATTCAACGCATTCTCAAAGGCCTGGATTGCAAATCGTCAATGGGACCGGACTTACGACTAAAAAACTGCACCAGAACTTGCACATTTCTATGCAGCTTTTTGGGCGATTTGGCATTTTTATTACTTTGGTTGATTTGGCTAATGTCAAAATGCCCAAAAAAACGATTTTGTTTCTTTTTTAGTTGGTTCTATGCCAAATCGCCCAAAACTGGAAAACGTCGTCTTGTTTTAACACTAGCCAAATCGCCCAAAAAATAAAAATGTGTCAAATCACACAAAGTACCTACGTATACAAAATAGGGCGTTTTGTCGCAATTCCAAAATGCAAACTTTTATGTCGTTTTTCATTGGTAATCTGGAATGCTTCCGAACTCTTTTAAAAGTGTTCCATTGGTAACCGAATGACAGTTCTTCTCCGGAGAAGAGGAGAAATTCGCTTTTGGATCTGAATTCAGAATCAAAAGCAGAAGCAATCACGCATTCAAACACTATAAACGTCGAAATCGGAAAGTATTTTTGTTTCAGAAGAGTCCGTAAGCATTCCGAATTAACAATGGAACAATTATAATATTATAATTTTTATCTCTGGAGATTTTTCTTCTTTTTTTTGCAGAGTCTAATCAAATTACGAATGCGGATTTGCGGCTGAAAGCTTCTTGTTTGCTGGAGGACATGCACTTGCACTCGAAGAAAAATGAGAAACCGCTCCCCTAACCAGCGAAATGATTTTAGATCAAATGCAGGAACTACCGCGCCATCTCTTAAGACAGATGTACAATTGTACATGGGACTATTTGAAGTTGTAGAAGTGAGATGATAACTGAATATTTTAAAGAAGTAGAGAGTGTCGTATTTCATAAGGCCACTCTGAAGTATCCTTTGCTTTTTTATATCATGGATTTGATATTTTATAATTTATTTTATTTTTTAATTATTTTTAAATAAAAATGTTAAATATTGTTAAATCTAAAAAATATTTTTTGAATGTTGAATGAACCATAGTATCTTGTTAATGGAACCATGTGAAGTGGGCCTGGAGTTACAGCAGCGCGGTTTGGCACAGCCGATCAACAGAATCCATTAATAAATCAATTTTAAGCCGATAACAAAAAGTTGCTTGTTTACATTATTGATCTGTTGAAATATCCATAATAAATTTATAGCACGATTGAATTGACTAACTGATTTGTGATTTCACTCTTACACCTAATTAATTACCATTGACTGCAGAGAAACTGATGGCTCTCTCTCTAATATCGTCCGCGTGATAATTTGCGTGGCCATGTAACTATTATGCAAATTTTTACGTTTACGTTTTTTTGTCGATAATGTTGTTTCTAGCTTTGCGTAATAGGAATTATAAGATATGTTCATATTCTTATAGCGATAGCCCGCGCGATTTAGTGCTCATATAAAATATAATGGGCGCTGGTACAATGTTCTGCCATAATACCAAGAGCTTGTGTTTGTTTTCTATTTGCTTACATTAGCTGTGTTTCTTTGCACGCGGATATAGGATTGGCACAAAAAAACGACCATCGCCGCTTAGGGCCAATACACTACACATGCCTGCATGCGCATACAGTGCTTGCGCATGCAAACTGCCAGTGTATGGTGTGAACTGTGTGTTTGTGCAAGCGGCATGAGCAATATCAAAAAATTTTGATATTTTCTTGCTTGTGCATGCAAGCATGTGTGGTGTGTGTACTACAGTTAAGGTAAGCAATTAAAATTGCCGCAGCAGTGGTGTCGGAGCTTGACATTTTTCAAAGTTTTTTGTTCAGCGGTGAACACACGACTGAATATTGTACAGTTTGCATGCGTAGTGTATGGGGAAAGCTTGTTTGCGCATTTTTGTGCTTGTGCATGCAGGCATGTGTAGTATATGGGCCCTATTTCCAGAGGTGGCACGCCTCCAAAGGGCTCTGTCAAAGGATCAAGAAAAAAGCATTGGATTGTTAATCAAATCAGATGGTTCAATCACACGCGACCGGGAAGAAACGCTGAAAACTTTGCTTCAGGCTCACTTCCCAGGGTCCCACACGATGGTCATTACAGATGACCATATAGCGGAGGTCTCAATTCCAAGAAACCTAAGCAGAATTAATAGTTTATTCGGAACACTGTTTACTCCGGATAAGGTTAAATGGGCAATTAACTCATTTAAACCATTCAAGGCATCAGGAACAGACGGTATTTTTCCAGCCCTCATTCAAAATGGAATAGAATTTTTATTACCATCCCTGATTGCCTTATTTATGTTCAGCTTCAACTGGGGGTATATACCAGTTACCTGGAGGGAGGTAAACGTAGTATTTATACCTAAACCGGGAAACCTAAATCATATCCTCCGATAAGCTTGACATCGTTTTTTTCTGAAAACAATGGAAAGGATTATTGACATCCACGCCGATGATATTGTCATCATAGTCAGGGGCAAAGACTCAATTGGAGTCACATCAAAAATGAAAAATGCTCTAAAGACAGCCATAGACTGGTGCATTAAGGAAAATCTTTCCATAAATCCGAGTAAAGCCGTCATCGTTCCTTTCACTAAAAGGAGGAAATTAGACCTAGGCCTAATCACAATAAACGACACTGTCGTAGAGTATTCCGACGAAGTCAAGTATCTTGGAGTAATCCTGGACCAGAGGCTTAACTGGAACTCTCTCATAAACAACAAAATCACTAAAGCTAATAGAGCTTTATGGGCCTGTCGTCACACATATGGCAGAACCTGGGGAATCTCTACAAAGATCGTCCACTGGATCTACGCAGCTGCCATAGAGGCAATAACAGGAATTACACCTCTCCACATATACATCCAAAAAGTGGCGATCCGCAGTGCAATAAGTCTAATACAGTTAAACGAGATAAGTCATAATGATCATCCGGAACTAAAGACCCTTCTCGATGAACTGCCAGAACTTAACATGAAACACTATGCTTTAGCAAACGGTTCTCCTCGGAGATACCCAAGAGAGAAGCATGGGTTAGTAATAACCCACCAAACAGCCACAACGGCATAAAGTGGTATACGGATGGTTCTAAAATGGAAACGGGGGTAGGAGCGGGAATATACGGACCACACAAACGCTTTACGATACCCATGGGAAAAAGTCCCAGCGTATTTCAAGCAGAGCTCCACGCCATTCAAGAATGCGCCAGCCATATTATTTTATCTGGCATAAAAGGTGCAACCATCCATATTTTCACGGATAGTCAAGCAGCTATAAACGCCCTTAGCTCGTATACCATTGACTCCAAATCAGTCATGTACTGCTTCAATACCCTACAAACACTCGGAATAAGAAACAAGACCAAACTATGGTCGGAAACACCTTTCATAGGTTCCGAACCTTTCTGCTGCACTCCTAGATCAGCAGCAACGGCAGCAATTAAAAGCTGGGAACATAGAAAATGTATCTATCTTTGGGAAAGCATTCCAGGTCTAAGACAGGCCAAACGAGCGATTTGGCCCTTCAATCAAAATGTCAGCAAATGTCTAAACCTAAGCAGGCATGATATCAAAAACCTAGTAGGTTACCTTACTGATCACCATGGTTTAAGATATCATCTACACAAAATGAGAATATCAGACTCTCCTGAGTGCCGACTCTGTCTTGAAGAGGACGAGTCAGCTGAACACATTTTATGTGAATGTCCAGCCCCTAATGGAATTAGAAAGAAGATCTTTTTCAGGGAGCAAATGAGCCCCGAGGACATAAAGAATTCTTCTACTGGTAAAATTGTCCGCTTTACACGGAAAGTGGAAATTCTACTAGTTTAAACTTTCCCCCTTATAAATCGCCTTGGCGAGCTAGAAAAAAAAATGGGCCCTATTAGGAATTCATCAAAAATAACTTGGCAGCGCACATGCACTTATGACATGTATCGTGACATAGCTGTACGTTGTAGTTAAGAAATTTGTATTGAAAATCCTGAAATTGAAAAATATTTACTTCCGCCAATTGAAATTTTTGCCAAGCATATTCTAAAATTATGAAAAACAATTTCACATTAACAGATTTGCTAAATTCAATTACGCTTATAATGAAGTTTGAGAAATAATAATAATAAAATCAGGAATAAAATATTCGGCGGGATGTGTCAGTGGTCGGCGGGATGTCAAACTTTGACTTTTCCTGAAAAATTCATCGCAACAAATTATTAGAAACGAAGAAAATGGATTTTGGAAGATCTTTTTTTCCCCGCTAAATTACTTAGCTGCGAATAATAAATATTGTTGCATGTTTGCTCAAACTGTGACATTCAGCATCCATTAGTCACTCGCACCGCCATCTAGTAGAGAGCCATATTACCGATAATTGGCAGCATTTGAATAGCAGTTTGAGTAGCTGTGGAATAACTAGTACATGTTGTTCTCGAACCTTATGAGCTTAACGAATCTGGAAATTTCGAGAGGTGTCTTTTAGTTTTAGTTTTATTTATTTAACTACTATACATAATGTCACAGTTAATCAATAATGAACAGATTTAAAAAGCTTAATATTAGAACATTGTTTTACATTTCTTTCAATAATTTTTTTAAATTGAATTTTGAGAGATTGAAATCAATCACATGATTGTACTTATTAAAATCCCTCGTCAGGTTATTGATGGGGCCATTTTTCCCATAGTTACATCGAGATGTTCTTTGGTATAAAAAAATGGGTTTCTTGTTGTCCTCGGTCTGGTATTGATGTTTATGGAACTAAGAACATATGTGGAGTTGACATTACCAGTCAGAACGCAAAACAAGAATACAACATTGGATATCTCTCTTCGCTTTTCCAGAGTCTGAAGATTCAGCAACTTTAATCGACTTACGTAGGGTGGAAGACGACTTTCGGGGTTCCAAGGCAAATCACGTAATGCGAAAAGAAGAAACTGCTTTTGAATACTTTCAATTCTTGAGATTCCAGATTCATAGGACGGACACCAAACAGGACTACACTATTCCAAAATGGGTCGGACGAGAGAACAGTATATAATTTTGGTTACATATGGATCATTAAATTCCTTTGAGAAACGTTTTATAAGTCCCAATCGGCTTCTTGCCTTGCTAACAATTGAATCCAAATGGAGATTGAAGGTGAGCTTTCTGTCAAAGACAACGCCAAGATCATTAATAGCAATCCACACTTTCAACAGCTTCCTCGTTAATAAAATAAATTGGCGCATTTGAATTTTGGCGTCTCGTGAAGGTCATGCTTTTACACTTCTTAAGATTTAGCTGCATATAGTTTCTTCCACACCATTCATGCAAAGTGTCAATGTCATGTTGTTAAAATATATAACCTTGTTGGCTACTATATGAATAGATCAGCTTACAGTCATCCGCAAATAGCAAAATCTTTGAATATGTAATAAGAGGACATAGATCGTTGATAAATAACAGGAACAGGAGTGGACCAAAGTGGCTACCTTGAGGGACACCAGAATAAACGATAATATTTTTAGACAAACAGTAATTAAATTTCACATTTTTCGTACGATCACATAGATATGAACAAATCCATTTCAAAAACCATTGCGGGAATCCATAAAATTCAAGTTTTTTTAACAGGATAACATGATTAACTTTGTCGAATGCTTTACTAAAATCAGCATAAAAAACGTTTGTAACCCATTCATCATGC
This sequence comes from Portevinia maculata, assembly GCA_949715645.1. Lineage (NCBI taxonomy): Eukaryota > Metazoa > Arthropoda > Insecta > Diptera > Syrphidae > Portevinia > Portevinia maculata. Next base: position 34,034,041 of record OX454527.1, read on the forward strand.
TTTCGTTGACATGGGAAGTAAACTCTATTAAATTAGATACTGTTGATTTTTTGGGACAAAATCCATGTTGCTCATCAGCAAAAATTTTAGAGCAGTGAAATTGCACGTAGTTGCAAATAATTTTCTCAAAGAGTTTAGGTATACAAGACAGTTTTGCGATACCTCTATGATTTTCCATGTGATGTTTGTTACCATTTTTATGAAGAGGCATGATAAATGACGATTTCCACATAATCGGAAAGACTCCACTGGACAGCGACAAGTTGAATAAATATGTTAACGTTTTACAGATGAAATTTACAGACAATTTGACAAATAAACTTGGAACACCATCAGGACCAGGAACACAGTTATCATCTAAAGTCTTTATATATTGCACAATTTCATTTTCAGTCAGTCTTATGCTCGGAAAATCACAGTTTGCTTTTATAATACAACCGGAATAACTCGGAGTCAACGAATCAGGCCTTGAATAAGTTGTCTGAAAGAAGTCAGCAAACATATTGCATATTTCATTGTCATTACTAGACACACAATTATTATATTCCATATTCTTTGGAAAATTTGAAGAATTCCGCTTTGAATTAATATAGTTCCAAAACGTCTTTGGATTATTTTTAATATTTTGTTTAGTTTTAAGTATATAAGCATCATAAGAACGTTTTAAAGTAGCCTTAAGGAGTTGTCTGTAGTCAGCAAATAAGAGGTAATCACAGTAGCAATTAGTTCGTTTCCATTTTTAAAAAAATGTATTTTTTAAGTTCTTAAGACGGCGGACATCTTTGTTTATCCATAAAGCTGTCCCTTGTGACAAGCAATGTTTTTTTTTTAACGGCACAGAGTAACGAATACAATTATACAAAATATGATAAAAATTGTTTACACATTCATCAGGGTCAGATCCATTAAATGTATTAGTCCATGTATATGAATTAAAAAAGTTTTCCATTTTATTTCTGTCAATTCTCTTAAAATCCGGTATATATTTTGTAGTTAAATTTGATTTAGTTGCAGTCATTTTAAGGTCAATAATTATTGTACAACATATTGCACTATGGTGAGGTACTTTCGGAAGTAGCCATTCGTCAGCGGGAACAACACTACATATATCGGGACAGTCCGTGAAAATTAGATCAAGGAAGCGCTGGTGTTCATTATATAATCCATTGATTTGGTAGAGGCCCGCACTCAATATATTTTCAAAAAATAGCTTGCCATGCAAAGGACCTAGTTCTGATGGATTATAACATGAAGGAGATTCTGGATCCACATTCCAATTTGTATAGGTTAGATTAAAATCACCAAATATGAAAAGGTTATCATAACCAAAAAGAACCGCAATTTGGACAAGAGCACAAGAATACCTTTCGTATACGAACGGAGATGACCCAGAGGGAATGTAAACAGCAACAATACAAACGCACGATGAATCAGGTAAGGTCAATTTAACAGAAACTAGTTCCAAGTCCATGAATTCATTTCGAAATAAAAGATCAGACTTAATACATTTATTAACTATAATAGCAGCACCACCGCCATTTCCAAAAATACTATTGGCAGAGCAACGATCAGTCCGATAAAGTGTATAAAGATCCTCCGGTACAACTTCGCAGTTTTTAATGTCAGAATTAAGCCAGGTTTCAGTTAGGATTATAATAGCCGCGTTTTATTATCCCAATGATCTTGATACGGATCCGATCTGATAATAAAACGATCTGGATCATCAGTGGCAAGTTGTGGCAACAGTTGTTTTTAACACATAACAGACGATACCAGGTATTTCAAGTTTCGATTGGCACTCAGCCATATTGCAAATATAGGGTACAATGTGACGTCACAATATGATCGCTTGTTGTGTCGGGGGTGTTGCCATTTGAATACAAATCAACATACATTTTGCACTCAATATTTTTTTTTCAGAAACTATGTTCAAATGTTATATTCAAATATGCAACATATTAACAGTATTGTACTGCTAATATTTCCATTAATTTTTGTGTATTATATTACGAAGCAAAACGTCTCAAAAGTCGCAGTGGTAAATTATTCGAATATGAAAATATGCTAATTGATTTTTTGTGTTTCATATTTTTGTCTGGCAATATTATTGTGTTCCTATAATTTCCTATAATTTAAATAAGCAACGCCACGAAAAAACAGGTAGTGAGTTTTGTAATTACATTTTGGATCACGATTAATGATCCCGATAAATAGCAAGATCCTGTGTTGTTTTTGTTTTACGTATTAAATTGATCAAGATCCAGATCCGCATGGATAATAAAACACAGCTAATATCGTAGGTTTCTTCAAGACAGTTGGTATAAAACATCATTAACTTTGATTTCATACCTCCAACATTTTGAAAATAAATACTCAGTTTTTTGAAGTTGGTAGAGCAGTAGGTTCTTTATCCAAGCTAGCAGTATTAAGAAGCTTCCTCTCATGTTTAAATTCATGAACAACTGTATGTTTAGGCCAATAGTCCTGAGAAATCATAACATTAAACAAATGATTAGGTACATAGACTTTAAATGAAATTATACGACGCTCATACGAAAATTTGAGTTTGAAACATTTAATATCAGCAACAATATCACTAGTTTTTTTACGCACGTAGCTCAATAGCATTTCCTCAGTTGTCCCAGATGACAATCTAGAAACAAAGATACATTTTTGCAACGGAACCGCAACCAAATCGGCCGAAACGCTCTCACCCGTTACGGAAGCTATTGAACCGGCGGTTAACGATCTAGTTACTGGTCTGTCACTAAAATGATCCTGTTGAGGAGGCTTATTGGAACAAGTAGGCTCTTGCGCCGGTAAAACGTTTTGTTGAGAAACAGAAGATTTTGTAGTTTTAGCATTTTTGTTTGACTTTTTCCGTTTTGGGGACACATTTATCTCACAATCGAATTCAAAATTATTAAATAAAGTTTGGTATTTTTCCAGACTCTCTTGCAGTTTTTTAAAATCACTAATAAGGCTGGAAAACATTTTTTTGTTTTGCCTTATCATAAGGTATAGATCAGAAGTTTTTTTCCAGTTACATGTCTTGCACAACCAGCGAAGGCCATTAGACTCTTCAAGAGCGTCAACTGCGCGAGCATTAACACCAGCGCATTTCATGTGGACTGCTTGCTCACAAATCCAACAAGTGACGATCTTATCAAGTTCGTTGATTAAAACATTACAATACAAGCAATTCATAATGATTGTAGAATTTTTTATAACGCACACTGTAAAATTGTTTCTCGTTTTCAATCAAATTGATATAATCCCGAAAGTATGTAATAGTACACGTTTTAAACAATTACTAACCTGAAGCGCCGAGATGTATGCAGCACTTTAGAGGTAATATCTATAACTCACTCAACTCTTTGTTTGTTATTTGTGTTTAGACTTTAGAGAACTCACTCAATCACCTAACAATCAACGCAAACAAAGAACAAAAAGCACATCAATTTGATATAAAGTTAATCAAAATCACAATGAAATCAATAGTCACACACTTTGACTGTTCACAAACATTAATTTCACTTGCAATTTTGTAAAAAGCACGGTATTCACGAAAAAATAATAAAAGTAACTAGACAATTAGAAAACACGACTTCAAAGCAAAGCACAGTATTGCCACTCTGATATATAAATAGATGTCGCAGGAGCACCCAAGACATTCTAGTTGGGAACCGCGATAAAGAAGTGCGATAGATGACAGTAGTGAAAAGTATAGGGAAAAAGTATAAGTATTGAGTAAGAGAAAAGTGATTGTGTATTTAAAGTGATTAATTGTGATAGTGAATTGTTGAATTAAATAAGTGAATTATTAGAATAATAATTAAGAATTAAATTGAAAGAGAACTAATAAAGATTAGTTAAATAGAATTACGTTTTATCTTTTCGAATCCCAGCCTGGATGTAACAATATTATCAATTATATTTTCATTGAGAAATAAATTCGAAAAAAAATCGGTTGTTTGTTTACATTAATACAGTTATAGTGGATGAATTTATGTTTGATTTGTGATGTGTGATCGCACTCTAACGCCATTATTAACATTGACTGCAGAGAAACTGGGCCATACCAATAACAAATTTAATGTGTAACTTAAATTAGTGGTCCCGTTCATTTGAATTTCCTTGTGCATATGAGTGAAAGGGACTACAAATTTAAGCTGCACACTTATTTTGTTATTGGTACCGGTCACTGATCTTTCTTCCTTACCTCATGCACGTGATAGCGTGCGGGACCAGTTCAACAATCGATTGGATATAAAAGGGCATGGCAGGATTAACCGGTGGACAATTTTATTTGGAAAGGCGATAAAGGAAGTGCCACGTGCCGGGTTACTGATAAATAGAAGATTTGAATTGATTTTATATTGTTTAAATAGAATAAGGCGATAAGGGATAAGTTTTTTTTTTTTTTTTTATTGAGTTTCTAATAAAGGGTCTGCCATCTAACTTTTTTTTTCAACTAGTGCTTATTTCGCTTATTTAGCTCATGTCTGATTTGACAGATAATTAGTTTTATCCTTCCGCTGAACGAATATGGTTGTGTATACGCTTGAACAACGCTGGGAAATATTGCGACATTACTTTGAAAATCATGGTAATGTTGCAGAATGAGTGCGAAAATTGCGTACGGATTTTGGAAGAAGAGAAGCACCGTCAGCTCCGTATGTTCGTTATCTTGTGAAAAAGTGAAAGAAACTGGCATCCTCATCGATAAACCAAAGGGTGAAAAGCCAAAAATAGTGCGTACCCCCGAGAATATTGCTGCTGTGGCAGAAAGTGTGCGTGAAGCGCCATCAACATCAATTCACCGTCGTTCTCAACAATTGAACATTTCTGAGACATCATTGAGACGAATTTTGCTTAAAGACCTTGGTATGACGCCATACAAAGTCCAATTGGTTCAGGAGTTGAAGCCAACTGACCATTCAATGCGTTTTCACTTCGCTAAGTGGGCCTGCGATCGACTTAGAGAAGATTGACGCTTTAAATGACAATATTCGTGAAGCCATTGGTGAAATACAGCTGCACACAATCGATAATGTGCTTAAAAATTGGACCGATCGTGTAGGCTACTGCATGGCCAGCCGAGATAGCCATTTGAATGAAATTATTTTCCATTATTAACCGGAAGGATTGTACTTTCAAATAAAAAAAGAAATTTGAGAAAATATTCAGTAGTTTTTTTATAGCATTTTCAAAAAAAAAAGTTATTTGGCGGACCCTTTATTACTCCCAAGCCATAGTAATATTAACGTTACTCTCAGCAAGCTGAGAGTTACCTATCCTGGTTAAACCAGAACTAGGCTCGCACGAATAATAGGGGTAGGTGGAAAATCGTACATGCGACTCCTTAAGAAAACAAAAACCACCTCCCTTCGAAACCTGCATACTACAACTAGGTTATTCCTATCGAGTAGTTTTATTTAAACTCTAAAATACGCGTTTGGCAGGCAGCTTCCCAGTGGAGGCACCTGCTAATACCGCGATAAGCACGCGGTTACATCTTATTGCGGTAATTCAAATGGTTTTATCCTTTGTAATCGGCGCATTAGGTTAGTATCGTCTCGAATTTGTAGCATTTTGATATTGCATTGACCGAAATGTTTTATTTCATCTTCGACGGTAGCCATACTTAGGTCTCCATGGATATCAGTGTTTCTGATAAACCATGGTGCATTTACTATTTTTCTTGGCACTTTGTTTTGAAAAGTTTGTAAAATTTTGATATTACTGGAACCCCTAAGTTGTATACCGTATGTCCAAACCGGTTTTAGTACTTGCTTGTATAAAAGCAGCTTGTTCTGCATGCTGAGTTGGGAAAATCTACCAAGCAGCCAGTGCATTTGTTTACATCGAATGGCGAGCTCTTCGCGTTTCTTCTTGACGTGCGGTTTCCATTTTAATTTCGCATCGAGTGTCATTCCCAATTATTTTGCCTCGTTTGCGTGCGGAATTCGCACCGAATCAATGAAAATGGGTAAGTTGTCTACATTTTTGTAAGTAAAATTCACGTGCGTTGATTTGGCCTCGTTGAGAGCAATACTCTAAGTCTTTGTCCAATCACAAATTTTGTCAATAGAACGTTGGAGTTTATTAGTTGCTGATTCAACGGTATTACTGACCGCTAATATAGCTGTATCGTCTGCAAACGTGGCTAATGTTGTGCCTTCTTCTTATTTTTTTCTCCTCTAGGGCTTTTCCAATTACATTGGTTATTCTGTAAACCTGGTCGATTGTAGAGTGCTTAATCCTGAATCCGAATTGGTGGTCAGGTATTAATCGACGTTCTTTGATAATCGGATGTAGGAGCTTTAACAAAAGTTTTTCGAATACCTTCGACATTATCGGTAAGAGCGATATTGGCCTACATATATGATTTTTTGTCATTTAGTGGTTTACCGGGCTTTGGAGCCATTATAACTTCAGCTACCTTCCATTGTCGTGGAACGTACAATAACCTGAACGATGCATTTATAAGATAGGCAAACTTTATTAAAGATTTCCTAGGTAACTCTTTAAGAACCTGTCCTGTGATTAAGTCATATCCAGGAGTTTTGTTGAGTTTTAGTTTCTCTATTTCGAAGCGTAGTTCGGCTAGCGATACGCTTTTTATTCTATAACTGTCAGGTGCCACGGTTAGGACAGGAAATTCGAGCAACGCTTGACCATCAAATGGTTTAAATGTTTCTTCCAAATGTTCTGCAAATATTTCGGCTTTTTCCTTGTCACTCTTCGCCCATTCTCCATTGATTTTCCTGATGGGTGGCGCTTGCGTTTTTGGTTTTTTAATGCCTTTCATGGCTTTCCAGAGCGAGTAATTTGTACTTTTATCCGCAGTTAGGCTTCCAAGATATGTAGAAATTTGACGATTTTTAAAGTCTCGAATTTCTCTCTTAAGTTTACTACAAAGGTAGTTAAGAGTGGTGTTATCCTGTGGAACGCGAGATTGTTGCCATCTTTTGCGCGCCCTCCTTTTCTTCTTTAACAATTGAGTGATTTCCAAGGGATATGTTATTTCGCAATTTGTGGTTATTTTCCGTTTATGGGGAGTATTTTTCCAGGCTGAGCATTGTATGACGTTAATAAATTGATCGACTTGGTCTTCAAGTTCGTGGGGTGTTCGAAGAGACACTTTTAGATCGATTTTACTTTCACAGCAGTTTTTAAAGGATTCCCAGTTTGTTTTCATGTTAGTTAGTCTGGGCGCACCTTCTTTTTTTCGTAGACAGCCGTTAATTGTAAAAATGACCGGTGAATGATCAGAAGAAAGATCGAAGCATTCCTCAACTACAGTAGAGTTTCCCGACAAACCTTTCGTGATGAAGAAATCGATGAGGTCTGGTGTTTTTGCCGTATCCGAGGGCCAGTACGTCGGTTTATCTGAGGAATGAAAGTCTACCCCCAATTCCATACCGGCTTCGTAAAGAACTCTACCTTTTACTGAAATGCATCTCGATTCCCAGAAGGTATGTTTTGCGTTAAAGTCACCTCCGATGACGAAATTTCGTCCAAGTGAGTCAAAGATACTTATAAAATCGCTTCTTTCCATCGTTGCACGTGGGGGGCAATAGATAGCTGCAAAATCATATTTTATGTGTTTAATTTTTACGCTCACCGTGCATAATTGCAATTTCTCAAGCTCAATTGTTGCACTGATTCAGTGTTCAATGGTATTTTTGATCAACAAGGATGCCCCGCCTCTCGCCCTTTCCGAAGGGTGATATGCGTGATAGGCAATGTATTCTCGAATGTTTGTGCTGGATTCTTTCGTCAGATGGGTTTCCGAAATCAAACAAATATCAATATCATATTTATGAATGAATATCTCGAGCTCGTCCATCTTATGCAGAAGGCCGTTCGCATTCCATGTCACTAATTTAACTAAGTCCGTCATATTTATATTATTGCACGTGTACTTCGAAATTAATTTTCGAGCTTGTCGAGTTTTTCAAACATACGTTTATTAATTTGGCTCTGTTCTTCTAGCCTGGCAAGAATTGCAGAGAAAACTTGAGAGACTGGATCAGATGTTTTATTTGTTTGTTCGCGTCCTTGCAACGCAGCTTCAGCGTATGTTTGTGGAACAGCGTTCGGCGACTTTTTTCTAAATAATTTTCCTTCTCTTGGTTGTTGTATTTTGACCATTTCTTTAGCCTTTTTTCGTTCTTCATTGGTTTTATTGTTGCCCTTTTCAGGTTTTTTTTGGTTTTATTTGCGATTGGCAGCGTAGTTTTCTTTATTTTGTCGCGCCAATTTTGAAGTTCTTCAGCTACTTCGCATCCGCGATAATTTGACGGATGTTTTGCATTGCAATTTATGCATGTTGGTAGGTCTTGTCTACTTAGAGCGCATTCCTTCGATAAATGTTTAACGGCACATTTTACGCAACGCGGCTCTTTTTGGCAATACGTGTGCGTGTGATTGTAGCCATGGCAACGCTTACACTGAGGAATCTGACGAGTCCTTTGGCGCATCGGTTCAATTTTAACCACTATGTTTAGGATAGTTTTAATGTTGTATATTTTTTCCATGTTTTCAGACTTTTCGAAACTAAGCATGAATAGCGGAAGTATGCGTTTGACAACAATTGCCTCGTCTTGTTCCGTTTTTTGCTTTTCTTTTTTAAGTATATTAACCGCGTCGATAATTTTGAAACCTTTAATTTTAAGATCTTGCAAAACATCTTCTTTACGGCACGAAGAGTGGAGCCCTCTGGCTACAACTCGGTGTGGCCTTTCAGACTTGTTTTCATAAGTATACCATTGTACCTTCTCAGTATTCAGTTTTTGAGAAACTGCGCGATAGCTCTCAGGATCGCTCACATTTATTTTCCACATTTTATTATTCAGAGATGTTACTTTGAATGTGGACTTTGCTATTTCCTTAAGAAGGCTACTTAGCTTGCTGTAGTCTGAAACTCCGCCAACGTTAATTGGAGGTGGAAGGTATACCTTATTTTGAGGTTTTTTCCTTAGCGTTTTTATTTCGTTGGCATTTGCCTTTTTGGGTTGTCTATCTTTTAGCACAACGACTTCTGGTGAGGAGCCGACTTTCCGTTTTTTATTCGGTCTCCTCTTAGTGATCCAATCCGTTTCGCGCACTAGCTCTTCTTCGTCCGTATGATAATCGCGGCTAGCTGAGCGGTATGATTTGGCTTCTGGCTGTTTTTTAAGTTGAGATTCAACAAGTGCTTTGTTCTCAGCTTTCAGATGATCTAGCTCTTTTTTTAGCTCTTGGTAAAGCTGTTCAATTTGGTTAAGCTTAGTGCGGAGTTCCTTGTTCTCGTCCTCGAAGCTTTAGCATTTCGTTGAGTCCCGCGAAAGGCGTAGAAAATCTTTTGGCGTCGTAGGACTTCGATTAGTTTTTGCTTTTGGCACAGATCCCGTTGGTGGTGATCTAGGTACCCTTTTACTATTTTTAAAAGGGTCGGATGATTGCAATAAATGGCTCTCCCCAGAATCCGAAGAGCCTGCCTCCGAAGAGTGTGGATTTTCCAGTAGAACTGGGCTGCCACCTGGGGTATTATATCTTTTTGTTTTAATCATTGCATTTTTTGTATACTCTATGCACTCGGGATAAGTGAAAAAAGAAATACAGAGCATTCAATGCATTTCCTTGTTCTTTTGTTCATGGGCGCCAAAGCAACAATCTACTTTAAATTCAAAGTTAATTTATGCACACGGATGGCAAGCATGTCTTCTTTATATTGCAAAAAGATGGTAGTTCTGGCGCAAGACCCCGATTAAATGTTTTGATATTTCAAAATCACAAAGTTCTTTGTCGTGTGTAATGTTTTAAGTGCCTCAGAGCTGCTCCTCATTTGTGAGTTTGATCAAATCTTATGAAGAACAGAGGTATTACAAGAGGGTATTCGGTTTCGGTGTTTGATTAAGATAGATATGTTATAAGCCATGGTATGCACTTGTTCCTTCAAATTTGTATGAAGGAGAAAGTGCGCATCCTACCTGTTGTAATTGCGTTTTTGCTCTTACCCCAGGTTTATTCTATGAAATAGCTTTCTATAGCTAAAATTGTAAATAATAACTTTAATATGCCATACGGAGAATTTATATGAGAAAATCAACAAGGGGTATGACATATATCAAAAAGCAACATTGGCGGAACGCGCACTGAATGGAGTTTTGGTATTATACAGCAGACATGTTTAGAGCCACATAGTGCAAGCGTTAAGCAAATGGGGGAGGGGGACATGCTGTTAAAGACCTGCTCCAAGATAAAAGCTATAGTAATGGCGGCAATTTTTCGAGTGATTCTATTTCTTCGGGTGATGAAATTGTAAGTAAACGATTGGGTGTTTATACACTATACAGTTTGTTGGCAAAAAAGTATGAAATTTTATGCAGGTCAGATACTATGCATAAAAGATGCAGCTGCAGAAATGAAAGTCAAATTCTCACGGCTCCATAGCAAGTGAAAAGTTTAACAATTTTCGTTCACCTACTAATTGAGGACATTACTGCTGCCACTTAGAAGATATAAATCCGCTACTTGGACGTCGTAGTTTTATAGAGTTTAATGTTTAAAGCTACTTAGCCTCTATCTGGCCTTCATGAAGGACCACCCTGGACCAGCTCCAGTAACTGAGGATGCCGGACTACACCAAGGGCATATCCGGCTCGTCGCCTGCGACAATATTAGATCGTTGGATCTGTATAAGATCGCCATAGGCAAACTCGGGGAGGTTTGGCCTGGAGCGAAGCTTGAGGTTGTTGCGAAGGAGGACATCCCGAGCAGACCGAAGGCTCGTGCTTGGATCCCTGCTGAACCCCCCTCCGCAGAAGAAGTATTGTCGGTTATTAGACTGGGCAATCCCTCACTCCCAACCCACGACTGGAAAGTTGCGAAGCTGGAAGAGCATAGGGGATCCTTCAGATCAGCTATTATAGTGATCAACCAAGAATCCCTGGCTCCTTTGGCGAAGACCAACGGCGCAATCCAGTTCGGTTGGGATAAGATTACACTTCGGGTGTACAAAAAGGATGACCCAGAAGCTAATAAGCCTCCGTATCCCTCTGACACAGGACTTAACACCCCTGATCCTGGAGCATCAATCTCCCTTCCATCCATGGAAGATGATGAACCAACTGTGGCTGCTCCCACTCAGCCCTCTACGTCCACTGCTAACACCAACTCTAGTATGGACACGGAAGACCTCCTCAGCAAAGTCCTTCTCAGCGAGGACGAGCTCTTAGGCTCGTCCTCTGACTCTGACTCAAATTCTAATAACACCGTGGTGGAGACTCCTCTGCCTGATTGCGACGATCAATGTTGCGATTAGTACAGATCAACCTCCACCACTCCAAAAAGGCTTCGGCCTCCCTTCTTATCCGTCTTTCTAGAGATGGAGAAGATATGGTCCTGATCCAAGAGCCATGGATTGTTAACAACCTGGTTCGAGGACTCCGGACTCATGGATACAAATTGTTGTATGCAACTGACAAAGGTAAACCTAGAACTTGCATACTGGCAAAAAGTAGCTTAAATGTATTTTTACTCCCTAATTTCAGCGACCGTGATGCAACCGTGGTGAGTCTAGAGACTGTTCGCGGCACCCATTGGATAGCCTCGGCTTATCTGGCCCATGACCACGTAGGGTCCTTGCCTGGTGTCAACCTAGAGGGACTGATCGCGCCAGCTGAACATCAAAAAACTGGTCTCATTATTGGATGTGATGCCAATGCGCACCATTCAGTATGGGGCAGTTCTGACATCAACGACAGAGGTGAGTCTCTTTTTGATTATATTCTTAATACTAATCTCATTGTGTGTAACACTGGTAGTGAACCTACCTTCATTACAAAAGATAGACAGGAGGTTCTAGATATAACTCTGGTCTCCGACTCAATCCATCAGGAAATTGTAAACTGGAAAGTCTCGGCGGAACACTCTTTTAGTGACCACCGTTACATTCAATTCAGTTTAGCCGATAACCCTCCCCGCCAGCCAGTTTTTAGAAATTATAGGAAAACTGACTGGCTCAAGTATAGAGAAGTGCTGAAAAGTTCAATGAAATCTGAACTCCTTAGTCCACCCCGGAACACCATAGAGCTAGATAAGGTCAGGGTACTCACCTTGGCCCTCAATAAGGCTCTGACCTCTGCCTGCCCGCTCACACGGCCTAGAGGCAAAAAGAAGCCGGTTTGGTGGACCCCAGCACTAGGACCTCTAAGAAGCAGTTGTAGAAAACTGTTCAACCAAGCCAAGTCCACAAAAGCTGAAACCGACTGGGCTTCATACAAAGCATCTCTCAATGCTTACAAAAAGGAACTGAGGAAAGCCAAACGCTCGTCTTGGAGACTCTTCTGTGGAAAAATAGAGGAATCTTCGGAGGCATCTAGGCTAAGAAAAATCCTCTCAACCAACCCAGGTATGCCTAGCTTTTTAAAAAAGGCGGACGGCTCCTGGACCACTTCCAACGAAGAATCGCTCAATCTACTACTGGATACACATTTCCCAGGTAGCTCCCACGTTACTAGCAATATAAACCTGTCTAGGTCAATTGCACGTACGACTAACTTTAAAGGTCTGATTACTAGGGACAAACTGCTCTGGGCGATACACAGCTTCAAACCATACAAATCCGCGGGGCCAGATGGCATAATACCAGCTGAAATTCAAAACACCTCGGATATCATCTCGCCTTTGCTTGAGATAATCCTGAAAAGCTGTGTAAAAATGGCATACATTCCGCTGTTATGGAGAGAAGTAAAGGTCGTATTCATACCCAAAGCCGGTAAATGTTCCCATGTAAATCCTAAGGATCTCAGACCCATAAGCCTATCGTCATTCCTTCTAAAAACATTAGAAAGGTTAATTGATATCCATCTACGTACTAACATAGATACAAGACTTTTGTCTACGGCTCAACATGCATATTGCAAAGGCAAATCCTTACATACGTTAGTACGCTCAATCGAATACTCCCTTCACCATAAGGAGTACACTATGGTTGCATTCCTGGATATTGAGGGTGCTTTTAATAACGTCAATACATCCGCGATCGCAAATGCACTGTCAGATCTAAAGGTGGATGACTCACTTGGTGAGCTTATTAATCTACTTCTCGCAAGTCGGATTATAAACTCGAAACTGGGTATGACATCGGCCAGAAGATCTGTCAGTAGAGGTACGCCACAAGGTGGAGTCCTATCTCCCCTCCTTTGGAACTTAGTGGTGAACAAGCTGCTGATGTGCCTAGAAAAGGAGGGTTGCAGGGTGATTGCCTATGCATATGACGTTGCAATTGCCGCCTCAGGGAAGCACCTAAACACCTTGAAATAACTTCTCCAAAACGCTCTTAATAAGCTAACTACATGGGCAGATCGTTGTGGGTTGGGTGTTAACCCCCACAAAACCGAACTTGTTCTATTCACTAGGAAACATAAAGTTCCATACATTGATCCCCCCTCTATCAGGGGCACAAGTCTAGTCTTTTCAGACGAGGCAAAATACTTGGGTCTCATTCTGGATAGAAAGCTTAGCTGGAAACCTAACATTCAGGAAAGAGTTCGTAAAGCTACAGCAGCACTCTTCTCCTGCAAAAAAGCTATTGGTAACAAATGGGGGCTCCAACCCCGCATTACCAACTGGCTATACATCTCGGTAATTAGACCGATACTTATGTACGGGGTGGTTGTTTGGTGGACTGCCCTTGATAAAGCGATAAATCGCGATAAGCTAGGCAAAGTCCAACGTACAGCTTGTCTCTGCATGAGTGGTGCACTGCGCACTACCCCCTCTGCTGCAATGGACATTCTGTTTCACCTGATACCCCTGGACATCTTTAGCAAGCAAGTGGCTGCTAGTGCGGCTATCGGCCTCAAAACAACGTTCCAATGGTCCGAGAATGAAATCGGCCACGCATCTATTCTGAAAAAATTTAGAATCCTCCCCAGTAACATAGACTACATCACCCCTCGAACCCTTTTTGACAAAAACTTCAAGGTCAAGATCCCTCCCAGAACATTCTGGGAAGGGCCACCCGTCGAAAATAAATCAATCCATTTTTATACCGATGGATCCAAAACCGACGAGGGGGTAGGAGGTGGTGTGTTCTCTGACAGGCTGAATCTCAGCCTCTCCTTTCGACTCCCTGATCACTGCAGTGTGTTCCAGGCAGAAATCTTGGCTATTAAGGAAGTCCTGTCGTGGCTGAAGAAGAACGTGATATCCATTACGGATATCTGGATCTTCTCAGATAGTCAAGCTGCATTAAAATCCCTGGATTCTGGGTCCACTAACTCTATCGTAGTCCGTGACTGTCGATCATCTCTAGTGGAGATGGCGAAGCATTTTAACATCCACCTATGCTGGGTGCCAGGACATACAGACATTCCAGGGAACTGTAGGGCGGATGAACTCGCCAGAAAAGGAACCACACTGCCCCTTTTACCTGATAAAGGTTCACTAGGCATCCCAATCGCTACATGCAAACTCATGTTTATGAGACAGACTATTGGGAACTGTAACCTTAGGTGGACAAGTGGCAACACTTGTCTAGCGACAAAGCAGATTTGGCCAAAGCGGGATCTGAAACGCTCTAAGTGTTTGATTTCTCTAAACAGACTTCACATTGGTGCTATAATTGGTGTGATCACCGGACACTGTCTCATAGGCAGACATGCAACAAGGCTTGGCGTCCACGCAAATGACTTCTGCAGAAGCTGTATGGACGAGGAGGAGGAGGAGACAGTTCTCCACCTTCTCTGCACGTGCACTGCTCTTTCTCAAAGACGTAAACTCCATTTAGGATCCTTCTTTTACAATGATCTTAACGATCTCATTAACACCGACATAAAAAGTCTGTCAAGCTTCATCAGAAGCTACAAATGGTTCAACGAGTAGGAGGATGATACATCCGTGTGGCATCACAATGGGCCTGTCACTGGCCTAAGTGTGTCGGTCTCGGCCGACAGCCACTACAACCTAACCTAACCTAACCATGTTGCCTTGGAAAAATGCAATGCATAGAGTATAAACTGTTTTTATAAGATGAAATGCTTCTTATATAACACCAGTTTCAGGAATTAAATCATGGAATTAACAAAAAGTTTGCCATATTGCCCTTTTTTTAATAAAATATATATTCGGTCATGAATAACCAACAAATCAGGGGTTATACTAACCGCTATGAATACAGTTCTAAGAAACTATCTGCGGACTTCGATTACATAAGCTATTACATAATTCGATTAGCGTGGCTTTACATTCAATCTTTTGATTTTATGGGTCGAGTTTACCTCTCCTAATAATATGATTTAAATAGAATAACTTTTATTATTTTGAGTCCCAGATTAAATGCTACCATTATGTCAGTGCCGAGACTCTCGGTTAAGATGTGTTAACCTGACAACTATTAAATCGTTCATACTTGTGACTTAACTATATCAATGTAATTTAATGTACATTTCATGAATAAAATAATTTTCTGTATTCCAATAGAACTAATGTAAGGAATATTTTAATATAATTGTTTGATATTAAGGTCGATGAATTCGTAAAACAGAACAAAAAAAACTAATGTATTCTTTTGGAAATAGCTTATATTTGGCTCATTGGTTAGTGTATAACCAGCTGAGCAAAATTTTATTTCTTTAACAACAACGAACCATAAGTGAAGATAAATTGGTCAGCACAACTTCACTCTTGTTTTGGAAGCTATGGAATGGAATGACAAATAAGCAGATGTCGGAAACTTAACTAAGATTTTCAATGTCTAAGCTAAGTTACGGAAATTAAATAAATTTATTACCCCGCAACAATCCACATTCGCAACCTTTCCGAATTATAACGTCGTTGCATCAATGAAAGCAACTTGTGGTTGGTCTCTGGCCAACCTTACTTTTGGGTTGTAAACGTCTCGCTTACGTAGAAAGGAAAATTAATTTGGAAAGTAAAAATTAGATTATATACGGGAATAATGAATTTGGGACTTGCTTTCGTGGATAAACGTCTAAAAGACACATTTATAAGTAGAGATAACGTCCCCTATAGTTAAGTATTCCATATGTATTTAAAAATTTGACATTTAAACTAAAGTTTACCATAAAAGTGAACATGGGGTTTTATTGGGATTTCCATTGCTGAGATTAAAGTAAGTTCCCAATAAAACACGCTTATTAAATATGTTTATTTTTGGAAGCATGTACCAAAACTCGCCTGGTAAAAAAACACATATTTGTGCAGTCCTCAATAAATACAAATTTAATCTTAGAATCACCCTGCCTGAACGAAATAATTTACCTATATTATCGACAGTAACAACGGTTTGTGTACAAACTAGAATAGAATTCTAGCAACGCTGTATCAACCAGTTGACGGCGCTCCTCCGCAACCTAAGTATTTATAATACGTTATCACAACAAAACGTAAACTATTTGTTGAAAAATATTTTCATTTTCCCACTGAGTACACCTCCCACTTTAAATGAAATATGCTTCCACTACAAACTTCATTTGAATTATTATTCTACCAGAACTCGATATGCAAACCACCACCCACTGATTAAAGCACACATTGTGAATCAAAGCAGAGATAACCCCCTCTAATCTAAACACTATCAAGTTTAATTATGGCTCGGCTAGAGTTCTCGACTTTTGCTACATTCCACATAAATACATTTGTGCTGTTTCATAGGCAAGTCACAGAACTAGAAATTAGCAGTGGTGTCATTTGTTTTGTCTATTTTGTTTCGATTATCGTTTTCGTAAATATGGTAAATGCTTGGTATATGGATGCTGAAAATAGTGATCAGCGATTGGAGCATCAATTGGATCCACCAGTTTTCTTGAAAATAGATGATTTGTTGCGCAAAACTGGCGTTGAACATTTTTGGGTAAACTTCCTTTTTTTGTTAAAAAAGACTGATGGGTTTATTTATGTTGACATTTGAAGTGAATTTTCAGTGGTGCCAGGTTAGGTCTTGGGATTTTTTTTCTATTTTACTTAAACTAATTTTAAAACTAAGTTTATTTATGCAACGTCGTAAACGTCGTTAGTTTACGAAGTGCTAAATCAACTGTCAAAAGTCATACACATTTTGACAGTTGTACGAAGCTTACGATGGTCTAACGACGTTGCATAAATGCCTCTTTTAAGAAAACGGGTCACACAGAAAAACCATTTCGGAAATATGTTAAGCCAATTTTCTTTAAAAAACACATAAACTTGTGTGATTTGTAAATGAAGTACATTTATGTATACAAATTTAGGAATTTCAAATCAAAAGCAATTTATTAACTGAGTAATTTCAAATATAATTATATGTTTGTAGATTGACTCAACGAATTACAAAGAGGATTTGCTCTTAGCCGAAATTCGTAAGAAGAGAAACTATTCCTACGAAGATGAGGTAAATTGTCGTACTAATGGAAGTTGGTTTATTCATTCTACACAAATTTGTTACACAGATAAACTGTTCCAAGGAGTGCCTACCTGACTACGAAAATAAATTAAAATCTTTTTTCAAGGAACATTTGCATACCGATGAAGAAATAAGGTTCGTTATTGACGGCTCTGGCTACTTCGATGTTAGAGAGTAAGAATAGTGTTAATTTGACCTAAAGATTTTTATTTACATTAGTTTAAATTAGTGCTGATGAAAAATGGATTCGAATTGCTGTATCAGCAGGTGATATGATTATCATTCCTGCAGGTATCTATCACCGTTTTACTTTGGATACAAATGTAAGTGAATTATTTTTATATTTATTTAATATAGGTATATGTAAATATTATTGAAATAAAATATTTCCTTAGAATTATATTAAGGCCAAGCGATACTTTGTTGGAGAACCAGTTTGGTTACCATACAATCGGCCAGCTGACGAGATGGAATGCCGAAAAGAATATTTAAAGCACCAACAAAATGGTTTTACTCATATTGGAAAGGCCTAAATGAAATAATTGACTATACAATCCCGAGTTACACAGCTGCAACTGTTAAACGTGTCTCCGAGTTCGACAATGAAGAAGACCAGAGAGCACCCCTTCTAACCCCTGCTAACTTTCGTTTTTTAAGATGGATAAAAAGTCTGCGCTTATCACGGGACTAAATGGAAATTATTTTATAGTCATATCTATGTATCAAAATAAATATCAACAATCTACTTTAAATTCAAAGTTTAGTTTATGCACACGGATGGCAAGCATATCTTCTTTATATTGCAAAAAGTTGGTAGTTCTGGCGCAAGACCCAAATTAAATTTTTTGATATTTCAAAATCACAAAGTTTTTTGTCGTGTGTAAAGTTGTAAGTGCCTCAGACTCAGAGCTGCTCCTCATTTGTGAGTTTGATCAAATCTTATGAAGAACAGAGGTATTACATGAGGGTATTCGGTTTCGGCGTTTGATTAAGATAGATATGTTATAAGCCATGGTATGCACTTGTTCCTTCAAATTTGTATGAAGGAGAAAGTGCGCATATAGTGCGGCGATAGTTATCCCCGCTAAAGTTAGCGTGTTGTTGTGAGGAAGCTGAAACGGGAAAACGAGCAAAAATACTCAGGAGTGATAATGGGCTGGAATATGTCAACAAAAACGTTGAAAACTTGTTAAATATTCAGTGTGTTATCCATCAGAAAACTGTGCCGTATACACCGGAGCAGAATGGTTCTGCTCAGCGTGAAATGAGAACTATAATGCCAGCTAGGTCGATGATGCACGCTAAACATTTAGATTATAACTTCTGGGCAGAAGCAGTAAGTACTGCTGTGCATGTTTTGAATAAAACGGGTACGACCACAGTGCAGGGGAAAACACCCCACAAGCTGTGGTTTGGTTCGAATCCTGAAGTTGGATATTTACGCGTTTTTGGTACGCAGGTGTTTGTGCATGTACCAGATCAGAAGAGAAGAAGTTGGATGCTAACTCCAAAAATGGTATTTTTGTTGGATATGAATGTGGCGTAAAGAGTTACCGCGTTTATATACCAGACCAAAATAAGATCGAAATGTCTCGTAATGTAGTCTTCAACAATTTTGGCACTTCATCGAACGTAGATAACGTTGACACGAATGAAAATAACATTTTAAGGCATATCGAAGAGCAGGAAAACGATGGTGTGGTTGCTGGTTGTGAGGTCACTAGTAGTAAAGGTGCTGAAAGTGGGGCAACTGCTAAGGCTGATGCTAGAGGTGATGCAAGTGATGAGAATGGTGTCTCGAAGTTCGTTTATGGTGACATTGTAGGTGGTGCGGAAAATGACAGTGACTGCAGAGATGTAATTGGCAGTTTGGATGACGACATCGTCACAGAGGCTTCTGACGACCAAAATTATTTAACTCCTGAAAAACAACCCGGCAGTATTAAGGATAGGCTACGAAGAAGAAGGGGGGCTGACCAACAACCAGGTAGTGTACTTTTTCCATTATGGAAAGTTTTGCTTTTGTTGCAGAAACAGAATCTCCGACTTGTTATGAGGATGCCATTTGCTGTGAGGATTCTCAACACTGGAAAGCAGCAATGGACGACGAAATATCTTCGCTAGAAAAAAAAATGGTAGGTACTTGGGTTTTAACAAATCTACCCAGAAATTGAAAGTTGGTGGACTCGAAATGGGTTTAACAAAAGAAGAATGCTACCGAAAATGAGGAAATGCGTTTCAAGGCGAGGCTTGTTGCTCGTGGGTTTAGCCAGCAGTACGGAATAGATTATTTAGAGATGTTTAGTCCGGTCGCGAAATTCTCTTCTACGGTCTATATTGAGTATCGCTGCAGCAGAAAATTTGAACATCATGCAGTTTGATGTTAAAACTGCGTTTTTGAATGGCAGCATTGATGAGGAAGTT
Organism: Portevinia maculata; assembly: GCA_949715645.1. Lineage (NCBI taxonomy): Eukaryota > Metazoa > Arthropoda > Insecta > Diptera > Syrphidae > Portevinia > Portevinia maculata. The sequence goes on from OX454527.1 coordinate 34,053,863, forward strand.
TACGTGCAGCAACCAAAGAGTTACAATGACAACAGCGGGCGAGTTTGTAAGCTGAAAAAAGTTTAAGTCTTAAAGGACTTTAATCTAAGGCCCACTGTTGCTAATTCAAGCGTTTTTGTCAGCAAAATCAACAGCAAGAGATTGTACTTAGCGATTTATATTGACGATGGTCTCATGGCAGCTATAGACGAAAAGGACATTTCATTCCTATGCAAGTATTTAACGAGGAACTTTAAGATTAAAGTCTTTCCAGCTAAGCACTTCCTGGAACTTGAGATAAGACGTTTTGAAGGTGGCTCCATACATCTTAATCAGTCGCAATATGCGGCAAGGGTGCTGCAAAAAATTAATATGGCAGATGCAGCGGCGGTATCAACTCCAGCAGATCCAACGATTAATGCAGCAGAATATGCAGACACATCACAAGAAAAGATCGACTTTCCATTCAGACAGGCAGTTGGGAGTCTGATGTATTTGATGGTGGCAACGCGTTCGGACTTATCATTTGCAGTTGGGTCCGTTAGTCGTTACCTGGAGAATCCATCTAAGATTCATGTCAACATGGTGAAGCGGATTCTTAGATATGTAAACGGGACACTGGATCATGGTATATTTATTGAAAATAAGTTAAATTTAACATTGCATTGTTACAGTGATGCCGACTATGCTGGAGATATAAGTACTCGACGATCAACAAGTGGCTTGGTATTTCTCATGGGCTCAAACTGCATCACATGGGCATCGCAGCGCCAAAAATGTGTTGCTCTCTCTACAACTGAATCAGAGTATGACGCAGCGGCAGAGGCAGTAAAAGAATTGATTTGGATTATGCAACTTCTTGATGATTTACTTCCGAACCAGACTATTAATCCGGTTCTATACGTGGACAACCATGGGGCCATCCGATAAGTCAGAAATCCAGAGTTTCATAAAAGAACGAAGAACATCGATGTACGATTTCATTTCATACGAGAAAAACACTCTGATGGATTGTTATCCATTAGCTAAAGATAGGTTTCTTCGCTTAAGATACCTTATGAATATAATTGATTTGAAAAAAGTAAAGAACTAAAGTTTTGTTTGGTCAATTGTCTTAAGTATCATATTTTCATTTTCAAAAATAATATATGCATTGAATTAATAAATAATTAATTAAATAATAATAACATGTACATTAAGTATATATATATAAGTGGGAGTGTTAACAAATTTATATTGTTGTCTATACAAACATAGTTCTTATCCACTTTACATATTTGCATTACATAATGTGTACTTAGTTTTTCTCCTACACTTACCCATTGAAATAATAGTCTTTGTGAAACAATCAAACGGAGCGGTTTGCTTTATTTTAACATATTTTACATGCAAATTTCAAACTATCCCTATATCCGGGTGCAAAGAAACACGGCTATTGTTATGGAAGTGGTACTATTCTTCAAACCTAATCCAAGTTAAGCAGAAATATCTATCTATCGGCTTAATCTTCCTGACTTCAATGAAGGTAGAACTACTCAATTAATTACCTTAACTCACGACTCGTTCAGTCTATGGCGTTTCCAAAAACGTGACCAAAATTTCAATTTAATTGTCCAAAGATCGTCATATTTGGAAACGTGCTTCGATCATCGTCAAATGACTTTCTTCAAGCGCATGTGAAGGTTTCAAATGCAATCAAAAAAGAGCGGTATCTACTGAAAGGGATCTCGAGTATGGAAAATCTAGAGACGTAGAAATAGAACAAGATTCTTTAATTTCACGCTGAATAATAAATGAACAAACGCCGTTTTTTGAAAATGTCATCTGAGTCCAAAATGCGTTTTAACAATGGTCTTAAACGCAAACTGCAAAAGCAAAGTGTTCGAAAACGCCAACCACAGATTGCCCATCCTATACCAGATAGTAGAGTGAGAGTTTGAGCAAGTTCAATTTGCAAGGCAACTGCGAGTTCCCGACTAGTTAACCTTCTTTCACGTACCAAATAATGGTCAAGTGAGTTATTCGATCAATGAGAAATAGTAAAGCGGTACGGACTTGTAGGTAGTTACCTTGCTGAACGCGCCCATTCTCTCAATTTGACACACCAATCGAAGAAACAGCTGCAAAACTGCATTAGCTGTCTCATTGCATCAGTACAGTATTTGCTTGCATGCAAATCAAATGGGAAGCTTGCGCACATTTGATATATAGTGGAACAGGTGTAAAGTTAAGGGCACACTTTTTTTTAGAGTAAAAGGCAGATGTGTCAGAGTAATCTACCTCACGTAAGTGACGCGAACACTAATTTAATTGCATTGGCATTATGTTCGATAATGAAGTTTGCTGCAAATAATTAAACATTAATTTAGTGCAACTTCTTAAAAACAGAAAATATAATACAGAAAATATCTTGCGATACTTACAAAACGAAAAAACCAGCCCAAACAAAATCGAATCCGAATTGAATTCCATCTCAATTTCATTTCAATTCGGTGAGAGCGCAAACCTGCGGCGAATTTGAATTCAGTTTAAATGCGATCTTTCGATTCGGTCATGTAAACGGATTTAATTTTGAACTACTTTTCAATGCTGCCAAACTTGCTTTCCTAACTTTTCTGCTTTTGGAGTTTCGAAGTTTTCTTAAAGTGCTTTAATCATTATTTTCAAAGAGCTTGCACCTGCTTTGTTGAAAGCATGTTCCCATGCTGTAAGTGGCCGCCGATATCGCCCGCACGGCCCACTAGCTGAACAGAAGATAGCTCCTATCGCGTTGACACCTACCCAACGCACTTTTAGCTCCATAGTAAGATTTATGAAGTCATGAAAGTGCAACGGGTGCAACTTCCAAATTACATTAGCGCGTGTTTTTTAGAGTCTCTTTAAGACAGAACATTGGTCTGGGTATAACAGAATTTCAAACTTTGTCGTCTACGCTTGGCTATTGCAAACAATGCAGTCTATGGCATCTGGCCCAGGGTAACTATCAAAACTTTATGTTGGCTAGGAAGGTAGCCGAAAAGTAAGGCACACACTCGAATGAAACTTAAGTTCCTCTTTATAAAAACACAATTTTTAAATTACGTCAGTACTTCTGCGCAGAGTGCGCCCCCTTTCAACGTTAGCTTTTTTTTATAGTAAGCTGGCTTGTTTTGATTCTGAATTCAAATTCAGAAGAAAATGTCTCTTTTTCTGGGAGCCGAGAGTCAGAGGAGAATGAATGCTTCCGGACTGTCCTGGATGACCAATCGAAAAGCCATGAGAAAAGCAGGTACACGAGTGCAAACAAATTTAAAAACGATAAGACAATTATTCAAGCTGCACATATACTGCCGTCTTAAGAAAAAAGGACAGAAACGTCTCAGATCAAAAATTGAGTTAGCAGCATATTTGGATCTGTGATGAATTGTTTTTTTTTTCGTGTGAAGCTTAAAATGCATATTATGAACTGCAAATGGCTTAAAACCACGAATGCTAATGGGCTCATCTATCACGCCCATCTCTATTCCTAAGTAATCACAGGCTTATCTACCATTTACTAAGTACAAAAAGCCCAATTTTCTCTAAATTTGCTGCTTATGTGACTTTTTTGCAATGCACCTTTTTTACTACATAACTATCATATACAATAGTGGTGAGTTGTTCACGCGGAGATGTTAATTTTTACTATACAAATTTTTTTTATTTTTGTTGTTGAAAAAAGTAAAAAAAGTTTGTCAATTTATTTCCAGAAAACTCTAAGCAATTTTGTATAGCAAAAAAAAAATATGATTTGTATTGAAAATAACACTCTGAATTGTATCACACTTAACACATAATGAAAATTATTGCTGGAGACAAATAAATATCGTCTTAAAGGTTTAACCGAAAACACTGCAATTTTATGACGTAGGTATTAAGAAACTGAGTTTATTTTAAATCTTCTAAGTTTACATTATAGAAAACGAAAGCTACTGAAAATTGTATCTTAAAAATTTGGTCCTTATGGAGCCGGATTTCGATTTTAGTTTGCTATTTTATAACTTTATGTGTTGAGAAACAGGGTTTTGTGAAATTTCGTAAGACTTTTTGAGACAAGTCTAGCAAAAAGTAACCTTCTAACTTTAATGCATCCCAACTAGTCCGTTTATGCTGTTGTTTTTGCATTTAATAATTTAATAATTTAATAATTTATTTCTTAACTAAATATTTTAAAATTCAAAGAATACATTTTGTGGGTAATTTTGAAAAGTATCGTAAATATGAACTTGCTGTCGATGCGTGCCTCGCGTCAATTAGCGCGTGACCGATATGGCTGGCGGTTCGACCATTTGGCGAGTGCTAGGTTGCTTTGTGGATGCGTAGTCCTTGAGTCCTAGTGCTGACACATACAAATACATTCAGGTGTCTTAAATTCATAACAGTGTGAACAACTTTCTGATAAATTTAACACAATTTCAAAGTAATGGATTATGGGACTCGTGTTTACCACTTGTCGTCTACCAAATAACTGAACTTAAGAACAACGCATGCTTATCTTATTGCCATTGATTTGGACACTTTTCCATTTGACTTCGAAAGAAATTCGCCATGTAGAATATCTGTGAAATATCGCACTAAATTTGGTTGCATTGGATCGAAAAATCAAAGGGCCTATCACAAACAATGAAAAACGAAACAGAAGCAATATGTTAAGTGATAGTGTTCGGTTGACAGTGCAAAAACCACTTTTTAGCGTTATTACGCCGGAAGTGGATACCCCTTTCTTAAAAGCAGTCGTTACGCCCGTGAACCTGCAGCATGAATTGCTATCGCTTAAACGTCAAAGCCATAGGATACAATTATAACCAGCTCCAGATCAGACTAGAATGTTGAAGTCTATACTCAACACACTAGTCGATGTCAAAATTTCGTCGGTGGATACATGTTAGCCAGGACACTGGCTAAACACAATGGTGTTGCAAGTGCAATACATAGCTGCAAAGTACAAGCTGTCAAATGTTGAATACACCCAAATTTAATCTTGCGAACACAGCTCTGTGCAGTGCTGCAATACCCAGCAGTATGAGCTGAGCTACTTTTAACTAATACCGTTTGCAGCTATAAAGTATGTCTGCAGGAATATGCGTTCAGGTACTTTATCTATTACCGCCACCACACTCTCCCTTACACACTCACTGAACGCAGCCATCACCAACAGCATTCAGAGATAGAATACCCCAACACATCGTAGAAATATCCCACGAATACAACCAAAAATAGAATCAGAATTCAAAAGAAAATCTACAAATTGATACGTCGGTCGACTCCTAGTGTGTGCAGCTCGGTTCGTCGGATGTGCATCGAATACAGTAAAATCGCAAAAACTTTTTTGAGTGTATAAAACCAAAATAGAAATCGAAAAAAGTGTTTGTTTTGATTTCGCAAAACGAAAATTCAGCTGTAAACCTTTACACTTTCTACGCGAAAATTACTAAAAATTTTCACATCGTTCAAAAGTTGAAAGGAGAAGAGAAGCTGACAAAAAAAGAAGATACACAGTTTGAAGTTCTTTTTTTGTCTCGGCTTCCATTCAATTCTTTAATCAAACCATGCGATAATCGATTCGGTTGTGTACGTACGTGCAACCAAGTGCGCCACGGTGTGTGTGTGTGTGCCAGGGCGCTGTAAATCAACCGTTCAGCAGCGCGGCCCTTGACTGTGTGCGTGAGTGTGTGCACTTTTCCCCCAATCGTTTGCTTCATTCTTTCTATACGTGTTGTACGTTTGTGTTCACGCGCGGTGACACACAAACACTTTGGCATTATGTAAAATAGGAAGAGCCACTCAAAAGAAAAACCAGAAAAAAAATATTTATCTCTAAAAAAAAAAAAAATGGGAAATCCAAATTTTGTCTTAGCTCGCTCAAACCCAAAACAACGCGAAATGTCAAAATTTGTTTTTATTTAAACAAATTGAAATTCAATTGATTGGATTCTGTGCTAAAGTGACCCAGTGTGTTGTAGGGGGTGTTCCTACATTCTCCCGCTTTTCAAGCAGAAAATTATTTAAATCGAATCTGTTCCAGAATTCACGTGCGAAAAAAGCGGAAAGGGATTTGGAAAAAATAAGTATATCGAAAACAATCCTAATCCACCCGTATTGTGCCGTCGACGACTAATTGAGGAAGTGTACGCGCGATGCAAAAAGATGCAAAATTAATTTAAAGAAAACAAAAAAGAAAAGGAATACATAAATGTAAAAGCACACATTGTGCTTATAATGTGCACAGTTAAAAAAATCATCCAACGTAACGTGTCGGTTTTGAATTTTTTTGTTTTTTTTTGTTTGCTCAATTTAAAATCTTTGTTTGGAATAAAGTGTGTATAGTGCGCTGGATAGAATTCTGCTTCTGTTCTAACGTGAGTAGTTTTAAAAAGTAGGCACCATCGGACTGCTGCCGAGAGAGAGAAAGAGTTATCGGCCCCAAAGCCAGAGTTGCAGCCATCTGAGCGACGATACCCATTAATCGTTTCGTTGGAGGAAATTTTGAAATTATTGACCCCGCCGTTGTCGCTGCCACCGTCATCGCTGCAGGTACTTCCTTTGATAACTTGCTTTTTCCCTGCCACCCTCCCTCCCAAGTCTTCGTTCCCTCGTCTCCGTCACTTGGTTTCTAATTTTCGCTCGCCCACTGATTCTCCTCCGCCTGCTGCTCCCCCTCCCCTTTGACCATCCATCCAGAGCGAGATCCAGTCGATTCGATGTGTGTTTTGTTTAATTAGTGTTGCTGTTATTTTCACTTTATCCTGGTTTAGATATTTTCCATGGATCATGTACACTCTTACACCTGTCATAATTAGCCATTGCTTTTGCTGTGCCGCGGCACTTGTGTGCGTATTGCTGCGTTGCGTATAGAACGGGCAAGAAGTGGTTTATAAAAAAACAAGAAAACATGGCGTGTGTGTTCAAGTGTTGTACATGAATCTAGCGGTGAGTATTTTATTTTTGGGTCAGCGAAAAGTTTCACTTAGTATTTTATTTTTAAAAAAATCCACGAAGGAAAGGAGATACATAAAAGAATTTAAATTAAAAAATTTGTTTTTTTTTGATGCGGAAGCAAGTAACCGCAAAAGGGCTGAGGGGTTGTTTTACGCTAAAAATCAACCACCACCCACGCACTCAATTTTGTAGGTAGTCCCTTTTTAAATTGTTCCTTTTATATTTTTGCTCAATGTTGTTTCCTCCGCCGGAAACCCGGATAACGAAGAAAGGGTGGTTGCCGCGGAGGACTCTTATTATTCCATAGGGTATTAGGGAGTTGTTTATGGGTTTGTAACCAACAGGGAATTGCAATTTAGTTGTTTATGAAGGTGACTATTCTTTCGATTTTAACTGTAGGTAGGCAAATTTGCATTGAATCGTGATAAAGTGCTTCCTAAATTTGCTGAGGAAAGATTCCCACACCTGACAGAAGATTGAACGATTTGTAGCTAATAATAACAACAAACTGAAGCTTGGAGTCAAAGTCAGTAAAATATTGAAAAATAAATATCTACCAAGCATTAACGGGCCATGCAGTGCTTAAAACCTAGCTTGTGTGGGCGAATTTATATTTTTGGCACGACTGGAAATAATCTGTAATTTAATGCCGACTGAAAGGCAAATTAACGAAGCTTCTCATGACAATTCATACTCTTGAAAGTGCCCCATTTGCCTATATTTAGGGAAAAAAATGATGGGTGAACCTGAGGTACCACACATCAGTCAGTAGTTGGACTAATGACAAACATTCAATCAATGAAAATATCTCCATAGTAGCTACTAAGAATGTGTGCAGTAAAAAAAGTCGACAAGATTTTTTGGCACTCTTAATTAATTTATGTATAATGAAAATTTGAGAAGCTTCTTATGAAAATCTATAGTCTTGCACTCGTATGTTTGCAAAAATAAGAGAAAGCAAGAACTTTGTGTGTCAGTAGTGTAATTTGAGTCTGTAAGGGATTGAATTTGAAGTTACTGCTTCTTGGTCAAATTTATGTCAAAAAGTTAGTTACCAGCGCAATCCCATAGGGGACAATATTTTGAAGAAACTTGGTTCAATGGGTATAAATGTCTTGGCATATGCGGATGATGAAGTCATCATAGTACAGGGAAAGTTCTTAAACATATTAAGAGAGACCATGAAGGTTGTTTTCAAATCGAACAGCAACTAGGTTAAGAGCAGCGATCTCAATGCCAGTTCAGCCAAAATGGGTCGCAGCGTGCCTTTCTTTGTCCATTTTAACTGAAGAATAAGCACCTTTGAGTAGCTTCGATCAGCCATTATTTTAGTTTTTTACCAAAACCCAAAACATAAATTAAACATAAACTTCAAAGTGACCACTGACACATTATTTGAAAGTTGAAACTACGTCTGCTACCTACAATGTTTCTTTTACTACAATAACAACGTATCAGACGTAATATAATGTCGTTTTTCTTAAAAGTGACAGTCCAGGAAACCCGGCTTATAACACTAATTTAACCTGTAAAGGGGCAATTGGCAAGACTTTGTGTCTGAAATCTGCAATGATGTATGTATTGGTTTTGGTTAACGCCTCCCTTTTGGCGCGATAGTATGGTAGAAATAGAAAGTTGATGGCAGTGGTTAGTGTGTTGGATTATAAAGAGAGGGGTTCGAGGTTTGAATCCTACCCAGAAACAGCTTATTTTTTTTCACTGCCCACTTGCAAAAATCTGACAAACATCCAAAAGTATAAATTGTTATAACAACATTCTCAAACTTGCTACTCGGAGTCGGCCAAATATATAGGTTCGCACACTCAAATAATACGAGAAGTTAGGTATTAGACCGTATACCTACCCATAAATCGTAAATGTAGTGGGGTTGGAGGGCGACATAAAAGAAAACAATACTAGGAAAATTAGGGGTGATGTGAAGAACGGCAACCTTAGAAAATGGAGAGCAAACGGCTCACCCGACTGTGTTGGGTAACATGACATTTCGGTTAAGAAGGTAACGTACCAACTGATGAGCTGGCTAGAATAGAAGGAGATTTAGACAGGGTTCATATCTCGAACTAAACCAGGCCGACACTACCATAAAGATTCGGCCCTGTAATCGAAGACTGTTGATTGCGAACAAAATATTAGTGGCGACTAATGAAAGTTGGAACAAGCCCAAATCCTGTGCCTTAACCAAGAATATGTGGCTGCTCTTTAACAAACGTCGAAACGATACCTAGTTGACTACAAATGGACAAAAAAGCTTTGTTTGCTATCACCGGACATAATATGCTGAAATATCACGCCAAACAAAAGAAAATCAGCACGGATGACTTATGCAGATGTTGTGGCGATGAGGAACTGCGGTAAGATACTTTCTACAGCGAAACTGTAGATTGTGGGGCTACGAAAATATAAGGGCAACACACCAGCCAGAGGCACTAGTGCGGTGTTATGTCCGAAAAATTATCGGCCCATATTTCTTCGAGAATGAGAATGAAACGCCAGAAACGTTTTTCGGGGCTTCTTACAAAACAGTGATTGTGGTTTCAACAAGATGGAGCGACTGCCCACGCTGCTAGCAAACCCTGAAACTGCTGCTTGAAGTTTGTGGAGAACGTTTGATTTCAAAAAATTCAGATTCCCTTGGCCACCTCCTTCACAAATAAAATTGAAAACTATAGAGGTATATGTAAGCAATCTTCTCTTCCGAAATTGTTTGATTCTCTTGTTACAGAGAGATTACATTTCTATTGTAAATCCCTCATATGCAGTAATCAGCATGGCTTTATAAGAAGGAGGTCAACTGTAACCAATCTATTGTTATTTACTAACTCTGTGATCTCTGAAATCAGTAAGGGTAACCAGGTTGATGCGATCTATACAGATTTCAGCAAAGCTTTTGATCGTGTTGACCATAAAATGTTACTTTTTAAGCTTACAAAATTGGGATTTCCAATTTTCTTTTTAAAATGGCTTTCTTCCTTCCTTACTGATAGATTACAAAATGTAAAGTTTCGTAATAATATTTCGAAAAATATATCAGTAACCTCTGGTGTTCCCCAAGGAAGTCACATTGGGCCTCTACTTTTTATTCTGTTTGTGAATGATATTGTCGATTTTATTCCTGAATGTTCTTTGTTAATGTTTGCGGATGACTTTAAAATATATTTGCCGGGAAATGATTATCACTCATTTCATCTCCTAAATTCATATCTTCAGAAACTTCATCTGTGGTGCTCTAAAAGCTACCTTTCATTAAATGTCTCTAAATGTTCAGTCATAACATTTTCCCGCTGTAAATCACCTGTCATGTATACGTATACTTTTGGTGGCGTAGTCATTCCCCGTGTTTCTGTAATCAAAGATTTGGGAGTGTTTTTAGACAGTAAGCTATCGTTTAATTACCATGTTGAGTCTATCACAAACAAGGCAAATAGAACATGGGGAATGTTAAGTCGCTATGCTTGTGAGTTTTCAAACGTTTATGTTATTAAAACTTTGTATGTAGCTTTTGTTAGATCTGTTTTAGAATATGCGTCTATTGTTTGGTATCCCTACTATAGAATTCATATTAATAGAATAGAATCAATTCAAAAAAGATTCCTAAGGTTCGCTCTTAGAGGACTCCCTTGGTTCGACTTAAGCAACTTACCACCTTATATATCTAGGTTAAAATTGATAAGCTTAGAGTCATTAGAAGTTAGGAGAACGGTGGCAAGAGTTGTCTTTGTTCATAGGACCCTAATAGGAGAGATTGATTCAACAGACATTCTAAGCCTTCTCAACATAAATGTTCCATCATTTAACCTGCGCTGCACTCGATTTTTTAGAGTAGACCACTCTCGTACAAACTACGGTCGTTCGTCTTCGGTCAACGGTTTAATGATATCGTATAACGCTTATGTCAATTTAATCGATTTTAGCTTATCAATTTCCGCCATAAAAAGAAAATTACTTGATAGTGTTCAGTCATAATCTGTTTGCTCTATGTCTTTTTAATTTGTAATGTATGACCTTACGTCTATGAAAGATTTTGTTCTTTGGTGACAAGAAATAAATAAATAAATAAATAAAAGATTTAACTGCGCGCTCATGTCATATTTCATACATAGTACCTTAATCTCTATAAAATTTATAAAGTAATTTAATGTTATTAATTAAAACAAATGATTATTGCTAGAGCTATGTGTTTAACATTGGTAGGTCTTATTTGGCCCACCCTATACAAAAAAAACTTGTCAGAGGCTCTAAATAACGTAATTTCAAAATAATCCAGCCCTGGTACCTACATAGTGTTGGATATTATTATTTATATGTAAATCTAATTTACCTTTTCATAAAGTAAATCCGTTGAACTACTGATCGAAGAGTTTCAGGTTCGGATCAAGCAGGGGTTAACTAACAGTAACACCTATAAAGTTTTGTTTCCCACCTCATGTCAAAGTCCGAAAAAACATCCAATAGTATCACCTGTCCAAAAAGCTTCTTAAATTTGTCGTTTGGATTCGCCGAAAAATTGTAGGTCTTCTTCCTTTGTAAAAAGAAAAAGGTAACATGCGAGACTGATAATTACCGTTCTATGAAGATTATGTCACATACCATGAAGGTCGTTTATCGAGCCGGCTGCGGTTAATAAAATGGCTATCTGATGGCCCAGTGCCGGTCGCAGTTAAATCGACCGCAGATGTAATCCAAAATATAAGGAACTTGATAGCGAAATGCCCCGCAGAGCAAGATGCCCCGCAGTCACCAAAGAGTTCCCAATCAAAGTCTGTATACTTCAGGGAAGCGTCCTACGTACCTTGATATTTATTTGATACTGTCCTTGAATATCTGCTTGATAGAAAATTAACGGAATCCAAAGAGAATTAATTATTCATAACTGAATCAAACGTCCCTGCAACGAAGACTTGAATTATGGGTGGATACTTTGGAGGGGAATGGCTATTGCGTTTGTTCAAAAAAACGCAAAATTCCTGTGCCGCCCATTTCTAACCCACAAGTCGGAGTGGGAAAGTGATTTCCAAGTGTGAAAAGCTCATATATCTGTAATCTATGATCAGCATAGAAACAACCTGTGATGAGAACATAAATCCTGTGACTGAAGAATGCTCACTAAGCTGAAAAGAAGGCTCTACAACGCAATTGCGCGTCCGGCGGCCATAACCGTTTCGTAATCTTGCACAGCGTACACAAAGTATGAGGCAAATTAACAGCAGCAAATGTTAAGATGCTTCGCATGACAGCAGGAGTAAAAAAAACTGATAGAATATAAAGTTGGAAAATTCGAGGAAGCTTTAACGTTAAAGAACCCATCTTAAAAAAAATAGACCGCGACCGTCCAGTTGGTACTGTCATGTTCAAAGGAGCGGTCCCACAGACACTGTCAAAAAGCCAATCTCAATGTCAATCGTTTATAATCGCGAAAGAGGGCCAGACCTTAAAAATCCTCTATAATAAATTAACAAAAATGCTACAACACTAGCATTAGATTGATTGGGGAATTTCCCAAACTGCGGGGAACCTCAACTCGGCTGTGGATTTTGAGGGGATTGACATTATGCGTGGAAAATGCGGAGATTTTAACATTGTTGTATTATGTACTTTATCTAAGGACGATACATTAACGATTTGATGATTTTAATAAAAAAATTGGACGAAAGGGTACATTTTCGTTCAGTTTTCAGCTATTTCAAGTTTCTATAAAACATGCCAAGATTTGTACATTGAATTGACGTCGGACATTTCACAGAGATTAGATTTTAAGGATACATTATTTTCTATTATTTCTATTGTTAATCCACCAGAACTCAGCAGTTCAACACAAAATCAATGATGCCTATGCTGAAGCGATTTCCAATGCTTGAAAAGTTTGTGACACTCCAAAAACGGGATGATGAGTGGCGATCTCACGCTATGTTGGATTTTGTTCGACATAGACTTGACGAAAAAGATAGTGCTGAAAACTAATGGGGAAAGGTTATAATAAAGATTTATCTCAGATTTGTTTTTCTTGCTTGTATCAATTTCTGGCGTATGGTGCATTGTTGAAAGTAATAAAACGACTCTATTTTTCTGTGGAACGTAATTTACTAATTAAATTGTCTTTCGAAATCCAAATAAGTTACTCTCTATTTCTCGACTTCTGTTGGGGAGAAAATTCGGTGGGACACATCTTTTATTTTTACGTAACGTCCCAACGCAAAGAAAGTTACTTTGAAAGCAAGCTTGCTGCCAATTCGTAACTTATGAAGTAGTTGTCAAAAGTTATGTTCCTACTTTACCTTTCGTATGGTTCACATAATTGTTCGACAACACGCTGTCCCAAATTTGTACCTCTATTAGGTCCTTCTTTTCCTAGATATGTTATACCAAACAGTGGATAGCTATTTCCGATATCGCAGATCCACCTAATTTTTATACCGTCAGATATATTCATACTATTTTCGATGGTATATATTGTCGAAAGGAAACTCTTCCCCTAAATGGTACTAACTGTTCGTCGATAGTTAAGTTCCCCCGTAATAAGGTGCTTTTTGAAGTTCTTGTTTATCATGTTCCATAGGTCTCTGATAGGAGCAAATTTATCTTGAGATCTCCGGAAGGACCTCGTCGTTTTATCATCAAATCGCAAATCGCGACAAAGCCACAAATCTGTTTCTTGACATACACGCACGAAAAAACACGAGACCAAACATACGATCCCAGAATTCTTCATAATCACACATACCCTTCTTTTGCCTTCCCGCTTCTAACAACAAGCCAATATACGATCGAATCTCTATAGCATCTGTTTGCTTCCACGCCTGGGCAAGATTTTCAGTTGCGTTCAAATTTGTACATCGCACTACTAGATTTATAACATCTTCATCAAAAAATAAGGCATCACCAGCTGTTTCGATATGTTTTCCTGGAGCTAAAACTACTTTGTTGAGGCTTCCCCTAATCAAATTGTGAACTGGAACTCTGCCTTGTGTATATGGAAGTGACCTACATTCTATGCCATCCTTTCCAGTGAACAAATTTACTTCGGTGCCATTTTCTGCTTCGAATTCTATACTTTCCGAGCCGGATAACGCGTCTTCAACCTCCGAAGCCGCTTCGGAAAATATCTCCTTCACTATCTGTCGAACACATGTCATCTATAATAGAAATGTTGCCATTTGATAAAGATGCCGAGTTTTCTTAAAAATTTTCTCGATGAAAACATAATATGTAAGATTAGTTCGTAAAATAGTTTTTAGGCCGAAAGGCAATAATTATAAGGTAGAGTTAAGTTTAGGGCGTCCGCATAAGGATCAATAATCTAGAATAAGTATCCTATTAATTTTAAGTTAGATTTACTCATTTTTGTCTAGTATATAAGTTGATATAAGCTAATAATTAATAAAAATGAATTTAAAAGTCAAAAAGTCAATAGAAATGTTGCCAACGCTTTCGTTCTTAACGTCATTTTTCATGAGAGCATTATGAATAGCTTCGGCTGATAATCCTCGTATTCCCCTAACATTTTTATCTAAAATGCAATGCATACATATATGAAGATACATATGAACATTGACACTTATCTCAAAAATTCTCTGACAAACCTTTGCAAACTGACTCTAAGTCATACCATGGCGGTTTACGGCATATTTTCTAAAATTAAATAATAAAAATAGCTAAATAATATAAAATAAAAAAACAAAACAAAGTATTTTAAAGAAAAATATTGAAGGTACGAATACACTGTACGCTTAATATAAAATAAGAAAGATTTTGGAACCGACAGCAATTTAAATATCAAGTGTGACCCAAAGACACAGCATGACAGGAATTGTATCTATGTTCATTTAGGAAAGTGTCATCGGCAACACTGGCCTGTGTATTACTGTTTACAATATTTACATTCAATCATTTAATTTTTTAAGTACATTATAGATTATATATCTCTTTGGAAATATTCAATAGAAAATATCATTACAATCAACCATGTTCTTTAACATAATTTACAACATTTCTTTTATATTCATGGGTATATAGGGTGGCGCAAAAGTAATCCTCCTATCAGAAAAATGCTATAAATTTTGCGATTGGCCCCTAATGTCAGTTCTGTTTTGACATTTGTGTAGTAAACACATGCGAAATACACGTTAATAAACAATGTTACGCTACACTGCTCCAGAACGCGGAATATTGGTGACTATTTATTTGTGCAATAATTTAAATTACGGCCAAAAAACATCGGAAGGATATTTTTGCGCCACCTTGTACATACGCTTAAACCCATTATAAATAATGCTATTTTGTGAACAAAACTAGTCTTAAGTCATCTTTATTCCGCAATAAATATAACTGTACAGTACATCTCTTATATAATGAATATATTTTGACAAATATTCAGGCAAACGTTTATTTTTAATTTTGAAAACATAAAGCAAAACATTACATATATGTATTTTTTGTTTTACACTGAGCTACATTAATATATTGAGCATAACCCGAATTGGTGTATAAATATTACAACGTACTCGTATAATTGTGCGCATTGCCTTATTTTACAACCTTTGCAATGAGTTAAGAGTGATTCGGGTTTTCAAATAAAGGAACAACATTCAAAATGAGGCTTGATAATCACATTGTATATATATATCTATGACCGTAACAGTACTAAAAGATCTTCTAACACGCTATCAATGATAATTCCCAAATATTTCACTTGAGTTACCTGCTCGATTATTTCATTATCAATTGATAAATTTAAATTTCCATAATCATTAATAATGAGACATTTAGTTTTCTGGACATTAAGTTTCAATTTGTTGCTTTTTAACTAAAGGCAAATATTTTGGAGGTTTTCCATCATTAACCGTTGACATTCTTCCGCGGAGTTTCCTTCCATGTATAAAGTGCACCATTGGCAAATAAAGTAAGTTCATCGTGAGTAACAACTTTCTGCAGGTTGTTAATGTAGATAGTGAAAATCAATGGCCCGATGATAGAGCCTTTTGGTATTCTTAGCCTCGCTGGTAAAACCTCCGAATAACTGTTATTCACATTCGTAATTTGGAAACGACGTATCAGATAGCTTCTAATCCATTAACCCCATATTTAGACAGCTTCTCCAAAAGGATGCACCGATCTTTAGTCTCAAATGCTCTCTTCAGCTCCAGGAAGACAGCAAGTCTTTTTTTTCGCGTCGAAAGAGATTCCTTCCTGTTTGTTATCACCATGTTTAATGCTGGTTCACATGAATGTGATTTGCGAGACCCCGATAGAGTTTGTCATCGTCAAAATATTTTTCCAACTGCCGTGTACTACGAGTATCTTCTGAAATATTTTTTCATACATCGAAAGACAGTTAATTGGCCTAAAGTCTTCACTTTTATTTGAACCCTTAACTTTTTCGATTGCAGTTTATAAATGTTGAACCGATGGTTTCAATTGATTCTAGTATCATACGCGAGTTTAACATGTTTGTTGACAACCCTGCACATAAGATGCAAACAGGGTGTTAGGTTTTGATGCCTGTAGAATCTCCCATTCGGCTAATGGCTAAAACGTCAATTCTCCGCATCGTGTCTGATCGTTGAACCTAACCATTCTCTTCATTTCTCATTAATTTCACTTGCATTTTTTCAAAGTAAAGTCCGGATTTAATTTTAAAGTAAAGTCCAAATTGAAAATTTACATGACATTGACGGGCATATCAAAAGCTGTAGATAATATAAGGAAACTATTGTAAGTAATAATAAGATGAATTGCAATAATTGTATTAAAAAGAATTCTATTTAATAAAGGATTTAAAAGCCATTCAACACTTGATAAAACCAACTCGTTTTTTCTCAGAAGGCTGGAAAAAATAGTCAGTTGCAACGCATACATGCAGCAACATTCTTTTAAATCAATATCGTAATCTCACCACGATAATTGGCAGCGTAAAATGCCCACCAAAAGGAATCCGAGAGAAATATTCTCGAAGTCAACCAAGATGCTGAGGACGCCGCCGCCGATGGAAGAAAGCCAGCAAGAGGCTTACAACTGTAAGAGCTGCGATCAACCAGATTCTGCCGACAATATGGTCCAGTGCGACGTCTGTGGGTCCTGGCATCACTACACCTGCGTGGGAGTGAATAGTTTCATCGCAAATGAGGAGTGGGTTTGTAATCCCGCTTGCGCGGTAATGGCAGGTAAGAATGTTCCTACCTTAAGTGTTTCAGAAGTAGTCTCCGTATACGCTGATGGTGTTGCCTTTACAAAAGCAGCCCAAAGTGCTGCTGCATCAACTGTGGCACATACTGTACCATATAGCGAGCCATATACTGCGCTAAGTTCCGCCAAATCTGCGCCAAATATCGCGACAAGTACCGCGCTAACTGCAGCCAATTCTGGGCCAAATATTGCCCAACATACTTGGCCAGATAATGCGCAAGGTGATATCGATTATGGGCCAAATACTGCCCAAAACGCCTCGCCAAATGCCGTGCTAGGCACTGCCAATTCTGCGCAAGGTCTCGTTTCAAACACCCCGCTAGGTACCGCCGATTCTATGTCGAACGCTGCGCATGACATAGCGCCGTGTGCAAATAATACCTCGTCACATATCGAGTCAAGTGAGGCACCATATACTGCGTCATACATACCGTTACACACTACGCAGTTTGCGGCGTTACATCCAATGCCACCCACGTTATATACTGCCCCCTCTGCCACCCATACCACTCTACCTTCTGCTCTATGTACCACCGAATTGCGAACGCTTAAATTTTCAAATATGCATCGGCCGAGTCGGCTTATGAATAACCCAAGTCATGCCGACGTAACAGGATGGGGTGAGCCCGCTGCCTCGGTACAAACTACTTGACTGGGATTGCATGTACCAGCGTGGGCGCGACCCCCTACCACCCACTGATCACCGTACCTACGACTACTGCTACTACTAGCAGGGGTGCCATTGCAAAAAGGCCAGTCAATGATAATAGGCCCGCAGTGAATTCTCTCTTAAGTCGTCATTTAGCACCAGCGGCCTGTATTGAAGCCCCATTGTCGTGTGCTACCTCGATTTTTACTATCAGTGCTGCCCCAAACGCTGTAAACACTACCATCTCTTCTAATCCTTCTGTGTGCATTGCATCTAATGCAGTTAGGGCCACAGTCTCAAACATCGTGGCAAATTATGATGCTGGTGCCATCTCAGATGCAGTGAATGTCATTAATAAGCCTGTTCCAATCTTTAGTACCGCTGGCAATGCGGTGCATGCGAGTTCCGTTCCGATCATCGGAACTTCAAATAAGAAGTTGGCCGGTGAAGGTCAAATGGTTGCCCCGGATGTTCGGCGACGAGGGTCAAGGGCCTCAACCAGTTCTGCCGGGTCAAAGGCCTCATTCGCGAGACATATTCAAATGGAGTTGCAAATGCTGAGTGAGGAGCGGGAATTGAAGGAAAAAAGAGACAACGAATACCTGGAGAAGAAGTTTCAAATTTTAAGCAAGGTGCATTTGGAGGATGAATCGTCTGTCGATGATGATGAGGATACGTCGATCGCTAAGGTGAACGGATGGCTTAAGGGCCGCAGCCGTGGAGATTTACCGCATTCGACTATGCACTTCGGGGGGTTAGACAATGGTCAAGGCAATGCAGTTCAATCCGACCCGCAACACATAACTGGAAGCTATGACCTGGGCAGGTCTTGGCCGGGAAACGTCGTCCATGCTCCACAGGCTCCATTCACAGTCAAGCATTCCCAGCTGGGAGCGACCTCCAACATGCAACCATCGCAGCAATTCCCGAACTTTCAAGCACCACTGTCGCACCCTCGAGCACCAGTTTCGCTTCACGCACCGGTACCATCATCTCCTCCACCTGGTATATCTGGATTACCAACTCGTGGCTTATCGAGAAACCAGATAGCTGCGCGTCATCTGATGTCAAGGGATTTACCAGGCTTTGATGAAGATCCAGAACAGTGGCCATTGTTCATATCCAGCTTTGAAAGGAGCATCGAGCTGTGTGGATTCACAGATGAAGAGAACGTGATGAGACTTAATAAGGCTCTAACGGGAAAGGCGAAGGATGCTGTCAGGTGGCTACTTTTACAGCCAAATTGTTTTCATCAAGTCATGGGCAGACTCAAGACGCTATATGGGAGACCAGAGCTTATCATCCAGACACTTCTCAAGAAACTTGACGCGACTCCGGCACCGAAGGAAGGCAAGCTGGACACGCTCTTGAGCTTTGCCTTGGAAGTTCAAAATTTGTATGCCACTATACGAGCAACCGGCTTGGATGCTCACTTGAACAATCCCTCTCTCCTGATGCAACTCGAGAACAAGCTGCCTCCCACTATTCTTCTCAATTGGGGAATTTACAAAATGACGACACCCGGTTGTACCCTTCTTCAGTTTAGCTCTTGGATTTACCAACTCGCCGAAGCTGCCAATGGGGTTCTCGTTCCTCTTACCCTCTCGCGTCCCGTAGAAGCTAGGTCTGCGCCACGGGGCCGAGGCTTCAAAACAAAGGATGGGTTTCTAAATTCCCACTCTCAGGTCGATGGAAACAACAACACCTTGAAGCACACGTGCTGCATATGCAAAGGGTGCTGTAGTTCAGTGGCAGGTTGCAAGCAGTTTCAGCAATTCAACCGCACCCTAAAGTGGGCAGCCGTAAGGGAACACCAACTTTGTAGGCGGTGTCTGAAGAAGCACGATATACGAGACTGTATGCCAACATCAGTTTGCGGTCAAAATGGCTGCATCTTTAAGCACCACCGATAACTGCACAACGAGGAAAAGGACAAGGACGACAGTATTAGGAAGGTCAAGCAGGAATCCCAACTGATGGAAGGAAACGTCTCGATCCACACGAAAGAGTCTCCTAATGAACATAGCGAGGTCTGCGATTCGACCCTGTTTCGAATAGTGCCTGTCTTACTGTACGGTAACGGTGTTCATCTCAAGACCTTCGCATTATTGGATGACGGTTCGTCCTTGACTTTAATGGATGAGGGCATCGCACGTGAACTTAATGTAAAGGGAACACCGCAGCCATTGTGTCTAAAGTGGACTGGCAATACTCATAAATATGAAAACGACTCAGAGACCCTCACATTGAGTATCTCAGGCACGGCGCCCGGTGCTAAAATCTACTCGTTTACGGATGTGCATACGGTAAAGAACTTACTACTGCCACACCAGTCGCTAAACTTCGAAGAATTGGAAGAAAGATGCGAACACCTCAAAGGACTACCCATCGAGTCATTTTTTTTTTTTTTTTTTTTTCAGTCATACCAAAGGAAATCCCCACGCTTGCTGATCGGCCTCAAGCACACAAAACTGGGACTTCCATTGAAATGTTGGGAAGGGCGCCCCCAGGAGCCAGTCGCCACCAAGACACGCTTAGGATGAGTGGTGCATGGGCATAACCCTATGCAGACGCGTGAAACTGAAGGCACAATTCCACATCCTAATTTCCACATTTGCGAATGCGACGACACGGGATTGCAACGCTTAGTAAAAGATTTTATATGCATGGACAATTTCGGCATATCAAATCCAGACAAGGTCCTAATGTCAACCGAAGATAAACGTGCGATAAAGCTGTTGGAGGCACACACCGTTTGAAAGGGTGGACGCTTTGAAATAGCGTTACTGTGGAAATACGATAACATCGCGCTGCCGGACAGCCTTCCCATGGCAAAGAGGCGATTGGCTTGTCTGCACAGACGCATGAGAAGAGAGCCGCAACTAGCTGGAGCGCTGGAGAAGAAAATTGGGAAATTCATTACGAAGGGTTACGCAAGGAAACTCTCATCGCAGGAAGTTGCAGCAAAGGACGTTCGTTCTTGGTATCTTCCGATATTCCCCGTATTCAATCCGAACAAACCCGGAAAGTTGAGGATTGTGTGGGATGCAGCGGCATCCGTCAAGGGCATCTCATTGAATTCTATGCTCCTGACAGGCCCAGGCCAAATCGTATCATTGATATCCATCCTGTTCAAATTCAGAGAAAACTTGATAGCAATCTTCGCCGACATCATGGAAATGTATCATCAGATCAAGATACGCAAAGAAGATCAGCACTTTCTTAGATTCCTATGGAGTGTTAGCGATGACCTGGAGCCGGAGGTGCTTGTAATGCTAGTCATGATCATGGGAGCGAAGTCCGCATCTGCGAGTGCCCAGTTCGCTATAAATAAGAACGCCGATGAGTTCGCAGGGAAGTTCCCAAGAGCGGCCCGGTCAATTAAGGAGAACCAATACGTCGACGACCTCATGGACAGTACCAGCTCACCGGAGAAGGCCATACAATTAGCCAAGGAAATTCGATTCGTGCATCAACAGGGCGGTTTTTTCATCAGAAACTGGAGATCCAATTCACCGGAGGTTGTTAGGGCAATGAATTCCGAGCCAATGGACCAAGTGGATATGGCTGTCGATGTGGAGATGGGCACTGAGAAGGTTCTCGGCATGTGGTGGTGCACCTCATCTGATTGTTTCACCTACAAGATAACCGCCAATGATAATCAAGCTGAAATATTTTCTGGTAACCGACGTACTTCGAAGCGCGAGGTTTTAAGGGTTTTAATGACGATCTTGGACCCTTTAGGTTTGATAGCGCATTTTCTTATGTACATTAAAACACTTCTACAGGACATATGGCGATCAAACATCGAGTGGGACGAGGAGATCCAAGACGTTGAACATGCGAAATGGTCGAAATGGGTCCGCCATCTACCGGAAATGGAGAAATTCAAAATTCCAAGGTGCTATATTTCTAACAATCCTGATCCGAACTCCGACATACAGCTGCATTTATTTGTGGATGCGAGCGAGGGTGGTTTCGCGGCTGTCGCGTACTTGAGGATCGCTGTTGGCAACCAGGTGGATTGCGTCTTAGTCGGTGCCAAGACTCGAGTGGCTCCATTTTGTCGACCTTTTTCATTTGTGGATATCGATTACTTCGGGCCAATGTCCGTCAGCATCCTCCGGAGAACGGAAGAAAGATGGGGAGTGTTACTGACATGCCTGACGACCAGAGCGGTCCACCTGGAGATCGCACACTCATTGTCAGCGGATTCCTGCATTTTGGCTCTTCGTAATTTTATGGCTAGGCGTGGGACACCCATCGAAATCTATAGCGATAATGCGACCAATTTCCACGGGGCTGAACGGGAGCTGAGGGAAGCATGGAGAGAGCTCAACACGGAGAGAATAATGAAGGCACTCACAACGCCGACTACAAAGTGGATTTTCATTCCACCAGGATCACCGCATATGGGGGGCAGTTGGGAGCGATTAGTACGGTCCGTGAAAACCTCGCTCTATGACATAATGCCGACTCGCAATCCTTCGGACGAACTATTAAGAAGTATGCTCATAGAGGTGGAGAATGTAATCAACTCGCGACCACTGACTTATATTCCTATAGACAGCGAAAGTGAGGAAGCTCTTACACCTAATCACTTCATTTTGGGATCGTCAAACGGCAGTAAACCCATCGCAGTATTCGACGATAGCGCAAAGGTACTGAGAAGAAATTGGCTTACATCGCAGCAGTATGCGGAGCGCTTCTGGCGACGTTGGGTAAGGGAGTATCTTCCGACGATTACCCGTCGCGCAAAGTGGTGCGCCCCAGTGAAGGCCATAGAGGTAGGCGACATTGTTTTGATTGTAGACCCAGACAGTCTCCGGAATAGTTGGCCTAAAGGGCGTGTTGTTCGAACTAAGGTCTCCCAGGACGGGCAGGTTCGGAGTGCCTTTGTCCAAGCGCAGAGCGGTATATACGAGAGACCAGCCGTAAAGCTGGCGGTTCTTGACGTTGGAACGCCAGGGACTATAGCCTCATCAGTAGAACTACCAAGGGGGAGTGTTGACAACCCTGCACATAAGATGCAAACAGGGTGTTAGGTTTTGATGCCTGTAGAATCTCCCATTCGGCTAATGGCTAAAACGTCAATTCTCCGCATCGTGTCTGATCGTTGAACCTAACCATTCTTTTCATTTCTCATTAATTTCACTTGCATTTTTTCAAAGTAAAGTCCGGATTTAATTTTAAAGTAAAGTCCAAATTGAAAATTTACATGACATTGACGGGCATATCAAAAGCTGTAGATAATATAAGGAAACTATTGTAAGTAATAATCAGATGAATTGCAATAATTGTATTAAAAAGAATTCTATTTAATAAAGGATTTAAAAGCCATTCAACACTTGATAAAACCAACTCGTTTTTTCTCAGAAGGCTGGAGAAAATAGTCAGTTGCAACGCATACATGCAGCAACAATGTTAAAATCTCTTTTTTTTTGCTCATATTCTGTAAAGCATTTTCAAGGTCCGTACCCGTAATTTCTCTGAACGACAAATGGTTATTTACATTTGATTCTATACAGTTTATATACGGAACTATCGCAATTGATTTGTTGATATTTTCGACACTGATAACGAATTATTTGTTAAATTTGTTTGCTATTGTCTTACTGTCTTTTACACATAAGTCTTAAAATTGAACACTTCCTATTTCACTTCTATCATCAAGCCGCACAAATTATTTCAAAACCAGTATGTGATCTGGAGTTTCGGCGGTTTCACTGCAGAATCTGCAGAGCCCGTCCTCAGATATACCCATCTTCCTCAGGTGCTCCTTGAGTCTGCACTGCCCCGTGAGGAGGCCTGTTAGGCTGATACAAGCTTTGAATCTCTTTTGGTTATAATTTCCTAAGAGCTTCTTTGCTTGCCTCAGACCTTGGAGGTTGAGAAAAGTTTTGGCACTTGTTTCTTCCTCCAGTCTCCTGGACTCTTCGCGTAGAGTGTGTTCTATCCCACAGAACGGTTAAGGTCCTATGAAGGGTTCCTCTGCCACTTTTCTTGCCAGAGAGTCCGCTGCCTCATTGCCTGTAATGCCAACATGGCCAGGTACGCAGCAGATGGAAATTCTGTTGTTCTTGCCTAGTCTATTCAGTCCGTGTAGGCATTCCCACACGAGTTTTGACTTGATGGCGTAGGCGTCAAGAGCCTTTATGGCTGCTTGGTTGTCAGACATTATTGCTATGTTGAAATTCCTGTAGTTTTTCTCGAGGTTGATTCGAACGCACCTGACTATGGCACATATTTCTGCCTAAAAGATGCTGGTACATTTGCCCATGGATTCGTAGTGCTTAGTTCCTGGCCTAAGCACTCCTCAACCAGTTCCCTCCTCGGTTCTCGAGCCGTCCGTTTACCACTTTGATGTGTGGTTGCTCAGTCCATAAGTTGTGGATTCATTGCTTCAGTTCTCCTTGTTGCTGAGCTTTATCTGGAAATTCTTCTCGAAGTTGAATTTTCTGATGCTATCGACCCTGGGTATGGCCAGAAGTGGCAGTTTTTTGAGTAAGTCACCGTGTTCTTTCGTACCGATGCATTTCCCTCTTCCAATTCTCTACTTTGCCATCCTTAGGATTGTTTTGTCTGCCGCGTTTATCACCATGATATGTAAAGGGGTTAATTCCAATAACACCTCCATGGCTGCGGTTGCTTAGCTACGCATTTCTCCGGTAATTCACAGGCACGGCAGTATTTGCACTTTGCTGAGTGTCTCTCTTATTGTGGTTATACTGGTTCGTTTTGCCCATGATACCGCTCCGTATGTGATCATTGGTCTCACAATTGCAATGTACACCCATCGCAGGATGTTTGGGCTACATCCCCATGCCTTCCCCGCTAGGCTCCTACATATTATGAGAGCACGGGTAAAGACCACCTAGGATAGAGGTGTTAATATACACCCCTGATGTCAAAAAATTCCAAAGACTTGAACGCTCAAATCGGGCGATCTGTAGCGAGAATTTGCTAAAACGTGAGATTCAGCAGACGACTAACGTTCATGCTGTGTGTGCGGCTATGCCATCCTGTTGGAACTTAATATTTTTTAAACTCAATTCGTCAATTAAGCGGTAGCAAGAAGTCGTCGATTTCGGTTGATGGTTCTGAAGCGCTCACCAATCACAAAGTAGCAGCGTTGCCAAGACCAACCCCGCATAATATGTTCTTGCAAGGTGCTGCCTCTAGATGATGAGAAAATCTTGAAACGTAACTTAATGCATTATTTACATATGTATAAGAGCCACACTTAAAAACTTACTACTAAAATCATCAAAATTAAACTAGGAAGTTTTTTTCCAAGTCGACAACATGCTGTTACCTTGACAGAGCTGATTTTTGTACTTAGTATTTGGTAAACAAAATCAGGTTTTCCGATAAAACCTTGACCTTCAGATCTACTATAAGATTGTGTTAATATGTATTGTTTTATTACGAACTTATAGTTTGAAATAAAACATTCAATACACTTAACAAATTTAGTCATGGGTCGTGTGCTCTAACATCCACCTAATTAATGCGATAAGAAGATTGAAGTAACTACAAAAGTAGTCATTCAGGGTATCTGAGGTCGTGCATTAAGAGATAATCTGTTTATGCGCTTCGTCATTTTCTGCGACCCCCACATTCAGCTTAAAATGACTGCATACGTCGGATTAGCAAACAAATTTGTTCGATAAATAGTTTTGTACGGTTTTGAATTAAATTGTCCCGGTTCTACAAACTTGTAATAACCAACGACCATACCACGTCGAGTTAATCGGTTCTCGTCAGATCACCGTAATTAAACGACGTTGGGCGCGGTTAGTACGTAGATGGGGGACCGTTTGAGAACAACCGCGTGTCGTTGGCCAGTCCCATCTACAGAGTTGAGGTAGATAATACATACGTGGTATCACAATGGACCTAAATTGGTCTAAGTGTGTCGGCTTCTGCCGACAGCCACATAAACCTAACCTAACCTAACAAACTTGTAGGTTAGGTATGCAGTTAATTTTAACAGATTCATAGTAACATTCTTATTTTCGTTCTTTATTACTTTATCCTGGAATTGTTTCGAAATGGAACAAACTGGGTCATTGGATACAAGTCACTCTAATATAAGAAATAGTGTTGCGACAGGATTGATTGATTGGATGTCGAAATGGAACACGAAAACTTTTCAAATCACTCCCACTGATTGCATGTCAAATCCCGAATATTTAAAAAAAGAAAAAGTATACTAATCAGAAATATGAATAGATTTTCCTTGAAAAATAGGGTAGGTTCCTTTTCACTTACATCAAAGATAGGTGTACATAATTTTCATATATGTTTCGCCCCCGGATCTAATTCGAGCGCTTGGCAAGTTGCTAGAATTTTCGCCGCGCTATCCATTACTTGCTTCAGTTGTTTAGAGATTTTACACAAAACCACCCCCAACTAGCACAACAAAATGAAAACACCCCAATCTCAATGCTAACCCAGCAAGAGAAACAAAAACAACAACCTCTATGGCATCTACCAAACCAAACAGGAAAATTTCCAAACAGAAAGGAGTAGAGAGGCAAACAACAATGAAAAAAAGGACTGCAAAATAAAAAGACACAAGCATCCCTTTTTAGCCCCATCGCTCAACTCATTTGTCCACCCCCTTGTACCGAGCATAGAGAGGCAGCCTCATACCTGATTAACGTCACCAACACCAGCCGCAACGACTGCGCCACCCTGCATTACCATATCATGTTATCTCTCTGGTGAGCGGTGGAATTCCACCCTTTCCCCATGATTTCTTTTCTTTTGTGTACCCACGCTTCTGGGTTGTACAGACTGTGAACACATACAAACACAAATATACTCGTGGCGTAGCCCGCAACATATATGTACATACTTACGTTTCGTAGATTTAACTGATTCGGTTCCAGAGTGTGCCACGTCGCGTCCTTCGTCGTCGTGTCGTTGTCATTGCTGTTGGCGGCTGGGGGACGTTGACGACGGAGGGTCTCGCTAGTGTATTTGGTTGAATTCTTTAGCTTCTGGCTGGGTGGGGGTGTAGCAATATCGTGGCGCTTTGTTGCTTTATGCACCCCACACCAATTTGCACAGCAAATACACCAGCTCAAACCAAGCATCCACCCCAGCAGCTCTTGCTCCTACCCCTTTGTTAATATAGGTATATATTGGCGGCCGTTTTGTTTTGTATGTTGCTGCTAGTCCTGCCCTATGTACATGTGAGTATGTGCTACAGCCACCCAGCACCAGCACTCTGTAATGAGATGAGATGGTGGCTTAAAATTTGAAACTACGAGAGCGAGAGGGAATTCGCATTGGAAATGGCCGATTAGTTTTGGTGCCGCGCACGAGTTCCTCTAGTTGCTGTTGTGTAAAATATTTTTTTTCTCAAAATTTAAATTTTGTCATTGATTAAGTAATTAATAATATTTTAGTGACAGATTCGAGTGGGATCGTTTTGACGTTTATAATTTATGATCTGAACTCGCAATTCTACAGCAAATAGTTTAACCCAGATTTGCTATCTTTATGACAAAGGTACGTCTTACTTAGTTACTGCCGAACCATAAAACTTGCAGTTGCAAATGTGTGCCTCTCTCAATAACAAAATGTGGGTCATAACGTCTAAAATACGTCAGCTAGAGTACGGCATTGACTAAACTACGTAAACTTGGGCCATAAAACCATGGCAGTTAATTTTTTAATCCATAAAATCCACACAGATGGTTGTAGGAAAGTGAGGCACAAAACGAAATAAAACTCACACAGAAACTGACACAGGTGACACGTGACAACCTTGACACTGTGTCGAATGTTCAGGCTCAAATGGTGTATTTAAAGCAGAAGAAAAGAAAACCAATACTTCTAAAATATGTCTCACAGACTGGAGTAACCATTTTTATAGCGATAGGTCGTTATTCTCTTTTGTTTCTATCTCAAGAGTAGTGGTTGCTCTTAATTACTTCTTGGACGACCCACTCAAGTTTCATCCTGGGTGTGATCAGTTGTGGTCGCTTTTTCTGAGTGCTTTTCATGCACTGTCATTTTCGATTTGCGTTGTACAGTGAATATGTTCACTCGGTCACATATGTGGCGTATAGGTATAATTGATCACAATTTCCACTGTTTGCTACCAAGATTTCTTAAAAAATCTAATGAATCAGGAAAAAATATATACCTACGTAGTTTATGTATAGAATTAAAACAAAATAAATGAAGAAGATATGTTAATGTATTCAAAGAATGTTATTTTTCTATTACATAATTTAATTCTAGTTTGGTAAGCCCAAAGCACAACCTGACGTCTTAATGTTGCTCGATAAGTGAATAGGAATCTTGTTTGTCAAACGGGTTAGAGAAGAAGAAAAATTAACCCCGTCCATATGACCAAGTCGAAATATCGAAATACAACGGATTCGAAAATCGATCCAAGTTTTCGCTGAGGAATAGAAACAGTTTCTACTGAATACTTGTTTTGTATTGCATTATGTTAGTGGAGACAAATATTTCAAAAAGAGTAAGGAAAAGAATAAGGCACACGCACACTCTTTTACTGGTCAAACTCCGATCACAGACATTTTTCGATTCCATCTTCGTTTACATGAAATTAAATTCGGATCGAATCTCATATGAGCGGACTTCATTTTAATTTATTCACCTGTCATTCATTTAGTACTGTTCACATCAAATAAAGTGAATCTCACACTTGACTTGAAAAATATTGGGAAGTATTATACGCTGCGGTTTTACCAAAAATGTTATCAAAGAAATAGAAGATACATAGTGGATAAGGGGTATTCACGTTCCGATGCAACTGGCCTAGAATCAATGCGAAGGTGCAACATTTTCCCGCACCAGAACAACAAAATATACTAACTAAAATGTTACAACAGTTTTGCACTTTATCAATATACCCCAAAACTATTGCAACAGAAAAATACAGTACTAAAATATAACGTTCGGACATTAAATAAATTGACCACCCCGAAACCATTCATACTAATTCGCTTACAAGGGTAAAAAATTGAAAAGGAAAATTGATTTAGAAAGTAAAAATTAGGAAAAGTTTAGAGCAAAAATTGACTCTTGTTTACGTGAATACCTATACGTATAAAAACACATTTTGGTTTCCCCGAAAAGCAGCTGTTGTGCTAAGAACGCCGTCTAAAGTTGAGTAGGAGTATGATTCCAACTGGATTCGTACCAGGTTATTATTAATTGGATTCTCATGCGATTGACCATAGACGACACGATGATGGAAGAGTTACGTGAATCAAACTGATGACGTTCTCGTTCAATATTATCGCTTGGACCATGATCGTCTGAAAAGTTAGGTGATGAGAGCCCAGCATAAAAAATTAAAAATGGTCAGTGAAGGAAATATATACGAGTTTATGATATTAATTTTAACATGTGCTTCAGTGTTGGTACAGATAAGAAACACTTTTACCAGGTCGGTTGCACCAGATCGTAAATACTCCATTGTCATTTTTCATTGGGTTTACTTAAGAATACACTCCTTTCGGTTTCCAACGAAACATGCGAAATACGTCTTCTGTCTCAATTGCGTTCGTGTTGGTGAAATCTTAACTGAAAAAACAAAACAAACAAAATAATGCGTCTTGTACCATATGAATCTGGCAGTGCTCCGATGTATAAGTGTTTACAAGTGTTTCAAATCACGCCGGGCCAAGAATTACCTAAACGATTTCATTCCACTGCCCACTTCTTGCGAACGTCTGACAAACTTTCAAGAGTATACAGTTGTCATGAAACGCATCTCAAATTTGCAAATTTGGAAGATGCCTGATAGATGTGCTATAAAACTTCAGCTTGGATTCAAGTTTAAACAAGGTTACGTCGTAAAACTTGACTCAATTCCAAAAAGCCACGTGTTTTGTTCTACTCCGGACACTATGGTAAGGGAATACTCTTTTGGAAGATTATTAGACGTATAATTATTGAACAAACAAACTGCGCCGTAAGTAAGCCTGCTCTGGTTCACTGGCGGATCGGAAAATGGAATATGGATTCGAAGTTGGCGTTTTTGGAACAAAACCAATGTATCGGTGCCAATTGAAAGTTATTTGTTTTACCGAACAGAGAGCAAACAAGTGCGCGTGGATTTAATGTTTGTTGTAATCCACTGATGATCCCAAATCAACACACCTGGATGAAACACCAATTTGGAAGAAAATCACTTATATTTATTATCCGAAATGTATCCGTGTTCCATTATAAAGACCATGCCGTTGAGAACTACGCTAGGTTAAATTTTGAAAAGGTAATTAAGTGCCATAATACATATCCTCTCAAATCTCAACTCAAACTCAAAAGTAAACTCAATGACAGACAAATTCTGATACAATGTGTGCCCAGAATCAGAGTCAACTGGACTCTAGGACAGATTAGCGACTCGGAATACCAACTTTGTCATCCAACGCCATCCTGGATTGCGTTGATACTACTCCAGCCTTATACCTCGTTTTTGTTGTATAAGGATGGCTCCAGTTAGCGGGGAGCTTTTTTATATGCTACTATAATAGTGTGGAGAGTACTCGTCATATTTACAAATTGAATCTTGAGAGACGGAATGTAGGATTTACCTGCAGGAAGATGAATTATCATCATGCCTTCTCTGGTTACGAGACGAACCTGTACATTTTCCGGAAAATAAATACAAACACCCTGCTACTGAGAATATACAAGCCTTCACAAGAGAGGGGGTACGGTACGTTTCTTTGAATAGTTTACTCTATGACATAAATCATCGCATTGTCAGCCATTTGCGCAAGGGTTATTATATGTAGGTATACAACAAAATACATACTTCAATACCAACATAAGTACAACCATATACAAAAGTTATGAGAACAGTGCTATAGCAAGTCACCCAAGTTCGTTGTTCCCAAAAATTCAGTGAATGTGGCATTTTTGCAAATTCAAAAGTACGTTTATAAATAATATTTCGTTCGAGCAGATTAAACTTGACTAAACTTGTGAAATTTCGTAGGTCATTATATAAATTCCCACCAGGGAGTTATAAAAAGCCATACATCAAATTGTGCCAATGCTCTGACAGAGAAATGAAGTGCTCTCACTTTCGAATTAATTAAAACCACAAAACAGTTTTGCAAAACTTTCGTCAGAAAAAAAAACAGTAAATAAAAGCACAATATGAAAACAAAAGATGTAAGTAGCCGAATACCGATGGGCGGTAGGAAATAAAAGTCCGTCTGTCAAAAAATCAAGAGCAGAAAAGTATCATTTTGTATATAATCTTTTTTTTCTTAGCATACCAGTACACCACGTCCACATTAGTGGATCTCATTTCAAATGTAACTTCCTAATTGCTCTGGAATCTATTTCATAAAATATATAAATATGTATATATCTACATCTACATATTCACCAAAACAAAAGTCATTCCCATTTTCCTCATGACATCTCACATTCGCCACACAACTGATATTTGAGAAATATTTTGCAAACATCCTTAGAATGTTGTTGAACCAGCTCCTCCTTGCCAGCCGCCAACAAGGGTTGAATCGAGCCGTCAGGATGTATTTCAAAATATGTACATTCAACTAGCCAAAATTTAACCATAGAAAGCAAACAAGTTTGGAAACATGATGCCAGTTCGAGCCAATGGAAATGGCTGTTCGCATTAATTCACAGCACAAAATCATGTGTAAAAAATCGATTTTTCGAAAAACGGAACTGTTGTGCGGAAATCAGATATCTCGGGGTGAATAACATCCCTGTGTGTGTGCTTTTTCGGTGTCAAATGCCATTCGCTTTTCCTCGCTTTAAGTGAACTCAATTTGTTCAGAAACTTTTTATATCGATTTTTAATATTAAAGTGATTTTCGTCTCGAAAAGTCGATAAAATCGGTTACTCTGTTCTCTTGAAAATCGGATGACACCACGAATCAGGCGCAGTAGCTTTTTATGAATGAAATTTAAAGATAAGTTATTGGAATTCGGGTGTACGTACGGTGAGGCTATAATTTTTAAAATGAAGTGCTTGCTCATATCGTCTTTTAAGTGGCACTTATCTTATCCGTTGACAAGGTTTTGCATTATTTAAATTAGGGCATTGGATCTTACCATACTTAAAATGTGCCTTAGTGTCTGTTTATCATTGGCATGAAACCACCACAGCTGGTTACAGATTACAAAGATTCCTCTCATACAGCTGTAGCCTGGCAAAATGAGTAAAATCTACTTTGACTTTCTCAATCCTTCGGAGATACATTTTTGAAACTGACTGAATTTGTTGAATAGATAACAAACATTATTATCGATGTTTATAAACTCTACTTCAAATATTTCATAGTAAGTACCAAATTCATATTAGCTGAAGTGATTCACATTAGAGTTAAAAAAAAGGATAACACTTTAATTCAATGTGATACATGAATCGAAGTTCAAAATTGAAAATCAACAAAGTATAAGCTCTTCAAGGTGATAGTCATGCAACATAGACCTGCGTGAACAAGCAATACCTAACAATTTTTACTTTTTAAACTTAACTCACTTAAACATACCTATAAAATTAGACAGAAATGTTAGACATATGATAAACTGGATTTTAAAGTATTGTAAAGTTGAAAGTTGACCGAATTAGCCTGTCTTAATACTATCAGATCTGTGTCTTAGAGTGCTTAAAACAAGCAACTATAACTAGCAGAAATTTGTCGGCACACAAAGGGATCCCACAGGCTCATCATTTAGTGCATGTGTTAGTAAGTACAAATACGAAGTACACATAGAAGATGTACCTTTACAAATACTAACATAGACACAATGAAATACAATTACATAAATCCACTAAAGCATTATTTCGCAAAAAATGTTTAAGCTTTTTTTTTAGTAACATGCAAGTCAATGACATGATTATTCAAATCATAGATTCTACTCATGCGACTAATAGGCTCATTCCTGCCATAGTTCGTTCTATTTTGAGGGCTAAACAATAAGTCAACATTACGTTGGTTATAGGCTCCCCCACGGGAAATTGAAACCAATGGAAGACAGCAAAACAGGGGCATCTATATGACCAGGTATAAGCTGCCATATGAAAACAATACCGCTATCAAGCTTTTGTTGAGAAAGGGGTATCATTCAAACAAGCTTGATGCGTTGACTGTAGGAGGAAGGTTAAATGGATCTTCCATGGGAGCCTTCCAAGAGCAAATCGAATAAATTTACATTGAATTTTGCAATAGGTAATTAAAAAAAATCCAAGATTTGCAGTCGTTGAAGCGGCGATATTCTTCTTTCAATAAAACAATTAGTTTTAATTAACCATTTTCTCGAAAAGTTTCGGGATGGTCGATAATCTACAAATAGGGCACTAATTTGATACATCATTCATAGTCCCTGCTTTTAGGATCGGAATAATAACTTAAATCTTCCAATCGTGGAGAATGTGTCCTGATTTTAGAGATCAGTTAAAAAATGATTGTAAGCGGTAAAGCAATTGCTTGCGAACAATTTTTGAGATTTATTGGGCAAATCATTCCGCAGCAGCTTACTTTTCGGATTTTAATGCTTCTAATTCTTGAGTAACTTCGTCACAAGTTACCCTTTAACTACCAATGTTTATTGTGTTTGTGGAGCAGTTGTTGTGTATGATCTAATTAATGCTTCAAAATTTTTAAAAAAAAATTTCAAAAATCTTGAATGTTGGTTTTAAACGTTTATTAGCTTTTTATTATACCATGGTTTATTCGCATTCTTACTTCGAGCTCTGGGAATAAATAAATAAATTGCCTCTTTCAGCTTAATCATTATCATAATTCAATCACAATTCGTATTTAAAGAACATTAATAAGTGTAGAAATTTACTCTTAGAAGCGGATGAGAGCGAGTCGACATCGGCACTAAGTTCATTATCAGCAAAAATTAGGTCTAATAAGCGATTAACATTATTAGAGCGACAATTAATTTGCCACAGGTCAAATTCATCGAGTCTGTCAACCACCTCCCTATCGCAATAATTTTTCCAGTTAAATGGAAATAAACAAGGCTGGTCTTCACCGAATATCCAATTAATGCTAGGAAAATAAAAATCGCCAAAACAATTACATGCTGATTTTCTTTAGGATCATTTAACACTGCGCAACAATTATTTCATCTGGGCAATTTTAGCGTCTTGAAACTGTCCGCAAGTGTGTGAAAATCCGTGGCTTGGCACAGCTGGGGATCTGTCTTTAATCCTGACCATAGCCTTGCCGTAAAGAAAGAAGGCGAGGAATTAAAACAAATATTAGGCATTATAATAATAAATAAACATGGTCTTAAACCTATATTTTCAACCATTTGGTTGTGCGAAATTATATTTTTGGAACAAATGGAAGGGAACCACAAATTGAAAAAACGCTTAGCCACTGAGCCTCTGCATCACTAAGGCAGGGTTCACAAAAAAACAAGTAGGGAGAGTAACTGAAAACTCAATAAAATCAATATTATTCGACTCATCTCATGGTTCATTATTAATATTGTTAATTCATTGTTTTTGTTTAATATTATTTTTTGCCATTATAAAAAACTATTGGTTGCTCTTTGAAAAAAACTCGATAAAAATAGCTGATATTTCGAAGTATGGATTGCCGCCGGAATAAATTAGATCGTATAACTCTTTCTCAAGAAATTCTTATATCCATTTTGTTTTAGTCTTTTTGTTTAAACAAAAAAAGGGCTAGACCAAATTTAGATTAATTTTGTTCAGATCATATTGAGGTCGATATGTGTCGATTAGAACTACATACTACGAGTCGATATATTTTTTTATACGCGAGATACCGTGAACGAATTCCTTTTTTACGAACGTACCTACTTACATACACACACACATATGTACATCTTTTTAAAAACAATTTAAAAATGAATTGTGACCTTTCAATTGTGAAATATGTTGTTAATTACGATTTTAATTTTCGGATCAATTACAATATCTTTCCTTATGCTGAGAAGTTAATCCGTCGTTTTCAGGACGATGTAGGTACCATGAACGAAAAGAAGTTCCCGAATGTACTTAGGTTCGTACGTACAAACACACATAAACACACACCCACACCTACACGTGCAATTGCTAACCAGCCCCGCGAGGTAATACCTAACGGCAGTCCCGTGGGGAGAGTGGTTGACGTCTGCTGGGTGTGGATTACTATGTAGGCGCATTCTGGCATCGATTATTCGGGTTTGCGAATCGTGCATGCCATCTTTTGAAGTTACCAAATCCATTGTCACAGCCAAGAAAAAAAATACACCTACACGTGCACATACATCTTTTTTATAATATGTACTTGAAAAACATATTGTGACCTTTAGATTTTAGTATATATGACATATGTATATTGTATAATGTAAATTACGATTTTCATTTTCGGACCAATGACAATAACTTCCCCAATGATTGAAAATTAATAACAGGAAAATCGGAACTGTTTTCTCAGTAATTCAATGTAAAATGAAAATTGATTAATACTGCCCATGCCTGGTAAATATTTCCTTATATTTAGATGGTCAATAAATGCCAGAAAAACTGAGGAAAATCTTTCCGGGCTAAGAGACCGTCTTCGAGTTCTTCGTTTCTTGAATAGTGGTAATCGGCAATTGAACTTTTTACGGATATGTTCGAAGTATCAAAGGAATGATTGATTGTTTGCCCTTCAAGCATTGCCTTAAGTTGTGTGTCGTTACGGAACGAATTGTTTCTAGCAACGTTACCTAATCCTCTTCATAAAAGTTTGCCGTTCGAGTCCGACTAGTTCTGATTCCGAGAATAGTTGCAGTTTCCTGCACTACACTTTAACATGAGAATTTGTGTGGATGGAGTGTTGGTTGGCACGTTGGTGGGTTTAATTGAGTTGAGAAACAAGTTGTGGGGTGGGTGAACACAACGTGATATTTTTAAACGTTGAACGTGAAGAGCTTTTGTGGTAGTTTTTATTTTGAAATTTGCTTGAAAAT
Organism: Portevinia maculata; assembly: GCA_949715645.1. Taxonomy (NCBI): domain Eukaryota; kingdom Metazoa; phylum Arthropoda; class Insecta; order Diptera; family Syrphidae; genus Portevinia; species Portevinia maculata. The sequence goes on from OX454527.1 coordinate 34,089,612, forward strand.
GATCCTTTAAGGTTATAATGGATTTATTTGCAAATTCATACATTATTTAAGATTTTTGTGGAAAATAGAAAAAATTAGGTTGCTATGAAAGTATCGAGCCGAGTAAATGGCCGATATATTATTAACTCAAACCGACGAACCCCACAGGCAGACCAGAAGTGATGCATTGAAGAAGGACTGTTTTGCTTTTTGTTTTTTTTTATAATTAAAAAGGAAATTCAAATCCCAGAACACTCAGCCTCGGTAACCGTCCATTGTACTACCAGGCAGAAATCTTCTTTTTGGTGTAGAAACAAGGTGTCACTTATTTCTTTGTAATAATGGGTGGCGTATGTTTCTTTTCCCCATCGGGATTGAACCTGCATCGCACGAGTCACAAGCCATGATGATGCCACATACCATACTGTCGACGAAACCATCAATTTATTTATATTATATCCAGAGATGGACCTGTGGTCTGGCCTCCAAGATCGTGTGTTTTAACCCTGTTATACTATTTTTTGTGGGGGTATTTAAAGTCGTTGGGTCTATGCGGGCAAGCGAACAAACAATTTCAGCCTTGGAAGCCAAGAGCTCTAGGATGCAATTCGTGGACATTTGACCAAAATTATAATTAATGCAATAAAATTATCTACGAATTCAAAAAAAAAAACGTTAGTTCATTTTCTCACGTTTAGTAGATATGTTTCATTTCAATTTCAAATCCTGCAAATATCCCGCTCTTGGAAAATATTTGCAATTATCAGTTTTATGTTACTTAAATGCATTAAAAGTGATCTGAAGTGGGGTTCATGTGAAGAATTCTTTGCTTGATTTGATCCTGAGGCCCCTAGCTCAGTTGTCCAACGCATAACCACTGAACTGCGCGTGTTTCGGGAAGCAAATATTGAATTGTCGAATCGATATCAATCGGACGATAGTGGCTTTGAATGTTACATGAAGCATTGCTATCCAAATCTATGTCGTCGGCCTTACGTGATAAGGGCCCTAAATAAAATAGAAACAAATAAAATAATGGGGTTTTTCACAATCCCATGAATCTGGTCTGCAATCATTGCGAATGTGCAACATTTTCTCGCACTTCTACAACGTTCACCAAATGTCACATACCATTTTTAGATCAAGATTGCAATTTCTTTAAAAATTCTGCTAACCAAAAAAATATTGGAAGTTAACTATCCAAGCATAAAATAGAAACAAATAAAATAATAGGGTTATTCACAAACCGATGAAACTGGTCTGGTATCATTGCGAAGGTGCAACATTTTCTCGCAATTCTACAACAAAATATACTGACTTAAATGTTGCAACAGTTTTGCACGTTACCCCAACCCTATTGAAACAGAAAAATACTTGTTTTTTTACCAGTTCACCAAATGTCACATTTTTAGATATCACAAGATTGCAATTTCTTTAAAAATTTTGTTAACCAAATTGGAAGTTAACAATTCCAAGGGCCGGCAAAAGAAAAAACGGGCAAAAAAATGGATAGAAGAAATTGCAATTTAACTAGGCCTGTTGCAACAGATGGTGAAATATGGAAATATTGACTAACCACACTGAAAATCTATGTGTTAGGTACCAAAACACATTCACGTACTGATACGGTATTTCTAAATTTGGTATAATTGTTGGTATTAGGTATAATTTTCAATGGACTGTATTATATTAATTATACATAATGCAAATTCCACCTCGCTACTTACCAACCGGTCAGCATTTTTGAATTGTTTGGCATCTAGAGACTTTCGATACAGGTATTCTCCGATACCGGTGATTTCCAGCCGTCTAAACCCACTTATTTTCATGAAGACTGAATTGCGTAGATGGAATTTATTCCCTTAGTTGCCTTGTACGAAAAGCCCTGTGCATCGGGTGCTGTAATGATATTCTTATCCCATTCCTGTATGGAATTCTATTAATAATTATTCATAAATTAAAATTAATTTTCCCAGGTCCTGCAAAAACTTCCATAACTCGGTCATCTGACAGCACATTTTCGCCATTTCCGTCGTTTTTTTTAAAGGGCTTCTTTTGAAATTTATGCTCCCTTAAGCACATACGATTCTTGTTTATTTTTACTTTTAATTAGTTTTCATTTTAGATTCCCTCTTGTTAAAGTTTTTTATTCAGCGAGTTTCATGTATCAATATCTTTCTGAAAAGAGCGAAGCGAAGATGACCATTTTTGATTTTATAGTTTTTCTGCTTCGTTTTACATTTCTTCAATGCTATACCCCATATAATCAGATTGCACCCCACCCACGACAAATCAGTGTCATAAGAGCATTCTTTAAACACTAAACTAATTGTTGATATTTTCAATTTTCGAATAGGTAGATAACGAAAACAAAAGTCGAACTAAAAATATACACATTCCCGCTGCTGGCCTTTTAAGAGGTACAGTCTTCGAAGAAACCTAAAAAAATTATATTTCAAATAAACAATGACATGATGTAATAAATATACAAGATGGGGTGTTTTGATTGTGTGTGTTTTAATTGCCTGCGTAGCATTAAAGCCAATCCATAGAAAACGGTTTTCATAACTCAGAAATGAGGGTTGAAGTATAAAGTATAGTGGACTGAGGATTGTTAAAAATCGTATATTTCCTTCAGATTGTATTGCAAAGGTGCATACAATAAACTAATTTTATCAAATGCCCTTGACTGGGTTCCAACTTTGATGATCCATCACGAGATATAAAATAAAAATCGTCGAGTGCACGAAAACCGAATAAATAAATACATACGTACGAAGCAAAATATTAGTAGGTAAACGAGTACTACAAAAAAAAATCTGATAAACGAACGCCAGGGGGAAAGCGACAAAAAATATAATGGAATTCTGTCCACTCTGGTGCAAGTGCTACGATTAAATTGCCCTGATAAACATTTTTCATAATAGATAGTGTATTCCCGCACACATTAAAGCCACACGAAATTGAATCATCGTTTACCAAACGCTGACTATGATTATAATAAAAATCGGTTAATTATAATAATTCATAATATCTAGATGGATAAATTGTGTCGCATTTTGGTTCGTTTTTTTTTGCGCGCATCACATTCGGTTGTAGGTGAAATCTATTTCGGGGCCATTTCTCTTTCCATGTACTTGGCTGGCTGCTGCTGATGATGTTATTGATCGCACCTCCTTGAACAGATACATTGGAATTGGAATGAAATAGCACGGCATCGTACTTGATCTATGCTTTAAAAAGCTGCTGAGCGGTTAATTTCTCTTCTAGAGATATATTCGTTTGTATGTGTAGCGATCGTGTTTGTCGACGACAATCTCGTTTTTCCTCTGCTGGTGCTTGGTTGGGCTGCCTTGCTTCCTCCTCTCTCCTTCTTCTTTAAATTTTTTTCTTTTCTCTCTTTGATTATTATTATCAAGTGATTTGGGAAAAACTGCCACATAGATATTTTGTACTAGATACTCGTCGTACACAGAACCAAACGCCATACATAATAACACATAAAGTATCATTTATTTATTTATGTAGCACCGCATGTGTTATATTTTATTTCGTTGTCTACCTAGGCCATTAGAGAGCAAGTAGTACAACACACTGATATATAATAAAAATACAAACACATTAATGTATGCAAGAGTGCCGAGTGACAAAAAAAATCCACACTCGAATCTGAAAGGGGAAAACGGGCCAGACAACAATATTCTTGGACTTAGATTAAATTGCTTTCTGCTAATTAATTTTACTTCTCTTAGCGAATGTACGAACGGATCCGTAAGGTCATCGGTGTAGTGCATCTGTTTTTGCGTACAACGGGTGCTCCTGGGTCGCTACCCTGGATACGATTTCTAAGAGCAATAAGTTTATTGGGTGTATAAACACTTGAATCTATTAAAAAATTTAATTAGTTAGGTTGTTATTGGTTGTTAGATAGAAACATTCGTTCTCTTCTTTTGTGAGAAACATGTTTTTGATGATAGTATAATCCAAAAAGGTGTGTTTAATGAGTAAACAAATTATGAAAGTAGGTGAAAGTATGCCTGAATGTAGGAGTCAAATTGATAGCAATATTGAAATGGGAACAGATTACCTATAAGAAGCTTTTTGAATTTCGGCGATTTTAGTTACAATTTCGTAACTGAGCAGAGGAGGAGATCTTATTTTAGAAAGTGATTCACAGTTCTAAGAAAATCGTTGCCATTCAAGAAAATATGGGCTTTAGCAATTGATAAATCAACAATAGTTTTTTTTTTGCGCATTTTAGGTATCTACCTACCTACCTACTATTTATTGGTCAAAGCTTAGTGTCGTTATCGGAGATACATTTTTAAGGAGCATTCAGAAAAGTGGGCATTTTCTTGCCGTACCATATTTTGTAAGGGATACATCTACGGTTTTTGTTTTACATTGTGTAGAAAACTGACAAAAAAGTGAATTTATAAAAAAATATTATTAAAGCCTTAGTTGCTCGGAAACGGTTGAGCACCAAATTCATGATTGTGTGTTATCTACTGGCGCCTCGGTTCTGTTAATGAAGTGGTAGGTACTTACACGCTCTACTGTGGCCCCATATGACAAAAGCCGTGGCATAATTCGAAATTCGAATGTTTTTATTTGGTTATTTTGTTTTTGATTTCTTATAGGAATAGGTAGGTATAAACAGAGCTTCGAAAACAGCAACCGAAATAATTGTTTGATAATTGGTTTTAATCATAGGCCTCTTCAAAGTTGGTCAATTTAATAAAGGCTAACAAAAAAATAGGTACGCAATATTTTTTTTTTTTTTTTAAAAATGTGGCAAATTTTATGAGTATTTTTGTTTGATGCTACTAAGTTGGTTAATAATTTTAAGAAATAAAATAAAAGAACATATTTTCGACTAATTTGCATCATAATCAGTTCATTTTGCAGACTTTTTTTTAAATATGTAAGCGGCCTACGGATCGCTTATATGCGAAACCAAATCGTAAAACTTAGACTGACAGTGTCATTATTAACGAGCAAAAAAGTGTAATGGTTCGGAATAAATTCTTTAGGAGAATGATAGACGAAAAGTGTTAAATTAAATAACGAATTCAACATTATCATGCCGGATTTGCAAAAGGGCACACAAAAACTTTCGAAAAGAAGACACAGATGAAAGAAATTATGAATTGAGAATTCTTTGACGTTAGGCAAAAAGGTCTTAAGTCAGAAACTGCAGTTTTTCGTTAAACCAAATTTAAAATATTTTAATTACATATTTGCAAATCGGGATTAAATTAATTATTACGATGGGAAGCAGTTGTGCTAAACTTTAGTCGTTAATACCAAACGAAACAGAAAAAAAATTGAGTTAAACCCAATCAAACACCCAAAATGCAATTTTTTGACTGAAGACCTTTTTGCCTAACGTTAAAGAATTTCGCCCTTGCACGCTGGAACAAGATTTATGGAGTTCATTTTAAAATAAGGGTTAACAACGATGACGAGACTATCGATAAGAATAAAGCAGAACAAAGAAAAAAACGAATTTATAAAAGGGAACAACTCGGGAAAGTTATTGATTTTTACGAAAAAACAAGGATTTGGAACCTAATACCAATGATGGAAATACCTTACAAAGATTTTTCGTAAAAAAATCAGAGTGACTCACCTTTAACTATAACCCGAGAAGATGAAGTTATTAACATACTGCATTGTCATCTTAGAAATAAATGTAGATTAATTCAACGAGTACCTAGGTACCTATGTCAAAAAAACGTTGGATCTGCTACAATAAAAGTACAGTCATAAACTCTTGACACTTAAGAAATTTGTCAATAGGAAAACTTTCGGATGAATTGATCAGCTGAAAAGTTGGAATTCCAACTCAAAACGGTGCGAAACATTTGCCAGGAGGTCTGTCAGCAGAGATATGCCGCAAGTCGGCGTCCATTCCCCATTTCTCTGGGACTTGGTGGTGAACACTACTGATATGCCTGGAAGGGGAAGGTTGGATTGCCTATGCGGATGACGTTGCTATTGTCGTCTCTGAAAAACACCTCAATACCTTAACGGAACTTCTGCAAAACGCTCTTAACAAGCTAACCAGATGGGCAAATTGTTGTGGCCTGGGTGTAAACCCCCACAAAACCAAACTTGTCCTTTTTTCCAGAAAAATCCCACATATTGGCCCATCCTCTATTAATGGTACAAGCTTAACTTTTTCCGACGAAGCTAAGTTCTAGGGTCTAGTCTTCATTAGGAAGTTAAGCTGGAAACCCAGAATACAAGAATGAGTCGAAAAAGCTACAGTAGGACTTTTCTTTTGCAAAATAGCCATTGGCAACAAGTGGTGCTTGCAACCCCGCATCACTCACTGGCTATATGTATCGGTTGTAAGACCAATTCTGGTCACCCAGCAAAGCAATCGGAAATAGTGCATGTAGACATAGAGTACGTTTTTGAAAATGTACTGGGCAGTATTTCAGTGTCCAGTAAATTTACTTAGAAGCTTTTAAAAGAAAAAGTAGTTGTGATTGCAAGTACCAAAGAAATTGTACTAGACTAAACTCAGACATAGCTCAAAAAAGTTTTAGTCGTTCCGGACTTAAAACTATGTACTATTTCCATCTTCAAAACCATATTACCCAAATGAAGCTTACAAATTTACCTTAACTTCACTTTCGTTGTCAAAATGTCTTAAAATCGATGAGTAACGAAGGCGGACTCACTTCTTACGCCAGATTCAGAAGATACGTAAGTGCAATTTTGTGACGTTAGATGAGCTTTACAAATTGGTTGACAAAAAAATGCTTATTCAGATTGGAATTGCTTTTTAAATTTAAAAATAACTTAAATTTTACCGTCACCCAAAAGCCATATTATATATTAATTAATCAACTGTCGCCCGGTAACTGCAAATAGGCCATAAATTTAGGAGATCTGCTTCTATTTATATTTTATTATTAATGTTCAAATTGTGTCAAATAATAATAATAATAAAGGCTTAAATTTGAGTTATATAAGATTGTGTTTCAAAAATTGATCATAACAAAATCGCATATACACCTCAATTTGTTATTTTACAATATGTTTAATAGATACCAAATTTGGCACACCAAAGTTATACGTTCTTTCCACTTTTCCCAGGGTCGAGATTTGAAAACCCACAAAGAGTAAACTTATGCAATTGGCCCAATCGCAAATGCAAAATAAAAACAAGGCGTAAAGGCCATTGCTTTTTTCAGACATTATTCCCATTCTTTATTTAGGCTTTTATTTTCATGCCACACCATTCAGCTTAATAATCTATATTTTATGATCGCAAATTAACACATCCTACCACTGTTTACTTTTTATTAACATATTTCAAACATTCTTAGCGTCTTCAAATATCCACACCGGAACGAGCTGTAACAAAAATAAACATAAAAAAAAACCAAATCAGCTGTCACGTTCTACAACAGCGGCGTCGATCGCTGTCGAGATAGAAAAGTACACACAGATTTGCTGGAATTGAAAATACATACCTCCGCAGTGCCCCCGTTTCAAACCCCTACCTAACTATAGCCATTTTCTAAGAATAAGTTTACAATCTTATAAATTATCCGGTATAAAAAAATATACCAATTTTACGCATCTGTTAAGTGTTTATATATACCGTACCTACTCTTTTTTGTCAAAGTACAATATTTAGCAAGCGAGTAACACAACGTGCACCGTTGAATATAGAGCATCGCACAAGTGAGTACACACTACACGTACTCACAACACAACGAACCTATGGTAGCGCTTCGGAATACATAAATACACGTCGTTGTCGTCGGTAGCAGCCGCCGCCAACAATTTGTTGAATACTTTATTTAACCGAATCATCTAAGGAATTCTGGAAATCGGCCAAAACACTTTCGGAAGCACAGAGGCTTGTGAGTATTAAATAAAAGAAAAACGAAACTATGTAGGTACCTAATCAGCTGATGGAGTTTAAATACATTTAAAGCGATGAAATCGGTTTCGTTAAGTTTAATTCTTTGAAATTTGATTGTGCGAGTGACAGCTTTTTATCGATTAAATATGTATGCAAGATAACACGGCAATCGATTGTTGTAATAATAAGAAAAAACAGAAAAAAAAACGTTTTCAAGATATCACCTAGAAAATAATTTGACACGGCTTGCTTTAAATTTATGCATAACATTTAATAATTATCTCAAAAAGCTGGGAGTAAGTAGGTGATAAGGGCAGAGGGGGAAATGCTTACGACTTGCCATGAACCCGGATGACATCATTCTTTTTTAAGAACAAAGCAGGTTTTAATCTTCGTCTCTCTCTCTCCCCGACCGTTGTAGTTTAAAGTTGTATTGGTATTTTAATTATTGATGTTTGATTAATTTCGTCTCTGATTATTAACACCCCCCCCCCCCCCCTGTCAGATTCACTGCCACCTTGAATACATAGTTTCACGAAATGCAGAGTAACAAAAATCACGTTTCATTGTTGAAATTACTACTGTAGCAATAGAAAATAAATATTTACGCAATTAATCTTCGCTACTAAAGGGAAATACTTCACGTCAAGTTGTGATAAATGCAGACAAGACATTTAACAAGAAACTAAAAACAAAGACAAGATTATACGATCACAGCAAAAATATAAAATATAAGTCGCAATAAATCGGAATGCTGGTTTCATATGTCCATAAAGAGGTATGTGACACTTTGGAAATTTGATGTTTTTCTTGTAGGTACCTACTCATTTCTTGGAGACGAAATAAGTTCAAACGTTTGATTTTCAAGTTCATTTTTTAATGAGCTGAATGTGAGTCGCACACAATACACAAAGTAGATATTAAACGCACAAACATAGCAGAGCAATGTCATAAGGTAGCAACTTAAACGAGCTGACAATTTAAAAATAGCCGAACAAATTATTGTTGTAACACTTTATTAACCGGTGAATCTTATTGTAGAATCTAAATAAATAAATGATACGTATTCATAACATACGTACGTACATTATACTCCCATTCCAAATAAATGGGATAATTATTTATAAGTTGTATTAAAAGTGCATAGCAAAAACTGTTCCCTGACTCATACACTACTCATGCATGCATACGCATTCAAGTGATTGTGCATGCAAACTGGTAGTGTATGGTGTTGATTTTGATTTTGTGATTGTGCATGCTGCATGTGTGATTTCAAAAAGATTTGATATTTTCTTGTTTGTTCATGGGCAGCAGACTTTGATGACTACTGCGCAGTTTAATGTGTGGTGTGTGGAGGAAAAGTGATGCAGCCATATCTTAGAGTATTGGACGTAGTGCAGACTGCAGTCTCATTTAAAAACAAAATAATTCACTAACTTACGCAGTTGGACCGTTGCCCGTCATAACAATGCAATCCAAATATAAAATTTGATATACAAAAAATTTAAGTTATATACTAAACAGAAATTAATCAATCTAAATTAGCAGGATACTTATTCTAGATAACTGGTTCTTATGCGGACGTTCTAAACTTCTCTATAGCCTTATAACTTTTGACTTTTGGTCTAAAAATTATATTACAAACTAATCTTACATTTATATCCATTTATCGAGAATTTTTTTTAAAAACTCCGCATCTTTATTAAATTTTGTGCATTTTATATAAAGCAAATTAATAATAACCTACTTTGGTTAATTTAAACCAAATATAATAAGGGCTCCAAGCACTCGTTGCCTTAACACTTTTTTTATAATTGGCGTGCGCTAAAGGGATTTTTTTTTCTGTAAATGATACAGCACCCTTATAATGTAACCACAGCGCATGCATTTTTTTGTTTGATGCTGCAAGCAGCACCCAGCAAATGATTCATTGCCTGTTTTTAGGTGTTTCTTACTGCATGAAAGAATAGAAGGATAGGAAAGAAGTTTGGTGCGATGGGGTTTTTTTCTCCACAGGTGGCGCCTAAATTGCTTTAGGGAGATCTGTTTTGGTTTGTGTATTTAACTTTAAAATGGCCCTGGTCGGGATTCGAACGCATGGCCTGCCATCACTTACTGAATACACAACAATCGCACCATTGCCGCCTGGCAGTCGTCAACATCCGCACGCCCTGCCGGAAGACGACTAAGGCCGTACAGCGACAGTCACCGCACGGAAGCACCACCACAAGTTGGCGAGCCCGGCCTCTCTCAGAAACACCCTAGCTAACTTAACCTAACTGAAAAGGTTTAAAGATGTTACCTAGCGCACCATCCTGAGCGCACCCCTTTCCGTCAAATAGCCACCAAAATTCGGCGAATTGCTTCTCAATATCAATAGTTTCATAAACGTGACATGAATGGTGTCATGCCCCGCGCGAAAACCAAACCCTTTGTCCGCATTTCATACTACTTTATTTCCTTCAACGATAACCCTCGTTATTTATGATACCCTCTCTCTTCTTTTGACCCGCTCCGAATTCAACGTCCTTGTTGCTGCAGCTCTAATCTGTTATCGAGTTCAACCTAATTCTTAGTTTTTAAGTCGTAGATAGTATTTAGGTGTTAGATTGTACATTAAATTTTAATTTGTGTTCGGCCGAAATTCAAATTGAAAATTAAAAGCCGGATAAATTGGTCTACAAATTGGGGTGGGTGCCTTTTAAGAAAATGTTTAAATATGAAAGTTTTATTAACTGACACACATGCAATGCGTGCTTATTGCTATAACTGAACTATGATGAGTTTGGGTAAAGTGTATTTTATTTCACACATGACATACTCGCATGTGTGAAACAAGACACATTTTATCCAAACTCAGGTAAATATTTTCATATTATGGTAAATCTAACGAAGATTTTGGGTAATTTAACTTTAATAGGGGTTAAACTCTTAATGGATACATGGAACGAGAAATGATGAAATATTAAAAAAATGTAGCTATACCTATCCGACAAAAATAATTTGCCAAAATCTCGGTGAAAAATGCTCATTTACAGTAAACAACAATTCCACTGAGAGAGCAATGAGTTCGTTTACTAAGCTCTAAGCTGGGGGCTCAGTGGTTAGTGTATTCAAATCCCGCCGGTCCCAAGTAAGATCTAGAGTTTTCCACTGTCCCACTTCTTGCGAACGTCTGAAAAACATCCAGTAGTATCAATTGTGATGAAATTTGCCGTTCTTATTCGGCTTAAAATTGTAGGTCGTTTCCACTTAGCATAAGCAAATGGTTGGAGAATCTAGGTTTTAGGTTCTGTATGGGCCTTAATGCCTTATATTTATTGTTTTGTTTTTTTTATAGTTGGCATAAAGAAATCTCTATTTTTACTCTGTACAAAACTACAATTTTGCATTTTTTCGATTATAATTGAGTAGCTATGAATGATTGAGGCAATGGCTCAAATAAACCCAACAAAATCAGTCTTTATTTTAGTACAATTTAATGCGACGAGTCAGATGAGCCTTGAATTAAATTCAATAGAGTATTGAGAGGCAAACTGTTTAATAATTTAATGGGATGTTAGAATTTTGGAACTGGAATTCGGCGAACAAATCCCAAATGTAAAATACCTTTCTATTCCCATTTTCATTGCTCTAGAATGCGAATAATAGTTATACATTAACGCTTAAGCTAAAACTGTATCTAATCGTTAAAAGGAAATATGATAAATCTATTCCAAGAGAGTTTATAAAATTACATAAAAGAAACCCATTAAACAGCATCCAAACATCAATCATGTCAGTAAACTGAAAAAAAACTGGTTTCTATGTTAATTTGCCAACGTCAACTTTGAAGTTTTGTTTCGATTTTTACTGAGATACGATGTACGGTCAAATTCCTATAGATCGTTGGAATACACATACATACATATTCGTTAAGACTGATGATAATGAGTCGACATCAATTCATTTTTGTGACATTTTTTTCTTTTCCCCACTCGTCGGAATCGATTTTTTTACTGTTAGCCACTCATCTGAATCGATAACGCATCAGTTCCCTGGCCTTTACCTATATTCGTTGCACAACACTACCAAACAACAATAATTTTATCAACACATGATTGCAGGTATGTATCTTACTGACACTGCACATTCTCTGAACTATGTGGATTGAATATTTTTGTCCTTCGGATGGGCGTTAATTGGTTTTTTCAAGTGAACTTCTCCAAAAATATCCCAAATGTCCCTCGGATAACGTTTGGTTTGGCAAAAAAAACACAAGTTTTTCTCTATAAATGTGTTTAATCGACGACTAATCGCAATGGATGAAGTGCATCGATGTCAGGCGTGATGTGTTTCTTTATTTGTTTATTTTTAGAATTTACCAAAACATTAAATAATTTTATTTTAAAAGGAAGGCAACTCACTGCCTTAACGCGAACGAGAACACTTTGCATGTGTATTAATGCATTGTGTTGAAGTGAGCGCTGAGTTCAACTGTGCACACGTAGATACATTCGACATCATCATCATCGTTAAGATTATCGCGCGCGTGCAGTACAGAAGGTCGGGGGATAGTGCTGCCCCCTTGCGTTGGGCGTTCGATTCTTGTTCGCATATATAAATCTTATCTGTTGTCATTCGAACCAGCAACGCGCATAAATAACACGAAAAAAGCGAATTAAAATTGTGGAATAGAAGGGAGTGGGTGATGATGGCGGTGGGGTTCGAGAAAATTAAAAAAAAAAAAAAAACAAGAATTCGAGAAATGTGAATACATATACGCAAAAAACGAAGGCAATCGCTTTACAAGCAGCGCAACGTTGCGTTGTTTGCTGCCTGTTTTGTGAGCTGTGTTACTGCTGCTGATATGATTTTAGGTTGTTGTTTGCAATGTCGTGTGACGACGGCCATAGTCGGTGAAGTGAGCACTGTACCTTTTAAAAAAGTTACCTCTGGTCATAACCAGGCAGAGCCATTAGACATAAATTGGTGAAGGGGCGAAGAGGAGTAAAGGAGCCTCTAGGGTGGTTGAGATTTTGTTGGCACTCATCGATGGCCAACCAGCATCGTACAAGTTGAATGAATATCATCGAATACATATCGAGTATTTATTATCCACACCGCACTCCGCACTAGCAATCGTCGGCATTGTGTCTTCTCTAAAGTTTTTGCTTTCGAATATATGTTTCTTTTGTTTTATACATTCTCTGTGCTGTCTTTCTGTTGGTATTTTAGTGTTTTACACGTTTTGTGTTTTATAATTGGCATTGTAAATGATTTTTGCCTTTCTTTTCTAAAGAGAGAAATGTTCAATTTCATAGGTGGAAATGATTTAGTTAGTCATGGCTTGGCTATTGAAAAAATTAGAAAACTCGTTAGGGAATTTTTAATTTGGGAACAATTTTAAATCAACTAAATATTACAACTTTATGGGAATGTTATTTAAACAAAGGGTGCTTGCATTTTCTTTAGATCATCTTTTAACGATATTTTATTCCTCTTCTGGTAATACACAACCAACATTTTATGGTGAAAATGAGTTGTTTAGTCTCGACAGCTGCCAGATAAATGGTACCAACTTACTGTTTTAAATGCCGGCTCCGTTGCCTTTTATTTTTTAACAAACAATTCCGCAAATTAAAACAAGTTTCAGTATGCAACCGGCCATGACATGGTGGACATTTGTATATTCGCCATTGTAAGTGGAAGGTTAAATTCATGTCATATGAATAATGAATTGCTATGAAAAAACGACGAAACAATTCTAACGATTTAAACCTAAATTTTAAAATTGTCCCAGCAATTATCAATTTATGCTGTTTTCCTTGACATCATGAGTGCAAGGTTGATAAAGCTATTGCCTCCAGGGGGTACAGATCTGCAATCATTACAAAATATTAATATCAATAATTAGCGTTGCGTTGACTGTAATTGAATTTCGTTGCTTATATTTTATTTATTGCCAGAAATCATTTGGACCAGAGTAGATTGACCGAGGCCTGTAAGCCTGTAATAATCCTTTCCAAATTCGCGACTTATTATCGTATTCGACAAATATGCATCCCGATTGCCGATATTTACGGGATGGTTATGATCCATTTAATCCTAATCATAGCTTCACTGTTAAGGAAGAAGAAGAATATGAGGAAAACACAGAAGTCGAGCACACTTCATCTATCGTTTGAAACTACTTAACGTCGTAAATTTAACATTTTCGTAAGTTAACAATGCACGTTTTATGAACACTTTTAAAAACTAACTTTCGACGTTTACGACGGTTGCGACGTTGGATGAATACCCTTACTATTCCCAATAGCTTGTCTAAGATTTGGATCTTTACTATAAAATCAGCGTTCAAAGAATGATTCCTTCCTTGTGAGTTCGTCAGTTCTTTCATTTCGTGTCCACAAACCCAACAGGGTCTTATCTTATGCTGGGCCACATCACCTCTTTGCGAAAGTAAATTACAAACTTATATTTTATTTCTATAATAGAAAGCTCCTATTGCCGCTTGGCCGTCAAAGATGCGGGTGGCATTGGTGCGATGGTAGTGTATTCACTAAATGATTGGCTGTCGTGCGTTCGAATCACGGGCAGTGCCATAATTTTTAAATTGAATACTAACGTAAATACAGATCTCCCTAAGCATAAACTCTACAAAAGCACCAAACCTCTTTCCTATCATCCTATTCTTTCGAATAGTAAGTAGCACCTAAAATCATGCAATGCAATACTTCATTGCTGCTTACTGTTCAACAAAAAATGCCTGCGCTGCGTTCCAACACTATAAGGGTCTGTATAAATGCAGAAAAACAAAAACCCCTTTAGCGTAAGTAAATTATATAAAAAAAAGACGACGGTTGTTACATGAGCTTGTGGTACGAGTAATGCCATCATTCTCTGTCTGTCTCACAATGTAAAAGTAAAGTCACAGTTAAGCTACTTGCAACTTAATCAACATATAACATCCACATGTGCGTTTCACAAAAGCCGAATAAGAATAACCAGTAGTTAATGTTCTAAGTAACTGACAGTTGCATTCTGCCGACCACGAGAAAACATAATAGTATTCGTTTTGGTTTTTCGTGGCAGTGTTTTTTCTAATTTTACTTTTATTATGGACACTGGAAACAAAAATCAATTAATGCCACTTTTTGGAGAATTGATATTAGAATCCAGGAATATATACAGTGAACTCTCTCATAAGCGGACACTGACGGTACCAAGAAATTTGTCCGCTTATTAGAGGTGTGCGGTTATGAGAAAAAATATTTCATTGACAACCTTGAAAAAAGAAACAAGCCATATGCATTTATGGTACCTATAACATTTTATTTTAAAATGGAATGCATTTTTTGTGATAAACACTAATTGTAGGTAATAAAAAGGATAAAAACAAAACGGTGCAGGGAAATAAGTCCACGGGAACTAAGTCCACTGAGGGACTTAGTTCCCATTAAGTGGGAAATAAAACCACTTTCGCGAAGTTGACTTAGTTCCCATGTAAGGTGGGAAATAAATTCCCAAAACTCTGAGGGGTTTTAGTTCCCTTTTAATGTGAAGTAAATTCTCACTGTCGACTAAGAACAAAATAAAATTAAAGAGTCAAGTAGGTACTTTGCAATTTTTATTAACAAAATAGAAATTAACTTCTAACTGAGACAGAGTAATATAGGTACCGTGACCTCGCACCTACCCCAAATCAAACAGTGACCCCAAGCAGGGGGGTTGCAGGGGGCAGCATGCCCCCCCCCCATATGCATTGCACTGTTTATGAGATTAGTTACGAAATCGCAAGTAGATACCATAAATAGTGTAATGCATATGGGGGGGCATGCAACCCCCTGCAACCCCCCTGCTTGGTGTCACTGTTTGATTTGGAGTAGGTGCGAGGTACGGTTTTGAAACTTTGGCTTTATGTCACCATGATAAGCTTAAGACTTTGCTTAAAGAGTGTGATAACTAACTGCACTTTACAGTTTTTTGTTTAATTCTAAATGTTGGATGTTAGTTCCCTCTTCTTATATTTGAATGTGGACTAAGTTCCCATAAAAAAATGGACTTAATTCCCACTTAACATGGGAACTAAGTCCACTTCGCGAAAGTGGTTTTATTTCCCACTAAGTGGGAACTAAGTCCCTCAGTGGACTTAGTTCCCGTGGACTTATTTCCCTGCACCTAACAAAACATAAACAAGAACAAAGCCTTTAAAAATTAATTTTTGCATTACTTGAAACTATGTACATATTTATGCTTCAAATTATGCATACACTTACACACAAACCTACGTATTGCGCCACGAGAATTTTAGTCGGATAGTCGACAGACGGACTATGTTTACCATCTTTACCGTTTTTTTTTTTAATTGTTGCTTGGTATCAGGCAAAGAAAACGAAAAAAAGCATATAAAATAAAAGACAACGAAGTTGTCAAATGCGTTTTGTCCGTTTAAGAGAGAGTGAAATTCTATTGCGGCTATGAAAACTGGTGTCCGCGTCCGGTTATAAAAGAGTCCGTTTATGAGAGAATTATTTACATTAAAAATTGTGTAGATTATTCCGTTCTTTGAAATTTGTCCGGTTATGAGAGGTGTCCGCTTATGAGGGGTGCCCGTTAGGAGAGAGTACACTGTATATGCATAGATTTTAACTTCGAATCTCTTAAAATGTCATTAGTTGTTTTTTTTTGTTTTAGGAATAAATAAATATTTGGATAACTCCTCTGGGCATCACACCTGTGCTAGGACAAAACAAAAAAGATCTCCTTATAAGATATAGCTGGCGGTCATAGAAAAATGCACACTTCTCTCTCTTTCTTGTGAGATTGATAATTAAGTATTCTTCAAAAATTCTTTAAACACTTAACAAAACGGGTTGATTACAATTTGAAACAGATTAAGGTTTTTTTTTAATTTCCATTCATTACTACTGGAAAATAACTGATGGATAGTTACCCAAGACAATATTTTGTGAGCAGGATGGACGTGAAAAGCACTATTCGCTAATGGAACTGTTAAACTGGTGAGTCATTTAAGTATTGGGTTACTACTCAGAACTTTACTTTGACATTGTGAGACACACCATTTCACGGTACTCTTCTCAGTATGCAATTAAAAGGCTTTTTGTTCCTTATTTGTTTGTGACTTTTCTGATTGGTTTGTCTGTCCATAGGTCATAGGTCATAGGTTAAAAAGGGGTATGCAATTTGCATACAGCACTAGGCACCAGAAGGGCCCATCGAGATCCCTAGGGAACCACTTGAAAAAAAAAAAAAAAAAAAAAAATAAATTGGAGAAAAACCTAAAAATCTAAAAAACTTTTCCTAGACAGAGCCCAATCCTCCTCCAGAACTTAACCAGCTTCCTATGGTCCATGCCGCTCAGCTCCCCTAGTTCCTCGAAGAAGTATTCCCCTAGAATCCTCCTATGATTCCGTGCTATAACCTCGCACTCACACAATATGTGTGTTATGTCTTCCTCGGCTTGTAGATCACCACAGAACCTGCACGTGTCCACATCCACCAGACCAAGTCGCCTAGCATGCTTTCTTAGAAGACAGTGCCCTGACATAATCCCAATTACTGTTCTAAGCTGTTCCCTGCTCAATTTTAGAATTTCCTTAGATCTTTTCTTATCCAAATGGGGCCAAAGGGCTCTAGACACCCTATGTCCCACTATGTTCTGCCATCTGAGGTCAGCCATTTTTAAGATCTTTTCATTGATTTTTCCCTTAAAGACGCCCAGGGGTGGTTTAATGTTCACACCTCCGCTGTTTTCCAGCTCCCCTCCCTTTCTTGCTAGCTCATCGGCTTGCTCATTTCCCTCCATACTGCTGTGTCCCGGTACCCAGCACAGTCTTACTCGATTCCGTCTACATACTGCTTTTAGCATTGTGCGACAGTTTCTGACTATCTCAGAGTTAATGTTAGCAGATTCAAGTGCCATAAGTGTCGCCTGACTGTCAATATAGATGGCAATGTCTCTTCCCGACAATGATCTCATCTGCACTATCTCTGCCGCCCTTAGAACAGCCAGAACTTCCGATTGGAAGACACTGCTTGTGTCCGGGAGTCGTATAGACTCTCTCATGTCTGGATCAGCAGAAAAAATGCCAGAACCCGTTCTCTCCCCCGTCTTAGAGCCGTCAGTGTAGATAGCAACCTCGTTTGCTATTATGACTGCATCTCTTTGCCACTCCTCCCTTCGCGGGTATGACACCTCATAGGGGATGTCATGGTCGACCAAGGGGCAAATCTCATCAGTCCGTATAGGATTTCCGGGTAGCACATCAGCTAAGATCGTGCAGTGCCCAAAACTACAGTCCTTAAACTGGCTTAAGTTTCGTTTTGTCTGTCCATAAATATATATAAGGCATTAACGGCCCATATAGGGCCTAAAACCTGGCTTCTCCAAGCATTTGCTTGTCCATGTGGGAGGGACTTACAATTTAAAGCCGAATCCGAACGGCAATTTTGAGAATCTTCTCAAGACAATTGATACTCTTGGATGTTTGTAAGACGTTCGCAAGAGGTACGGCAGTGGAAAAGTCTTTACGGTGTTACTTGACCCGGGGGGTTTCGAACCTGAGACCTTTAGATTAGTTATGTTATCTATAGGTACATCAGACAGTTATTAGTCAAATTGTTTTTGCCGGATATGGCACTCGGGTTATGATACTCGGATTATGGTGGCCAGGACCTGTACCTTCAAAGACGATTGTTGGCCAGTGGTACTTTTTTCTTTTGTCAACTAGTTTATTAAGATTAAGAGGTGCCGTGATATAAGGCCTTACGCAATAAGGCCATATATAAACATATGGCCCTATTTCGCTTTAAAAAAGTCTGGGAGGATGGATCCGAAGCATTCGAAACATTACACGTGATAGAGCGGAGTCTCTGTACCACCTGGGGCCTATTTCTCAGATCATACAACACATAATTGTATGATGTTCACGATTGTCATCATACAGCAATTCTGTTACTCAGAAATGATGTAGCTTGTGCTGTCATTCAGCCGTCATCGGCACACTGTTGTTGAGTTAATCTATGTCGATAGTCATAAAAGATCATCACGCAAAGATGTTCAAAATTCAAAACCATTTGTTGACTCGAATAAAGTCGCAAATAGCACTCGTACGGGGCAAACCATTCTGAGCATATATACCATTAAAACGTCAAACTTTACTATGCTGATGTCAGATTTGTCCCCGGCCGGATTTACCTTTAGATTAGTAGTCCAACACACTAACTCTTGCACCACTGCGCCCACAAAAAGTTACAATTTAATATAGATTGACATCTGTTGACAATTTCATTGAATTAGAGACTTATGATTCAATGTCAAATATGTAGGTTTGCAAAGAGTGGGCTAGTGCTTTACTCTTCCCTTTCAATAAACTTGTTTATAAAAAAACAAAAATATTCACCTTTCTGTTGCAGATTCGGAGAGGTTCGTACCTCAACAGTCGCCCCAAGCTGCAGTCCACCCCGCGATGCGTGTAGCACTCAGGGTTGGACCACTTTTCAGTCACCCCCTCTAGCACAGTTTTGTAACCAATTACTTGACTGTGCAGCCGGTACACCCGATCCCCCATCCAAGGAATGTAATAGCTTGCTTGGGATTCGACTGTATCAGTCTCCCCGGCACGGTATTGCCTGCAAAAGAGAGTGAAGAGCAGTTTGAGGTTCGATTGTAACAGCCATCTCAAAAGACTCTTCCCTCCCCCGGTGATCAGGTAGCAATAGCTTCCCCTCCACGGCGCACAAAATGATCGACCGGTGGTTTGATTGCATCAATCACCTCAACTCGATCCCAACCCTTGGTTCGGATGTCGGGCGAGAGTCGCCACTGCACATCTATACCCCCCCCCCCCCCCCCTAAAACCACTACCTCACAGTAGGCAATCACAGTAAACCCGCTAGGCCGAGCGACGACCGGCAGAACACCCCCCTCCCCCCTTTTTTGTGGTATCACAACGGGCCAAAACTGCGGCCTAAGTGTGCCTGGGCTCACGCCCTCGCAGTCACCTTACCTACCTACTATTGCAGATAAACATTATAACTAAATTGATCTTAATGATTGCACGCAAACACGTTTCTGTTATTAAATTTGCTGTTATCTTGTTGTACGTTTGTGTGAAAAAGAGAACAAGTTTAATGCAATCATAAACTCCACCCTTAGAAGTTCAATTTTGAGCAATATTAGTAATTTTTTTTTTTTTTTTTTATAATTAACTTACGCTAAAGGGATTTTTTTTTCTGTTGTTACAGTACCCTTATAATGCTAAGAGCACAGTGTAAGCTACTTGGTATTAGAAAGAATAGAGAGATAGGAAAGAAGTGTTTGGGTGCAGTTGTAGGGTTTTTCTCCACGGGTGGTGTCTAAGTTACTTAGGGAGATTACAATTTCATGTATTCGGTATAAAGTAATGGACTTGGCCGGGATTCGAACGCACGACCTTCCATTCCGTAAGCGAATACACTACTACTGCACCATTGCCACCCACAATAAGAACATAAGGGCTACAGTCGTATTCCTATTCCACAAAAAGTGGGTGTGGCAAACATCTTAGTATGGGTGAATTGTTAAGAAGAATATCTAGTGGACCATATTTTGTTATACCTTTATAGGTAACTGTTTTGTACGTTTTTTAAAAAGATTTTGTGGAAAATCTGTGTTTTTGTAAGAAAAACGCCACAAAAAAATGGGCATAGGAGAAAACTTGGAACGGAGAAATTGTTAAAAACGACTTATTCTACATACTTAGCGAAGCATAGTAGTGAGTGGGCGTGTCACTGAGCGGATTTTTAAAATTGTTTAAACTTGAGCTTTTCGGGCCCCTAGAGAGTATATATGCCAAATTGCAGCTTTCTATTTCGAATCTCGATTTTCGATAAGACGAATTTTTTGACATTGTGGGCGTATTATTGGGCGGGTTTTAAAAATTTCGCTCCTATCTTAAGACCCTAGAGAGTATATGTTCCAAATTTTAGCTTTCTATCTTCAGTTTTATGGTCTTAAAACTGGCGGCGGAAGGACGGAAATGGTTAAATCCACATTACTATCGATGTTCAAATATAGGAACTTTTATGGGTCTACGAGCAATATTAAGGTTTGTTGCAAACTATGAGAACAAATTATAATCCTCTCCTCTAAGGGTATAAAAACACCCCAGTGCAGGGACGGGCTAACAATATCACGGGCAATATCAGCGCTCCCAAAAAACAGGGCTTGTCGTAAAATACAACTGAAGAAAGAAATCACTTCTAGGCAATTTCAACATTCAGGTGAGCCTAGGGACACATTTAACATCTTAAGACTTTCCCACAAGTGTTCATTAAAATCCGTGGGTTGACATGACTGGAGATCACCGGTGTCGTAAAAGGAAGATCAAAGAACGATCAATAATCTGAGCATATACGTGTCGAAATAGGAAAAGAGTTAGGTAGGCAAATTTAATTGGCCTCAGCGAGAAGTGATTCTGAATCGGGATGTTTATTTAGGTTAAAGCGGCGAACCAGTAGGGAGGTTGTAATCTGTGCGGGTTACGATTCCTTTAATCCTGATCATAACTTCGTCGTTAAAATAGAAGCATGATCGTGTCAAAAGTACAACCTGTATTGGCTGCTTGTATTTATAATTTACACGAAATAAAATAAAAGATATGCAATAACCTGCACAATTTAAAAACGAATTTAAAGTAAAACAAAATCTGCGAAGGTTGCTCAAATTTTATTCACCTTCAATTACCCTGACAAGATCACTTAGACCTGGTTATATACTACGGTGTCCATTTCAATTCTTCCTTTTGCTATTAGTCCATAACAATATCGTCTTACATATCCATATCCACATAAACTCGGCATGTACATAATCATAAAGAAATGAGGAAAACAGATTGCTATACGGAGCGTGCCTAATGTCTTTCTTTTACTTAGCGCGCTTGCTAAATTACCAACATTCCACAGGTAAATTCGTTATTTTTAAACACAATTAACCGAAGCAGTTCTCAAGTCTAATAAACAAACTCCCACATTTAGCGAGAGTTGCTTCAATGTTTTACGTGCCCTTCTTTGTCTCGTTTTTTATCTGTTCGTTTTGCAAACACTTGCATGCAATTTTTCACCACACACACTAGTTTGTATATCTTCGCCATAAAATGATAATTTAAATTTGCTCTCGAATTTGACCTGCTCCCCATCCGCGCGATACAACATCGCGAAAAGAATTTTCCTTTCGCGCTCGCGGCTTCTGCTATTACCCCAGTAGTAGTAGTAGTGGAAGTGGTAGTAGTCATCGTCTAAAAAACAGGTTGAGCCAATAAACCCCAAGATGAGAGACATTAAGACCGCTTCGAACCTTAAAGAAAACAAACGGTGCGGCTATATAACACACTCTACTGTCATTGTCGAGACGATCGGTTTTGTTTTCTCTTGTTTATGCTCCACCCGCCGCCTCCGCTGCTGTTCGCCTTCCTGCTGGCGAAAGATAAAAATGATCAGTTGGCGATTACAGTCACACATTTGAAGGCGACGACCAAAACAACAAAGACGACATCGACCTCATCGAATTATCTCGATTATTTCAGATGAAATTTTAGAAGCAACCCATTAACAATGAAACGGATTGTATCAGATGTGTTTAGGTTTTATGAACGCACAGATCGTGTTCTGAAGGAATTCTTTCAGGAAGTCATCGTTACTTTGCGTAAAGTCATTTTTAACAGTTTGCATCATTTGTTGCCATGTAGCATGGCTGCGTGAAACTTTCTTGTGTGCTGGCTTGTTATGACAAGTTCGCTGTGAAGAGGGAAAGACGTAAATGATCGTGTCGCTTTATAATAGGAACAAGGGGCGACAAATCAATGAACTTAATGGATGTGGACCATCATTGCTTGACCTCTATTGGTTGGGATATTTTTTGAAGTGAAATTAGATTCTGGGGGCTGGAGATCAATTTATATGCACTTCTTCAGATGGTAATCTGGACTCAATCCTCATTTCCCAAGCTACCGCAGTGTGTCGGTCTATAAGAGTAGATACATACTATAAACTGTCATAAAAGGCTCTTCAAAATTTGACTTCCGGAATTGGCTTTAAATTGTATGCCCCTTAGATTCGTGCCAAAAATATGGGTTGCGTACACAAATGGTCGGAGATGCTAGGATTTAGGCCCTGTTTTACCCTATTCTAAGGGTATGTAAATTTTGACTCCGTCTACACTATATTCGTGATCAACATCGAAAGTACTGTCGGTTTAGCCATTACCGACCGTCCGACCGTCCGTTATGCGTAAAGATTCTAAAATAAGCTCACTGACACGCCCACAATTGAAATACAAAATTGTATAAAAACAATTTTATCGAAAATTCAAAGTTTGCGCATGAAGCTGAAATTTTGAATTTAAAGGGTTTTTCAACAGGGACGCTACAAAAATAGAGCGATAGGGACAGCAAACGACGCCGAATTTCTTGTCGCTCTTTTGACATTTCTCTTCAGTAAGGTTTGCCATTTATTTCATGATGGAAAGATATACGAGCCAACAACGAGTCGAAATTATTAAAATTTTTTATTATTTAATTTTTTATTAGATACCAAGTTTGGAAACCGTGTTATCTCACGAAATGGTCCAGTCGCTTGGCCGCCTCGGTCGTGCGATTTGACGCCGTTAGACTATTTCCTGTGGGGGTACGTCAAGTCTATGGTCTATGCCAACAAGCCAGCGAGGGTGGATGAACTTCGTACGAATATCGAACGTGAAATTGCAGCAGTATCGGCCAATTTATGCTTGAAAACCGTCGAAAATTGGGTTCAGCGTCTGGACTTCTGCAAGCGTGCCCGGGGTGGCCATGCAAAAGAAATCGATTTCCATACATAATGGCATCGAACGTACTTTCACAGGAATAACGAATTTCATTGATATCCAAAACCGTTTTTGTTTTATTTAAAAAAAACTTTTGTAGCGCTCTTATTAAAAAACCCTTTATAATCTCTAGGTGCCCCAAATGTTCATTTAAAATGATTTTTAATATCCGCGTGGGCGTGAGTGAACGACCTTTTTAAAACAAACATTTTATCGGAAAAACAAAATGTGACTTCAAAAACTGAAATTTGGAGTATATAACTCTCTAAAGACACAAAATGCTCATGTGTTAAGCTTTTTAAAATCTACCCACTATCGAAAAAACCGTTTTATGAAAGAAATCATTGAACATGAAAGTCTTAAGGGTGAACTGATGCAAAATCCTGGCATGGCGGGTATTGCGTTTGAAATGCTCTAAGGGTGGAATGCAGCTGGGAAGTATTACCGAGTAATATTATTTATTATTAGTATATTCAATTCAATTCAATTCAATTTTTTTTTCATTGAGACTAATAAGATTTTAATTTTTAATAAAAAAAACGGTTTAAAATATCTACATACATAGTTTTTGCTTTATTATGAAGCTTGGACAATGAAGTTATTGCAGATATTGTTCAAATGTCCCCCACGGCGTATTTGACACTGAAGCACCCGACTTTGCAACTGTATGCCAGTGATAGCTTGACGAATTTTGGCTTCCAAATGATTCAAAGTCTGTAGACCGTCGGGATAGACCTGTGCTTTAAAGCAGCAAAACCGAAAATAATCTGGCGTGTAGAACCAAGTAAAATCTACGAAGAGTAACTTAGACGGTGACCCAATTCTGTGGTGAACAAACGTTTAGCACCCACCTAAGCTCGAACTTGGGTAGTATTATTTACAATTTCTAAACGAAGTGCAATTGTCAAATGCAGCTTCATAAAACGGCCAGAGCTACTAAATCAATAAACACCAAGAAGTAAAATATATATAATCTGTATTAAGGACCGAGAAATCTCTATTGAAAACTACCACCCTTTTTGAAAGACCCAATATTTAATTTTTGATTGATTTTAAGGTCCTCTATTTTCTTTTAACAAGAAATCAAATTAATTTTAAACTTTTGACAATTCTTGAATACGAGCATTGTTTTAGTTTCTATAACTTCAAAATAGTGCAAAATCCAAATTGTGTCAGGCTGAAAAGAGGGAGCAATGATTATAACACCTATATGTAGTGCTTAGTAAGTATCTGGTAAGATTTCAACTAACAAGTTTTATTAAAGTTTTTGTATACGGGAATGCATTGTGTTAAAACTCTTATATTGGATTGAGTTATACAAGTGTTGTCCCAAAAGGCAATTTAGTTTCTTTATTTGCGTAATTAGATTGCACTGTAACTGTAGAACCTGTGCCAAAACTAGCAAGACACTTGTTTTTCGTTAAAAAGGACTCTGCTCCGTTCGTAACACTCCTTTTTTTTAATTAACAATAGTAGTAGTAATTCTTTTTTAATTTTCATAAAAGAGCTTATGTCATTGTGCTTAGCTATAAGTCTGTACCTATAATTAGATTGAACTGGTTAATTAATTAATTAAACACTTATAACTTACAATTTTAGGAAAAAATAAAAAAAATTATTCTACAATGAATATCGTCGTCTGTCGGTGGTTTGATTTTAACTTCATATTTTTATATAAATAATTTTACTTTGATATTTAATATGTATATATATACATACATATCTTCATTTTAAATATTAATAATAAAATTCTGCCCGCAATTCTTTTCAACTACTTTCTCCCAACTGTTTATTTCATTTAGAATATCAATGATCATATCTGCATCCTCTAACCAGGTGTGGCAAAAGCACGTATACCTGAGCTATCCTAGAATAGGACTTCTTCCTAGAAAATGCTTTTTTTTTTCTACTTCCCTTAAATTGAAACATGGACATCTGGCCTTAAATATCCACATCATTTCCGTTTGTAAAGAAAACTGTCAAACGATGCAGTAGGTACTAATACTTTTCTGACGAGTTCGGTGTTGCTTCATACATAGGGCGTTGTGGGGATATCTCAGTTATGTAAGAATCCAAAGAATGAAATTTTTTTTCAATTGAAACGTTTTATCACTAAAAGCCTTGCTGGCATTCAGATTGTATCCTCATCGTTCCCACTTTGCATCTGGATACTCGTACCTCAGACAACACTACAATATGCGACCTTTGATTTTTATCATTATCAAATGCCTAATTAGTAATTAATTGAAGGTAGGTAGGTATCCATATATACTACATACCACATACGTTGGTGGATCGCTATCTGAACCTTCAGATTCGACGGAAAAGTACCTTCTTCCGCTAACTTACAATTAGGGTAGGTACCTATCAGTGGCGAGGCGCTCATATAACTCGATTCACGCCGGGTTACCTTTTAAAATTCTACCTTTCAACAATGTTTCAATCCAACAAGCAACATGCATCTAAATGTGTGTATATAAACATAAGATTTGAATGTTTCCTACACCTGCACTTGCAAGCAACAAATGCTACCAACCCACCACCTGCTATTCACCTGCTCTCATATCGTGCTACTGCTCTA
Organism: Portevinia maculata; assembly: GCA_949715645.1. NCBI lineage: Eukaryota > Metazoa > Arthropoda > Insecta > Diptera > Syrphidae > Portevinia > Portevinia maculata. Next base: position 34,115,901 of record OX454527.1, read on the forward strand.
CGCACACAAATACTCACACCATTGCATGCCTATTCTCCAACATCACATACTCCTCTTCATACTCCATAAGAAACACATACGCAAAGCGATAGCAAAACAAAGCATAGTAACCCGGAAATTTTCGCGTTATGAAATATGTGGCTGGTGAACAAATTGGCTTTCTTTCCTTGTTTTCCCCTTATCGTTCACCGCGTTTGACTCCTCTCTGTTTGATACACGCTTCCTTATGCAAAAATATAACCCGCTTTTCAGCGACTTATTTGGCGAGTTTTGGATGTACGAGTATGTAGCTGAGGTGAGTTCTGTTTGAAAAATTCAGTTGTGAAGCAGACTGCGATGTGTAACTTAAAGTAATATTGAGTGGAATTATTGTTGTGCAATATATATGTAATTATTTGAAGTGATCGAAAACAGTGAAAAGTGTGAGAAGTGTGAAAAGTTTAAATTGTTTTGTTTTCAGTTAGATTCAGCAAAGGAGAAAATGGCATTATTAACAGTAAATTGTTGTTTAGTAGATTTGCTTTTGGAAGAAGAATTATTTTTTTAAGTTGAGTTTTCTTAAAAAAAAAGTTATAGAGATAGGACGCTCTACTCCTTCTATGAAAATAGATTATAAGCGCAAGGATGGTTTTGTTTCGCATTTCAACGCATCCATATATAAAAAATATACTTGGTTGACTGGTAGTTGTAAGCTCAATAAAATGTTTTGTTTTCCTTACCTCCTTTTTTCTAATTCTCCTAGTGTTTGGAGTCGCACGGGCTACGCTGACATAAACAATTTAATTAATTCGGCAAATAAACATGTCAAGACGGAAAAACACATTCGTAGCGTAGCTGTTTATCTTTGCACGAATTCGGTACTGATCGGTATGAAACCTCGTTAGGTAATTCCTTTGAAGCTCACAACAAAAAAGTTGATAGAAACCGTAAAACTAATGGAACGTTTTATAGATACGGTAGTTCTTTTAGGCAAACATGAACAAGCATTTCGGGGTCATAATGAAAAGCCAGATTCTAATAATCGTGGCAATTATGTCGAAACACCTTATACTTATCTAAGTATGACTAGTTAATGGACTCTCATTTGGAACAGTGTTCAAGTGCACGTAATCCGGTTTTTTCGGGTCTATCAAATGACATCCAAAACGATTTAATACAAAGTATAGCCGCAGTGGTCAAATGCGAAATTAAAGTAGAAATAAGTGAAACGCGATTTGTGTCCATCATGATTGATGAAACACCAGACATGAGCCATAGGGAGCAACTTAGTGCCGTTTTGCGTTACTTATCGGAGGAAGGAGTAGAGGAAAGGTTTCTTGGGTTTTTTGACGTGAGTGAGAGTCGAAATGCCGATGAGCTCTCAAAACACATTTTCAATATACTTGCAAGGAGAAATTAGTTGGGCAATCTTACGATGGGGCCGCGGTTATGTCACGGGAAGTAGGTGGTGTTAAAAAAATAGTCCTGGATGCTTGTCCAATGGCTTATTTTATTCCTTGCTACGCACATGTTTTAAATTTGGTGTTATCTCAATCACTGGAAAATATACATGTATTGAAATTTTTTTTTGGCAATATAAACACAATAGTACGCTTCTTTAATAAATCAACTAAACGTTTAAATATTTTAAAACAAATAGCAAACAGACGCATGCCGGGAGTATCAGAAACTCGCTGGCATTACCATTCCCGAATAGTTAACGTTATTTTTAACTGTAGATTAGATATTATTGAGACTTTTAAGCAAATATTAGACCATCCAAAAGAATGGGACACTGACGCACTTTCAATGGTCGAAAGTTTATTGCTTAAGTTAGAAGGGAAAGATTTTAGCTTTTTACTGCACGCGGTTTCCGAAATATTTGCTAAAACCGATGTATTGTTTAATTTAATACAAAATAAACAAACAGATGTTGAAGTTGCTAAGCGAGAAATCGAGTGTTTTGAGTCTTGGCTTTCTACTGAGTTTCTAAACAAATTTGATTTAATTTTTGAAAGTATAAATGATTGTGCTGAACCTCCACGGAAACGCCGATTACTTGATTTTGATTTAAAGACTGACTATAAGCGCCTTTTTGTAGAAATAAAGGACAATATTATATCTCAAATTAAGACACGATATAAATCTTTCACGGATTTAATTTTTTTTGGATTTACTCAATAAATCAAAATACAGTCGTTTTGCTCAGTCAAGCCCAGATGATAAAATATCTTCGGTGATTAACATTTTCCCCGGAATTTTCGATTTTGCAGGTTTAAAAAATGAGCTGAAAGTTCTCTATACTACGTCTTCACTTCAACCACTTGACGTTTTATCCCTCTATAAACATTTAAGAAGTGAAATATTGTGTGAAACATTTCCCCAAATCTTAAAATTAAGTGGACTATTTTTAACACTACCAATAACTGTTGCTTCCGTGGAGTGATCTTTTTCCACTCTGAAAAGAGTTCATACATATTTGAGAAATTCTCAAGGAGAAGACAGGCTTTCTGATTTAGCACTTTTATCCATAGAAAAGCGACTAGTTTTAAAAATAAACATAGGGACGGGCTACAGTCCGCTTGGGCGAACTGTTGGATACCCTATTCTTATTCCTATCCCTCATAAGTGGGCGTGACAAAAGTCTAAGTATGGTTGAATTGTTAAGAACGCTCTACATATTTTGTTATATAACATTTAAAGGATTTTATCAAAAAAACAACGCTCCCTAGCTCAAACTTGGGTGTTTCAATAAAATTGTTTTGTTTAATTGTGGGCGTGTCAGTAGGCGGATTTAAAAAAAATTAACACATGAGAATAAAGGGCCCCTAGAGAGTATATATTATAAATTTCAGCTCCCTAGCTCAAACTTTGAATTTTCAAAAAAAAAAAAAATTAATTGTGGGCGTGTCAGTGGGCGGATTTTGAAAATATTTACACATGAGCATAAAGGGCCCATAGAGAGTATATACTATAAATTTCAGCTCCCTAGCTGAAACTTTGGATTTTCAAAAATTAATATACCCTTAGAATAGGGTATAAAAAAATTATTTTATTTATTTGTGGGCGTGTCAGTGGGCGGATTTTGAAAATTGTTTATCCCGAGCAGTTTTAGGAGTCATAGATCATATATACAAAATTTCAGCTTTCTAGCTCAAAATTCGATTTTTTCCAAAATTTGTTTTTTTTTGAGTTTGTGGGCGTGTCTGTGGGCGGATTTCAAAAATTCGTAAACTTGATTATTTCGGGACCCTAGAGAGTATATGGTTAAAATTTCAGCTCTCTAGGTCCAGTTTAAAGGCCTAATTTTTGGCTACAGACGGACGGACGGACGGACGGACGGACATGGCTAGATCGACATTACTATCGATGCTGATCATAAATATAGTAACTTTTAGGGGTCTACGGGCAATATTAAGGTATGTTACAAACTATGCGTCAAAATTAATATACCCTTAGAATAGGGTATAAAAAGTAGGCCTAACTTTTATGAAAGAGGTCTTGCAGAATACGTGAAAAAAGATAAAAGAATAGACTTAGAGTACAAATAAAAAAAAATATTTAACAAAACTTTTCACATTTTTTCCCAAATTCTACTGTTTTTGATTTTAAAAAATATTAATCATTAATATTTTCTCTTTTTAACTTTGTGCAAAAACTATTTTTAAAATATTTTTATATATTATAGATATAAAATCTATACATTTTTGTAAATATTATGCGTGAAGCTTTTTAATTTAAATTTTTATTTATGTATTTATTTATTTAACAAACCGTGATTTATGAAGTTCCTTTTTTTTATTACTTACTATCAATTTTCTTTAAGGTACAGCATTTGCATCTGCCAAAAAGGTTTCTTTCGAAGCCACTTTTATTATACTTTAGGATCATTGTAAATTTAAGCTTAAATGACTTGAAGTATAAAAAATTGGCTTGAATTGCTTTACTTCTATGCGATTTGCAGTACACAATATAATTTCAGAAAGCGTTTGCAGGTGCATATTTTTTCCGACTTACCATTTAACATTTTCCACGCCACGCCACTGGTACCTATCTCCTAATTTTTTTGAATTTTTGTACCTCTACTAAAGCAAATTCAAAATGTGTTCTTTGTACTTTCATACTGATACAAGGAAAAGGTCAAGGTATTTCAGTGGATGAAGAGCTTAGATGTTCAGCATTTATCACATCAGCACATAGGGCTAGAACCTGATATACGAGTAAAGATAGGAAAGTCGCAGAGAATGTGTCCGCTTTTTCCTCTTTCTCTCCGCAAGCGTTGCAAATGGTTATGTCGCTTAAGCCGTTGAGGGGCTTCGCAAAATCATAAAGGCCCGTGAGAAAAGCCGTGAGGCCCTTGCAGTCTTTTCTTGTGAACTTGTTTGGGCTGTCTTCAATTCTTCGATCAAACGCAATTAACTGAAAAAAGTAGGTATCCGTAGATACATATCTCGGTTTATCAGTATAGGTACAACGAAATATGTACCTATCTATATATAGGTATGTATCTGAAATGCCACTTGATTTTGATCGCTACAATTTGTATATATATGTACGTACATATATGTTACTCTACCCAACACCGGAAAATAAATGCCATTGCTAATACGAAGCAAAATAAATAAATAAATAAAGACTCTCCCACTCCAAAATCAAATGCTATTGACATTGAACTAAAAAAAACTGTCACAAAGTATGTACATAAATATTATTTTAAGCATAACTCACCTTTCGTTAAAAATGTGATCACACGCTCGTTAGAAAGATACACGTGTTTAGCTACCTAGTCCATTCAGCAAACATCGCCGTTGTCGTCGCATTCATAATCAATTTTCTATGTTTGTAGCGCACTCGCACACAGCTAGATTGACTGTACACATGTAAACATATGTGTTTACTGTGCACTGTCACATAAAGTAAACCACAAAGTGAAGACTCGAAGAAAAATTTAAAACAAAATAAAATAAATTAATTAGGAAAGAGATGAGCGGCAGAATATGCTGCCATTAACACAATTTGTGTTTTCATAAATATTAATTCAAATTCAAAGAAAAACATAGGGACGGGCTACAGTCCGCTTGGGCGAACTGTTGGATACCCTATTCTTATTCCTATCCCTCATAAGTGGGCGTGACAAAAGTCTAAGTATGGTTGAATTGTTAAGAACGCTCTACATATTTTGTTATATAACATTTAAAGGATTTTATCAACAAAAAAACGCTCCCTAGCTCAAACTTGGGTGTTTCAATAAAATTGTTTTATTTAATTGTGGGCGTGTCAGTAGGCGGATTTAAAAAAAATTAACACATACATGAGAATAAAGGGCCCCTAGAGAGTATATATTATAAATTTCAGCTCCCTAGCTCAAACTTTGAATTTTCAAAAAAAAAAAAAATAATTGTGGGCGTGTCAGTGGGCGGATTTTGAAAATATTTACACATGAGCATAAAGGGCCCATAGACAGTATATACTATAAATTTCAGCTCCCTAGCTGAAACTTTGGATTTTCAAAAATTAATATACCCTTAGAATAGGGTATACAAAAATTATTTTATTTATTTGTGGGCGTGTCAGTGGGCGGATTTTGAAAATTTGTTATCCCGAGCAGTTTTAGGAGTCATAGATCATATATAAAAAAATTCAACTTTCTAGCTCAAAATTCGATTTTTTCCAAAATTTGTTTTTTTTTGAGTTTGTGGGCGTGTCTGTGGGCGGATTTCAAAAATTCGTAAACTTGATTTTTTGGGGACCCTAGAGAGTATATGGTTAAAATTTCAGCTCTCTAGGTCCAGTTTAAAGGCCTAATTTTTGGCTACAGACGGACGGACGGACGGACATGGCTAGATCGACATTACTATCGATGCTGATCATAAATATAGTAACTTTTGAGGGTCTACGGGCAATATTAAGATATGTTACAAACTATGCGTCAAAATTAATATACCCTTAGAATAGGGTATAAAAAGAAAGAAAAAAAGAGAAACTAAAACACAAAAGTGTTTGAAAAGAGCAACAACCCTCAACGCTGCTGGTGCTGTGTTGACCAACCGCGAGGGGCTATGATGTGGTCAGTCAGCAGCAGTAGTATCCGACCAGTCTCAGCTTTCCCTACATGGAGCGACGAACAACGTGAAAAAGCAGCGTACTTGTGTAATGTGTATGCAACTTGCTTAGCATTTTCTTCAGTTCCATCTCCCCCAGTTGCCAGTTCCCACTCACTATCAGCGTGGTGGCGCGCAAGTGAGGCTGGTAATGAGGTGCACATAATAAAACAACACAGTAATCTCGCATAGAATGAGCAAACAGAAACGAAACGAATATAAAACTAAAAGAATGACATTATAATTGGAGTAAACCCCATATGTATAGCGTGTACACCACAATTTACGCATGGAGACGTTGCACTTGGAGACTGAATAAGCATAGGCAATTTACGGTTAATCTATGTGACAAGAATAGTGTCATACATCTTGGGGACAATTAAAGTGACCATCATCAAGCATACACATCTCATGTTTCTTACCAAACAATTTCGAAAAAGAAACAAGGTTTTTTTGACGTAGTACCTAAGCGTCAATAAATCGTTTTTTTTTTTGCTGTCAATAGTAGGTGCTTACATTCAGGGCTATCGGCAATTCCGGGGGAAAAAAATTCCCCCCGAACATTTTTTGTTCCTTGGAAATTATTCCTAGTATCGTGAATCTCCATCGAAATTTATTTCCCCCGGAATTTTCGAAGTTATGTTCGAAGGTGTTTGACAGTTGTCAAACGCAAATAATTCAATTTATAAGCTCATATTTGTGGAGATTTTGGTATTTTTTTTTAACAGAAAATTGTGTTAATGTCTTCAATTTGTATAAGACGCTGTGTTAATTCTATTTTTGTCTCAATTTCTCTTTTTCTTAGTTTTTCCATCTCCATGTTATGGCGTTTTGTTTTCCAAAATGTATTCACATCGTCTTTGCTCCTATTCGTAGTGAAGCCATTGGCAATGTCGCGGCTTCCATCACATAAATGTACCATCATCTCCAATTGACTTTGTTTAGTTGAGTTAGAACTACATATGTATATGTTTATTTTTTTATAAAATTATCGAAATAAAACTTGAACAAAAAATACTTGCATAAAGACAAAATTCTTCTTCTTTTCTAAAGCTAAAGTTTCTTTTTATTTGAGCCACAACAAACCAATACAACAATACAATACAATTTTTGCGAAGGAAATATTCCGGAGGGAATCTCGCGAAATTCCGGGGGAAATGTTTGTCTACGATACGAATTTATTCCGGAGGGAATTTTTTCCCTTTTTTCGAAATTCATGCCGATACCTATTTTTGAAAAATGGGAAATATTCCGGAGGAAATTTTGTTCACGATAGCCCTGATTATGTCAATCTGAATTTTAAGCAAATTTTTGAGAAATTGGTGATGAATGGAATAGGTTTAGTGACCAAACTAGGAAGGAAATACAGGCAAATGGCAACTCTACTTTTGCGAAATTGGTTTAAAGTACCTATAAAAGATGGAAGGGTAATGACCATCATTCCAACACAATTATCTTATCCTAGAAAAAAAAACATTCAACACTATCCATAAAAAATATTAGGCATAACATACATGGATTAAAACCTAGCTTCTCCAACCTACAGTTTGAAGCCGAAACCGAACGTCAAATTTCAGAAGCTTCTCATGACAATTGACACTCTTGAATGTTTGTCAGACGTTCGCAAGAGATTAAAGTCCCATGCAGAGACTAAATCCTGACTTCCCCAAATATTTGTTTATTATTATTATTTTACGACTTCTTCGAACACGAAATTTAAAAAAAAATTCTCTTGACAATTTATACTTTTGAATGTTTTGTCAGACGGAAGAGGCACTGGAAAAACCTTTAGATGTTACTGGTGGGGTTCGATTTTTTTTTTTTTAAAGAGTCCTTAAATCATACTTAACAATATCCACTTTGTGATTCTACCTTTGCGTTACGTTTTTATCGGCGAAGTTATGATCTGGATAAGAGGAATTGTAACTCTGTCACATTATTGCATCGCAAGTCGTCCCTGTTCGTACTCAAAAAGTAACAACAGGCCTCCCGTATATGCGTGTTGGATGCACATCTCCGGTCTAGTCTTCCTTCACGGTCTATTTCGCTATGTATTGTTCATAGAATCCAGATTTGTATTTGAACTTTTTGCCTTTGAAAAGCTTGACTTGACATCAGGGAACGAGTAGCAGAAGAACTCTATCTTTCTTGAATTAATACGATAAGCATCAATACGATACGCATCGATGGCTCTAACATTAACAAAAAAAACATGGGATGGTTTTTGAATTCCGTAACTTTTCCTTCAAGCAGATAATCAATCACCCTTATTGTGGTAGAAGTTTTACTTGGAATACAAATACCATTTTTAAAAAATTGGCATTACGAATGTCGTTGCAGAGTCGGTCATCGTTGTTTTATGCAGTGTAACGCTTTTCTTTTAGTGGAACGTACATTTTTGTGTGAAAAATGTCACCCAACCCAACCTCATTATGACCGTCGTTTTATTGATTGATACGACATTTAAAACGGCATTTTCAGTCGAACACTAATTCCTAAACGACTCTTGGCAAAATTTAATAAAAATGGTTTAGTGCTTAAAATGTTTATGTTTACAATTATGTAAATATGTATTTATGTAATTGATAAAACTTCAATTCAGCGAAAATAACATTGTGCGCGATTTCTAAAGATATCTTGGAAAAATATCTTTTTTGTGGTTTTGAGGACTTTTTTTTAGTGTTCCAAGGAGATCTTGGTAAAATAACATTGTACACAGAAAAGTGCGCTAAATACATTTGGGAAAAATGTCATTTTTTACATTTTTGAAAAATAAACTATTTTTTGTGGTTTGAAGGACCGTTTTAAATTGTTCCAAGAATCTCTGGGTAAAATAATTTTGGTAGTACATTTTGGAAAAATATGTTTTTTTTTTTAAAGATTTTAGGGATCTTTTGTAGAGTTTAAGGGTAAAATGAACTTGATTTTGGAAAAAACATCCTTCGGTACAAATCAAAAATCTTCACTCCAACGTGCACACCAACCGAAACTATGTTGACTCAATTGTTTATGTGCAACAAGCAACAACGCATGTTGATCGAAAACGAGTGGCGTTTAAGGACTCGACACAAAAAGTGTGAAACGATTAATTTTCGTGTCAGCATGTACGATAGTCAACAAGAAATAAAAACTAGACTCCAATTGTTGCAGAACAAAGCTATGCGGGCAATTTTGAAGTGTAGTGTATATACCCCAATTCGAGTGATGCTCAGCACATTAGAATGGATGAATGTGGAGCAAAGATTACTATTTAGTGCGATGGTGTTTATTTATAAAATGAAAAATAAAATGGTCCCAGAATACTTGCGGGCCAATTTGGTAAATGTTGGTGATGTGCAGCTGTATAATCTGAGAAACTCAAATAATTTCAGGCCGAGCAGATGTAACCTCAGTCGAACGAATAGTTCCCTAATATACACGGGCTTAACATTTTTTAATAGTTTACTAACTACAATAAAGGATGAATCAAGCTTTGTGGTGTTTAAACGTAAACTCACGGATTTGATTAAAAGCAATTCCTAAGTCATTTGTGTCACTACATCTTATGTTTCCTAATTGTGCGTGTGTTTTGTTTATGAATAGATATGTACTATATTTTTATGTTTCAATGTATAACCTTATATATAAATACAAGGAGTTTGAACGTTGTGTGTGTAAAGTTCATTGAACTAATACTAATGTTATTATTATATTATTCAGCATCATGTAACTTTGCTCACGATTGCCGTCCAAGCAAATCAAAGGAACTGCCAACAGTACAGACCGGTAAAAATGGAGCAAAACATGAAGGCTATGATTCCTATATTCCACATGATGATTTCGCCGTCAAAGAGGAAGAAATATTATAAGAACCGAAATAAACTTAATTTTATGTAGAAGATTCAACAAATTAGATTATGCTCTGACATGGTTTTCACACACATCGTTGAATCTTTTCATTTCCTGTACTCGTGTGCTATCAGAACCCTCCCACTTCACTCGGTGCCGCTGGAAGCGGGTGTGCAAGGCGTGCATTGCTTACGGGTGGCATCCAAGACTCGAATTAGGTGCTCAACTTTTTTGATCTGAACTTATCTCGACTTAAATAGTATTACTTGCTGGTCCAATTCTACTATTGTGCTAGCAAGGATTTATTCGCCAGGGTGTCCTTGGAATACGTTTGTAGCCAATAGGGTTGGCGAAATTCAGAATCTTTGAATGGAATGGATTTGAATCAAAACGCGTTCGAAGTAATCACAATTCAGCAATATTATCTCATGCGGTATGTCTCCTCTGAATTTAAGTAAATCCGGTCTGTGGTTTCATGGACGTCGCTGCCTCGTGCCCCAACATAGAAGTGCCTACAACTGATGATATTTTACAATTAATATTTACAGGTAATAAATTTCATTGTTGCACAAGCAGTTCAAACTTCCCTCTTTTAACTTTTTCTCAACCAGCTGCTCTTGATTTTCAAACACTTTCCCTATTTCTACATCCTCTTTAAGTTGCTAATATTGGCCATTTAGTTATTGCCTGGAATCAAATAAAAAAAAGAAACCGCTCTTCATGGAACTGCCGCCCGGCTCTCTTTGAAATATTAACAATACGCGATTGAGGAATGTTAATATAAAAGCTGGCCTGCGATATTTGGTGCGAGGAAAAGGACCATTGTGCATTAATCATATTTAAAAACATAGGGACGGGCTACAGTCCGCTTGGACGAACTGTTGGATACCCTATTCTTATTCCTATCCCTTATAAGTGGGCGTGACAAAAGTCTAAGTATGGTTGAATTGTTAACAACGCTCTACATATTTTCTTATATAACATTTAAAGGATTTTATCAAAAAAAAAACGCTCCCTAGCTCAAACTTGGGTGTTTCAATAAAATTGTTTTATTTAATTGTGGGCGTGTCAGTAGGCGGATTTAAAAAAAATTAACACATAAACATAAAGGGCCCCTAGAGAGTATATATTATAAATTTCAGCTCCCTAGCTCAAACTTTGAATTTTGAAAAAAAAAAAAAATTAATTGTGGGCGTGTCAGTGGGCGGATTTTGAAAATATTTACACATGAGCATAAAGGGCCCATTGAGAGTATATATTATAAATTTCAGCTCCCTAGCTCAAACTTTGGATTTTCAAAAAAATTGTTTTATTTATTTGTGGGCGGATTTTGAAAATTTTTTATCACGAGCAGTTTTAGGAGTCATAGATCATATATAAAAAATTTCAGCTTTCTAGCTCAAAATTCGATTTTTTCCAAAATTTTGTTTTTGTGTCTGTGGGCGGATTTCAAAAATTCGTAAACTTGATTATTTCGGGACCCTAGAGAGTATATGGGTAAAATTTCAGCTCTCTAGGTCCAGTTTAAAGGCCTAATTTTTGCAGACGGACGGACGGACGGACATGGCTAGATCGACATTACTATCGATGCTGATCATAAATATAGTAACTTTTAGGGGTCTACGAGCAATATTAAGGTATGTTACAAACTATGCGTCAAAATTAATATACCCTTAGAATAGGGTATAAATATCTGTGAATCTAAGAATATTTCTAACTTTTGAAATGAAGAAAATGTATATTTCCTTTCTCCATTTGATACATACCGGCCTCAAATGACCAATATTTTAGGTTTGAACTATAAAAATATGTTTTATTCATTGCTCGTCTATAACTATTTAAACCTATAAATACATTTTTTTTTCGTAAAATGAACTTAATTACTTACTTAACGGGCTCCCGACCCATGAACAGTATCTGCCTGAGACACTGCAGCCTTCCACCATCTGCAATCCCGGGCACGCTGATTCCATTTGTCCAGAGCAAGCGCTCTGGCATCCGCGATGGCTTGGTCTTCAAAACGGAGGTTTGGTTCTTTGCCTTCTGGAACCAGGGGGCTGGGAGTAGAAGATACTCTTGGCTGGAGCATTATTTTCCATTCGCTCAATGTGGATGAGCCAATGTAGTCGACGTGGTTTAGCTTTTTGGACTACATTCACTTCTTGGTACAGCTCATAAAGTTCTTGGTTGTATCTTCTCCTCCGTTTCTCCCACACATGTTCTTTCTTTCAAAAGAACCCAATATTAGCTCCCTTTTCTACTTATCGTCCAGCACTCGGCACCAAAAAGTAGAACTTGTAGGATTAAGGTTAGATAGAGCATGCTTTTTGTGTGAGGAGTTGTGAACCCATTTTGCCAAACCGAAGTAGCAGCGGTTTCCTGAGGTGGCATTCGTGGAGTTGATGTTTACTCCTAGGTAGATGAACTCTTTAACTACCTCGAAGTTATTGCTATCAATAGTGACGTTGTGTCCTAGGCGGTGGACAGATGTTTGTTTGTTTGTTGATAGCATGTACACGGCACGCTGGGAACGGCCGATGACGATATCGTCCGCAACCCCAAAGCCGATCGGCTCTATTGAAGATAGTACTATCCGTGTTGACACCTGCCCTTCGCACTATTTTCTCCAGAACAAGATTGAAGAAGTCACATGATAGCGCATCTCCTTGCCGAAATGCGGAACAAGTTTCAACAAGAATAATTCGGAAGAGCTGCTTCAAGTGTCACGCGACACAACTGGATCAGTTTTGCAGAGATCCCGAATTCTTGAAATTCGACTTGAAATTTATTGGTCTTTTCCAAGATTTGCCTTAGTGTGAAGATTTGGCCTATTGTCAATCTGCCGGCCCCACTGGTACGGCTTCAGACGTTCACACAGTACGTTGGATAGGATCTTATATGCGATATTTAGCAGGGGTATGCCTTGATAGTTCTTGCAAGACATAGGAACGCCTTTTTTGAAGATGGGGCATATGGGGCTGATAGTCACAATCAACACTAAGGTATATTACAAAAAATTTAAGTATTTTTGTAAAGGTTTTTCGATTTTCATACTACATAATTGTAAACAAACTACAAGTATACCCAGGAGGATTCCAGTTCTTTCTACCGGGGTAGAAACGATAATTAATATTCTATTTTAGACTGGGTTTGTAGGATACTCTGTTGAACATGACAGTATTTGATTTGATTTGATTTCTTTTATTTGGCACATGTGGCCATTAAAAAATATTGTACAAAAGATTTATAATACATTTTTTTTTTTTTTTTTTTTTACAAAGAAAGATTTAAAAACTTTAAAAATGTTGCTTTACATATATTAATAATAGGTTTTTGTACGTAAACACATTATCACAATTTTTTATGCTGGCCGGCAGCATGTTGTACATAGATAAACCCTTATACATTGTTCTGTTTTGTCCGCTAACAGTACGATGGCGATCCAATCTGAAGTCCTGGTTATTTCTCAGGCTATAAGGTTGTAGTTCCCCAACAAACTGCATGTTCTCCGTTATATAGGATGGCAAACTACCTGTTTTACACCTGAATACAAAAATTAAGACATTAAATATGACTCTTTGTCTGATGCTTAACCACTTTAGCGTGTCCAACATATGTAAAGTTGACGTTAAGCGTGACATTTTTAAAATACAACGCATCGCTTTGTTTTGCAGTTTTTGTAATCTGTACATACTTTCCGTCGAACATTGTAAAAGAACCGTTGAACAGTATTCAAAATGCGGTTTTATGATCGTGTTATACACTCTGATTGCGTTCATAAGTGTCATTTTATCCCGAACTCTACTAAAAAATCCGATTTTTTTTGACACCTTTTTACACAAATAGTCAATATGCTCCTTGAATTTAAGTTTATTGTCTATTATTATACCTAAGTATTTAATTTCATTAACGATCTCAATTTTTTCATTTTCAACAAATAAATCCTCATTTAGTGATCCTCCTAAGATCATACCTTTAGTCTTTTTAGCATTTAGTTTTAATTTGTTACTTTGCAGCCACTCATTTAACGATTTCAAGTCAATTTTAAGTTTATGCGCGCACGAATTAACATCAGCACCCGAAACATATAATAAAGCGTCATCGGCAAACAAACACAGCTTCGAGTACTCCACAACCTTATTCATATCATTTATATACAATATAAATAAAAGCGTTCCTAAAACAGAGCCTTGCGGTACTCCTATTTTCACTTCCATGACATCTGAATATGCATCATTATAAATTGTACATTGACATCTATCTCTTAAGTAAGAATTGAACCAGTTCCACTCAGTCCCTCGGATTCCATTTTGGTACAGTTTGTCCAACAAGATTTTTCTGTCAACTGTTTCAAAAGCTCGTTGCAGGTCAATGAACGTTGCTATAATTTTCTGTTTAGCGTCAGTCAAACATCTCCAGTCGTCCAGAACCAAATTTAGTGCAGTTTCACAGGAATGCTTTTCTCTAAATCCTGATTGATTTGAGATAATTATGTTATTGACCTCCACAAAATTTTGTAGTTGAGAATATACTATTTTCTCCAGCACCTTTTCCAACAATATGAGCATATTTACGGGACGAAATTCTTCCCCTTTCGTTGTTCCAGATACTTTCTGAATCGGCTTCACAAAAGATTGCTTCCAACTTTCGGGGAACACGCCGTTTTGCAGAGACAAATTAACTATCTTTACTATTACCGGTCCCAACACTTCGAATTGGTCAATAAGAATTCTCACTGATAATAAGAACGGATCCTTTTTATTGTTCATCGATTTTAATGCCATCTTCAATTGCTCGGTATCGATCAATGTAAATTCAAATAATACCGTCCGCGTGTCGATGATATTTGAATACCGAGTGTTTGGTATCGATTCAGTAATTTGCTCCACACTTTCTATAAAATATTTGTTGAACTGATTAGCTATTTCTTTATTATTTGAAAACTTTATTTGACCGAAAGTAATTGTATTAATTTGCGTTTCCCCTTTATTGAGTACATAGGTTTTTATATTTCGCCACATTGACTTTTGATTTGTACTGTTTCCTACTTTATTTTGAATGAATATATTTCTGGCATTTCTTAGAGCTTGTTTATATATATTTCTGCTTAGTCGATACTCATCCCAGTCTAACTCATTATTTGTAAATTTAGCTTTATTATATTTTGTTATTTTTACTCGTTTTAAATGGTTCACTTCTCTATTGAACCACCCACACATATCTTGTTTTATTTCAACTTTATTAACAAAAAAGTCTGTAGTTCTCATTAATTCCATTTGAAAATTCCGAGCCAATAAATCTGTATTTATATCTAAATATTGCA
Organism: Portevinia maculata; assembly: GCA_949715645.1. NCBI lineage: Eukaryota > Metazoa > Arthropoda > Insecta > Diptera > Syrphidae > Portevinia > Portevinia maculata. Next base: position 34,131,132 of record OX454527.1, read on the forward strand.
AACTACATATAGGACTATCACACAAACGTTGATAAAATGTATCTTTTCTATATTTTAGTGCTTTTATGTATCTAATCACTTTATTATTCCGACATCTCACTTCATTTTTTATTTTAATTTCAATAGTTTCATGGTCCGATATATTCAATTCACTGTTAACTTCTGAACTTATTTCAGAAAAATTTGTTATGACGTAGTCAATCAAAGACTCACTTGAACACGCCCTTCGTGTTGGTTCATCAATCAACAATTTACAGAAATTATCACTTATTATATTTTGCATTCTATTTTGATAAGTGTCCTTTACTAGCCAGTTTATATTCAAGTCACCTAAAATCAACACGGGTTCCTTTCGCTCCACCACATTTTCTAAAAATTCCGCAAATTTTTCGCAGAATAATGCCTTAGACGAACTAGGCGATCTATAAATTATCATTATTATAATAGTTTTTGAACCTAAATACAAGCGTGCTGATAAGTACCAAAAGTTCATATTGTCCGAAATAATCTCCGGCGGATCAAATTGATATTCATTTTTTAAGTACAAAATCACGCCCCCTGTATGCCTTGATTTACTATCACATCTCAGAGTATTATAAGAGTTAAGCTTAATTTCACTTTTTTTAATTTTACTGGTTGTATGAGTTTCTGTCAATGCTATAAAATCAAATTTATTCTCCTGCACTAGATGTTCTAGCTCAGCAAAGTTTGACACTACACTTTGAATATTCATTAAAACCCCTCTGAATTCAGTTGGTTGCTAGAAATCAGTCCTCTCCTTCAACCGAGCAAGTTGCCGTTTAAAGACTTTACATTCCTCGCTGCGCGCGTCGTGGTCAAATGAAATATCTTTTAAATTATATTTATTTTTAGCTATAAAGCAATTAATACACTTTTTACCGTTCTCATTATTACATTCCCTTAAATCATGTTCTTCGGCACATTTAGGACAAGTATCAACTTAACTGTATATTATTTCCAGATTTCTTTATCCATTATGTTTGGTGATAGCGATTTTTGTTAATACTTCCTTGCCGCTTTAGCAAAGTAAAAAAATTATCAATCCAGTAAAACTCGAAGAAAATGTCATATTTCACCTAAACGCATCTGAATTGTTATTAATTCAAAACACATAGCCAATACCCTACGCTCTCATCTTTAAAATCGATTTCTTTTATACGTACAGACATACATACATACATACGTGTAAATATCTCTATAAAACGAATAATGCTGCCTTAAAGTCGTGTACATTTAATGTCACCTTGCGCAAACTCTTCAGGGCGTCCTTGTTTTGGTAGTCAACTAAAAACCAGTCACGACGATAATTGAATAAGGAAGCCATTCAAAGCGGAAGCTTATTGTCATGCACAGCAAAACGTAGCGCTTTCTATTCTTTTGAATATCATATCACTGCAACAGAATCCTCACAAAACATGAGTTCAATAATAAACTTCAACCCCTGATTGGAGTCATTGCAAAAATCGACAACTCTTCCTTTAATTGCTTTACTATCGAATTCTACTCTCACTTCATGTGTGTGTATTTTATATGTTAGTTTCAAACCCAAGGCCAGCCTTAAGGGTAGGTCAAAACGATATCGCACAACATGCAATACTTTTGTCTGATGACTTTGAAAATATTACTTTCATAACAAGAACAGGAACAAGAATTGCAAATAACACTGTACACTTCATGGTGTCCCCCCTGATGATTGTTGTGGTAATGAAAGCAAAAACAAAACATCTACTACACACAACACCCCTAAGTGCGCAAACACACGACAACGTATAATACAACTCTCCTCTACTTTGCATTTTTTCCGCCTCAGTGTGCCAGGCAGATGTTGAAACTGAAACTGTAAAAATAAAAAAAATAAAAAAACATCGAAAACTCATTTCAAACGATAAAATTTAATAGTTTTCTTTTTGCGTTCGCAGGGCGTCGAATCACGATTGTTTAATGGCTAAAATGGACGTCGATGATGTTGTGGATTTGAGTCTTGGTTCCGGAAGAGATTCTCTGACCATAACCCAAGCTACAGTGAGGGACCTACGCGCTCTGACACAAAACTCTGGTCTAACCATAACTCCAGCTCCCCCACCGCTAAATAACTTTGTCGAACAACAAGACGAGAATAAGGTTCAACGGCGAGTGTTGAGGCCCCGTACTGAACCCAAGTCATATGCAGAAGCTCCCGACATTGTTCTGTTGCCATCCCGAGTCAATGGACGAGCACAAAATGGCAATATCGACTCGGAGACTGATGATGAGGAAATGCCCCTATACTATCCAATAAAAGAACTTACCCCATCTGAGCTGAGAGAACGCGAGAAAGGACTACGAAAACTACGAGAAGATCTCCGCAACGAAGAAACCAAGTTAGTCCTGCTGAAGAAGCTGAAACAATCGCAGCATGTGATGAAGGAGAATTTGGTAGTGACACCAACGAATGTATCACCAACTAGTAATAATAACAATCCGCTGGCGGCAATTCCAGCTGCTCTGACGAAAGGTTCCTTGAGTGTTACGCCAACGAATGCGGTGCCAGTACCCGCCCATTCAAAAAATAGGCCTTCACCAGGATTGAGGTATGTTTTATTGGGGCCTATCGTATTTGTTTACCTTTTTTTTAATATTTTTTTTATTGTTATAGTAACAATACAAGTAGCAGTCGTTGTCAGCCACAAACTGGTAGATCGAATACAACCATTCTCCCTCCGCCACGTTCATCACTGCCGGGTGGAGCAACCCTTACGGCTGGTAGTAGTTCATCGATACATCGGACAAGTTCAATATTACCACGCACCGGCTCGAATCTCACTATAACACCGTCAGTGACAATAACACCGACATCGGCACCACCTTCGGGAATCAAACCACGCAATGTGAGTTATTGTAACGTATTCAACCAGTTCGAAGGAGAATTTTTATTAGTAGAAAAATGGAGCAACATATTTCTTCATACAACATATGTATTCATACAACATAATATCATTCATTCAGTCACTCATTCATTGCAGTACACGTTTGATACCACCGACACTACTTGACACATTTTTATTGATTCGTTTTGTTGGGATGATTGTTGCTATGATTATATCAGTGGCGAGTTTTGTAATTCGCTGCTTGAAGAAAGACAAATCCAAGATCGACCTAACTTAAATTTGAGAAGCTTCTCATGACGACTGGTACTTTGGGATGTTTGTCAGCCGTTCGGAGGAGGTGTTGCAGTGGAAAAAAACGTTTATTGCCTAAAGAGAAGAGCAATATATTTGCTTTGAAGATGAAATTGCGATGCAAAACATAGGATTTCATAGGCCTTCCGTAGAGGATCAATCTTCACTATTTCGCTTTTCGCTTTTTCGCATTTCCCTTGAAACTACTTGAAAGCCTCTGATTGTTTTTCGTTGTATGTACTTTGAAAAACTTTTGTTGATTCCAGACTTGACGTTTTTTTAGCTGTTCTCCATTGCTAACAAATTCCTAGGTAGTAGAATTCAAAGAATAATCTCTTGTAAAATTTGGTGCAGCTCGATTTAAATAAGTTCAACATTAAGTGCCGATAAAATCCCTGGATGTCTTTACAAACTCAATCGTAGTCTTAGGCTCCCGATCATCTTTCGCGGAGATGGCAGAACAATTCAACATTCACCTGTGCTGGGTGCCCGTTAACAGGGACATTTCGGGGAATTGTAGACCTGATTAACTTGCCAAACATGGAACCATACTACCCCTTCTACCTGATAATAGGCCCTTAGGGATTGTAATTGCTACATGCAACCTTAGGTGGACAAGTGGTAATACTGTCTAGCGACAAAACAGATTTGGCCAGGGCTGGATCTGAGCGTTCTTAGTGTTTGATCTCTCTGAATAGCCTGCATATTGGTGCTACAATCAGTGTTATCATCGGACACTGTCTCATGATTTCTGCAGAAGATGTTTGGACGAGGAAGAGAAGACTACTCCCCACCTGCAACTGCCCTGCTCTCTCTCAAAGACGAAAACTCCATATGGGAGCATTCTTATAATGATCTCAATGACCTTATTAAAATTAACATTAATGGTCTTTCAAGCTTTATTTAAAGCTCCAATTGGCTCCCAGAGTAGGAGGAAGATAGATCCACGTGGTATCACAATTAATTTTTTATTGGTCTAATTGAGTCGGCCTCTACCACTTGAACCTAACCGAACCCTAACAATTAAGTGGAATGGACAGAACCTTGTCGGGTTCAAGGAAGTTTTTAAATATGCCGCTCTATCGTCAAAATCTAAACATTTTTCCTGATTATATAGGATTTATGTGACCAATTAAAATTGTAATCATGTAGTGTTGAGGACAAATTAATCCTCGTCGGCTTTGTTGATCAAGTTGGTCTTGCAATGAAACTAGTTATTTCATTTACTTCTCGACGTTTCGACAGGGGTTGCTGTCTTCTTCAGGGGATATAGATAAAAAAAGTGAATTATTTTTATTTTTACATTTAGAGGAGAAACAGACGGAATTCTGTCCGTCACTCCACGACTAAACTTCACAAGAAGTGGTTAATTTAAAAAAAAATTTTTTTTTTTGTGTAATCCTGTACATTCAACTAAAATTAGTTTCTCCTCTAAATGTGAAAATAAAAATAATTCACTTTTTTATCTATATCCCCTGAAGAAGACAGCAACCCCTGTCGAAACGTCGGGAAGTAAATGAAATAACTAGTTTCATTGCAAGACCAACTTGATCAACAAAGCCGACGAGAATTAATTTGTCCTCAACACTACATGATTTTTCCTGATGGTACGAGAGTTTGAATGAGGTTGTAAAACAGCTGCCAACAGTACTTAAAATAACAGTTGATATTTCAGGTTGTTATTTTTTCTTTCATGATGATTAACTTGATGTTGGTCCATAATAACGATACTAAGGAGCATGTTCTGCATTCCACTTTTTGTGAATTTGCAAGGTTAAAGTGAAATTGTGTGTTCTGCATTTCGATCGAAATGAATATTGTGAATTGGAGCAAATCTGTAGGGAGTTTTTACAAATGGTTCAAGTGCGAATCCAGCATTTTTTCACTGAAAATTGCTAAAACTATTGCATCCATGTTGACTTAAAAGCAAACATTGTGGTTGTTTAGGATTTTGACAGTTCGAAAGTGAAATCGAAAAAATCTAACACGATCGAAATGCATAACACCAAATTTTATTCCGAGTGAAATTGAAAAGTGAATTAAATTCGAATGCAGAACATGGGTGTAAATAAAACATTTTCCCCATAATCATTTCCAGTCAAATATTTCTATTAATCTCCATTTCACAAATTGTTTTGATAGCTCATGTGATGTCTCTGCTGTCATGTAGTTTTGTTACTACATCTTACTACAAAAGCGTTCCCTAACTTTTTCATAACTTCTTCAATCTCTGAGAGAATTTATCACCATTTCTCCCCAATTTGAGAATTTACTTGAAGTTACTTGAAAGGTAAGGGAGCACAGCTGTTATTTGAGTTGGTCTTCCACTCAAGTCATGCTATCATTAATTGCATGTCCTTGGTCTTTCAGCATGTTCTTGCACTATACGGAGCACGTAAATGCTTTCACCAAAGGTAAAACCATTTTCCGGGAAACATCAATGGCCTTTCATGATTGAGGCAATGGTCTACTGATTATACTTATTAGTTAGGGCACTGCGAGTTTCTCTGCATTTCCTTTTTTGGGTGTCAAATGCTAATATCAATTATTGACAATTTTCATGGCAACTACATATAATAATAAAGTTTAATAATTCGGGTAGAGTAGCTCTTCAAAGATTTAGTTGCACATCGGATAGAATTCTCCTGTTGAAAATGCAGCTTCTCATTACGCTGATAATAATTTAAATTTTGATAAGTTCAACGTTTTTGTTATGATGAAACCTTGCTTTCAAGAAAATTTCATCAAAACCAATAGGTTTGTTTATATTAAAAAAAACACAAAACAACTCTTCAACATTTCTAACAAACAGTACAAAACATCTCTTCATCTATTTATTTCGCATTTTCTTCTTTCTCAATTGAAATTTTCATAAATGTATGCAATACGCAAGCAGCTAAGTCTTTCGGATAATTCAAAGGTATCTGGATCCATTAGCAATTCAGTGTCCATAACGCCAGCTCCGCCACTGCTGTCGCAGCAGCAGCAGCATCAACAGCAGCAGCATCATAACGAGCTTAAGGTAAGTTACTAACTCTTCTGGCAGTAAGCGGTTTTTATATGCATTTTTGATTCTTTTTTTTTCTTTTTGCAGAATGACCGGTCATCGACGAGAGAAGAAGTCCAAAGTCCCGCCCAGAGACAGGCAGCCGCCAAATTAGCATTAAGAAAACAATTGGAGAAGACGCTTCTTCAAGTGAGTATAATTGAACTATCAACAAACATCAGCACAGTGCTTTGCAATTTGTATATTGTAGATACCACCCCCAAAACCTCCACCACCAGAGATGCATTTCATACCTAATCCCAGCAACACAGAATTCGTATACCTTTTGGGCTTAGAGACTGTGGTTGATTACCTTATGACAAAGGAAAAGAAACCATCGACTGTCCTTCCGCCATTCAGGTGTGCACAGTGTAAGATAGACTTCACGCCCGTCTGGAAGTGGGAGAAGCAAGGTAATGTGTTTCAGCAACCATATCTATTCAAAATGTTATTTAAATGCGTTTTATTTTGTAGGTAATAAGGATCCTAAAGTCATTTGTGAGCAGTGTGTGACGACAAACGTGAAAAAGGCTCTCAAAGCAGAACATACAAACCGACTGAAACAGGCTTTTGTCAAAGCTCTGCAGCAAGTAAGACTGGATAAAGCACCCTAACCGATGTCATTGTTTTATGATGTTTTTTTTTAAGGAGCAAGAAATCGAGCAACGGCTTGCAACACAAAGTAGTCCATCGCCAGTAGATTCTCATGCATCGCACTCATCGACACCAGTTCCGCCCCTACCATCTACGGTTTTGATACCGACAAAATGTCAAACCCCAACACCGACACCAACACCAACGCCACGACCCACGCCACCACCACCTAGTAGTCAGCCGACACCAACCCCGCCGCCACCGACAACACCACGGTCATCACGGCAGCATCAGGATCTTAGTCCAAGTACTCCATCGCTGAGTCCCATGTCGGTGGCTACAGCGGCGGCGGCGGCTGCTGCTGCTCAACAGTTGCAACAACAACACCAACATCTTCATCATCATCATCAACAGTTGCAACAACAACACCAACAACAACACCAACAACAACACCAACAACAACACCAACAACAACACCAACAACAACACCAACAACACCACCACCAACAACAACAACAACAACAACAACAACAACAACAACAACAACAACAACAACAACAACAGCTGCAGCAGAAGCAACAACACCAACAACAGCAGCAGCACCAACATCAACAACAGCAGCAGCAGCAGCAGCATCAACAACAACAACAACAACAACAACAACAACAACAACAACAACAACAACAACAACAACAACAACAACAACAACAGCAACAACAACAACAACAGCAACAACAACAACAACAACACCAACAACAACAACAACAACATCAGCAACAACAACAGCAGCAACACCAACAACAGCAACAGTTTTCGCCGTCGGCAGCGGCAGCCGCAGCTGCTACTGCAGCTCAACTAAATGCACTAGGAAGTTTACCGGGACTTAATAATCTGACTGGCTTAGGAAATTTAGCAAACCTCGGCAACCTAGGTAATTTAGGCAATTTGGGAAATCTAGCTAATTTGGGCAGCTTAGGCAACTCATCACCTGCTGCCACAGCGGCAGCAATGCAAGCTTTCCAACAGCAACTGTTCAGAGGTAATTTTTCATATTATACCTTAAAATTGTAAGAATGTTAACCTAATAATTTAATTTCTTTTGTGCAGCTTTGGCCGGCTCCAATCCACAGCATATGATGCAGTTCACGCCGTTACTCTACTCATACCACATGGCAATGGCACAAGCACAAGCGGCTGGTAAGTTTAACACGTGGATATTTATGCGTTGATGCTTTGTTTTTTTTTTTTTTAAATATTTAAGGTATTAAAAAATTAGCTAGAATAACGATTATAGTGTCCAGGGCAGATCAAATGCAAGTTTCAAATGACGTATAGTTTGATTCTTTAGAAAAGTTGGTATCAAAAACCTTTTTTTTAATTTAGTAACCAGCACTCCGATACTTTCTTTTGCTTCTTGCGGGTTGCTTAAATTTCAATTCGGTTGAACTCGTACATCATTAGCCTTATTCTTACATACATAAAGTTTTCGACAGCTGGATTTTCTTCTTTTTTTTTGCAAAAAAAAATATTTCACGTGAATGGACTGTGAAGTGAAAGTGAGAAATATCATGAATGAAACATTTTGTTTTGCTGTATGCGAAAATACGGCTGGGCGCTCATTTCGTTTTAAATAACGCCAGACGATAGATAGTGTTTCGGTAGAAGCTATCTATATCGTAGAAGTAGATTCATTCACATAACCAAGAACACGTGTTCCACCAGACAATTGTTGCAGAAAGTATTCGTTTCGATATGATTAGGTATGGATACATTTGATTTGATATTTAATGGGTGTCGATACCCTATTATGAGTACTGTAACCTGTACTGATATCAGTACAGCGCTGGTATCGAATCAACCCTTAATTCACGCCGATAGCAGAATAGGGCTGTATATAGTGTATATGCCATGTTATCATTAGTATGACCGCAAATAAATGACCACTTCATCTGACAAAGTAAACATTTCATACGGCAATCGCTTGCACTACACTGTATGACCCAATTTATCAAAATGGCCATATATACTCGAAGGGTCACATTCGATTCCCCATCACTGAACGTTTCAATTCCTCTATCCGTCGGGCGAACTGCATTAGCATATCTAAATTTGACATTTACATAAACAGCTTTTCATTTAAATGTGAACATTTTGTGCAGGATTTTCGTTTTATTTATCTACATTATTGTTTAAAGTTGTAAAATAAGATCATTTTTTTTCAGTTCCAAAATCCACATCTCTTTTATAATAGAAAAGGCTTTAACAGCTCAAATACAATGCTGGTGGCAATGTTTTTTTAGCGGTACGTAATCCTATTGCGTCACATATAAAAGCAGACACCGGTATTGCGGTTTTGTAGTGATTCAATTTTGTACCGCAGCATGATGAGTTGGCCGCCGCGTAACGCATGCATGTATGTGGAAAAACTGGTTTTGTCATATAAAAATATATAACAGAGGCAGTTATTGTGAGTGTCGATCATTGTTGCGTCAATCGATTCTGCTGTTCGTATTCTATAACTCAATCGATAGAGAAATAGATGATTGTGAATAGAAATGTGAATATTGTGAATACATCGCCAGTTGTTTGGCAATTGTTTTCGTCTGCAATCGACGATCGGAGGACGACAGATGTCAGTCATCGATCAATAATCGACTCTCAAAACAGCGACCAGAGGCGTTCAACCTAAATAGTAAGTAAATGTGTAATAATGCGAATACCTCGTAAAAGTACTGCATTAGTGTGAACGGACAACCGGTATACTCCTACAGCGCTCCCACCGGTACTTGTTGCCATGTACGCTCTTTTCTTTATTCAAATAAATTAACTTTGATAAATTCGCATTTTTCGTAAATAAATGCGTACGAGAAATACGTATTTTTCATATGAGAGTTACTATCCGCTCGTATTGTACGATGCAGTGAAACTCATTTACATTACCGATTGTGGACGATTCACTTTTGAGTATTCTACAATGCAAAGTTAAAAATACTCGTGAATCATTCCCCCGGCGTTTTTTTTTATGAAAAGTGTGATTGTTTCGTTGCAAGGATATCATCCGGACGATAGTGATTTCCAGTGTTACGGGAAGCAATGCTATCGCAGTCGAAAATGTTCAATGTTATATTTGCCCAGACTTGATTTTTCCTAGTCGCTTTTTACGGCAAACGCTGTTTATCGCTATACGCTGCAGTTGTACGAGTATTAGGCCTGTTTTCTTACTATTCGATTAACTTCAAGTAAATTCTTAAAGTTCGAGCAGTGGGGAAATGATATCTTTCAGATATTGAAGAAGTTATGAAAAAGTAAAGGAACGCATTTGTAGTAAAATGTAGCAACCAAACTACGTGACAGAAACATCAAATGAAAACAGCTTGTAAAATCGTGATTAATAGAAATATTTAATCTAGTATCGTTATTATAGCTATCAAGTAAATCAGAAGAAAATCATACGAATTTATATGTAAGAAAAAATAATAAAACTGAAATATAAATTGTAAAATAAAGTACCTACTGTTGACAGTTGTCACAACGTTTGTTTTGCAACGTTCGTATCTTGTTCAGTTAAGGTAAGTGTTTTGCTCTCTCATTGTTTCTCTCTTTTACGAAATTTTTCTGTTAGAGGGAAAAATTTAGCTGTTTTTAGGAACTTTGAGTAGCTTAAAGTTTTGCAAAGAAAGGGAGCAGACCTATTATTAGCCCGTCCATGCGCGGAAACTTCTTATTCTTATTTTTTAAACCTTCAAAATAAAAAACAAATAAGATCAACGCCTTTGTTTAAAACGTGACTAACTTTTTTCCTGTGACATTCCAATTTTCTTACAGCCTTCAACAACAAAAAGACCGTATCGTCCAGCAAGAACGCCCCTAGTTTAGCAGATATTCAGCGAGCGGCGGAAATGCAACGACAGTATTTGCTCGAAATGATCCCACCACAGGCGCCTGGACCGAGCAGCAGTCGTCAAAACAATTGGAAGACCTAAGAATACCCAGTAACTGGTACGACAAAACTATAGCACAACCTCCAACATACACAAGCAATGGAATTTCTTTTGAAAAAAAAATTATAATAAAACGAGTGTCCCGTCCTTCGAATGGACTAGCAAACAGCGGGAAACTGTTTTCAAACAAATAACATCAAACAAGTCTAAGTTTTATTTCTTTTAATCAAAAGAAAAAAGAATCCAAAAATCAACAACAAATGCAATGAATTTAATTATGACTATAAAGTTGTGTGTCTACTACGTTCGATTAAATACAATATATAGCTCAATTCAGACGCGAAAAACAACATCAACAAAATACATACACACAAAATGCAAGTGAACATTAAGTTTTCTACGTAAAGTAATTATATTGATAGAATTTTATATTTATAATGTAAATGTATCGATATGTATGAATGAATTAAATTGTTTTCAAATGATTTATATTTTTCTTTTAACTAAGAAATGAAAAAAATAAGCATGAAACGTAGTTTTTAATAATTTAGGGACTAAAAACAAAAAAATACTTGCACTGTAATTATTATTAATTTCTTTTTAAATTAAATTCTACTTATTAGTATTTATTTAAAATAAAACCATAAACAAATAAAATAAATACCCACAAAAATACATAATAAAACCGTTTACTGAAATAGAAACTAAAAAAATGCAACTTTTACAGGCTAAATATAAATAACAACAAAAGAAAAAAGCTTAGTTAATATTAGTTACGTTTTTCATTACAATGTAATTGTTATTTCTTTTTATGTAAATTATTACAAATATTATTAAAACTTAGTACGATAAATAATTTTCTTAAAACAAAAAATCAAACACTTTTTTCTTCTTGATCGTACAAATTAATTTTTAATTCTAACAATAGACAAATGTTTTTTTTTTTTATTTTTTTTTGAATAGCGACATTAGTTTAAATAAAACAAATTTTTACCCGATAAAATAATATAAATGCCGTCTAAAAGATGTTGTTTTCTAGAAAATATAAATACACAACAAGACATATGAATATTCAAAACCATAACAATAAACTACGAATGTTTTGTTTTAAAGTCATTTGTAATAGATACCATAACTTTTTTCTCCCGCTAAAATGAAAAGAAAAAAGGAAACCAACAAGTTTTTGTGTTTGCAGACGAATTAAAGAATCGATGATGATATGCCTTAATTATGTTTTTTTTTTTTTTTTAAAGTTTGTTTCCTATTTTATGTTTCGTTAACTGCCTGTTTTGTTAAATGAATGAAAAAAATAAATTAAATTAGTTATAATTTTTGATTTTTACGTCAATAGAATTATTAGGATGATTTTTATATTAATTGTATATCGATTGGCGATTTATTAAAGAAAATTATTTTTTATATTTTAATGTTTATTATTTCCCTAAATTTAATTTAGTCTTAGAGTAGAAGTTCTTTTTTAAATGTAAATAAACAAAATACCGGTGTTTTAAAAATAATAAATATAAAGCAATTTATTGAAATTAATTCTGTTTTATTTTTGTTTATGTATTTTTTTGGTTATTTTTGCTTATTTTTTGTTACATGATGTTTTCGTCTTTTTCCATAAATGAAAATCTAGACTCAACATACTGATTTAAACCAAATTAGCGGATAAGTGAGCTTATTATTTAGCGAACGGGCGAATTGGGCGATAAAAAGGCCCGTGGCAATAAACTTTGCTGTGTGAAGCTTAATTACGGAGTTCCTCCATTCTCCTATTCATGTGAAAAAGAGGAATTTTAGAATAATGGGTCAAATTATTTAAACCTAAAATCCTTACTGTGTCAGAGATCAAATCAAAAGAACCACCTGTTCCTTCCCCAGTAATAGTGCATCCCAGATGTTTATGGCACCCGCTCTGAAAAGAAAATGCTCCGATTTTGTACGAATCGTAGTATGTTGCTTCATTTTACTAGCGTTCCAACCATTTCTAAGACAAAACATAATCGCGATGATATGCGATTTTTGCATCAGTTTTTGGCAGCCGAATGTCAATTGCTCTTCAATTGTCTCGGACAACTATTCGTCGCAGAATATTTATATACATGTGGAAAATTGATACTTTGAACGTAAATTATATTCCCGACTGGATTTGTGTTGCGGAGAATATCACTTCAAACGGTTACCATGATAGGCTGTATATTTGTATATATTAAAATTTGAATACATTTTGTTCATATCTGGGAATCGAAGAGCACTTTTCCATTTGGCCCAGTTAAACATCTTCGGCTATCGACAAATAATACGGCAGATGGTATAGTTTCCATTCAAATGGTATGGTAGGTATTCATGGCAAACATCCAAGCTAAAATTGCTATGGCCGGTTCTTACGTGGTAATTTTTCTAAACCTCGTGCGCTCAATTTGCAGCAAGCTCAATGCTCACAGGTTTCGCTTTTCGAACCTTGTACTCAAAAGCGTTCAATAATCTATTCTCCAAACGAATTCACTGTTCGAGTGCGAACCGTACAGCGGCAAAATTCTTAAAGGTCTTGACACAGATCCGCTGGTCACCATCCAAATTGTTTCGGAGAGGTGTTATTTCACGCAGGCAAACCTAATGTAAGCTTTTTTATATCTTTTATATTCTTCAGGGCTCTGAGAAAATAGGAAAAAATCATTTGTTCATCTTTTGCTTCATTTTACATATGTCCCTTATTTCCAAGGTCAAGACAAATCAAAACTAGTAAAACTAACTTTTTTCACACTGATTTTCGGCTGGTAAAAATTGCATTGATTATGACAGAAGAAAAAGTATTTGTTGAATGCTTTCCAACAAACAGTTCGCCCAAGCGGACTGTAGCCCGTCCCTATGTTTTTATTTCATTTTCATGCGTTAACAGGATGAATTTCCCAACAAATTGAATGCAAAGTACTATTGCAAATCCGAGATTGAAGAAACCCGAACTTCAAACTTAGACATTTTTCATCTTTTTACGCAAAGGCGCTCGCGTATTTTTTTTTTTGAAACGAGAGGATTCTCTCTGGGTTTTAGATATTTGATAGTTTTCATTGGTCTACACAAAAAAGAACGCGAACGAATTGACTATTCATTCGAATCTCAAAATAAGCATGAATAGGATTCCCAGCTCCTCGTATACGTTTCCTGGATCATTGCAATAACCTTAGCGTGTGAAACTGGATCGTCAACATAAGCGTGATATCTGACAATAGTCCTGTTTTTTTTAGTGAAATTTTTCCACTGTTGCACAAAAGAACGATCCCACGTAAAATAGCCAGCGGCCATGCATTTTTTCCAACACTTTTGCTATTGTGTTGCAATCATTGTTTTTTTCAGCTGGTATCCAAAGCATATATATATATGCCGTGGATATTATCGACAGTAGCTGTCAATAGAAAGTTGTTTTTGTTTATCGTGAAAATTCGAACATTCATGCGGATAGTTTTACTAAAAACCGGGCCGAATGACAAGCTCCAGTCCTAGTCATAGTCATTCGTTGCCTTTCGTTGCTTTATCGATATTTCGATTATACGTCCTTAAAAGAAATAGTCAGTTTGGCGAACCGCATTATAATATACAAACATTTCTCATTTCCTTAATACCGGTGCTGTGTAAATATTTACGTTACAAGGATGCTAAATATCCCTTAAAGCGCGCAAATAAAAAAGAAAATTATTAAGGTCGATGTAACTGAAAATGATTTCTTTCAAACATATTGCAGAAGTTTAAGAATTCAAATTATCACCTTTATAATAAAATCCACCGGGAAAATATCAGAGATTCCTCCGTATGAGAAATTTCACATCTTGTATTGAGATATTAAGTCCCTACATTTTTAATGAACGAATTTTGCGTATGTGTTCTCTGCGGCGGATTCGAGAATACAAGTGTATGTGTGTGAAAAGATGTAGCTTTCGTTCTCATACTCGTAGTAGAACTGCAACTAAGAAAAAGAACTACACGACCCCGAATTGTCTGCAATGCCTTAATGAAGACATTGTTAAAACCTCTCAGACAGGTTTCCCGCTCTTGTACTCAAGTGGGTATTGAACTCCATGGGACAAATCCCCATCCTCAACTCAAAAACTCAAAAAAAGCATTAACTTCCCATATAGGGATTAAAATCTAGGTTCCTCCAATCATTTAAGATAGCGAAGATGTATTGTTGATACAAATTGTAGGAGTTACAATTTAACGCTAATTTGGAGCGGTAAATTTAGGAGCTTCTCATTAGGGTTTATGCTTTAAATGTTTATCAGACTTTCGCGAGAGGTGGGACAGTTGAAAAAATGTTAGGCTTTTCTGGGTGGTATTGGAACCTCGAATCGCTCGCTCAGAAGTCTAACGCACTTACCACTGCGCCACTGCCGGCCACATACAAACTCAAAAAATACACAACATCATAGAGCTGTAAAAGTTACATTTTTTTATTTATATGTGTGTGACATCACGAAGATATGTACCTATCGTTGAAATGACCACATATTTTAATACCGTCATTGCTGCAAAATCTATCTTATAAATATGCAAGAAATATTTCAGGTTTTATGATCTGATTTAATTCTTTTAAACGTCAGGCGCATATAATATATTAAAGACATCAAAATAAATGTCGTCTTTGCCGTTGTAAATCTAATATTTAAAATGCATTATCTCTTAAATTCAAATTCCAATTTTTCATTCCATTCAGTTTGCTATACATGCAAAAGATATCCCTTAAGTCGGAATCCCTCTTACTCGAACCGATTTGAGCTCCCATGAAAGTTCGACTTACATATTGAACCCTTTTGGAGTTTGGAAAATGTGAAACGCAACTAAATTTTGAAATGAAAATTGTGTTAAGCACATTTAACCAGATGTTAAAGCATAAACAAAAGATTCAGATTGAACGTAATACACAGGTTCTTATTTAATAAGGGTTAACACCTGTTTTTAATAATTCAAACCATTAACTTCGTAAGTAAAAAACTTGTAAAACGTTTCCCGCACCATAATCTCACAGCCGTGAAGTGTGAACTGTATTTGGTTTGAAACCATTTACTTATTAATTTATCATTGACAGGTTTTCCACCGAGCCTTATAATCTATTTATGATAATTTCTTCGTATTTTTTTAGTTTAACAAAAATGAAACAAATACTTTATGGTTGTTTTAGAATACCCAATTGTATTTTTTTTATTAAAATGTATTTTTTTCTAAATAAATTGACTAGAAATACATTATTGAATATAATATAAACGTTGTTTAATGTGTCAATTATAATGGTAATTAGATTCAATGATAAAAAAAAACCAAAGCAAAAGTAAATAGTAAAAATGTTACTCCATTAAGTTTTTTCTTATACATAAAATCTGCATTCTAAGGTGTAGACATCTATAAATGTATAAAACGAAAATAGTATCTTCAAGCAATCAAACCAAAATATTAACAATACTTTACTGATGTAGGTAATTTAAAATTTTATTTCAACAGCTAACGCATGCATTTTATAGAGTATTATTTTAGATTATTGACTTTACAGAAAGCATTCCAAATGGAGCTTCATCTCTCCTTATTCAATTACGACTCGGTATGAATACCGGTTCCGGTTGGCTGTCATTTAAAAAGGCATAGGACGATGATCAATACCAGATTATATATATCTTAATTTTGGCCACATCTCACGCTTATCCTGCTGTCTTTTAATTATTATATTATATATTTTTACTAGCAGACCCGCCCGGCTTCGCTCGAGAAACGAAAATGCAGTGATTTATTGGATTTTGTGATTTATTTATTTTTTAAAAAACTTTCCCGGTGCATAATGAACAAAATACAAAAAGAATCAACCTTATTATTTCGTCGTCCCTAGTCATGATCCAGAGTGTATACAAAAAATATAATTTTTGCAGTTTTTCTTTGTACTGGTCTATCTTTCCCAGGACCACAACGAACAAAACAAAAAACGAATTACGCTAATCCGTCGTTCGAAGCGTGAGTAATGGACACGGATACCTACAAAAGGCCCTTGGAAAATAACACTTTCAGCTTTCCAGAATTTTTCTTCCCGTAAAAAAACTTAATTTCACGAACATTTAAAAAAAATTAGCCAATTCGGTCCAGCCGTTCTCAAGGTATGCGCTTACCAACGAACTGCATTAAATTTTTGAAATAGATATTTTTCACTCAGGAAATCCAAACTTATAACGCTGTAATATCGCCCGAGATGTTTTCACAGGCGTTTGTTCTGCTTTTGGATTGTTGTAAGCTGTGTTCTTCCGGAAAGTTGTACATATCAAGATCAACAAACTCAGCAGGAACTCTGGGGGCTCCTTACAAAGTAATTTATTTTATAATTGTCGCTGCATTATTTTGATGGTTATTTTTCGCCGTTCTATGCCCAAGTTTTTGGTTTTTTATTGTTTCGTGACTTTCGCTTTTTAAAAGGTAGTAAATGCATCGGTTTACTTAATCGTACAATTCTCAGAACTGGCTGTAGTTACTCACCTTATTCCATACCTTAGATTTTTAAAAAGTATTAGCTTTGTTTAGGACCTAGTATCTGCCCTCAGATATAACGAAACTGCCAAGATGAATGAATTGCTCCACTTCTGTCACAAAAAATTTCATATTTAATGATGTTTGTTGTTACATAAATTAAAAAAAACACCTAAACATACTCCTAAATATTAAATACCTAGTTAAATAAAACCCGAGGCAAATATTTTACAGAACTGATAGAAACTTTCTCTTAATATGTTTAACAAATATCACGATTTCGCTATAAATTTGATTTCATTGAAACAATACTATTTGGAAAAAAAACAATTAATCAAATATAAAAATTCATAAAAAAAACATACATAGAAATTAGAGCATTAAAAAAATCACCGTTTAGCTTTTAAGCCATATTCCATTTAATCACATGTTAGATTGTATATATGCTCAAATTCAAAACAATAATTTTAAATTTGAAAATAATTTAAAATAAGTTGACGTTATTTTTTTCCTTAAAAAAAACATGTAAATTTTAAAATGCAAAAATTATTTAACTTAAAGTTAAATAAGAAGAAAATGAAAAAGCATCGAACTGTAAATAAACTATTTTGTATTTTGACTGAGACGAATATTTTGAAACAAAATTCATAAAAAATGTAACAAAAATAAGACGCAAAAATAAATATTTGAAGAAAACTCAAAACTAAAAATGTAGGTATATCGTAAGGAAAGTAAGAACAAAAATCTATATATAATTTTGATTTCTAGGCCCTAATGGAAACATATTTTTGGATAAAACTAAATTAAAAAAAAAATAACTAAAGTTAAAATTCAGGAATGTTGGTTGGAAAAATACATCAATCTAAGGAAACGATGAAAAATTTGTGATCATGTAATTTAGGCAAAATGAAAACAAAAAAAAACAGAAATTAAGAAAAAATTCATGAGACTTTTTGGAATACATAAAAAAATATTAAGCTTTCTTTTCATATCTTACTTTTTTTTTACTTAGTAATTATTTAATTTGGATAGAATAATTTATATTATACATAATTGCATTGTATGATTTTTAAATCTTATTGAATACACATATATAATTAACATTATTGACATTAAATTAATAGTAATGTTTAACTTCAAATAAATATAATACAACAACATAAAAAAATAAATAGTAAACCAAATACAAACATCTCTGTGTGCTATTTTAAATTTAATTGTAGATGTTATTGTACATCATCAAAATAAATAAAAAAATGAATGGATTAAAAAGAAAATAATAATAGAAATTGTTTTACTAAAAGAATTCCAATGAAAATAGCTGGGTTTATTTAAATGAAATACATTCCGAATACATAAACTCTAAGCATTGGCTTGAAAATTGCTCTCACAACCCGGAGGCTGGTCACAAAAAGAATGAATATTTATATTCTACATCGCAGAATTTAGACCCACTTCTAATTGATTCAACTGATAACAGAGTGAGTGGGTGTAGACTCAGTGAACTACTGACCGGAAAATTCCATGTTTATATTCCCCTAGTAAAACCTAAAGTTGCTGCACTCTCCCACCTCTTGCTAAAATCTGACATTCCAGAGTTAATTTTGCCATGAGAATCTTCTCAAGTTTGCCGTTCAAAATCGGTGTAAAAGTGTAGATCCTTAAAATTCGTGCCGAATATATAACTTCGCATACACAAATGATAAGAGAATGCCTTTAATGAATTGTATTTATTTATATTTGGCGAAATATAATACAATGACATCCTTTCCGAAAGGAAAATTATTAGGTTTTGTACGAATCGGAGAATATTGCTTCAGGGTATGAGTGTTCGGAACATATACTTCCGGTTTTTGCGTCGGTTTTTGACAACCGCATGCCAATTTCTCACCGATTTTCTCCGACACGTTTGGTAAATGGATACTTTGAACGTAACGTTGCGAAGAAAGTTACTTTCCGAACGGATATCATGATAAGGCTGATTTTAATAACAGATGATAACAGGGCAGTTCAAAGGGCTTAGTATCTTTTGTTGCTTGTGAAAAACCACCATAGGGCTACGAGGAGTTCCAGAAACATACGAATAGATTATCATGGACATGTATTAGGGAGTAAAGACAAAAGTAAGATGCCCCCCTGTATAGTCACCGAGGAGTAACCAATCAATTCTATGTACACCGTCTTAAGTCCCTTGATATATGTTAGTGCTTCATTATCAGCTTGAAGGAAAAGTGACGGAATCCAAAGTGCATCAGTTATTTTGTACTGACGATGGAACTCAGTTGGTAGGTACTATCATATTCAAAAGAGAGATCATTCGAACTCCGTCAAAAAGCCAATATAATTCAATTTTCCCTTACAATCGCGAAAGATAAGCAGGCCTAAAACCTCATGGATCACACAAATGCAACAACACCAGCATTTGATTTGCCCAGTGACAAAGTGTAGGGGTGCAATGAAGTTGGAGGGTTATGATCCCTTTAGTCCAGATCACAAACTCGTCGTTAAAGATGAAGAAAGAAGATAGTCAGATCTTCACTGGTAAAATAAAGAATTATAATGGTCACTTCAGAGCAGATCGCCGTTAGTGTTATTTTTCATATTGGCAACCAGGCATAGGTATTTATGAGTAGACTCTGTGGTACTAGTATCAAAAATTGAGTAAGACTGATATTGCTAAGCGAATGGACACAATCGCCGCAGATTGGCTGAACAACGCATAAAAGTAGAAGCTGAACAGAAACCTCTTAAACGTCGCACGCAATGTTGGGAGGATTTGCAATGCAATGTCGAACTAAAGCGACTAACAGCGTTTTTCATTGAAGAAAAGTTTTGCTCTGTTGTTTGTTGGTCAAATTTTCAATTTTATAGTGTTTGTAAAATGCCAAGAATATCCATTCACAAGACCATAAATTGGAAATAGTCCATATTATAAATTGTCAATTAAGAATTCTAATAGCTATGACAGTAGTTTTAAAGTAATGATCCCACTTGAGAGCTTTCACATGCGAAAGCTCTCGCACTGGTGCAATTATCTATGTACACATAGTATTTTAAAATAGCTTGTGTAGGTACCTTCTGTACCAAGAACGAGCTAAGAAAACCAAAGCACATTCATTTAGTTCTGATCAGAATCTCGCTGAAAAGGGGAAATAAGACGAATATGTTGATCCCTTAATATGTAGTTTATTTTAAAAAAATGTGGTAATTTCCTGCAAAGCACGAACTTTAATATAAACAAAATCAGTTTGAAATTATTACGTCTTACTAAAAAAAAACGCGTTTCGGTTTTGCACATGCGAGAGCTGTAACGTCCTTTATTTGACACGAGTTAAATACGAGGGGTTAAATACAAGCATTATTTACTATGGTAGAGAAATACCCTCCCCGTGGTTAGTAGGTAGTTGTAAGCTTATGAAAATCCCATTTTCCATCGACGAAATTGGTGGAATGATGAATAATTGGTTTCTTAGACTTAAAAAGGGTAAATAAAGTAGATTATGAGAAGTATTTATATCCCATAAATTTGGATTGGATTTGGATAAGGTACATATGAGGTTGGATATTTGAAAAAGCTTCAAAACGCCCCCCCCCCCCCCCCCCACCATTTCAAAATTGCAAAATTCGCAGCCCAAGTTATCGTACTCTTCCCTTTATTTCATCAATGCATTGAACTACTTCAAATCAAAAGTAGTGTTCGACTTTGTCACACTTTAGAAAAAAAGAGTCAAATTCGACAAATACCTTCATGTTTGTTTAACAAATTTACTATTGTGAACTAAATTTGACAGTTCTTCAAACAAACTTGACAGTGTCCAAGTGTCTGATATAAAAGTTGCCAAATGCTTTGTAAATACTTTCAACAAAGTTTTTGTGATAAATTTGTAAATTTGTAGTGCATTCCTTAGTTTCAAATAAAAATTGAAATGTTTTAGTTAAACTGCGCGAACGGGATAAACTGCGATAAAAAGAATTCCTGTCGAAATTTGTGTTCTTGTGTTTGTTCGCCACTTGTCCAACCTATTTCTTATTCGTGAAATCGAAAAGATGCCTCGCACCCATCGTCGAAAAACCACTCGTTGGATTAACGAAGACTGTATGCAATCGGCAGTTAATGATATTTGTGCTGGAATTGAGACACCATCGACTGCGGCTCGAAAATATGGTCTGAAACGGACAACAATTATTTATCGTGTTGAGAAGAAACAAAAACTGGATCTTGTTAGAGGAAATGGGTCTGAAACAAAGTTCAAGCCAATGCTAGCTGAAATATTTTCTGAAAAGCAGGAGAATGAACTTATGGAGTTCTTAAATCGGTATACATTTTTGCCTTATGACACAAGTAGCAGTTACAAGGCAGCCAGACAGTTGGTTTATCGATTCGTTAAAACTCATGAAATCAAACATCCCAAGCTGTGGGATATAGAACAACAGGCTACCGTCGATTGGTTGAAGGGATTCATGATAAGAAATCCTCAAACAAATCTTAGGAAACCATCAGCAGAAAGCACAAAGCACGGTGATGAAGAAAGTTCAACCGACTCAAGAGACATAAAGTCACACTTTGTTACGCAAAATAATGAGACTGATACTGATGCAACTCCTTCAGCAGAGCTTCCGCTAGTGAGTGATATACAATTAATTCTGATGTGTTTGATTATATTTTAGTTGTTTCTAGGAATCGACATGTACAAAGATTGTTTCATCAGAACCGAGTTTAGAATCTGATACCTCACAAACTGATTCATTCTCAAACTTTACGGAAAGTAATCCACCTCCCGCCCAGCACCAGCAGCAGGAAAAGAATCCTCACCCGCAACCTGACTCTTGCGATGACATCGATGATATTTCAGAGCTTGACTTTGAACCCGAATGCACTATCGTTGTGTCACCCACGGTTAGTGTGAAACAAGAAGTTGATCCAAATAGAACGAAAGATTCGCCCGAGAGCAAAGCGAACGTATTCCCCTTTGACACGATCCCAGTGGACGATGACGTTTTCAATAGCTTCGGTAGAAACGTTGGATTCCAGGTGAAAGAATTGCACAGACTTAGTAAGCTCGAAGCCTTCGAGCTGATGCATGAAGTTCAAGCGACAGTCAACAAGAGATTGACAGACAAGTTAAGACTGTTGCGCAGGAGACGGGATCATGATAACTTAAGGACTTCGGCGATACTATTACCGCGAGTAATAAAAATTGACGATGATGATGATGTGGTTTAAGTCAGCTTCAATGTTTACAAAAACATCTAAATTAACTTGTAATCCAGTGGCAGTAGGAGACGATTATTTTGTTTTCATTTTTTTTTAATTTTATTTTATTTCAAATATACCTAAATATAAGTAATAAAATGTTCCGGACACGAATTAAAATCCTTTATAACTTTTGAGTTTAGGAATTGGTGCCTTACATCGGATGATGTAACTTTTCCAAACCTCGATGCATTGATCATCAATTCATTTCGTTGATCTATATTTTCTGTATGATTCTTCATATTCATTTTACAGAAAATGTGGATGTCGTACGTGAGGCTTTATACAGATCAGTAGTGTGTTTGGGACGCATTATAGCGTAGGCGTGATGTAGATCTAAACAGATACTTTGAAACGTTTCTCAATGCACAAAATAATTAAAAACTTTTAAAGAATATTCTATGCATGCACATTTTAATCATAAATTGGTCGTAGATATTAAAAAATTCTGCGAAAATTCAAACAGGTGGCAGGCAATCGATCATTGAGAGAGCATTTTCAAAGATTTGGTCTTGCGTGGTATTTTTGTTTTCAACTTAACAGATTCCCAAATTGCGAGCAGTTAAAGTTTTGCACTTTACTGAGAGGAAATTAAATAGGTTACACTACCAAAATCACGAATAGGCTTCAATTTATGATATTTTTGGCAGTAAATTTCCAGCTTTGTTATTCTTCATATCATTATGTCTAAAGGTATTATTTCGATCTATAACATGCCGGGGTATGATAGTGCATTTGCATAATACTTGTTGTTTTTCCATATTTCAAGCATTTACGTCTGTCGTTTCACTGTACTTTTCCTCACACAACACTAGGCTTTAGATTCGGTGTTCTTTATTGCAGACATGCCTTTAATTAGGGGAGTCTTTAGTGTAATGCCCTTGTCGATCCATTTCCAACCGCCAGCCGAAAGTCTTGTGATTTGGGCTTTAATGCGGTTACATGTGCTACCTACACGAGCAGTTGTAGAGCTACCCGTTTATGTATTTTGTGTACAGTTTTACAGATAACTGCGACATTGATGTACAAGATGAAACCTGTAGAACGACCGCTCGCTCCTTTATCGAGCATATCAACTGAATGATTAAATGTTGAGCTGCAAACATAAAATAGACTCAATACTTTGTATAAGCTGCTATGATGCAGAAATGAATGGACACATATGACACTGTTGCACCACCTATGATTTCTCGACAATTGTTAGCTTACTTTTTCTTGTTCGGCTCACGATTCATCTAGAGACCACTTCGGGATTATATTCATATGTTTGTTGTAATTTTCCCAGAAGTATTTATACCTATAGAATCGTGTCATCAAGAATATCAATCTTAAAGAATTATACGAATCTCTGTGAACTGTTCGGTTCGAAATTGCTGTGAGTAAAAATGTATGCAATTAAAATGAAGCGATCCAAAATTTATTTATTCCATAATATGTAAAACTGCTGTGCGGTTTTTTGCTGAAGTCACATACAAGATACAACTGATTCAAAATCAATGAAACTTGTTTTTACTTTTCAATTTTAAAAGTACATTGTGTGGGGTAGTTTTAAGGTCGTGATGTATCAGGCAAATGTAAGTTATATTTAGTATCCTGGTTGCAAATTTGAATTCCATTCATTCGTTCGTTCAAAGGCTCTTACGTATATCACACATCGGCGAGTTAACAAATAAACAGTAAATCAATTTAAATAAACAATTCCAAATTTACGTATATGTATTTAATTCAGAAATAAAAATTAATTCAATTTTACGATTTAACACTAAACACCAATCAAGAACACGTCATAATAAAGGTTAAAAGATTATCGCTGGTTTTGTATTTTTACATTGAACATTCCAATCATTCTCATTCTACTTGCTAAGCTTCCTGGCCCAACCTCAATTATGGTAGGGTTTTCTAACTGAATACCACCTGCAATCCAACTCGATAATCAGATCCTATCAATATTGTCCACAATCCAATGAAATTATACAAACAAAAGTGTATCATTTCTTGCGATAATCATGGCGCAAATGAAATGATCCGGAATATTTTGTATTACCCGATGACATTGATCCAGATCGATGAATAACTCTAGCCGTGCCATCAATCTGTGTGTTTTTGTCTTCGCTTTTCCACAGTTTCGCAACAGCTTCAGCAACTACTTCCGTACCATCATCATCATGCTCTGCAGATACAGTGAAGTCGAATTGCCGTTTATGACGCATGGCGACATTTGGTTGGGGCAGGCAGCATCCTAACGTTAATAAAACCAAGGAGATTAGAAAAACAAGATGATTGCGCAGCATTGCTACTTTGCAACGATTAAATTTAAACTGGAACACATTTAAATAACCGATTAATCCAAACCGATAACAGAAGCTTGTCAAAGAAAAAAAAAGAAACATATTGATGTAGCTTCTAAAAGCTTTTATTCTGTTTCAATAATTGATAACGTATATCGAAATTGATGTCGTTTAGAGTTGTGGTTCCTTGATCTGTGCTGGCGGCCAGTCCCATTGCTTCGGTGGCGCTGGTGTGGCTAAGGACTCCCATGGCTTCCAGCCGAGCAACTTCCGGGCGAGAATTAGTTCGTTTTCGGCCTGGACAATCAATTCTTCGATTTGTCCACATCCGATTGCACTTTCCAAAGCGAGGATGTCCTTTGTCTAGTGGAGTCAAGAGGAAGTTAGTAGCGGTACAACCGACTATGAACATGAACTTACGGTGTTCACAAGATTGGCACGTTCTGTAACAATTTTTTCGGTATACTTCCTATAGGCAGCATCTAATGGCATTTTGGTGAGTGCTCTTTGAATTTTGCCATACAACACTGAAAGGGTATGGTGAGGATTTGTAGAGACAGCTAACCCTGTAAGGCCAGTGGACTGTAAATTTAAAATGTTCCATTAAAAGAATGGCATGTCTTGTTTTGGCGCATGGAAAAGGTTAGGTATTTTTGTGATATAACATCAACATTCAATTAAATGCAATTTAATTCTGGGTATTGGTTTATTTAATAGGCGAAATGAAGCAGATGCGAATAAAAGGGTAACTAACCACTTTAACAATTTTCGACATATTATTTGAATTTGAGAATTTAAAGTGATTTCAGCAAAGTATTTTGCGTAAAATTTACAACTATGTGACCGACAATTTTATTTTTTGACTGCAAATTGACGTCTACAATGTTTTGAAATGAAATAAGTTTGTGGTGCTGCCAAGTCAACAATGAAAGAAGAGTGTAGTTCATGGACTGCCAGAGGGTGTCACAGCATGTTTATTACATCCACTTTTTTGTTTTTATTCCCAATTATTTTAACTCCATGCAGGGAACGCGTCTGTAGTTCATATCAGGCAGTCTATATTGTCACACTAATGCACTAAATTCTTAACATCTTAAGCAAACCATTGTGTACATAGAAAAGTCAATAAATCAGTCCTTACACGCTTCATGAAATAATATTGTACAAACAAAATTTAATCAACGGATTGAAGCAAATTAAAAAAAAACCAATGGTAATAAGTGCGCGAAATACCGATGTGAAACCCCAAAGTGTCATTGATTGACAGAGTGTGGGTGGAAATCTAAAAGGCATATATCCAAGGTAAAGTACGACACACCGAGACCTGCACATCTGAGGAGTGCTCACTCCATAGCACAAATTTAAGATACCTAGGGTCCTACAGTGTAAATTTAAATTCCCCTTATCTATATGGGTGCAGACGGACGTTGTTACTCCCTTACACCGCGTCTCCACGAGAAATATTTCATACCTTACCATCTATCACTTAGATAGAAAAGAGGACAGATAAATTGCCATGAAATTTATGATGGGCATTTCATAGCTTCTTATTTGAATAGTGGAATTGTCGAATAGTGAAGCACTTCATGAACAGTTCATAACAACCAATAGAATACTAGCTATATAGAAAGCAATGAACGAAGCAATGTATAAAAAACAACTTTTCATGGAATACTATAAGTATTATCCATGAGTAATTTTCGTGGAATTCTATATTGTATTCCATGAAATATTGTTTGCGGTGTTACTCATATGACCAAAATATGTATATCGAACATAGAACATAGACTATAGACCCATCATCCAGACATACTTTGCTCTGAAGACCTTCGAACGCATCGTGGACAGATATATCCGAGACAATCTGAGAAACACGACAATTTTGAAATATCAGCATGTCTACCTCAAAAGTCCACGGAAACCGCCCTGTATAAAGTGGAGCGAAAGATCTATCCACAACAAACAGTAGGTATACTCTAGCTACATTCTTAGCCATTGAAGGTGCCTTGAACAACATCCTTACTGAATCTATTCAAGAATCTCTCACCTGTTGGCAAATGGATTATATCCATGCTCAAAACCAGAATAGTTCAGTCCCAGATGAGTAACACCATTTTAGTCATTTCGCCTCTACTGTGGCTCATGGTCATTGACGATATTCTGGAAGACTTCAACAGAATTGGAATAAAGTCAGTCGTGCACGCAGACTTCGTTGTCATTCTGGTATCTGGGATGTTTCCATCAGTGAAAAGTTCTGATTAAGCTTAGCGCATGCTATATATATAGCCACAGGCGTGAATCCGAGTAAAATTGAACTCGTGCTGTTTACCACCAAGTACGAGATACCGACCCTTAGCCTCGCTAAACTAAATAACCAAACACTCTCATTATCTTCCGGAGCTAAATATCTAGGAATTATCCTAGAACCAAAGCTAAGCTGGAAACAAAACATAGGACACAGGAGCAGAATTTTTGACAAAACGTGGGCCTAATACGTCATATCCTAACCTACGGGTCACTATTCTGGTGGTCTGCCCTAGGTAAAGCCTACAGAATAGCTAAACCCAATTGAGACCAGAGGTCGGCTGGGATTGGTGCAACCGGGCCTCTTCGGTAGAGTCCTCTATGTTCCCGGTCATAGTAACGTAGGGGGGAATGAAAAAGCTGATGCGCCAGCAAGGCTCGGCACTACCCTTGGCAGCTCCCTTGCAGAGATGGTACAACCTAGATAGGTTTGCCATATCCAGGAAGATGGGGCCCTGCTTCAATGCAAAAAGAACTCACGATCTAGCAGTCTCCCACCTACCTGTTGGTTTACAATGAACACACCCCATTAAATACCGGACCTTTCTTGTACAACTTACAACTTACTTCGCTTACAACACACACACTTGTTGATTGTCTTTTTTCTTTCTCCAAACACGGTGTGGTTGTTTTTGCGTCTTTCTTATTATTCTGAATAAATACTTTTTACTTTCTTAAATCAATCCGAACTTTATTTATTCATCTGCTAACAGGGTTATGGGCCCAGTAGTAAAAGTTAAAAGTGGATTAGAGTATTTTAAAGACATTTTAAAAACCTGTTGTTCCGCTGTATATGCGAAGAAGTTTTTTGTGTGGAAACTTTGTTAATCGTGTTTTGGAAAATGGCGGATGAAAAATTTTCAATCCCGAAATTAAATAATACAAATTGGACAGTTTGGAAATTTAGAGTGGAAAGTTTCCTGTCTCGAGAAGATCTATGGAAAGTAGTTGAGGATGATCTCCCAGACGAAAATTCGAGGACAGATGTGTGGAGGAAGGATGACAGGAAGGCGAAAGGTATAATTATTCTTTTTCTCAGCGATAACCAATTGCCTTTGGTGAAGAACTGTCGACATGCAAAAGATGTCTGGACTACACTTCAGAATACTCACGAAAAAATTTCGAGATCTGTTCGTGTGTCACTTCTCAAGAAGTTGTGCTCAACAAGAGTACAAGAAGGAGGAAATGTTGAGAAGCATCTGTTTGATGTCGAGGAGTTATTCGATCGCTTGGCTGCTGCTGGACATGTGTTTGATAAAGACACAAAAATCTGTTTGATCTTGCAAAGCCTGCCAGATTCATTTGAGCATTTGGTTTCGGCGCTAGACAGTCGTTCGAATGACGACATGACATTAGAATTCATCAAGTCAAAATTAATCGACGAGTACCATCGAAGGCTGGAGCGGGCTGGTGATTTTTTTAAGCAGGAAAAGGCAATGAAAACCGAATCGAATCGCAGTGTGGAAACTAGAACTTGTTTCCATTGCAAAAAGCCGGGACATCTACGTTCAAGTTGTCGTTCTTATTTGGCAAACAAAAGGGGCAGTGGAAGAAAAAGAAATCCTAGTACAAAGGTCACAGAGGAAACAAATATAGCGTTTGCTGCAGGTCGTGATAAACCAGGGCTTTGGTTAATCGACAGTGGTGCGAGTTCGCACATGACAAATGATAAACATTTTTTCAATTCCTTAAATGAATCGGACGGTGCAAGCATTGTTTTGGCTGACGGAAAACAAATATCATCAGCTGGTCGCGGAGAAGGTGTAATTGTTGGCGTTGACGACAATAAAAGACGTGTCAGAGTCACACTTCAAGATGTTTTATTTGTGCCGGATTTAGGAGGAAGTCTAATGTCAGTGAGCAAGCTGGCCGAAAATGGTTTTTCTGCTAGGTTTGATAAATATACCTGTAGCATAAATAATTCTGAGGGAAAAGTTGTTTTACTGGGTAATCGATGTGGAAATCTTTACCATCTTCAAGTTCTGGAACAGTCATCAAAAGCTTTAGAAGGAAAACATCATGTTAATTGTCAACATCAATGGCATAGACGTTTGGGTCATCGAGATACTGCGGTGTTAGAGCGGATGATGAAGGAACAGTTGGTTTCTGGATTAGATGTACGAAACTGTGGGCTGCAAGTTGTTTGCGAGTGCTGTTTAAAAGGAAAACTTACTCGAACACCATTTCCTGGAATAGTTCATCAAAAATCGAAAAAATTATTGGATATAGTACATACCGACTTATGTGGCCCTATGAGAGCACCAACACCAGCTGGAAATAGGTACCTGATGACTATGATAGATGATTTTAGCCGTTATACAGTGGTTTATCTATTGAAACACAAATGGGAAGCAGCAGACAGAATAAAACAGTACGTTCGTCAAGTTCAAAATCAGTTTGGACGAAAACCAGTCGTCATACGATCTGATGGAGGAGGAGAATACGACAATAATAATCTACGAGATTTTTACATTGCTGAAGGTATCAAGCCGCAGTTCACTACTGCATATTCTCCCCAACAAAACGGTGTTGCTGAACGCAAAAACAGATCTCTCATCGAAATGACAAAGTGCATGTTAATAGACGCTGGGTTGGAGAAACGATATTGGGGTGAAGCTGTGCTTACGGCAACTTATATTCAAAATCGTTTGCCATCAAAGTCAGTGGATAAAACTCCGTTTGAACTCTGGTATAAGAGGAAACCATCTCTGAAGCATATACGGAGGTTTGGCTGCGAAGCTTATGTGCATATACCGGATGTTAGACGTGATAAACTGGACTGCAAAGCTAACAAGCTAATATTTGTCGGATACTCTGATCAACATAAAGGGTATCGTTTTCTTGATCGTTCAACTATGAAGATTACCATCAGTCGAGATGCTCATTTCCTAGAAAGTGAAACACGGACAGCTGATATCGGTGTTCCAGACTCTAATATGGATATTGTGTCTGATGAAGTTCAAATCCGTTCTATCCCTGAAGGGGAAGTGATTCCAACGGAAAGTTTTGATGTTTCTGTTGATGACGAGAGTTCGCGAGAGGACGAATTTTTCGGATTTGAAGAAGAATTGCCATCCGAGGATGAGGAAGAGCGAACTACGACAAGGCGTTCCGAGCGAACTACTCGTGGAGTACCACCAATTCATCTTAATGAGTACGTAGTAGGCAGTGCATCTCTATTTTTGGATGAACCAAAGGACTACAAGGAAGCAGTTCAAGTACCTGAATGGAGAGAAGCAATGAACGAGGAGATGAAGTCACAACGACGTAATCATACGTGGGATCTCGTAAAACTTCCAGAAGGCAGAAAGGTTGTCGGCTCGAAATGGGTCTATAAAATAAAAAGAAACGAGCAGAACGAAATCACAAGGCATAAGGCCCGAATTGTCGCGCAAGGATACACGCAAAAGTATGGTGTAGATTACGACGAAGTCTTTGCTCCTGTCACGAAATTAACAACTCTAAGAACTTTTTTGGCTGTTGCTGCAAAGCATGGAATGCTGGTCAAACATTTCGACGTCAAAACTGCCTATCTTCATGGAGTTGTCGAAGAGGAGATTTTTATGAGACAACCACCTGGCTATGAAATTTCCGGAAAAGAAGGGTTAGTCTGCCGATTAAATAAGAGTATTTATGGACTTAAGCAATCGGCACGCTGCTGGAACCAGACATTACATAATTTTTTGTTGAAGCTGCATTTTAAGGCATCGGCTGCGGATCCATGTTTGTACATCAAAGATACCGGAGGCAAGAAGGTATTTCTACTTGTTTATGTAGATGACTTGCTGGTGGGAAGCATGGATGAAGGTGAGATTATTACGATTTATAACGAACTTCAAAGAAAATTCGAAATTCAACCTGGGAGAAGTGCGGTATTTTCTGGGAATGGAAATATATCGAAAGGACAACGTTTTTGAAATACATCTGAAAAATTACATTAAAAAGCTACTTAAAAGTTTTGGTATGGAGAACGCTAAGGTTTCTAACTCACCGATGGACCCTGGTTATATGAAAGCTGAAGATAAGACCGCTTCATTAGACAGCAGCACAATATATCGAAGTCTAGTCGGCGCATTGTTGTATTTGGCTGTGAATGCTAGACCTGACATATCGGCAAGCACTGCTATTTTAGGCAGAAAATTTCAAAATCCTACGGAAGCTGATTGGATTGCTGCAAAAAGGATCTTACGTTACCTAAAAGGGACTATCGACTACAAAATATGCATCGGCGGTGCTGAGGAGTGGAAACTAGTTGGTTATTCG
The DNA here is from genome assembly GCA_949715645.1 of Portevinia maculata. Taxonomy (NCBI): domain Eukaryota; kingdom Metazoa; phylum Arthropoda; class Insecta; order Diptera; family Syrphidae; genus Portevinia; species Portevinia maculata. The sequence goes on from OX454527.1 coordinate 34,162,499, forward strand.
GATGCAGACTGGGCTGGTGATCAAGCTACTAGGAGATCAACGTCTGGATACGTGTTTTTATTTGGAGAGTCTCCAATTTCGTGGGCTAGTCGACGACAAGAATGCGTTACACTTTCATCGATGGAAGCTGAGTACGTGGCCCTCAGTGATGCCTGTCAAGAGGTAATATGGCTACGAAAACTACTGCGAGATTTTGGCGAGATTCAGCGCGAACCGACATTGATCAACGAGGACAACCAGAGCTGCATAGCATTTGTTAATACTGAACGTATCAGTAGGCGATCAAAGCACATAGAAACTAAGGAGCGTTTTGTTCAAGATCTCTGTGCAAATAATGAGATCGAATTGAAACATTGTTCAACAAACGAGATGATGGCAGACATTTTCACCAAACCTCTGGGACCGATCAAACAAAGGAGCTTCTGTAAGCTGCTCAAACTTGATGGGAGTTAGGCGATTGTTCATTAGGGTGGGGCACATTTGTATGAAAAAATTTTTTTTTGATAGTTTTCGATTCTAATAGCGGTTAAAAGTTGCGAAATGATGTTGTGAATGAACACAAAAAATTTTATTGAGATCAGACAACTCCTTCTGCCTCCAATTTTTAATTAAAAAAGTATTGAGTAATAAATTTCCAAAGTAAGGTAAATCTCTTTCTTAATTCATTATTTTCACTTAAAAATGCAACAAAAATTATTTTTTTATCACATTGGATTTATTAAAGGGAACTTTATAAATATTTGATTTTAAATTGACAATCATTTTACACAAAAGTCTTTTTTACTGTCAAATTTTGGCATTAATTTACGAGATACAATCTTAGATTGTATAAATCCTTCACGTGCTTCTTTTGTACATAAAGTTGCTGATGCTTCTGTGACGGTCTTAACTGCCCTCTCAACGGCCTGGGTGTGACATGGTAGCCGCAAAAATTCAATCTGGTTGTTTTCTTCCTGAGCAATAAAGTATTGAAGTTCATCGTTTGTAATATGTTTTAATATAGGTGGTTCAAAAATATCCTTTTGCCAATCGATGAGGTCATAGTACACTTTTGCATCCAATTTTATATTTGGCACTTCAAAAACTCTTAACCGAGTTGGTTTTTCGGTGCGAGCTTTTAAAATACGGCGCAGAGCCAATTCTCTGATATGTTTTCTTGGATCAGTTAACATTGCCAGCAATAAATTTTCTGAATGCGCAAAGAAACTGTTTCGTTTGATTACAGGATCAATAACAGTCTGATATTCAACGGAAAGATAGCGACTTTTCGAGATTAAACCCCATAAATGCCTGGCTCCATCTTTGCAGGTCGGTTGGCTTTTAATATTGAACCAAGTTGGAGCATACACCTTCACGACGTAAGTTGCTAACAATATCAAACTATCCGTAGGAGTTGCTGTTCCGATATACAGACGAAGAATACGATTAGCTTTAGTGAGCCACCTAGCATGAAACGATCCTGAATAAATAAAGTTGGTCAGAGCTAGGGTTCTTCGTGTCCATTATCGGCAGCGACTCTCCTGGAATGCTCTTAAATTTAACTATGGACTTTTCTTCGCAATTTTCCAGATCCTTTCCAATCACTCCTGAAAATGTTCTTGGTCCCGAAGTTACGCCATCAATATGGGCAAATAAATGACGGAATGGCAGCTCATTCATATGTAACATGCAAACTATCCATTGTAATGGTCTTTTTAATCTTTTTTCCAACAGACGCATGATCCCTCCAAATTTCCCAACATTGACATTGGTACCATCACATCCAATAGCTACTAAATTTTCCAATGATATGTTTTCTGTCAGAAAATAGTTAAACAACTCTTGTTCAACACATTTAGCAGTTCCTGATGTTGGAGCGATGTAACCTAAGTATTTTGACTCTGGTTCGCTTATAAGTGAAATATGTTCTTCGATCACTTGTTCGCGTTAATACTTTCCATTTCTTTTCCGGTTGACTAAAGTTTTGTCCTTTCGACCGTCGAAATACAAAGCACTGATCTCAGAAACAGATTCTTTATTTTGAACACTTTCTCTTGCCTTTTTTCGCTCCCTTCTTAGTTTATTTTTGTCAATAATGGGTAATTCAGATTCCTGTAAGATTACAGAAGCAATGGCAGCTGCCGCTCTGTCTGATACCCCATATCGGTCGCAGGTTTGAGATAACGCGGAGTAATTCAGTGTTACGGACTGCTGTTTTTTTCCTTTTCTTTGGAGTCGTCAACTGTAAAAATATCTTCGCTATCTGAATCTTCACATGAATCCGATGGTACTTCTGTTGCAATATTGTTTAGAACAGAAGCAGAAACAGTTTTAGATGTTTTCGCAAGGCAAGTTGCTGATGTTTCTCTATCCATTTTTCTTTTCAGACTTTTCAGATTATTTTTTGTAGCGAGTACATCTGTGTTCCCAATTATCAATTTCCTTGTCGTTCTTTGATCATTCAGAAAACTTCTTTCATTCAGTGGTACCTTTCTCTCTTTTGGACAGTTGCATTTTGAAAAATCGAAGCATTTACAAGATGAAATGTCAAATAAAACTTTGCTAGCAGAAACAAATTCCTCTAGCTTTTTTTTGGAATGTTGGGATGGAACTTAAGAAGTTGTTTACACTTACCATGATTTTTTCTTTTTTTACCATAAGATTTTATCATTTGTAATGATCTCGTAGTCGAAACAACCGGTAGTGATGCCTGTTTCCAAACAAATTCGATTTTTTCACACACTATATCACTTATTTCCTTAAAAGTTGGTTCCTTTTTATTAATTTTCAAATTTTGCCTGTTCCATTCATAACATTTCATTACCTCTTCGTAAGTGGGGAGGACATTAGTTTTAAAATCACAAGTCTCGCCAAATATAGGACATTTGAAAGCCTTTCTAGTACGTTCCATTGCGACAGATTTAATTCAAGGAAATTTTAAAAGCAATCACAATCACAACTATAATATAAACTTAGCTTCAATTTTGCGACTACACTGAAGATGAAAAACTTTTTAAATGGATGCCAGTTACTGTGTTTTTTTTAATTTGGGTAACGGCCTACTTTGATTTTTTTAAAAATAAAGTTCAAATAACGAAATAAGCCCAACAGAAAGTCAAAGCCACCTCATTTAAAAATTTGAAAAATTTGAAAAAGAAAAAAATCAATTATGGTAAATAAGTTGAAAACAACAAAACTTTAAAGATAAATTGGAGGCAGATAAAGTCAACCGATTTCAAAAATATTTTGCATATGTGCTATGGACACCAGATGGCCACTTTTTAGTGCTATTAGAACTCTCAATTCCAAAAAATAATTTTTTGACCCACCCTATTGTTCATTGAGGAGGAGTGTTGGTTTACAATGAACACACCCCATTAAATACCGGACCTTTCTTGTACAACTTACAACTTACTTCGCTTACAACACACACACTTGTTGATTGTCTTTTTTCTTTCTCCAAACACGGTGTGGTTGTTTTTGCGTCTTTCTTATTATTCTGAATAAATACTTTTTACTTTCTTAAATCAATCCGAACTTTATTTATTCATCTGCTAACACTACCTGCCTCTCCCCTTCCTAAGACCAACGGGCTGGAAGGAAAGATGATAACTAAGTTAAATGAGGGGGAACTCAGGGCGGCCACTGGTCGATAGAGCGCACGCATGCCTTACCATCTACCACGCCTGCCCCATAACTAGTTTTCCCTAATTGGGTTCGTTTCATTTGAATTTTATAATTCATAATTACCTCTGTACATTTGAAGATAGAACAATCTTTCACTTTTAACCCGATCGAAGGAACTTTAACTGGTGTCTGGAGGGCAGTTTCAATTCAATTGAAGTAAAAGCACAACAGGTTATATAGAACTAGACTAAGTTTAGGTTTAACGAGTCTTCGGCTCCCACCCCCTAGACGGCAAAGAATACTGAACCTTCGATTTAAAGACCAAGCCATTGCGGATGCCAGAGCGCTTGGTCAGTTTTCCAGACCAAGCGCTGCGGGGATCGCACAGGATGGAAGGATGCAGTGACTTAAGTGAACTTTACGGGTCGGGATCCCATTAGCTAGAACTATAGTTTGCATTATTCTGTAATTAATTACATTGTAATAAAAATAATAGTAATAATATTTTTTCTTCCGGATAATTTTGTCACAGAATACTTAACAAAAACCCCTTCAAGCTAAATTGCTGACCCAACTTTTACAATAATTTTTAGATCCCCGATATACGAGGCGTTTCACGCACACATTTGTAAGCTGATTGTATCTTCATTCCCATCCCAATAGAAAGAAGAGCAACAGTATATAGAATTTCGTTTGTAATGCGGATTTGTTCGTTATCTGTCACTGAAGGTATCATTTTCTTTCGAACAACAATAGATTTAAACTATAAATTAGTGGCAACATTGAAGGTGAAACTCCCGATCGTCGACTAGATTTGGGGAATTTCATTGGAGACATTATTGCGGAAAATCTAATATATAAAGAATTGGTATAGGTACGTATAGATAATTTATTTTCTTTAAATTTGCTTCTCAAGACTTTCTTTCGCACTCGAGTTTGTTCGAGAAAACGCTGGACCAATATAACCTCCTGAGTTTCTTAAGAATATGATGTTTATAATACCTTTGTTGAAAAAAAAATAAAACAAACCTGAACAAACGAAATTATATTCTTTATTTTTTTGTGAAGCGATCAATAGCCTCAACCGGGAAGACTGAATTGCTAAGGTAGGTAGCACTCAGTTGATTTGTGTCATTGTCTGTTGCCATCAACAACCTCCCACTGGGATTGGTAACCCAATACATATTCTTCTGAATACTTTGCTTCTTGCCTTCTACTTACAGGCAAAAGTAAATTGAAATGCACCACACACAAACTGCGCTTCTGTTCAAATCCCAAATAAACAAAAATTCTTTACAAGTACGTGTGTCAAATTTAATGTTAATTTTATAAAAATAATACAGTTACTAGAGAACTTTGGGGTGGAAGTGTACTGATGACCAATGCCAACATATTAATAAAATTTATTACAAGTGTATCAAAATATAAAAGAAACAAAGTGCATTTTCATCAGATTAGAAGACACTCGATTCTTAAACAAAAACATGGAAAACCGCCCACCATTTGGTGATAATAAGCCTAATTAACAAATAAGAATGTTCATACACATAGCTTTGTATTATCTTTTGGAGAAAAGTTAAAATTCAGTTCCGCAGTTTGAGCATCGCTTGTTCTTCAATGCCAAACAACATAGGATGCCAACGGGGAAGAAAAAAATGGCACAAAACACACCCAAACACGAGAAAGAGTCTTCCAGGAATCCAATGCGGCAGCTGGGGCAGCCTCCGATTACAATAATTTCTGTAGGTACGGCTACAGTGACCGCTGGAGGAGCATTGATAGTTCCATATGATGGCACATACCCGGACGTGGGTTGACCAATCGGCGGCGGTGCCGATGGTTGGAATGTTCCATGCGGGTATGTGTTTGTATTCGGGTAAATAATGCCTGCGGATGGATGATAACATTTTTTGAGTCAGGCCGATCAATTAATGTAATTAACTTACCAACTTGGGGTGTATTGGGTGACGTTGGAGATTTTATCGCCTCCGAATAAGATGGTGGATGATCGGTCATCTCTTTTGACATGGTTCTGAGCTGATACAATGTGTTTTGCTTTTGATTCGTTTAATATTGCTATCAGGGGGCGATGTTTTGTTTTTTAACACAATTACTGATATGAGTCACTTTGCAAAGTTAGTTCAGCCTTTGATTGTTTTCTGCAAATTTAATTTTTTTTTGTTTTCCAAATCACGACGCAGCTGACTGGTGGCGGCATTCAGTGAAACGATTTAATTGTTTAAGTGAGATGGGCACGTTCAAGTTCCAAGGCAACACAATTCGCCTACAAGTTAACTAACGTCTAGTTATTTGAACGGTGTTGCCCGGCATTTGGTCTTGCTGGCAAGTTCACGGATGAAGTGAAAACGTATGCTCCTGCACACGGAGCGGTTCATCAGACGCATACATGGTTCGTCCTGCGTCGAAGATTCCGCTCCCCATAATAATCCACAAACGAATCTTTTCTGGAGTATTCTTGTGATGTATTACTCATCTGATGATTTTTTTCAATACAAGCATATGCGTATCAAGGCTGACGAGACGCTCGTATGCAGGAGACCTTAGCATACTATGAACACTGAAGCAAAATGAATCAGATGTTCTTCACATCATTCAGGGATTAGAGTTGATTTCGTTCACTTGCTTAAAGGGACATTATCAGTTAGCAGCTCATATTCATATGTGATATTCGTCCAATCACATAGGTTTAACTAGTAGGGACTCGTAGTTACCTTGCCAATTGAAAGTGTCCAATGTCTTCCGGATTGTGATTACTTCGAACGTACTCGTATTTCCATTCAAATCTTTTGGAAAGAGTTGAGAAACTGATCTCTCTTTCTCTAATCTCGTGCACATGAAAGAATGGGTGCCCTTGTAAATCGCGATTTTGGGGTTTTGGAATTGTCTTGATAGCTTTTCGCATCAGTTACGCAAGGGGATTTTCTTTATAATTTTTTTTAACGTAGCGTTATGTCCCCTAAACTTTCTTACGTTCTCATTGCTTTTTCCCATTTTTCGGCAATTGTGTACACACGCATGCCGCAATTTCGTATGGTACATTTTTGTTGCTCCTTCAAATGCATTGAAATAATGTAGTATTAAACCAGAATAAACCTTTGATGGATTGGAAGGAAAATTTTGTTCAAATACGACATTGGCTTCAATTGCTTCCGACTACTATGGAATGGTCTTAGATAAACCATTACGTGTTCGCCTCAACTGTTTTGTTTCATTTTCAGTTTTGGCTAATTTTGTTATAAAAAACTACTTTGCCGAACACTAATGTCGGTAAGACCTTCCCTAACAAGTGCTGCCAATCCATAAAAGGGAAACGTCAAAAAAGTTTTTATGTTTTTGTTTGTCATCAACTTCCCAGAAATCGCAGCAGCAAACTCTTCACCCAACAAAATTCCATTCTAAAAACTTTCCAAATTTTACTTTTGTGATTTTTTCTCTCCAGTTAGAAAAACGTAAACGAAATCTCTTCAAAAATGGCGAAAATGGCTTTTCAACACCAGGCTGGCACGGCCATGGAGTGCTTGAGTGTAAGTAACCCATGAAGTCATAGCGAGACAATCCTATAAACAGTGCATAAAGTTTAATCCCCATGAAATTGAGCTCCACCCAAGCATGAACAACTGTCCAATTGTTAAATCAGCTGGTACTATTTTTTCACAGATTCCAATTACGTTGCACAAAGAGGTTGACTACGATCAAGAAGGGCGTGAGATACTCAAATGTGGCTTCAAAATAGGTGGTGGCATCGATCAGGATTACAAAAAAAGCCCCCAAGGATATACTGATTATGTGAGTTCCAATAAAGTTTACAACAATAATTTTATCCACGAATATCCCTTTAGGGCATCTATGTGACTGAAGTACACGAAGGCAGTCCAGCTGCTCGTGCCGGCCTCCGTATCCATGATAAAATCCTCCAATGCAATGGCTACGATTTTACAATGGTCACTCACAAAAAGGCGGTGAGTTACATACGTAAAAATCCCATTCTTAATATGCTGGTTGCCCGCAAAGGCGTCACCTCAACGTAATTTAATCCACCGTGTCGAATCGTAGCTGCTCTATGTGTCTAGGCACCACCACACACTTTGAATTGATGCTTCGCATATTATCTCTCTTATATGACAAAACAATGATATTACTTTCCGAAAATGAAAGTAATTAACTAAATCACTCGCTTTGGCATTTAAACTGTATTCTCTAGACAAAATTGTTATTACACGGAAGGTTGTTGTAGTTTTCTTTTCGTTGTTGTATCACTTATTGTTATTTAAACCACACACAGTCTATAACTCCACAAGAAAAAAACTGCCAAATTCTCATACAATCAGTAAAATATGTTTAAGAGCAGATAAATAAAAATAATTTTAAGCGTAAATGGAATACATTTATGAAAATATACAATAAATATGAAAGCTTTTTATACACAACAAACATATTGACGTAATTGAATAGTATTTCAGAATTTGAATTAAGACGAAACGAAAGAAAAACAAAATGAATACCACAAAGGATCATTCCAAATATATTTCATAGTTTTTTGTTTGTGATAAGAAATACATTTTGTTTATTTGTTTGTTTGTTACTTTTACATGACATCTTTTAAATAAATGTTTGTATTAAAAAAATAATAGAATGTGCATTTTTCATTATACGTATGTGTGGTGCTGATGCTTGAAAAGGAATATAACTTCCCACGTTTTGTGAAAGGTGATAGTCGCAGCGATCTGTTTTGCTAATTTATTTTTCGAAGTCTGCATAAGTGTAACAACCAATTCGCTTATTCTTCGGTGGCTGACATTTTCAACTCTCAGTAACTCGTACTTAAACAACAGATTGGCAAACGTCAGTGGCCCGAAATACTGTTCATTGTGCCCAAAAATGACGTATCAGAACCTAGACTTTTATCATAAAAACTTAAAAACATCTACTAACTCTAAGAAGTGGTGTCAGTGGTTAGTCCGTTGGCCTTCTGAGCGACGGGTTTGATGTTCGTATCCCACCTAAGAACATCTAATATTTTTCTAACACACATCCAAGCTTGTAAACTGCCATCGCTTTTAAGAATGCGGTTACACTAATCGGCACGTACAAGTGTGACTTCCGGTCTGGCATAACGAAAATAGACCACGTTTTCACACTGAGGCAAATCCTGGAAAAGACTGAAATTCTGAAATTCGAGACTGACCCTCTTTTCATCGACTTCGACATCGAAGATTGCATTCATCGCTAGGAGCTCTACCTGGTCCGATAGTCAAATATAGTTTCCTGGCAAAACTGGTCCAGCTGTGTCGTGTGACACTTGAAAACATGCGGTGTTATGTGGGCTTTCATGTGAATTCTTCAATCTTGTTCTGGAGAAGAGAGTGCGCAGGCCATGGCCTAAATGCATTCTTTATCGATACTTAATTCAGCCAGTTCTGCTCAATGGCGCCGCGTGCTGGATGATAAGTAGGAAAGAGGAGCTAATAGGTATTGGATTCCTTCGAAAAATAAATAATCCATAGGATATTTGGTTCTATGTGCGAGGAAGGTGAAAGGAGGAGAACTCTATGAGCTGTACCAAAATTCTGATGTAGTGCAAAAAGCTAAAATACGTCGACTACATCGGTTCGGCCACAATGAGCAAATTAACCATAATGCCAAGAAGACCTTTGACTCCCAGCCCCCAGGTTCGAGAAAGCAAAAAAGATGAGCTGTTAAGTAAAGTAAAATAAATTCTACAAAAGAAAAGAAATGTCTGTTACAATAAATCCTATCCTACGTCCAATTAGATCAGAATTTGGCGAAGATATCGAAAATATATTAATAGAACAGCATGCGGTACAAACTTATTTAACCCATAAAAATACATATTTTTTTCCATTACGGCGAGGTTATGATCAGAATTAAGGGGATCGTAACCCTCCCGATTTATGGTAACCCCACTGTTCCGATCGTGTTGTTCGATTGCTCAACCCTTATAAAAAGCGGCCGGCTTTCCGGTTTCGGGTCTTCTCTACTGACCCAAATGCTGGTGCATGTTCCTGTTATTGATTTTTGATTGATCGTCCTTTAACGATACTAGTGATCTGCAGTCGTGTCAACCCACGGATTTGCATACATACTTGCGGGAAATTTTCAAGATGTAAAATGCGTAGCTGCTCACCTGAATATTACAATTAAAAACCTTATTCAGTAATCTTGATCACGCTGTCTGGGCAAAACAATGTACTTTGTGTCAAACTCAAAAATATTTTATTCTTGACTGTGTTTATTTTAAGCCATGATACGTTTAAGTTACCGTATTAAGGATTCTCAGAAAAATGGAACTGTTCTCTTTAAACGATGGAGCACGTAAATATGTAAAATTTCGACATAATTCCAAAAATATAACGAATTTTAACTTTTTTAGAACTGAATCTGAGGTTGATCCTGAGATTTTAAAGAAATTGGATGAAGGATATTTAAAATTTTGGAAATCCGACTCAAAGTCGCTGCTTAAAAAATATTTAACACTAGATGTTTTTAAGGCACTGCGAAATAAACGGACTAAAGCATCCTCCCTTTTGGATTGTGTCCAATCAGGATTTAAAAATTATGATTCTATTTGTGGAATTTATGCTCCCGACGCTGATGCCTACAACGTTTTTGCTGATATATTTGATCCAATTATTGAAGATTACCACTTTGGATTTAAAAAGACTGAGAAGCATCCCGCCAAGGATTTTAATGGCCCGTGCATCTTTGGTGATCTCGATCCGTTTAAGAACTACATTGCCTCAACACGAATTCGGTGCGCACGTTCCTTGCAAGGATATCCATTCAGTCCGTGTTTAACCGAAAAACAATATGATGATATTGAAGACATTGTCACCTGTGCTTTGTCGAGTTTGAAGGACGAATTCGGGGGTAAATACTTTCCGCTGATGGGGATGAAGAAATCAGTTCAACAGAAGTTGATCAATGATCACGTTTTATTCAAAGCGGGTGATAGGTTCTTGCAAGCTGCAAACGCCAGCCGCTTCTGGCCAACTGGTCGTGGAATTTATTACAATTTTGATAAGACATTCGTAGTCTGGTGCAATGAAGAGGATCATATTCGCATTATTTCTATGCAAAGAGGTGGCGATTTTGGGCAGGTCTTCAGGCGATTGGTAAAGGGCATCAATGCTATTGAAGAAAAGATTCAATTTGTACACGATGACAGATTGGGTTACTTGACCTTCTGTCCGACAAATTTGGGTACGACCATTCGTGCCTCAGTGCACATAAGGCTACCAAAGTTAGCCTCCAATCAGAAGGCGTTGGAAGAGATCGCGGCTCAGTATAAATTACAGGTACGTGGAACTCATGGAGAGCATTCGAATGCTGAAGATGGAATATACGATATTTCGAATAAGCGACGCATGGGGTTGACAGAGTTCCAAGCTGTCAAAGAGTTATATTCTGGTATTATGAAAATCATTAATTTGGAAAAGGCTGAGAAGGGTCAGATAGTTGGCACGAAGAAAGAAAAGAAGATAGAGGTAAATGCGTCTTTCACTAAATCAGACGGGAAGGCAGGAGCCAAGTCAAGTTCCAGCACAATCGATGGGAGTAAAGAGACGAAGGACATTAAGCCGACGGCTAAGGATGTGGATATAAAGTCAGATTTGAAGCTAAGCCCAAAGGTAGATAAAAAGAAAGATTTGAAAGCAGACAAAAATGAAACTAAATATAGCCGTAGAGGGAGAAATGATTTGCAGTAAAAATAAAAAAAAATTATAAAAATAAGCAAATAACATAATTGAATGTTTTTGTTTAAATAAAACATTAAAAATATATATAATAATAATATTTATATATGTGTATCTATATAGAAGACTATCTGTTTTTGAATATGGTTTATAGTAAGATAAATAGAAAGCCTTGTGTTGGCGCCACTTACTCTTTAAGATGGCCAATTTGCATTCAGTGGTAGTAAGACAGGAAAGGCCCTCTTAAATAATCACAATTTGTTATTGTTTAACTTATAGTGTACCAATGAAGAATTCAAAGTTAAGGATAGTCTCAACTTTCTGTAAATTAAAGTCGGGTATGGTGGGAGATATTACATAAACAAATAAATTAGAGGTGGGCATCTAGTGCATTTATTGCTTATACATATGTATAAATCAAATGGAGCATTTCATTGACAAAGATACATTTTCCATTAACCTACACTCAGACTCGGAGTATTCGAAACGCCCCCTACAATATTTATTGAATATAATAATGCTGATTTTGACATTCGAGTTCGAACGAAAGTTTGTCGAATTAGAAGAATTTGTATTTTGAGATTCGATCGAATAGAAAATTTATTTGAGGAAAACCGGTATAGTTCGAACGCAGACGACACTGCTCTTCTATTAACTGATGGATGCGTGGTCAAAGCAACAGAAAAGCTACAAAATTCAGTAAATGAGATATGTGATTGGGCGCAACGATGGCGAATTAGACATAATGAGTCAAAGTTCACCCATATCAATTTCACAAATAAAAAAATAATGAATGTTCCTGTGGTTATTAATAACCAAGTAGTTCCTTATTCCAACACAGCTAAGTATCTGGGTATGAATCTAGATGCTAAGATCAAATGGAAGGAACATGTGAAAAAGAAAGTAGAAGAGCTAAATATTAGATACAGAAAACGTTATTGATTGCTAGGACATAATTCGGAAATGTCCAATGAGAATACAATTTTATTATAATAATGAGATGCTAAAACCTATTTGGACATATGGTATCCAACTATGGGGTTGTACAAAGCAAACAAATGTACAAATAATACAAACATTTTAAAACAAAGTCCCTAAAGAAATAGTGACTTGCATCGTGGCTTGCAGATTTATCTTGTAACGGAATTAATTAAAAAAATACGCAATTCGTCACAATGAGCGTCTGCAGTTGCATATTAATCCTGAGATAGAAGACGTCTTAAATGTACGATATAATATTCGTAGATTAAGAAGAACTAAACCTCTAGACCTTATAATCTAAAAATATGAGAACCCGTAATCAAATTATAATACCTTCTCAATCGCTACCGAAATTTAAAACTAAAATCATTTGTCAATCTTTCTTTGATTGGTCATGATTATGGAGGTGTCCTATGATGGCGTTCGACAGCTTAAATACATCTGAAAATGAATTTACATTTTCTTAAACTACGATTCGAGTTTAAATAAATTTTAGTTTTAAGATAAAACCAATTTATATATATAACAGCACGTTGAAAAGTCGGTCATTACAGTCTATATTTTGGGTAAGAATCTAGGCTTTTGTTGTCCTTGTGGTTTGTGTTGGGGTATTATCCTGCTGAAAAGTCAATCGTTGTTCACGAAACAATTCGGAAAAATTAGGAAAAGCTCTTTCCAGTATAGGTTTGCAAATTTAATTCTACTGTTCCGTAAAAGCTTGTTGTTTCCCAATTACACCGCCTCCCTTCTTGTGCTTCTTTGAAGATGTAGTTTATGTTGTTTTACAATGAACACACCCCATTAAATGCCGGACCTTTCTTGTACAACTTACAACTTACTTCGCTTACAACACACACACTTGTTGATTGTCTTTTTTCTTTCTCAAAACACGGTGTGGTTGTTTTTGCGTCTTTCTTATTATTCTGAATAAATACTTTTTACTTTCTTAAATCAATCCGAACTTTATTTATTCATCTGCTAACAGGGTTATGGGCCCAGTAGTAAAAGTTAAAAGTGGATTAGAGTATTTTAAAGACATTTTAAAAACCTGTTGTTCCGCTGTATATGCGAAGAAGTTTTTTGTGTGGAAACTTTGTTAATCGTGTTTTGGAAAATGGCGGATGAAAAATTTTCAATCCCGAAATTAAATAATACAAATTGGACAGTTTGGAAATTTAGAGTGGAAAGTTTCCTGTCTCGAGAAGATCTATGGAAAGTAGTTGAGGATGATCTCCCAGACGAAAATTCGAGGACAGATGTGTGGAGGAAGGATGACAGGAAGGCGAAAGGTATAATTATTCTTTTTCTCAGCGATAACCAATTGCCTTTGGTGAAGAACTGTCGACATGCAAAAGATGTCTGGACTACACTTCAGAATACTCACGAAAAAATTTCGAGATCTGTTCGTGTGTCACTTCTCAAGAAGTTGTGCTCAACAAGAGTACAAGAAGGAGGAAATGTTGAGAAGCATCTGTTTGATGTCGAGGAGTTATTCGATCGCTTGGCTGCTGCTGGACATGTGTTTGATAAAGACACAAAAATCTGTTTGATCTTGCAAAGCCTGCCAGATTCATTTGAGCATTTGGTTTCGGCGCTAGACAGTCGTTCGAATGACGACATGACATTAGAATTCATCAAGTCAAAATTAATCGACGAGTACCATCGAAGGCTGGAGCGGGCTGGTGATTTTTTTAAGCAGGAAAAGGCAATGAAAACCGAATCGAATCGCAGTGTGGAAACTAGAACTTGTTTCCATTGCAAAAAGCCGGGACATCTACGTTCAAGTTGTCGTTCTTATTTGGCAAACAAAAGGGGCAGTGGAAGAAAAAGAAATCCTAGTACAAAGGTCACAGAGGAAACAAATATAGCGTTTGCTGCAGGTCGTGATAAACCAGGGCTTTGGTTAATCGACAGTGGTGCGAGTTCGCACATGACAAATGATAAACATTTTTTCAATTCCTTAAATGAATCGGACGGTGCAAGCATTGTTTTGGCTGACGGAAAACAAATATCATCAGCTGGTCGCGGAGAAGGTGTAATTGTTGGCGTTGACGACAATAAAAGACGTGTCAGAGTCACACTTCAAGATGTTTTATTTGTGCCGGATTTAGGAGGAAGTCTAATGTCAGTGAGCAAGCTGGCCGAAAATGGTTTTTCTGCTAGGTTTGATAAATATACCTGTAGCATAAATAATTCTGAGGGAAAAGTTGTTTTACTGGGTAATCGATGTGGAAATCTTTACCATCTTCAAGTTCTGGAACAGTCATCAAAAGCTTTAGAAGGAAAACATCATGTTAATTGTCAACATCAATGGCATAGACGTTTGGGTCATCGAGATACTGCGGTGTTAGAGCGGATGATGAAGGAACAGTTGGTTTCTGGATTAGATGTACGAAACTGTGGGCTGCAAGTTGTTTGCGAGTGCTGTTTAAAAGGAAAACTTACTCGAACACCATTTCCTGGAATAGTTCATCAAAAATCGAAAAAATTATTGGATATAGTACATACCGACTTATGTGGCCCTATGAGAGCACCAACACCAGCTGGAAATAGGTACCTGATGACTATGATAGATGATTTTAGCCGTTATACAGTGGTTTATCTATTGAAACACAAATGGGAAGCAGCAGACAGAATAAAACAGTACGTTCGTCAAGTTCAAAATCAGTTTGGACGAAAACCAGTCGTCATACGATCTGATGGAGGAGGAGAATACGACAATAATAATCTACGAGACTTTTACATTGCTGAAGGTATCAAGCCGCAGTTCACTACTGCATATTCTCCCCAACAAAACGGTGTTGCTGAACGCAAAAACAGATCTCTCATCGAAATGACAAAGTGCATGTTAATAGACGCTGGGTTGGAGAAACGATATTGGGGTGAAGCTGTGCTTACGGCAACTTATATTCAAAATCGTTTGCCAACAAAGTCAGTGGATAAAACTCCGTTTGAACTCTGGTATAAGAGGAAACCATCTCTGAAGCATATACGGAGGTTTGGCTGCGAAGCTTATGTGCATATACCGGATGTTAGACGTGATAAACTGGACTGCAAAGCTAACAAGCTAATATTTGTCGGATACTCTGATCAACATAAAGGGTATCGTTTTCTTGATCGTTCAACTATGAAGATTACCATCAGTCGAGATGCTCATTTCCTAGAAAGTGAAACACGGACAGCTGATATCGGTGTTCCAGACTCTAATATGGATATTGTGTCTGATGAAGTTCAAATCCGTTCTATCACTGAAGGGGAAGTGATTCCAACGGAAAGTTTTGATGTTTCTGTTGATGACGAGAGTTCGCGAGAGGACGAATTTTTCGGATTTGAAGAAGAATTGCCATCCGAGGATGAGGAAGAGCGAACTACGACAAGGCGTTCCGAGCGAACTACTCGTGGAGTACCACCAATTCATCTTAATGAGTACGTAGTAGGCAGTGCATCTCTATTTTTGGATGAACCAAAGGACTACAAGGAAGCAGTTCAAGTACCTGAATGGAGAGAAGCAATGAACGAGGAGATGAAGTCACAACGACGTAATCATACGTGGGATCTCGTAAAACTTCCAGAAGGCAGAAAGGTTGTCGGCTCGAAATGGGTCTATAAAATAAAAAGAAACGAGCAGAACGAAATCACAAGGCATAAGGCCCGAATTGTCGCGCAAGGATACACGCAAAAGTATGGTGTAGATTACGACGAAGTCTTTGCTCCTGTCACGAAATTAACAACTCTAAGAACTTTTTTGGCTGTTGCTGCAAAGCATGAAATGCTGGTCAAACATTTCGACGTCAAAACTGCCTATCTTCATGGAGTTGTCGAAGAGGAGATTTTTATGAGACAACCACCTGGCTATGAAATTTCCGGAAAAGAAGGGTTAGTCTGCCGATTAAATAAGAGTATTTATGGACTTAAGCAATCGGCACGCTGCTGGAACCAGACATTACATAACTTTTTGTTGAAGCTGCATTTTAAGGCATCGGCTGCGGATCCATGTTTGTACATCAAAGATACCGGAGGCAAGAAGGTATTTCTACTTGTTTATGTAGATGACTTGCTGGTGGGAAGCATGGATGAAGGTGAGATTATTACGATTTATAACGAACTTCAAAGAAAATTCGAAATAGTCAACCTGGGAGAAGTGCGGTATTTTCTGGGAATGGAAATATATCAAAAGGACAACGTTTTTGAAATACATCTGAAAAATTACATTAAAAAGCTACTTAAAAGTTTTGGTATGGAGAACGCTAAGGTTTCTAACTCACCGATGGACCCTGGTTATATGAAAGCTGAAGATAAGACCGCTTCATTAGACAGCAGCACAATATATCGAAGTCTAGTCGGCGCATTGTTGTATTTGGCTGTGAATGCTAGACCTGACATATCGGCAAGCACTGCTATTTTAGGCAGAAAATTTCAAAATCCTACGGAAGCTGATTGGATTGCTGCAAAAAGGATCTTACGTTACCTAAAAGGGACTATCGACTACAAAATATGCATCGGCGGTGCTGAGGAGTGGAAACTAGTTGGTTATTCGGATGCAGACTGGGCTGGTGATCAAGCTACTAGGAGATCAACGTCTGGATACGTGTTTTTATTTGGAGAGTCTCCAATTTCGTGGGCTAGTCGACGACAAGAATGCGTTACACTTTCATCGATGGAAGCTGATTACGTGGCCCTCAGTGACGCCTGTCAAGAGGTAATATGGCTACGAAAACTACTGCGAGATTTTGGCGAGATTCAGCGCGAACCGACATTGATCAACGAGGACAACCAGAGCTGCATAGCATTTGTTAATACTGAACGTATCAGTAGGCGATCAAAGCACATAGAAACTAAGGAGCCTTTTGTTCAAGATCTCTGTGCAAATAATGAGATCGAATTGAAATATTGTTCAACAAACGAGATGATGGCAGACATTTTCACCAAACCTCTGGGACCGATCAAACAAAGGAGCTTCTGTAAGCTGCTCAAACTTGATGGGAGTTAGGCGATTGTTCATTGAGGAGGAGTGTTGGTTTACAATGAACACACCCCATTAAATACCGGACCTTTCTTGTACAACTTACAACTTACTTCGCTTACAACACACACACTTGTTGATTGTCTTTTTTCTTTCTCAAAACACGGTGTGGTTGTTTTTGCGTCTTTCTTATTATTCTGAATAAATACTTTTTACTTTCTTAAATCAATCCGAACTTTATTTATTCATCTGCTAACAGTTTATTCTTCCCCAGATCATGGAAATAATAATTGTATCATCAGTTCCATCCAAATAAAACTTTTTTTCGTCGGCAAAGATGACGAATCGCCATTCCCGACTCCATTATTGATGTGTCTTACTGCAAAGTCAACTCGCTGACTACTATGCGTTACATTCAGTGGTGGCTTCACCTTCATTTTTAGGGTTCCGTAGCCAAATGGCAAAAAACGGAACCCTTATAGTTTCGTCATGTCTGTCTGTCTGTCCGGGAATGTCACAGCCACTTTTTTCCGAAACTATATGAACTATACTGTTGAAACTTGGTAAGTAGATGTATTCTGTGAACCGCACTAAGATTTTCACACAAAAATAGGAAAAAAACAATAAATTTTTGGGGGTTCCCCATACTTAGAACTGAAACTCAAATTTTTTTTTTCATCAAACCCATACGTGTGGGGAATCTATGGATAGGTCTTCAAAAATGATATTGAGGTTTTCTAATATCATTTTTTTCTAAACTGAATAGATTGCGCGAGAGACACTTCCAAAGTGGTAAAATGTGCCCCCCCCCTGTAACTTCTAAAATAAGAGAATGGTAAAACTAACAAAATAAATGATGTACATTATCATGCAAACTTCCACCGAAAATTGGTTTGAACGAGATCTAGTAAGTATTTTTTTTTAATACGTCATAAATCGTAAACCGCAATTTACCTTTCATTCAATCAACTCAAATATGAAAAAAAAACATTTAATTTCATAAACATAAACCTTATACGTAAACCGTGAACCATTATTTTCTAAGAATAAATCTGTAATAGGTGCCTAAGTAAACAATAATTATAATTCGCGCGGAACCCCTCATGGGCGAGTCAGACTCGCACTTGGCCGCTTTTTCTGTGCTCAATATGGGTGGCTTTCTGCATCACGCGGGAAACATTAATTCTACTGGCATTAACCACTGTTTAAGCCTTGATGTTTGAATGGGAAGCAGTTCCAGGTGTTGATCGCCGTTCTTGAGATGTTGGTGCCTTGCTAACACGTCCATTGTGATTTTAATAGGGCCGATTTTGGGAATCGCGGATTTTGACATATCTCCACGTTTCAAGGTCACCAGAATCCAAATCCAAAATCGGCCCCATTACAGCAACTTCCATTTGGAAGTTAATAACTCTTATGGTTAACCACATTTCAAAATTTACCACTAATAATAAATCTTATTGATCCCACTGGGATGTTAGTCGTGTGGACCTTGAGGGTCGCATCCAGACCTTTTTTCCATAGTTTTCAGGGTCCTTAAGGTACTTTGCCGCTGTTCCTTGTACGCTCGAATTTTGGCCTTCTTCTTCTTCGTCGCTTAATGTTTTTCCTTTTTTCATATGTAGTTGCCGATACAATAAAGAGATGTCGCGAACTTGAACCGAATATCATAACAGTTAGATTTTGGATGTGTCCTTAAATAACTGATACAAATTATGAGCTTATTGCAAAACAATTCATAAAATAAAACTTTGCAACCTTACCGTTAACTGTATAGTGTATAAAGGTTTTCTCAGATTAGTGAATGGTTTTGAAAATTTCGCAATATTTTCAACAAAAAATTACCTTGCCAAGTGTTACGGAGTATATTTGGCAGTATCTGTACGCGTCTGTTTCTAAGACCATTAGTCATCTGGCTTGTTCCTAGAAAAGATAGTGCACAGACACGATTTAGATTTTGTCTTTATTAATTGAGATTTGCTTAGATTGGATCGCTGGGTATCCGCTTTGTTAGTCAACATATTCCAATACCTTACCTTTGTATTTGCATTTAGTTGAAGACTAAGAATAGACGCTATTATCTAACAGAAAAAAAGAGTTTAGAACATCCTGCTGAAAAAATCGTGGCAAGTTCAACGGCAGTACAATCAGAACATTCGATTAGAAGAACCTGCAATTATTTGGAAGCCGTACGGATATTGTAATGAATATCAGGAACTTAATGAGTTTCAAATGTAATGGCCAATAATGGCAGGATCGCCTTGTAATGAGTATCAGTCGGGATCGCAATGTAATGAATATCTGGCAGGATCGCCATGTAATGAGTTGGCCTATAGGGATTATATTTAAAACGGCTATTTCAAGCCGATTCAGTGCTGGCTAAAGAGCCGAGAGATAAATAAAAAACAGGATTACGAGTCAAAGTCCGATTACTTAATGGTTTATTTATTGTAAAGATCTAGGCATATTTAAACAAAAATTCTTACACTCTACTAACTGTCTTAATTACATATACAAGGATGCATAAATTAAATATAAATCTCATAATTGCTACAAAAATGCATCTGTGGAATGGCATGTAGACAAGTGCCTTTGACTCTGCCATGAACAGCACAGCCTGAAATTTGTCGTATGTCTCTGGTATCACATGGTGGATAGGATAGGATATTAGGCCTTAACGGCCCATACAGGGCATAGAACCTAGCTTCTCCAACCACTTTCATGCGAAGTGGAGGGGACCTACAGTTTTACGCCGAATCCGAACGGCAAATTTGAGAAGCTTCTCATGACAATTTGATACTCTTGGATGTTTGTCAGACGATCGCAAGATCCTCCTTTTTTTGTGAGTCTAAGATAGGTCCACAAGAAGTCGACGAGGTGTCCAGAGTTGTAACTTTTTACCCGCGAAGTGGCCTACCCAGGTACAATTGCGGGATCTACGAGTCGAAGAGATATCCAGAGTAATTTTTGTGAGTCGCAGAGGTGTCCACAGTTTTAAACCATTTTAACCGCGAAGCGTGCCACCCAGGTACTATTATGGGATTTGCGAGTCGAAGAGGTGTCCAGAGTTTTAATTTTTGTGAGTCGAAGAGGTGTCCAGAGTTTCAAATCTTTCTACCCAGGAACTAATATGGGATCAGGGGTGATTTTTTCCAGACAAATTTGGATATTTTCCTGAGATATTATAAAAACGGATAAAAACAGAATTAAACCTCTGGACACCTCTTCGACTCACACAAAAGGGATATTTTGAAGGGGAGATATATTGCCCGAGGATAGCATGACCGAAGATATTTTCCCGAGGATATTATAAAAAGTTATATAAACAGAGGTAATCGTATCATATCACTAGGTACACATAGTGCTTCGATAAAGATGCGATATTCGGAGGAGTATCTCTCTGGGAAAACCTTATACATATATACAGAGTGTGCGAGATTGCTATGAAATATAATGGAGTTCATCAGGGTTAGAATAAAATAGAGCTCTTGTGGCGCTATGGAATTGGTATGAATAATATAAGGTTTGTGTGTTGCTATGGATTGTGTACATTGGTGAAATTACAATATCTAAGATCTGCATCGCAGAATTAATTCCGGATCCTTTACCGCCATACCTTTTGAAATCATCCACAAATTCTGTCATGTCGCCGAAATTAACGACTGCATTATTTTGCCATTTCCCCTTACAACGGGCACGTATAAAACTCAAATATATTTATTTTTTTCGGTGTAAATTAAAATTTGTTTCTTTATTAAGTCTTCATGAATCAAAATCTTTAGCACATAGGTATTTATATGTATATATTATATATTTATATATTTTTTTAATAGCAACGTTTTCTTCCCTTACATTAGCTTAATTCCATACAAATAATGAGAAAATTTTTATAATGAAAATTCTTACGGTTTTTAACAGTAAGAATACTTAAAAAATCTTTTAAAATAAAACAAATCAAAGCTTAGCAATAATTAAAGATAGATTTCGCTTAGGTAGTGATAGGAGTTAACGAAAATTATATTAATATTTTACATTAGAAGTGTTTTCTTTTCTCTGTCAACAATAACAATAGAATAGATTAGAAATAAAAATATTTAACTTGTCGTAGATAGGTGCACTATTTCACCTTATAACTGTCTTAAACTATTTTTTTTTTTTATTTCTCTTATGCTGTGAAATATACAAAAGCTAAAATACAATATTATTCTAAATGTGAAATTATTTAATTGTTTAAATAACTTTCTGCCTTATTTATTTAAGCTACATAACAATGAAATTATGTTTGCTAAAGATAACGTATTAAAAATGTACTTAATAAAATTAGTATATAATTTACTAATTTACTAGTGGCGTCTCCGCACAACTTAATCTCACTTTCCTAAATAAAAAAACGAAATTTCTTTGAAATCAATATTTTTTTTCTCTATCTTACAACTTACATTCAAATGTTTGTTGATACAACTGCCTGGACGAATTCTCGTGAGCTCACGATCTCGTTTATAGCACGATAGGGTATAATTTTCTGGGTAGTGATAGGGAATCTCTAGTGGTTCCACGGTAAGACGAAATGCGGACTCTTTCGGACACATCACATCCAAAACAAGCAAAATCAGATTACTGGCCGGTATTGGAAGGACAACAAATGGCCGTTCACATGCATGTGCTGTCATATTGTAGACAACGTTCTCTTTCTCATTGTACAGTGTGTACAAAAACCTTCTTTGATCGCAAGATTTAAGTCGCGTGCGACGTAATGTGACTCTTTGCAACCAATCCTTGCTATTGACTGCATAATCGGTCATATTATCATCGAAATAATGGTCCATCACTTCGGCGGCGACAGTGTGAAATTGTACAATATACCATAGCAATGAATGTACCAGCCATTTAGCGAGTCGTAAAATGTGCATCATTGGCTGCAATTTCAAATTAAAATTTTTTGTTTCGCATAATGAAGTGTTGTGGTAAACTGAGGACGGAGGAGTGTTGTTTTGATCTACAAACTTACCGAAAACAATTTATTCGATGAGTTATTTTCATCAGCCTTCGATGTAGGGCACACTGCCTGGTAGTCATAGATAACGACTTCTTTGTATACCCTTTCTTCCATTAGACGACGCATAAGAGCACCGTTTACTTCGCCGAAAAACTTTCCTATTTCCGAATGCCTTGGCGAGATTAAAATGTAACCATTATTGTCCAAAATGAAACAGTCTATCTCCTCTGAAGTGCAAGTTTTTGGACAGTCAACGCACTGTAAAAAATATGAGTTATCTTTTTGTAAAAATTATAGAGTATAACATGTCCATTACATTGCTAGTTATGTTTTTAAAAAGTTTATTAAGGGCTTTGAGCTGAAATTGAAAGCCAACAACTGCTGCTGGTGCAGGTTTACCGCCTTCAGTGTGAAAAATTGCATGACTGGCTGTAACTAAAGTGTCACCATTGGTTTCTAGACAAAATAGAATTAGAAGTTGAGTTATTATATAATGTGATATATCTATTAAACCTTCACTATCGAAAGGAACTGAATACACGAAGCTCTCTTCACGTACGAAATGCTGCTCAACAGCACGCTTATACCAAATCTCATCGATGGCACGTCGGTTATGCTCGCTAAAATGTTCTCTAAAAATAAAATATGTATGTATAATAATAAGATAGAATAATATCTGTATATATAAAAATGTATGTTGGTATATCTGAGGTTAATAGACACGCGTGCAGGGACAGACTAAGAATCATAACTGTAGCGCCCTCCAAAAAACAAAGTTGTCGTAGAAGGACAATACGAGGAGAAACCACATCTAGGCAATTTCAACATCCTAACGACACATTTAACATAATAAAGCTCTCCTGCAAGTGTGCATGCAAATCCGTGGGTTGATATGACTGCAGATCACCGATGTCGTAAAAGGACGATCGTATCAGTAACAGCCTAAAAGTGGCAGGCCTGAAAATTCCTGAATCATTACATAAAGGCAACAACACCTGCATTAGATTGGCCTTAGTGATGAAGTGATCCGAGATCAGAGAAACCAGTCGATAGTTATTAAGGTCGAACCGGAGGCGGTATTGGCCCGAAAGTGTTTCTGCCAAGCTTGGGCGAAATCGGTCAAGTAGTTCCTGTTTTTTTTTTATTTTCCGCTTTATGTAATCTTATATATAAAAATTAATGTTGTGTGTTCGTCTTCTATGTGTTCGCGCATTGTTCATCCAATTGAGATGAAACTTTGTACAGTTGTTCTTGGCACTTGTACGAAAGTGGCGCAATAAATTTTGTTTGTTCGTCTCCTACTCGTTTGCAAATTAAGTTCTTTATTTCTTTCGAACTAAAATACAACCATTTCGGACTATTTCCAATCTGAACTTTTACAATTATGCTGAAATACGGTTTTATAATCGGAATGCTAAATTGATTAAATAAGTGAGGTGTGAAATACATTAATTTTGAGAACAACAGAAGATTTACATTACATGAATAGAAATATTATAATTTGAAGAATAACAATCGATTCGCGTTAAATGTGTATCCGGCATGTGTCCGTAGTGTGGGAACATCTTTATGATTTGTAACTCGCGCATCGTTAAACCGATTGAGTTAAAAATGACTGACTCTGGCGTGAAAGTTTCTATCATAGTACCATCAACATACATAAGGGCGCAACCTCTTAACGATCGAACCAATTGAGCTCAAATTTGCAGGCAATACTTGGTTCGATAGTGTTTCTGTGAATCGGTCAAGTAGTTTGCCTTGTACTCGTAGTTTTGTTTGTTAAGGGAGCAACGCATGCCGGGTACCCGTTATTATTTTATAAAGCCCCCGGTGTTTATGATGATCTGATGACTCAAATAAAGGACTTCAAGTACTCCCACCACTTTTCATGTATAACCACAGATAATAATACAAATTACCAGTAACCATGTAAGAAGGATGCACCACCGTGGACCGGAATTAGAGAAACTCGTACTATGTGCAGCACAGTTGCGTATATGAAATGAACAGGCTGTGAAGGGACCGCACTAGCGACGACGGAGGCGCACGACGTGTGTCAAGGTCAACCGCATTTAATGCAATCCAAAACGTTATGTATCAGGTAACACAAGACCTTACTAGTAATTAAATTAAATATGTGTTCACCAAGAGGCGTTGCGGACGGCCGCAAATATCAGGCCGTGGAAAATAGCGCTCATATTGCATTTTCATACCCGTTGTATGAAAACACTACGTATACGGTATACTGTCAACCGCTTGATAGTACATCGTATGCTGATTGGGCAATTTATCAATATTTTGTACTAGCTGACCCATGCTCGCTTGCTTCGCCAGTCTGCCACTTTTCAAATTTAAAACAAAATACTTGCTGATAAGAACTGGTAAAAAAACGTCGAGAGTGTCCCTTTTCATTATATGGATATACTCTCAGTGTGACTCACTCAATTACATGTCATACCCTATTCTCAATCCCATACGCCACAAAAAAAACAACGTAAACTACAAAAGGTGCATAAAAAAAAGAAAGAAAAAGCACACAGCACGCAAGAGAGAACCGATGTGTGCCGCACACACATACAAATTTTCCTCCACTCAAAGCTGGGAAAATCCATCGATCTAGCTTCAATCGAATATTTTACTTTTTTTGAATTGTATAAAATTTATAGTTTATTGCTTATTCTTCAACTTCAGGATAACCTACAAAGATGATTTATTTCTTAAAATCTTTGTACATAATTGAACTTTATATTAAAAAAAATCCTATTTCATTTGGATGAGTCATTCCAAAGCTAGGAGCTAGAAATCATTCGAGAGTTACAACTTTTCCTAGATATC
This sequence comes from Portevinia maculata, assembly GCA_949715645.1. Lineage (NCBI taxonomy): Eukaryota > Metazoa > Arthropoda > Insecta > Diptera > Syrphidae > Portevinia > Portevinia maculata. The sequence continues at coordinate 34,187,616 of OX454527.1, forward strand.
AGCTTAGAACTCCGCTTCTATACAGCGGATGAAGCATTTTCCCGCGGTAAAAAGCCTATGTCCATTCTCAGGCTCTAGACTACCTGTGTACCAAATTTTATTTAAATCGGTTCAGTAGTTTTGGCGTTAAAGCGAGACACACAGACAGACAGACAGAGTTGCTTTCGCATTTATAATATTAGTATGGAATTAGTATGGATGATGGGGTCCGGTATTTGTAGCAGACACAAAAATTTATATATAATATAACAATTATTTATAGCATATTTAGCAATTATCGAATTAGTATTTTAGCTTACCTAGCAATTAAGAAATAGTATATAAGCTAAGTAATTTTTAATAAAAAGTTCTCTTTCTTTCAACGAACTGGGTTTTGACATAGCTGATTAGCTGATAAAACTTTCCTCGTTGATTGCCCACCTTGAAGTAGCACTAGTGCTGCAAAGGTTTGCGCTTTTTTGCAAATGGCGGCAAATGTAAATTCTACTTTGATATTTGTGAAGTTAGATGATACAGAAAAAACTTAAGACACCAATTAACATAATCCAAAAGCAGAACCAAAGTTTTTCATTCATAAAAAAAATTACAGCGAAAGAACTTCGGGTGACAACTTTTGCGCCACCTGACAACTTTTGCGCCACATTGTATATGGATGTCAATTATGTATTATTAGGTCCTTTGCGTACCTTCTTATATGTATACCTAAATTTATATAAACTTTAATGTGTAACTACACAAATTCGTTCGCGTAAACACTGTGAAAGTGGTAAACAAATAAACGAATAGAAAATGTAATTTTGTTTATCTATCTTCACGCAGAATTTCGGCTGGTAAAAAAATCAACTGTTGCTCCTCTTCAATCCAAAATTTGACGTTATTAATTTTTCTCTCGAAAACTTTCGTGAACATCCTTGTCAATAGCGCATTCTCCCGATTTTTGCGATTTGACAGTTTTTATTTTTCTTCACATTAAAGAATGTCAAATCATATCTAAAACATAGGGAAATCCTACAGTCTGCTTGGCGAACTGTTGGATACCATTTTTTTATTCCTATCCCTTATAAAGTGGGCGTCGCAAAAATTTAAGTACGGGGAAATGTAAAGAAGGATCTAAAGATTTCGTTTTCAGACGTTTTTTTTAAGTACGCCCACTACTCAGTGTCAGTGGGCAGATTTTAAAAATATTTACATATGTAAGCACAATATATTCCGAATTTCAGCTTTCTAGCTCAAATTTTAATTTTTTCGATACATTTGTTTTTTTTTTGAGATTGTGTGCGGATTTTAAAAATTCTTACTTGATTGTTTCGGACCCTTAGAGAGAATATGGTTCGAATTTCAGCTTTCTAGATCGTGTTTTCTGGCCTAATTTTTGTCGACGGACGGACGGACGTACATGGCTAGATCGACGTTACTATTGATGCTGAACATGAATATAGTAACTTTTGGGGGTTTAGGGACAATATTGGGGTATGTTACAAACTATGAGTCAAAACTATACTCCTAGAATAGGTTATAAAGAACTGAGTGTAGTTATCTTTTTTTTGTAAGTAAAGCGGATAGCTGATATCGTCGTCTTAAGGCATTTTATCGCGGGAAGTTGCCTCTATGTTGCACAATTATGTGTTTCTTTTAATATTGTCAGTGTGGGCATGTGCAGGCCATGCTAATATTCATTGCGTGCGCCGTTCGGTTTTTCGGCAAGTGGTGTGTTTGTTTGTATATTGTGGAGTTTCATTATTAAGTGGTTTCTGGTTTGAATTACGCCATATTTTTAGAAGGATTCAGGAACAGGAGCTGGATGTATTTTTTTTATTAAGTTGAAGATCTGAGAAGGAACTTGGAAGTTAAGCGTCACCGTAGCAGTGTGGGACTTAAATTACTAAAAAACACATTGATAATCAAAACCAATCTATGAACGATCGCTATACCATTTTAAATAGATTTGAAACTCAGAAGAACATTTGATGTACAGTGTCTGAACTTAAATTAATGGACATTCAGTTTAAGATTTTTGTACAAATTGAGCTTTTTGTGAAAAGGTTCTTATTTTTTTAGCAAACATCCCCGTTTGCTTTTTTAAACTTTGTTTGAGTAAATGAGTTCACCGTGTAAGAACACCAGCTCTCATAGGAAAATACCCACGTTGTTGTTGCGGGAGTCTTGCACTGTACAAAGTAATTTTACTCAATAGGCTCCTATTCCACACTCGATCAAAAGATTTACTGTTATAGGTATTAAAGTGTAGATATAAAGTAAAAATTAAATTAATATAAATGTGTATGAACATTTCGGTTAGGCCAACTTATGTACACTTTTATGAATTTGTATACATTTTATTCGCAAAAGTGGATAAAACTAAAAAAAGAGCCTTTTGCTCAACCCTGCACTCTAGATAACAAATTAACGCAACTCCACAGAACCGTTACCACCCGCATCTAAGTAATCAATTCCATTCAAAACAAAAAAACTTACCCTGAGTGTGCTTCTTCGGCCATATTTGAATGGAACTCCTGCCATCGTGTAAGACCACTATGTGTTGCAAGAAATGCTACAGTGACCCCAAACCGCTGTTTGAACTCATTCCTAAATTTAAATTACAAATATATTTTCTTTAAAAATTTTTCCAAAATCAATATTCTAAATCACTGTTCTATATTTTGAAATTATTGTAATATTTTGCTCATAAACTCTTTACCTTGGTAACAAACCCATTAAAACCGCTATTGGGCTATTCCATAATAATGGTGCATAATTTTTATATATATTTTTGTTTTTTTTTTAATAAAAATATTTTGGTGTAATGAAAAAATTCAAAGAATACAAACAGAGTGACATGGGAAAAAATGTATAAATGAAGGAAAAAAAAAACAAAACAAATCAAACTTATATTCCACATTTGTTTTGTTAGGTTGTTGATTGTGGAGGAAAAACTATTTGCAGAAGTTGACTATATTCAATCGAGTCACTCATTTAGCACTTACCCTTTGTTTTCATCCTTCGAATTAAAGCTGTTATTTTTGGAAAACCATTCGGTTACTCTTGCATCGAACACTAAAGACTGCATAAGATTACGGTCACCTAAAAAGTTAAAAATATTTATTTCTAAAAATACATAAATAATGTTTTGAGTGATGTGTGGGTAAGTGACTTTTGCGTGATGTGCAAGGATCAACATATTACCCTACCTTGCAAGATGATAGCGGTGCAGGTGGTTTATAAGGTGCGACATTGCATGCAATTTACTTTTCAGTTTTCAGGTGCTTTTTACAAATTATATAGTATAGAAGTTTAGATATACAACAAATATCGGCAGAATTCGCTGTGCAATTCCTCAGCTAACTTTTTGTTTATATACATAAAATGAAATCACTGAAATCAAGTGCGTAGGTAGATATTGTAAATTAAGTTAATATCTTTTCTGTGAGTGCTTTGGTGCGAAAGACAATATAACTATTCTAGTTGTTAGGAACAAATTGTTGCAATAATTGTATTCAACATTTTTTTTTTTTATTTACCTAAGTTTATTGAAAAAAAATTTGAAAATAAATAATGTTTATGTAGAAAAAAAATAGGAATAATCGAGGAGTACCCTACCTACGTAGATACTTAAAGAAATACCTAAGAGTGCGTAAGTTGGCCCTATCCACTGATAATAAAATTGTAAGCGAAATGTCGCAAGACACCTTTTTTGTATGGGCCTGTCCCGTATTTCAAAAGCCTGTCCCGTTTTTTTTTTTTTAAAAAAACGCGGGACCTACAAATGTTCCATATTTAATTATCTGTCCCGTATTTGCATATTATTAAAATATATTATAGTTTTACAAAGCTCGCAATTATACTAAAAAAGTGAGCTTCATAACTACTAAGGGACCTACACCAATGTCAATACATCCTTCCAAGAAGTTGAAACTTTAAGCTGGGTAATTCTTCGTAATGTACCGTCCTAGCCAGATGTTAGCAAGCTTAGCTTTAGTAAATAAATGACTCTTAGTTGTTTGATGAGTTTAATTGCTTAAAACCTTTTATAAATTTAATATAATTTTTGAACAACAAATAAACGGTGGTTAAAAAATGGGTAGACATTTTTACCTAATTCTCAGAAAAAAAACCTTTCCTTTCGAGCCATTTACAAATTGTGGAGTTCAGTTTGTGTCTGCCAGGTTCAAATGCTCCCACCGAAAGAGTGCTTTTCGATAATGAACAATGTATTGGTGAGCGAAAAAGTTCAGCTTAATGTAAAAATGCTAAAAGCTATATTAATTGTAAATTGTAAAATTGAAATTCAATTTAAGTTGTTTTGAATTCAAACATTATTTGAAAAAAAGACGAGATTGTTACAGATTTGTTCAGCCAACAAGTATTGAGGAGTTTTTATTCATCCCAGTAGTGTTTATGTCAACAGAGTATGGACGCGAAGATATGATTCAATAAAGAGCTGTATGGGTTCTAGGTAGGTGCTAGGGCTGCCACTTCATACATAGCATTATTAAAGTAAATCCTCAAAAATCTTTTTTTGTTCAAGCTAAAGCTAAACGAAGAAATGACATTTTCTTTTTTTTCTATTTGGAGCTTAGATCTCAACATCGCCAAATAACGAGCTAACCTTGTCACGTAGGAGTTACCAGGCCCCTCTTCGAAGATTACTTGTTCACGGTCAAGCTATACCACGGCTCAATCCCACCTTAGCATGTTGTGCGACATGGACCTAAACTTCCTTCAGATAATCCTTAAAGCTAACTCATCAACCGGCTCTGTCAAACGGTGATCCAAAGAATAATCTAACCCTAACGTGGAAAGATTCCTCTACCTAACCCCAATTCGTCTATTCCATGAGTGAGTTCCCCGGTCAAGGGGGGTTCACCTCTTCAGCGAGTATCCAGAATTGAGAGCATTCAACGAATTGTTCTTTCGACGTCTACCCCGAAATTACAGTTTTATCTTGCCACCTTCTCACAATCGCCAAAAACATCATTGAAATGAATACCTTTTATGAAATTAAAATCTTTGTGTTTTCGATGGCCACTACAACACTCCCCGCCCTAAGTTCAATCTCCTTTAACTTTCTTAGTTTTTATACCCTATTCTAAGGGTATATTAATTTTGACTCATAGTTTGTAACATACCTCAATATTGCGCGTAGACCGATAAAAGTTACTATTTTCATGATCAGCATCCTTTTCCGTCCGTCCGTCGGCAAAAATTAGGCCGAGCTAGAAATCTAAAATTTGGATCATATACTCTCTTGGGGCCAGACATATGAAGGAATCTTAAAAATCCGAACACTGACACGCCCACAATCTCAAAAAAAAACAAATTTGTCGAAAATATCGAAACTCGAGCTAGAAAGCTGAAATATATTGTGTCTAGGAACCCGAAATGCTCGTGTGTTGAGAATTTTAAAACCCACCAACTGACACGCCCACTATTGAAAAAAAAGTTTTATTGAAAAAATCATTGGAAATGAAAGTCCTATTCTTCACAAAGTATGTAAATAAAGTGGTTTTGAACAATTCATTTATACAAAGTTCCCTGCCCTGCCCCCTTTTTAGGGACGTTTTCTTACAAAAGCTTTTTTTCCGATAATATCCATTAAAAAACACACAAAACAGTTATATTTTAAAATATTTAGACCATATCCTTCTTGACAATTCACCCAGACTAAGACTTTTGGCACGCCCACTTTATGAGGATAATAATAGGGTATCCAACAGTTCACCCAAGCGGACTGTAGCCTTTCCCAATGTTTAAGGCTTAGTTTTAAAGTCTTAATTTTTATTGCCGATTCAAAGGCTTTAATAATGATAACTCTAAGTTTGTAACATACTTTGACAATGCTCGTATAACGTCGTAAACTTACCATTTACGTAAAAGTGTACGTTTACGAACACTATTAATAATTGCTTGCTTAAACGATGGCAAACTTTCAACATTTTCGATGCATGAATACGCTTACTATATTTGTGATTAGTAACGCAATTTATGAGGATTTTGTTATGTATGTCGGTCCGTCCGTCACCTATTTTGAGACCCTAAAATCAAACTAGAAAGCTGAAATTTGGAACATATACGACGTGCCACTGTTTCTTACTTTACCGCGAAATTATGATCAGGATTAATGGAATCATAACCCTCCCACTTTACTGCTTCCCTACTGGTCAGCCTGTGGGGTTCGCTGATCGATCTTGTACTACACCGGTGATCTCCAGTTGTGTCATCGCATGGAATCGCACGCACAAGCTTTAAGATGTTAAATGTGTCACTAGGCCCATCTGGATGTACACATGGCCTAGATGTGATTTCTCCCCTTGTTCCTCTTTTACGACAAGTGCTATTTTTTGGGACACGTTTTATCGAAGAATCAATGGAAATAAAAGTCCTGCTCTTCGTTAGTATGTAGACAAAGTTATTCTTTACAATTCCTCCACATAAAGTTTGACTTTTGTAGCTTTTCCCTATGTTTAAAGTTTTAATTAAATTTACGTCGTGTTCAGTTAGAATTGCTATTCAATATGAAACTACCAAGAAATATTTTAAGCAAAACGGATGAGTTGGTTTAAAGACAATGCAAAACAGTAAAGATCCCAAGGTTTGTTTGAGAGCAGCAGAACATAATAAGAAATATGAAAGCAAACCAGTGCCAGAAGGAATTTAAGAAGATACTAACTCGAAAAAGTTTGACGTTACCAACTAAGGTGATAAGGATATTCCGGAGAATCCTTAAACCCATCTTTGGGGAACACGTCTATCAACGTACATAAAATGGACATTTGTTCGCTCTTGTACCTTATTTCTCAAGTGGTTGATCTTTGTTAGTAATATTATAGACGTGGAATTTACAATGACTTGAATAATTATTTTTTTTCTTTTTACGGGCTTGGATGTATTTAAATGGATATACGCTGCTTTATCTACGGGTATTTATTTTAATTTATTGATTTTAACATTTGTATTTCAATAAAGTAAACATTATTCTAACAACCATCTTAAGGTAAACTTCATTACTGAAACTGGGAAATCAATTATACTCCTACTTGACAACACTTTCGGAACCAAGCAAAAAACAAGAAGAAACAAAAAACCGGGTCCGTGTTTTTGTTTTGTACTTAGTTTGTATATTTACAAAAAACGCATCGTTTAAAATATATATTACAAAACTCATTAAAAAGGTGCAATTGGTAAAAAAACGGAACCGAAATAATTGAAAAACTTCTAACAAATAACCAAAACACAATTTCAATAATACCAAGGGAAGGATGAAGTACTCACAATAGTACGATTCTTTTTCAGTTAGCGACGGAATACGACCAGAGCTTGTGTTAGCTGTGGATTTGCATATTTTTTCAGAAAATAATTTTAAAAGATAACTATTAAACCATAGATGGAAAATACCTTTGAGAAAAAGGTTCAAAAAAACTATACAAAACAGAAAAATTAACAGAAATACAAGTACAAGGAAAATACCAAGTTAATCCACACAAATTGAAGGATTCATCTTCAAGTACGAAGTCTTTCAATCTTTCAAAGAGATAGCAGATAATTTTGAAGAAGACTTTTTTTGTTCTCGTGTTTTCCAATTGAAATGGATAAAAATCTAAGCAATAATCGCATGCGCTTCTAGCTGCAGCGTTTAACAATATTACATCAGTAAAAGGAAATCAGCCTTTAGCTATGAGCAAAAAGGCGCTAAATTGCCAAATTTGTGAATGTTTTATTTTTGCTTTGATTTATCAATCTCATGACAAATATTTTTTATTGATTAAATGGTATGACTAATGGAAAATAAATCTACACTAAAAAAAAAAGGAAAAAATACTCACAATACATTGCAGCTGTGTGCTCGGGGGGCAGTGAACTTCTACTTAGTGGCCATTTCCATCCAGGCTTTGACATTTTGTCCAGGAAGTGTTTGAGTTCTGCTTCCGGACTTGTATTGTTACTATTGCTGTGCTTGCAGTATAGCCTATGTATTGGGGAAATGCATTTAGTTGGTTAAAACTGAGAAAAAAATTCCAATTGATTACCAATCAGGATGGATTTTCCATTTCTTTCCACTAAAGAAGCCCAGTGTGTTACTGCCCTTTATACTGATTCGGTGTATCTCATCTTCGGCACGAATTTGTAAGCGGTTTACACCATATTGCTCAGGATAGGTTATCACTAGAGTGAAAGGGGTATTTTGAACAGCCGTCCAGTAATATTGACGTTTAGTTCGGGTCACGCGTTTCTATAAGGAAATTATCAATTTCGAAAAAGTATATATGATAGTTTAGAAGTAAATATTATAAAGTAATACTTATAATAATAATAAATACTATAAAAATTATAGTAATACAAATATTGTCAAATCTTAAGAAAATAAATACCACAGATAATAATACAGGTATGGATTCTCAATTATTTATCAATGTTTGCTTTGCCTTAACCAACTAGACTTGTATGAGTTGGTTGTTTATATCATATTTATGGACGGTTAGGAAATGGTTCGATCAGTAGTGTAAGAAATACAGTCTTGATTTTATGGTTACAGATCGAGATCACTCTATGACTGGGTTTTTATTTATCATTTGCACTGGCAATATTAAGAATTATAGTTCCTAGTCTCCAAGCAGGGTAGTGAAGATTAACTACAGCAAGCTCAAATTCAATCATACGAGTACATAAATTAGTTTTGGGAAAAGATATTTATTTGTTTTCGGATGCTTTGACTTACTATTTTATGTCCATTCATATTCTTGGCTGTTTCTCAACTTTATGTCTAAATAGTTCGGTTAAGAGACTTAAGCCTTGGACTTCTAGGTACCTAAAGGCGCTCTTATTTCTCGCTGGATACAGAGAATTTCCTCCAAACCAACAAATTTAATGGCACAGGTGAATTGGCTGTTGAAGTTTAGCGCGCAGTTGCAATGCGACTGAATATAATTTTTTTTAATGAAAATGCACTGTTTTTTTATGAGGACTTTTGTTAATAGACATTTATAGCCAAATACCAAAAAAGTAATACATTTTGTAGCTTACGCTTATGAGAACTTATTGTCCTATTCAGTCACTTCCTTTAAACATCTTTGGAAATTTAAAGAGGTCAAAGGATAAGATTATGTTCCCGTGGAGAGACGGCGAACCCCACAGGCGTACCATGCTGTAAGTGGACGGGTTATGATACATTAAGTCCTGATCATATCCTCGTCGTTTACAATGGATGAGATTATGTTCAATATGTACGTTGTAGAGCAGAAGAGGCTGAATGCTTTTGAGCAACTATTTCTGTTAACAAAACAGTCACTGAGACTTTTGGCGTGTCTTCATATCCCCACATGTATCGCAGTGGGGTTTGTCGCATAAACCTAGATGAGTCAAAATTCCTCTTAAAAATGTGGATAATATGAAAATATTTATTAAATTTTTCTTTTGGAGTAACACCACTCCATTGCCATTATAAATACATATTTAATTTTCGACTTTGAAATTTTTTTTCAAATTTTTTCTTGGCCAGTGAGAATATCCGATTCTGGTAGGCCCAAGTAGGTTCAGGTACTGAAAATTCGTAATAAGTAACTTCGTCGGAGATCTCACTTCCCGCGATCCCCAGTATGACTCAAAACCAAGACAAGATTTAGTGTAATCAGTCTTCTGACTAAATTCAGAGAGTGCTTGAGTTCAAGCACTTCGTAACAGAAAGCAAATCTATAAAACAGACGTGCGTCGTAGGGTAATCGGCAATAAGTACCTTAAATTTTAACAACTTAATTGTTCAATGATTTCATACATATGTATTTGTGTTCATAACGAGTTTTTTATATGAAAAAATTTGTTTTAGATTGTAATTTTTATATAACCGTGTAGGTAAAGAATAGTACTACTGCCAAACAAATTTGGAAAACTGTTTAAAAACAAAAAAACTTTTTTCATAAATAAATCTTTAAATTTATATGATTTTTTTTTGATTTTAGAAGTAGGAAATATACTTGGATGATTTTGTTTTTTAAAAACCTGATATAGTTTCTAAAAAGAACGGCATTCGATTTGTATTAAAAAAAATGCATGTCAAGCAAAGTAGCTTGCTGCATTAGTTGCACTCTGTCTCAAATTGTTTTGCTTTAAAGTTTATATTAGGATTGGTATAGCATAAAGTGTAACGCTCCTGATAATTTTGCACCGGATGTTAACATCGATGTTTTGATAACCGATACATCGCCGATACATCGACGGCAAAACTGTCAAACATCGACATCGTTCATTCATTTCCTTAAACATTGCCAAGATGTGTTAAATATAAAATGCGCTTGTATTTGTGTAATAGTGTATACGACAGAGCAGGGAAGAACCCCGAACCCACTTATACCACAGCAGTGGGAAATTCCGGCGCAGCAATCCCACAATCAAGCAAAGGAAATACCACACAAGCCATAAAACGGAAAATAAACACCATCATTAGACGCAACCCAAATTCCGTTGCCAGCCAGGTAACGAAAAACCCAACGGTGCAGGTACAGAAGAAAGTGCGCATTGAGATTTGGGAGGATGTAAAATCTCTTTTTCCAAAGCTTTCAAAGATTGCAATGTTATATCTCCCCATCGTTGCCACGTCTGTTCCAAGCTAGCGTTTGTTCTCGGAGGCTGGGGCAACCATCACTCAGGACAGAAATAGACTTCTGGGGACTAAATTATCCAAGCTTCTTTTCCTCAACTTCATTTCGCAGTTGTTACATTCGAACAAATAAATGTTTATTATGTCTCTTCCTTAATTTCATTTCAAAACTTTGTTTAAATAAATAAATCCATCGAGAATATATGTTTTATTTCGCAGATGAATTTAATTCTTTTGTGGTCTACTAGACTGGAAATTAATTAAAGTTTTTGCGTTGAAATTGGTAAGACTAGTATATTTCGTTGTTTAGGTACAGCACGTCGTAAATATAGCCAACAATTTGTGTGATGGAGAAGATAAATAAAACATCGGAAAAACATCGATGTATCGTTGTTAATACCGATGTTTTTTTAACATCGATGTTTGTCGTGGAACCATCGATGTTTTTAAACATCGATGTTTTTAAGAACGATGTTGCATCCCTAGGCCAACACCTATAGTGGGGCATTATTTAATTAATTTGCTGTAAATAAATCTTGCCGTTATAACTGCAACTCGAAATATGAAATCTTTGGCAATTTGTTTATACCACGTCAGGCCTTTTCGTATTGACGAATGAAATGAAGCTAATTGATCTGCTATATGAATACCCTTTTTAGCAGCATTATAGTCAATAACGGCGTTAGGTTATATTATTAACATCACGCTTATCACGTCTTTTAAGTACAGTAGTACACCTATCCTTTTGGCGAGCAATGTTTTTTTTTTTTTTTCAATTTATCTTCAGTGACTCGAATTGGAAGATCGATTCGATCATACATAAATCAGTATTGCGATTTTTTAAATAAATTGCCAATAGAACACTATAATAATTATCAGCGATAATCATTCGCATCACATCTAAAAGTGCTTCCCACAATTTTCGTCTAGGTTTGTCTAGACCTTCCGAATTTGCTCCCGAATATACCTTGTAGGACCACGTGCAGCTATATAAACTATGCCCATTTTAGAAATCCTTTTACCGGATTTTTGGACATTGTTTGAGCTTGAATATCCACAGAAACTAATATATAATAGCTTATTGTTATGAATTACTTAAAGAAATACGAACTTACCAGAATAAACGGACTTGACCTGATTCCTAATTATTGTGTAATAAATTATTTACGCATCAAACCCAAATCTTGGTAAATGGTAATGCTTTTTTTGATTGATTGATGATTTTAAAGCAGTTTATTATTATTTTTTTGAAATGTGTTTTTGAATCATATATGATTCATGGACGCTGAAAATACGGGACAACAAAATGCTACGAAGCAAATGTGATTCATTGGACGTGGAATTCATGCCTTTTTTTCTAAAAAAATAATTACCGGAGAGAAGTTTTAAAATCACTTTGTAAGGGAACAGTGAAGTTGTCGAAAAGAACATATGCTTTCAAAGCTACATAACACAACCAAGTTGACCAGGATTTGCAGCAAAAAGAAAACGTTCTAAATGGCTTCTTGAGTTTACTGTAAGTTCCTTACGATTTATTTTAAAACTCAAAGATATATTTTGTATTGGTCTATAACTTAATTCGTGCGGTTTTTTTTTTCAAAATTTGAATATTTGTTTAAGAAAAACATGTACAATAGTATTATTCAAAGTATTGCCCATCTGAAGCTATGACTTTTTCCCATCTTTCTGGCAATTTGTGGATCCCATCCCAAAAGAACTGCGCCGGCTTGGCAGCCAAGAACGAATCAATCCAATTTTTGATATTCTGCTGTGATGTGAACCGTATTTCAGTGAGGACGTTCTGCATCGACCGGAACAAATGGTAGTCAGAAGGGGCAAGGTCTGGGCTATAAGGCGGGTGGGGTAAAACTTCCAATCCACTGTTTTCCAAATAGTTCTTAACCGGAATAGCAATGTGGGGCCGAGCTGTGTCATGATGGAAAATTATTGCCTCGTGTCTGGTCGCATATTCCGGGCGTTTTTCGGCTTCTGCCCTCTTCAAGCGGATTAATTGTGTTCGGTAGCATTGTCCATTGATAGTTTCACCCGGTTTTAGCAGCTCATAATACAGCACACCCTTCTGATTTCACCAAATACAGAGCATTACCTTCGCGCCATGGATATTCGGCTTTGCCGTTGATTTGGCTGGTTGGCCGGGTTTCACATATGATTTCTTGCGCTTGGGGTTGTCGTAATGGATCCATTTTTCATCACCAGTAACAATCCGATGCAAAAATGTCTTCCTTTCGTGGCGTTCCAGCATCATTTCGGACATGCGAAACCGCCTTTCGACGTCTCTCGGCTTGAGTTCATGTGGAACCCAATTTCCTTGCTTTTGAATATATCCAGCTGCTTTTAAACGTTTTGAAATGGCTGCTTGAGTGACACCCAAAGATACTGCGAGCTCTTCTTGTGTTTGGCAACAATCTTCATAGGGTAATGCTTCCAGTTCTTCATCTTCAAACTTTTTTGGCTGCCCAGGACGTTCATCGTCTTCCAAGCCAAAATCACCACTTTTAAATCGTGCAAACCACTTTTGGCACATTCGCTCAGCTAGGGCATGTTCACCATAAACTTTCACCAAAAAACGATGACTTTCGGCAGCAGTTTTCTTCACATTAAAGTAATGAAGAAGAACTCCCCGCAAAAACCCTTTTTCTGGCACAAAGTTCGACATATTTGAGTGAAAAAAAAATATTGTTGTTTACGCTTCAAATGAATGACATATACTGAAATGACGTACAATGACAGTAGCTTTCCAACGCATGTTCCAATGGAATAATAACAATGGAATAATACAAGTTACGCAATCCCTTAACAAACCGCACGAATTAAGTTATAGACCTCAATATATTTCTTTTTTATACCCTATTCTAGGGGTATATTAATTTTGACGCATAGTTTGTAACATACCTTAATATTGCCCGTAGACCCCTAAAAGTTACTATATTTATGATCAGCATCGATAGTAATGTCGATCTAGCCATGTCCGTCCGTCCGTCCGTCCGTCGGCACAAATTAGGCCTTTAAACTGGACCTAGAGAGCTGAAATTTTAACCATATACTCTCTAGGGTCCCGAAATAATCCAGTTTAAGAATTTTTGAAATCCGCCCACAGACACGCCCACCATTAAATAAAATATTTTTTTTGAAAAACCAAAATTTGAGCTAGGGAGCTGAAATTTTTAATATATACTCTCTAGGGGCCCTTTATGCTCATGTGTAAATATTTTCAAAATCCGCCTACTGACACGCCCACAATTATTTTATTTTTATTTTTGAAAGTCCAAAGTTTGAGCTAGGGAGCTTAAATTTATAGTATATACTCTCTAGGTGCCCTTTATGCTCATACTTAAATTTTTTTTAAATCCGCCTACTGACACGCCCACAATTAAATAAAACAATTTTATTGAAAAACCAAAGTTTGAGCTAGGGAGCGTTTTTATTTACAAAAGCTTAGTTTTTTCGATAAAATCCTTTAAATTTTTGTCACGTCCACTTATGAGATAAGAATAGGGTATCCAACAGTTCGCCCAAGCGGACTGTAGCCCGCCCCTATGTTTTTTAAATAGATTTCCCTATAGGAATAGAGATATTTTGGAGTAAAGATGTTTAATTTTTATTATTTCGAATTTGAAATATTTGCGGTAGTTAAACATTCTGTCATTTTCGAGTAGTAAAAAAAGCATCAGTAGCGAACTAACAGTGTCAATACAGATTCGACAAGATCACGACCTCCCTTAATCGATAGTCTGTATCCGTACGTGATCGCACGCCTTTTTAGTATAGGTAACAAATTTTATACATAGGTATATACATACCATTTCATCAAAATGATTCTTGACTAGCATCCACTTACTGCCGGTGGATTGATTTATTATGGCGTCCCGAATCTAGAACAAAAAAAAAACATTATAATACTTTTTGCACAACAAAATAGAAAGCGACAAGCTTACCCCAATCAATACTGGATTGAATTCTCTCGGCTCCCGATCATCGTCTAACAATTCCACTTCAATCATATCCACGCTATTATAGCCTGGTTTAAGAATTCCTTCGAACTATTTATACGAATGCAAGAAATTAGTTTATCCGTTTTACATAAAACAAAACTTACAGTTGGACGAAAATCTGGATGAAATAGTATATAACCATTATTGGTTACAATGAAGGCATATCCATTGACTCCCAACTAACAAATCAAATGATTTCAATACAATATAATACATCCGTGTAATCAATGTTTTGTTGTATATTACCAAAAATGGGGATAATAGTTTCTTTATATCTCTAATCGGTACATCAGTTCCAGCTACTCCAAGTAAATTGGCTATTCTAGTCTGCATTTTGTTAAAAATAAAAAATATTATTTGTTAAATTCAATAGTTTCATTACAAAAAATAAATGACATCCTGTACACTCTCTACGAATTCATCTAACTTTAAGTCTAAACAAAAATATTCACTAGCTAAATTCAAAATATTAACAATCAAAGTTACAAAATTTACTGCAATTTAAATATATATTTAGTATGTAACACAATATTTATTTTAAATAATATTTTTTCATGTTGGGATCCGATAAACTACGGATACTTGACGTATACATCATCACCATTGTTTTAAAATATACGTTAGGATTATATGTACTTTTTATTTCACACTAATTCATTGGCTATAAAGTTTCAAGATATAAGCTAATTAAATAGAATAAAAGAAAGCTTGCATACCAATTGGACTGGGGTTTGTAGTTTCACAAACAGATTCATCTTAAATATCACATAATTTAAATAAAACAAAACCAACAAATAAATTTGTTTTAAGACTCTTAAAAATGTACATTGAATAATGCTTACACATTTAAAATACAAAACATAATAAACGAATAATTAAATACAAAAAAAAAATACAAAATTAAATTCACAAAACTTGCGTATTCTTTTATGTTCCATAAAAAGCTACATCAGCAGCGTTTAAAATACATCCTTTCTTTTTTTTAGCTACAACCGCTCAAACACGCAAAACAAGTTATTGTACATATTTCTGTTATAAATTGTAAAAAGCTGAATCGCCTACAAATGAGCAAGAACGAAAGACGTATAACGCAGGCTAGAAGCATTTTCTTGGATATTACATATATATTCATTTACCAACCTTCATTACAATTTTAAGGTTGAAGGTCTTTGGTAAATCGTTGGTAAATAATAAATAAAACATAGGGACAGGCTACAGTCCGCTTAGGCGAACTGTCGGATACCCTATTCTTATTCCTATCCCTCATAAGTGGGCGTGACAAAAGTCTAAGTATGGTTGAATTGTTAAGAACGCTCTACATATTTTGTTATATAACATTTAAAGGATTTTATCAAAAAAAAAAACGTTCCCTAGCTCAAACTTGGGTGTTTCAATAAAATTGTTTTATTTAATTGTGGGCGTGTCAGTAGGCGGATTTAAAAAAAATTAACACATGAGCATAAAGGGCCCCTAGAGAGTATATATTATAAATTTCAGCTCCCTAGCTCAAACTTTGAATTAAAAAAAAAAAAAATTAATTGTGGGCGTGCCAGTGGGCGGATTTTGAAAATATTTACACATGAGCATAAAGGGCCCATAGAGAGTATATATTATAAATTTCAGCTCCCTAGCTCAAACTTTGGATTTTCAAAAAAAAATGTTTTATTTATTTGTGGGCGTGTCAGTGGGCGGATTTTGAAAAAAAAATTATCCCGAGCAGTTTTAGGAGTTATAGATCATATATAAAAAATTTCAGCTTTCTAGCTCAAAATTCGATTTTTCCAAAATTTTGTTTTTTTGAGTTTGTGGGCCTGTCTGTGGGCGGATTTCAAAAATTCGTAAACTTGATTATTTAGGGACCCTAGAGAGTATATGGTTAAAATTTCAGCTCTCTAGCTCCAGTTTAAAGGCCTAATTTTTGCCGACAGACGGACGGACGGACGGACAGACGGACATGGCTAGATCGACATTACTATCGATGCTGATCATAAATATAGTAACTTTTAGGGGTCTACGGGCAATATTAAGGTATGTTACAAACTATGCGTCAAAATTAATATACCCTTAGAATAGGGTATAAAAAGTAAACAGAACAGCTCCACAAAAAAAAGTGTGATGATTATTTGTGTCAAGCCGTGAAACAGCCTTGTAACTTAAGCCCCCACTTCACATGGTAGCAATCGCAAGATGTTGGTCATTCAACCATTTCAATGTAAATTGGCGGAAGCGTGGCAGCCAAGCTGCACGTGCATTTTCATACAAAACTCACTTGAATGGTACATTTGTATACCCTATTCTAAGGGTATATTATTTTTGACGCATAGTTTGTAACATACCTTAATATTGCCCGTAGACCCCTAAAAGTTACTATATTTATGATCAGCATCGATAGTAATGTCGATCTAGCCATGTCCGTCCGTCCGTCCGTCCGTCCGTCTGTCGCCAAAAATTAGGCCTTTAAACTGGACCTAGAGAGCTGAAATTTTAACCATATACTCTCTAGGGTCCCGAAATAATCAAGTTTACGAATTTTTGAAATCCGCCCACAGACACGGCCACAAACTCAAAAAAACCAAATTTTGGAAAAAATCGAATTTTGAGCTAGAAAGCTGAATTTTTTTATATATGATCTATGACTCCTAAAACTGCTCGGGATAAAAAATTTTCACAATCCGCCCACTGACACGCCCACAAATAAATAAAATAATTTTTTTATACCCTATTCTAAAGGTATATTAATTTTTGAAAATCCAAAGTTTCAGCTAGGGAGCTAAAATTTATAGTATATACTCTCTATGGGCCCTTTGTGCTCATGTGTAAATATTTTCAAAATCCGCATACTGACACGCCCACAATTAATTTTTTTTTTTTTTTTTAAATTCAAAGTTTGAGCTAGGGAGCTGAAATTTATAATATATACTCTCTAGGGGCCCTTTATTCTCATGTGTTAATTTTTTTTAAATCCGCCTACTGACACGCCCACAATTAAATAAAACAATTTTATTGAAACACCCAAGTTTGAGCTAGGGAGGGTTTTTTGTTTTTGATAAAATCCTTTAAATGTTATATAACAAAATATGTACAGCGTTCTTAACAATTCAACCATACTTAGACTTTTGTCACGCCCACTTATGAGGGATAGGAATAAGAATAGGGTATCCGACAGTTCGCCCAAGCGGACTGTAGCCCGTCCCTATGTTTTTGTTTGTATCTAAAACAAAAATCTATTAATGCCAGTTGTTAGATACTTGAATCTAGAATTCAGGCATATTTGGTAGATTGCTGTAGGTCAACTGGTTTTGTTATGATTCGCACTAAAGGGATTTGTATATCCTTTCTAATGTAAATGGTAAAAGTAATGGGTGTTTTTTTACGCTGGTTCTAACTATAATGAACAAACCACATGCAATTGTATTAAATGGCCATTTATTTGTAATTTATCGAGAGAATACATTTTCAAACTTTATCCAAAAACGGTTAACATACGGCGAATAGCGGTCTCAAATGGTCGATTATGTCGGGTGTAATATGGCGCAAGTTCACTCTAAGTACTTTTTTGTACCGAATTTCTAAAATTTGGAAACATTGTTGAAGCGAGTATGTTATCACGATTAAATTGCAAAGACTCTCCAATTTTGTATAATATACGAATAAAATTGACACTAACATTTTGCAATCTGACAATTGACAATTTGACAGATACAACTGTTTAAGGTTTGTACTGCGTCAAAAAAAACATCGTTTATTATTGTGTTAATGGCGATTCACATTTTAAAATAGGCTATATCGACTCCGGGCAATAGCGCGGTGTGTGCCAACAAAATTGTCAATGAGCGCGGTCTAAAATAATAAGTTTCCTGAAAACGATACGTCCGGGCAGGACGCCCCCCCCCCCCCCCCCCCCCCCCACACCTATGGGGAGAAATCCCATCTATGCAGGTTCTACATTCATGTGAGTCCATTGACAAATTTAATTTTTGCCGTAAGTGTGCATGTAAATCAACTGGTTGATTTCCGCTTAGTGCAATAGTTATTAATTACCACGTTTGTATAATATTCCAAAGCTCTTAATTTTATTCTCAACTAACAACTGAAACTGGGATTGTGTATGCAAATCAATGCAAGCATGTTTTTCACTATCAAAATATTAAAAAAAGGCACTGGTGTTCATCATCCATATTTTGCCCTTAGTCAAATATAATGCTACAAAAAATAACAAAACTAATTAGTCAGTTGACTCTCGGAGGTCACGAGAAAATTTATCAATGCTACCTCCACTGCATCGTAATATTAACGATCTCACGAACGATGCGAATCTAATGCATTCTTTCCACCGAAAGCAAATTATACCGCACCTCAATAGTCTTAATACAAAATAAATACATAAACTTATTTGGCAAATAATTTGATAACTAAATAAATAATAACATTTTTTAAGTTTGAATACTTGGTTTATAAATATTATATGTCTTGTTTTACCTGTCTGGTATTCGCCGAACACTGGTACTTAAAAACGGGACTAATAGTCAGATATCTCTAATTCTTAACAAATCAGACAAATAGGGTAAAAGCGGGTGAAATGGTATAAACAGTTTTATAAACATAATTTTAACTTTTTGTATCAGCAAAATAAAAAATGAACAAGAAAAACCGTCTCCCCCTATACGGTGGGAGAGATGGAATACCCTGGCGGGTGAGATAGTGCATGTCCTTATAATCAGTTAATATTGCCTTTGCCGGATTTATCATTGCATGGGTGCTTGAATGATGTACATATACGAGTACATACATGAATCATGTACCCATATGTGGCACATGATGCATTGCGTCCAGGCGTATTTTCTCTTTTGTTGTAGTATTGTATATGCAGTGCGGTCATCAGTAGATGACAATCACTAAGTCCTAGTGGTCCATTGCACTTCAGCATAGCTGCCTATTGGCAATTAGCAACCGAATCGATATTGAGAACCTGACAGTGGGAATGGTAAAATGAAAGATACTAGCAAGCTATATATCACCTAAACTCATCTTTTGAACACCGATATAAGGCCTGTTTGATGAATGGCCAAATAGAGTTATTAAAAAAATATTAAGTAGATGCGGTGGTGTACTGTAATACGGGAGATCTATATCCCCTTTTCGGCATATTGACTGATTCTTAAGCACAGTAAACAAAACAGTTGGCACTTTGGCACAGTTCTCTTAGTCAGGTCATAAGTCTCATTTAGACGATTATTCGGCTACCAGTTAAGCATTCAGTTAAACTCATATGTAAATGTTAAAATTGAAGCGTTTAACTGAAACTGAAACTGCGACTAAAACTGATGAAATTCCCATAAGTTTTCAGTTTAGTTGTCAGTTAAATTGATTTGTAAATAAGTTTCATTTCAGTTATCATTTCCAAACGCTGTTGCCGGTGACTTAAAGCCCTCGAGTTTCTGTATTTTTGTTTGTTCCATGATTTCTTGATCTGTACCTACAATATCAGCTTGTTTAGGTCTGCTATCTCTGAGTGCTTCCCATTTAAGGATTTCAGTTCAATAGATTTAAATGCGCTTCATATGCAAGTCACATCTGCTCGCTGGGAAGAGTGTCCGTTAATTTCTAACCCGAATGTTAAATTTAACTGTTTTTAAGCTATTCTTTCTTCGTTGTTCGACCAATGTGTTCCGATTAAAACGGTACGTATACAAAATAAAATTTGTCCTTGTTTTGAGTTGGATGTGGTGGGTGTAATTAAAAAACGCAATAAGTTTTACAGAAAATGTAATCACAGACTTAGTGATATTAACTGGAATGCATACAAGGTAGCTCGAAATTTCGCAACCTCAATACTGTGCACCTGCAAAAAACCTTTGGAGCAACCTATGTAAAATCGGTGTCTCAAGTAGGAATAATAGTTCCGAATGTTGTGTAGAGCCTGACGAATTAAATCACTTTTTTCTTGGGACCGACTCTAGGAAAGTGATTTTGATTTTAATCAATCTGCAAATTCATCACAACTTAATGTTAGGCTAGAAGATTTTGAGGTCGTCACAGAAAATGACGCTGTTGATTGTATAGCACCCATTAAGTCTGACTCCATGGCAGAGGACGGTGTACCAATACGTTTTGTCAAATTCATTTTACCAGAAATCATAACCCACCTCACCCAAGTTATCAACTGGTGTATTACAACTTCAACTTTTACGGACTCTTGGAAATTCGCACTAGTTTTGGACATTGCATAAAAAGCCCTACATCCCCTGCTGATTACAGACCGATTAGTATTCTACCCTGTTTGTCTAAGTTTTTCGAAAGGCTAATATCAAAGCAGTTAACGAAATCCATTTTAAATAATAATTTGCTAAGTTCTCGGCACTCTGGCTCCAGAGCTTACCACAGCTGTTTTACTGCTATGGTTAACTTACTGGAGGAAATTAGGCAAGATTTCGACAGAAACAATACAACGCTTCTCTGTTTATTAGATTTTGCGAAGGCTTTTGATAAAGTGATCCATGAAATTCTACTTTGGAAACTTATTCGGGCTCAGTGACAGAGCAGTTAAACTGATAAATAGTTTCCTCTCCGGAAAGTTGCAAAGGGTTATCACTCATGAAAACCATTCTCAGTTGAAAGCAATCATACGCGGAGTACCACAGGGATCAATTTTGGGACCGATATTGTTTTGCATTTTTATAAGCGACCTTCCATGTGTCTGTAAACACACATCGCCGAACTCGCTGTCCTTCTAAACGAAGGCTTAGAGCGAATACACAGATGGTCTGTAGAAAATGGACTACAACTTAATCCTAAAAACCCCATATCTTACAAAAAATTGATCTTTTTCTTTTACCGGATATGTGGCTAAATGGTCGTTGATCGAATATACGGATGTCTATGGATGTCTACGTAAGTTAAGGCTAACCACAGACTTTACTCCAATCGAAACTTGGCGAAATCTTAGAATAGCCCTCATACTACCTCTTGTTACGTATGCTGATGTTGTCTACAGCACTCTCAACTCATTGTCGCAACGTAAACTGCAAGTTGCTTTTAATAATGCGGTTTGATATGTTCATGAACTTCGTAGAAGACCACATCTCCGTGTATTCTCCTAGGCTACTGGGTTGCGCTCTGCAAGATTACATCAACGCTAGAAACTGTATATTTCTTCACAAAATAATACACAGCCCATGCCCTACATATCTGTTCAATAAGCTTAATTTTTCTGAATCTCCTAGAACTATGAATATAATCCCCTTTCGATACACGCACCTCAATTCCTCACATCTATACTTCTCGCATCTAATACCTATCATTATTTTGTATCCTCCTTTGCCGTTCCTTTATACCTTCCTCTTATCTGTTTCTTAATGTAAATTAGTTTTAAGGCATTTGAATCTTTAAATCAATTTTAACGGTCTGTGTACTATAAAAGATACTTTACTTAATGTACAAACCAACAAAATAAATAAATAAATTGAAATTGAATTTGCACTTTCATTGTTGCTAAAAGTGTGCAATAGGACTTTCTTCATCTATGTTGTGATGTACCTACATACTTTTATTAAATTCTCACTGCTCACGAGGAAAATGAAAACTCAACTGAATACTGAATTCACTTCACAGTTTCAACTGAACTGGCAACTGATAACTGATCGTCTAAAAGTTCTTTTAACATAATATACTTTCCTTTACGTATTGATGCATGAAAGGTATATAAATCTAAGAACCCACATCCTCACAATAAAAAAAAACGAAGAGAAAAGAATTTAAATTTATTGCTTAAAAAATAACTGTATGAGATATTTTAGGTGCGCCATATCACCCGCTTTTACGCCAAATGAGATAGTTTCTTGTTTATTTTATTTTTATCAAAATGCCCATTTTATTAGAAAATAAATAGAAATCACTTAGGCCTTCTGCACAAGGAGTTACTTAAACGAAACTTAACTGATTTAAGACTGAAGTCACCAACCAGTTTCTGACTCATAAGAAACGCGTCTGCGCATACCAGAGAGCAGCCTCGTCTATGAGATCAAAATTAGTTTCTTCTGAATAGTCACACTAATATTAAATTTTTAGTTATTTATTTTGTACGCGCTCAAGAGAGAAAAAGAAAATCAATAAGAAATGAAACCACATAACAACCACAGAAAAAAAACAAAGTTAAAAAACTAAATTAGAAAACTTAACTGAAAAGTGACTTGCAAGCCCTTGGAACTGTTAACAAATGAGTTAATAGGGTTTTTGTAGCCACTAGCACCGGTGTCGTATTTAATAATATACGAAGTGACTTAATGCGAACTGGTTAGTAATTTGCGTTACTAACCAATTTCTTTTGAGTAGCGCCGTGGGTAAAAAAAAATTGAAATAGAATTTCTTTTAACACAACAAAAACTTCAAACAATTTAAAAAAGCAACCTTATCCATTCCCGAATAAAACACTGCGAACGAAATAAAGTCAATGACAATTAACTAAGAACCAATTAATAAGCAGCCAATTAATTCAAACGTCAAATAATTAACAAAAAAATATGTTTGTTTTATAAGACAAAAATCAAATACACAAATACGAAATAAAGCAAAACAATACCAATGCTAAATTAAAATTCTGAATTTTGACAGGATCACAAAATGCCGGGATAGTACCATTACCATACCATATTTACTTCTTCCAAATTTGGAAAGTCTTCCGGAAATGGATCTTCCAAAATAAACTGTCAATGAAAGTAAAAGTGTGCTGGAATTATGAAATGAAAACTAATGAAGGATAGCTCTATTTATCTAAATGTTTCTTCGAATACTCGTACTTCTGTTCTTAAGTTTCGCATTATGTTACGAGTTTCCAAAGTGTTATTTTAACACTTTTCGTCTTCCGCACATGGTCATCATGTTTGAAAAAATCATAGAAAATATAGACAAGTAATTTGATAACCTCAAAAATAAAGCACAAGTTGACTTTGTTTTAAATGAGAATGTTTTTTTTAATTATGATACGAGTACGAAGGAAAGGAAAGATAGAGCGTCTTAGAACAATCAACTTTCGTGCGGTATAGCGGATATTTCGGATATATAGTTTGTTTCATCCTTCCAATTGCTTGGTGGGCACTCACTTCATCGTTCCGCTGAGCGATTGATTGATGGCCATTGGGCAGTGGGGTGGATGAATAAACTCGCTTAATCAAGTTGAATAGTTAAGTGCTCAGTTGTTTTTTTGCAGAATAAATGCCGTATATTTTCTTGGAATGATTTTTGAGTGAAAATAGATTTTATAGGATAAGAGTCTACATGCTGCAAAACAAAACTGTAATCTAATTGTTAGCAGAATAATATTACGCTGTGTTATTCATTGTTTTTTTACTTCAAACCCTAACAACAATAGGTATGTACATTTTTATGTTCTCGTACATAGTCTGCTTGGTGTATGAATTTTTTTTTTGCAATAGCGAAACAAAGAGAATGTGTTCTGACACATTTATCATACACATTTCCATTTTTGTATTTATTTTATACGTGGACAAAAATACATCTTTGCACTTTCGATTGCTTGGTGAAGTTAGGCCTTAGGCCTATGAGCTGTTTAGTGTTTATACCAAAATAGTAAAAGTAGTATTTCATTTGAACACTTGTGGTGAACATTCGGATAAAATGACGATAGAAAGGAGTAGTTGCGACGATGGTTCTCTTTTGCTGGGTTCATACGTGAGTGAAATGGTCGGTGCTCACCATCGATGTGTGATGGTGAGAGGGGTAACTTGATGAAGACGTGTCTGAGGGGGTGATCAGATTCAAAAAGGGCCCGGTGTGGAAAGATAGGTGTTCTTACGTGAGGAAGATACTCAGCTTAACTTCTGTTCCTATGTTTTTCAAAGTATTTGGATGATAACAATTTGATGCTTTTGCTTCTACTTATATCAAAAAAAATAGAGTGGTGACTGGCTCAGTTGGAACTGTCATATTTGCCCGTCAAAAAGGCAAATCAGTCAACATTCCTATACAAATGCGAAAGTGAGGCAGGTATAAAAACTCCTAGATCACAAAAATGCCAGCATTTCATTGACCTCAGCGACGAAGAGATTCGAAATCGGGATGCCTGCCGATACTTTTTGAAGTCAAATCGGCGAACCCCACAGTCCGACCAGTAGGAATGCAGTGAAGTGGGAAGGTTAGGATCCCATAAAGTCCAGATCATCAGCGTTAAAGAAAAAGAAAGAGATACGAGTATCGAATGCTATGATATGCGGGTGGTTTAAAAATCCTTAACAACACATAATTAACTCAAAGAAAGTAAATCACAGGCACATACTTACATAGTAAATAAAGTGCACGGCTGGGCATGATAACTTCATCGCTTTTGTAAGAATTGGTTTCGAATTTTTTCATTAGCCATTTTCTATACTCGTAAAATCAGGAAAAAAACAATCGTAGCAATGTAGATTTCATGTAGCTTGCTATATTTGATTTGACTTAATTGCATTTGTGAATTGATAAATTAAAAAAACATCTTGAAATTTAATTTTATACTTTTAATCCGAGACCGGAAATGGATTTTTAAAAGAATTGGCGCATTTTAAAGGAATTTGACGTATGAGTATGCCCAACATACATAATGCATAATGATGCTTAATAGTATATTTTTATGAAAGATATGTGCTCGACACTGGTCCAAACATTAGGATTGCAACATAAACCTGATGGTATTCTTATTTCAAATTGTTTGCACGTAATAGATGTCACATAATTACTGGTTAAAGCAGGCATAACTGTAATTGTTTTTTCGATTTTGATCAAAATAACTTTATATCTTAATGTGCTTATTTAAAACAAATAAAATTATGAAAAAAAGTATTAAGATTTATTCCTAAAATCTCTAACTTCTTTAAAATCTCTTTACCCGTTTTTTTTTTTTTAGATATTGCAGTGTTTCGAAAAAAACCGTTGTCTTAGTCTTTTTGCATAAGTTCAGTATGCCATTTTCTAACCTTCACTCCACGTGTTTGAAACACGAACACAGTTAAATCCGTTTATGAGCATTTTAGAATTTTTTAGAAACTGTTGAATGAATTTTGAATGAAAATGAAGTTTTTGAGATATACATAGCCACTTTTCTAATGCGCCGTTATTACAGTGTTTTGCAAAAATCTGAGAATGTCTTGTTCAAGTATTAAAAACCAATAAATCATCAAACCATCAAAATCATTGCAGCCGTTTTAAAGAAAAAGTGATGTTATTTAACATTTTAGCAGCTGTTAAAGAAAAAAATAAATAAAAGTTTTAAAAACATATGTATTTCAAAAATATAGTAAGTTGTATTAAGTAATACATGAAATTTCGTTAAGATATTGATGGTTTCCGAAAGTACCGTTAATCGAGTCTTTTGGAATAAACGAGTAAGAAATAACAAAATGATCAAAATCGTTATAGCCATTTTTGAGAAAATCGGTGTTATAAAACCCAGTTGTAAAGCGGGTATCGTTATTTAAAATTATGGAATAAAATATGGCGGTGAGTTAAAGGCCTGGAAACCCCAAATGCGAAGTTTGAAGACAATCCATTCAACCATTGTAGCTGTAGATTCGGTGACAGACGGACCGCCGCGGACGGAAATTCAGAACACACTTTTTTGGACTCCTCCATAGTCGTTATGTCATACCACATACTCAGTTTGAGTTCTAAATTTCAGCACGATTGCAATATCTTCCTCCTTAGTATACTAAAGTAAACGAGAAACATTGGAATGACACACATGAGAGGGATCGAAGAGGAACTGATCTCTTAATTTTTTTTTTTGGATTTTTTCACCCCCATACGGTTTCTTCAAGTAACCCCAAAAATCGATGAAGAAGTTTCGAATTGACTCACGTATGAACCGGATCAAAAACTTCGATACTAAACGCTTTTAGTTTGAACTAAACTCAACTTTGGGACAAGAAACAATTTAGAGGTGTAGGGAAGAAAAGAGTAAGTTAGGGATTTTATATCATTCGCCACTTTAAGCTATAAAGGCGATAACAATTTGCTCGCGTATTGCATATCACGGCTCTACGCAATATGCATATTATTTTTCTGTCTACTTTTTTCATTTAAAACTAAATACATCAATTTTAAATTCTAATTATCTAGTTATCTATTTGAATCTAGATTAAACAAGCAAAAATTAACTATAAATATAAACCCCTATTGAAATACTTCTTTTTAAATAATTTTTTTACAATTTTGGTTTTTAACTTTTTATAATAGTTTCAATGTTATAATATCTATATATTTTTTTTTCAATTAATACTGAAATAAAAAGAACTAAACAAAATGAAAAGCTAAGTTTATATATGTTTGTATCTATAGCACTATATTATAAGATTATATTCTGCAGCTGCGTTAATATGAATAACAATATTCGCCTCCAAATGAACCCAACCATTTGGATGGTTCGAAAATACTACTTTTATAGAGTTCTAGGAATTTTTAACGAAAAAAAATACCAAATTGTATTGTTTTTTTTTTAAGTAATCACTAAACGGAGTCTAATGTATTAGCGCAAAAAATAACGATTACTTTTGATTATTCGTTCGTTTAGGAGTTTATTTTGAAATACCTCACGAGTTTGTGATTCCCAGTATGCTTCGTTAATTAATACTTCTTCGGTGATATTCTATATTGTATAAGTTTACGTTTCAGTGATACAGATACAATTGATTGAAATTGTATTTATTTTTAAAATTATGAAAAAAAGTTAATAAATAATAAAAACAAAATTATTTATGCGTTTGTAAGTTTGTATTTTTTGATTTCCTTTAGTAAAAGTTTTATAAAAATGCAAAGTAACTTACCGCATTTTCACGACGGTCGTACACGGGCATAGAGACTGTTGTCATAAAGTGGTATTCGTCCGTTTCAATAGGCTCACTCTATTGGAAAGTTTAAGTAATGTTTGTAAGTATGATACAACAATATGTGGATTAAAAATAAATCAAAAATGTATAGGTCTTGGATAGAGGTATGATTTTAATTGTATGCCATTTCAGCATTAGCGGTATTTTATTATCACTTATGACATTTTTAGTTCCGTTGACCATAAAAAAAACAGTTTGGATCAACGAACACCTTTAGAGCTGATGACACTATCGATTGGTAATTCAGAAGAATCTGAAATGTTAATCGAACGAGCAAAAACATAGTATCTTTTTTGATTTTGAAGTTTATTTGTGAAACATTGAAAGGCAGATGCCAAAATCATTTGTTATTTAGTTGCTTGTAGCGAAATTCCTTCCGAAAAATTGTAAAATTTCAAATTTCGGCACAACTAAAAGAACTTTTATCGATTTTCACGTTTTCAGCACCACTTAAGAGAATTGTGTTTTTTACAACTTTAGGTCAAACCGGAGAACCTCACCAACGGGCCAGTAGGGATGCAGTGTCCGTATAATAATCTATAATTTGTATTATTTCAATATTGGGAAGGAATAACAAACTACCCGACTATAGTAGGACGCACCACAGAACACAATAAACATACGGAATTAATACATGGTCAGGGTGATTCAAATTCTGCTCATTTGAATTGTAATATGGAATCCACATTTCGACCACATCATCTTTACATTCACAGTGATAAAAAGAAATTTACTTACCGTCTTTTTCTTTGGAAAGTGAGGCATTCTATGTCCAAAAGGGCGATTACTCTCAACGAATTCTTTTTGTTCTCTACACTGTTTTAATTCCCACTTTACGTCCGTCATTTTGGGATCCTTTAACAATAAAATATATATATTTCCGATAAAAATAAAACAATCAACATCAACATATAATACTTTCGACAAGTCACTACCAGAACTCTCAAACATATTACACTCACCACTTCATCGGCGTACACCTGCGTCCAAATTACCGGATGCTCATGTCTGCCCAAGACCATCGGTCTGGCCATAACCGGAATATAATTTAAAACCATCTCACGAACCTCCGCCATATCGCTAAGATGCACATAGTACCCCATATTCGCGCAGGCCATCCACTTGATTTCCTTCACATCCGCCACCTCCTTGCCGATCAGATATGTGAACACCCTTACCGGCATATATCCCTTGTTTTGCCAATTGTATTGTTCGAATATCTCCTCATAGCTGAAGGGGGCTCCATCTGATATAACCATAATCGCTTGGTTACAATTCGCGCCTCGACCTTCTGCGCGGAACATCTCCAACACTTCGAACGCCTTTACTAGCGCTGCCGTGAAGTTCGCAATGGCATGGGTTTCCACCTTATCCAATGCTTCTTTCAGGTCCCGAATATTACCAAGAGTTCCCTATTTTTGTAACAAATTTCGTGTCGGCGAAAATCAGGTTGATGAAAATCAAAAAAAATAAACAAAAATAAATACAAAATAAATCGAAAGTAAAATATTCTGCAATATACTTGAACTAGTGTATCCTCGAAACAGCTAACAACAGGCTTTACTTCCAAGCCAAAGGTGAAGATGTTCACAAAGTCATTTGTACCTAAGGTATCTAGAATGGTTTTAACAACATGCTTTGCGATATCTAGCCTCTGTCCACGCATAGAGCCTGATTTGTCCATGAGAATAATGATATCTTTGGGACTTGTTGCCGCCTCAATGTACCACGAACGCAATCGACAATCGTACAAATCGATCGGATCTTGTTTCCATTTAGATGCTGGAAACTGTCGCATGAAACCGGTCGAACTGCCATAGAATTGCCACGATAAAGTTGGATCATTTTTATAATTATCACGAAATATTTGATCCAAATTTTCCGACCATTTGATTGCTTCTATCACTTCGACAGCTGTTCTTGGGTTTTTGTTTTGTTGTGTGTGATTTGTTTGTGATTTGAAAATATATGAAATTAATTTATAATAAGTTTTTATATGTTCAATAATTTTTTGAAAAATAAAAGAAAATGTGTGTATCTTTTTGTCAAATGGATCCATACGAAACAATTTAGGTAGTCAATGCGTACTTTGGAACATATTTTTTCAGCCTGTGTATCGCCATATTGTCTATCTAACGTTTTTCGAATGTTTTCCATTGACACGGCAGACATTTTTCGATGTTTTACTCAAAAACAATCGCAAGTAGTCTTTTAAAATTAAATTAATAAATTATATAAAAATCAAGCTGATCACCTCGATCGAACACATTTGTAGGGACGTGCACAGAGCTAACGCTGAAATTGACCGGTGTGTTGAAAAATTCAGATTTTTCCTTTAAAATAATCACTTTGGGTTCAACGTCGATTCTTTGGACGCCAGCATCTTCTAAATCAGGCGCTGGGGTAGTTGCTGGCGGATCACCAGGTTCTCGCATACTCTTTGCACTATAGTACGAAAATCGCATATCCGGTATATCATTTTGATGTGAGAGTGCCGTATTTTCAGCTGTATCCATTATTCGCTAAATGAGTTGTTTTTAATTTATAAAATATTAAACTAATTTCACTTTAAACATAATCAAATGGGGTTGACCGTATTCACTTGCGGCTATGATACGGTTTTACCGTTTAACTTACTTTCACGGCGCTAATCTTTAGGTCCATCATCATTTTGATTTCATTTGCCATATTTTCGACTATTTTCTGTCCGTTCCTTGATACAACTTGAGCTTGTTTAAAACTCTAAAGAACGAAAAGTGAAGAGCACAATTTATTGATAAAGTTAGATAAAGATTGGTTGCAATTTCCAAGTTTAGTAAGCATACAAAATTAGTCGGTTAATCTCAAAGTGACATATTGCAAAATATGGTTGTAGTTCGTAAATGTTATAACCTCGACTTGTGGAAAATAGAGAAGTGTAATCAAGCAAGGACCACGCTAATGCGGGGCTCTGGCGTGGTTGACCGTCTTTCCCGCGCTACTCGTGGGAAATGAAACAACCAAATAAAAGCAAACAAAACAAAACAAACAAATTGCGGGGACAGACCGCAGATGAAGTCATTGGTCGGATGGAGCAGGACATCCATGACGACCGCCTGGCACATGATAGACCCGGAACAAGTCGAAAGGGAGGCTATAAACTGGTGCAACCCAGCACCAGTCAAAGAACCATCGTCACCTCACGACAAGCCACGGGGGTGCCAAAAGGCCCGGGAAGTAGCCCGGTAGCACCGACAGGTGCATGCAGTGGGGATAGGAGCCAAATCCTAATCCCCTCCCTGACCGGGGCAGAAATGGTGGAGGGAACTAAGGCAGTGGGAACGAGCATAGCTCAAGTACCAGCCCCTGTACCCCCCGACAACAACACCGGAAGGAAGAGGAATAAGCCAGCCTTACCTCCACCTGGGAAACCAGGCGCGAGGGACGACCCTATGCGAAGGGGACTTAGTGGTGCTGGCACTAAATGGTGCCTCCGCTACCTCAATAAAGGCTTCGGGCCCGAGGAAGCCAAAAGGAGGGCCGAGGAGCATCGGGCCAAGCCCGAAAGTACAGAAGTGGCGACGGGGAAAAGGGGGAACAGAAACATCACCCCCCCCCCCACAACAAATAAAGCCAAAAAACAGAAGGTGGATGAAGGTACCGAGGGGGCCACGGGAAAGCCTGCAAAAGCAAGCGCCACCGTGGTCGGTCGAAGCTATGCTACGGCGGTGAAAACCTTCCCGGCTAGCAGTAGACGCGAGACAGGTGCGATTGCTGAGCAGGTTGCTGTTATCCCGGTGAAATATCCGCAGGAGATCCTCAGCAACCCAGACCTCACGGCACTTGAAGACGCCATTGTGTTGGAAATGGCCTTGGGATGGGAGCATAAGCTCAAATTCCAGGGCATACATTTCAAACATGGAATGCTCTTAGTGGACTGCGAGACTCCGCAGACAGCTGAGTGGCTAAAGGCAGTAGCCCTAAAGTTGGGGAAATGGAAGGGGACACGCCTCATGGCTTGCAGTGGGACTGATATACCACGGTCCTACTCCATAACGATATTCCTTCCACGCAGTGCAGAGCAAGAAGCTAAAACCTCCTTGGCACTGCTGGAAGCACAGAATGTGGGACTTAACGTCCAGGCGTGGAAGATTCTCAATTGTCGAAAAGAGGGAACCGGGCAGGTACTGGCTCTTGGCATCGACCGAGAATCCTTCGACGCCATAAAATCCCAAAAAGGATCCCTGAGCTACCGATTCGGCAGGGTTGCGGTGTGCGGACTCAAGAGGTCGGACGAGATCTCTGGGCAAACAGCCCTGCCAGCATCAAATCTGAATTCGCAGAGCGCGCAGTCCGAGGTGGAGCATACTGCTCCTCCGAAGACTAAAGCACCTTCTTCCGTTGTCCAATCGGCGGAGCAGGCTCCTGAGGAGACCGAGGAGTCTATGTCCTGCTCGGAGAGCATGATCTCTGAGGGGGAAATGGACAACACGGTCATCGACCTCTTCCAGGAAATCACCCAGGAGGAGGTAGATTCGTAGCTGAAGGAGGACGGGGCAACTGCCCCGCGCGAGCAATAGCTCGATGAACCCCACCAACAGCAAAATCAAACTAGCACAGGTAAACATTCACCATGCTATAGCCGCCTCGGCGACTATATCTAGGATGTTTACCTGCCAAAGCCTAGGGCTAGTACTGATCCAGGAGCCATGGATCCTGAAAGGACAAGTCAAAGGATTGGCGAGCAAGGATGCAAAGGTAATATGGGACACTCGGGCCGAGAAACCGAGAGCTTGCATTCTAATAAATAATAAATATAAATTTATTCTACTTTCAGAATACGCGACACGAGATCTGGTGCCAATTCAGGTACATCTGGATGTTGAAGGATGTCACCGCACCATTGTCATCGTATCGGTGTACTGTGCAGGGGATGAGCCGGTTGTATCATCCCAAATGCAGCGACTGGTGGAGCATTGCAACAAGCTCCGCATGTCGCTCCTTATAGGGTGTGATGCAAATGCTCACAACATCATATGGGGGAGCACCGACACCAACACCAGGGGTGAGTACCTACTAGAACTTATTATGAGTTCGTCACTTGATATTATAAACGTGGGAAATACCCCCACGTTTGTAACTACTGTCAGGGAGGAAGTACTAGACCTCACGCTTGGTAGCCCAAGCGTAAGTAAATTAATTAGTAACTGGAGAGTATCTAGTGAGCCGTCATTGTCTGACCATCGAATAATAGTATTCGACCTGGACAGCACAAGTATCACGAGAAATCCAGTAAGAAACCCAAGGAAAACGAATTGGGAAACTTATAGAACTGCTCTAGAGAGCAATCTGGGGCGCCTTAGTCTGAGGAAGGCTCCGGGACACCCCCTAGAGCTATAGAGCGCAGTGGAAGGCATAACAAACGCCATCATCACTGCGTTCGAAGAAAACTGTCCTCTAAGTAGAGAACGGGACAGGAAACAGACGCCATGGTGGAGCAATAACTTGTCAAAATTAAGATCCGAGGTGCGGAAGCTTTTCAATAAAGCAAAGCGCAGCGGAGAATGGTAAAGCTACCAAATGGCCCTTACTACATACAATAAGGAAATAAGAAAAGCTAAAAGAAATAGCTTCAGAAAATTCTGTGAGACAATCACCAGCACCCCTACTGCGGCAAGGCTACACAAAGCTCTTGCGAAGTCAGGAGGGGTGCCGATGTCTCTGAGGAAACCAGATGGCGAGTTCACGGAAGATGAGAATCAAAGGGCACTATTGCTACTAGAAACTCACTTTCCTGGCAGCTCGCCTAGTACTGAGCCAGGAATCAATACCACTTCAATCAGACCTCGGAGGGAAGACTGAGAAACAACATCAACCATCTGTTCTGAGGGACCGCTGAAATGGGCAATAAATTCCTTTCAGCCTTTCAAATCTGCCGGAGTGGACGGCATTATACCCGCCCTTCTTCAAGAAAGGCAAAGGGTACTAATACCACACCTGCTAAAGATAACAAGGAGCAGTATTGCCTTGGGCCACATACCAATGCAATGGAGACGAGCAAGGGTTGTGTTTATACCAAAAGCGGGGAAAAAAGACCCCACACAGCCAAAATCGTACAGACCCATCAGCCTTACGTCATTTCTTCTGAAGATGACAGAAAAGGCTGTAGACAATTATTTAAGGGAAGATGTTCTGAACACATCCCCCTTACATCATCGTCAGCATGCATACAGAGCGGGCAGATCAACAGAGACCGCCCTATATCAGCTGACGGAGATAATTCGAAGTGCCCTGGAGGCAAAAGAAATAGTACTGTGCGCCTTCCTAGACATAGAGGGAGCATTTGACAACACCTCAGATGATGCGATCAAACGATCCCTGGATAGGAAAGGAGTTAACAGTACAGTATCCAACTGGATGTGTGAGCTGCTGAGCACTAGATCAGCAGAGACTCAAACACCATCTGGAACCATCAGAGTAAACACAACGAGAGGATGTCCACAAGGAGGGGTACTATCACCCTTAATGTGGAGCCTAGTTGTAGACGAACTGCTGGAAAAATTAACCAACCATGGCATCAACTGTCAGGCGTACACCGATGACATTGTATTGATTGCCAGGGGCAAGTTCGAAGAAACCCTTGGAGACATCATACAAAAGGGGCTTAAAGTAACCAAGGAATGGTGCCATAATGTCGGACTTAACATCAATCCGGCGAAAACAACGATAGTACCATTCACAAGGAAAAGACTACTTCAAAGACTTAAGGACATAAACCTATCAGGCACGACACTGATACCAGTCAAAGAAGTAAAATATCTGGGACTCCATCTAGATAGTAAACTCCTCTGGCGAAAACATACAGAGGAGATATCCAAGAAGGCCACCCGCGCTCTCATGATATGTAGGAGCCTAGCGGGGAAGGCATGGGGATGCAGCCCAAGCATCCTGCGATGGATGTACACTGCAATCGTGAGACCAATGATCACATACGGAGCGGTAGCATGGGCGAAACGAACCAGTCTAGTCACAACGCGAGAGACACTCGGCAAAGTGCAAAGACTGGCGTGCCTGTGCATTACCGGAGCAATGCGTAGCTGCCCAACAGCAGCCATGGAGGTGCTATTGGAACTGACCCCTCTACACATCATGGTGATGAACGAGGCAGACAAAACAATCCTTAGGATGGCAAAGGAGGGAATTGGGAGAGGGAAATGCATCGGTTCGAAAGAACACGGTGACTTACTCAAAAAACTCCCACTTCTTGGCATACCTAGGGACGACAGCATCAGGAAGTTCAACTTCGAGAAGAATTTCCAGATAAAGCTCAGCAATAAGGAGAACTGGAGCAACGAATCCATAACTTATGGACTGAGCAACCACACAACAAAGTGGTATACGGACGGCTCGAGGACTGAGGAGGGAACTGGTGCTGGAGTGTTTGGGCCGGGAACTAAGCACTACGAATCCATGGGCAAATGTACCAGCATCTTCCAGGCAGAAATATGTGCCATAGACAGGTGCGTTCGAATCAACCTCGAGAAAAACTATAGAAATTGCAACATAGCAATAATGTCTGATAGCCAAGCAGCTATAAAGGCTCTTGACGCCTACGTTATCAAGTCAAAACTCGTGTGGGAATGCCTACAAGGACTGAATAGACTAGGCAAGAATAACAGAATCTCCATCTGCTGGGTGCCTGGCCATGTTGGCATTACGAGTAATGAGGCAGCGGACTCTCTGGCAAGAAAAGGGGCAGAGCAACCCTTCATAGGACCTGAACCATTCTGCGGGATAGGAGAACACACTATACGCGAAGAGTTCAGGAGACTGGAGGAAGAAACAAAGGCCAAAACCTTTCTCAACCTCCAAGGTCTGAGGCAAGCAAAGAAACTCTTAGGAAATTACAACCAAAAGAGATTCAAAGTTTGTATCGGCCTTAACAAAAACAACCTAAGAATCCTAACAGGCCTCCTCACGGGGCACTGCAGACTCAAGGAGCACCTGAGGAAAATGGGCATATCGGAGGACGGGCTCTGCAGATTCTGCAGTGAAACTGCCGAAACTCCATACCATATACTGGAATCCTGTGGGGCACTGACCCACAAAAGGATGAAACATTTGGGCAGGCACCAAATAACAGACAAGGACATACAAACCATGGACCCACAGCTCATTCTCAGATTCATCAAAGAAACTGGACTGGACGCTGTGCTCTAAGGAGTGTGACCTGCCAAGGATAATTCAGAGCAATACCTCGACACGCTTCACAAAGAAGTATCTAGAGAGGGCTCTGAACGAGGGCAAGCACCTCTCCGAGGCACAAGCAAGGGGACACAATAGACCAATAGGTCGCAGTGTAATATACCCTAACCAAATATTATTATTATTATTATTATTAAGCAAGGACGGCTACCGAAATCATTTGTTCTCCCATTTTGAATAGTAGAAAAGGTGCATAATATACATAAAATAACCACAATATTCATCAAAAGCATTGATGGGCTCATGACGTCGCGCTAACAAAAGCCGTGTTTCTTTGCACGCGGATATAGGGATAATTTGAAATTTGCATGTAAAATACAACAACAACTTATCCAATACGCTAACTTTAGCGGGGATAGCTATCGATTGCACTGGTTGCACCCCAATGATGGTGTCGATATCATCAGCAGTGGTGTCGGAGCTTGACATTTTTCAAAGTTTTCTGTTCAGCGGTGAACACACGACTGAATATTTTGCAGTTTGCATGCGTAGTGTATGGGGAAAGCGTGTTTGCGCATTTTTGTGCTTGTGCATGCAGGCATGTGTAGTGTATGGGCCCTATTAGCGTGGATAAACAGTGCTTCCAAAACCCATTTTCTTCGTTTCTGATGAACTCATGCGATGAATTTTTCAGGAAATGTCAAAGTTTGACATCCCTCTGACCACTAACACATCCCGCCGAATATTTTGTTCGTGATTTTATTATTATTTTTTTTCAAACTTCATTATAAAGGTAATTGAGTTGTCATAGGTGCATGTGTGCTGCCAAGTTTTTTTTTTTATGAATTCTTAAGCGGCGATGGTCGTTTTTTAATGCCAAGCCTATAGCCGTGTTTCTTTGCACGCGGATATGGGGATGGCATCAGAAAACGACTATCGCCGCTTAAGAATTCATCAAAAAAAAACTTGGCAGCACACATGCACCTATGACATGCATCGTGACACAGCTGTAAGTTGTAGTTAAGAAATTTGTATTGAAAATCCTGAAATTGAAAAATATTCACTTCCGCCAATTGAAATTAATGCCAAACATATTCTAAAATTATGAAAAACAATTTCACATTAACAGATTTGCTAAATTCAATTACCCTTAAAATGAAGTTTGAAAAATAATAATAATAAAATCATGTATAAAATATTCGGCGGGATGTGTGAGTGGTCGGTGGGTTGTCGAACTTTGACATTTCCTGAAAAATTCATCGGAAGGATTCATCAGAAACGAAGAAAATGGATTTTGGAAGCACTGTTTATCCCCGCTTAAGGACTTAGCGGCGATAGCTATCCCCGCTAAAGTTAGCGTATATAGGATAAGTTATTGTTGTATTTTACATGCAAATTTCAAATTATCCCTATATCCGCGTGCAAAGAAACACGGCTTATATTCGCGTGCAAAGAAACACGGCTAAAAATCGTTCGACCAAAACACGTGCATTTTGATGTCATTGAGGACGGGTAGGATCGTCACACTGCCCGCTTCTAAAATCAATATTGACATATTCAATATGAAGCCATTAATGTCGCCCGTGCAGGCATTCTTTGGGATTACTTAGATCATGGAACAGATATACCTATTGTAGCCAGTTCAATGTTAGCGAATGTCTAGTCAATTTATCAGCTTCACAATTCCCTGGGGTAATACTGTCTGTCTATCTGGTTTAAACATACTAGAGCCAGAGTTCACCGCCCAAATTCTAGTCTTTAGAGCATTCCCATAAAAGTTAACCCTTAAAACTTGAGGTAGAAAGCTGAAATTTTAACTGAATACCTTTAGGGCCCGAAATAATCAAGTTTAAGAATTTTTAAAATCCGCCCAAAATCTTAGAAAAAAAAACAAATTTATCGCAAAAATCGAATTTTGAGCTAAAATTTTTAATACGAGGGCGGGTCAATAAGTCCGTGACTTTTTGAATTTCTGACCTCTTTACTGAAACAGCAACACTGCTCCTGTCAACAGGCATCTGTCAGTTGACTCCTGTCAAAATTTAAACTTGCTGCGTCAGTTAGTTTGTGTTTGACAGCTATTTTTATCAGACTACTCACTAATTTGAGGAGAAAATGGAAAAAAGTGAATTTCGTGTGCTTATTAAGCATTATTTCTTGCGAAAAAAAACCATTACCGAGACCAAGGCTAAGCTTGAAAAATACTATGGGGACTCTGCACCATCGATTTCAATGGTAAAAAAGTGGTTTACTGAATTTCGTTGTGGCCGTACAAGCACTGAAGATGCCGAACGTCCTGGACGCCCAGTTGAGGTCTCTACACCCGAAACAATCGAAAAATTCACGATATGGTGTTGGCCGACCGAAGATTGAAAGTGCGAGAGATTGTGGAAGCCGTAGGGATCTCGCATGGCTCAGTGGTTTCAATTTTGAATGATCACTTGGGCATGAGAAAGCTCTCCACAAGATGGGTGCCGCGTTTGCTCACAGTCGACCACAAACGCAATCGTGTAACAACTTCACAGGAAGGTTTGGCGTTGTTTAATCGCAATATGGAGGAGTTTTTGCCCCGTTTTGTAACCGTGGACGAAACATGGATCCATCACAACACACCAGAGACCAAACAACAGTCAAAACAGTGGGTTTCTAAGGGTGAATCGGCGCCAAAGAAGGCCAAGGTGGGTTTGTCAGCCAATAAAGTTATGGCGACTGTTTTTTGGGATGCACGCGGGATAATCCACATTGACTACCTTCAAAAGGGAAGAACAATCAATGGGGAATATTATGCCAACTTATTGGACCGATTCAATGACGATTTGAAAAAAAACCGACCTCATTTGGCCAAGAAAAAATTTATTTTCCACCAAGACAATGCAAGGGTGCACACATGTGCAGTTGCCATGGCAAAAAACCATGAATTGGGCTATGAATTGCTCCCTCATCCACCCTATTCTCCAGATTTGGCTCCGAGCGACTACTTCTTGTTCCCAAACCTGAAGAAATGGCTTGGTAGAAAAAGATTTGACTCCAATGATGAAGTCATCTAGCAAATAAAGTCCTATTTTGAGGACCTCGACAAATCATTTTTTTTGGAAGGGATAAAAAAATTGGAGAAGCGTTGGACAAAGTTTATAGAGCTCAACGGAGACTACGTTGAAAAATAAAAATTTTTTTTATCAAAAAATCTGTGTTTTATTCCAAAAGTCACGGACTTATTGACCCGCCCTCGTATATTGTCTTTAGGGGCTCAACATGCTCGTGTGTTGATTTAAAAAATCCGCCCACGATTAAAAAAAATCAGTTTTACCGATGAATCAAAGTTTGAGTTAGGAAGCTTAAATTTACAAAATATACTTTCTAGGGGCCCTTAATGATCATGTTTAAAGATGTTGTAGGTAGGTAGGAAATTCTTCCGGTGTTTTGTTTATTTTTTTATTAAATTCGCATAGTTGGCCGTATTCCTTGTAAATTGTCACCGCACTTGATTTATTTCCATAATAGGATAATAGTTGCCTCATGGTGGGTATACGTTATCTTCCATTCAAACTAAATATTCGAATACAATGCCCATGCACCATACCGATAGCCATTCTACAAGTTTTGAAAGAATACAATTTCTTCATTCCAACACCTTTGCCTAACTTATATATTAAAAGGTCAACTTTTGGCTGTTAGCGAAGGGCCCACTAATTAACAGATGCACATCTCTAAGTGAAGTTTATTTAAAAAAGCCATAAATATATGAGTTTTCATTTATAACATTCTACATAAACTACTAAAAGGGATCTATAAATCACCTCATTATTAGGCGTTATAAAATTGACTATTCCAAATACCTAGTTTGTTCAGTTAGAACAGCAAAGCAAACCAATGTGTAGTTCAAAAGCCATTGTAGTAACAACTGCAACTGTTGCCTTTTCAAGTATTATAGCAGCGGCGAAACAAAATAGATAATACATGTAATAACGACTGTCACGACTCACGACCTAATTTGCCATTAACCTATATACCAGAATGTTTTTAGGGAAAAATCGATACCGTCTACTTGCGAAGTGCGTCCTTTGACTGAAAATACTCACATCCTGGACTTCCTTTCTTCTTGTTATGAAATCTCCCAAATGAAAGAGTTCCATCCCGAGTTTATCGGCCCATGAATGGACACTGTTAAAAAATAAAATAAAATAAAAAATTAGGTAGAATATCTTATTAAAATAAAAATTTACAAAATTTGAACATATAATCAAAGCTTACACATTATATTTAATATTTTCGGCAGGCAAGAAATCAGCATCATTTGGAAACAATACCAAAAAGGATAATATAGATGCAATAATGTGGTTCTTCCATCTTTCCATTGTAGAATAATTAAATTTGTTTGTTTTATTTTTACTTAAAATCTACTTTTAGTTTTTCTCGTCTGCGCATCCTTTGACTACTTTTTGGAATTCTTGCTATTTAACACATTCGTACTAAAACCTAAGATAATGTTACTATATTTTAACAAAAATTATATTGTTTAAGCATTTAAATTTGGAATTTAAAGTAAATTTGAAAATTTTCGTCTGTACACTTTTCACAACATGGCGTTTTTAGGAAATGTCAGAATTTTTTTCTTGGGCCCCATAAAATACCGTAAGCTGGAGGGAGATACGAGGCAGTTTGGCATATGATATAGGGTCGAACTTTTCCAGAATAAAACTGCGAATGCTCGAGGAATTTCACTAACATGCGCATTGATTTTGTTTACGATTTTGTACCACGTGCACAGGATGTTGTAACATGTGCCGATACGATGTCAACAATCAAAGTAAACAGTTTTTGAGTTGCGCAGTTAGATATGTTATTGTTTTGAAAGCACTTGTTGATACCCGTTATCGTCGTAGAGAGTAGTACTCTTATGTATTTACATTGCTTGAGCAATATCGAAGGGCTGTTCGACGATTGTTTTTTATTTAGTCAACAGTTGTTCAACCCCATAATGAATAAATGTTATTGGCCAACTCCATTCAGCAACCTGACTTACATAATGTATATTGCTAACAAGGAAAACAAAATCGTTGGAATTTATTCATAAAAAAAAAATGCTTTTACGATTATGGAAT
This sequence comes from Portevinia maculata, assembly GCA_949715645.1. Lineage (NCBI taxonomy): Eukaryota > Metazoa > Arthropoda > Insecta > Diptera > Syrphidae > Portevinia > Portevinia maculata. Next base: position 34,228,378 of record OX454527.1, read on the forward strand.
GTTCTTAAACAAATGTTACATGTGCCTTAAAATTATGCTAAATCTCCATTTGCCAGAAAGCGTTTTTAACAGGGAACGGATTTTGTTGACCTTGCCTTTTTATGCGAATTCCTTTTTTTGCTTGTTTTACCCACTTTTGATGCTATTTGTCACGTTAGTCTGCACTTTCTCCTTTACTATAAAATTTAAACACAACAATCATTGAACCTGTACCTATCCGTTGCTAATACGCGGTATTCGTCAAAGCTATATTTGCAACACTCAAAGTTTTAGTCCCAGCAAAATAATCCTTGATGAGCTGGAAGATAATGCCAGTTGTGTTAAATTCGCAATCCGACGAAACAGTTTAGGAACAGTTACTATTAATACAATTTCTGCATGTAGTGGATGAGTGGTAAGTGCATTGGACTATTGACCAACGGGTTCCAGGTTAGAATTACACAAGTAACACCCAAATGTTTTTCCATTGCCCCACCTCTTGCAAACGTCTGGCAATCGTCTAAGAGCATAAGTTGTCATGCGAGGCTTCTTAAATTTGTTGTTCAGAATCGGCGTAAAATTGCAGGTCCCTTCCATTTGTGCCAACGAAAGAATAGTTTCTCATATTCTTTCAATCGAATCGATGTCAAGAAAGGCTGGCTCGATTTCAATGTATTTTTTACCATCATTTTTAGTTACTCTGATATGTTCAAATTGATTTATATCTTGACCTTTATATTAAATAGGCTCAACAAATACCAGCCGACGAAGTTCTTATGGCTAGACAATTTCAGTTCAATGTATTGAGCCTACTTGTTATTAAAAGCACCTTTCTTCTCCATTCATTGAATGAGGTTGTTTGTAGGTAAACTGTATGTTAAAAAAAAGTTATGGCATTAAATGACCAAAGAGTAAAACCTTGCTTCTCCATGTATTTATATTTGGAATAAATGAAAGAGGCCTAGATTGTGGAAAAATCTTTAGATGTTACTGGGCCTCGTATGATTGGAACCTGAAACCGGTCGTTCAATAACTAAACTGTATCCAAATAAGGCAGACAAAAAACAAGTATACGCCACCAAATGTCACATTATCAACAGCAGTTTCATCGATGAAATTGAGGGAAATAAAGTTCATTTTCTTTCTAAACCATTAAAAAATTAAGAAAACATATGCAATTATGTTTGTTTGACTTTTAAAAGTCGCAGACATTGGTGACACCCTGCAACCGTAATAAATGGTTTGATAAGTTAGAAACACAAACATTTTACGAGACTGCTTTCGTCTGCAAACATATTAACATTTAATCGAAAATCTCCTATAATGACTGGGACAGGCTCAAGCAATACCACTGTGAATATTTTTAAATTAAGAATTATTGATACAGGTATGTACGGTAAATTAAAAGCCCGAGCAAAGCCTTGGAATTTAGGCTGGCATTCAAATAAAAACGCAGGATTTTAAAAAATGGGATTTTGTATAAGCCGGATCTTAGAGTGCAGGATTTAAAAAAAACTAATATTGCAAAAGACGGGATTTTGGAACTTTTTTCTGGATCTCCGAAAAACATGGTGTCCGGAAAATATACACGAGATTATATTTTAGTCAAATTCGTTAAGATTTGGTATGAACTTTTGGGGAGAGTACGAATAATAACGGATTCTTGTAGAGGGATGCAATACAAGCACTTCTCAATATAGGAGGGGGAGGGCGGTCTATTTTCTACCATTTCTACCATTTAGAAGCGGCAATTTTTTTAAAAATTGATTTAAAATGAAAACAACAGTGACAGTAAAATACTATACATTTTTTAAAGCCGTCGATAGCAGTGGCTCAGTGGTTAGGGTATCGGACTACTAATCAAAAGGCCCCGGTTCAATTCCCGCCGGGGCCAAGTAATACCTAGAGTTTTTTTCCTATTTAGGTGGCCTTACTTTGAGAATACCTATAGATTAATCCTAAAAATAAATGAATTGTCGGAGCTTACACAACGAAGTTGACCACCCAGGGAAGATCTACAGAAACAGCTCTTCACGAGGTAGTGCGTACGATAGAAAAATCCCTAAACTACAAAGAATACACATTGGCTACCTTCCTAGACATAGAAGGAGTCTTCAACAATGTACACACTGAAGCAATTCTAGAGTCCCTGAGGGAGCTGGGAATAGCAAACCATCTAAGTCAATGGATTGTTTCCATGCTCAGCACTAGAATCATTCAAGCAGTTTTAGGAAATAGCAATATAACCAAATATGCCAGGAGGGGAACACCTCAAGGAGGATTCATCTCACCCCTACTCTGGCTCCTAGTAATGAACAAAATCCTCATAAGTTTAGACAGAGTAGGAATCAAAGTAGTCGGGTATGCGGATGTACACAGCCGTGGTACGACCAATCCTCACGTATGGGTCAATAGTATGATGGCCGGCTCTAAAGAAAAATTACAATATTACCAAACTTAATAAGGTACAAAGAACGGCATGCATAGGAACAACGGGAGCTCTACGGTCAACACCGTCAGACGGACTCACAGTCTTACTGCATCTTTTACCTCTTGATCTACATATAACAAACATCACAGCACACACCGCGATCAGACTCAGAGAGTCTGGATGCTGGACTGCAAAACCCTACGGCCACAGTAGTATTCTAGATTCTCTACCTAGAAAAATAGTTCCGCCTTCAACAGACTACATCATTCCCAGAATGTCTTCCAGGCGGAGCTACTGGCTATCCGTGAAGCCTGTCGCCAGATCAAACTTCACTCAAATATAACACCGAGGCAAAGGATTGCCATACTTATTGACAGCCAGGCTGCCATTAAAGCGATCGCTTCGGTCACTATATCCTCTAAGTTAGTACTAGAATGCCGTAATGAGCTGGCCCTGCTTGATAAGTTCAAGGTTACCCTGATCTGGGTTCCTGGGCACAGTAACGTTTATGGAAACGAACATGCCGACGAACTGGCCAGGCAAGGCTCAGCTCTCCACTTCTCTCTGGCAGAACTAGTCCACATTCCGCTCGGAGCAGTTAAGGCAAATATCACCGCAGAATACCTTAAGAAAGCCAACTTCAGATGGAGCAGGCTGACTGCATGCGTCATATCCAGAAAAACGTGGCCAAACTACAACAAGGCAAAAACAACCGACCTTCTAGGTAGAACCCGAAAAGACATCGCAAGACTTACAGCGATCTTCACGGGACACTGGCCTATAGGTGACCATGCGGCCAAGCTGGGCATCCCATACAATACACACTGCCGCAGTTGCAAAGTGACAACTGAAAAAGAAACCCTAATTCACTTTTTATGTACCTGTCCGGCTTTAGCTAGGACCAGACTACGCACATTGGGAAGCCCTTTCTTCAATACACTTGAGGAAGTCTCCGAGAAAACTATCAAGGAACTGATAACTTTCCTGAACTCCGCAGGTTGGATTTAGCCTCCCCCACCAATCGATAATACCCAGGTTTACGTGAGTTTGTGGTAACCATACGGCACTCAGTGCTCATTGGGTTTGTCTTATCAAACCGCCACACCTACCTACCTACCTACCTGACCACCCAGTTACTGATGGTTAAGAAAACTGGTGATATGGCCGCCTGCCAGACGACTGGACATACCCTTAACCAAGCAACGAAATCGCGTAAGCGTAGGGTGACTCTGGTGGAGTTAGAATCCATTTACCCGCCACCCGGATACTGTTGATTTAGAAAAACTGTTCAAAAAGGCTCCTACCTATAAACTGGGCATACATACGAGTACCTCAGTATTCATTTATTCAGATTTTTTTAAATAAATAAAGTGGTTTTTGTTATTTTCAATTTTCTCAAAAACTAGAAGCCAGAAAACCATCATTGAAACTTATAAGCCAATTTAGTACTTAATTTCGCGAATTTGAAAAAGTCAGTAACAAAACTTTTTGCAAAATTTTGAGGTAAGTAGTTGAGTAGTTTTTTTTTAACTTTTTCCCAAAAATAACTTGATTACAATTAATATAAAAGAACAGATTTCTGGCTCTAAAGAGTTACAAATTGTTGCCGTTGCTTTAAATATTTTTTTTTGTCATTTTCGGTCAAATTTTAGAAAATTGGCTTTAATATGCATTTTCAACTGAGATTTCTTCGAAGCCCAACGAAAATTAATGTTTTCAATTTTAATTTTTGATTGAATAAAATGAGTCTCAGCTAACAAAGCTTGAACCAACAGATGATATAGAGTCACCAGAGCTAAACGCAGAAACAGTTTCATGTGCACGAAAAAAAACATACGGATGTTAGAGTGATTGAATGCTCCCCAGTAATTTATTAATCAATTACAATTTCGGTGTTGGTCGCAGCGGCAAATATGTCACCCGAAAATAAAAGCGAAAGTGTTTCTTTAAACGGGAAGTCAACGAGTTAAAATATATAAACATTTCGCTAAAAAAATAGCACAAATTACCTTGTCGTTATTTTCTGAAACTTAGCAACTCTCAACGGCTATACTATGTGATCGAGGAAAGAAAATATGTACCATGCTAACTCATTTTCATTTATAAGAAACGCGCTTGTTAGCATTTGTTTTCTCATCTTCTTACATATCAAAGCAAACTTTTTAAATGAGGTCGATATCACAATATGGGCGCTACTCTAAAAGTATATTTTGTTCTTAACTTCTCGGAAAAACGAGTATTAAATAAGATGAGCTCATCATTTTCACATATCAAGTCTACCTCCCTTATTGAAGATAGTGATGTTATTCACAATTTTAAGCGTAACCTCAACCACCTGAGGCCTTGAAGTATGTGACTCCAAAAAAATGTTATATTGCTGCACTATAAAATATTGTTATCCTGTTTGTAGTAAAGAAGTTAATGCAGAAGCAATTTTCGGCAAAAGCAAATACAAAGAAATATTAAGTCACTGGTGGTGAAAAACGGACAATTTTAGAACAATCTGAGAGGACGCTGTGGCAAAAAAGAGGACTGTCCTCTCAGAAAAGGACGAATGGTCACAGTTACGATACCCGACTGAATTAATATAAAGTAGAGATGGCTTCGCAAGGCCCTATGCATTCTAAAGAATGCCGCTATTTTATACATAACCGGTTACATAAACACATGACAAAGGGGCAAAGAGAACCAGATTTTTCCACTTCATGGCAAAAGGTAAGAGATATAGTTAAGTTAAGAACATCCATATGAGGACCAATAAGCTAGAATAACAACTCTTTTTGATTTATGGTTAAAACAGAACAACACATAAGCTCCGACATCGACTTTGCACACGCCGCACGTCTTAGAACCAGTGGTTTTTTTTGGGAATGGAACACATTAGCACCTCAACCACACATCAACTTCAATGTTATACCTAAATCCTTAATTCGAAGTTGAACCAGCCTTGCGGGGATGTTTTCAGTTTCCCCAATATACAGATGCTTATTTGTTGAGCGAATTTTCTATCTAGTTTGTGTTTTTGAAAGAATTGTGTCGAAAGTTGTGTTTGCTTCAACAACTTTACGATTGCAAGTACGAGTAGAATTTGAGGAAGTTCAACAAAAACTACCAAAAACAAGATTTCGAAAACTGAAAAATGTATGAAAAAAGGTCTGCTTTGGATGAATGTTTCAATTGTTTTTGCGAACAATGTTCGATTTTTGAGTCTCCTGCGGTGTTTTATTTTGTTAGGAAAATAGTAATAAAATGTTGTCTAGTCGAACCGTTTCGATATGCCGTAAGATGTGCAAAGTACTTTTACTAAAGGACAAAATTTAAAAAAAAGTTCACAAACATTTTGTCCGACAGATCAAATAACACGAAGTTATCTCCATGCAATCGATCACAATGTCAAAATATAATTTGTACCGTAGGCTCTAGCAGCTATAAGCTGCGATTCCCACTAGAGTTAAAGTTACTGTTAAACTTAAATTGGCAAAGACGAAATTAAAATTAAAATATACCCTGCATTCCAACAGATCTCAATAAACTGAGAAGCATACAAACATAACAAATTGCGTTGACATGTACATTTTTGTAAACAAACTTCGAAGTGTGTCCAACTATAGATTCGAAACAATTTCTTTTAAATATGTGCGATCTTTCTAAACAAATTGCTAGGAAAACCAATCGACAATTCGTATTTTTTGTTAGTTTTCTTTGTCTTTTACGCACTTTTTAAGGTTTCTTGTGACAAAATAATGTGTTTCCTATTCAAAACCCTTTATTCTCACTCTAATATTCTATATGAAAACAAGAATGTTCCCGCTGAGATTGTTTTAGATTGCAAGTACGTATATTTAACACTACCGCTATCGCGGACTACTATTGTACGAGTATATTTTTGCATCAATAAGAAAGGAACACGTACACCATAAACTCATTTTACTTTGACAATCGGAATCACCCTCAACTCAACTTAAATGCATACAGAATGTGTTCATTATACATAATGTATATTAATTCAGTGTACATACACGTACATTTTCGACAAAACTTTGGTTTATTAACTTACTGTATCTGAATCTTCTTAAACGATTATGGGATGTAGGGGCAGCGAGAATTATATACTTTAGAAACGGAAACAATTCTTAAGCTACGTACAGACGAGCAATCATTGCAGCAAAAATTTGCGGCAAGTGTTTGCGTGGCTGATAACACCCATGCTAAATTCGTTTGCAAAAAGTTTGCAGCTTCATGCAAATTAAGTGCACGACCATATCTTTCAGCAATATTGCAAATTTGTTCATACTACATGAAAGCGCAAAAAATGATAAATCGCAAACTATTTAAGAGTTGAAAATGTCACGACTTATTTCGAACATTTGGAGTGAGAATAAATCCCACAAAAAGAGATTCTCATGCGAAAAAGCTAAAATAGCACCAGCCACAGTGATCTTACTTTTTTTTAAAAAACGTTACAAAATTAAAGCAAACAAAATTTGTAAGAAAAAAAATATGGGCTCGAGATTGGATTGCAAAGAGATTTTATCCGCAAATTTTAACTGAGTTATCATAATTTTTGTAATTACAGCATATGATGTACTTAAAACAATACCTCCATAATTATTTCAATACTCCACAATATTGCGGCAAGTTGTTTTTTATTGCTTTTTATTAGAGCAAACAGTGTTTTTTATGTGTGCAGTGACACAATGGCTAGTGCGTTGGACTGCTGATCGAGGGGTCTGTTGTCAGTAACAACCAAAGTTTTTCCACTGCCCAAGCTCTGGCAAAAGTCTGACAAACCTCCAAGAGAAATGAATTGTCCTGAAAAGGTTCTCAAATTTGCGGTCTCATTCGGCTTAAAGTTGTAGGTGAAGTTGTCCCTTACACTTTTCACAAGCAAAAGGTTGAAGAAGCTTGGTGTAAGGCCTTATATGGACCGTTAACGCCTAATATGTATTACTTTTTATTTTTTAACCCGTTTTTTATTCCATTCGCATTTGCAATTTTGAATGCCAGCAATAATTTGCTGCAAATTTATTGTACGTATGCACGTAGCTTTAAAGTCAAAAGTGTACAAATTTGATAAGTTTGTTACTTGGTAATCCATGAAAATAATATGATATAGAAGGCATGATTGGATCTTAAGAAACGTTCTGCTTTTAAATAGAAGCGTTGTCGAATTAAATCATAAATTATTATATAATGTAGATATTATCACATATCGAGGGATTATGGTAATAAAGCGCTTAAGTTACTAAAATTCTTTAAAAATGTGGGATAATTTTTAAAGATTTTTTTTTTAAATACAAAACTATACATTTTTCCATTTGACAAATTGCATTCTTACCATAGAAAAAAATCTTGTAGACTAGGAACTTATCAAATGTTACATACGTATTATTAAAGTGAGCGTCAGTGGACGGATTTGGGGAAAGCGCTACACTTATACTCTTGGGGCCATAGAGGGTCTTCTTCTTCTTCCTTAATGAAGGCGAGTGTAGGATCAGAATTAGGAGCATTAAGGAGCATAACTAACCCACTTAACTTCGCCGTTTCGATCTCAACGAATATTGTCTTCATTACTGAGGTCAATCAAATGCTACTGTTGTTACATTTATGTGATCAAGGAGTTCTTAGGCATGCATTTTTTCGATTTCGACACATGCATGTTCCCCAGATTGATAATTATTGTTTTGCCTTCCTTTAACGACACCGGTGATCTCCACTCGTATCACCCACGGATTTGCATGCACACTTACGGGACAGTTGCAAAATGTTAAACGTGTCGAGGCTTACATGAATGATCAAATTGCCTTGATGTGATTTTAGCTTTATGTCGCTTTTAAGACAGGAGTGATTTTTTTTACGATTTCGACATCCGTGAACCCACGGATTGGCATGCACACTTGTGGGAGAGTTTCGAGATGTTAAATGAGCCGCTAAGTTCACTATAATATTAAAGCTGCCTAGAAGTGATTCTCCTCTTAGTTGCCTTTTACGACAAGCGCTGTGTTTTCGAAGCGCTACAATGATATTCTTAGACCTTCCCTACATGGGAACCTGGCTCAATTTCCTGCATTTCCAAAACCTAATTCGCAAATGTACTTTGCCGACTGTCAACAGACTTAGGCTGCGACCACGCAGTAAGCAACGAAAAAAAATTAAAACATATGAAATCGTATGGGGTGGCCATAGGCCTGAGCGATTAGCGATTTTGTTAGGCAATAGATCGATGTGGCTCTATAATCAAATCGGTTTTAATTTTGATGAGTGTCCCTGAGCGACGACGTGATGAAAATAATAATAAGAGAGAGCAACGCTTACATATTTCACTTCAGCATCTTAAATTAAACGAAAATGGATATATTCTCAATGTGAACAAATTCTACTATTCTTTTCATTTTTTGGCTTTAAAAATTGAATATCTTTTTTATTTATTTAAAACAAATTAAACTTTACTCTTGTGATTCCTCATTTGTTCACCACCCCCACAGAAAACAGTAAATACAATATGTCAAGGAGTCTCCCTACTGTGTTTGGAGTACGCTTTGGACATATGATGTGAATTTTACTTATTGTTGACAATTTTATACTGAGTGCTGTGTAATCATAAATATTTTCTTTCTCTTATTATGTTTGATTTAAAAGCCATACAATCCTTGAGAATTATGTTATTTGCCGGCGGCAAGTTTAGTGGTATTAGTATTTTGTAGTAAGTACTTAGGAATGACATTTTCACAACTAATCGCGCGACGATGATGCTCAGTAAATGGCCACCCGTCGCTAAGACTCTTCGCTCATTGCGTGGGCGCAGCCTTATGTTCGTGCGTTAACTGAAAGTTATAGATTTGTTTATCCCAAGTTTTTATCCTTAATTCAGTGGAGTGGTTTATTCGATTAACGTAATACAACAACTCAAATTTCTGAACCAATTTACCAAATGTTTACTGAAATTTTCTTCATTCTTATATCGAATTTTAACTAATTCAATGCGTCTTTTAAGCTTGTATCGTTCGATTTTTATTAATTTCGTAGTTTTGACTTACCATCTGTCAAAGTGGCCGAATAGCGGGATGTTTTACTTTTAGGGAAAAGCCTCAGCGACCAATATCAACGCATGTGGCTGTCTTGATTTCAAAGTTAAGATGCAGTTTTTAACTTTCTCTTATATTTTAGTTTATTTTTTAGGTATTTTAAATCAAAACAAAAATGATTAAAGAGAAAATCTGTATTATAGCTCTTAGGTACCTACCACCATTTAAAATAAATTTGCATAGGTACTCACATAATAAAATATAGTTTTCAAAAAAATACTTTCAAAACGAAAAAGTATCGTACGACGTATATAAAAAAATAAATATAAGGCATTTAGCGGCCCATATAGGTCCTAAAACCTAGATTCTCTAGACAGAAGTGCACTTTTTGGTGTGCCTTCTCGCTGGCGACATGAGGCCGAAGCTCTAGTTACATATGCCAAGGTTACTTGTTTTTTTTCAAAAATATAGTGGTTCTAGTAGAATGGCGCTACGTGCCTTACGAAATGTAGCAATGAAATTGCCACAGGGATCGTGCGATTTGACGACACTCGATTATTTATTCTATTCGCTTCAAATAGTAGCGAAAGAGTTTCGTATGACCCAGTCGTGCAGATTATTTTTTCAACATGTATGAGCAGACGTTTTGGTTTGCTCTTGGTTTGTTTGTAAGACTTTTCAGTAAAAACTTTTAGGAACACTGCTCGGTATCAGTATACCGATAAGCGAATAAAAAAAATTTACTTCAAAAGTGCATTTCCCTAAGAAGCTAGAAGTAAGTAAATACTGTACTTACTTAAAGTACTGTAATGCAAATGAAAGAGCTGATGAAATCGATATTAATGTTGTGCAAATATATTTTTGTTTATACCTACCTAAATGTGTACAAAAACTTCGATAATGATAAGAATTCTTGACTGCAATGAACTATGTATTTAGCAACTTGGATGTTGGATGTTGGGGGAACCCCCTTATAATAGGCAGTTAGTGATTCTCAAGTTTGCTGATTATTTACGACGTATGATGTCATCAGAAATAATTTACAGCAAGTTCGTATTTAGAAGAGAAATATGGGATTCAAATCCCCATAAAAGTTGTACGAGGTAAGTTTTTGACAATTTTAGAACGAAGTGTTTTTCTTTGGCTTTCTTTGAGTTTCCCATTGTCTCATGTATAGGCAATGCAATATTCTGTTGGTAATTTAAAAAATAGTATCAAGAGTGTGGGCGGTTGGAAATCTCACACCTCACAGGTTGACCACATTACTTAATTGAAGGCAATGGATACTGGATAGGTACTGATACGATACTGAGTGTTGTTTACAACTTCCACAAAAGAAACGAAATATAGTGACAGATTTCATTCAGTTTGCCGAACCTACCCTACTTTCATGCAGGGACGCGCTAAGAATATGACTGCAGCGCTATGATCATTTAATCCTGATCATAGTTTGGCGTTGAAGAGAAAGAAGAGGAAGGCCGAACCTAGAATCAAGTTCCAGAGTCTCCAAAGCCCAATCAAACGGAAGACCACAAATATAATTTAGTCTCTAACACTCAGTATGAAATTTCATGAACTTCGGCTTAATGGTTTCTTAAATAAATTGATTTTGACAGAACCACAGAGCCTTTCATTTATTTCACTATCCACAGATGTTGTCAGGTATATACAAAGTAGGAGTATACCGCCCAAATTTGTGTTTCCAACAAATTATTATTCTCATTACATATAAGGTACACACATTTATAAAACAGCACATTTTATAGCGAGTCTCGCTTTTTACCGGACAAAACAAAACGAAGGGGACTTTTGCGGGATCTCAAAAGCATTTAGCCTTTAATTCTTTCTACCTATTCTATTCAATACTTCCTTTGACAAACATATGGAGAGGCTTTAATCCGGTTGAAACAGAAATTTTAATATTCTTATATCGACCTTCCTATATCTTAAGCTGGGCACAGAATAAGTTGAAACACCTAGAGCTGGTGGTGTGTTGGACCATTTATTGAAGGGTCTCAGGTTCAATTTCACTGCAAACGTCTGAAAAACAATAAATAGTATCGGAATCAGCTTAAAATTGTAGGTCTCGCTACCCTTCACACAAGCAAATGGTAGGAACTATGTTTTAGGTCCTATATTGGACGCTAATGTCTAGTACTTATTATTTTTATTTTGAAGGATAAAACAAAAAAAATATACGTGGCACCAGCTCAGAGTTCAACAGCTTTCGATACGTGCCCGTGTTTAAATCATGATAAAAGGCAGGCCTCAGTAAAGAAATTTTTGGCAACCAGGAGGCCTCTCAATGTTTATTTAGCTCTGTTATTACGGTGCCAAGTCATCAGACTTAAGTTGACATAGTTCGTGATATCGTTACATAGAAAAATGCAAATATGTCTCTGTGTGAAGTGATATTAAATTTAGGTAATAAATTATCCACTTTTGCTGCGTTTCTTAAATAAACAATCGCCGATAATCGTCCGCATTCGGAACTTTATGCCATATAGTAACACTAAGGCTCGTTTTATTCACTATTGTTCAACTTGCCGATAACTCCGAAGTTGGCCAACTCCGCAGTTGATTCAAACTCTAGAGTTTTTTTGTTTTTATTCACTACTTTAATTCTCCACTCCGGAGTTGAAATTCAAAAGTTGGCCTACTTGCAGTTTCTAAAATATCCCTGGGATATTTGTGACAGATGACACATAATATGTCAGTCTCAACTTTGGATTTGCTGAGATCCAGCCGGTGATTGGTTTGTAGTTGTTTCACGTTGTTTTTATCTCAAATAAAGTTTGCCTTTGTTATTTTATTAATAAACCAATTAACATTATTTAGCAATTATGGCTGAAGCGGATCAATATATTCGAGATATCCAGCGGGAATACTTGGATTTCCTCGACGACGAGGTTAGTCCTCATCATTGCTGCTCAAAGAAATTATTGATAAACCATTTTTCTCATCTTTGCAGGAAGAGCAGGCCATTTACGCTGGCCATGTCAAGGATATGATTGCTGAGCAAGCGGCTGATTGTGAATGTCAATGACCTAAAGCGCAAGAACGCTCAACGAGCCCTTGGACTTCTAAGCAATGCATCTGATGAACAGCTCGCTTTTGGTCGTGCTTTGAAGGAATACGTTTCATCAGTTGATCCCACCTACTCGAAGACATTTGAAGACTTTTTTGTTGGCTTTGAGGGTTGTTTTGGCAACCGACATGTGACCCCAAGATCGCTTACTTCAATGTAAGTTCACTTGTGTGCGATCAACATTAAGGTGTTCATTAACTTATCATTTCTAGATATCTTGGCAACTTGGTCTGCGTGGAAGGTATTGTTACAAAGGTATCCCTCATTCGTCCCAAGGTGGTACGAAGCGTCCACTATTGTCCAGTCACCAAGAAGGTAATGGAAAGGAAATATACTGAACTGACTTCGTTTGAAGCGGTACCCTCCAGTGCTGTGTACCCAACTAAGGACGATGATGGAAATCTTCTAGAGACCGAGTTCGGCTTGTCTATTTACAAGGATCATCAAAGTCTGACGATTCAAGAAATGCCAGAGAAAGCGCCTGCCGGTCAGTTACCTCGCTCTGTGGACATAATCTGTGATGATGATTTGGTAGACAGGTGCAAACCCGGTGATAGAGCAAATTGTTGGAAATTACAGATGTATGCCAGGCAAACAGAACGGGTACACATCGGGAACATTCAGAGCCGTCCTCCTGGCGAAAAATATATATCAATTAAGCAAAGACAGAAGCAAGAAGCTCGCGAAGAACAACGACATATTTGAACTGCTATCGAAAAGCTTGGCACCTTCTATACATGGCCACGAATATGTGAAAAAAGCTATTCTTTGTCTCTTGCTCGGTGGTGTAGAGAAAAATCTGACCAATGAAACACGACTCAGGGGTGATATTAATATACTTCTAATTGGCGATCCCTCTGTGGCTAAGTCTCAGTTGCTGCGATACGTGTTAAATACAGGCCCACGTGCTATTGCCACAACAGCCAGAGGTTCCACTGGCGTCGGTTTGACAGTAGCAGTCACGTCAGATCAGGAAACTGGTGAACGTCGATTATAAGCCGGTGAAATGGTGTTGGCCGATCGTGGTGTCGTTTGTATCGATGAGTTTGACAAAATGAGTGACATGGATCGTACGGCTATACATGAAGTAATGGAACAGGGGCGGGTAACTATTTCCAAGGCTGGAATACATGCATCACTGAATGCCAGATGTTCCGTTTTAGCAGCAGCTAATCCTGTTTATGGAAGGGTGAGTAAGAAAATGCCTTAGATTTTCAGTGGGATTACATGTTTTTGTTTGCAGTATGACCAGTATAAGACGCCAATGGAAAATATTGGGTTGCAGGACTCGTTACTGTCTCGTTTTGATTTGCTCTTCGTAATGCTTGATGTTATCAACAACGATACAGACAATATGATCGCTGATCATGTTGTGCGCATGCATCGTTATAGGTGAGTGACAATGTGTTCAGAAAAAGAATCGCGCTGACTTTTTCGAGTTAAGTCGGACTGACTGTGGTCGTTGAAGGTCTTATAAAGAAAGAAGAACTTGCCAATTGGCTTGTCTTATACATATTTAATATAGCTTAAACGACAGAGTTATAAAACAACCGCCGACTATATCTGTATATGGTATTGCTCACCGTATAACCGTATCGGTTTCATTTCAGAAACCCAAAAGAAAGCGACGGTTAAGTTCTATCCATGGGCAGTAGTTATGCTGATTCCCTTTCATTTGGCGGCAATACAGATGAGGTATAAGTTTCAATCTTATTTTTTGTCAGTGTTTTCTAATCCTATTTCAATAAACAATTTTTTTTTGTGTAGAAAAAAGCCACTGAACTTTATGAGAAGTACGATGCTCTTTTAAATGGAAAATCAAGAAAGCGCCACGATAAAATCCTGTCCGTTGATTTTATGCGAAAATACATACATATAGCGAAATATAGCCTACTTTAAGAAAGTCCTCGAAAAAGCGAAAAAGAAACGTCGCCGCGATGGTGAGGAGTCTATGGATGAGGATGATGATATCGAAAATGGAAGCCAGGTATCACCTACGCGTCGCTCCAAACGTACACGAACAGAAACGCAGCGGAGTGCAATGGAAGAAGGCGACGATGAGGATGATATTGTTCAACCGACACCAGATGCTGGTGATTTGACTCGCCGTGACACAAGGCGTTCTCTGCCGTCTACGTCGATAACGCAATCAACTCCATTTACAAATTCAGAAACTACTGAAGCCGCCACACCTGCATTTATCAGCGAAGATCGGTTGGACTTGTTTAAAAATAATCTCCAGAAACTGTTCCGTGAGGTTAGATAGCAAAGTTTGTCGCTGGCAAGAATAACAACGGTAATTAACCAGAACAATGACAACGAATTCACTGCTGGAGAAATGTAAGCTGCTGTTAATAAGATGATGGATGACAACCAGATCATGCTAGCTGATGGACTTGTATTTCTTATTTAAAAACTGTTTTATTCCTTACTTTAAATAAAAAGCCATATTGAAGGTTTTTCTTGCTTAAAATAAAATATTTTGATACCATTTTTATTGAAATATATGTAAAAAAGCATACATTTTTGAAGTTTGTTTATTTTTCTTTTCTCATTAACTCTTTTACATTGATTGGACTGTTTTAAGCTTGATCTAAAATCGGCTGAAAATATGTGCGAACCAATCGAGAGCGGACATTGTCAGTGACTGTTAATGTTGATTGCAAAGGCGTACCCGAAGAACATAAATGTGCTGGCTAGCATATCGGAAATTCCGTACACTTCCGGTGGTGGTTCCGACTCATTCTCGTCAATAGCTACGTTGTACAGTCTCCACTCTGCACTTTAAGCCAGTGGCCAACACTGGAAAACGCCTTTTCCAAATGCCGTACGAACGTTCTACGCGATTGCGAGTGCGAATCTGCGATTCATTATATAAATTTTCTATGGGGTTCGTGACATTCAGAAAAGGTGTCGCAAGATAGCTTGTATTAGTGTAACCCGAATCACCAACAAGAATGAATTGCTTGAACTCGCCTCTTTCGAATCGTTGTTTCAAACTAGACAGATTGAAAATGCGCTGATCGTGCGTGGAACCCTATTAAGGAGCACATACAAAATTAAAAACCGATTTGAAATGTATATTTTTCATGTGAGCTATACCTGCCAACGAGCAACGACATCGTTTATCTTCAAATTCGCAGCACAAACCGTTTGAACGTTTAGAGAAAACCATCCTTTACGATTCCTAAAATTCTCTGCGTCAGTTCCACCTGGTGATTGAATTCGGATATGCGTACAATCAATCGCACCAATAGTTCGAGGGAATTTTGCTTTTGCAAAAAAGTCACGTGCTGCTTGCAGTAGTTCCAATTGGGTTTCCGGCATACTAATAAATTGTGGCGAAAGATTGTCAATCGCTCTCGACACTCGTTTCAGCACATGATGCACGCTGGCAATGCTACTCCAATGAAATCGGCCACCGCCAATTGAATTGATCCGAGTGCATAGTACCGTAATACGATTATTAATTGAGTTATTGGTCGTAATTCACGCGATCTATCGAAGAAGAAAACCACTATCGAATATATGTAGGTACAATAAATTACAACTTATTCGGCGTAAAATACCTTCTCTCGTCGTACGGCAACGAATTTATTATAAGTTGGAGCACCATCATTGTCGTCCGCTTTGAGAGACGAAAACGATATATGAAGTCGCGGTCGTCCCATTTTTCGAGCCCAACACGTGGTAGCATCTTGTATTGCCGTCTTTCACAGACCAAATTGCGCTCGTCTTCTTCGCTGCCCGAATCAGACGATGGCCAATCTTCCCAGAAATAATTTGAACGATACATTGTTTAAGTTTTAAAAAATTAATATTTGCTTATTTACACCACTTGATTTGAAGTTCGCACAATCAAAAACAGAAATGAGAAAAAAAAATCTGACATTTGACGTAAAATCCCAAGTTTGCTCTACAACTTCCATTATTTCGGGGAGTTGAGCAAACTCAAAGTTGATCAACTCTCTCTTTTCTCAACTTCGGAATATCTAAAGTTGAGCGAGTCAACGAGCAATTTCTTAAGTTGACATTAAAAATCCCCAAGTAGAGTTCAACTTCGACTGAATAAAACGGCTCTAAGTTTCAGATACTGCCTTTTTAATACTGCTATAGCTATATGCTGTGCATGTAAGCTGTGCATGAATTGATAACAAAGTACACATACATATAATGTTTTTATTATCGGGTACTTGTTTTGCCTGTTGCAATATGTATATTTTCTTTCTGAAACCCGTGCTCGTTCAATGGGTCAGTATTAAACATACTCTTTATTCATTCAGACGTCTATTATTTCATAACCACAACAAATTTTAGTTATTTTTAAATTGTTCATACATTTCAATATAAATCATTTTATTTATCTAACACAAACTAATATTTGGTTGTCGTCATAACCTCCATCTGAATTGGATACGTACTTCATAGGTGAGTCAAGTCATTTATATATTTTCCGTATTCTTTAACGAAATAGTTGCTCTTTCCATTGCACTATAACAAAAAAAAATATACTTAATGTTCGCTTTCTATTACAGCTCTCGTTACAATAAGTAAACTATCGAATCTTCATATTTAATCTATCAAAATGTCAAACTCTTACGACAAGGATGAAACATTCTCTGCAGTAAAATAAATAAATAATATGAAGATCAAAATATATATTAAATACAAAAATATTTGCAGGATCCTCTGCATTCAAAATTATTTGCTCAGGACTCCAAAACTGGACAAGCAGTAGCCGAACTTATAGTAGCTTTGACTGTGATCTATTTGATTTGGTGTTTAATAAACAAATTGTTAAAAAAAATCATGTCGGTGATGATGCGGTTAATCTTTTTCGCAGCATTTTTGGTAAGTAACTACCATTCTGCTTTAAAATATGATTTTATAATTATTTTTCAATGTTTAGAAAGTTTTAGCCAAGGGCTTGGAAATTACAGACCAGAACACTAAATAGGAGACATTTTTCCTATCAATATGAATTCTGATCGAATAAAAACCTGCGAAAAATATATTATTTAGAAAATAAATAAAATAAAATAACTCTTATTTTAACAAATGATGTGTGTCCTAAACTCGTTAACCTAAAAAGCATCAAATTTGGTCTTATTTTGTTTTCAGTGTTTCTTTCATTTACTTACTTACTTAACGGGATCTCTGTGGAAAGTATCTGCCTGAGACATTGTAGCCATCTTTCATCTGCGATCAGGGGCACGCTGCTTCCAGTTGAGTACTTTTAGCGCTCTATAGCACCGGGGATATCTTGCTCTTTAAAACCGAGGGGTCCAAGGCCCTTTCGACATCATCGGTCGATCGCGGAGGATGGAAGGCTGTAGTGTTTTAGGCACTCCCACCGGTCCGGACCCCATTAAGCAAGTAAGCAAAAGCTGGTTGAAATTCTAGCTTTGTATTAAAAGTGCCAGCACTGATCTAACACAGGAAACAAGTGTTTTCCCTTTCTTTTAGAGCGTTCATGAAAATATAGGTAAGATCTCAATAAAGATTTATATATCTATGTTGTACAAAGAATAATCATCGCATCAAAATATATAGTGAAAGTTTGAACTCAATCAAACTGCTAGCGCAACATATACAGTGCTAGTATTAGTAGAGAAAAACAAAAAAAAATATTTTTAAACCATGTCCTACATATACTTTAATTTGTCTTTGGAAATTTATTTAGGTACTTTCAATTTAAAGCTTATAATTATTAATACAATAGCTTAGTTCTTTTGTTTTATTTAAAAACAAAACTAAAGTAACATGTCAATTCAAATTCATTTTATTTTGTCTCAGACAAATCCAACGATTTTGGCTCCTGTTTGAACTATTATCTCCTGAAAAATAAAATGTTTATGTATTCTTATTGTTGTTTGCATTTTTATTTAATACTTACAATAAAACAAATTGAATTGGATAAAAAATTCATTACTAAAGCACCAATATCCTCGTTATTTGAAAATTTAACGGTATAGAAAAAAATCTGGAAAATGCAGTAGAATTAGTAAAACTATATCTTAGAGTGATGCGCACATGTTACCAAAGACACTGCAATAAAAAGTATGGGTTTTATCAATGCCTTCAACAATCGAAAACTTATTTTTATCATAATCCAAGCCAAGAACAGTATAAAGCAAAGAAATATGAAACTGGCAAAATCAATTGGCATATCATCATTATCAGCAAACCATTGTGATAAAACCGTTACGAGTGGTAGTTTCTATAAACAAAAAAATTCTAATTAAAAGATTGGATTTGAATTATTTTCTCTATTTTACTGTAAAGGACGTGTCCTCATTCCTGTTGCTGTACTTTGACATTATAAAAGTGCCAGTAAGGCACGAGCAATTTAGAGGAATCCCTTGGAGGTTAACAAATTGCTGTTTAATAGATTGAAGGCGTTGGCTATTAGACTTATCTGAAAAAAGCAGAACAAAGTAGATAATACATAATATGCATATTTACAGTCAGGAGCATTAATATAATGTATAACCGTATGCCACTTAGGGAAGCGTGGGCTATACCCATCTAACAGGTGATAACACAAACTTTCCTTTTGTATAGGTACCTGCCCTCTTAGCATGTTAGCACCATTGTCATACGACTGTTCCCTTATATAAGGCCATCTGAATTAGTATTCATGAATTATTGTATTATAGTTTTTCTTAATACATTCAACGTTTAAGCTACGAGATGTTTAATTGATAATGAGCAGCTTCTTCTTTTTCCATATAAATGAGATTACAGTAACAGATTGGACAATTGTATGACATCACAATGGTAAAAACATGCCGGGTATACAATACACATACACAATAATTGATTTAGAGTGTTCATTTTCAGCAATCATCTTGGTAACTTCTAGGCAACTCTCGATCGTTTCTTACCAAGCTTTATCCAAAATAGCTATACGCACTGAGCTACGAATTTGATACTTTCGATACCGGATCGAACTACATATGAGTTGTACTTGTACGTAGTCAGTGGTTACCCGATTAACAGAGAATATTCTAAACGCACACCTTCCTTTGTCAACAGTTGTCAAACTTAAGCCAAGCAACAGCAAGTGCAAAATAAGGAACTCTGAAATCGATTTCGATTGGTAAATTTTCTTTCCCGAGTGCACTCGAACTGGTGTCAGAACAATTATCGTTTTCGTTTCGACAAAAAAATCACCCTTATTTTAAGATGCGAATGAATAGTCACGTTCGAATATCTCTTTCCGTTCGAATAAAATCGGTTTTCCTCGAACTAACTTTCTTTTCAATCCAATCTTAAAATACAAATTCTTCTAATTGATCACATCGACATCAGGGCAAACATTGACTGTTTAAGGTTCACTTAAAACTGGAAGTTCACTAAAAAACACAATGAGGATTATCTGAGAGGAGAACATATAACTCGTAGCTGTACTTATCAGTTCTATACTCACTTGTGCCTTTCTGTTCTGTTCTGTTCTGATCTATTTTTCGTTCGTTAAACACAGCTAATGACAACAAAAACCACATTGTACCAATGCCTACAACACCAGTAATTGATTTTAGAAAAGAATCGCGTTGTTGTGATTAATTTTGTTGAACAATTTTCTACAAATAAATTTTATGATATCTACTAAATAAAAAAGAACAAAAACAATTGATTCATACAAAAATTATACAAAATAAAAGTAAAAATGCCGTTGGTTGCCGTTGTCACTTCGGTAAAAGGAAGTCTTTAACAAAATCACTTCACTTTTTTTAAAACATCAATCCGCATTTATACGTGATTGCATTGGCAATCAATTAGCCTATGCTCCTCTGCTGCTTCCAAACCTATTCCAGTAGAAATTGAACATTTAGTTGGAGATATTGGGCACGTTCAATTTACAAGTCAACTACTAGTGACTACTATTTTACCTTTTCTCATTGATCAAATAACTCACGTGACCATCGTTTGGCAAGTGATAGAACTTGCAGTTGACTTGCAAATTGAACGCGCCAATTTACTAAGGGGTCTTTCATTAGCGACTTGACAACCTCAAACTGTCAGTGTGAACGCACCCTTAAACCGATTAGCAAACTGTCAATATCAAAATATTCAGTAAAATCAACATTTTCATCGTGGTGAAGTACATAAAGGAACAACGTTTACAAGTAATTAAAATCTACTACCGAAATTCCGAGTTGGTTGTGGCAACTTTAAGAGCGACAAACAATTCATAGTCTAGTGAACAAATTTGAGTCAGAATATTTGCTGCTTGATGTTGCCGTGCCAGTGAGACTACGTATTAACGGAAGTGTGGAGAATATTGCTACCGTAGATGCATCCATCGCAAACCAGGCAAATCAGTCAATTTCACGCCGTTCTCAAGAATCTTGGCCTCCACCCTTACGAGATCAAGCTGACTCAAGAACTAAAGCCACTTGAGCATATGAAACGACGTACGTTCTCGAATTGGGCTCTGGACCTGATGGAAGAAAATAAAGAATTTCATAGCAAAATCATCTTAAGGGATGAGGCGCAGTTTTGGTTAAACGGCTTCGTCAATAAGCAAATATGCGTTACTGAACATGTGAGAACCGTCATGTGCTTCATCAAACACCCACTTCATCCGCCAAAAGTCACTGTTTGGTGCGGTTTTCATGCCGGCGGCGTCATTGGGCCGTTTTTTTTTGTCGCCGATGAAAATGACCGTCACGTTACGGTAAATGGTATTCGCTACAGAGACATGTTGGAACGTTATTTCTTTGAGCAATTGTATGATTTGGACATCAGTGATATGTGGTTCCAACAAAGCCACACAGCGGGTGTAACAATCGAGTTATTGAAGTATCAGTTCGGTGAACGAACAACCGTTGGTTTTTTGAAAATTTTTGGAAACAGTAGTGCAGCGTGTTCTGGAGCAGAGGAAAGCAGTGGAACAAAATAAACATATAGCAAGAGGTATAACAAGTCAATGAAATAATAAAAAAAAACAAGTGCTATCTGCCTTGTTTTGCTTACAATAATTAATTTAGAATTTCAATCCGAAATTCTCGTTTAGGTCTTTGAAATTGTATTTCATTTACACAATTTCATCGATTTAAATATAATCAAGGTAGAGGCACTTTATCTTGATTATAGTAAAGTATTGAATGAATTGTACCAAAAGCTGAAATGATTCAGGTTTAAAATCCTTCTTCTTTGGGGGAAAGTCTTGTAAAAGACAAGCCAAATGGAGCCTTCTAATTTTGGACGACTTTCTACCTAAGAGAAGTTCCGATCTGCCTCCGACGCGTGCGACACACATTTTATAATGCTGTGGTAAAAAAACACGAAAAAAAATAAAGGGAAAAACGTAGAGCAAAAAATGCAAAGTGTTAGGGCAATCCCTCCGGTCCCACTCCCTTTAATTTGCTGCTGCTTTTCTTACTATAGCAAGTGTCGCATTTTCATATGTGCACTTGTTATTGTTGGGTAGAGACAGCATCTGGCGGATAGCGGGTCGTGTTGCTGATGATTTTTTTTGTGAACCAAAACAAATAATCGTATGGGCATAACACCTGCGGCAATTTGATTTGGAAAGCTGTGCAGACCTTCACTTCACGGCATCGTTTAGGTAGCGTCGGAGTTTTTGTTTTTTTTTTAATCTCGACTTTTGTAATCTGTAGGAATTTAAGAGTGAATGTGAGCACCATCCGCGTGTTAGGGGAGATTTTTTTTTTGTACGCCCATGTATTCCATACAAAACCAGCTGTTTTGGCAGTGAGCGAAACACAGGTTAGCTCCAGCTCCGATCTTACGGAGTTAAGCCAGCATGAGTACAACCTAGTGCCTTAATTCTTTCCCCGCAGCGGTCTCGCAGTATATGTTCGTAGTGACGTAGCCTACCAACTTTAACCAGAATATGGCCAATGTTCCGTTCCGGAATTTAATTTCAATTCCAATTGCACTTGCGTCCCTTCTTTTGAAGGTCATTGAATCGCTGATCAACCGTTATCTAATGAAATATCTTGAGTCCCGAAAACTTTTTAATAACTAACCGAAAAGTGGAACCAGGCTCTTCAACATTGTTATGAAAGTAAGATCGTTGCGCTTGATATTTCTTAGGCATTTAACAGAGTTTGGCATCAAGCCCTCTTTTCGAAAATGCGTGTTTTTGGAATCGATTATACTCTTCTTCAATGGATTAGAAACTACTTTACGCACCGTTCAATTCAAGTTGTGATGGGCGGTTAAAAGTCTGCAACTCCCCAAAGAAATGCTAGTGTTCCTAAAGGCTCCGAATTTTGAAAATTACTTAATTATACCTGAAATAGAAGGTCTGTCCGCGTACTTTATGTGTAGAAAAATGAAAACTGTTAAATCTCCAAAATCGAGAGAGAAACCTCATAGCTCAAAGAAGAGGCCAAGTAAACACAGCGAACTTAGAGGGAAAATTTAATTACTGAAACTGTATCCATCAATTATTTTTTAACGTTTAAGAAAGGATTTCAGCAGTAAAGAAAGAGATAGCTTCGCGAAGAACTCTATAGGTCCGTTCGCGAACTTTATGTAAAGAAAAATGAAAACTGTCAAATCTCCAAAATCTAGAGAGAATCCTCTCATTTTAAAGAAACGAACGCTTTTGCGTAAAAAGATGAAAAACGTTAAAGTTTGGCTTGAAAAGAAGCAACCGCAGATTTTTTTTTGCTGGCAAACTCATAGGAGTTAAAGTTCATTTTTTTAACAGCCGAAATTCTGTGTGAAGAAAAATGAACGAAAGTGTAATTTTCTTTCGTTCATGTTTTTACCATTTTCTCAGTACGCGAACGCGTTTGTGAAGTTTTTCACGAAAGTTTATATAAATTTACGTTTGCACATTAGTACGCGAACGGACCTTATAGCTATACCCCTAATATTTCATAGCTTACCACCTGTCAGTTTTCATAAGGTGTTTTACTTTTAAGCTCTGAGAAGAGCACGCTTTGAGCAGAGTAAGCGGAGTGAATCATTTCATTAAAATGATAGGCCACGAAATATTATCAAAAAAAATGCTACGAACTTAGCAATATATATTATATACGGTGACCACATTTGTCAAAGTAAAATAAAGGACAATAATTTTTTTGTTTATATTTTTATATTTTTTCCATACACCAATCAGTGTGTACCTTTCTGAATGGTAGCAAGATGTAATAAATACAATTAATACAGCCCATTTTAGCCGAAAATCGAACAAACACGATTTTTAATTGGGATTATGGTACTATACTATATTAGTCTAAGAGCCCGCAGTAAATTTTCGACGTGAGAGGCAACCGGATGAATTTTGCGTAAATATATAGCTCTGATTCCCATGATTTCAAATTGGGCCGTCTTGCAGCACGTAATGGCAGCTGAGGGGTGTAACGGCATATTAAAAATCCGTTAAAATGCAAAATAGGAATAATTGGTGCAACTACTTGAATTTGGTGGCAAATAACAGAGTACGAATACCTCAGTACAAACATATGTATCCAAGACGTTTTAGGTGTCGCCAAAACCCTGCCAGACGCGGCGGAAGTGCGTTAAAAATGCCAATTTTGAATAATTAATGCAACCGCACCAATTTCTCCTAAAACGTAGGATATTATAATACGAATACAAATATGAAGGTCCAAGACTTTTTGGATGTCGCCAAAGGCTTGCCAGACGAAGTCAAAATATTGACAAAAAGCCAATTTGGAATAATTGATGCAACCACTTAATTTTTGTTTTAGAATTTAGAGAAAAATTCCTTGATAACAAATATATAAGTCCAAGACGTTTCACTTGTCGCCAAGTCCTTGCCAGACGAATTCAAAGGATCGAGATCCGCTGAAAATGCCCTATTTATACACAAAAACTTGCAACTCCACCTTGAAAAATTGACGCAACCACACGAAATCTTTCATACATATAGAATGAAACATCACAAACAAAACTGCATAAGTCCAAGACGTTACACTTGTCGCCAAGTCTTTGCCATCATCCACCCAGCGTGTTTCACACATTGCTGTTAAATTTTTCCATTTATTTTGAGGATAATTTTGTTTAATCATTTCCTGCAACAAATGTGTGCGCTTTGCCAATAATTTAAAAAAAAATTCCAACGGATTTTATGGTACCAATAGTGTTGCGAATAGGCTGAATTTGACAAGAATGCCCTAAAGCCAGGTTTAGAGAGTGTGCGCTAAATGCTCGTATAAGGCTTCTGGATGAGACTCGCGTACTACAGCTTGAACTGGAGCTTGGAGGTAGGTGTGGAAAAACTGCTATAGATTGTAAGGTACATGTCTGATTGGCAAGTGTGAGGGATCATAGGAAAGCTTAAAAGATTGTCTTTTTGATGATTTATAATGAATTGACACCACCCATATAAAAAATGCCGTGTACGAAAAATTTTGGGGGGGGGGGGGGGGGGGGGGTTCAAACCCCTGTGACCCCCCCCCCTGGCCAAGGCCTTGCGTTTGTTTTGTCAGCTATGATCGAGACTGCATACAAAAATCATGAATTTTGCAGTTTGTACAAATTCTCCGACTTACCATTGTAATCGTCTTTCTTTCAGTTTTTCCCGAACCTCTTTTATATACACTCCTTTTCTCTTAATTACGAACAGTAAATCTACCTGTTATCATATTTTAAATCAAATATAAAGGCATAAAAAGTTCCAGGGACCTTAGCTCAAAACATAATTTTATAGAAACAACAACTATGGGTAAAAAAAATTATTAACTATGGAGGAAATAGGCGAAATTCAAGCTTACCAGGAACAAGGCAAATCTATCCGTTTTACGGCCGGTAAGATTGGAAGAGGACCATTTTTTGTTCATAGCTATCTTGAGGACAATGAAAACAATGGGAAAAAACTGGAAAGAAAGGGTAAGCTAAGGAACAACAAGTCAGGAGCGATGGATGATACTGATACTTCAAGAATCCGTAAGCAAAATCAAGGCAAAAACTGAAGCTAGTGGATCAACTGTTCATCACGTGATACATCCGGGCAACCATATTAGACACCAACAAATTAAAAAGATACAATTGTTTTTTGCTTTGACAGCTCATAACTAGGTAAAAAAAATAGCAGCACATATTTAAAAAAAAAAGTATTTTGAAGAGGAAAGTGCATACCAACTTCAGAATAGTTAGCTGGGAATTTAATTTTTTTCTGGGTCCGTTAAGATTTAAACTTGTAATGTATGTAGGTAATTTCTTAAAAAAATAAGAGATAACTTCCTCTCTCCCTTGAGTTGCGAGGGGGCATGAAACTACATTTGAATTCGTAAACTAGAATGCATTAAAATTAAATTCAAATTAAAATAAACACGGATTTATAGCGGTTTGAAGATTCCCATTTTTTTTTGAATTCATTTATTTATTTGTCATGCATGCAAATTTTTCTCCATGATTTAAAAGACTGGGCAAGAGTACGAAAGCTCAGGCGACAAGAAAAATTAACGGTTTTGTGTAGAACAGTTAGATACAAGCAGGTCTATCTCGCCCCATTTGTTCGGGAGGCCGATTTTCTAAAAACCACTTCAAATGGGAAAAAAATATTTTAAAATAACGGTAATATCTACTTACAATTAAGTATTGCACATTTTTTTAAAGCTAAAAGTTGGTTCTATCATATTGTTTCTAAATCAAGTGATTTGAAAAAACTAATTTCAAACTCAAAATTTCGAAAAAATGAAAAAAAAAACAAGTTTTCATTATCTTTATTCCAAATTGTGAGACTACATACTAAATTTTTTTTTACTATTTTTTTCCTGTTATTAGTTTTTAATCGAATACTGAAAACTAGATGGTTTTAAGTCTACTTGTTTTCGAGAAAATTGAAAATTACCAAACCTAATTTTTATAAAATTTTTATTTATGGACTTTTTTTTCCTTGAAGTCAATAAATAAATAATGATATCCTTCTAATAAGTAGAGAACAGTAAGTTATTTGGCGTTACCTAGAATGCAAGCATTCAGTACGGCGTATAAACAGTGAGGTTATGTATGGGGGGGGGGGGGGGGGGGGCATGCTGCCAGCTGCAACCCCACTGCTTGGGCTCACTGTTGGATTTGGGGCGCGAGGTTGGGTGTATGCAAAGTTTCTTTTGCATTTAAGGAATCTGGATTTAAAGAAGTTTGAAATTAGTTTTTTTTAAAAAACTATTCATGGAAATCACTTGATTTAAAAACAAGATGATAGAACCGACTTTTATCTTTAAAAAAATGTGCAATACTTAATTGTAAGTATTGCCGTTATTTTTTAATATTTTTTTTCCATTTGAATTGTTTTTTTTTTTTTTAGAAAATCGCCCCTCCCGCCAAAATGGGGCGAGATAGACCTACCTCCCCTCCCCCTCCAATAGTAAAAAATTATTGTACATAACTGTTCTATACAAATCTGTCGTTAAACTTTGTCGCCTGAGTTATCGTACTATCCCCAAAGACAGTTTCAAAAATAAAAAAAATTGCAGGTTAGAGGTAAAAAGAAAGGAATGCCCTCATAAATAAAGGTTACCGTAAATATATAGAATACTGTTTGTAGTCTCCACGAGCAATGAGTGCCAGAGTCAGACATTACAATTACGAAAACTACAAGTTTAAAGTAATTGAGACGTAGTATACAACAAACCTAAAATAAATGTAAAAAAAAAATTGTTTCAAACCGTAAAATGAATTCTTCAGTGAAAGCCTACTCACTTGTCATCTTCAAAATCATCCATTAGCTGCGTTTCTTTCGTCCCCGTCACGGCTATAGGATAGGCAACTTAACCGAATTCCATGTTAAATACAACAAAGACTTATCCGGGATAATTATCGGGGTTAACAGCTTCGCGGCGATAGACTTAAGTGTAGCCAACACAAGTTTTTGTATGTTATCGATAAATTGCATGGAAATGTCATTAATGACATTTGACATGCTGTGAAATCCTAAAAAATACACCCCTACAACAAACCAAACAAAATGGCTCAACAAGTAGATGAAAAAAGGTAATTTGCTTAAAATAATCATTCATATATAAATAAGTTTCTAGATTATAAGATATGTTTAGCATTAAATATATGTACTTGTTTTTAGGAGAAAAGTTTGGTCTAAAGAGGAGACATTAGGCTTTTTGAGATGTTATATGCAGAGAAAAGCCGAATTCTCACATACAAGAAAAACAAAACAGCCTATGCTCATGTATTAGAAGACATGATCTTTCAGAACATAACTGTAAGTATAGACTCATTTTTTATTATGTAGTTTAATACAAAAACTATATTTTTTAGGATTCTAGGACTACGAATGAAACGCTTGAGGGAAGAATGCGGACCCTCTTTAAGGCATACAAGGCCGCGAAGGATAACGCACAGCAAACTGGAGCATCATCTTGCTTTGTTCCTTACATGGAGGAGATGGACGAGATCTTTGGCGATAGGCCATTGGTTTCGAACTCGCATACTCTTCATGTTGGAACACGCAAGACCCAAGCGTTGAGGGACCCCATTCGGCTTTCAATTGAACAAGTTACGGCAGAAGAAGACCTAGAAGAAGAATTCCTCGAGTTTTTGGATGACGAAGATTCACCGACAAGCCAGTCGACAGCCAATACACCACCGACACTGCCATCAACATCGTCTACTTCAATGACTACACCTGGGCCTGTTTCTTCAGCTGGCACGGCCATTCGCAAACGCAAATCACCGCGAGATGCATATTTTGAGGCCAAGCTCAGGGCAAAGAAGGAAGCCTCAGACGCCAAATTTCTCCAAAGAGAAAAGTTTTTCCAAAACATTAATCATTCATACAATGAAAATATAAAGAAAAAAAAACGATTTAGAAATAGAAAAATTTCAATTTGCCAAAGAAAATGAGTCAAAAAAGATTGAACTTTTAAAACGTTTATTAGACAAATAAAACAAATATATAATTAAAATTTTCAATTTCATTTTATATAATATTGTTGTCTTGTAAATAGTTAAACAAAACATCACGACGATTAACCGCTCTATTTGCTATGTTCACTACACCGGGGTTTTCAGGTCCGCTTTGGTAAGTTTGTTCCGGCAATATTTCCATATGCTCATCGTCCATTGTTATGCATATATTGTGCAAGACACAGGCACTGACTATGATGTTCGTCACTGTACACAGATTCGTCTGTTCTATAAATTTCAATAGCCTTCGGAATCTGCTTTTGAGCAACCCGAAAGAATGTTCTACTACCATTCTCGTTGAGGAATGAATGTATTTAAAACTTCTTTGGGCGTCCGTTAGATTTCCGTGGTCCTTAAAGGGTGGAACTAACCACGATGTTGCGGGGTAAGCAGAGTCGCCCAATATAAACGTGTTATTGGGAAACAAATCGATATAACTGGTTTGTGTTCTTAAATATAAGTCTGACCACCGAAGAACTCTTGAGTCATGAAATGATCCCGGCTCACCACATGTTACATCGATAAATTTCTTGTTCGCATCAACAACTGCCTGCAAAACTATGCTATAGCTATGTTTTCTATCAAAATAGCATTCTTTACTGACTTCCGGGGCCTTGATAATAATGTGGGTGCAATCAATAGCGCCTATTACACCCGGTATACCTTTTTTTCTTCAAATTTTCTCCGCGTCTCTTCGGCAGCTTCTCCTTGGGGCCATTTGATGAATTCATGGCTTATTGAAATCAGCCAAAAGGAAACACGTCGAACTGCCATCCAAGCAGATGATTTCGTAACTCCAAATAAATTTGCAAGCTGCCTGAATGTTACTGTATTGCTTATGTACCAAACATACATAAACATCGTTTTTCTACATCCTACTCTTTGTCTTCCTCCTGAAGAAGCTGTGGGTAAAAACTCAGACTGGGAAAAACGTGTTTAAAGTAAAGAAAATAATTACAGCAATCGGAAAACAAGATATTTTCATACATCATACCGATTAAATATTCAATTGTGCGTCTTTGCAGTCTCATATGTGACTTAAAGTCCTCGTCGCTATATGCGTCGATAGTACCCACAAAATTTGAGCATTTTACATGCGCTTGCTATCCATTTTCCGATTCATTGGAACTGGAACTAGAACTTAAAGAATCCTGCCATACCAAGGACATGAGTTGCTTTAGCTCCTCTTTTTGTCGTCATCACCATTCAATTCCTCATTCGATGGAGCGTCTAGCAATGAATATAATACCTGAAACAATAAATTATGTTATTTTGTTGACGTTCATTTTTAATTTAAATTAAAATATTTACCTGGGCTTCGTTAGAATTATCCATTAGCCGTGTTTCTTTGCACGCGGATATATGCATGGCATTAAAAAACGACCATCGCCGCTTAATGATGGATTTACACGGTCACACATTCCTAACATGTAAGATTAAAGGGATGCTAAATACTAAATATCCGTGTGAGTGAAAGGGACAGCATTACCTAACATGCAAAAAAACGTGACACGTATTCAGGTCGGCCATCTTGTTTACGTGGTAGGAATTATGGGAAAGCTATGCATGTTGATATTTTTATAGCGATGGCTTACGAAATTTCGATTTCCTATAAAACAAAATGGGCGCTGCTATCATATGTTTTAATCGCCATAATACATTTTTGACATTTCTCTGCTTCACATCGCCGATTGTACCTACTCAATATGGAAAACACTATTAATACGGCAGCCTTTACGAGATCCATGTTTTTATTTATTTTTTAATTCTACTACAACAAAACCGATGAAAATAAATTTGTTTGTTTACATGTGATCTGTCAAATCTCCATAATAATGTTATAGCAAGTTAAAGTAAGTGATCTCACTCTTACACCTTATTAGCATTGACTGCGGATAAACGGATCTTTATTTTCGGTTTTGTTGCAAAAATGCGCGTGCTTGATGGTGTAAATCCACCATAATAATTCATCAAAAAAAACTTGGCAGCACACATGCACCTATGACGTTTATTAGTGATACCCCTTCAAGCAAAATCGCTGACCCAACTTTTCCCGTCATTTTCGGATCCGCGATATATGAGGCGTTCCACGCACACATTTGTAAATTGACTGTAACTACATTGCCAATAAGAAGAAGAGCGAGAGTCGAGAGTAGTTATTTGTAATGGCGATTCGTTCATCTGTCACTGACACTGTCTCTGGGTGTAGCTGCAGATATAATTTTCTTTGAAAGGTAAACTAAAATTATTGCACACAATTATTTGCTTAATTAAACTTTGTTTGAATTTAGATATATCAAAACCAAAAAAAAATAGCAACCGATGAAGGCGAAACTACCAATTGTGGGCCGCATTTCGATGATTTAAATGCTACCGGCACAAATTCATACTGAAAGTAAGTAACATACATATGTATAGATAGCATGCACATTTATTTGATTCATTTATTTTGCAGGAGAAGGAGAAATGGTTGCATTTATACAAAATGCAAAAATGTATTGTTTTTAGGAAATAAAATAAACATGAACAAACATTTCTGATTTTTATTTTAGCGATACTCGATTCTCGTTTCTCTTCTTATCTAGCCTCGATTTGTGCCTTTTTTTTGATCAGTTTTGGATTCGTTTTTTGCTGACCAAAGCGAACTCAATCTGTCACAATACATACACATGTGAGTCCGCGGCTATTACAATTTCCATACTAATTGGATCCGAAAAACGTCGTTTTTCGGACCCGTATGCGGAGTAGTCCATATGTCATTGACTCCGTTTGCGGACGTAAAACGGAGTCTCTTGCTTGAAGGGACAGCTGGAAGTTGAGTTAAGAAATTTGTATTGAAAATCGTGAAATTCACAAATATTAATTTCCGACAGTTGAAATTAATGCCAAACATATTCTAAAATTATAGAAAACAGTTTCACATTCACAGATTTACTAAATTTTGAAAAATAATAATAATAAAATCCCGAACAAAATATTCGGCGGGAAGTCAAACTTTGACATTTCTTGAAAAATTCATCGCACCGATTCATCAGAAACGAAGAAAATGGGTTTTGGAAGCACTGTTTATCCCCGCTAAGGGACTTAGCGGCGATAGCTATCCCCGCTAAAGTTAGCGTATGTAGGATAAGTTGTTGTTGTATTCTACATGCAAATTTCAAATTATCCCTATATCCGCGTGCAAAGAAACACGGCTATTATAAAGTATCTATTAATAAGAAATGTTTTTTTTTTCAAATCAAAATTTTCAAATGACAGTTTTACTATCAGATTGATGCGTTGCCAACTCTTCTTTTCATTATTCGGTGTTCGTTTTTTTCGACAATCCTTGATAGAGACGCTGACGGGGACGAAAGAAACGCGGCTATTATTAATTAATCTTATTCTTGAGAGTAATACAAAACTCGTCGGCATCCAATGTAAAAACAGACAGTGAAGAAATTTGTTTAATATGTATTAACTCGTCTGACGTTTCCTGAGAATTAAGGGTGTTTGGTCATTCAGTTTGACTTAGGTTAGGTTAGGTTAGGCAAAAGACATACTGAATGCACCCAAAGTTACTTCGTGGTTGGTTGATTATCCGCAAAGTCAAGAGCTTTGAGTTTCAAATATGATTTCGTTCTTTCAATATGTCAAATGTTTCATGTAAAATATATAAAATATTATACTCTATCCAACAAAAATTGTCAGTACAGGCCTTATGGAAGAGCTTTTTTTCTACCAGTGGTGCCTGTAGATACTCTCACGGCACTCAAACGCAAGAATTGCCACTGAAATAAAAACCAAACCACTGCCATACCAAGGAATTGTTGTTGTAATTTTCCCAAAATTCGCATACAACCCACCACAACCAGTCTGAATCACATCAGAAGAGTATGATGATGCAATGAAGCATATCAATAAGGGTTTTTCTATGGACTTTGTCGAAGAACTTTCGGTTTTGGTGCTTTTGAGAACGAATTATTACGTGGGGTGTTGCCATTCGTTTTTAATTTGATTGTATTTGTATTGTACAGCTGCACAAGTGCAGTTTTTTTTACCAGCTGCTTAGGTATATGACATTGCGTCGTGGTTAAATAATTTTGTATTCTAATTGCCTGATTGTGTCTACCTTTCACAATATACATACATATAGCGAAAAGTACTGGGAAATGTTTTTAGAAGAAGTCATCGGATTAGTTGAGTAGTGATATTAGAAAATAGTATTTTATGTTTTACAATATTTATAATGAATAAATTGAATTACAGCGGTATATTTTTCGTTTTGAGTTTTTTGTGCTACGAAATTTATATATTTTGTTGGTCTACTGGAGATACCCTTAAAAAACGCGCCTATACCAGAAAAGGAAAAAGATAAACGGAATTTATTTCGTTGCGCAATATTTTTATGGAAGATGGTAACCCTAATAGAATTGCTCTCTGAGTTATGGCGAATTATCATTACACACTATACGTCAACCCTGTGAGAGCTTTAATGAGGAACCGATTTATGTAAGTCAATGCAACCAGATACCAGACTGAGAGACAAACATCCTAATTTCCCTGTACTGACAATTTTTGTTGGATAGAGTATAGGCATTGAAGGGCCATACAGGGCCTAAAACATAGCTTCTCCAACCCTTTGCTTATGCGAATTGGAAGGAACCTGCAATTTCAAGCCGAATCCAAATGGCAACTTGAGAAGCTTTGTCAGACGTTCGCATGAGATGGGGAAAAAGACGTATTTTTTGGGTGTTAGTTGCCCCGGCGGGATTTGAAAATGAGGCATTTAGATAACTAGTCAAACACAGTAAGCTCTGAACCTTCAATGTATGTACATATTTACAATTAGTCGTAGGTGAATATTTAGATGTTTCTCATCAATGACTGCGGGTTCTTCTCTTTTGGAGAGTTTTAGTCTAGCAAAAGGTGGACACACTTTTTCAACTAAAACGTTCCACACGCAGATTGGTTTAAATTGGCGATCATTTACTACTTTACGAGGCCTGACTATAAAATGAAAAAGTAAAACCCGACTCTCAGTTCTTTATCACAGCGGGCTTACTACCACTTGCTAACAGTACAAATGAATTAGGTACTTACTAGGTTTGCTTGGTTTCAATTCAATTTCCCCACTTTACAAAGGGCTCTGTTTATAATTAGCAATTACACGCACTCAACCGACACCAAACGCTTTCTCTGCCCAACTTTATTTCGCACCTGTCAAACAGCACAATCATGATCATAGCATTTGACAACCTACTGCAACCGCTGCCGCCAAAAGGAAAGTTTTCTTGCCCCCAATTACTGTGATGCATAAGCATGCGACCGGTCAAAGTCCAAATGGGTTTCCGAAAGCAACCCAAAGAAAAAACAACAAACTTGCTATTTTTGTAATAAAGGTCAAGGTTTATTCGAAGTGATATCTTCTCGCTCACAGTGAAATAAATATAAATTATAATCTTGTCATACAGCTGTATCTATTTGTTGAGTGACATTCGCTCGACGCTCGCCAAAAGCGCGTCGGCCTCCGCAACTTGGTCTTCGGTGCTCAGATTCTTTAGACGGCTCTCGAGTGCGTCTAGGTCGTCGATGTCCTGCTTCTGGATGCATAGATATCGTAGCATGAGGCTGATTAACAGACACATATCTTCGAGTATCTTTTCTTTTTCCGGTGTCGGGTTCTGGTATCGCAGCTTCAGCAGCCGCCACTTACTCTCGGCTAACTCGAAGGGTGTCTTGCCGCTGCGGTCGTACACGCGCACACTGGCACCGCCCTGCAGTAAAATTCTTACTACGACGTTGAAGTTGTTAGAGCTGGCCGATATCACAGCCAAGTGCAGAGGGGTATTTCCCAGGGAGTCGACAATATTCGGATTAGCACCGTATTTGAGGAGTTGGCCTACTATTTCGGCGTAGCCACGACAAGCAGCCAAGTGCAACGGACTGCGCTTGTGTTCGTCGGAGCAGTTCGGGTCGGTTCCATTGTCAAGCATGCGAGTGAGTAGTTCTATGTTGCAAGTTGAAGCGGCAAGGCGCAACCTGCGACCACTCGATTCGGCCAATATGTTGGGGTAGTTGCTGCGGATACGATTCCTCATTTTAATGCGACAGCGCATCTTCAGCGAATGACTTCCGGACGGAAGACTGCAGGGGCGCATCAGTTGTCCCATGTCTGATGGTTTCGGTTGTGGTTGAGCAAAAGGCTGCGATGGTTCTTCATCATTCGCGGCTGCTGCATCATCTAGGATGTTAATTTGCAGAAGATTTGGGATTATTAACGGTATTGGAAGGATGAAATTGCCATCGTTGCTGTCGTTGCTGGTATCCACACCCGAGTCGTTCGACGCCATAATCACTCTGCGTGCGTATGTAGTTGTCGTGGATGGGTATCTAGCAATTACACAGGGGATCTGAGGTCCTCCACCCGGTGGGTTTAATATTTTGATGAGTTTCCTTTTTTTTTGTTTTAAAATTGCAAAATGTATGCAAAAATTCTTTGTTTGTTTTTGTTTTAGGTCGTTGTTTTGCTTTCACTTTGAAAGATAAAAATAAAATACGTATGACAGCTGATGGATGTTTTGTCAAGCGTTGAATGTATCCAATTAGGAATTTGTTTGCTGTTTACGAAGATGAGTGTATTCGGAGCAGGTCCTAGTGAGCACGTAGATGAGAAGAAAACTTGCAAATAAATACCACGATTTTTTCCGAAATAACTATTTAATTTGGTAAATTTTCCGATGGGTTGGAGAAACAGGGCTTTGGCCCGTTTATGCCCGACATTTTTATTCACGGAAAATCCATAGAAGGTGTGTTCTCTCCATCTTCTATATAGAGTACCGACGCTAGTTGTCAAAAATTTATTTTGTAGTTTTAAATGTAAACAAACTGTTCTGGAGAAACAAACGATATAATTGGCAGTAATAGGCGGGAAAATCGAAGGAATCTGGAAATGAAAGTAAGTATTTTATTAAAAATCAATAGTTTTTCCAATTTATTTGCATAAAAAAATTGATTCATCTACAGGTGCGCTTTATTTGCAAACCTTCTGGTGATTGCGAAGAAGGAGCTGTAGCTTTGTGGGAGTTAAGAGTTAAAGACAGGCTTTTTGAAGATAAAAGAAAACGACGAATTGTTAATACTGTTGTCAATGTGTTGTTATATGCCGATGATATCGTTCTGCTCTCTAAATCTCCTGAAAATTTTCAATTGATGATAAAACGGCTAGCCATTTACTGCAAAAAAATGGGCACTAACCACCAACACTGAACAATCTAAAATTATGGTCTTTTCCCTTTGACCACGAATACAAAGTTGAAAAAGATGGTTTTACAACGGAAGCCAATTAGAGATTGTGAAGGAACTCAAATATTTAGGAGTGAAATTAAAGCTAACCTTGGAGTTTGGTGAACACCTATAAAGCCAATTCTTTTCAAAGCTTATTGAATCTAGCATGGAAAATTATTTTTTCAACCAACCGGATTTTCCTTTATAGCGCATTTACACCATGCACGCGCATTTTTGCAACAAAACCGAAAAGAGAGATCCGTTTATCCGCACTCAATGCTAATAAGGTGTAAGAGTGAAATCACTTACCTAGCAGTTGAATTTAACTTGCTATAACATTATTATGGAGATTTGACAGATCACATATAAACAAACAAATTTATTTTCATCGGTTTTGTTGTGGTAGAATTAAAAAATAAATAAAAACATGGATCTCGTAAAGGCTGCCGTATTAATAGATATCGTTTTCGATAGTAGCGATGATGAAGTGGAAAATAAATGTGTAACCAGTCGGGTAAAAAGGAAAACGAAGAGGAAGTATTGGGTGCATCCTTACCTAAGGATATCGCCATATATACAATCGGCGATGTGAAGCAGAGAAATGTCAAAAATGTATTATGGCGATTAAAACATATAATAGCAGCGCCCATTTTGTTTTATAGGAAATCGAAATTTCGTAAGCCATAGCTATAAAAATATCAACATGCATAGCTTTCCCATAATTCCTACCACGTAAACAAGATGGCCGACCTGAATACGTGTCACGTTTTTTTGCATGTTAGGTAATGCTGTCCCTTTCAGTCACACGGATATTTAGTATTTAGCATCCCTTTAATATTACATGTTAGGAATGTGTGACCGTGTAAATGGCCCATTATCCATTTGTTAAATCAACTCTTTGTTTGTTACGCCTCGCAAATTTGTGGATCAGATGAGTATGAACTAATCGAGAAATTCTATAGGAACTTCTTGAACAAATTATTCAACTTACCAATGAAATCCCCGAACTACACAATCTATTTACAAACGGGTCTTCCAATGCTTTTTATAAGCACTCTCAAATCGCAAGCGGATTACATTATTAAAAAAAGGTTCGTATCCAGACTCCCGATTAACAAAAAAAAATTCGATCGTATAAATTGAGAAACCAGGACGTGAATGACAAGATAGTTAAATATTGTGTGGAGAAACTATTTCTTTAGGTCTAAATAACCTGGACAACTTAAAGAACCAACTTTGACAAAAGTAATAAAAACAATGAATATTGTTTTCGTTGTCATTTATACAAAAAGCCTATGACTCAGAATTGTATTCTCATCTGAACTTCAACATAAGGGATAAGAACTATTTCAATCACACTTATTATGAATTTCGCCCGAACAGCATTTCACCCGAAATGTTTTTGTTCGCCCGAAATACAAAAAGGTTATTAATTGTGAATTTCACCCGAACAAAATTTCACTTCAAATCAGCTGTGACATTCCGAACAATTGTGATCTTGACAAGTAGTGCGAAATACAAGTTGAAAATCAAGGGCACAACATTTGTTTGTTTATTAAAGTAAGCAAGCGGTTTCTATAAACTTGCATTTAATTTAAAATGCACAGCATAGTCATGAGGATTTTATCTGAGGAAGAAGAAATTAACCAAGTGAAATTTATTCGAAGACATTTAAGAGATGATTCTAATCCTTTGGAGTTGCGTGAACCCTTGTATGTTAAGACAAATGTTAAGCGTTTGTTAAAATAAATGAATACATTTATATTTTACCAGATTTCAACAATACTATAGGCTAAACAAATCAGCTTTTAAGTATTTGCTGAATGTACTTGTCAACTTATCGGTCGCAGCTAAAAAAAAAATGTCTGTTCCAACAATAGTGAAACTACTCAAATTCACTTTTCGCTGGTGGCCCTAAGCTATTCAACTCGAAAGTGAGCTGCTTCCAAAACTCGGAAATTTTTTGTTTATTTTCCTTCACGAACCCCTGGCAATTTCTTTGTGTTCCTGCATTTTGCTAACCAGCACATCGGTTTGTCTAGCATTGATTGATTTGGACCTGAAATAAGGCAGAAAAAATTGATTTTGGCCCTAATTAAAAAGTGTAGGTAACGTACATTTTAATAATTGTATCCTCTTCACCTCCAAAAAGCAAGTGAACATTTCAGCTGTGTTTGACATTTAATTTCGCCCGGAATTAGTGTTCGTAATAAGGGAATTTTTTCGAACATGGCATTTTGTTTCACACCAAATTCATAATAGGCGAAAAGAAAAAAGGGAAATATTTCGAATGAAATGCTGTTCGGGCGAAATTCATAATAAGTGTGAATGAATCCTATTTTCAAAGCAAGATTTATTTTCAAAGCAAGATTTGAGTAGCTTGGTTTAAATGTAAGCCCATATAATGGAAGCTTCAACCAGTTTTGTAATATTTGTAACTTAAAAGCGAAAGAAGACTGCTTTCACGTGTTTGTCCAATCTACAAATTCCTTACCATGCAGGAGACAATACAAATTTTGAACGAGTGTGATTGGAAAAAGTTATTTCGTTATCTTACTCGTAAATCCATTAAGAAATACAGGTCGTTATTAGTAGCAGAATATTATGATTGATTAAGTTTATAAAAAATAAAAAACTATATTGTAAAAGTTACAAATGTACACGCATAAGCATTTTGCTAACCGAGCTGACGGAAAACGCATTCGCAAACAAAAACGAAAAACGTAAAAGATTGGCTTAAAAAGAGGCCACAGCTTTTATTTTCTTACCCAATTCTTATTCTATTGTAGTACAATTGGGATGAATATATATGTCTTACGTAAATCGAAATAAGTAACCCAATGCAAAAATTGTCAAATGTATGGGCATACGCATAAATAGTGCAGCTCAAGCCCAAGATGTGTAAAATGTGCAGGAAATCACCATACTAAAGAATGTATGAAAAAAAAAGATATGCATCCTTAATGTGCAAACTGCAATGAAAACCATCCCACTAGCTAAATAGATAGATATATTAGATATTTTAGATATTAGTTTTACTTTATTTCATTAATAACTTAAAGTTATACAAATGTTTAAAACAAATTAAAAGATAGATTTACAAGATAGTAGAGCATTTAAGTTATAAACTGAAATAGTTAGGTACATTCTGTTGTTAGATTTAAACAAGAGGCGAATGTACAGTACATACTTAATAAAATTAAAATTTATTTATCGATGGGGATGCGATAAAAAAAGTATAAATTCAACTAACAAAGAGAAAAAAAAAATTACAACAAAAAGAAATCATACCAAAGGATTCAGTAAACCACCAATTACAGCGTAGTTTAACGAGAAAAGCCAACATTTTACATTTACATCTCAGACTTGAAGGTAATTTATTGAACAAACGCGGAGCAGTAACATTATAGAACTTGGAAAAATGCGATTTATTGATTATAGGTACATTGACGAGATTACTATTGTTGACGCGCAAATTACGGTTTTCATAAACCCTAGGAGAATTGTACCCGGACTTTTCAAAAAATATTTTTAAAACTTTATAGAAGTATAAATGTCTCAATGGAAGAAATCCAAGACTTTTGAACAGTCCAAAACTAGAAGTACGACGGTTAACCTTACACATAATACGAACAGCGTGTTTTTGTTTTATTAGCAAAGGCTCTAATTTGTTATAATATGTACCACCCCAACAAGCTATACCATACTGAAGTTTAGATTTGAGAAGACCATTATAGACTAACTTTAAAATTGTCAAATCACAGTATTGGCTGAGATTATAAAACTGTCTAACAACATTGTTTAGATATTTTTTTAAGTACATAGTATGCTCAAACCAACTGAGCTTATAATCCAGAGTAATACCTAAGTACTTAAAGCTGTCGACGCGTTCGATTACAAAGCACTCAGCGGTGCAATAGGCATGTGAATCAAAAGTGGGTGAATTATGATTGTGTGAACAAGGGTTAATGAAAAGGAATCTATTGCAATTTGGCGAATGGTATTGTAAAGGCATATCATTACAGATATTACCCTTAATGTTAAAAACCATGTACTTCGTTTTGTCACTTATGACCAATTTATGAAGTTTAAACCATCTCCGCAGTATATCTAGATCATGGTTCACATCCATATATAAATTAAAATAACATTTACCATAGTACGACAAGGCAGTATCATCAACAAAAGCTGTGAGTTTACCCCTCAGAGGTTGATTAAAAAGCGAATTTACAAAAATTAAAAACAAAATAGGACCCAAGACAGATCCTTGGGGAACACCAATGTTAATGAGATTTTTCTCACTTAAACTATTTTGAATCTTAACTCTCTGACTACGGTTATTAAGATAAGAAGTGAACCAGTCATGGATAGATTTTTTCAATTCTGGATTTTTATTTTCGAGATTTTTGTTTTCTGGATTATTGCTTTCTAGATTTCATGGTAAACCCCGATTGAACACCATGTAGAAGCAACATTCGCATCATGTATTATCCAAAGAATTTCAATAAGTTTAAAACGAGCAGTGGGCAAATATCTATTGCATCCGTATATTGCTAGAAGAAGGGTCTGATGTTCAATCAGATCACCCTCTATACTTATTACACTTGACGATCATATAAAAATAAAAGAACATAGCCCAAACCTAGTTGATAAATTGTCTGATTAGAACAGCGAGCAGAAGTTGGAAGAAAGTATCCAACTATCATCAGCTATCCAAACAGAAGATCAACTAGAAGAAGCAGTGCAATTATTTACAGTCAACATACAAAACGCTGCTTGGGCTGCAACTAACCAAACATCAAACAAGATTAAACAAAACCCTCATCCTCGCAAAATATGTGAAAATATAACAGAAAAGAGGAAAGCTAGAAAACGTTGGCAACAGGATTAAAAACCCAACTCAGATTATAAATGCTGCATTTATCCTAAGATATGTGACTGGCATGGTCGCCTCATAATGCCCAATATCCATACTACTAATGTTGCCCAAGTTATTCGAAAAAATGCTTTTAAACAAATCGCTAGTCCCAATTCACCAATTTGGATGAAATAAGCACTCTACAATTGATCAGGTGCATAGAATCACTGATGAAATCGAAAACCATTTAAAGAGAAAAATGTGTGCTCTATAATATTTCTTGATATAGCACAAGCTTTCGATAAACTCTGGCACAAAGAACTGATCCACAAATTACAAAAGCAAGTGACGAGGTAGTATTCGAAAATTCTTGAGTCATATATACGAGATCGATTCTTCAGATTCTACCTCTTATTCTGTAGCGATATGCGGGAAAGTGGGAAGCAACAATAACGACAGAGCTTCTGTACTTGCTGTGGCAGCAACTGTCGAAATAGCAACAAAAAAACTTCAATCGGCAATTAACAGTATCTCAGAATGGACTAAAGAATGACAGATAAGATTAAATGACCTAAAGTCAGCCCATTTTATTTTTATGTATAAAACCGTACCACACATTCCAGTATACATTATAGTATAAAGAGCAATATAATGGAATACTCAAATGCAGTCAAATATCTAGGAACTCTAGATGCTTAATTGCGTTGGGAAGCGCTTGAAAAAAAGAGAGATGAGTTGAACATGCGATACAGTAAAATGTATTGGCTTATTGGGAGATACTAATCCTTGTCCACCTACAATAAGTTATTGCTATACATACAAGCAAGTTCTTAAATTGGTATGGAGATAAGAGCTTCTGTTGTGGGCATGCACATGACCAGCAAATTTACAAAAAATCAAAGTCTTCCAAAATAAAGTGCATAGTTAATGTTCCTTGGTACATATGCAACGCTAATCTATATAGAGATCTAAATACTGAAACTGTTGAAGATCAAGTTAAAAAAGTCACAGAAGAAGAAGTGGGCTTCTCAACCACGTTAACTTGGAAATAACAGAACTGTTAAATACTGTTACATCCAGGCTAGGATTCGAAAAGATAAAGCTGTATTCTATTTATCTAATCTTCATTAGTTCTCTTTCAATATCTTTGTTCTCGATTATTCTGTTAATTTACATTATACCTCATTACAATTAATCAACAATCAAATCTCTTAGTCAGAATTTTCTTCTTTTCTCTATACTCTCTTCATGGCTGTTCAAAAGTGCAATATCTTGGGTGCTTGTGCGACACATATTTATATATCCCAGTGACACCTTTCGAAAGTGCCTGAATATTCTTGACGGTTCGTTTATAGAAGGTTCGAGATTGAAAGATGCTATAATTGTTTCATAGCTATTTAAGCTGAGTAACGGTCTGCTTTCAAATATCGAACATCGTTATATGTTGGTGGACCAAAAAAAATTACCGTACGGGCATAACACCTGCGGTAATTTGTTTTGGAAATCTAACGCGGATCTTCAATTCACGGTTCTTGCTTAGGTAGCGTCGGAGTTTGTGTTTTCGTTTATGTTTGTATTTTATAATGTGTAGGAACTTTGTGGTGGATGTTACTAACATTCGTGGGTTGAGGAAAATTTTTTTTTCATTATACGCCCATGTTTTTCACAACAAACCAGCTGTTCTGGCACTTAGTGAAACCCAGGTTAGTGTTGGCTCTGATTTAACAGAGTTTAGTCTACCTAGGTACAACTTAGTGTCATTATTCTTTCCCCATCGCGGTATCACCGTTTATATACGTAGTGACGTAGCCTACCAACTTCAGCCTCAATATGGCCAATGTGCCAATCCAGAATTTAATTACATTTGGCTAAAATTCCATGTCCGTAGGCAATTAATTCACTACTGTTTTATTCACAGAAGCCCCAACTTAGATAGACATTCAACTAATAATGAGTTTGATGCCCTGTCTGATTCCATTACAAGAATTGTGACCCTTCATCCTCGTTCTGAAATCGTTATTGCGGGCGTTTTCAATATACACAATTCAAGCTGGCTTCGATATTCTGGTCAGACAATACCCGAAGGAAGTGTTCATTGCTGAG
This sequence comes from Portevinia maculata, assembly GCA_949715645.1. Classification (NCBI taxonomy): domain Eukaryota; kingdom Metazoa; phylum Arthropoda; class Insecta; order Diptera; family Syrphidae; genus Portevinia; species Portevinia maculata. The sequence goes on from OX454527.1 coordinate 34,271,004, forward strand.
GTAAATAACCTGACTCAGCTTGTAAATGAGCCGACACGAATACCGGACATTAGCAGCCAAACTGCCAACACATTGGACTTGTTTCTTACCTCCCACCCAATAAATACGCTTTGAACGTATTATCGCCCCTAGGTTCGTCAGACCATTGTATCATATCAGCAAATTTCTCGTACTCCAACCACATAGTTAAAGAACAAACTCCTAAAAGAACCGTATGGCAATACGAGAAAGCCAATTGGGAAAAACTAAACGGTTTCTTTAAGAGTTTTAACTGGTCGCTATGCTTCCTCGACAGCGACGTGGATGCTGCTGCTGATATGGTCACAAACATAATTCACCTGGGCATGAATTCTTTTATCCCTAACAGGATTAAAAGTATCAAACCCAAGGTTAACTCGTGGTGTGACTCGAGCTGCAAAGAGGCTATCAGGTTTAAGGAGGTAAGTTTTCGGCTATTCAAAGCCAACCCATCTGAGGAAAGCCGTAAAAAGTTTAAACGAGCCAGAAATGACTGCAATGCCCACATTAATCGTGTCAAATTCTCCTATGACCAAAAGTTGAGGCAAAACATACTACAAAGTCCCACTGGTAGCAACAACTTTTGGTCATTTGTTAAAAACATCAAGAATTCGGCTTCATCATCTATCCCGACACTCATTTACAATGACATTCCAGCTGTCAGCTCTATAGATTAGGCCAATCTCCTTGCTGCTCACTTTGCAGTCAGCTCAACGCTCCTAGATTGTGCTTTGTCCCCCCGTGTACTCGAGCACGTAGAATACTCCATGGGACCAATCCACTTCGGCACTCGTACAGTGGCTAGAGTACTTCAAGATCTTGACGTTCATAAATCTGCTGGTCCAGATGGTATTTCCCCTATCGTTCTGAAGAGGTATTCTTCCTCGCTGGCAAAACCATTGCGTAAGCTTTTCTATTTGTCCCATTCTTCAGGACTCTTCCCGGGAAGATGGAAAACAGCATTTGTCCAGCCTGTACCAAAAAAAGGCGAATCTTCTTCTCCCTCCTCCTACCGACCAATTGCACTTACGTCCCTTCTTTCTAAGGTCATGGAAACGCTGATAAACCGTCAGCTAATGAAATATCTTGAATCGCGAAAACTTCTTAATGACCGGCAGTATGGTTTTCGCAGCAACAGGTCCTCTGGTGATTTGATGACATATCTAGATTGTTGCGCTTGATATTTCAAAGGCATTTGACAGAGTTTGGCATCAAGCTCTCTTGTCGAAAATGTGTGCATTTGGAATCGATGATACTCTTCTTCAATAGATTAGAAATTACCTTTCGGATTTCAAGTCTGCAACTCACCAAATAAATGCTGGTGGCCCCCAAGGCTCTGTTCTGTCCCCGACTCTCTTTCTCATTTTTATAAATGATCTCCTGTCTGTTGCTTCTAATCCCATCCATTCCTTTGCTGATGACAGTACCCTCAGCTTCTCATATTCGTTTCTTGGGTCACGCCCCTCATCTTCGGGTGTGGAACTGGAACGGCAACGTATGTTAAGCTCATTAAATTCCGATCTTAACAGCATAACTCAGTGGGGTAAAACCAATAGAGTGGAATTTAATGCTTCCAAAACACAATGCTGTCTCCTGTCATTAAAGCAAAACCCACACACACTGCCATTATCTATGAATGGCACTTACATCGCCGAAATCGAAAGACTTTCCATTTTCGGTATGTGTCTTAATCCACCACCACATATTCGATGTCACCAAGAACGCCGCGAAATGTCTAGGCTTCCTTAAGCGTTGTAAGAAATATTTCACCCCTTCTGATCTGGCTACAATTTATAAGGTGTTTATTCGCCCGAAACTCGAGTACAACGCTCATATCTGGTCCGGTGCACCAATAACTAATTTGGAGCTACTTGACAGGATCCAAAAACGTGCGATAAAACTCATTGGCGACCGAGACATCGCGAGATCGATTGACTCTCTTAGTCATCGTCGTAATGTCTCCTGCCTTTCGTTATTTTATCGTTATTTCCACCAAAAGTGCTCAAACGAAATAGTCAGTTGCATTCCTCCCCTTGAACATTTCAACCGCAATACCCGCCATGCAAGGAATGCTCATCAGTTCACCCTTAGCCGTACAACACGAATGTGGAACACTCTTCCACGCATTATTTTTCCTTCACATTATAATCTACAAACATTCAAAACCAACGTGCATCGGCATCTCTCCTTTTCTTCTCACCCTAATTTCTTTAAAGCCCGCACTGTGTAGCTAATACATTATAAGGGACCCAACCCCTTTAGTGCGTGTTTATTATAAAAAAAAAGCTCTCAGTTGACTTATTGGCGTTAAATGTAGCAGTTTGAGCATCCTTTCTACTACATACAAAGAGTGTGATATCTAGTGAGTAAAAGAAGTGGAATACTAAATTCATTGTGAAATTAAATAAGTAGGAGATTCAAGTGTTTATAAATTGTTGAATAATACAGTGCGTTCTTTTTAAACTCAGAGCGCGATCGGAGTACGCTCCTTGAGGTCTGAATAAAATTACCTGGTATTTGGAGTACGAAACTGTCAAGCTGAACGCGGCTAGAGACAGACTGAAAGGAGGAAGAAAGCAATTAAAATGGCTGTTGGGGTTTGTTTATCTGGCGTTGAATATAATACACTTTAATAAAATGATTTTTATTTAATAAATAAACGTGGTTGCTAATCATATGATAGTGAAGTGCCCGACGGTATTTCGTAAATAAATCTATCTATCTAAAAATCTAATAAACGTGTTCAGGCTCTGCTCAGAGCTCTGCTCAGAACTTAAAAAGAAAAACCTCTACAGAGTGTAATCAGTGCATTGTGTTTGAAGTCTAGTAAAAATTGAAATAATAAATTGAAGTGTAACATGAACACAACCCAGTGCAATTTGACGACATCTACATATCAGAAACTACTACTTACTACTTAAGAGCAGCTGTTAAAACAGCTTGAAAATTTAAAAATCCCAATATCCGTTTAGAGGGAAATTCTCTTATTAACGAACTTTCTAATACACAAACCGTCAAGAACATTCTGTTACTTTCTATGGGCAATAGATGACAGCAGTGATACGTATAGAGGAAAGGAGAAACTACTGAATAGAGATGTAATTGTTTATTAAATGTGTTGATTTGAAAGAGAATACTTCTATTAAAGGAGTGAATTACTAGAATAAAAATCGAGAACGAAGACATTGGTAGAGAACTAATAAAAATTTATTAAACAGAATACAGTTATATCTAATAATCATTGTATATAAGAGCAGAAAAAACTTTCAGCATATAGTGTACAAAACTCAACAGAATACTTCGCGACAACGTCAGTAGGAGTGTTGTTTTACCCAAACGTATATACGTTATGCTTAATCACATTTTCATGTAAATACAACAATTTAGGCTATATACGGAAACTTTAGCGGTGACTCTATCGCCGTTTTGCCCTTAAGCGGATATGGATCAGTGCTTCCAATCACTCTTTTAAGTATTCCGTTATTGAATGTCCAAACTTTGACATTTTGTTCTTGCTGAACTGACACATATAACCAAATTTTACTTGGGAGTGAAGTTTTATTATTCCTGTTACATCCAGGCTACGATTCGAAAAGATAAAACGTATTTCTATTTAATTAATCTTTATTAGTTCTCTTTCAATGTCTTTTACTTTTTGATTATTATTCTAATAATTTACTTATTTAATCCAACAATTCACTTTCACAGTTAATCATTTTAAAATAAACAATCACTTTTCTCTTATTCAATACTTCCCTTTTTTCCTTTATACTTTTCACTACTGTCATCTATTCTTTATCGCGGTTCAAAACTAGAATGTCTTGGGTGCTCCTGCGACATCTATTTATATCTCCTAGTGACACCTCTCGAAATTTCCAGATTCGTTGAGTTCAGAAGGTTCGAGAACAACAGATGTACTAATTATTCCATGGCTATTCAAACTGCGTTAAAATAATTTTTGTCTCATAGTATTTTGCAATAATAGTTATATTTTTCTCAGGTATCTTCACTTTCCAGTTCAGGTTTTGTTCTACTTTCAGACATCTTCAGATCACCTTCTGTCTGACTCCACTCAAAGTTCCCGACTTCACTGCAATTGCAAACATAAAGTATATTCTCTTTTCTTTTCTTCTTTATCGACGAGGTTATGATCTGGACGAGGGGCATCATAACTCTCCTACTTCACTGTATCCCTACTGGTCTGTCTGTGGGTTTGCCGGTTTGACATCAAAACGAATCGGTAGGTATTCCGGTCTCGTGGCCAATCAAATGCTGGTGTTATTGTAGTTATATGATACAGGAGTTTTTAGGCCTGCCTCTCCTTGTATTTTTGATGGGGTTCGTAGGATCTTTTTCTATTGAACATAACAATACCAGAGCCGGTCGGCCTCCATTTTCTCTGAGATACTCGTAGTTTTTTTTGAATAAAAACTATCTCGAAACTATTTTAAATCTGAAGACTGCATTCCCTGATTATCTGCTGAAGGAAACGTGATGCATGGGTGGATGTCTTGAAGGGGAATTGGTAGCAGTAGCATATTAGTAAAAAAAAACAGAAAACCTGTGCTGCCCGTTCTCCGACCTTTTCCAGACATTATTACATCAGACAGAATTAAATATATTAATATATGTACCTATTTAGTTTACGTAGAGGAAACGTAGCATGTAAACGTTTATGTTGAACATAAATATTTATGTTTCGTTTAAGCAAACGGTACTTTATCCCTTATCCTTAATATTATAATAATTAACCGCCCCTCTTATAGATCGTCTTTAATGTTAACGAATCAGCTCGAAGTCACCTTGCCACATTTGCAAGGAACCTCTCTCCCATAAGCGAATTGTAAATTAAATATTTTTTTTTACATATTTTCAATAACACGGTGTCTGATGCCTTCTCAAACCCGCAGATAGGGTAGGAAAAAGCCGTCGTTTGATTTGACACTTTCAGGACTTACTGGTGTTTTATTAATCTGAGTTTTTGTATACGCGACAAAATGACCGCAACTCCACTTTATTTTACGGTATCATGTAGATACGGATGTAATTATTCTGGGACATATTATGCATGTATGTACCTACAAATTGCTGAGATCAAACCAAGCATTATGATTCTTCCTTCGGGCTAAGATTTAGGGAAATAAGCCGTTCAACTTTAAAGTTCGGCATCTTATCATTCACATAAGACATTTGACAGCATTAAGGACGATCAGCTAGACTAGAATACTCCGTATACTGGTCCACAAATAGAGGTTTTTGGGTTCCAATTAGTTTGGAAATTAAAATAGACACGGACTCACATCTGTTGGTATGTATTGAGAGGGAGTGACCTCGCTGTACTTAGGACAAAACCAGTCCAAAACTGATCCAAAAAAATTAATTTTTTTTTTCCATGTTTTCACGCTTAGACAAATCCTGGAAAAAACAATGAATTTCAAGTAGAGACCCACCACCTTTTCATCGACTTTAAGTTCGCATATGATAGCATTCATCCGCAGAAGCTCTACGCTGCGATGGCCGAATTCGGGATCGCGGCAAAACTGATCCAGTTGTGTCGGGTGACACTTGAAAACACGGGGCGTAATGTGCAGTTTGGAAGCAGCTCTTCCGAATTATTCTAAACTTGTACCTGATTTCGGCAAGAAGATGAGCTATCATGTGACTTCTTCAATCTTTCAATCTCGTTCTTGAGAAAATAGTGCGAAGGGGAGGCGTCAACATGGAAGGCATTATCTTTAATAGATCCGTGCAGCTACTGGGGTATGCGAACGGTATCGACATCGGCCGTTCGCAGCGTGCCGTGTAGGAGGCTGTCACGGCAATTGAAGAACAGGCGATTTTAGTTGGTCTTGAAGTAAATGAGGACAAGACGAAGTACATGCTATCAACAAACAAACAAACATCTGTCCACCGCCTAGGACAAAACCTCAATGTCGAAGCGATAACTTCGAGGTAGTTAAGAAGTTCATCTATCTAGGAGTAAACATCAACACCACGAATGGCACCTTAGTGGAGATCCGAAGGAGAATCACCTTAGGAAACTTCGGTTTAGCGAAACAAATGGGTTCGAAACTCCTGACTCGAAGGACAAAATGCATGCTCCATCAGACCTTAATCCGGCCAGTCCTGATTTATGGTGCGCAGGGCTGGACGATTACTAGAAAAGATGAGATAATATTGGGTTCTTTTAAAAGAAAAATACTCCGTCGGATCTTCGACTCCCAGCCCCCAGGTTTGAGAAGGCAAGGAAGACGGAACCTCCGCTTTCAAGACCAAGCCGTGCGGATGCCAGAGCGCTTGGTCTGGACAATTGGAAGCAGCGTGCCCGGGATCGCAGAGGATGGCAGGTTGCAGTGTCTCAGGCAGAGACTCTTCACGGGTCCGTAGCCCGTTTGGTAAGTAAATAAATTTATTTACATTATATTCCTTAGAAACCCAGGATGTGCGATTGTTCGGTCGCTTTCTCCAATTATTATTTCCTGCGAAAGAAAAAATCGTGAGAAACAAATTTAAGAAACATAAATATATTCTTGTTTGTTTTGAGATTAGGATGAATAGTCAATTCATTCGAATGACTCTTTTTCGTTCCAACTTTTCACCGTATAAACTTTTTCCAATCGAATTTCAAAACACAGATTCTTCTCATTCGACATACTTTCGATCGAATTCGAATATCTATATCTACCAATTCTTTGGATATTCGATTTTTAGCAATAACTTGTGCCTGTAGCTTTTTTTAATTGCAGTCTACGATTAGGAGTTCACCTTCATCTGTTGCCACTAATTTGTACGTTTAATTAATCTAATAATTCTATTATTTTTGGTGAAAAGAAAATGATACATAACGACAGTGACAGTGATGACCAACAAATCCGCCATTACAAAAATACCCACGCTCTTTTTATTGGGGTGGGGAATTAGTAACAATCAACTAACAAATGTGTACGTGTAACGCCTCATTATATATATCGCGGTTGGATAAAGAGGCACGTATGGGCTATACAAAGTAAGTAGCCCATTGTTGCCTTTGAAAATCGCTTTGTATACTTGCATTCCTTTTTATTAATAAAGCACGATGTTAAGCAAACCGTCCGAATTTTAAATTACGAATCATTGAAATTTAGAAGCATGCCCTTTCTTCACTCCCGGTCGGTAAATGCAGGAGAACATTCTCATTCGAATAACCTAACAAAACGTTCAGCTAAAGGAGTTCTTATAATTGAGCTGTTTCGTCTACCCCCGCACTATAGCATTAAGATTTCTAATTGCTGGCAAAAAGTGTTTCATCGTTGCGATTTCCCACACCACACTTCCGCGTTCTTGACGACTGCAGTCTTGTGCAGTTCATTTCTCTAAATAAGAGTATCTACTGTGTGACAGCGTCTCTTTCATCATAATTGGCGGAGGATAACATTTGCAAGGTTGATGCCTTTGTAATGCGACTAATGATTGCTAATTTTTGCAAATTGTTCATTAACATCAAAAATGTAACATATTTATTTCCGTAGCTTAGTCGGTATTTTTTTTTTTAATTAAGTTTCAACGTTTTTCGGATGCAGATTTCGGCTATCATTATTAGAATGAATATTCCGACAACAACGTTACAATATTTTAAATTGAAGGTAAATCCTTTTGCAAACATGTTGATCCACATCATTCGAATCAGGAACACTGCAAAAAGGGCAACCCACTCCTACGACCATCGAAGAAGAACGACAAGTATTGGAAACCGTTTAGATACTTTCGTTTCGTGGCGAATTCTGCAAGACACAAATCCTACTTCGCTCCTTCCGACATAATGTGATGAATGTGTGTGTGCTTGTGTTTCTATTGAATTCATGATACCACACAGTATTAGACTAGTGCAAACGAGCGTCAAATGTCAACAAGGGGTTAGGTGGGCTCCGTCTCCAATACTCAATGTCTGTTAAGTATATCCTTATTTTTCGGTGTGTCACCCATTCATCTCTCTCTGGGTTTTGACTGCAACCACCGGAAGGTACAATGAATATTTGCATAGAGGATATGTACATGCTTATAGTTGGTAAAATCATGTCCTCGAACACCACCTGTACGGTTGACAGTGGTTATCCTTGCATTATGTACTATATATACACATTTCGACAAACAATCGAATGAGGAAAAAAAATTAAGTAAATTCAAAAAATAAAACAAAAAATAAGAATAAAAATGTGACTTCCTTTTCAGGCGAAGACGAACTGGAGTGAAGCCAAATTTATTTTATTTTACACTTTGAAACATTTTCAGTTTCGTTGGTATCGGGTGATTTTCGGCCCTTGTTGTGCTCGCCCAGTTTTTGCTTGGAGGACCTTCTTAGTGCAGCATATTGGACGTGTGGATACTCTTAGTGATAATATATCAGTCGAGTGCATTTTGCGGCAGCGACAACGGTGAGCGTTTGGAACGAGAGAGACAAGAGGGAAAAATATTTGTTAGATTTTGGTTGGCGTTCAGGATGTCACCAAACCTCAACGGTTCCAGTTGACAGGTAGCATGTGCACGGAACGTAGATTATCGCTCATTTTAGAAGTTTTGCTTGCAGAGCTCCTAGTTTGGCGGTTGGTGGCGGTTTATGTCGTTGTTTTAAAACCTTTTTCCTGGCTTGCTATTGTGGTTTATCAGCTTGAAAATTATTCTGGATCAACAGCATTTCACTCAAAGTCAACATGAAATGGATTTTTGACGTGACAAGAAAATGCATTATTACCTAGTCGCTGCGATGTAAATTGCAGTGAAGCATTCTCTGTTATGAGCTGTTGTAGTTTCTTAGAAGAATGGTGAAGTTTTCAATGATTCTTACTCTGTTCGTTTATAACGGTTATTTTTAAGGGCAATATGAGAGCGATACAATAATATAGTCTGTTCATCAGGATAACATGTTATGATAGGAGCGTTTTATTGGGAAATTATCTCAGGCTCAGCAATGAAAGTGCCAATAAAATGCTATGTTCACTTTTATATTCACCTTTGGCTTAAATGTCAAATTTGGAATACATATCCTACCTTATCAAACTCCTCCTTAACAATAGGTGGAGTTGTTTCTACTCTTTTATGAAACATGCGATTTTCGGTGAAATTAAAATATTTTTCTAGAAGTATATTTAGGAAAGCAAGACTCGAATTTATTATTCCCGTACAATTAATCTAATTTATCTTTTCAAATCAATTTGCCTTTCTTCTATTTAAACACTGTAAGTGTAATGTGTAGTGTGGATGCTTACTGGGTAGTACATTTAATAAATTTCCGCATCTTAGCTTAGACATTGAAAATCTTAGGTACGGTTCGGACACCCAAGTGTCATTTCATACCTGATTTGCCAGACTTTCGCCGGTACCAATAATAAATTGAATGTAAAGCTTAGGTTAAGATGTCCCTTTCCCTCCTATGCAAAAGGAAATTTCAATGAACGGAACCACTATTTTAAACGCTACATTAATTTTGTAAGCCCCCATAACTTCACTCTTTATGTTCAGTCTTGTGCTGACCTATTTATCTCCACTTGTCTTTTGTTCTTTAAGGTATTCAATTTTACTGAGCTGGGTATACACGTCCCAATAAAACGCGTCTTATCTATAAATAGGTCTCACTATTTTGCACTAGGTGTCTTATGTGCCAATAGGTTGTCATTTTATACTTGAATTTATGTTGCCATGCCAAAATCATTTCAAAAAGCCGAACATTATAGGACCATTTTTTATATCTTGAAATGAGCATACCGCACTTTTTTTTAATGCTCCTTAAGACTATGAACCATTATCAATAAAAGCAGAAAGTTTGGTAGTCAAATTCAATCTATTTACTGCATCTGGTCCATTTCGAATGTCGATTATCGCCTGACGAGATCATTTTGACGATACTCTTGCATTTCGTATCAATAATCCTCTATCGTCGGAACGATATCATTCGACTAGGCCTGTTTTATTCCAAATATGAACTCAGATTGCTGCACAAGTTTTGCCTAGTGTTTTTTGGTGAACATAGCAACATATAAATCACGAAGGTATGAAGAGCCTTCATTCTTTCCTGCAGTTTAAGCAATAAAGTGAATACAACAAGCTTTTATGAACTCAAGTAGTTCTAGTTTGTTGGTCAAATTAAGGGGCCGCTGTTGTGAATAAGTAAAGAACCAGCTGATTGAAGATGAAATTAAAATTCGTTTTAGACGTGTATTCAAGAAAGCAACCTTCGATTTTACTGTTCAGGTACAAATTATATGATTTTCACTTCTCAAATCAAAAATCGTTCGCACTACTTATGAAGAACTGTGAGCGACTGTGTAAAAATGGTTGCGGTTTAATAAATTTGTATGTGTAAAATGTCCGGAGCCTTTTAATGCTAAACACAAACAATCGCTTAATATTTTACTCGTAGATAGCGTTAGTGTGGTTAATTGAATCTTTTCACATTGTGAACAAAATGAGGTGTGTATACAGTAAGTTATAACCGTTTTTTTTTTAATCAAAAAGTGAGCGGGTACAGAGTCGCAATAAAACAGGCCTAATATTTACTTTTCGTAGTTCGATATTCGTCGTCAAGACGGTGTCATTTGCGCGATAGCTAATGAGGTATCGTTTCATTACCTATTATTATTTTAAAGGTGAACAATTGACCTAAGATCCTTTTCTCTGCTACAGAATGATATCAATACAATTTCTAATTCATTGGCTTTCCCCTAGCAATTTTGAAATTTCAAATATATACAAATAATTGTAGCTGCTGATTATGTCCCCATGGTTTTTGAAATTGAAAAGGTTCGGAAAATAAATAAATTTAGTACCGCCCAACCATCCACACAGTGGATAAATAGTAGGAAGAAAGTTGATTTTGAAATTAAACACAGATAAATTGTACGGGAATATTAAATTCGAGACTTGCTTTGGCAAATATACCTACATATAAAAACACATTTTTATTTCACCGAAAACCACCTGTTTCACAAAACAGTTTAACAACGTCATCTATAGGTAGAGCATGGTGTATGATTCCAATTGGTTTAAGAGCATCAGATTTCTGAACACGGGCGATCGTGTCGATGATAAAGTTACGTGAAACAAATCGTTGACGATCACGTCCACTAAATATCGCTTAAACGATTATGGTCACAGAAGTTACAGAATGAGTACCCTGACAAGATCAAGCCCTTGATATTTGAATAACCGTGGAGTGAAAAAAAGTTTATAAGCCGACCTATGTCGTCGGCACCCTACTTTTTGCCTTGCTCAGAAATTTTATGTTTTCAGTTTCCATACAAATTGCCGACAACATAAAATATTTCAAGTCTGGAAGCACCGTTTTTAGGGTTCCGTAGCCAAATAGCAAAAAACGGAACCCTTATAGATTCGTCATGTCTGTCTGTCTGTCTGTCCGTCCGTATGTCACAGCCACTTTTTTCCGAAAATATAAGAACTATACTGTTGAAAATTGGTAAGTAGATGTATTCTGTGAACCGCATTAAGATTTTCACACAAAAATAGAAAAAAAACAATAAATTTTGGGGGCTCCCCATGGCTCCGGGAAATAACCCCCCAAATGAAAAATGAAATACATAACTCCCCAAATCAAAGATGAAATAAGTCCCCAAATAAGTATGAAATAATTCCCCAAAATGGATTTCAAGTGTTCAAGGTGTTATGACTCACTATGGCTTTCTGAAAGTGAAATAAGGCCATACGAATTCATTTACCCAAAGTGCAATAAGGCGAAGTGCTAAAATAAAACCTCGCACCTACTCCTGGGATGGGATTATGGGATCCCATAAACAGTGCAATGCGTATTCATAGTTGAATTTGGGGACTTATTTCACTAACCCCCCAATTTGAAGTATGAAATAAGTCCCCAAAAACCCATGAAGTTAGTCCCCAATTTTGGGGGCTTATTTCATATGAAATAAATCCCCACCTCCACACAAATTTTGGGGAGTTATTTCATCTTTCATTTGGGGGGTTATTTCCTGCAGCCGTTCCCCATACTTAGAACTGAAACTCAAATTTTTTTTTCATCAAACACTTACGTGTGGGGTATTTATATGTAGATAGGTCTTCAAAAATGATATTGAGGTTTCTAATATAATTTTTTTCTAAACTGAATAGTTTGCCCGAGAGACACTTCCAAAAAGGTAAAATGTGTGTCCCGTGTAACTTCTAAAATAAGAGAATGGTAAAACTAAAAAAAATATATGATGTACATTACCATGCAAACTTCCATCGAAAATTGGTTTGAACGAGATCTAGTAAGTAGTTTTTTTTTAAACGTCATAAATCGTAAACCGCTTCACGGAAAAATCAAGAATTTGAAGCAGCTCTCAGTGTCACCCGTCGATCCTGATTTGTTGTTTCTTTGCTTTCCCTTCCTTTCCAGTTTTCAGAGTGCTTAAGATAGCTATGAACAATAATTGGTCCTCTTCCAATCATACCGGCTATAAAACGGATAGATTTGCCTTGTTCCTATTAAGCTCGAATTTATCCTATTTCCTCCATAGTAAAAGATTTTTTTAGCCATAGTTGTTGTTTCTATGAAATTATGTTTTGAACTAAGGTCCTAATGACTACTCCTATGCCTTTATATTTGATTTAAAATATGATAAAAGGTAGATTAAGTTACTGTTCGTAATCAAGTGAAAAGAAATAAAAGACTAATTTTATGACCTTATTCGGAAAACCATCATAAAAATGGAATTTATCTACTTATCCCAATTGCTTTTTGTACAACATAAACACAATAGCCTTCTTTAATATTGCATTTGGGAAATGCTTATCGAAGGATTTCTAAAAATATCCTAAAATTAAATCAAGAAACTACCTGTTCGTAATCAAGTGAAAAGGTGTGCCATCGATTTTAAAACTAATAAACTCTTAAATTTAAATGTTTGCTAAGTATTCACCAAGCACTAATCCGGGTGTATCAATGTCACCGCTAGTTCGAAAGATCGAATCTAGCTCTTTTTCAAACTGATTCTCCCTATTCGTCTTTGTTTCGATTTTTTCGAACTATTGAATATGACAATGTCTGAATGTCTTGTGAATAAAAGGGTAATCAAAAAAGTGAAAGCCAGAAATTGAAATTACTGTGTACACATGAAAGAACTAAAATCTAATTTTAAAAGAAAAAACATAGGGGCGGGCTACAGTCCGCTTGGGCGAACTGTTGGATACCCTATTCTTAGGGCGTGTCAGTAGGCGGATTTAAAAAAAATTTAAGTATGAGCATAAAGGGCACCTAGAGAGTATATACTATAAATTTCAGCTCCCCAGCTCAAACTTTGGACTTTCAAAAATAAAAAAAAAAAATTGTGGGCGTGTCAGTAGGCGGATTTTGAAAATATTTACACATGAGCATAAAGGGCCCCTAGAGAGTATATATTACAAATTTAAGCTCCCTAGCTCAAATTTTGGTTTTTCAAAAAAAATATTTTATTTAATTGTGGGCGTGTCAGTGGGCGGATTTTGAAAATTTTATGTCCCAAGCAGTTTTATGGGCCAAAGATCATATATAAAAAATTTCAGCTTTCTAGCTCAAAATTCAATTTTTCCCAAAATTTGTTTTATTTAATTGTGGGCGTGTCAGTGGGCGGATTTTGAAAATTTTTTGTCCGAATCAGTTTTATGGGCCATAGATCATATATAAAAAATTTCAGCTCTCTAGCTCAAAATTCGATTTTTTCCAAAATTTTGTTTTTTTGAGTTTGTGGGCGTGTCTGTGGGCGGATTTCAAAAATTCTTAAACTTGATTATTTCGGGACCCTAGAGAGTATATGGTTAAAATTTCAGCTCTCTAGGTCCAGTTTAAAGGCCTAATTTTTGCCGACGGACGGACGGACGGACGGACGGACGGACATGGCTAGATCGACATTACTATCGATGCTGATCATAAATATAGTAACTTTTAGGGGTCTACGGGCAATATTAAGGTATGTTACAAACTATGCGTCAAAATTAATATACCCCTAGAATAGGGTATAATAAAGCCAGCAATGTATGATATATTACTAGTGTACCAATGAGAGAACCTTTGCTTTGGATATTCATTCTGCGCTTCATATTTCAAAACCCAGACTGCGATTTCTTTCCATTTTGATAATAAACCTTTCAATGTAAGCTGATTTTTGAGATATTCCTCTACAACTTAAAAGTGGGTAGGAACCACTCATAAATCTTATGAGTGCTCGTAAAGCCGCACTTATAATGTTTCGTAGATAGGTTTAAAAATCTCATAGTTTCAGATTTGTATAATTTCCTGCCAAGTAAAAGCGCAAGTGAAGAATTTTCCGGTCAGCAAATGTTGTAGAAAAGAAATTCGTCACTCCGTAGACTGATGCTTTACTTACCTGTATTGTTGCCACTTGAGTTAAACAATTATTCCTTGTTAAACGGAAGCCATCTAGAGTTGAAGAATTTCTTAATCTTGCAACGCTTTGTACACCATAAGTAGGTATTCATTAAAACGTGCTTCAAAATTGTTCATTTTACTTTTTTAATTATTTACGAACCATTAATGCTCAACTGCAAAATAATTTTTTCTTCTCAAATTATTTACACAATTTGAAATGCAAAGTGCAAAGCTCAAAATAGAAGAATTCTTTGCAAACTGACAAAACTTTGCGCTTAGATAAATTTCATTTGGTAAAACTGGTTTCGCAGAGGAGGAAACTTTTCAACTCTTTGCAAATATCCATTTGGTGATATAAGATAAATGGAAAAGTTTCAAAGTACAAAGTGAAAATGGTTGGTGAAATAGGGCCCTGCTGTCATCTATCACTCACTATAGGAATTCAGAAATTCATGTCGTTCTTCATTGGACCACTCGGAATACTCTCTTCCGGACAGAAAAAAATTGCTCCCAAAATGTTCCATAAGAGCACTCATTTGTGAATGATTTTTTCTTCCCGATTTGCGATTTCATTTCGGAATTCACTCGAATTCACTTACACATAATATAAACTCTTACATCGGACTACTTATCGAAGCCATATGAAAAGAAGGCGCATTTTTTGCTTATTTTATTTTCCATGTCGAGATACACAATAGTGCACAACACGATAGAAGGTGTGAAATATTGAGTGGGCCCATGGGAAACGATATAAATGTGACTTTGGATGCTCCTGCGAGGTCTATATTTCATGAGTCGATGGACTCATCAAAACTACTAGAATGTTCCTGAAGGTTCCTGTCTAGGGTATTGAAAGAAGCAAGAAGGTTAGAGAGCGCCTTGAAGCAAAATCGCTGACCCAACTTTTCCCGTCATTTTTGGATCCGCGATATGAGGCGCTCCACGCACTTTTTTGTAAGTCTGTATTGTAACCACATACCCAAGAGGAAGAAGAGCGAGAGCCGAGAGTATTTATTTGTAATAGGGGATTAGTTCATCATCTGTCACCGTCATCTACATATATCATTTTCCTTTGTGGGCCAGCGAATAATAACTTTATAATAAAGTTGACGTTCAACTTAAGCATATTTTATTTTCCTCCCCCTATAATTTAGAAAATGTATTTTTTTAATTTGGCATATTTTCTTAGAAAAGTTCTGGCAACACTGTAAATAGAACCTACTAACATGAAAAATGGTGATTTTTATATACATAGCTTTGAAGCGATACTCGATTTTCATCTAGCCTTAATTTGTACTTTTTTTCAGAGATGGCAGAAATGCGATTTTTTTTGATTCACTACATTTGTTACGTCTCCTACATAAATGAGGTAGTTAATGTAGTTAAATGTAGTTGACGTAATTAAATGTAGCAGACGTAGCGCTGGACGTCAAAATGTAACTTGAAATGACCATTTAACCACCAAATTGACAAATTGAATCGAAAAGATAACTGTGGGGGAAAAAGAGTAAGTTTGATAATAGATGTTCGCTGGTGCACTTAAAGACAGTGCTTCGCAAATTGTTTGCACAGCCTGAATCATATGAAGACTTTAGCAGCTACAGATACTGATAAAAAGATTACCACGGAAATTAAGTAGTTATTGTTTAATGACAATTTTATCTAGTCAATAGAGGAAGAAATTTATATCTACGATCCAGTTTGCAAATTGATCAACAAGGGTGAAGATGATGCAACTCTTTTCTCTGAAGCTGTAGATTTGTGGTTACAGATGCAATTGTCAGGCAAATATGACCACTTTCTCAGCGCAAGGAATGAAATGGCGCTCTCCATCGATGCAATAGCGGCATATAGCTTGCATCCATTTCGTTGAAATATTCTCAGCTGGAGAACTAAATGATTATAACAAATTCATCAACGTTCAGGGCATTTTTGCTTCATGGAAGTGAAGTTTTGGTGACAAAGACTAATTGTAGTTTGGCATCCAGACAGCATCTATGCATATAAAAGTATGCTATACGTTTACTTAGTATTCCAGCATCATTTGCAGCTATAGAGAGGGTGTTCTCGCAGTGATCGTTCGTCCATACAAAAATCCGAAATAGGCTTAACAAAGAAAATTGAAAGAAACTCATTGACATACATTATACTCTTAAAATGAATGACAAACATAAAAAAGATGATTATTAAATTTGCGCTTTTCTTCATAAAGCTTCGAATTCCTTGATTTAGCTCATTTACCATGCTGCGTCTTATGTCGTTCAGTGTTTTTCACTAGTTAATTTTTTTTTGTAATTCTTACTTAAATTTAACGTTTTGTGTGTAGGTAGCACACGTAACAAATGTAGGTAGTAAATGAAACAAATCAGACGTGTAGTTTACCCGATTAACTACGTGTAGTTAATCGAGTAGATTACCTGACGTAAACTACTCTGCCATCTCTGCTTTTTTTCCGATCAGTTTTGGATTGGTTTTTTGGTGAGCACAGTGAGCTCACTCTCTCACAATAACTACACATGTGAGGTGAGTCCGTGACAATTTTATTTCCATACTAATTGGAACCGAAAAACGAACTTTTGCGGACCCGTATGCGGGTTCGTCCATATGTCATTGACTCCGTATGCGGACGTAAAACTATTGCTTGATGGGGTGGAGTATTTCCCAATTTCGAAAATACCGACAGCTTTGCCAGCGCTTTCATGTATTGTTATTAGCTTAATCTTATAGAAGGCGCCATATTCTCATTTTTTGTATCCATGCCACAATATTGGAATTATTTTCTTCAATTCTGTGGAAAAAAGCAACTCGAAATAAACACACAGCTAATCTCCCTCAAAACGGTCCCATTCCGCCCCGTTTTCCACGTAATACAAAAAGCTGTTGTATATTAGATGCAATCGCAAATTCATATTGTTAATTATTTAATTGCCATTACATCATAGGAACGCCACACTTATCCTTATCGATTGGGTCCACAATATACAAAGCATAAGAGCAGAGCCGCCAAATTTTAAATAACCAAACACCACTACAGAACCCAATTGATATCCATTAAGGGCTTATAAAATGCTTAAATCCTTTTGAATCCTTTGGCACAATTGTTATCTCTTGAACATTCCACCATCGGTGGTCGCCAACAGAATCACCAAATCACGTATCAGTGATAAATACCCCAATAAAATGAAAATGAAACCTCCAAAAAGCCAAAACCAGACAAATCCTTCTTGCAAAGGACTGTGAACAATAACAATAATAATAAAAAAACGAAGCAAAATATTCATACATAGACGTTTGAAAATAATAAATAAATTGGCAACCATTGAAGACGAATGGAGATTCTCTTGTACACACTGCCTCTTGGTGGTTCTGAGCAAAACGGCGATACCTCCTCAATTATTTGGAATGCCAACCGGCAAAGTTAATTACTGAGGATGGGCTTCCAAAACGAAATTTTGTAGCCAGAGAATGGTATCCCATTATCATTTAGTAGCAAACACCGACTCAGAGTTCTCTAATTCTCTACCGCAAAAAGAAGCTCCGGGATTTTTGGCTCAGTGTGCCGATAGGCCTGCTCGCTGCTCCAATCGTTGTAATCAGTGACAGTGGTTGAATTTCTCAAATGAGATCAAATGCGCCGGGAAGCTAAATATGCAATGGTGACTACTGCCAAGGCTCTGCAGACTAACCAATTAACAGTTAAATACTTTTCTGGCAACAGTGTTAATTTAAATAAAAACATTTTAAGCATATTTTGGTGTTTTGCAATCTTAATTACATTTTCGATAAGCTGTGTAAAAGTTGCTGTTTTCCCTTTGTTTTTTTTCTGTGTCATGTGAGTTTCTTGGCCAGATGTCTTCTCATTCTCATATCCTGGTTGAATGAGTTTTCCAGAGTATTCTTTCCAATATGGCAAATTCTTCCGATATTGCTTATAGTCATAGAACATTCTTTTAACGTATGCGTCGTCAGTTGTTGCTGCGCCACTTATTTTTTAGCTGATGGTGGTGGAGGGAAAACTTTTCACAGCTCAGTTAGAACGCCAGATGGAATGCGAGAAAAAATGAAAAAAAAAATAGGAAAACTATATCGAAGACGATTTTCCCTGACTCTAGGCTACTTTGTAATCTGTCCGTTTGTCGGCAGCATTGTGGGGCCTTATATTGAAGCAGTTCAAACTGGCAATCTGCCTCGTATACACTTTGATTCGTTTTATTGATTTGATCCAACAAAAAAAAACTTTTGTGTTGATGGCAATATACACTGTGCGAACTTTAAGCGGTACACGTGCAACCTGGTGCGCTTGTTAAATGAAGAGGATTGACCACAGACTACCTATACTACCTATAGGTAGTCTGTGGGATTGACATTCTTAAAACACACGTGATTGATTTGTAAGCGGCGTCAATCTTTGAAAGAGTTCTTTACAGATGTACTCAAACTTTCATCGAAAATCTCAGAACCGTAGGTAAGAATGTGTACTTGTATGATTAAGGAAGTTAACGGATGAATACAAAAGAAACTATGTGCAAGATTTGACCTAATTCCCGTTAGAAATTGACTGCATTTTCTCTGTAAAGTGTCAGTTACAGTTACCATTGTTAAATATGAGCCATTAAGAACAGCTACTCGGCCTTTTTGGGTACTTTTAGCAAAAAAGGGGTTTTCAGGAGTGATGAGTAAAAAGACCTCTACTACAAAAAAAATCTGATGATCGACTGTGCAAGTTTTGACAAAGGATCTGAATTTGCCCCAAACGAAAAAACAACTTTACAACGACATTAAACTATTTGTGTACTAGTTTTTTCTTAGAAATCAAATCGGAAGCTCACGAACACATTCTTATGTCGTATTCCATAATAATCCTCTCCTTCTCGATTCCAGTGGACCATCGAAAATCCACCCCAAAATTTCGTATGTGTTGGTGAAATCAGAACTGATAAAACAAAATAAACTAACCATTCTACTAAATTCCCATTCTACTAAATTCGAGTATCTTTCAAAATGAAATCGGGTAGAGAAAAACACTCCCAAACAAGTACTCCGAGTGCTCCAATGGAATATTTTGAGAGTGCTTTTAGTCTCCGGAATATAAAAAAAGTACTCCTTTTTGCCCAATGGAAAACGACATTATTTTATGGTTCTTTAAATGGGCCTCACCATTTTATTAAAAGTGAAGTTAGGAGCAGATTTGTTTTTTTCGTTAAAAGTGGAGATGGCCGCGGAATCCGCGTCAAGTATTTACCGGAATCCGCAGCAGACGTTATTAAGTATTTGTTTGTTCCCCGAAAAATGATATTTCACCCAGTTCTGGACAGCACATTATACAAGGTGAGGCAAAAGTAATGCCATACTGTGAATGTGCCATAATTTTTGCAAATCGCGTCAAATGTCATTTTCACTTTAAAACAAACTAACAGCCTTCAATTTTAGTCCAAATCTGAGCGGCAAATTTGAGAAGCTTCTCATGGCAATTGATTTTCTTGGATGTGTGTCAGACGTTCGCAAGAGGTGGGGCAAACTTAATGTGTTTCTTTTAGAAATAGTGTTATTCTTTCTATTTCTATTTCAAAGCAGTAATTATTCAAATAAACAAATCCGCATTGAAGGCATTAAATTCATTAACGTACACTACCAACTTTTCACGCTCACTTTTTTAAAATCTGTAGTTTTTTGTTTTTACCCCACATCACACAAACAAATCCTAAAACTTTGTAAAATAAAACTGGTACATACAAATCCAAAACCTTAAATTAAATTCGTTAAGGTACACTGCCAACTTCACCTTTTTAAATTTCCAGTTTTTTTGTTTTCAAATTCAAAAACTTAAAATCTTTACTACTTAATACTTTTTTCTTAAAAAAATGGTATCTCGGAGATACTTTTTTATATGAGAAAAGTTGAATTTTGATAGTTTATTGGCATACAGGACATAGTGCAACCATTCTATTTCACTAAATTCATGCTTGTTAATAAAAAGCATTACCGTTAAGTAAAAACATGATGTAAATTGGAACGTTTTCAACTGTAAAAAATCATGTCCATGTATTAGCTAATTGCCGTTAGTGCAATATGACATTGGAGATCGTTAAGTAATTAATTATATTTATTAATATTTCTTATAAGGCTTTCTCTTTTAATTCATTGATTAAGATATTAAGCCCTAATTTGCGTTTATTAATATTGCTGTACGTTTCATTTTAGTTGGCGCCGCTGACAGTTACCATTGCATTCCATTCCGTCCCTGTTGGGATGCATTTGTGTTTGAGCCCCCACTGTTCAAAGTGCCGCACAATCTTTGCAGAATACTCATTCCTACCTGTTCCTTCCAGATGGCCTATACAGAGCCTAAAACCTAGCTTCTCCAACCAACCATTTTCTTCGAGAAGCTTCTTGTGGCAATTGATACTCTTACAGCCGCATTAATGAACGCAAATTGTGAATGATCATTAATCAATGAATTAAATAAGAAATCTTAATAACAAATATTTTTAAAATTAATTGACGTGTATAAACATGCAATCAAAAAATTCACCGAAGAAGGTAAATTAACGAATAATTAAGTGAAAATATACCGGACAGAATTTTTGGCAACTGACAGCGAATCTTTGACCCAAATGGGATGTTGCATATGGTATCTCCATACAATTTATTACTTAGCGATTCCCAATTTCCATACCATTTATTACTTAAAATTAGCCAATGCATGGATATGATTTTTAATTAATGAGCCGTGAATTAATTTCACATTCCACAATGTAGCTATTTCGTGAGTTAGAGGCAAATTAAGTTATATTTATTAATTCAGCGGTTAATATTTGTTCATTGTCAGACGTTCGCAATAGCAGCGAGAGGGTTACCGTGGTATGAATAATAAATAGCCGCAAATCAGAAAGTAATATCCGTATGGTTACCATATTCTGATTTAAATACAAAACAATTTGTAAAATGATGTTAAGATAATTGTTTATAAACTGAGCAAAGACTCGATTTCAAGGTTTTTTTTATTAAAGTATTATTGCAGGGCGTCGGGTGCAGTGGATCAGTGGATAGTAGCTGTGTTTCTTTTCCCGCGGATATAGGGATAATTTGAAATTTTCATGTAAAATACAACAACAACTTATCCTATATACGCTAACTTTAGCGGGGATAGCTATCGCCGCTTAGTCCTTTAGCGGGGATAAACAGTGCTTCCAAAACCATTTTTCTTCGTTTCTGATGAATCGTTGCGATGAATTTTTCATGAAATGTCAAAGTTTGACATCCCGCCGACCACTGGCACATCCCGCCAGATATTTTGTTTGGGATTTTATTATTATTTTTTTTCAAAATTTAGTAAATCTGTCAATGTGAAACTGTTTTCTATAATTTTAGAATATGTTTGGCATTAATTTCAACTGTCGGAAATTAATATTTTTGAATTTCACGATTTTCAATACAAATTTCTTAACTCAACTTCCAGCTGTGTCACTAATAAACGTCATGGGTGCATGTGTGCTGCCAAGTTTTTTTTGCCATTGTCCCTTCCAGTTCGCACAAGAAAGTGGTTTGAGAAGCTAGGTTTTAGGCCCTATATTGGCCGTTAATGCCTAATATTTATTTTATTTTTATTATTGCAGGGAGGAAAATTAATAGCTTATGAGATACGGGCGCTTATGATTATTTTCATTTATCATATGCACCCACCAATTTATCCATTTCGACAGGCCAAGAAAAAAATAAAGTAATTTGTTTAAAAAAAAATCAAATTTCAAAATATTGAATAAATACCTATTCTAGGATTCTAGGATTCGAAAAGATAAAACGTAATTCTATTTAATTAATCTTTATTAGTTCTCTTTCAATGTCTTTTACTTCTTGGTTATTATTCTAATAATTCACTTTTTATACCCTATTCTAGGGGTATATTAATTTTGACGCATAGTTTGTAACATACCTCAATATTGCCCGTAGACCCCTAAAAGTTACTATATTTATGATCAGCATCGATAGTAATGTCGATCTAGCCATGTCCGTCCGTCCGTCCGTCCGTCGGCAAAAATTAGGCCTTTAAACTGGACCTAGAGAGCTGAAATTTTAACCATATACTCTCTAGGGTCCCGAAATAATCAAGTTTACGAATTTTTGAAATCCGCCCACAGACACGCCCACAAACTCAAAAAAACAAAATTTTGGAAAAAATCGAATTTTGAGCTAGGAAGCTGAAATTTTTTATATATGATCTATGACTCCTAAAACTGCTCGGGATATAAAATTTTCAAAATCCGCCCACTGCCACGCCCACAAAAAAATAAAACAATTTTATTGAAAAACCAAAATTTGAGCTAGGGAGCTGAAATTTTTAATATATAGTCTCTAGGGGCCCTTTAAGCTCATGTATAAATATTTTCAAAATCCGCCCACTGACACGCCCACAAATAAATAAAACAATTTTTTTGAAAATCCAAAGTTTGAGCTATTGAGCTGAAATTTATAATATATACTCTCTAGGGTCCCTTTATGCTCATGTGTTAATTTTTTTTTTAAATCCGCCTACTGACACGCCCACAATTAAATAAAACAATTTTATTGAAACACCCAAGATTGAGCTAGGGAGCGTTTTTTTTGATAAAATCCTTTAAATGTTATATAACAAAATATGTAGAGCGTTCTTAACAATTTAACCATACTTAGACTTTTGTCACGCCCACTTATGAGGGATAGGAATAAGAATAGGGTATCCAACAGTTCGCCCAAGCGGACTGTAGCCCGTCCCTATGTTTTAATTCAACCATTCACTTTCACAAATTAAAATGCTGCCAAAATCGGTAATATGGCCACTTTCTACTAGATGGCGCAGTTGACTAATTAATGCTGAATGACACAGTTCAAGCAAACATGCAACAATATCCCCCTCTTAAACTTGTTCGTCCCGAACAAGCACGTCAATATTTTCGCCATGGTAGCGATGGAGACGATCCACATGGACAACTTTCAGCTTGCCTCTTCCTCGCTGGATCCGGTAGACAACATCGTTGATGCGCTTCACTATCTTATAGGGTCCTTCCCAATCCTGCTGTAGTTTAGGTGACATGCCTTTTCGGCGATGAGGGTTGTATAGCCATACCAGATCTCCTTCCTGGAATCCTGTGGTGGTTGCTTTTGTATCGTACCTCGTCTTCATGCGGTCGCTGGATATCCGAATCTTATCTCTAGTTTTCCGATGAATGTTTCTGATGATTTCTCTGAGATCCGCAACATAATCATCTTCATTCGTTGCCTCATCAGTCGGAGATCCAAACATCAATTCACTAGGTAACCGGATGGTTCGACCAAAAAGGATTTCGGATGGAATATGTCCTGTTGTGTTATGAACTGCGCTTCGATAAGCTAATAGGAACATGGGGATGTGCTTGTCCCAGTCCCGCTGGCAGTCGCCAACAACCTTAGAAAGGTGTTCGTTTAAGGTTCTATTGAAGTGTTCCACCATTCCGTCCGATTGTGGATGAAGCGGGGTTGTTCTTGTCTTCTTAATCCCTAGTAGCTGGCATACTCCTTGAAAGATCTTCGACTCGAAGTTGCGACCTTGGTCCGAGTGCAATTCCATTGGTACGCCAAATCTGCTTACCCAGTTGTGGACAATCTGCTTTACCACGGTTTTAGCTTCTTGGTTAGGTATAGCAAAGGCTTCAGGCCATTTAGTGAAGTAGTCCATCACTACGAGGATATAGCGGTTTCCACTGTTGGTTTCTGGAAACGGTCCTGCGATGTCAACTGCAATCCTTTCAAAGGGCGCTCCAACGTTGTATTGATGCATCTTGCCATGCATTTTTACTCTCGGGCCTTTACTGGCTGCGCAAGTGGCGCATTTTCGGCACCAGTTTTCGACATCGTCTCTTGCGTGGATCCAGTAAAAGTGTTCTCGCACTTTTTCGAGTGTCTTATTTACTCCCAAGTGACCTCCGGACACTCCATCATGTAGTTCCCTAAGCACTTCGTTGACTTTCGATCTGGGTACCACAAGTTGCATCACGGCTGATGTTCCATCAGCTTACGGACAACTGCGGCCTAGCGTTCGGAACAACCATCTGTGATCTCACTCCCCCGCCCGTGTGAGTACAATTTAGTGCATGTTCTGCCGTTACAGCAAAAAGATTCTACCCATTTGCATTTTGTTTTGGTTTTTACTCATTGCATGTTTCAACCATCACACTCCATTACCGACTGCACCTATAATCTAATACTGCAATCATTACCAAATACTTCCGCCATCTATTGATTCCATCTGATACTGAATCATGAATGTTTCTGAGTGCTATATTTGCAAGAAAACGTCCAACGATGTTAAACTTTCTTGTGCAATATGCCTAGATAATGTGCATGCAAAGTGCATCAACATCAAAGGAAAAGATATTGATAAAATTGTTTCAACACCTGGCCTCTGCTTTTATTGTGACAAACATCGCAATATATCAAGTGATGTCTTGCACTGGAAGATAATAAAATTACAAAAAATCTTCAACAATCTATGTGACATGTTCTCTGAAGTTAAAGAGTTACTTGTTTTCGATTCGTCAAATAAGCAAAAAATGATGGAGGGATTCAATAATATTGATCGTCTGTTGCAAAATCAACAGCCTATTAGTGAGCATTTGCAAACTATATTGGCCCAGCAGAATCAATTAAAAGAATCCCAACAGCAGCTACACCTTCTACAACAGGAACTAATTCAACAACAACAACAACAACAACAACAACGCCAACAACAACAACAACAAAAACAACTACTTCTTAAACCACAGCCAAAACAACCACAGAAACAGCAAAAATTACTTCAACCACAAAAACAACTACCGGTATTAAATCAGATGCAACACAATAACAATGAACAGGATCAAATTCGAACAACTTTTCACAATCAGGATAATCAACATGAACAACAAATACACCAACACAATAGACAACAACAGGAAAATCATAAAATTGAAGTACAACAACAACACCTTAATCATCAGATTCCTCAACAAAAGAGAGTATTACGCTCAAATATATTCATGGGTGATTTAGTCCCTCCTTCGATTGAAATATCATCTGATGATCGACACTTGCAATCTTGTTCTCATGACCACAATAACCTACTAGCTCACGATTCGATTGAGATTACGAATTCCATGCCCACTTCGCCTCTTTCGCTTACTGAGGACATCTCTGTCGAGAACACAGCTTCGGTTAATTTGGTTGTTATTAAACGGAATCCTCGTAAAGCCATATTCATTTCAAGACTTGCGGCTACTACCACCGTAGACGATATTTTAAAATACATCAAAAGTAAAATCTCTGCAGCTTCAGCGCCCGTAAAGTGCTTTAAATATGAATTCAATGAACCAAGGGATATCTCGTCTTTTAAATTGATTCTAAATGAAATTGACTTTGTCAAAATCGTTGCGAAAGGTTTTTGGCCTGATGGAACTTTGGTGCATGAATTTGTACAGCGACCGAGAAAGGTACCTAATGCTTTAAATGCAACATTGATCAAGGAAGCGATTTTAAACGTCCCGGACAGTATCCATCCAAAAAACGATTAAGTTCTTCGGACTCATCGCCTTATCCTCAAAGCTTTCATCTGTACTACCAAAATATTGGAGGTCTTCGAACTAAACTCAATCAGTTCCTACTTTTTTCCTCCTCGCTACAATATGACGTCATGGCTTTCACCGAAACTTGGCTGTCTAGCAAACATCATAATGCCGACATTTTTAATAACCAGCAATACGCGGTATTCCGAAAAGATCGATGTGCTGATTTGACTGGTTCCGAGAGAGGCGGCGGAGTGTTAATTGCTGTTCGTTTCGTTCGTTCGTTTGAATGCTGTAGAAGTTGATTTACCCCACTTATCCGATCATTTAGATGTTGACCAAATAATAGTCAAGATAAGAATTGACAACACCAAAAACATTTATTGTATCGTAAGTTATATCCCACCAAAGAGTTCTTTTGAATTATATAAACTTCATGTAGATAACTGTTGTTCTGTATTAAATAACTTGAATGATAATCAGCATATCCTCATTATGGGGGATTTTAATTTGCCGAATTTAAATTGGTTACTTGATTCCGATGACCTAAAAATCGTTCCTTTTAATGTAAATTTTGATTTTGAGAGTGAAGTAGTTGATACTTTTGCACAATTTGACCTTCGGCAAATTAATAATATTAAAAATTCTTTAGACCGTACTCTTGACTTAGTTTTTGTCGATACTGAGTTTAACGTCAACATTAGTAAATGTATCCTTCCATTTGTGCCAGATTCAATCCACCATGTTGCATTAAGCCTAGATTTTCAGTTCTACAAATTTGTTAAGCCAATTTCTGTTTCAAACTTTAAGTACAATTTTCATAGAGCCAATTTTGGTAATATTAAAAATTGTATAAATGGTATTGCGTGGTCTTCAATATTTGATGGCATAGACTTGAAACACTCATACAATACCCTGATCATGATAGTCAATGACATAATCGACGTAAACACACCTAAGGTTAAAGTTAGGAGAAACTCAAAGCCCATATGGTTTAATAAAAGATTAATCCATCTAAATAACCTGAAAAACAAGACTTATAAACAATTACGCAAATCATCTTCTGATCGAGAATTACTTCTGAAATATAGGACTCTTCAAAAAGATTTTAAAGTTCTTAACAAATTTTTATATAAGCAATATGTCCTTTCAGTGGAATCAGACCTGAAAGTCAATAGTAAACGATTTTGGAGTTTCATCAATTGCAAAAAACAATCGACTGGAATTCCTAATAGTATGAAGTATAATGGCGAGTTGTCAACAGACCTCTCAGTTATTTGCAACATGTTTGCTAGCCATTTCAAATCTGTTTATTCAAATAATACGCCTATCTTACGAGCAGGTACGATATCTGACTACTCCACGAATTCTATTAACGTTGGTAGCATATACTTATCTATTTCTGAAGTAGTAGTTGCGCTGTCCGATTTAGTATCCGACATGAGAGGAGACGTTGATGGTATTCCTCCCATTATTTTAAAAAGATGCGCGGATGAACTTTCAGTGCCACTTCATATGCTCTTCAATAGTTCCTTGGAGCAGGGAATTTTTTTAGATGCTTGGAAGAGCTCATTCATAACACCGATTTATAAATCTGGTCCCAAACAAGATGTTACTCACTATCGTCCAATATCGAAAATTCCCACTATCCCGAAATTGTTCGAAAAACTTGTTTGTGGTAAACTTACAGCTCTTCTTAAGTCCACAATTTCTTCGTATCAGCATGGTTTTATTGCTGGAAGATCCACAGAGACTAATCTGACAATTTTAACAAATTTTATAGCAAACAACATGGAAAATGGTATACAGTGCGATGTCATCTACACAGATTTTGCAAAAGCATTTGATCGGGTAAACCACGATATTATTCTTAATAAATTGCGTAACAATGGTTTTCACTCAAGTCTCTTAGAATGGTTCAATTCTTACTTAAGAGGACGCTCGCAGTTTGTTAGGATTAATGGTATTGTCTCAGATCGCATTGACGCTACTTCGGGAGTCCCTCAAGGCAGCCATCTTGGGCCTTTGTTGTTTCTTTTATTTGTTAATGATATTCCCAATGTCATCCTTAATTCTGAATGCTTAATGTTCGCTGATGACTTGAAAATTTTTCGATCTATTAAATCACCCCAGGACTGTTTATTGTTGCAGGATGACCTCAATAGATTATCAGATTGTAGTACACTTAACTGTTTAAATCTTAATGTTTCAAAGTGCAATAGCCTTACATTCTGCCGGAAACGGGAACAAATTCAGTTTACCTACAGCATAACAAATCTACCTTTGGAAAGCATCGCATCCAAAAAAGACTTAGGCGTATTATTTGACTATAAACTCAACTTCAATAGTCACATAGACTACCTAGTCACAAAATGCAGGTCAATGATGGGATTTATTTTGCGAAACTCTCAAGATTTTTCTGACCCGCATACCCTTAAATACCTATATTTTGCATATGTGAGGTCTTCCCTAGATTACTGCTCTGTTATCTGGAATCCATATTATATGGTTCACTCTAGAAGGATAGAGAAGATTCAAAAATGGTTTACTAGAGCTGCGATAAAAAAGCTTAATTGGAATATCGACTTGCCACCATATAATATCAGATGCCAGCTGATTGGAATTTTGCCTTTATGTATTCGGCGGAGGTATTTTTCGATCATGTTTGTGAGAGACCTAATAACTAAACATATAAATTGTCCTTACCTGCTTACACAGATCAGATATCGAAGACCCGTGATACCATTGAGAAATCAAAATATTTTTGTTGAGCCTATGCATAGAGTACAATACGGATATAATGAAACAATAACTAGATGCTTAAGAGAAGCTAATTCAATTGGGAATCTCATTGATCTTCACTCTAATATAAGTAGAAATACGTTCAAAAATCAATTGCTTATACTTTTAACAAACTTTGGTGAGGTTAATTAAGTATGTTAATAATTTGTCGAATTAAGTATGTATGTAATCCATTAGAGGACCAAGTGTACCTCAGTTGATGAAATGAAATAAATAAACTTTCCCATTTTCTTTTCAAAATGCCATCCTGGACATGAAGTGAGTCCCATTGTGCCAAGTATGCCTTCAGTTCCGGACTCCTATTGGAGATCTGCTGCCAGTCCGGCTTGCCCTCATGTTCCTTCCAGGCGAGAATCGGCTCGATATCCGGATCTTCCTGTTGAGCATTCCGGATCTCCCGTGCACTCCAGCCGCTAATGGGCTCAGCTCTCTCAACCGTTGGACTGACACTTTATCTTTTTCCTCCTGGCGTACGCAATGTTTACAATCAGCCTTGCAGGGTCGCCGGGAGAGGGCATCTGCGTTGGAGTGAAGAGTTCCCTTTCGGTGCTGTATCTCGTAGTCATACATCTGCAGCCGCTCAATCCACCTCGCGACTTGTCCTTCAGGAGCCACTTTAGAGACGCATGATCTGTACGCAGGATGAATTTCTGCCCATATAAGTACTTGTGGAAGTGCTTTGTTGCCAGGATCAAAGCCAGGAGTTCCCGCCTGGTTACGTAATAGTTCCTCTCCGGCTTGGATAGCACTTTACTGAAGTAGAAAACTACTCTCTCTTGGCCATCATGGATCTGTGAAAGAACGGCTCCGATCCCAACATTACTAGCGTCGGCATCTACAATAAATGTTTTTCCTGGAGTAGGGTACGCTAGAATTGAAGCATCACACAGTTGGTGTTTGAGACTCTTAAAACTCGCTTCGCATTCAACTGACCATTTGAATGGTTTTCCCTTTTCCGTCAGTTGGTGCAAGCTCTTTGCGATCATTGCAAAGTCCTTTACAAACCGTCTGTAGTACGTTGCAAGTCCCAGGAAGCTCCTCAGTTGGTGTTTGTCTTTGGGAACGGGCCAATTTTTCACCGCATCGACCTTCTCTGGGTCAGTCCTTACTCCCTCGGACGAGATGATGTGCCCTAGATATTTCACCTCAGATCTAAAGAGATCACACTTTTTCGGGTTAAGCTTTAATTGTGCACTTCGTAGTCTCTGGAACACTTCCTTCAAGTTATCTCGATGTTCTTCAAACGTTTTTCCAACCACGATGACATCGTCCAAGTAGACCAAACACGTTTTCCATGTTAGCCCCAACAAAACACGCTCCATTAGACGCTCAAAGGTTGCCGCCGCGTTACACAATCCAAATGGCATTACTGTGAATTGCCAGAGCCCGTTTCCTGCTGTGGAAGCCGTTTTCTCGCGGTCTTCCGGATGGATCTGCACTTGCCAGTAGCCACTCTTCAGATCTAGAGTGGAAAACCATCGGGCTCCGGACAGCGTATCCAGCGTATCGTCAATCCTTGGTAGAGGGTAGTTATCCTTTTTGGTGACATTATTCAGTTGGCGATAGTCTACACAGAACCGAGTGCTGCCATCTTTCTTTTTGACTAGAA
The DNA here is from genome assembly GCA_949715645.1 of Portevinia maculata. Lineage (NCBI taxonomy): Eukaryota > Metazoa > Arthropoda > Insecta > Diptera > Syrphidae > Portevinia > Portevinia maculata. The sequence continues at coordinate 34,301,332 of OX454527.1, forward strand.
CAATTGGAGATGCCCATGGGCTTTTAGAGCATTCGATCACTCCTTCCTTCTCCATCGTCGACACCATCTCTGCAACCTCCGTCTGCTTAGCCAATGGTAATCGTCTGGGAGGCTGACGAATCGGTCTCGCATCTCCAGTGTCTATCCGGTGTTGTACAAGGTGTGTTCGGCCATACTCACAGTCCCGCGAAGCGAATATATCAGCAAACTCGCTGATGAGGTTCCCTGCCATGGCTTGCTGTTCCTGATTCAGATCGCAGTGCTGGAATAAAGTTCTTTTCACCTCAGTCATTCCCATTGGTGAACGAGGCTTCGCAACACCTTCCTGTGATAGTTTCGTGATGGCAGTAACCGGTACACACTTTCCAACCACCTCACCTTGCTTCAATTTGACGCTTTTGTGTTCCGCATTAAGAACTCGTACGGGAACCATATTGTTCTTCGGCTCGACAAGCATTTTTCCAACCACGCAGTTTCGGCAGTGGTTGTCTTCTGGCTCGACTAGAAAGAATCGGTGGGCCCCAGGATCACCTTCTAGCTTTGTTCAAATCAGTGTCTCTGAAGAAGGTGGTAGGACCTCGTCCTTACTAATGACTGTCCTCAGGGATACGGCGTTCTCGTTCCCGTACACCATCGGAATCTCTACGTTTCGATACTTGAGTACTTGCATACCAATGTCCAATACTGCATCATGCGCCTTCATGAAATCGATTCCAATGATGCATTCGTCACATATATCAGCTACTAGGAAAGCGTGGGAGAATGCTAATCCTGCCAAATTTGTTGTTAGTATGACCTCACCATACACTTTCGCTGTCGCTCCTGTTGCTGTTTTCAGACAGTAATTGCTGGTGTTGTGCAGCCAAGACTGACGGACGATGTCCCTTCTTATAATGGAAGCGGTGGCACCGGTGTCCATGGTTGCCACGCACTTATTTTGTCCGATATAGGCTTCCACTGTTAGACTCTGGTTTCCTTGTTTGGTTTGGGAGACTTGAATTGTGGTCCTGGGGTCGTCGATTCCGGAAACCAACTTCTGCCCCGCGAAGCTGGTCCTTACGCGTTTCCCGACTGCTGGTTCTGCGAAGCTATATCTGAAGGATGGATGTTATCCATGCGAGATGCTTCTTCGTTGCGCCTCCTAGGCCCGCAATGTGGACAACTGCCTTGTCTGGGTGGAGCTCTGCACTGTCTCTGTAGGTGCCCTATTTTGTTGCAGTTCCAGCAGCGCATTTGACATCTGTTATCTCTGCTCCGGTCTACGATGTCTGCTCTTTGACATGAGCATTCAACAGCTGTAATTTCCCTTACGCGATGGAAAACATTCGATGCCTGATCAGCAGCTTGCATTGTCAAGGCAAATGCTAGGGCCTCAGCGAGAGTTCTCTTTCCAGCCATTCTTACGGCCATTTGCAGTTGTCTACTCGTATCTTCAATGGCTTGGATAAACGCCTCCACAGCCATTTCATTGATGAGAATCTCACCAGCATTAGGATATGACAAATGTGCCAGACGTTCGATATCTGCTGCCAGCTGTTGAAGTGTTTCTCCCCTCTTCTGGACTCTACTGCGTAGCTGAACCCTGTACACTTGCTGCATATGCTCATCACCGAAGCGCATCTCTATAGCCTTGACCAGGGCGTCGTAGTTGTGTTGCTTCTGTTCTGAGACGGTTTGGAGTAACTCCGCAGCTGTACCTCTTAGTGCGAGCGTTAGCGCAATATTTTCCTCGTTGTCCCAGCTGTTCGCCACTGCAGCTGCTTCAAACTGTTTCTTATAAATTGGCCATGATGTTTGACCATCGAAAACAGGAGGCTGCATCTCTTTCCTTCTCGGGCAGTCCGCAGAATTTTCTCGAGCCTTCTGCTTCTTCACTTTCTCGAGCTCTTTAGCCAAGTTCTCGATGTTTGTATCGATTTCGTCGAATTTGGTTTCAACCTTCTCGAACTTTTGGTCAATTTCTTCGAGTTTTCCTTCGAGAACATTTTTAAAATCTTCCACAGCGCTCTTTTGGGCGGCAACTATGGAATTCTTTTGTTCTTCGAATTTAGTGTCCATTGATTGCAATTTGGAATCTAGAGAATTCTTCTGTTATTCTAGAGAATTCTTTTGTTCATCAAATTTAGAGTCCATTGATTGCAATTTGGAATCTAGAGAATTCTTTTGTTCATCATATTTAGAGTCCATTGATTGCAGTTTGGAATCTAGAGAATTTGTCTGTTGTTCTAGAGAATTCTTCTGTTCATCTAACTTAGAGTCCATAAAGTCGAATTTCTGATCGAACTTGGCCAGAAGTAGTTCCATCATAGCAGTCATATCAACGGCTGTACTTACTTGTTCTTCTGCTACGTCGAACAAAACGGACTTGAGATTTTCTCCTTCGTTTTCAACAGCTTCCTGCAGTCGAAGCACCAGATCACTGTTTCCTCCAGCTGTGGAGAGATTCCGTTTTTCTAGCTCAGCTTTTAACTGCGGTATACTGAGCTGTAGTAATTTCAATGTGCGGCCCATTTTTCTTTCCTTTTTTTCACTAATTCACTTCACTTTAATTTCACACTGAATACGTTTTATCCCACTTCTGACACCAATGTTACATTCAGGCTAGGATTCGAAAAGATAAAACGTAATTCTATTTAATTAATCTTTATTAGTTCTCTTTCAATGTCTTTTACTTCTTGGTTATTATTCTAATAATTCACTTTTTTAATTCAACTATTCACTTTCACAATTAATCACTTTAAATAAACAAACACTTTTCTCTTATTTAATATTCTCTATACTTTTCACTACTGTCATCTATCGCCCTTCTTTATCGCGGTTCACAACTCGAATGTCTTGGGTGCTCCTGCGACATCTATTTATATCTCTTAGTGACACCTTTCGAAATTACCAGATTCGTTGAGAAGGTTCGTTTAGAAGGTTCGAGAACAACATCATGTATGTACTAGTTATTCCACAGCTACTCAAACTGCTATTCAAATGCTGCCAAAATCGGTAATATTGACGAATGGTAATGTTGGAAAATGCCCTCTGGATTGTGGTAGAAGAATTCGGATATAGACATCGCTATCTGTCATCCACAAAAAAATACATACATCTTGCGTGAAATCTTTGGGTCTATTTATTTATATTATTATATATTATATATATATTATATATATATATTATATATTGGGTCTATATTTATAATTCTATTATTTATTCTATAATATTTAGTTCTTTTGATAATTCAATGGTCGTTATTAATATTTCTATGGACGAAGATTTTTTGAAAACATATATTCAAAGACTTTGCCAAATATATTTTGAAAATGTGATACCTTTTTTATTAAATTAAAGCACTTTGTTTTTTGATGTAATATTCGTTTTTTTTGAGAAAATTCTTTTGTGTTTATTGTTTTTATTCGTGTATGTTTGTTCGAAAAATATTTATGTTTAATTTGTTATTGTGGAGTTTTCTTATTTGCAGCTGAAAAAAAAAGAAAAACAATCAATAAAGATAAAAAATCGAATTTATATACAAGTATTGTTTTATTTGGACTTTTACACTTACCCTAGAAACTTGTCATCGCTGATTATCGAAGAGCTCAAGTTGGACAAAACCACACAAGACCACCATTATATCATCCATATAAGGTAATACCGAAACGTGAACTTTTTCAGATAGCACTTTATAAATTTTCAATCTGGCTATACGTCTCTCAACATGAACTCGCGCTGCAGCAATCTTGGTATTCCTTTCAACGTCTTGTTTCGTAAACTTTCCAAAATTGAACTCAGGTCTTATCATCTCGATTCCAGCTTTGGAGAGCTCGTCACCTATCAGGAATCCTTTATCAACCATAACGGCGTCTCCTGGTTCAAGTTTCTCCACTAAGTCCGTGAGATTGAAAATGGCTTTGTCTAACGATTTTCCAGTAGCAACCTCGCTCAAAAAATTAATGGGTCCAGAAGGAGATACGCCGATCAAGACTTTAAGCGTATGCGAGTCTTTGTAGTGCGAATAAGTGCAAGTTCTACATGTGAGACATCTGAAGGTCACAGGTCTCATCTCAGTACAATCGAGAACAGTTCTTACATTTGGAAATTGTTCGACACATGCTGGAAGGCTTCTTATATTCTGGTCCCTTGTTTGCCAGTATATCAAACATTTGGTGACTTTAGCTAAAAGCTGAATAGTATCAGCAAAGTACAACTTAGCCATCTTTTCACTAATTTGAAATGATATAGCCAGCTCAGCAAGGGAACAATTGGATTTTATTTTCGGTTCTTGTACAAGTATTCATCACTTCACATTTTTCATTTGGTGACTCGGACAATTCTAAAAATGCCTCCTCCTCCATATGTGTATTCCTGAAACGGAAAATCGGTAACTTATAATAACATAATAAATAGAAAACAATTTGGCTTTACCTTCGGTTTATCATATTAATTGAACGAACCAAAAGCCGCTTTCCTCTGTCGAACATTATTTTCTGTGCACCAACTGAACTTTTAAGGCAGATGTTTTGTAGGAAATGCTCCTTTAGCTAACATTGTTTTGCACCTAATACATTCCCGTCGAATTGGTACCAGTATTTGCTCTTCTTTAAAATGACGACTGCAGATGAAAAAATATTTTGGAAATGGTTTCCCCATTCGAAGTGTTATTTGTTGGTTTACAATGAACACACCCCATTAAATACCGGACCTTTCTTGTTCAACTTACAACTTACTTCGCTTACAACACACACACTTGTTGATTGTTTTTTTTCTTTCTCCAAACACGGTGTGGTTGTTTTTTGCGTCTTTCTTATTATTCTGAATAAATACTTTTTACTTTCTTAAATCAATCCGAACTTTATTTATTCATCTGCTAACAGGGTTATGGGCCCAGTAGTAAAAGTTAAAAGTGGATTAGAGTATTTTAAAGACATTTTAAAAACCTGTTGTTCCGCTGTATATGCGAAGAAGTTTTTTGTGTGGAAACTTTGTTAATCGTGTTTTGGAAAATGGCGGATGAAAAATTTTCAATCCCGAAATTAAATAATACAAATTGGACAGTTTGGAAATTTAGAGTGGAAAGTTTCCTGTCTCGAGAAGATCTATGGAAAGTAGTTGAGGATGATCTCCCAGACGAAAATTCGAGGACAGATGTGTGGAGGAAGGAAGACAGGAAGGCGAAAGGTACAATTATTCTTTTTCTCAGCGATAACCAATTGCCTTTGGTGAAGAACTGTCGACATGCAAAAGATGTCTGGACTACACTTCAGAATACTCACGAAAAAATTTCGAGATCTGTTCGTGTGTCACTTCTCAAGAAGTTGTGCTCAACAAGATTACAAGAAGGAGGAAATGTTGAGAAGCATCTGTTTGATGTCGAGGAGTTATTCGATCGTTTGGCTGCTGCTGGACATGTGTTTGATAAAGACACAAAAATCTGTTTGATCTTGCAAAGCCTGCCAGATTCATTTGAGCATTTGGTTTCGGCGCTAGACAGTCGTTCGAATGACGACATGACATTAGAATTCATCAAGTCAAAATTAATCGACGAGTACCATCGAAGGCTGGAGCGGGCTGGTGAGTCTTTTAAGCAGGAAAAGGCAATGAAAACCGAATCGAATCGCAGTGTGGAAACTAGAACTTGTTTCCATTGCAAAAAGCCGGGACATCTACGTTCAAGTTGTCGTTCTTATTTGGCAAACAAAAGGGGCAGTGGAAGAAAAAGAAATCCTAGTACAAAGGTCACAGAGGAAACAAATATAGCGTTTGCTGCAGGTCGTGATAAACCAGGGCTTTGGTTATGATAATGACAAATGATAAACATTTTTTCAATTCCTTAAATGAATCTGACGGTGCAAGCATTGTTTTGGCTGACGGAAAACAAATATCATCAGCTGGTCGCGGAGAAGGTGTAATTGTTGGCGTTGACGACAATAAAAGACGTGTCAGAGTCACACTTCAAGATGTTTTATTTGTGCCGGATTTAGGAGGAAGTCTAATGTCAGTGAGCAAGCTGGCCGAAAATGGTTTTTCTGCTAGGTTTGATAAATATACCTGTAGCATAAATAATTCTGAGGGAAAAGTTGTTTTACTGGGTAATCGATGTGGAAATCTTTACCATCTTCAAGTTCTGGAACAGTCATCAAAAGCTTTAGAAGGAAAACATCATGTTAATTGTCAACATCAATGGCATAGACGTTTGGGTCATCGAGATACTGCGGTGTTAGAGCGGATGATGAAGGAACAGTTGGTTTCTGGATTAGATGTACGAAACTGTGGGCTGCAAGTTGTTTGCGAGTGCTGTTTAAAAGGAAAACTTACTCGAACACCATTTCCTGGAATAGTTCATCAAAAATCGAACAAATTATTGGATATAGTACATACCGATTTATGTGGCCCTATGAGAGCACCAACACCAGCTGGAAATAGGTACCTGATGACTATGATAGATGATTTTAGCCGTTATACAGTGGTTTATCTATTGAAACACAAATGGGAAGCAGCAGACAGAATAAAACAGTACGTTCGTCAAGTTCAAAATCAGTTTGGACGAAAACCAGTCGTCATACGATCTGATGGAGGAGGAGAATACGACAATAATAATCTACGAGATTTTTACATTGCTGAAGGTATCAAGCCGCAGTTCACTACTGCATATTCTCCCCAACAAAACGGTGTTGCTGAACGCAAAAACAGATCTCTCATCGAAATGACAAAGTGCATGTTAATAGACGCTGGGTTGGAGAAACGATATTGGGGTGAAGCTGTGCTTACGGCAACTTATATTCAAAATCGTTTGCCATCAAAGTCAGTGGATAAAACTCCGTTTGAACTCTGGTATAAGAGGAAACCATCTCTGAAGCATATACGGAGGTTTGGCTGCGAAGCTTATGTGCATATACCGGATGTTAGACGTGATAAACTGGACTGCAAAGCTAACAAGCTAATATTTGTCGGATACTCTGATCAACATAAAGGGTATCGTTTTCTTGATCGTTCAACTATGAAGATTACCATCAGTCGAGATGCTCATTTCCTAGAAAGTGAAACACGGACAGCTGATATCGGTGTTCCAGACTCTAATATGGATATTGTGTCTGATGAAGTTCAAATCCGTTCTATCCCTGAAGGGGAAGTGATTCCAACGGAAAGTTTTGATGTTTCTGTTGATGACGAGAGTTCGCGAGAGGACGAATTTTTCGGATTTGAAGAAGAATTGCCATCCGAGGATGAGGAAGAGCGAACTACGACAAGGCGTTCCGAGCGAACTACTCGTGGAGTACCACCAATTCATCTTAATGAGTACGTAGTAGGCAGTGCATCTCTAGTTTTGGATGAACCGAAGGACTACAAGGAAGCAGTTCAAGTACCTGAATGGAGAGAAGCAATGAACGAGGAGATGAAGTCACAACGACGTAATCATACGTGGGATCTCGTAAAACTTCCAGAAGGCAGAAAGGTTGTCGGCTCGAAATGGGTCTATAAAATAAAAAGAAACGAGCAGAACGAAATCACAAGGCATAAGGCCCGAATTGTCGCGCAAGGATACACGCAAAAGTATGGTGTAGATTACGACGAAGTCTTTGCTCCTGTCACGAAATTAACAACTCTAAGAACTTTTTTGGCTGTTGCTGCAAAGCATGGAATGCTGGTCAAACATTTCGACGTCAAAACTGCCTATCTTCATGGAGTTGTCGAAGAGGAGATTTTTATGAGAGAACCACCTGGCTATGAAATTTCCGGAAAAGAAGGGTTAGTCTGCCGATTAAATAAGAGTATTTATGGACTTAAGCAATCGGCACGCTGCTGGAACCAGACATTACATAACTTTTTGTTGAAGCTGCATTTTAAGGCATCGGCTGCGGATCCATGTTTGTACATCAAAGATACCGGAGGCAAGAAGGTATTTCTACTTGTTTATGTAGATGACTTGCTGGTGGGAAGCATGGATGAAGGTGAGATTATTACGATTTATAACGAACTTCAAAGAAAATTCGAAATAGTCAACCTGGGAGAAGTGCGGTATTTTCTGGGAATGGAAATATATCGAAAGGACAACGTTTTTGAAATACATCTGAAAAATTACATTAAAAAGCTACTTAAAAGTTTTGGTATGGAGAACGCTAAGGTTTCTAACTCACCGATGGACCCTGGTTATATGAAAGCTGAAGATAAGACCGCTTCATTAGACAGCAGCACAATATATCGAAGTCTAGTCGGCGCATTGTTGTATTTGGCTGTGAATGCTAGACCTGACATATCGGCAAGCACTGCTATTTTAGGCAGAAAATTTCAAAATCCTACGGAAGCTGATTGGATTGCTGCAAAAAGGATCTTACGTTACCTAAAAGGGACTATCGACTACAAAATATGCATCGGCGGTGCTGAGGAGTGGAAACTAGTTGGTTATTCGGATGCAGACTGGGCTGGTGATCAAGCTACTAGGAGATCAACGTCTGGATACGTGTTTTTATTTGGAGAGTCTCCAATTTCGTGGGCTAGTCGACGACAAGAATGCGTTACACTTTCATCGATGGAAGCTGAGTACGTGGCCCTCAGTGACGCCTGTCAAGAGGTAATATGGCTACGAAAACTACTGCGAGATTTTGGCGAGATTCAGCGCGAACCGACATTGATCAACGAGGACAACCAGAGCTGCATAGCATTTGTTAATACTGAACGTATCAGTAGGCGATCAAAGCACATAGAAACTAAGGAGCGTTTTGTTCAAGATCTCTGTGCAAATAATGAGATCGAATTGAAATATTGTTCAACAAACGAGATGATGGCAGACATTTTCACCAAACCTCTGGGACCGATCAAACAAAGGAGCTTCTGTAAGCTGCTCAAACTTGATGGGAGTTAGGCGATTGTTCATTGAGGAGGAGTGTTGGTTTACAATGAACACACCCCATTAAATACCGGACCTTTCTTGTTCAACTTACAACTTACTTCGCTTACAACACACACACTTGTTGATTGTTTTTTTTCTTTCTCCAAACACGGTGTGGTTGTTTTTTGCGTCTTTCTTATTATTCTGAATAAATACTTTTTACTTTCTTAAATCAATCCGAACTTTATTTATTCATCTGCTAACATTATTGACCACTTCCTCAATGAAGTTTTGGAGTTCCGAACTTTCTTTGGAATGTAGTGCATGGTAATTCCATTCCCTTTATAGTTATTGCACTAAGCCACTCCATTTAATGATTTTTTAATTTAAGTTTCTACAAAAACACTTAATCACAGTGACAAATATATGCAACTGGCTGTGGGCTGTCAAAATCTATATCTATATCCACATTCTTCTATTGCTCACCAGGGGTTTGCCTCCGGTTGTCAATGGCCACTTTCTACTAGATGGCGCAGTTGACTAATTAATGCTGAATGACACAGTTCAAGCAAACATGCAACACTATAATTGAATGCAAGACATTGGCAAATCGGTAGGGAGTTATTACGAATGGTTTAAGTGCGAATCCAGCATTTTTTTGATTGAGAATTGCTAAAACTATTGCACCCATGTTTACTTAAAAGCAAACATTGTGTTTGTTTAGGTGTTTGACAATTCGAAAGTGAATTCGAAAAAATCTAAAACGATCGAAATGCATAACACCAAATTTCATTTCGAGTGAAATTGAAAAGTGAATTGAAATCGATTTCGATCGAAATGCAGAACATGGATGATTATGTGTATTTCAAAGTTATAATATATAAACAATTCGACTCCAATAGATTTGCCATATTCAACTTCTTTATCACATTGACTGCCAAGCCAATTTTCGAAAAATAGCTAAAGGTGAAAAAAATGCTTAGGTGTTTCATCGTCAATTTTATTCTTCAATAAAAACCACATTTTCGCAGATTTGCCCGAACCAAGTGTACTACAATGATCACCAGAGGCCAGGCTTTTACATTTCTATTCAGTTTGTTCCTAGTTTCATTCATTTTTGAATGCCATTGCATGCAGTGGAATGTTACCGTCATACACATATGAATGACGTGGCCCCCACGGAAACATGAGTGTCATTCATATTTGAATGACGTGGCAGTCAATGTGTTATAGTAAAGTTCAGGCCATAGAAATTAAGAAGGTTATAATCCGTTTGTAATCCTGACAAACCTCGCCGTTGGATTAGTCCATAAAATCACTCTTATTGATTCTTGCTGAAGTAGTAGGTATGTTTGATCTTTTTCTGTTTCAACCATCCGCAACGCAACACCAATCAAAAAACTAGACTAAATGTCTTCAAACTGCATAACACTTCACTAGCGCAAATCGCAAGACGCGTTCAGCTGGCTCCATCAATTCAAAATCACTTTGAAGTTGAAGTTGTTTTGAGACGCCGCTCAAAGATTTGTTTAACAAAGAATTACGCTACCGTACAGTACCATTCCATGCTCATGAATCATGATCATTGAGCGACTTATCTTATTTGTGTGTATTTGATTTTTGATTTGTTGCTTTTTCATTCGTGATCGGATCGTGCAGGTTGTTTACATTTTGTGCACGCTGCAATTACTGGCTTTGTTTCTCGCGGCTCAAATTATTTAGATTCATACTTCTGAATTTGTGAAAATTAAAATTAGTTTACTTCGTTCTCTTGACTTCATAACCTACAATTAAGTGACATTTCGTTGCGTTTATCGGTTTTCATTTCCTAACTGCTTAATTTCATCGCATTTATCATTGCTTATTGAGTGTTAAAATGTTGAACATCAATTGTATTGTTTGTACAGACACTTTCACACAAACTGATGAAATTTTCGTGACAAGATGTGGTCATTTATTTCACAAGAAATGCATTCTTCCTTGGCTACAGCGGTAAGAGATTAAAAAATGCAAACATTGCTCAAAATATGCTTAACAGAAGGTACATAAGTAGACAATAAAAATAGAACGTAATTTGATTGGCGTGCTACTTGGAGTTGGAAGAAGAAAACGACCATTCAATACGAATTTTGATTCGAATTTCTTAAGCACTTGCAACTGGTGGTGGAAAATGTGCGCGGTTGGCAATAAAAACGCAAATCGCATTCGGCTTTGGTAGTCTTTCCATTCATAGTTTAATCGGTCTCATATATTTTTTTTAAGGTCGCGGATGACACAAATAGCCAAAAACCCAAAATTAGATACCTAAGTGCTTTATTTAAGTAAATTTTAATTAAATACCCACATGCCTAGGTACAACACGTAATAAATTCTAATCACTTTGGTCAAATTTCACTTATATTTTAAGAAAGGTGATAATTATTAACTAGACTGGTCTGGTTAATTGAATGAAATGGATCGTTGTCTTAAGAGATACTGCCCAGACCAGGAGAGTGTACAAAAATTGGCAATTGCTTACATAATCAGCCCATGCGAGGTAACGAAAAATTCTCCGATCTCATACGAATCGGGGATTTTATCTTCGAACACCTATTCAGATTCGGAACAGATTCGCTGGGGCCGAATAACTGCAGTTCATTATTGGTGGGAAATGAAACTTTTCGTGGTAAGTAAAACTTGGATAAGTGCTTTACGCGTAATTATACTCAGCAAATCATTTTCAAAGCACACCGTTTTTACCTGACGCCTGTAACCTGTGGCATATCGACTGTCCAGAATTAAAAACCAAATCGACTTCTTGCCTAACACCTATTATGCTGACGCTTAATTTTTGCGAATACATCGTTGCTGTTTAAGAAAACCGACATAACTCAAAAAACTTGATTCTTCAGTTTAAAGTTTTTTCCGGTATTTGGAATAAGCTATGTATTTTTTTTCGATTTATGTATTACATTAAGTTAGTTCCACATTTTACAAAAAGATAGAGAATGCCTTTTTTAATCAAATTATTTGAGTTAGGCCGGTTTTCTTAAACAGCGACGACATGTTAATATACAGTTTTTTTTAATAATGAGGTTATAATCTGCACTCAATCATTATTTATAGTCACTTTTACCTAGGATGTATATGTCCTAAAAAAAAGGCGCACACGCCAAATCTCAAAAATTGTGTAAGCTGCATATTTGGATCCGTTAAACAGTGTATTATTTTTGTGTGAAGATTAAAAGTCATAATTCCCAACTGCAATGGCTCAAAATCACGAATGCAAATGGGCACTGCTACCGTGTTCAGCTCTATTCCTAAGTAAAAAACTTTATCTGCCATTCACTAAAGCTTATAATGGACTATATGAAAGCGCCGCTACTTTTTTCACTTATGCTTTTTTAGGCCTTTCTATCGAAAAAAATGATATTTTTTTTTTGTTTGAATTGGTGCCCGGAAAATAAAATCTTACCGTATAATGCGACAAACAAGTATGTCAATATTAAGTTCTTATTTCTTATTCATTCTAATTTTCTTCAAGCGCTTTTCCTTCACACAAATCGAATGCTTCGGGGGTATCAGTCACATATTTTACAAGGCCATCGTCATCATAAAAGACATCAATACTAATATTCACGCTTTGCGAATTCGCATGCGCAAACTAACAGAGTTGAATCTAGAAACACAGAATGCCGCAAAACTTGTATGATTTCTATTTCTATTTCTGTTTGAAACCGTTAACTTCTTCCTTCTCATCATGAATTTTTTTGTTCAACCAGTTTTGTACTATTGCCTAAATTGATAAAGGAATGATATACATTGAGTGAAACATGTGGAAATTCCAACGACGTCACAGGCAAAACAAATGCTACACGACGAACTCGTGCAGATATGCTCTACCCGTTGTGGGCTCAACCGTTGTTAATGCATTATAAGTCTCGTAGTTATTATCGATTTAAATCTGCACTTATTTTGTAACACAAGTAAGTTCGACAGGATATCACTATATTTAACGATGGAATAGACGTTTTCATGTGAAAAAAATAAGGACGTCATCTTATATGAATCGTAAATATGTTTGGAATTAAAGAAAAAGCGTATCGGAAGTAAGCTCGCGTCAAGAGGAATCCAAGAAACTAAGTCCGGGGCCAAACAAACGCGATAGCTACGACAGCGTTGAAAAAAAACACGTCACGTATTACATATCAATACAAAACACTTGTTATGATTTTATCACGGCGTTTTCACAAAAAAATCACGGCGCGGACCCCAACTGCGCCTTTCATTGTTTTCTTTTTGCATGGCCTCCTAAAGCACGGTGCCCTGAGGCAACTGCCTCATCTGCCTCCACGTTAACTCGTCACTGATATGTATGTATGTTTTTGTAAAAGGATAACATGAAATTTTTATTCTCACAGAATCTGCTGTCCCAACAATTTGCTGGCAGCTGCCCATATTGTAAATCTACCACTTTTATGTTGCAGGTTTCCTTAAAAGGATATCTATTTGTTAAACGTTAACTATAATATTTTCATAGGTATTTATAACTGCGTGAAAATTAAAAAAAATACCGAGGACTAGGCGTTCTGGGGATTCTTAACAAAATATAATCTAATTTCCAAAACTATCTTAAAAATAATTAGTAAATAAGGCGTATTTGAAAAGCAATGAGTGTCTCCAATGAGAATTTGAAATTTTTATTCCCCCATTAAAATTATGCAGACATTTCTTCCGATCGCCTTGTTCAGGAAATATGTTTGCAGCAAACTGTATCCTCCTAAAGGAAGCTTTTCACAAACAACAGAAACGGAAACAGAATGGAAACAGTATGGTAAGTGACAGAATAGACGTCACTGTCAAGAGAGCACTCATCATCATTTAACATAAGGTCCGTTCGCGTACTTTATGTGCAGGAAAATGAAAAATGTCAAATCTCCAAAATCGAGAGAGAATCCTCTCATTTCTAAGAAAAGTACGCGAACGCTTTTGTGTAAAAAGTTGAAAAAACATCTTAGTTTGGCTTGAAAAGAAGCAACAGCTGTTTTTTTTGCTGGCAAACTCATAGGATTTCATCATTTGACACTTTTCATTTTCTTGCCAGCTGAAATTCTGTGTGAAGAAAAATGAACGAAAGTACATTTTTCTTTCGTTCATCTTTTTACCATTTTCTCAGTACGCGAACGAGTTTGTGTAGTTTTGCAGGAAAGTTTATATAAATTTACGTTTGCATATTAGTTCGCGAACGGACCTATTATTGAAAAATGTTTCTGTTTTTATTATTTGTCATTTTGCCCCTTTAAAAGTTTTAATATTCTGTTTTTGTCCCATTTCGATATACGTTATCAAAATATTTTTAACAGCACTATATAAGAAGGAATATGTATTAATCACAGCGAACAGCACAAAAAAAAATACATAATCTTGCATGAACTACCTCACTTTGAATTTAATAGGAATAATAATAAAATCACCTTTGTTTTTACTTCTCTTGTAAACTTACAAGTTTATTACTTTTTTCAAAATACATATAAGAAAATCCAAATCGAAATACATTTATCGTTTCTTTCATTTTACGTGATTTCATCCCCTTATAAAATATGCAATTAATTCGTTCTTTCTCTCTTATGTTTTCACTATTCTGCTGTCTGCTATCATTGAAACCAAGAAATATTTCAAATTCGTTTCCCCGAGAAGTTTCCGATGGCAATGCGTACGACATTATATTTGCCTCTCGCAACACAAAACCTCGCACTTAAAGTACTATGGTACAGAGTTGATGTACAACGCATAAATTTCGCTTCTTCGAATTTTGTAAAATTATTTATGGGTATTTCAATCCAACATTACATTTTTTTTAATATTTATTTCAAATTTCAGTTCCGAAACATGTCCTCAGTGCCGGAACTATTGCACTAGTTCGAACATCCACAAGGTGTTCTTCAACATCGATAACGGTACCAATATCGATAACGGTACTGTAAATGAACTCTTGGACAGTGCCAATCATCAAATCAAAGAAAGTGAACGGATCCGTAAAACCGCAGATGAAAGGATTAGTTTTCTTACACGGAAACAATATGACTTAAAGTAGGTGAGTTTATGGATAAGAGAGTTGTCGTTTGAGTTAAGTTAAATATTTTCTTTAGGGATGCTATTGCCGAGCTTAAAGACACCTTACAGGAGAAGGAGGGGACTATTTTGTCGTACAGTCAAGAGGTAGGTAATTTCAACAAACATCCAAATCACAGATCAAAAGGCACTGTAGTGCCTAGTTAAGAAACCAAGGTTAAGAGTCCTTGTCATTTTTCTTTTCTAACAGTACCTTCGACCAATATTTGGTAAAACACGTCCATCAACTTCCTCGGTAAAACATTTCTGTCTTTAAGTGGTGGGCGTCAGTGGGCAGATTTGAAAAGTATGTACACTTGATCATTCCGGTCCCCTAGAGAGTATCAGATAGTTTCAATGGTGCCCAACCCTTAAACACCTCCAAGTAGCTTTTAAGTGCAAAATTTACTATAATAATCGTTATTTGAAGCCCGCTTAGCTTAAATACCATCGAAATTGAACTTGTTTAGAGGTTGATAAAAGGCTTGATTAAAAATGGCGGATGCATCTCTATCATTTTTGAACTTCAATGTGGGAATGTGCAAACTTCAATGTGTGAATGCACAGCTGTTCACAAATATAGGCCCCTATTATGGATATCGAATCGATCGTTCGAATCGCTTAGAATTAACATCTAAAAGAAGGCAACACTTGTTACAATTATAACTGAAAAAGGTTATCTTATATAATGTGCAAAATGTATTCAGTTGTGTCAAAGTTGAGTTGTATGAGATACAACTCTGTTGAGTTGTGATCGTTAAAAGTGTGTGTTCGAACTCGAACGTTCGATTCGCTATCTACAATAGGTGCTATAGTTAATTAGCGGTCTATGACCAATATTAAGGCATGTTACAAATGATGAGTCCAAAATGAATATACCCTAAAGATTGGGTATAATAACAAGTCAAACACTCATTGACAGATCATCACTATTTGTCCTTTGACTAATCAAGAATGTAATCAAGGTTCGTATACTTTTGACTTACATCCCAAAAAGGGCTACAATTATAATACTTTTAGAATAACATGAAAACAAATAAAAAAAAATATTTATTCGAAAAAGTGTCCCGAAAACCTATTGTTTATAAATCAGTCCCAAATGACCTACAATTATGAAATTCATCTGACACCCTCGAATATTTTAAGCTGACAGACGGCTGCTTGTCCGGCTTTTCTCAGACAGGCTTAATTGCGTCTTTTCTTCCGTCTTCCAAAAGCAGATGAACTTGCCAAACATGGAACCTATTTTACCTGACAAAGGCAGACAAATGCGATCTTGCAAATCTGGAAAAATAGACTGCATATAAGCGCCGCACTAATTGCCATCACTAAGCACTTCTTATAGGCAAACATGCAACAAGGTTTGGTTTAACTTAAATAATTTGTATAGGAGCTGAAATCATGAAGAGAGAGAGATTAGATTTTTCTCCACCTTCTCTGAAGATGCACTACTCTCTCCATGAAGAAAACTCCATGTGGGAGCCATTTTCTATGACGATCTTAGTGGCTTGCGTAACACTGACAATATATATGTAACGAGAGAGAAACAAAACAAAAATGTATATGTAAGGAGAGGGAGACAAACTCAGTTCTAGTTCAGTAGTCTTCAGTTGTCGATAAACCTGTGCGGAAGACGGACGTCAACTCGGGATATCATTCTTATGAGCTTGAGGTATTGGCGATAGTGAAGGCGCTGCAAAAACTTCGACCATACTTGCTTGGCATCAAATTTACCATCTTTACAGACTGCTCAGCTTTTCAACGAACAGTCAGTAAAGTCGGCATACCAGACCGTGTGAAGAGGTGGACCTTATTGATGGAAGAGTTCGACTACAAATTGGAATTTCGTGCCAGTAATAGAATGAAGCACGTCGATGCCCTAAGCCGGAATCCTGTATTGGTTGTAGATGATACAGTGACAGCGTTGATGGAACAGGCCCAGGGGAAGGATAAATGTATCAAAGCGATCAAGCAGATTTTAGCGAGCGAACCATATGAAGATTATATGTTGCAGAATGGCGTTTTAATGAAATCACTGGAGGGCAGAACTTTACTGGTGGTTCCTTCAAGCATGGAGAAGGATATTATTCGTCGTGCCCACGAGAAGGGTCATTTTGGTGTCAAGAAAACAGAGGAGCTCTTGAAGAAGGACTTTTATATTTCGAAGCTGCCGGAGAAAGTTGAAAGCTGTATTAGTTGCTGTATTCAGTGTATCTTGATGAGGCGAAAATATGGTAAACCGGAGGGGAAACTTCATCCCATAGTTAAGGAGTCACAGCCTCTAGACACATTTCATGTCGACCACATTGGAACAATGACTGGAACGGGAAAAGGATATCAGTACATCTTCGTCATTGTCGATGGATTTTCAAAATTTTCATGGTTGTATCCAGTAAGATCGACTGGAGTACGAGAAGTCTTGGACAAGTTGGAGATGCTAGCGAAAACGTTTGGATACCCAAGGAGAATGATATCAGATCGTGGAGCAGCGTTTACCTCGGCTGACTTCAAGTATTTCTGCTCTAAGAACAACATCGAGCACGTAGAGGTCACGACGGGAGTAGCTAGAGGGAACGGGCAAGTTGAGCGTGTCAATCAAGCCCTCATCTCAGTCCTGAGTAAGCTGTCCATTGAACATCCGGAAAAATGGTTTCGTTACGTGCCGAGAGTTCAACGATGCTTAAATTCGACTTTTCATAGCAGTGTAAATCTAACACCGCATGAAGTTCTGACCGGCGTAAAGATGAGAAATGACGACGATGGAATTGTCCTAGAAGTTCTTCAGAGTGAGCTAACCAAACAGTTTACCGACAGTCGTTCGGAGGAGCGCGAAAGAGTTCGGCAAAGCATAGTGCAAGCTCAGGAGCAACAGAAGCTGCAGTACGACAAACATCGCCGAAGTGCTCATCGATATTCTGTAGGCGATGCAGTGGCAGTCAAGCGTACACAATTCGGAAGTCACCTGAAGTTACGTAACCGTTTCTTTGGTCCTTACAAAGTCATTAAAGTAATGGGCAATGAACGTTACGAAGTGGAGAAAGTTGGCGTCAGCGAAGGACCATACCATACTTGTACCTCGGCTGACAATATGAAGCTTTGGCAGATGGATTCATCGGAGCCCGATGAATAGTAGGAATGGCCGTGTAACGAGAGAGAAACAAAACAAAAATGTATATGTAAGGAGAGGGAGACAAACTCAGTTCTAGTTCAGTAGTCTTCAGTTGTCGATAAACCTGTGCGGAAGACGGACGTCAACTCGGATACTCGTCGCAACACTTTTTAATCACTTTTTAATAATTAATTTGTAGCCTTTAGCTATGTTTATTTTACATTAATATTCTTTATTTTATCGAATAATGAATTGAATTATATTATTGACATTAAGAATTGAATTACATTCTTGACATATATATCTTGCGCTTTATCAAAAGCTAAAACTGGTTGAATCTGTTTCAGCGATAGGGGAGATAACTTCTAGAATCACGTGGTATTACGAGGGACCTTGTGACATATTGGCCCAAGTATGTCTGTTTTTGCTAACAGCTCCTCTTCATTTGTTCATTCAACTATTCAATGTAAATTCACGGAAGCTTGGCAGTATATATTTTATTAACTGCGCATGCTGGTCCTACAACCAACCTTTTGTGTGTGCGAAGTTATATTTCTGGCACCTTGGCTCATTCAGCAAATTTGAGAAGCTTCTCATGATAATTGATGCACTTGGATGTTAATCAGGCTTTCGTAAGAAGTCAGGCCATTAGGTGTTACAGGGACTTGGCGTGATTTGAACTTGAGACCCATAAATCAGTAGTCCAAATTAAAACCACTAAGTCACAGCGGCGATCTCAAATTGTTGCGTATTTGCTGTTACCAATATGTTTCTACTTTGAAAGAGAATAAATTAATTCTAACTTTCCTGGATTTGTTGAAGAAGAGTGTAGCATATTAACCATAATATTGAACAGCAAACTATTATTCTGCTGTTTAGAAATTCATTATTATAGATTCTTTTTTTAAAGCATACGAACCTATAATAATAAGCTGAAATGGTTATGGGAGGGTTGCGGCCACCGTTGATTTGGCAAAAATATGTCATAAATCTTTCTTTGTGCCCTGAAAATTCTTCTTGTTCGTCATCTGTATTGTTTAAAGGTGAAAGGTGTTATAAACATTCTTTATGAATTCCTTCAACCTTTATGTTCGGTTTATTTCTTGGTGTTATCTTCGTGGAAACCTTTCAAACATTTAATTAGTACCCAATTTCCTTACCACTTCATATCGAATTTTGTTTTCTGTTTTGTCTTATCGGCTATTTAGTTAACTTCCTCATTCAGTCAGGACAACAACAATAACAGGACAGTAGCAATACCTGGAATGTTCTTCAGCGTTGATTATGTTGGGTTAGAATCTCTGATTTCTGATGTTTTGGTTTAAAATTTGTTTGTATTCTTTACTTTCTTTTTCTGCATACTTTGAGATTAATTTTTAAATCTTTTTTAAGTAAATTTAATGATTTTTGGATTATGTTTCATGTAAGGTTTTTTTTTTGTATTTTCTTATCACCTTAAATTCTTAAAGGGTCTTAAAGGTGTTTTTATTGCTTTAATTGAAGTGGTATTATTTTTATAAATACTGAATGTCACCAACATTTCTTATATATTTTTTTAACTGTTTTATATGAATTGTATTTTGATTGTTTTATAAATTCATAAGCAATAAATCTAATCTAAAAATCAAAAGATCTCGCTACATTTCGTCATGATTTATTAAGCACAAACTGTTTAAGGGAGAAGTGCTTTTTTGTATACATACTTCTTAATTAACGGGCTCCCGATCCGTGAAGAGCCTCTGCCTGAGACATTAGCCGTGTTTCTTTGCACGCGGATATAGGGATAGCATCAGAAAACGACTATCGCCGCTTAAGAATTCATCAAAAAAAACTTGACAGCACACATGTACCTATGATATGCACCGTGACACAGCTGTAAGTTGTAGTTAAGAAATTTGTATTGAAAATCCTGAAATTGAAAAATATTTACTTCCGCCAATTGAAATTAATGCCAAGCATATTCTAAAATTATGAAAAACAATTTCACATTAACAGATTTGCTAAATTCAATTACCCTTAAAATGAAGTTTGAAAAAAAAATAATAAAATCACAAATAAAATATTCGGCGGGAGTGGTCGGTGTGTTGTCAAACTTTGACATTTCCTGAAAAATTCATCGGAAGGATTCATCAGAAACGAAGAAAATGGATTTTGGAAGCACTGTTTATCCCCGCTAAAGGACTTAGCGGCGATAGCTATCCCCGCTAAAGTTAGCTATATAGGATAAGTTGTTGTTGTATTTTACATGCAAATTTCAAATTATCCCTATATCCGCGTGCAAACAAACAAGGCTATTGTATCCTTTCATCCTATGCGAACCGGCACGCTGCTTCCAGTTCTCCAGACCAAGTGTTCTGTCATCCGAGATGGCTTGATCTTTAAAACATAGGTTCGGTCTTCCTTGCCTTCTCGAACCTGGGGACTACATCCCCATCTTGGTACAGCTCATTGAGTTCGCGGTTGTATCTGCTCCTCCACTCGCCCTCCTCTCACACAGGAGCAAATATCCGACGGAGTATTTTCCTTTAAAAAGAACCAAATATAAGCTCGCATTTCCTACTTATCGTCCAGCACTCGGCACAATAAAGCAGGACTGCCAGGTTTAAGGTTCGATAGAGCATGCATTTTGTTCTTCGAATGAGAAGTTTTGAACCAATTTGTTTGGGCAAACCGAAGAAGCAGCGGTTTTCTAAGCTAATTCTCCGTCGGATCTCCACTAAGATGTCATTTGTGGAGGTAATGTTTACTACAAGGTAGGTGAAATCCTTAACTACCTCGAAGTTATTGCTATCAACGTTGACGTGTTGTCCTAAGCGGTGGACAGACGTTTGCTTGTTTTTTTGTTGATAGCTTGTATTAAGTCGTGTCCTCATTAACTTCAATCCGATGAGGTCGATATCGTCCGCATACCCCAGTAGATGGACGGAACTGTTGAAAATATAGCCTTCCGTGCTGACAGCTGAACTGCGCACTTTTTTCCCAGAACAAGATTGATGAAGTTACATGAAAGCGCATCCCATTGCCAAAATCTGGTGCAGGTTTGGAATAATTCTGCACCAGATGCACATTACATTGCGTGATCAAAGTATCACGCGACATAACTGGATCATTTTTGCCGGGATCCCATATTTGGCCATCGCCATGTAGAGGTCTAGACGAATGCTATTATATGTGTATTTAAAGTTAATGAAAAGATGGCGAGTCTCAGTGTGAACATTTTGTCTATTGTCGATCTGCCACACTGGCACGTACCGATTGGTGTGTTGCAGAACGGCTTGAGACGTCCACACAGCTTGGATAGGAGCTTTTTTTTTATACATAAGTACTTTTTATCCTTCAAGTGCATACATATTCATCTCTTTTTATTTAGGTGAAATGTTTGGAAAAGGAGGTACAAAACTTGAAGAATATAATTGCAAAAACGCAAACCGGTCGTCAGCAACAAAACGGAGTGTCTACGTAAGTATGTTGAGTGTAAATTTGTAAAAATCACTAACCTTTCTAATTCCCGTAGGAGTAGTGAGGTAAGACTATCTCAACTGGCGGGAATGGTCAATGAATTAAAATGGTAATCATTATAGGGGTGGTCATGATATTTGTTTAACTTCAATAATACTTTTTTTTTTATTCTAACACAGAAACTATAAAGATCATGATCTCGCCTATTTTATCAGAAACATAAAATTAGTTTATATAGATTTAATTTTTTTTAGAAAGAACTGATAATTGATTATTTGCAGTAAACTTGAAACATCTGAGGATACGAGAGTATATTTAAGCAGCATCCTAAGCACATTGCAAATTCCCTTTAACCATTTGAAGTGGCTAGTTCACAAGAGGGCCCGACATTTTGGATGGAGGTTCGTATGGGTAAGAGCTGGAAAGATTCTTGCTCGAAAAGATGAAGGCTCATGCATCGTATGCATTGCGAATGCTCTTGATCTCTGCAAAATTGATTAGTCTCTAGCATGCATGCCTTATATTTGGAGAAACATACCTTATTATGTAAACAAAGTTAAGTGAATTTAATGAGTATAAAATTTTTTTTAATGATTTTTAATTGTGTGTTTGCTAAGAAAAAGAAGTGTGCCGCGTGGGAACGGCATATTGTACTTTCTGTCTTCAGTTCCGTAGTCCAACGTATAAAACACTGAGACCTATGTAGCCGTTTACCTATTAATGATCACATGTATACCTAGAGTATCATGCGTTTTGATTGTGCTGCAACTATGTATTCGTTATAAGGTACGTACACTTAAACGGTAACTGTTGGGCCAGTTCACCTATGAATTCAATGCAATATAAATTTACCTCATTACTTAAATCGCCTTCTGCAGTGACGGGCTAAGAATACAAGTGATTCACCCTTCTAAAACAGTGCCTGTAAATAGCGTCGGAGAAAAATCAGATCTAGACAATTTTATCTTTCCCATGGGTCTAGCGATACATATAACATTTGAAACTATCCCGCAAGTGGGTATGCAAATCCGTGGGTTGACACGAGATCACCGTTAAAAAAGATAAACAATAATGAGTAATGGGAGCTTGCACGTGTCGAAATCATAAAAAAAAAATTGGAGGCATAAAATATCGCGGATCACAAAAATTCAACACCACCCGCATTTGATTGATCTCATGCTAGAAGTGATCCGAAACCAGTAGTCTTGCCAATATTCATTGTGGTCGAAACGGCGCACTATGGGCCAAATGCCTAAAGTTGTGACAGATCTTCAAAAACAGGCACCAAAAAATGTCATTTGGTTTATAGGGCTCTTTAAAATTGGAAATTTAGTTTTAGAGTAAAAAAAGTGATAGCCTGAAATAAACACCATCGATGTGCAAAATTGTGGCTGTTAATTTTTGTCCCTTCCTGAGAAAACTGGGTTTTGAAAAAATGCATGCCTAAAAGCAGTGATGTCACTTTGACATAATTTTGGTCAAATTTGACCGAATTCAAAGTGTTTTGACCGAAGAAAATCTTCCAATTCGGTCAATTGCTTTTGACCGAATACCTTTTTTTATTTGAACTCTAAAAACTCAATTGTGAATTCTCTATGTGACAAGTTACAACTGTGATCATTGTACTGGTTTGAAAAGAATTTGCCAAAATGAAAAGGTATGTGCAAAGTTTTTTTCAGTTTAATTAGCAAATAATGCAAAACCATTGCTTCTACGTTTTCTATAGATATTTTTCCGTAGTTGACAAAAGTCAAACATATGAACATTTGGAAGGGAGAAAGAAAGCAAAAGATCCACTCGAATCTGACAAAGATAATGATGAATGGTAAACATACGAGCGTACGTGCATTCAGATATGTTCTTCATTTAAGTGTTTTTTCAGTGTTTCTCATTGATTGCATCCACTTCATCAGCAGATAAAGAAAATGTTAATGTTCCGGTAGTAAATAATAAAATATAATACATTTTTATAAGAGGATAAAAGTATTGGCCAAATTATATAATGCATTTGTGGAGATTATTTATTATTATATTACCTTTTAGAATGATATTGCAAGGCTTAAAGTTTTGCCCGAAATTTTTGACCGAATTTAACAAAATGGGATTCTGTCAAATTTTGACCGAAAATCGATTTTCTAGTGGCAACACTGCCTAAAAGTCAGTATAGGGGTCATCCATATTGGTTTTAAAAGAAAATTTACTAGTGCTTTATTATTATTATTGCAATTCTCATACATGCAAATACAGTCATAGGCTCTTGACACCGACACTTCACAAAATTCTAGCCCATGGTGGACAAATCATAATGCATCAAATTTTTTCAATAGGATAACTCAGAGGAAGCACGGAATCAAGGAATTAAGACTTACCCCCCTATTACGGTTAGCGAATCGAACATTCGACTCGAATTGAATTAACATCTAAAAGTAGGCAATACATTTAACAATAGCATTTGAAAAAGGTTGTGTCATATAATATGAAAAATGTATTCAGTTGTTTCAAAGTTGAGTTGTATAAGTTACATTTCAGTTGATTTGCAATTGTTAAAATTATTGATTATTGGCAGCACTTAGAGTTTTAAACGTCACTTCCTTGCCTACGCTGTCATTCTGAGCAGCTGATATGTGTTTCGTGTTTATTGTGAGAAATGCAAGTGAATTTGAGAATAACAACAAAAACTCTTGCTGGGTGGAAAAGAGTAAGTAATGAGCATACACACCAATTGTTAAGCTTATAAATTTATTAAATAAGATTTAGTTGAATCCTTAGGCATAAACTTTATCATAAATGGGCAAAGTATTGACTGCATTTTTTTAATGACTGCAGCAGTAATTTCAGCCACTGTACTTTGACCCATTGGTGCAGCCCAGTCAGCCCCAACTTGTCTTTGATAGCCATCACCCCAAGAAGATTTAAAGTTGCAGCCAATTGAAGGATGGGTGGAACATAAGTTGACCTTATTCCTGTTGGTAAATCAAGCAGTCCCAAAACAATCACAAACGCTTCTTTAAGCGAAAGTTCTTCAAAAATCTAAAATACTGTTGCATGCTTGCTCAAACTGCGACATTCAGCATCAATTAGTCAACTTTCACCGCCATCTAGTAGAGAGCCATATAACCGACATTTGGTAGCATTTGAAAAGCAGTTTGAGTGGCTATGGAATACTTAGGACATCTGTGTTCTCCAACCTTCTGAACCCAACGAATCTGGAAATTTCGAGAGGTGTCACTAGGAGATATAAATAGATGTCGCAGGAGCACTCTAGACATTCTAGTTGTGAACCGCGATAAAGAAGTTCGATAGATGACAGTAGTGAAAAGTATAGAGACAAAGTGGAAGTATTGAATAAGAGAAAAGTGATTGTTTATTTAAAGTGATTAATTTTGAAAGTGAATTGTTGAATGCAAATAAGTGAATTATTAGAATAATAATCACGAATTAAACTTTTATCTTTTCGAATCCTAGCCTGGATGTAACAATACACAAAAATAAATGATACCAATCAACAATAAAAATTTATAATTATATGAATTCTAACATCTGGTTAGGTCCAAGATATTTGCTTTATTTCTCAGGGCCCTCATCACGTAACTTTGGGGACGATTGTCGTCCATGCGATTGCACTGAACGCTATCGTCAATAGTTTGATTCACGAAAGACAATCGTTCTCGTGTCGTCCTTCGCTCTAGTTTGCTACATTTTGAGAAACACTGAAAACAACATCTAATTGTGAGAAACGTCAGAAAGGAAGAAAACTGACTGCTGAGATTTGTTTATAGCTGCTGTTTTTTTTTGTCAAAAATATTTATTAATCTTATTTCCTTATAATGAATTTTCGTTGAAACTAAAATGTGTTTTTATACGTACCTACATATATGCATCATGTGTTTTTATATGTACATATATGCATGAAAGCAAGTCTCAATTTTATTATTCCAGTAAATTTCTTCTAATTGTTACTTTCCAAATCAATTATCCTTTTTACTATTTATCTTTATTTACTTTAAAAAACCATGAAAGTGCTTTAAGGGTGTACAAAATATGTAAGACGATACCTCATTAGTTATCGCGCAAATGCTATCGTCTCGACGACAGTGTTTTGACGTTTTGTGAGTTATGTGAAGTACAGTCAAACATCTTTATAACGAACCTTCAAGGGAACAAAAAATTGCTTCGTTCTTAAGAAGTTTTATACAAAATTCGTTATATAGAAAATTTTATCAAAGAAAATTGGGGAAGGGAAACAAAATGAAATTCGTTATAAAGGGAATTACGTTATAAGGAAGTTCGTTATAAAGAAGTTTAACTGTAAATATTGAATCGTCGTAACGATATCATTCAGACGCGAGTGTTACGTGAATCATTGCTATCGAAGTCGATGTCGA
Source organism: Portevinia maculata (assembly GCA_949715645.1). NCBI lineage: Eukaryota > Metazoa > Arthropoda > Insecta > Diptera > Syrphidae > Portevinia > Portevinia maculata. The sequence continues at coordinate 34,327,190 of OX454527.1, forward strand.
AAACGAGATCGTTAGCCTTACATGATGAGGGCCCAGGGCCCATGAAAGTGCTTTAATGGTGTACAAAATATGTAAGGCGATACCTCATTAGCTATCGCGCAAATGCTATCGTCTCGACGACAGTGTTTTGACGTTTTGTGAGTTATGTGAAGTAAATATTGAATCGTCGTAACGATATCATTCAGACGAGAGTGTTAAGTGAAGCATTGCTATCGAAGTCGATGTCGAAAACGAGATCGTCAGCCTTACGTGATGAGGGCCCTGCGCCCTCTTTCTTTAATATGTGGTTGGACATTTTTGTAATTATTTGCTTCATTTGTGTAGAAAAATTCTAATGAAGTAAACATTGCACTTCACGAATTCTCAAATTTCACTTTTTTACTTGAATTTATTTAATATATAGGTAGGTATGCATTCTTTTCTTTTAACAAAATAAATAAAACAGATAATTGGAAACAGGAAAGTAATACCTAGGTATTACACAACAAATACTAAGCAATGCACATAAAAATAACAACAAAACCACTAATTAACACTGAACAAAAGCACACAAAAATTGTTTTATTGAAGTATTAAATAACTTCACGCTGGGAAAAGATGACAATTTGCAGATGACAAAAATGACAGCAATGCCATAACCAAATTTCAATAAATTGCATATGGTCATTAGGTCATTACATTATACTGGCATTCGTGCTTATTGGCCGATTACACTGCTTGCAAATTGGTAATTTTTATCTGTCAAAATCAGCATGGTTATTGGGTGCCATTTGGTCATTAGGTCATTTGCGACATGCCGATTACACTGCATGACCCTATTTTGACAGCGAGAACTGTCAAAAATAGTCATTAAATGCCAACTTGGCATACAGTCTACTCTTACCTTTAGTCACAGTCGAGCGTTTTTAATCTATTTATCTAAGCATTTATACGCTTGTGTAAAAACACGAACCTAATATAAAATAGAGAAATCGACGATCGATAATTGAAAAAAGTCGCTCATCGATCATTAAATCGACAACCGCAATAGGGTCCTAGCGCAGTGACGTTCATTTGAAGGTGCGGAGGTGTTCACCGCTCACCCTATCAAAATCCTTTTCCATACATAACTAAAGTTCATAAAATTCAGTTTTGTGTTTCTTTTCAATATTTTATTTACAATAAATTTAGAACAACTTACATTTAATTTCAATTCACAATCTGAACTACCTACCTACCAATCAAAGCATTGAACTATTTAGGATGTTCTCATTACTTAACGCACCGATATGTATGTAAGGCAAATTCACTAGATCCACAAATCCAATAGATATCTCCTTTACATCAAAATAGCTTCGTTCTACCTCTTTAAAAGCACCACCTTCTTCATACGGTTGGCATCGGCAATTCATTTTCAGCCAAAGTAAAACAAAACTCAAATTTAAAAATGTTCTCCTCACATCAGCGCACCGAGGTTGAGCAAATCTACATACTACATACAAAGAAACTAAAAAAAAAAGAACACGACCATACATTCTCCCTTTGCAATCTATATGGCTTGAGGTTCAACTTCATCACCGCACCAGCACCACGTTCATTTTTCATTCCTTCATTCGGCCGGCAGTTGAGAATTAATTTTTGGCCAGAGTAACAAAAAACTACTCTTTAGGATGGTTCTCCTCGCATTTCCTTGCACCAAGGTAAAACAAGTTGTGTTCGTTCGCACGTTGAGTCGTTGAGAATTATTTTTCGTTGTGTTGCGCCTGCGGTGCGGATTCATTCTATGCACGACACACCAAATCAAGACAAGCAGCAAGCAAAGTTAATGCAATATAGCAAAAATAAGAGGTATGATGTGTCATTTTGTCGCCTTCATCAATTTTTGCGGAAGAGAATTCATTATCATTTTGGTCTTCTGAATGACAAGATCGTTTGAATCGTCGGAGAAAAAAAAATGAATGCGTACAATTTAAATTGCATGTGCGTCATCGTGAAGCTAATTGAAAAACCATTTTCACAGCTTTCTTCTGTTGACAAATTGCAAATTCTTAGTTCTGGTAGGCTGACACCACCTCTTCCAAATTTGACTTGTAAAAACAAGACATTTACTAGATACTTTCAGGAAAAAAATTATGAGGTAAAGCTATGGCTATGTGGCTGTCCCACGTTGAGCAAAGTATTCTGCTGGCCTTGCTTGCTTTTTTCAAGCAACCAAGAGAGGGGAGTTTGGACATCAGCATACACTGATCTAAACCAGTTCACAGTTGCATCGAATAAACATATAGTTTCCCAAGCCCACATAAATTGTTGCGTAACATTAAAAACGTTCTGTACCACTCGCATAGACTTGTTGCTTGACGAACCAACAAAAAAAATATCTGTCTCGCGTCACAACGAGCAAGTATCTCAAAATAGACAAATTTTGGAAAGGCTTATAGATGCTGTCTGTTTTTTGGGCTCCCAAGAGCTAGCGTTCAGGGGGAAACGATGAACGAGAAGAGTCTCAAAATAAGGGAAATTATGTTGAGCTTTTGAACCTTATATCAAAATATGACCCAAAATTAGAAAATCATTTAAAATCTGCATCCATATTTAAAGGTACGTCTAACAACATACAAAACGACTTGATAAATGCAGTATCAACTCGTCGCCCTAGTGACACAAGAACGTAACTACATTTTTTATGATTTTGAACTGGGTATGACACCTTTCTTCATATATCATTCTATATATAGTGAATAGTTTAGAAGATAGCACTTGCCGTATCAACATTTTTTTCGAAAAATAGTAGGCAAAATAGTAAAACAAAATCACAAAATCGTCTCTCCTGAAAACTAGCGAAGTTTTTAGTAATCGAATTTCAAAATGTAAACCCCGGCTGATTTAATGGTAGAGGTGTTTGTTTGAGTTCGATATTTCAGCAAGATTGCTGATGGTCATATATAGATACATTATCTACGTATGTATGTATATGTACGAGAAAGTGGAAAATCCCGAACAAAAATCATTTCACTAAACTTTCTGTTATGTCATCTCCTGTGTTCACCAAGAAAATCCTTTTCTTTGAAAGGTCGCCAGTCGCATATAGAGTGTCCTTTGAAAAAATTTCATTGAATTTTGTATCTTTCTCAAAGCAGGACATACTATCCAATGGACATGGCGAAGGAAGCGGTGATGGTGAGATGAAAACACAAGAAACAGAATATCATTCTTTGCTTCAATTCCCCGAGGTAGTTTCTGACGGTCGGTGGTGATAAAAGTTCAAGACATCCCAACGCACAAGGACCCATCTTTCTGCTAAGGCAGCAGCGGAATTTAGTAGCGACATCTTAACAAACCCACATACTCCTCAGCTATTGTAGGTACTAGCGAATTTTTAGTTTTTCCGCATTTTTGACGCTCGTTGTCCTTCCACTGTCCTGGCATCCCAATAAGTAAACTCTTTCATTTTCTCCGCTTCTTTTAAGGATAACTTAAAGAACATTGTAGACGTATCCATAGCGAAGTGGTGCTCTTTGTCCAGCAACAGCAACTATATAATCATATGTCTATGTGTAACTGCACATCGGACGCAATATCTTCGTCGTGTCGGCCATGTGTGTGCTTAGCTCCTGCCGCCATCGTTCATGTTGATGCACTGTTCGTAGAGCGCTACCGCCTGAGTGCTTCAATGCCTCACACTAAATGGATGGCGTATTGATGATGGATCGCTTTTCATCTTGTACCTATGCAGTGAAGTGTTGTTTTTTTGATCCCGTCGTTGGTCTGTGGGTTCTTTCAACGACGACGCTCAGTTTTAAGCGTCCTGTTTTTTTTTTATACTGGCGAAGAAGAGCAGGGCTTGCTAACGCCAACACACACACACATAGATTCACACTTCAGCGTACACTTAAGTACTTTTAAATTGTAAGTTATCCGGACGAAATATGTGTATCTTGGCTTTACTATATATCCGTATATAGCCATAATTTTTCGATAATATTCGAACACAAATTTTCCAATAAGTGAATGATGGTAAATATTAAAGTCGGTAGATTTTATCGTTATAAGAAGTGTGTTTTTCCTGCAAAAATAATGCAGAGAACTTAGAGATGGAGTTCGTGTGTAGACTAGGTATTTGTTACTGCAATTTTAAGTGCTGCTAAGCAATAGTTTTACGACGATATTCATGCTTAACCCTTCAGTGAATTGAACGAGTTCATTTTAATAGGTTTTGTTGAACTGGGAGGCAAAAGATGATTTTGGAATGTGTGTTGAGATGTGTTAGGGCAGCATTTCTAGCAGCTGCCACGATTCTATGGCTTTCAAGAACTACCGAGGCATGTCAAGCTGGTTTGCAACCGGGCTTTCGTCAACAATCTAAAAAAGAACAATGAATTTCCAGTTGAGTCTCACAACGAATTCGGGATACCGAAACTGTGTTGCTTGACGTTGGAAAGCATATTGTTGCAATCCACCTTTCGGAAATGCAGCAGATAGTGCACAGGACAGTGTCAACAAGTCCGTCCAGCAAATGAGTTATATTGATTATATCGACAAAATCGGCTGTTCCTACCGTGTCGTGGTAGAAACTATCACCCCCGGTGATTGAAGATAGGTGCAATTGGTTGACCTTGAGTTTAATGAGAACAAATCAAAGTTCATGCTGTCAACAAACATCGGTCCATTGATACAAGTTCCCTTCACTTCAATAGAAACATCTTCCAGATTTTGTTTTGTTTTGAAATTAGTCAAAACGAATGATAACGTAGTGGAGATAGGTACGACGAAGAATTACACTAGAAAACCGTTAATATTTCGGTTTGGTGAAGCAAATATATATGTTTAAAACTCTCGAAAAGGCTACATTTCGCTTGGGCGAAGCGTTGGATACCCTATTTGTATTTTCCAAATAGTGGGCGTGCCAAAATCTAAGTATGGGCGAATTGTTAACAAGGATATGGTCTTCATATTTTGTTATACATAACTGTTTTGTGCGTTTCAAAAGGATTTTATAGAAACATTTTTTAGAGAGGAGAAAAAAACCCTATCGCACCAAAACTTCTTTCATATCCTCCTATTCTTTCAAGTAGTAAGCAGCAGCTAAAAACAGGCAATGAATAATTTGCTGGGTGCTGCTTGCAGCTCCAAAAAAAAAATGTCTGCGCTGTGGTAACATTATAAGGGGGTACCTTCACTTCAATAGAAACATCTTCCAGATTTTGTTTTGTTTTGAAATTAGTCAAAACGAACGATAACGTAGTGGAGATAGGTACGACGAAGAATTACACTAGAAAACCGTTAATATTTCGGTTTGGTGAAGCAAATATATATGTTTAAAACTCTCGAAAAGGCTACATTTCGCTTGGGCGAAGCGTTGGATACCCTATTTGTATTTTCCAAATAGTGGGCGTGCCAAAATCTAAGTATGGGCGAATAGTTAACAAGGATATGGTCTTCATATTTTGTTATACATAACTGTTTTGTACGTTTCAAAAGGATTTTATAGAAACATTTTTTAGAGAGGAGAAAAAAACCCTATCGCACCATAACTTCTTTCATATCCTCCTATTCTTTCAAGTAGTAAGCAGCAGCTAAAACCAGGCAATGAATCATTTGCTGGGTGCTGTTTGCAGCTACAAAAAAAAAAAATGTCTGCGCTGTGGTAACATTATAAGGGGGTACTGTATCAATTACAGAAAAAATAAAAATCCCTTTAGCGCACGCTAATTATAAAAAAAGGTAGTAAAAACTTTTGGTACCTAGTTTGTCAAAAACATTATGAGTTCAGACATTTCAACTGTCACTGTGAAGTGTAATAAAAGTGTAAGCTCCTAATTAGTTTTTCAAATTCTGCACAGTTTTTAGTTAAATTTAAAAGAAAACTTGCTCACCAAAACAAAAAAAAAAAAAATCTCACCTGCATTTCCAAGGTAGGAAGTATTTTAAGTCTAAAAAATTTGCAAAATTCAACTTTCGCTAAAAGGAAACGGGATCCCTCTATGAACGGCAACAAAAGAACAATAACTGACAATTCACCAGAGCCTAATTACACTAACAAGAAGCATAGCTTATATCCACAACACAAGATGGCAGTCGGAGATATGTCTATAGCCGAATTTAAAAATCTCCTCAGTGACTTGATCGCAGACCAAATAAAAGATTTGGCAACTAAACACGATTTTGCATCTCTAACTATCGAGTTGGATGCTTTACGCACGGCCAACTCACAACTGTGCCAAAAACTAAATGCCATGACGGAGCGGTGTGAGCTCCTAGAGTCTCAAATTGAAATTATCTCGCGGAAAACAAATGAAAACTGTATGGTGGTACACCTTCCTCTAGACAGAGAAACCGACGGAGTTGAAGTAGCCAAACAAACTTGCCGTGGGCTTCTCAAGTTACAAGAAGGTGAAGATATTCACTTTAAAAAGGCACGGATAATAAAAAACACGCACGCACAGAGGAGCACTGTCTTTTTAGAATTGCACTCGCCAGATGAGGTGGAAAAAATAATGTCTGTCGCTTATCAACTCAAAGGTACTGCCATTAGTATTTTCCGAGAGCAGACACTATTGTATCGGCAAAAAAAGCAAACACTATTCGAAATCAAAAACAAACTCTCTGAAATTAATCCCGAAGAAAAAATCACAATTAAAGGCGACAAAATGCAAATAAACAACAACATTTTTGTATACAAGTTCGCGCGTGGTCTGGTTGTCAACTTTCCGGCGGAGCTGCATTTTGTCAACAACTTGTTTGATGACATTTCACGTGATTATTTTGACTGTAGCGAGGTAGTGAAGTTAGCTGCGGCTGATAGGCAAGCATCATCGGTCTCTCAACTGACGTCACTTGCCCGCGAATTTTCGCATATTCTTAAGTCGATAACTCAATAGGAAAATAATGCCGTCTGCCAAAATATTATTATTAACACTATTAATTTATCAGTACTCTCCTATAATATTTCTGGCCTAAAAAATAAACTTTTGCAACCAGACTTTTTTAAATATGTCTTAAAGTTTGATATAATAATATGTACTTATCGAGACTTTTTTAGAAGAAAAAATGGAAGATGATTTCCGTAAATATTTTAAAGATTTTAACTTAAAAATTGTTCCAGCAATTAGGTCAAATGTACATGGAAGAGCGAGCAGGGGTATTCTTTGTGGAGTGAAATTTAAATACAACTATTTCGTTGATGTCAAACGTATGAGAGATAGGCTTGTTGTTGAAATTTTAAACAGTCAATTTAAATTAAATATTGTACCTGTCTACCTCAATTGCAATGGCAAAACGATTTCGACAATTTACGTGGCTTTCTTAACGATTCTTCCTTGGAAAATATTATGATAATCGGCGATTTTAATGCTCGAATTGGTAATTTTCAAAACTCTCCTGCTTATAGTTTATTTACTTCATTCAGCACAAATAGAAACTCGGAAGATCAAACCTTTAATATGGAAGGTAGGCTTCTGACGGAATTACTTATGGATTTCGGGTTGTATGTGCTGAATGGGGTAGCAAATGGTGATGTGAGCGGTGAACGGACGTTTATTAGCGGCCAAGGTCAATCGGTCATAGACCTTTGTGCGATCTCGGGAGATTGGTTGAACGTGGTTGATGATCTGCAGGTGCCCATAGCCAGTTTCTCAGCGCACTTACCACTAGATGTAAAATTCCATCTCGTTGAGAATACCCGTCAGAGAATCCCAGTTTGTCTCCCCAAACTTAAGTGGGTCGAAAGTAGAGTTTATCGGTACAAAAATCTTTTGAATCACCATTGTAATGCTCTCCCACTGCAACCTGAGAGCGACATTGATATGATTGGTGACAGTATTACAAGGGTAATCCACGCTTCGGCTCCTCCTGTGAACAACACCCCTTCGTTCACTCCTAAAAGCAAATGGTTCGATAGAGAATGTAGCAACTTACGAAAACTCTCTTTTAAGTTCTTAAAACTTTTTAGAGCTACAAACTCTTTTGCCTTCAAATCGTTGTACCTGCGCGCCAATAAGGAATTTAAACAGTTATGCTATCAGAAAAAAGCTAGTTACCTTAAAAGTCTTGCAACTAGGTTACAACAGTCCAAAAACTCAAAAGAATTCTGGAATAATATTCAGGAATTGGGAGGGCGCATTCGAACTGTAAAGATTTCTGTCGAAGCTGATACGTTAGCTGCTCATTTTAAAACACTGCTATCAGCGGAGGAGGGTCTTCACAGTTTTAGCTTTGCATTACCAAACACAATGGTATCTGAACTTGACTGCCCGATTTCCTTAGGAGAACTTAAAGCTTCCTTGCAGGCTATGAAAAACAACAAAGCTCCGGGGTGCGATGGTATTGCAATTGAATTTTTTAAAAACGGAACAGACCAACTCGAGACTTATATTGTGGATTTTTTTAATTTAATATACAACAGCGCTTGTGTACCAACGTGCTTTACCAAAGCGCTTATTTTTCCTATTTTCAAAAAAGGTGATGTGAGTCGATCAGAAAACTACAGAGGCATCTCTATTCTCAATTCTCTAAGAAAGATCTTTGCTTCGATCTTATACACAAGACTTTCCAGGTGGATAGAGGATAATAATCGCCTCAGCATGTATCAAGCTGGTTTTCGGGCTGGTTTTTCCACCGTTGATCATATTTTCGCGCTGACTAGCATCGCTAGAAAATATATTGAAAATAATAAGAAACTTTTTGTGTGCTTTGTAGATTTTAAAGCACCGTTTGATACAGTTAACAGGCAAGCTTTAATTTATAAACTGGCATCCCTTGGAGTGTCAAGAAAGTTCTTAATGTTGTATGCCAAATTTCTTTCGTCATCTTGCGCAGCTGTGTGGGCTGGGTCGAACCTGTCCGAATGATTTGAGACATCTGCAGGGCTGCATATTAAGCCCAATTTTATTCGCGTTGTACATTGATGCAATATCTGATATTCTTCCGGGTGGCGTTAATTTTGCGGGCAATCACATAAAAGTACTTCTGTACGCTGATGATGTAGTGTTACTGGCGGAAAATCCTTGGTCTCGCAACTGCAAATTAATAGATTGCAAACCTACTGTAAAACTTGGGATCTCCATATCAACGTCGCAAAAACCAAGGTCATGGTATTTGAGAACCGGCAGAGAAGACGTCCTGGGGTAGGAACTTGGCGCCTTAACAACGAACAAATTGAGGTACGAGTAGTTCGTGAGTTCAAGTACCTGGGTGTTTTGTTGTCGTATAATCTAAACTTTAACAAGCATGCCAGAAAAAAAAGTATTTGAAGCCAAACTGGCACTCAACATGACGTGGCCGAAGCTCTTCGCCAATCAAAACATTGACCTTTGTTCGAAGTATCAAGTGTTTAACGCCACAGTTAATACTTGTATGTGCTATGGTGTGAAGGCCTTTGGTGTGAGCCCCCTAGAAGAATTTGAGGCAGTCCAAAGATTCTTTTTCAAGCGTCTATTCCGGCTACCAAATGCGACTCCGACCTACGCTATTCATGTAGAGTCAGGTTTGCCTCCCATCTACGTGCGAAACTTGAAAGCTCATTCTGATTATTTAACCAGAGTGGTAATAAGAAGGGGGAATAATCTTTCCAAGACTATCTTAATAAGATTGCTACAAACCAATGCTTCTCCATTTAAGGATTGGAACCAGCTAGCGATATCTCTCGAACTGAATGTCTCCTTTACTTTAACTAATGTTAACGACTGGCAGAGGCTTTTTGCAATGATCATTGCTAAAGTGGATGACAAATTATACGATCAGCACCTAATTAGAGCATCTTCCTCAGCTTCAAGGTTAATCTATAGGAACCTAAACCATCATTTGCTATCTCACGAAAGTTATTTCAATATAAATTTTTCATCGAAAGTTATAAGCACCATTTTTAGAGCGAGAGCAGAATTAATAAATTTGAATTCCATGCAACACAGAACAGATCTTGAGGAAACGTGTAATCTATGCAACATGAGAGTGCCTGAAAATATTCACCACTTCATTGCGGAATGCCCTATTTTACAAGAGATTCGTCGACTATACTTCCGAGTAAGCAATCTGTCCGTAAATGGTCTGTACGATATACTAAACGGAGCTAGGGGGTGGCTTGTTTTGTACAAATACTGCAATCATGCTCTGTTATATCGTAATAGCTTTTAAAAGTCCAAGCTACAAGCAACTTTTGCCGTTCTTCTTAAGTTATTGCTTTAATAATCCAAAATTTTTCTTTTATGTTTCAAATCATTTAAAATTGCTAATTATATTTTTTTTTTGGTGTTCTAAATCACTTCAAAATTATAAATCTTTATGTTGCAAATCATCAAAATTGTTGTAAACCCCCTCGCTGATCCATTCCATTCCTTTAATCTAGTTTTATACTTAGATACTGTAGTAATGTTTCACTATAAACGATGCGGATTAAAATAATGACACGTCCGTTTTCTTTAAATGCGATCAGGAAACTGACGCTCTCTTTATTCTTATTATTAATCTTACATGTGTATGACTGTATGTGTATATATAAATATAATATATAATTTGAGTAGATATCTTATTCTTAATCTTATATGTGTATATATATAATCACAGCTTATGAATGTAGGTACGATCTGGTAGGGTCCTCTAAATTTCGGTATCAGTTTTTTAGACGCCCCCGGGTGCGAGTCAAAATTTTTTATCATGGCGTAGTCTCCTACATTATATTTCGTGGGCTTGCACCGTTTCTTATCTACGTATCGTTTGTTGTATGCCTGTGACTCCTTCTGTTCTAGAGCTGCTTTGCTACGTGTCTTTGCCAGGTCGCGTACGTCTCCTGACTCTAGCTCTGTCAAATTTTCTTTAAGTTCATCCGACCATTTGCCTTTCTGATTCACTCCAAACAACATTACACTAGGATGTTCTTTTGTAGTCCTACCCACCGTGTCATTGAGTGTATGTTCGACTACCTCTAAAACGTGGTCCCAAAATACCCCTTCTTCTGGTTTAATTAATTTTGCTATCATTGGTCCCAAGCTCCTGTTTACTCTCTCTACTTGTCCGTTTGCTTGGGGTGAACCTGTCGTAATCTTTATGTGTTGAACACCTTCTTTGGACAAAAAGTCCTTGAACTCTGCAGAGGTAAAACAACTACCCCTATCTGATATAATATACTTCGGTCTACTATACGCTCTAAAATAGTCCGTTGACGCTCGATTTACTTCCTTTGTATTTGTAGTTTTAGTCGGGTAGAGTCTCAGGAACTTTGTAAAAGCATCTATTACAACAAGTATATATTTTTTAACCGTTCTCGAATTGTCTATTGGACCATAATGATCTACATTTACCACAACGAACGGTTTTTCTTCTTTAGGGATGTTGTGAATGAAACCTTCTTCACGGCCTAGTTTAGCCGAAAAAGCAATACATTTCAAACAGTTTTTTATGTGCAATCCTATTTTCTCTCTCATTTTAGGAAACCAGTAACTTTTCGACACTAACTCTAACATCTTATCTGTACCTACTTGACCTACTTCGTCACGATATTTATATAAAACATGACTTTCCATCGCTTCCGGTACACAAAACACGACACTGCCATCATTTTTCTTTCTATATACCACTCCGTTTCTCATCTCGTATAAATTATGGTTCGATCGTTCTAACAACTCTTTAATCTTAACTATATTTCCGTCTTTTCCTTGGCATACTATCAGATTTTCCTCGAAAGTATTCGTTTCGATCGTCAGAATATTTGTCGATCTACTTAACGCGTCGACGTGTTGCATGCGAGTACCCGCCCTGTGTGTTAGAGTGTAATCAAAATTTTGTAGCTCTAACGCCCATCTGGCTATTCTAGGGTTAAGTTTTTTCTTGTTTAGCGTCAGGGTCAACGAATTAGGGTCAATTGAATTGAACTGTTTACCCTGTAAATATACCCTAAAACGTTTTAAAGCACTTATTATTGCCAGCGCCTCTAACTCAAAACTATGAAATTTTGCTTCGTAATCTGTCGTTCTCTTTGAAAAATAAAAAATGGGATATAAATTTCCGTCTTGCTTTCTTTGTAGAAGAATCGCTCCAAATCCCTGTGCACTTGCATCGCAATAAAGTTCTGTTTCGTCCTTTGGACTATACAGTGCCAAGACCGGAGCTTCTATCAATTTGTTTTTCAAGCTTTCAAAAGCCTTTAATTGTTCGTCACCAAACTTGAATTCTCTGTCTTTTTTGGTAAGGTCGTACAGTGGTTTAGCTATGGTCGAAAAATCTCTAACGAACCTACGGAAATAAGAACACAAACCCAAAAAACTTTGTACCGCATGAGTTTTTTGTGGAACCGGACAATTTTTTATAGCTTCGATACCCCTATCATCTGCCTGTATACCCGCTCCCGTAATCGTAAAACCTAAATATTTTCTTTTCTTTTGTAGAAACATGCATTTATCTATCCTTAGTTCTAATCTATTTTCTACCATCCTCCTCCAAACTTCAGAGAGTATTCTAAAATGGTCTTCGTACGACGTCGTAGCTATCATTATATCGTCTAGGTACACTATAACTTCATCGTTCCTAATTATGTCTGCAAATATCTTGTTAATGTGTCTTTGAAACGTTTTTTGTTTTTAGTACTGTTTCACTATAAACGATGCGGATTAAAATAATGACACGTCCGTTTTCTTTAAATGCGATCAAGAAACTGACGCTCTCTTTATTCTTATTATTAATCTTACATGTGTATGACTGTATATGTATATATAAATATAATATATAATTTGAGTAGATATCTTATTCTTAATCTTATATGTGTATCTGTATATATATAATCACAGCTTATGAATGTAGGTACATGAATATAAATATGGTCTGACAGTGTGAGTTGCATGCTTAACTCTTACAATAATTACTACAATACTGATGTACAAATTGCATTTATTTTTTTTTTGTTTTATTTTATATAAATATATATTTTTTTTTTCATCTTTTCTGTCGACTAATTGTTAAAGACATAACGAATTAATCTTTTATGCTTAAACCCTAAATCTTGTGTTGTAAATAAGTATTTCTTTCTTTTTCAATTTTCCTTTTCAATTTAACTTCTATGTAATAATTTCTTTAATATCTATGAAATGTCATTTGCGGCAGACGGCTATTTCTGCCATGCTCGTGTTCTCAAACACAAACTACGAGTATTATACATATATTTCATGAAATAAAGAATCTATTATTATTATTATTATTATTATTATTATTATTATGAGTTCGGCCTCGTCATTTATGCCGATAATCATTTTCATTCCAGCTTTCAGCTCTATAGATAAAGCCAATCTACTTGCTGCTCACTTTGCACCAAGCTCAACGCTCAACGCTCGTCGCAATGTCTCCTGTCTCTCGTTATTTTATTGTTATTTCCACCATAAGTGCTCAAACGAAAATGCTAGTTGCATTCCTAGCATTTCTAGAACATTCAACCGCGATACTCGGTGTGCAAGGAATGCGCATCAGTTCACCCTTAAGCCTGCATTCGGACGAATCTTTGCTTAGCCATACAACACGAATGTGAACGCTCTTCCCCGCTCCTATTTTCCATCACATCAATCTACAAACATTCAAAACCAACGTGCGCCGGCATCGCTCCCTAACTTTTAATATACATTTCTTTAACGCCCGCGCTGTGTAGCTATTACATTATAGGTGTGTTAAAAAAATCCCCTTAGCGCGCGTACATTATAAAAACCTATTCCTATTCTACAAGAAATTCGTCGGTTGCATTTTCGGGAAAGTTTTATATCTTTGGACAAACTTTTTGAAATTTTAAATGGAGCAATGGGCTGGCTCAGCCTCTTTAAATATTGCCAACATGCTCTTTCTTACCGTAACAGTTTCACATATTAAACTTAGTCGATTACCCACTTATTGCAGTTTTGACCAAATTTTATACCTAACTATTTATTGTTTTGTTTCTGATCATACTAAATTTGATAATATCTCTTTTGTGTTTCAAATCACGTTAAAATTGATAATATTGTATAAACAGCTATTTTTAACCAAATTGTGTATTATCTTGTGTTTCAAATCATGTTAAAATTGATAAAATTTTGTATAAACAGCTAATCAAATTAACCAAATTGTATAATATTTTGTGTTTCAAATCACGTTAAAATTGATAGCATTGTTTTATATAATAATATTTCTTCATATCTTTTGTTAAACATTTTTTCTTTTTTCCTTTTCTTTATATTTTAAAATTTTTGCTTTTTATTATTTCTTTTATTTTTAAATCATATTATGAAATGTCATCTCAGGCAGACGGCAGTATTGCCATGTCCTTATTCTTAAGTATACCAATTTGTAAACTTTATGATGAAAAAATAAAGAATCTATCTATCTATCTATCTATCTAAAAACAAAAAACAAACTACTATCGGGTCTGATCGCAAAATATAGTAACTGTTAGGGATCTACGAGCAATATTTAGGTGTGCTACTTAACTATCACAAGAAACATTCGTCGTCTTCATGGCGGGTACATGGACAACTGGGTCGGGAGCCTGTTAAGGAAGTATGTTGCAAAATGCGTTCCTCAAGTATCTATATAAGTACATATTAATTTTTTGTTTTGAAATCATGAATCAGTTTATCCATTGCAATTGCAGTACCGAAGTTCCTACAGTTTTTTTTAACACATCCAAAATGATGACATAAATACTACAAAAAAGTATTTCCAAAAACGTATTGCGTTTTTTTCTATTTTAGGTCACATGGCCAATTCATGGACGTTTCTCTTTTTGGTTCTTTTCACCGATGTACGAAAGGAAAGAAAACTTAACTCATAATAAACTAAATCAAATTAAGTTTGTTAATTAACTTTTAGCAAAGGTGTATGTAGTTATACAGACATCGAGTTTCGTATCTGTGTTTTATCTTCCCTGATTCACTTATACGCTTCCTTCAAAGTATTGCGGGATAGAATCAAGTGTTTTACTTTTTTCTTACATCTGTAATCTGACCAGTGAAATGACATTTAATACCTTTCATTTAGAAGCCGGACAAATCAATTATTTTTGCTTAATTAAAATTTGTACGTTATATGGGCTTTTGAATACAAGTATCGATATCATCAACGCATCAAATGGTAGTGAGGTGGTTTTGCCCTGTTATGTATGTTTGTTAAAAATATCGTTCAATACAATCTGTGTTTTTTTTAATCCCCCTATTGACGGAAGATGCTACACGTGATTTCCAAATACAGGTCTCGAGTTAAGTAACTCTGAAATAATTAACGAGTAAATTCTTTGATCCTAGTAAGCTTAATTACATCCGAATTGATTCAATGCATTTAAAGCATTCCATAAGGATATTCAATTCTAAGAGAGTACTAAAACAATTTGTATCGCCTTTCCGAAACCCTCGAGTTCGCTCTTGACCAATTTATTTCCGTTCAATATATGTATGGATTTACTTAAGGCAAATGATAAAATCTCTTCATACTTTCCTAATTTCTTCCTACACTTCCCAAAGTGCTCGCACGCTGACTGAAAAAGAAAAAAATAATATCTAAATGGGTAACTTTTACTTGCACATACTTTTTGCTTTTATAATTTGCTTGTGGGTTTTGTTCGTGTTCGTTCTCATGTTGCCTCTCCATCCATGTCGACGAAGTTATCCTGGTTAACCCCATCTGTGGAGAGTTAAGGCATCCCATCACATTCCCGCACTGAATGTCCTTGGTGTTATAGAGATAGACCCTTCAGCTGCCCGGGTCAATTACAAAGGAACCACAATAAGCGAACAAAAAAAGGAATATGTATCGAATATCGGAACTTTACTTTGCATTCTTTGAGTTGAACATCAGTGCGTGGCGTGGCGTGAGTTGGGCAAACGAAGAGATTCTCTTCTCTTTTCAGCGATATATGTATGGATAAATCAAGCAATCCATTAGAGATCAGATGCTGTGGCATTGGTTACATAAATACATTTCAGATACCACACCCCTTTATTTGGGCACCGATACAGTGTTAATCATAATGATGGCCAAGAGGAGGACGTAAATGAAGTGCTGATGTCTGTTGATGGGATACTGAAAGGATGGAAATGTGAGACGATTCCTGTTGGTCCTTATTCTTTACTGCAAAAATGAATTATAATAATACTATTGCTTAAGGACTTTGGTTATGCATGACGGATGACTTTAATTATTTTCCCTGTTTTCTTTATTAGCTTGTCGATTTTTTTTAAGGATGAAAAGTCTCGGAATAGTGGGAGAAAACTAATGGCTATTAATTGTGATTGGACTTGGGGTTTTTCAGCAATTCCATTAAAAAGTTGGCAGCCGATAAACTTTCCATCGAATATTGCATTTTAATTATTTCATGAATTTTTCAGGTTTTTTTTCCTAAAATGAACGACGCAACGCACCCAAAATCAGTATGTTGAAGCACTTCTGTTTCGCTATTAACATCAGTTCAGCCACCATCACTGACTTAATGATAGCTTCGTCTACTTGAGGAGCGGAATGTTATAAGTAATGAAGCTTATAAAATCAAATTCCTATTTATCAATAATATTGACTATTTTATAGCCCGTGACAGGGTAATTTTCGACTTGCACTTAAAATTGCATTCCAGCGAAAGATTTCAAGTGGACATTGTCGTCCTTATAGGACGAGAATATCTCTTCAGTAGGTATAGCACAGCAAAGCAACTCCGCTATCTCAGATGGTGAAGTTATTTTGTTTACCTTTTGCTAATATGTTTTAAGTTAGGCAGTTTGGCTAGCGTCCAAATTTTCCAAATCTTGAAAAAAAAATAAATAAATTCAATTCGACAAACACAACTGGGAAAGTAGAATAGAAACCAAAAAGAAGAACAAACATAGGGACGGGCTACAGTCCGCTTGGGCGAACTGTTGGATACCCTATTATTATTCCTATCCCTCATAAGTGGGCGTGACAAAAGTCTAAGTATGGTTGAATTGTTAAGAACGCTCTACATATTTTGCTATATAACATTTAAAGGATTTTATAAAAAAAAACGCTCCCTAGCTCAAACTTGGGTGTTTCAATAAAATTGTTTTATTTAATTGAGGGCGTGTCAGTAGGCGGATTTAAAAAAAATTAACACATGAGCATAAAGGGCCCCTAGAGAGTATATATTATAAATTTCAGCTCCCTAGCTCACTTTGAATTTTCAAAAAAAAAATAAAAATAATAACTGTGGGCGTGCCAGTGGGCGGATTTTGAAAATATTTACACATGAGCATAAAGGGCCCATAGAGAGTATATATTATAAATTTCAGCTCCCTAGCTCAAACTTTGGATTTTCAAAAAAATTGTTTTATTTATTTGTCAGTGGGCGGATTGTGAAAATTTTGTATCCCGAGCAGTTTTAGGATTCATAGATCATATATAAAAAATTTCAGCTTTCTAGCTCAAAATTCGATTTTTTACAAAATTTTGTTTTTGTGAGTTTGTGGGCGTGTCTGTGGACGGATTCGTAAACTTGATTATTTTGGGACCCTAGAGAGTATATGGTTAAAATTTCAGCTCTCTAGGCCCAGTTTAAAGGCCTAATTTTTGCCGACGGACGGACATGGCTAGATCGACATTACTATCGATGCTGATCATAAATATAGTAACTTTTAGGGGTCTACGGGCAATATTAATGTATGTTACAAACTATGCGTCAAAATTAATATACCCCTAGAATAGGGTATAAAAACAATAAAATCATCTAACTTTAGTTCTGTTTGTGGTCGAGCCGTTTCCTTCATCAAAACACGTGGCTTTAAAACTAAGAAAATTATTTCAATATTCCTTCGCACATTTTCCAAACAATTTCTTTTCGTTCGTTGTCCGTCCAAAAAAGGCTCTGCCAAAGTGAAAAAAACACTAGGACTTTAAACCGTCTCGTTACACGGAAACGTCTATTTATATACACATTGTATGCAATTAAGTGTCCCGTTGTCCTATGCAATTTTCCGTGTAGAAAGGAAGCTTACTGCTTATGTCTCCAGTCGTTTAGTAATTGCCTGGCCAATAGGCATTTGTTTAAACAGATAGTTTCAAAGGCCAACAATAGATGAACTAGTGAAGACAACTTCGATGCAGGTTCACGTAGAGAAAGATGTCCAATACTAAAAATGACAAAAAATGCGCATCGTCTTTTTTATGCATTCAAAAACTGGGTAATTATGCAAATTAACCCCCACCCCTCCAATTACGTAGTACGATGTAGTATTCGTCATTCTGAACAAGAATATGTTGGACACTAAAAACATAACTAAACATAGTTTTTTTACCGTTTTTATAGTTGTTAGTTATATATATGAGCACGGTCATAAGGTTTGAAATAATTCAACAGATAATAGAACCTGGGTGGCCCGCTTCGCTCATGCAGATGCCTTGGACCTTATTGATTCGAATTAAATCCATCACAAAGTTTAATTTTCTTGATAACACTATAAAAAGGAATACTTATAATTCCACGCTGTCTTATAAATTTTTCAAACCAATTTCGTTGACTCACAAAATTTAAAACTCTGGACATCTCTTCGACCCTGAGTACCTGCATCTCTTTTTTTTTTATACCCTATTCTGAGGGTATATTAATTTTGACGCATAGTTTGTAACATACCTTTTTTTTTTTTTTTTTTTTTTTTTGTCGGGATGTGTGAAACTTTCTGCACTGGAGCACTCAGACTCAATACTGGTCCATTGTACTGCCAGGCAGACACACCACATTTTACTGTGGGAATTTACTCGTTTTTCTAAGAAAAACGAGAAGGCGCTTCAATGATAAGGAGCTTAGGTTTACAGCACTCACCATATCCGCACCAAATACCTGCCACCTGATACGAGCAAAAGCAGGACAATCACAGAGGAAATGTTCCGCAGTGTCGTCGCTTTCTCCACAGGCTTCGCAGTTGGTGGTGTCGCTTAGGCCTAGCACCTTAAGGTGTTTGGCAAAAGCGTAGTGTCCCGTTAGAACGCCAGTAGTCTGTCTGCAGTCTTTTCTGTTCAGAGACAACAAGAATGCCGCGGATTTCCCACAGACGTCGGGGAGCATTTGCTTAGTCTGTCTGCACCCTGGAGAGTCATGCCAACGGCGATTGTGTTCATAGGAAACCCAACCGTCAATGGAAGCCCTGACCGAGGACGCAGGCAGACAGATCGCTGGTTCAGGTCCTGAGAGGTCCCCCTCTGAGCCTTGTCTAGCAAGTTCATCGGAGATCTCGTTTCCCGTGATCCCGTTATGACCCGGGACCCAGACAAGTTTAAGTGAATTCAGCCTTCCGACCGAATTCAGAGATATCTTGCATTCACGTACTATTTTGGAGATAGTTAAGGGTTTGAGTAAGGCCTTAAGCGTAGCCTGACTGTCGCTACAGACACAGATACTTCGCCCCCTCCACCTGTTCCTCGTAACATAGTCCATGGCCATTAGGATAGCATAAGTCTCTGTTTGGAAGACTGACGCATGTTTGCCTAATGGAAAGAAAAGTCTAACGCTATCGCTCTCCACGAAGACACCAGCACCAGATCCTTGATCGGTTATGGAGCCATCCGTAAAGATTCGACTGCATTCCCTTCCAGGTTCAGAGTCCGGCCAGAGCCAGTCCTGGACGCGAGGAAAGTCGACCTCGTATTTGCGCTTTAGCCGAAGTTCCGGTGTCATCGCATCAGACGGCATATCCATAAGACAGGAGTCGAAGGACAACCGTTGCGCAAGTTCATCAAAACTCCAGTGCGAGTTATACCAAAAGCCACCTCTTGTAAGACGTGAGATAGCCTTGATTGTACATCCCATGATGTAAACATACCTTAATATTGCCCGTAGACCCCTAAAAGTTACTACATATATTTATGATCAGCATCGATAGTAATGTCAATCTAGCCAAGTCCGTCCGTCCGTCGGCAAATATTAGGCCTTTAAACTGGACCTAGAGAGCTGAAATTTTAACCATATCCTCTCTAGGGTCCCGAAATAATCAAGTTTACGAATTTTTGAAATCCGCCCACAGACACGCCCACAAACTCAAAAAAACAAAATTTTGGAAAAAATCGAATTTTGAGCTAGAAAGCTGAAATTTTTTATATATGATCTATGACTCCTAAAACTGCTCGGGATAAAAAATTTCTAAAATCCGCCTGAGCTAGGGAGCTGAAATTTATAATATATGCTCTCTATGGGCCCTTTATGCTCATGTATAAATATTTTCAAAATCCGCCCACTGGACAATTAATTTTTTTTTTTTTGAAAATTCAAAGTTTGAGCTAGGGAGCTGAAATTTATAATATATACTCTCTAGGGGCCCTTTATGCTCATGTGTTAATTTTTTTAAATCCGCCTACTGGCACGCCCACAGTTAAATAAAACAATTTTATTGAAACACCCAAGTTTGAGCTAGGGAGCGTTTTTTTTGATAAAATCCTTTAAATGTTATATAACAAAATATGTATGTAGAGCGTTCTTAACAATTCAACCATACTTAGACTTTTGTCACGCCCAGTTATGAGGGAAAGGAATAAGAATAGGGTATCCAACAGTTCGGCCAAGCGGACTGTAGCCCGTCCCTATGTTTTTTTTATAATTTTCGTGCGCTAAAGTTCTTTTTTTGTGTGTAGTGGCACATTACCCTTATACTCGTAGTGGAAACCACAGCGCAGGCATTTTTTGTTTTGTTGCTGTAAGTAGCTCCCAGCAAATGATTCATTGCCTATTTTTGGGTGCTACTTACTGTATGAAAGAATAGAAGGATAGGAAAGATGTTTGGTGCGATGTGATTTTTTCTCCACAGGTGGCGCCTAAATTGCTTTAGGGATTGGTTTTGTTGTGTCTGTTCAATCTATAAAAATCATGGCCCTGGTCGGGATTCGAACGCACGACCTGCCAATCACTTAGTGAATACACTATCATCGCACCATTGCTATCATATCTCTAATAATAGTTGTGATGGAAAACTGTTACATTTTAGTATGCGTAAAAGGTAACAGGAAGCGCATTGAAACGAACAGAACGGTTTGTATCATTTCTGTGTATTGACCGAGAAGTTAAACAGAAAAAGTTTCCCTACGGAAAAATTAATGAATTCGTTTTGTAGCCAATTTAATGTTCAATTTCTACATTTTTTGTGCCATATTTGTTTAATGGTTTA
Organism: Portevinia maculata; assembly: GCA_949715645.1. NCBI lineage: Eukaryota > Metazoa > Arthropoda > Insecta > Diptera > Syrphidae > Portevinia > Portevinia maculata. Next base: position 34,348,264 of record OX454527.1, read on the forward strand.
TAAGCAACATTTTAAGGCAAATATTGTGTCAATCTACCAATTTTAATAGGTAAAAAAAAAGCAAATGTACGTTCCTTACACACGTCTCGGTGATTCTAATCATTCTGTGTGTTCTGTTTGAAGACAGCAGCTCTGTGCAGTGCTATAAGTGAGTTGAAAGAAACTTGCAGTTAAATAACACTAATGGCCAGTTTCACAGTGAAGGTTTTAACTTGAGTTCAACTGAACCTTCAACTGAGTTAAAATTTTTGGTTTAACTCGTCCGGTTTCACAGTGAAACCTGAACTTCAGTTCAGTTGAACTTCGTTTAACTTGATTTTATGAATCGTAGCTGGCAGCATTTTTCGTTTTTATTACGTAATGTGACGTTATGTATTTTTTATTCTCGTTTTGACATTACTGCTTGTAAAATTGTTGCACAAATTTTTTCAAAGTACTGTTTTCATTCTGATTCCGACCAGTAAAAAAAAACATTCAAAATGGAACCAGATTCAGTGCCTGTGCAAAACAAAAGGACAACTAACTTTTCAACAGGAGATGTTGATTTGCTAATGGAATTAGTATTACAAAACAAAAATATAATCGAAAATAAAAAAAATGATAAATTTCAATGGAAGCAAAAAGCCGCGGTATGGGAGTCTATTGCAAATGATTTCAATGCAAAGAGTGGATCGGGATCCCATTCCTGAACAACAGATGTATTGAAAACCAAATACGAAAATTAAAAAAAAAGAGCGAAACAAAATGCAACTTTAGAAAAGAGAAAACTTTACGAAACTGGTGGAGGTCCCCAAGAAATCAAAACGGATGGTTTAGATAAGACCATTTTGGAAATTCTTGCGGACCAGGCCCAAGGGCTTAAGTCTATTTACGACTGTGATATCGTTAACCCAATAGATAATACAATTGAACCATCTTTTAAAAGTTGTATTGATACCTTAAATTGCATTTAATCTAGATGCGATCGTTAATGAAGAAGCAGATGAAGGAAGTCCTCTGCCACAGGAAAAACAAAATAAAAGTGGTTTTAAAGGTTGGTTGAATGAACCCACAACTACCAAAAACATTTATGGTACTAAAAAGTCCGGAGTTCACACAACGAGGAAAAGAAATTTGGCTGCCGACAAGTGGCAGGAGCTTGCTGAAGAAAAGTGTAAATTAGCGAGGCTGCAACAAGACAAAGAATCTCTTCAAATTGAAAATATGAAAGAAGAGCATGCAAAAAAATGCTTATTTTGGATGCCGAATTGCAAAAAATAAAAAATAGATAATGAAGTGAATGGCAAATCCAACCATACATTTTTATTATTATATTCACATTACTTGAAGTTCCTATTCATTTTAGATAAATTTATCATGTTCCTTTTTTAATTAAATATTAAACCCATTTCTTTGTTTTTGGTTTTTTTTTCAATATAGTATATTTTTGTTAATACGAAAAAATTCTATCTTTTTATCGTAAAAGACTTCTGAAATAATCATTTATAAGTGCATTTCGCACAGATGTATTTTCGTTTTCAGAGTTTGAAGTTCTTTGACTCTCATTGCAATTATGTATTGCTTCGTTCATCAAATATTCCTCTGCTGGAGGAACAGCATCGTTGTTTATACAGCAAATGTTGTGAAGGACAGCTGTTGCAACAATAATTTTTAAATTTTTTTTTTTTTTTTTCTGTTGTTACAGTACCCTTATAATGCTAAGAACACAGTGTAAGCTACTTGGTTTTAGAAAGAATAGAGAGATAGGAAAGAAGTGTTTGGGTGCAGTTGTAGGGTTTTTCTCCACGGGTGGTGTCTAAGTTACTTAGGGAGATTACGATTTCATGTAATCGGTATAAAGTAATGGACTTGGCCGGGATTCGAACGCACGACCTTCCATTCCGTAAGCGAATACACTACTACTGCACCACTGCCACCCGCAATACTCTGAACTGTAGTTATTGTCACTTTCATTCGTGTTGATAATATAGGAAACCTTCTCTTCCGTACGCCTTAAGAGCGTTCAACACAATTTCGTGTTCGAATTTGAGATTCATTGTACAATGTTTCTTGTGGATTGTTGCAACTACGTAAAGGAGTCATCATATAGCGTCTGCATTGGTAGCCACTGTCCGCCACTACAACATGATCTCCAAATTCTCCATTTTCAAACCTAGAACAGATTCTTGAATTGTTGAAAATTGTGGAATCATGACTTGATCCAGGCCACCTTGCAACTATGTCCATTATTTGGAGCTTTGGATAACACATGGTCTGCACGTTTAAGGAAAAATACCCTTTTCGCTTTCGAAATATTTCACCACTTGATCCCCCTAATAAAGTATTTCCAAATTTAAACTATTTAAACGGAAGAATACAATCGTTTAACTTAAACTGCAAATTGAACTCAGTTTAAGGTTTAAACGAAACTGTGAAGCCGAATAAATTGCTGAACTGAAGTTTAAACCAAAAGTGGAGTTTAAACCTCTACTGTGAAACTGGGGGTAAGTAAGTCGTAATACTCGTAATAACAAATAAATAAAAAGTATTACGATCATACGTGAATTTTTTTTTTATTATTTCTAATTGAAATTGTTTTTTTTTTACAACAAGAACTTGGTTTTTGTTTTTTAACTAGCGGGTACCCGGCGACGTGCGTTGATGCGTCTGACGAAAAAAAAACATGATATTATATAAACAGCTTAATCTATTATGACCAAACTCCAAAGGAACACTCTACAGCCAATACCGAAGATTGCCTGAAAATTCGAGCTCAATAGGTTTGCTGTTTAATCACTTTTACCCTTTTCTCCGCAGCCCGCTCACGCAACATCGTAGCTAAGGGTAGGTGCTATTTGTCTGGCAGGCGCCTATGTCAGCTTACTCTTTTGAATCAAACAGTTACGATTTTTCTATTTTCCTAAACTTCCCAGTACTGAGACGAACAAAACAAAAAAAAAATCATCCAAATCGAGAACGGCTAGAGTTTTTCGGATATGATGGGGTTGGTGGAGGCATTTCCTTCGAAAATCTAAATCCAGTCCCTCTTTCCGTCTTTCTAATCAATGTAGCGTATTCCAGGCGAAAATTATGGCGATTAAAGAAGCCCTGACGTGGCTGAAGACAATTGTGATATCCACAAAGTGAAGACGCGATTAAGTCCGTGGATTCAGTCTCTTTAAATTCCATTCCGTTCATCTCTTAGGGAGATGGCGGAGCAGTTTAACATTCACCCCTGTTGGGTGCCGGGCATAGAAACATTTCAGGAAACTGTAGGGCAGATGAACTCGCCAAAAAGCGAACCACACTACCTCTTTTACCTGAAAAGGGTTTTCTGGGTATACCAATCGCTACTTGAAAACTTTTATTCAAGCAATCCGCAATCGGCTGGTAAAAAATTAAAACTCTCAAATGAAAATATTTGTCAAATCAAAACCTTTGTGATATTCGTTTACTTGGCCTTGTGGAACTTACTAATCAAACTCATCCTCGCTCTCACTTAAGAGTTAATTTAAAATGATATTATATAAATTGGTTTCACACATTTTTTTTACAAAAATAATTGCAAATCCGAAAGAAACGCAAAATCGAATATTTCAGTTTGACGTCTCATTCACAATACTTCAAACTTTCACGTTTTTCATCTTCTTACGCAAAAGCGTTCGCGTTCGTTTCTTTGAAATGAGAGTATTCTCTCTCGATTTTGGAGATTCGACAGTTTTCTTTTTTCTACACATACGAGTATATAGAAGTACGCGATCGGATTTAATATCTCAAAACGGAAGTTTAAGATATTGAAGATATGTCAATGCATCGGATCTGTTTGTGATGCAAGGGTGTATGTTATACTGTCTTAAAACTCACCTTTAACACTTTAACGACTGTTTATTTTGTATAGGATTTGTCGGGCGCAGTGTCTCAGTGGTAAGTGTGTTGGACTACTAATCGAAAGGTCGCCGGTTCAACTATTTGAATTTTCACAGCTGAGAGGAGAACATACGAGTATGACTCGAAACTGTACTTTTCTTTTCTGATTTGATATGACAGTTTTCACTCACTTGTGCTGTTCTGTTCTGTTCTGATCTATTTTTCGTTCAATAAATACATCATATACTTGTTTCACTGTCGCTTACTGATTTTAATTGTTTGCTTAGGATTTTTAGTGTTTGTTTTTTATTAATTTGTTGTAAACCGAACTGCAGCACTACTAATATTAAAGATTTATTTAACATCTTGTGAAACTGCACTGTTGATATTTTACAGTTGTCTTCGAAGTTTTCTTTTTACTCGCGTATCAGCTTTTGTATGTTGATAGTATATTGTACATACGTTTATGGTTTTATGTCAGAAATCTACACGCCAAAAACACTTGCACTAAGTTTCAACTGAATCGGATGAACGATCCCAGCAGGGTGTCTTTGGCAATTTCACAATGGAAATCTTGGAAAAGGAAGGCCTTTCAAAAATCATGCCTAGGAAGCAAGTTGGTAATGGCTCTTTTTTTAAATTCCAACCACTTCTAAAACTTAAGCATCAATGCCATTACCACTTCCTTTTTCAGGCTTTTGTTTAGACATTGCCAAGGAAGCGGGTTGGCAATTTTTCGTTTATATAAGTTGGATGCATCATCAAATAATTTCTCTCTGATGCAAAAATTTCATTCTTAAAAACCAACAGTGAAAACATTTTTAAAACCTGTAAACACACATTAATGTTTTTCCAAAAAACCCACAGGCAAAATATGTATATAAAATGTCATTCATTAGCGACTTGACAACTTCAAACTTTCGGTGCGAACGCACCCTTAAACCGATTACCGAACTGTCAATGTTAAAATATTCAGTAATTTTTTTTATCACGGTGAAGTACACGAAAGAACAACGTTTACAAAACATTAAAATTTACTACCGAAATTCCGACTCGGTGGTCACAACTTTAAGACCGTTAACGCCAATATTCGGTCATAATTCTCGTCGCAGTGGACAAGCAATTCATAGTCTAGTGAATAAATTTAAGTCAGAATATTCGCTGCTTAATGTTGCCGTGCCAGTCAGTGGTGGACTAAGCAGAGGGCGGAAGGGTCGGCCCGCCCCGGGCCTCTGGTCTTGGGGGGCCCCCATTTTTTTTTAAATTGTTATAAAATAGGACTTCAATATTTCTTGACCATTTGCATCTCGGTTGGATCATGCGAGAGGAGTTTTTCGAAACTTAAACTAATTAAAAATTATCTTCGATCTACAATGGATCAAGAGCGACTGGTTAATCTAGCAGTGATTTCAATAGAAAGAAAAATTTCCAAAGAAATCGATTTCACAGAAGTTATTGAGGAGTTCAGTAAATTGAAGGCACGAAAGCACATATAAATAAAAAAAAACTATCTTTGATTTATTTTATCTAATTTTTTTTTGTCAATCGATTCGTATTTTATTTTCCTCACCCATATCCATTCCATATTTGAGGTATGTATAAACATACATTAGCCTAAATAATTTAGTTCGAATTTAAATGACGTATGAACGAAGTCGAATTCCATTCATAAATGTTTTTTATAGTATCAAGCCAATACATTTTTTTTAGATATCTTATTTATTTAAAAAAAGAAGTTGTTAAGTCCTAAAAGAAAGATTCTTTATATATTAGGCATTTTAAAATTTAGGAGATAACTTTTACTCATCTAATCTCTTCCGCGCCATTTTTGTTCTCTGAAATCCTCTCTCTGGCAACCGACCGTCTTCCAAATAATTTGGTTCGAGCTATAGTTCGAAATAGGGCATCACGCCATCCATTCTGAATCTCTCGCATGGTTCGGCGTGTATTTTTTGTCTGCGACAGTTGTTAATGAAACTTATATGTGTGCTACATTCCCAAGTGAGTGATGCAAGCAGTAGGAAAGGAACTGGGCGCATACTGGTGTTTATGCATAATGTTTTGATTTTTGCAATGTGTTCCAAATAATTCGACGACTACGTTGACTACCTTTATATAAAAATAATAATGATGTCCACAGATGGGGGCTTTCAGGTGTTGGAAGGTTCAGATATTGTTGTTGTTACTGGATACTTGTGAATTGCTCACCGTTCACCATCAATGATTCCAACTTTGTGGGTGGCGTAGTTGCTTTAAAATAAACCAGCTTTAAGTCCATGCAGGTAATGTCCTTCATTTTATCTGGCAAATTTTATTTTCTAAGGGTTGCCAAAAACTGGCATAATTTCCCAAAAATGTCAAATAGGGTTCTTAAGGCAGTCTTACTGTCATTGCTGTTGTTATTTAAAGTTAATCGTTTTTAATACTTTTCTGTTTCTAAATTTTTGGTAAATGTGCTTTGAAAAATTCTTTTCACTTGAAAGTGTTTTCTTAAGGAATTTGGATATACATAAGATAACCGAAAAAAGATACTATCTGAATATTTTTCAAAGAAGGAATTTCAACTTTAAATAATATATGGGCTAGAAGAATGATGCTATTTGGGTTCATGAACATTTACTTATGACATCGTTGGACAAACCTAGGAAGTCACAAATAAATATGCTCAATGCTGTAAGCCAAAAATTTAAGCGCCAGTTGTTTAACTTAGTATTGAACTTGTTGATACATATATGTATATGTGGTTAAAAGGAAATATATTTATGAATAAACGGCATAATTCTTTATTTTCCTTAAAGTGAGACATTAATAACTATTTAAATGTAAGAACCTCGCGGGCACAAGCCATTGCAGAAAAAACGGGCAATTATTGCAGATTTATAAATCTTTTACTTGAGAGCAAGCCAAATAGACGTTTGGGAACATATCTCCATTGGATATCAACAACATACTGCTGATCGGCATTATACATACACTCCGTTCCAACTGAATAGGTACAAACTTTTTCAAATCTATATGGCTCAATATTTCCACATAATGTACATGAATCTATAATTTGATGCTGCTAACTATTTGTCTATAATGTTGCCAAAAGAAATGAGAAAGAATAATTCAAAAAGCACCGTTACTTTTTCTCTGGCTCTCTCGCAAAGCATTTCATACGGAAAAATGCAGTTTTTTTTTGCGTCAACTGAATAGGTACATGGTCATTATCTTCATTGTTCATGTGTGTTCCGAGAAGATTAACCCGTTTAAACAATTTTTAAAGTTTTCTGAGTGAATTAATTTATTTAACTGTCATTTGTTTGTAAATTTGGAGAACGATGGGTAGAAAAAAACCACTTAGCAGTGTTGAGAAGGGTAAGATCGATTTACTTAAGGAACAAGGATTAACCGGGCGTGCTATAGCTACCAAAATTGGACGAAGCTTTAACTTGACCTATTCGTACTTGAGAAATAAAGAGTCGTACGTGAAAAATATGAAAGGAGGTTATAAAACGGCCACAACAGCGGCTGATAGAAGAGCAATTTTGCGAGGTGCGTCCAATTCCTGTGACTCAGCTGCGAAAATAAAGCAAAAATCGGGCGTTAGTGCTAGTGTTTCGACGGTAAGAAGAGTGATCACTAGTGCCAATCATTTAAAACGGCTTAAAATTCAGAAAAAAACACCGTTAAACCATCAGCGGAAGTGTATGCGTTGTATCCATAGTAGGTAACTGCTCCCCACACCATAAAACCACCCTCTCGACTATGATGCCGCGCTAAAAAATGTTCCTCCTTTCTCAGATCGTGAAAGTAGTAATTGAAGCCATCAGGCCCATGAAAATTAAACTTTTTTCATCTGAAAAAACAACGTAACGCCATTCTTCTTGCCAAGTCATATGGTGCCTAGAAAAATCCAAACGCATACACCTCCGCTGATGGTTTAACGGTGGTTTAGAGTGTATAGACAAAGCAAATAGTTAGCAGCATCAAATTATAGATTCATGTACATTATGTGGAAATAATGAGCCATACAGATTTGAAAAAGTTTGTACCTATTCAGTTGGAACGGAGTGTATATTCGACAAGAAAGTGTTGCTTAAATACCGATGATAAATAACTATCGAATGAACAACTAATTTAAAAAAAATTATCGATTTTTTTGTATCACCTCGTTCAAGGACGGGCTTAGAATATCACTGCAGCTCCCAAAAGAAAAGAGCTGCTACCACTACCTGCGCTGCAAGGCCCAAAAAATCTAAAGATCATCGCTTGACATCGTCAAGCGTTTAAGAGATAGCTGTCATCAGTAATATAGATAAATTTTATATTTCTTCACGTAGTATGGGCGCAATGGGTTAGTGGTACGTACGTTGGGCTACTGAGCGAGAGGTTAGAGGCTCGAATCTCATCAAGGAACACCAAAAAGTGTTCCTAATGCTTACCCTCTGGCGAAAGTCTGATGAACACCCATGAAAAGCTTCTTAAAATGTGTATCGGTGGTTAATTGAATGTCCTTTTAAACCGTGGCAAAAATGAGGGAGTAGTTGGAGAATACTTACTTATTGTCCCTTTCCTTGTTTCAATTATTCAATGGCACTTGTTCGATTGTTTGTCGATCGGAGGCGGTTATTGTGAAGCGTGAAGCTCCCACCAGAGATAGAGACCAGGCGATCTCCTGTTTCATTATCATTAACAATTTGGTTGTTAGTTTCAGATCACACATGATTATACCCTATTCTAAGGGTACTGTAGAGCGGGGCTAGTTAGACCACGCGAGTTAATCTTGCTCACTTGCCAACACGTGCAACACCAGTCTCAGTTGCATTGCATAAGCAAACATTGTTTTTTAGGTGAAAAGGTAATACAAAATTTGATTAATTTTGGCAGTACAGTACTGATTCAAAATTTGTATTACGAAATCGATACGCTTCATACACACATATACCACAATATGTTGCCATCATATTGCCATATTTGTATATTTTAATGAAAAATACCTGTATAAACTGATTTTTGCAAAGGGGTCCACGTTTATTGTCAATACCTTTCGAATGAATGCGCATTTTGAAATTTCAATATGAAAACTCAAATAAGATTGTTTGACAATATTAATTGGTTAATTCAAAAATGTGTAGGCCCTTGTGTTAGCCTTGTTAAGGCCTTTCAAAATTGATTGATTAATACTTTTCAGGCGACTATTTAATGCAACTTTTAATACTTTTAAAAGTTTTTTCGAAAATTTTTCTGGACTTTTTGGTAGCTTTAGATTTGGTTGCTCTTACCTTTCCCGCCGTGGCCAAGTAACATCTTGAGTTTTTTTCCACTGCCCCACCTCTTGCGAACGTCTGACAAACATCCAAGAGTATCCAATTGTCATGAGAAGCTTCTCAAATTTGCCGTTCGGATTCGGCGTAAAATTGTAGGTCTCTCCACTTCGCAAAAAAAGTGGTTGGAGAAGCTAGGTTTTAGGCCCTCTATGGGCCGTTAATGACTAATATTTATTTATTTTTTTTTGCTCTTACCTTGCCTTACGTCGCCTTTGATAGTTCGGTGTGTTTGGTTGCGGTGAAGGCCATTGTTTCATCGTCGATCACCTTTTTATTTCATTTTCATGCATAAAGATGGCGAAATTTGCAACAAAAGAAAGAGTGAAATCCAACTCTGCCCATAATTATTCGATGGTAGTGTATTCACTAAGTGATTGCCAGGTCGCGAGTTCAAATTCCGACCAAGGCCATGATTTTGAAAATGAATACACACAAGAAATACGAATCTCCCTAAAGCAATTTAGGCACCACCCGTGTAGAAAAAGCTACAAAGGCACCCAAAACTTTTATCCTTTCCTCCTATTCTTTCAAAAATGTAGTAAGTACCACCTAAAAACATTCAATGAACAATTTGCTTAGATGTTGCTTGCAGCAACAAAAACAAAAAAGCATGCGCTCTGTTTACACTATAAGGGCACTGTAAGAATTACAGAAAAATCCCTTTAGCATACGCAAATTATAAAAAAACATAGGGACGGGCTACAGTCCGCTTGGGCGAACTGCTGGATACCCTATTGTTATTCCTATCCCTCATAAGTGGGCGTGACAAAAGTCTTAGTATGGTTGAATTGTTAAGAACGCTCTACACATTTTGTTATATAACATTTAAAGGATTTTATCGAAAAAAAACGAAGCTTTTGTAAACGCTTCCTAGCTCAAACTTTGCTTTTTCAATAAAATTGTTTTATTTAATTGTGGGCGTGTCAGTAGGCGGATTTTAAAAAAAGTTACGCAGAAGCATAAAGAGAGTATATAATTATAAATTTTAGCTCCCTAGCTGAAACTTTGGATTTTCAAAAAAGTTTTTTTTTTTAAATTGTGGGCGTGTCAGTGGGTGGATTTTAGAAATTTTATCTCCCGAGCAGTTTTAGAAGTCAAAGATCATATATAAAAAATTTCAGCTTTCTATCTCAAAATTCGATTTTGTCGAAAAATTGTTTTTTTTTTGAGTTTGGAGTTTGTGGGCGTGTCTGTGGGCGGATTCCAAAAATTCTTAAATTTGATTATTTTGGGACCCTAGAGATTATATGGTTAAAATTTTAGCTCTCTAGGTCCAGTTTAAGGGCTTAATTTTTGCCGACAGACGGACGGACCGACTAACGGACATGGCTATATCGACATTACTACCGATGCTGATCGTAAATATAATCAAAATTAATATACCCTTAGAATAGGGTAAACAAATATACGAACTATCAAATCCAGACCTAATCAATTTTGGAATTTTATAATTTTATATTGATGGTTATCGTACCACATTTTGTTTCAATGGAGACGGAGAGTCATTGGACTCCTCGCCTGCTTTCAGTGAAAATGTTGGTTAATTTTTTCAATCTGTTTATTCTGAAATTGACTCAATTATAGACAAAGAATTCTTCTGCTACCTTGGCAAAAGTGGGCGCACTCCTATTTTTAATGATGTTGAAATCTCTAAAGAACGCGTTAGCAAATTAAATTGTAATTGAACCTAGCTTTACTCCTGGCCTCGATGCCCTGACTTTCGTTTTTTTCAAAAAATGTGCCGTATGCCATATATTTAACTTATCTTTAAGAACTAGTACATTCAATCTCTTTAAAAGCACTCGTTTATTGTTCCTATTTTTAAATCTGGAAGAAAAAATAAAATAGAGAATTATAGAGGCATTTGTTAATAGTCCATTATTCCCAAATTATTTCATACGTTGGTTACTGATAAATTGATATTTTTCGCAAAATTTAACTGTGCAAAGAACAACATGGTTTTGTGAAGATGCGGTCGACTGTTACAAATCTTCTTTTGTTTCCAAATTATGTAGATTTTGAAATCGGTAAAAGAAACCAAGTTCATGCTGACATATTAGGATTTTCACCTATATTTTTTTAATGGCTCTTATCACTTTTCCAAAAAAGTTGTGTGACGTCTGGTGGTCCTTAAGGAAGCCACATAGGTCCTCTCTTATTTGTCTTGTATGTAAATGATGTTTTTGTATGTCTTGTATGTCTTGTATGTCTTGTATGTCTTGTATGTCTTGTATGTCTTGTATGTAAATGATGTTTTGTATTGCGGACGACTTTAATTCTTATCTGTCGGGTAAACAGGATGATTGTTTTCAACATTAAAATACTAGTCTTCAACGATTCTATTTGCGGTGCCAAAAAAACGACCTGTCTTTGAATATGAGTAAATGATCAGTTATTACATTCAGGTCGTAGATCGCATATCAAGTGTACCTATTCTTTCAATGCCATTGCTATTCCGCGTGTCTCTTTAATAAAAGATATGGGTGTGATTTTGGATACTTAACTATCTCTTAGTCATCATATTGATTATACATAATACAAACAGGGCAAATATAATGGAGACTACTAAGCCGCTATGCAAGTGATATTTCTGATCCAAATGTTATCGTCTTTATCCATCACATCTATTTTTGAATATTCATCCATTGATTGGTGTTTCTTTTATAATGCTTTTATTTGCATAGACTTGAATCTATCCAAAAAAGATTTCTCAGGTTCGTCTGAAGACGACTTCCTCGAGTTGCTTTAAGTTACTTACCCTCATATTAATCAAAGCTACAACTGATTAGCCTGTAATCGCTTGAGAATAGGAGAACAGTAGCAAGAGTTATTTTTGTACAAAGGATTGTTATTGACGAAATTGACTCTCCGGAGATCTTAAGACTTTTAAATTCAAATATCTCTCGTTTCAATTAACGATTTTTTAATTTACGGCCGGTCCTCATCTGTTATCAGTTCACTGTTGAGCTACAATGATTAAATTGATTTAATAGATTTCAACCCATCGATTACTACTATAAAATGAAAACTACTAGATGGAATTCAGTCATACGCGTTTGCTCTATTTATTTATATTTCTTAATAATATTTTGTAAATAAATTGTTGTTGTACCCTTGTGTCTTTGAAAATCACTGTATTTTGTTGACAAATAAATAAATAAATTTCATAAAACAAAACCCACTAACTAAAAAACTTAAATTTGAATGACGCTATTATGCAGCCTCGAAGGATGCTTTTACGCCGTTACTAAGCAACTGTTCCAACCAGATCTATATGAACGGAAATGGTAATTTATTTTTATGCGCTCTTCTCCTTCGTCATGCATGTATGGCAAAAAAGTTTCCGTACATTCACTCAATCTATACTCTCGAGAAAACCCTGCACTGAAGTCACTTTAGAAGAAACAAAAATAAAACCAAAACAATTCCATTCCAACGCCTTACTCCACATTATCAGGGCACAACAATCAATGCAATCATGCAATTCTCCCATCGTAGAATACGAGATACGTAAACCAACCAAAACCTATGTTTTCATGTGTAATTAATTCGACCACAACTGCAATAAGATTGACCATTGCTACAGCAACTTGGATATCGGCCAAACTACTGCTCGTTTATACGCATCTATATAGGATCTCACACATCCCGCACTCTGGGCGGCTTGTGAGGAGTAGCGATGGTTAATAATTGGAAACTGGTCAATACTCTTCGTTCTTCGTACTCATGGTTTTTTTTTTTTTTGTTTTGCGCTTCCTGTTTGGATTTCTCCATTTGTGGCCCCGAAACTAAAATGCAACTGCTGCGGCATGGAGCCAAGAATCTAACCAAGTAAGTATCAATTCTAGACACCAGCTATTATTACCTATATAAATGATGCGTTTCCATTGCCGAATGACTAACCACGTTTTCGTTCTCGGTCTCAGTTTTCGTATGTCCATCTCCAACGCCTCCTCCTCCTTCCCACATGGTGTGTTGCGCCATTTGTGGTTGAAGCACCCATTCCAGCTAAACAACCATTGATTGTATGGGTCAATATGTTTGTATGTTGGATGGGATCTGAAAGAGTATCAAAAGAGACGATACGCTCCTAGAAGTGCGAGATGGAGTGGGTCATGGGTCGTACAACAATACGGAGGTGAAGCTGGCATTTGAATATCATCCATCTCCATAAGGACGAAACCGCGGTTGGACACTCTCCTTCAGAGTGTTAATTTTCAGATAAAATTACCTTGCTATGTTTGGCTTTTCGGTGGGTAAGCTTCCTCCTCTTAGCTCATTTTGACAAGAGTCATATTACATCTATTGAAGTGAAAATACTCCTCTTTGAGTGGTAATCTTGAAGAGGATAACCATTGACAGAACACCATCAAGTTTGGTGCAAGTTCACAGAAATGAATCATTTACCTAAAAGCCAAGCCCCACGCAATTGAAAACTTTCCCCACCACTCCGGGCGCGTATCTATTTCGTTTAAGGTTGACCAATGTTAACTTAAATTTTCAACACGACTGTTCGAGTATCTATGTCTGTTTTAACCTGTTTACCTAGGAATGGAGTTACGTTTTAAGCACTAAGGTACTTATGTTCCCAGCAAATCGATGAAAACCAATATTATAGACTTTGGCTTCCCCACCGTGCATCCACAACCTGCAACTCGAATAAAGAGCACGGAGCCAACAAATAGCGTTGCTTCAACAGACGGATGGTAGTGATACGATGGTGGCAGGATTGTGGCAAAAGATATACAGGGCTTGTTCGCCTAAAATGCGTTAACAGCTCTTAACAAACTGCCGATGGGCTATAAATTTCGCTTTCTAATATTTATTCACTCCACAGCTTTATTGAGAGAATATTTGTTATCCGCTTCCATGGTGATACACGGATGGTGGCATGCTACTACTACCTACTTTTACAATTTATTATAACACACTGGGAAGTATCTACAGTGAAGTGCTGCTTTTTATGATGCGGGTAAATTAGGTAAGTACATGGTAAAAAGAAAATGTTTGCGAATTGCGCAAAGCAAACTGTGATGACGACGGTAAGCATAGCGTAAGCGTAGGGTAGATAAAGTGGCGGCAAAACCCAGCCATCTTCTGTCACCGAATAATGCTCCTAAGCTGAAATGAAGGCTCTACACTGCAGTTGCGCACCCGGCGCCCACATACGGTTCACAATATTGGACAGCCTACAAAAATAATGAGGGCAAATTAACGGCAGCTGATATGAAGACGCTTCGCATGAAAGCATTAGTAACAAAGATTAATCGAATAAGAAGTTCCAATATTCGAGGAAACCTTCAGGTCAAAGAACCTATCACGAAAAAAATGAGACGCCACCGGCTCAGTTGGTACTGTCATGTTCAAAGGACATATCCTGCGAACACTTTAAAAAAGGCAATATCAATCAACGTTTCCATACAAATGCGAAAAAGAGGCAGGCCTAAAATCTCCTGGATCACACAAATGCAGCAACACGAGTATCTGATTGGTCTCAGTGACGAAATGATTCAAGACATTTACAGACATTTGTTTTTACCTCCGGCACATACCAACGACCATACCACGTCGAGTTAATCGGTTCTCGTCAGATCACCGTAATTAAATGACGTTGGGCGCGGTTAGTACGTAGATGGGGGACCGTTTGAGAACAGCCGCGTGTCGTTGGCCAGTCCCATCTACAGAGTTGAGGTAGATAATATACGTGGTATCACAATGGACCTAAATTGGTCTAAGTGTGTCGGCTTGTGCAGACAGCCACATAAACCTAACCTAACCTAACCTCCGGCACATAGAACAAACTATGGTTTGTCTGAACCCATAACTCGATGCATCTGTTTGTTTAATTCGGTCGGTAATAACTTGGATTTAATCTCAAATTGAGATTTATTTAAATGCGACGCTTTTACTGCTCTAACTTCAATCTTTCTTAATTAATGCCAATTTTTTTTAGTTTATTAACTCATGTTATTATTATATTTTGTAATTTTATATTTACTGTATGTACCTTTATTACTTTATGCGAAATCTGTTAAGGTGTTCTACCTGGTAGATGAATAAATAAATAAATAAATAAAAAATAAAAAATAAAAAAATCGGGAGGCCTGTCGTTATTTTCTGGGGTCGAACCGGGGTGAACGCCACAGGCAGTCCATTAAACCCTGATCATGGCTTCACCGTCATTAAAGGAAGAAGAAGATTATGAAGCTCCAAATAGCTGTGAATATGGAGTCTTAAACTATGTCGAAAGCGGTATTACGTGAGGCTGTGGTGTATACGAGTTCATAATTGTTGGAGATTTTGTCTTTGCTAAATAGATATAAATTTGTATATTTGTTTTCGACAATAATGTGTAGTTTGACACAAGAAAATGTTGTGCAGTCGATTGTACGACAGCAAAATAAACTAAATGTCCCATGCCTCATCTTAAAGAAAGGTGCTCGTATATATTGCGCAATCTATCAAGGCATATCCCTGTTTTATGTCTCAAGTCCTTTTGCATTTTCACTCTGGGAAATACCAACGAACTTCAAAACTTTTCATCGACTTTATATACCTTTTACAGCAGTTGAAAAACAAGCGAATTGTCCTCTTCAAGTCAACGAGGGCAAAACTAAGAATATGCTATTAACAAACAAGCAATCTTCTGTCCGCCGACTCGTTGTAAAAACCGGGCAACTATTGCTCTTAATCGAATTCAGGGCCCTGCCTGAATTAGCTAATTTCGCTTTTGAGTCCGAAGTGCATCTGTTTATTTGGGAAAAGTCGGCATTGTGTTAGGGCGTTTCTTAATTACCATTCTAGAGTATGATACAGAAATTCATACCTTAAAGTGCAAGTATAAGAAAGAAGTAGAGCGATAAGACAGATTTTTCGTATCGTGGGTACAGCACTTCTGTTCCTTTCCCCTGACGACACTGGTTACATAGCTCATCTTTGTTTTTTTAGTTTCTTGGCATTAATTTAGTTCATTGTAACTAAGTTAAGGCTTTTGCAGAAGCTAGATGGACGAGCAGGAGGAGGAGATTATTCTACACCTTGAACTAGATTTAGCTTTACCCTCTTTCTGCTTTGGATGAGGGCCAACTGAAACGTTGGCAGCAGTATAATATTATCCGATAATGTGCCAGTTTAATCGATCCACCAACATCCAGAACTCACACAGCACCTTCAATTAGAATAAAAAAACATAGGGACGGGCTACAGTCCGCTTGGGCGAACTGTTGGATACCCTATTCTTATTCCTATCCCTCATAAGTGGGCGTGACAAAAGTCTAAGTATGGTTAAATTGTTAAGAACGCTCTACATATTTTGTTATATAACATTTAAAGGATTTTATCAAAAAAAACGCTCCCTAGCTCAAACTTGGGTGTTTCAATAAAATTGTTTTATTTAATTGTGGGCGTGTCAGTTGGCGGATTTAAAAAAAAATTAACACATGAGCATAAAGGGCCCCTAGAGAGTATATATTATAAATTTCAGCTCCCTAGCTCAAACTTTGGATTTTCAAAAAAATTGTTTTATTTATTTGTGGGCGTGTCAGTGGGCGGATTTTGAAAATATTTATAAATGAGCTTAAAGGGCCCCTAGAGAGTATATATTAAAAATTTCAGCTCCCTAGCTCAAATTTTGGTTTTTCAATAAAATTGTTTTATTTTTTTGTGGGCGTGGCAGTGGGCGGATTTTGAAAATTTTATATCCCGAGCAGTTTTAGGAGTCATAGATCATATATGAAAAATTTCAGCTTCCTAGCTCAAAATTCGATTTTTTCCAAAATTTTGTTTTTTTGAGTTTGTGGGCGTGTCTGTGGGCGGATTTCAAAAATTCGTAAACTTGATTATTTCGGGACCCTAGAGAGTATATGGTTAAAATTTCAGCTCTCTAGGTCCAGTTTAAAGGCCTAATTTTTGCCGACAGACGGACGGACGGACGGACGGACGGACGGACATGGCTAGATCGACATTACTATCGATGCTGATCATAAATATAGTAACTTTTAGGGGTCTACGGGCAATATTAAGGTATGTTACAAACTATGCGTCAAAATTAATATACCCCTACAATAGGGTATAAAAAACCTCCTCTGTAGTTTTGAATGGATTTGAGTAATTATTGTTTACAACTTTGGAAGTGGCAGAATTACTCGGTGGTCGCTCTTTCTCAGTAATCACCTTCTAAAACTAGGAATCTGACATTTTGCTCTGTGATTCTTATTGTGCTACAATTGAACTGAAGGGAGTTTTGGATATGATACCTTGCCGCTTTAAGGCGCCCGTTTCATGATTTTTAAAAATACGATCACTCTCGAACTGTTTGTCGTATCGATATGAAAATTGGGACATAGGAAGAAGAGTACAAATGTGTAAGACATTTGTGTATCGGAATTTTTCAAAATGACTTCCATTAGAACTAAGAAGGGTAGCATGTTTTATAAGACCATTGTCAAAATGCTTAACACATTGGTGTGACATTTAACAAGGTAAATAAGAACAGAAAAGTAATTTGTATGTCTTTAAAGTTTTGAAAAAATTTAATAAACAAAGTGGTTATATTCCAATGAGAAGTTCCTCATTCTACAACTAAAGAGTGAATAATTAAGCACTTGTTGAAATTTTGCTCACACACAAAGCATATATTGTGAATTTTTATTTATTTACTTTAAGAACTATTTTCCATAATCTTCATATCTCCATTAGAACAACCTGCATTTTTCATTCTTATTAAAAAACATAGGGACGGGCTACAGTCCGCTTGGGCGAACTGTTGGATACCCTATTCTTATTCCTATCAGACACCTAGAGAGTATATATTACAAAATTTCAGCTCCCTAGCTCAAACTTTGGTTTTTCAATAAAATTGTTTTATTTATCTGTGGGCGTGCCAGTAGACGGATTTAAAAAATATTTCAACATAAGTATGCAGCGCACCTAGAGAATCTATATTATAAATTTCAGCTTTCTAGCTCAAAATTCGATTTTTTGGAAAAATTTGTTTTTTTGAGTTTGTGGGCGTGTCTGTGGGCGGATTTCAAAAATTCTTAAACTTGATTTTTTCGGGACCCTAGAGAGTATATGGTTAAAATTTCAGCTCTCTAGGTCCAGTTTAAAGGCCTAATTTTTGCCGACGGACGGACGGACGGACGGACGGAGGGACATGGCTAGATCGACCTTACTATCCATGCTGATCATAAATATAGTAACTTTTAGGGGTCTACGGGCATTATTAAGGTATGTTACAAATTATGAGTCAAAATTGATATACCCTTAGAATAGGGTATAAAAAGACCAGACACGAGCTCTTCACTATGAATCTGCATTATATAGAATCAAGTTATCACTTGAGTACATCTGCATTTATACAAAAAGATTCACGTATTTATATCATATTCTAAAAATGTTAACTTATAGTTTGTAAAACTTTAATATTGCTCCTAGACCCCTAAAAGTTGCTATATTTGTTATCGGCATCGAAAGTTATGTCGATGTAGCCATGTCCATCCGTCCGTTCCTTGTCGATTTAGAGTACCTAAAATCCGTGCTAGAAAGCTGAAATTCGAAGGTTATACAAAAATGATCAAATGCAAATATTTTTAAAATCCGCCATTTGTATGATCACTGTTTGAAAAAAAAGTTTTATCGATGAAATCGAAATTCGACCTGAGCCAGAAATTTGGAACATTATGCTCTCTAGAGGCCCGATATACTGAAGTGTAAATATTATTTATACCCGCCTATCGACATGCCTACGTTTTCAATGGAAATTGAAGTTCTTATTTTCGGAGTGTTTAGATAAAATCGTCCTTAACAATTCCTTCATACAAAGTTTTTTGCCACGCCTACTTTTTGGATCTTTTTTTTTACAAAAACATGATTTTTTTGACAAAATTCTTAAAAACGTATAAAACAGTTGTATTTGACAAAAATATGCAGGCAATATCCTTTTTAACTATTCACCCACACTTGGATTTGTGCCACGCCTACGTTTTGGGGGATAGGAGGAAGCCTTTGCTTATGTTAATACCTGTGACGTGCCGTGATGTTCTCAACAGGGTGTTCTACACTTTTTCTGTTCGATAATAGCGTATATTCTTAGTTCTCTCCAGGACCACGACCAGCGAGGACATGATAGACTACGATCCAATTTGGTTTTCATTTATTTGTTTGCTTTTGTTAACTTAGGTTTTGTTTTTAAAAACAAGGTTATACCATAAGTATGTATTATTTGTACGTAAGTACAATACGTCTAGTCTTTTTGAAAAAGTCTCCAAAACCTCATCATAGAAACTGTTCTTACTTTTTTATTCCTGAAGCAATGTTTTTTCTCCTTAAATCGAAGCTAACAGTGATAATATTTTCTTAAGCTTAATGTAATAAGATGAATAAGATTTAATTCGCTCAAGGGCAAAAAATGATCTTTCACCTGAACAACTTGTTATTAGTATTGATAGCATTAAAGAGCTCAGTTTAAAAATTTCTGAAAATTTATCTTTTGAAAATCCATATTCTGAAGGATCTCCATGGACAAAAATATTGCGGGAAATGGTGCGTTTGCTTCAATCGATGTGGGGGTTCTACAAATATTGAGCACATCGATTAACAAGTATCAGCATTGTATATAAAGTTTATATGCAAAAGAAGCGGTAAGAGAAGAGAGTCGAACAAAATCTAACCAAACAAATGTCTCCATTCTTATTTCACTTCCTTTTCCAGCAACTTGCATTTTAGAAACACAAACACACGTAATAATGTGACAACTATCAAAATACCCATAGCCGCAACATCTTCATCACTGAAGAAAATGGAAAAAATCATGAGTTGGATGGAGTTGGTGCACACTTTTCTTTAGCACACGTTTTTTACAGGCGGTTGTTGCGACTTTGAATGTGGTAGACTTTTTCTTATATTTCCTTTGAATTGGTGCTCTAGTGACCGGTGAACACTCTGGCGAGGAGCTCATTTTATGTTCTAATCATTCCACTTTCTCAAAAGGTTTCATTCCATTAGGAATTCAAGAACTTCACGTGAAAAATTGTCCAAACTTTACATCAAATTTTTTTCCAGTGCATTGCATTCCCTGTGTAAGCCAGAGTATCCCCTTAAATTCAATTTGTTATCATAGTGGCACATAACTTCATCCGAAATCCTCATTGGTTCACACCAGTATCCAACCACTCTCCGCCCAGCATTATTTATTAAATAATTAATTAATAATTAATAAACTCAACCCTTTTGGGCATGTCGCCGGAGTGCCAAGCGATTTTAACATATCGTTTTTCTTCCCGTATTTAGTTCGGCTCGATGGACGTAGCTAAAGGATTTGCCGTATGCGGGAGCAAAACTTAATTATCCAGCTATTTATTATGGTATAATAATTAACACGCTCGACTCGTATTGCATTAGAGAGAAAGGGCGAGAGTGACGCAGTAAATCTTTGGCCCAAATGTATTTTCCCAATATGTATGTCCACATGTACTCGTCGGACTGGGGCTGGGACTCGGAAACTCGTACACACTCATTTGCAGAGTGGAGTTGCAGCGGGTGTCCTTTTAAAAATGGCACATGGAGTGCAAGCAACAAAATATTCCTTTTCGCTCTGCGAGAAAGTTCCGGCCTGCATTGCAAGTGTGTGAAAATGGTCAATTTACAATGCTTTGTACAAAGGATGAAATTATGGTTGCTTGCGCTGTAAGGTGATGATGCCCTTAAAGTGGGTGGTGGCCGATATTTTGAAGTGTTTGTGCGTTTATGTTTAAGCCCGTTGGACAATTTGTTGGCATCCTTTTTGAATGTTGGGGGACACTTGATGTATTGCAATATTGCAAGGATTCTAAATTTGTTTTATTATTGTATTAGCTTCGGTTGGGCAGCAAACACAAAGAGATTCTACTTCCATTGTGTTCTTGGCAGATCGTCCTTAATGCGACGACAGTGATGGTGGTTTCACTTCGATTGCACACTCGCTTGTGTGTCTCGCTTGATTGGCTTCGTAATTTATTGACCATCGAATACAGGCCAGCAAAACCACTTTCCCGATCAACACATATATAAATACATACATTGGAGCAGCACCTTATTGCTTGGTGATAAATCTTTTGATTTCTGATCGAAAATTGTTGTATGACCGTCATGGCGTTTTGAGAATTGTTTTGAGGTCTATTGAGAGGCTTCAGTTTGTTTCGAAAAATAAATAAAAAAACAGTATGAACGCAATACCTCAGGTGGCTTTAATCTATGACCTAGTGGCCCATTGCTTTCAGCAGTTGTGGTCAAAAAGACAAATGGAATGACTTACGAGGAGGATTTTTCGTGTAGCCGCTTACGTCCACGGAAGTCTTAAGAAAAAAAATGTTTAAAACGTATCGTGTTTCTGGCTTTGTTGAGCCTGATTACAGATACAATGATTTGCATTTTTTAACTCGATTGGCGATACATACGTACACGTTATTGGGAGGAGACCTGGCGGAAAGACAAAATGGCGTCAGAAAGCGTCATTCTACAATCGGAGCTATTGAGAAAGTAATTTTGTTCTCGTTATATAACGTTGATTTACAACTCAAGAGTGAGTGTGAGTTGTTTTTTTCATTCTGAAGGCCACTCATACTGCTGAAGAAGGAAACCACTTTTTAAAAAAAGATCTACTTTAAAAATATTTCTTTTAACGCTGATCTTGCGAAACGCTTTAAGTTCACTTAGGTGGAGTGATTTCCTAAGAAAGCTAGAAATCACATTCAAAGTCCCAACTTATCTCTTGCGGATGGTGATGGACTATCTTACGGACCGAGAGCTATTATACGACACCACAGACGCCTCTAGAAGAAAGGATATCACTGCCGGAGCAGCACAAGGATCGAGATGCTAGAGAAAACAATTCTGGTAGGGTAAGCAGACGACATCGACGTGGTTATTACGGCTAAAGGCGCCGATATCGTGTAAAAGAAGCCGAACTGGGCTATGTGACGAGCCAATTCGTAGATGGAGGCTCATGGTCTCAGCCTGGCCACGGGAAAAACAGAGATAATCCGTTGAATGAATTCATCCGAAGCAAGGATGCAGTTAAGGAGCTAGGACTGACGCGTTACGTAAAGCTTACGTTCTGGCAACATATAAAGTCCGCATCTGAGCGAGCCTCGAAGATTACAGCTTTTTTGAGAAGACTGATGCCAAATGTAGGTTGCAAATGCTAGCAAATGCAAACTCGATTTTTAGCAATACTGTACATAATTTACATAATTAAGTGCAGTCAACGGTGTAAGTTTTGGCCAACATTTTATAAACTTATTTATTTGTATTTATGATTTGTTTTTAATTCAACGTTAAAAACCAATGAAGTCTGATATTTTATGTGATAACTTAAACCATTTATGAATTTCTGATTTTCGTTTATATGTAGACCTATGCTTATTTGTACATACATAGGTCATAGATATGTATATTTGTGTACCTACGTTTATTTTGTTTTTGTTCAACTTTAAAACGCAATGAAGTGTGATATGTCATATTTTTTAGCGATGAGGCTCATTTTTGGCTAAATGTGGTTCCAGTACGATGGCGCTATGTGCCATACTGCAAACAAAATCATCAACTTATTGAAGGAAACATTCGATGAACGATGTAAATTGGCCCCCAAAATCTTGTCAAATACTCCTCTTGATTATTTGCTCTGGGGATGTGTAAGGTCGCTGGTCTACACGACTTTGAATACGGGAAAAGTAAGGATTGTGTACAAAAAATAAAAGTGAAACCGTGAGATTGTCTCGGATGAAAAAATTATTGGGACGTCAAGAGCTATCCAAAATACATGTATCATAGTGTGTTACATCTGTCAGCTGCCGAGTGCGTCTAACACATTTGTCCGATGCTTGGTAAAGTCTACGAGGATATCAACGCGTTGCGCAGCCACAATAAACACGCAGCTGAACAACTCAAGTAACCGATTTTGTTGATATAATGAAACAAGTAGATCAAAAAGGTGAACGAGGCTATTCAAAAATTGAATGAGAAATTCGCTTAGGTGGACGAGGATCACAATGCCTTCCATACGAATTTAGAATTTTTAATTTGCAAAGATTAAAGCAGAATTATGAAAAAATGGAGATGCTGATCCTGCTGATATTCAAATATTGTGTTAGTCTTTTAAGAAATAATTAATGGAACAAAGATCAAGCTGGGCAAGCGAACTAACATTGAATGGGCAAAGTTTAGAATTGTGATAATAAAAGGACTTAATTGAGTAAAGTTACAGTCGCGGAGTTTGATAACAAGTTTATGATCTTTTAAATTATTTATATTGAACTTCCAATATTGCGTATTTGAGGAATTGAGACAATATAGCGAATATTCTCTACAAGAAAAATATGTTTAAAAAAGAAAAAGAATTTGAAAATAACAGAGCACTTAACAAAATGCTCGAATGAATTTTGGAATATAGCTAGACAAATAAATGGAAAAAAAGTAGGTAGTTTTACGCCTTGGACATCGCAAAAAACCTCTTATCTTATTACGAATGAGCTAAAATTTATTTTGGTATACTTGTGGGAAGATTGGAAAAATGGACCGATCGGAAAAAAATATTCTTTTAGACGTTCAATACGGTTTTAAGAAAATTTTTCTACAATGCATCACATCTTTACATTATCATAAGTTATATAAAAGCTTTTCAAGTAAGAAACAAAAAAGTATATTCCTTTTTGGTGGATTTTAAAGCAGTCTTTGATCTAGTAAACTGAAATGCACTTCTCTATAAGCTTTTATAACCTGGTATATCTTTAAAGTTTAAAAAATTTATCAGGAACATGTTCACTAAACCAAAAGTCTTTTAAGAATGACTTTAAACGGGTCCATGAAATAAGGCACCAATGAAAAATGAAAAAAGGCCCCAACCAACTAGATAGGAGGCAACAACAAGGTTTTGCAGTCCGATTGGGGTGATTTTGCATTGCTTTGGGGCTTTCTTATACCCTATTCTAAGGGTATATTTATTTTGGCTCATAATTTGTAACGTTATTTATTAACTTCCCAGTGGAAGTTGTTGTAATGGGCCCGATTTTGTGAACCGCGAATTTGGACATCCACGTTTTAAGGTCACCAGAATCCAAATCCAACGTTTTTATAGAGATGCCTGTGTTTGTGTGTATGTACGTATGTGCGTATGTGTGTATGTTCGTATGTGCGTTCGGAATTATTTTTCGCTGCGATTATCCCGAGAACCAAAGATGATATTGGCATGGGGCCAGGTTTATTTGAAGGGTAATTACGTAACTCAGAACTGATTAAGTTTGCTGCAAAATCGGCCCAGCCGTTTTTTGTTAGTTAATAAATAACTAAAATAATTTGCCTTTATTTGTACTATTTATTGTCATTTGTCATTGAGCATATCATTATTACATTGGTATTATGCGATTATTATATATGACGAGTGTAATAAAATTATTTTCGATTTCCACCATTTGGGAAAGGAAATAATTTCTTATTTAGTAGCATCGTAACTGTATGATTCCTCATAATTGATACATCATACGGAATTTGGTTTTCTGGTAATTTCTTGTAGCATAATAATGTTGCAAAGTATATTGCAAATGCTCCGCAATCTATACCATTACTTTGTTCCTGAACTTTTTGAAATATATAACTTTTTTCACATCTATATAGAGCGTCACTTGGAAGTTAGTCGTGTAGACCTTGCGGGTCGCACCCAGACCACTTTTTATTTATATCTTTAAGACCCTTAAAAGTTACTATAAGGTGGCGCAAAAGTTGTCACCCGATGCAAAAATTCTCACTCGATGCTCTTTGGCGCTAATTTTTTTATGACTACTTGCGTATAGATGCGTTTATCGATTTCTACACGATACTTTTTTTTTAAAAACCAAAAAAAAAAAAAAAATAAATAATTATAAATTTATTAATGGGAACATGCCCCATCGAACTGCTATAAAACCATCGTTAAACCCTCCCTGGTTTTGACACTGAACTATATTCCTGATATCCACTTTTCGTGAGTAGAGGAAGCTAATGGGAGACGAGGGGTTTGGTATTTTTTTTTTTGGCGGGATGGTGATCATGGAGAACAGACGTGTGGTCTGCTAGCTGTTAAATTTTCATTTGTCTTACATAGTACATTATATTCTTTTGCCACTTAAATCTTTGCAAGTTGAATTAAAATCTTAGAGTTATCAGATTGAGACAAAAAAAAGGAAACAAAAACCCAGAGTTAATAATTAAGTACTTGCCGGCAAAAGTGCTCACGCTGCCCAGCGAGTCGATTACGAGCCCATTCATCTGACATCACAATCATAGAATCCGCAAACCAATTAATTCGATCACCAACACATTTAATCAACATTGGTTGATTGTAAAAGGATTGAGTGGCGAGCGATCGGTGTAACAATCGTGTACGCATCTGGTGGAAGCAGCTTGTCGCTCCTTCTGTAAGAAGTTCAGACACCACATTCCGTAAGATTCCCCATCTTCATCACGCTCCAAGCAGAGAGAGAGAGAGCCCCATCAAAGCACAATCACTCAGTTCATCAGCGGTCTACCAATCCCACCAGAGACCTGGCCGCCCGTCAAGCAGGAAGCGAAACTATCCTCCCTCATAGCCGTCGAAGGCACTCAGTGATTGAGCACCAGCAGACCGCGGCGTGTAGAGTAAAATTAGAGTTCGTTTTTTTTTTTGGTTTTAATTTTTCTTATACTTGACATACATTTTTTGCGGTTAAAAAAACAAAAAAAAAAACAGAGAATAAAAAAATAGATCCACACAAGTAAGAAAAAAATAAATATAGTTCTAGTAAGCTCATTGAATTTAAACTTAACCTATTCTACAGCTAAGGTATGGAGAGTAATACGTAATAATGAGAATATCACAGGTAATAAATATTATTTGAACATATGTATTAAACAAAAAAAAACAAAAAAAAAAACAACCTATTAAAGTCGATATCGAACTTCTTTCTCAAAAGGAGAATCAAGAAAAGCCTCGTGGGGGACTTGTGATCACAAATTCCAGCAACGACGTATGCATAATCGACGGATAACATTCGAGAAAAAAAAAACAAAAAAAAAAAAAAACCAAGTAAGTTAATTATCCTCTCCATAACTCTCAATGGATTCAAAGGATAACCAATTTTTTGCGATATTCATGCGAGCTATATATATTTTTTTTGCTCTCGGAACTGATAGAGAAGTTGATATAATTTTTTTTTTAACATTTTGACCCTAGACGTACATAATATAATATTTGCTTATAGTTGAACGTAGTTATTTAGAATAAGTACACTTGTTGTGTTTGAAATGAAACAATATTAGGAACAGGAGTTACTAAACTACCGAAAGTGTAACTACCTTAATAGTTAAACGTGCAACCCTATTTGAAGTTCATAACTTTGTACGTAATGACGATAGTTAATTTATCTTTAGTTTTTTTTTAATAAATTTAATTATAACGTAATTTGTTAATTTTTTTTTTCGAATGGGGTTGATGATTGGGATCTTGATTTCTAGATGTGGTAAGTAGGTTTGTTTAGATATTGAAGAATAGGGACAGCACGGTTTAATTAATGGTGTGTGTGTTGTCACGGAGCGGTCTTTGACCAACGGGGAGGGAACCAGTGCACCTAAGCAACATTACACCGTTGCTAACTACATAAGTGAGCTAAGGATATTCGAAATGCAGATATAGTAAAAGGATTTCGGTTTTCGTGAGTAAATCCTTGACATGAGTAAGTTATCTTTTGTTGCTGTGTTTAGTTTCAAGGGCAAAGAACCACCCCCATATTCGACGAGCTAAGCTGAGCCATGCCGCCAGCATGTCAAGGTATGCCCAAAGATGACTAGACGGTGACACAGGCAGCAACAGACTTTGATATTTGTAAAATAAATAAGACATGAATCACTATACTAGTAATAATGACATAATCCAGAAGCAGAACCAACGTTAGTCATTCATAAAAAAAATACAGCTAAAGAACATCGGGTGACAACTTGTGCGCCACCTTGTATATTCGTGATCACCATCGATAGTAATACCGACCTAGCCATGTCCGTCCGTCCATCGGCAATTTTTAGGCCCTAAAACTCGAGCTGGAAAGCTGCAATTTGGAACATATATACTCTCTAGGGACCCGAGATAATCAAGTTTGAAAATTCTTAAAATCTGCCCACAATCTAAAAAAAAAAACAAATTTATCGAAAAAATCGAAATTTCAACTGAAAAGCTGAAATTTGGAATATATTTTATCTTGCGGTCCGAAATGCACATGAGGGAAAGATTTTGTAAATCTGCTCACTGACAGGCCCACTTTTTAAAAAGAAACTGGGTCAGTTTGGCCAGGATCCCGTATTCAGCCATCGCCATTTAAAGCTCCTGACGATTAATGCTATCATATAAGGTTTTAAAGTCGATAAAAAGATGGTGAGTCACGGCTTGAGATTCGTTGGTCTTTTCCGGGGTTTGCCTCTGTGCGAAAATTTGGTCCATTATCGATCTGCCGGGCCAGAAGCCACACTGGTACGTGCTGATTAGTGAACGTTGGATAGGGTCAAGCGAGACTAGTTTATTATACGAGTAATGTAATCGTGCTAATCCACCTATGACATACTCCATCGTTGCTTCGTTTCCAAGGAACAAACCTTCAGCATGCACCCAAATCCAACTTGATTTTCCGGATGCACTACACATTTTGCGAATCGAAATACTCGCACATAGCCATCATTAGCATTGAAAGCAGCCAAAAACAAACAAAGAAACAATTTATGTGAAAAATGGTTTAAGAAGGATTTTAAAAGCACTTTTATCCTTTTCTCATCATTATGTCTCCTATGTCTTCTCATTGTGCCTAACATTAGTCGCATATAAAGGGCGAGTTCAAGTGTTTTGTTTTCCTTGTAGGATTATACTCCGCAAAGATTTCAACGCCACCAGACCACCCACGACATGAATAGATCCTTACAATATAAGAGACACCATGTAGCGATAGAAGGGGCCCCTTCGGCAGTCGTTTACAGAATATCCACATTTATGTTTCCCCACAGAATAGATAGCATGGTTAAGTCTGTAAAGGGAACGGTCGAAGGAGAGAGAGAGAGAGAGAGAGAGAGAAAGAGAGAGAGAGAGACAGACATAGCTGCGCATGTAGTAGTCGTAGTCCTTCCTTGCTGTAGTAGGTGCAATGCAAATAAATTTTATTATTATACCTAGACACGGGAACAGAGAAGTAGGAGAGTCCGTAAAGGCAGACGACGACGATGTGGGTGATTGTCCTTTGGCTGCTATTTGAAATGTGCCAGAAAGCTTGTATTACGCTGATGGTGTGTACGACGAGCAAATAGATGTGTGTCGTCCTTTTTTAGAACCAAACCTAACCGAACCGAACCACATTTCGCGGGTTATGCTAGGTAGAGCTTTTCTATCTCCATCGCCTTTGTTGCTGGTCTCGACTGGCAATAGTGCACTGTGCACTTCGTCCTGTTTTGGGGTTTTTGTTTTCCTCGTTTTTGTTTTTTTATTCTGTGCGCTGCCGCTGGCTTTTGTCGTTGGATTCTTCCTTGCAGTTTGGGCTGTAATTTTTTTTCTCTGTGTCGTCGTTGTCGTCGTTTATCCTTTTGTTGTCTTTTTATCCGTCTGAACTTCCATTGCAGAGGAATACACCAAGTGAATGGCATTTCATTTCCTTCAGCTGCATTTAACCTATACGAAGGCACATGCAGATGCATATATAAACGCTGCCTGGATGTATATCCACAAATAATTTAATTTTTTAATGGAAAAAATTGAAAGCTCATTAGTGTTCCCAAAAGGATGCTCTGCTGATATTGCTGGTTTTGGCCTGGCTATGCAGTTACTCTGCTGTTATTTTATTTTTACCAACCAAACTGTTCAGGGCAGTGTGTTATATTGTTAAGGAGTTCATCCTTGTTGCGTCTGTGGGCTGGTGTATCTGTGTGTGCGAGGGAGTGAAACAGTCGTAGGTAGCCTTAATCAGTCTGAACGCCCAGTGTAATTACAACATCACTTCAACTTGCAGATGTAATGTATATCCTTCGGTGAAATTGTTTATTTTCTGGCGAAGTCGAAGTGGTCCATTGATTGTATTTTGTCCGAAAGTAGGCAGAAAATATTTTAATAATTTTTTTTGCCAGACTTCACCCCAACGTGAGCCAAACAGACCTGTCCAACAGTATTTTTCTTTTTGTCTGTAGTTCGACAACAATTTCTAGGCAACGCCAATAAGGACATTTAAAGTTTGTCCTTTTTGGCCAAAACGTGGTGATATAAGTAGGTAATAAAACACGTAAATTTAATAGTTCAGGAAGGCGTGTATGCATGGCATGCATACATAGGTATACAAGGATGTCCATGAGGGGAAAACTCGAAAATTGTCGTACGAAAGCCAGACAGACGAGCCAGAATGGGGTCGGTGGTAATGCAGGTGGTGGTGGTGGTCGGCGTCGGTTTGTGTGGCATGACCTAGCACATGGATGTTGCAATCTAGGGGGTCGTAATAGTCATAGTCGTCGGCAGTTAAAGTTGTTGAAGATAGGCCGAGGCCAGTACTTGCGGAGATTGAACTATGATGGTGCTGGTGCTGGCTGGCTGGCATGGTATCGGGCGTTATTGGTGTTGTTGCAAGGGCTGTGCAGCGAAGTGTCAGATATTTTATTATGGCATATACAAGTTTACTATGGCAGCACACGATGGACGGTCCGATCGAGAGCGGTGCGGTACAGCGCAATGAAGGACGTTTTGTTTCCTGTTCTGGTTTGGGTAGCACTATTCAGGTTGTTGTATACATATTTTGCGATCCCATTATATTGGGAATGGTAGTGGTAGCGGGTTATGTTGCTGTCTGATTACGTTGATACGGTGTTGCAACCCTTTTTTCGTTGCATGAAATATGCGGCTAGTCCTTTGTAAACCGTATGTAGTTGGGTTTTGTAATATCATTTATTTTTTATTGTTCGAATTCTTTAGTTATTCGGTTATTTAGACGGAAAGTGTTTCTGAATAATGGGAAGTAGTAAATTTTAGGAAACATGGAATGGGTACACAAAACATGAAAGCAATGAATATCGCTCTAAGGCGAAAGTAATTTGTCACACACAAACTTTTGGAAGGTAGGTGCAGTAAAATTTGTTTTATTTCGTCGAAGATCACTTAAGGCATTTAAGCTTCTAAGGTCCAGTTTTTGGTTTTTGGTAAAACGTGGATCCGCTACCGTTGCCTTTTCTTCCACAGAATGATGTAAAAAGCGTTTCAAATAGTTGGGCAAAAAAAACTTTCAACTGCAATTCTTTCTTAGTACTTAGTACACCTCTCCAACCTATCAGGGATACCTAATCGTTTTTCCGCTGGACCACTGATTGCCAAAGTCTAACGAAAACCCTAGAGCTCATGTTTTGTCGTTTGGAATATGAGATAGACGAAGATAGACCTAGGAGGTGGGGTTGGAATATACATTCGTAAGGGCATGCGCCACAGAGTTAGATACAGCGGGACGTGCGTAGGTTCCAGCCGCTGGAAGCATGCTTCATCTGCATTGCTCTCACGCACTCAATTTCTGGTAGAGCTCAAGATGCTTTTCCGTACCATTCAGCTTTATTCAGAAGATAATTATTACTTCTTTGGGCGGGAGCGATCTCATTCCACAGGCGAAAGCTAAAGTTTTGTTTCCTTTCATGTCAGTCGCCATCATAAGTTGGAACAGTGAGGAGCGTGGGTTTGCCGTTGAGGCCTACTTTGCAAGCAGATATTCTGCGATCGCAATCCATAGTGCCTTGCGTAATCGCTTCCAAACATTGCTTATAAACATTGCTTGTAAACACCGCTTGTAAACAATTGGCCTTTGTGAAAGTGAAATAAGGTCACGTTTTAACGACTTTCCCAAAGTTAAAAAAGGCCAAACGAATTCCCAAAGTCCGATAAGGCCAAATGCTAAAACATGGCCTAATTAACGGCACAGGGACGATACCAAACTCACTTCGCGTTTATTTCGCTCCGAGAAAGTGAATTAGTTAGAGTAACGCATGTTCCAGAGGAAGCAATTATTTTTTCCAGTGATAAAGACCATTTTCACTTGAGGGGATGCGTCAACAAACAGAACTTCCGCTAATGGGCTGACACCAATCCCTTAGAATTGCATCAAAGGTATTTGCATTCACCTAAAATAACAGTGTGGTGTGCAATTTCCTCAGCTGGGATTGTTTGTCTCTAGTTTTTTGAAGAAAGTTCGGACCCAGTGACAGTGAATTACGACCGGTATGTGAACATGTTGGAGGGTTTTTTTCCCACGACTTGATGAACTGGATAAATGCGTTTCAATTTGGTTCCAACAGGCTCACACTTCAAGGGCTTTTCTGGGTTTTTTTTTTGAAATCGCTCGTTTATATCAACCGTCCAAGGACACTACAAGACCTGAAGGCCAATATCCGGCCAGAAATTGCCAACATACCCGCTCTAAGCTGAAACGGGTCATGACAAACGCAAAAAATCGGCTTCTTTATATACCTGCCTCTAAATGCTGTAGTAAAGATAGGATGAACCATGATAATTTTCGGTCAACTAGTTTGAAAAAGTTGTCAATAAGGCCCTGTTGAAGTTGATTGAGGATAATAAAGTTATTCGGAAAAGCAGCTTGGTTTTAGGCCGGCGACTATTCATCGCGCTCCAGAACTGGTATCCCACATACAGTGAATAAATGCAAGAGACAATGCACGGTTGCCTGTTTAGTTGAAGAGACACGGACACAGAATGGTTAGAAGGCTGGGTATGCACAGCACATACCACTGCTATATGCAATGTACAACACGCTTATGGGAAGAATAGTCTTTGATATTAAAAACGGTTTACAACAGGCGGTTGTGAATTTTTTGATTCTGTTTAACATGTTGATGAGTGATTTGGTAGGTTGACTCAAATATGCTATAGCGTAAGCCGACGACTTGGTGGCTGGTGATCAGGTACTAAAAACGAGGTCATCCCGATCTATCTTGCAGCGTTACTTCGAATTACTAAGATTGGAAATTGAAAATAATCTTTCAGTAGTCGGCAATAATCCTGTTAAAATTCGAGCTTTACACCCACTTAAAAAAAAGTTTTATTAAAAATGTTATTTTTTTATGGTTTTTGAGAGAAACTTTGTTGTGCCAACAATTCATTAAAAAAATTAATAAGAAAACTAATGTAACAAAATATGAAGACAACGTCCTTCTTAACAACTCGCCCAAACAATGTTTTTTGAGACGACCACTTTTATGAGTGTTTCAACCAAATTTTAAATGTTTGGTAATTTTTTTAGAAAACCAAAAATAAAAAAGTTTTAAAATGGACAAAAATTGGCAATGCAATGGCACGGGTCCTAATTCGGAGATAGAAATATGGATAAGGTATGGTACAGTTCATCCGAGCAGACTGCAGCCTTTCTATATGTCTCAAATTCGATAGAGCGGAATGGCAGATAAATGAAGTCATTAACTCATTTCATCAAACTTTACTACGCGGCTTTTAAACAGTTGCAGTGTTTTCCAGTCGGAGCTTCTGGGAGCATTTAAG
This sequence comes from Portevinia maculata, assembly GCA_949715645.1. Taxonomy (NCBI): domain Eukaryota; kingdom Metazoa; phylum Arthropoda; class Insecta; order Diptera; family Syrphidae; genus Portevinia; species Portevinia maculata. The sequence continues at coordinate 34,380,970 of OX454527.1, forward strand.
GCTGCGGAATTACTGCTTATGAAGTCGATATTCCACCGGGGTATCAGCATTTACATTGACCGTCATGCCGAACTAAAGGAGTTGCAATCATGTGTCATCAGTTCCGAAATAGTGTCTTATTGTCGCACAATCATGAAAGCATTACGCGAACACCATCGTGTTAGACTGACCGGGCCCCCAGATCACTGCGACAAGAGGGCAAAGTGCGGGAGTTGACATAAAACCTAAAAATATTTCTTTAAAAAGGTAGCATCGATTAACCGTACCTCATCTCTCTGGAAAAAAACGGAGCTTTTGGCCAGCGATAGTGAGGAGTTGGTTGAAACCCTCAGTAGCGGCAGCGAAGTCAGCACTGAGCAGGCTGGAACTCTCACCGGTGATGCAGACATACAAGGCAAGAAGTCGGCCGAAGAGATACCCGGGCCAGTAGGAGCATCCGCAGCTCCTGGTACCATCTTGGAAGCGTCTTTAACAAAGGGGAAAAAAGTGGCGGAAAAGGTGGACACAGCTGGCTCAGCAGCTGTCTCTTCCACTTCCCCCGAAACGGCAAAAAGAAGTGTGAAACAAAACGTATAAAAGAGGGCAAAGGCTTTGCTACGAAGCGCCAGTCGTAAGGTAGCCAAGTGTACGGCAGCTGCGAACATATTACCCTCAGTGACTAGGAAAAAACAGCTTTTGAGAGGGTAATACCTTTCTCGCCGACCTGCAAAAGGCCAGAGAAGGAAAAAAGTCGGCTAAGGAGTAAGTGGAGGCCGAACTGATGCCACCGTCGACATACTATGCAGCGAAGGCTGGAGAAGGGGTAAACGTCTCTGGAAAAAAGGTGAGCTTCAGCAGCAAGAGACGCAGGTCTGACGATGCCGTTGAGTCCAACGCAGCGAAAAAGATGAAGGCTGTGACCGCACCTGAAACGCCCCGCAGGCACAGCGACACGAAGGATGAGCAGCTCGTTGCTGTGGTAAACGGGTTGGAGCCTTGCGGTCGTCTTACAATCGACCAGTGGAAAAACGTGGAGGAGAGGTTCCCCTTTTAAAGTTTTGATTCAATCGGTTCCCTAGGGATTGCGATGGGCATTTTCGGTTCCCAGTGCTGCATGCGAACTCATACCCCTTTTTAACCTAACCTAACCTAACTGCAACAAATAAATGAGCTTTTATAGGAAAATAAAATGTTTTGAGGAAGAGGTAGAGGTTGACGACAGACGTTATAGGTGGTTCCCCAGGATTGCGATAGGCTAATTATGGTGCCTACTGTTTCTATGGCAGTAAGTTATGGCATTACTGATTAACCTAGCCTAACTTAATATTAAAGAAACTCTCTGCCCAAAGAAAATGTTATTTGGAACAATCGTGATAGACAAACAAATTTGAACAATAATTTTATACACCAGAATCTACTAAAACTGGTTTAATAAGATAAAGCTTATTTAATTGGTCGCCATTCTTAATTGTAAAGTTATAGTTAAAATAAAACTAAAAAAAAAACCTTAGCTATATAAAGTATATTTATTTATTGGCAATACCCACAAAAATTGGCAAAAAAAATCCCTTAAAAAAAATAATCCACTCAGCAAAATTCTCATGAAGGTTTCAATTTTGCTAAAGCATTCGCTGCTTGTCCTTTTTTAGCATCACACTTTCACATTTCCGGAAAAAAATGTATATGAAACCAAACCGACTGAAATAGTTTACCGAAAACAACAATATGGGTAACAAAATAAAAGAAAAATATGATAAGTTTTTCCCCAATTTTGTTTTTGTTACAAAACCTCAAAAAATTAATAAAACCATATGCCCTCATTGTGCATGGCAGAGCTTATGCTTAAATTCAGCCTATGAAGGGTGCCGGAGGAGCAAATCCCCCCATAGCAGAAAAAAATATATATCCTTCGCTGGGATATAAATTTTAAAATTCATAAGGAATACAGGAAAATATTTTAAATTATGCATTTCCGTAATTTTATAACGAAACGAAACTGTGCGTTTTTTTACAGTGCCTCTCTCGTCCTTTTGCTTCGCTATGCTACCGCTTTGAGTCTTGTCCTCGAACTGTTATGTTTTTGTCTTGCAATTTTGCTAGCCCCGTCGTCCTGTTTTTCGGGGGTTTTTCCTTTTACTTTTTTGCTTTCCTTTTATATATTCAAATTAATTTCTATGGTGGACCCCATGCATCCTGTTTCTCTCTCTCTCTCTCACTCTCTCTCTCTTTGTTTGTGTACAAAAGCTAACCAAGCAGTTAGTACATTCGGGGTGTTGTTCAAAAATTCCAACTGCATGACATCGATGAAGCTAGGCAGGATTCACGGGAGCGGAAAATATTTGAATTAATGCCGAATGTTTTGTGGGAGTGAGCGGAAAACAGCTGAAAACTATTAGTATACAGATCTATGACTTGAAGGCACTAACTACCACGGAGTCGAGTATATGCGTGTAAAATATTGCGATTCTTCACGTCTAGCCACACTTCCTATCATTGAATCATACAGTCGTCGTCGTCATCGTTGGTTGAAAGCGTTAGTGGGAAGCGCTCAGTTTTTGACGACTGCACGTCCTTGTCTTGTAGTGCAGCAAAATATGTAGACACATAAAATTAGCATAAAAGTTAAAAATTGTTGTACTAGGTACTGAGACATTGTTATTGTTGTTTTTGGCTTAAAATGTTATCTTCTCCCCTCAGACTATTCAGATCCGAGGGCAGAACCATCAGACGTTGCGGATGTAGGTTGCTTGAGTTGGTTTTATACCCACAAGTCTGGTAATGCCATTTCCACTTCCTTGGTTAAGAGTAAAAGGGAAATGTTTATATTATGTGTGAAATTTATCTATCGAAAGCTACTGTTGGTGGTTCATGTACATGGTTCAGCAACTGGAATGGAAATGCACATTTGCAAGAGATTCAATGATAAGCGATGAATGTGTTATGCGCGTATGACGTATGAGTGTTACTTAGTCGTATAACCATACATTGTTAAGGTAAATGTTCAAAGCAATAAAGAACCTTGCATGTCCTTACAAATTTGACATTGCTGTCGTCTAGAAGTCTGATTGAAGTGGATAGTCCGAGAGCTTCCTGCTCCGATTCTTATATTCCTTTTGGAGCCATCAGTATAGATGGGAACCGTCGATTTGATTGCATGCATCTCGTGTCGTTGCATTCCTTGCTACTGGAAAAAGAGATAATGAATGGTATCTTAAAATCTATCTGGAGAGTTCTGGAGTTGGTGCATACATTAATGCCCGTATATTTCTGTAGAATATCCGCATGTCCCGTCAGACTGCGATTCCAACTTCCAGTTTGGCTTAGCTTCAAAATACTGTGTGCCTCAGATTCTTGTTCGAAACGATCACGGGAGAGGGTCTTACATACAGTATCGCATTGGGAATGGTTTGAAATGTTCATCAATTGTGCTTGTAAAATTTTATGCAATTTGGTGAAAGTATCGGCAGGCCTTTCAATTGCGAACCTAAAAAGGTGACTATAGTTTTCCATTCGATGGTTAATTAGTTATCTATTGGGGACAATGCCAGTGTATACAACATCAAATACAAACACAAAGTTTACGTCAATACTTCCATTGACCTTATATCAAACACAAAACTCTACACAATCTCAACCTAAGGACTCAAAGAATGCTGAAAGTGTAATGAGTTCTTGCAATATAAAAGTTGATGGATTCAGTAACTTTAATGTTAATGTGTGCTGGCCTCGGTGATTAGTGAGTTGGACTAACGAGCAAGAGGTCTGAAATTCTAGTCCCACCCAGGAATACATTTTCCACTGCCCCATCTCTTGCGAAAGTCAGCCAAACATTCAAAAGAATGATACTCTAAGATCTGTTAAAATAAGTTTTTTTTTGTTTTAATTACCTTTTGGAATCGGCGTGAAAATAAATGACCCTTCCATTCGTTTCAAAAATATAGCTCCGCAAATACATACGATTGGAGAAGCTAGGTATAATGCAATACGCATGCTATTACATGTATATATTAGGGTGGGCCTTATTTTTCGACTTTTGAATTATGCCCGGACCACTTTCGCATTTGATTATATACCTCTAAATATGAAATAGGTTTTTTTTTTGTTAAGATTTAGAGGTCGCTTCCAGCTGTCAAAATGTTTACACAAAGCCCTCGCCTCGATCCCTCTTCTGTACCGATGCGTCGAGATTTAGCCGCGCCCCGCACTTCAGTTCTAATAAGTCATTTACGAGAGCGCACGCGTTTTATTTGTAACGTAATAGTAACGTGTTTCAACGTGTTGCAATGGCGTCTAAAAGTAGCGGACTCAGTAAAGCTACTAGAAATCAAAGTAAGGTTTGGCTTATCGGTCAATTAAAATCCAAATTAAGAAAATCAACACTGCCATCCATCTTTGAAGATTTTGTAATATTTTTTATATCCTGAGTATAAAAAAAAATAAAATACAGATTTTGAGTTTTTTTTTAAATTCAAACCTTGGTAGCGACCCCTAAATGTCATTTAAAAAATTCCAAAAAAAAACTGAAATAGTTTCTTATGGTATATAATCAGTTTTTTTTTCTTACCAATAAGGACCACCTTAATATATATTTTGTAGTATTAACCGGCGAACCCCACAGGCTGGGGTTCAGTTAAGTGAGATGGTTATGATCCCCTTAACCCTGATCGTAGCCTCACTACCATTAAAGAAAGAAGAAGATTTTTTAGTGTTAACTGGGTGCACTAATATCTTTATTCCTCATATACCTTTTCCGAAACTTAAGTCTTTATCCCTGCCATGAACTACATTCCCGTTCTCGATTCAAGTTGGGCTTTTGCATATTCGTTCCAACTGATTTCGCATGCCTAAGGGAATTGTGATGAATCATTTCGCCCGCTCAGCAAATATTACGGGGAATGAAATGATCTTAGGTCTATTCTGTCTCACCCCTGGTTATTTCAGAAATACATTGGAAAGTGGATTTGGATGCAATCCAAAATATAAGGATCATGTTGGGAAAACATCGTCATTCCTTAAAGGATTTGCATAAGTTGTTGGATGATTTTGAAAAGGCCTTTGATAGACAACTATGGGATCTGTTATGGGTGGCGCTAAGACAGCGAGGAGAGAAACCTACGTACAGATGATCATGGATATGTATGATTGAGTAAAGACAAGATTAAGATGCCCTGTTGGCGTCACCGAGGAGTTCGCATTTAACTTCGGTGAATACAAGGAAGCTTCTTAAGTCCCTTGATATTTATTACAGTCCTTGATTATCTGCTTGAAGGAAAAGTGACTGACCCCAAAGTGCATCAGTTATTCATTGACGATGGAGCTATCATTAGCGACTATGAAACTTCACTGCACTTGAAGCACTTGAAGTACGGATGGAAGTTTTGGAGGGGAATTTATATCGTATTAGTCTGAAGAAAACAGAATACTTGTACCTCGAATTATCTGATCCACTCCGACTTATTCCAGACACTTATATGAATGGAAGGGTGATTCCCAAGTGCGAAAAGTTCAAATATCTGGGATCTATGATCAATCGCGAAGCAAGCTTTGATGACGACATGAAGCATCGCGTAAGCGTAGAGTGGGTGAAGTGGAGGGAAAACTCAGTCATCTTGTGTGATCCAAAAATGCCCCTAAGCTGAAAGGAAAGCTCTGCAGCGCAGTTTAGCATCCGGCCCTCACATACGGTTCACAATATTGGACAGCGTACCAAAAGTATGAGGCCAAATTAATGGCAGCTGAGATAAAGATGCTTCGCATGACAGCAGGAGTAACAATATTGATCGAATAAGAAGTTCCAAGATCCGAGGATGCCTCCACGTCAAAGAACCTATCTCGAAACAAATGGAGCGCGACCGACTCAGTTGCTATTGTCATGTTCAAAGGAGAGAATCTGCTAACCCTGTTAAAAATGCTATCAATCAACGTTTCAATATAAACGCGAAAGAGAGGCAGGCCTAAAAACTCCTGGATCACACATATGCAGCAACGTCACCATTTGATTATCCTCAGCGACGAAGTGATTCAAAATCAGGAGGCCTGCCGTTGTTTTCTTAGCTCGAACCGGCGAACCCATAGGCGGACCATTAGGGGTACAGTTAAGTGGGAGGGTTATTATCGCTTTATTCCTGATCATAGACTCACCGCCATTAAAGGAAGAATAAGAAGTAATAAAATAAAATGAGCAAAAAGCATCGTTTTTTTAAAGTTTATTTAGACTAAAAAATAAAACGTAATATTGTTTAAGTTAAACAAATACACATAATAAAAAGTTTGCCTAAAAGAAGAGTCGACGCAGTCATTGATGTACCCAAATTTCATGCTATTTTTACCGTTCAAGAAGCGACGAGCATTAAGCATTTATCTAACAAAATTGACTGGATTTACCCTTATAATCGGGCGGCTTGAATTATAATTCGACTTCAACGTTCATAAACCTCAATTGGGTACGATGTTCTGAGAGACCTGATGAGGCATTATTCTTAGTCAACTTACAGGGATCCTTGATAGGAGTGGTTTCGCAAATACTTCTGATTACTAGCATTCGAGACTTTTTACCTAAAACAATCTGAAAAATTTTCGGGTATGTAAAAATAATAAGCCTTAAGCAAAAACGTTTGTAGGCATCATTGCCTCCATTCATACAACCAATTATGTCCAGTGAGAAATAAAAAATATTATTATTGATTTTTGTGTCCAACATTCTTCATCTCGAAATATATGAGTTTTATGTATAAACAAACCTTTAAACAGCTTTATTGTCGGACCTTAAATATTCTGTATTTAATTTTACAGTGGCAAGGCAGGACTGAGTAGCACTTTGATATTCATATTAATGCTGTGAATCAATTTCTGTAAATACTTCCAGTGATATCCCTTAAACGAAAATACATATTCTGGGAAGGGTATGTATACGTATATTTGTGTCTGTTTCCTGCAAATCAGGAGTCACAATCTCATGAATATTAATAAATTCAAATTGTGGTAGGTTGATTTGGTTGTACTGTACACTTCCTGTATAGGTTCATGGGCACTATTTTAATGGAAAGTTTAATTGCGCCTCAGTGAAATGGATTAGGGTCATAGGTTTTTTGATATGAAAATCGGACAAATTGATAAACTATTTTTGATTTTTGGGGTGAATCTCAAACTTATTGGATACAAACAAATTAACATATCTGTCACGGTAAATAAGGAAAGATTATAGTTTTCATTTACTATGTATGACGTTGATATTTAGGTCTTACAAGTGTTTGGAGGTGGTTGTGCATCCGGAAAGAAACTTCGCAGCCATGGTCTGAACGACCCACGATGTTACAGCTTTCCTTACCTCTGAACACTATAAACTCTACATTTCCCAGATCTCGAAAGTTCTACGAAACAACATAAATGCTTTTCTAAATTTTTGTGATCATTCACATTTGTGGATTCCCAAAAAATATCCACCCCATGTTTTGGAACCTATTGGCGCCCGCCGCCAATATATAAAAACTTACTAATTTCTGAGAGAAACTGGTAAACATTATAACGGGACATAATCTACTCGGCCATGCACTCCACCCTTGGGTAATAATGGCAGCGTATACCATGACAACCGTAGCAATTTGTTTCGCAGCAAGCGAGCACATGCGAGAGTCGAGCGGGACTATCCGAGTAAAATAAGTTCTCAAACAATGAGTGTTTTGAAAAGTTAAAATTTAATTCGTGTCACCAGTCGCACACCCGTGCAACTTAAATTTCGTCCTCACCACTCTTACAACGAAACCCTGAAAAATGACCTTTGTGTATAATTTATTGTGAAGGATAGTACCTAACTTTTTCATCTGCGCTAGAGGGTTTTAAACTTTTTTGTTCGTTTTTTTCTGCAAAGCCAGAGAAGTTTTTTGTATTGTTGGTATGTATGCAGCATATGTCACAAATTAAGAGGAACCACATATATTTGCGGCTAGGCAGCCAGTCACAAACACGTACCAGAAACCCACCAAAATAAATGCCAAAAGCCAAACGCAGTAAATCCTTAAATCGAATATTGATTTGTATGGGAAGTTGGCTATAAATCTACGCCTCAAACAATTAATGTAAAAAAAAACAGAATGCAAACTCAAAAGGACATTTAATTGATTATTGTTTTTATTCGAACGCATTTGTCATCATATTTTTGTAGTACTGTCATAAGCTCCTCATGCATACTTGGAGAGTATAATGCCTTGGGATAAGTCTATCAGAAAGGATATGCCTTATACGAGATGCAATGCTTTATGCTATGGCATGTGACACCCGATGGCTGTATAAACTATTGGCACTGGCACATCCATCGAGAGTATAAATGACCGTTAAAGCTGTTGCCTTTGAAAATGTCCTAAGCGTGAGCGTGACATGTTGAGGTTTTGTCATTTTGCCATGGAACAAGATTACGAGTATACAAGGATACATGTTTTTGTGAATTATTTCAGCCAGATGCAGTCATATTCACAGACAGATTCAATTAAATTGCAATCGATTTAATTTTAACAATTAAAATTACATAAATTACAAAAGCTATTATCTTGTACATTTGTCTTGTGCATGTCCGGGTGTCCGGCCACTGGTTTACGCGGACACATTGTCCTCGTGGAGTGAATAGTGCATATAAATTTGTTTCAATTGTTTTTGTTATTTAATTTTTTCTGTTACGAATTAATATAACAACGGAAGCATACAGAAAACATTTTATCACTTTAAAATTAAATTAAAGTGATGGATGGATGAATGGCTCGGCCAGTTGAAAAGGGTAAATCCCAAAACGAAAAGTGAAAGAGTTGTAAGCAAAAAAGGGAACTGGAAAACAAAAAGAAAGACTGCAATATATTTTGTGCGCAAAATGTGGTGCTTCCCAATGTTTGTATATTTTGTTGCCTTTTAAGGAAATATATATTGATGGAGGTTGCGTTGTATTTCCAATCGTATAGGCATTCGAATGTATTCTTCTATTTTTAATTTGGACTGTTTTAGATATTTAGCCACCCACGAGCATCTGACAACTTCAACTCTAGGATGGGCAACTATACTTTGATGTCGGTAAGTTGTACAACTTGGTCCAGCGAAACCAAATATTTGTTGGTATGAGATATGGCGTATATGAATTTCGTTTGGCTAGCTAGCTGTATTTATCCCTTGCATCGTTGGAAATGATGCGGCTGTTGCGATATTTACGAAAATTAGAAAAAAAAGTGCAAATCAAATATTAAACGAACGCATTTTTCGTTATTTTTGACTCGGAGTAAAAACAATTTTAATTCTCGCAAAATAAGATAGGAAAAGGAAAAAAATATAGATAAGAATTGCTTTATTAATTTTGGCAATCATCACAAACGTTGTTTCGCTTTCTTTCCATGGTCCAGACATATAGTTGTCTTGTGTCCATATTCCACATTGAAAACATGTTTTGTGCTGCGCTGGGACAAAACTCCCGAACTGTTTTTCAGGACTTATGTCACACTCCAGTAGGACAGTAGGATATAAGTCACGAATTTTTATTGTCGAAGATTGAACAAAAGTCCCGAATGAAACGCGGTTGATATTTATTTGACAGGCGCCTATTTCGCTTAATTATACCCTATTCCAAGGGTATATTAATTTTGACTCATAGTTTGTAAAACACTTTAATATTGCCCATTGACACCTAAAAGTTACTACATTTGTAATCAGGATCGAAAGTAATGTCGATCTGACCATGTCCGTCCGTCGGCAAAAATTTGGCCTTTATACTCAAGCTATAAAGCTGAAATTTTTACAATATATTTTCTAGGGGCTCAAAATAATCAAGTTTGAGAATTTGTAAAATCCCTCCACTGACACGTCCACAATTAAATAGAAAGCTGAAATTTGCAATATATACTCTCTAGGAGCCCTTAATGGTTTTGTTTCAGTATTTTTGAAATCCGCCCACTGACGCGACCACTATTTAAAAAAAAAAACCTTTTGCTGAAGAAATCATTATTAATGAAAGTCTTCTTCTTTGCAAAGTATGAAGACAAAGTCATTTTAAAAACTTTCTTTATAGGGTATCCAAGCGGACTGTAGCCCTTCCCTATGTACATTATTTTGGTGATCTTGGTGGTCGGCTTCGCGGATAAAGGGAATGTTGAAAAAGAGTGTTTGGGGGCCACATAGTCGCGGGTTAAAAGGATTTAACCATGTTCTACTTTTTTTTTTATAATATGCTTACTCTAAAGGTTTCTGTAATGTTACAGTACCCTTATAGTGCTAGGAGCACAGTGCAAACATTTTTGTTTAACAGCAAGCAGCACCTGGCAATATCGTTAATTACTATTTGAAAAGTATAGAGAGATAGGAAAGAAGTGTTTGAGTGCAGTTGTAAGGTTTTCTCCACGGGTGTTGTCTAAATTGCTTAGGGAGATCTAGTTTTCCATGTATGTTGCCACCCGCAACGTCTAGGCATATATGCAATACAATTTGTCAGGTGGTGCCTCAGTCCAAGGCCGTAGCCAGACAAATATTTCAGGGGGGGTTATATTTATTCCATACACCAATCAGTGTGTCCCTTTCTGAATGGTAGATGTAATAAATAAAATTAATACAGCCCATTTTAGCCAAAAATCGACCAAACACGATTTTTAATTGGGATTATGGTACTATACTATGTATAAGGCACTTTATGGATTAGTGCCAAAAAAAAAAAAATTGTAATAACAATTAAACATGACATTACGATGATAGGGAAGCAGAAAAAAATGTGTTGGAAAATTCTGTTCGTCCGTCTGCCTATTTGCAGATCTGCAGCCTAAGCTGATGGGCCGATTTGCAAACTTGGTTCATAGTGTTTATTTAGTGGTCTCGCACTAGGCGTTGTTGAAATAGGAATTTTAGCTCTAAAACAATGGTATCTATATGTCATATAACGGTTTGTTAAAACTTAATTTTTCTAAAAACGGCCTTAACGATTTAGATAAAACAGTCTATCTTTTGGTAAGAATGGATTTTGCGAGATTTATCTTAAGACGTTACCGATTTTTTACCTTCAGAATTTCTCGCTAACAACAAAACCGATTTCAATTAAATTTTAAATTTAGGAAGGATCAAATTCATACATAACTTTGTTGGTTTTTTTGAATATGCTGGAAACGAGTATATTGATTTTTTCCAGATTTTTTTCCATATGAAAACTACAGATTTTCTTGTATTGAAATACTCAAAAAATTGCAAAATATTTCTTAAAAATTAGAAAAAACCGGTTTAAAAAAATTGCTCTAACTATTTTCAATATTTTTTTCCTAGGTAGGCTATTGCCAATGAAATACTATTGCATACTTAGTTTTTCCAAGAAAACTCTTAAACAAATTTGAAAAACTAAAAGATTTTTCCAATAGCTTTTGTTGAAATAATTTTAAGTTATTATTTATTAGGTAGATATCATCATTCTTTAAGAATTTATTATTACAAAAAGTATTACATAACATGTAGGTAGGAATCATTTTTATAAAATTAAATTAAATCTTCTGGCCTTCTGCACTTCCTCAGTGTCAATCTCAATTTGCCGATGAATTGACATTAATGCCAATCCTGATGATCTTTCTTCACCTGTAGAATTTCTTAAATAAGTTTTCAGACGTTACATTGTCGAAATGTAAATCCTTATTGCATTCCCCAAGAGCTGTTATTGCACTCTTAGAAACGCTCTGTATCTTTTTGTGTATGGGATTTTGTCTTCCATAGCGTAAATTCAGCTTTGTTGTGTCCCAATCCAAAAAAGATTTATAAAATTTGAAGTTTTCTTCGTTATAATTTTGTTCGTTTGTTCGAGGAAAATATGGTTTTCAAATCTCATTTTAAGCTGAGTTAAAAAGTCATCTAAAAGAGGAAACATTATACTTATCCTAAAATAGGCTTCAGAATCTGTTGTGCTCATGTTTTGTCTGTGCTGCTGCCTTGACACAGTTTGTGAAATTTTAAGTTTTTCATCCACAGCATTTACTAAGTGATATTTTCGCGTATTCCTTGGAATGTGTTTGTTATTAATTCCACATGTTCCAATCCAGACACTAAGTTGCATGAAGGGGATTGTAAGATCTTACAAAGTGGCAATGTACCTATATCGTCGCCTGAGATTTGCTTTGTTCCATGTTCCATATGCCATTGGCACTTTTTCGAGAAAAACGCATTAAAAGTTTTGCGTACTTGGTACTCCAAAACTGTGTGATAGGATTTTTTTTTTATTTTCTTAACTTGAAGTTAGTCTTATAAAGAGTTCACCTACCAATTTTCAAAGTGTTTTGCCAAACCGTTAACAAACTACATTAATTAACTTAAGTCTCCTTTTTTGACTTGTGTCCCACCTCCTACATTTTGAAACTGATTTTTTTTGTCCATACACATGGAACACAAAAAAATGGATATGGCACAAAGCAATTCTCATTCAAAATATCTGAAAGGCAAGAAAGCATGGAGTTGGATGCTAAAATTTTAAAAGAAAAATCGATTTCAAATTTTTTGTTAACAAAGTTTTTATTTAAAAAATACAATAAAATAAGAAAATTATTCAAAGTGAGTGAAAAATGTCAGATCAAATCAAATCAGAAAAGTACAGCTTCGAGTCATTATGTTCTCCTCTCAGCTGCGAAATTTCAAATAGATAATCCTCTTTGTTTTCTAGTGAATTTCAGGTTTTGAGTGAGCATTGTACAGTCAATGTTTGGCCGTGCAGCAAAGGTTCATTACACACATCTATTGAAACCATATGTATTCAATGATTGACTGCTCGTACGTCTGCAACTAGGTTTTGCGTTTGCAGCACTATTCATCACCGCACCGAATTCATATCTTCATAATATCGAATATTATCTACACAACTGTAATGGAGGTGGAACAAACCAATACTAAAACTTTGTTTGCGATCAATGTTCCACATACATAGCTTTTCTTTAACACGAGTGCACGTAGGACAAACCAATTCTCAACTTTGTTAATATTTTCTGTATCTCTTGTCACCGTGATATGCACGTGGCACAAAATAATTCTCACAAAAAAATTGCTATATATTATATGGAAAATTTGTACCAAACGCCAAAAAATGGTTTATGGCACAAAACAATTCTACACACTGTTGATGTTGGTGGATATGGCACAAAATCGATGGTCGATATCTCGGGATTGGAAAGACTTAGAGGAAATCGAATCACAGATTTAAAAAGAGCTGACGAAATTAACATAGAATCCGGTCCTAACTCAAAAACCACAAAAGTGGCGTATTGAACAAAACAATGCTCAGGCGACGATATGTAAACAAAACACTCAAACAACACAAAGTTACTGCAAAATTTGATGTAGTAAACATTATTGTGAGTTTGCCACAAGTTTAGTAATGAGTCAAATAAAATGAATTTTACAAAATTTTCTGTTTGGTCGGTAGCTATGTTCTGTGTTTCTGTTGTAGCCAGATAGCGGTAGTTTGGAGGTAGGTGTGGAAAAACTGCTATAGATTCTAAAGTACATGTCTGATTGGCAAGTTTGAGGGATCATAAGAAAGCTTAAAATATTGTATTTTTGAAGGTTTTGTAATAAATTTACACCACCCATATAATTGCCGTGTAGGACCTTGGGAAGAAAATATTTTTTTTTGCGCATACTTAAATGAAAAGTGAGTGAATGTTGATTCCTCGTGACGTCACATAAAAGAAAGAGATAGGATAACGAAATGCGCAATATATTACCTTGTTTTCTGTTTATCTTGGCCTGGGGCTATGTGTCGTTTGGGGTTGTATTTAATAATTATCAGAGTTACTAAAACCAAAATCAGAAATTTTGAACATAATCAATAATTATTTGAGTACAAATTTCATACTGATGCGGAAAAGTATAATTTACAGATGTATTTTTAAAAAAAATTTCGGGTGGGGGGTTCAAACCCCTGTGATCCCCTCCCTGGCTACGGCCCTGCCTCAGTCCCAATATTTAGTTTCTTCCTCGTCCTATGTTTCAAAAGTTTCAGCGTGATTTACGGACGGACGGACGCTAGATCGACATAACTTTCAATGCTGATCATGTAACATGTAGTATTTTTTAGAGGTCTAAGAGCAATATTAAAGTATGCTACAAGCTATGAGTCTAAATTATAACAGGTAGCCTTAGAATTTTGTTAATTTTTACAACAACATCGATCTCTGCATTAGACGCATTGATGTGTGTAATCTTCATCGTCGTCACTCAAATGGTTCATCTTCATCATCATTGTCGCTATTGGCAAGACAGGCTTTCATTCTCTGCTCAGCAGCTTCCATTATCATCAAAATCACTCATATTATCCCTTCATGTATCCATTTTGCCAAACATAGAAAAGAACACTCGAAAAAAAACCTGGTCCACAACGCTGTGTTCACTTACCAAATGACAACTAAGGGGATGTTACTCAGTCTACTCAAAAAAACGAAAGTCTAAATCAATATAACAATAGATTTTTTCCTCCACAGATACGTATGTCTTTAAATAAAAAATGGTAATTTTATACATGTGCGGTTATGTTCCTAAAAAAAATTGGCGTGGTCCATCCAGACCAAGTACTCTAGTTAGAATTTTTTTTATTAAAAAAAGTTTCTACTATAAACTTATCCGAACTGACCCAACAATGTCTGAGTTTGATTTAGATTTTTATTGGACTCTTTTTTGGACAAAACTGAGTATGTCATTTCTAACCTTCACTTGAAGTATTGAAAACACTTGAACGTATCAAAACTGTTAGAGTGGTTTTAAGAAAATAGTGATGGTTTTACAAATTGTAAAATATTAAATTTTGTCGGATTCATTGAACTCGTTTTCGAGATAGGTATTGTCGTTTTGCAAAAAAAATTATTCGAGTTTATTTTGGGAAAATTGCGAAACACTCCCCACAATTATCAAAAAAAAAATTAAATCAAAATAGTAGGAGTGGTTTTTGAGAGAATCGAAAATGTATTACTATTATTATCCTCTATTATTTACCTGAATTATTGTAATAATATAAGTTTTTAACATGGTATGAATAAAACAATACAATACAATACAATAATAATTATTTATATAACAACAACAGCTTTGGCGAACTGTTGGATACACTATTCCCGTTAGTATCCCTTATTAAGTGGGCGTGGCAAAAATCTAAGTATGGGTGATTTTATAAGAATAATATAGATATTTGATTATACAACATTTAAATGATTTTATCGAAAAGACAGAATTCTTGTAAAAAAAACTCCCCTTAAAAATGCCCACTTTTAAGGCAGAAAACTTTATGGAAAGGAATTGTTCAAAACTACTTCATCACTTAATTTGCGAAGCACAGGACTTTAATTTACAATGATTTCTTTAATAAAACAATTTTTTAAAATAGTGTCAGTGGTCTTCTCTCAAAATGAGCATTAAAGGCCACTAGAGACTAGAGAGTATATATTATAAATTTCAGTTTCCTATCTGAAACTTTAACTTTTTGATAAAACTTTTTCTCTAAATTGTGGGTGTGTCAGTGGGCGGTTTAAAAAAATGTTAACACACGAGCAATTGGGGCTCCTAAAGAGAATATATTAAACATATCAGCTTTCTAGGTCAAAAGTTGATTTTTTCGATAAATTTGTTTTTTTTTTTTTTAAACTGTGTGTCAGTGGGCAGATTTGATAAATTCTTACATATAATTATTTCGGGGCGCTTGAGAGAATGTGGTTTAAATTGCAGTTTTTTAGCTCGAGTTTTTGGGCGAATTTTTGCTGACGTACAGATGGACGTGGCTAGATCGACATTCCTATCGACGCTGGTCACGAAAATAGTACCTTAAAGGGTCTACAGGCAATACTAAGGTATGCCATAAGCTATGAGTAAAAATTAATATACCCTTAGAATTGGGTAAAAAATAGACAAGTTGAGCGAAATGATTGTGACAAAACCGAAGTTTAACTAGTGGCGTGCATTTTTTTTTAATAAAAGGAAACCCAATTCCCAACGCACTCAGACTCGATAATGGTCCATTTTAATACCAGGCAGAAATACTCTTTTTGGTGAAGAAGTTGAGGAAACAAGGTATCATTTGTTGCTCTCCATTAATGAGTGGCGAATATATTGAACCTGCACCGCACGGTTCACAAGCCAACACAATGACCTCTACACCATTGACCACCACTAGGGTATAGTTTTGTTATCTTTGTAATAAGTCTGTATTATATTTCCAGTTTTCGCACAAGTGACAACTGCAAATTGTTCCATTTCAAACCGAAAGTTCAATCGTTTGTAGTAAAAGAAAACACTTTTATTTTATTATTTCATTTACAATTTGACAACCAGTGTGTGTGCCCGTTTGCAAAACAAAAACATTTTCAAGTCCATTAACCGATGTAACATCGACCAACATGACAGAAGCTATTCACACTTTGCAGCCATTATTTCTCAATGTTACCAACAAATGTGAAAAACATAACCCACCCTAAAGAATAACGAACATATAACAAAGAATAAAGTTAAACAAAAAATTAAATAAGTGCGCATAATGATGAAATGGTGGCATGAAATATGCGATCTCTTTCGAGATAATGAACACTTTTAATTGAAACAAAAAAGAGAACGAGATGCGTAATTATTATTTTCCGTTGATTTTGAATTGTTATTATCTCATTTTACGGTTCAAAGAAATATACATATAGAAATAAAAACACCACTTTGTGTGCAGTTTTTATTTTAGCAGGACTTTTGATTCAATAAAAAAAAACATTCTCATTATTTCTCACAGTTATTAACATTGAAATAGAATTTAAGATATTGTAGATAGAACCCCAAAGATGGACCAGTAGTTTTGCAGCGAATGGGATTGTTATGATCTCCCTAGTCTACATCATAACCTCGTCCTTATAGAAAAAGAAGGATGTTGTAGTCAGGAATAAACGCAATTCCAAGATCCGAGAAAACCTTCGTGTCAAAGCATCTATTTCAGAAAATAGATCAATAATGGATTTATAAGAAACAGGTTTATTGTCACTAATCTGTTAATTTTCTTGCATGTATCTTCTAATGTTTTAGAGAATAAGGGTTGTATATATACAGACTTCTCTAAGGCTTTCGACCAGCAATCTCATGAAATAATCGAATTTAAGCTTAGAGCTTATGGTTTCCCACCAGGTTTCATAAAATGGCTTGATTCATACCTTAGATCAAGGGCTTATAAAGTGAGGTTTAGAGGTTTGACACCAGAATCTTTTACAGCTCAATCTGAAGTTCCTCAAGGAGGTCACTTAGGTCCATTTTGTTCATTCCAGCCATTAATGATATATAAATCACAGTAATATTCTGATCTTCGCTGATGATTTGTCAACGCATGACAATTTCTGGAAAGAATATCCGTTCCGCCTTGAATATTCACTATTCTAACAGCTCTTTGTCATTTTGATTGTTTTAAGGATGTTGGGGTATATTAAAGTGACCTAAAAAATTCAACAACCCTTATGTTTCTTTATCTTTGTACAATTATACTGTCCAAATCTAGAGTATGCTTCACAAGTTTGGACGCCGTTCTACAGCATTCATTCAAATCGAATTGAGTCCATTCCACGTAAATTTATTCGATTTGCCCTTAAAGGACTTCCATGGGAAGGTCCATTTAACCTTCCTAATTACAGTCATCAAGCTTCTTCAAATGATACCCCTAGCTCAACGAAGGCTTAATAGCGATATCGGTTCCTACAGCACCTCATATCTGGTCATATAGATACACCTGATTTGGTTTCTTCCATTGGCTTCAATAATCGTGGAGGAGCCTATAACTTACGTGTTGTTTCTTTAGACCTCATCATAGAACGAACTATGGTATGAATGAGCCTATTAGTCCCATGAGTAGAATATATAATTTAAATGACCATGCTATTGATTGTAATTAAGTGTTAATATAATTGTTTTGCACTTGGTCTGTGTTAGTATTCCTAAAGGTACTTTTTAGCATTGTTGTTTGTTTACTTCTATGTTAACTACGTATTTGTTCTTAATTCAGTTTGTGGGAGCACTTTATAGGCCGCCAAATTTCTGCTCCTGATAGTTGCTTGCTTTAAGCACTTTTTGACACTGATAGAGTATATAAACATAGGGACGGGCTACAGTCCGCTTGGGCGAACTGTTGGATACCCTATTCATATTCCTATCCTTCATAAGTGGGTGTGACAAAAGTCTTAGTATGGTTGAATTGTTAAGAACGCTCTACATATAATTATAATTATAATTAGAGTATAATTTAAAGGATTTTTTCAAAAAAAAAAACGAAGCTTTTGTAAAAAAACGCACCCTAGCTCAAACTTTGGTTTTTCAATAAAATGTTTTATTTAATTGTGGGCGTGTCAGTAGGCGGATTTAAAAAAAATTAACACTTGAGCATAAAGGGCCCCCTAGAGAGTATATATTATAAATTTCAGCTCCCTAGCCCAAACTTTGGATGTGCAAAAAAAATTGATTTTAAATTGTGGGCGTGTCAGTGGGCGGATTTTGAACATATTTACACATTTTTTTTTTTTTATAATTTGCTTACGCTAAATGGATTTTTTTATGTTGTTACAGTACCCTTATAATGCTAAGAACACAGTGTAAGCTACTTGGTATTAGAAAGAATAGAGAGATGGGAAAGAAGTGTTTGGGTGCTGTTGTAGGGTTTTTCTCCACGGGTGGTGTCTAAATGACTTAAGGAGATTACGATTTCATGTATTCGGTATTAAGTAATGGACTTGGCCGGGATTCGAACGCTCGACCTTCCATTCCGTAAGCGAATACACTACTACTGCACCATTGCCACCCGCAATGAGCTTAAAGGGCTTAAAGGGCCCCTAGAGAGTATATATTATAAACTTCAGCTCCCTAGCTCAAATTTTGGTTTTTCAATAAAATTGTTTTATTTAATTGTTGGCGTGTCAGTGGGCGGATTTTGAAAATTTTATATCCCGAGCAGTCATAGTCATAGATCATATATAAAAATTTTTAGCTTTGTAGCTCAAAATTCGATTTTTTCCAAAATTTTGTTTTTTTTTTGTGGGCGGATTTCAAAAATTCGTAAACTTGATTATTTCGGGACCATAGAGAGTATATGGTTAAAATTTCAGCTCTCTAGGCCCAGTTTAAAGGCCGAATTTTTGCCGACGGACGGACGGACGGACATGGCTAGATCGACATTACTATCGATGCTGATAATAAATATAGTAACTTTTAGGGGTCTACGGGCAATATTAAGGTATTTTACAAACTATGCGTCAAAATTGATACAAATTGATAAAGCTCAGCAATAAGGAGAACTAGAGTGATGAATCCACAACTTATGGACTGAGCAACCACTCAACAAAGTGGTACACGGACGGCTCGAGGACCGAGGAGGGAACTAGTGCAGGAGTGTTTGGGCCAGGAACTAAGCACTACGAATCCATGGGCAAATGTACCAGCATCTTCCAGGCAGAAATATGTGCCATAGACAGGTGCGTTCAAATCAACCTCGAGAACAACTACAGGAATTGCATTATAGCAATAATGTCTGACAGCCAAGCAGCCATAAAGGCTCTTGACGCCTACGTTATCAAGTCAAAACTCGTGTGGGAATGCCTACACGGACTGAATAGACTAGGCAAGAATAACAGAATCTCCATCTGCTGGGTACCTGGCCATGTTGGCATTACAGACAATGAGGCAGCGGACTCTCTGGCAAGAAAAGGGGCAGAGGAACCCTTCATAGGACCTGAACCGTTCTGCGGGAAAGGAGAACACACTATACGCGAAGAGTTCAGGAGACTGGAGGAAAAAACAAGAGCAAAAGCCTTTCTCAACCTCCAAGGTCTGAGGCAAGCAAAGAAACTCTTAGAAAATTACAACCAAAAGAGATTCAAAGCTTGTATCGGCTTTACAAAAACAACCTAAGAACCCTAACAGGCCTCCTCACGGGGCACTGCGGATTCAAGGAGCACCTGAAGAAAATGGGCATATCGGAGGACGGCCTCTGCAGATTCTGCAGTGAAACCGCCGAAACTCCAGACCACATACTGGAATCCTGTGGGGCACTGGCCCACAAAATGATGAAATATTTGGGCAGGCACCAAATAACAGACAAGGACATACAAACCATGGTCCCACAGCTCATTCTCATATTCATCAAAGAAACTGGACTGGACGCTGTGCTCTAAGGAGTGTGACCTGCCAAGGATAAATCAGAGCAATACCTCGACATGCTTCACAAAGAAGAATCTAGAGAGGGCTCTGAAAGAGGCCATGAACCTCTCCGAGGCACAAGCAAGGGGACACAATAGACCAGTGGTTCTTAAGCTTTGAGTGATGAGGGACCACTTGACGATTTCGGTTCGGTGCTTATTTTTAATTATTAGAAGCGCCGAGAACCCCTGCTCGCATAGATACGAGTATGTCGATGAAAACAAAGTTAGGTACTTTAAAGCAATTTCTCGAATCTTTGGGAAAGAAATTGCCTTTTGGGTCCAAAATTCTTCAATATTTATTTCTGTCTCGAATATATCTTTCAAGTAACTTTCGTGAGATAATATTTTTTCGGATAATGCATAGCTTGTTCCACTGGGTCCAAGTTTAATTTTTTTTTAGATTTATTAGTTTGCCTTCGATGTATTCTCGCGGACGGTCACAATAGTTCGGATGTACGGTCTTTAAATGACGTTCCAATTTTGCCGGCTTTAAAGCATCATTGGAAAGAACAGTTGTACATACTACGAATTAAGGGCATGTCTTCCCATTTATTTCTATTGAAGTAAAGCCGAATTTAATATAATCGCCGTCTTACTTTCGTTTCGGTGGCATTTTTCTGAAAAAAAAAAATTATTCCCACGTACTTAGTTATCTACATTAATAATTGAAAATGGTGAGAGAACAAATACGGATAAAACATACATAATTTGAATAACATACCCCTGGCAATGGGGTACAAAATAAATCGTAGTTAAAAATAAACCTGACAATATTATGTGGTAAAGTAAAATGTTAAATGCGCAGGTATAGTATACCTAAATCTGCAACGGACTTTTTATAACTACGATAAGTAGGTATGTATAAAGACTTTCGTTGACTAACGATATTTGAACTTTAAAAATGAAAGAAATAAGCAGGCGCCTAAAACAAAAACACCAACGTCGCGTCGGTACTTTCCCTAACTAACAAAAACAAAAAGCCAATTGAGTAAACCAGGTGAGACACTGGCAGGTCGCTACACGTGCCACATACATACATGGCGCCAACCCCCGCGGCAGCTCTCAACTCAACTGTGTGGACTCGCCATCCATACATCTGCATTACACATCTATAAATACACACATATATAATTCCTTTGAGATGAAATTCGATGACGTTATAAATCGATCACCAAACTCCTAAATACCTACTCCCAAAAAAACTTTTCTAATAAAAAAGTAGTTTTCCTAAATTTCAATTTTCTTAAAAAACTTGAAGGTATAAAGCCAATTGGTTGTGGACGTTCGACAAATCGATAGGGGCAGTGAAAAATAAATCCAATTTAGTATTTAATTTCACAATTTTAATAAAATATCCATGGACAATTTGTTAATTTTTTTTTCCAAACAATTTTGAGTTTGAAAGTATTTATTTCAAAACTATTCATACAAATAACTTGATTTCAAAAAAATAATATACAAGGACAGATTTCTGGCTTTTCAAAAAGTTACTACATAGTATTGTAAGTATTGCCGTTGTTTTTAAATATTTTTCTTTGTTTATAAGCAAATTTTTAGAAAATTGTACTTCCCGCATAAACTTTCAACAAATCGTGTAATAATAAAGAATTTTGTGTTAAGAAAAGTCCCGAATCCGAGTTTTAAGTGTAATGCACGAAAGTCATTTTTAAGTCCCCAACTTGGTGGCAACGGTGTAGAGGTTAGTGTGTTGGCTTGTTACCCATGCGGTGCAGGTTAAATCCCCATGGGGAACAACAACATACGCCACCCATTCACACGCCTCTATACCAAAAGGAGGATTTCTGCCTGGTAGTACAATGGACCGTTACCGAGTCTGAGTGCTCTGGGATTTGGATTTCCTTTAAAAAAAAAAAAAAAAAAAAAAAATTCCCAACTATACTCTCAAAAATAGATATGTTGAAGCAAGTGTTGCTGTACGACACGACGGTATCAAAAAAAGGAATTGTAGTCAATTCAATTCAATTTCAACAAATTTTATTTCATATGAATTCAAATATAACAATAGAAGCAGTAAGTTTTAACAATATATATATTTAAATACAGAATTCAATAAAATAATTAGAGACATTTTTTATTTTTGTATACTTTAAGTATTGAAAATAGTGTCAAATGTCACTTCTATATTCTTTACTTTAGAAAATAATGATTACGGGTGGGGTGCCCCATTTAAAAAAAACACTATGCAAAATGAAAAATCAATAAAAGAAAAGGAATAAGAAAAATACAAAATAAAATTTCATAAACAGAACATAACGTTACAACAAAATGTCAGAAAGGATGGATTCTATTTCAGCATATTTGAAATTTAATACCCATTGCTTTAAGGAATTCTCAAGCCTACCAGAAAATGTTGCAGCTCTTATACATTGAGGGAGCTTATTAAATAAGCGACAGGATGATACCAAATAAAAATTGCGAAAGGCAGTAATGCGGGCGTGAGATACAGATACAACATTCAAAAAGTTTCTACGCAGATTATAATCAGAAATTAATCTGCAATTTAGATTACCCGATCTTTTAAAAAATGTTTTTAACACTTTAAAATAGTACAAATTACGGACTGAAAGTATTTTCAAATCACGAAACAAAGCGTAACTGGGATGACGACGGTGTTTTTGGCATATTTTTCTTAAAACATTTTTCTGTAGTACTAAAAGACAGGTAGGAATGTTTTTTGTTTTTTTTTCAAATTTCGTTTTTAGTACATTACTTAAGTACATTACTTAGTGCATCTAGTGCATTTACTGCAATTATAAATTTTAGCTTTTCACAAAGTAAAATTTAAAAAAAAGTTAAAAATCCGAGCGCCTGTTGGAAGGTAATAATCCCTTTTATCCTGATCATACCTTCACCGTTGAGGAAGAAGTTGATTCAGTTTAAAACACATTTTTTAGTATTATATAACTTTGATGTTTGATTTAATAAAAAGAAAAGGAGGAATGCATAGGCACATGAGAAAAGGATGCAAGGCCAAAATGCCTCTATGATATCTTACGACAGCTAAAGTACATCTGCGAATGATTTTATACTTTTCTTAGCTACGCTAGCGAGTTTTTATAAACTTTAATTTTTTAGGAAAGAGCATATTAGTCTTAAATTAATTACACTGAAGACAGAAGATTTATTTTCGATATTACATTTCGCAATTGAGTGCCAAACGAATGATCAATAGCTGACTGATGCTTTAGGAACAACTAGTAAATCACGTGTTGTAGAAAAGACACGATATGAAAAGCGCTTACAATAATTGAAAGAACATAATTTAAAACAAAAATAATTGCCTTTGAATGTAGCAGTACTAAGTACTATAGCGCGAACCAATTCACTTGGCCATTCTACTCCGCAGGTCTCTTCAAATTGCTCTATGCATCTCTTTAATCTTCAAACATGCAAACAAAATACGAAATTTGCTTAAAAAAACAATCAAAAGATGTACATGCTGGCGTTGTTTCCATCATTGGAGCTTATGTTTATTTTTTGTCTCCATTGCAGTAAAATAGAGTTCACATATAATATATTAGGTACGATCTAATCATGGTTTATTACCCAGTTTTCAAAGAAGTATTTCATCCCTGGTATGAAGAAAAAGAAGATTTTTAATAATTGTCAACTTTACTTCGAAAATCAGGTTTGGATACATCTTCTTTTCTTTATAATTCGCTTAATTATTAACTTTTTACGAAATTTTCGCGCAAAACTCGTCTTCCGAAAAACAAATTCACCGATTGATGGGTCACAATTAATTCAGCCAATGTGTTTTTTTATAATTTGAGACTGACGTTTTCACAAAGTACTCTATTAGATGGCTTGGACACTTAAAGGGAATGGGTGAATTAAGAAAACAAAATAGAATATTCAATGGCAGTCATGAAAACAAATGATCAATAAATAGGTGGATCGATGACATAACAAACCATAATAGGAAAACTAAACGATCGAAATTGGAGACATACATCATAAGACAAGACAATATGGAGGCGCGTTGTGCAGAAGGCTAAATCCTGCCAAAGATCTTAGCTTCACAGTAAGAAGAATAATATGAGGTATATGATCAGTTAGGTATTATTATTATTATACATCATTTTTTTTTTAAATTATGAGCCTATAGCCTAGCCATACACCAAAAAACAAAGACAATACAAATTTTGAAGGTATTTGAAAGCCCCACCAAAACCAAGTTCTAGATAAAAAAACAGAAATGAAAGAACATTTTAATTATCATTATAACTTTATTGATACATAAATAATTTACCATATCAATAATTAAAACAATTATTGCTTTCGGATTAAAGAACAATTAATTAAAGAACATTTAAACAAAAACACAATTTTCTTTTTAACAAAAAATATATCTTGATGTCAAAAATTACTATACATCTGTACCATGTTAATTAAAGATGAACATCTTTTAAAGGCATAACGAATTACAAAATGAAACTAAAACTTAAGGTTACCGATACTTGTATTTATGGAGGCCGCGCCTATGAACAATTCACAATGATGCAGCTAACTTTTTCCGTATTGACCGAGAATTTTTGATGTCTCATTGTTTGATCTTTTCAAGGTTTTTCAGAATATCATTTAGTGACCAAAAGGAGGAATGAAACGAGGCCTCAACAAATGGGTCAAGACGCACCAACTGAAGGGAATCCTAATAGCGCCACAAGTACCGACGATGATCTGCTTCACCAACCGATAAACCGAACCGAACGAACCGAACGAACCGAACGAATCTTCTGGAATCATCCTTCCTACCATTCATTATCTCGTTAAGGTGTGTCCTTCGCGGGGTCAGTCACCTTGACGTGTGTACCATCATTGCATTCGATGGTACCGGTGCGAAGGCTTACAGCGCAGGTTCAACAGGCTATGCTGTCTAAGGGCCACCCATGACAGACAGGCTGCTGACAAGCGTCAACCAAGTACTGACCCGGACTCTACGTCCCCTCTCCTCTTTTTCTTTTTAAGGCGCAAGTTAAGAACGTGTACGTGCTACTATGTGACCTCCACAGGACAAAACGTCCTTCCCCTTTCCCCTCCTTTACCACCTGGACTAAGGTGTAATACGACCCGTGCCGAGAGTCAACCTGGCTGGGGGCCCAGTCATCAAATAGCTCACTCGCCCACGGAGTATCCGGATACCTGGCGCCCTCCGGATTAACTAGCCTTATCTGCACAATACGGATCTCTGTGCAGATCTCTTTTCTCCGCTAATCGTGGGATCTATCATGAACAAAAACAAAACAAAACAAACAAAAACAGAAAAAATTACGGCCGGTTCTCCTTCTATACCGGATGGTAGCACGGCGACCTTGCTGTCTACCGGCAAAGCTCACCTGGCACCAATTAGTGCCGGGACTGTGGATACACATGGTCCCTCCACTAGTGGTTGCGAGCTTAATAAATCCCTCTCCGACAGGGAGAGGACTATGACTCATGGTCCCCCCTCTGCCGGCCATAACATGACAACAACGTCTGCTGTCAACGCTTCTAAGCTGACTGTAGGACGGACTGTGGCTACTCATGGTCCTCCTGCAAAAGTCGGCAAAAGCGTTGACAATAAAAAACTTGATGGTGATGGGACTGTGAATCATGGTCCCCTCCCTTCCAACACCAAGCGTCCCCGTATCAACAGATCCAAGGCTTCTTACAAGCAACGACGCAATGCCATCCGGATCCAGCAGATGTGTGGCACCATCGCGGAGAAGGATAGGACGCCTGCACAAATAGCCAAACTAGATTGGGCGCAGCAGATCCTTAAGTCCTGCGACCCGTCGATAAAACGCCAGAGGTCAGTGGAAGGAACCAGCTCGGTTCCCAAGAGGCAGAGAGTGCACAACACCTGCATCTCTCCCACCATCACACCTCTCAGGTCTTTCAGCGACATCTTGAAGGACGAGATTGTGGTCGCAGTCATCGATCGCAACGACATTGACGGGTCCATCAACCAGGAGAAGTGGGATATGATTAAGAGAGCGCTTTCGCGCTCCTTCTCCACCTTCATAAGGAATCATCCCGGACCTCTTCCACTTACGCATGAAGGCGGGTGGCATCAAGGTCACATCAAACTGGTCGCGTGTGATGACCAAAGATCGGCCGATCTCTACAAGCTTGCAATAAGCAGGCTTGGAGAGGTGTGGCCTGGCGCAAAGCTCGAGGTTGTTGCGAGGGAAGACATCCCCTGCCGACCAAGATCTCGCATCTGGATCACTGCGGATCCATCCACCCCTGAGGGCATCCTGAAAGTCCTGCAATTGAGCAATCCTTCACTTCCGACCCACAACTGGAAGGTTGCCAAACTGGAAGAGCCAAGAAACCTTGGCTCCTCTGGCCAAGAACGACTACATGATTAGATTCGCATGGGACGATGTCAAAATGCGGGTCTATAAAAAGGACGAAATGGATGCGGGTAAACTACCCTCTCCTCCTCCTCCTCCCTCTGACTCTATGATCGCAGTCTCAGATCCTGGAGCTTCAATCTCCTTCCCCTCGCTGGAGGATGATGAACCCTCTTTGTCCAAAAAATCACCATCCACTTCCGACGTCCTGTCAGATATGGAGACTGATTATCTAGACAAGGTTCTTCTGAGTGAAGACGAGCTTCTCAGCTCATCCTCGGAATTGGAAGGCCTGAACAACACCGTGGTGGAGGTATCTCTGCCTGATTGTAGCGAAAATGCTGCAGTTAGTACAGATTAACCTCCAACACTCCATTAAGGCTTCGGCCGCACTCATTCTTCGTCTAGCCAAAGGCGCGGAAGACATCGTCTTGATCCAAGAACCCTGAATTGTACACAACCAGATTCGAGGACTCAGGACTCACATACCCACTGTATGTGACTGATAAACGTAAACCCAGATCGTGCATACTAGTGAAAAGTTAAATTAATGCTTATTTACTCCCTAATTTCAGCGATCGAGATATGACTGTGGCAAGACTGGAGACTGCAGGCAGATCATTCTGGTTGGCATCAGCTTATCTCGCCCACGATCACGTAGGGCCTCTCCCTGGTGATAACCTAGAGAGGCTGGTCGATGAAGCAAGGAGGCAGAAAGCTGAACTCATAATCGGTTGTGATGCTAACGCTCATCACACCGTATGGGGCAGCTCAGATATTAACAACAGAGGTGAGTCAGTTTTTGAATATCTTTTAAGTACTAACCTCATTGTCTGTAACCTAGGTAATGAACCCACATTCATTACCAAAAACCGACAAGAAGTCCTTGATATTACTCTTGTCTCCGATACCATCAACGACATGATAACGGCGTGGAAAGTATCGGCTGATCATTCGTTCTCTGATCATCGATATCTTTTATTCAACCTTAACGTTGATCCTCCATGCCAACCTTCCTTCCGCAATCCTCGGAAAACCAACTGGCCATTATACAGAGAAACTCTATACAAACGTGTTAACTCTGAACTCTTAAGTCCCCCCTGTAACTCCAACGAGCTCGACAATAAAGTCGATGAGCTTACTCTGGCCCTTAACGAAGCAATGTCTGCATCGTGTCCCCTCGTACAACCTAGGGGGAAAAAGAAGTCTCAGTGGTGGTCCACTGAGCTGGGACCACTTAGAAAGGAGTGCAGGAGACTCTTCAATCTTGCTAAAAACTCAAAAGCTATAAACGATTGGGACTCCTACAAGGAATCCCTCAAATTATACAAAAAAGAATTAAGGAAAGCCAAAAGAACGTCATGGAGACTCTTCTGTGGAAAAATAGAAGAATCCTCTGAGGCATCTGGGCTAAGAAAAATCCTTGCTTCAAATCCTACTATGCCTAGCTGCCTTAAGAAGGCAGACGGCTCTTGGACGACATCTAGCGAAGAATCGCTCAATCTGCTACTTGATACTCACTTTCCAGGTAGCTCCAATATTACCGGCAATTATAGCCTTAACAGGTCACATGCACAGGTAACTTACCCTCACGGTCTGATAACTAGGGACAAGCTGACTTGGGCGCTACAAAGCTTCAAACCCTTCAAGTCTGGAGGACCAGACGGCATAATACCTGCCGAACTACAAATGTCAGCGGATATCATCCTGCCTGTGCTGGAGATGATCATGATAAGCTGTCTAAATCTGGTACATATCCCCCGGGCTTGGAGAGAAGTAAAAGTGGTTTTTATACCCAAGGCTGGAAAATATGCCCATGTCAGTCCAAAGGACCTCAGACCTATTAGTCTATCTTCATTCCTCCTCAAAACGCTGGAGCGATTGATTGATATCCACCTCCGTATGCACATAAACCCGCAATTGCTGTCTACAGCTCAGCATGCGTACTGTAAGGGAAAGTCGGTGGAAACCGCTCTTCATTCCTTAGTACGCACAATCGAATACTCCCTCCATCACAAGGAGTATACCATGGTTGCGTTCCTTGACATAGAAGGCGCCTTTAACAAAGTTAACACATCTGCAATCGCAAACGCACTGGCAGAACTGAATGTGGATAGCTCGCTTGGTGAATTGATCAATCTACTGCTAAATAGTCGGATTATCAATTCAAAACTGGGCGTTACATCTGCTAGGAGGTCTGTCAGTCGAGGGACGCCGCAAGGCGGTGTTCTTTCTCCCCTTCTCTGGAACTTGGTGGTGAACAAACTACTGATAAACCTGGAAGGGGAGGGCTGCAGAGTGATTGCCTATGCGGATGATGTTGCTATTGCCGTCTCTGGGAAACACCTCAACACCATAAAGGCACTCCTGCCAAACGCTCTTAACAAGCTAACGAGATGGGCTAATCGGTGCGGACTGGGCGTTAACCCCCACAAAACCGAGCTTGTCCTCTTTTCCAGGAAATATAAAATCCCATATATTGACCCTCCCTCTATTAGCGGAACAAGCTTAACTTTCTCTGACGAAGCAAAATTTTTGGGTCTAATCTTCGATAGGAAGTTAAGCTGGAAACCCAATATACAAGAAAGAGTCAAGAAAGCTACAGTAGCACTTTTCTCTTTTAAAAAAGCCATTGGCAACAAGTGGGGTTTACAACCCCGCATTACGCACTGGCTATATACATCGGTGGTAAGACCAATTCTTACTTACGGGGTGGTTGTCTGGTGGACTGCTCTAGAAAAAGCTATTAACCGCGACAAGCTGGGCAAAGTCCAGCGTTCAGCGTGTCTATGTATTAGCGGAGCACTCCGAACTACCCCCTCCGCTGCTCTGGACATTCTGCTACACCTGATACCCCTTGATATATTTAGCATGCAAACAGCGGCATGTTCCGCTGTCCGCTTAAAAGCTACCTCGCAGTGGACCAATAACAATATTGGCCACTCCATTATTCTAGACTACTTTAAGTCTCTACCCAGAAACATAGACTACACCATACCCCGTTTGCAGTTCGGAAAAAACTTCCAAATCACCATTCCTTCCAGATCATTCTGGGATGATGATGCATTTGCGAATGATAAATCGATCCACTTTTACACCGATGGATCAAAAACTAGCGATGGGGTAGGTGGTGGAGTCTTCTCAGAAAAGCTAAATCTTAGCCTCTCTTTCAGTCTTCCTGATTACTGTAGCGTGTTCCAGGCGGAAATTTTGGCGATAAAAGAAGCCCTGACGTGGCTGAAGAGGAATGTGATATCCTCAAAGGATATCCGTATCTTCTCGGATAGTCAGGCCGCGATTAAGTCCCTGGACTCAGTCTCTTCAAATTCCATCATAGCCCAAGACTTCCGATCATCTCTTTCGGAGATGGCAGAGCAGTTCAATATTCACCTCTGTTGGGTGCCGGGGCATAGGGACATTCCAGGTAACTGCAGGGCTGATGATCTCGCCAAAAAAGGAACCACATTACCTCCTTTACCTGATAAAGGTTCCCTAGGTATACCAATCGCTACTTGTAAACTCTTGTTTAAGCTATCCGCAATCGAGAGAACAAACCTAAGGTGGACGAGTAGCAATACATGTCTAGCGACTAAGCGGATCTGGCCAAAGCTGGATCTGCGACGCTCTAAGTGTCTAATCTCATTAAACCGACTGCATATTAGCTCCACTATAGGTGTTATCACAGGTCACTGCTTAATAGGCAGGCACGCATCTAGACTCGGTGTGTGCTCAAATGATTTCTGCAGAAGCTGCATGGACGAGGAGGAGGAGGAGACTGTACTTCACCTTCTCTGCACGTGTCCTGCGCTCTCCCATAGAAGAAATCTCCATCTAGGGGACTTCTTGTTCAATGACACAAGCGACTTAGCCAGCACTGGCGCTAGAAGTCTTTCGCGTTTCATAAGAAGCTCCTACTGGTTCAACGAGCAGTGAGGGTAATCCCCAGATCTGTGTGGTACCACAATGGACCTATCATTGGTCTAAGTGTGTTGGCTTTGGCTGACAGCCACGTCTACCTAACCTAACCTAACCTAAGGTGTGTCATGGAATCATCCTCCCGTTGGGCTCAATACCTGCTTTTTCATCCCCAAGGACTCATGGAAGACGAGCGAACTTAATTTAACTCAATCATAATTGGCCAATTAAAGAGTCTGAAAGATAAGCAACGGACAAACAGAAAGGTGTGGGGCAAAAAAGTATATCTGGTGCAGGGATTGCAAAGAAAACAACACATTTGTGGCGTTGTGTAACACAACAGTAACAAGTAGGTATAGTTCTCTGAGCGTCATCTAGAGAAAAGCAAATAAATTTTGGCAATCAATATTACTAAATACAATTTCGAATCTGTTCGTCTTCTTCTAAATAAACAGAAATGGGTGAACTTAAGTGATGTTGTGGTAAGAATTCACTTCTGATTCAAGTGCAATTTAACACGCAGTACAAGAACGAAAAGCCACACATAACTTAACCTTTTATCCCCACTAGCTTCGATTTAATTCTTCAAAGCAGATTGACTGCGGATCGTTTCATTAAGAATAATTTGGCATATTTCTCACCAAAACAGGCCTACTAATAAATATCTTCTTAAGTTCGTCTCTACTTCCTTGTTTTAAAAATAATTCTTTCGACTAACACATTTCTCTTTACGAATACGCACGCATGATCTGCATGCCATGGAAAATCCAACAAAAATGCTATTGAATATAGTCTCAATCTAACTGTCAACAATCGATAGAAATCTCTGGTGTAAAAACAAAAAAAAATCTTTTACAAAACCACTTTCCATTTAATTCAAATATTCCTAAATCAGTTTCATTTGCCTCTATCACGCTAAAACTCACCTTAAACATGCACAGCAGACCGACCTATTCCCACCTTCCCCCAATTTCAGCACGATACGTGCACACGTAAATACATACTTCCTGTGCTAAACAGATATGCACGCAATTCCATAACCAAAACGCAAATCATCCACCTATGCAGCCCACAGCTACAACCACCTACTCGACCGAAAATAATAAAGTAGCCGACGGCGCGGCGATATCCCATATAAAAAAATAAAAATATTTCGAAAAAGGATATCGAAAGAGCGACAGCAAAATGTTAAATCGGGATTATTTACTACTATGGATATCCCTAAGCTCTGAGGACATTTAACGTTTGAGCTTTTTATTCAACAGCCAACAAAGTGAACTCAATTCAAGTATGCATGGGGAGTGAGAGAAAGTTTGATGGTTTTTTTTATCGAACCCAAGGGTTGTCGTAGTCCGTATAATGATTTGGGCACAAGTCCACTTAGTTGTTTGGTGCGACCTGGTTTCCCGTAAGTGGACTGAATGAAATACATATTGCAAAGGGTGCAGCCAAAAGGACAACAACGCTGAAGCTCCGAGGACATTACTTGCATGTTGGTTGGTATAACAGTTTGAGAGGCGCATTGTCACTGCAAAGAGGGGAATCCAACTGAAAGATCCCCCCCTCTGCTTTTAGAGGTGCTAATTTTCTACTCTCTTTAGGCTGCTCAAACGTCTACATCAGCACATGATATTTGTATCCTTATGGTTTCTGAATTTTAAAAATTTCCCTCGTTTCCTCGGGTACACCTCGCGCGTCCTTGTCACTTTAATACATGGCTGACTTTAGACAAATTTCTTAACCATTCTTCTTCTGCAGCGTGGGTGTTTTAGCCCAGAAAATATTCAAAAATCACCTACAGAGAGGGAGAGAGAGAGAGAGCGAGAGAGAGAATAGAATAGATTGTTTTAAGTGATACTTTTCCCAAATTGTCCTGGTTGTACATCCTTGCAGTAGTATAGACTTCACTTGTTTGATGGGTGCAGGCGTTTCAAGGGCTCCTCGGCGAACTGCGATGGGTGGCATTTCATTCCGATTTCAAGTTTCGTTCGCTCTCCTAATTCCCAGTTTCGTCCTGATTTTTGTGCTGCTCCTATCACATACTGCCTACCTGCCATCGAAACTGCTACACTTATCTGTCTGTAATACGATAGCGATGGTGTTAAAGGAGCTTTCGCTGAAATAGTTAAATTCAGTTGAACAGAGTTACTCGTCTGGAGTGGTCGTGTTTGCTTTTGATATAAAAAAGAAGATTCCGTTCTACATTTCCCTTTATTTTGATTGTGACTTTATTCCCTGTTGTTTGGGACCAAGGAGAGGATATGGATTGAGAAGGTTGATGGTCCTGGAGTGTTCTTGTTGATATATGTATAAAATGAAATGTTGTAAATCTAAAGTGTGGGACATACGAATAGTTGGATTTTTGGTTGACTTGTGGTTAGATGGCTTTCACTCCAGACATAAGTCCAACAACTTGGATAACTTGAACTTAGACAATTTTAAACTTATCCAACCAAATATTTCTCCCCACCGTATGGATGTAGAAAACTTAAAGTGTGATTTTCGAATTTGAAATATATCCAACAGAATGTGGACAAAATGAATAAATTATTAAATATTTGCAATTCTTTTGGAAAAACGACGAGTGTGAAGAAAATGAATATTTCTGTGAAATTCTAAGCCGGACAATTTATTTTTTTCCGAATTTGGAATGACGTCTTGCGAGCTCTTTAATTCAGGTGAGTTTGAAGTTTTATTTAAAAGTTTCCTTGGTATTGTGGATTAAGTGTTTTACACTCCACGTGGTCATACTCTTTAAACATATTGTCCCAAAAAGTAGGGAATTAGTTTTGACTCAATTTTGACATACGGATCCACAAAGGACTTAATTTTGACTAGTTTCTGGACCAAGTTAGTAGGTTATGTTAGTTTTGTGTCGTCGTATTCTAATTTCCACTATCAACCACACGAGGTGTGTTTGGTTAAGAATTTATTTCATGAAAAATTGAGTTAAAAATTATTTCAGCACATCTAAGACTAAACTAATTGGATAGTTGGGCACAAAAAGGCATCTAATTGTTGGCAAAATAAGTCAAAGGGAATATTTTACATTCTGTCAAGGGCGTGGCATTTCTTACTTCAGAAGTTGTTTACATTAGCTAAGCCCACAGCCCCTTTTTCGATTTTTATGTTTTGCTTTTGAAAATGATTTTATTTAATTCTTTAATGAGTTCAGGGGAAGTCAGTACATATTAGTCAAATAAACTTGTCTTCGGTTTTAAAAAAAAAATATAGATTTTTTTGTTTACACAATAAAAGAAATAAGAAGCGTTCTCGAAGTTGTTGTTTTCTTTGTAAAATCTGATTTACTCTGGGGAACGAATATAATCAGCTGCGGAAATGTTACTCAGCCAATAAACTTCCAGCTTGCTTAAATAGATACATTTGCCAATAGGGAAACTTTACAAACTTTATATTCAGTATCGCAGTATGATGAGCAACAAACGGCATGCAATATTTGTAAGCAATGATTTTTTTACATTGAAAGTTGTGCACGTTTATCACTAAGTAAGCACTGCAATTTAAGAAAATAAGGCGATTACTCTTAGTAAACTTCCTTTACTGAATTTGGATTGATATAGTGTTAATCTTTTGCGGTTGGCAACGGTGCAATGGAAGTACGCATTTAACCGACAAATTGTTCAAAACATAAGGTTTGTTAAAAGTGTGTTGAATTAAGACTAAATTAAGTTGAAATACATGTGAGGGAGTTATACATACATAGCAGACATGTCCGGGTTTCTATCTTTTCCCAAGTTTTGGAGTTTTGATATTTTTCTTACAAAACACCATGTACATTTCTAGGACCTTACAAAAATGTCTTCTCCATCCTAGAGTGGTACCACTTGACACGTGTTACGTATATTACAAATGTATTTTTAAATGTCCATGGAACATCGAGAATGAACTGACTCTTGCCATCTTGGCAAAGTGATTGAATCCACTTCAGTGAGATTGAGTGCTGTGCAAAAAACATGGCAAGATTTTACTTTACGGGCGCCTATAGATATTTGTCGGTAAAAAGGTTCAAAACAAGTTTAACAGTCGATACATATTAACAAATCTCAAATGGGGTACAACCAATAGAGTGGAATTTAATGCTTCCAAAACACAATGCTGTCTCCTAAAAACATTCAAAACCAAAGTGTATCGGCATCTCTCCTTTTCTTCTCACCCTAATTTCCTTAACGCCCGCGCTGTGTAGCTATTACATTAGAAGGGTCCAAAAAATCCATTTAGGTAGGGCATATTATACAAAAAAAGAACGGTGAAAGACAATATTACGCTGCCAACACATGTTAAACCACCTTAAGCCGAAGTTACAGACTCGTCCATCCTGATTTCTTCGGCGTCCCCGTCGAACTTAGTATCTTAGTTTGCTGCGTGCATTGCCTGGAATAGTCTCGATTCTTGAAACTCAGTCAACATCTTTTAAGTAACTCTTAATTAAACGTGCTTACTTCATGGAGGTTCACTCTGCAATTCCCAGTAATGTGTAATAATCCTTAAACTCTAAAGTCTATTGTCATCTCTTTCTCTGATAGAGAAGGACAATATTAGGCTGCCAACATGGTGAGCAACCTTAAGCCGACGCACGTAACACAAGCATAAAAGTAAAACAAATTGGTGGTGCTCTTATATAGTTTATAGGTTATAAGCTCAATTTATAAGTCCAATTTATAAGCCCAATTTTCAAAATTGGTGGATTGATGTCATAATTGGTTTAGTTTTACACTTAAAACGTGTGAATATAATAAAGTATCACAAGTTGTGTCCCATAAACCGTACAATGTGTATGGGTGCGAGGTTGGGTATATGCAGTTTCTGTAAATCCTTTCGAAACATGATCGTTTTGTTTGCTTCCTCACCCAGTTGGAGTCAACAAACCAGCAATGCATTTTTTACCTCCAAAAATTGAATTTGCAAAATGCCCCAAAACTCACAAGAAAAAAAAGCAAAATTTTGTTTCCTTGTTTTGGTTTATTTATGGTCTCCAACAACTTGCAGTACAATTTTTTTTTGAACTTGTGCTTTGCTGCTCAGGCATATTTTCCTTTAATTCTTCCTGCAAACCTCTGAACACTCTTAAAATTCATTATAAATAAGTTAACTGAGGCAATAAAAGCATTTTTTATGAACTCTAAAGTGCTTTTTTATTTACCTGAAATTGCAACTAGAACGAAAACAGGAAAAGGACAAATCCGCTGTTTGTGATCAATAAGTCGAAAAGCAAAAATAAATTATTAACTGCTTGTTCTTGTTTTTTCTTCAACACAACATTATTATTAAAACAAATTTTTTGATGGACCTCCTTTGTATTTTATTACGGCGAGGCATGTGCGATTTATTGGGTCCGACAAATTTCTGAATATTGATGAGGGTATGGTTCCCCAGGTATCTACTTTTCTTAAAACTTCCAATGCTGCCATCAATACTGGACGCTTCTTCGCTGCTTCTTGTTTTATTGTAACCAAGCAGTTTCGATGGGATTGGATTTCATGGTGGCCAATCCAATATGTCAACGTTATTCTCTTCAAAGAAGCTTCTGACTTTTGATTGCAGAAATTAAAAATAAAAAAAAATCTATTCTAGTGGTTTGACCAAATACATAGTTCCTGCGGGTAAGTTGCCGACTTTTCCTTTAGAACTTTTAAATGAACAGCAGCGCTCCTCCCCTTTCCGGCATGGAAAACATCTCCAAATCTAAATTTCTTGACATTGCGGAGATGTGTACCTACAAGGTTTTCTCCGAACATGGATCCTTCCATCTCGAACATGCAGCTCGACTCGTCGATAACTATGTCGTTAACCTACAAATCCCCTGTGCCCAAGAAACATAAGCCTGAGCCCATAGTAAACATCTTTGCTTGACTCTTAGCGGGAAATCCGGCCTCTGAACTGGTATACGCGCACACAGTCCGGCCTTTACCAGTTTTTTTAGGATAAGGCTGGCTGAAATTATTCAGACAGTTGCTCGAACAAGGTCGTTTCGAACATCCTTGGGGTATGCTTGCAATTTTCCTGCCACAAATCAAGAATATTTGATCAGCACTCTGCACAAACTCTTCTCATTTTCTATCAACAAGCAAGAGTTTTATCAGTTTTTGGGCAATATCCTTGGCTAAATACACTTAATCGGGATGAAGAATTTCCTGTGATAAAACTATGGTACGTATTCGGGGAGCGGAGACCACTTTTAACTAAGAAATCGGTAAGGGTATTCATACAACGTCGTAAAACCATTTGAAACGTGGTTAACATGACAAGTTTACGATGTGCGAAACAAACTGTACAAATTTGTATGGGAAGTCTTTTACAACAGGTTTAAAAACTTTAGACACGAATTTGGTGTGTAAATTATGGTTAATGTGGCAAATACTCGTATATGATAATGTCATTGTGACATTTTAACTGACAGTTTTTAGTTCATGCTGTTCGTCTTTGGACCATCTTTAGTGAGGACTTAAATCAAATATAGACAATTTTCTTTTGCGTGTTTTTACCATTTTGTAACAAACCGAATTCACTCACATTTATTTTTGTAATCTTAGTTTACTTGGTGTATAGTTAATTTAATTTCTTCTGTATTTTTCTTCTGTATCTCCTTCTTTCTTTTCTTTAAAAAAATTCTTTTCTTGTTTGTTACTAAGAAGGACATTGATTTGATTGTTAACAGCTTGTGCCTTAGAAGTAAGGATCATGTAAGGAGTATCTACTTAAAAAACTGCCTAAAATAGGCACAAAGCTTATAACCTTTATAATAAATGCCTTAATTAAATAGCAATACAACCGTGATGATTAAAAAAAATTTAAGATACCGTCAAAACTAACAGTTGGTAGGCCGCTAGAACATCCAGAAAGTATAGGTCTCACTATGAGTTTATTGAGGAAATTATTTTAAAATTCATCAACAAGCACGACATTTATCCCAAGCAACAAATTGGATTTAGTCGTTGTTTTATAATATTTCCAATATCAGGCACTAACGACAACTTTGAGAAACACAATCGATAGAAAAATTACTTGATAATAAAAATTACTTGATAAAAAAAATACTTGATATTAAAAAACGCCTTGCATTCAGTTTTTTATATGGGGCTTGCATAACAAATGATACTTTTCAACTTTCCTTCGTCATTTTGTTGAGGGAGCAGTACGATTAACCACAAATCTAAATCTCTTATCAGAAGATATCGCATTTTTCAAAGAAATACCATAGTACAAAATCTCGCACTATCAAATTCATGATGGTGAAGTTGCGAGAGCGGGCTAAACCATGCGGAGAAAAGGGAGAAATACAATTTAACCGCGAAGCGGGCCATTCAAAAACCACATCCAATGTCTGGAACAATTATATAAATTCTAAATTTTCTCCGAATTAATAAATATTTTATTTCAATGCGAGATTCTACTGTTCGAGATTTTGATTTGTCAGATTTTGTAAATGCGAGATTTCGATAATGCAAAATTTTGATAATGCGAGATTTCTTCATGCAAGATTTTTAATATGAGCTTTTTAAATGCGGTTAATCATACCAAACCCCTTTGTAAAGTACCTACTTCAGTTTTTTTTGCATATTCCTTATTTTAATTTTGATATCGTAGTACCGTTTGTAGTTAAGTTAAATTTGATGCAGGAGTACAACAAGGCTGAGTTCACGGGCCGCTCCGACATTATTTCTCCGTCCAATTTTCCTAAAATATCAATCGTTTATTTTACATATAAAACTGCCATATTCGCTGACCATCAGTTCGCTCACAGTATTGAGAGAGGTTTTACAAATGAAACAAATGGAATGGCTTTATTAGAAAAATAATACAGCGGATGGCAAATTAAGATTAATAAAGGGAAACTCAAGCGATCTTTTGCTTGTTTTCTTTCCTTTGCTTGTTTGCTTGGCACTGCAAGATTTACTTTACTACCGCGCATCACTTTTACCTTGCATATGTATCTTAAATCTCTCTTACCGATCGGGGATCTTAGTCAACAAAGTGAGAAAACGGGAAAACATCAACTCACAACAAACTGATTTGATTTCGTGGCATTTAGGTATATTAAAGTTGTATAATTAATTTTATTTTTTCCGCGTGTATAACTAGATTTATTGCTGTAAATGGAAGTGTTCACTCTTCATATCTCTATATCTATCTATCTCTATATCTAGGTATCTCTACTTACTTTGTGATACAACGTTTAAAGGATTTTAATGAAAAAACAAAGTTTTGTAAAAAAGCAGCCATTAAAAGTGGGCATGACAAGCAACTATATATAAAGAAATTGTTCAAAACGACTTTATCGTTTAACGTTCTTTTTTTCAAAAGTGGGCATGTAAGTGGGAGGATTTTAAAAATATTCACACATACAATGCGCAAAGGGCCTCTAGAGAGTATATATTATAAATTTCAACTTCATAGCTCAAAATTAGATTTTTCGATAAAATTGTTTGGTCTTTTTTTAAATTGTGCGCGTGTGAGTTGGCGGATTTTAAAAATTCCTAAACTTCTTTATTTCTTGCCCTTTATAGTATGCGGTTAAAATTTCAGCTTTCTAGCTCGAGCCAAATTTTTGCCAACAGACGGACTAACGGGCGGACATGGATAGATCGACATTACTATCGAAACTAATCACGAATATAGTTACGTTTAGGCATCTACGGGCATTAAGGTATGTTGGCAATATATGGGTCAAAATTAATATACCCATAGAAGAGGGTATATGGATTGCCACCAGAACTAATTACTTAAGAAATTCTTAATCCTTTTTTGTTCAGTTTTTTTGTTTAAATAAAAAAAAAGGCTGATCCGAATTCAGTGCAATTTCTTGAAAGTATGTTGTAAATTACGATTTTCATTTTCGGACCAATTATAATAATTTATCCAATTTCTCGTACTCGTTTGTTTTAAACTCTCCCAACAAAAAAGAGAATCATTTTTATGGTTGAAATTTTTTCTACGCAAAGGAAAACTACTCCCAACATCCGTACAAATAATCTGAACCCTCCACCTCAAAGCTAAAATATAGTCTCTATAACATAGAACAGTTTTTCAAATATGGCGCCTCTTCACCTCCACGTTCAACATAGCCCGATTAGGTAAACATCTTCTTAATTACATTGTCAATCACTTAACACATGTACCTACTGCTTTGACATGTCCTTAATGTATTTAATATGTGACTAAACTCATAAATCCAAAAAAGGTGAAAGCTTATTTCGGCATAAATCCCAGAGTAGCTCCATAAACCAGAGATGCATATCCTCCACCCCCTATTATTTCGGATCAGAAAGTCGCTTTCGTTTAATTTCGGATTTATAACCGTTTATAAAATACGAAACTGCCAATCGATTACTTCCGGAGTCCATAAAGTTCCAACCGGAATGGTTTCTGCTCTTTCACTCCATAAACAGCACCTGCAGTATTATATTGGATATTATGCTGTAAGTTCTGTGTGTGCGCGCCCATCTTTTAGGGACGAAATTTAGTGGAAATATAGTTTTGAGGATTTCTCTCGCACTGAATCTCACTGGTAATGTTCACCATAGAGCCGAAAAACCATCACAATTTTATGTGTCGAGTATGATTACAAATGGAACTGGAACTTCAGAAGATTTCCGTCCTCAATAATCGGTTTTATAGGTACAAAAAGAAAAAGAAAAAAAGGCAAATGCAACTATATGAAGAGGAGTACCTCGGTGTAGTCCCGACTTGTTTCACTTGGAATCGTAAATTATGAAACCTGCTAAAGGCCATTACAGTTGACAGTTAATAGGATTTGAACTGAAGGGAATCGGACAGAAATTAGCTTGGGTTTGCGTTCTCAAAATAAATTGCCGGAGGAAAAGATTGCACATTTGCATCGGTGAGTAATGGTAAATAAAGTGTTACTAATTGGATGCGGTTTACAGTGCCGTTAAAGTGTTTTGCAAGAGATGAGAGGTTTTGTGAAAGAAGTGTTTCATAAATACAATGTCTATAAGGATCAGAGAAGGGTATTTCAAACTCTGGGTACGTGGGCGAACATATGAAGAAGGTCAGCTCCAGAAAATGGATGTTAGCTCAAAGTGTGTTAGGATCAATCAATTTGAATTACAGCACTAGAAACTTAAGTCCACTCTGGGCGCAGAATATCCATCTGGCGTAAACGTAACTTCAAATGATTTCAGGAAAACGTCCCACACTTCAATTTGGTAACTCTCAGTTAAAAGCTCTAATCGTTGGGTGCGTGTGCGCTTTAATTTCCATAAATTTATTACTACAAGTTAATTTACGCTTTTCTCGAATATACCCACTAAAAAGAAGGTTCAGTTTGGTTTAGTTTATTTTCATCAAACAAAAATAAAATACTATAGTGATTAGTTGATAATAATATAGTAAATAATGAATAAAAAAAGGAAGACAATATACAAAACAATATACAACAAAAAAAAACATTGCCAAACAAAAAAAATAAAATTAATAAATATCAGACATTAACGGCCCATACAGGGCCTAAAACCTAGCTTCTGCAACTATTTGCTTGTACGATGCGGAAGCGCTTAACATCTTAAGCCAGACGTTCGCAAGAGGTGCGGCAGTGGCACAATTTTAAGGTGTTACTTGGTCCTGGTGGGATTTGAACCTGAGACCTTTAGGTTAGTAGTCCAACGCACTATCCTCTGCAACACTGCCTAATATTGCCATCATTCAAATTACTTAAAATTAATAGCAAATTATTTTCAAATGGAAATTAAATAAGACTAAAAACGATCATATTGCAAACCATTATAACATATTTTAATATTGCCCGTGGACCCCTAAAAATTACTATATTCGTGATCAGGGGACAAAATAATGAAATTTAAGAAATTTAAAAAAAAAAAATTCTCAAAAAATTGATTTTGAAATTTTCAATAAGTTGTCTTAATGGCCCAAAATTCTCGAAAGCTAATTTTCTTTATTTTGTTATACAACATTTAAAGGATTTTATAGAAAAAACAATTTTTTTAAAAACAAATGGCCCCTAAAAGTGGGCATAGCAGAAAATTGTATGTTCTGAATTGTTCAAAACGACTTTAACTACATACTTTGCGAATGATTTCTATAAAAAAAACAGTTTTTTTTCCAAACTAGGCGGATTTTAAAAAACATTTAGGTACACATAATATATATTCCAAATTCCAGCTTCCTAGCTCAAACTTGGATTTTTCGAAAAAAAAACGTTTTTTTTAAATTGTTTGCGTGTCAGTAGGCGGATTTTAAAAATTTGAACTCACAAACATTTTGGGCTCTAAAGACCTTATACTAGAAGTTTCAGCTATCTAGCTCAAAGTTTGATTTTTTCGATAAATTTGTTGTTTTTTTTGGGGTTATACGGAAGGACGGACATGGTACTACTATCGATGCTGCTCACGAATATAGTAACTTTTACGGGTCATGCAGCATTAGGGTATCTTACAATACAAACTTCGCGTCAAAATTAATATAGCCTTAAAATAGGGTATAAAGAGGGGGCCAAGATGTGGAAATGTTATTTATACGAATATACTGAATACGACCCTTTA
Organism: Portevinia maculata; assembly: GCA_949715645.1. NCBI lineage: Eukaryota > Metazoa > Arthropoda > Insecta > Diptera > Syrphidae > Portevinia > Portevinia maculata. The sequence continues at coordinate 34,422,940 of OX454527.1, forward strand.
AGTATGCATTTATCTAGATCAATAAGTTAGAGTGGAATCCTATTTTATTTATTTTCATAAGTAATATATTATAAGAGAGGTATGTCTACACAATGTCAAATTGAAACCCTCTCTCAAGTCTATTTAATACGTAATAGATTTTTTTAAAGGTTTGTGCTAGTAGATCAGCAATAAATCCAAGTTAACAGGGAGATAGAGTACTTTTAGGAAATTGAGTTAACCTTGCATAAATCAGTTTTTCTATATTTTTTGGAATTGTAGTAATCTTACAAAAAAGGCGATAGTAAGAAACTTCCTGCCAACTTTCTAATTTATAAACTGGCGTAATTTAAGAACCCTTCCACTTATTCAAAAACTCACCACTTTTAAGATTTTGAAAGGTACAGCAAATAATTTCGCACACCTCCATTAAATAATAGGAGTAATTCTAGTCGTGTATCAAACCTCATCGCAGTTAAATCTTGTTCAATTTCTGAAGTTAAACGGGTTAAAATACCAATGCTTATCAGAGTTATTTAATTGACTATTGAGAGGCATATTCGGATCGCTATCTAAATAAACGGATTGTAAAGGTTTAGCAAAAAAGTTTCATACAACTAAAAGATCAGAATATGATATGCCATCGTGACGCAAGAGATTATGAATACCATTAGATTGTTTTTAAGCGTTTATAAATTTCGAAAACCGTTTGCTATTCTGTTTTAAATCGCATTCAATAGATAATCAATATCGATTGGAAAGGAATTTATTCTGAGTATCGCAATTCTTTTGCAATATTCGATATTATTTGTAAAAATTTCCATTATTGTCAAACCTGCGAAATTGCTTATTAACCTTATTTCTTTTATTTTTGAGATTGATTATTTTTTAATTAAACCACACTGACTTTGAACAACTTTTTATTTTTACTTTAGGTGAAAGCAATTGCATTATGCACAATTCTTGAAAGCGAACATTAAAATTTGCATTAGCAAAATAATGCTTGCCAATTCGTTCCATTGAGATAATTATTTATCGAAAATTTGTCTTAGCGAAATTATAAAGTTCTCAATACTAAATGAATGCAATACGATGAAATGTGTTAGGAAAAAGAGAAACCATATAGTTGTTAATATTCACGCACAAATCCGAATCAAGGAAAATCAAAATCAATCAAATCAAGCTCATTATTAAAATAATTATCAAAAGAATTTAATTTTCTAAGAATTCAATAGATTGAAATAGAGAAGCTCAAAAAGATATACAACGTCTTGCGTGCCTAGGTATCTCCGGAGCCATGCGAACCTGTATAACAGCTGCCATAGAGGCACTAACTGGATCTCTCCATATATATATATTCAAAAAGTGGCGATCCGCAGTGCAACAAGTTTAATACAGTTAAACGAGATAAGGCGTAAGGTCCACTCGGAACTTGTGACCCTACTCGATGAACTCCCGTAACTTACTATGAACTGCGCGGTTACAGACCACCTTCACAAAACACTATGCTTCAACAAACGATTCTCTACAGAGATCTCAAAGAGAAAAGCATGGGTTAGTAATAATCCACCAAACAGTCACAACAGCATAAATGGGTATACGAATGATTCTAAAATGGAATCGGGGTAGGAGCCGGAACAGAGCGGCTAAATACACGCTTAACGATACCCATGGGAAAAAGTCTCAGCGTATTTCAAGCAGAGCTCCACATTCATATATATGGTATTAAAGGCAAAAACATCCATATATTCACGGATAGTCAAGGAACTATAAATGCCTTTAGCCAGACTCTAAATCAATCATGCACTGATTTAATACCCTTTAATTACTCGGCTCAAGAAACAAGACCAAACTATGTTGGATTCCGGGCCATGAAAAGTTTGGTGGTAATGAAAAGCCCGATGAATAGGCCAGAGAAGGTTCAGAAACACAGGCCCTGAAACCTTCTGCTGCACTGCTAGGTCGGCAGAAATCACAGCAATAAAAAACTTGGAAGAACATCCTAGATCCAAGACAGACCAAACGAGCCATTCGGCCCTTCAATAACAATGCCAGCAGATCTAAAAATCTAAGAAGGCATGATATCAACAACGTAGTAGGGTACCTTCCTGGTCACCACGGTTTATGATATCACCTCAACAAAATGAAAATAGTAGACTCTCGAGTGCCGATTATGTCTTGAAGAAAACGAATCAGCTGAACACAAATTATGTGAATGTCCAGCTCTCAATGGAGTTATAAAGAAGATCTTTTTCAGGGAACAATTGAGTTCCGAAGACATCAAGAATTCTTCTGCTGGTAAAATTGTCTGCTTTGTACGGAAAGTAGAAACTCTCCTAGCCTAAATATTTTCTGGTACCTATGGTACAAAAGGTCTTATAGGTCGAAGTGCCTTTTGCATTGCCTTGGCGAGCCAGAAGTTAAAAAAAAGCGCAAAGTTGTGCAAAGGTATCCACAAATTCACAATCATGATCAAATATAGCATTAAAAGGAGAATTATTTTCTCATTAGAACATAAATCCATTTCACATTTTGCAATATTTAAAGGAGTATTTTTAAACTATTTGAAAAAAATGTACACTATCAATGTTACCGTTCTTTCATTGTATTTCTTTTTTATCTAAGCAGCATTTTGCTTGTTTTTTTTTGGAAAAAGAAACATTTACATAAAAATTCACAATGCAGAGATGATGATACCGCTGCAGCAAACTCCCAGTGTAAAACTTAATTAAATATTCATGAGATGCAACAACGGAAAATCCCTGTTTCGCTTTGGTATTTTAGTCGCGCTCTCCCGTTCGCCCGTCTAGCACTGGCTTCAAGCGTATACCTTGCACTTGAAGTGTTTTCCCTACATTTTAACGAAAAGCTACTTAAAATTTTATACAAGCAACAGGGTTGGGATTACAACATACCCTTTTGCAAAGAAATGGTCAAGCGTGTAAGAATGAAAATAAAAAAAATCCCCTTTCATTGCAAAAGGGATCATACTTGCGCGTAAGGGAAGCTTTTCAACAAAATGGTAAACCGAGATATGAAAGAATGAAAAATCCACCTCAATGAATCGAATGATTACAATATTTTGTGCTGTCTGATTTCATGATATCATTTGCAATCTCATTTTAATATGACTTAAAGTATTAATATCCATGGTAAATTTTCAGTACTATTGGAGTTTGAAATAAGTTAAAGATTTATTTGTGCCAAGTTTTTTTGATTGAAAGAAAAGTTAAATGAAATTTCTTTGACCATGATTATTTATTTTATTTATTTATTTTTTCATCAAACAGAGTACAACAAATTTCTTACATGTCACTAAATACTTAATAATTTTTACTACTTAAACATATACAATTAGCCACCAAAATGTAAGACATATAACAAGCGGGACTTAAAAGTATTTATTTTGTATAATATAAAGTCTATAGATTCGTGATTAGTGATTGAATTAACCTGTCTTAACCATGGAAGTACATGCTTCGTCGAATCGACGACGCAAGTTCACGTTTTACCGTTATTATTTCTGACTTTTGTCTGTTTTCCTTTGGTTTTTTGTACAGCAGTAGTTGTGTTCGTGCTACTGATGTGTACAGCTGAACAAATATTGTGTAAGGACGTTTTTTTTTAATCTGTGTCGTCGAAACCACAAAGCAATCCATATAAAAACACTCAAATTAGCGCGTCATTTAAAAAAATACGAAATGAACTAAGATTTCGAAAATTGAACATTGAAGTCAAATGTTATAAAACAAACTATTTGTTATTGTTTTTTCTTTATGCTTAACGATCTTGGTAATTGAAAACAATGGACTATTATATTTAATGATGTATAGGTCATATGAATGACCACTTTAAATATGACGTCGTCGATTCGACTAACGTACAAAAAGTTAGCATATACCTCCAGGGCTAGGCATCGAAAAATTGGTTCATTGAATTCATGTAGGCAAAATATAAACATTTAAGTATTTATAGATCCTCAAAGTCCTTCGAATTTCTTGTTTTAAATTCAAGCATACTTTGAGCTCTATATATTCTATGTGACAAGAGAAATTCAATTTCGAATCAAAAATGACTCCTAGATTTTTTGTTGTTGTTTATTTTAGCGAGAGTTATGTCATTAATTCTGTATTTGATATTAATGGGGACGTCGACAACACGTTGAGACGTCGAGTTGTAATTTGTTGTTCACACACCAATCGGAAAAATTGAGTAAGTCTTTTTTAAAATTTAAACAATCAGACACATTTTCATCTAATATATATTTTTTTTTGTTATAATTTGCTTACGCTAAAGGGGCTTTGTTTTGTCTGTATAGTACAGTACAGCACCTAGCAATGAAGTATTGTATTGCATGATTTTAGGTGCTACTTACTATTTGAAAAAATAGGAGGATAGGAGAGAAGTTTTTTTGGTGCTTTTGTAGTATTTTTTAATTTTAATTGCTTAGGGAGATTTCTATTTATGTAAATTCAATTAAAAACCATGGCCCTGACCGGGATTCGAATGCACGACCTGCCAATCAGTTAGTGAATACACTACCATCGCAAGAAATGCCACCCGCCACAGATATATATATATCTGTGTAATTCACATCGCACTGCTATCTGTTCTCAAGTTTTTCCAATACGTAATTCGAGAAAAATACAAGATTTGTAGTCGTTGATCTCCCCAGCAATGAAAGAGTTTTGAAGCGGCGATATTTCTTTATCAAAATAAGAATTAGTTTTTTATACACCAGTTTCCCTTTTGGTTGATAATTTACGAATAGGACGGTAATTTGATATAATAGTTCTTAAACCCCGCTTTCAGGATAGGAATAGTAAATGAAATCTTCAAACCGTGATGAAGTTGGCTTGATTCTAGAATTCGGTTAAAAACGATTGTAAGCGGTAAAGCAAATGCTTGCGAAACAATTTTTGAGAAGTATTGGGGCGCCTTAATATTTAATGTCTTAAAGTCTTCTTTTACCAATAGAAAGAGGGTAGTTCCAATTCAATTAGTTTATTTCATTTATTTTTGTAAGCCTAGATTATATAAGTTTGTTACAATTTAAGTATAAGTTAAGTTATGTAGTGGCTGGCAATCAACGGACTCTCGTAAGATTTATCTATGTGCAGGATTCATTCTTAATATTATGATTCAAGCATCTACAATCATTAATTTGTTATTTGTTTTTATATTTTTAGTTGGACTTTTCTTGTTTGGAGCTCCAGACAATAGCTCGGCCGCTAAAGAAAACAAAATTAGATTATGGTTTAAAAATTGCTCCTTTCTGCTATAAAATCGATAATAATTTATAAAAACCAACGAGTTTGGCTAGGTAAAGGATGTAGAGCTCCGAATAAGCCTTCTTCTTCTATTTTAACGATAAGATGAGGTTAATGTGGCTGTCAGGAGAAGCCGACACACTAAGACCAATATGAGGTCCGTCTTGGTAACACGTGTATCTGGGAACTATTTCCTCCTGCTCGTAAGGCCAGTTAGAGCCTCTTATGAAGCGTATGTGACTTCTAATGTCGGTGTTGGTTAGATCGTTTAGATCGTTGTAGAAGAGAGTACCCAAATTAGGTTCCTGTTTTTGGGAGAGATTCGCCAGCGAAGCCACGATCTGTATTAATAAGACCATTATCCTTGCACTTCACTGCATCCGTATGGAGAAACAGGCGCTTTAGCCGCTCCGACTTTAGAACGTATCGGCGGGCGTATATTTCTGCTGGTTTGATTTATTGTTTGATGTTCCGGTGTCCAGTCCTGTCTACTCACGGGATTGCATGCACACCTGAGGGATAGGTTTAAGATGTTAGACGTATCGCTCGCCTCAACTGAATATTTAATTGACTAAATATATAATAATATCTCACTTTAATCGCCTTTAACTATGCGCTGGTAAATGGCCGAGCGTCTCGTGATATCTCTGCACCCAACAATACTTTTGCAGTACGGCAATATTTCGAAATTCATTCATAATTTCACAATCACAAAGTCAAGTGACATTATATCTGGTTCAACCGGAAATTAGGTCTGTAAATCCGCCTAACTAAGAAAAGAATCTGTGACATCACATTGATATATTTATAATCAAAAATGTGATATCTAATCGTTTTATGAGCAAGAAATTTAATTTAATTTTAAACTAGAATACCATCAGGTATATTTTGCAGTCATATATATTCTCCGATCCACTCCGACCTATTCGAGACATTTATATGAATGGAAGAGTGATTCCTAATTGCAAAAAGTTCAAATATCTGGAATCTATGAGTAATAGCGAAGAAAGCTGTGATGACGACATTAAGCATCGCGTAAGGGTAGGGGGATAAATTGGCGGAAAAACACAGCCATTTCCTGCGACCGAAACATGCCCCTAAGCTGAAAAGAAGGCTCTATACGGCAGTTGTGTGCCCGACACTCACATTCGGTTCACAATGGTGGACAGCGTACAAAAAGTATGAGGGCAAATTAACGACAGCTGAGATCGAATAAGAAGTTCCAAGATCCGAGAAAGCCTTCACGTCAAAGAAATCATCTCGAAAAAAATGGAGCGCGGCCGCCTCAGTGTGTAGTGTCATGTTCCAAGGAGAGATCTTAACAACCCAATCAAAAAGATAATATCAATCAAAGTTTCGATACAAACGCGAAATAGAGGCAGGTATTAAAACTCCTTGATCACACAAATGCAGCAACACCAGCGTTTGATTGGCCTCAGCGGAGAAAGTGATTTAAAATCGGGAGGACTGCCGTTATTTTCTGAGGGCGAACCGGCGAACCCCACAACGGGAACCGCAGGGAAGCAGTTAAATGGGCGGGTTATGATCCCTTTAATCCTGATTATATCCTTACCACCATTAAGGAAGAAAATGCTACATCTACATAATATATACAACCAAGTTGATAAAACCGAATAATCACGGCCTAGCCTAAACCATTAGAGCTAGAAACTTGAAATTTAGCAGGGTGGGTCTCGATATGCCTAAGAAGTTAGCTTAGATGAGAATTTCAAAATTCGTCCTTTAAGTGGAAAGAGGTTGCAAACTTTTTTTTTAATTTATTTTCATTCAACTTGGCATTCGAATAACAAAACTTATTCAATACCAAAAAAGGCAAAGCCGTTTTTAGGCAATACCCTTTTGAATATTTCTACTCCGTCTAAAAGCTAAGCAATAGTAAACCTAAAACTATTTTTTTTTATCAAATGCGAAAATATACAGTTTTAAAGAACTAATAATTAAATATTTAGGTTAAATGTAATAAGTTCCTTGATTTCTTGAAAGTCGTAATTAAAGTTCATGTTTTTGTTCTTATCAATAAAGACTCCGTGGGTCAGCTGATATCCCTATAAAATGCGACTTTACTTTTCCTGTTTTTACGAGTTTAGAAAATGGCTGAAAAGAAAATGAGATTCGAAATTCCTTTAAATTTCCGAAATTTCTTCTACGACAAAGTCGTGCACATTATCGTTTTCTCGAATTATAATAAAAAAACAAAAACAGTTTTTCGAGGCGCGGTTTATCCGCCACGAATGCTAACAAAATGTCGATACATCACAGCCTTATGAAATACTTCCTACCAACAACCATTTTACCAAGCCACAACATTGGCCACACTACATTGCGCCAAATCTCAAAGATCCTTACCTTGTGTATGCCTACTGTTCTAGTAACTTTACAGCATACGAAAATCCCCACTTATCTGGATCATAAGTGTTTGTATTTTACCACGTACAACAACCTAAAACGATCATAAAAGATCCAAAATTTATTATCAATGCCATGAAATTAATAGATCATATACCGCGCCACATAGTGAATAGCTTCTTGTCACACATATTGTCAATATAGTAACGTTTGTCACCATTCAACTGACTTACCTTCTTATGCACGCGTTCTTTTCTCGCTATCTATTACCAGGTTAAATTTAAAGAATACGCGCATTTCAGCGCGCATAAATCAGTAAAACAAAGTGCTACTATCGATGCAACCACCTTTTCTCGAATGTTTTGTTTTCGCCAAACCAGGTTATAATGATTCTGAAACCTGCCTTTCTTTCTTCAGGAGAAAACATTATTTGTTTCGCCAATGCAAACAATCTGATTGACCAGAAACTGTGATATGTTATGCAATTTTCGTTATGATTCTTATTCTTCAATCCAAAATATTTGCAAGCTTTTAAATAAAATGAACGACGAACCACGTCTTCCGTTTTGGCGAAAGTTGTACGATTAGATTTGCTCTGTCGTTGTTTAGATCATTGCGGCCGACAAGCGATTTGACTAACCAAAGAATCTACGCAATCATCGCAGCTACCCTGCACACTATCCTTACAGGAAGTCAAAAGAATGCCTTTACTTACTTCGCTATATAGTGACACTGAACAATAAATGCCTGGCTTCCCTACAATTCCTTTGTATGTAATCAGCAATTTCATTTCATCGTTTCAATGCGGATGCAGAGGCTTACAATAGATAGGAGAGCGAACACCGGCATCAAATTGCTGGTTTTCTTCAACCACCAAAATGAAATACATCCTAATGTTGCCAATCGTAGACCATCCAAATTCTAGTACTAACGAGATAACACAAAACTGTGATGATGGTAATGGTTAGCTGGTTGCAATATACTTAATGCATTCGACCTCCTCAACCAACCACCTGGATTAAGTTTCGAAAATGAACAGAAACCATTATTTTTGATTCAGCTACCTGTGCTCAGCCCCTTCACCCGCCCTAATTCTTCAGCACTTGTAAAAAGTGTTGAAGTGTTAAGCTTCCTGAAAATTGCTGGAGCCCTTAAAGCACAATCAATTTTTTAAGGCTGCAATTTACCATCAACATCAGACTACAACTACAGCACATAACCAAATGGTTGTAGTTTGTAGACTCCCCTAAGCCTGGCCCGTGTAACTTATCTCGTGCAGCACCTTTGAGAGTCGACGACCGATGCCAAGGCGACGGTGACGTCGGCAGCATGAGAAATCGCATCACGAACTTCCTGCATCTGGAAGCTTACATTATTTACAATATACTACCGCCTTCTTGGCAGCTCGGTCTAAGAAAACCATAACCATCGATGATATCTTTAGCATTGTGATAGTATTACACTTGAAGTTGTTTTTCTTCGTCTTCTGTGAGTCTTACCCTGGCGTCCTCATCCTTTAGTTGAACTTCATGCTTCGCTTCATAGATATCCTGATACTACAAGTACTCCACCAACTCCACCATCAAGTTTGTTGGGTGTATGTTTTTAAAATGTGCAGCTACCAAGGACATCTAAAACGAAACGAGTTTGGTCATATGCAGTAAGTTATCGCATCTCGTCTTGTTACTCTGCCAACCAAGAAACAACCATCTGCTTCTCTGGGTTGATGGTAGTCTTTGTCTTACTCCGCTGGTGCTTGGCGCGGGAACTTTCCTTATTAGTTTAGCTTTAAAGGATCTAAATAGGATGCAGCATATAGTTGGCACACACATATATGAAATTGTGGGGATGGTGCTATGCACAATAGTGAATCCTTGTGTTTCCATCGTATCTGCTAAATGAAGAGAGAGGGAGTATTTTATTTCCACTTATGATCCACTTCATTAGAATTTATTATTTCACGAACATTTTTCATTACCTCATACTCTTTAAAGTACAGGGGAAAGATGCGCGCCGAATCATCATTTTAAGTGGTTTAAGTGGCTGAGTCTGGTGGATGTTTGGGGTGGGGTTATTTCTTTCATAGATCAAATTTTTCCAAAAAGGAATCGTCTCTAGTGCGCTTGAAATTTATGGATGGTACTTTCTTTGATCCAATGAAAATCGAGTACCAACCATAATGTGACTTTTTTGTTTCTCTTTCTTGGACGGGCGGATTATATTGGGAGCAATTGAGTTAAGTTGGCAGAAATAAGCGAGAGTGTTTTCCAGCTATGTGTATCTCAAATATATTGATGGATTGTTATTTATTGCCTATTTCATTGAATGTTGATGCTTGAATCTCAACAAGGCTTAATTAAAGCTAATGCCGTTATATAATGTTTTTTTCAAAGCAACATTTTTTTCTTAACGAACTAATAAGGCAGTTCGAAATCGCCCTACCGGTCCAGTAAACACGAGCACTAGAGTCAGAAAGATTTTCTTGAAATGCCATCAATCAAAAACTCTAACGATAATTGTGTTGGAAACGTATTGAGTGGGATCACATTGGATTTGGTATCTAGTTAATAACCGGGGAAGAATCCAGAGAGAAAAGTCACAATGTCATAGTAGGTATTCAGTTGACCCAAGTTGCCTTTAAAATCATTTGGGTGTATAATATTTGTACTGGCCGTATAAAAGTAATAAAAATGAAATGAAAACATAAGGAAATACTAAAATCCGCTTGGGCAAACCGTTGGATACCATATCTACTCGTATATCCGCTTAAGTAAGCGTGTCGTTAGGTTGAGAGTTTTGAAACAGTGGTTATTTCTAACAAATTAACCCTTTCAGCACCGTATAACACATTTCTGCGGGTTATATTTAAATATTGACTTATTTTCTTATTCGTTTTTCGCTATTTTCTAGTTCGTTTAGTCAAGTTTTTAGGTACCAAGCCTATCATTTGCGTTGTTTTATCGCACTCTTCATATGCATTTCAATTATTGTGCTAACAGCGAAGTGCAGAAGACGCGATGTCAGAGTTGCCGAGAACATCCGATTATGGGTTTTCTATCATATTCGTCAATATTTTATAACACGTATTTTTTTTATTTATTATGAATTAATAATAAATGAACATACATACATCCAAAAAAAAATGCAAACATTTCAAATTCTGCAACAAAAAAATTCGGTTTTTAAATTTGACCCGCACCAATTTCAATTTCAATTTATTTAGAACCAATGTACAAATAAGACTCAGTCTTTTGTAGTACTCAGCAATACGGATAATGATAATAATACATCAATCTTAAAGCAAATATTAATATAATTATAAAATATAAAATATAATATAAGTTAATAATATTTAAGAGATTTGGGCGAATTGAAGTTTATCAAAAACGTAACGAGGCGCTTTATTTTGTATGATTTTGTGCAAAAATATACAGCATCGTGCATCAAGAAACTACTGTAACGAGCAACCAAGGACCAGTTGATGGTATGATGTATCTTACTATGTCATTAAAAGCCACAAGGATTTTATGTTGAGAATGCGAGTGAGGCTTACAATAGACCACATTTGCAAAGTCGATTAAGGATACTAGAAAGGTTTTTATAAGTCGTAGTTTGGTATTAACTGGTGTTATGTCGGAAAATGGCCAGAGTCTATGTAATCCAGAATAGATTCTTCCCACTATGTAGTTAGTGTGATTTACGGCTGAAAGTGACCGATTAATTTTAAGTCCTAGACTTGTGACACATTCAACAAACTGAAGCTGGAGTTGGGAGAGAACCATTGTGCTACTTGGCGCTCATTCTATGAGTGGCTTTTCGAGCGGCTCTGACCCCTCTTGGAGATTGTTCGTTTGGATTTGGTCCAAGTGTAGTCTTGCAATTAACGAGAACTTATCAAGGGAACTGGCCTCTTTTCTTTTGATCACTATTTTACTTCTATTCCCTTACTCGACCGATTAACAATCTTTAAAGTGAATGGAACTGGGACAATTCTTACAAATTGAAGGATAAAAGGAGCTTTACAATCGCATCTACTTCATTTGGGAAGGATCCGATGAAATCCGTCTCTAGCAGGATCAAAGAAGGGAGTTCTCGGATTAATCTGCGATGTACTGCTGGTCCGATTTTGACAAAATTTCACAACAATACTCCCGGCCAATACTAAGATCAGCCAACAATTTGAGCTCAATCCGTTCCGCAGTTTCGAGTTTATTAATATCAAATAGATATACCAACGTCCATTTTTATATACAAAGATACGAAACTGAATTTGAAAAAAACTTACTTAATGTCTTATAACAATACCCACGCACACATATATGTGGGTCCGTTTTTTGGGATAATAGGAGGCCTACTTTCAAAAAATTCATATTTTGTAATCCTATACAATAAACTAGCGGATGGTACTCGGGGTTGCATGGGTCTTATATTGAAAACATTTTAAATGGTTCTATTCAACAATGGTTTGCAAGAATCTGAAAATAATAAAAATTTACTTGTTTATACTTTACAAAGTTTAACTTGGAAAACTGAAAAATCAACTACCTACTTTGGTTAATTTCATTAGTCTTGAAATTGAGTTTCGGAATAAATAAAGTATGAACTTTCTCTTTCACAAACTGCGTCTTAAATTAAATTGCAAGCAGTTTTATTTTTTGATGAGCGTGAAAGAAAAATTAAGTGCATTTTTAAAGTTCGCTTAGTTAGACTGAGACAAGAAGCTCTTGAAAAAAATGTGTACTAAATTTCAAAGTAATAGATTAATTGAGAAAGAAGTTGAAGTTGAAAATATGTAGGGAGCGCTACAGTTGGCCGATTTCTATATCCGAAAAGCAGAAACCCTTCAAAAACATTTGAACAATTTTCAAATTTCTGACTTTATTTGAGAAAGACGTCAGTTTTAAGGGGCGCTGAGATTGGTAAACTTTAAGATACACTTTAATTAATAAAATATGTAGATAATTTTCAAAATTTAAAAGTTCTACCTCAATTATGAATGAAGTTAGAGGTTAAAGCCGTGTAAGGGGCGCTGCGGTCGAAAAAAGAATTAGGAAAAAATTTAGAGTAAAACGCCATGAGGGAGGCGCTGCAGTTAGTCGTTTTTTACAACCGAAATGCAGAAACCCCTGAAATATATATTTGCGAATTTACTAAGTTTTAGCTCAATTGAGAACGAAGTTAAAGTTAAAAGCCATGTAGGGGGCACTGCAATCAGTAGATTTTTCAATCCGAAAATCAAAAACTGCAAAGTTCTAGCTCAATTTGGAAAGAGGTTTGAGTTAAATGAAATTTGGGCCGAAATGCAGAAGCTCAAATTTCTTTGCGATTCAATACAAATTCTGTTCACCGCTTGCACGCTCGTTCTCATGATGTACACTACTTTAAATTATGCGATCGTAATTTTTTGATCGATTTAATAATACATAAAAGAAGAACTGACGTTTTTAGTTAAAAACGTCCTCATAAAGTAGGTCTGGTAAACAGCCATGTATGAGTGGATTATACAAAAGGATATTGTCTATACATTTTTTTATAACAGTTTTTTATTTTTTTTTATCAAAAAAAAACTTTTTATCTGCGTTTGTGATTAGAAAGACTTTGTCTTCATACTTTGCGAAGAAGATGACCTTTATTGCCATCGACCACTTCTATAAAACGGTTTCATTAGGCATGTCAGTGGACGGATTTTAAAAGTCATTACACTTCTTGATCATTTCGGGCCCATCGAGAGTTGTGTTCAAAATTTCAACGTATTTTAATTTTTTAATTTTTTCGATTCAACGTTTTTTTTTTTGTAATTGAGACGTTTCAGTTGGAAGGTTTAAAAAATCTTTCCACTTGATCAAATCAGGCTCCTAGAGAGTATATCTTCCAAATTTTAGCTTTTAGTTTGAATTTTGGGACCTCGAAATTGGTGACGGACATGTCAAGATTGACATAACTTTCGATGACAAATAGTGGGCTAAGATCAATTTTATGGCATGCTACTTAGGATTGGGTATACAAATGCACCAAGTCTATAAGCAAACAAAGATTTAAAAGTCGATCATCTGAAATCGCTTTACATTGTATGTAGCTGAATAATTTTCTAGTTATGTGAAACTTGCATTAAAAAAGTCGGATTCTTAGAATTGTGTCGAATATAGTTACTGGTGTCGTTAACGGTAATGCTTTTGAAGCGTTGATTTTCAAATTTGTTATACAAAGATGTAAGTTAGGATTTCCCTACCATCTTGGTACCTGAGGAAGCTAGTTTGCGAATGGCCTTGCCCTTGCTTCCTTGGTTGCGGTCAAATAAAAACTAACACCACCGTCGGAACCAAGTTGGGAAGTTCTTTATTTGACCCTCTTCAATCAGCGGCTCTTATTTTCCCTTCAGAAGACTTCTAAGCCAACGTCAAGATGCCTGCTTTTGGTAAAGGATCGCTTTTTCTTCCGAACTTTTTTCAAGCGAATAAAACTATTGTAATTTGATCTTTTCTTCCAAATGAACGCAATTAGAATTTGAGAATTAGAAATTGAGAATTTTTTGGTGTCCCTCCATTCGTACTACATGGTTTACACTACACTGATCCTAATTCCTTTTTGTAATCATCACCTCCAGTGCCCCCTACTCAAACGTTACCAAATTTCATATGGATCATTTTTTTTGCAGTTCATTTTTCTTTTTGATAAATTTATAACTAACTTATAGCTAGACAAACAGAGAAGAAAACTAGCATCTATGGAACAATTTGAACTACCTTACTGTCCCTATGCGGGTGCTCTACGGTAAGAAATAAAAATAAAAGGCCCTGTGACAATCGCATAATAAGTTCTGTTTAAAGAAATCATACTTCGGACTTTGCCACAGCCACCTAGATAAGAATCGGTGCTTTTCCGGTCTGGGATCGTCGCGTCTTCCTCTTCTTCAACGGTGAAGCTATGATCAGGATTAATGGGACCATAACCCTCCCACTTTACTGCTTCCCAACTGGTCCGCCTGAGGGGTTCTACGGGTAAGATCAAATTACCCGTTTTTGAGATATTAGACGCGTTGTATTATGGCCACTGATCTTTGTATTTCATCCCATGAAAATCAAACGATCCGGATCATCAAAAATGTTTACTCTGCAAGTTTGGCACGCGTGATTGATGTTTTCCTTTATTCACATTTAATTAGCGTTGCCATTCGTTTATTTTATTTTTGTTAATTCAACTTTTGAATTCATCGATTTTTTTTATTGTCATTAATCAGGGAATATAAAGCAGTCTTACAGACTTAGATAAGTTTAATTATATGTATATTTATAGATGTGTATATAGTATAAAAATATAACATTTTATTAAAAATTACGAGTATATAGAAAATATTATATCTCTAATAAACATCACGGAAATGTATTTTTGGCGAATTTCGAGAGATTTCATTCCGAAAAGAAATCAGCTTTTGGAATAATAGGTTCGATTAATAATTCTCCAATTCAATGTTAAAAAGCTTATCGGGAAAAGCTCCTTTGAACCCAATTGTGTATGGAATGTATATTGCGTTTTTGATAATTTTTTTTTCTATATTACCATTTCGCAATGTGGCAAAGCGGTACTTGCAGCACAGAATGGAGATACATTTTTGGTTCACGAAAACTGAACCCGATAGTGACCCAGGATTTCGTAGAGTTGTTGTACAGCGGGTAGACGGATGATCCACATGGATCTTCTCTAATAACAAAACGTAGATATTGCATTGTTTTAAAAGTAAACTGGTTGGTATGTAATTTTAGCATACGCTATTTTTTATTCGCTTTTATTCTCCTTTCGGTTTTCAATGATAAAGAAAACCGAATACAATAAAGCGTATGCTAAAATTACAAATACAAGATCAACAAGTGTTTTAAAAGTACTGATCATTTGGCAAAAAATGAGTGTGGTTTACCTAAGCTGATTTTGAGAAATTTTGTGGAAAATGTTAGAAACCTTTATATGTTTTGAAACTTAGGCTTCACTGGATTTTGAGAATAGCTTTTTTTCAACAATGCCCAAAAATACTCAAAATAATTATAGCCGTTTTAAAGAAAAGTGATGTGTTTCAAAATTTTAGCAACTACATATTTAAGAAAAAAATCTAAAATCTAAGTATGCAGATTTGTTGTGTATTAATTTTAATCCACTTTACCCATTTTTGAGATATTGTTGGTTTTCTCAAGTACCGTAAATCAAGTCTGGGAAAAAACTGAGTACACCATCTTCTGACACTCACCTCAAATATTCAGAATATCAAAATTGACCAAAATTGTTAGAGCCATTTTTGAGAAAAGTGGACACTTTTAAAATACAAAAAACTGTCATATGAATAAAAAATTACCTATAGCAATATATTTCAAAAGTTTAATGTGCAAGTTAATTCAAAATGGTGGTATTAGTTGGTTGTGTTTTTGCAATTTTAAAAAGTAAAGTACCGTTATTCGGCTATTTTGGTGCGCACTGAGAGCCCTTTCTTACACTCACCTCAATTATCTTATTTATCAAAAATCGTTCAAAATCGTTGGAGCCGTTTGAGAGGCGAACCGACAAGGACGGAAATGCGGGACACACTTTTTTGGACCTCTCTATAGTCGTAATATCATACCTTATACTTAGTTTGTGTTCGAAATTTCAGCACGATTGCAATATCTTTCTCTGTCTAATACAGTACCTATACGAGAAAGTTAAAAAGGTGAAAGAAGATGTTGGTATTTAGAATTTTTTCTGCCGATTTATGGAATTCCGTACAATTTTTATCTTTAAGTTATTTTTTTTACGAGCGGAATAGGTAATAATCTAATGTTTCAAAATGGTGTCTGAGGTTGTTGGTTCCCAACAAAAAGCTACCAAGACATCACAGGAGGAACAACTGGAAGAAAGGGTCTTCCCACCGGAGCTCGGCACGTGGAGACCGTTGAGGCGATGTTTGTGCATCGTACTAGTCATTGGAATAGGATTATTCAGTGTTAACAAAACGTACAACAATATTCGCAATGACTAGGACTAATGCACAGAACATAAAAGCACAATTCGCACAAAAACTCCAGAACAAATAAACGGAAAACAACACAAAATTTCCCGAATTCCCGAAACGATGAAAACCCGACCAAGTAAACAACACCAAATTGACCAAACTAAAGTCGGAAACGTCAAATGGAAAGGTACACCGATAGCCAAGCTATAGTTGGTCTCCTTTTGCAGCAGTCAAAGCGTATTCCACCCCAACTAGTTGTCGCACTGAGGAATCGGGTAGGAGTAGGAGGCAGATCGCACCAACTTACAAATCGTGCTACCTCGCTCACGCACATGACTAAACAGGGGAATGGTCTAAAATAGCGTTTATTAGTAAAATAAATTATATTTTTATGTAATACATATACCCAGGGGATCATTTTCACGGTCAAGGGCAATGACCATATGATGTACAGCTGAGGTGGTATATAACCACCGAGGTTTCTTAACAAACTGTGTACCAATTTGTAGTCATTTGAATTAAGACTTTGAATATAATAAGTTATAACGTTAAGCGAACGTCTGCGTGTTTTATTTTCTTGCTAAGTGAATCAACTAATTCACTAACTATTGCTGAGACGCCTTCTCCATCCCCTACGTTGAGAACAGAGGTAAAATTTCCCAACATAACCAATTTTTGGACTGTTTTCTTTGCCACATATGTGAACGTAATGAAAGATAATACAATTTTAACTGATTAAAAATGGAATGATTTCCATTAAAGCATTACGATGCAAAGAATAACGATAAGCATATATTTTTTCAGTGGTTAGTGCGTTGGACTACTGAGCGAGGGTACGAATTTCGAATACCACCCAGGAACACATTTTCAAAATTGGCCGTTCGGAATCGGTGTTCAATTACGCCTTCCCTTCATCTCAAAAATATAGCTTCGCACACACATATGGTTGGGGAAGTTCGGTCTGAGGTCCTTTTAATGCCCCTTAAACGCCCAATATTTATTTTTTTATTACTCCTCAGTTTTGCGTTCTGGATTTTTAAATTGAAGGCAGCGTTCACGTTAACAATACTATATTTTTTTGAACTACGCAACCAACTTACTCCTCCAGTAAAAAATTATCCATTATGCGACTGCCTTTTAAGAGATTTGAAGGGTAGAGAAAAAGTCGATTCATTCAAACATGTTCATTAAGTTTTTATTCAAAAAGAAAGTTAAGATACAAGATCAAGTTTTTGTATCCACATTTATGGA
Source organism: Portevinia maculata (assembly GCA_949715645.1). Lineage (NCBI taxonomy): Eukaryota > Metazoa > Arthropoda > Insecta > Diptera > Syrphidae > Portevinia > Portevinia maculata. Next base: position 34,440,781 of record OX454527.1, read on the forward strand.
AGCAGCCGTAAGACTTGTCCTGATCAAAGCTGTCATTAATGTCAACTGACCTTGTAGATTCGTGCCCATTTTCATGGAACACCTGAACACTTTTTCACTGCCAAGAGTATAATAATTGCCATGAGAAGCGTTCATTTCTGCCAAAGCACGAATGATTAAAGAAGCTAGCCCCGAGGGCCTGTATGCGCTATCTGAGCTTTGAAAGATATGCATTACGTAATCAAGGATCTGGTGCTACGGTTTTCCTGGAGAGCGACAACATTAGACTTTACTTTTCGTTACGAAAACATGCGTCAGTCTTCCAAATGGAGACTTATGCTATCCTAATGGCTATGAACTATGTCGGTAGGAAGAGGTATAGTGCGCGGAGTATTTGCGTCTGTATCGAAAGTCAAGCTGCGCTTTAGGCCTTCCACCTCAAAAATAGCTCGTGAATGCAAAATCTCTCTGAATTTGGTCGGAAGGCACTATGTTTTGTCTGGGTACCGGAAAATAAGGTATCCGATGAAATTGCTCGAACCGGCGTTGTGTGAATATGCGTAATCGGTTAGGTCTTCGATTGACGGTTAGGTGCCAGCGACTCTCCAGCGTGCAGACAGACAAAGAAAATACTTCCAAACGTCTGTAAAAAATCTGCGGCATTCCCGTTGTCTCTCAACAGAAAAGTACTTACTTACTTAACGGGCTCCCGACCCGTGAAGAGTCTCTGCCTGAGACACAGCAGCCTTCCATCCTCTACAATCCCGGGCACGCTGCTTCCAGTTGTCCAGACCAAGCGCTCTGGCATCCGCGATGGCTTGGTCTTTGAAACGGAGGTTCGGTCTTCGTTGCCTTCTCGAACCTGGGGGCTGGGATTCGAAGATCCTCTTAGCTGGAGCATTATTGTCAATTCGCTCGATGTGGCCGAGCCAATGTAGTCGACGTATTTTGGCTTTTTGGACTACATCCACATCTCGGTACAGCTCATAGATTTCGCGGTTATATCTTCTCCTCCATTCGCCCTCCTCGCATACAGGACCACAAATCCGCCGAAGAATTTTTCTTTCGAAGGAGCCAAGTAGTAGCTCTCCCTTCCTACTTATCGTCCAGCACTCGGCGCCATAAAGCAGAACTGGCAGGATAAGGGTTTTGTAAAGCATACATTTCGTCCTCCGAGTTAGGAGTTTTAAACCCAGTTGTTTTGCCAAACCGAAGTAGCAGCGGTTTCCTAGAGTAATTCTTCGCCGGATCTCCACTAAGGTGTCATTCGTGGAGTTCATGTTTACTCCGAGGTAGATGAACTAGTAGATGTCGCGCGTAGTGGCTCAATGGTTAGTGTGCCGGACTACTAATCGAAAGTTTTTTCCACTGCCCCACCTCTTGCGAACGTCTGACAAACATCCAAGAGTATCCAATGGTCATGAGAAGCTTCTCAAATTTACCGTTCGGATTCTGCGTAAAATTGTAGGTCCCTTCCACTTCGCAAAGAAAGTGGTTGGATTAAGGCCCTCTATTGGCCGTTAATACCTAATATTTATTTTATTTTTGGATGAACTCCTTAACTACCTCGAAATTGTTGCTATCAATAGCATGTATTTAGTCTTGTCAACAGAAAAGACTAGAGACAAACTACTCGCGTTCTTACAGGTCATTACGCTTTAACAACTTTTTAAATGTGGGCCTTTTGGAAAACGTCATCTGCGCAAAAATGCATTTGCAAAATGTGCTTAAACCCAAACTGCAAATTTAAATGCATTACCATTATTTCGTTAATTTAGTTAGCGCAAGTCATTTGTTCGGAAACGCCATCTGTGTTACAGATGTACAGTGTTAAATCCCAGGCGACAAGAATTTTTGATGTCGGAAAAAAAGGAATGGCTGGTAGAGAGAGGGATTAATATTGATTATTAAGCGTGCTCATTTAAAGTAATTTGTTTTATTTTCACATCGTTATATTTTCCATAATCGAGTTAAATAGATACAGCGGAAATGAGTAGTGAATACGAATACGAATACGAAAAGTAAGCTAATTTACGAGTATGTTATGCTGTTTTAAGTTGTTTAATATTTAAATTGTTTTATGATTAAAACACATTTTTTGGGTTATCTTGTTTAAGGGCTCCATTTTGATTGTGTTTGAAATCGTCAAATGCGCTTGCAGAAAAAAAGTCGATGATCAAAGTCTATGTGCAACATGACGATTGCAGCTTCTGCGTTATAAAATGACGATCATTTGACGATCAAATTGATGTTTTCGGAAACAGCCTGTGATAGGCCTTAACGATACTACCAACTGCAAAGCCTGTGGGAAAAGCGACGACACTGCGGAACATTTCCTCTGTGAATGCCCTGATTTCCTTTGTATCACGTATTTGGTGCTGATACGGTGAGTTCTGAAAATCTAAGCTCCTCATTGTGGAAGTGGCTAAAAAATCAGCAAAAGACTGAGTCTGAGCCCCTGTGGTAACAATCTCGCACCCCAAAAAAAAAAAAAAAAAATTATCTGCTGGAAGCAATGCTTGATCCTTCAAAAATTGTGTCAGTAGCAAATAGTAATTTATAGGCTAAAGGCGGGAGATATGGTGTTGCGAGTGAAATGGCGCATCTTAAATTTTTCCTAAACGAACTGATCTTCTTCATTTAATGGCGGTATGGCTTGGCCAGGGTTGAACTAACATAACTCTCCCGCTTAACTAGTCTTTCCAGAAAAAAAAATAAGTAGAAAAGTTGCGTGATTTATTCAATTGAAAAAAAAAATGTGCGCTCTACCGTGTGCTTCAGTGTTACGATAAGGCGACATTCTGACGTTCTTATACAGAAATGCAGTGGAGGTAACATATCAAGACGTGGATGTGTAAAGAGCAATAAACAAACACGTTTATTTTATTTATTCGGGTGAATTTGAATTTCGGTCGAAAGGGGGAAATGGCGATTTTTGTTGAAGGTGATTTGATACATGTACCATATCCGAAGAAGATCTCACGTAATACCGAAACACTCTCGTCATCCTTAGGTGAAGGCCTAAATGTTTCGTTTTATGACAAATCAGGTAATGATGATCAAGACGACTTTGAGGAAGGACTCTGGATGTGGTAAGGATAACTACGTGACCACAAAAAAGATGACTGGTTACAGTACATAGTGTGTCAAAAATGACCTCATGACACGTGCACATTATACATGAACACATGCAACACTCTTGGTAACAAAAATATGAAGAAACAATAATGGGCCTTATCACCCGCCCCATAGGGAGATATGGTTTTTCGCAATGTTTTTTTCATATTTATTTTGAAGACGGTTGAAATATTTTTGTAACCTTTTATATTAATTGTCATAAAATCTTTTAGTTTTTGTTTAATTTAAAAATGATTTTTTATTCAGAAAGTATTAAAGAAACAAAAATGGTAGACCTTATCTACCGCCTTTACATTTTTTACCAATCTTTAACATTCGCCATGGTTGATCGTTCAATCTTTGTAGTAATGGGTAGCTCTTTAAAACTTCAAATTTATCCTCGTCGGCCAGTCAATCAAACCTAAGTATTTTAAATCTGTCTTAAAAATAACCGCGCTCCCCTGGACAAACATAGTGTCCCATTTTCCATCCAATATTGAAACAAAAAATCAACAATATTTGAATGATCCTTCAGTCCTCGAAAAACTTCCATTTGCATTCGCCTTCCATCAATTCACTTCATTTGGCTCTTCTCTGTTGCAGCAACTTTACTACAAAAGCCAACAATCGTCCTTGAGTACCAACAGACTTTCAAATAAGCCATGCAAAGGGAAATAAATTCAAATCAAGTTGCTTTGCGGGTTAAAGGATACAAGTTCACTCTCGCTCCCTTTCGGGCTGTATAATCGATTCGATAAATGGGATTTTCCATTGCCCACAATAATATTAATAATTATTAATAAAGTTTCTTGTACTCCACCTCAAGCTCAAGCTTCAGCACTGACATAATAGATAAATATAAATTTTCAACATGGTACTTTCTATATCGAATTAAATTGAAATTCTTCCAACATTCTCCGCTACGGGCAATTTTGCTCCTTTTTTTCCAAGAGCTGCTACATCGACAAACATATTCAATCTTCTAGAAAATACTTTTTGCTCCACCGGGGTTAGTGTTCTTTGGTCTCTTTTAGTCTGTTCTTCTTGTGAAGAAATCCTTGGGCCAAAAGGATTGTACGATTTTGCCTACAATTGGCGTTTGGTTGTATGTATGTTTGTCTAAAAAGTATTTGTTGGGATCCGGAAGAACTTGGATAGTGATTGGTTTGGGTTGTCTCGGTTTGTTTCTCTCTATCCATTTTAGAAGAGTTGCATTATTTCGCCCTTGCGGTACCATTGTGGCAAAATGGTTGTTTTTTCCTTTCATTGAATATCGAATTAAACAAACATCATGAGGTCGATGTAGCAGCGGCATCAACTTACGAGTGAGTTTTTCGAATCGAATCATAAAGTTTAATGTGCTTTGGCTTGGAATTTGTGTCACTCACCAGACTGTGTCATGTTTCGAGGAAAGTTTACTGAATTAAAATGGCGAGGGAGTAGAGCGGCAGTTTCTAATCACTTTTATAGCTCTTTAAATTGGTGAGGGATTTTGTCGCACATTGGAAAGGATTTTTATTTTATGTTGTTTAAATGGAGATAAGTTTTGAATTCCGCAAAGACGTGGGCTTCTAAACATCGAATAAGGTTGTTGTGATGTCACGGTTGCGGCTAATGCTTGAAATTGAGTTGTTCTTTCTATACCGATATGTTGTTCATCATCATAGCCCTGGCCCTGGCGACAGTAGGCAATCATTTAGTGCCGGATACCTCGATTAGACTGCATTACAGATACGAACCACTTTTTACTTTATATTCTCTGAGTAAGCAATGCACTTGTTTAAGGCGTCTTTATACAGTTGTCTTATTCATCAGCGACGAGTGGCGAAACTTTATGTTTATTCATTTTCTTCAAAGTTAATTCTTTAACGTTAGGCAAAAAGGTCTTAAGTCAAAAAATTGCATTTTGGGTTTTTGATTGGGTTTAACTCAATTTTTTTTTCTCTTTCGTTTGGTATTAACGACTTAAGTTTAGCACAACTGTTCCCCATCGTAATAATTAATTTAACCCCGATTTGCAAATAATTAAAATATTTTAAATTTGGTTTAACGAAAAACTGCAGTTTCTGACTTAAGACCTTTTTGCCTAACGTCATTTACAAATAGACAAAGTGAAAAAATCACAATCCTTAAAACGTTAATACGAGATCTTTAACTTCCATCTATTCTTAGTTAGAAAATTTACATTTATAACTCCTTGTCCTTGATATACCAATTTTATTTTGCCGTCTTGTAATCCCACGTTTTGCCAATTTCTAATTCAACAAGCTCATATTACGCCATCAAATCGAAAGCACGTAACCAAAATAAATTAATTCAGGTAATATCGATGACTGAAACTTTAAAGGCAAAAAAAACCAACAATAAAAAATATCCATGTTTCAAAGGGATTCCCCAAACAAAAACGCAAAGTTCTTTCGATTTAATTTCAAAAGATTGAACGGTTCAAAAGGAGTGTCTCACGTTTATCCTTCCAATTAATATTTAATGACATTCTTGCAACACTCACACAGAAACACGGACAAAGTTTCAGTTGTAATCGAAGAAGTTTTACCGAGGAGAAGGCTGATTACAACAACAAGACACGTTGTTTAATGCCCATCTTGAGTGCATTAAACAACATTGAGGACAACAGCAACAAACAAAAGAAGTAGCAAAAAAAAGCAACCAAATGAAGATCGAACAAACAACAACATACTCTGTCTGCTAGCGAAAATACAATATACGAGTACATAAATAAAATCCTTGAAGTGTCCCCTTTACCTCTTAAAAATAATAATAAAAACTGAATAGTAAAGCTTTGCTTGTATGAAGGGACATGCATAACTAGGTAACAAGCATAATTATGTCACAAGTTAACTTAGTAAAACGGGTCCTTGCCTAGTGGGGAAAAACCGCAAGGAACATTGAAAGTTGAGCAGCTCAATGAAGTAGTAGACTCGCTCATTCACCAGCTAAGTATCCTCCTGATTGTTGATGGTATAATACGAAAATAGTTGTACACTCTAACATACACACACATGAAGCAAGCCATTAAGTAAATTATAACTCCCGGCGGCTCGACTTGGCTACACTCTCTGCCCTGAGGGTAAATTAATGGTTGCGAAAATTATTTTCATAAGGAATTAATGACACTTTAGTAACATTTAACATGATATGTCGGTGTGGGTTTAGTTAGGGGAAAGTGTAACCTTTTCGTCACAGGTACCTTGGTTGGCAGCAGGTTGCCGGTGCCGTTAATTAAATATATACACATCGAATTAATTATTGACTCAATGATGAGAGAGGATTTTCATTATAGGTTAAGTGAATTTAATATTTTTTTTTCTGCTGGTCAATAACAAATGGGATAGAACATTTTATGGGAGCACCTTTTTCAATTTTGTTTAAACTGTTTTTGTCTGCCGTTTCCGTGGATTGGATGGTTTTGAATTTTGGTTAAATTTTAATGAGGTTATTGTTCCAATTTCGGTGTTAAAGTAGAAAAGCCCAATGGGTATAAGGGCAAATTAACGACGACATGTTCTTTAATATAAAAAAACATGTTGGACATACTTTGGCTTGTAATACGATAGCGTAATAAGCGCTCGGCAGTAGTTAAGTTATTCACTTTAAATCCGCACCAATTCCTTAAGCAATCCTCACAATGAAATAAATAAAATGGAAAATGAATTTTGGAAAGCACAACTTAACACGAAATATCAGACCAAGTTCTCGCCTTAATTAGCACGCCACCGATGGAAAACAAAAAACATAACCATTCCACCAACAAACTCTAGAAGAAACTTAAAAAAAATTACCTATAAGAAGTAACCCAACGCTGTTGCTCCAAAAAGGATTAGTATTACTCGTCAGGCAGCCATATTTGCATTTTCTTTTTTAATTTTGTGATTTCCAGGATTTTGAATCGTTGTGTATCTGGGAGGTTCTTCGTTGATTAGAGATGGGTTCTCTTCTATTTGCTTTGGAAAAAGGCGATTGTAAACGTTTTATCCTTCGATCACGATTTTCAATTTATATTCTGGATAGGTTGCGATATTGCATTGATATTGTTTTAATCTCGCCTCTAAGGCCTTGTTCGCAAGATATAATTGCAATTAGTTTCAGGGTAGATACAGGTTCTCATGTTTTTCGTTGAAATACATTTCCTTGAGGGTTTTTCTTAATAGCATTTTTCTTTAACTATAATAAAGTAATTTCCTAACCAATATGTAAAGAAATAATTTTCTTATTCTCTTGCCTTCACTGAAGTATAAATACATATTTTGTTAAATATACATCGTGCCTATACCCGATTTAATAATAATTAGCTAAAATTCGTCGAAAACGACGGTCAATTGCAGCACTTTTGATTAATGTAGATTTTGAAGAAAAATAATATTAAAAAGTATGGAGTTTGGCTTCTAGTTATATCGATTGTGCTGGACGATTTTGTTGCAGATACTTCAAAAAAGTCCTTGTCGAGGCCACCAGTGATTCATTTCATTTTTTTGGTATATGAAAGGCGGACAGCGTAGAAACCGGAAGTGCCACACAGTGTGGGATATTAACGCACCAAAAACAGAACGATAATCACAACCAATCTATGGAAGATTTTAAATCTAAGAAAAACATTTGACGCTTAGCCATGGCCATGCAGATTAAAAATTCAGGGATCTCATCATGTAAGGCGATGTTCGTCCGACGATATCGTTTTGACGATGGTTTTGCTTCGTGCAACCTTTAAAATGCCTGTCGTCTCAACGTCATCGTTTCGACGACTCATGCTCTGCTTCACATAACTCACGAAAAGTCGAAACATAGTCGAAACCTAATAGCTAAAGAAGTATCATCTAGCATAACATTTTGCAGACACTAAAAGCACTTGTCGTGCTTTGTTAAAGTGAACAATTGGCTTTAGATCTTTCCTTTAAACGCTACAGAATGTACTCAATGCATTTTATTAGAAATAAGAAACTCAATTTGATTGCTTTTCTCTCTGTGTTTTGGAAATATCAAACAAATAAATATATCCGCTAATGTCATCAGCGGGTTCATTAAAAGGGTTCGGACATGAAACAAATTGAGCACCCCGAAACCATTCATACTAATTCGCTTACCAGTGAAAAATAGTCTTCTTCTTCCTTAATGGCGGTGAGGCAATGACTAGGGGTAAAGGGATCATAACCCTCAAACTTAACTGCATCCCTACTGTCCCGCCTGTGCGGGTTGCCAGACAAGGCATAAATACTAAAAAGGAAAATTAATTTGGAAAGTAAAAATTAGAAAAAGTGTACGGGAATAATAGAATTGTGGCTTGTTTTCTTGCGGGTGGCAAAGGTGCAGTATTAGTTTGGAAGGTCGTGCGTTCCGTCCCCGCCAAATCCATTACTCTATTTCGAATATATGTAAAACTTGATCTCCCTAAGCTAACTTAGACAACTCCAGTGGAGAAAAACCATACAACTGCACCAAAACACTTCTTTCCTATCTCTCTATTGTTTCTAAAGCAAGTGGCACCGAAAAGAATGCAATGAAATATGCCATTGCTGGGTGCTATTTGCTGTTCATAAATACTTGCGCTGTGCTCATGGCACATTAAGGGTACTGTAACATTTACGGCAAATTATAAAAAAAAAATTGTTTTCGTAAGCACACGTATAAAAACACATTTTAGTTTACCCGAAAATCAGTTGTTTCAGAAAAGAGTGGTAACAACGCCGTCTATAGTTGAATAGCACTACGACTTCAACTGTATTCCAACAAGATTTCTTAATTGGATTCTAATTCGATTGACGATAGACGACAAGATGAAGGTAGAGTTACGTGAAGCAAACTGATGACATTCTTGTTCACTATTATCGCTTGGACGATGATCGTCTGAAAAGTTACGTGATGAGAGCCGAGGGTAAACATGTTTATTCTGAAAGTTTTTTTATTTTTTCAATAGAATTTTAAATATATTTTTTTAAAACTTTCTTCGAATAAATGCAACTCGCAGTGGACCATGTGAAAATACTGGCTTTATAAATAAAGTACGCCTAGTGACGAATTCGACATCCTTATGCTTACCGGATTGTGCATGCAATTCCGTGGGAGGACTAGATATCACCGTTATCGTAAAAGGAAGATCAATCAACAAACCTACAACAGAGGACTTCATGTGCCGAAATCATATCATAAAGAGACAGGTCTAGTAACTCCTGTGTCACACAAATGCAACAACAGCAGCATTTGATTGGACTCTTATGAAGTGATCTGAAACCGAAGGCCTGTCGATATTTTTTGAGCCTTTTGGTTGTCCATGTTTATTTCCGTTTCTTCTTATCTTCTAGTTTCATGTTGTCATTATTTGTGTTAATAAGCATAGAACTGTTAAAAAAAACAAATTTACCGAAATTGTAAGTTAATTTGTTACACCCGATATTCAAGCAAAGCATCCCGTGCAATTGATATAGGATAAATACACGTGCCCCAACTTAAGGCATCGCCACACAGAACGCGTTTTACCGCCGCGTTGTATTACACTGCAATACATAGCTTTCAGTCACACAGAGAGAGTTGAACACAGTATTAAATTACAGATTATTTTCCTGACGCTGGCTGCTTAAAATCGTTTGAATGTTTTTTGTTGTTATAATAGAAAAAGAAATTTAATATTAATTTTGCTATTTCGGGGTCGTAGGACGTCAAACATAAATACAAATTCTTTATCTGGGTTGGTTTACCGTCTGTGAGAGTGAAAACACATATTTGTACGCTCGACACTCGCCGTTTGACGTCTTTTAACGGGAACGTCGCCTCATAGTCTTACCGCCGCGTAAAATAATCTTACCGCGGAGTTAAAAACACGTTTTGTGCGGTGAAGACTTAATTGAAAGAATATTGTTATTTTTCGTATCGCCCCGTGTAACGATGTGTTAAGAATATCACTACAGCACACCCCGATTAAAAGCGCTTGTCGTAAAATGCGTCTAAAGGGGGAAATCCCATCTGTAGTTAGGCCTTAACGGCCCATACAGGGCCTAGCAACTAGCTTCTACAACCACTTTCATGCTAAGTGGAAGGGCCCTACAGTTTTACGCCGAATCCGAACGGAAAATTTGATACTCTTGGATGTTTGTCAGACGTTCGCAGAAGGGAAGTCCCATCTAGGCAATTTAAATGTCCAAGTGGGCCTAGCAACATATTTAACATCTAAAACCTGCCCAACAAGTGTGCATGCACATCCGTGGATTGATACGACTGGAGATCACCGCCGCCGTAAGAGCCAGATCAAACGAGAAATAATAGGAGCATGTACGTATCGAACTCGTTTAAAATAAAGCATTGGACGCGCAGAAATGCTTGGGTCAGAGCTGTTCGGTTTCCGGGGGATAGCCAAGTAATGCTTAAGCTTAGGCGAAACCTAAGAGTCGCGTTTTAGAACGTTGGAAGTATAAGTGGTAGCTCCGAGGACGTTACGACAAAAGCTTTCAAGATGTTCTAGTACGGGATGCAGCAGCATAGAAACGGAATCGGTATCATCCTTGCGGCAGAGCTAATTGGCAGCGTATTAGCCATTTCAAAGTTCAGTGATCGTTTGATGTCTCTCAAACTGCTGATGCAACGTGAGGTGTGGAATATTTTTAAGTTTAATGGGAGCTGAGAGATAAAGATGCATTTGGCTAGATTTTCACAACCTCATCAAGAACGTCCCAAAAGAAGAACTTTTGTTTGTTGGCGGAAATTTGAATGGACATATCGGGAAGTCAAACGAAGGCATAACGACTGCCATGGAGGATTGGGATACGCAGCAGGACCTCTCCGGGTGAAGATATCCTAATCATGTGCGAGTCATAAGGTCATACCATTTTAAATACCATGTTCTTCTATCAATGCTGCTACCTGGTCACTTACTTGTGTTCCAGTTGAAAGCAAACGATTAATTTTTTCAAGTGTGTCCCCGATTGGAAAGTAATAATTTATACTTGCAGGCCATTAATTAAGAGCTGCGATCGATAACGCAAGTCAAGCTGGTACAAGACTTTCATAGGCTAATCACATGGCGGAGGAAGATCAGAAGCAATTTCTCGTATAATCCTGACTGAGAAAAGAAACATTAGAAAGGATATATTTGTAAAAAAAATATATTTAATAATTACTATGTAAATGTTTTTTTTTATACAGTGCAGCCTCGTTAATCCGGACTCCTAAAAACAAATGCGGTTCCGGATTAATGGCCTGTCCGGATTAGACAATGTGATAGAAAAATGCCGATTTATAAATCAAAATGAAACCCCAGTTTAAAGTAACATGGTCTTTTATTGTTACACATAAACACATAAATGTAATCGCCTACATACTATATAATTTTTAAAACCAACGTAACGGTTAAATGTTTGTTCTACGATTTAGATACTACATAATACTACCGTAATAGATTTCTGAGAACTGCAAGCTAATTTTCGAGAAAATGCTTTCAGCTGGATGGCGCATGAGTACTCCTGTTATTCTCCTCCGCCCACTGCAAGCATTATGTCGAAAGCCTCTGCAGCATGTTTGTGACTTTTCTTTGTTGGTATGGTTTCCTCTTCTAGTTCTTCATTGTTGTTTTGCAGTTCTAGTGAAATGATATCCTCATCTCTAAGCATATCTTTTCATTTCAAGTCTTCATCTGCACCACCTTCTGCCCATTCTCGAGCCCCTTCCTGACTAAGGTGTTCATCTCCAAATATCCTTTGGAATAGAACCGCCAGCGGAATACTATTTTCCAATTCAAACTCTACAGTCAGAATGAGATCTGAAAACAGTTTAGTCTATGATTTTCGTATATGATTTCGAGACACGTTTTCCCAAGCAGCAGTCAACTCAAAAACAACATCTTTGCTGTTAAATTTCTTAAGTTTCTCGATGATACCTTCAGTGTTATCATCTGGTAAAATTTAAGATAGCAATGAATTCCTGTAAAGAAGTTTGATGTTTTGGATTACGTTTTGGTCCATTAGTTGTATCAACGCAGTGCGATTTGGTGGTAAAAAGGCTGAAGATTTTCCCATCTTTACTTTGCAATTCTTATGTACCACAGGGGCATTGTCCAATAAAAGGACAGCTTGTTCTTCTAGGTTGCTAACACGAAGTTGATTCCTGACACTTGGAATCAACTCTTTTTTAAACCACTCCAGAAAGATTTATATTTCGACCAAAGCATTTTTTTGAACTTAATAGGATACTGGGAGGGTTAGGTTAGGTTGACGTGGCTGTCAGCAAAGGCCAACAGACTTAGACCAATATTAGGTCCATTGTGCTACCACACAGATCTGGGGATTTCCCTCACTGCTCGTTGAACCAGTAGGAGCTTCTTATGAAGCGCGATAGACTTCTAACGCCAGTGTTGGCTAAGTCACTTATGTCATTGAACAAGAAGTCCCCTAGATAGAGATTTCTTTTATGGGAGAGCGCAGGACATGTACAGAACGTGAAGTATAGTCTCCTCCTCCTCCTCGTCCATGCAACTTCTGCAGAAGTCGTTTGAGTACACGCCAAGTTTAGTTGCGTGCCTGCCTATTAAACAGTGCCTTCTTATGACACCTATAGTGGAGCTAATAAGCAGTCGGTTTAATGAGATTAGACACTTAGAGCGTGGCAGATCCAGCTTTGGCCAGATCCGCTTAGTCGCTAGACATGTATTGCTACTTGTCCACCTAAGGTTTGTTCTCTCGATTGCGGATAGCTTGAACAAGAGTTAGCAAGTAGCGATTGGTATGCCTTTATCAGGTAAAAGAGGTAATGTGATTCCTTTTTTTGAGAGATCGTCTGCCCTGCACTTACCTGGAATGTCTCTATGTCCTGGCACCCAACAGAGGTGAATGTTGAACTGCTCTGCCATCTCCGAAAGAGATGAGCAGTAATCTAGGGCTACGATTCAATTTGAAGAGACTGAGTCCAGGGACTTAATCGCGGCCTGACTATCTGAGAAGATACGGATATCCTTTGAGGATATCACATTCCTCTTTGCCACGTCAGGGCTTCTTTTATCGCCAAAATTTCCGCCTGGAACACGCTACAATAATCACGTAGTCGAAAAGAGAGGCTAAGATTTAGCTTTTCTGAGAAAACGTTCCCACCTACCCCATCACTAGTTTTTGATCCATCGGCGTAGAAGTGGATCGATTTATCCTCCGCAAATGCATCATCATCCCAGAATGATCTGGAAGGAATGGTGATTTGGAAGCTTTTTCCGAACTACTGGGAGAGTAGATGAACCAAAAGCACGTGGTTGTTTTGCTTTTCCAATCACCAGAAGACAAAGTTTATGTTTTCCGAAAGCATTTGCGCAAGGCATGAATGTTATACGATATAATATTTTTCTTCCTGGAGCTTTAGTTTCTCTGCCTGACGCTAATGTCTTGTTCGGTAAAACTCGGCATTGTATATTTGTTGTTAAGTGAGACCTTTTTCTTGGATTATTTTTTGTAACTTTAACCTAAACGATTCAACCGCAGCTTCGTTATTTGATAGAATCTCTCCTGTTACTTTGAGTTGCCTTATCCCGTGTCCTTTCGTAAAGCGGTTTGTTTATCCAACCGCGGCTTGAATTAAAATTCTTAGAATAGGTTATAATTTCGTGAAAAAACCTGCTTTTTCAGTATTGCTTACAAACTCCAAAATTTGTTGCTGTTTATTTCTTATATCACCCACAGTTGATTTTCCAATGCAACATTTTTCCGAAATTACGTGATAACTGACACCACCTTCTAACATTTCAATCACTACTAGTTAATTATACCCTATTCTAGGGGTATATTAATTTTGACGCATAGTTTGTAACATACCTTAATATTGCCCGTAGACCCCTAAAAGTTACTATATTTATGATCAGCATCGATAGTAATGTCGATCTAGCCATGTCCGACCGTCCGTCCGTCCGTCCGTCCGTCGGCAAAAATTAGGCCTTTAAACTGGACCTAGAGAGCTGAAATTTTAACCATACACTCTCTAGGGTCCCGAAATAATCAAGTTTAAGAATTTTTGAAATCCGCCCACAAACTCAAAAAAACAAAATTTTGGAAAAAATCGAATTTTGAGCTAGAGAGCTGAAATTTTTTATATATGATCTATGGCCCATAAAACTGATTGGGACATAAAATTTTCAAAATCCGCCCACTGACACGCCCACAATTAAATAAAACAAATTTTGGGAAAAATTGAATTTTGAGCTAGAAAGCTGAAATTTTTTATATATGATCTTTGGCCCATAAAACTGCTTGGGACATAAAATTTTCAAAATCCGCCCACTGACACGCCCACAATTAAATAAAATATTTTTTTTGAAAAACCAAAATTTGAGCTAGGGGGCTGAAATTTTTAATATATACTCTCTAGGGGCCTTTTATGCTCATGTGTAAATATTTTAAAAATCCGCCTACTGACACGCCCACAATTATTTTTTTTTTATTTTTGAAAGTCCAAAGTTTGAGCTAGGGAGCTGAAATTTATAGTATATACTCTCTAGGTGCCCTTTATGCTCATACTTAAATTTTTTTTAAATCCGCCTACTGACACGCCCACAATTAAATAAAACAATTTTATTGAAAAACCAAAGTTTGAGCTAGGGAGCGTTTTTATTTACAAAAGCTTAGTTTTTTCGTTAAAATCCTTTAAATTTTTGTCACGCCCACTTATGAGATATAGGAATAAGAATAGGGTATCCAACAGTTCGCCCAAGCGGACTGTAGCCCGCCCCTATGTTTTTTTATTGTCGATGTCATATGTTTATGCAATGGCGGCATTTTGCAAATACTTTGTCTTTTCACGATAATACACGATAATACGATATAAGATAACTTATTTTTGTACGTGTTCACGTGTTCGAAAAGGGCATGTATTCTGCCAGACATATAATTGCTAACTGAACTGAATGTAGTTGCAGTGGAAAAGTACTGGATATGTTATGAGTGGCCGTCCGGATAACCGAGATCACCGGATTAGCCGGGGTCCATTTCAACCGGGCTCCACTGTACATATTTTGGATTTGAATTCGCTTAAAACATACAACATATTAATAGGTGTGAAACTTCCTGGGTTTTCTTGTAGAAAATAATTATATTTTATTCGTCGACGGAATGGAAGCAATTCAATTACTCATCAATCACTTTTCAATAACATACATTGCAATATCATAATTGCTATTTTTTCACAATCAATTTTCTTCTTTTTTTGTTATTCTGATCTGTTCCTTCAGTCGCACTTTTTTTCACGGCACGTATTCGTTATTTCTGCACCCGTCTTCGTCTAATTTGTCATAAAATTATCGATTTTAATGATGAAAATAGATAATACACCACAACAGCTCTAAAACACGTTAGTTCTGCACATGCCCCAGCTGACGCTCTGTTGAAAACCAATAAATGTGCTCAGTGATTGCCATGCCATCCACCTGAACGTAGTTTAAACTACAACGGCAGCTAGAAATAAATGGAGAGAGGAGACCGTGCGTCTCACTCTTCCTAGATATTCGAAGGCAAGCGATGCACGGCCCCACTTTATCCAACGCTACGTGTTTCCCAACCCATTTTCATCACAGAAAAGGTTTTCGGTCCGAATTTCAATACCCTCCTGTAAGTCTAACTGGTAGCAAGTGTTCGATACAAATTAAAAATAACTTTTAATATAAGGATGACTAAAAAAAAATCTATTTAGACTAAAATAAATAAATACTGTATTTTGTTAAAGTCTGTTAAACATTAAAAACTCTTTGCAGTTGAATACCCATAGATAAAGCTAAACCAATTAATATAGATAGAGAAATGCCCTAATGGGCTCATTACTTTGTCCAAATATTCAACATAAAGCTGTCCCCTTCGCCTAATCCGGCGGTATGATAGCTAAACCAATCTACAAGCTTTCACTTATTCATTAATCATATAGCAAATAACCCGGAAATAAAGCGACAACTTTGTCGTTGATAAATGTTCTTGGATCAATTGTTTGCATTTGCACCTACGCCAACTTAAGCCTGGTTAACCCATTGAATGTCATGAAACCTCATTCCTCCGCAATCTTCCTTATGAACAAATACCCACCGTGATCCCAAATGCAATTGCACTCGTCTATTAAAAACGTGACATTCATTGTATTTGTTTTAGTTGAAATATGAAACAGGGCACACAAAAAGGAGCTTTGCGACATCCAGCTGAAAAATAAAAATATGTAGTCCCAACTGAGCGAAAAGAGCGTCAGCAAATAAAACCGATTTAAAAGCATCAGTTTGAAAAAAAAAACAAAATAGTGTCCTTGCTGATGCACGTACCTACTTCTCCCTCGTACACCTCTATTTTGATGCTCTACTGCCAAGAAGGTGATTCATGCAAAAATGTCCATCGTAGTGATTAGTTTGCAATCAGCGAGGACACTGTCATAGGTACGAAGCACTAGAGTTATTTAATCCGTGGACCCTTTAAACGGATCACGACGTGGTCGTATTACGACTATATATTTTCAATAAGGGACAGTGATTTGGCGCACATGATGCAATGCAATACAATTGATTGCAAAACGAGCGCAGTATACGGATTGCTGAATTTGACTGCTGTTGATGATGCTGAAAATTGCCCGTAGGTACTTCATGATTTCATGTCCTTTGGGGAATTTCTTTTTGTCTGTATTTTGCTATTTAGTTGAGGAGAAAAACGAATGCACATTCGATAATTCCAATTGACTTCTGTCAATTGATTATCTAACCAGAGGGATTTTCGACCTTCGAACGTCCGCAGATGATAAAAGACTGGGCATTTAAAAAGGCTTCGCTCGATTCTGTCATGCAATCAAAGTTGTGCACTGCAGTCTTGCAGTGAACTTTCAATTTAATCCCACTTTCCGGCCAATCCAAACAACGACAACAAACAATATCCTACGGGTTAATGGTGCGCCTGATGAATCTACAACAACACTACCGAACCAGATTTGTATTTAAGGACGAACAATGCTGTAGAAATGTCTTGCCTCGTATCTTCTTGGGTGGGACGAAAATCCTGTCATAAAAATGCCGGCTTTACTTACACAGAGAGCATGAAACGGACGATAACCATTGTTATGCGAACCATAGATGCACATTCAATCCAATTTCGAAGGATTTTAAATAAGGATATACAATCCATCCATATATCTACATAAGTGGCAGCATCACGCAACTAAATACGGCTATAAAGTTAGGATAAATCGTCACACGTTTTTCTCACTCACCTCGGGGAGAGTCTACCTGCTTTGTAAAGTAGGAAGCGGTCGATGTTTACCCAACTGACAGAATCCACTGAGTCTAAAGCCTTGTTAAGCTAACAAGACCACACTGCCATGATATGAACGCTTATAAGGTATTTTCGACGTCCAGTGGCAGATTCTAAAATAAAAAAAAAGTATTTTAATCCTTTCCTAAAGCTGGATAGGATATACCACAACGAATAGGTATGTGTGCATGTTTCTGGTAATGGCAGTGACAATCAATTAAATTTGACATTTTAATTGTCGTTTTGGCCGTGCTTGTTGTGATGGTGAAAATATACAAAACTGTTGAGTGATTAACTGCCTTGGATACGAGATGGCATCAGTGTGCTTTTTCTGGTTGCAACTGCTTGTCAAAGAGGGGTTTACGCGCAAAGCGGATTTGATGGCAGATTTAAAATTGGATTACATTGCTTTTTCTAGTTGTCTCTTTGTTTGTATTGTTTTTGGAGTTTCTCTCCAATTCATATTGTATTCATTATCAGAACGCTGTCGTGTCTCTCTCATAGCTGGAGTTTTGTTTTGTTTTAAATCATCGGGAAGTTACTCTGACTTGGAGGGCCAGGCCTAGCGACTCTCGAATAACAGGGCGGATATTCTGGCATCATTTTCCCACTGCGCCACTATCTCTTTCGAACAACCCTGACTAGTCCTGAAATAATCGTTGTGACCTCAGTTACAAATATGTCTCAATAGCTTATATATAACATATTTGCCTAATTGACTGGTCGACGATGTCGTTGTTTTATTATAGCGAAATTAGCCACGCCATAAGTTCTTTTTTCAAAGAGACTCATGTCTTCTGCGACTTAATAAACCAACAGTCTTGGTCGACAGAGGATTTTGGTGCTGCTATTTTGTTCTTGCTCAAAACTCGCGTTTTATGAGATTAGCTAGCCAATCCAGGAAACGACGGGTCAGTGACTACCGGTTGATGCCGGTCTGTGTCAACCTTAACTGTACAACAACTTATTCTGCTGCTAAATGGGCATAATGTAGAGAGTGATTGACCAAGAAGAGAACCGACGTCCTGTCAATAAAAACCAGTTCCCCCAGCCACTTCGGAAAGGCTGGCTTAGCTTAAGTCCGCTAGCTCCCTGGGCCCCTTCAATTTCGGATATGATATTTCGGAATGCCGATGCACCAATTTGTCAACCAAGTATAGGTGAGGGAAAGCATGCTCGATGACTTGACTATCAGCTCCATAAGCCCCAGTGAATATATTTCTTGAAAGCACATCGAAGCACATCTCTCCTGAGTGCCGTCATTTTTATGAGTCAAAGTTGGTCACAGGGGCATCTTCGGAGTAGTAGAGGAGGACGCTGGCACGCACGCGGTTGCACGGCTATTGATCGTCGGACGCAAATTATCGTATCACAAACAAAAATTATCGTGCCTGAAAAATAAAAAGAAAGGAGACAGGCAGAGAACTAGTTTTAAATCGGACGGACAAAAAAGAAAGAAAAGAGAAACGAAGAGAAATATAGGACAGAAGAAAGGAAGATCTTAATGACCTTTGCCCTACCAAGGAGAGAGTACAGGAAGTCAAACGCAGTCTGTTCAAACTGATATAACTACGCTAAACTAAAACTATTCTAAGCTAACCCGTAAGCTAAGCCTTATTATCTATCCCTAATCCAACTTATATCTAACCTTACTCTAGACTCCTTTGCATCCACTGCTTCCAGATGACCCTCCAAGGTAAGGTTCGTCTCGTTCCTGAGACTTGCCAGATGATCTTGGCTCTGGCTCGGGCTACCTACCCTATGTGTCGGTCGACACTCCGTTGGCTATCTCTCTGGCCGAAAACAATGAGAGACAGTCCCTTGACGCCAGAATCCAGTCACTCGTACGTCGTACGTCACATGTCCTTGTAGTGGGTCATACGGATATGTCGTCGCGTCCTGTCGGCATGTCTAGGCGAAAGGACGGCCTTCCCAAATCTCCACACACCAGATCAAACATTTTGTGCGAACGTCTTCAGCCGTTCTGTTCCAATTGGCGCGTACCAGTGTGGCTTCCAGCTTCGAATATCGAAAACACACCAAATTTTTACACTGAGTTAAATCCTAGAAAACACCCCAACGAATTTAAAGGTGAGGCTCATCACTTCACTTACACGACAGCATTCATCGTCAGGAGCTCTAAAATACAGACAAATGACAGCTGTGTCGCATGGCGCTGAAAATCACGTTATGCAATGTGCAGTTTAGATGTTGCTGTTTCGATCTATTAAAGCTTGCACCGGATTTCGCCAAGGAGATCCGCTATCAGGTTTCTTCTTCAATCTTGTTCTGGAGTAGATAAGAAGCTATCAAACAATTGGAGAATGCGGCTGATATCGACGATCCGTGGTAGAGGATTTCACGCCAAGTGAAGAACAGGCACAATTCGTTGTTCTTGAAGTTAACTAGGAAAAGATAAAGAGCGTTATCTCAATAAACAAACAAATATTGAATGAAATCAATTGGCAACATCGAAATAAGCTCCACGAATGGCACCATGGTTTCAAAACTCCTGACTCGCAGGATAAAATTCAAGCTTGCAAACATAGATTTGGAATAATTTCTGGAGGCAGGCACATCATGGCCTTTGCGACCAATTCGCAAAACCTTGCTTTGAAATTAAAATGCGATTATCTGCTCCAAAGACAGCTTTCATTCAAGTGAGTACATTTTTGTATATCTATATATATCCACATTCATACCCCTGTTAAACAATCGCAATAGGATATGTTGACACATTATCCCGAGAAATGCTCAGACATTGCCGTCACCGCCTACTCATTCGGCACCCTCTCCATCATCACGCTAACTCTACACCTAAGGCATCCAGCTTCAACGCTATTTTCTAACAACAAGACATTCAATATTCGACAGATCGAATGGAAATTAAAATAAAAGGATGCGTCTTCTCATAGAATACTCATTAATTTTCCTGTCATTCTCATGCCCGTCTGATTCCGTAGGAGTAATCCTATTGATTTCTATCATCCCTATCGCTGCCGATAGCAGTTGTTTATGAAATCCTTCAGTGCACCCTTACAGCCTCTGCAGATACACTTAGTATTTTGTTTTTCATTTATTTCTTCCCTTCTTTCTGTAGAATGGGAAATTAAAATTCGAAGTTAATACCCAGGAAGGAAACATTTGTAAGGATATCAGCGCGTACAGATATTGTCATTTGTTATATTCAATAGCCCACAGCGGCAATTGACAAACTGCCGCACTCAATCAGTCGTAAATCATCTTAAAATTTCCGCTCCTTCTGTTCAAATAGAAGATCTGTAGGATACACACGTTCCACTTCCAAAGAGGCAAGAGCTCGTGCGCTTTTGCTGGTTGTTTGTCTAACGGTAGGATATATGATTATGTCACAAAATTTCCGCCACAAATTAGTTTGTTGTTTGCTTAATGAAATTTTCAGATGATGCCATTAAAAGCGCATCTCGTATCCATTTGACTCCCCATAACGTTAACTTTATTATCGTTAACATAGAGGAGTCTCGATTTATTCCTTTAAATTTCATGCACACACGTGGATATTCCTATGAATATGTCTGTTCATTTACACTGCTTTTTCACCTGCCAGATATACGAATATACCTGAGAAGAGATATTTATTTTTTTCTTCTAGCCACACTCCCCATGGCGGCGTGTGGGATTCCATGTGTACACACATCCACGGGAAAGTTTTGTGTCAATGATGTGTCTCGGGGAGTGTTTACTCAAAGGCACATGAATATGTACAATATGTGCCAGAAGGATAGCTCGGCGCTACCCTATATATAATCATCATTCCCACTAATCGAATCCTGCAACGTTCACTGCGCCCCCACCCACTTGTAATAGATACTCCACACTGCGTGGAGAAAGTTGGAATATGCGGCTTTAATGTGGAATAGCTGATTAGATAGTCGAAAAGACGACACACTCATGATAGTAACCACTGAAGTATGATTTGTCCTTAGATTATAGTTCATAGCATTTTGCCGCAAAATCCAAACCTTACAGCTAGCTACATCAACTTGCGTTTGTAAGAAAGTACCTTGAAAAATCGATCACAATCGATAGGGGATTGTGTAGGGAAACGAGCAATTGCCGTAAGAAGAAGTTCGAACAACCTAAGTTATTTCTGTCTCAAAGGATGTCATTAGAGTTTTTTTAGTTTCGAAGTTGCATGCTCCGACAAGAAGACGAACCAAATGAATATGTATTTCTGCCGTTATAAGGCAGGATTGAATGCATTCAATGCAATAGTACACATCAGTGTCTTGCTTTTGTGAGCATTTGTGTAAGACCTCATTAAGGTTTATTACCAATTAGTGCGGTTAGGCGCAGCCCAGTGAAATGATGCCTGGTGTTGCGTGAGTTGAAAACTAGGCCGAAGGCATGATGCCTGCCAAACATCATAAGCGAGTGCGAATGGAACAAAGGGCAGTCAAATCTTTGATAAACAATTTGAAAGGTTTTATTAAAAAGAAAAGTATCACTGAATTTATGCCGTTGAAAAAAAAAACCGTTTTGCCTTGAAGAAATATCGGTAAAGTCGAAATCAATATCAGGAAGGAAACGAGTATTACCATCTTTGGAAGGCGAAATGCCGGTTGATCATCACCCATTTGAAGAGGTAATCTCCAATTTGAAGAGGTAATGCCCGATGCACATAATCCTCCGCCGGCAAAGAATCCAGCAGCACTTCTACTGGCCAACTGTTCAGATCAGAAAATATTTCTCTCAATGTGATAAATGTAAACATGAGGAAAGGCGAACCATCCATAGTTCGATCCTTAAAATTGGGTCTGCCATTGGTAAAGGGTGCTTGTCCATTTTTCAACACGTGTTGTTTCTAAGAAAATAACTAACATTTGACAATTTGGTCAAAACGCATTAAAAGCAAGCGTTGCAAACATTTTGTTTATTTTGTTTAGGTGACGTTTTAAGAAAGACATTGGCCGTGCCTTATGATCTTATGATGACTTATGATCTATATAGATCTGCCGACGATAATAAAGGAGCAATGAAAAAAAGCGCTGTGTGCTCATTTTATGACTTTTTCAAATTATTTTAATTTTGGTATGGCAACATAAATTCAGAAATAAACATAGGGACGGGCTACAGTCCGCTTGGGCGAACTGTTGGATACCCTATTCTTGTTCCTATCCCTCATAAGTGGGCGTGACAAAAGTCTAAGTATGGTTGAATTGTTAAGAACGCTCTACATATTTTGTTATATAAGATTTAAAGGATTTTATAAAAAAAACGAAGCTTTTGTAAAAAAAACGCTCCCTAGCTCAAACCTTGGTTTTTCAATAAAATTATTTTATTTAATTGTGCGCGTGTCAGTAAGCGGATTTAAAAAAAAAATTAACACATGAGCATAAAGGGCCCATAGAAAGTATATATTATAAATTTCAGCTCCCTAGCTCAAACTTTGGATTTAAAAAAAAAAAATTTAATTGTGGGCGTGTCAGTGGGCGGATTTTGAAAATTTTATCTCCCGAGCAGTTTTAGGAGTCATAGATCATAATATAAGAAATTTCAGCTTTCTAGCTCAAAAGTCGATTTTTTCGAAAAATTTGTTTTTTTGAGTTTGTGGGCGGATTCCAAAAATTCGTAAACTTGATTATTTCGGAACCCTACAGAGTATATGGTTAAAATTTCAGCTCTCTAGGCCCAGTTTAAAGGCCTAATTTTTGCCGACAGACGGACTGACGGACGGACGGACGGACGGACGGACGGTCGGACATGGCTGGATCGATATTACTATCGATGCTGATCATAAATATAGTAACTTTTAGGGGTCTACGGACAATATTAAGGTATGTTACAAACTATGCGTCAAAATTAATATACCCTTAGAATAGGGTATAATGACAAGTTATTGGCACCTAAGCCACCTAGCGGGAAATAGTGAGAACTTATTTACAAATCATAAAATGTGATCCTGATGAATTGCCAGATTATGTGTATTTGTTATAAAGAGAGATGAGAGATTTGTTAATAAGGATATATCTAGATATTTTGTAGATTTTCTAAGGGCTTTTAAGTGGGCGTGGTAAAAGCATTGCATCTGGGAATTGTTAGGAAAGACTTTGTCTACGTTTATTTATTTTTATTTTGATGTATTTAATTCCATGAATTTTAAAGCTATTATAATAACTATTTTTTCTTCCAAGCCACATGGCTTATCTGCAGGGGGTTATTCTTTTAATTCCACATTTTATTGCTATCATCAAAATGACAAGTAAGTTTAATTGAACAAAAAACTTTATTCAAATTTATCTTCAATAATTATATCTTCGTGGATTAAAAATTAAAAAATAAGAAAAAAACACAACAAAAGTTAGAAACTTTAAAGATTAAAGTTTTATCTTATTTACTTAACGGGATCCATACCCGGGGAGAGTTTCTGCCTGAGACACTGCACCCTTCCGTCCTCCGCGATCCCGAGCACATTGTTTCAAGTTGTCCAGATCAAGCGCTCTGGCATCCGCGATGGCTTGATCTTTGAAACGGAGGTTCGGTCTTCCTTGTCGCCTCGAACGTGGGGGCTGGGCCGGAGCATTATTGTCATTTCGGGCGATATGGCCGAGCCAAAGTAGTCGACGTATTCAAGCTTTTTTCACTACATCCACATCTTGGTACAGATCATAGACTTCGCAGTTATATCTTCTCCTCTATTCGCCCTCCTAGCACACAGGACCAAATATCCGACGAAGTATTTTTGTTTCGAAAGAACCCAACATTAGCTCTCATTTTCTGCTTTTCTTCCAGCAATCGACGCCGTAAAGTAGAACTGGCAGTATCTGT
This sequence comes from Portevinia maculata, assembly GCA_949715645.1. Lineage (NCBI taxonomy): Eukaryota > Metazoa > Arthropoda > Insecta > Diptera > Syrphidae > Portevinia > Portevinia maculata. Next base: position 34,464,927 of record OX454527.1, read on the forward strand.
GTTTTGTTGATCTAATACTTGGTCTTCCGAGTAAGGAGTCTTAATCACATTTGTTTCCAAGGGTAAATATTCGTCGGATCTCCACTAAGGTGTGGATTGTGGAGTTGATGTTTACTCCAAATCAACTGAAATCCTAGATGTTTTGTCCTAGTCGGTGGACAGATATTTGTTTGTTTGTTGAAAGCAAGTACTTCCTTTTGTCATCGTTGACTTCAAGGCCAACCAATTTTGCCTGTTCTTCAATCACCTTAAAGCCTGTAACACGGCACGCTGATATTAGCGGATGTTGTCGATATCGTCCTCATAACCCAGCAGTTGAACGGAACTGTACCTTCCGTATTAACACCTGCCCTGCTATTGCTCCAGAACAAGAACAAGATTGAAGAAGTCACGTGACAGCGCATCTCCTTGCGGCATACGGTACAGGTTTAGAAAAGTTCGTAAGAGTTGTTTTCATACTGCACATTGAACCGCGTGTTTTTAGCGTCACGCGACACAACTGGATTAGTTTTGCCGGGATACCGAACTCGGCCATCGCCAACTAGAGCTCCTGGCGATGAATGCTATCATATGTGGTGGCTTTAAAGTCGGTGAGAAGATGGTGCGTCTCGACTTGAAATTCATTAGTCTTCTGCAGAATTTGCTTAGGGTGAAGATTTGGTCCATTGTCGATCTGCGGGCCGGAAGTCACACTGGTACGTGCAGACACAGTTCACACAGTACGTTGGACAGGATCTTATATGCGACATTTAGCAGGTATATGCCTCGATGTTTTTGCAAGATATAGGATCGTTTTTCTTGTAGACAACAACAACAACACCACCAACAACAACAACAACAAGAACAACAAAAACAACAACAACAACAACAACAACAACAACAACAACAACAACAACAACAACAACAACAACAACAACAACAACAACAACAACAACAACAACAACAACAACAACAACAACAACAACAACAACACCAACAACAACAACAACAACAACAACAACAACAACAACAACAACAACAGCAACAACAACAACAACAACAACAACAACAACATCATCAACAACAACAACAACAACAACAACAGCAACAACAACAACAACAACAACACCACCAACAACAACAACAACTACAACAACAACAACAAAACAACAACAGTGCAAACAGAGATCCTTTTACCTTCTTTCGTAGATCGATTATATGAGAATCTTTTTTATTCTCTTGACAACATAAACCCAAAACTAATCACCGCTAGATTCAGTTATAGATTACTGTCTAGGTAAAGGTGAATGGCTCAATGTGGTTAGTGATTTGGATGTAGCTCCTGTTAACTTCTCAGCCCGTTTGCCTGTTGCGGTTTCAGTTGAAATAAAACCAGCAAGTATTTCAAACACGCAAGCGCCTCAGGTTGTTGGGAGTGAAAAAACGATTAGATGGGTTGATTGAGAGGAAAGCTGTTCGCTATAGAAACAATCTGGTGCCCGCATTGCTAAATTTAGATTTCTGCACTACAGAAAAAGCTACAAACGCTTTTTATCTAGCAGTAAGTCTAGTTGGAGAAGCAGCTTACAATCATATCAACAAATGCGCTCTTTCTATGTGCTGGTACGATGACGAGTGTAGACGACTTAGAGATAAATCTTTCAATTTCTTGAAATTGAGTTGCTTGAATGAACAACAATATCTTACAATTGCTACCACGTGAAGTAGACGGCTGGAGTTACAGCGCTGTTTCACGGTTCGCCACCACCGATCATCAGACTCATTATTTCTGTGGTGCTGGTCTGTTTTTTTTTTTATTTATTATTTCCAAAAAACCCATAACCTCCACTGGGATACGAACCTACGCCAGCGTCTTCTCAGGCAAGCACTAGAACAACAAACAACGAAGGGTGTCAAATGCCTTAAATCCATACAAATAAGAGGTATAAACAAATTTGTTTGAGAACAAAATCAATCTACTTCAAAAACGTCGCCAACAAGTTGTTGTCATGTAAGGATTCTAAGTATTTTTGGGCTAATGCCCGCATCTTAGGTGAGTGTAAAAATAATGTAGGTACCTTCGTTAATTATTGTTGGTAATCTTCTTACTTTTTTTGAAGTACTTTTATTGGAGGACCCCGATCAGAAAAGCATTTGTTTTGCTTCAGTATTGCAGATATCGACTCGGGAATAGTATTTTCGGAGTTGTTAGCATGTCTCAAAATAATGAACACAAATACGGCTTATGGACAACTAGGAATGTCTCTAGAGTTCAACAACCATTCTTCTCAAGAATTCCTATTATATCTGTTTCATTTTTCAACCACCACGACGACACTGCGGAACATTTCCTCTGTGATTGTCCTGCTTTTGCTCGTATCAGGTGGCAGGTATTTGGTGCGGATATGGTGAGTGCTGTAAACCTAAGCTCCTTATCATTGAAGCGCCTTCTCGTTTTTCTTAGAAAAACGAGTAAATTCCCACAGTAAAATGTGGTGTGTCTGCCTGGCAGTACAATGGACCAGTATTGAGTCTGAGTGCTCCAGTGCAGAAAGTTTCACACATCCCGACAAAAAAAAAAAAAAAAAAATCTATGCGAAATGGCAATAATAGATAATAAACCATCGTCACAAGTTCTGGTGTTCCTCAAGGTTGCATATTAAGCCCGGTGTACTGTGTATTGATGATATATCCTTGAGTATATAAGTATTAGCTATGGTGATGTGAACGTTATGATGATTTGGTAATTCTTTCTCAAAGCCCATTGACAATCTAATTTTACATAAAAAATCGAAACGAATACTGCGACAAATGGGATCAAGATTAATACCACACAATTTGTTTAGAAAACAAAATCGAGTGGGCAGGAGCGAGAGTGCATGGACCCTGAATGGCAATAACATCAAAGTAGTTAACAAATTAAAATACCTTGGTTTTCTGTTTTCTTATAATCTAAACATCAATCCACAACCACATATTAAGGAAAAATCTGCTACAGATAAAGTGGCTTTAATACCATTTGGTCTAAGTTCTTTTTAAGAAATGATGTCGATCCTGCGGCGTCTAAGTTTAAAGTGTTCGCTGCTACCATTGCCAAGCAGCTTTTGCTATGCAAATGTAGTGTATGGATTGGATATAGAAGATTATAGAGGAGATAGAAGCCATCCAATGGTACATTTTTAAGCGTGTATTTAAGCTACCGGTTAATACACCGAGTTATACCCTCTTTGTGGAGTCTGGGCATCCTTACATCTACATAAAAAAAACCTGAAAGCTAGTGCAGATTATATATGTATGCCAAGTATTCCGTAGACCGACATCGAATCTCCAAAAACAAATTTTGCAAGTGTCCTCAATCATCTTTTAAGAAACGTATGACACAGCTGCGCCTTTTTCAATCTCAACCAATTGGAAAATATTCTGCACTTCTTGGCGGTCTGCCCGATACCGTATTTTTCCAAGAGCTTTATAACATCTGATAAGGGTCTGCGGTTATTGAATGGTTAAAAGTTGCTCATACGGTGCGTCTCATATGCCATAAACTATCACAATATGTTAATTGATTGACCCGAATTTATTAATAGGTGAAGTCTGATCGAATTGCTGCTTCTACAATCATTATTGACTCTTTTTTTAAAGCCCTTAGTATATAATATTGCTTCGTATCTCGTCTTACTGCAGCACTCTTAATTTTTCAAGTTAGATTATTCCTTTTCACTAAGTCATTCTTATCATTATTGCTTTCAATTTAACTTATCTAAAAGTCCAAGTTTGAATAAAGAATCATCTAATCTAAATCTAATCTAATCACCTCGGATTCAGAATATTCCTTCGCCAGATTAATTTCTTTTTATTGAAAACAATTTAATAAAGGACATTTAAGAGGAAATTGTATAACTGAAGAAAAGTAATTGCAAAAAAGCAAAACAGTTTAGTTAATCACAACCAATGTCATCATTTACGTCGTCCCTCACATTACCGCCATCATCATTATCATAGTCATCGTCTTAAACATTGTTCGTTTTTCATCTGGATTTCCAGGACTTACTGTCATCTCAACGTCATTTATGTAATATCAAACTTGAACTCACTGTGCAGGAGTATTAAAGACAGCTTCCTCTCCTTTGCCCAAGAGGCTTATAGAACATTATCAATGCACACCTGGTATTACAATTAAATACAGCACTTTGGCAAAAGTTCAGATCTTACTTCACAACTTTAAATTATATTAAACGTTATTTCGTTCACTCATCAAAAAAGGACTTTTGTTCCTTGTTCAGTGTCGCCGTTCTCCCTTTGAGAACACTATTATTACTCAATTACCTCAAAAACAGATCTAAAGTTAGATCCTACATCTTGTGTGTGTCCTTCCACCGCCCACTAAAGTTTTAGAGAACTCGAAGGATATCCTCTGTCACGGTGTGGCAGGGTCGAGTGAGGCAGAACACTGAAATATGGTGAGCATATAAATTTCACTATCTGCCGGAGAGATGTTTTTTTTTGTTGTCCAAAGGTGGCAGTCAGTGAACTAACTACAGACACAAGATGAACGAGTCCTCGAAGCTAATGGTAGCCCTCAATGTAGTTTTAGCTTTATGTAAATTTGCAGACATTTTACGTCGTACATGTGGAGGGATTGGCGTAGTGCGTGTACAGGCGAGCATGGATTGGCGGACCAGTGGACGGTATATAAAGTGTCTGAAGACAATTTTTGTTCCACTCCCCTTGTTGTAAGGCACAAATACTAAGGGTTTAGTTTGAGTTTGAGGCCTACCATGAGATCATTACCTTAAGTTTAATCAAAAACATTTTGCATGAGATTATATTTAATTGCAACTATGTGTCCTTTTCCTTCTTGGCCTAAAGCAGATTCCTCACACTATTGAAGGCGCATAATTGTTTGCACGCTCTTGCATTTTACTGTTTTCGTCGTATCCCCCACACATCGATGCCAGGATCAGCATTTTCGAGTTCGAAAAGTTCTTATCTTTACTCTAAGCTGCAAAACTAAATGAATACGAGGACAAAAAATTACACAAAAATAAAGTGCCAGTGGCAGATGAAAAGAATTCAAGGAAATTAAAACGGCGGCGCCTGGTAGATAAGTCTAACATTGCAATAACCACTTACACCCCCAAATGAGGTTATACGATCTTGGCACTGTACTTTGGAAACATATATATCCACCTACAAGGATAAGGATAAGGATAGAGGACTTCCTAATATTGAAGTGTCAGCCGTTGCAGTTGTAAGGTATTTTTGTGTGTGTTTGTTCAACATATAAGCATGTGGAAACTTAAAAGGGTGGCAGTTGGCGCTTTTTTCGCTTCAAAGTTATTGTGAGATGTTTCAGTTTCTGAATATTGAAGTTGGAAGGTCGATTTATAAAATAACCTGGTATGCGGAATTTTGTTCAAGATACACTGTTTCATCTCACCAATTTTTTGTTGGCATTGAGGCATGCTTAAATCGAAAAAAAAACTTGTGGAGCAGGAAAAATTGACAGATTTTTTGTTGTTGTTTGAAAGACAGAAGGATTTTTCCACTGACTTAAATAGTTATAAGTTATGCGCATCGGAAACTCATACCCACAATCTGGTCAGAAATAGCATTTTGAAAAGGCCAAGGGATTGATACAAAAATTCGCTGAATATTTATGATTTGGGGAATGTAATTAGGTCTTGGGTTGGGCGCCATTAATATATAAATCATCAATTCAGGTGGCCAAATGAATATTTATTTTGTATTTTAATAAACCCTTGTCCGTATGGTTGCCACTGCGACCTTTAACGTATTTGATATCAAAGGAGAATTATCGTCTGCGACGTACCACGTGCCTTATTAGGGCTGCTGTGCATGCATTCTTCAACTCTAAAATCTGACTCTGAATACAGATATAGTTTGCTGAGATGAAACCTTAGGCAACGGTTTATTTATTTGAATATGGCGTGATAATTTGTTGGTATTGTTTTAGATGTGAGAAAATCGAAGTCCATACAGTATTAAAGGTTGAATTGAGATGGATGAAAAGTGGAGAAAGATTGCATTTTTGAACTGTTTGTAGTTAACAATTAATTTGAGTTAGGACGGGAGCAAGCTCCAGAGTCGAACAGTATGTATGAAAAATAAACTCGAAGAGTTGAAGTAATTGCTGAGGTGAGGAATAATATTGATACTTCTAGCGTACCGATTGAAAGACAGTTTCGTAAACAAATATGATGGAGCTTAAGATGAATTTATGTAAGAATGTACAATTTCTTGCCGTGACCAACTGCTATCATTGAGCCTATGTCAGGTAAAGTGCTCAGATTGCATTTTCTTTAAGATATTGTGATAACTTAGGTCTAACCGTTGGGAATAGACCAAGCATTTATTTAGCTAAGATCCTCATTAATAGCTGTTGGAATGGCTGTTGGAATGGCCTGGCCAGATAAAGTTGATATCATCTGCGTATAAGTGAACCAAAGCATGTAAGCAACATGAGTTAAAAATGTTAATAAACATGCAAAAAGTGTTGTACCGAGAATCGCCCCGAGGGCACTCCTTGTGCAACACGTCTTGGAGCTGAACATTTCCTATCAGAAGTGACCCTTTGCGTGAGATTCACTTTGTCGAAAGATTTAGAAAAATCAAGCAGGCAGAGAAGTTTGATATGACACTTATCGTAATCAATTTTAATATCTTCAAGAAGATTCGTCATGGCAGTAAAGAAGCTGTGATTCGCCCTGAAGCCCGATTTTTACTCATATAGCAAGTTCTTACTAGAAATATGTCTTAAGATTTGCTTCATTAGCCAGATTGCTTGTTATTCCAGCACCCATCTTCAAAAGGCTTTGCTATTTCTGGCAATAGACTGCAAGCTTATCGTACCAGCACTTAACCGTCATAGAGTTCTTTGAGTTGCATGACAGTGCTTGCATGCAATTCAGATTTTTGTGGGGTTAGGCGTAGAATTTTATTTATCCAGAACCTTAAATATTGCTCCAGCGAAGCGCTTGAATTATTGATAAGTATTTATTTAAAATATCCTTTGGTAGTTTGAGATACACATTTTTAAGATTATAGAGCGTATCGTCTCAGTTGGTACTGTTATGTTCAAAGGAGAGATCATACGCATCCCGTCAAATAGACAATATCAATCAACGTTCCTGTACAATCGCGAACGAGAGGCAGGCCTTAAAACGGCTGGACCACAGAAATTCAACAACACCAATTGGGAATCGGCAAGCCTGCCTATCGGCCATACCTACCTTTTGTAGTAGGGATGCGGTGACTTGGGATGGTTATGCTCGCTCTAGTCCAGTTCATACTCCTTTCGTTAAATATATAGTGGGCATTTCACAAATTACATAGTACTTTGATCTACACTTTAGGTATACATATATTCTAGGACAATATCTACAAGAATTATGCACTGCTTTAGGTATATTTTCATTTCCAGCCTTGCGAATGAAGATCACATGTACGAGTATGTGTACGCTGTATACCGTATTATAACTTGCTCTGAGTAAAGCGACAGCTTTCGTCAGGTGGGGGTCGCAGTAACCCTCTGTTTTTCAGAAAATTAGCCTATATATCAATATCTTAACTATCTTATATGGGGGCTGTTAGCTTAAGAATTAAACTTTATGATAATGCATTCGGCCCAAAAGTATTGTTAAGTCTAAATTTCAATATGGAGGTATTTTCCCCCTAGAAAGAATGAACATAAAATACTTGGTTTCTGTATTTTTTTTATTATTAGTATTATCTTACAAACTACGAGTACCTAAACTACTTACAACCTACAAATAAAAACTACTTAAATGACTGTAAAACTACTTAAAAAACTAAAATAGCTGCAGCAATTAGATGCACACTCTCAAAGCATTCGTTGTTGGGGTAGTTAGCCCCAAAAATAAGGCAATGTGACCCCAATTAAGCTTTATCAAAAAGTTATCTATCCTGTTTATGTACGTTCGTTTGTACTCCGACGCTGTTGTTCTGTGCAATCCAAGGCAGTATTTCAGACTCTTTCCATTTCAGATGGTGAAAAAGTAAACCACCGGGCATCAATAGGCAATCGTAGGCCCAGGTAGAAACTAACCTTTACCCTGCTTTAAAATAACCGTTTCGTGAGGGCAAAAGCTCCCCTAGCCATGATTAAAGCAGCATCTACATGCCTTTTGAAATAAAGATACTGATGCAGCCAGGTGGCAAGGTACTTTACTACATTTTTAATCGCTGGTTGTTTTTATACCCTATTCTAAGTGTATATTAATTTTGACGCATAGTTTGTAACATACCTTAATATTGCCCGTATACCCCTAAAAGTTACTATATTTATGATCAGCATCGATAGTAATGTCGATCTAGCCATGTCCGTCCGTCCGTCCGTCCGTTCGTCTGTAGCCAAAAATTAGGCCTTTAAACTGGACCTAGAGAGCTGAAATTTTAACCATATACTCTCTAGGGTCCCGAAATAATCAAGTTTACGAATTTTTGAAATCCGCCCACAGACACGCCCACAAACTCAAAAAAACCAAATTTTGGAAAAAATCGAATTTTGTGCTAGAAAGCTGAAATTTTTTATATATGATCTATGACTCCTAAAACTACTCGGGATAAAAAATTTTCAAAAGCCGCACACTGACACGCCCACAAATAAATAAAATAACAAAATAACTTTATACCCTATTCTAAGGGTATATTAATTTTTGAAAATCCAAAGTTTCAGCTAGGGAGCTGAAATTTATAGTATATACTCTCTATGGGCCCTTTATGCTCATGTGTAAATATTTTCAAAATCCGCCCACTGACACGCCCACAATTAATTTTTTTTTTTTTGAAAATTCAAAGTTTGAGCTAGGGAGCTGAAATTTATAATATATACTCTCTAGGGGCCCTTTATTCTCATGTGTTAATTTTTTTTAAATCCGCCTACTGACACGCCCACAATTAAATAAAACAATTTTATTGAAACACCCAAGTTTGAGCTAGGGAGCGTTTTTTTTTTGATAAAATCCTTTAAATGTTATATAACAAAATATGTAGAGCGTTCTTAACAATTCAACCATACTTAGACTTTTGTCACGCCCACTTATGAGGGATAGGAATAAGAATAGGGTATCCAACAGTGCGCCCAAGCGGACTGTAGCCCGTCCCTATGTTTTTTCATTATTTTCATTATTTATTTATTTCAACAATATCTTGTACAGAGCTTACAAAGAACTTTTTATCTATAAAATTAATTAAACAATAAAGAATAAAAAAAAAGAAGATTTACAGACAGATTAAAGTTAAGTGTTTTTCATAAAAAATACAAATAAAACATTCTTGGATATCTTTACATTCTATAGAGACTGAGGATAAAATCCTTTAGCCAACTAGTGGTGAATGTAATGATTTGAGTTAATAAATACTACACAGCAAAAATTTTTAAAAAAGAGATGGTTGTGGGGTGATAATTGAGTAGAAAAACTCGGTGAGTTTTATATTAAATTTTACATAATAATTCTGATCAGAGTATTGATCTGGGCATGGTCAAAGTTGAAGAGCCATTGTCTAACTTGTTTATTAAATAAAAATTATTGTATAATCTAGGCGCTATCGAGGAATAGAATTTTAGAAACTGTTGTGTACTATGAGGTGGAATGAAAGCAATTCTTCTTTCAGCACTCCGAAGTTGATAAATAGGAATGTCTTGGTTTGGCACGTTACGACTCCTTCAATATTTTCAAGATTTTGTAAAAGTAAAGATGTTTCAAAGGTAGTATTTTTGACTTCAGGAAAAGCTTAAAAGTATGTTCTCGAAGCATTTTTTTCCATATAATTCTGAGAGCATGTTTTTGTGATATGAACAAAGTTTGCAAATTATAGTTGTAAGTCCCACCCCAGCACTCCAGACCATATTGCAATTTTGATTATATTAAGGCATAGTATACGGTTTGAAGGAGTTTTTGGGAGCACAACCTTTTTAGATGATACATTATATAAGTAGCTCTCAACATATAATTTTTCAACAGCAAGGTATGTGAGTTCCAATTCATTTGAGAGTCAAAAAGAAGACCTAGATATATAAATATAGATACACCTTCTATTAGAAATTAATTTGGCGAACAAGCTTCCTCAGTATCAAAGGAAGTTGATTTTTTTGGTCTTGTAACACAGGTTTCTGTACTTAGAAACATATTCTTGCAGTCACAACTGTGAAATATTAAAGGTGGAGGGCAACTATTTAGCTGTGGGAGTTTAGAATACATAACTTTTGTTTTAACACTGATAACCAGCTTGTGTGTTTTAAACCAGTGTGTTAATAGCTCTAGATCATGATTGATGTCGGCAACCAGATTTAAGACTGAAACAGTTGAATACGAGCAGGCAATGTCATCAGCGAAACCGGTTTTCTTACATTTTAGTGGGAGGCTAAAGATAGAATTAATAAAAATTAGAAAAAGGATGGGTCCCACCTTGTGGGACCCCCGTTTCAATATCACGGTAGTTACTAAAAGATTGACCTATTTTCACAACTTGCTTTCCAATCCAGAGTGAAACCTCGAAAGCCAGCTTTCCTTAATTTTGAGACTAACAGAGTATGATCTACTTTGTCGAAAGCCTTCGTAATGTCTATAAACAACGCAGCAGTGGTCTTTTTTGTGTCCAAGCTTGTATAAACTTGTTCACAGAAATCTAAAAGAGCATCTTCTGTTGACTTACGAGCACTAAAGCCAAATTGATTTGAGCTGAAAAAGGAATGCTTTTCCGGAAAACCCACTACTCTGTTTTTGATAACTTTCTGAAATAATTTCGAGAAAACAGGAAGCAGGGATATGGGTCGATAATTATTAACATATTTTGCAATCACCTTTTTGAGGATTGGAATAACTTCCGCGATTTTCAAGCTCTTAGGAAAAATGCCATTGTATACACTTTTATTAAAATTGTGTGCCAGGACATCGACAATGTTATAAGCTATGTTTTTAATAAAAGCATTAGAGTAACTATTTCGAGTGAAAGATTTTGATTTGTTTAGGAGCATAATCTGCTTGTGCAATTCGAAAGATGAAATTGGCTCAAAATAAAAGCTGATGTGGAGGTTACTCTTACATTTTAGGCAGCAATCTTGGCAATGCCAATTCTTATCTTTCAAACCTGCATTTGAAAGCGTGTTTGAGGCAACCTCAGTAAAAAAATCATTAAAGCTGGAGGTTATCAAAGCTTGGTTGGTGATTTCATTATTATTAATTTTAATACAAGACGGTGTATTAGAAGGAGCAGTTTTATTAAATAATTCATTTATGATTTCCCACTCCTGCTTTGAATCGCCTTTAGCTTCATTGAATTTATTTATATAATAGCTTTCTTTGTAGAAAGGAATTAACATTTTAATATTCTTGCATATGTTTCGATAATTCTTCCAAAGCCTAGTGTCACTTGGATGTTTTCTGCATTTAATACGTAATTTATTTTTAATTACAATTTTTTCCAAAAGATGTTTGGTCATCCAGGGTTTGAGTCTCCTAGCAGCAGCGTGCTTCAGTTTCCGTACACATTTCTACATGGGTCTTTAAAATGCCAACGAAATAGTCGAAGGCAAAAGAGGGAGCATTTTCACTATAAACAAGAGCCCTGGTTTCATGAAGCAAGTGTGCATTTAACTTAACAAAGTCAATACGATTGTTGATTTTGATAGGATCCATATGGCCCTACGATCACTAATGTGCGCCGGCTCTTTTTGTATACCTTGATGCTTTAGGTAAAGTAGCCTTTAACAAGATAGTTGATGATTTTTGAAATATATTTTATTTTGAATTTCCAGTCATCTGAATGTGGTCTATGTTACGCCGCAAGATTTTGATGCCCTCAACTTTTGGACCTATTCTTTACGTGGTTACATCGTCTGCATCCGCAAAAGCCCGAGTTAGACTTCCTATCAGAACACTGTTGTTGTATCGGTGAGTTTAACGCTTCCTGCTCAAGTTGTTATTTTACATCAATAACTGCGGTAGAAGTTACAGTTTTGACAACGAGCTTTGCATGTCACAAAAGTGGTTTACTTATACTTAGTCTTGTCAGATTTATATAAAGACCTTCTAACTAAACGGTGTCAAAAACCTGTTCCAAATCAACCAGGCTGTGCACTGTTTTTTAGCTTTGAACCATTTAATGTCAGAATCTATAACGCGGCATAAATTGTGTCACTAAAATACCTTAAAACCAAACTGGTCTTCTGGAATAATATTTTTGTCATCTGCCCACTTAGTTAGAGCTTTATTTATAATATTTTCAAATACTTTACTGATACTCGGACGCAGACTTATCGACCTGAAGTTCGCCAGGTTGGAGTTGTCCTTTCCATTTTTCGGGAGATGATGTACCACAGCTGCTTACATGGCACTGGATAATATGCATTATTTAGTGCGTTGTTGAACAAAGTGGTGTATATGTCAATTACTTCCGGAGGGAGATGTTGAAGAACAATGTTGAATATATATTTGATTTTTTTTTTTTAATGAATCGAGGATGAGTTGGAGCTCCACCTTTGAAATTATTAGGGAACTGGGACCGTTTTACTCGACGATAATTAAGTTGCCATGTGCTCTTCATTAAATACCCTCTGTATTAAGGTTGGGAATGAACATTCTTCGCTGGCGGCATTTAAGAGTTTAAAAGAGTTAACTGTCTATTTAATCTTATATTTACTCGACTAGCAGTATAGAAAATTGGGTGTGGATTTCTACTGGAAAATTAACCTAAGATTTTAAGTATATTCGTCCGATATTTTGTGTTGGTCCACCAGATTTTTTAAGAAACCCTGCAAAGCGTATGCGATTTTTATCGACGTTGTGAGTTTGTGCTTAAATCAACCTAAGGCCCAGTAACACCGAAAGTTATGTTTCGATTGCCCCAACTTTTCCAAAAGTTTTACAAACATACAAGACCATCAACTTTCATGAGAAACTTCGGAGGAGTCGGCGTTAAAATGTACGTCACTTTCACTTGCCATACACACAAACGGTTGGAGAAGCTAGATTTTAGACCATGTAAGGCCATATATTTTTTTTAGTTTGTTCATTTAGAGACAACAGCTTACGGCTTACGGAATAAATACATGACTTCATGATTCGGCAAATAGCGGAAATTATACCCCCTAAAAGGTTAAGTAGCTTTATAGTCAGCAGTCCAATTATAGCTTCATAGCGTTCATAGTGTTAAAAAAGGGCTTTTACCAGTGACTGCTGTGAAAATTTTATCATTTAGCCAGATTTGACGAGTACTGATTTAGTTGTTTGTTTGTAAATATTCCGACGACGCCTTTCACCACTTATCGCAGACTGACAAATGCTAATTAATATTCGTAAATAAATTATCTGGCCTCCAACATATAACTGAATCAAAGGATAACACAGTTTCAAAGAATTCTCATATATATTTATCACCTAAGGCAATTTGTTGTTTGTTGCTTCAAATTGATTCATTAGATTAATACCTTCAAGAAGAACAAAAAAGCCATCTAATAATCAACAATTTCACTCAGAAGCTATTACGGCTTATAAAAAACAAACAAAAGAAAATATACAAAAAACGTCCCTTTATGAAGTTAAGTCCGTTGAAAAACGAATTTTCAGAACCATAGCGGAAGCGTTAACGCACCCCTAACGAGTCACTCATTTGATTAAATTCAAAACATTCTTCGTCCCCTAAGAGCGTCCATCCTGACCACTACAGTGCTACCGTTTACTTTATCCGTAGCTTATCCTTGTGGTGTCGTAATGTCTTAAGTCGTTTTTTCTTCCTTTGTGTCCGGATCCGTATCCTTATAACATTGAGTGGGGCAGAATATTTTCACACCAATTGATTTTCAATATTATTGTTCCTTCCTTGTTTTCATTTTTCTACCCAGGACTGGATTTTTTTATTTTTATAGGAACAGCAGCGGCATTTTCTTTTCATTAAGCGTGTGTTTCGGTTCGGTATCCAGATACGCTGTTTACTTTTGCCTTACTTAAGCAGCCCAAGACCTAGGTTTTCTGCTTGAGTTCATTTCAATGTGGCTCTAGCTATGTTTATCCTTTAATATAGAATAATTTAATTTGGAATGGCATCCAACGTAAGGGACAAAGTTGCAAGTGAATTCACTTTAATTTTCATTTAGATATTACAACTCAATAAAGAGAATGAAATTTAACCTCAGCGTAACTGAACGAAGTGCACGTGCAATCCTTTTTTACACAGGATGTCGAAATATGCCTTCTACTGTTCTTGTTTGCTTATCATAATTTACAAGGCAAAGCAGCGTTTTGCAACCAGCAGGCCTTGGTAAGAGTAACGTTAGTGGGTTCGAAAAGATAATAATTCCGGATGAGGAAAGTACACAAAAAAGGGGATGGAAAAACAAATAAGAACGGAAGCTATTTGTAAAGTAATTATCCTGGTCCCGGACCATTTTTTTCGCCTTCGATGAAGTGGAATTACGTAGCTCTGTTGTTATTTTGTCCTTTTTTGCGCCCATTTTTTCATTATATTGTGTTTACTTCAAGATGTTCAATGTGTGTCTAATACTACAATGTACTTGGGCTTCGCTGTGTCTTAGCTTTATCCTGCTGTGCAAAAAACGAACAAAGAATAAAGGAATTTTGTTGTTGATTCCCTCCTTGTGCCTTAAGCCTGTTAATGTACAAATTGGGTCGAATACTTTTAAGGATGCTTCAAAGTTTTATCTCATCACTTACTTTGAAGGGATTGTTTTTTGTTGCATGAAAATGTAAGGACCACCATTTTTATGAATAATTTTATTATCATTGTGGGGTTCTTTGGAAGTTTGAATTTTAACCCAATCCATGTTCAGTTTTGGAAAACAGCTGGGAGAAATTTTGTATTTAGCTGGTGCTAAGTTTAGAAATAGGAAATTTTGAACTGACAGGAATTGGTGCTAAGTGCGCTTGAGAGGAGCCAACACCAACCCAACACCAAGTAAAAGTCCACTGAAGGCACACGAGATTTTTAGAACGATTTAAATTAAATTGAAATAAACTTTAAATTTTCGTGCAGGGGCTAAAAACATTACTGCAGCACTTTAATAATTTTTTTGGATTATTTTCTTGTGCCGTTTGTTCATTTTCATCAAAATAATTTGGATAATTTTACGTTTGGTTTTAATTGTTTAATGTATAATACATGAAAAAGTAAAAAAATAAGTAACAAAGTGAAACCAAAATAATACCAGAGTACGTGATGAATATGACAGTTATCATCAGAGATTATTGTATAATCTTTGGTTGTCATAAAAGTGTACACAGCACATGTAGCCGGTAGATAGAGAAAATGTCAGGCAACAATGAAATACCACAGCAAGCCGACCTCTCATCAACTCATCGACGCCGTATAGGGAGGAAAACGCACTTCTAACCTCGCTCAGATGATTGTGTTCTTTCACTCACTACATCTGCATCAAGGCGCAGGACATAAGTCCCCAATTGTCCTCGATGAAAATGAGACACAAATCCCGAATGAAATGTCACACTTTCATGACATAAGATTTAAAAAAACGTTAAATATTTCTGGGATCTGGGATTGCATTTCCTGCAACTCCCCTGCTTGGCTTAGCAGGAGGACAAAAATCATATCACCTTCGCCGTGTGGCAACAATACAACTTTTGAATTTTTCATTTAAAATTGTAGCTTCGATCGACCAATCGCTTTTGGTTGGGCGACATAATTCCACAGAAAATGCGTTGCAAATCCGTTTGTATATATCGAGCGTCCATTGGCAATTGATTAATAAGACGAGGGGTAATTTGGGGTCATAGTGAACAAGATAAGTTTCATATTTATACCCTATTCTAAGGGTATATTAATTTTGATATTGCCCGTAGACCCCTAAAAGTTACTATATTTATGATCAGTATCGATAGTAATGTCGATCAAGCCATGTCCGTCCGTCTGTCGGCAAAAATTAGGCCTTTAAACTGGGCCTAGAGAGCTGAAATTTTAACCATATACTCTCTAGGGTCCCAAAATAGTCAAGTTTACGAATTTTTGAAATCCTCCCACAGACACGCCCACAAACTAAAAAAACAAATTTTTCGAAAAAACCGAATTTTGAGCTAGAAAGCTGAACTGCTCGGGAGATAAAATGTTCAAAATCCGCCCACTGACACGCCCACAATTAAATAAAACAATTTTATTGAAAACACAAAGTTTGAGCTAGGGAGCTGAATTTTATAATATATACTTTCTATTGGCCCTTTATGCTCGTGTTTAAATATTTTCAAAATCCTCCTACTGACACGCCCACAATTTAAAAAAAAAAACCTTTTTTTTGAAAATCCAGAGTTTGAGCTAGGGAGCGTTTTTTTTAAAAAAGCTTCGTTTTTTTTCGATAAAATCCTTTAAATATTATGTAACAAAATATGTAGAGCGTTCTTAACAATTCCACCATACTTAGACTTTTGTCACGCCCACTTATGGGGGATAGGAATATGAATAGGGTATCCAACAGTTCGCCCAAGCGGACTGTAGCCCATCCCTATGTTTTCAATTGATTTTAGTGTAAATGTATGTCACTTAGAAAATTCCAGCATTCTCTTCACTTTTCACAAAGCCTTAACGATTTTGATAAATTTTGACGTCTTGAATACTTGGGTTGAGTGCCAGAAGTTAATGTTAACGTTATTTCAAGCAAATTTAATGTATTGTTAGATACAAATATTTAGAAGAAATCTGCATATTCAGATTTTTGAAATATTTTTTTACAACTTTTCTGTTATTTTTTTTTAAACAGATTTGTAACATTTTGAAAAAAAGAAAACACTTTTCTTAAAACTGGCTCCAATGCTTTTGATGATTTTTGATTTTGTACTTGGGGTAATTGAATAGACATACTCAGATTTTTGCAAAAGACTTAAATAACGGAACATTCGAAAAATGACTTTATCTCAAAAACCGTTGCATACTTAGAATTTCAATTTACAGTGTTTTTTTTATACCCTATTCTAGGGGTATATTAATTTTGACGCATAGTTTGTAACATACCTTAATATTGCCCGTAGACCCCTAAAAGTTACTATATTTATGATCAGCATCGATAGTAATGTCTATCTAGCCATGTCCGTCCGTCCGTCCGTCGGCAAAAATTAGGCCTTTAAACTGGACCTAGAGAGCTGAAATTTTAACCATATACTCTCTAGGGTCCCGAAATAATCAAGTTTACGAATTTTTGAAATCCGCCCACAGACACGCCCACAAACTCAAAAAAACAAAATTTTGGAAAAAATCGAATTTTGAGCTAGAGAGCTGAAATTTTTTATATATGATCTATGGCCCATAAAACTGATTGGGACATAAAATTTTCAAAATCCGCCCACTGACACGCCCACAATTAAATAAAACAAATTTTGGGAAAAATTGAATTTTAAGCTAGAAAGCTGAAATTTTGTATATATGATCTTTGGCCCATAAAACTGCTTGGGACATAAAATTTTCAAAATCCGCCCACTGACACGCCCACAATTAAATAAAATATTTTTTTTGAAAAACCAAAATTTGAGCTAGGGAGCTGAAATTTTTAATATATACTCTCTAGGGGCCCTTTATGCTCATGTGTAAATATTTTCAAAATCCGCCTACTGACACGCCCACAATTATTTTTATTTTTATTTTTGAAAGTCCAAAGTTTGAGCTAGGGAGCTGAAATTTATAGTATATACTCTCTAGGTGCCCTTTATGCTCATACTTAAATTTTTTTTAAATCCGCCTACTGACACGCCCACAATTAAATAAAACAATTTTATTGAAAAACCAAAGTTTGAGCTAGGGAGCGTTTTTATTTACAAAAGCTTAGTTTTTTCGATAAAATCCTTTAAATTTTTGTCACGCCCACTTATGAGATATAGGAATAAGAATAGGGTATCCAACAGTTCGCCCAAGCGGACTGTAGCCCGCCCCTATGTTTTTTTCTTTAAATTAATTTTCCGCTTTTGCGTACTTGTTTTTTTTTTTAATTTTGCTTAAAGCTAAAAGGCTTTAAAGGTTTTGATCCGTATTGGTTATTTAAACACTTGGAGTTAAAGTAAGAAAATGGCAATCTGGGTTTTAACCAAAAGACTTCAACAATGGTAGATACTTTCAAAACACGCCAATATTTTTAAAGCGGCTAAAGAGATTTTTAAAAAAATTTTAGGTTTGACCTGAAACAGAGATTGAAAAAAATTGGCATGCTCTAATTCTTTTTAAAAAAATGTATACTTTTCTTTAGTTTTTCATGAAATTTTGTAATGTTACTTGTTTCACATAGACACAATTAGATCGAAGGCAATTGTGACAAGTCTACGATTTTAAAAAATGGCTAATGAAAAAATGTGATTCGAAATTAATTAATATAACAGTGAGAAAGTTATTCTATGGCCCAGTCGTGCCCTTTAATTTTATTAAGTGTTTTGAGTATTTTTTCCTTGTACAGTAAAAACTTGCGAAAGTTATACGCTTGGGACGCAAGAATTTGTGGCCAACTTAGACAGCCGGCCAGCATAAAAGGGTGTGTGTTTTGTCTTTCGAATAAAAAAAAACATACATATTATGTGTTTTATAATGCATATTGTCGCTTAAAAAGCAAACTGACATAAGTCAAAATTCATACATTTTCAGAAAAGCCATTTGAAGTTTTTCATAACTTAAAAAAATCATTTTAGTTTTGAATTTCAATGACTACCAAAAAGTTGTAAAGTTCTTCTTTCAAGTGGTATTTTATTTTTATAATTTGCGTGCGCTAAAGGGATTTCTTTTTTCTGTAGTACACAGTACCCTTATAGTGGAAAGCACAGCGCAGGCATTTTGTTTGTTGCTGTAAGTAGCTCGCAGCAAATGATTCATTGCCTATTTCTGGGAGCTACTTACTGTATGAAAGAATAGAAGGATAGGAAAGATGTTTGGTGCGATGGGGTTTTTTTCTCAACAGGTGGCGCCTAAGTTGCTTTAGGGAGATATGTTTTTGTTGTGTGCATTGAATTTATAAAAATCATGGCCCTGGTCGGGATTCGAACGCACGACCTGCCAATCTACCATCGCACCATTGCCACATGCAAATATAGTATAGGAAGTTACTACAAAAAGCCGTTTTTCAAAATTTTTTTTTTGACTTATGTCGTTTTACATCCAAATTGCTACTAATTTAAGAAAAAAGTGTGAAGAAGTGTCATTTTGAAATAAAACCATTTTTTTGCGTATTTTGTAGAAACAACCCTCTTTAAATAGTATTAAGTTATAATAAAAAAATATAAGAAATTTTAATAAAAAAATCGACCATAATAAAATTATATAAAATTAAACCTAGCTTAGTGGTAAAACGACACTTCTTAAAGTAATCAAAATAACTTTGAAGTTCATCAACTAGTTTCGTTGCAAGGTAAAATGACACAACACGAAAAATGTCACTTTTCAAGAAACTTATTTATCACGAATTCATAATTTTTTTAGAAGCAAAGTGTTACAAATGAAAAAAAGTCATTTAGCTGGGAAAACAACAGGGATTTTTCCTTAAATTCAAAACGACACTTGTGCCCTCATGCTGTCAGTTTAAGAGTTATAGTTATGACGGTTTGATAGAAAAATTGTATTTTTTTGCGATTCGTTCTGTATTGTTAACTGAAAATCGTCAAATTTTGACTTATGTCAGTTTGCTTTTCAAGCGACGATATGAACTTAAACAAAAACAGGATACGAATTCGCATAAATTTAAAAAATGTTTGTTCATTACAACAAATGTGTTAAATGTGCAAATGCTAAAAAGCTAAAACACGAAATTCTCGTTATTTTACCGCTCTGCTTGAATATTTTTTCTAAAGCTGTTAGTCTAACAAATGGAGCAAAATGCATAAACGAATGTGCGACCAGCGGGCAACTTTGATCCCAAATACGTAATGTATTTATTGATCTATGCCAACTTGTAGGTTAATAATTAGTTTGAGAAATGAGATTAACCGTGAAAATTAGTGGCCAAGTTCCAAAATAGGCAGGTTGTCAACATACAAATATATTTGGGGGAACATTTGTATTTGATTTTGCTGGTGCTGTTGAATATAAGCAAACTTGAGCAGATGTCCAATTTAGAAGGGTAGCCAACTGACAGGTTTTATTCTTTTATTTTATTGTTAACCGAACTGCTGCACTGAACTATAAGTGTAATCGTATTAGATTTTGTTTCCTCTTCCCCAACTGCATGTGATGAACTTTTACATTTGTCTTTGAAATCTTTCTTTTATATGTTGGTGGTATATTGTACGTTGGACTCGCTCCAGTTTCATCACAATCGGATAAATAGTATAGAATGTGGTAGAGGACAAACAGATAGTCCAATATTAGGTTTTATGTAATATATAAATCTAAATCAAATCAAAACCTTATACAAACCTAACATTACACTTTAACATACCTAGTTAAACTCAAAAAATAACTGCATTTTGCAGTTTTGCATTACATATTCACAAAAGTCAGTGACTATTGCTCGCTAACTGTTGCGGTAATTTGGCCCCTAATCTTGGCCTTGCTATGAACAAATCCGAATTATAAAAATATAACAAAATAATTTTTATCAAATCCCTAACTAAAAATAATTCATCTTTAATTGCAGGTAATTCCTTCATCATTTATAATAAACAAATTACCATTAATGACTTATTCGGAAAACAAAAATTAATGCTCAGCCGCCTAAAGGACAAATAACCATCTTTATTACTTAATTTACGTAAGTAAAAGGTTTACCCATTTTATAACTCTCTCGTATACTAAAAGGAAAAGTATTACAATCATGCTGAAATTTCGAAAAAAAAACTTACTATGAGGTAGACAGTATAGTGAGAGGGAAATAAAAAATTGTGTCCCGTTCTTCCGTCCATCTGTTCGTGTGTCACAAGACCTTTTGCCATATCGGGTGGAAGAATATTCGAATATTCTCGCCGCGATTTATTGTGTCGTTTTAAGTAACGGTACCTTCTACAGATTTCATTTATAAAATTCTTACTTTTTTTTCAAAAACGGCTCTAACGATTTTGACCTCTTTAAGTGTTTTGGATATCTGGTAGTAAGTGTAAGAAGATTCTCAAAATAGTCGAATAACGATACATAAGAATAGCAGCAGATCTCAAGGAAATTTTATATATATAGAGGAGAGCTTTCCTGCTTTCTGCTTTCAGGAAGAATGGGACTAGGTACTATGCGGTGGATTCGAACACGTATGTCGTATGTAGAAACGAAATGGTTAAGTGCAACAAAAAACGACAAAAACTGATTAAATTTTTCGTCGGTTTTTAAACAAACCAATGATCATTAAGTCTTAATTAAAAATGAATAAGAACAAAACTAAACTTGTGCTAAAAAAATAACGAAAAACACTAAAAAGAAAAAACAATAAGACATGTATTTCACCTTATTCAGATGATCCCTAAGCATATCGAGCTAAGAAAATAAAAACAAATAAAATAAAAAACCTTTATTCGCCAAGAAGTGATGCAGGATGATCGGAACAGTGTCCCATTCCTCCTGCGTGGTAGATCCTAATCAACCCGTAAGGCACTGTAAAAGGATAATAATAATATCTCCTGAGTTAAATAAGTCTACATAGCAATTAAGTTGACTTATTTGCACAATGCGTTCAATCATTGATTTTTTTTATTCAAAGTTGATTTTTTTGCACGAAATAGCTTTGTTTACACTTGACTGTGGAACTTCCACCTGAACACACGAACTGCTTTGTTGACCGATGGATACAGCCTTACGAATTATTTTGTAATCAACAGAAACAAAATAAAGCAGTTGTTAGTGTGGTTAGTGTTTTGTTGTTTTATAAATTTGGAGTGAAGGTCCGAAATGGCATACTATGTTTTCCAATTGTTCTTGAACAACAATTCTTTTGAAAAACTGCAAGTTCTCAAAAATGGATAAAGTAATATAATCCTAATATAATATTCAACTGCACATTAAAATGTGAACACCTTATAATTATTATTTTTTTTTATAATCAACTAGCTGCACCCGCCCGGCTTTGCCCGTGCCCGAGAATTCTATTGGCCAATATGTTCGAGTAGACTTCCTTATTATTGTCTATAGCGGGTATCTGGCGTACCTATGTTATATAAAAAAAGAAGACCGATTTTGACCAAACTTCACAGAAACACTCTCAGGCCAATACCGAAGATTGCCTGATTTGAGCTCAACCTGTTCCGCTTAGGGTAGGTGCTTTTTGTCTGGCAGGCGCCTATGTCAGCTTACTTGTGCGAATCAAACAACAAAGCGAAAGTAAAAAACTTCGATAGAATCACTTTTCATTCACTTTCACACCGATTGTTATCAATGTGGGAAAAGCAACTTTTCGATGTCCGATTCACAAAAAAAAAAATGCAAAAAAATTCAATAAGAGTTATTTGAATAAAACATTTAACACACGATATCTCAAGAATGCAAGTGCGCACAAACACCAAAATAGGCTTGAAACGTTGGTCTGGTCTCCCTCTTTCATATGCGCGTTCGGATAACAAAATAGGTGACGTCTGTACGATGGTTTTTTATATGTGCGGTCTCTGTATTTGCATCGGAATTTACACGCATATCCACATATACATGTGTACTCACTCAAATGCCCATAATTCGCACACCGATGCAGATACAGATATCGCACATACCAAACATCCTTTGTACAGACGTCACCTTTCATGGAAAAAAATTTCTTTGGAATCGGTTAACGCGTTTGGCCAAACAGCGGCAACAAACTCAAATATGGATTGATTTTTATATATATAGATTTATTTAAAATAATTTCATTTTGATCACATCTACACTTTATAGATACTTAATTGTAATCTTTTGTATATGGTTGTTTTGGTTAATTAAATAAATATCTAAATGTCTAATTTCAAAGAAATTCGGTATTTCAGGTGATGGTAGAATTTAGAACAAGTTTTCATACTGATATGAAAATAAATAGTTTTTTTTTACAATACAAGTCGTGAGTTTTTTTTTAGTTGTTAACGTTTAAAGTTGTTAAACTTATCAAGATGTAAATATGTATTTACGATTTCAATTAGAGAAAAAGTTTGCCATCCGGATGTCTTTAATTAACTTGAGTCCCTTATGAGTTTCTGCTGTGTGTATTTGTGCGTCCTCCTTAACTTTGAAATTCTTCATGTGTCATCGCCCTTTGTCTTTATCCATTAATTCCTATTTAAGATGTTATGGTATAAGCACGAGGCATAGAGAAAACCCCATTCAGATCCACAAGTTAATGTTGACTCATTACGCGAAATATTTGTCGAATGAGAAAAGAGATATTTGTTACGCCAGTGTTTTGTTGTTGTTTTGTTTTTGTTAATGGGTTATAGCAGTAGGTATGTTAATCGAGTTATGTTCAATGAAAATTCCGATGGAAATGCGACTCTTTATTCGTCCGCATAAAGCAGGGGAGTGAAATCCAAATCAAAGATTTGCGAAATGTTCAGCAATTTTGCGGCCTACGTGGGATGTTTTAATGTGTGACTAGGCTCCTCAAATAAATGTTTATCCATTAAAGCAATTTTTAAACCGCGTGCCAAAGTCAAAACGATTAACCTTCATCTCATCCGGAGAATTTGCAGAGACGTTGAGGAAGAAGAAACCATCACACACCTCCTGTGTAACTGCCCCGCACTAAGCAACACAAGGAAACAAATTCTTGGCGAGTATTTCTTCGCAGATCTAAGCGATTTCAGCGAAACAGATGTTTGCTACATCAGCGAATTCGTCACAAACTTATCTTAGCAGGCAACCCTCCCTGCTCCTTCCCATGGACCAGTGTAGCTTGAGGAGTGCTGCTACATACCGGAGAGTGTAATTGGACAAAGATCAGGCAAAACAACAAGCAGCGCGTCCAGCACTGGGCGATTTAAAACAGACCTAGAAGGGTCAGGGTTTTTCAAAGCTGGTACTTGGTTTTTCGAGTTAGAAGTTGACCCCAAGCAGGGGGGGGGGGGATGTACCATAAATATCACAATTACACCTAACCTAGGTTACTTACATAATAGACAAAAATGATTAAACCTAACTTAAAAACATAGGGGCGGGCTACAGTCCGCTTGGGCGAACTGTTGGATACCCTATTCTTATTCCTATATCTCATAAGTGGGCGTGACAAAAATTTAAAGGATTTTATCGAAAAAACTAAGCTTTTGTAAATAAAAACGCTCCCTAGCTCAAACTTTGGTTTTTCAATAAAATTGTTTTATTTAATTGTGGGCGTGTCAGTAGGCGGATTTAAAAAAAATTTAAGTATGAGCATAAAGGGCACCTAGAGAGTATATACTATAAATTTCAGCTCCCTAGCTCAAACTTTGGACTTTCAAAAATAAAAAAAAAATAATTGTGGGCGTGTCAGTAGGCGGATTTTGAAAATATTTACACATGAGCATAAAGGGCCCCTAGAGAGTATATATTAAAAATTTCAGCTCCCTAGCTCAAATTTTGGTTTTTCAAAAAAAAATATTTTATTTAATTGTGGGCGTGTCAGTGGGCGGATTTTGAAAATTTTATGTACCAAGCAGTTTTATGGGCCAAAGATCATATATAAACAATTTCAGCTTTCTAGCTCAAAATTCAATTTTTCCCAAAATTTGTTTTATTTAATTGTGGGCGTGTCAGTGGGCGGATTTTGAAAATTTTATGTCCCAATCAGTTTTATGGGCCATAGATCATATATAAAAAATTTCAGCTCTCTAGCTCAAAATTCGATTTTTTCCAAAATTTTGTTTTTTTGAGTTTGTGGGCGTGTCTGTGGGCGGATTTCAAAAATTCTTAAACTTGATTATTTCGGGACCCTAGAGAGTTTATGGTTAAAATTTCAGCTCTCTAGGTCCAGCTTAAAGGCCTAATTTTTGCCGACGGACGGACGGACGGACGGACGGACGGACATGGCTAGATCGACATTACTATCGATGCTGATCATAAATATAGTAACTTTTAGGGGTCTACGGGCAATATTAAGGTATGTTACAAACTATGCGTCAAAATTAATATACCCCTAGAATAGGGTATAATTAACAGGATACTTATTCACTCGTTGCCTTGCGCAACAAGTGGTCAAAATCCGAATTCCTTTCCGAGCGCCTGGCAGTCGTCAACATACACACGCGCCGCCGTGAGCTAACTGAAGCCTTACAGCGTCAATCTTCTCCCGGAAGCACTACCACAAGTTGGCGAGCCCGCCCTCTCCTAGAAACGCCCTAGCTTACTTAATCTAACTTATAAACTAAGAGGATTTTATCTAGACTAACGCACCGTCTTGGGATGGCATGTTGACCCCTCCCCCCTCAAAAAGACACCAACATTCGGCAAATTGCTTTTCCGTATCGAATTTATCCCTCTCCGCTATTGCGGTACTAAAACGGAGGAGCTCATTAGCATTGGTGACGTCTCTCGCTTATCTCTCGCGCTCCGGTAGCGGTGGTATAATACCGGGATACGATCCCTCGTTTGTACCAAACCTTTTGCATCAATATGGATAAATGCCTCCGGCGGGATAAAGCCAGACCAGAACGTACTCTCTATGTACATTTCATTGGGGTAGTAAGCCCGAAAGATCAGGCTGTTGTCGGTGGCCATCGGCCTTGCAACGTGCCTTCGAGTCAACTTAATAAGGAAATTGTCAATACTATTCAACTGAGCCCCATAGGAACTCGTTGGGATAGTATTTTATAAAGTACGAGAACCGATTAACTCGACGTGGTATGGTCGTTGGTTAAGTACACCATAAACAGTGCAATGTGTATAGGGTATGTTTTTTTTATTTTATTATAATTTGCTTACGCTAAAGGGGATTTGTTGTACAGTACCACAGCGCACGCATTTCTTGTTGTTGTAAGCAGCAACTAGCAATGAAGTATTGTATTGCATGATTTTAAGGACTAGTAACTATTCGAAAGCATAGGCGGATAATAATGAAGTTTTGGGGCTTTTGTATTATTTTTTTTCTACGGGTGGCGTCTAAATTGCTTAGGGAGATCTCTATTTTTGTGAATTACCATCGCATCAATGCCACCCGCCCCCTGTAACTCCGCTGCTTGCAGTTACTGTTGGATTGGGAGTAGGTGATATGTTGGGTAAATTATGAAAATACCTTACATTTTTTTAGAACTGCATTGCAAAGAAATTAAGTAGGCAGAAATCCCGAACATTTTTTCGGAACTTATGTCCCAATGGGATCGCACATAAGTCCCGAATTCAATTAGAGAGAAATGTCCCACTGAAAGGGAATATAAGCCAAAAAAAAGACCTCGGGACTTATCTACCTGCGCCGCACATGACACCCATGCCAAAGTGCGTTGTATGTCTGATCAAGTTTACGATGTTACGTATACGCCCCCATCATTTCTTTGACATTATAACATAATATGTAATGCCCCTAAGATGCCTCCTAGTTCCTATAGCACTCATTCCCAATTGATTTCCTTAAAGTTGACATTTTTAAGCTTAATATTCACACAGCTGCCGGTGCTAAAGTTTTCCACCCCAAACCGAATCGATGCAATATAAGCTGAAACAAACCGCATAGACATTCAAAATAAAATAAAGAACACCAAACAAAACGCAATACCAAGACAAACTTCATTCAAATAAAAACAATAAAATATCCTTGCAGATTTAAGAAAACGATCAACTGCAATCGATATACACATTTACAGCTATAAATCCTCGGCACCGCATACAACCCGGAGTCCTGCCACTGAACTTAGCTTAGCGATCATATAACTCTGGAAATCCTAGACAGAAAAACGGCACACCAAAGCAAAGAAAAAAGGGACGAACCGGGAAAATCGAAATAAAAAACGAAACTGATAACCTCAATTACATGGACGAATGTGTTAAGCACTTCTCTCCACCCCCAAGGGTGTAAAGTTTTATGGCTGAGAATTCTCGGCATTCGATAGATGATACGCCTTTTTTTATTTTAAATGTTTTGTTCCTTCTTCCCTTTCTTGGAGCGGAGCATTCTTTGAACTTCTACTACCTGCGTAGAGCTCGCTCATGGCGTATTCCTTTTGTTTTTCTGTGGTCTTTCATTTTTATTAAGTTTCGTTGGCTCACCCATTCCGCCGCAAAAACCTATAAATAGTGCTTTATCATTCGTTCATTGGGAGCTAGTGGGACTGAAAGAGCAGCATGACTAAAACGACTAGCAGTGTTCAAAAAATGTCTGAGGTGGCGGTGGTGGTGGCGTTGAGTTGTTGTTTGCTTTGGTATGGAGCTTACCAAAAATAAAAGCGTTCCAACCTCAAAGTCTCTATGGCAATGGCCGGCGCGAAGCTTGCTTGCTTGTTTGCCTGGTGAATTTTTAAAACTTTTTGATTTATGTGGCAATTTCTGGTCGGATGAGGAATGGGGGAGCCTTATCAAAATGTGAAATCGATTAAGGCCCGACTGTTGGTAACTGAGTCGTTGGTTGGTGTACTAGACGAAGACCGCTTAAATGTGAACGGTCATATGCAATGGTCATAAATTAACGCTTAACCACAACTGGTTGCGAGCGAGAAACGCTGGATACTGCAGTTTCTGCTGTTGCTGCTGATGGTGTCGTCGTGTAGATTTCAGTTGTTATGTTGTTTTTGTTGAGAGCCACGCATACAGAGGAGTACGTACTGTTTTCTTTTTATATTATTGAAGATATAAAAACGATTTGTCGATGCCATAACAGTGGGTTGAGGGTCGTCATCGTCAGGGATGGAGATCATTTAGTTAAAAAAAAATGGAAATATTTTTGGCAAATTTTACAAACCCAGAGAAAGTGAAAAAAGTTTTTTTTTGTCTTCCGAAGCCAAAAGTCGTGATTTTTTGGTTTTTTTTCGTCAACTTCCAAGTTTGGTTTTAAGAAGTTATAAGTGAGATCCCAAGAGTGCTGTTATGATGAAATTGGATTTCGTATGAAAAATAATACTATACGTGGGAATGGGTAGTAGTATCTGCTGGAGAATTTTCATTAAATTTACAAACAGCTTCCTTAACTAGGTTTTAAAGCAATCAGGACAATCTGCATTAGAAATTGTAGCTTGGTATTTGTCATATAATTGTGCGAACGTAAAATGTTGCGGGAGCTGCCCTTGTTATTGACTTAGCAGAATTGCAGCTAAGAGATGTTAGTGGATGATGCCTCATCTGACTTCGGCATTTGACCGGGTCTGGCCATCTACGTTAGGGGTTGTACGAGGGGTTTAATACCTCACTATGGAGAACATGATTATTGTTCTTATGTTTATGAAATGTATATGCAGTCTCGGATAAGAGAAAATTCTCGGTTGACCACCCAGCGATATAAAAAACCATAGTTCTTCAACAAGTTACATACAGACGAACAATAAGCAAATGCCCTAGAATGATAATCAAATAAAAATATTAGCGCCATGAAGGAAGGGAGATCACCTTGATTAACTGCAGTGATTGTTAAAGATAGCAGTAGCAGCGTTTATTTTATTTTAGGCTCTGTATTTATTTAATAATTTTATCTATTTATTTTCTATTATGATGTTAACAACCAATTTAGACCTTTAAGTCTAGGTTTTCTATATATTCGAGTGTAGGAAGTTATATTTTTACGGTTCGCATGAAAGGGACGCACAATTTTCAACCGATTCTAGGTGCTACATGTTTGAAACTTTTCATGACGCTTTATACTCTTGGCTCTTTCTTAGACTTTCGCAAAAGAGGGTAGTGAATAAATTATTAGGTGTCTCTAGATGAGATTCCAATCTCGAAACTCTCGCTCAGTCGTTTAATGGAACAACCACTAAGCAATCGTGCCTTTAAGGCAAAACTGGCAAGCGGAGTTACTTCATTTGTTTATTCATTCAGGTTTCCCTCTTCCAGGAATTATAAATAGGCTTATATATTATACTACTAAGGTACCTCATCCATGATTCAATATGCAATGGGAGGCTACTATTGAGTCTGGTGTGGACTTTAGGTATCACTGCTTATCCGGCCGGCTGTATAATATCAGCCATAGCTAAAGCGATAGAATGGCGCAGAACTCATACCTACATCTTCTATGAGGGAAACATTTCTAAACTGAGCTGCAAGAGAGTCAACGAAGCTCAATCGAATAAGAAGTCCGAACATTCGAGGAACCATGCACGTCAAAGAACACACCCGCAAAACTGGAGCGCGACCAGCTAAACCCTTTTGTCATGTTCACGAGCCTATTTAAGTAATATCAACTAACGCTCCTTTAAAATCGTGGAAGAGAGTCAGGCCTTAAAACTTACCCCAATATTCCTAAACGAATATCGCAATCACCGGATCACCAAACCGTCAACTAAATTAATCGTGTTGCGATTGACGCAAGGCACTTGCTGGTTTTTTTAATGCTTATATGAGGGCTAATCCGTTTAAGGTATGCAAGTCTTTCTTCTCGTTTGTTAATTTAATGAAAATAATTTAATAATTTAAACCTCATTTCGCAATATCATTCTCAAATGCGGTATCATTGCAGCTAAATCCCCAATAGAACTTGAGCCTTGACCAGCGTTTTATTAAAGATGAGCTCACTACGCACTCAAGCCGCAAGCTTAGTTCTGCCTAAATGGGGTTTGATTCTTAATCGATTTCAATGAACAGATCAACATTTTCGAAACACTGACATGTGTATTAATTTTCATGCGGTTTCTCTCTTTTTTGCCCTTCGGATTTATTAGCCAAGAAGGGGAGAGGATAAAAGCGTTGGCATGGGTCATGCATTGATTAGAATTCCAGCGGCTATTGTGTGCGAACACACGCGTAGTAGGGCTGCTAAGCTTCCGTCAATATACAGGGTGGCGCACGAATCGTGCTACAAGAACAAAACGTAATAACTTTTTTTCTGTGTGAGTAATCGGCTTATTTCATCATAACATAGAAGATTTGGATAGTGCAGCGATACCATGCTTTGCAGTCCTACATTTCTGTCCAAAGGGAATTTAGGCGGGAGTTTGCAAACGAGTAGATGAACCATTATGAGGCTGGTAAACATGTTTGCCGAATCTGGAAGCATCGCACGAAGACCGTGCCATCGAGATCCCTGTGTTCGGGTTCAAGACAAAATAGCGGCTGTAGCATCGTCAATTTAGGCAAATATACGCGTTTCGACTCTAAATTTATCGGCGCAAATTGGAGTTAGCAGACGGATAATTCATGATGACTTAAAGTTGTTTCCGTACAAAGTCCAAATTGCAGACAAGTTAAACCCACTGGATTTGCCTATTCACCTGGAATTTTGCCAAAATATGATTGAAATGACCGAAGAAGACAACAGCTTTATAAATTGCTTGTTTATGTCTGATGAGGCTCATTTTGACCTAAACGGCCATGTATAAAGCGTATATGGAGTGAATCTAATCCAGAAATACTCCACGGTACTGCACCCAGAACGAATCACTGTGTGGTGCGCAGTTTCATCAAGGTGCCTTGTGGGGCCTTAGTTCTTTGAAGAAAACGGTGTAACAGTTACTGTCAATGGGGACCGTTATTTAAAGATGTTGAAGGAGTTTTTTTTTTACTCAGAACTGTGCCGAAGAAATATCTGTTGCAACAGCATTTGGTTTCAACAAGATGGAGCAACTGCACACTTAACCAGACCGGTTATGGCGGAGCTCCCACGAAAATTCCCAAGCAAATTAATATCCAGAAACTCCACTTTCCGCTGGCTCCCAAGGCCACCTGACCTGACTGCATCAGACTTTTTTTTATGGGGTTATATCAAGCAAGAGGTGTACAAAACGAAACCAAGGAATTTGACTGAATTGAAGCAGTCAATTCAAACAATAATTGAGGCGATCCCGACTTCAACCCTTCAGGCCGCAGTGAATAATTTTCTGATCAGGTGTCGCATATGCGGGGATGAGCATGATGATACGGTCTATCATCTTCAAAAATAATTAATTTTCTATTTTCTATGCAATGAAAAACAAATAAATGAAATACATGGATTAAATAAAAAGTTATTTGAATTGCTTACTGTAGCTTAATTGGTGCGCCACCCTGAATATTGACCTAGCTTACGTTAATCTAATTTCAATGGTTGAACGAACGAATACAAGTTGTAATTGCTTCACGTGGCAGGGAAGGGGGGGGGGGGGGGGGGGGGCTAAAGCTGTGAAGCCGCGCTGTAACTCCAGCCCGAAGCTCATGTGATAGTAATCACAAGTGTTGTTATTCATTCAACCATTCAATGAAAAGCTTTTCCACATTTGCAGAATCTATTGCGGAAGAGGAATACCCATTCTTCTTCTCCTTTTTTCTAAGCGGCGAAGCTTTATTCAAAATTAAAGAGATCATAGTTCTCCCGCTTAACTTCATTCTTACTGGCCCGCCTGTAAGAGTTCGCTGTTTCGACCTTAACGAATATTGGCAGCCCACCCGGTCTTGCATCTCTATAACTGATACCAATCAAACGCTGGAGGTGTTGCAATTGTTTCATCCAGAACTTTTAAGACCTGCCTTTTTTTTTGTTTAAACGATTTTGACACGCACTTATTGATTATTGAATGATCACACTTTAAAGACATAGTGTCTAATCACGGATTTGTATGCGCACTTGCGGAATAGTTAAAAGATGTGGAATATGTCGCTTGAATCACATAAATGGTAAAATTGCTTAGATGTGATGTGGAATGATTTCTCCATTTTATGACAAGCGCTGCTTCTGGGGGCGCTGCAGTGACGTGCTTAGCCCGTCCCTGCATAGACACTATTGCGGTGTTAAAACTTTTGTAAAGTATTTGTTCCTCCAATCTCTAATTCAATTTGAGTATTGAATCCTGGTCATGCTTTCTGCTAGATATGTATATGTCTTTTTTCGCAGAAATCCAGAGAGCTGAGGATAACTTTGCACTTGTGCTCTAGTTAAGGCAAACTTGACCCCAGAAGATATTTAGAACTTTAAACCCAAAGTCGATTAAATGTTTCCAGATTTGTTTTGTCGTCCCATTGCTGCTAGATCTATTCATCTATTAAATTCTTCTTGTATGCGACATTTATTTAGTACAATGGACCGTTACCGAGTCTGAGTGCTCTGGGATTTGGATTTACTTTAAAAAAAAAAAAATGCGACATTTATAAGCCTTAGTACAGTTTCTACAATATTTTTTTGTTGTTCTAGTCTAGTTGATTCTAGTGCTGGTATTTTACCTATCACTTTTATTTTTGCCACTTCACGTTTATTCTGAACGAATTCTGATTTTTATTTTTTTTGAGAATCTTATATTTGTAACGTGTCTGTCGACTTTTAAACTTTCGCAGGGGGTTGTTTCCCAAAATGGTGGTCCGCAATTATAATACAAAAAGCCTTTAAATACTTTAAAACAACCCACACCCAACTAAATAAACAAAAATTTCTCTTGCACGAATTCCTAAAAGGAACACACATCCTGAAAGAGACTCTACACATCCAGGTCATGCACTTCTGATGGTGAAAAACGAAGATAATTTTTCTGACATATCTCTCGACTTGATCCTGATTTGTACCTCCTTTGTATTTGCCTTTGGTATTTCCCATTATTCTCCAGCTATTCTGGCTCCCACCACCACGCCCACCCCTTGCTCACATATTATGCAAAACATCGCATACATCCTCGATGAGTATCCCTTTACCTCCCATCCATAACTAAGAGCTCATTGTGCAAATTGGTACTTTGTATAGCCCACAAAAAGGCGCACACACTCCGAGAGAAAAGAAAAAATCTTGCCGATGTCGCAAAAATATCGTAGAAGAGAATCCCATAACCGTATAAGGAAATCCAGCACGTCTGTTCACCTCCTTCTTGCCTTTTTCGCAGTCTTCTTTAATCCTGGCCCCAATAAAACGCAGGCTAAGAGCATTTGTCACGAAATATATACAGACACTGCATACACGCAGAGAGAGGTCCTTGCGTGGTATATAGTTGTGCCAGCCAAAGTGATACCAGTTTTAGGAGATGACTTCAATGAAAATGCACATCTAGAAAAAAATCAGTCAAGAAAAGGGGCACTACTGCCTGGGTGAAAATTAGAAGTGAAGGCGTTGGAATCGAGGTTGAAAGTTAAATCAGAAAAGAACACGATGAAATACACAGACCATGGCGGCCAATAATCTTAGGAAGAGAACCTCCTTACAAAGAAATGTACCTACTCGGCACAAGGACTTGGTTTGATATAATAATGAAGAGTGCTTAAGGCGTAGCTCATTTTTGCTCCTTTGAGTGTCGAATAGTGGGGTGCGGAGGCGCAGTAGGCAAGGATGCTTTGTAGTGGTTATGTTATTTTTGTTCGCTCCTCTTCCTTTCATTGACTAAATGTATAGTCTGTGTCATACTTAGTTAGTTTTGCAAAGAAAGATCTACTCCCTTTTCCAATCAGAGCTCTGCTTTGACGTGGAAGGTCTATGTTTTTATCCTCACCCTGATAATGGCAACGTTAAGTCCTCATGATTGGGGCTGCGTTTTATCCTTTATACTAAATGGTATTAACGTATTGTGACCGAACGCTCACGGCTTAATAAAGTATCTATCTTGGGAAAGACGAACGTTGTGAGTGCATTTGAAATGCTTTGTTAGCTTTTTCAGCGTGCCACAAAGTTGCTAATGAATGCCTACGCAAGATATCCTACTTATGGTAGTTGATTGAGCTCT
Source organism: Portevinia maculata (assembly GCA_949715645.1). Lineage (NCBI taxonomy): Eukaryota > Metazoa > Arthropoda > Insecta > Diptera > Syrphidae > Portevinia > Portevinia maculata. The sequence goes on from OX454527.1 coordinate 34,498,535, forward strand.
GTAAATGATCCTTATACGAGCGTTGTGTTTAATTTCGCACTTTTAATGGTCATTAATATTGCAACACAAAAAAATCTTTAGAAAATCTCAATGGCCAAGCGGCAGAAGCGAGAGGATTTGGAATGGTGAGAATAATCTTGAAAGACTTTACGAACACAGTTTGTTTTGTATGTGGTGGCTCCTGTTGCTGTTGCCGATTGATTCACTTTTAATGGACGGAAGGCTATTATCACCCCACTCAATTGGGATGACTTATTGGAGGACAAAGATAGCTTCTACAATATTCTCATGGTAGATTAATTTTGCCATTTCGTTGGGTTTTTTGATGAAATGAGAAGTTATTGAAGGATCGAGAAAAAGGGTAGATTTTTGAAGAACAGCACTGTTAGATATTGAGGGGGGCTCTTAGAAGAATACCAATTACGACTGAAAGGTTTTCAGCCTAATTTGGCTTTATATACACATATATAAAGGGTTTTTCAACAGGAACGCTACAAAAGTAGAGCGACAGGGACAGCAAACGAGGCCGAATTTCTTGCCGCTCTTTTGACATTTCTCTTCAGTAAGGTTTGCCATTTCAGGATGGAAAGATATACGAGCCAACAACGAGACGAAATTATTAAAAAATTTTATTATTTAATTTTTTTATTGAAAAACAACTTTGGAAACCGTGTTATCTCACGAAATGGTCCAATCGCTTGGCCGCCTCGGTCGTGCGATTTGGGTGCAGGGAAATAAGTCCACGGGAACTAAGTCCACTGAGGGACTAAGTTCCCACTTAGTGGGAAATAAAACCACTTTCGCGAAGTGGACTTAGTTCCCATGTTAAGTGGGAACTAAGTCCATTTTTTTATGGGAACTTGTTCCCTATTCAAATATAAGAAGAGGGAACTAACATCCAACATTTAGAATTAAACAAAAAACTGTGCAAAGTGCAGTTAGTTATCACACTCTTTAAGCAAAGTCTTAAGGTTATCATGGTGACATAAAGCCAACGTTTCAAAACCGTACCTCGCACCTACTCCAAATCAAACAGTGACCCCAAGCAGGGGGTTGCAGGGGGGCAGCATGCCCCCCCATATGCATTACACTATTTATGGAATCTATTTGCGATTTCGTAACTAATCTCATAAACAGTGCCCTGCAACCCCCCTGCTTGGGGTCACTGTTTGTTTTGGAGTAGGTGCGAGGTCACGGTACCTATATTACTCTGTCTCAGTTAGAAGTTAATTTCTATTTTGTTAATAAAAATTGCAAAGTACCTACTTGACTCTTTAATTTTATTTTGTTCTTAGTCGACAGTGAGAATTTACTTCACATTAAAAGGGAACTAAAACCACTCAGAGTTTTGTCAATTTATTTCCCACCTCACATGGGAACTAAGTCCACTTCGCGAAAGTGGTTTTATTTCCCACTTAATGGGAACTAAGTCCCTCAGTGGACTTAGTTCCCGTGGACTTATTTCCCTGCACCTGCGATTTGACGCCGTTAAACTATTTCCTGTGGGGCTAAGTCAAGTCTATGGTCTATGCCAACAAGCCAGCGACGATTGATGAACTTCGTACGAATATCGAACGTGAAATTGCAGCAGTATCGGCCGATTTATGCTTGAAAACCGTCGAAAATTGGGTTCAGCGTCTGGACTTCTGCAAGCGTACCCGTGGTGGTCATGCAAAAGAAATCGAGTGCCATACATAATGGCATCGAACGTACTTTCACAGGAATAAAGAATTTCATTGATTTCCAAAACCATTTTTGTTTTATTTAAAAAAAACTTTTGTAGCGCTCTTATTGCAAAACCCTTTATTAAGTTAGTCATTTGGTTGGAATCAGAAAGAGAACGGTTGGACTACGCTGAGACTAATTACTAATTTTTGTTTAACAAAGCTGAGGCGTGAAGCAAGGACTAAGGACATTAGTGGTATCTGCCATGGAGTAGGCATTCTTAAGTTGGAGATGATTGCTCTTTCCTTTAATTTTAAAACACAAATATATGAACCTGTAAGCTAAGATTTGCTTGTCATCGTGATGTAGTAACAATCAGTTACTTTAGAAATTTATTTCAGAGATTGCTTTCAAGGACAATAAACTATTTCGGAAGCTGTAGATTTCTTACTCGATTCCGGAAACCGGTGAATCAACTTTATCTTGAGAAGCCAAAACAATTGTCACTCTCCTAGTTCTTTACTAGGGACACAATAGACCAATAGGTCGCAGTGTAATTTACCCTAACAAAATATTATTATAATAGTTCTTTACTAGAGATTACATAGGTACTGTTGGGGTAACGTAAGGCCCCTTCTTGGTCTTCTGGCGCCCTCAGGGAACTCAATATGTTGGATTTTTACAAAAGTTTGTTTTTCTATATATGCCGCTTTATAGGTCTAGCCTATATATTGTTGGAAATTTACTTTAATGTTTTGATAACATAATTGACCTTTTTTTATTGGCCATCAGATATGGGTGAAACGCCAATGGAAACATAGGGAAGGGCAACAGTCTACTCCTATCCCTCATAAAGTGGGCGTTACAAAAGTCTAAGTACGGGTGCATTGTTAAGAACGTTCTACATATTTTGAAACGGCCCCTTAAATGTTCTTCAGCTTCCTAGCTCAAATTGACTTTTCGATTTCGAATTTTAACTCCCGGGGATCTAAATATAATTTCTTAACAATTTCAGCTCTCTAGCTCAAAATTCGATGTTTTCGACAAATTTGTTTTTTTTTGAGACTGTGGTCGGATTTTCAAAATTCTTAATCTTCATTATTTCGGGCCTCTATATAGTATATGGCTATAATTAAGCTTTCTAGCTACAGTTTAAAGGCCTAATTTTTGCCGACGGACGGATTGGCGGACATGGCTAGATCGAAATTAGAATCGGTGCTGCTGAAGAGTACGGTAACTTTTAGGGGTCTATGGGCAATATTAAGGCATGTTAGAAACTATAAGTCAAAATTAATATACCCTTAGAACGAGTATTATATATAATATAATAGGTGTGGAAGGGGGGCTGGAATTACAGCGCTCTTTTAAGGCTTGCCACAGCAGATCGTCAAAAAAAAATGTAAAGTCACTGAGCCAGGCTAATGTAATTTGAAGAAAGAACATTAAATAGAAATCATATTAAAATAGAAATCACAAAATCAAAATCTTGCTATATCTTTTTATTCAGTTTTTTTTTATAATTTGCTTACGCTAAAGGGTTTTTTTGTTGTTGTTCCAGTACCCTTATAGTACTAAGAACACAGCGTAAACATTTGTGTTTAACAGCAAGCAGCACCTGGAAATATCGTATTTCATTGCATGCTTTTCGGTGCTACTTACTATTAGAAAGAATAGAGAGATAGGAAAGAAGTGTTTGGCTGCAGTTGTAGGGTTTTTCTCCACGAGTGGTGTCTAAGTTGCTTAGGGAGATTACGATGTCATGTATTCGATATAAAATAATGGACTTGGCCGGGATTCAAACGCACGACCTTCCATTCAGTAAGCGAATACACTACTACTGCACCGTTGACACTTATTAGGGGTATTCAGCAACGTTTGCTTTCTGGATAGCATTGTTCAAATACCACAAAACATTGACATAGAGCATTCAGGGAGAAATTTATAAAATGGAGGAAGCCAATATGACTGCCTTGAGGTCACAGGTATTTTGTGGAAATTAAAATTACGAAACTTTGCGTGTTGGTTTTTATTAGCCTGTGCAGGGACGGGCTAAGAATATAACTGCAGCGCCACCTAAACAGCGCTTGTCGTAAAAGGCCTCATTCATCAACTGATCTGAAATCAGGAAACCTCCCGATGTCGATTGAGGTCGAACCGCCGAACCCCACAGGAGAACCGGTAGGGATGCGGTAAAGTAGGAGGGTTATGATCACCTTATTCTGGGCATAACCTCGTCGTAAAGGAAGAAGAAGAAGACGTGTTGGTATTTGTTACTGAGGAAGGGAGAAAGCTATTTCGAAAAAATGATTGGAAAACCGGGTCTTGTAAGTTTGTAAATTTTAAGTGTATGGTGAACACGAGTTTTGCTTAAATGCGTAAAGATAGCGTCAACCAGGTTACCTTTACCGATTACCGAAATCACGAAGTTCGTGAACAATAAAAGATTGGTTACCGTCGGCATTTTCCTTAAAAAAACCATGCTGATGATTGCAAGTAAGGGCTTTGCTAAAAATATGTATCTTGCAACAAATCAAACAGTTTGGGCAGAGAACATTGCTAACATACATAGTTCTCAATTTTATTTCTTCTGCCAGACTTGAAAATGGTAACAATATACGAACATTTCCAGACAGACAGAATTGTGCTGGTTTTTAAATATAGACTAAAAACATGGCATACTATTTTATGTAATTATAGGGCACAGTTCTTCAGAAAAACGGAAGGAAGGCCATCGAGACCGGGACTTAGGCTAAACTTAGGACAGTCACCAAGAGAGACAAAGAATTCCTCATCGTTCATCGACAAATATCGTGCAAGCAAGTTTAACATCATTTTTCGTTTTTTTTCAAGCATTCGAAATAACTCATGATTAAGAAGTTATTGTATTTACGAGGGCTTTCCGTGCAGTTAGTGAATTGAAATTGTTTTTTTTGTACGATTATATTCTTCTGGAACGACCTCTTTTGGAAGGGTGTATTTTTACATATTTTTAAATGCCTTCCACAACCTATTTTTGAATGTCCCCATTAATAATCATAAATTATACAATACAATGATGCCTGTAGCAAGACGAGGGTAAAAACACATATACCGGTCCCTTTCCCCCCACTCCTACGCAAAAGGATATTTAAATGAACCGGAGCACTATTTTAATCTCCACATCAAACTCGTTATTTGTAAGGTCCATAGTGAATAATCCAGCTACTTTAATCACTTGATTTTTCCCTTTGATATCTTTCGTGTCGGTATCTGCACATGAATCTTTTTTCCACGGAAGACGGAAATTGTTAGATAATTTTATTTCCCAGTTTATTCTGTTGTATTTGCCTGGGGTAAAATGGTAAATAAGGGCCAGATAAGGCAAATTTGTTCACAGCAAATTAAGCGTGAGCCTTTTATAGACCACATCATCAAATAAAAAAATATTTTATGGACAAACGTAGATAAAATTAAATAAATAAAAAAATATGACAAAAACATAAGGGACACTCACAGTCCGCTTAAAATGTTTAAAATGGACTCAGGACAAAGTTTTTTTTTTTTTGGTTATATTAACCCTTGCCCAAGGGCCGGCACTGAGACCTGAAAGATCTTTTGTACCACAAGGTTGACTTACGCCAAAAGGCGACTGACTTCCCTTATGAAACTCAGCACGTCTTTGGTGGTAGGGTTGCGAAGCTCCACCAGTGATAACAGCTCTGTGGAGAAGGCGTCGTCTCAACCAATGCAGAGCCGGACATTCACAGAGTATGTGTTCTGAGGTTTCCTCGTCCTCCATGCAGAATCTACATTCTGACGTTGGACTAAGGTTTATTTTGTTGAGATGATATCTCAGACCGCAGTAGCCAGTGAGAAAGTCAACCAGCCTTCTAATGTTTTCCTTATTTAGTGTAAGGATTTCCTTATAGGAGTAGGGCTTAATCAAGCGTTTAGACTGTCTCAGACCAGCGGCGCTTTCCCAATGTTTAAGGCGAGTCTGTTGCTTCCAATCTTTGATAAGCCCTAGAGCAGTAGTCCAGTTGACACTGCAGTACGGTTCGGGACCGACGAAAGCGGCTTCAGAGCCAGCTCTGGCGAGCTCAGCTGCAGCTTCATTCCCTACAAAACCTCGGTGGCCAGGCACCCATCCGAGTTTAACTTTGTTGTTTTTAGCTAGCTTTTGTAAGGCGCAGCAGCAGTTTTTAACAGTCAGAGAGTATATTGTGTTGGACGACAGTGCCTGAAGTGCCGCCTGACTGTCTGAAAAGATATGTATCTTTGCGCCCTTAATTCCTTTGTTGGAGTTTAAGATAGCGCAGATCTCAATGGCATGGATTTCCGCCGGAACACTGTGGGGCACATCCCCATAGGATGCGTGAGACCCTGGTGTTGGGTCCAAAGACGCCAGCACCAACTCCAGACTCCATTTTGATCCGTCGGTGTACCATACCAGACTTTTTGGGTCCACAGCTGGAACCCCCGAGACCCATTTAGAACGGTCTAGTATTTCTACCTCAAATAGTTTATCGAAACTATATTCCCTTACCATTAAGTCAGGGATGGTGTAAAATATGTCCAAATTTTGGATTGAGTTAAGTATTTTCAGGTGACCCTCATGGTCATTTGAGTTATAGTTATATTCAAGCTGAAGCTTGATAGCGCATCTAGCAGGAGTCTTCTGGATGAATGCTTGTAACGGTGATAGTCCAATAATGGCTTCAAGTGCTACCGTAGGACATGTGCGCATGGCACCAGTTATTCCCAGACAGGCAACACGTTGTAGCTTTTGGAGTCTGTTAGCCGTAGTACGTTCAAGTACTTTTGGCCACCACACGATGGAGGCGTACGTGATGATGGGTCTTACCATCATGGTGTACAGTCAGTGTATCATTATGGGGTTTAAACCCCAAGTTCTGCCGTATAGGCGTCTACAGGCCCACATGGCTCTTGTAGCACGCTCAGTGGCGGCCTTTACGTGTGAGTTCCAATTTAGTTTCCTATCCAGGATGACTCCCAGATATTTGACCTCATTGGAGTAACTCAAGGGTGTACCATTTACGGTGATAGGTTCAAAGTTAACCAATCTTTTTCGCGTAAAAGGTACCAGGATGGTTTTAAGAGGGTTGATGGAAAGTCCTTCCTTAATACACCATTCTGAGACATGTAGCAACGCTTTTTGCATGCTATCAGTAATGGTTGCGCTACGCTTACCATTAATGATAATCGCCAGGTCATCAGCATAACCAATGGCGTTAAAGCCTAGTCTATGTAGACTGACCAGTAGGTTGTCGATGACAAGTGACCACAAGAGGGGAGAGAGTACTCCTCCTTGGGGACAGCCTTTGGCTGCCGTCACAGCCACCGATTTACCTCCAGATGAGGAGCTAATAATTCGACTTTCCAACATGGCTCTGATCCATTGGTTCGTCGATACTTCGATACCTTTATTACTGATCGCCCTGGCAATCGAATCGTATCCGGTATTATCGAAGGCACCCTCAACGTCCAGGAAGGCACAAAGTGCAATTTCCTTTGACTTGAAAATCTCCTCTACCTTTTTGACAAGGCAGTGAAGAGCACCTTCAGTGGATTTGCCCTTTCTGTACGCAAATTAACTTGAGTGCAGGGGGCTTGATGCTACTATCTGCTCCCTAATATGAACATCTATAAGTCTTTCCATGGTTTTTAGAAAGAAGGTTGTTAGAATGATGTATGTCTGTATGATTTAGGCAGTTCACTTGGCCTATTGCCATTTTTGGGGATAAAAATCATGTTGACCTGTCTCCAGGAAAGGGAATGTATTCCCAGTTACAACTAGTTCTAAATAAAGCAACACCCATCGGCAGTATGACATCACTAACCCTCTGGATAAGGGCCGGAAAAATGCCGTCGCCACCTGGGGCTTTAAATGGTTTGAATGAGCCAATTGCCCATCTAACCTTATCTGGACTAAACATTTTTCCAGATAAGCTGTTTACTCTGCTATCTATATGTACCTTGGGGTCCACATCGTTAGAGTTACCGCTTATGTCGCGAATAGACGAACCTGGGAAGTGAACCTGAAGAAGTGTTTTGATTGAATCTTCTCGGTCCGTCGTGTAGGTGCCATTTGGTTTCTTTAGTAAACCTACACCGTTATTATGATCTCTGCCTAGCGCTTTGTGGATGCGAGCTGCTACCTTCATATCTACTATGTCTTCGCAGCACTTCCTCCATGTAGCACGCTTTGATCTTCTCAGTTCAGAGTTGTATTCTGTGAGAGCGATCCTATAATCGTCCCACCTTATTTTAGTGTGTTTGGCTCGATTAAAGAATTTCCTAACCTTCTTCCTATATTCAGCAAGTTTGTCATTCCACCAGGGGACCTTACATCGCTTTATGCTGGTTTTAATGACGCAACTGCTCTGGTAGGTCAAGGTGCCACGTGGACTCGATTGACGAAATTAGCACATCCGTTTTTGAGAGGACAAGTCCTCGATACGTATTCCAGTCCGTCGACTTAGGATCGTATCTAATTGTAGCCTGTGACAGTTGACCGGGCAGGTCGAACCTAATGTGTTGGTGATCCGACAGCGAGGCCTCATCTGACACATGCCAGGACAAAGTTTGTAGTAACAGCACAAAGCCCCAGTTTTTAAAAATTTTGTCAGATCAAATTTATTTGATTAAGAAGTAGCGTTAGGGGTAACATTTAAACCCAGTCCCTGTACTAGGGTTATATAATTTTCTTTTCTACAGTAGCAAACAAACTCATATAATGTAGCGATAAAGTTTGATCTTGGAATCCTCTCTACCACAGAAGCAAGCAAACGCATAAATTTTTTTTTTTTGCAGAAATACACGTTATTGTTATTTTTCACGCAATAAGTAAAAACCCAAATAATTTAATTTATTCTCCAAAGAAGCAAAAACATGTCCATTTCAAATAATAAAATTTTAAAGTGACAAATTTCAAATTTTTTGGTAAATGTCAAGCTTGGAAATCTGCAAATGTGCCGAACATTTGCGATCGCATTTGCAAGCATATCATTTGAGAGTTTTGGAACAAAAGTTCAAGGCTGTATAACAATTTGATAAAATCGGGATTTACTTGTGACTTTACAAATCTACATCGCCATACAATTTTTATCCCGCGAAGCAGGCCACCAACACTGTTTGATTCAAAAATATAATCCATTTCCTGGGTGGATGATGCAAAATACAAAACAATTTACTGTAGAATAGTGCATTTTGTGTGTTTGTATTAATAGTTGAAAACAAAATAACGCTAGATTTGCATTTTTATCTAATTTCTTATTTGAAATAAAGCCAAACTCCTTATTTTGGTTTTATATTGTTTGAAAATAGTAATAACGAAATTTTTTTGAAGATTTTGTCATAATTTGGTCGGCAATGTTTTATATCACCGAACCGATGTTCTATCTTGTTGGGCCTTATTGCGCATAACTCTAATCAGTTTTATAATCATCATAGCCTTACAAAATATGGTACGATAACTAAATACGGAAAATGCTTTTGCAGTGACGGTAATATTTGGGCGTTGCATTGAAATTACATGCATACAAGTAATATTGGGTTGTTTCGGAGGAACAATGCTCCGTCCGATTTTTGGTCCCGCGTGCGAGGAGTGTTAATGAAGGAGAATATACAACCGCAAACTTCATTGGCTCGTTTACATCGAGCGAGTGGACAATTACGCTCTCAGCCCCAAGATCCGAGCCGACAAGGAAGACCGAACCTCCGTTTTAAAGACCAAACCATCCTGGATGCCAGAGCGCTTGGAGGATAAAAAACTGCAGTGTATCAGGCAGGTACTTTCAATGAGTCGGGATCCCTTTAAGTATATAGAAACCCTCTTTTTCTGCATTCCTACTGTTTCGCCCAATAGAACTCTGCATCATGGAGTAGGTATCTAAACAGAAACATAACCAACAAAATCATTTACATACCGACAAAAGAGCGGCACGCTTGCTATGAATGCCTTTAAAATTACCTCAAAACTAGTCTGGGAATGCCTCTAGCTATTCAAGATATTAGAAAGCACAAATAAAGTCCACCTGATCTGGGCACCTGGCCATAGCGGCTTTGATGGCAGTGAAAAAGCAGACGAGCTTGCCAGGGAAGGATCTGCAACATCATTTATAATGCCAAGACCATTATGTGATCGTGGTGTACCTATGACCTCTGCTTTAAGCTGCATTAATAAATGGGTAAAAAAAGCAATTCATTTCTGGAAAGATACTGAAGGTAACAGGCAGCCAAACAATTCCTACCAACTCCATCCACCAGAAGTACAAAGCAACTCCTACAACTACCTAAACTACATAGAGGGTAGATACATATCGTCACCGGATTCCTTACGGGCACTGTAGAGTCAAAAAACACCTTCTGGCCATGAGACTTGCTGAAGAAAATATCTGTCGAATGTGCAATGAAGAAGAAGAAACAGCAGAGCATATTCTATGCCACTGTGACTGCCTTGCAAAAACACGTCTGCGCATCCTAGGTAAACCCTACTTGAAACAGTTGACTATCTGTCAGCTCACCAAAAGACCTAACCGAATATATCAAGAAATCCGACCTCATGAGTGAGCTTGAAGCCAAAACCAGGATGTCACAGTAGGCCCAGTGTGGCAGCGGTGATAAGGGTACTAAGTCCCACCTCCTTAACAATCTAATCTAATCTAGACCTGCCTTTTTTTAAGATTTAATTTGTATCACTAGGTTCACCTGGATTCAAGATGACAAAAGGTAATTCTTAGACCATTCCGGCACGGGTAAGACGATGTGCTTTGAAAACACAAATAAGTAACCATTATTATTGATTAAATAGAATCCGAGCACTATACTGAATATAACCTAAGGGCACTCTTAAACTGTTAAATAGTCATAATACCGTATTCAGAACGACAACACACCTTATGTGGTAATAACGGTTTTTTTATTTGCATGCAAATAACTCTGCGGAAATTATCACTTTCGTCGTTTCAAATGAACTGAGGGCCAATTCTTTTTCTTTTCACAGCCACGTCGGGAATATTAATAAACCTCTTCCGGACAGAATACAAAAAACGAACATTTTCTTACGCTTTATCTCGAAGTACATTACATCTTGATATACCTCCGGTACGAGTATCTTCAAAAAAAAAACATATGCCAATAAGGGGAAAATAAAAAATATACATCACCATCAGACTTTCTGTAGCAGCCACACAGGCAGGCAATAAAAACACGAACAGGTCTTCCCGAGAACAAACTTTTTACCTTATTTGACATACGTGACCGACATTATTATGAGAAATTAACCTCGCATCAAATAAACAAGATGAGTCCCAGAAAACAACTGGAATACGAAGAAGAAGCAGAACTGAACACTCCTCGATGAAGCAAAAGGATAACAAGAACGACAAACTCTCAAGCATGCCACAAGGAACAGAAACAAAGTGAAAGCAAATTATCAATTAAATTTGGCTTTTCTTCAATAAAACATAGAAACAGAGAGGAAAAAAAGTAGACGATTTCTTTCGTCAGAGAAAAAGCTGGAGGAAAAAAATAATCCTAAGAAAATAGAAAGGCAGACAAAATAAGTAGAAACTAAGTCCTTGCTTGGAATGTCAAGCACTGGAATCATGTCGTGCTTTTTTTCTTGATTTGTTTGGGGTGGCCCCATACTCTACATAGTCATTCTCATCAAACGTAGAAAGAAGGAGGGTGAAAGAATGCAAGCATATTTAGCTATAAAAAATCTATCTTGTTGAACTTTTTTTCTTATGAAACACTCCTGGAAGTCATAAAAGTGACTCTACGAATCGTTATCTCTGCACGAGCTGTTTGTGATTTGGGGTCCTTTGTATCTTGTCAGTAATGAAAACCATATCTATAAATAAAAGGCCATATGTGGTTTGCCAAAAGTGTCTGTTAATCAAAGTACTGTTCAAGTTTTTAATCGAAGAGAAGTTTTTGTTTTTGTTCAAATCGGAGATTTTTTTTTTTTTTTTTTTTTTTTTTTTTTTTTTTTATATAAAAAAAGGAAATCAAAATCCCAGAGCACTCAGACTCGGTAACGTTCCATTGTACTACCAGGCAGAAATCCTCCTTTTGGTGTAGAGGCATGTGATTGGGTGGCGTATGTTGTTGCTCCCCATGGGGATTGAACCTGCACCGCACGGGTCACAAGCCAACACACTAACCTCTACACCGTCGCCACCCAATCGGAGATATAATAACAATATAACTGACAAACATCGGTATTTTTGTTTTCAATATTATATGGTTTTTGTAACCGTGAAACAGTTGTTTTTTTTTTAAGTGGGGACATAAAGTCGCTGTTGGTGCCTCAGGACACGATGAATCGACTTCATGAGATGTTTATTAGGTCCTTGTAGATAAATAAAATCAAGGTGTTTACAAACAAAAGACAGGATGGACTTATGCATGCCCCATTTCGTGAGAGTTTTCACTTTGATTTTATTTCGTTTTCAGAGACAAAATCTCATTTTGCTTTCTTTTTTTTCAAATTTATTTGCAAATTTGTACTTGTTTTTTTTTTTTAAGGCTGGATCTTTTCATCAGCCAGGATCATACAGACTGTGGAATATAAACGCTGGAATATAAATCTTAAAAATATAGCAAAATATAAAACAATATAACGGTCCATAGAAGGCCTAAGTCCTCCAACTCCCACAACAATTAGCGTGTGCAAAATGTTGTTCCTGGCACGGTAAAAGGGACCAACAACCTTGCGCCGATTTCGGAGACCGAATTTGAGAAGCTTCTCATTTTATCCGTTGACTTTTAACTTTTAAATCCATTTTTATTAATTATTAGCTTATATCAATTTAAATACTAGACAAACATGAATAAATCTAACTTAAAACTGACAGCATACTTACATATTATAAATTGGTTCTTATGCGAATGCTCTATACTTAACTATAACCTTAATTGTTACCTTTCGGCCTTATTATATTATGAACTAATCTTACATATGACGAGAAAATTTCTAACAACTCGGTATTTTAATTAAATTTTATATTTTTATATAAAACAAAATAACTACCTATCTGGTGGGCTGAACCACTAATCTAAAGATCTCAGGTTCAAATCCCGCCGGGGCCATCTAAAAGATGTTTCCAATGCCCTACCTCTTACGAACGTCTGACAAACATCCAAGAGTATTAATTGTCATGAGAAGCGTCTAAAATTTGCCGTTCGGAATCGGCTTGAAATTGTAGATCCCTTCCACTTCGTACAAGCAAATGGCTGGAGAAGCTAAGTTTTAGGCCCTGTATGGGCCGTTAATGCATAAACATTTTTATTTTATAGATTTTCTACACTACAAAACTTAATTGAGCTACGTGACTTATTCTAAATATAATTAGTATTCTGAGCACTCATTGCCTAACGCAAAAAGTGGTCAAAATCCCAATTGCTCTCCGAGTGTCTGGCAGGCGTCATCGTGCGAATAGCCGCCGGTAGCCAAGTGAAGCTTTACAGCGTCAGTCACCTCCCGGAAGTTACCACTGAGCCGCTGCGATGAGTCTTTTTGATTTGAAATTGGCCTATTTTCAATTTGCCACCAAGTCACACAGATTTAGTTTGTTGAAAAACTGCTTGAAACTTCTCCATAATACGTTGGATAGGGTCTTATAAGTTGCATGACTAGATGTAAGTTTTGATTATTTTTGCAAGACAAAGGATCGCCTTTCTTGTAAATATGGAATCTGGTGCTGATAGTAAGGCCTCTGCCTCAGTCACTGCAGATTTTCAACTTCCGCGATTCAGGGAACGTTGCGTCCAGTTGTATAGAGTAGACCGCGATGGTTTTTTTTTTTTTTTTTTTTTTTTTATTTCATTTCATTTCATTTATTGAACATCATGTACAAGTAAGACTTAGTCTTTTATAGTACTTAACAATAGAGGATAACATTTCATGGTTAGACCTACACTATACCTAACAATAAGAAAATAAGAGAAAAAAAAAAAAAAATAAATAAAAATTATAAAGAAAACACTATTGCAGGAAGGAAGAAAGGGGAAAAGGAGTAGAAGAAAAAGAGTAGAAGAAATTTAAAGGAATTTGAAAGTTGTTGCTTCTTTTTTTGTTTTTTCAAGAAAAGTACTCCAACGCAGATTTTTTGAATTCAGTTGCTCCAGTTATTTGTTTTGTTGCATTGGGCAAAGAGTTCCATAGTCTAGTGGCATGAACGAAGAAATGGCGAGACGTGGTTAAATAATTGGATGGGGGTGTAATTATATTAAAAGTTCTGGAAGAGCGGGCAAATTGAAGCTTTTCAAATAGATATGGTGGCGATTGATTGTGAATTACTTTGTGCAGAAAGACACAACATCTAACATCTAGAAACTGCTGAAGTGTACAACCGAGCACTCTTTTGTTATAGTTTGATATGTGATCATATCGTCGAAGGCCATAAACATACCTAACCATATCGTTGAAAGCAACGGTAAGTTTATGCAGCGATAAAAAATCAAGCTTGCAATAAACAGCGGAAGCATACTCAATGTAAGGCACAAGAAGGGATTTTATAAGCCTGAGCTTCGTTTCAACTGGAGTAAAGCTTGCAAATAACCATAGTTTACGTAAGCCACCGTAAATTCGCCCTACTGTGCAGTTAATATGGTCAACTGGGGATAACGATCGATTGATGCGAAAACCTAGATTAGTTACAACTTCCATGAATTTCAAACGTACACTGTTAAGAACAATTGGAGGTAGTTCTTGAGTGTCATGAGGTTTTGTGGATATTAAGATTACTTGCGATTTTGATGGATTAAGCTGAAGACCATTACACCGCGACCATTCATCGATTTTTGATAGATCTTCATTCATCCTACAAACAAGGTCGTCTACTAGTCCTATTGGCCTGGACAAGTAAATTTGAGCATCATCTGCATAAAAATGAACGTTAGTGTTCAAACATACACCGGGCAAGTCATTAATAAAAATGCAAAACAAAATAGGGCCTAGGATTGAACCTTGTGGTACTCCGGCAAGTATCTCTTTACTGTGAGAAGATTTGTCGCCAACCTCAACCCTTTGAAAACGATCACTCAAATAACTTGCTATAAAACGCACAGACCTGTCACTAAATCCAAAATAATCACTTAATTTTCTCGAAAGGATGACATGATTAACACTATCAAAGGCCTTAGAAAAATCGAGCATGCAAAGCACAGTAACATAGTCCATGTCATAACAAACCCGAATATCATCAAGAATCTTAACCATAGCCGTAGAACAACTGTGTTTTGCTCTAAAGCCAGACTGAACCGGAGATAGCAAACTGTACTGATCAAGGTGCATAGAAATCTGCTTAGCAAGCATTTTTTCCAGGACCTTTGATAGGCTTGGCAAAATGCTGACTGGTCGAAAATCTGTTACTGAAGATGGATTTGGTTTCTTGGGAATGGGAATGACTTTGGCACACTTCCAACTGAGAGGAAACGAGGATGACGTGATACAAAAATTCAAAACATGCGTAAGACATTTCAAAATATGGATCAAAATCATTTTTACAAAGCGAATGGGAACACCATCATCTCCAATCGCATTTGACTTCATAGAACGTATGTAATTAACAACATCAATTTCAGATACAACCTCAAAGTCGAAAACTGATAACGGTTCAAAACAGAGCTGATCGTTAGGAGTAAATGATGTACCACTTACTGGGTTAGTCAGGAAAGCGTTATTTAATTCATCTGCATCAGGCATGGTGATTAAAACATCTTTTTTACCAACTCCAACCGAACGCAAGTTCGAAGCATTTTCAAGTAACTTAAAGTAACTTCAAGCATTTTCAGGTAACTTCAAGCAACTTTAAGCATTATCAAGTATGTAACTTCAAGTTTTCAAGCATTTTCAAGTAACTTCAAGTAACTTCAAGTATTTTCAAGTATTTTCAAGTAACTTCAAGCATTTTCAAGTAACTTCAAGCATTTTAAAGTAACTTCAAGCATTTTCAAGTAACTTCATGATATAAAATTTTCCCGTTCCGATTGGCAGATTATTGCCTCACACAGCAATGTTGTTGTTGTTGTAATTTCATCCAATTCGCTTCATTTTACCTGCTGTAATTCATAATGTATGTTGGAT
Organism: Portevinia maculata; assembly: GCA_949715645.1. Classification (NCBI taxonomy): domain Eukaryota; kingdom Metazoa; phylum Arthropoda; class Insecta; order Diptera; family Syrphidae; genus Portevinia; species Portevinia maculata. The sequence goes on from OX454527.1 coordinate 34,514,295, forward strand.
AATTTTTGTATTGTGCACTTCTATGTATTGCCCCCTACCCAAATATATACAGTGTTGGCATATCTATATGACGTATAATAGCAAAAAAGGGGGGGAAAACGTTATAGGCAACTCCGTATTAATATATAGATGTCTAATTCAATTGCTCTTGATACCAACGATCCAATATAAAGTTCCGTTCTTTATATTTGCGTTGGGAATTGGGAAGCCTGAAATAGGTGAACTAATATAAATAAAACAGGTTTTTATCTTCCCTTGTGCTTATGTGCTCTAAACTTTGCGTCTTTGGAATGATTCACATCTTTACTATAATTTTCAAAAAATTTAAATATGCATATTCCTGAATTTTCAAAGAATTAGTATAGGCTAATAAAACAATAGCGTGACGTGGAGCGTGGAGTTCTTTGGCCCATACATGTTTATACCCTATTCTAAGGGTATATTAATTTTGACGCATAGTTTGTAACATACCTTAATATTGCCCGTAGACCCCTAAAAGTTACTATATTTATGATCAGCATCGATAGTAATGTCGATTTAGCCATGTCCGTCCGTCCATCCGTCGGCAAAAATTAGGCCTTTTACACTGGGCCTAGAGAGCTGAAATTTTAAACATATACTCTCTTGGGTCCCGAAATAATCAAGTTTACGAATTTTTGAAATCCGCCCACAGACACGCCCACAAACTCAAAAAAAAAAACAAAATTTTGGAAAAAATCGAAATTTGAGCTAGAAAGCTGCAATTTTTTTTATATGATCTATGAATCCTAAAACTGCTCGGGTGATAAAATTTTCAAAATCCGCCCACTGACACGCCCACAATTAAATAAAATAATTTTATTGAAAAACCAAAATTTGAGCTAGGGAGCTGAAATTTATAATATATACTCTCTAGTGGCCCTTTAAGCTCATGTGTAAATATTTTCAAAATCCGCCTACTGACACGCCCACAATTTAAAAAAAAACTTTTTTTGAAAATCCAAAGATTGAGCTGGGAGCTGAAATTTACAATATATACTCTCTAGGGGTCCTTTATGCTCACGCGTAATTTTTTTTAAATCCGCCTACTGACACGCCCACAATTAAATAAAACAATTTTATTGGAAAACCAAAGTTTGTGCTAGGGAGCGTTTTTTTAACAAAAGCTTCGTTTTTTCGATAAAACCCTCAAATGTTATATAACAAAATATGGAGAGCGTTCTTAACAATTCAACCATACTTAAACTTTTTTCACGCCCACTTATGAGGGATAGGAATAAGAATAGGGTATCCAACAGTTCGACCACTGGACTGTAGCGCGTCCCTATGTTTTTAAATTTGAGAGCTGCAATTTTTCGCATTACCACGATTTAAAAAAATGTATATTTTTCGACCCACTCTAGTGTCGATATCCCCGAAAAAAGCAAACTCTCAAAGTCTCTCTTTGGACTATACATAAAATCTAGTCAACAGTTTACCAAAAAAAACCTTTCCCCTGAATAGGATTTACCAGCACATTCTGTGAACATCACCCGACTGCAATTTAATGATTCCTGAACAACTCAACGAGATTAAAACTTACACGAATAATTCTGTATAGAAAAACCCATAGATAGGAGCAGAGACAAAAAATTACTTAAAAGCTATGCCTGCCAAATTGCATTACTTACTTTTGAATTCCGAAAACAAATCCAACAAATCTGCTGCCAAGTAAACAAAACAAAAACATTAGTCCGCTCTCCCGCCGCAGGGTACATAAATATTTTACGATTTTAATTGTAACCGTAATGGGTTTCGCCCGCATTGTCTCTCCCAAAAATATAGCGTATCCAACAAACAACACTAAAACTTTTAGAATTTTTTTTCGTTTGTTGCTGGTTGTCTCCTTGAGTCTATAAGCAAATGAAAACTTTCGACTTACGAATACGACAACGGTCTTGTAAGATCCCAAAAACTTTCAGATATTGTTAAACCAAACAAAACGCGATAAAAGTGCAGAATTATACAACAAGAACTGCATATACATACTCGTATAAATGAAAACAAACTTTTCCAAGTTAAAATATTTGCGGGAGAAAAGTGTCAACATTATTGCAATGCTTTTGTTTTGGAGTACTGGCAGTGCAAGCTCAGTGTAGACTACGCAGGTTGTAGTGGCAAATTATTCGCTGAGGTAGGTTATATTCCGGTATGCACCAAGTATGAGTGGTATAACACCCCATCGATTAGTACTAAACGGGAAGTTTCGAGGACTTGGGTGGCTGGTGCCAGTTGCCACTGGGAGAAGAAATTTTATTCTAACGATGTGATTGTCGTTAACTGCTCGAGTGAAAATCACTCGATAGCTACTACTTACAGCAACAATTTGTGTGAGGATGACTGGCGGTTAGGCAAGGCGACGGATGGCAGTGGCAAAGTTAGAAGGAAACTTCAAAAGAGCAGTTAGGCACATTTTTTTATTGGTGGTTGACTTTTTGTTGCTTCTACTTCGGAATGTCCTTGTTTTTATGAAATTTAATAAGGAAACTTTTTTGTCTGAGATAGATTCGTCGATGACAATGTAACACAAGCAAGCTACGCTACAAGTCAAGTAATAGTCGTCGGTGGTCCTTTTTGTTTGTAATTTTGCTTTGAAGTGACATCTGTTGGGTTGTAATAAAAGTTATATACGCGTTATTGTGTATTTTTTGTAGCTGCCTTTCTCTGTCCCTAATGTTTGTCGTATTCTTAGGGTGTTAATTCTTTGGTGGATCGAACGGTGCTATGTTTCAATATTACCATTACGAGCCCCTTAAAACATCCCCCTTAAATTATCCCCCTTAAAACATCCCCCTTTAAGGCGGTCGGTATTAAAGTACTGAGAATTGATATTGTCCCTTTTCTTCAAAGCCATTTAATTTGATTCTTATTCTTTGAAGTGCTATTGCTGCGGACAGATGTCTATGGTCGGCTGGTGGGTAAAAGTTTTGATGGCTTTAAAATTGTTTCCTGATGTAGTACATAAAGTGATTATGTTCATTGTTGTTTGGATAGGAGTTTAATAGTAGCATCGATGATTAAATTGGAAATGGTTGGCGTTTGTTTTTGTTTGTTTTTGTTTCGATTTGATTGATATTCATTTTATGGTTAGAAGACTTATTTTGGTGACTAGCAGCAGCGTAAGCGCGGGGACCAACACGACGTTGATTTGTTTTGGGAAACACACAATATTGGGTACCTACATCATGCGTTCTGAAATTAGAAATATGTATACTTACATAACAATTTTCTCGCGTTTTGTCCCTTCTTTGTTTCGGAAAAAAGTCAGAAATTGGTATTTTTATCAATTATTGTAGGGTCAAGGGCGGTAATTGTTAAACATTTTTGCAATTACTTTTTTGTGTGCATAACAACGATCCTTTTAAGACATCTGAACAACTTAAATCCCTTTTATAAACTTTGGATTAATTTGAGACCTATTTATTGAAATTGATGGATTAATATACTTTCAATTTTTAATTACAATTTGGGATTTACGTTTCTGCTGCCATTCGTTTTAAAATTAAGAAAATGCAGACTAAGAGTTTCTACACAACGTAGAACATTGCCAGCTATGAAATGTAAACAAAATAAAAAAAGTGATTTAATATACAAAAGCGACTGAAAATGTCCTGTTTACATTTACCCCAAACAAAAAAACACTTGTTAGTGTAAGTATAAAAATTAACATTTATTTCATTAAATCAAAAATTAAGGTTCACATTACAAAATTGGATCAATAAGCTCCGAAGCGTATTTTAGCTCAAAAACTGCAACTGTTGCTTTGAGCTTCAAAATAGTCTTTTGCACATTTTATTTTGTCGGATCGGCAAAGGCTTCAAATTTGGTCATATAAGACAACACTTCTTTTGGAATCGGAATCAACAATTTTAAAAAGTTTTTTTTCGAGATTTTACTTTTGTACCCAATACTTCAGTTTCCGCGTTTTTGTCTAAGAATCAGTAAATTTCTAAACGTACTTGCAAGTGGTGGTCAAATTGACTCAGTGTGTGCTGGAATTATTATCGAAGGGTCTCACCTAAGATTTTATTTTCACTGCACCATCTCTTGCGAACGTCGTATAAACATCCAAGACTATTAATTCTCAAATTCGCAGTTTACAGTCGGCTTAAAATTGTAGGTCCTTTCCATTTTGCACAAACAAATTGTTGGAGAAGCTAGGTTTTATTAGACCCAATATTTATTTATTTCCCTTTTTTATCAACATTAAAATGATGTCATTAGACTATTTACGGAATCAACAGGTTTTTTTTCGAAATTGGGTTTGGTAACTAGGCCAGACAATTATATTGTCCAATTTGCCTAATTTCCATTTTATTGCTCTCCCAAATCTAAGTAAACAAAAGTTTTCTGAATTATTTCCGGGAGCTTAGATATCCCTCTAGTTCGAATTGATTTTGATATTCTAGCCTTATATTGCGTGGGGCAGTGGGCAGAGGTAAATGTGTTGGACGACTAATCTAAAGTTCTCAGGTTCGATTCGTGCCGGGGCCAAATATCTGACAAACATCCAAGAGTATCAATTGTCATGAGAAGATTCTCAAATGTGCCGTTCGAAATGGGTTTTAAATTCTAGGTCCCGTCCACTTTGCACAAGCAAATAGTTGGAGAAGGTTTATTTTAGGCCCTGTATGGGCCGGTAATACCTAATATTTATTTATTATTTTAGTCTAATATGCCATAATACAGAGATTGGTATATATACATGTATTTTTTATATTCTTTCCCATACAGGGACGGGCTGAGAATATTAGTTTAGCGCCCCCCAAAAAACATCGCTGTCGTAAAAAGGCGACAAGTGTTGCAACGGGAGAAATTATCTGGCAATTTTAACATTCAGGTGAGCCAAGCGACACATTTAACATCTTGAAACTTCCGACAATTGTGCATGCAAATACGTGGGTTGACACGACTGGCGGATCACAGTTTTCGATAAAAGGCGATCAAACAAATATCAGTAACAGGATTATGCACGTTTCAAAATCATTAAAATGAGGCAGGCCTGGTTCACATTAATGCAATAGCATCAGCACTTGATTAGCCTCAATTATAAAGTGATCTGAAACCGATAGCCCGGGCGGTTTCTATTGAGATAAAACTGGCAAACCTCAGAGTTGTACTAGCAGGGCAGTGAAATGGTATATGGTACTTTTATCCTGATCATAACTTCGTTTTTAAGGAAGTCGAAGAAGAAGTAAATTGGCTTAAAAGATGCCTCTTGTGCCACGTAAAAATGTTTTTTTTTTTTGTGTAATGTATCAGATAGTGGTTAAGTGTCGTATGCGAAGTAGCGTTGGATTACCGACCGAGGGGCTCAGGTTCAAATAACCCCAGGTACATCTTAACGTTTTTTTACGGCCCCACCTCATGCAAAAGTTTAATAAACATCCAAGAGAATAAATTGTCCGGAGGAGCTTTTTAAATTTGCCGTTCCGATTCTGCGCAGTTGTAGGTCGCTTCCATTGGTACCAAAAATATGTACTTACAATACGCATACAAATGGTGGGAGTGGGAGCAGCTAGGTTTAATGTCCTGTATCGGCCGCAAGTACTTCTTGTTTTAAGTTTCTTTCGTTTTGATTGAAGTGTTGAATTTCTAAATAATGACCAGAAATTGAAATTTAGTCAAAATAACATGGTGGGCGTGGCAAACAACTTTGTTTGCGTGAATTGAATTATATTGTCTTAATATTTTGCAACGACTATTTTCGTATTTAAAGAATCTCGCAAAGAAAATGGTTTTTGTCAAAAACACCCTAAACAAGTGGGTGTGGCAAACAACTTTTTATCGGTGAGTTGTAAAGAAAGATGTTGTCTACATACAAGAACAACACATTCAAATTCATAATTTTCTTTTCATAAAACGGTTTTTATTAAATAGTAGGCGTATCAGTGGCTAGGTTTTAAAATCTTTTCACCAGATTATTTTCGGCCTTTGGAGAGTATATGTGTTAAATTTCAGCTCAGTCGCAATAGTGGTAATATACAGACTGAGCGACGCGACACGACGGACCCTACTGGCGAGGTCGACATAACTATTTATGCTGCTCGCAAATATTGTATATCTTAGAGGTGTATGACCAATATTAAGGCATGTTACAAACTAGGAGGCAAATTAATATACATTCGGGATAGGATGTACAATTTAAAAAAAAAAAAAAAACTTAAATAAAATAAAGCTTCGCAACGCTTTTTGATTTTTAACTTCACAGTACTGGGTGAGTTATTGTAGTTGATCGGAAAATGAAAATCGTGATTTACAACATATTTTAAGATTTGAAGGTTCTCAATATGTTCTTTAAATCTTTTTAAGAAGATGTATGTGTGTGCGAAACCAACGAACATACCACGTTATTCGGGCTATTAAAACCTGTAGCCCGAATATGTTCCCACAGATAAATAAGTTGTTCAGGAGGAAAAATCACAATGATATTCCTTCTGTTCGAATCTCCCTGACAGCACAGAACAGACAGACAGTACTGACTGCTGAAATAAGTCCAGAAAGTGTCGCTTCAAACGACGATTTTTTCATGGTCGAGAACCCACAGGAGAAAGTGGATTTGCTGGGCGCTTGTTTCGAGGCCGTGTATACGGTGAACAATCCTGTTCGCCGTAACCACGACATTGAGAATAGGACTCTTGTGGGCCACTTCTACATACGCACCGAACTTGAGAATTGGCGATCTGAGAATAACGGATTCACCGTATTCTCTGATAGAAACCATGCAAATGTAGTTGTCGCCAATGGCCGCGATGCATCGCACTTGTTCGTGTCGAAGGATAATCTACTGTGCATCTTCGAGTCACTAAAGAATAAAAAGTCGGCGGGGATGGATGGTGTCCCAAACATCGTATTGAGACACCTGCCTCTGGAGGCTGTAGATATTTTCACCACGCTGTTTAACAATGCGCTGAATAATGCACATTATCCGGCGCATTGGAAGGTAGCTGTGGTACACCCTATCCCGAAAAAAGGTAAAGATAGGACGAACCCTGCCAATCTCCGGTCAATTAGCTTGCTTCCGAATATTAGCAAGGTCTTTGAAAAGGTTGTCAATAGAGCCCTGTTAAAGTGGGTCGAGGACAATAACATAATTCCGGACAACCAGTTTGGTTTCAGGGCGAGACACTATTCATGCCGCGTCGAAACTGGTTTCCGACATTCAGTGGAATAAATGCAAGAACCACTGCACGGGTGCTTGTCTGGTTGATTTTGAGAAGGCTTTCGACACCGTATGGTTAGAGGGACTTTTCTACAAGTTGACCAGGCGGGGGATGCACAAACCTTTGCTATATGTAATTTATAATATGCTTATGGGAAAGAAGTTCGTTGTCAAATGTGGCAACGTGACTTCGAGCAGAGTTTTTGAAATTAAAAACGGTTTGCAGCAGGGGGCGGTCAATTCTCCGATCCTGTTTAAAATTTACACTAGTGATCTGGTGGGTTCAATCAGACATGCTATAGCGTATGCCGACGATTTGGTGGCATACAGATCAGGTCCTAAAATCGAGGTCATTAACATTCTTTTGCAGCCTGACTTCGATCAAATTAAGCGATATTGCGACGACTGGAAGTTGAAAATCAACTTTCAGAAGACGGAAACAATCTTGTTCAGAACTCCATTGCCTGGGGCCTCTAGGGACACCAGAAAAAACTGGAAGAAATTGGCCATTATTGGACAAAATGGGCAGCCATTGGCGGTGAGAAGCGTAGTGAGATATCTAGGTATCTGGCTTGACCAGTATCTATATTTCGATAGACATATAGGTGCTTGTCTTGCTGGGGCCAAGAAGGCTTATGCTCTGACAAGGAGACTGTTTCATAGCAGTCAACTTGACTCCAGAGTGAAGGTCATTTGCTACGTGGCCCTTATAAGGCCGATCATCGCTTATGGTTGCCCATTGTGGTTTAATATAGCGCCTAGTTATATGGAAAAGATTCGGGTTTTGGAGAGACAATGTCTTAGGACCTGTCTCCGGTTGTTCCGAACGCCTGAATTCAACTATATAAAATACTATCCTAACAAGGTCCTATACGATGGGGCTCAGTTGAATAGGATTGACAATTTCCTCATTAAGGTGACTCGAAGGCACGTTGCAAGGGCGATGGCCAGCGACAATAGTCTGATCTTTGGGGCTTACTACCCCAATGAAATGTACATAGGAAGTACGCTCCGGTCTGGCTTTATCCCGCCAGAGGCATTTATCCATATTGATGCAAAAGGGCTGGTACAGACGAGGGATGGTGTTCCGGTCTTATACCATCGCTACCGCAGCGCGAGACATAAGCGGCTCCTCCATGACGGGGACGTCGCCAATGCTCATGAGCTCCTCCGTTTTAGTACCGCAATATCGGAGAGGGATAAATTCGACACGGAAAAGCAATTCGCCGAATTTTGTTGGCTTGTTGAGGGAGGAGGGGTCAACATGCCCTCCCAGGACGGTGCGTTACTTTAGGTAACATCCTCTTAGCTTATAAGTTTAATTAGCTAGGGCGTTTTTGGGAGAGGTCGGGCTCGCCAACGTGTGGTGGTGCTTCCGGTAGTTGACTGACGCTGCAAGGCTTCACTCGGCTCACGGCGGCGAGTGTGTACGTTGACGACTGCCAGGCACCCGAAAAGCAATTAGGATTTTGACCACTTGTTGCGCAAGGCAATGAGTGCTCAGAACCCTAATTATAGTTAGAATACGTTAAGTAGTTTAAGTAAGTAGAATAGGTAGTTTGTAGTTTGTTTTATATAAAAAATATAAAATCTTAATAATGATACCGAGTTTTATTTGATTTTCTCGACGAATACATATTATGTAAGATTAGTTCGTAAATAGTTTTTAGGCCGAAAGGTAATAATTATAAGATATAGTTAAGTTTAGGGCGACCGCATAAGGACCAATAAATAAGAATACGTATCCTGTTAATTTTAAGTTAGATTTAATCATTTTTGTCGAGTACGTAAGTTGATATTCAGTAATAATTAAAAAAATTAATTTAAAAAAAAAAAAAAAAAAAATCGGTTCTCGTCAGATCACCGCAATTAAATGACGTTGGGCGCGGTTAGTACGTAGATGGGGGACCGTTTGAGAACAACCGCGTGTCGTTGGCCATTCCCATCTACAGAGTTGAGGTTGATAATACATACGTGGTATCACAATGGACCTTAATTGTTCTAAGTGTGGCGGCTTCTGCCGACAGGCACCTAAATCTTTCTAGCGTTCGGGACAACCACTTGTGATCTCACTCCCCCGTCCGTGTGATTACAATTTAGTGCATGTTCTGCCGTTTCAGCAAAAAGATTCTACCCATTTGCATTTTGTTTTGGTTTTTACCCATTGCTTGTTTCAACCATCACACTCCATTACCGACTGCACCTATAATCTAATACTGCAATCATTACCAAATACTTCCGCCATCTATTGATTCCATCTGGTACTGAATCATGGATGTTTCTGAGTGCTATATTTGCAAGAAAACGTCCAACGATGTTAAACTTTCTTGTGCAATATGCATAGATAGTGTGCATGCAAAGTGCATCAACATCAAAGGAAAAGATATCGATAAAATTGTTTCAACACCGGGCCTCTGCTTTTATTGTGACAAACATCGCAATATATCAAGTGATGTCTTGCACTGGAAGATAATAAAATTACAAAAAATCTTCAACAATCTATGTGACATGTTCTCTGAAGTTAAAGAGTTACTTGTTTTCGATTTGTCAAATAAGCAAAAAATGATGGAGGGATTCAATAATATTGATCGTCTGTTGCAAAATCAAAAGCCTATCAGTGAGCATTTGCAAACTATATTGGCCCAGCAGAATCAATTAAAAGAATCCCAACAGCAGCTACACCTTATACAACAGGAACTAATTCAACAACAACAACAACAACACCACCAACAACAAAATCAACAACAACAAAAACAACTACTTCTTAAACCACAGCCAAAACAACCACAGAAACAGCAAAAATTACTTCAATCACAAAAACAACTACCGGTATTACATCAGCAGCAGCACAACAACAATGAACAGGATCAAATTCGAACAATCAGGATAATCAACATAAACAACAAATACAACAACAGGAAAATCATAAAATCGAATTACAACAACAACACCTTAATCCTCAGATTCCTCAACAAAAGAGAGTATCACGCTCAAATTTATGCTTAGGTGATTTAGTCCCTCCTTCGATTGAAATATCATCTGATGATCGACACTTGCAATTTTGTTCTCATGACCACAATTACCTACTAGCTCACGATTCGATTGAGATTACGAATTCCATGCCCACTTCGTCTCTTTCGCTTACTGAGAACATCTTGGTCGACAACACAGCTTCGGTTTACCTGGTTGTTATTAAACGGAATCCTCGAAAGCCATATTCCTTTCCAGACTTGCGGCTACTACCACCGTAGACGATATTTTAAACTACATCAAAAGTAAAATCTCTTCAGCTTCAGCGCCCGTAAAGTGCTTTAAATATGAATTCAATGAACCAAGGGATATCTCGTCTTTTAAATTGATTCTTAATGAAATTGACTTTGTCAAAATCGTTGCGAAAGATTTTTGGCCTGATGGAACTTTGGTGCACGAATTTGTACAGCGACCGAGAAAGGGACCTAATGCTTTAAATGCAACATTGATCAAGCAGGCGATTTTAAACGTCCCGGACAGTATCCATCCAAAAAACGATTAAGTTTATGACGTAATGGCTTTCACCGAAACTTGGCTGTCTAACAAACATCATAATGCCGAAATTTTTAATAACCAGCAATACTCAGTTTTCCGAAAAGATCGATATGCTGATTTGACTGGTTCCGAGAGAGGCCGCGGAGTGTTAATTCCTTTTCGTGCTTCTTTGAATGCTGTAGAAGTTGATTTACCCCACTTATGATGTTGACCAAATAATAGTCAAGATTAGAATTGACAACACCAAAAACATTTATTGTATCGTAAGTTATATCCCACCAAAGAGTTCTTTTGAATTATATAAACTTCTTGTAGATAACTGTTGTTCTGTATTAAATAACTTGAATGATAATCAGCATATCCTCATTATGGGGGACTTTATTTTGCCGAATTTTAATTGGTTACTTGATTCCGATGATCTAAAAATCGTTCCTTTTAATGTAAATTTTGGTTTTGAGAGTGAAGTAGTTGATACTTTTGCGCAATTTGACCTTCGGCAAATTAATAATATTAAATTCTTTAGACCGTACTCTTGACTTAGTTTTTGCCGATACTGAGTTTAGCGTCAAAATTAGTAAATGTAGATATCCTTCCATTTGTGCCAGATTTAATCCACCATATTGCCTTAAGCTTAGATTTTCAGTTCTACAAATTTGTTAAGCCAATTTCTGTTTCAAACTTTAAGTACGAGTATAATTTTCATAGAGCCAATTTTGGTAATATTAAAAATTGTCTAAATGGTATTGCGTGGTCTTCAATATTTGATGGCATAGACTTGAAACACTCATATAATACCCTGATCATGATAGTCAATGACATAATCGACGTAAACACACCTAAGGTAAAAGTTAGGACAAACTCAAAGCCGACATGGTTTAATAAAAGATTAATCCATCTAAATAACCTGAAAAACAAGACTTATAAACAGTTGCACAAATCATCTTCTGTCGAGAATTACTTCTGAAATATAGGAGGCTTCAAAAAGATTTTAAAGTTCTTACAAATTTCTATATAAGCAATATGTCCTTTCAGTGGAATCAGACCTGAAAGTCAATAGTAAACGATTTTGGAGTTTCAACAATTGCAAAAAACAATCGACTGGAATTCCTAATAGTATGAAGTATAATGGCGCGTTATCATCAGACCTCTCAGTTATTTGCAACATGTTTGCTAGCCATTTCAAATCTGTTTATTCAAATAATACGCCTATCTTACAAGGAGGTACAATATCTGACTACTCCACGAATTCGATTACCGTTGGTAGCATATACTTATCGATTTCTGAAGTAGTAGTTGCGCTGTCCGATTTAGTATCCGACATGAGAGGAGACGTTGATGGTATTCCTCAAATTATTTTAAAAAGATGCGCGGATGAACTTTCCGTGCCACTTCATATGGTCTTCAATAGTTCCTTGGAGCAAGGAATTTTTCTAGATGCTTGGAAGAGCTCATTCATAACACCGATTTATAAATCTGGTCCCAAACAAGATTTTACTCACTATCCCGAAATTGTTCGAAAAACTTGTTTGTGGTAAACTTACAGCTCTTTTAAGTCCACAATTTCTTCGTATCATCATGGTTTTATTGCTGGAAGATCCACAGAGACTAATTTTACAATTTTTACAAATTTTATCGCAAACAATATGGAAAATGGTATGCAGTGCGATGTCATCTACACAGATTTTGCAAAAGCATTTGATCGGGTAAACCACGATATTCTTCTTAATAAATTGCGTAACATTGGTTTTCACTCAAGTCTCTTAGAATGGTTCAATTCTTACTTAAGAGGACGCTCGCAGTTTGTTAGGATTATTAGTATTGTCTCAGATCGCATTGACGCTACTTCGGGAGTCCCTTAAGGCAGTCATCTTGGGCCTTTGTTATTTCTTTTATTTGTAAATGATATTCCCAATGTCATCCTTAATTCTGAATGCTTAATGTTCGCTGATGACTTGAAATTTTTTCGGTCTATTAAATCACCCCAGGACTGTTTATTCTTGCAGGAAGACCTCAATAGATTATCAGATTGGTGTACAATAAACTGTCAAATCTTAATGTTTCAAAGTGCAATAGCCTTACATTCTGCCGGAAACGGGCACAAATTCAGTTTACCTACAGTATAACAAATCTACACTTGGAAAGCATCTCATCCAAAAAAGACTTAGGCGTATTATTCGACTATAAGCTAAATTTCAATAGTCACATAGACCACCTCGTCACAAAATGCAGGTCAATGATGGGATTTATCTTGCGAAACTCTCAAGATTTTTCTGACCCGCATACCCTTAAATACCTATGCATATGTGAGGTCTTCCTTAGATTACTGCTCTGTTATCTGGAATCCATATTATATGGTTCACTCTACAAGGATAGAGAAGATTCAAAAACGGTTTACTAGAACTGCGATAAAAAAGCTTAATTGGAATATCCACTTGCCACCATATAATATCAGATGCCAACTGATTGGAATTTTGCCTTTATGTATTCGGCGGAGGTATTTTTCGATCATGTTTGTGAGAGACCTAATAACTAAACATATAAATTGTCCTTACCTGCTTACACAGATCAGATATCGAAGACCCTTGATACCATTGAGAAATCAAAATATTTTTGTAGAGCCTATGCATAGAGTACAATACGGATATAATGAAACAATAACTAGATGCTTAAGAGAAGCTAATTCAGTTGGGAATCTCATTGATCTTCACTCTAATATAATTAGAAATACTTTCAAAAATCAATTGCTTATGCTTTTATCAAACCTTGGTGAGATTAATTAAGTATGTTAATAATTTGTCGAATTAAGTATGTATGTAATCCATTAGAGGACCAAGTGTACCTCCGTTGATGAAATCAATAAATAAACCTAACCCTACAAACGTAGAAGTACGAATAGGTATAACTACTACTTTCTATCATATTGAAAGAGGTTAGGTTAACCTAACCTATGTGTGTGCGTGTGTGTGCACGTACAGACGTGCGTGAAAAATGATATCAAATTCGTTATGGTCCCAATCGAGGCGTATTGATGTAAATATGAAAGAAATTATTTTGAATTCGGTCCTGTAATTTTTTTGTTATAACCAAGACTGTTTAACAACGCAGCATTGGGGATGTTATTTTAATTGGTTCAAAAATGAAAGTCTTAATTTACAACATTATCTATCAAATTGGTCACAATAATTTTTTCAAATGTTTTTTTAGGAGATGTACCTATATATGTATGTATGTACGTTCTTATATGTAAATACGTTGGTGAACAATTTTTCCATTCATAGTACCTATCTCGTGTATACAAAATAATATCGATTTCGACGCGTATTCATCTAAAAACTAACTAGAAAAAAATTACACTAAATTCGGTCTAGCGTTTTTTTTTGATTAAACAAAAAGATTGAAAAAATATGGATTTTAGAATTTCTTGAGAAAGATTTATCCACTCTAATTTGTTCTGGTCACAATCCACTTACTTCAAAATATCAGATATTTTCATTGATTTTTTTATCAAAGAGCAGCAAACAGTTTTGTATAATAGTAAAACATTCAATAGAAGTAGCTAATAAATAAGGAAAACATCTATTGATTTTCTTTAGTTTCGCGTACTCTCGCAGATACGCTAAAAAATGTATTCATCTTTTTTTTGAAACCTACCTTTAACTCTTCATTTCTTATTGATCAACATGTTCATATCACGCTGGAAAGTTGATCGTGTAGACCTCCTGCGTCGCACTCACCCCACTAGTATTATTACTGGCAAACTCGCTAAAAACCATGCTTATTTTCTATTTTAAACCTATTCATCCCTTATTCCTATTTTTCATTATTATATTTATATCACGGTGGGAAGTTGATCGTGTGGACCTCGGGGATCGCACCACTAGATTGCTTTTACTTTAGGCGGAAAAGTGTTGCAACTTGTCAAGCACTTCAAAACAGATCTGCCCAAAGTTGGACCTGCAATTTTTATAAGAGCTTGAGTTCTTTTAACATTCTGCACACCAGAGCCATTTGGCAACATGGTTTGCCGTATATTCAATCGAGGAGGACGAGGAAACTGTTCTCCACATGCTTTGTTTTCTTCACAAAAAACAATACTGTATTAATACATAACTAACGCTGATATTAGAAGTCTCTTTGTTAGATAACTATTCCTTCTTTCAAGTGATATTACAAAATACTTACAAATTGCTTTCACCCACTATAATTCAACTTTCCTGTTGTTCTTTTCATCTGGATGTTGACATTTTGACACCAGCCCTGACACCTTAGTATAAGTAACAAGTAACTATCATGGGTTTTAGGAATTTGTTTTTATTTTGCGCATTAAAAACAAAAAAATCCTCAATCACCAAAACTTGTCACCAACAACGAACTCCATCTTAAAATTGAAATTATCGCTTCTCTCTAGCATTCTGGTGAAATTCCTAATTAATTTGCTAAACGAAATTGCAATTAAATATCAATTATTGTTCATCAAACAACATATTATTGCGTTGCTGCAATCTCAGTGACGACGACACCTCGTTTCACGATATGGTACTTACGACCTTTTGTTCTCGCTCACATCCGCTAACGACAACTCAATTAGCACCAAATATAAGCTGCTCATCCAGTCACACAAAAATACACCCTCCTAATCCTAGAGTACCAACCAACCGAAGGACCTGCTGTTGCTTCTGCTTCAGCTACTAGAACATTGTACAGTGAACTAAATTACGAAGAGGCAAGGAGTGTTGGCAGTTCGAACGAAAACTTCGCCAACAAAGTTCAACTTGTGGAACCCATTTAGCGCACCTTTATTAGCTACAGCAAGAGGTGATGATAATAAGTAAATGGCTCTTGCAATGCGGCGGAAAATTCACCATTGCCAGTTCCTGTTGCCATGACTATGTGCGAGGGTGGCAGGGTGACAGGTTCATTTTTGGTATTCGGTACGTGTATATAGAACAAGAACAGCACGTGCAGTCAGACATCTTCATTACCCCCAGCCATCAGCTGCTGACTTTTAAATTGGCCCGAACTACAGTAAGTTTATCCTGCCAGTCTGCGCCGAGTAGGTTTGGTTAAAGGTGCCAGTTCTATTATTTTGAAAGAAAAGGCATAACTCAATAACTCGAATCGTAGCTGTACTCGCTTATGTCGAAACAAGGAACATCCTCGCTCTTCACAAGGACTGAATGCACATTCATAAGAAAATCAAAAGACTGGGTTCCGGAATGAGTAGAAGTTTTGTACTGGTGCTGAATTTTAAAATGAGACGCTTCTCCTCTTTCGATTTTCTTTCCCAAATTCAATTCATGAATTTGTCGACAAAAATATAAAAGATAAATAAAATGCCAGAGATGGTATTTGTTCGCCCTTAAATTCAACATTGTTGTTCAGAAACATACCATAGCCCTAACTACTACTCCATTTTGCGGATATTTGATGGAGTTAAAACACTAATAGTGGAATAAGTCCCTGCTGATGCCATCTCCATCACAATCGGGCCAAAGGTGCACTGCATATAACACCAATTAATAATTCATTGATTTAGTGTCTTGCAACGAGAGATTCCTCCTCCTGCCCCTCTGTGTTTGCAATTGTCTGCTAAATAGTGGAGAACGGGGAATAGATGCTGAACAGCGATTCCATGCCTTTAGTCAATGGAATTACTGCGAAGGACATAAAGAAAGTTGTCGATTTATGTCTCGAAGTGTTGAACGGTGAATGAACCTTTTAAGTCTTGAATGTCGTTTTGTCTGTGAGCGGACGCAAAAAGAGGATTACAAGGATTTTAAATTTTATTTATTTTTTATGTTGTCATTGCGTGCCTTGAATGAGAATACGTGCACTTTACTGTGATTGCAGGAGGTAAGAATGAGAATAGGAATGCCATTCAGTTTATGCCGTACTTTGTGGTTTAAAAGCGAATTACTCCGGTTGCCAGGGTTTTCTGTATACCAATGGTATTTCTTTTAAGGAAAGATATGACGATGGATTAAGGACTATAAATGAAATCATTTTATGGTGGAATTTCCAGGAAGAAGTTAAATCTATATCTTAGGGTATAGTGACCAGAAGTCTCGCATTAGACATTCTTGTCCCACATCATTAATTGCCCCGCAAAATGTCCCGCATTTACAAATAAAGCCAAGCAAAAAATCAAATTACTAAATTTCAAAAGTATGATTGCGAAGAGAATGTGTTATTCCTCAAAATTATACAAATACAAATGCATTCCCAGATTTACTTTTCCTTTTATATCCTATTCTCAAGGTATTGGCACAGTTTGTGACATACCTTAAAACTGCTCGTAGACCCCTAAAAGTTACTATATTTGTGATCACTGGCACGGAAAGTTATGTTCAAGTAGGCACGTCTGCTCCGTTGTAAATTTGTAAATAATTTGCCCATAAAGCTGAAATTTGGAAAATATATTTTCTCTGGGCCCGAAATGCTCTGGTGTAAAGATTTTTAAAATCCCATTTTTATTGAAGAAATAATAATGCACATGGAAGTCCGTTTCTTCCCAAAGTATGTAGATAATATTTTAAAAATGTTACAAACAGTTATATATAACTGTCAAACCAGCTGTCATACTAATAAAGTGTGTTTGATTTTTTTGTTCAGTATACTTTGGAAATCACCATGAAAAGAATTACACCAGAACAACGTTTACTAATCGTGGAAATTTATTTCCAAAATTCGCACTCTGTTCGCCAAACTTATAGAGCACTTCTTCCACACATGACTTCGTTGAGCCAAACGTTTGGTGACCGAATCATCTCAAGAAATGAACATGTGAGTTGGCAACCTCGTTCGTGTGATTTGACACCTTTGGACTACTTTTTGTTGGGGTACGTCAAATCTCTGGTCTATGCTGATAAACCAGCAACGATTGATCACTTAGAAGCCAATATTTGACGCACTATTGACGAAATAAGACCTGGTATGCTCGAAAAAGTCGTGCAAAATTTGCCAACATATCTGATTAAGTTAGTATGGAGCTTTTTACTTAATAGAAAATTTGCTATATACGCAGGCAGTGTAAAAACTTCTCTATATGATATAGTTAGTGGTGTTCCGCAGGGTTCTATGCTGGGAACCATACTTTTCAACGTTTACTTGTCCGAATTGCCATCTTTGGACGTAAATACTAAAATAGCTATGTTCGCTGATGACACCACCTTTTTTCGTCTAGCGTATTGCCTCGAAAGTTTACAATGCTCACTGAATATCTTACAAACTTTTTTCATAAGTGGGAAATCAAGGCTAATGCTCAAAAATGCTGGTTTTTTCGTCGAAGAAAAACAGATTTTTTTTGCCACAAACAATGTTACGGCTAAACTCTGTTGATATCGCTTGGTCTGAAAGCTGGAAGTACCTAGGTCTAACACTTGACAAGAAACTGAATTTTAAGAAACATATTGCCAACACGAATTGTACACGCTTTCATAAATCGCAAATCAACATAATAAGCTTTTTTCCAGCCTATACTCACTTATGGTGCTTCAGTGTGGTTTGACTTCGCTGAGACCCATTTAAAAAAGATTCCATGAGTGCAAAACAAAATATTAAAATTAATGCTAAATTTACCATGGCATTTTTCAACAGTAAGGCTTCATGATAAGGCTAATGTTAGGCAAATTAAGCTTGTACTATATAATTTATAAGACAACATTTTGAGAAGATGTTCCTTCTCTTATAATGAGCTTATTCTTAATCTTTCATATTAGATATTTTGTTTATATCACATTTGGGCTTATGTGCAATATTAGTTTTTAAGTATCATGTAAGGGTTTTTTCTTGTAGCTTTTCCCTTAAAAATTAATGCTTTTCATTTCAATTATATTCATTTTTATAAAAGTACTAGCTGCACCCGCCCGGCTTTACCCGTGCCCGATAATTCTATTGGACAATATGTTCGAGTAGACTTCCTTATTATTGTCTATAAAAAAAGAAGACCGATTTTGACCAAACCTCACAGAAACACTCTCAGGCCAATACCGAAGATTGCCTGATTTGAGCTCAACCGGCGAAAGGAACTGCACGTTTTTCACCGCATGGCTTAGGTCGCTCACAAACTTCGTTGTTCCGTTTAGGGTAGGTGCTTGTTCTCTGGCAGGCGCCTATGTCAGCTTACTTGTGCGAATCAAACAACAAAGCGAAAGTAAAAAACTTCGATAGAATCACTTTTCATTTACTTTCACACCGATTGTTATCAATGTGGGAAAAGCAACTTTCCGATATCCGATTCACAAAAAAAAATGCAAAAAATTTCAATAAGAGTTATTTGAATAAAACATTGAACACACGATATCTCAAGAATGAAAGTGCGCACAAACACCACAATAGGCT
Source organism: Portevinia maculata (assembly GCA_949715645.1). Taxonomy (NCBI): domain Eukaryota; kingdom Metazoa; phylum Arthropoda; class Insecta; order Diptera; family Syrphidae; genus Portevinia; species Portevinia maculata. The sequence goes on from OX454527.1 coordinate 34,533,340, forward strand.
TGAAACGTTCTTGTGGTCTCCCTCTTTCATATGCGCGTTCGGATAACAAAATAGGTGACGACTGTACGTTGGTTTTTTATATGTGCGGTCTCTGTATCTGCATCGGAATTTACACGTATACGCACATATGCATGTGCACTCACTCAAATGCCCATAATTCCCACACCGATGCAGATACAGACATCGCACATACAAAACATCCTTTGTACAGATGTCACCTTTCATGCAAAAAAAATTTCATTGGAATCGGTTAACGGGTTTGGCCAAATACCGGCAACAAACACAAATATGGATTGATTTTTATATATATAGATAAAGAATATTGAAGTTGTAAAGAATTTTATTTTCTATATCTCTTAAGTAAACACATATATGTAAATGTAAATATTATCGAACTGCAATAAAATAAATAAATAAAAAAGTTCTGCAAAATTGGACCGACAGGATGGCGTTTATAAGTCGCGCAGTCGCGGAGGCCTTATGCCAGAAATTATTTTTAAACATTAAATGCCATAAAATTTGTGGGCTAATAAAGCCAAAATTATTTGAGAAATTTGTTGTGTTTTATTTTTAAAAAAAGTTGTATGCCTCCCATATAACAAAACATTTACACAATATCCTTCTTAACATTTCACCCATACTAATATTTCCGCCACACCCACATTTTAGTTATGGGAATAGAGTATCCAAGAGTTCGCCTAAACCATGCGAATTAATAAAATTTTATTTATTTACAAAAAAAATTGATTTATCAACCTAAAATATCAAGTTCTCTTATCGATTTAAACATAGTTTTTTTTTATATAATTTACTTAAGCTAAAGGGGTTTTTTCTGTAAATCTTACACTTCCCTTATTGTGCTAGGAACACTCCGCAAGCATTTTGTTGTTTAACAGCAAGCAGTACCTATCAATGACGTATTTCATGGCATGCTTTGAGGTGCTAATTACTATTAGAAAGAATATAGAGATAGGATAGAAGTGATTTGGTGCAGTTGTAGGGTTTTCTCCACGTATGGTGTCTAAGTTGCTTAGGGAGATAAAGGTTTCATGTATTCGATATAAAGTAATGGGCTTCGCCGGGATTCGAACACACGACCTTCCATTCAGTAAGCGAATACAATACTACTCCATCGTTGCCACTCGCTATATAAAAATGTTATTAATGAAAATCGAAAAATATGACCAGATAGGTATGAATATTTCTACTTGATGATAATTTAATCTAGATAGATAATCTATAAGTATGGAATTCGATATTGTTTATAAGACCACTAATATAAGATCCTATCCAACGTATAGTGTGAACGTCTGAAGTTGTTCTGCAACACACTAATCGGCACGTACCAGTGTGGGTTCCATCTCGGCAGATCGACAATAGACCAAATCTTCACACTAAGGCAAATCCTGGAAAACAGCAATGAATCTCAAGTTGAGACCCACCATCTTTTCATCGACTTTAAAGCTGCATATGAAATCATTCATCGCCAGGAGCTTTACTTGGGGATGACCGAATTCGGAATAGCGGCAAAACTGATCCACTTGTGTCACGTGATGTTCCAGCATCGTGGTGCAATATGCAGTATGGAAACAGTTCTTTCGAAATATTCCAAACCTACACCGTATTCCGGAAAGGAGATGCACAGTCATGTGACTTCTCCAATTTTGTTCTATTGCAAATAGCGCGCATAACAGGTGTCAGTACGGAAAGCCATTTCTTCAACAGATCCGTCCAACTTCTGGGATACGTGGACCTTATCGACATCAGCGGCGGATCGCAGCATGGCGTGTTACAGGCTTTCATGGCGATTGAAGAATTAGCAAAATTGTTGGCCTTGAAGTAAACCCTCGTTGAAACGAATTACTTGTTTTCAACAAACAAACAAATATTTGTCCACCGACTAGGACACAACATCTCTGTTGAAAGCAGTAACTTAGAGGTAGTTAGGTAGTTCACCTACCCTGAAGTAAACATCAACTCCACAAATGACTCCTCAGTTTAGATCCGATGAAAACTTATCCAATGAAGCCGTTGCTTCCTCGGTTTGGCGAAACAAATGTGATCAAAACTCCTAACCCGGAAGACCAAGTGTATGCTCTACAAAACACTGATACTGCCAGTTCTGCTTTACGGCGCCGAGTTGTGGACGAAAGAAATTTAATTTTGGGTTCTCAAATATCTCGTCGGATATTTGATCCTGTGTGCGAGGAGCGTGAATGGAGGAGAAGATATAACCGCGAACTCTATGGGCTGGAGCAAGATGTTGATGTTGTCCAAAAATCTAAAATAGGTTGACTACATTGGCTGGGCCACATCGACCGAATGGAAAATAATGATCCAACAAAGAGAATCTTCGACTCCCAGCCCCCAGGTTAGAAAAGACAAGACAGACCGAACCTCCGCTTATAAAGAACAAATCATAACGGATGCCAGAGTGCTTGATCTGGACAATTGGATGCAGCGTGCCAGGGATCGCGGAGGATGGAAGGCTGCAGTGTATCATGCGGAGATTCTCCACGGGTCGGGATCCTGTTAAGTTAGTAAGTAAGTTATATATTTGAAGCTATTTCTGCACCACTCTTCCAAAAATATCTCTATTTTTTATATTTTATAAAAAATTAAATCCAAATCCCGCAGAGCACTCAGGCTATGTAACGCTCCATTGTACTACCAGGCGGAAATCCTTCTTTTGGAGGCTGGAGAGTGGGTGGCGTCCCATGGAGATTGAACATTCACCGCACGGGTCACAAGCAAACACACTAACCTCTACACCGTCGCCACCCACACATATGTATCTCTATAGTACTATCATAAAGCGATTTTTTTTAAACTTTAAGTGCCACAACTGCATATGTATGTTAATAAGCGATAGCCTCTGATGTACTTGTGAACGATGTTCAAAATTTCGTTCGCCTTATCATCACTATAAATATGTACACGTAAAAATCTGATCACTTTCTTACTAAGTCTGGTTCACTGCATATAACAAAACTGATTGAAACAAACAACATGGTTTTTTGATATCTTAATACACACTTTTAATAACGTTTGTCCACATTAAATAATTAATAACAACACCAACGGATTTGTTTGTTTCAATCCATTTTGATCTTTGAGCAGTGCCTGCCTACCCTTACGAAACACAAGTTTAGATGCTCCACATTATAAAATTCTCTTAGCCCGAAGCAGAAATTAAAAATCTTAATAAAATGGTACAGTCTGCTTGGACGAACTTTTGCATGCCCTTTTCCTATTAACCCAAACAATGGGTATTACAAAAAGGTAGATCGTCTATGCAGACGACCTATTTGTAAGATCTTTTGCCACTTACTTCGCCAGCAGGGAAAAAAGGCACACAGACCAACCACCCATAGCCATCTACACTGACGGCTCAAAGATGGACGTGGGTGTTGGTACGGGATTCGTTTCTGAAATTCTCGGAAGATCGAGGTCAATAAGACTACGCGTTTTCCAAGCTCTGGCAGTGACTACACCCCTGCTAAGCAGGTCACAATGATGAAAATACCTCATTAAGATATTGCTTTTCTCATTGGCAGCCAACCGCGATAAAAGCGATTTCTGCCGTAGAGATAAAATCGAAATTTGTAGATCGCTGTCGTGAAGAGCTATCGTAAAATATGTCGCCTTGTATATCCATATGTTAACTGTGCACTCTTAAAGAATGTTGTTCTTATTGCACAGCAAATTATTGATATAAATAAATACAAATACAATACAATACTATGGGTTCTTGGTGCATACAACAAATTAAGCTCCGTTGGGTTCCAGGTAACATTGGTGTGGCAGGCAACGACAAGGCTGATGAACTGTCCAGGCAGGGTTCACACCTCGAAACAAACCAGGCCGAAATAAAAGTACAGATCCCCCCCCCCCCTTTTGTAACATTAAACAGTTGATTGGGGTCAAAATACTAAAGTCGACTAATGAACGATGAACCACATTTAAGTTAGTAAGTAATCCTGTGCCACAACCAAGAAAATGTGCTACAACTAGTCATGGGATTTATCGAATAAAAACTTTGCAAAATATTCATTCATTCGATATTTATCGAAGAATCATTCAGTTACTATTTTTGAGAAATCATTTATTCGAATAAGACACTTTCAGTTACTGAATTTGAGAAACCATTCATTCACACATACAAATATTTTTCCATCGATAGTTTTCTTCAACTGAATGATTTTTCTGTGGATGTACACTGTCGACTCTCTCACGATGGCTCTACTGCAAACAGGTTGTTGTTCGTTCAGTCTCTTTTCAGTCAAGTTGGATTTGTGTATTATGCTTGTGTGTTCTTATCCGATTTTCTATAAGGGTGGTTATTTATGATGGTTCCACTTTCATTCATTCTGGACTATGGACTGATTTCTCAAAAACAGTAACTGAAAGTTTTTTATTCGAATAAATGATTTCTCGAAATAGTAACTGAATGATTTTTTGGACTAACAACTGAGAAAAATGTTGGACGATTTTACACAGAAGGTTTTTTTGCACTTTGGAGTTATGGTATTTGCAATCTGTGTGAGTGGTTTATCTTGATGGATTAGTCTTATATGTATGTAAAACGCATTTTGCTTGCTTGCTGTTGCTTTGATCTTTCGTGTTTTAGCGTGTTTACAACATAGGTACCTATTAAGTGTTACACTTTCCAAATTTGTCCTTCATACTGTGACTTGCTAGTAAGTAGATAAGAAATATTTTTTAGTAGGTATTGTACTTTTTTGCGAAAAAGTCTACATTTGGCAATATGCGTCCTGGATTAAAAATATCGCTTGCATGGGAGTTCTTCCAGAAAACAGGCAATGGTGTTCGTTGCAATATATGCCAGCTGTTGAAATTTTTAGGCAACACTCTAATTTAAATGACCATTTACGCTCTAAACATCCAAGCTATTCAACAGCAAATGATGGGGACCTCCAACAACAGTAGATGTCACACAATCAGTGCCTATGACAACGCAAGAATCGGAAGCACCAGCCACTTCATCATCAACAGGTGTAGTTCCAAAGATCAAAAGAACGGTGCAGTCGAATTTATTTGCGACTGATAAACGTTCAGAACTTTCGTCATCTGAATCACAGAGCATTGAGGATTCTATTATAAAGATGATAGCGACAGACCTGCAGCCACTTTCGATTGCGGAAAACGCAGGGTTTCTAGAATAGGTATTTGCGGAAAATGCAGTCCTTATATCGAGTTCCCAATCAGAAACTTTTGTCGAACACCATGTTACCAGCAAAGTATTCGGAAGTTTGCAAACGACTGGAGGCTATAGTGCAAAACGTAGTTACAACAGATATTTGGATATCGGATAGCAACAGCTCGCGTTCTTGACTATAGCCATTAGCCATCCACTTCATAATGTATTCAGCAAATCTTGCAACAAGAGAGGTTCCTGAAAAATATACTGCGAATAATATAGCAGCCGCTTTGTTAAAAATATCATTGAGCAAAAACGCGCTGGGCTCCTTCTACCTCCAAAACTGTTGTGGAAACGGAGCAAAGTATAAAGGCACCCCCCCCCCCCCCCCCCAAGCACGTACACTACATTGTGGGAAATGTTACATTTTTCACTGAATGAATGAATGAATAAAACTATTCGATGGTTGAAATCGTTCAGTTACTAACTATCGATAGTTCCCATCACTATACAACAATCGTCAAACCGAGAGTTTATTACAAATGGACAAAAAAGCTTTGTCCTCTCTCTAGTGGGGAGACATGCTAATATATCATGGCAAAGGGATGTAAATCAGCAACTTATGCAGAGGTTGTGGCGATGAGGAAGTGCAGGAAGATACTCTTCAGTTTCTCTGTCACTAACCAGCACTCTGCCACCAAAGAAATAAATTCCTTTACCAGGACCTAGTACAACTTCACGGCAGGACCGTCTTTGACTTACTTAAGTTTGTAAATGCTCAGGATTGCTTGCTCATCCATAGGCTTTCATAGGAAGGCAGCATGCCCGCCGTACATAAACTCACTGCTTGCATTCTATATAATGCCAAATAACTTACTGTTCTCTACTTATTAGAAGTATATCATTATTTATTCATTGACGTCAAGGAAAAAAAGTCCCTAAATAAAAATTTAATAAAAATTAGGTTTGGTAATTTTAAATTTTCTCGAAAACTAGTAGACCATCTAGTTTTCAGTATTCTATTAAAAACTAATATGTAACAGGAAAAAAATAGTAAAAAAAATTTAATATGTAGTCTCACAATTTTTAATAAAGAAATTTTGAGTTTGATAATAGTTTTTTCAGAAACTATTAATGAAAATCACTTGATTTAAAATCAGTATGATAGAACCGACTTTTAGCCTTAAAAAAATGTGCAATAATTAATTGTAAGTATTATCATTATTTTTAAATATTTTTTTTCCAATTGGAAGTGGTTTTTTAGAAAATCCCCCATCCCATTGTAAAAAATGCTTGTATCTAACTGTTCTACACAAAACCGTTAGTTTTTCTTGTCGCCTTGTACTCTTGCCCAAAAACATTTTTTTTTTAAATCCTTGAAAAAAGGAACACAACATAGATCGTATCCTTCTTAAAAATGTACCCATGCTTAGTTTTTAACTACACTTACTTTGTGGGGTATAAGATAGGAATAGCGTATCCAACAGTTATCCCAAACGGACTGAAACCTTTCCTTATGTTTTGGAATCGGTTGAATGCGGCGGGCACCTATTGAGCGAACTACTATTAGATCGGTAGACCAGGCGGCTGTGTTTCATTTCTAAAGAAACTTTGTACGAACAAAACAAACAAAATCCTCTTGAATGGCAAATTAAGTGCATTGGAACTACAACACTTCATCACAAATTGATGAGTCATGAGGGAGGCAGAGATTTATGTAGATAATTGCTTTCTATCTCCTATTCAGTTAAGCAGGAGTAAAACTTTAGTCATAAAGCTTTGTTGTTTTTTTTTATTATAATTCACAATGTTTTTTCCCTACTTCCATGCTATACTCCACTACACAATGTCATAGACAAACTTTTCTAATCGATTAGGCCAACGAGTTAATACTCGTACCAATTCCCTTTAGGCATGTACGTCAATAAGCCACTTAAAATCACCCATGGCGAGCGCAATATCCACCCCCAGAGTCCCCTCTCACATTGCATTTAATTTGTTGGAGTAAGTATTCGCTTTTTTTCTTGTTTTTCCATGAAGCCAAATGTCTCCCACATCTGCGATGTCATTATCAGTCTCCTTTTGGGCAAAATTTATGGTTGCTGACATTTTGTCAAATAAACAAAAAGAATTATCCTTGGTATAGAGAGAGAAAGCACCACATGTGCAGTTGATCTTATCATGCGTGTCACACCGCTCGCCTCACTCATCTTACAGCAAGTGACATAGTAACGGCCGGCGGAATGTGTGCGCTGCAATAACATTTTATTTTTATAAACAGAGGTATAACTTGTTATTGTTGCGTCTGCCACTATATGGGAGCAAAAAAGGAATCCTTAAAAAAACAGTTAAATTCAACTGTCATAAACATACTCACCGAAACTGGAGAAGGAGGTATAATAAATCCTTTCCATATCATATCGCAGATACTTTACACAGATACGTGTGTATTGCTGGGGCAGGACCCAACCCCCTGCTTATCTGGCTGGCCCAACAAAGCATAACAACAATTGTGTGAGAAATGTTTGTTGCCTCACTTTTTATTATGTGGACATTTTATGGCCCCAATGAGGATTCGATTGGAGATCCAAATGTCCATTGGGGCATATGCAATGAGTATAAGTGTTACCACTAACTCCTGCCACTGAAGGCTTTTACGGGGCTTGTTTATTTGGGTATTATGGAGGGTATGGGTACACGTTGGATATCATGATATTTATGTCAAGGATGTGTGAATATGGATGGAGGCCACCCAACTTCTTGTTTCCTTATTGAGAATGCTCACGCTTAACGAGCATGAAATATGGATTAAAAGAAAGGACATGTTATTGCGTACTAGCAGGATTTTGTTGCTTACACGACTTCGTCGACTTCGTCATCATTATTACTGATGATTGCGTGCATGGCGTCTTATTTCATTATGTGACTTAATGGCGCTACTCATGGGAGTATTAAGCTCATTGATAGTACGCGCAAAGCACTTGGCTGGAAAAAAACTTGAGAGGGTGGTGCGGCAACAATTGATAGGCTCTTCGAATGGTCCCAAATAAAGGGAATACTGTTGGAATGAATTTTATGACTTTCAACGCACATGGATATGGATGTGTTAGTTAAAGAAAAACAGTTTGCTATTGGGAAGCAAGGCTATAACATTTTAGTGTACTCATTTTCAGATTTAATTGAAGTTTAAGGACTACTTGCACATTTTATTTGAAAATCGTCCAGCGGCTGCCATTGTGATATCCCTTTCTTATACTCTCTTTTAAACACATGACAGGCAACAACTGTTTTATTGCGAGAGATATCTGTCAAGATATTTTCATTATAATCGATTGTTTAGCCTATCCCTAGCCTACATAGGCATTCCTGGAGCATTCCGCAACGAATTGCACCGAATTGCCTTCTTAAAGGACCAACAAAAAAGAAGCTAATTTTACACATTTCATTTCCTTTTGTTTCTACGTTTCAAAGCAAAGACAATTCAGCTCAGCTGCAAACTTTCCTTCCGATTTTCTTTTAAAATTTTGTCCATATTTGGGCACACATTTTTCTTCATGCTCATGGCATTGGCTTATCCGATGACCATTGCACCGCATAAGAAATATATCTTCCATGCCGACTTACATTGTTCAGGCTATTTACGTCTCATTGAATAATATAAGAATAAACGAACAGAAATATCTCCAGTGACAGAAACGAAAAACTATTGTCAAGGAAAATTCACTCATAAAGTATCTAAGTTATCCATGGATTTGCGAACAAAAGATCAACTTTTTTTGTAAAATGCAGGACAGCATGAGGCATGCCTGCAATATACTCGTAAGTGCTTTACAGTGCATTTGTTTGTATGTTAAGCCGATTTACATAACTTAAATTTTGTGTTAAATGCATGAAAGTAGGTATTTTAAGGGCATTCCGTTTCAACGAAGGAGAAGATACTATAGCTAACTTTGCTAAGCAGAATGGTATTTGATTGAAGCAATACAAATCATACTCGCAATGATTTCAATCTTTCGCTTCATTTCCGTCCATGATACGATTCATCAGATACAATTTGCCAATTGTTACAATTTGATGTTGCGCATACGAAACGCGGGGGTTTCGGTTATTAAGTCTTAAAAAACTTTGAGACGCAGTGGAGTTTCTATATGGCCTATGCTGAATGAATTTATAAAGAGAAAAGACGTATGAATACACAAAGGTATCTTTTTTTAACGTTCTTGTAGGTAGGTACTCTTGTTCCACAAAATTTGGTTGTTTAACGCAATTTCTTTATTTGTCTACCATATCAAATATTAACAAAAACTTTACTTAGAAATTAAATAACAGTTATTTAAATCTGAAAAAAGATTGTTTTTTAAGCGAAATAAAAAAAAGGTGAAATGGTTATATAAGAAGGCAAGGAATCTATAATCATTAAGGAAAAACTATAAAAAAAAAGTTATCTGATTTTTTCCAATCAGTTCTGAAACTTCTCTAATAACCGCAAATTCATATTTATCGACAATACTAACTAAATTGAAGTCATTAAGGCATCTTGGGATAGGTTCATTTTGAGCATATGCTGTTCTTTGTCTATTTGCACTAAACATATCCCTATCTCGTAGATGTGTGCTTGGTACAAATATCTGAAGATAATTTAGCAATTCGGATGATTTGTTCGTGCACAAGCAATATCCCAAATAAACATAAGGCCTTGAACCCTCCATCAAGCAGAAACCCATAGTCTTAAGAGCAGACAGCGAGATTTGTAATTGGGCGATTCATCAGGGAAGTTTAGTTTTCTAGTCTAGTAAGTTTTTGAGATTGTGGGCGGACTTTAAAAATGCTTAAACTTATTATTCGGCCCCATAGAGAGTATATGGATTCTAGATCCAGTTTAAAGGCCTGATTTTTGCTGACGCACAGTGTGACGAATCGCTGATTTAGCGGAATTAAATTAATAGCGCTCACAAATAAATGTTTTTGTTTTTTTTAATTGAAATTGTTCACAGAATAGAATATAACAAAATTTTTTGTCATATAACTACAAATTTCAAGACAAAACAATACATAAAAACCTGCTTATTTTAATTTTTTTAATTATTTGGTACATCTAAAAGTTGCAGGACTTCATGTTCCATGACACTTTTCTTTCTTGTCGGAAAGCATCTTAGACTTGCTAACAATGGATCTGAGGTTATAAGTAATCGATTTAAGAGGTCAGTATTTGTATCTACAAGTGATATTTTTCTCGTAAACAGTTCCCTAAACCTTCTATTTTCCTTGCTTCTTGCCTCTTGCGCTTCTTCTGAAAGTTGTTCGATTGGAAGTATACAAGTAGAAATTATTTGTTTTCCATGAAGCAATACCATAATGCACACTTACTGGCATAAAATACCAGGCATAATTTTTAAGTTGTTGTGTTTAGTATGAAGGTAATAAATTGGGAACTTTGTTGTTAATTTTAAGGCGTAGTATTTCGTACTGTTGAGTTGAAAGCTCAATGTCCGTGATTAATGCTAGTGCATCATCTGCAGTTATTGGTAAAAATCCAGGAGGAGGTGTTTTAGCGTTTTCTTCACAATAGAACTTTAATAACAAAATTTAACCTACAAAAATATTAAAAAAAACAAAACAATTAAACCTCGGTTCGGAGATCTTTCAGATAATTTTTTCACTGCAATAGCAGTATTTCTTTTTTCGTCTTGTCTAAGCCTTTTTTCATGAGCCATTGCAATTTCTTCAGCGCTAAAAGAATCTAAAATGGTTTTAACTTTTCTCTTCTTGCTTTTCTCACAGCACTCATCAAAGCATTTTCTCGATCTTCCTACTCTAGAGGAAGAAGGCATTTCATCTAAGATATGTAATGTTAGATTTTCATTTACCCACAGAGAACTTGAATTTTCGAAGCGCTCTCTATGACGACCACTTTTGGCACATCTCTCGTCAAATCTTAAACATAAAGTTTCAAAGGTTGATTTGATTGACTTTGTTGCAGCCTCAAAACAGTATATATCTAAAGTAACCCATAACAAAAGCAAAAACAAGATCTATGCGCTTAATTTTGACTTTAGAAATCCAAGCATCAAAAATTTGCTTTTTCGTGATTGCGATGGGCATCCTAACAAACAAAAATTTAGTATCAGTTTCGCACCTTTGCGCAAGAAGTTGAAACACATTTTAGCAGTGCATATGCAAGGTTTTATAACAAACACGGTCTCCAACTTGAACAACACTGAACAACTATACTTTTCGTCTAATGAATTCAAAAAACACATATTTTATCTATAAATTTTACTTTCATTTACCCCTTATATTAAACATAATCTCTAATTACTTAAGAAAAACTTACTTTTATATCAATTGACTGTTTACGATATAAACCCTTGCTCTTCAAATTGACCTTCTTATAAAAACGGACATGGCTAGGTCGAAACTCCTATCGAAGCTGATCAGGAATATAGTATGTTTCGGCGGTCTACGGGCAATATTAAGGCATGTTACAATTTACAAACTGTGAGCCAAAATTAACATAAATTAGAATTAAGCAATACCTTGCCACGTCGAATCAATCGGTTCTCGTTCGATCACTGCAATTAAACGACGTAGGGCGTGGTTAGTACTTAAATGGGGGACCACTTGGGAATACCGCGTGCGGTTGGCATCTCTTCCGAATGTTAAAGGCTTGTTAAAGGCCAAATATATGTATGTAAGAATTTAGTATATAAATAAAAGAAAAGCTATAGTCAATCTCTATGCCGATATCAAATATTTCATCAACTTGATTACCTGTTTATATAAACTTAATAGTTCTACCCAGTTATAAATCTGTTAATAGCTAGCACTTGTCTTCGCTCAGAGTTAGGGCGTCAATATCACACCAGCGAATAATAATATGAAATTCAGATTAAAGTTTTCCGGGGAGTTCCTAAGAAAAAAAAGACAATTTAATAAACTTTGCACCAAAAAAAATAAGAAATTATTTCCTACACCGTCCCACCCCCTGTCAAACAGTGGAATTCCGACTCATTTAGGGAATCTTTCTATTTTTTAGTAAGTCGATTCTCGAGGAAACCACGCTCTCTTCTTTTCTGGGACGCTGACCAGTGTGTTTTTTTTTCTTATTTTGTCCAACACTCTTGACCTTTTTACAAAGGTTAACATGATTAACCGTGTCAAAAGCCTTTGAGAAGTCAAGCAACACCAAAAAAGTTACCTCATCTCTATGCAATGCCAGTCTTAGATCGTCAGTAAGGCCGTGATGCAGGTGTGCTTTTCAAACACTTTTGAAAAAAGGGCAAGATAGAAATAGGGCGAAATTCATTACCTTTTGCATTTTTGGGAAGTGGGAAAATCTTTGCCAACTTCAATTTATCAGGGTACTCGCGGCTTGTCAAAATTGTATTAAACATAAAGTTCATATGTGGCAACACAATCGGTAATACCATTTTCAAAAATGTGGGGTGAATTTCATCCAGCCCAACAGAATTTGACTTTATAGAAAGCGAACATTCCACAACATCAGCAGTGGTAATCGAGTGAGGCTGACGCCCACTCAAAGAACTACTTAGCCGGTTTGAGTATATTTGAGAGTTAACCTTGCGAATTTCTGTTACTTCTTTATTGCGCAGTGAACAATACGTAACGTTTCCAGCAATTACAAGCCTCTTCGCGTTGTTGCATTAACAAATGCACGCTGCGGGTAAACCATGGTTTATTGCACGGTATTTAACCTTCGTTTTTAAGGGCTTCTGCGTATAATACAGGGTGGTAATGTTTTCAGTAATGAACAACTGAACTTCAATGTTAAAAAAATAGATCGTGCTTAGAAGAAGCTGGCGCAGAAAGCTGGTCGTATAAAGCTACTTTATTAGAAAAGTGAGTAGGGGTGCAAGTATTGACTGGTTTTAAGTTAAACGTCTGCATGCTTGGAGTGAGAAAATTCTAATTTTGCAGATTGCAGTTAAAATCACCTTCTATTTGCAAAAACATCGCTGTTCAAAAAATTACTCGAAAGTCACAAGGGCAAACGAAATTCTATTTACAAATATCCCTTACAAATTATGTTAACAAGCCAACATTTGTATCTCCTACTTTGTCATGTCTCAATCAATGCTTAATGACTCCACGAACACTTAATGCTGCTTCGGCAACAAGCACCACCTGTCACAATGAAATCAACTGTCGCTTGTGGTCATCCTGATACTGTCATTGAAAAGTGCTCAATTCCAGATAATTCAAGTAATGACAATAATTGGACAACTTTGAGTCCGTCATAATCTGGAAATCAATCAAATGAGCTTTTCCTTCGATAGAATAATTCACACCAGCAGACGAGCGACGGAACGACACAGCACTACGACCGTTGTCACATCCACTTCGACTTTGAAAAAGAAAATCAATCCGAGCAGACATTGTTCGACATTCCTGCAGAGAAAAAGAGAAAAAACTGAAAAAATCTTGTCCTGAATGGCTATGGTGAACAGGAGCAAATTCTATTCTTTTCTTCCATTCAATTCGTGTTTGACATGGCAAGAGGCGAGGACCGAAGAGTGGGCTATTCTCCACATAGCTTCATCCAATACTTTGCGGCAGTGGCTAGCGTTTGGAAAACCATTCAAAATTATTTCTTCTCCATCTGGTTTCGGAAATGCTGCCTGGACAATTGAACCAGTTAACCAGAGCATTACTTTCATTGTTCAGACAATGTCCCTATTTCCTATTTAGCTGTGATTTTATCCACAATGCTATGAGTTTCGCTATTTCACTCTCTTTCTGTCGCTTGTGTGAATCTTTTACCTGCTATTAAAATGGTTTCCTGTTCTATTTGAGAGGCAGGCAGGCAACCGACAGGAAACGGGACACCTAAAATTTGGGATCGATGTGTTGTACCTGTTCATATGGTTTCTACTTTGGTCAGTAGTTTTTTGATACCCAACCAACCGAACTGAACAGGACACGATAACTTAAATATCTAAACGAAAAGTTTCCCATTAAATTGGCAGGAAAAAGGGAGCACAGAGCGGCAGGAGTACATCTCTTAAAAGCACCTCAACATGTAGTATTTCGAAAGGAAAACTTCTACAAATAAAATACCCTGTGGTTGGCCAATTTTCCAGGCACACAAACATTTCTCTCATTTATGGCTCTTATTTGGTTTGCGAAGTGGCACAAAGTTTATCTGGTCAGCAGTTCAATTGCAGAATAACGAAGTGTCATCAAAACTATTTCCTATGAAAACGTTGGCTTTTTCGATTTCACAGCAAAAAAGGAAAAACTTCGACTCTTTTTAAAGCTAAAATTATTATATCAAACAAAATTATTTCTGAAAAAAAAACAGTTTCAGAACTAAAAAGTTTTTGGAAAAAAGTAAGAAATTGTTTAGATTTCTTGTTCGTATTTGTTTTGTAGAAAGTTTTATTTTTCCTCTGACGAAGCCAACGTGATGATTGAATAAATTCTGAGAGAAACATTTTAAATTTTATTTTGTTTCATTTCTATTTGGTTTCATATTCTGAAGTTCTTGTGCATATCTTTGAGAAGCAGAACGAGGAAGTAGACTGCAGTGTGTCCTTATCAAAATTGAAAATTTTTGATTTCAAAGTGTTACTGGTAGATGGGGTTGAACTGTTCCTATCAGACCATGCTTAATACCTCGACATTATTCTGGATAGGGAATTGAAGTGGAATCTCAATATTTAGGAGAGAATAAAAAAAGCCTATAAAGCACTCCTTACATTCAAAAGGAAGGTGGAAAAAAGTGGAGCATAAAACCAGCAATAACGCACTGGCTGTATATGTATAAAGATAGTCAGACCAGTCCTCATCTATGGGCCATTGTCTGGTGGAAAGCCACAAACAAGAAAAATATACAGGAAATATTGGCAAGGGTACAAACAGCAACCTTGCCTTCCGAACAACACCCACAGCGGGTACTAGAAATGTTTCTGCACCTACTGCCTGTACATATACAATTAAAATTCCAAGCAGGAAATAGCGCGATACGTCTCACCAATTTCGGCCTGTTTTTAATCAGTCCAATTTAACACTGCTTTATTTTTGACATTTGAATTATCGGAAATTCAGTAATATCCGATGATATTCCCTCTGAGCTTGATTTCGAGATACCGTACACAGTGGTGTATCCCGATAGAGCGGAGTAGTAGAATAGTGCAGTTATTAATTCATGTAACATTGCAGTATTAACGGATGGCTCAAAACCAACGATGCCACGGGTACCGGAATTTACTCTGCGGAAACAGAGCTAAGACAATATTTGCGGCTTCCAAACAGCTGCAGTGTCTTCCAATCGGAGGTTCTGGCAGCTTTCAAAGCATGACCTTATTATATGTTTCTATGACGTAGATTTTAATAGATCTGCTGAAGTCAATCGAGTTATGTATAGAGACTTTAAGGCAATAAACGAAAGCTCTCTTTTTCGGGACATGTTAACCATAGAATGGCAAAGACTTCGCCTTATGTCATCAATTGATGAAGAGGTAGATCTTTTTACTTACGACGTTAAAGCGTTTACTCTTCAAAGCAATTATTAAGAGTCGTTCACTCCGCGTATCCAACGGCTGCTTGATATTAAGACCCCTTACAAGCGATGGAGAAGACATAAAATCCCCGAGTCCTTCAATGAGTTCAAGACAACTAGGAATAATGCTAAAAGAGTTATTAGGATTGCAAAGAACAAATTTTTTATATCCAAGTTTAAGCCCGCGCTCAGTAAAACAAAGACATGGAACAATTTAAAGGAATTAGGAATTGGGGAAAAAGGCAGCTGATGCAGATGCATGTGAAAAAGTCCTGACGAACTCAACATCGAGTTTGCTGCTCCTTCAGTAACCTCACTTACTCCACTAACTTCTAGAGATTTTTGTTTTCAAAGAATTCAATGAAATTATGAAATATAAAATCAAACGCCATCGGCTTGGATGGAATGCATCAAAAATTCGTGAAAATGATAATCCATGGAGTACTACCCGATTTTCAATAATATTATAAGCTATTCCATGTATCCCATATCGTAAAAGAATTCCGTCCCATCTCGATATTACCATTCATATCTCTTTCTGAGCCGGTCGCGCTCCATTTTCTTCGAGATAGGTTCACTGACGTGAAGGCTTCCTCGGATCTTGGAACTGCTTACTCGATCAAGCTTTGTTACTGCTGCTGTCATGGAAAGCATCTTCATTTCAGCTGCCGTTTTTTTTTTTTTTTGTTTAAAGCAAATCCAAATTATAGCACTCAGACTACCAGGCAGAAATCCTCTTTTTGGTATAGAGGTTGGAGAAAACATGATGTCATTCGTTTGGCATGGATCAAAAGCCGCAACGCTAACTTCTACAACGGCGCCACCCACTCAGATGCCGTTAATGTGGCCTCATATGGTGTAGAGTCTTCCTTTCATCTAAGTTTGCATTTTCGGTTACATCGGTCACAAGATGATAAGCTAACGCAATTTTAAATTTATTTATTTCTATCGGAATTTTGACGCCAGAAGAAATTAAGTCCGACTTTGTTTTAAGAAATGCGCTGTGTACTTAGAGTCGAAAAAAGGTGAATTTTATATAGAAAAGATACAAGAAATCTTGAAAACAGATGTGGAAAAAGGGTCACAAAATAAATAGTATCAAAGAAATTAATATTTTCTGGCCTAATTTCCAAAACCCGGGTCCGGCTAGGCTATCTCCTCAACTTAGTTCATTAAATATTTATATGCAAATGCTTTCCGATTTAGGATTTTTTTCTTTTATTGATAGGAAACATAATTTAAAAAAACATGCATTTTTGAGAGCTTTACAATATTTAGGTAGGTTATATAGAATGACGACACCGTTTTTCAACAATAAAGGCTATTTATTTGCTACAACTTCTTTTTTTCCTTAATTGCAAAGTCAAGATCAGAATTAATGGAATCGTTACCCTCCCACTTGATGGGAGGTTCGCCGGCCGGTTCGATCTCAATAAACATCGACAGGCTTCGCGCTTTCGGATAGCACTTTTACTAAGGCCAATCAAATTATTGTATTTGTATGATCCTGGCCTGCCTCCTTTTTACGATTTCGATGGGGGCACGGTCTTGTTATTGATTTTGGTTTGATTGTCCTTTTACGACAGCGGTAATCTCTAGTCATGTAAACTCACGGATTTGCATGCACACTTGTGGGAAAGTTTCAAGATGTTAAATCGTCGCAAGACTCACCTGGATGTTCAAATTGCATATATACGACAAGCCCTGTGATATTCTTAGCTACTTTCTGAACAAGATAACGTTCGTTCTATGTAATGGCTGTTCCATTACTGGCTGTTGCTGTTGTTGTAATGTTGTTTTGTAACGGCATTTTAAGCATTCTACATATATGCTAAATTTATGATAACCTCATAGAGAGTGGATCGTGGTGTCGGTTGGCATCAGTTTGTAATTAATCGCTTTTTTAGATTTAAAGATGCAAACTAGTAGTTTTGACATGTGAAAATAACGCCCATAACTTGCATGTTACGAACTATGTTTCAAAAGAATAAAAAACCGTTTATCAATAAAGTTATTGGAAATGAAGGTTGTATTCTTCATAAAATCTATTACAATGTCCCCCTTTACATGTTGGCATACATCCACATCTTGGTAGATGTCATAGAGCTCCCTGTTGTATCTTCTTTTCCATTCGCCCTCCTCGCACGCAGGACCAAACATCCGACGGAGTATTTTTCTTTCAAAAGAACCCAATATTAGCTCTCCATTCCTACTTTCCGTCCTGCAGTTGGTACCATAAAGCACGACTGGCAGGATTAAGATTAGAAAGAGCATGCATTTTGTTCTTCGAGTGAGGTGTTTTGAGCCCATTTGTTTATCCAAATCGAAGTAGCAGCGGTTTACTAAGGTAATTTTTCATCGGATCCCCACTAAGATGCCATTTGTGGAGTTGATGTTTACTGCAAGGTAGGTGAACTGCTTAACTAACTCGAAGTTAATTATATCAGCAGTGCCTTTTTGTCTTAGGGGGTGGACAGATATTTGTTTGTTTGTTGATAGCGTGTATTTAATCTTGTCCTCATTAACTTCAAGACCAACCAATTTTGCCTGTTCATCAATAACCCTTAAAGCCTATAACACGATATGCTGAGACCGGTAGTTGATGTCGATATCGTCCACATATCCTACCAATTGAAAATTGTGCCTTCAGTTGTTTGTTTGCTGATAGCATGTATTTAGTCTTGTACTCATTAATTTCAAGGCTTATCAATTTGGTTAGTCCTTCAATCGCCGTTAAATCCTCCAATACGGCACGCTGGGAATAGCAGATGATGTCGATATCGTACACATACCCCAGGAGTTGGACGGATCTATTGAAAATTGCGCCTTCCGTGTCGACATCTACCCTGTGCACTATTTTCTCTAGAACAAGAATAAGTGCTTCCAAACTGTAAACTGCACATTACACTGCGTGTTTCTAAGTGACAGAACGAGATCAGCTTTGCTTTTCATATGCGGCCTTAAATTCAGTGAAAAGATGGTGAGTCTCGACTTGAAATTCGTTGGTCTTTTCCAGGATTTGCCTCTTTGTGAAAATTTGGGATATTGTCAATCTGCCGGGCAGGAAGCCACGCTGTGCGTGCCGATTAGTGTATTGCAGAATGGCTTCTTTTAAAAGAATATATGTCGTATTTAAAAATACACCTCTACAGCCACTTTAAAAAAACTGTAATTCATGTTTCATTATTTGTTGTGTGGTAGATATTAGTGCTAAGTTTCAAGTAAATCTGACAATTTTTCGTAGTGCGTGCCATTTGAGAAAACATCCACTGTTAAAATTGTATAGTTCAAGCTTTATTGGGTTTGATTCGCTAGCTATGAATCTGTCAGGAGAAGTTCGTTTGATAGATGGATTTATTTTTCCTTTTTTTGCAAATTTGTAATTCTTATTCAACAGACCAAATGTTGCGGCATCCAACTTGGTCGACTTGTTGTGTTGGCCTTTCCTTGACCTGTCAAACCGTTACCTTAATTCCTCTAGAACTATTTTGTGGTTTGAGGGCGTAAATGCTATGCCGATGCACTGAAAATGAACCAATGCTATGAACTTTGGTTTTATCAATCTTTCGTATAGCTTTGTTAATGCAATATAAAAGCTGTTGTTTGACCGCACACCTCTGAATATGATAATTGCCACGATAATAGTAAAATCACATCTGCTAAGCCCAGCTACACTCTTTATTACATTCAACAAATGAAACATAACTTCTGTCCCATTGAACTTTAAAATCACAAATATCGTATCATTTGCTTCCTCGACTATAAAATCAAAAATATTACTCATACGTCAGAGTGAATATAAATACATTAAAACACACACACGCAGATAATCATTATTTCATTTATTGTCTCAGCAAATGAGATCATAAAGCGTGCTCATCCTATTATATTCCTGCATATGTCACCATAAACATTTAAACTAGAAAGAGCGCGCATAAAAATCATACAAACATCATTTTCGCCCTCGAAACGCACAAGCTCAAGCATATCTCGCAAAATAGGAATCAATAAAACGAAATTGAGTTTTTCAATTTCCAATCCAAATGTAAAATTGAGTTATAAGCTTTGCTTTTACCCAGCAAAATAAAATCGGGGGAAACAGAAAACACCCAACACACTTGTACACTAGCCGAAAGGAAATCGTAAAATTCTTGAAAAAGGATTTACTTTATGTATGGCAAAAGGGATGATAAAAAAGGGCTAGATTCCGTGTCGGGGCAAAATGGAAAACATCTCCAAACATAGATCTTTCGACATAAGCATCAAGACTTGCTGTTTGATTTGGAGCTTTTCTTTTGAATGCACGAAACAGAAATCACATCCCGCGGTATGTGTTGTTGTGACGTTTCAAGAACTGTTATATTATAATCTAATGCTCTTGTAGACAAGAAGTTTGACGCTAACTTTTTACCACTAAAAATCCGTCGTTACAACACCCATCTCTAAATACTTATTTGAATCCTCTCTTCGTAGTGTGTAAGTGCTTTTTGATATGGTTTTTTTTCGCCATAAGTGCGGGTGAAGGATTCTGCAAAGGCGAATTTAACTAGTTCATTTGAAGCTGGTTAAACTTTCTGTTTTATTTTTTCTGTATCAAAAAATGAGAATAAAATCAAGCCACCTACTTCACAAAGGAAACACGGTGCACTGACAACGAATGGCACAGGCGAGTGAAAAGGAAGAGCACAACAAAAACCTAAAAAAAAAGTAAAGAAAGCCAAACGCCAACCAACGAAACGAAAGCTGACAGGTTAATTTGATTTATGTCAACGATTTCGGTCTTTGGCGGTAGTTGTACGATTTGGTATGGAACTCCCATTTGGTGTCTGATAAGGAAGAATGTGTTTTCGTCTGACTCACGATGTCTATTCTCCTGGTGTGTGTTGTTGGTATTTGCTTTCCGGGTTTCAACTAAAGTAACAAGTTAGATGAATTTCTATTTCATGACTTTTCTTTTTTTGTCCTTTGTTTAATGGTTGGTTATTTGTAATCTTGTATCCTTGTGTCTAGTTGTATCATATGTTACAACTTAAATGGCATCGTATTGGAATCATTTTACAGGTGATTTCCGGTTAAATTTTCAGCAATTGATTGGTTTCGTTGCCCTGATAAAGATAGGAAATATTCTGCAACGTGTAGGACAATACTTTGGGGCACACTTACCGTTTTTTTTATTTTTTCCGGATAAGGAATAGAAATTCGATTTTTTTATCCGGAATATCCAGAATGGAATGAGTAAAGAAACAAAAATGGACCGAATAGAATGACAGCCATTTGTCTATTGACCAGCGCTGCCACTTAGTTCAAGAACAAGTACAACATTTACTACTTACAATTAATATATTTTTTCTATTTCTGAACTCACATGTGAGGTAATACTCCACTACAGCACTAAAATAAAAACATATATAATAAAACAAATATGAGAAGAGAAACCTTAAGAAAATACAATTTAAGTTCACAAAAACAATAATAATAACGATATCTCAGTAATACAAATTACATTAAATTAATTAAACACCCTTATTATCGTTGTCAAAAATCAATTATTGATAAGCGACAAAATTTATTAATCAATCGATATTTTGGTACTATGAATGTCAATTAACAAATTATTCATCCATTGTGTACACTGACAAGCAAAATGCGATAGAGCACTTGCGTAAAGCTATCTCTTTCTGAAGTGCCGCATTTCCTTCTTAAACGTCAAGAAAAAATTGAAGCATACAATTTCAGTAATTTGCAGAAATTGTATGAAAAATTATAGCGATTGTTAATAAAGTGTATATTTAGGTGAAATCAAAGGGAAATTTTCTCCTTTATTGAGGAAAAACCTGAGAAAGTATGTCACTGTGCAAAAAAAATATATAAAAACAGTGAACATGTTGACCAAAATGACTTGTGCAGCTCCTGATGCAGCAATTTAAAGGTATTTTCATTTTTTTTTTACAATTTTGTTATTAATTAATTGTTTCTGTTAGTTTGTACTTAGTAGTATTAAAAATATGTATATATAGCAAATTCGTTCAACCTAATTTGTTTCCAAAAAAAAAATACATTTTTGCCAAAAGTTCATTTTTATTTCTCGTACACAATTCTACAATATTTTTTACGTTTTACTGTTCAAAAATAGTGTTAAGATACTCCTTCTTAATTTTATAGCGCAAATAATTTGATTATTCAATTAATAATTTGATTATTCAATTAATCAGCTGAGTACTACTATTGGGAAAACGTATTAAAATTTAATTTTATTTTGTTGTTAGTTGTTTTGTTTAAGCTCATGCTTTTGTGACTGCTTTTTGTTCATAAGATTTATGGAAGTGAAGTTCCAGTGATTGTATCTATTCAATACATATTATTTTATTTTCCAAAAAAGCAATTCTACTCACATTTCGTTTTAAAAATGTTGTTTTACAAATAAAAACAGCGAATGAATTCTCTAAATTTATTTGTCAGTGACGAATTTGTGATTGACTGAACATTTTAAAGCTATCAATATTTTCGACAACCAAAACAATATATAGCGGAAAACGACTTGTCCCTATTTAAGTCTCCACAGCTGCGTTTCTTAACGAAGTACCCAATACAGTAATATACAACTTTCGCTCAGACAAAGCATAATATATTATTTATTACTAAGATATTGTTATTATTTGTATGAATAACATTATATTCTCGTGTTGTTATTTTGTTAAATATGTTGAATCGAAGGAAAAAAGTAAAACATTAAATATGTTGTCCTTTCGAGTAAGGATTTAGTACAAGTTCAAAAACAACAAAAAACAAACTACCTACCGCTTGGGCGAACTGTTGGATACCCTATTCTTATTCCTATCCATCATAAGTGGGCGTGACAAAAGTCTAAGTATGGTTGAATTGTTAAGAACGCTTAAAGGATTTTATCAAAAAAAAACGCTCCCTAGCTCAAACTTGGGTGTTTCAATAAAATTGTTTTATTTAATTGTGGGCGTGTCAGTAGGCGGATTTAAAAAAAATTAACACATGAGCATAAAGGGCCCCTAGAGAGTATATATTATAAATTTCAGCTCCCTAGCTCACACTTTGAATTTTCAAAAAAAATAAAAATTAATTCAATTAAGTCAGTGGGCGGATTTTGAAAATTTTTTATCCTGAGCAGTTTTAGGAGTCATAGATCATATATAAAAATTTCAGCTTTCTAGCTCAAAATTCGATTTTTTCCAAAATTTTGTTTTTTTGAGTTTGTGGGCGTGTCTGTGGGCGGATTTCAAAAATTCGTAAATTTGATTATTTCGGGACCCTAGAGAGTATATGGTTAAAATTTCAGCTCTCTATGTCCAGTTTAAAGGCCTAATTTTTGCCGACGGACGGACGGACGGACATGGCTAGATCGACATTACTATCGATGCTGATCATAAATATAGTAACTTTTAGGGGTCTACGGGCAATATTAAGGTATGTTACAAACTATGCGTCAAAATTAATATACCCTTAGAATAGGGTACAAAAAAATAATTAACTTAAAACAACACACATAAAAATATTTAAAAAATTAGCAATAAATGCTCACCCATTTCATTGTTTGCTGTTGATTCTATGTTTTTTTTTTTGATCAAGTGCATCTGTCAAACGTGGGAATATTCTTTTTATTCCACCTTTCTCTGGGAATAAAAAGAATGCATTCCATTTATTCCAGAATGAATAAAGAAACACCGAAATGGATTATCCGGAATATTCCATTGAATAAAGAAACGTAAATGGCTTACTTGGAATATTCCGAATATTCAGAATGAATAAAGAAACACACGGTTAATTATTGGTTGGAAACTGTCAGTTCCTTTCAATCCTATAACGGTTGGGGAGGGGTGTATTTTTGAAATGTACAAATTTATTTTTCGTAATTTGTGGATCTGCCCTTCTATCGGCGTCCTTATTGGGTGTTTTTATTGCGATTTTGGGTGGGTGGATGTCAATTGTTAATCGATGGTTTTTTTCTTCATTAATTTGGCGAGACATTTGGATATTCATGATTACAAATAGACATTTTATTTGGCAACGGTCGAGCTTAAGTCGACAGGAATTTCTTATTAGCTTTACGATTTAATGTAATGTTACCCAATTGTTAAGAAAAAAAAAAACAAAAATCTATCGTATTTCTTTTGGCTTCTTTTTATGATCTGTCCATTATAACGGCGGAGTGCTTAGTGTACTTGCCGGAGAATATCCTGGCTTGAATTTTTTTTGTATTTGTATTTGTATTTGTATTTATTTATCTTAATTATTTGATGTGCAATAAGAACAACATTCTTTAAGACTGCACAGTTAACATATATATAAATGGATGGTTTGAGTCCCATTAAGGAAAAAAGTTATTCGAGAATAAGCACAAAACAGACCAGCGCCACTAAAAGAAGTCTTCTATGCAATTGAATGCGAAAACTCTTACCTCAATATTGGAATGTATGGTTAATTTGAGTTTGGAGCAGTGTATGCCATATGAACTGAAGGTTGCAATAGCAACGCGGCTTATAGATAGATAGATAGATAGATTCTTTATTTTTTTCATCATAAAGTTTACAAATTGGTATACTTAAGAATAAGGACATGGCAATACTGCCGTCTGCCTGAAACGCGGCTTATATTAAGCTATGCTTTGGAAGAGGTCATTGCACTCCGACTTTAAAGCTAAAATAGATAAATACAACATCATCAACAAAAACCGGTGCAACTTTGCCAAAACCCACCAGGAACACCAGCAAACTTCTAGCAGAATTTGAAATTCATTTTAACAAAAATCTAAACAAAAGTTGCCATAATCTTGCTATGTTAGTCAATTTCAAAAAGGCTTTTGACACACTAAAATAGTCAACAACCTTAGCTATCTAGGGTTAAATTAAGCTGTTTTTTTGTCTCAATTTTTATGTCGGTCCAATACTGTAGAAGTAAATATAGGGAATTTTTTTAAAGAGAGTACTAGCTTAATAACGGGGAAAAGCGGCTTAGAACCATAATTTTGGAACCAAAATTCTAAAATATGGTAACGTTTATGAAGCGTGCCATCACGATAAAATTGCAACGACCACAGATTACAAATAACACCGAGAGTTTGCAATCTGACAATTGATTTGACAGATATAGCTGTCTCAAGTAAATACTGGGTTGAAAAAATACCCGATATAATTAAAAATAAATGAAATAATAATAAAATAATAAATACTATCGATGTTGGATGTTTGTACCGAAAATTGTCCTCAGACGAAAGAAATATTCGCTGCAATTCAACTTACATATTCCTTTTTGCTCTTTCGAAACTCGTAATGATTTCTGAAATGAATACAAAATAAATTAAATTAGCATTTTAATACAAAGGGTCTTTTATTGACAACTTCTTTCTTAAATAAAACGCAAACTATTTGAGATATCTCAAAATAAAAATCATTGGCTTGAATTACTTCCAAAACATTTATGAATGACCTTCGACTTCATTAATATATCCACCACGGGAACGTATGCAGCGGTCGATACGTTGAACCCAATTTTCGATGACTCAGCCGCAAGTTTCGACCGATACGGCCGCTATTTCTCGTTCAATATCGGCTCTGAGCTCCTCTAACGTCGCCGGCTTGTTGGCATAGACCAACGATTTAGTATACTTACTTACTTAGGTGGTGCTACAGTCCGGGGTGGTCCTGGGCCTCAACCAATACGCCTCGCCCACTTAGCACTATCTTTGGCTAACTGACTCCAGTTGCGCACTCCAAGTTGGTTGAGATCCCCTTCCACTTGCGAGGTCTTTTTTGACCAGGTCGATATCAATGTACAGCTCGTAGAGTTCGCTGTTAAATCTCCTCCTCCAAAGCCCGTCAACGCAAACGGGACCAAAAATCACTCGAAGAATTTTGCGTTCGAAACGACCAAGAAGATCTTCATCCGCTTTTGCTAATGTCCACGCTTCTGCGCCGTAGAGCAGGACTGGGATGATGAGGGTCTTATATAGAGTCTCCTTAGTTTTTCTTGACAAGGCCTTATTAATCAATTGTCGTCTTAGGCCAAAGAAACAGCGGTTGGCAAATGTAATTCTTCGTTTGATTTCCGCTGTGGTATCATTATCAGAATTAATAGCGGATCCGTGGTAGACAACGCCCCTAACTACCTCAAAATTATAGCTGTCTATCGTGGTGTTCTGTCCGATGTTGTATGTCCCTTCTTGTTGACAGCATATATTTTGTTTTGCTCGATTTCATATAGCCACATAAAAAAATTATACAGGCGTTAAATCACACGATCTCGGCGGACAATAGACGGGTCCGTTTCTCGATTGTTACACCCGCTGTGTAGCTTGTGGCATCGTCCTTTTGCAACCACATATCACTGATATCAAATTCATGCAATTGCCCAAAAAAAATAATGTTTCAACATGTCTCTGGGGCGAATACCATTTACCGTAAGGTGACGGTCATTTTCATCGACAAAAAAAAAACGGCCCAATGACGCACCAACCGCACCAAACAGCGACTTTTCGCGGATGAAGTGCTGTTTCATGAAGCACATGAGGGTTTTCACCTGTCCAGTAACGCATATTTTGCTTATTGACGAAGCCGTTTAACCAAAATTGCGCTTCATCGCTGAAGATGATTTTGCGATGAAATTCTTCATTTTCTTCCATCATGTCCGGAGCCCAATTCGAGAACGTTCGGTTCATATTATCAAGTGGCTTTAGTTCTTGAGCCAGCTTGATCTTGTAAGGGTGTAGATCCTTGCCCAAAATCAGCCATAATTTAGCCTGGGAGAAGCCCAATTCGTGAGAACGCCGACAAATTGAATGATTTGGCTGGTTTTGCGTCGGACGCCTCTACGGTAGTTACAGTAACAGTTTTTTTTCGCATTTCTGCAGTTATTTTTTTCCAAAATCTTTCAAGATTGAAGTTTTCCGGCATCGAGAATAACAGAAATAGATGAATGATACAAAGTACATTTTCATTTACATACTTCAAATCATTCCGTTCAGAAATTTCTCAATGCGAGAGTTACAGAACATGGGTTCTGATTCGAGCCAACAAACAAGATATAAAGTACAATAACTATGAAATATAAAACAAGATTAACATCCTCGAAAAAATACTATTTTAACCAGCACTACATTGATCATCAATTCAACACGAGAAGAAGGGCAGACGGCTTCCTGCAAGCTGCAAACACCAATGTTTAACAACGCATATGACAGATAACAACTATCGGTTGTTTTTTTCGCTTATCTTCAACCAGGTACCCAGCGGCCCTATGCGAGGCGGATCGCTTTGAAATTAATAACTCCATTTTGAACTCCTTCGCTTCGGGTTAACATGACTTTTTTTTGTTTTTTTAAGTATTCTTTGACAAAAGTATTTGCAAAATCCTGTTCTTTTTACGAGAAGTGAAAACAATATTAAACAGAAGTGAAAATTGATTCTACTCTACATGAAAATATGTATATTAAAATAGGTGCAAAGAAAATTATTAAAAAGTGGGTTCTTCTGCACTGAATATCCACATACAAGTGCTGAAAATTGTGAAAATTGTGGTCTTACCTCCTTAAATAAAGAACAACATTTTAATATTATATCGTTTAACAAAACAAATCAATTGGTTCAATAAAAAAAAATATGTTTGTTCAAACTAACGTCACATAGCCACCTATCGCTTTTTAAACCGGAATGACATTTGAGAAGCGGTTTCGATTTCCAAAGAAGGGCAAATGGAAAGCAAATCGCTGTTGAGAATAAGAAACCACAAATCCGCCATTCAAAACCGATCCAACCAGCTTTCTGAAATAGGCCTACAGAGAACTTTTAAATATTTTTTCCGACGGTAGACATTTTTTTTTAATGAAATCTTCATGTAGGTAATACAAAAAAAAGTTGTGAGCCACGCTGCAGTCACGGTATAGTTGATGCGTAAACAAGTAGGCTCGTCAGCGTTGCATTAATTTAAATTGGTGTGGTTGTACAGTGGGCGGATTTTTCAAAATATTTACACATGAACATCAAGGGCCCCGGGAGAGCCTATATTATAAATTTTAGCTAACTAGCTCAAACTTAGGTTTTTTTTTTAAATTGTGGGCGAATTTTGAAAATATTTACACATGAGCATCAAGGGCCCCTGGAGAGTCTATATTATAAATTTCAGCTCCCTAGCTCAAACATTGGTTTTTTGCCGTCCGACCTGAAAATCTGACGATGACGCTGAAAATCTGACGATGACGGTGACGCTCGATATTTCCAACTAGCCCCTACCGAGAGCAAAGATGTTTACACATCAAAAAAAAACAACAAAACTTTAGATCTATATATTTCAAAAATACTTAACTAAAAACCAAAACAAATATCGCAACTAACCTTCAACAGAAAAGGCTAGGCTTCGCAGATACTTTTTTGTTAGACAAATATTTTATAATATTCACTGAATAAAATTAAAATTGTTTCATTCCAACATTCAATAGAATAATTGATTCCAACAATAGAATAGAATAATATTAATTTAAATACTTATCAAATGCAGTAAACTCTAACTAATCTCTTTCAATTAATTTTCAGGAAGCTTACCAACCCAAAGTGGTAAGTTTTTATTACATAAATTCAAAAGCATTCAACTGCAATAAAATTCTCAAAGTCTAAGGATTAAGTGCGAAAAACCGATAGCATTCTCAATTTCAAAATTGAACTACAAATATGTTTTTTTTTTTCTTTGACATCCGGCAAGACAAATACCCTCAGACGGATTTATATCGACTTACATTTATTTGTTCAATTCTTGCCCCCCTAACCGAAATGGTATTTCGAAATCCACAATCCACCCCAAATAGAATTCAACAGACCTGAACTTATCCAATAAAATAGTGCTTAAAGCCAATCCCATATCCTTTATGCTTATTTGAATATAGCATATTTTATTTTGTACATATTTCTGCTAGTTGGGTGCGTTTATTTTTTTACCATTCTTGAATCCATACGATTAAATTGGGAAAAAACGTCCGAAAACGAATTTATGAATTCAAAGGGAAATTGCTCTTGATATTTAATTTCGTTTGGTTAAACTATTTTGCATACATTTTTTTATTTTATAGGTTAAAGTATGCATTGCCAATATAGTATTAATTTTTATTTTTAATTCCTCTTTTCGATTGGGGTATATTTTTTTTTTAATTATTGTAGTTAGTGCACATGAGTGCCTACAATCAAATATATTTGAAAATACGTTGGATTTGCTGAACGGAAAGCGGGACAATTATTGTTGTGAAAACATAATGAACGATTGCGTTCCGATATCGAATGCGTGTGCGGAATCGCACTCCTGCGGCTAAGTTATTTACATATATGTGTGCGAGGCAAATTCGAAGAAAACCCAATAATAATAGTCGGTAATGGTAATGGAGTAGGGATATAAAATTAATTGTATGACTTTTTTGTGGCTGCACAGTTAGTTGGTTATTGCAAATTATTGGCACCGTAAATGGCAATTGGAGCACTGAGTAGGGGCATTATTTTTCGCTTTTTAAAACAATTGTTTTAATAAATTGTAGGGGTGGCTTTGGCAATCAGGAAGTGTGTCAGGCAATCAGGAAATGAAAGTAAAAACATGGCATTTGGAACACATGGTGGATTTCCTCGTACTTTTAGACGACAATAAAAACGACTCGATGTGTATTTACTTCTATAATTCGAGACCCACTGCATCTATTGCATCATTTTGGATTGGCAGACACTTAAAAGGTTGTCTGCATTTACAAAAAAGTACAATATATTGGATTGGAGTTGATTAAGCATCAACAAATTATAGTGGCAGTTGATATTTTCAATTACAAAAAATAACAATAGTATTAACTGTCACCTCAACAAAACTGGTTCAACAAAATTTTAATAAAGCTGGGGTGATCAAAGAACTATTAAATCAATTGAATTTCACAATATAGAAATAAAAAAAGTAATTATTCAACAAAGATGAATAGCGTATAAATACAAAGCAAGAACCATGTAAATACAGATTTGCAGTAAGAAAAAAAGAAAAGATTGAACAAGGAAAGACAATTAAGATAATTTAAAAGTACCATGAAATAATATAATTATTAAATAATTCGGGACTGTAGATTTAAGAGAGTTTCACCATAGTCAAATTTGATTTTATATAGGCAATTTTTTAATGATGACAAAAAAATATTTAGTGAGCGTATTTCTCTAAGGAACTGAGGTAATTTATGAAATAGGCGATAAGCAAGAAGTGTACAAAAATTAAGAAATGATGAAGTACGAAATGCAGGCACATAGACTGGATTCAAGCAATTAACAGAAGATTATGATTTCAAGGACTTATATTAAGGTTGTCGGATCTTCCAAAAAATATTTTTAGCACTTAAAAAGAATATAAATGATTGATGGGAATGTTTTTTCAAAAGCAAAACAATAGAAACAATGATGATTTTGAACTTTAAAACTGATTTGTCTTATGATATATTTTGCACAGTAAGAAGGGGTTGAATTTTATTAAAAAAGGTTCCACCCCAGCAACTAGTACCATACTGTAATTTTGAATTAAATAAGGCTATATTGAAGTCAATAATTTTGTAGAACATTACCTACCTCCTCAAAAAAAAAATAATATCTAAATATAAGAGGAAAATATTATTCCAACTCCTCGGTGTGGTTTTAGAATCTAAGATTAATCCCAAATACTTGAACTCATCGACTTTGTAAGGGAGGAAACAATTATCACTACATTTAATATAGCTAATAAAAGTCGTTGAGGAATACACATCACAGTTATTCAATCTAAATTTGGGACACTCCGGTGTCGCATCGAAATTGCTTGGCCAACCAAACTGAAAAACATAATTTTTGTTTTAGGACTTATAACCAATTTATGCTCAGCAAACCAAGACCTTGTTAAAGCCAGGTCTCAATTAATCTCTTCGACTAGATCCAGAGAACTATCTGGCCAATATACACAAGCCATGCCATTAGCAAATGCTCTTAACAGGATAGGTCCTAACACCAAGCCTGGATGCACCCCAATTTTGATTAATTGTATTATACTCCTAGTTTCTTCTATTTTCACCCTCTGGGATTTATTTTCCAGACATGATTTGAACCACTTTAACAAAAAACCACAAAAAACCTTCTTTTTTAAGCTTCCTTAGCTTAATGTTGTGGTTAATCATATGAAAAGCGTTCCATCAATCGTTGTATAGATTATTTGCTCATGCTTATCTAGTGGACTTTCTGAGTGAGTTAAATCTCAAACGAAAGCGTGGCCTTGATACGACAGGAGCCGTTAATTTTGCACTAATTTACTTGAAAAGTTCTTCGATTATCGCATTTCTATATTTTCATGCTTTTTGACAAAATTGTGCTCAGCATATGACACCTACCCAAAAAGTAAAAAACGTTCTCCCTCTCTGGTAAATTGAACAGAGAGCAAGTTTTGGGTAAATCTTCTCCATCAGGGATAAAGTCAAGGTCCATTATTTCACCGCTGAAAACTATAGATATCATATCGATAGAGTACCTTTCGTTGAATTAATTATTTTCTCATGGATTGTGATTTTTACTAGCATACATTTGTCGGTGTACTTAACTTCTTACATTTTCAATCCTGTCTGCATTCATTTTCTCATCAACCACCAAAATCAAATTATAAAACTCCCCTTTCCTCGATCGCTCCAGTACATATTTTCAGGGTGTATCCGCAGAACCCTGCCAGTGACTTCCATTCCTCATTAAACAATATTTATAATTTGGTAAACGTTAAGTGAGCCTTTGTCCGTTCAAAGAACAACTTTTAAATGTTATTATCATGTTTTCTTAAATAATGGTGCGAGACCCGTTTTGTTCAGTAGCATTTTGTGAGGTGTACATTGTGGCAGTAAATATTCGTTTTTAGAATAACCGAAGTAGTTTTTCCAATGTACCGTGAGACTTATAGCCCATGCTTGGGCTGCATGCATCATTATTGATTTTGAAACTGGCTCAAATATCTCATATTTGATTTTTACCGGTAAATGCTTATTTTCTAGACAATTTTTCCAAGTCACACTTAATGCTGACTTAGCGTATGCAAGCTTATCCTTCAAATGTTGCTCTATATTTAGGTTACTGCAGACGGTTATACGGTTGATTTGAATATGTAAACTTTTAATCTCTATTCTTTACAGTATTTTTAAAGCTGATTTATTTTTCTCTGTAAGCACTCTGGTGGGTCCGCTGGTAGCACGAGATCATCTGTATACATTAACAGCCGTATTAATAAAGCTGATTAGGGGTGAATTATCTTAAACAATGAATATAATTAGAAATCAATAATAAATATGCATTCAACTAATTCACCGCTAAATTAACGAGTAATTAATTTGAAATATAACTGACAGCATTTTTGACAACTGACAGCGAATCTTTGAACCAAATGGTACTCGTATGTTTGAAATGGTTTTAATCCTATAACTGAACTAATCGCCATACAATTAATTACTTAACGATTTCCAAATTCCATATCATTTATTACTTAAGGACAATTAGCTAATGCATTGACAGGATTTTTTATTAATAAGCCGTGAAAACTTTCCAATTTTCATACCATTCATTTAATTAACGATAATGATTTTTCATTAACGAGCTGTGTAATTCTGTGAAATAAATTGGTTGTACTCTGTAATTTGATAAATTATTACTAACGACAATTCGACGAGCCATAAAATTTGGTGAAATTAAATGTGAAGAGTTGTAAGTGAACCTTAACGAATTTAATGCCTTCAATGAGGATGTGATTATTGAACAATTACTATATTGAGAAAGCTGAAACATACCAAAAATCTTCACTTTCTCCTGCCAAATCTTAATTTTAATCCACATAATGTAAGATTTTAATATGGGCCCCACCGATTTGCATGCCTGTTTTACACCAGCGATAGTTTCGAAAAAATTTGATAACTGCTTACCATCTCAAATTTTCTTGATAGACCAACATTATACAGTTTATAAAAAAGTGCACTTCTGTCGACTGTACAGAAAGCCGCTCTGAGGGCTTCAAAGAATGCATAGAGTTTTTTCTTAGCTTTGATGAAGTTCCCTGGTACACTAAAGAGCTAAAATCGATACGAAACAGACGTAATAGGGCTTGGAAGAACTATTTAAAAAGTCTCTGCCATTCAGATCTTGAACTCTATTTCACATTATTCAATGAATTCAAATCTTTATCCTGCAACTTATATATTGACTATGTAAGTAAAATGGAATGCTCTTTAAAATCGAACCCCAAACTTTTTTGGGGTTTTGTCAATTCTAAGAAAAAAACCGATGGTTATCCATCGAAGCTTACTTACAATAGTTCTACAACTGCTGATTCAGTAGATGCAAGCAATATGTTTGCAGATCATTTCAGTAAATCATTTAGGGGGACCCCTCTTCACATTGATGATCAATATTTTAGTTATCTAACTAGCTGTTCCCAAATAAGTTTTAGTAGTATCTCATTCGATTTGGAAACAATTTTAAAATGTATTTCTTCTCTCAAGAATGATTATTCATCAGGTCCTGATGGCATTGCACCGATCGTTCTTAAAAAATGTAGTCATGCAATTGCTCCATATCTTAAGTATCTGTTTGAATTGTCCATCAGTACTGGTAAATTCCCTAATCTATGGAAAAGTGTTTTTATCACACCTGTATTTAAAAAAGGCGAACGTGGTGATATCACTAATTATAGGCCTATTTCAAAGCTTTCGTGTATCCCTAAGCTTTTTGAACAAATTGTTTGCGAAAAGTTAATATTTCTTTGTCGCAATTTAATTTGTAATGAACAGCATGGATTTGTAAGAAACAGATCCACTGTCACTAATCTGTTAAGTTTCTTGCATGATTGTTCTAATACCTTAGAGAATAAGGACGAAATGGATTGCATATACACTGACTTCTCTAAAGCTTTCGACCAGCTGTCCCATGAAATAATCGAGTTTAAGCTCAGGGCTTTTGGCTTCCCACCAAGTTTCATAAAATGGGTTAATTCATACCTTAGATCAAGGGTTTATCAAGTGAAATTTAGAGGATCGCTATCCGTATCTTTCACAGCGCAGTCTGGAGTTCCCCAAGGAAGTCACCTCGGACCAATATTATTTATACTTGCCATTAATGATGTTAAGGCATGTATAAATTACAGTAATATCCTGATATACGCTGATGATATGAAAATATATAAATCTATCACTAGTCAGCAAGACAGAATGTTTCTTCAATCTGACATTAATAGCTTCGCCAATTGGTGTGATAAAAACGGTTTATCCCTGAACCCAACTAAATGTCAACATATGACATTCTCTAGAAAGAATATCCCTTCCACCTTTCAATACTCTCTGTCTCAACATATTCTTTGTAGTGTTGATAATTTTAAGGATCTTGGGGTTTATTTCGACCCCAAACTGGATTTTGCTAAGCATATTAATTCTATTATTAATAAATCTAATTCTATGTTGGGCTTCGTAAAACGGTGGGCCAAAGAATTTAATGACCCTTATGTTTCTATGTCATTGTACAATTGTTTTGTCCGTCCGATTCTAGAGTATGCCTCTCAAGTTTGGACACCGTTCTACAACATTCATTCAAATCGAATAGAGGCCATTCAACGTAAATTTATTCGATTTGCACTTAGAGGACTTCCATGGGATGATCCATTTAACCTTCCTCCCTACAGTCAACGTATCAAGCTTCTTCAAATGTTACCCCTTTCTCAACGAAGGCTTAATAGCGATATCATTTTTTTACAGCAGCTTATATCCGGTCAAATAGATGCACCTGACTTGCTGTCGTCTATTGGCTTTAATTTTCGTGGTGGTGCCCATAATTTACGCAGTGTTGAATTATTGTTCAGCCCCCATCATAGAACGAATTATGGAAGGCATGAGCCTATTAGTCGCATGAGTAGAATCTATAATCTAAATGATCATGTGATTGACTTGCATGTTAGTAAAATTAAGCTAAAAAATATTTTGCGTAATAATGCTTTAATGTCTTAATTGTTTGCATTATTTTGTGTCTGTGTTAGTACTCGTATTTTATAGGTACATAATTATTGTATTTTTAATTGTTTTGTCCTTACTAACACCTGCACTAAATGATGAGCCAGTGAGAGCACTTTTAGTGCCGGCAATTTCTGCTCGTGATAGTTGCTTGCTTTAAGCACTCCACGACACTGAGCTGATAGTGTAGTGTAGTTCTGTGATATCGTTGTGAGAATAAAGAATTTATCTACTTCTGAGAAGTTCTCTCTCCCTACCTGGAAATCACGCATAAGTTTGTTTTGCGAAGCCCACTACTGAAAACGCTTTGCCAAAACCCCCATTAATATTTTTAAACAAGCGTTCAAATATGATACGCGTATATAGTTTTCTGCTTGGTTTGGTTTCTCTTTCTTAAGAATTAGAAAAGTCCTACTGTGTTGGAAGCTGATTGGTATATCCTTTGTTTCAAAAATATTCATATTCTTAAGCAATGGCGTTTTTGACAATCTGCGTTATATTTATCCAATTCTCATCTGTGGTCATTGCTTCGATCTATCTGCTCGG
This sequence comes from Portevinia maculata, assembly GCA_949715645.1. Taxonomy (NCBI): domain Eukaryota; kingdom Metazoa; phylum Arthropoda; class Insecta; order Diptera; family Syrphidae; genus Portevinia; species Portevinia maculata. Next base: position 34,568,587 of record OX454527.1, read on the forward strand.
GTTTGTCTGGTGGCTTTAATCTTAATTTTGTCAAAAATAACTAAAAATACCGAATGTTTTGGGCCTCTACTTGGCGTTTAGTGAAGAAATTAAAAAAAAAACAATTTGGGCAGTAGATACAACTCCTATTGTTCTTAAAAATACATTTTATGAATGTAGGTATGCATTCATTCTAATCTATTAAGCGGTGAAAAAGCGATGACACTCGGACGACCTCTAGCGATCTTTTTCTTCCTTTTATTCCTTACCGACTAGGTTATTATCGGCTCTAACAAAATTATTCACTGAAATGGTTAAATGAAGAATAATAACTTGCGACTGCTACCACGTGAAGAGGTTCTACGAGTATTATCGACATCAGAAAATATTGCATCCGTGGCCTTGGTGTTCATGGCATGAAGATACTCTGTGACGGGTGGAACGAAAGGCCGAGGGCTTGTCTTGCTCTGTCGAACCTCTTCTCACCTATTAAGCTTGGACAATTTTGTGACCAAGATTTGGTTGCTGCAGCTATAAGCTACGAAGAATTTAGATTGGAAGACCTTGATTCGACCTTGATTCTCTCGTGGTGGAGAGAGGCAATTAATGAACCCATAGGCTGCGACATTAGGAAACTGGCCCTCATTCTATGTGTCGATGCCAATTCTCAAAACATGTTTTGGGGCAGCAGCAAGTGCAACATCTCCTCGATTTCATACTATCGTCTGACCTTACCATTAACAATGATGGTTCACAGCCAATTTTTTGATGACAAGAAGACAGGCTGTGATCGAATCAACTTTATTTAACGGGTACCTACTTAAAGGCGGTTACCAACTGGAGGGTCTCCTCGGAGGTATGCCTCTCAGATAATAGATACATTGAATTTGAAATCGAACGCGAAACCATAACTTGGCAGGAGAGGAATCTGAGGAAAACCAACCGAATACGCTTCAGGGAGCAGTAAGGGAAATCCTTCAAAACTCCAACTAAACTGAGGGCGAGACAAAAGGTAGAGAAAGCTATTCAAGACCTGAACAGTGCCATTGCCAGCTGTTTCAAACTGACGTCCCAGTAAACAAAACCCCTTGCAGAAAGCCAGTTCTGTGGTGGAGCTCGGAACTGCAACGAGTACGAAGGGAAGCTAGACAATTTTCAGGTCACTTAAAACTGATTTTGAGAAAGACTGTAATCTCTACCTATCGGAAAAGAAAGAAGTGATTTTCAAAAGTCTTTCTGCCAAAAGAAAATTCTGAATTCTGAAATATGGCAAGCCACCTTCGAAAGCGGAAACTTTCAGTTCAAGGGCTAGATGCATTATTGAACCTACCGCTTCTTGATGTTTACATCATAGGTTGCACAATCAAAGCAATCTCTCGTTTAAGAAGAGGTGGCTTTTGGTATAGCTCGCACTGGAGTTTTTATGATCTTGTGCGACGGTTGTCCTTTGATACCGGTCTTATGGATATGCCGTCCGATGACATCGGAACTTCGGCTGATGCGCAATTACGAAATCGACTTTCCTCGTGTTTAGGAAAATGATTTTGCTCGTACTAATTGGCAGGTATTTGGTGCTTATGTTGAAGCGCCTATGCGTTTTTCTTAGAAAACTAAGAAATTTCAGTAAATGTGGTGTGTTTTCCTGGCAGTACATTGAACCAGTATTGAGTTTTACTGATCCGAGTAGAAAATCTCGCACCCCGAAAAAAAACATCAGAAAAACATTTGTATGTTGATATTATTGTTTTTTTTCCTGTTTGTTTTGCCGTGATATCATTGTTCCCTCGTTAAGTACAGTGATAGCCGTTCGAACATTTTTGTGTTACAAAACACCGTCAGATTTGATTTGCTAATAACTATGTGACAAAAAATGAGTTACCAACGGTTGAACAACGGGTAGAGCATGTCCGTAAGAGCTCGTCGTGCGGCATTTTATTTGTCTGTGACGTCATTGGCAAGGGTAAGTGCGTACATATTCGCGATTGTTTTGAATTGGCGTTGTGTAAAGCTATAAATTAGTGTAGCGTGACAAAGTGTTTAGCTGGTCGATTGCTTCAGGTGTTATTGTAAGGAGCTCGCGAAGTACTAGTAGAACCCAAAGTGAGATAAAAAAAATATTAGTCGGGATACAAAAAACGATCGATATTAAATTGAATATTCCAAAAAATATAAAGATGTTAACTCATATGAATGATAAATAGGCACAGAGTAATAGAAAACATAACTCGAGCTTTGTTAAAAGGAATCAAGGAAACCTACACTTTCTATAGCCGAACAAATTGCGAGAGGTTCTACAGCGTCTAAAAGAAAACGATGAAAAAACGAATACTATACATTCGTTTTTACGAAAAATCTACGACGCAGTTCCGAACTGCGCCTCTCTGTTTTTTGTTTATCCTATTTTAAAGGCATATTAATTTTGACTCATAGTTTGTCACATACCTTAATATTGCCCGTAGAACCCTAAAAGTTTCTATGTTCGTGATCAGCATCGAATGTAGTGTCGATCTAGCCATGTCCGTGGGCAAATATTAGGCCGTTAAACTAGAGCTAAAAAGCTAAATTTCTAACCATATACTCTTAAAAAAATCAAGTTTAAGTTTAACAGATTTAGGGGCCCCAAAACTTGGGAGTTAACATTTTTTTAATCCACCCACTGACACGCCCATAATTTATAAAAAATAATTGTATCGAAATGTCAAAGTTTGAGCTAGGAAGCTTAAATTCCAACAGAGGCCCTTATTGCTCTTGTGTAAAACACTCCCACTTTAAAAAAAAAACCTTTTATTGAAGAAACAATTTGCAGAGTATGTCTTTAAAGTCGCTTTGAACAATTCCTTTAGATTTATAAAGTTTTCTGCGCACTTTTAAGGTCGTTTTTTTTACACAATCTTTGTTTTTTCATTAAAATCTTTTTTTCTTGTTTGACTTGAGTATTGCAGCAATACACACTATGCAAAATATGTTTAATATATATTATATATACTTACTTTACTTACTTAACGGGCTCCCGGAAGTGAAAAGTCTCACACTGCAGTCTTCCATCATCTGCGATCGCGGGCACGCTGCTTCCAGTGCTACAGACCAAGCACTTTCGCATATGCCTCGATAGTTCTTGAAAGACATAGGATCTCCTTTTTTGAAGATGGGGCATATTAAGCTGATAGTCCAGTGATCGGGCATGCTTTCTTTCACCCATACTTAGATGATGATTTGATGCATGCGCTAAGCCAACCTCTGCTATACTGGGTGGTGAAATCTGTTCTTCATTGACAGGACGTGGGTTCTCTTCTTGCCCTATCACCCCCTCTACATGATGCTCTTGTATCAGCTGTTGGAAATGCGGCTGAGTTGATGCCAACAGCATGCCACCCAACTGCCCAACTCAGCGAAAACAACAACCGTCAACAACTAGCAACAACGATCGCACTCAGCCCGACTGACCCACTAAGAAGTCGACACACAACCCCAACGACATCGATTGCGAAGCTCTGCTGACTCACCGTAGTAATAAGCATTTATATTATTATGTATAGCGTGTTATTTTATAGAGGCATACAACTTTTTTTTGAAAATAAGACTCAACAACAAGATTAATGAAATGAAAAATGTTTGGCTTTATTAGCTTACAAATTCCACGGCATTTGTATTTGTATTTTGTATTTATTTATCATAATAATTTGCACAGCAACTACATTCATTTAATATTTAAAAATAATTTTTGGCATATGGACTCTGCGACTTCGAATTATGAACACCAAATGTCTGTCCAATTTTGCACCACTTTTTCGAGCATACCAGGTCTTATTTCGTCGATAGTGCGTCGAACGATGGCTTCTAAGTGATCAATCGTTGCTGGTTTATCAGCATAGAATAGAGATTTCACGAACCCCCACAAAAAGTAGTACAAATGTGTCAAATCACACGAACGAGGTGGCCAACTGTAATGTTGGATGACGATTGTGTTCGCTCCAAAAACGACAAAACCGTGAAGGCAGAAATGATCCTCATCTCTAAGGATGATTTGACGATAAAAATCTGGTTCTCAGCCCATTTACAGAACACACGACGCAATTAATGGTTCGCTTATACGGATGTAGGCCAAGATCTTTCCTCAAAACTTTCCAAATAATGGACCGGCAGAGACCGAATTGCTGAGAACGGCGTCGGATCGATAAATTCGGGTCCTCTCTCACACTCACGTCTAAAACGACTATGGCTTCTTTTGTACGCACGGCACGGGCTTGATTTTGGTGAATATTATCAGAAAGAGTAAATGTGTTCATGAATCGATCCATAGTATTGAGTATTAGCTGCTCAGATTGGCTCGATTCTCTTCCCTCGCTGCCCTTATTTTGCGTATATATTGGTATGTTTTATCAAATCATTGGTAAACCTCTGTGAACGGGAAAGAAAAGAAAATTCTCGAAATGTAATTTTAATAACTTCAGCAGAGGCCGGAAACGGGTAATAAAAATAAAGTTCTAATGGATATGCGATGCTGTATGAGTGTGCATAACACATATAATGATGCTTGTAATGTTATGAAAATGTTTTTATGAAAAGTTGCATTTTATGATTGTAAAATATAATACTGATTTATAATATACAAACATTCAAAACCAATTTGCAACGGTTTCTGGTTTTTTTTATTACAATTTTTTTTTGTTAAGTTTTCTAAAGAATAAGAACAACATTCTTTAAATGTGGGCAGTAAAAAAAAATGGTTTGAACATTGAACATCCTTCCTATATCTTTATTTTCTTAATGCTCGTGCTGTATAAGAGTGCAATTGAAGAGATCCTTCATTTATATTTTTTTTTGAACATATACCCATGCCCTTTTGACTGACACTGCCACATAAAAGATCTTTTGCATCAAAAATGGATGCTTTAGCCTAAAAGAAGAGTGACCCTTGGGCCTAGTGAAGGGCATTGACTTAGCAAAAAGTGCTAGTCATAAAAACACAAATTCCAATCCAGCTCTAGCCAGTTCGTCTGCAAATTCATTGCCTGCAATGCCAATTTATATTGGTCCGTTATTTGTACCTCAAATGATTTCCCAAAACTGTATTACCGAACCATAGAATCATTGATCTTGGTCTAAGTGCGTCAGATGAACATACAAGGTGTCATACTTTTCTCTCCATTGTAAAAGAGGTGGAACCCGATCCAATTAGCAAGAACGTCATGGCGATCAAGCGGAAGACTTTGCCGCGTAATTAATTGCATTTAAAATTATTCACTTCAATTCTAGAATCCTTGTTCACTTCAATTCTAGAACCCTAATTTAAAGTGTCTTTTAGACAACAGTAAGCCATCCTAGTAGAATTTTCATCATGAAAACAATTTCCATTCCAACTTGAATCTACCCGCATGCAACATATCCGCCCCTGCCTTGATTAAAACAGAGATCAATTGCGCTAAAGGAACCTATGGCACTTAATCACTTTGTTATTGAGGATATCATTTTACAAAGTGTACCACCTTCAATTCTTTGCAAAATCGGACCAAATTCCTCCTCCACCCGAATCTACTTACTACATAATATGCACTACAGTTCAAATTTTCGAAAACTTTACTTTAACCCTGCGCCATTGTCTGCAGTCTAAGATTACATTTTGACTTCCCATAATAATAAGAGCTACTCGCATTTGCATGCAAATAATCGATTTAAAACTGATTTACATTCCTTCATCCTCTTATAATAAGTATTTTCCATATAATGTAATAATTATCGGGTGTGGGTATACACGGTATCCTGACAGAGACACACCCACAGACCCATGAAGTAGCGCTGAAATAGCAATAGCTCATTCGCTCCCACTTAACAAATAGCTTAAAATGCAATAATCCATTATTAAACTTTGCCATTAAGCTCACCAAGGACTCCTTTCACTGAAGCTATGCAGTCCTCTTTCAAGCGAAACACATATTCAGTGCCATATAAGTCTGGTATGTATACAATACTGACATATCCATATGCCCCAGCAAGGTTCACATCCCAGGACGAGTATAATAATTATCTTGTTGCGAAATATCCGTGTTAATAAGGCGGGCCACTTCTGATAAACGTGTGCGTCACCATTTGTGCCAGGATTAAATTATCCGTGCAATTTCGAATGGAATAATTTAATTTGCTTGCAGATTTGTTGGTGTTGTACAGACTGCTATGCTGTGGTGACGTGTTTCATTAAAGAAGATGTCTGACTATCCATGACTGATGCTGGGAAAATGGTCATCGTAGATTTACTTTAAAGCTTCTTGTCTCTGCGATCAGTCAACATCTCGGAATGAACGAAGCACTATCTCATGCCTTGAAGTGTTTTCAAACATTAAATGACAGTTAGGACGGTAATTTCATTATATGGGCCAACACATTGGCAAGTTTCCATGGCTGTCATTGTTTTGTATTTCGGTTATCAAAACGGCATTCGACTTGCAGGAAATTTATGAAATTACTGTTTGTTTTATAGATGGGATTAGTCTTAGTTGTTTCATTTGATGAAAACATTTGGCACATTCATCGAAACGGAATGCATTTAAACTCGCTGTTAAATCACACTGAATTGTTTTTATGCATTTACAAATATCAATGAACTGTAACCTTGGAAACAGTGCGAGTACATATTTTTTTCTTTATTATTATTGGAAGATGGTAGAGGACTAGTACTCTGACAAATTGGAAGGATTTCTTGACAAAAACTTAGAAAATGTATTCAGGGTTTTCCTAAGAAATCTCACGCCATAACTGGGACCGTCATGGTATGTCTGATAAAAATTAAGAACTAGGTACATACGCTTCCAATAATAACGGTTTCTGTCAAAGGACATTCCCCTAATGACTATTTTCCTGGCATGGATTTGTCCTAACTTTACTGCTAAAATTCAGAAATGGGTCACAGCCATACTTCCACAAATGTCTGACTTAAAGAACTGTCACCCCGAAAAACCATTTCCATTTCTATCTCCGAGATAACGATTATGGGAGCTACCTCCCATGCAACTTGTTACAAACATTTTAAGGAAACTAATTCCCTCGCAAATTTTGGCGCAACTTCTGATTTATTCTTCGAGAATTTATTTAGTTGACAGTGGAAATGATTTATTTTAATGAATGCAGTCCCATTAATGTGGTGCTCGCCGTTGTCAGAGATCCCATCCTTCATCCCCCATACACTAACTGTTCATCCCTTCTTCTGTCATCATATTCATCCTCTGGCGTATGGACTCTATGTGATAGTGATTGTGCACGAATGTTGTCATCCTTGGAGCACACAATTTTTGGCCGTTCATGTTTTAAATAATAGGCTCTCCCTCTCAGCGAATATACAAACCCCAGTGCCATGCCACCACCACCAGGAGTGATGGAACACGGAAGTATTTTCCCGTGAAACCCTCTTACACTGATAATGTCTATTTCGCTCCTTGCTAGGTGCTCCTACGATACACTTATACTCGTATATTCGCTGAAATATTTCATGCCGCGGACGGTTGGTACGGTAGTTGGGCGAAAGCAACGATTATGGGGTATCTTTACACTTCATTCGTTTGCGCCCATGGGTTGACTTGCTAACAAAGTGCAAATGAAAAAGCAGGAGTCGAATTTGTACCACGAAAGTATATGGAAAAACACTGCTACGTCCTGTTTATCTAAAGCAATTTGTGTTTTGCTACAAACTTTCCCCACTGAATGTGGATGGCGGTGGTAACTATTCTTTGGGAAAGGAACACTATTTTTACCGTAAATTATTTTAATTTAGTTAGTTTTGTGCGATTGCAATTTTCTACTTAGTCAAACTAAGTTAGGAGTTCATTCATCTGATTGCAACAGTACAGAAAGTAGTTTTGTGCTTGTGTGTACGTATATGGTGCTGGGAAGTGGGTGAAGTAAGTACGCAATATTAGCAGTTTGGGAATAAATAAACAAACAGTAATCCAATTGGGGGTTTTCAATAAAAATAAACCATGGTTTTTATTAAACTGCAGATACGGGGCAACATTGACATTTCGTAAATATGTGGTGTCACTGACAGGTCAGTGTATCAGAGATGGCGCCACATGCAATATGTAGTTGCAAATTCTCGCGCTTGGATACGACCGTCTAGGCAATGGAACGGCAGGAAAGGCAAAAAAAAAGAAAAAAAGGATATGCGTCTGAAATAGAAATCCAGCGCATTGTTTATTTTATTTTGGTTATCTGAACTGGTCTGGGCAACTGGAAGCAGCGGGCCTAGGATCGCGGAGGATGGAAGCCTGCAGTGCCTCAGGCAGAGCCTCTCCACGCGTCGTGAGCTTGTTAAGTAATCATCTCAACTTACTATGGGGGAAAGGGAGTTGTCTCCGACACATATAGGTATTTAATTCAACTCACCTAAAAGGCCTTGCAATGTGATATCGGGGAGTGAGGGCTTGGAGAAGACATCGATCGTTTTCATTTTACGCGATCTGGTCCCTACTTTGAAATAAAAGAATAGGTAATCAGCATTAACGGTCGATACAGAGCCTAAAATCTAGATTCAAAAGCCATATTCGTGTGCGAATTGTACAATGTGCTATACTTACTGCACGACTAAAAATGTCCTACAAATTTATAATGCTTCCGAATGGTAAATTTTGGGAATATCTTGGATGTGTATCAGACTTTTGCAAGAGGTCGGGCATTTGAATAATGTTAAGGTCTTACACTGCACCCACACCTGATGTATATGTATATACTTATTTTACTAAACGGACTCCCGACCCTTAAAAAGTCTCTGTCTGAAATACTGCAGCCTCCTATCCACGAACCCAGGCTCTCCGCTTCCACTTATCCAAACCAAGCGCTCTGGCACCCGCGATGGCTTCGTCCTTAAAGCGGCGGCTCGGTTTTACTTGCCTTCTTGAACACAAGGGCTGAGAGTTGGCTGGAGCATTATTGTACATTTGCTCTGTTGCTTTTTGAACTTGCAACAATTCACTGAGTTCGTGGTTGTAGGTTAGTTTAGGTAAGGTTGGGATGGTTGCATACACAATTGTTTAAGTATCACCCAAAGGCCAAGAAGGCCCATTGTGAGTACCCTTGTAGTACATGATAGGACATGCAAATAACAAAACCATTTGGATCTGTAAATGAATCGATTTCTATCTGTTAGAGGGATCACTGCTAAGTCACCCAAGCTGTCAAAGAACCGTGTTCTCTTGAAGGAAAACCATCGTTCCTGGATTGCCGGGCAGTGGCACAGAAAATGTTCCACATGTACTATTTCCTCCTTGTCTCTGCAGCTCCTGCCGAAGTCATTTGTAGGGATACCTTGCCTTCTGGCCATGTTCCCGATTATACAGTATCCGGTTAATACCTAGACGAGTACACGGAATTGGTTCTGTCAAGAGACAGTAGGGACTAAGATCTTTGTTTGTCAATGACGGCCCACAGACTCCGAGTTATGACACAACCTGTAGGGTGGTCCCATATTTCCATAGCTGGTCTTATCGTGAAAACGTAGTTAAAGCTGTGAGCTGTAATTATTGCAGGCAGTACCTGCCCGACAGCTTCAAGTTCATATCGGCGCAGCCAGCATATCCGCTGCCTCATTCCCTGCTACACCAACGTGCCCAGGAACACAGGAGAGTAGTACCGAGTAATAGCTACTTGCGACGCCTTTCGCTTTTATGAGGTTGGAATCGATCGTTTTAAGTGCTACCTGACTGTCCACGCAGATGGTTTAATCCATTGCTGGCAGTTTATGAAGATAGTGTCCGAAGGTGCACTGCCCCCAAATTCCGATATTTGTCTCAGTCTGAGAGCACAAGGGTTGTAGGGCCAGTAATGTTTGGAGACCCAGTTGGGGAGTGGATCTTATAAAACCAGTTATCCCCACACAGCAATGCTTTGATAGATTTCAAATTTTTGAGGTAGGAGCTTTCCGTTTCTGTATGTTCCATGTGGGTATCTTGTATTTCTTAGTAAACAGGATGAGCCTTTTGGGGGTTGTCATCTGTCCATTTTTATAAGTAGAAAGGAACTTTCCTGTGATAAGTATGACTATGTCATCTGAGTATGCCTTTGCTGGTTAGATATTTAAGAATCTTGTCGATTGGGATGTTCCACAGAAGAGGAGAGAGCACCTTCTTTGTGCTGTCCGCAGTTAACGTGCTTCTTAATTTTTTTTTTTTTTTTTTTTTTTTTTTTTACGCTGGGAGGTGGTAATCTTCCAAAGACGAAACCGAGCCCGTACTCAGTAACAGTGTGGTGATTTCTACCCACTAACCCCTTCTCCCGTCTTGCCGTTTTCCCTGCGGTACAACCTTCTTGGTATTTCATTGCCGCAGAGCGGGGATTAGCCAGCTTTCCAATTATTGCACCTAGTAGTTAAACCAATCAGCAATTTGTCTTTCTAATTTTACAATTCATATTCTAAGTATTTGTCCATAGAGGATTTAATACTGTTTTTGTTTTATTTTTCGAGCTATGTAGCTAGTTCAAAAGGTTTAATTCTTCTTAACCTCCTAGTCATATTGCTAGTATTTAATAGATCCTTCATTTCTGAGCTGACGTGATTGAGAAGCCTAAGTTTATGTCTATTAGCTACTTTTTTGACTTCATCTTCAATCATTTCTATTTCTAGATCTCTATGCAGATCAGCGTTTCTTATGTACCATGGTGCATTTACTATATTCCGTAGAACTTTGTTTTGAAATGTTTGAATTTTCTGTAGATTTGTTTTGCATGTGCATGCCCATAGCTGGAGAATTGAATTAGAATTTGCTTATAAAGCAGTAATTTATTGTAATTTGACAAACAAGAGTATTTCCCTATAAGCCAATACATTTTACTGTAGCGCATATTTAGTTCTTCTCTTTTTTTCTTTACATGTGCTTTCCAGCGCAGTTTTGCGTCTAGTGTCATGCCTAGATATTTGGCTGTGTTTGCGTAATATACTTCTTTATCATTTATGAACACTGGTATGTGCTGAACATTTTTATTTGTAAAATTTATATGGACCGATTTTAGGTCATTTAGTTTAATTTGCCAATTTTTTGTCCATTTTGTTATATTGTTCACTGCCTTCTGTAGTTTTTTTGTCGCTACTTCAACTGTTTCTCCCACAGCAAGTACAGCAGTATCATCTGCAAATGTTGCCACAGTTGTTTCATCACTGTTCGGCAAGTCGCTAGTAAATAAGAGATATAATACAGGACCTAACACACTTCCTTGTGGTACACCAGCTTTTTTTTTTTTCTTCTTCTTAATCACACAGTCCCCAGGGCTGCTGTTAATGGCTTTGCTTTTGAGCATTGTCCCAACTCAGTTTGTCAGAAAGTGTGGTGAACAAAGTTCCTCGATTTCCAGGATGTTATTGTTTCCTTATTTAGGTTGTTAAAAGCGCCTTCGATATCTAAGAATGCCATTGTAAATTCCTTCGGGTCGAGGGACTTTTCAATCGTTCTGGTAACTTCATGTAGCGCAGTGCCCACTGATCTGCCTTTGACATTATCGCCTTAAGCGCTTCATAGAGAGCCAGTTTCCTCAAGTTCATTGATCCTGAAGTTACCCATGGAGAGTGCTATTCTCAGATCTTTAACGTCCTCCCTTAGCTTGGTTTGAAAGGTAGGGTGAGTGCCCTTATTACAGATATGAAAGTTGGAAAGTATTATATAATCAAATAAAAACTCCCCTCTTTTATTTATGTCTTTGCTCTCCCACTATGTGTTGTGGGAGTTTGCATCCATACCTAAAACCAGGTTGGATCTGGTGGTGCTGGCCAGGTCCCTTAGTAGTGGGGATGGGGGACCTTCGTCATCATAATGAATGAGCCGGGCATCATTCCTGCCATCGCATACCAGAAAAAAGTTAATCTATATTTTTATCAAAATGCGACTTCTAAGTTGACCTTTACAGTTAGAGTTTAGAGGTGTATATTATCTAGACCTTATACCCTAGATTTCGGCCTTACAAAGCCAAGGTTCCTGAATTGCTTCATTTTTCTCAGACATGAAGAGGAGCAGGTCGTCACTGGCGGCTTGAGAGTGGTGCAAATTACCCTGAGCAATCCGACATTGGTCACCGCGGCTGGGGAAGGAGATCTTTATCTTCTCCAATCAAAATTTAACGATCCCTGCTACGGATCTCCGGTGCATGGAAAATCTTGGATCCACCGCAATATATAAGTCCCTTCCACCACCCTTTTCCGGCGGCTTGGAACTTACAATCTTTCAGTTACCGCCATTCAGCTCCTTATTCGGAAGGCCATTACTTTATTTATTATTTGTCAACATTAGCCGTGTTTCTTTGCACGCGGATATAGGGATGGCATCAGAAAACGACCATCGCCGCTTAAGAATTCATCAAAAAAAAAAACTTGGCAGCACACATGCACCTATGACATGCACCGTGACACAGCTGTAAGTTGTAGTTAAGAAATTTGTATTGAAAATCCTGAAATTGAAAAATATTTACTTCCGCCAATTGAAAATGATGCCAAGCATCTTCTAAAATTATGAAAAACAATTTCACATTAACAGGTTTGCTAAATTCAATTTTATTTTTATTTTTATTTTTATTTGTGGATATGTTAGTGGTCGGAGGGATGTCAAACTTTGACATTTCCTGAAAAATTCATCGCATCGGTTCATTAGAAACGAAGAAAATGGGGTTTGGAAGCACTGTTTATCCCCGCTAACTGACTTAGCGGCGATAGCTATCCCCGCTAAAGTTAGCGTATATAGGATAAGTTGTTGTTGTATTTTACATGTAAATTTCAAATTATCCCTATATCCGCGTGCAAAGAAACACGGCTTTTAACGAATTTAATGACTTCAATGCGCATTTTATTATTTGAACAATTACTATTTAGAAAGCTGAAGAAATTAAGCTGAAAAAGAAAACTGAGAATAAAACTTCTCCGGCCGCATCTTGATTAACCGCGTTGATTTTTGAAATGGAGGCAGTAAGTATCTCCGAGATACCCTTTTTTATGAAAATGGTAAATACAATTTTGAGGAGGTTGTTTGTTGAGTTATGTACTATATACTATGAAGCAAGTGAAATCCACTTAGTACGTCGAATGGTTAATCAGCTGGTTAATTAACAAAGTTTTTGGATTTGTTTGTGTGATGTGGGTAAAAACAAAAAACTGGCTAACGACTTTGAAGAAAGAAAGAGCCCTATAGATAGATAGGAGGAAACATTTAAATTTGTACCATTATGGCCAATTAAAGAATGACGCTTTAAGTTGATATTATGTTATTTCACCAGGAGCTCCTTGGAACCCAACAAAATTATATTTTACCGAAATGTCCTTAGAAACTGCGCAGCATTTCTGTGTTCAAGGTTAATTTCACTAAATTGAAGCTTTCTCAATTATATTTGTCATCTCCTTTGGTATCCGGGTTTCATCACGTGTTTACATAAATATCACTCTTAAGAAGTACCTATAACTTCTAACGCGCGTGCTTACACACTTTTTTTTTTGAGGGTTGCCAACACTTGACCGCACAAATGGCGGCAAATTCTAATATTGCGTTAATTTTGGGACAGCTATAATAGGGAAGCAGATTAGGCACCACCCATTTGACGGGGATGTGGAAGTCGACTATCTCATAGCTCAGCTATGGTTTGGCAAATATTGTATGTGTGAAGTTGCTCCACCGCACAGAACATATATAAGCTTAACACTATCATTGAACTTGGTCTTTGCTTCTTATGAAACTTAATGTGTATGCCACTGAGTACATTGTTATTCAAACAGCTATGGCTCCTGTGGTTCATGGACTTCGTAAAAAGTAGCTTAGAACACTTCATTTAAACTCATTTAAACTTTGAAGTTTATCTACATCTTTCTGAATTATGCTCCATTCAAACTGAAATAATATTTTAATTTAGGAAATTCTACCGTCTCCTCTTTACTTCATTCCAACACATTTTCCTTTAACAGGTTAATAAAGTCGTCTTCTTCAATTGCGTTCCCATCCAATTTACCAACAAAAGTGCAATCAAATTCTTTCAAACTTCATCTCATGCGAGCACTCACTTCTTAATGATGATCATTCCCAAGCGCCCTCCTCATCATCAATGGGTAGGCTTTGAAACAAGAGCAAATGAGGAGTACCCTCCCGAGTCATAAAAAAAATTGACAATTTAAATAAGAGAGAGCAACTATCTCACTATCTCATATTTGTGTTAAGCTGACTTTTTACGACATCACCACATCACATTTTACATATACACTCAAACATCCTGCCACATATGCAGTTTTTCTTTGTTTCCCACCCACTTGACAGCTGCTCATACGCAGTAAAAGAAGCAACGTACATAAGCTATTCAGTTAGGGCTAAGCGATTTTTAGCAGTTAAGTGCGAAAAAAGATGCCAACCGAACAAAAGGACAATGGAGGAAGCTCCACCATCACCCAGTCCCCAAAGCCACAATGTGGATTTAAAGTTGCATAGTTTGGTGGTTTGGCGTACCCGTGGCAGAATTACCACCGACTACCACCCCCACTGGTACTTTCTTTAAAAGCCAGCCCGTTTCCGCACGAACAATGGGACAAAAGCTAATACGGTAGCAGTAGTGGGGAATATGTATTTGTGTGTACGGCTTTCACATAGTCTGTAATTCACACAAACGTATCTATACGTATATTTGTAAAGGTCCTGGAACATACTTTGAATTGCGCTGCAAATGACACATGCATTGTGTGGCAGGAACACACACAAAAATGCGAAAATAAATTCATATTCCAAAGCCATCTGCCGGGAGTGGTGTGGCACGACTCTGGAGCTAGAGCGAGAGAGTGACGTTGTTGCTATGAGAAACCAGCAACACCACCGCTATCCCAAATGGTGACGGCAGCGTCTTTATTTTTTCCCATTTGTTTTTCGACACCCAGCTTGTGCTGCTTCGATGGGGTAATAACCGCTTCTGGCACATTACCAGTCAGTAGTACTATCACTTATGGCAACTTTAGCGCTTAATAACTTTACGACTGCCCCGGTTCTGCCGAGCAGCGCATTTTTTTCGTTAGTGGAGTGAGTTGTACCTCAAAATTCAGTTACTAAATTTCGTTAAAAATTCCGAGAGTAAACTGAAGTTTATAGTCTACGATAGAGGAGCGGAACATAGATGAAGGAAATAATAGGGAACAAGTTGTCACCCTAAATGGTTGAAGGTGTAAATTGTCTCTGCATGTGGACCTCGCATCCCTAAAAAATATCAACCGTGGAGTACATACATGCTTGTATGTAAATGCTAATTGGTTTGAAAAGCTATCGTAAACGACTGTTGCTAGACTGTTAATGAAGTGGAGTAGCACGACTTTGAATAAATTTCTGAATAGAAAACAAGTTCCGTACTATTTGTGATAAGAATTTTGGTAACACACAGATATATCTTCTTAGGGGAGTCGGACAGAATCCCGAAAAACGTAATCCCGAAAGCCCAAAATCCCGAAAATCCAAAATCCCGAAAAGTCACAATCCCGAAAACCTAAAATCCCGAAAACCCACAATCCCGAAAATCCAAAATTCCGAAAGACCAAAATAATGATAAATAAATCATATCAAAAACAGTTCAAGTCTTAAAAAAACATATCAAAAACGATCCATGACAAAACAATATTTAATACAAGTTCATATTGTACGCAATTCCTCTGAGATAACTTATTTCAGAACGCTTTCGCTGCTCACACTCCCAGTAAAATGTATCCTTCTATTTTTTGTTGGCATGGTAACGTAGCCGTCAATAAGCAGTTTCTTACGCTTTTTGTTGGTTTTCACGATGGACACGTTCATTTCTACTTAAGATTTCAAACACAAAATGTCACTGATAATATAAAGTTTTTAATTAAAAAGGCATGCACGATACTCACTTTGTATTACGATGTTCACTGTCTAACAAAAATCTAGTCGGTTAGCTATCACACTATTTGAGATCAGCACAACATTTCGAATTGCAAAACATTACAACGCAAAATATTGCAAAACATTATTACGGTAAATGGAATAGATAAAAACACTTGTCTATTTTTCATTCAAAATAAAATAAAGAATCCTGAAAACGAAATCCCAAAAAATTATAAAAAATGAAAAATTTGGGCAAATTTTTCATTTTATATAATTTTTCGGGATTCTTTTTTCGGGATTTTGACTTTTCGAGATTTTGGCTTTTCGGGATTTTGGATTTTCTGGATTTTGGGTTTTCGGGATTTTGGATTTTCGGGATTTTGGATTTTCGGGATTTTGGACTTTCGGGATTTTGGTTTTCGGGATTGTGTCCCCAACCCACTTCTTAGTCCTCAAGTCCAGAGTACCTTGTCACAAAAATATGTTACTGAAATGCAGCAAGATTGTATGAACCTTTTTACAAACAAGTCATGTTTAAGTCCCTTACTATACACCTAAGGGTAGATATTTTTAAGCAAGTGTTGCCTTTTTTACATAACAATGGTATTTGAAAAAGATATTGTAGTACCTTAATGTAAGGAACTAGTTCTTTTATCATTTATTGAAATTTCCCGTTTCCACGGATGAGATGACAGTGAGGTCATCAGTAGACAACAAACTGCCCACTCACTACTTAGTAGCGATTATCATTAGTGTCAGGAGAACCTGCCAGTGGCCGTGGTAAAGTGAGGGATACTACGAAGCTCTATCTTACTTAACTTATCTTTCTAGATGAAGTGTTGGCATTCGCGGATGAAATGAGATGCCTTGTCATCCGACTTCAGACAACACTCACATATGCCCGAGCACCTTACACAGATAGTTTTTAGATGCTCGTTAAGAGGACTGAAACCAGTGACGATCCCAACCAAGGTCTCAAGTCTTTCCTATACTTAGCTCTGCTGATTTTGGGACCCTCGACTAGCTTCTTCGAATGCCTGCATAAGGGAAAGTCAAAAAAGAATTCGTAGTGCAAAGATGTCTGCCAAACAGTTGTTTGTCTTCCCATGGCTAGATACATTATTCGGACAGTCTCTAAAGTATACACCGGGTCTGAAGATACCGTCAATTAGTGACCCATTGGTATGAACGGTGGCATCACCCGGCCTTAAGCCATTCCAACCCTCACTGCTTCATTCCTGTCGTTCAGGAAGGAGGACTCAAAAACGTTGCTCAAAGATTTGATCTGAGCACACAGATTCAAGTGCCCCGTCCCGATGACCAGGTAGGCTGTAAAAGGGATCTCTGTACCTTGTAATGAGAGCCTGGACATACTACGCGTAAGCGTAGTGGTAGTAAGTCCTGTGGAATTAGCAGCTGGTTGGCACGCAGGCGTACGCTCGGCTTAGCTCGCCGTACTGGTCGGGGATCTTGCTGCCTACTTCTCCCATTTTAAACAATATAATTTCGTGCCAGGACAAAAAAAGGATGCAGTAGAGATGCATAATAAAATTAAATGTGAAACTAATGAGTATTCTGTATGCCTTTTTAAACTCGCGCAAGATGCCGGTTAAGTATAAAATCCTAACAATGTTCGCCTAGGTTCTAGCCACTATATTCTATCGTCGTGATGGCGCCGGCGTAGTCCAACACTTCGGGATACCCTCCCTGTATAACTTCTCCAATAGGGTCACACCATGACATCAACTTCCCGATAAACTTACAAAAATTTTTTTTGTCGATGTCCCCTCAATCATCGCCGCGTTTCACCTTATCTCACTTCTCACCGATCTCACCCGTCCAATTGATTCACTTAGAACATATTAACTTCCGCCAATAATCCAAAATAAAATGAAAAGATCAATTTTTAACTTCATCTTGATACACGCAATATCATTTAATCGCTATTCAACTATATGTATTCTAGGTTGCCAATTCTTTATGATACGTAAGTTTAAGATTAGCATTCCCTTTTACTTACACTCTAACACAATTATCAATATTACCTTATTCCACGATGTTGATGTGCACATTAACCTCCTAGGATTACACTTAATAAATTCAAATTTCAAACTAATCTTTAGAATGGGTAGACGAATACTAATTGGAAGTTCTAGTTTTAACTTATTTAATTTTTAGGTGTATATCTTAATCCTAGAGCTCATATATATATATATTGTAGTTATTTAAGATTTCATTTTGTTTTTACTTTACTTTAGTTATAGGCCGTAATCTACTTTAAGTTTTTCTTAGCTATTCTCCTAACTCTTTCACTTTTCCTTTTTAATAATTTAAAAGCAATTTAACCTTGCTTAGAAGCAACAGCATAATATCACAAGATAAAAGAAAATCGCTTTTGACATATATACATGTGGTCGCAGGTAGACTGGCGAGTAGTCTCGTTGCGTGTGATTTGCCGAAATCGGCGAGTGTCTGGTGGGGTTTCGTCTCGCCTAGGCGATATGCAGGGCCGAGATGAGCTGGGATGTTGCTGGATGTTGTCACCATGCCGGGTGGGAGATATATGCTGAGCTGAGCTGAGAACTCGTACAGAAGATGTGTTTTCTGTCGTGTTTGACTGTTGTTCGGTAGCGGGGCTGCGCCGGCGAATATTGTCGGATAATGAGTACCGCTCCTCGGATTTCTTCCACGGTAGCCTGTATTGCGTGTGGCTTGCGTGCTGCTCACTGATTTGTATAGCTCGATTAGTTACTGGGGCGATCGTCACCTCTTGAGCGGCACAAAGGGGGCAGGGTATTAGATTCCGATCATAAGTAGATTAGGAGACCGGAACCTTTTTTTTTTGTTACCCTATGCAGTATATCACAGCAGCCGCTTGCGAGGTAGATAATAATGTCTGTAATCCAGAAATTGTGCGTGATCAGCCATGATCATTTGTATACATTTATATCGAACTTAAAGCAAAATTACCTTATTTACGCAATTCTTTGCTTGGGGACACGATGCGTGATGCTTTTCCCTTATGCACGTGCATGGATATCACGAATGCCTAATGGCATTTAATAAAATGGCAATTATTGAGTGGTAAAAAATGTATGCACGAGAGAATCTTTAAGTTTTACCTTGTAGAGAGATCGCACTCCTCGAAGTTTAGAGAAAGAAAGGGAGCAAAGTAAAGCGGAAATGGCTTATACAGAGAAGGTGTTCGCGATTTGGGTATGAACACTGTGGCGACCTCTGCACATTGACGAAATAACTACCTGAAACATTTGACGACAAGCTTGTCTTTGAACGCGTTCAAATGAACAGGGTGGTACTGCAATATTTATTATTGTTTTTATTTATTTTTTTATATATGCAGGTGCAGAATCTCCTTCAATCGTTCTTCACAGGAAAATCACTGAACTTTTCTATCAATCCAGATGAAGCAGTTGCCTACGGTGCGCCTATTCAAGCAGCGATTCTGAGCGGTGATAAAAGCGGTCAAATCCATCACGTCATTCTAGTCGATGTAGCTCCTTTGTCACTGGGAATCGAGACAACTGGAGGTGTTATGACGAAAGTGATTGAACGCAACTATAGAATTCCATGCAGGCAGACAAAGCCATTCACCACAAATGTAGACTATCAACTATTGGTGCCTTTCCCAGTCTTCGAAGGAAAGAGAGCGTTGACTAAGGACAACAATCTTTTGGACACATTCGTCTTAACAGATTTTCCATGTCACTTTCGACTTAGATGAAAATGGAATTCTGAATGTTGCTGCCAAAGAGATTGGGTCTGGTGCTGCCAATAACATCACCATCAAGAACGAGAAAGGTCGCCTGTCACAAGCAGAAATTAATAGAATGGTTAATGATGCAGAGAAGTACCATAAAGAAGATGAAAAACAACGTCCACGCATTGCGACTCGCAACAACCTGGAAATGCATGTCTTTAATGTAAAGCAAGCGGTCGTGAAGGCAGGGAGCAAACTTCCGCAGTCAGGCAGAGACCATGTACTTCATCGCTGCTATGAAACCATCATTTGGTTAGACAACAACACAAATGCTGAGAAACACGAGTTCGAACACAAGTTGGATGAACTTACAACGTTCTACAGTTATATTCTGACCAAGATACACACAGGAGGCGGTGGTTCTGACCCAGAAGATATGATTTGCGGTCAACAGGTGGAAGGTCATCTGTTGGGGAAGTTGACTAAATTAAATGAGTTTCTCTTTTTGTCAATGTTCAGTTGAGATCCCTATTAATTCATTGAACTTGTTTTGAGAACTTATCTAAGGCATAGCTTAGGTTTTTTTTAACGGATTAAGCATTTAAATAAACTTATATCTATAGCTGGACGTTACAACCTAGCACATCTGATTCCGTCGCCAAAGGACATAAATGTCAAATAATGCACAGGGATTAGCGAAACATTATGTATTTGTTTTTTTTACTTTCATTGACCTGCTACACATATAACGAAATGTTTGTGTTCGTACGAATCGAAGATACTCACCTTGTCTTCAATTTTTCTGTTTTTCGTGTTTTACCAAAGAAGAAAAACGATTGAATATGAAATATCCGAGCGACTGAAACGGCTGGGATGTAGCAGTTCTTTATTTGAAGCAGAATATATTATGATGGTTTACCAGCGGAGCTTTTCAAATACGGAGGTGATATTTTGGTAGAGCACTTGCAAAAAACTATAAACCAAGTATGGGTGGAAGAAGGCATGCCCGATGACAATGTCTTGCAAGAACTATGGAGGCATATCCCTGCTAAATGCCGCATATAAGGTCTTATCCAACCTACTGTGTTAACATCTGAAGCCGTTCTACGACTCACTAATTGGCACATACCAGTTTGACTTCTGGCCCGGCAGATCGACATAGACCAAATCTTCATACTAAGCAAATCCTGCGGAGTCTATTGGTTGAATAATCCCATGGTAATCCAAGCACCAATTTCAGAACTAAATTTTGGCAGACCTGTGGTTTTTGAATGTGCGCGATACAGTCAAACCAAATAGTTGTTCCGTAGAGAAGAATTGGTTTCGTAAATAAGAATTGGTTGATTCAACTTTGTGTTTATAAAAGGATACAATATCCTTGTTGTCAAATTGATATTTTTTTGAAAATATTTCTCCATAAGAACAAGAGCAGCCTGAAGTCACTGGACATTTCTTGAAATGAAATTTCTTAAGCAGATAAGGCAGTATCGCCAGCAACCATTCGTAAACCAACGTTTGGATTAAAAACAAGAAAATCAGAGAGATAAATGTTGAATACAATTTGGGCCAAAACTGATCATTGCGTACGGATAGTACTTTTTAAAATGAGGATTTTGTGTTTCTCAAATGAACTGAAAATGTCCAGCTATCAAGAAAGCTTTTAACCAATTTAATAATTTCCAAAGAACAATTGAACTTGGCAAGTTTGAAAATCAGAGCAATATGCCAGACTTTTCGAAGTCCAACAGGACAATTCCTGTTGATTTTCTTTCGCAAATTTTCGGACTATTGAATTTTAAATTCTGGCTATTTGATGTTAAGTTGAATGATCGGGTCTCAAACGAAACTGACAATCTGGGTTGACTTTCAAGTCATCAAAAGGGAACTGCATTTATTCTATAAATTTTACTCAAAGCGTTAGGTTGCTTATAGGCCTCTCACTTAGAGGATTCTTTTAGGTATTTTATGGCTCTATTTGGAACAACCGGGTGTAGTTAATGTCCATTTATTTGACTTTATTATTTGCTTCACTTTTGTATGACTGGTATAATAATTTTCACAATAAAGGTAGCAGTAATATCATTTAA
Organism: Portevinia maculata; assembly: GCA_949715645.1. NCBI lineage: Eukaryota > Metazoa > Arthropoda > Insecta > Diptera > Syrphidae > Portevinia > Portevinia maculata. The sequence goes on from OX454527.1 coordinate 34,590,192, forward strand.
TAGTAAAAACTCTATGCGTGCATTTGAGAATGGAAAATTTGAGAGTTGTTAATTATTTTCTTGCTGTTTAGTTCGTTAGTTTGTTAGTTCGTACGATTTATTAAGAATGAGTTAGGTCAACAAGATAAGGATGTACAAATACATTATTTAAGAATGGGCGAGGATGTTTTTCTCACTATCCTGTTCCTGAACTACATCCAACTTGCGATCTTGAATCAAAATACAGAAATGAAAAAAGCCGATACCTCTAGCCGAAGTCTTATCTGTGGTTTTACGTTTTAAAGTAACTGGAGAATTCTATCGTAGTTCTGAATACCAAACTCGATTATCTTACAATCACAGATGTGCTACTTCATCTGTGTTTACAATTCGATCAAGGAAAGTGTATCGTCCTGTAGCCACATTTTTCAACTTATAATATGTGCACATGATTATCAAATAAATGAAAATAATAAATAAAAAAACATATTAATCGCTTTAACGTTCTATCATTGTAGTTGGGTTGCTTAAAAATCCTTTAAGACACATAATTAACTCAAACAATGAAATAAACAGGCCTACACATAATTTACATACAAAAATCATGGTATCCTTTTTCTTGTGAGTACAAAAAATATTTCCATATTTCTGGCATTATGTGTGTATTGTGTCTATCTGAGTTTGTTTAGAAATTCTCCACATTCTCCCGTGATATGTATGGTGCCATAAAATAAGGCCAAGTGAAATAAGGGCAAATGTGTGCATTTTAACTTTTAACAGATGGCTTTATTTCCCTTTCCATTGGTGATATTTTCAACAATTTGACTACTAAAAATCAAACTGTGACCCCAAGCAGGGCGGTTGCAGCGGGCAGCATGCTCCCACTCGCATTGCAATGTTTATGGGGTAAGTTGCAAAATCACAAGTAGATTCCACAAACAGTCCCTGTTTACGGTCACTGTTTGAACAGTGTTTGAAAAGTAACATTGATAAATAAAAAAAATAAAAACGAGCGCAGATGACTACCTTGTGGAGCACCCGAAAATACTTCTATTACCCGAAAAGTCAAACTATCGACCTTTACCATATGCCTTCTATTTATTAGGTAATTAACGAACCATTCATTGAGGAATAAAAACCCAGAGATCTTAGGTTAGCAAAACGTAAGGTGTCATTTACCCTATCAGAGACTTTTGACAGTAAGTTTGTTAGTATTTAGTACAGCTTCATTTAAAAGCATTTATTTTTTAAAGTTTGCTCATTCCCAAATTGTAGGCTGAATTTGTGGAAAATTTATTTATTAATACCGAGTATGAACGTTATAAAAGTTTAGTTAATTACTAATTAAACTACCTCAAATCTTTTCTAAGACGCGAGATTTACCAGTTAGTCTTATTATAACATGTATGTATTTTAATGTCGTAAACAGAACATTAAATTTAGTAAGGATTTGAAGTAAGTAAAGTTAGGGAACCAACTTTATATAAAGGGTATTTATGCAACGTCGTAACACATCCTAAGTGAAGCTCACCCGAGGATTGGTTGAACAAGATTTTCATCTTTACCATCTTTATTTGCACACCAAATTCGTGTCGGAAGTTTACCAACATTTTGGGAAACATTTCCCGTAAATTTTGAAAGTTTATTTACCAAGTCGTTTTCGACTTTCGAAGTTTTAACGAGGAATAGCGTAACGTTTACAGTAGTTGATACCTCTCTGTTCAATATCTATCGATTTGCTCTGTTCCTGTTACTTCTTTTGGGGAATATTTTTGGTTTTCCAAAAATATAATAAATTTGCAACATTTTCCTGCATTTCCTAAATCAAAGGCTCTTTTTAGTTGATATTCGTAAATCAAAGTTCTTGTGAATTTTAATAAGGACTTAAAATTTGGTAAGTAATGTTTTTTCTGAAATTCTCGAAATAAGAATAAAAACATAGGAAAGGGCTACAGTCCGCTTGGGCGAACTGTTGGATACCCTATTCTTATTCCTATCCCTCATAAGTGGCCGTGACAAAAGTCTAAGTATGGTTGAATTGTTAAGAACGCTCTACATATTTTGTTATATAACATTTAAAGGATTTTATCAAAAAAAAAACGCTCCCTAGCTCAAACTTGGGTGTTTCAATAAAATTGTTTTATTTAATTGTGGGCGTGTCAGTAGGCGGATTTAAAAAAAATTAACACTTGAGCATAAAGGGCCCCTGGAGAGTATATATTATAAATTTCAGCTCCCTAGCTCAAACTTTGAATTTTCAAAAAAAAAAAGTTTAATTGTGGGCGTGTCAGTGGGCGGGTTTTAAAAATATTTACACATGCGCATAAAGGGCCCATAGAGAGTATATATTATAAATTTCAGCTCCCTAGCTCAAACTTTGAATTTCCAAAAAATTGTTTTATTTATTTGTGGGCGTGTCAGTGGGCGGATTTTGAAATTTTTTTATCCCGAGCAGTTTTAGGAGTCGTAGATCATATATAAAAAAATTCAGCTTTCTAGCTCAAAATTCGTTTTTTTTTCAAAATTTGTTTTTTTTTGAGTTTGTGGGCGTGTCTGTGGGCGGATTTCAAAAATTCGTAAACTTGATTATTTCGGGACCCTAGAGAGTATATGGTTAAAATTTCAGCTCTCTAGGTCCAGTTTAAAGGCCTAATTTTTGCCGACAGACGGACGGACGGACGGACGGACGGACGGACATGGCTAGATCGACATTACTATCGATGCTGATCATAAATATAGTAACTTTTAGGGGTCTACGGGCAATATTAAGGTATGTTACAAACTATGCGTCAAAATTAATATACCCTTTGAATAGGGTATAAACAACGACACACAGTTGTTCTCAAACGGTTCCCCATCTACGTACTAACCGCGCCCAACGTCGTTTAATTGCGGTGATCTGGCCGCACTCAAAGCCCGTGATAAAAGCTATGCAATAGCTTAACAACTTTAGCTATTTCAAATGGCAATATATAAAATATTATTAATTTAAGTTTCAATATTCCAATTACCTGCTAGTAGGTATATTAAATAAGAGGGGTGCCAATAACTGTATCGAAAAAAGCATAAGATTCAATTATTGCCAGGGGGTGCCAATAACTTCTTTATATGGGACTACATTTGTTGGCACTGCCAATGACTGTACTTTTGACGGTGTCAACAACTGTACTTTGCGTCGGTTATTTGTTTCAATTTTTGAAAATGCCTAAACACAAGAAAAGTTATGATGAGGATCGGCTCCAAATAGCTCTTTTGGCAATAAAAGACGGACAGTTTTCAAAGAGGAGAGCTTCGGAATTCTACGGCATATCAAGATCCACTATTCTATTTCGCATTGGCGCCACTTTTAAGAAACTCGGTCATGGCCCGTCTCCAATTTAATACAAAGAGGAGGAGGCAATAATTGTTAATTGGATAAAGCTTTGTCAACTTAAAGGTTTTCCAAAGCCAAAGGAAGATGTTTAAAGCGTCGTCAAAGAATTCCTAGAGCAAAATGAAAGGGAGGTATAGTTATTATTTGATTTTTGGTTGCCAACAACTGTAGTTCCGTAGAGTGCCAAACACTGTACAGGGATGCCAACTACTGTAGTTTTTGAGAGACTTTGTTTATAATCCATTTAATTGTAAATTGCAGTCCATCAACTCGAAGAAGTAAATTTTTAGTAAAAACTAATTTCCTTAGTTGACATTTCGTCATTCATATTTACAATTCGTTTTTTATTTTCTAAATATGATTCTAATCACAAAAATTCTACTCCTCGTAGTTTCTCCAATAATATCTTCCTGTCAACCGTCTCAAAGGCTCGTTTTAGATCAAGGAACGCTGCTGCAATTTTAGAACTTTCGTGCAATTTCTCTTTCCAATCGGCCACAACGAAGTTTAAAGCATTATTATTTGATTATACATATTGCATGGCATATTGCAATTTTGTTTTCGTTCACTACTTTCAGAATATTATCCATTTTCTCAATTGAATTTCCCATATATGGTTTGCAATTGGCGCACACGAATAATATATTTTTATGCTTTAGCAGGCCCATCTCATATTTACTCAAACCATTACATTTTTGACAAAAAACATTTCGGCAGTAAGCTGAGCATAATGACAAAGCTATCGTTTCTACCCACTTTTTCTTTGCATTCTTCACACTCCACTATGCTCTCACTCATTTTGCACTCAATTTAATAACACTAGATTTTTTTTCCTATATCCAACTTCCAATTTCTTTAAGCACTTTTACTTTTTCACGATTTATTTATTTAATGATCTAATCAGTGTGTCTTTTTACTGTTAAATTTTTCTTTAAGTGTTTTGTTTTCAAAACAACCTTAACGATCTAAACTCGCGCTGATTGTTTATTTAATTCGGTTTTTACTCCCGAACACTTTGATACACGTCCACTTTGATACACGTCCACACGTAATTAAAATCACGTTTCAAATAAGAATGCTACGCTTTTTTAAAGTCAAAATTTCCTTATGGATGGAAACCACTGTATCCCTTACGCTACCTTTATTGATTTATCGCAGCTCAATACGATAAAAATGAGCAAAGCATCAGTAAACTATTCATAATTCGTTGGCTCATGTGTTAATTTTTTTTAAATCCGCTTACTGACACGCTCACAATTAAATAAAATAATTTTATTCGAAAACCAAAGTTTGAGCTAGGGAGCGTTTTTTTTACAAAAGCTTCGTTTTTTTTTTTGATAAAATCCTTTAAATGTTATATAACAAAATATGTAGAGCGTTCTCAACAATTCAACCATACTTAGACTTTTGTCACGCCCGCTTATGAGGGATAGGAATACGAATAGGGTATCCAACAGTTCGCCCAAGCGGATTGTAGCCCGTCCGTATGTTTTTTATTGATTATCACGTTCGTATCACACTGGGAAGTTGATCGTGTGGACCTCCTGCGTCGGACTCACCCCACGTTTTAATTTTCGTTCTTAGATTCAATTAAATGAAAAAAGAGAAATGCATTAGTCATAGCCAAAAGGATACATTGCCATATTGGTCCTGGCAAGCTACGTTACCAAGTTTTTTATAATTTGTTAGGTATGAGCAAATTAGTCTCAAAGTAATTCCACCGAAGATAGGCTTGATTTCCATATAAAATTTCGATCCACAATTGAGAGCCAACGAATTATGCATAGTTTACTGATGCTTTGCTCATTTTTATCGTATTGAGCTGCGATAAATTAATAAAGGTAGCGTAAGGGATACAGTAGTTTCCACCCATAAGGAAATTTTGACTTTAAACAAGCGTAGCATTCTTATTTGAAACGTGATTTTAATTACGTGTGGACGTGTATCAAAGTGTTCGGGAGTAAAAACTGAATTAAATAAACAATCAGCACGAGTTTAGATCGTTAAGGTTGTTTTGAAAACAAAACACTTAAAGAAAAATTTAACAGTAAAAAGACACACTGATTAGATCATTAAATAAATAAATCGTGAAAAAGTAAAAGTGCTTAAAGAAATTGGAAGTTGGATATAGGAAAAAAAATCTAGTGTTATTAAATTGAGTGCAAAATGAGTGAGAGCATAGTGGAGTGTGAAGAATGCAAAGAAAAAGTGGGTAGAAACGATAGCTTTGTCATTATGCTCAGCTTACTGCCGAAATGTTTTTTGTCAAAAATGTAATGGTTTGAGTAAATATGAGATGGGCCTGCTAAAGCATAAAAATATATTATTCGTGTGCGCCAATTGCAAACCATATATGGGAAATTCAATTGAGAAAATGGATAATATTCTGAAAGTAGTGAACGAAAACAAAATTGCAATATGCCATGCAATATGTATAATCAAATAATAATGCTTTAAACTTCGTTGTGGCCGATTGGAAAGAGAAATTGCACGAAAGTTCTAAAATTGCAGCAGCGTTCCTTGATCTTAAACGAGCCTTTGAGACGGTTGACAGGAAGATATTATTGGAGAAACTACGAGGAGTAGAATTTTTGTGATTAGAATCATATTTAGAAAATAAAAAACGAATTGTAAATATGAATGACGAAATGTCAACTAAGGAAATTAGTTTTTACTAAAAATTTACTTCTTCGAGTTGATGGACTGCAATTTACAATTAAATGGATTATAAACAAAGTCTCTCAAAAACTACAGTAGTTGGCATCCCTGTACAGTGTTTGGCACTCTACGGAACTACAGTTGTTGGCAACCAAAAATCAAATAATAACTATACCTCCCTTTCATTTTGCTCTAGGAATTCTTTGACGACGCTTTAAACATCTTCCTTTGGTTTTGGAAAATCTTTATTTTATTTTATTGCCAAAAGAGCTAGTTGGAGCCGATCCTCATCATAACTTTTCTTGTGTTTAGGCATTTTCAACAATTGAAACAAATAACCGACGCAAAGTACAGTTGTTGACACCGTCAAAAGTACAGTCACTGGCAGTGCCAACAACTGTAGTCCCATATAAACAAGTTATTGGCACCCCCTGGCAATAATTGAATCTTATGCTTTTTTCGATACAGTTATTGGCACCCCTCTTATTTAATATACCTACTAGCAGGTAATTGGAATATAGAAACTTAAATTAATAATATTTTATATATTGCCATTTGAAATAGCTAAAGTTTTTAAGCTATTTCATAGCTTTTATCACGGGCTTTGAGTGCGGCCAGATCACCGCAATTAAACGACGTTGGGCGCGGTTAGTACGTAGATGGGGAACCGTTTGAGAACAACTGTGTGTCGTTGTTTATACCCTATTCTAAGGGTATATTAATTTTGACGCATAGTTTGTAACATACCTTAATATTGCCCGTAGACCCCTAAAAGTTACTATATTTATGATCAGCATCGATAATAATGTCGATCTAGCCATGTCCGTCCGTCCGTCCGTCGGCAAAAATTAGGCCTTTAAACTGGGCCTAGAGAGCTGAAATTTTAACCATATACTCTCTAGGGTCCCGAAATAATCAAGTTTACGAATTTTTGAAATCCGCCCACAGACACGCCCACAAACTCAAAAAAACAAAATTTTGGAAAAAATCTAATTTTGAGTTGTAAAGCTGAATTTTTTTATATATGATCTATGACTCCTAAAACTGCTCGGGATATAAAATTTTCAAAATCCGCCCACTGACACGCACAATTAAATAAAACTATTTTATTGAAAAACCAAAATTTGAGCTAGGGAGTTGAAATGCATAATATATACTCTCTAGGGGCCCTTTAAGCTCATGTGTAAGTACGCCCACAATTTAAAATCAAATTTTTTTGCAAATCCAAAGTTTTAGCTAGGGAGCTGAAATTTATAACATATAATCTCTAGGCGGCCCTTTATGCTCTTGTGTTAATATTTTCAAAATCCGCCTACTGACACGCCCACATTTTTTTTTTTTTTTTTTTTGAAAATTCAAAGTTTGAGCTAGGGAGCTGAAATTTATAATATATACTCTCTAGGGGCCCGTTATGCTCATGTGTTAATTTTTTTTTAAATCCGCCTACTGACACGCCCACAATTAAATAAAACATTTTATTGAAACACCAAAGTTTGAGCTAGGGAGCGTTTTTTTACAAAAGCTTCGTTTTTTATACCCTATTCTAGGGGTATATTAATTTTGACGCATAGTTTGTAACATACCTTAATATTGCCCGTAGACCCCTAAAAGTTACTATATTTATGATCAGCATCGATAGTAATGTCGATCTAGCCATGTCCGTCCGTCCGTCCGTCCGTCCGTCGGCAAAAATTAGGCCTTTAAACTGGACCTAGAGAGCTGAAATGTTAACCATATACTCTCTAGGGTCCCGAAATAATCAAGTTTACGAATTTTTGAAATCCGCCCACAGACACGCCCACAAACTCAAAAAACAAAATTTTGGAAAAAATCGAATTTTGAGCTAGGAAGCTGAAATTTTTTATATATGATCTATGACTCCTAAAACTGCTCGGGATATAAAATTTTCAAAATCCGCCCACTGCCACGCCCACAAAAAAATAAAACAATTTTATTGAAAAACGAAAATTTGAGCTAGGGAGCTGAAATTTTTAATATATACTCTCTAGGGGCCCTTTAAGCTCATGTATAAATATTTTCAAAATCCGCCCACTGACACGCCCACAAATAAATAAAACATTTTTTTGAAAATCCAAAGTTTGAGCTAGGGAGCTGAAATTTATAATATATACTCTCTAGGGGCCCTTTAAACTCATGTATAAATTTTTTCAAAATCCGCTCACTGACACGCCCACAAATAAATAAAACAATTTTTTTGAAAATCCAAAGTTTGAGCTAGGGAGCGTTGTGTTTTTGATAAAATCCTTTAAATGTTATATAACAAAATATGTAGAGCGTTCTTAACAATTTAACCATACTTAGACTTTTGTCACGCCCACTTATGAGGGATAGGAATAAGAATAGGGTATCCAACAGTTCGCCCAAGCGGACTGTAGCCCGTCCCTATGTTTTTTTTGATAAAATCCTGTAAATGTTATATAACAAAATATGTAGAGCGTTCTTAACAATTCAACCATACTAAGACTTTTGTCACACCCACTTATGAGGGATAGGAATAAGAATAGGGTCACGGGAGCATATTGTAATTGTTGGATTTTCCTTTTACGACACCTGTAATCTCTAGTAGTATCAACTCACCGACTTGCATGCACGCTTGCCGGACAGTTTATATGTTTAAAACGTGTCGCTAGGCTCTCATGGTAAGATCGCCAAGATGCGATGCGATTTCTCTTGTTAATCGCCTTTCACGACACGCGCTGGTTTTAGGGATCGATGTTGTGATATTCTTAGCCTATCCCTCCACGGGCAGGACTTTAAATTGAGTTAATACTGTTGCAAGCATTTTTAATAGCTCGAGGTGTATTAAAAATACTATTTTACAGCCGGAAGATACCTACTCGGAGTAAATTAAACTTTTAATGAAAAACGCCCTATAATTAATATATGCAATATATACACGATGACTGTTATTGCTGCTGATACCGTCGTTTCGTGTAACAGGCAACACTTGCTTTGAAATATCTATTTTTGAGAGTAAAGTTGGGGACATACACATGACGTTCCGCGCATTAAATTAAACTCTCTGAGTTGGGACTGTCCTTAAAATCTTTATTGGCACGCATTTTTTTTAAAGTGTGCAGATTTGCGTTTTAGCAAAAACTAACTTCGTAAGGCCAATTAATACGAGAACATCATATGAGCGAGTTGAACAGAAAATGTAATGAATTCGTTTCCTAGCCAGGGCCAGGTTGTTGGCGTTGAAGTTTTGCATTTAAGTTTAATTCGTAGAAACTAATTCAATGACGTAAGTGCACATATGATCAAGCATACGCTACTCTTCTTGGTTTTTTTATTCAACGGATTTTTGCTTCATGGACGTGGTTGGGATTTGAACGCGCAACCTTCCGATCAGCAAGGAAATACACTACCACTGCACTGTTTCATCTGCGAATGAATTTGCATTTCCCTTAGCAAAGTTACCGAGTTTTTATAAATATTGATTTAAAAGTTACGGAGCGAATTATGCTGAAATGTATTCGATACAACATTAGATTCACAATAAAGAGCCACACGAATTTTCAACAGTTGAATCATTTTATCGTACTGAGCTGCTGGTGGGTTAACAGAAGTTGTGCTCTCTAACCTTACATTCTTAATAACCTTACTTTTTATAATCGTTGGGTTACTAGTTTAAAATGGTTTGTACCTATGTATGTTTTTGTATGAGTAACTGGAAAATCTTCTTTTGTCTTAGAAAAGAGTTGGGGTAATTAAATTCTATGTTGGTAGATTGCTTTACCATATGTTGATGTGTACGAGTACTTGTAGTCTTAGTTACAAGTTCGCCTGCGGTCGCCGGTGTGGCCTCAATAAATATCGGCAGACCTCCAGGTTTCGGACCACTTCATCCCTTAGGCCAATGAATGTTGGTAGGACTTTCTACCTTCTTTGTCCGTTCCTTTTCTTGCTAGTAAGCACTCCTCTCTGCTTTTAATGATGCAACCATAAACATTCTAACGAATTGCAATGTTCAGGAAACCATTCCATATCCTTGATTTTTTTGCCAGTCCAATTTAAATAAAAACCTGTTAAACTCTGTTAACGGCATCTACTTAGATTGGAAAATGATAAAATTAATAAGTTTTTCAAACTGTTTCTCCACCGTACACCATCCTAAAGGAGGAGAATAAAACCCTTCCTGAAATAATTTTCACACCAGCAATCAAATACATACACACGCACATCCATTCCTCAAGCTCATCCTGCTGTTGCAGTAATCCAACGTGTTGTTGGGTTCCTGATCAAAATCAAAAATCGATTGAAAAATAATTTCCAACTTTGCTCACAAAAATTGCACAACAATCTCAGCAGCTATCAGCGAATTCGTTCACGTGCATATCGTATTCTATGCTTCACTCTTCAACTACCCCACCCGGCTGCTGGTACAAGGACTACAACTGGCTTGCAGATTGCCAACATTGTTCAAATAGAACCCGGGGTATGAAAGGATATCACTGAACGAGAAACATTTATTTCAGCGCGTTTTAATTTTGCCCTAAGGAGAGTTTTGAGTTTTTTTTCTCGTTTAACCGCTCTCCCTGCCATTACCATCACCATCACCTCCTTGTTGCACAGGAAAATCAGTGATATGAAAATAATAAAAAAATAAAACAAAATCCAAACAGGATCTAAACAACTACACAACCAACAATTGCCACTATTCCCAGGGTGAAAACATTTTAAACTGTTTCTTTCTGTATTGTCGTATTGATCGGTCAGTAACGGTTGGGAATATCTACTACTCCTAGCTGCAGTCCTTGAATTGTTATTGTCGGATTATTGCTTTTGTTACCAACTCCTTGTTTTTACCAGGTTATTGCTTCCCATATGTGTATGTGTTGTTGGTGGTTCTTCTATCTGCCTTTGTTTCAATTGTAATTGAAGTGAATATCGATTATCCTTTGGATACGTTTGGTCGTCGTCATTGTATTGTACCTACTCATTGATGGTTAAGTGCTTTTCAATTTAAATGTTTGTACACAATACATGATGGTTTCATTAAAAATTCCATAAAACAATCCTATAACAGGTAGGTTCGAATCTGTAATTCAGGACGACGATTTTATCGAAAATGGCAGCCAACTATAACCAGGAACTGGCTGCCGGATGTACATATAATGACACAGATATTTGTTTTGCACCAGTAAACAGGATACTCAACATAAATTCAGTTAGAATGACAACAAGGACAGCAAAAATAATGTTGGCGATGACGATTGCTCAAAGTTGTATTTTTCGGCGGATGGACGGGGTATAAATTCTCAGTCGATGGTGCCCCATAAAGGAAGATTTTTTTTGCAATATTCTGTGTTGTGGTTGCAGTTTGTTAAACTAGTTTCCTTTGTATATGTTACGATTGCTGAGTAAAGTATTTTTTCTATGCTTTTGACCACACAAACGGGGAAGTTTTTTGTTTTGAAACTGTTTGCCTTTTTTTGTGACGAACAAAAGGACATCCAACATAAAACAAAAAAAAATAATTCAATTTCATGCGGTGCTTTTTACATGATCTTATGGAAGAAGGGTCCTTGGGTTGAAGGAAGGTCAAACCATTGCGCTGATTAGGGTAATGTTTTCCTCTTGCCCGGGGTAATATTGATTGCAAGTTGTGGTGTCGGAGTTCAATTGAACGCATTCCGAAAAATTAAAAAGGAATAAAAGTGGGGGGAGATTATAAAGCGCAGAAAGAATGAAATTTTTTTTTTTTAAACTTGTATCGATTTGGTCACAAAAACTTAAAAGCAAGCTACCATTGTATCTAGAGTCTATAACAATGAAGCTACATACTTACACATTAGTACACCATTCTCCGAATCTTCTGCAATCACTCAATTAACGCGTTGCTTTACATTATCTTTGACTAGATGGTTTCAAAAAAATGCATTAACCTTGCAGGGCCTAAAACCTAGCTTCTCCAACCATATCTGTGTGCGAAGCTATATATCCACAACGAGTGGAAGTGAATTATAATAAAACGCCTATTCCAAACGGCCAATTTTGAGAAGCAGCTATACAGTTATATTCGCGGATGTTTGTCAGACGCTCGATTCGAACCTCGAACTACTCGCTTAGCAACGGTCTTACCGAGCTAAATCAATTTTTTATCTACCCATTTAAAAATGGTGCAGGGTCATAAGTCCACAAATCGACTGTGAACTAAAATCCACCTAAGTGAATATAAGTACATAATATTAAGGGCCTTAAATTGCGCTACACGACGTCGTCAGCACTATAGAAAAGTCTCTCAAGGACAAAGAATACACACTTGCAGCGTTTTTAGACATTGAAGGAGCATTCAACAATGTGGAAACGCGAGCAGTGGAAAGAGCATTGCAGAACTCCAACGTCGATCAGCCTCTCACTAAGGTGATTATGAGCCTGCTCAATGGAAGATACATCAATGCAACACTAGGCGATAATGACCTAAGAGTGGTGGCGTCCAGAGGCACACCACAAGGTGGAGTCATATCCCCCTTACTCTGGGTCCTTGTTGTCAATGAAATACTCCTAAAATTTAAAAACAAAGGGGTCAAAGCAATTGCATACGCGGATGACGTAGTATTGCTTGCGACAGGAAAATTTCTGTCAACTCTGAGCGAACTGTTAGAAAACTCCCTGCGGACACTCACTACGTGGACAAGAAAATGCGGTCTTGGGATCAATCCACAAAAGACTGAAATGGTGTTGTTCACTAATAAAAGAAGAATACCAGATTTCAAACCACCAGAAATTGAGGGAATACCATTGAAGGTGGCGGAGAGTGCGAAATATCTAGGAATTATCCTCGATAGGAAGCTGAGTTCGAAGCCAAATGTCGATGACAGAGTTAGGAAAGCGGCCAACGCTTTCTACGCATGCAACCGTATCTTCGGAAAAAAATGAGGTTCAAGCCCTAAAATAATTCTGTGAATGTATACGGCAATTGTGCGACCAATACTCACATACGGCAGCTTAGTCTGGTGGCAAGCCACAGACAAGGCAATCAATCTCAAGGTGATGGCAAAAATACAAAGACTAGCATGTATAGGGACAACCAGTGCAATGAGAACAACCCCAACCGCTGGCTTGGAAGCCATTCTCAATCTGCCACTATTGGATCTATATATGCAGGAATCGGCTGCAAAAAGTGCCTTGAGGATCAGCCAAACAAACAGCTGGAACCCGAGTCATTTTGGACATGCACTGATTCTGAACATGTACATAGGGAACAACGTCATATCTGACTACATGTCTCCTTACTTAGATTTCGAAAAACCATTCTCTTGTTCATTTCCGTGCAAGGAGGAATGGTACGCAAACGAACCCATGAAAAGGAAATCGATTTCCATCTTTACGGACGGATCAAAGATGGACTGTGGAACGGGTGCTGGACTATTCTCAGTGGAACTACACATTAACAGATCGATTAGATTACCTGATCACTGTAGTGTATTCCAAGCAGAAGTCTTAGCAATCACTGAAGTCGCAAGCATGGTATCAATGATGGCGATACCAAGCAGTGATATTACCATTTTTATTGATAGTCAGGCGGCCATTAAAGCGGTGTCAGCTACAGAAATAAAGTCCTTGCTTGTTCGCCGTTGCCGCGAGGAGCTCAAAGCTCTTGGCGCGAAGCACAAAACGAGTCTCTGCTGGGTCCTTGGACACAAGGACATATCCGGTAACGAGCGAGCTGACGAACTGGCAAGAAAGGGGTCTGCGATGGACCATGGACAGGCACTTCAGTCGGTTAAACCACCACTCTGCAACGTCAGAGAAAGAGTGGAATACAAAACACGAATGAAAGCCAACAACATTCGGTGGTCACTAACCACTTGTGACATATCACGCAAGCTGTGGCCAAAATATGATAAGGGCCGAACCAACAAACGTTACGACAGGACATCGCTCTCAAAGTTGATCGGTACTCTTCCTGGCCACAACCTGCTAAGGAATCACACAATGAAACTAAATCTCAAGGATGCCGACATCTGTAGAGGCTGCGGTGATGAGGAAACCCATGAGGACACACCTCACTTTCTCTGTCACTGTCCAAGCCTTTGTCACCTGAGGAACAGAACACTTGGAAGATACTTCTTCCAAGCCATTGATGAACTTTCTGATGTCTCACTATTAAATCTTTACATGTTTATACGGACATCCAAATGGCTGGACAAACTGGAGTAGGAAGGAAACCAAGGACGAAGGACCAAGGCCAACACTCCCAACAAAGGGTATCACAATGGGACCACATGGACCTAAGTGTGGTGTAGCAGATTCGCTCTGTTCCATCAGCCCGTAAACCTAACCTAACCTAAGGGCCTTAAATTCACAATTTTGAAAAGGACAATTACTCGCACTCCTCTCTCTCTCTCTCTCTTGTTTTGACTTTTTGTTTTATGCAGAAAATCGCCTATTCTTTGTTTGCGTGAAATTTAGTTTTGATAGTCGAAAATTTAAACGCAAACCCATGGGCAGGTCTTCAGTTCTGGATCTGAAAAGAGAACACGGCCCCTGCAAGGTTTAACAACAAAGGCGCAGTTGGGCTGCCAAACTTTCCGTCAATTCACATTGGCCAAGCTCAGCAAAATGGACCAACGCCCCAAAAGGAGTATTACAAACAGCTGTATCAAGCCGTGAAACAGCGTTGTAAATCCAGCCTTTTAACGGGCTTCCGACACTTGGAGAGTCTCTGCCTAAGACACTGCAGCCTTCCATTTTCCGCCATTCTGGGCACGCTGCTTCCAGTTTTTCAGGTCAAGCGTTCTGGCATCCGCGATTGGCCTTTAAAACGGAGGTTCGGTCTTCTTTGTCGTCTCGAACCGTATGGCTGGGAGTCGAAGATCCTCTCCGCTGGGTCATTATTGTTCATTGGCTAGATGTGGTCGAGCAATGGTTTCCTAAGGTAAAACTTCGTCGGATCTCCACTAAGCTGTCATTTGTGGAGTTGATGTCTATTCCGAGGTATGTGAACTCCCTTAGTATCTCGAAGTTCGGTGGACAGATCTTTGTTTGTTTTCCGAAACAAGTACTTCGTTTAGTCCGCGTTGACTTTAAGGTCAACCAATTTTGCCTGTTGTTCAATCACCATGAAAGCCAGTGCCGTGACATAGCCCCAAGCGTCATAAGCCGAAATCTCGAAATTTGGACTTATGTCGCATTGTGAAAGTGACATAAGGCCAAATTTTAGCATTTGGTATTATGACACCTTGAAAAAGCATCATAAGGCCAATTTGGCTTTATGACACTTTCGCTTGGTGCTGTTTGTAACAATTTTCCCTTGCACCTACTCCAAATCAAACAGTGTCCCCAAGCAGGGGGGTTGCAGGGGGGCAGCATGCCCCCCATATGTATTGCACTGATTATGGGATTAGTTACGAAATCGCAAGTAGATTCCATAAACAGTGTAATGCATATGGGGGGGGGGGGGGGGGCATGCTGCCGACTAATCCACCAAAGATGTTTTCCTTTCCGATAGTGGTGTTCAAGTCCTCAAGTAAGAACTTGACATCGTACTCCGGACAGGCAGCGCAGGTTCCGTCCAGGACGTCATAGATCTCCTCCTTGATGGAGTGTTCTGCTTCGTTAGTAGGGGCGTGTGCACATATAAGACTGATTGGCTTGAATTGAGTCCCTCTATGAATACGCATGCTAACAAGTGCAACTGTGGCCATTTTTTCGTACCTGATTCTATACATCGTGTCTCCTGTATCGCTGTAATATCTGCTTTATACCGGCGCGGACAGATTCAAGTTTTTGGGCAGCACAAGGAGTGCACAGTATACTCTCAGTTCGAATTGCGTTGACGTTCCAGGTCGTAATTTTAAACAAGGAATGTCCATATCCGAGGCTGCTCATCTCTTAAACCTAGCTTTGTTTACTTGGTAGAGAAGTTTCATCGACGGCGCAACCCTAAACCTGTAGGGCTAGTTAAAGTATACCTTCTGGAAGAACTTTTCGAACACCCTGACTTAGACTTTGTGGTGCCGTGACATAACCCCAAGCGTCATAAGCCGACATTTTGAAATTTGGCCTTATGTCGCATAGTGAAAGTGACATAAGGCCAAATTTTAGCATTTGGTATTATGGCACATTGGAAAAGCGTCATAGGCCAATTTGGCTTTATACACAATGTACAATGCCTATGGGGGGCATGCTGCCCCCCTGCAACACCCCTGCTTGGGGTCACTGTTTGATTTGGAGTAGGTGCGAGGTACGGTTTCGAAAGTGACATAATACCAAATGCTGGAATTTGGCCTTATGTCACTTTCAAAAAGCGACATAAGGCCAAATTTCGAGATTTGTTCTTATGACGCTTGGGGTTATGTCACGGCACCGACTTGGTAATATTTAATGACGTCCGCTCTAATTATGTCGAAGTAGCTCACGTAAGGCAGCTGTCATCCTGCCTTTCGACTGCACCGTTGATTCAATCTAGTGAATTCTTTTTCGAATCACCTAAAAAAGCGCTTGTCGTAAAAAGCGACGAAAAGGAGAAATCACTTCTTAGCAATGTTTCCCTTCAGGTGAGCCTAACGACACGATCAAACAATAATCAATAACAGGAGCACGCACGTGTCGAATTCGTAAAAAGATGCAGGCCTTAAAACTCCAAGAGAACACAAATGCAATAACACCAGCATTTAACTGGCCTTAGTACAAAAGACTAGCAGAAATTTGTTAGCAAAGTAATTGTTCTTATGCTCTGAAACGAATTTATCTTCGTTACATGTGGTTTCGCACAAATGCACCTGCCCACCACCACCAATACAGGAGCGGAATTCACACAATTTCCACCTCACACAATCATCACTACAATGACACTAATAAATCTCACCATACCAGCAGCCAATCTACCACAGTACACATACTCGCGCACTCCGACCAATCCGAACACGCGCCACCCACAGTTACCACACTCCAGCTCTCAAAGGCCCCACCGACATGCGCATAAGATCCACAAAAGCCAATTTATCTCGAGTGGTGGCCGTCGGACCAGACACATGAGATCTGGATCCAGTCAACATGTGTGGAGCAGAAGCGCTCTGGCGGACACTACGGGCTCAATTAGTAAGAGCGGGCAGTGGGGACACAGGGTATGCAGCTGATTGCGGCGCAGGTACTCGCCCCTCCTAGAACGTAGTTTGGTAGAAAGGAGTTTGGTAGACAGTAGTTTGGTAGTGTAGTTTAGCTGAAAGGAATGAGGTTAGATCACCGTTGGACAACAACAACCACAACCCACGGAGACAAGAACATCAGCAGCAGAGTCAACGGCAACTTAAGACGAAAAGAGAACACCACCATCAGAGACCACACAGCAACAGCATCAGGGACAACAACAGCAGCAGAGACAACAACAGCAATAGACACAACAACCGCACAGACCACACAGCCACAGAAGCAGCACCAGCACCACAGACACACCACAGTGATAGGGACAACTAACCCATGAGACGCCTATATAAGGTGACAGCGCCTATGATTCGGGGAGTCCACAGCCGGAGCTTAGACACGCCGCATCGACGCCAAGAAGCACATAGTTTTTAATAAGTTGATAAAATTTGAAGTCACAGTTAAAATTAAATTTGCCAAGTGTTTCATTTATCGTAAAATTACTGGGTGCTTTATTCGTGGGTCGATTTTTTCTCGCCCCCTTTCTATTTCCATGACCCAGGCATTCCCGCATAGCCTACCCTGGCTGGGAAACACACGTTATAGGTCACGTTATAGGTGCATTACTTTTGCCATTTTATAGATTTTTCCAACTTTTATTCTTCCATAGCATCAAGCCGACAGGAAGGCAGCAATGTGGGAGGGTTATAGTCCTTTAATCCTGATTACTATCTCTCCGTCAAGGAAGATGATGATTTCTGCAACGGCATCGATCTCTTTTCGGTTCAGGTTGCTCTTCGCGAGTAAATTAAGAACGATTTTGATTAATTTCTGCAAATTTTTTTGCTACAAATTGTGTTAATGTACATTTTACCTAGGTGTGAGGCTTCTGAAAGTATCAATTTTCGGCATCAACATAAGCTCTATGAAGACAAAAAGAGACTTCAAATAGTATTCTATGAAAAATTTCATTCTATTTATATACGAGTATTGCTCAGTTCGTAGCTTTCTATGGATGGTATTCTATGGCCTGTCATTTTTATGAAGTGCTTCACTCTGCGACATTTCCACCATTGAAATAGTAAGCAATGAAATGCCCACCGCACATTTTATGGTATTCTATATTTCTTTCTTTCTATGAAAAGTGACAGTTGGTAAGCTATGAAATATTGCTCGTGAAGAGGCGGTGTAAAGGATCTTATCGACAGGTATGCTTATATAAAAGCCCATTATTTTTCAGCCACCCTTTTGAACCTTTTTATCTGACAACTGATATTTTTGACATTGTCAAGAAGTAATTCTTTATTATTATTTTTCCTTAAGCTGTTGTCATATGTTCTTGTATTTTTGAACACTACCCCCAATTTTTCCAGCCTTTGATTCACTCGAAAGTCCTGAAGAAATTTATGTAAATAAGATCACACGCGTGTAATCACTTCAGAGTATTTTAAACTCTGTCGTTTTTTTCTATGGATATGGGTTTTTATCCTCGAAGTCCTTTGTTGGATAAGTAACCTAAGCAGGGATGAAATGTTGAATTCAATATCATCGCAATTGAATTCCGTTCCATATCCTTTAAGCAACAAATCATAACCTCTTTGAGTAAAACTTATTCAATTTCATATCCTCGCAGCCGAGATGAAATTGATTTATTTATTTATGTCTTCTCCGTGGATCGCCTAAAAGATTTTATTTTTTGCAGTTGATTGGAGGATATATAAGAAAAGAAACCTAGATTCGTGGAATCTAAATACGCCTGTAATGGTTTAACCTTTACAAATCGAATGCTCGTATTTTTTGACATTTATTTGTTTTTGCATTCGCCTGAGTGAAGAGTGTATGACAATTCTATTTTCTTCTCAATGGACTGGTAAGTGGAATCTGAAGCAATTCAAAGAAAGATATAGTTGAATCGGGTATTAAGTTGAAATATTGCTCAAGGATGAATAATTTAATAAATTGCCTGATCCTTTTGTTTTTAAAAACAGCTTTCAGGAAGCGATTGAATTTTTAAGAACTTAGTTTGTAACTTGAACAAGTTTAAATAGGATACACATACCAAAGGATGCGGTTAATCGTGTAATGATTTACTGCTGTAATCAGTTTTCTGGAAAATATTTTCATTGATGAGGTCAAATGGTTGGGATTTGTTTATCTTCTTAAAGTGGATGTCGACTATACAATACTTCATTCCGATTAGCAAAATTATCCATGGCCAGTCGAGAACTTTATTTTGCATTTGCGTTCAATTTATTTCCTAATTCTGATTTAATTAGGCAATCGGCAATGGCGGATGGTATTATCTTTGCATTTAAGTGTTTTATTATATAGTTATAGATTACATGGGTCGATATTTTGGTAGGTGAATTGACTAAGAGCTAAGTTGTTTTGTTTATCTTTTAGTGGTACATATTTCTTTGAATTTGTCTCGATTTTGCTTTGGTTTGTGAACTGCAGATTTTAATGCGAAATATCATTGCAATATTTTTGGTGTCTACATTGACATAAATATGGCGGCGCGGTGTAGAGCGCATACTCATTTATAGATTACATAAGATATAATTATTTATTTACATTTATCTAAAAAAAGGAGTTAAGGGACAATGGTTTTCAATTAAGTTTACAATGCATTTATAATTAATGTTTAACATATTTAAGAGAGTTAAAAAAAATACGCATTGCCCATACGCTTTTCCAACCATGTGGGTGGACCCCAGTGGGATTTGAACCAGAGAACTTTAGGTTAGTAGCCCAACACACTAACCTCTGCACCACTGCGCCGACAGAGAGTTATACTTATATAATAACTTAGACTTTTTAGATTAATTAAATCAAAAATAATAATAATAAAAATGACTAAATGAAAGGGAATTGTGAAATAAAAATGCTGCAATCAGTTGAGATGCAATATTAGAAATTGCGGGGTTTAGTTTATCTTAATATAAAGAGAAAAGGATAGCCTTTTAATAATGGTGGAAGAAACAGCAATTCGATCAGACAGATAAATTCATTTCAATCAATGAACATGTTGCGTAGTTTATGGCATGTGAAACTAAGCGAATGAGCAACCTTCAACAGCCTTCTAAATTCAATAACCGCAGCGCAGATACTCATCAGATTTTAGATAGATTTCTTGGAGTATTGGCTATACCGCCAAGAAGTGCAGAGCATCTTCCCTTTGGTTAAGGTTACAAAGCGCGCAGCTACTGCATTTGTCAGTCCAATGCGGTGCGAGAAATGCAGGATATTGTTAAGAAAAATGGAGACTATTTAAAAGAATATAAAAATGAATTCGAAGACTCTTTGAAAAAAAATGAATTGGAAATTAAAGATTTGTTACAGGCGATTGAAGCGAGATACACTGACAGATTGAATGAGATGAAAATTATACAAGATGTACGTGAAAAAAGTGTAAAAGAAATGGAAAAAATAAGTAAATATAGTGAATGCTTTAAATCGCAGAGTGAACAAATTAGTGCGGATGTAAAGAAATTAGAAAGTGAAAATGTAAATTCCAGGCAAAGTTTTAAAGCAATAAAAGAAGATTTGGCAAAAGAATTAAAACAAATCAAAGAATCAGTTATGAGTGAAAAAACCAAAACAACACCAACACAGACACAAGTAAAACGGCCAACATACGCAGACAAAATAAAAGAAAAAAATAATGTTATTATAATTAAGCCAAAAGGAAATCAAAACAATATTAAAACTCGCGAAGTGATTAAAAACACTATCGACCCAACAAACCTACAATTAAAAATTAGTAATGTGAAAAATATTCAAAACGGTGCGGTATTAATTAAAGGAGATGAAATGTCGGTAAAAAAAAATTGAAAATGAATTTAAAGAAAAACAAAGTGACAATTACAACGTTAAGGTGCCGGCGAAAAGAAAACCACGAGTACTTATAGTAGGCATGAAAGAGAAAGCATGCGAGGAAGAACTAGTAAAAGCGCTTAAAAGACAGAATGAGCTAAATGAATACGAAATTAAGTGTTTGCATATGTATTTGTCGCCAAAAATGGAGTGCTTTAATGCAATTGTGGAGATGGACAGTGTTGCCAATAGTAAAGTTATGGAGAGTACTAAAGTTAGTATTGGGTGGGATAGATGCCGAGTGTATAAACATAAAAATGTACAAAGGTGCTTTAATTGCACAGCAAAAAATTGTACAGGCAAAAAAGCTTGTGTTAACTGTGCTGAGGAACATGATTTAAAAATGTGTACTAACTTTGAAAATAAATGCATAAATTGTTATAATGCCAAAATAAATTTAAAAATGGATATTAACGACAATCATAAAGCGAGTGATGTAAATTGTCCAGTTTTCCAGAGAAAACTGAAAATTGCAGAAGGACAAACAGATTATTAGCAATTACGAGTAGATGACATTAAATGTTTAAGAACTATCAAATAATTTTAATGAATTAGAAAGCCTAGTGCAAAACGAAAGTGTGGACATTTTAGTGATAACGGAAACCCATGTTACCGATCCAAACGACTTAAATTACGTCCTGCTGGAAGGTTTCTATACTCCTTTTAGTTGTGAAAGTGAATCTAGTCACACTGGTGGTGTTGTTGTTTATGTCAGGAATAATTTTAAATGTAGTCTTCTGAAAAAATGTCAAGTTAGTATGCAATATTGGTGTTTAATGTTAAAAGTGCAATATGAAAACTATTCTGTGATATATTTATGTGCAATATACAGATCACCGAGTCGCTTGTCATCAAAAATTGTTTTTTTTGCAATGAATTAGAAAACTGGGTAGAATATCTGTCGCAATGCGGCAATTTCATTATTCTTGGTGATGTAAATATAGACTGGTTTGATGTAACGGACACATATACGAGACGAATATATAATATTATGAATGATAATGGCTTGCATATGATTATTAATGAACCTACAAGAATAACAAATCACTCTAGAACTTTGATTGATTATGTAATAACGAATTGCACTAACATAGTAAGCGTGAGTGTTGATAAAAATCTAAAAATAAGTGACCATGAAACCATCGATGTTACCATTAAAAACAAGCATAAAACGGAGCACAAAAAAAAATTAGATACTGTGTGTATAATCAAACCCTTTTCTTAACAAAACTATCTGAAGTCCCTTTGTTTGTTAATATGAGCGGTGAACAGCCTTTAAATTTAAACGTACTTTGTGTTCAATTTGTGAATAGTCTTAAAAATGTAGTGAACTCCATGGTAAAAGAAAAGTTAGTTCCATACAAAAATGCGGAATGGTTTAATAACGATCTGAGAATGGCAAAGTTGACAAAAACAAATCTTTATAGGCAGGCGGTACTTAGCAACGATAATGCTTGGCGATTGTACCATCAATGGTACAATCAGTACAAAACGAATATTAGATTAACAAAATCTCGTTTCATAGAAAAACTAAAAAAGTACGTACTTAAAAAAAGCAAAGAAACAATATTGGAAGTAGAAATAGAAGATGGATCTGTGATAAATGACAGTGCAATAATAAGTGATAAGTTCAACAATTTTTTCGTTGAGTCTTTACATGAAATAAACCAATCTGTGATATAATTTACTCGAACCGTGTAATATAGATTTTAAGTTCAGTCTAGTCAACATAGATAATATAAGATGTGCAATAGATATGCTTAATAGGAACAGTGACTTTAATTTTATGACTGTTAAAATGATAAAAGACTCCCTGTGTTTCGTTGGACCAGTGATTGAAAGAATAATAAATATATCCCTAAGTGCAGGTGTTTTTCCACAATCTTGAAAGAATCGCTTATAGTGCCGATAAAAAAGATACCAAATGCAAAAACTCTAAGTGACTTTCGACCAATTAATATGATGCCTTTATATGAAAAAAATAATAAAAAAATGTGTAGTGATACAACTCCAAGAACACCTTGAAAGCCAGGGACTGCTGCATAGCTATCAGTCGGGGTTTCGTTTAAACCATTCGTGCGAAACATGCTTAAATTTTGTGATAAACGATTGTATAAAAGGAATAGAGGCGAAAAATGTTGTGGTTGCTGTCTTCTTGGATTTGAAACGGGCCTTCGAAACAGTTAATCATAAAATTTTATTAAAAAAGTTGAAGTACTATGGTATTTAATCTGTTGAGTTTAAGTGGTTTAAATCTTTTTTTATCAGGAAGAACACAACGCACTTCCGTAAACGGCCAAATATCGTCCCCGATCGCCGTAAATGTAGGAATTCCACAAGGCACAATACTGGGAGTGTGGTTATTCCTTATGTTTATAAATGATATGAGTAAGGTGATGCAATCATCGAAACTTATTTTATTTGCTGATGATGGTTTACTCTACACCACTGGAAAGAATGCTGCGGAGTGCTCACAAGATATAAATCAAGATCTTGAAAGAATAAATACATGGTTGAAAATGAACAGACTAGTGCTTAATGTTACAAAAACAAAATGTATGGTATTCAAATGTAATCATGAAAGTTCGTCTTAAAAGTAAATATAAATTTATCTGTAAACAATGAGCAAATTGAACAAGTTAAACAATTAAAGTATCTCGGTGTAATATTAGACGAACAACTTAACTTTAATGAACATATAAATTATTTTTGCAAGAAAATATCAAAAAGTTGGAGTATTAAGAAAAATAAGAAAGAATATCTAGATTAGATTTTAGATTAGATTAGATTAGATTAGATTTTATTCATTCCATTGAAATATAATACATTATTTATTACAATTTATTAAATATGTAAAAGTAACATTTAAAGATACAAAATTAAATAAAAAAAAAAAAAAATAACAAGTACTTCATAGAATAAGTAAATTGTAAGTGTTTTTCATCAGGAAATGAATAGTTAGATACATTCTATAGTTATAAAAAACTAGTTCCGAATGTATCGAGTTACAGTACAACAAGATATAATTCAATATATTTATATAAAAAAAATATTATATCAAAAAAGCAAATTGGTGTATAGGGATGATTTGCAATGCATGGTGACCATTTGTGACTATATAATTACGTGAGATAAATTATAAATCTCCTTAAAGTCGTAGTTAAAGAGCCACTGTTTTACTTTTCTGTTAAACGACAAGATATTCTGAGAGCGCCTTAATTCAATGGGTAATTTATTAAAAATACGCGGTGCTACAGAGGAGTAATAACTCAAGAATAGTTGAGTATTGTGCGGGGGAACACAAGCAAGACTCCTTACAGAGCTACGAAGACCGTAGAGATTCGGATCATGGTTTAAAGAATAACCGCTTCTTGAGAAAAATATTTTTAAGACTTTGTAAAAGTAAAGATGCTTTAAGGGTAGTATAAAGGAATGCAAAAAAAGTGGAAAACTGTGTTCATGGCGTCTTCTGTTCCAGATAATTCTGAGCAAATGCTTTTGTATTACCACCAAAGGTTGTATTTTGTTTTTATGTGTGCCTCCCCAACAAGTCAACCCGTACTGTAGTTTGGATTGGACCAGTCCATAATAAAATGTTTCTAAAAGTTTTCTAGTGCAATATAGCCTCAAATGGTACAGTATTTTAGTGGTTTTTAGAAGGTATTTCCTTAGGGAAGAAGTGTGAGAGCTCCAGTTTAACCTACAGTCGATTTCAAGACCCAGATACTTGAAGACCTCTACATTTTCTACAACAAAACAATTTGTCGAGCAGCTATTGTTGGTATTATACGTAACTTCAAAATGAGGGTTACAGCAAGTATCAGAACTTATAAAGGTGTTGTTGCAGTTCGCACTATGAAAAGTGAAAACTGGAAATTGTAAGTTCAGAGCAGATATGCTAAAAGACATTATTTTAGTTTTATTGCTAACGACTAACTTTTCTAAGAAAAACGAGAATTCGCTTCTATGATAAGGAGCTTAGTTTTACAGCACTCACCATATCCGCACCAAATACCTGCCACCTGATACGAGCAAAAGCAGGACAAACACAGAGGAAATGTTCCGCAGTGTCGTCGCTTTATCCACAGGCTTCGCAGTTGGTGGTATCGCTTAGGCCTAGCACCTTAAGGTACTTGGCAAAACGTAGTGTCCCGTAAGAACGCCAGTGGTCTGTCTGCAGTCTTTTCTGTTGAGAGACAACAAGAATGCCGCGGATTTCCCACAGACGTCGGGGAGAATTAGCTTAGTCTGTCTGCACCCTGGAGAGTGATGCCAACGTCGATTGTGTCCATAGGAAACCCAACCGTCAATGGAAGCCCTAACCGAGGACGTAGGCAGACAAAACGCTGGTTCAGGTCCTGAGAAGTCCCCCTCTGAGCCCTGTCTAGCAAGTTCATCGGAGATCTCATTTCCCGTGATCCCGTTATGACCCGGGACCCAGACAAGTCTAAGTGAATTCAGCCTTCCGACCGAATTCAGAGATATCTTGCATTTACGGACTATTTGGAGGTGGAATGTCACTATACACAGATATAACTTTGAGGTGGTTCAGGACTTTGTCAACCTAGGCTCCGCAATGAACTCAGGCAATGACACCAGCGCTGAGATTAAACGAAGAATAACTCTTGCCAATCGCTGTTTCTTTGGGCTAAGAAAGCAATTGAGTAGCAAAGCACTCTCTCGAAAAACTAAAGTGACCCTTTATAAGACCTTAATAATCCCAGTCCTTCTCTATGGTGCAGAGGCATGGACTCTAGCAAAAGCGGATGAGGTCACTTTTAGTCGTTTTGAGAGGAAAATTCTTCCGGTAATTTTTGGTCCCGTCTGCATAGACAGTGAATGGAGGAGGAGATTCAATGACGAACTGTACAGCGACATCGACTTAGCCAGAAGAGTGAAGGTCCAACGACTGAGGTGGCTGGGTCATGTAGAGCGAATGGACGTGAATGCTCCGGCCCGGAAGATCTTCAAATCCACACCCGAGGGACGGCGCAGTAGAGGAAGACCGCGACTCAGGTGGCGCACGCAAGTGGAAGGGGACCTTAACCAACTTAGCGTGCGAAACTGGAGACAGCTGGCCAAAGATCGTGCTGGCTGGAGACGCTTGTTGGTTGAGGCCCAGGTCCACCCCGGACTGTAGCGCCATCCTAAGTAATTAAGTAAGTAATAGTTTTAGTGTGACAATTGGCAGTCTGCTTCTTGTTGACAAACAAACAATTAGAACAGCTTATATATCAGTATTCATTGTTCTTAAATAATTTTAAATAAACAAAAAGAAAATTCACTGGGATTTTTTTTTTTATTTTTTGAATTTTTTTTTTACAGATTTTTAGCTATCAGCAAAATTAATTCTGCCACACTGTCCGTTTCGGCTGCAGGACCCTCCTCCTCATCTATTTCACCAACAAAATTAAACAGTTATTATTCATCAATTGTTTTATTTTCCTGAAAACGAAACAGAAACAAAATTATATTACTGGTCAAAAAATGTATTTTCCGCTGAAGCAAGCAGAAATAAGAATATATTATTGTTTTATTCTTTTCAAAGGAAGTACAATTACAGGTGTATTATTGTTCACTTACTTTATTTTCCTCGGAACAATATAAAACACGGGTATTTATTGTTAAACAGATTTCTTCTCCAAAAAACATAAAACGCGTCCAAATGTTTATGGAGAAACTTCAAAGTGACAAATGTCGTAGGTTTTACGGTTAGTACAAGGTGGCGCAAAAGTAATTCTCCTATCAGAAAATGCTATACATTTTGCGATTGGCCACTAATGTCAGTTCTGTTTTGACATTTGTGTAGTAAACACATGCGAAATACACGTTAATAAACAATGTTACGCTACACTGCTACACTTTGGCACAACGTGAATTTCGTCGCAGATTTCCTACCCGTCCAACGCCTACTGGTGAAACACTGCGACGTTTAGCTGCTCGCCTAGAAGAGACTGGCACAACACGAGATGCTGCCAGGCGTGGCAGACCCCGGGGTAGCCGTTCTGCAGAGAATATTGCTGCTGTAGCCGAAGATGTCATGGAAGCGCCGTCGACATCGACCAGACGACGTGCCACGCAAATGGGTATCAGTCGACGGTCTTTACAGCGAATTTTGGTACAAGATTTGAAGATGTTTCCGTACAAAGTCCAGACGGCTCATCAGCTGTTAGCTGCTGACCGCCAATCGCCTCTAACATACGCTCAAGCCATCCTTAATCACCACCAAGAGGAAGATGATTTTTCATCAAAAATATTCATGAGTGATGAGGCCCATTTCCATCTTAGCGGGTACGTAACTAAGCAAAATTTACGTTTCTGGGGCACTGAAAATCCGCGTGTAACCCACGAAGAGCCATTACACCCGCTCAAAGTCACTGTATGGTGTGCTGTTTTCGCTGGAGGAGTCATCGGACCTTTTTTCTTCGAAGACGTCGCGGGCCAAACGGTTACTGTGAATGGTGAGCGCTACAGAGCAATGATCAACGAGTTCTTTTTGCCGCAACTTGATGAATTGGGATTGGAAAACATGTGGTTCCAACAGGACGGTGCAACGGCACACACTGCACGTGCCGCAACCGATATGCTGAAGGATGCATTTCCCGGGCGCCTAATCTCCCGTTTTGGCGATTTGCACTGGCCAGCAAGATCGCCTGATTTGACCGCTCCAGACTTTTTTTTGTGGGGCTTTTTGAAGTCGCGGGTTTATGTCAACAAGCCTCAGACTCTTGCAGCTCTTAAAGACAATATCCGTCAACAATGTGAGGACCTATCGCCGGAAGTTTTGGCCAAAGTGATGGAAAATGCCATAAAAAGGGCTCACATGAGAATCAACTGTGGCGGCGGTCATTTACATGACATCATATTCTCGACTTGATGTAAAAAAAATTAAAAGACCAAATAAAAATAATCCACAAGAAGAATCAAAGTTTTTCATTTTTTTTTTTAAATTACAGCCAAAAAACATCGGAAGGTTATTTTTGCGCCACCTTGTATAAGTAGGTCTAGATCTTGCTTCGAAATCGAGATTTGTGAAGAGTGATCTAGATCAAAAAATAATCAATTTGTTTCGCCAATCGAACATGAAATGACATCTGAGATCAGAAAAAGTAATCGAGATAAAAAAATCGATATTTTGCCTAATCGAAAACGGCATGAAAGATAAATTTTAAATCGTTAACGGTTTATTTTTTGTGGATACCTACGTTGCACCAGAAAAAGAAAGCTTGAAGCTGAATTTTAAATATATATATACACTTGTTGAAGAAATTTGTGGGATAGTTGTAATGTAAGCAGTCCCTGATGTATATACGACACATTTTAATACGTTCTTTATTAGTTCATTGAATCTGAATCGGTGTCTCTTAACATTAAAATAAAATGTCTTTTTGCGTAAAAGGTCGTTCTTTTTATCAGCTCAATTACGAAAGCGAACCCAAAAATACACGAACTTTTTCACACCCAGTTACAATCGCTTAATGCAAGCATCCACCATCTATACACACCGTCGACAGCCTTAAATCAAACTGTTTTGTAAAACTCCATTAAATACTCGCACTCTGGCCTTCAATCAAAATCCAATAACGAACCTCAAACTTGACTTCACGATGGTAATAAAAAACGGCTTAATAGCTCTATGAACATTCGCTACAGATGCTGCTTAAATCTATCAAACTGGAAAATTTATCGCGGAAAACAACACTACCTACAACAAATGTGTCATAAATCAACTCTTTACCAGTGTGAGGCGCTCTCTCGCTGCAACCCCTTCCACAAAGATTACCTACTTGTAGGTACAATAAAACTTCTCGATACCGCGATGATATGTAAGATCGCAACACGAATCGGAGGCAATGCTACAGTTGGCCCTCAACCCTTTTTCTTAATTTTTTGCACACAGTTAAACAAACAACTTTAACCATTGGAAATCGTTTGGTAAATTTATGAATCGTCAGATAAGTAAGTGCGGCGTTCTATCTGAGGGCAGCAATTGACATTCCGACTTTGGTGGACCTTAGATTATGGTATTCGCTTGGAATAGGAATTTCGTAAAATGTACGATTTAATCGATTTGCGGCCAGGATTGGGTTTTTATTCCCTCTTGGACAACAACAAAAAACATCAGCAACAGAAAAAAAAAAAAACATTTGGCACTGATGGTTTTGGATAAAGAATTTACGTGATGGCTAAGGGCAGCTCACAGCAAGTCAAATGTAGCGAGGGATACCTACTCTTTTGGATTGAACTAGGAAAATGATGTAAATGTGAGTACATATTTTCAAAAGATAATTAATTCACCTTGACGAAATTGGATATTGTTCGGTAGTCGAATGCACGAACCTACCTATTTCGTTGAAGTTGAGTTTTAAATTTGGCATTTGGATAACCCTCGTGTAAGGTAGTAAAATTGAATAGAGTCAGTTATTTGCGATGGAGAGGTCTTTGTCTGTAATTATTTGAATCTTAGCAAGGATAGCATTTATTTACCGCTTTGGTCACTAAAAGCCCGAGGCAGACCAAGCACTTAAAAAGGTCACTCTGTAATCCATTGTTATCCTTCTTTGATCCTGTGCCATAAAGCTGGATAAGAAAATTTTAAGCTTTGCAAAAAGTCTCCTTGGGTCTTCTTAGCAAGTTGCAACAACTCAAGAGCAGATGCAAAGACTATCTACATCTGCACGCATAGTGAAGCATTACACATTCTTATAGGATATTTTTGATTCTGAAAATTCAATTTTCTCAAGAAAGAGAATCATTTTAATAGCGATTTTCATTGAATATTGAAGGAATTACTCTTAAAATCTAGAATCCCTCCTTTTAATGAAACATGTTTTGTTTTATTACTAAGATATATCAATTTAATATAATCTAAGTAATCTTCGATTGCAAGCTAAATTTTGCTATGCACTATGATTATATTATCTCACGATCTAATTGTTTATTTGGTTTTATGTGTCGAAATACCAAGGAGTTTAAAGACCCATACACATTAAAATCATTGTACAATTCCTTGATTCGATCAAGGCAAGAATATTGCTGCATTGTATGGAATCCCCACTGCCAAAGTAATGGTATTCGCATTGAAAGTGTGCAAAGACGGTTTACCAAATTTGCTCTTCGTAAGATGGCTTGGAAAGGTTACTTGCCAAATTATGAAGCTAGATGCCTCTTATTAGGCTTAAAGCCATTAAAAAAAGACGGATTTATTACGCGGTTTTATTTGCGCAGGATGTATTAACAGGCCACATTGATTGTCCTTACCTGCTATCCTTGTTTCATGTTTATGCTCCATCTCGCACTATACGTCCCAGAGACCAAGACTTCTTTTATGTTTACAGACATTATAAAAATTATGGCCAAAATGAACCAATATCGTCAGCATGTCTTTACTACAATTCGTATGATAATTTAATTGATTTTAACATGAACAGAACGTACTATAAAAACCTTATTATGAACTTAGTGTAATGTTATAACAGTATTATGTAATATAATTTTTTTTGACTAAGTGTAATTGTACTTATATATAGATAATTTCTTGTTAATGTAGTCTATGAAAATTGTATTTGTTAGACGTAAATAAATAAATAAATAAATAAATAATATTAGACACAAATGAATCTAATTTAAAACTAACAGGATACTTATTCTAAGCTATTATAACTATTGCCTATCGGCCTATAACTATTTTATAAACTAATCTTAGATATTTTGAGTTTCTTAAAACTCGGCATCTTTATTGAATTTTATTTTTTTTATATAAAACAATCTACCTACACTACTTAACTTAATTAAGCTACATGACTTATTCTAACTATATTAAAGATTCTGAGCACGCAACAAGTGGTTAAAATCCCAATAGCTTTCCGAGCGCCTGGTAGTCGTCAACTTGCGCACGCCCCGCCGGGACCCGACTGAAGACATACAGCGTCAGTCAACTCCCGGAAGCACTATCACAAGTTGGCGAGCCCGGTCTCTCCCAGAAACTCCCTACCTAACTTAATCTAACTAATAAAATAAGAGGATGTTACCTAGAGTAACGCACCGTCTTGGTAGGGAATGTTTACCCCCTAAACAATGCAACAAAATCCGGTGAATTGCTTTTCCGTATCAAACATTTTTTGGTTCTGATCGCTTGACTATTCATTCTAGTATTGGTATCTAGTACACACTCAGTATCGGACATACCTACTAAATTATTTCACAATAAATCAAAAACACGTTTTTCTCACTGTAAAGTGTGACCAGCCCCGGATCTTCAATTTTTTTTTAGGCGGGCCAAAACTGAAAAATGCCGCCCAGCTATCAGATGTCCACTAATTGATTGACATAGCCTACATAGGCCTTCCGGAAATAATGCATACATCGCTCTTCTTTCTCTATTAAGCCTATTTATTTACAGATATATATAGACAAGAACGTGTGGGATATATATTTTATACACAGCACAGGATAGGATTTAAAATAAAAATATGTATAATAAAAATAAAAATAAAATATATTATTGCATTTGTGAATTGCTTTTTGTTCAGGAAATAAATCTATGGCCTTATCATAATTTAACTCGTATACAATTCGATTTTCTATCGCTAAGATTGAAAATATCCTGCAATCATGCGCATAGATCTGTATCACCAAAAAAAAGCGGAGCTTGATCTTTATAAACGTAGAGTTCCTGGCAGAATTCAACGGCGCTTAAATCTCGCTCATATTTTCGAGCCAGATCTGCTCCATACTTTTGCAGTTCTTTATTGACATTATTAAAAATATTAGTTCCATTAAGAAAAGCAAAATTCAAAATCAGCATAATAGCACCTCTTTTTAATTTCTGATATGATTCGATCAAATACAATCATTATTGCATTAGAAGAAATAGTTTAACAAGTTGGAGTGTTTATAATACGTCTTCACACATCTCATCAAAATTTTTTTTTACGTTTCGGAATTCGTTTGTTTTGCGAAATAGGGTCAACACCACTTTTTTCAGCAACTTCTCCAGCCTCTTTTATCCAATATTCCATTGGATTCTTCTCATTTTTTGCAAAGTTTTGAGGAGACCATCCATTAGTGCGACGGAACAGGCAAGCATAATATCTTCTTTTTGAATTTGTATAGTCACTCGATTCTCGATTGATTTCGCGGAAAATATTCGCCCAAATAGTTAAATTCAAAATAAATTTGAAATCCTTTACCACAGTTAAGAGATGACATGCCTCGTACTTAGCTTCTGGAGCATGAGAAGTTTGATTAACTTCTTCTAGGGCTTTCGCTATCTGGCAAATTATTTAATAGGGCATTCACAGCAACATGTTTCGCCGACCATCTCGTCTGACTACTTCATTTTAAATTTGTTTTAACGTATTTTTTCATAATGTTCCACCTTTCAGTGGAGCCGACAAAAAAGCAATATACTTTTTGAATCAGTCCAAATAGTCCAAATGTTACTTGCTGCTACGGAACCCATCATGGGCGAGTCCGATTCGCACTTGGCCGTTTTTTTTTTAAAACCTCTTTTCCTCGTCACAAAGCAAAACTACACAATATGTACTCTGAGATAAGACATCAAACTAAGTAATGAAAACAACAAGACAATAAAACTATTCACACTAATTTGACAGCAAGATAAATGAAAGCAGTCCCAGCAAGGGCTAAGAAACAACAACTCCATGAAAAAAACAAACCCGAACCCATAGTAACAAGAGAGCACATTGAAAGATTTAACATTCAGCTACTCCAACTGGAAAACAACATGAATCCCGCTAAAGGACGAACAGTTAAATACCCAAGGATAAACAAATACCCCATGATCAAGAGCGCTCTAGCTCTTCCTCTCTGTCTCTCGCTCTCTCTCTCTCTCTCTCTCTCTGTATGTTTTTAACGACAAA
Organism: Portevinia maculata; assembly: GCA_949715645.1. Lineage (NCBI taxonomy): Eukaryota > Metazoa > Arthropoda > Insecta > Diptera > Syrphidae > Portevinia > Portevinia maculata. The sequence goes on from OX454527.1 coordinate 34,623,075, forward strand.
CTATTCATTCGAACGACAACTCCATGACGGAGAACAGGAGCATCCCAATCCCAAGTAATATGACATAAAAGCATCACATACAGCCTCTGCATCACCAGCAGCTTGCATTATGTGATGAAATATACATCTACCACATCAAAATTTACCATCATTACCAACACAAGTCCTCAGGAATATGACGAATGATGAAAATGTCCTCCGGCAGCGTAATTCACAATGAAATGTCATGATTAATCGTTTTGAATTTGCTATGATGGAATGTCAGGAAAACAAGGATATACACAAGGAGACTGATCATCATTGGCGTTGGCGATGGCGACAACAAAATACTTCAGCACACGTACGTACATATATTAATTATTACGTGACGCTCGCTGTATCAGCCAGGCTCGGGTCGGGGTGGATAAGTATTCCAATTGCTACCATGGACAAGTTTAGATAATGTTCGAGCGTTAGTTGCGGTGCCTTTGTCAAAATATAACAAAGATAATAAAGCTTACTATGCCAGTATTATCTCCTTGCGAGTAATGGGTAATAAATTTGCCTCGCCGATCTTAAATTAATAGCTATACGGTGCTTGCAGCACTAGCTGGCTCTTATATACACACAGCAAGAAAAAGTGTCCCTTATATGTACAAATTCTTGTTACGGTTTTATGCGGATGAAATATTTAATGAAGAGCAAAAGTTATCTACCAAAAAGATTGAATGTTATTGGTAATAGAATGGACGTTTATTAATTATAGTACCCAAGCGCGGCACGGGCGGGGTATGGAAAATAACACTGATTAAATCCCGATAGGCACAAGAATTATGTTCGATGTCAATTTTTGGCTTTTAGGGGTTGCATTCAAAAGTAATTTGTACTCTGGGACTAGAAGAGTGCTCCGAGTTCTTCTCGTCAAGGATAACGAAGCATGAAAAACGAATGAGAATTCTCTCGTGGTCTTTGTCGAGAAGTGCGGCTGAGGATGAATTATAATACAATTTGAGTTATGATGTAGTGATGATATAATGACAGCTATGGTAAATGTTTTATGAACCGTTTTCCAAAAATCGTTGAGTATTATTTGTTGAACAAAGGTTTCCAGTAAATTGTGTGTAGAAGTATACAATTAATCGAGGCTTTGATGTGATTAAATTTAACACAGTTGATTAATATTAAATTGGTTTAGAGACTAGTAAGGTAGCACTGAGCAGAATATCAACCCCGATTTTGTTTATGGAAGGAGATGAGTAACGTTCAATCTAAATAAATTTTAAAAATTTACGCCAAACATTTGAACATGGAAAAAAAAAACTTCTGGGCATTTTTCCCACTTTCGAAAATGAACTTAACCTCAATCTCCTCCCAAAGAAAAAATACGTTGTCTACCTAAAGATGTTATAACTATGTAAAGTCAACTTGGCAGCCCAACATACGAGTAGGTATTTGCTATTCTTTTGTTCCTTCCTTTATCTTATTGTTTTTGCCTTATGCACTCCTCTCACACACATAAACATAACTCTTATTTGGATGTTCAATCAGTCTGGAAATAAACTCTGTAGGTCGTGTGTTTATACCCTATTCTAAGGGTATATTAATTTTGAAGCATAGTTTGTAACATACTCGTACCTTAATATTGCCCGTAGACCCCTAAACGTTACTATATTTATGATCAGCATCGATAGTAATGTCGATCTAGCCATGTCTGTCCATCCGTCCGTCCGTCCGTCGGCAAAAATTAGGCCTTTAAACTGGGCCTAGAGAGCTGAAATTTTAACTCTCTAGGGTCCCGAAATAATCAAGTTTACACGCCCACAAACTCAAAAAATTTTTTGGGAAAAATCGAATTTTGAGCTAGAAAGCTGAAATTTTTTATATATGATCTATGACTCCTAAAACTGCTCGGGATATAAAATTTTCAAAATCCGCCCACTGACACGCCCACAGAAAAATAAAACAATTTTATTGAAAAACCAAAATTTGAGCTAGGGAGCTGAAATTTATAACATATACTCTCTAGAGGCCCTTTAAGCGCATGTGGAAATATTTTCAAAATCCGCCTACTGACACGCCCACAATTTACAAATTTTTTTTTTTTTTGAAAATCCAAAGTTTGAGCTAGGGAGCTGAAATTTATAATATATACTCTCTAGGGGTCCTCTATGCTCATGTGATATTTTTTTTAAATCCGCTTACTAACAAGCCCACAATTAAATAAAATAATTTTATTGAAAAACCAAAGTTTGAGCTAGCGAAAGTTTTTTTTACAAAAGCTTCGTTTTTGTTTGATAAAATCTTTTAAATGTTATATAACAGAATATGTAGAGCGTTCTTAACAATTCAACCATACTTAGACTTTTGTCACGCCCACTTATGAGGGATAGGAATAAGAATAGGGTATCCAACAGTTCGCTCAAGCGGACTGTAGCCCGCACCTATGTTTTTTATTTCGATCGGAAACATAACTTCTAATAAAAGAAATACGTGAAAATAAATTATAAAAACCAGCAAATTGTCTCATATACATACCTACCTACCTTCATTATTTTTGGTGGCGGTGGTGGTTCATAGCAAACGTGACATTATGGCTGTGCCTTTTGTTTGTAGTAGAATTTGGTGGAATTGATGAAGATGGTGCAGAAAGATTCGCTAGAGATTGAGGTGGTAAAGTTTTTCCTGAATCAGTTGCAAGCAAAGATGCTGATGATCGGAGATGCAAACCAACACGTTCATTTTGTCTTTTATCACAAGAACTGGCACCAACTGCTGTCAAAATATGGCTGCGTGAAATATAATATGTATAAGAACATACCAGCAACTAGAATCGGTGCCGGGAAATAACTTCACCTCGAGTGGGAAATAACTTCACTTTTATTTTGTGAAGTTATTGCCCACAATAGTTGAGCAATTACTTCACCATAAATTTTGTGAAGTTATTTCCCACCTATAAACTGAGAATTTGATCATCAGACTCCCTTTTCTGTGGTGCTGGTTTCATTTCCATTTATTTATTCTCGAGAAAACCTTTCCTCCACTGGGCATCTTCTTAGGCTATGCAACTACGCTGTAACTCAAGCCCCCACTTCACGTGGTAGCAATCACAAGATATTGTTGCTCATTCAACAATTCAATGCAATTTAATTGTGTATCGAAAACCAAGCTCAACTCTGTAAAATGTTCTATTCCTATTAGTTATTCACCAATGACTTATATAAACCGTTTGACTAGAGGAGACCCAGTGATAGAAATTAGTTAAGAATTGCTATTTAGGTAAAAGCAGTTCTCACCAAAAAGACGCTCGACTTATGTCGATTCTCAGAAGACTAAAATCGCGTATTGATTTTATATGTTTGAACATTTTGAAGTCATCCGCAAATATCAAGTTACCAGAAACGATCACCCAGTTGGGAAGCTCATTAAAAAAAAAAAAACAGGTTCAAGGTGAGTTCATTGAGGGATCCCCGACAAAGTTTAAATTATCTTAGAGCTTTATCCACCAATATGTGGCGTAGCGTGGGTTGGAGCCGCCCGGGCAGACCTAATTTATGCCGCCCCTAGTAATTTTTTTCACACACTAAAAAAAAAATTTGTCTACGGTTTCAACCAGTTACAACTACACATATGTATGTCAGTCAATAAACTTTCTCTTAAACATTTTGTCAACTGTTGTTCGTACTACTTTCTAGCAAGTGAAGAAAAATTAAGCCGTAAATTTAAAATGTTCCCATATTGGCTACTTTCCGATTTCCCAATCTCTAAGCGGATAAAAATTACTTGCCTCAGGATATCAAATAAACAACGGTTATTCAAATTAAACTTAAATTATCTAAATTAAAATTCTTCAGAAAAACAGGATTCGATTATTTTTATACCCTATTCTAGGGGTATATTAATTTTGACGCATAGTTTGTAACATACCTTAATATTGCCCGTAGACCCCTAAAAGTTACTATATTTATGATCAGCATCGATAGTAATGTCGATCTAGCCATGTCCGTCCGTCCGTCCGTCCGTCCGTCGGCAAAAATTAGGCCTTTAAACTGGACCTAGAGAGCTGAAATTTTAACCATATACTCCCTAGGGTCCCGAAATAATCAAGTTTACGAATTTTTGAAATCCGCCCACAGACACGCCCACAAAATCAAAAAAAACTAAATTTTGGAAAAAATCGAATTTTGAGCTAGAAAGCTGAAATTTTTTGTATATGATCTATGACTAAAACCCTAAAACTGCTCGGGATAAAATTTTTTCAAAATCCGCCCACTGACACGCCCACAAAAAAATAAAACAATTTTTTTGAAAATCCAAAGTTTGAGCTAGGGAGCTGAAATTTATAATATATACTCTCTATTGGCCCTTTATGCTCATGTGTAAATATTTTCAAAATTCGCCCACTGGCACGCCCACAATTTTTTTTTTATTTTTTTTTTTAAATTCAAAGTGAGCTAGGGGGCTAAAATTTATAATATATACTCTCTAGGGGCCCTATATGCTCATGTGTTAATTTTTTTTAAATCCGCCTTCTGACACGCCCACAATTAAATAAAACAATTTTATTGAAATACCCAAGTTTGAGCTAGGGAGCGTTTTTTTTTGATAAAATCCTTTAAATGTTATATAACAAAATATGTAGAGCGTTCTTAACAATTCAATTATACTTAGACTTTTGTCACGACCACTTATGAGGGATAGGAATAAGAATGGGGTATCCAACAGTTCGCCCAAGCGGACTGTAGCCCATCCCTATGTTTTTCTTTGGCTTTTGGAAATTTTAAAATTTATTACAGTAAATTATATTGCATCAAATTACGAACGAGCTGTTGAAATCTTTGCTGTATTTCAGCACTGACCCTGTCTAAGGAAGACAAATTTTCATAGGATAAAGCAGCCAGCATCTACTTCTACATATCCGTCACCAAAAATATGTTTTTTTTTTTTATTTTCCTGGGACGTTCCATTAAAATTCCAAGTTTTTGACAAACATTTTTAGCATAAGTAAAATCACCGTCTACCAATTCATTTCGGTTTTCTGTAAGAAAGATCTGTAATGCATATTTTTTGTGCATATTGATGAAGATTGAGTCCTTCTCTTTGCAAGTATATTTGGGCAGCATTAACTTCTTGTAGTACTAGTTTCCAAAAGCCCAAAATAGACAGAAACGAAAACGATTGCAATGTTATTCTTATTAGCAATGCTACTGCATCCGTCCGTATGTTTAGTCTTTCGTCTGCCTCGGTCAGTTTTTCCAAGGTTTTAAAAATGCCCTCATAATGGTTCTAGCTATTCTCGACTGCATCTGCTCCCTCGCTCCATCTTGTTTCTTGCAGCCTCTTCAATGCTTTGCCTGAAGTACAAAGAGAACTTCGCAACGGTGTGCGGACACGGAAAACAATTAATACAATATGCGTTCTAAGGTACCGAAGAAAGTGACGGAATTTGACTCAACAGCAGCATCATGTAAACAAACCAAGTTCAAAGATTGATTGCAGCAGGGTATAAACTCTGCTTTTGGGGTGTCTTTCAGTCTTTGCTGCACTCCCGTATATTTTCCAGCCATTTCCAGCTTGACCTCTGCAACCCACTATATCAAGGCTATCAGCTTTTGGCTTACTTAAAATCATGTCAAAAATGCCTTCAGCTGTTTTGTTCTTTGTTTCGATAAAATCAATAAAAGATTCCACTAGTACTATTTTCTGATTTTCAATTTTAAGATAACGCAATACACTGGTTTGATCTTTGTGTGATACATCTGGGGTGCTATCGAATATAATGGAATAATATTTGGCCTTTTGAACTTGACAGAAAATTCGTTGACGAACGTTATCTCCTGAAATATTAATGAACTCGTTTTCAATTCGTGGTGACATATAAGTGATAGTTCTTTCACCCATTTTTATTCGTAAAATGTTTTCTCGAAGTACTGGATCGTAATTTGCGAGTAGGTGCACCAGTTCTAAAACGTTGCCCCTATTTGTACTGGTAATTTCTTCTCTGTGGCCACGAAAAGCCAAATTCTGTTTCGCGAGGAATTTAATGATATCGACCATAAGTAAGAATTTTCTGTAATTTTTTTGTTTCTTTGGCTACTATATTTTCCAGTATTTTATCAATTGTCTCTCCTGCTCGAAGTCTGGCCTCTAACTTCTTCCATTTGCAAAGATTTTGGTTGTGTTGGGGACTTACTTCATGCCTGTCTACTTTGGGATTTAGTTTTAACGAGTTATTGAAACCATCATATGAGCAAAACTGTGATGCGTTGTTTTTGTCCGGAATTTCAAATCAACGACAACAAAAGTATTTCGAATGCTGAGGTTGTGTACTGTGCTATATTTTGTGTGTGCTGTAAAGGCTTGGCTTTTCTGATCAAATGTAGTTGCATGCTTGCACTAGGGAGCAGCGTTCATTGGATTTTGTTGTTAAGCAACACAAGCAATGTCTGATTTTTTTTTTTTTTTATATAAAAAAGGAAATCCAAATCCCAGAGCACTCAGACTCGGTAACGGTCCATTGTACTACCAGGCAGAAATCCTCCTTTTGGTGTAGAGGCATGTGATTGGGTGGCGTATGTTGTTGTTCCCCGTGGGGATTGAACCTGCACCGCACGAGTCACAAGCCAACACACTAACCTCTACACCGTCGCCACCAATAGCAATGTCTGATTACTTACTGTGAAGCATTGTTAATGCTGCTAAACTTAGTAAATAAATTCATTGGACTGAAAAAAAGAATCCGTTTTGTAAAGTTTTTGTATTGATACATATGTATTTAAAAAAAAAAATAAACCTGTGCCCCCTTTAGTTAATATGCTAAAATTCCGCAAAACTTATTCCCCTTTATGCATCGATACGTTTTGCCCTTCTGTCACAATCTTCATGGTGAAAAGCAATTATAATGCCATCACAACAAATAGGTTTTTGTGGTTTTATATTTAGTAGAAAACGTCTAGAAAGGGCCCAGCTTATAAATAAATTAAAATCAAAGGCCACCAAGTTGCTCTGCTACACAGAAAATATCTTAAAAAGGTTTGTCAGCCTCATGAATATTACTTTATTGTTTTTCAACCACCACCCAGCTATTTGGTATTTTTATTTATGATATTTCAAAGACCTTTCTGTTTGTTGGAAAATTATTCTACCATACAGCACGTAGATTTTAATTATTTAGTAGGCGCACACACAACTGGAATGGGGAGGTAAAAAAGAAAGATCCCAACCGCTAGCCATCATCATTAATGACACATTAAACCTATTTGAAATGTTGCGCAGTCTTTTCGGTCGAATCTTCGCTAAACCAGACATGAATCAGAATACGAAGGAATGAAATGCTTCTACCGGAATAATTTCTTAACACATTGGCATGGGCCGAAAATATTGAATGTTAAACAAGATAAAAATTTATTTTGCATAATATTAAATGGAAAAATATGCTGCTCCTTCTAAGACAAAACGCGCATAACTGAAATGATGAATTAATGAAATATTGAAACACCAAAAACATGCCCGGTTTTTTTCTTGTGTTATTCGACAAAATATGTTAATTTGTTTCTTCTTAAAAAGGCTTAAAGATATTTACAAGTAATTTCCATTACATCTCTGGGTTGGAATACATTAGCAATAATAATGATCATAATTATTGGGTTATATGTTTTGAAATAAAGCGGAGGGGGAGAACTGAGAGTTTCATTCAATTTAGTATATATTTTGTATTCACCCTGTTTTGTATTGAAACACAGGTGTTCAATTTGTATTCTCAGAAAATAATGTACCTTGTAAAAGTGTAGAGCGTTTTTTGATATAAGGATAAGAGAAGCAAGTTTCTCTTTTGTCAATACAGAGACTGGCTTAGCTCTATCATGCTGAAGTTGAGTATTGGAGATAAATAAACCAGTGGAGAGTCGGCATTGGGTTACGCAGAGTAGTTTGGAATAACGTCAAATTCAAATTCAAAATTAAAAGTATTTAAACGTTAGAAGCAGTTTAATACTTACATTTAATGAACTCTTTCTTTAGTGTCACAGAGGCTGAGGATCTCTACCGTACTGTTTGACTAGCTATGATCGACTACAAACTTATTCGGAGTTTGCTGTGACTTCTATACAGAGCTTTTGATTATTATTAATGTTTCTAAGTTTACTAGTTTTTTACAGAGTAATTCTTAATAAAGGATCTTTCATTAGCGACTTGACAACTTCAAACTTTTAGTGTGAACGCATGCTTTAACCGATTACCGAACTGTCAATGTCAAAATATTAAATACACTATCAGCTCTGTGTCGTGGAGTGCTTAAAGCAAGCAACTATCACGAGCAGAAATTTGCTTTTTTGAAATTATTATATTTTAAAAATACAATAATTATGTACCAATAAAATATTAACACAGACACAAATCATGCAAAATATTTTTCAGCTTAATTTTACTAACATGCAAGTCAATCACATGATCATTTAGATTATAGATTCTACTCATGCGACTAATAGGCTCATGCCTCTCAAAACTCGTTCTATGATGGGGGCTAAACAATAATTCAACACTGCGTAAATTATGGGCACCACCATGAAAATTAAAGCCAATAGACGACAGCAAGTCAGGTGCATCTATTTGACCGAATATAAGCTGCTGTAAAAAAATGATATCACTATTAAGCCTTCGTTGAGAAAGGGGTAACATTTGAAGAAGCTTGATACGTTGACTGTAAGGAGGATGGTTAAATGAATCAACCCATGGAAGTCCTCTAAGTGCAAATCGAATAAATTTATGTTTGTTATTTACGAATGTTGTAGAACGGTGTCCAAACTTGAGAGGCATACTCTAGAATCGGACGGACAAAACAATTGTATTTACAATGACATAGAAACGTAAGGGTCATTAAATTCTTTGGCCCACCCTTTTACGAAGCCCAGCATAGAATTAGTTTTATTAATAATAGAATTAATATGTTTAGCAAAAACCAGTTGGAGTCGAAATAAACCCCAAGATCCTTAAAATTTTTAACATTACAAAGAATATGTTGAAACAGAGAATATTGAAAGGTGGAAGGGATATTCTTTCTAGAGAATGTCATATGTTGACATTTAGTAGGGTTCAGGGATAAACCGTTTTTGTCACACCAATTGGCGAAGCTATTAATGTCAGATCGAAGAAGAATTCTGTCTTGCTGACTAGTGATAGATTTATATATTTTCATATCATCAGCGTAGATCAGGATATAACTGTGATTTATACATGCCTTAACATCATTAATGGCAAGTATAAATAGAATTGGTCCGAGGTGACTTCCTTGGGGAACTCCAGACTGAGCTGTGAAGGATACAGATAGCGATCCTCTAAATTTCACTTGATAAACCCTTGATCTAAGGTATGAATTAACCCATTTTATGAAACATGATGGGAAACCAAAAGCCCTGAGCTTAAATTCGATTATTTCATGGGACAGCTGGTCGAAGGCCTTAGAGAAGTCAGTGTATATGCAATCCATTTCGTCCTTATTCTCTAAGGCATTAGAACAATCATGCAAGAAACTTTATAGATTAGTGACAGTGGATCTGTTTCTTTCAAATCGATACTGTTCATTACAAATTATATTGCGACAAAGAAATATTAACTTTTCACAAAAAAATTGGGAACAGCTAGTTAGATAACTAAAATATTGATCATCAATGTGAATCTCCCTAAATGACTTACTGAAATGATCTGCAAGCATATTGCTTGCGTCTAGCGAATCAGCAATTGTAGAACTATTGTAACTAAGCTTCGATGGATAACCATCGGGTTTTTCTTAGAATTGACAAAACCCCAGAAAAGTTTGGGGTTCAATTTTAAAGAGCATTCCATTTTACTTATATAGTCAATATATAGTGAAAAGTGAAATAGAGTTCAAGATCTGAGTGGCGGAGACTTTTTAAATAGTTCTTCCAAGCCCTATTGGCTATTACGTCTGTTTCGTATCGATTTGAGCTCTTTAGTGTACCAGGGATGGGACGTTTTCAGATTTCTAGAGGATTTCACAGGAATCACTTTTTTCATGCACTTATCCATCAAAGAATAAAAATTAAGTAAAATAAACATTTTCATCATGGTGAACTAGACGAAGGCATAACGTTTACAAATAATTACAATTTACTATCGAAATTACGAGTCGGTGGTCGCAACTTTAAGAGCGTTAAGGACAATTTTCGGCCGTAATTCTCGTCCCAGTAGACAAGCTATTCATTGTCTAGAGAAAAAATTCGAGTCAGAATATTCGCTGCTTGATGGTACGATGCCAGCCAGACTACGTTTTTGTTCCAACAAGACGGTGCGAGTGCAACAATCGAGTTATTGAAGTCTCAGTTCCTTGAATGCGTTATCTCGAGAAACTGACCCGTCTATCGGCCACCAAGATTGTGTGATTTAACGCCTCTAGACTTTTTTATTTGGCTACATTAAATTATTGGTCTATGCCAACAACCCGGCGACGTAAGAAGAGCTCAGAGTCAATATTGAACGAGAAAAAGCGGCCGTATCGAAAATTGAGTTCAACGGATCGACCGCTGCATACGTTCCCGTGGTGGACATATGAACGAAGTCGAATTGCATTCAAAAATGTTTCGATAGTAATTCAAGCCAATAAATTAAAAAAGAAGTTGTCAAGTCTTAAATGAAAGTCCCCTTACATATAGTTCAAAAGTATTTACAAAGGTTTTGCCTGAGGTTCTTAATACAATTCTTCATATTATATTTCGTTTTCATTTCATTTTCATTTCATTTATTTCATTAAAATGGACTGTACTTAATGTATATAATCTTTGTAAGTACTTAGAAGTGTAACTTCATAATTAAGATTTCTTTAAAACTTAAAACTAGGGTTCGATATATAGTATTGATTATATAGGAGTTGCATAGTTTGTGGTAATCCACTGATGATCCCAAAGCACCACATCTGGGTGAAACGCCAATTTTATATAGTCAGACTAGAAATAGTTGACTTTATATACCCATTTTTGACTTTCAGTCATAGCCACATACAGGCTGAATAATCATTTCCTATGTTAATTCTTCGAATTGAAGAAACATTTGAAGTGGAAAAAACAATTCACACTCAATCTCGAGTCGTGAATGTTCATATACTACTTGTATAACTTGCAAAGTAATAATTTTATGTAAGAATTTACCGTTCCTGTCGTTGACATACTGATGCAAATCACAACCTAGCATAAATCTCTAGAGTATGCAGATATATGGTCATATCTACGAATGTCATGCATGTTCCGCACCGCGACAATGAAAGCAATATACGCTGCGATAACGAGTCTTTACTACTAAATATATACAACCTCAGCATACGTTTTGAGGGTAAGCTCTAAAACATGATAACTGAGAACACAGTTACTTATTAATGGAACTTGCTTTGTAATTTGTTTTGCTATTATTTTCTCGGAAGCCTTAGATAAGCAAGGTAAATATTTATCGGGCTGCAATCGGACGGAGATATTGGAATGGCTTTCTTAACTTTAGGCAAAACTTTTTAAATTTTTCCAGAAATGAGGAAAAGTTGATGTATTTATGCACCAGTTTATAACGTGGGTGGAATGGGAGACAATTAGAGGAAAAATAAGCTTGATGAAGCGTATTGGCAAGTCACATTCACCAATTGAATCAGACTTGATAGATAATTCCAAAAAGTACTACTATAATTCTTTTAAATCATTCAGTGATTTGCTCTAAACTACAAATTGGAAAAATGTGTAGCTCAACCGATGAAGAGGGAATACTAAAATCAAACCTTTACCAGTAATTCCAATACCTGCGTGAAGTCATGCTGAAAGCACTCAGATTGGGAAAACTACTAAACAGCGATAAAGGGTGCTTTCTTTCAGAAATGTATCCACAGAATTGCTCGAATTTACACGTTTAACTACAACAACATTGTTTTGCCAGCAATACTGGGGATAGCTGACGATAACACCATTGTATACATACTTTATAGTATTCTCACTTCGTGTATACGACGATACGCCACCCGACGACTTGAGGCCAAAACCAATGATGATAATTTAAGCATATTATGTGGGTTTATTTTTGTTTTCCTCCAATCTCCTGAATGGGAATATGAGAATGAAGATCATTCAGGTAGCGACTAATGATGGTGGCTGATGTAGCAGGACATTTTCATCGGGTAGATTTATCGTATTTTATTTTGTTGGCTCTGATGGAAGTATCAGCAGAATATTTTTTATTGGTTTTTGCGCAAAGGGCTGATTTTTTGTTCTCTTTCATGTTCGTGATTAGGTATATGAGAAGGAAGATGATACAGGTAGCGCTGCTGGTTGACGGTAGGGCGGAAAGTTGAAGGGATTATCATCGTGTAGATTTATGCCATAATATTTGTTTGCTCTGATGGAAGTTTGGGGTAGGTTATGTTTTCTGGTATTTAATACAATTGGTATGTATGTGTATGATCGTTGAAGAAGAGTCGCATTTCAGTGGTGAGGATTCTCAAATAATTTTTTTATATTCATATTTGCAAAGGAAAAATGGATATTCATATATAAAGGTAGGGGCGATGTATGGCATATTATTTGTTGGCTTTGATGGAAGTTTGGAATAGGTCATGTCATATTGCAAGGAGGTGTATGTCAGAGTATATCTACTTACAGTAACTGGGGACACTCTGCACGTGTTCCTCTTGAGACAGAGACGGATATAAGAAATATTAATTGTTAAATGCATATTAATACAATTGGTTTTAATGTTTTACCGGAACAAGCGGAGTTGACTAAATAATACTAAACCCTATAATGTCACCGCTATTTCTCCCTACCTATTTAAATCCTGGATAATTTTTTTTTTTGTATATAGAGTTTCTAATATTACTCCCAAGCCATAGTAATATTAACGTTACTCTCAGCAAGCTGAGAGTTACCTATCCTGGTTAAAAGCACGAGACTTGGAACCAGAAGTAGGCTTGGATGAGTAATAGGGGTGGTGGAAAATCGTACATGCGACTCTTTCACACTTAAGATAAGAAAACAAAAACCACCTCCTTTCGAAACCTTTATACTACAACTAGGTTATTCCTATCTAGTAGTTTTATTTAAACTGTTAAATACGCGTTTGACAGGCAGCTTCCCAGTGGAGGCACCTGCTAATACCGCCATAAGCACGCGGTTACATCTTATTGCGCTAATTCAAATGGTTTTATCCTTTGTAATCGGCGCACTAGGTTAGTATCGTCTCGAATTTGTAGCATGGTATTATTGCAATGAGTGTGAAGACGTGTCTGTTGTTTGCGGGCAAAATGTGTTATTTCATCTTCGACGGTAGCCATACTTAGGTCTCTGTGGATATCAGTGTTTCTGATAAACCATGGTGCATTTACTATTCTTCTTAGCACTTTGTTTTGAAAAGTTTGTACAATTTTGATATTACTGCATTTGGTACAACCCCAAAGTTGTATACCGTATGTCCAAACCGGTTTTACTACTTGCTTGTATAAAATCAGCTTGTTCTGCATGCTGAGTTGGGAAAATCTACCACGCAGCCAGTGCATTTGTTTACATCGAATGGCGAGCTCTTCGCGTTTCTTCTTGACGTGCGGTTTCCATTTTAATTTCGCATCGGGTGTCATCCCCAAATATTTTGCCTCGTTTGCGTACGGAATTCGTACCGAATCAATGAAAACGGGTAAGTTGTCTACATTTTTATAAGTAAAATTCACGTTTGTTGATTTGGCCTCGTTGAGAGCAATACGCAAAGTCTTTGTCCAACCACAAATTTTATCAATAGAACGTTGGAGTTTATTAGTTGCTGATTCAACGGTATTACTGACCGCTAAAATAGCTGTATCGTCTGCAAACGTGGCTACTGTTGTGACTTCTTCTTGCGGAATATCACTAGTGTATATTAGAAATAGGATCGGTCCAAGAACGCTTCCTTGGGGAACTCCTGCCGCGATTTCTTTAAATTCAGAGTAATCATTTCCGTGTTTTACACGAAAGAGTCTGTCTGATAAGTAACAACTAAGGATATCAGATAACTGTTTCGGAAAAGCTTGTCTTAGCTTATGTTTCAAGCCCGTATGCCATACTTTATCAAAGGCCTGAGAGACGTCGAGTAAAACACTAGAACATATTTTGTTCTCCTCTAGGGCTTTTTCAATTACATTGGTTATTCTGTAAACCTGGTCGATTGTAGAATGCTTAGTCCTGAATCCGAATTGGTGATCAGGTGTTTATTCGACGTTCTTCGATAATCGGATGTTGGCGCTTTAACAAAAGTTTTTCGAATATCCTGGGTGATGCGGAAGAAAACAGACTTGTGTTTTTTTTCATTGTTCCGATTCGCTGTCTGCTCCTCCCCGTCTGGGGAAACCTCGGTGAATAAAAACACGTATATCTAATGTTAGAACATGCAAGACGAAAATAATCAAACAAACTCCATTAAGCAAAAAATACCAACAAGTGACCTTCCTCAATGCTGCATTGAATAGGTAGGTGCATAGACTTTAAAATATATACCAAGAATTTCATATGTTGATTAAAGATAAATAAACTTGCGCAATACTCCTATTACATATGTCGTTCATCGAATTTAGCAATTGTTATTTCTAAATTAATTACAAAAAGAAATCGGTACCATTTTCGACAAGATATAGCGAAAACTGTGCGAGTCTAAAATGCGATAAACTCATAATATCGAATTTGATGAAAAATACCGAAATCAAATTTTATTCAATTTTTCCTTTCAAACGAATCGCCTCTTCCATCATAAACTCGCAGACGAGGAAGCCAGATTTCTTATTTTTCCATCATCTCCCTCTTATCAAACATACTACTTGCCGAAGCGAAGGCATCAATGTAAATCATCAAAAAGTATTCGGCTTTTACACAGAAAAATAAATAGTAACACTTCCATATGAATGAAAATCATATGGCATGACCAGAGAGTCGAAAATGCGAGATCCATCATCCATACAGATTAACTTACTTGGATTCCATCATCAACCTCTGCTACTTGCAAATCCTACATGCTACCTGTGCTGCGAAACCATAAAAATGCCTATGCTTCTTCTTACAAAAAAAAATACATAGGTACCTACATGGGAATAAAATTATGAAAGATTCAATAAAGAGAGACAAGGCAGTTTATTCGGTTTTCTTTCTTCGTTTTCAAAGTGTGTATTTAAAATGAAGGTGACAAGACGCAAACCTTCTAGCTCAATTCAAAACGCCATCTGACAAGTTGAGGCCAAAATAAAAAAAATCGCTGTTATGATAATACTATAAAATCTATATACAAAGATAACATCCAAAGCAGACATTTCACAAAAAGCAGGCCTTATATTTGCATAAAGGTCCAACGTTCAAATCACCCCAGTAGCACCTGAAGCTTTTCCTTTGTCGCATCTCCTGCAAAAGTCTGACAAACTTTGTTGTAATGAAAAGCGTATCAAAATTTGCCATTCGGAATAGGAGTTGAACTGTTGGGCACTGCCATTCGTGACAAACAAAATAATTTCGCACATACACATGTTTTGAAAAGTTAGAATCTAGGCGGTTAATGTCAAATATTTATTTTCATACATATGCATTAATTGACTTAGATAGAATTGTGTAAGCTACTGGTAAAATAATATTCTTAAGATAAACTGTACCTGCTTATCAACTTATCACTTTCATTCAGTTCATTAGCTCATGAAACATCCTGAAACCCGAAAATTTCTAAACCGGCAGTAAGGTTTTCGCAGCAACAATTCCACTCCTGATTTGATGACTTATCTAACCAAAACGTGGAACTAATCTCTTCATCAAGGTGGTGAAAGTAAGATCATTACGCTTGATATTTCAAAGTTGTTTGACACAGTTTGACATCAAGCTCTCTTGTCGAAAATGTGTGCATTTGGAATTGATGATATTCGTCGTCAATGGATTAGAAATTACTTTTCCGACAGTTAAATTCAATTTGTTCTGGACGATTTCAAGTCTGCAGCTTACCAAATAAATGCTGGTATTCCCCAAGACTCTGTTTTGTCTCTGACTCTTTAATTTTTATAAATGATCTCCTGGATGTTACATCTAATCCAATCCATTCCTTCGCTGATGACAGCATGACTTAGTGGGGTAAAACCAATTAGGCGGAATTTATTGCTTCCGAACACATGGCGTAGAGGCTATGATCAGAAGTATAAGGATTATAACCCTCCCATTTAACAGCATCTCCAGTGGTTCGCCTGTAGGGTTCGCCGATTCGACCTCAGAAAAAAGCGACAGGCCTCCCGATTTTGAATCATGACATCCAACATTGTGAACCGTATGTGAGCGCCAAACGCACAACAAAGTGAAATACAAAAATCCTTCCTTAGCCGTAGAACACGAATCTGGAATGGTCTTCCCCGGTCTGTTTTACCTACGCATTATAAAATATAAGCGTGCATCGGTTTCTCCGCTGTCATCCTTATCCCCATTTCCTTAATGCCCGCTCCATGAAACTTTAAATAATAAAAAAATCAATTAAGAAATAAAATATTCAACGCACTACATAGCCAAATTCAGGAGCAGAAAGTCGCACACACTTGCGGTTATATCACAGTAGCTTTCGCTATTGGTTTGCGGTGGTGCGTGGATACCTTTAGAATAGGTTCGGTCGAGTTTTTTCTATTTTTAGTTTGTCTCATTTTTTGTGACTTTTGGGTGTCCGGGATGCTTTCACAGTGCAGATGTTGGTAATAGTTTCATCATTATTTCCAGTTTGTTGAAATTTAGATGAAAGATGAAAATAGGAATCGGTGTCATAAAAATAAAGCTCTGAGTGATACGAGAAATCTCCATCATTTTCACATTGAAATGTAATTCCAGCATTTAGATAGTTGGATTGGTATTTTTAAAGACAAAGCTTATTTATTCGAAAACTTCCAAACTAATCCAGAAGGAACAAAAGTACACCTAGACTTAAAATTTGGCTAATCTTGTTAAAAATGCAATCTATCCGCTTACAATTCATACAGTTTAAAGAACAACCTCAATGGAAAATGTTCTTGCATTTTATTCCACAATACTTCGATATATGAGGGCAACCATTCATTGGTTTATTAGAGTCATCATAATTTTAAATTGGCAATATCCTTCAATCAGGAATTTTAGTAAGGAAATCCCTCTTCACATTTCTGGGATGAACAAAATAATGTTCGATGATAGACCAACACGAAGCATACCTATTATTCTATGACAGTAATATCGAACGCATTCACAAAACCAAAAACACTATATCGTTTCCGAAACTCGGGAGATAGGATACGATTTTCGATAATTGCGTTCCTGCAATCAACCATGCATCGAAAACCATGCAACACAGAATACGATGCAACTATCACTAATAAATTATCGAGAACAGCTCATGAACTTTGGCACTCTCTCCTGTATCTCCGTAATCAGAGGCCGGACCGCTCAAACTCCAAGAGCTTCAACTGCAACTGGAAATACATTTTGATTTAAAATTTTCTGATGTCGATGAATCATGAACCCTTTTTGAATGGGGCAAGGACACGATTCTTCCTTTCTCTGCTAGGCCGCAGTAGTAGTAGCCGTATTATATGTTTAATGACTCACAGTCATCGAGTGGGATTATATGTTTTGTTGGATTGTTTTAGGTCGATAACACGTAGTCATATGAAGTCCTGCCAATGTGCATGTTTGAATATTTTTCACAGAATTTATGTACCTATACATGCATTTAAATTGCTATTTTATCTATATTGGCAATTAATTGGGCTGAATTCTTCTGTGGCAGTGTGATTGGTTTGCTTGTAGTTCGGCAATGAGTTCAATTGTTGTTTGGTAATAGAATTTGAACCCTGTACCCTGTGTACTCAGGCGGGCTGCGTTTGTGAATAAATAAATTTAAATTTTGAAAACAAAGCCCTTTTAGCTTAAAGTAAATCAGAATAGAGTAGTTTCTGTTTGCACTAGGCCCGATAAGAGAATTTAATTAATTTAGACCTCCTGTCATAAACACATGCTTATATGACATGCAAAGACAGTACGCAATTAAAGGGCAAGGTATGGGCGAATTG
The DNA here is from genome assembly GCA_949715645.1 of Portevinia maculata. Classification (NCBI taxonomy): domain Eukaryota; kingdom Metazoa; phylum Arthropoda; class Insecta; order Diptera; family Syrphidae; genus Portevinia; species Portevinia maculata. The sequence goes on from OX454527.1 coordinate 34,641,106, forward strand.
TCAGGCGCTTGGGCAAGCCAGCTACTAGTCGTTTTGGACGAAGCTGATCCAGAATATTTAAATGTTATCACAATTACAATGATACTACCTGAAAAGTGGTGCAAAAATCATCGGAAGCTGGGCTAGTTTTTAGGTTAAAGGCGTCGTACGTTAACACGAACTTGAACTTTGTAAAGTAAATATAGGGTGAGCCATCAGGTATAACCCTATTGGTTTACAAATGGCGACGAATGTCAGTTCGGTTTTGACATTATTTGTGAAGCAAACAGAATTAGAATTTGTGTGAACAAGCAATGGAACGCTATGGAAGTTCTGAAGAAAACCATTAAAAATAAGAATTTAAAAACGCCTTAATTTTTTTGTATACTATTCCAAAGATATGGCCTAGGAAATTAGGGTCATACATTAAGGTCCACCCGTTATAAGCAAAATATGCATATATAGATAAACTGTGAATCACTATACTCTTCAAGAAAGCGGAATAACAGAACAGATTTCTCTGCAGAAGATACGCAAAGATTGGGTCCATGACCGTTCAGTTCTTCCACTTCTTCAATCCCATCTATGTCCAGAAGCCCAGTTGATCTTCAAACAAGGGCTAGATCGGCCCAGAACCTCTTCGCAGTCTGTAACGAGCTTTGATGCTGTCGTGCTTGAATTGGGAGCCTTCAACGCTGCAATAATTGAAGCCGAATGAACATCAACTGGCCCAAAATTAACTGGCATTAGATCCGCTGTTTTATCGAAGAATCGTATTCAGGGAATATGTTCACTTGGGTGAAAATACAAGGACAAGCCCAAAAGTTTTGAATCGCCCGTGAGAGTCTTACTCATACTACCTTTTCCCTACTAAAATTGTAATAGGAAATATGAATGCCTTTATAAAACTTTACTTCAGTCTAAGGTTCATAGTGGTTTATTATTTTTAAGTTTCTTAATTTATTTCTCTTTTCTATCAACCTACTGACATATTTTAGTATTTATTTAGTATTTACTTATTTCATGATAAGCTTACACTGTAAGATACAATATCTTATTTGTAGTGTAGCTTGTAAAATGTAGAAGAGCTACATAATTGATTTTAATTCAAGTTTACACATTTATATTTTTTAACAAAGATGCAAATATAACTTAATCTATGCATTACTAAAGTAAAGTTTAAGTTCTTTTCCTATTTGTTTCATGTTATATATACTTTTTATTTCTCGCGGCAATGAATTCCAAATTCTTACAGAGTTGACGAAAAACTGACGTTCGGATGTCAAACACTGAAATCGCGGAATAACGAGATAACAACATCTATGAGAGTTGAAAAAGTTTCATTCGTTGTAAAGATCCATAGGTTGGCGGGTTAGAAGTATGTCAGAGAACAAGGTAATTGTCCGAAATTTTATAAAATTGTCAAACGACATCCCAAGAAGTTGTGATGTATGCTGCGAAACTCTATCGTAACGCCGCAGCCCTTAAATATATCTTATTGCGCTACTAAATGCAACCGTTAATTTCCTTTTACTCTCGAAGTCTAACTTACAAAAAATTTCACAACCGTAAGTAAGCAGAGGTAAAATCAGCGTTTTCACTAGCAGAATTCTAGTTGTTAAAGGGATAAAGTGCTGCGTGGACCATAGCGATTTCCAAATTGTGTTATTTATATGATGTGTCCAGGTCAGACTGCTGAATCTACATAAGCAATAGGACAGTTATTTAGAAGGATTGCTGGAAAGTAAGACAAGTCTATTTTGCTCTTTGAAATTACGAGACACTTTGATTTCTTTGGGTTCAGAAGTAAGCCGTTGTCAACCGACCAACGTTCAATCAAGCTTAAATCCTCATTTATGCTAGCTGCAGCGTGTTCAATAAGCCCCAATGGGCAGTGCAAATAGAGCTGGGTGTCATCAGCATACAGGCGTATTGAACATTGTCTTACGATTGTAGGAAGCTCGTTAACATAGATTGAGAACAACAGCGGGCCAAGAATCGAACCTTGTGGAACGCCCCTAACGACAGGTAGGAAGTTGGAAAGAGTTTTGTTCACCTCTACTGCTTGCACTCGATCAGTAAGGTATGCAAATAAGAGCCTGATTGCGGAGGAAGAGAAGTTGAAATCACGGGAGAGTTTTTTGCAAAGTACCAAGTGAATTACCATGTCAAACGCTTTAGAGAAATCGAGAAGTATTAGAAATGTAACATGATCCTCGTCTATAGCTTTCCTTATATCTTCTGAGACACTTAACAAAGCAGTAATGCAGCTGTTTTTCTTTCGGAAGCCTGATTGCTTAGGGGTTAATAAACTGAACAGATTAAGAAACTCACTCATTTGTTTTTGTATAATTTTCTCAAAAACCTTTGATAAGAATGGCAATATTGAAATTGGCCTAAATTCATCTCCTCTTGAAGTTTTTGGAATGGGTACAACTTTTGCCCTTTTCCATTGTGTTGGGAATTCATTTTGTATTAAGATGGAATTGAATATATGGGTAATAAAGGGCAAGAGCGTTGGTAATATTATCTTCAAAAACGAAGGGTGCATATTATCAAGTCCTGTAGCATTGGACTTGATAGAAAGGAGTGCTTCTACCACATCCTCCGCAGTTATTGGAGAAAACATAAATGAATTTGAGTTTGTGTTATGCGCTGACAAAATCTCTTCAGAAAATTGTAGGGGTCTAAAGATTGGTGGTTAGTAATTGGGTTAGAAACGAAAGATTTGTTGAGAGCGTTGATGTCTATGTCTTCAGGCAAACCACAAGCTATTTTCCAACACCGATATTCTTCAAATTTTTCTAAATTTGCTTACTTCCTAAAGACGTATTGATGCGTGTAGAATACAAAGAGGCTTTTGCCTTACGAATTTTTTGAACAGTTTTGTTGCGCAATGAGGTAAATTGTTGGTGAAAACTGTCAAGACGAAACATTTTCCACCGTCTGAAGGCTAAGTCACGCTCTCTCATCAGGGAACGTATGTCATTTGTGAACCAAGGTTTGTTGTGAGGAGCGCAGCTTTTGGTTTTTTAGGGTACATGGTTCTCAAATAATCTATTCACCATACTATTCAGAAAATTTATCTGCTCGCAGGGAGATGGGATTTCCATGACATTGTTCCAGCTTATGCTTCTAAGATCCATTTCAAGTGAAGCGTAGTTGATTTGTTTGAAATCATGGTATTCGATGGTATGACTATGAATCTCAACTTGAAAGTTGAAAGCTAAAAAAATTAAATCATGCTTTGAAAAAGCTGGCGCAGACAGCTGATCGTAAAGAATGACTTTGCTTTGATCCGTCACAAGAAATATATCCAAAAAAGTGGGGTCAAAATTAGAAAAATGGGTGGCAGTACATGTGTTTACAGAGTAAAGAATAAAAGAAAGGAATTCGTCCAGGAATTTATTTTCATCAAAAAGGTTGCAATTGAAGTCTCCACATAGAATAATATTAGGATATGAAACTGAAATTTGTTCTAAGGTAGAAATAAGTGGAGAGATACTAATGTTTCTGTTTGGTCTGTATATGGTACCTATAAGAAGCTTTTCGCTGTCATTGGTTAATTCAACAAAAAATATACTCTATTTCACTATCCTCTACAGACGAGACCTTATATCTGCATTTTAACACTTCTTTCTTACTTGGCTCTCGTTTGACTTCCTTACATTCTAGTGAAATGTACAGCATTCACTTCAGCCGGAAAAGGATTTGCGGTTCCTTTAAGAATGTCCGTCGCTAACTGAGTAGCTTCGTACGCCGTTCTCCTCGATATCCTCGATTTCCTTTAAGCTTGGATTTTTCCGCTGGGTGGATCATATCAGTGTACGACTGGCACCAACCTTCCTTAGTGCATACAAAAACACAGCCTCTTGCTAATCCCTTTAAATCTACCGTCCATTATGCATACGATTGATTCGGTTTCATCTTTGTGCAAAGAAATTTGCGTCTTGAAGCCAACGCATGTAGTTTAGTGGAAAAATGTTGTGTTAGTTTTTCAGTGAATTTTTTAAATGTGTTCTTACGTTTCAAATAGTTTCCTCAGCAACTCGTTAATCCCCGGTCTACACTCTGACAGAAAGTGTGCCTTCCGTAGGTTATCGTCCTCCAGTGCATTCGCCGAATAATTTTTTTACACTTAAAACAGCAATTGTTTCTCTGCATCCGAGTCCATTATGCGTCAATCTCGTCCCCACAATGTCGAATTTAAGGTCTTGATTGAATGAAACGAATGATTAAACTCAATAACTATAAATTCATTTATTAACAACCTTAAACTATTTATGTAGTAAATGCTGCTGTGAAAGACTTAAAGCCACGAGGGCGAAAAAAGAAGTCATCGGGTAGCTGACTTTTTAGCGAATGACTTGATGCAACTAATTCACTAACTGTCAGTGTTACATTTGCATTTTTTACTTTTTAATTTTTATTACAATGCTATTAATTCCATCACATACTGCATTTCAAAAGCAGGATACGTAGTATGTAAGTACAATTTCAGCCACCTCATATCTTATTATCAGTCGGTAGCGACGGGTTCTATTATCCATTTCGTTCATGAACCTCTTATAGTGCTTTTTATTGCAGAAAGCAGTTACAAAAGAACAAATCAAATTAATCAAGGGCCATTTGTGGTTTTGCATGTTGTATTGAAGAAAATAGCCATTTCAGATTTGCTCCTGAGGCCTATTACGCAGTTCGAGCTTCATTTGAGATCCTATTTTTTCCAATCGTTTGATAAGTCAGTAGCTAATTTTTGATATTAGAAATACCTAGCTACGGGCGTAATTTGAAAAAAAAATCTGAAGGGATACTGGCTGAATCTAAAAATGCGGGGTCATTGAATTTGTGCGCTTAATTTTGACAGAAAATTTGATATTTTAAGTGAAGCTGCGTACCGCCCGTTTTTAATACTTTGCTTATATTTAGGTTGACTTTATTTTGGATAGAATTTTGTTTGGGAGCTCAATTAAGCTCGAACTACGTACTACACTTAACAAGGTGGAGACGATCAAACGTTTGGAGGATTTCTGTCACACTAAGCAATTCCTAAGATTTTTTATGAAAAATATTAAAATATTATTCTAAGAAAGTTGGGAGAATAATATTTTTTTTTAAATATTCTGAAAATAAAAAAACGATAAAAATGTTCCTACTTGTCTCCTTACTTACTCGACAATCAACACTCGACAATCAACTAGTTCAGTTGAGTTCGAAACGAAATGAATCCATCGATGATAGATGCTCAAAAACAAATAAAAAATAAAACGCGGATAGTATCAACCAATTCATTAACATTAGCTGTGAACGAAATCAAATAAAAGGATGAGTTTTGCTCAAGCTTCTGAATGGGTATGGATTGGACAGGTACGAGTATAAAACGACGTGATACGTGTTGTTGAGCGTCTTCTTATTTCCTTTATGGCGAGGTTATGCTCAAGATTAATATGATTATAACCGTATCACTTTACATCCCTACTGGTATGCCTATGTGTTTCGCCGGTTCGACCTCAATAAACATCGGCAGGCTTCCTGGTCTCGGATCACTTTATGACTGAGTTCAATCAACTGCTGGTGTTGTTGCATTGATGGATCCAGGAGTTTTTAGGGCTGCCTCCTTTCTGCGACTTTGACACGTTTCGTGGTGTTGGGTGTAATAAATAAAGTGCAACTTGAATAATTATGCTGAAACCGCAAATGAACTCTGCCTTTTCCTCTCTCGAAATTGAATTTCGGTGAATATATGGGGATCATAAAATGGGGTTAATCACGTTTATTTCCAAAAGTACTGTCGATAGATGGCTGAAATGTAAAAACGAAGAAAACGTACTTAAATGTGACAGAAGTTCACGTAGGGTAGAGTGGGGAAGTTTTGACTTAAACGATTAATGAAAGGCAGTTTATTTTTAAATAGCTGTAGCTCCTACATGAACTCCAACAGCTCTTCTTCAACAGTTGTGGTGGTAAGACCGGTTTTTTATTTTTTATTTGATTTTGTGTGAGTTCGCATTCTTATGAAGTAAGTGATATCAGTAGTTTCTAATTCGAATTTTTTGGTCAGTGTCAAGCCTTTGTGTTTATAATCTATTTAAGTTGTATATAACATTTAATTTAGTTGTCCTTATAAGTTTTGGGAAAAATATTTTTTTTATTTTTTATTACGTATAATTTTTTAGTATAGGTACGTAATAATTTAAAGCTGAAAGAAGAGTTTCGAAAACATTTTCAAAATAGTTTGTTCTTGAAAAAAAAACTGCTAACAGGTATGACATCAACGAAACATTACTTATAAAAGCTCGCAAAGATATTTAAGTAAGCTAAAACTCCCCCGTCGGCTTTTACTTGGTCTTGTCATCATTAACTTTACGACTATCCAATTTGACCTATTTTTGAATAACCTTAAAAACTTCTACCACGCCTACGACACGTAGACCCCTAAAAGTTACTATATTCATGCAGCATCAATAGTATAGTCGATCTAGCCATGTCCGTCCGCCCATTCGTACCCCCCGTCAGCAAAAATAAAGGCCCTTAAACTCGAGCTATAAATCTGAAATTTGAACCATATTCTCTCTAGAGGCCCGAAATAATCAAGTGTAAGAAGTGTTGAAATCCGTCCACTGACACGACCGCTATCTAAAAAACAAAACAAATTTATCGAAAAAAATCGAATTTTCAGATAGAAGGCTGTATTTTCTTTAGCGGCACAAATGTGATAAGGTTTTTAAAATCTGGCCACAATTTAAAAAAATGTTTTATTGAAAAATCAAAGTTTGAAGGAGGAAGTTGAAATTTTGAATATACATATACTCTATACGGATCCTTAATGCTCATGATTAAATATCTTTAAAATCTGCCCGTGTCAGTGGGCCCACTATTTAAAAAAAATCGTTTTATGGAAGAAATAATATTTTTTTTATATAATATATATATATATATTATATATATATATATATATTATATATATATATATATTATATATATTATATATATTATATTATATATATATATATATTATATATATATATATATATATTATAATGTATTTATAATGCAAAAGGGATTTGTTTCTACCCTTATCATGTAATAGCAGCACAGCGCAGGCATTAAGGAAATTAGAATTTTAAATGAAAGACTTATTCTTCGCAAAATATGTAGATAAGGCCATTTTGAACCATTCCTTTATATAAAGTTTTCCTCATGCCCATTTTAAAGCGGTTTTTTTTTTTAAAAAATTGTTGGTTTTCTTTAAAGTCCTTTAAATGCTGTAGGTATAACAAAATATTATCGTTCTGTACAATTCACCCTTAGTTTAATGTTTGCCACACCTACTTTATGGGGGGTAGGGATAGGGTACCTAAAGTTCGCCCAAGCTGATTGTAGCCTTTCCATATGATTTGTAAACAGTTCCACCTTCCGCCTAAGCGGGGAGAAATAGAACCCCGCACCTTTAGTGAAAAATACTTGTATTTTATCCTTCTACAAGAATCCGTTACGTACTCTTTCCCATACCTTAATATTATTCATAGACCCCTAAGAGTTACTATATTTGTGATCAGCATTTCCGCCCGTCCGTCCATCCGTCCGTTGCCAATTTGTAAACCTTAAAATTCGAGAAATTTGGAACGTATACTCAAGGAGCGCTAAATGCTTAAGTGGAATTATTTTTAAGATTCGCTTACGTTTTATTGCAAAAGTCAATGGAAATGAAACTCCTATTCTTCGGAGAGTATGTAGATAAAGTCATTCTTAACGATTCCTTTATGCAAAGTTTTTTTTTGATACGCCCACTTTTTGAGGGCGCTTTTTTTTATCAAAACTATCGTTTATCGAAAATTGTTGAAAAAAATGTAAGAATGTTTAACTATATTTGTAGACAATTTTCATTTTAACAATTCATCCATACTGCGGGTGGCAACGGTACAGTAGTAGTGTATTCGTGATTGAAAGGTCCTGCGTTCAAATCTCGGTCATATTCATTACTTTTAGTCGAATAAATTAAAACTAGATCTCCCTAAGTAATTTAGACACCACCCGTGGAGAAAAACTCTACAACTGCACCCAAACACTTCTTTCCTATCTCTCTATTCTTTCTAATAGTAAGTAGCACCGAAAAGCATGCAATGAAATACGATATTGCCAGGTGCTGCTTGCTGTTAAACACAAATACTTGCGCTGTGTTTTAGCACTATAAGGGTACTGTACATTTACATTTACAGAAAAACCCCTTTAGCGTAAGCTAATTATAAAAAAAAAATAAAAAATTGGATTTTTACAACGCATACTTTTTGGAGGACAGGAATTGGAATAGGGTATCAAAGAGTTCGCCTAAAACGACTGCAGCCTTTCCTTTTGTTTTTTTTGTTATGTGCTTAATTCGAAGTGTAAAAATTCCATTAACAAAACACAGGTATTAATCGGATGCCCCCGGTATCTAACAGTCAGCCGAAGCAATTTATCGCCTCGATCTCAGCATCTTCTCGATGCTATTTACTGTTTCTTCCGCATTGGAGTCAAGCAGTAATCATTCGAAATATTTGCTCTCTTTTCTTAGGCTTTGCCATTTTACCAACCTAACCATCGTTAATGGATGACAATTTGTTATTATATTTTTTTTTGTCAAACTGTGACTCCCAACACTCGTCCTTTCTAAGTAATTTAATTCAGTTTTCCGCTCCAATGATAGAGTTCATCTTTTCAGCTTAACCCTTGGCTGTAACGAGTTAAGGAACAGTATAATGCGATGATCCAGTGAAACCAAGAAAAAAGGAAGAAACAAAAAGAGATATACCAAACAGTGCAATATATACCCCTCTCTCCAGAGGGGTATATATTGCACTTGTTTCTCCATTTTGCTATCGCATCCGCAAACTTTTCTCTCTATAAGTGAATTAAACTTTTTACACAAGGAAAACCGAGCAGCAGTAAGTAGTAGACCGGGTGAGAGAAAACAAAACAAAAAAAAAATAAGCAGGCGAAAGAAATAAGATCTAAAAGCTGTGTACTCTTTTGGTGAAAGTGCTTGAAAGCATGGTAAGGGATGCGAATGATTCATTTTTATATAAAGAATGTGACCCAAGCCAGGGGTGGGATTTTGTGAAAAAAAAAACGAAACGAAAAGCGCTTTCGTATTTCAAGAAACGAAAGAAATCAGGCGAAAGCGAACATTTGCTTCATGTAACTCCTTTCGTTGTCTACTTCTCGTTCGTTAACGTTTTGGAAACCGTGTGACAGCAAAACTTAAGTTTGAGAATCTAAAATTGTATTAATTATTATTTTAACATTGTGGATAAATAAATAAATTACACTTAAAAAGAGTTGAGCGCTAGCTGACAGGGCTTTAGGCTAGTGAGAATATATAATCAACTTCCAGAACCATAAAACGAATATTATATACCCGCATTAGCTCAGTGGTTTCTGCGTTGGATTACTACTACGATGGTGGCTCGGTTCAAATCTCGCCGGAGCCAGTAAGAAACTCGTTTTAGTTTTCTTCAGTTTTTATTAAATACAGAGAATTTCTATCAATTCTTCACTTTCGTCATTATTGATCGTTTCACTCTGGAAGATTTATTTGCTCTAAGGACCTTAAAAATGCTCAACAATATTCTGCAAACACGAAAACCACCGTATCTATATAGCATAATCCAGTTCTCCTCATCAGCTAGAAATTGTAATCTGACACCAGTACGCTACTCTTACCTCGTTTCGAGTCGTCAATTTTTTGTACATGTGATTCGGTTGTGGAATTCCCTCCCCCAAAAAATAAGGATGGTAGGATGTGGCACTCGGTTCGTAGCAAGGCTTAGGCAACATTTTGAGGCTCTTCGATGATACACTTTAAACCTCTTCTTTCTTGTTTTGTTTCACGTAGGCGAAAAATTCTTTCAATTTTTAAGTTACATGAATCAAAATAAACGAAAACCTCAAGGAAATAGTGTTCGTTTTTTTTCTTTTGCCCAAACGAAAATTGTGTTATTCGTGAGGTTATATAAAGAAATCGTTTGTTCACACGAAAATATTATAACGTTTTCGCCTTACAGAATCCCACCCAAGACTATCTCGTTATGATAATATCCCACTATCTGTCTTCTGACTTACATATGAGGAAGCAGACGTGAGGAAAGTAGTGAATTTAAATGGCAATGAAATGTCATGTTGCCACATACACTCACATGAGTGTGGCAATAAATTGTTTCTCTAAGAAAATGTTCATACATAATGTATATTTACTAAGTCATTTCTTTAGCATGAGTACAACTAGGCATATTAACTTGCGACTTGTGGATGATTGAATGGACATAAAGTTTTATGGAAAGTTTGAGGGAACAAATTGTTCGGTAGTTGCGTTATGATTACATTTTATTTATTTGACGGGCATATTTACACTCAGTTCAGAAATATTGCAGACTGGTACACCAACAAACAATTGGCAACCTTCAATTTGTATACCTACAGTATTCTACTGGCTTCAGAATGTTTCTACCTACAACAAATTTAAATACTTTTCTCGAAAATATAACGAAAAAAAGTATTTCTTTTTTGCGAATAGGTACGCCAAAGGCCATGTGACAGCAAAACGAAATTGATATATCATTCTATAGGTATTGAGATACGGTTATTCCTTGATTAAAATTTCCCAGAAACACGTCACTTCCATTTTCGGTTTAACATCCCTTAATTTCTTTCCATATTGCCTTATCGTGTCTGGGTTAAATTGTTGTTGGTTAGCTTTAGTTACTTTACCAACTCATGAAATTCTTAGTCCGAAAGATGACAGTAAAACCCCAAAGACTCATTTATATTTTTATATTCTGACTTTGGCTTTGCCCACCCTTGTTCGGCACAGAAGAAAAATGTCTGGAAGTGAATAAATATGATGGCCACTCTTTGTTATTAAATTTGTATCGTTGTGAATATCATTTTTAACCGACTGAACTCTATCAAGGAAAATAATGAAGAAACCGAGAAAAGAAGGGATGAGAAGTCTTTCTGCAGAAAATAAAGAAAATGTACAAAATAAACAGCAGTTTTATTTCAATTGCAATTTGAAGAGACTCATAACAAAGAATTTCTTAAGTTTGGTGCATTTCATTTAAAAGGATTCAAAAGCACTTGGAAATTAATTATTTTACTGGAAGTTTTCTATTAGTTTTATACTGTGAAGTTTATTATTTCATGATGCTTCTTGTGGAGAGTGGCCAGCCGGAGACCGCAATCTAAGTGGAATCAATTTGCTGGGAATACCTAGAGATTTATTCGAAAAGTGTTCCGTTATTGCTTTAAGCACACTGTATTCCCGCCCTCATCTATATTTGGGTTGCGTCTTGTATACAGGAACATGAATGGTCAGGTGAATGCCAAGAAAAATGTATGACGATGATGGGCGGAATTTCAGATTTAGGATCATTAATCTTAACTTTTGGAAGTGTATCTTCTTTATCCTCGTCATCCTTTTCTGTCATTGCAAAGGAATTTGATTAGGGTTGGGTAAGCATTTGTATACATATATGGGCATTTTATTTGCAAGTACTTAATTGAAATATGTTGTCCCCAAAGAAGATACTATTAATACAGAAGGTATACTATATTAAGACGTGTCAGGAAGGTCCTTGTACTTTTGTCTCAGTAAAGTATAAAAAAACGAAAAGTAAAGCATAATACCAATCGTGATAGCCGTACCTATGTCGACAAACAAACTTAGCATGCTGATGATGCAGCAAGTAAGTGGCCGGAGCCGACGGGTGGTTCCTTTTTTATTTAAAAGAAAAAAAAAGTGTCCGGAGCCCCAAACACTATGTGCCGCAGGGTTTAGTATTTACGTAGCTCTTTGTTTTATTTTTAAGCGAACTGTTATTTGACATCAGTTCTCACCAGCTAAAATTATATCAATTTCATAAGACAAAGTCGAAAACATAATTTTTAGGAGGTATTCTAAATATTCCACAGAGAGCGCCCGCATAAACGTCAGCAATGGAAAGCCCACCATACGCTATCAACCAGCCACTCAAGAAAAAGAACCCGTGGTATGATGAGGAATGCGTTTATCGTAAGTCTTCAAACGTTACTGCGCACAAATAAAGAATCAAGGAACTACCAAGACAGAAGAAGAGCCTCGCGATCGAAACAAACGGCATAGGTCATTGACGAAAGTCAAGTAAGCAAGTGACCATAAGACCGAAACGCAGGCCCTTCGAAATACCGAATTAAAACTTTTCATCGAAGCCCTGAAAAAGACGACGTATGTACGTTAGGGTGGAGCGTCAATGTATGGAGAAAAAAAAAAGTTGATGTATCAGTTTCGAATATCTCAATTTCGTTGCATTTTATTGAGTAGAATAATTTGACAATAAATTTTTTTTTTGGATAAAGTCTTTAGCCCTCTACCTTGGCTTGAAGTTTTGAGGTTTTGAAAAAAGAAAAGATTCGTCCACAAGTTTGAAATATCTTAATATTATATCATAAATGAAATAAGAAAACAAAAATCAATATATATTAGCTTTATTAGGACAAGAAATTTACATAAACTTAAAAATAGAAATCTAAGACTTCATAGTAAATAAATTAAAAAGCTACCAATACTAGATCTTTATTCTTTAATTTTTCACGTTATTATTTTTTTTTGTGTGGGAAACTGTTAATATATTTGGAGAATGTATTTTGATCTAATAAGTCCAACTCTGGCCTTTTAACCAACTACTGTGGTTGAAGCTTCGGTCACCATCTTCAAACAGCGCTCAACAGCTTGAGTTTGACAAGGGTAGTTTGGAAATGGCATGTCAATTGAAGATTTGTTTTGCAAAAGTTCTTCCAATTCCTGATCACTCATTCTATCCAGCAATGGGGGTGATGTGACTTGTGGTTCAGCCCAGATTATTAAGTCAAGATAATCATTCGCTTTACAATTTAATTTTGGAAGTTTAAAAATTCTAACTGAACCCCCAACTCGCTGTTTTTTTCTAAGCCTAATTCTCTAATATGTGGTCTTTCATCGTTTGGCATTGCCATCAATATGATTTCTGGGTGTGCGAAATATGAATTGCGTTAAATAACGGGGTCCATTATTTCCCCTACAACAGACCTAAAACATCTTGACACATTTATTAACTTGAATACATGCTTTGAGCCATTTTTAAATTAACTGTCTTTTTGAATACTGAACCAAACTGGGCCATACACTTTTAATATATTTTTAGCAAGTATTGTCAAATTATCGATTCGATGTGGCTACATAAAGCCTCAATATGCTATTGGCGGTTGTTAACCTTCTCGAGTGCGCCATTTTTCCCGGGTTTCTGTTGGAGAGATCTATAGGACAGGAACCTTTGCTTATAGCATCACACATTTAGAACAAATATTTTTGATCCATACTTAAGGAATCTTGAATAGTTTTGGATAAAGTAGGTAGGTTACCTGGGATTGGTGAAAACTGAACAACGGAAAGGTCAGCACAATTTTCCAACGCCTTTCCAATGGGTCCCGAATAGAGTTGAGGTCCTAATGTAGCTCCATCCAATTTAATAAATAAATGACGTAGTGGCAATTCGTTGGCATGTAGTTGACATATGAACCATTGCAACGGTCTCCGCAAGTTCAACTCCATAAGACGGAAAACCCCACTTCTCCATCCAGTGTTTGTAGCTGTACCATCGCAACCAATAACAGATAATTTGCTCAAGTCGAGGTGTATGTCCGAAAGAAAGGAGTTTATCGAGTCCGCTATAGTTTTCCCTGTTGGAGAAGGTGTGCTTAAAGTTAGATGTCCGAGGTAGTATGAACCCGGCTCGGTGAGTAGTGAAATATGCTCCTTTACTTTGATCACTCTGTGAGCTCGTTGACCTCGTTTTTCACAAACCAATTTCTTGCCTTTTCTTCCATCGAAATAAGCACTTTCTATGGATGAAAGACATTCTTCAGTTTGGAAAACTTCACGTCGCCGTTTTCTGGCCCTACGAACTTAACTTCTTGTATTTTGTTTTCTAAATATTTGCATTACAAAAAATGATTTTAAATTGTGTCCTTATGGCGCCTTTTAATAAGTATCATCAAATCAGCAACAAAAACAAAGACTATAGGTATACCGCTACTTCATGTTTACTTTGTGAGCAACACAAACATGGCGGCATAGATTTTTTCTCGAATTTACTAAAAGAACTCTGATTCATAGACCTAATTTCCGATTGAAGCATACATAACGGTAATTGACTTTTGGTAAAAAGTGCGTATGCCATTTTCTTACCATTGCTCCAAGTATTCAAAACACCAACAGTCATATCAAAATCGTTAAAGCGTTGTTGAGAAAAGTGGAGTTCTTAGTTTTTTTTTAAAAAGAGTTATATACGAGTATCTTTTTGAGAATCTTAGTATGCAAATTTGGTCCAAACTATAGAACAAGCTTGATTGTGGAATTTTTCCGAAATATCTTTACCGGTTTGAGTCTTTTGTAAAAGTCTAGGTTTTAGGTGGCTGTCGGCATAAGCCGACACACTTAGACCAATTTAGGTCCATTGTGATAACACATATAATTATCTACCTCAACTCTGTAGATGGGGCTGGCCAACGACACGCAGTTGTTCTCAAACGGTCCCCCATCTACGTACTAACCGCGCAACGTCGTTTTATTGCTGTGATCTGACGAGAACCGATTAGCTCGACGTGGTATGGTCGTTGTAAAAGACTAAGTATGCTATGTTCTTACATCTACTTCAAATATTAAAAGCCCAAAAAATCAAGTTGTTTTCATTCAGTCACGTCATGAAGTTGAGTGTTTTTCGCAGTTTTATAAGAAACCTTAATCTGAAAATACGACATTGCGGTCTTACCATTTTAAATTTTGGAAAAAAACGTGATGTGAATAATAAAAAAATTAGCTTTTAAATAATTTTCTTAAAAAAAAAATATATAATTTTTATTTTGAACTCTATTGAAAATGGTGCATAATTTGTGTTTTTTCATATTTCGTGTTTTTCTGAAGAGCCGAAACATCAAATTCCCATAATTTTGAGTTAAGTTTCCTTTTAAAGAATATATACGACTTTTTTAATCGTAAAATTTTAACCCGAAGTAAAAGATTGTTTTTTAGATTCAAGCAATATGATCAAGATTTTAAGAAAGCTTGCTAAATTGAAAATTTAGACGCAAAGAAAAACAATAATGCTATGCAAGTCCTTCCGTAGAATGTAGGAGGCTTGGTCGCGAAAAAAACAAATAGTGTTTGGCTTGAGTTCATCGAAGACTTTAGTTCTGTATAGGACCAAACAGGAGAAAAGAAGTCGCCAAATAATCCAGTTAGACCAAAAAAGCCACTTTTAGAAAGCTTGTCTCTAACAAAGAGGAGACGAGTGGCTTAGATCGTTGATGTCGATGAAGATATTGCTTGTGTTTTGAAGCATTGCCAGTCTACAGATAACCTCCAAGTAAAACAACTTGATTTAAATGATGCTTTGAAACTTTCGGTTGTGGCAAAATTGTCAAAACATCAGTACCAAGTTATCAGGAATTTGGTAAATCAAAAGACTGAAGTTGATATTTTTCCAATCTATGCCCAGGTTCTTAAAGCAAAACAAAATGTTACCAAGAGCATGAAACAATAAAAATTTCCTATTCATCTGCCGAAGTTAAAATTCAGGGGCTCCATAATCCTCGACAATGTCTAAAAATATTTTTAATTTATTTATTTAATCTTTAGATAATAAAATTAAATAATATTTACAATAAATCAATTTTATAACTATTTGTTTTATTTTCTACCATTAAAAATGAAATTTTGAATTTTGACCGTTACCCATACAAGTGAAACCACTGTGCGACGGACGGAAATTGTGGACACACTTTTATGGATCTCTCTATAGTACTAGGGTTAGTTCATAATTGCAAATAATGTTGCCCAAACCATGCAACAAATGTTCATTAAATACATTTATGAACGCAAACGTAGCTAAACAACGTAGATAAACAAAGTCATAAATGAAAGAATTAAAAACCATTTTGTCAATGACAACTTGTATTTAAATATTTTTAATAAGTTCCACCATCGCTCAACAAGGCTGATAAAAAAATGATATTAAGACTCATCTCTTGGATGGCATAAAGTTGGAAAGCATAAAAAAAAACTGGCAGAAGGAAAAGTCCGAAAAAAAGGAAAATATATTTGTTGTCTCTTAAGAATTGAATTTTACAAAACAATTCATGAATTTCCAGCTGATGTTTTTCGACATCATTTCCGTATGTCCAGGTCAACATTTAAGGCACCTTTTCAGTTAATTCCATATTTAATTTTTAAGTTTAAAAATAAATTGTATTAGGTTGTGGAGAATGAACTAAATCCATTTTGGGGAAAAAAAAAATTTTGGTCGACCTAAAACTGGTTTTAGGCTAGCACTATACCTAACTATTTGGAAGCTTGCCAATAACTGGTCGTTTAGGAAAAACAGTAATTTGTTTAATGTTGCTTAAGGAGCAGCTTTCGAATATTTTATTGAAATAACCAAATCGCTGTTCAAGTTAAGAAAGAGACATATAAAATGGCCTTATTCAACCAATGATTCAACAATTAATGGACAAATTCGCAAGCATAAGAAATAATCCGTTTCGAAACGTTCTTGGATGTGTAGATGGAACACAAAGCCGAAAGGATACAAGCAATTTCGTATCATCATTAGACCAGATTTTTTGCTCTTCCTATATAATAAAAATTATCAATTTTAATGTTTTAAATGCGAAATAAATAGTTATTTCTACATATCTGCGTGGAAAATCAAATAATTTGCAAAAATTTAACTAACTCCTTCTCTCCCCAAATTTTCCTGCAGCTCGGCAACAAAACAAAAACACGTGCACAATTGACAGCATGCTGACTGCCAATTTTCTTTTATGAACGCGGAAGCTGCCAAACTCCTGCAATGATAATGCAGTACTTTTACAATAATGAACGCGAAATCTGCAGGCATGCAGCGTTTTTACATTTATGAACTCACACCTATTCTCATACCTCATACTCAGTTTAAGTTTGAAATTTAAGCACGAGTCTTCTGCTTATTATACTAAAGTATACGAGAAAGTTAAAAATGATCACCCCTTTTGAAAGGCCATATACATACAATTGTTAACTTGGGATCATCACCCTCCCACTTCACTGTTCCGCCTGTGGGGTTCGCCGGTTTGACCAGGAGTTCTAAGGCATGCCTCTCTTTTGGGATTGTATGGGAACGTTGATTGATATTGCCTTTTTTGACAGGACACCTATTATCTCTCCTTTAAACATGACAGTACCAACTGAGCCGATACCTCAAGAGTAAAAAATCAAGTTACATGGTTCTTGAAATCAGCTGACAATGTAATCAGCTGATTTGACAAAAGAAAACATAATCTTTTCATCCCTCAGTCAATAACATCTGAGAAGATATATAGCACGTATACTGTTGCCAATGTCACAAAATTTGTTTGTTCTAATCAATAAAAAAATAATTCCATTCTGTAAATATTATCACAGCAAACAACACTATTTCGTATGAAAAATATAGTTTTCAAAAACGTTAAATAAAAAAAGCAGCTTATTCGCATGCGATCTTAAAATAAAAATTAATCGGGGCTTATGGCGTGTTTGCTTAAATTAATTTAAACAAAATATATGAAATCCTCCAAAATATGCATCTGCTTGCAATTATCCGTTCGAGTTGGGAAAATAAAAACACAAATTCGATGCGAAAACAACATTGTTTCAATCTGAGTAAATACTCGCACTCAACCAGCCGATCTACTCCACCCGCGCGCCGTACTGAGCCACCTTCAAAATGAATGTGGGTAATGTCCTTCGATGTATGGTATGTTGCAAAGATATTTATTTACATTCTGTGGATGAGTCCTCGTAGATTTTTATGCACCATTTGCATATTTACTTTGTCCAAACGAAA
Organism: Portevinia maculata; assembly: GCA_949715645.1. Taxonomy (NCBI): domain Eukaryota; kingdom Metazoa; phylum Arthropoda; class Insecta; order Diptera; family Syrphidae; genus Portevinia; species Portevinia maculata. The sequence goes on from OX454527.1 coordinate 34,658,997, forward strand.
TCAAAACAATTCCAATTGATTTTGTCCAGTTCACCAGTGCAAACAAAATGATGGCATTTTCTCTAGAACAGGTTGGAGTGGGAAGCGCAGCGCGAGTTTCATTGTTTTCCCCTCGTTTTAACCAGTTAAACTCAATTTCATTGCACAATTCTGAGTACTTTTACATCTCTCTTTTGCATATTTTTTTTTGTTTTTATGTGCATAATACCGCGCTGATATCTGTCTCCGAGTAATGATGGCATTTCCAGTGATATATGATGCCAAAGTGATATTACGTTGAAAAAGCCGATGTCGATTTCCCATTAAGAATGAAAAATGCTGAAATCAACTTTAGCCATTTGGGAAGCGAAAAAAAAAGAAAACAAACAAATAATTACAAAACAAGAACAGAAGTTTAAAAATGAAATACGCAAGTAAAATTACAGGAAAATTGTAAATTTCAAATGTCGAGTTTCGTCCAACGTCAATCGCATGGTAAATCGGAAATTGCAATTATTCCATATAATTCTGTGACAAAGTAAATGAATCACTGAATCTGTGCATTGCAAGTGCAATATTTTTAATGTAAATTTGCAACAAAAGAAAAAAAAACAGTTTATATATTTGTTTTTGAACCTGACGCGTATATTTAAATGAAACGATTAATGGTTGAAGAAAGTAACAAGGATTAAAATGCATGAAGCTTTGTTATTAGTCTTATTTGCAGAACCATTTATAAAGTAAATGCGTTTGCTGACATTTCTAGCACTCTCGGCGTGAAGGCATTATCACTAAACTAAATAAATAACAGCGAAACGCAAAATAATTGGTCTATATAGATTCAGATACTTACATGGGGTGACTCGTTTATTTTTTCGAACAAGTAACGAAATTGTTCATGTTGAGAAAAAAGTTTTATTCATTTTGCAAAATTAAATTATATAAACAAAACCTTGACAAGAAACGAAAAAAGGAATCATGTTTGAAACAGGAGGTATTATTTTTATTTTACCATACGGCGCCCCTGGGGTTGATCCCTGCTATTTATCGTCGCGGCATAGTGTCAACTTTTTTCTGTCACTCTTCTATTGTAAAAGATTCCGAAATACAAGCTATTCGGGCTCTTAAGTCTTGAAGACTCCTGGCAGGTTCTTTTTGTAATTAATGTTTCATTTTATACCAAATAGTATCAATTGGCGAAAGGTTAGGGCTGTTTAAAAGGAGTTACAACACAAGGAATAGCTTTAGCTTCTTGATACACATAATAACGCTCACTTGATTGGATCGTTGATATTGATGAAAGAAGTTCTTGCTCCAGTATTTCTTGATACTTGGGAGCGATGACTAATACATATACACAGTGTAAACTTAATTTATAGTTGTTTAAATGCTGAGTCGTTCACTCAAGTCGCCATTTTCGTGATTGACTGTCACAAGTGGCTTTTGTTTTGGCTGAGATTTTGACCAATAGTAATTTAAAAATTTGTAACATGTTTATTTTATTATGCAAACCTTGTAAAAACCGTATCCCTTTATCATTCGCTTGCAAGTATCTATTGCAACATTCCTTTGCATTCGTCTTTTTCATTCACCCGTTATCGCATTATAACTTTTTTTTACCTATTAAAACATTTCCCGAGTTTCTTTATTATATAATAAAGTCTTGCACTGATGATCGTGTAGACTTTGGCTCGACAATCCCGTTTTAAATGCGTTATTTAAAGATTCCCTTAAGTGTCAGTACAATGCAAATCCAGACGATATGACTAGCAACGAACTGTAAAAAAATTGCAAGATGCAAAATATACCAACTATAACTATTAACTATTGGTACAAAAGATCTTTTAGGTCGAAATGCCCCCCTATCGCCTTGGTGAGCCAGAAGTTTAAAACAAATAAAAAAAAAACTTTTTTGTGTTGGAGTCATAAATATTAGGCAATAACGTAAAACCCTGTAGGGACCTACATCTACAATCGTTCACAATGGCACATTTGGTAAGACTTTCATGACAATTTTACTCTTGGATATTTGTAAAAATTTCACATGAGGTACGGGAGTGCAAATAATGTTGGTTTTAGTGGAGTTATTATACCTGGGACCTCTCGGTCAGTAGTCCAACGCAATGGCCACTGAGTCACTGCACACACACGCATGTGCTAACCTGACTACAAACATACACTAAATCGAATCATATTCAAAATACATTGATTCATCAGTAGCTACATAAGTGTTCCTAAAATTAATTTTATTTTATTTCATCGCCTACAAAACATCTTAAATATGTCGTTAAATGTAATGGATGTATGGGCTGCAGTTACACAATTACGTCATCTTAATTTTGACGCCAACTTGCTCGAAGGTGATGACACTCTTGATACTCGTTAGAGTTTTATCATAGATAGCTATAAAATGTCTATCATGTGGTGGAGATCCTCCAAAAACTTTGCAATTAAATTTGCCAGCGCGTGTGATTGGAGTCAGTGGGATAGGGAGTCACGTATCATGACCAAGAAAGTTGTGCAAAAGCTTTGAAAAGCCCTCAAAATAAAAAATTATGGCAGAATCACAAGCGTAGCTCACATTGTATCCCAACAATATAGCCTATCCATTTCAGAGGAGTAACACCTATGCCACCAGTTTATCGAATTGAGCTGTGTAGCACGCCTAAGTTGCGTAAGTTGCACGCCGAAATGACGCAGATCACTTGATGAGAAGTCCAACATTCGATGAAGGCTAAGACAGCAAGGATTTCCACACCTTTTTCCGAACAGCCTCGTCGTCGCAATAGTGTAGGTACTTGGCTAAAATTGAAAAAAATCATTTTCGATGACAAATTAATGCTAAGACATAGAAGGCAAAGTTAAAAAACTTCTTTTTTGAACGCATAACCTCTCATCCCCGAATTCTCTGAAATAGAAATAGAAATTTGGTTCTTTAGGCATGAACTGAATGAAGTACCGCAGAAATATGCAACGCGTTAGAGCCGCCACCTCCAGTGGATCTGCTCCTTAAGGTGACCCATATTAAGCACTGAAGATTTGAACATCACCATCGTGGAGAAAATTGTAGCAGATAGTCATAATACTCATTATTGATTAATATCCATCACTGCAAACTGACATCCGCTAGCCTGTTATTTTTCATTGACGAAGAGGCTTTGGCATTGTCTTCGTCCAGGAACACTGGCTAGCAAAATTCTTTCGTCATGGTTATGCAATATATTATGCAGGATTATTTTTGATCAGAGAATGCATCTTGACCAAAACATTGCTTAACTTAACTATCTTACCAAACGTAGCACAATCGTTCTTGCAGTAACCCTGCTTGAATCTAACGCCTCTAACATCTAGCTAGCATCATGCTACCTCCTTTATCAAGATAAACTTGGCAATTTGTAACAAAATTAAAAAGTCATTCCTATATGTATAACTAAATTTTCGGCGAAAGGGGATAGATATCACCTTAATCTCTCAGCGATTTTTATCTGTCAGACTATTGAGAATACATTTAATGTCTTTCCAAAAAACAACACCAAGTGTCTTTATGAATCTAATTAAATGTTGGTTGAAACAGAGAATACTTTTTGTTCGGCTGCACGCCTATCCTGGACTGCCACATTGCTAACTGTTCACTCATATACCTCCCCTGACATTGTCAGTGTTGAGGATGGTCCAAAATTTCGAACCACGGGACCATATGGTATTTTTCCACTCTTCAACTGTGAACTTCAAAGGAACCTGCCATACATTCTGTAAGGCTGCCTACTGCCTAGCACTGGGAACTATATCCGGTACCTGGTCCAATGAGAAGGCTGCCTACTGCCTAGCACTGGGTAATATATCCGGTACCTGGTCCGATGTGAAGGTAGTATTCAAACTTTAGGCTGACAATTCCTCACACTCAAGTCCCAAAGATCTCAGGCCAATTAGCCTGACTAATTTTGTGCTCAAAACCCTCGGAAGAAGAGGTATTTTCATCAATGTTGTGTTGTGTCTTGTTGTCCATTTCACAACATGCCTAACAAAAAGGTAAATCTGTTAAGACAGTTTTCCACTAGATTATATACCCCAAAGTAAAATCTCTCTGTATTAAGGAATTTACAATGGCCTTCCTCAAAATAGGAATCCTTCAATAACGTTGAACAAAATTTAATTATAAATGCCATTCGGAGGTTGAATATCTACAAATAAGTCCCCTCACTTGTAAAAACAAATACATAAAACCTGAGTGATCAATGCTTCGATTTGGGGTAGCTCTTTCAGGAGACAAGCACGACGGAAACCAGGAGGTGCCCTTTTCCCTTGTTTCTGGAACCTTGTTAGCAACGAACGGAGAACACTAGCTGCAGTATTGTAACTTACTTGCCTTCTATGCGTTCTCACACCGTTCATCCAATTGCGTTGAAACTTTGTACAGTTGTTGTTGGCATTTGCGCGAAAGTTTCTGCCACAAAACCATCGACGTATAATGAACCATCAACATACAATAGCTGGCGCGATAGTATGAAGAAGACTTCCAATAGACCTTCTCACGACAACGTCAGTGTCAAGTGAACAAAAAAAAGACAAACAGCTGTATGAATTTGCATGGCGGGAAGTACGTTCTTCGTGAATATTTCCTAAAAAGTTTATAACAAAACCAATTTTAACAAAAAAAAAAGGTTCCGGAACTAAGAAGAAGTACCCAAACCACGTTTTGGAATATTAAAAAGTTAACATTATAATATGATTGTGTACAAAAAATAAAACTGAAAAAGTGAGAATCGCGTAGTTGTGCCAAAAACTGTTTTTGTTGCGAATATCTCGTAATAAGTTTATATTAAAGCTAATTATAACAAAAAAAAAATTCCAGAACTAAGAAGGAGCATCCAAACAATATTTTGGAATACTAAAAAGTTAACAATTTATTAGGATTCTGTACAAAAAATAAAAGTGAAACCGTGACAATCGCGTTGTGGCAAAATAATATTTTTGTTTGGGAGCAAATAAGTTGAAAAGTTTTCTAAACGTAGATTATTCACACACATTTTTCAATTTTTGGCGAACATGTTCACTGTTTTTATTGCTTTTTTTGCTTTAACATACTTTCTCACGTTTTTTCTCTATAATTTGGTACTTTTTACTCTCCAATAGCTTCTGTTTTCATTTAAATATACACTTTATTAACACTCACGATGATTTTCCTATACGATTTGTGCAAATTTCTGCAATTTTATCATTCATTTTACATTTGATGTTTAAGAAAGGGACCCGGCACTTCAGAAAGAGATAACGTGGTGAAAAGGTCTGTACAATATTGTCAAAGGTCTATACAATATTGTCAAAGTTATACTCATGCCCGAGAAGAGGAAAATCATAGAGAAAATCAATAAATGTGTTTAAAATCTCTTTTAATTTTTAAGTAATAATGCAGATGGACTGCTAACTAATAAGTGACAAATTTTATTTATTTCAATACGCTTAAATATTAATTTACAATAGATATATATTTGGAGGGAACTGATTTCTGATGTACGCTCCCTGGATTAAGTTCAACCAGACGAAATTCAAGAAATCACTTGGAAGATGTAGCTATTTAACTTGACATGTCAGCGTATTTTGGTGGGCGGAAAAGTGTTTGGATATTGGAGTGCGGATTATGGTTATGGGAATTAAAATGTGGCAATGGAATTTGGATGGGAGACTATGACTATAGCAAAGTCATTGGATTGGTGGGAAAGGAATTTGGCTGGGTAGAAAAAAACGGAGAAATGTTTCTAAGGAATAAACATAATGAATAATATTTTAATATAGGTATTTGAAGTCCTGTGTAGCAATTCGGCTAACAAAAATATGTCTTCTCTTTTCAAGTAAATGTGATGATGTGTTTTTCGTCCATGCTACAATAAATGTTCTCCCACTAGTGCAGCGGTTAAAATGTAATTCATATTTACTACAAACGCTGCCAAGGCACATGAAGTAACAGACCTTATACTCGAATCAGCATTGCCCATCCTTTACCGTCATCAATTTGAATTGCATTTAAAAAAAGAGCATTTAATGCCCCCTTAATGTAATTAATATTTTTTCTTCTTGTATCCTAACAGATCTGGTTGAGAGAAACAAAAAAAAAATCCTCATCACAGCTTCCATATCCCCAGGATGTCAATGCAGAGATTAATTTCCTCGAGCTTTACTCAGTCTTCATCAAATGTGTGTGTATATTCAGTATATCTTCATTACAAAAATTGACATAAAAAAACCAAAATAGGGGACACATTTTTCAAAGAAACTTATTTATCGTATACACAATCCGCAAAACACACAAACTAGAAACCCACAAAAAAGGCAGCAAAATTCCAACAAGAATGTATAAGTAACAGAAAAAAAGTGGACAATAAAATCTCCAATAATTCATCTACTGATGAACATCCGTTTCCGTATTTCCTGCCATTTTGATAAACAACCCTAGCCAACGAACAACAAAATAAAAAAAAATCCATAGAGAAACGAATGAATGACAGACAGTCCACCCAACTACTGCTGCCGCTGGAGCTCCTGGAATAAAAACAAAAGCAAAAACGAAAAATTACATATCGAAGGATACGGGTGAAACTCTAAACCGACATTTCATCAATCACTTCGGATAATTCGGGCATTAATCAAACTCGATGTTTTCGATACCCCAGCGATAGACAGACGGAAATACCCGATGATGAGGCAAATTCATCACGAAACTTACCACTTTTACAGTTCCACTTGGATGCAAAAGTTTCCTTTCCGCGCGTCTGTTGTGTATTCGTCGTATCATCATCCTAGTTTCGGATTGAGTAGTGCGAGTTATATATGTACATATTTATATTTATGCAGTCCACCACACGATGAACGGAAGAGGACATCAAAACGGCAAACACCCAGCCAAAGGCTGAAAAGGGTGAAGGAATTTTTCACATAAATTTTTCCAACTGCTTCTGTTTCCAGGCTAAGAGATTTCTATGTGCCCGACAAATTGTTATTGTTTACCCAACGTGCAAATAAATTAAGTACTATAGTTTAGTGTGGATTACAAAATAATGAAATGCATAAAAACAAAAAAAATTAACTTCGAGCGAATAATGTATTAGCAACAGAATTTGCAATCCAGATGCAAGGATAGCTGCATGCAAGGATAGCTCCATGCACTGTCTGAGTGTGGTATCATCGATCGGATAGTATTGGCAGCTTTATGGCAGGCAGAGCAGTTGCTTTGGTAAGTCTGCTCAAGAATATCCTTATTGGATGGAAAGCAAACTATATTTTCCTAACCAGAAGGGATGTGGTAATTTTTATGTTTTTCTTGCTGGTTTGGGAAATGTTTTTTCATAAGATGTGTGCTTAGATTTCATATTATACAGCTAGGTGGGATGGAAAACGAAAACGAGATTGCTAAATACTTGCGGAAGAGGTTGAACATGTTAAATGCGTCGCTAGTCTCACCTGAATGAATACACTGCCAAAGCGTGATTTGTCCCCTTACGATAAGCACTGTTTTTTTTTTGAGGCGCTCCAGTGATTTTCTTAGTCCAACCCTGCACGAAATTGCTGGCCACCTTATTGAATACTGAAATCCCTTGGAGTTATTGGGTTTTACATCCCACAAGCTGGATCTGAGAGTTGGTACCAGACAACGCGGCAGAGAGTTGGGAAGAAATGTTGTTAGGGCCACCATTCTGAGCGGTACAGCCAAATACAAGGACTTACTAATTCCTCAAATTCCCATAATTCTAAATAACATACCATTCCAATTAAAACGGCTGAAGTTTCCTATAAAGCTCGCGTTTTCTTTAACTATTAGAAAGTCCCAGGGCCAAACCCTGAAAGTAGCTTGATTGCATTTAGGCTTCTCGCATATTAAAGTCTATGTAGCCTGTTGAAGAGTATCGAGTTCCAGAAGTAAAATGTGCTCGCTGAGAACAATAAATCAATTTCCATTGTATGGACAAATCATATGTAGTATCAGATAAGTGTTTTTTATTTTCAAGTCAAGTCGGGCGGGTCTGCTATTGACAATAATTATGTAATCTACACAAACATATTGTTCAATACAACTCTTAGGCAAGGAAAAAGCTACAGAAATATTTTTCGAAAACAAAATAATGCTTGATTTTGAATTTGACTTTGCTTTGTTCAGCCTTATTTTAAGTCATCGTAGTTTATTTCTCCGAATATACGAGTGCATTGTCTTCGGAAAAAATGTATCTACCTCGTGTCCTTTTTCACATTTAATCCCCATAAATTTTCTATAAATTTGTCTAACATCTTTCACAAATAGAAAGATGTGACTGGCCTTTGAAAGGCTATTGAAAGAAAGAAGCTTTTTAGAGAAATGTCTCTGAAAGTGATTAGGCAGTACAAAAACGGTAGCTTACATGAAAAAACTTTTTTTTTCTTCCTGTTGTGTCTGTGGGGTTCGCCGCTTCGGTGTTCGACAGGTTTCCTGGTTTCGGATCACTTCATCAATGAGGCCAATCAAATGCTGGTGTTGTTGGATTTGTGGCATGGCATGATTCAGAAGTTTTTTATGATTTCGACACGTGCATGCTCCAATTATTGATTATTATTATTATTATTCGATCACGGGAGTCGTACGGTGATATCCGTCGTGTGAGCCCACGAATGTGTCGCAGGCTAGCCGAAATGTTAAAAATGCCTAGATTTGATTTTCCCCCTTAGTCGCCTATTACGACAAGCGGTATTTTTTTGGGGACGGCGCTGTAGTAATATTGTCATGATGTCGTTAATTCTTGGTGAGAATATTACGAGACTAAAAACTACAACAAAGTTCAAATTGCCACCATTCCAACCAATCACATACAAAACAAGGAACTCACCTAAGATAAAAACAAAGTACGAGTACTCGCACATCATCCTAAGAAATACGTCTTTATTAAAAACCTCTCCTAATTCCGGATGAAAGGTTCAGGCGTCCTAAGTGCAATTGCAGTTTAACATAAATGAAATGGAAAGAAGGATATAAATTCAAACGCATTACACTTATCCGCTCTTTCATCGAATTAGAATGTGCAGACAAAATGATAAACCATGCAGTATACCTCGTACACAGAGGACATTTTGTATTCGTGTGTGTGTCGTGTATTTTGAAAGCCATTGAGAAACCTTTCGCCGACATGTTTCATTTAAATGACAAACTCACAATCACAAAAAGCAATGAAAACATTTCAGATGAATACCTGAGCTATAGCGGGTTACAGCTGATAATATCGACAAAAGCTTAAGAACCTCTAAGGATGGCTACAAGGATTTCTTAACCGTTCAGTGTTTTATCTACTTGTGCATGAGGATTTATTATTCGTTTGTCCCTACCGAATAAAATTCAAAGTTTGGAATTATGCAGACAAAAAAAAAACAGAAACATGGTCGCAGAAGTTGGATTTAGTACATGCGTCAGGCGCATTCATATCCTTTTTTTTATTTTTTGTAAAAGTATTTTTATGATGTGAACTTTATCAGGAATGCAATGGAGCACGGATCTAAGAATAAGAAGTACGGGAAGGGGCATATCGAGGAAACAGTGAGGCTTTTTTTCAAAATAGTGTGAGTTACACTAACACAAATGCATTAACACAGGGCCGGCGTAGAGTTAGGACAGCAAAATGCTGGGGCGCCCAATGTAACTCTTAGCTGTTTCTTTGAAAGCGATTAAGTAGGAAAATATGTAGCTGAGATAGTAGGTAGTACTAGGTTATTATCTTCCCAGAAGTACTTCGGCACCTTCAAAGAAACACAGCTATTATTAAGTCTTAATAAATAGAACTTACCTTTTACAGGAACCTACAAATTTTAAATGTATAAATAAAATTCAGTTTTTATCAGTTTTTAGTTTTAGGTTTAATTTTAATGAAAAAACACTAGGTATCACATATATTTTCTTTAGTCAAATAAATTTTAGAAAAATATATTTTAACTTAAGTTATTTACTCGTAACTTAAATTTATTAAACTTAAATTTTAAGAAAATTTATATTAACTTACTGATATTCTGCAAAATGTTTGGATAAAAATGGCATTGCAGAAGGAAAAATCATTTTTTTTTACTGGAGAATTATTTATAAAATCACATCCATGAAAATGACTTGAAGAGACAACGAACGAAGTCTTTATTTCATCCAACTCTAGGATTTCCATTCAGCTTTCGGAAATCTTGAAAATTAGTAGAGTATACCTAGTTATTTGAGTTTTTTTTTCTCACGTACACAAACTCAACGTTACACGACACTTCTTGACGAAGATACCAACCGACACGACATAGACACTTCTTGACGAAGATAGCAACCGACACGATAACAGGACAACAGAAGAAATACCTTTAAACATATTATTTTCTATTTATAACAAGAAAATTGTACAAGGGCGCTCAACCGAGTTAAGCGCCTTGCCCTCACCAACAAAAAAATAGTTCGTCCCTGAACGAGAGTTTCCGATTTTGACAGATGAGTTTCAGCTCAATCAAATGCTAGCACAAAAATAAATTATATTTTTCTTTTCAACCAAATTTCCTTTTTTGCAACAAAATGCTATGAAATACCAATTTAAAAGTGTTCTACGATAATATATCTACCTAAAAAAACGCCTAACAACATTATTTTATGTTCAATGTGAAATAAAACTTACCTGTGAAATGAAAAATTGTTACTCTCCTTATTATAGTTGTTTTTGCAGAATTTAACACAGCACCGCATGTTGTTTTAAATGTTTTTTAGTAACGTTTTGTATTTATTCACTGTTGTTTCACTGTTTTATTAAGTTAAATACGTAATTTTATTTTAACGTTTTAAAATTTCAAACACCGCAAATTTCAGCCTAGCAAAATGACAGATGAGTTTCAATTTCTCTATTTTTTTTTTTCATATCTTGCGGCCTCACTCACGTACACTGTATATGTGATATACACTCTTTCCTGTACTTCTTATTCTTAGGCACGGATATTATACTTCCTAACAGCTGGTTAAGTGTGGGGTGGGCGAGGATTGTTTTCTCAAAGGAATTGGATGAGGAATTGATTGTTGTAGTGTGATTGGCGGAAATATACGAGTAATATATTCATAAATATTTTGAAGGCAAACGTATTCTAGTTAGTAAGATTTTGGCAGAGTTCCTAAATGTAGAAAATAAAATGTCGAAGCAAATGACAAATCAAGGCATCGCACAAATTTATTGATCCTTACCTAGTTTGCTCGGTAGATGCGCATCAATAACGTTTGGGATGCGTTTAGACTTTTGCGACGTTGTCACAATTTTCTCTTTTGGATTTTGGAGTTCACCGTCTAACATACTTATGAGCACTCGAGGCATGGATACTTCATCCGGGATACAGATGAGCCATAACTATGCGCACCAGCAAACACGGAAAAAGAGCTGAGGCTGGTATTGTCTTTAGTATGGTGCCAGGCCGTTATACCTCAATACCGTGAATGCAGTCTAGCCACCCCTTGTTGTCACATCCAACGACCCTGACACCCTTTCTCCAGCCCGCACCGTCGAACCGCAGATATGTCACTAGACCAAGGCTATTATTCCTCCAGGCCGTGAATGCAGTCTAGTGACTCCTTGTTGCCACATCCAACGAGATTGACTCCCTTCCTCCAGCCCGCACCGTCGAAGTTGCAGAGATCGCTAGTACCAGGGTCATCGCCTTCTGCCACGATGCGGTCAACGATTGTCAGGTTGAGCTCCTCATTTTCTTTGCAGTTCGGCTTAGCATTCCTGGCCGAGTTCAATCAGCAGGTTTTAGCCAATTCTTGAGAATGCATTCCAATGCAGCTATGATCAATGCATGGGAGTTGCATGTCTTAAGTGCGAAATATGAACGATCAACACCCATGGTTCAATTTGACTTTCGCATAAGGATTGTCGAAGCTCTTGTTACACAGCGAGAAGTTCATCCTCCAGGTGGCCGAGCAATTAGTAATACTTACGAAAAGACCAAGCGCACAGATCGCATCGATCATGTTGTCGAGAAAATGCAGACACGCGCCGTTGAAGCCAACGTGATATTAAAACTGAGTTCGGCTGCTATATGATTTTGTACCGTGTTCAATTTATTTCTGTTTAATAAAAGTCCTTAGAACAAATTTCGCATTTTTATGTAAAAAAATTCTTTTTAAATGTCCGTGAATATTTTGTTCATACTAACGCCGGTTGGGTATTTAAATACCCAGAACCCATATTTCCCATATTTCGTTTCTAAAAACCAAACTAGTGATGCAATCGAAACCGAAAGGTTTTCGCAATTTTGTAGTTGTATGCACTTTTGTCATCAAAATTGATAAAACTCGTTAGAGCCGTTTTAAAGAAAAGTGAACAACTGTTATATAAATAATAAAAGTGTGCGTGTACTAATGTACGCGAATTAGAAGTTATACTTCTTTGGCGTAATGTTTATGTAAATACGTGTTAAAATCCGTATACGAAGTAGGGAGATGAGAAATACAATTGATATACTTGAATTTAGTGAAAATAACCTTGAACACAGAAATACTGCGGCAGAAATACTGTGGGGTTTCCAAGGACATTTCGAAAAATATAATTTTTTGGGCTTCCAAGGAGCTCCTGGTAATATAACCTAACGTCAAATTAAAGCGACATTCTCAAATTGGCCACCAGTTTCCGCAACTAATGTATCTATAGTTTTTTGTTTTTAACCACATCACACAGACAAATCCAAGAACTAAAACGTACTTCGGAAATCTTTTTATAAAGAGTTGAATTTTCTCAAAAAGAGTACCTTAGTTCACTTAAGTCTGGTTGTTATCACAAAAACAGAACTTAAATCAAACGCAATCAATTGAATTTTATTAATTTGGTTAGGCATAATACGATACCTTCGTCACAATTAAAATCCAATCAGCGCCAAAAGAAACATAAATTCAAATAAAAAAAAAAACAAATATTTAAAAAAAAAAAAATATACCAATTCGTTTTAAATGGTAGTATGCATTAATTTGTGTATAAACTTTGTTAGAAATTTCTTGACCCGGTTTTTAGATATAAACATTTTCGTTAAGTACCACTATTTGACTATTTGCGCAAATGTTAAGTACGTACGCAATTTGTAACGCTCACCCTTGAGTTATTTAAATTTCAACAACGATACAAACTGTAGGAGGCGGTTTTGAGAAAAAATGTGTTGTAAAAACCAGTGATGGGAACCGTCATTGAAATTATGAAATTAAAACAATTGCCGCGAGATATAGGTCTAAAAAGCGCAAATACAAAGTTTGAAGAAAATCTCGCGAGCGACAAATGGATATGGTGGACACACTTTTGTCTACTTCTCTATCGCGGATAAAGTACCTCATACTCGGTTTGAGTTCAAAATTTCAGCGCGATTGCAATATCTTTCTTTGCTTTAGAACATATATTCATTATTATACTGAAGCACTCGAGAACGACATTTCAGCCCATACCATTGAACTTAAAAATAAAATTTACATGCTCAGATTTTCGAAACATTTATTTCAATTTGTTTATTAATAACTTTTTTGAAAACAAAAGTTTTCCAAACAACGGCTCTCACAATTTTACCCTGTTTCCACATTCTAAATAACTGGGATGAAGGTTAGCAAATGGCATAACTACTGAGTTTGTCCCAAAAGACTCGAACACTTACCGGTAGGTACCTACTTTAGAAAAGCAGCAACGTGTAAGCTGCGATTCAAAAACTCTTCTAATAAAAGCAAATAACTTTTGTATGATCCTGTCGTGCACTTTATTTATTTTTTGTAGCACGGTGTCGCAATTTCCTACATCCCAACAATGACCATGCTCCTTCTTCTCAGGTAGCACCTAATAGAGGTACTTCGCTACAAACTTAATTCTTACGCAATAGCATAGAGCTACGCTCATTCGATAACTGAGTAGTTTTGCAATAAATCGTCATCAGTAACACACTCGTAGTTCCTATTGGTAGACGATTGTTGAAATAGAAACTTGGTTTTGTCTATACCCAATTTTTTTGTGGAAGTTACTACTTTTAAGTAGTGTCTCGTAATAGCATACGCAAACAAAAGGGGCGAATCAAGTCATAGGAACCGGTGATCAAAAAATAAAGGCTCTTACATCTTGATTGTATTTCCGTCCATAACATTTGACATTTTAATAATTGGCCCAAATTAAAAATAAAGAAATTTGATCATGTAACTATGTATTTAAAATTATACCTGTAATTAATTTTAAAATCACCCTCCAACCTGATGTCCCATGCTAAGAGTAACGTTATATGAAACATCAAACGACCAACCATCATTAATCACACATCATCTCAAAACAAGGACATCTTGTTTTTTTTATAGAGAAATAAAATGCTATAATATTTTCCAAAATTCCTGAAGAAAACTGCCCACTTCCCGTTGCGTGACGACGAAAGCAAATCATATTCCATCAAAGTATCTTCCCCAAGCAGCATAAAGTATCTTTCGACCATCCATTCAGCCGCCCATCGTTTCTTTACATGTTACAAGCTATAGCTAAACTTCTACGAAGTAATCTTTCAGTCAGGACAACACGCTTTCACTTGTACACCATTAGATTTGTGTATTTTTTCTTTGTTGCTGCTATATATTTTCAACGGTATTAGATGAGGAAGTTAAACGAGAAAATTCATTCGTGCGTTGAGAGAAGGAATTTCCTTTCGGCTCAATAGAAAATAATTTTTATATTATGATGTTGAACAGCAAATGGCCTTCACATTCCATACCAAACCTTATATTGAAAAATAGAAAAAAAAAACAGTTTCATCTTGCACGCCTTCTAAGCCCCTGTCACAAAAATGTTGTATGAAAGCTGCGTCATGGCAGTCATTCAAAAATTCAAGAAGTGGAGGTACTCGTAATACAGGGGGAAATATAGGACCAAATACTGCTCTATTACTGCAATGATTCAGCAAGAGATGAGTCCCTGTATTGAGTTTTTTTTTTTCTTTTGCTTCCTTTCATTCTAATTTCAATAATGGGACAAGGAGTCATCACTATACAAAGGTTGATGTACCTTAAAATATGGATGAGTGAGCAGTAACAATATCATAAGAGCTGCGATAGTTTATGATATTTTATTTTTGGATCCTCGCTTTCCCCATTTTCAGGTCTTTGACAGGCCAATCCATAATGAAAAATGCAGGCAATGAGACAACTTTTTCAGCTCTTTATCCATCACCATCCGCATCATCCATTGGTGATGAATTTTTATTCTACTGCTAGCTAGACGACGACGTACATTTTTAGTTCCATCCTTACAGCACCATTATTTGGCAGTGAGATGGGGAGAAACAAGTGAATGAGGCTCACTAACGCCACAGGAGTTGACAAAGTGTCTTTCATCCATTAATAGTTCCCTGTTTTGTTACTTTTCAAAGAATGGATGACTTTTTGTTAAATGGAATGCTTTTTTGCTATGACTAAGAATTGCAAGCTTGAGTGCGTTTTACATATCAGAAACATGAAACACTTATAATGCAGTGAGATAAATGTGTTTTGTTAGGGTAGGGTTCTACTCGCGGATTTTCCTTGGCAATTTATAATTTTGCCATATCATTCCTCAATATCTTGTCTTGTATTTGATTTCATTTATGCAAAATTAGTTTTCGTTTGGAACCCTACAATTTATCTTGCATTGTAAATTGTTAGCATTGTGCTATTTATTTATTAGTAAATTCGGCTCGAAACAATTCGATAGCTTTATAATACAATGCGTAATACCTTGTGTAGGGACGGGATAAGACTACCACTTCAGCGCACCTCGATAAACATCGCTTATTATAACAACTGGGGTGGCCCAGTCACATATAAACAACCTACTTGACAGAATACAAAAACACGCGAAAAGCTTATAGGCGATGGCTATATTGCGAACTCGATTGACTCTGTTGTGTCGTAGTGTCTCCTGCCTGTGAATGCGCATAATAAGCCAGTGTTCGGACGTACAGTGAAAAACAAAAAATCCTTCCTTTGCAGTACAACACGAATGTGGAATGTTCTCCCTGCTCTGTTTTTCCTGCCTATTATAATATACAAACTTTTTAAACCAACGTGCATAAGTTTTTTCTCTGTCATCTCTGTCCCCATTTTTTTAATGCCCGCACTATGTAACTTTAAACGTATCTACATTATGAGAGTACTAAAAATCCCTTGAGTGCGCGATAGTTATGAAAAAACGTCGTCAACTATAAAAATCTCGTCTGATCTCCTGAATCTCTGCCAAATCAACACTTTTCCTTTAGCTTTGTTCGACTAGATAAGCGATATCCTTATTACTTGTTAATTTTTTTTTAGTGAAAGAGTTTTTTTTTATTTAATACTATTATTTGAAATAATTTTTTTTAATCAAACACAAAAACTTTAAGATAATGGTTTGTTTTTTTTGCTGCTTTTTGAAATAAATAAAGAATGGTACCATTTTTACTTTTTATTGAAATCAATTAAAGTTTTCACCTTTAAACTATAGGAAAACTTTCAATAATATTTTCGGTCCAAGGTACAATACTCCGTGGACCAAGGTACAATCACGTATTGTACCTTGGACCGTTTGAAGTTAGCATATAAAAGTTAAGTTTTCTTAGTAATGGTTAGTAATATCCTTTTGGTAGTTTCGCCATATCATAAAAAAGACTTCAGGTTGTAACAAAAAAAAAGAAAAACTAATGAAAAAATGACACATAAAATATTGGCAAAAAACTGAAATCCGGACCAAGGTACACTACCTTCCCCTACTATTTAGTACTTGTCAATCAACTGAAGTTAAAATACTGATTATATTAGTGTCGCATCAATAAGTCTAAAAAGGAGTACAAGTCAGGATTGCAGAATGCAATGAGCTGGCCGAGCTCGTACCGTGCTTGGCTCACGCCTTTAAGCTTGTAGGTGTTCATTCTGCCTCTTCATGCCAGGAAGCCTATTTGAACTGATTCAAAAAATTTATTGCTTTCTTGTTGACTCCAGTACTAGATGGGACATTATGAAAAAAATAATTAAAACAAATTTAAAAGGAAGTAGTCAGACGAGATGATCGGCGAAACATGTCGCTGTGAATACCCTATTAAATAATCAGAAGCTAAGTACGAGGCAGGTCATCTCTTAACTACTATAAAGAATTTTAAATTTATTCTTAATTTAACTATTTGGGCGAATATTCTCCGCGAAATCAATCGAGTAAAATAGAAATTCAGAAAGAAGATATTATCCTTGAACGTTCCGTCGCACTAATGGCTCAAAACTTTGCAAAAAATGAGATAAAATCCAATGGAATATTGGATAAAAGAGGCTGGAGAAATTGCTTAAAAAAGTGGTATTGACCCTATTTTTCAAAACAAACGAATTTCGAAACTTAAAAAACATTTCGATGAGATGTGTGAAGACGAATTACAAACACTCCAACCTGTTCAACTATTGTCTAAAGAAATGATGATTCTATTTGATCGAATCATATCAGAAATTAAAAAGAGGTTTGATTGTGCTATTATGCTGAATTTGAATTTTGCTTTTTTTAATGGTACTAATATTTTCAAAATGTCAATTGAAGAACTGCAAACGTAGGGAGCAGATCTGGCTCGAAAGCGAGATTTAAGAGCCGTTGAATTCTACCAGGAACTCTACGTTTTTGATATAGAAAAGGCTAACGGTTTCTGTCTCTTGCAACAGATCTATGCTCATAATTTGCAGGATTCTTTTCCTTATATTTACTCTACGCTTGCTTCTACATCCGCAAACCGCAAGCTGCGAGCAAAGTTTTAGCAAACTAAAACTAATTAAAAATTATTTGCGATCCTATAGAGCCAGGAATGCTTATCGAGTGTTGCAATCTTAGCGATAGAAAATCGAATTGCACACGAGTTAAATTATGACAATTTCATAGATTTATTTGCTGAACAAAAAGCTCGAAGAGTATAATTGTAATTTCAATTCACAAATGCAAAAATATATTTGATTTTTATTTTTATTATACATATTTTTATTTTAAATCCTATCCTGTGCTGTGTATAAAATATATATTGCACACGTTCATGTCAATATATCTGTAAATAAATAGGCTTAACACAGAAAGAACAGCGATGGATGCACTATTTCCGGAAGGCCAATGTAGGTCCAAATGTCAATCAATTAGTGGACATCTGATAGTGGAAATTATATAGATGATAAAGGTAAAAATAAATATAAGTGTGCGGGGAGGCATTTTTCTGTTTTTGCCCCGCCTGAAAAAAATTGAAGATCCGGGGCCGAAGAAGGCCTACAATTAAGAATTTCATGAAGTTAACGATATTATTTTTGGCACGGTGTATTTCGGTTATTGCGTTGCATTAATAAATTTGGACGTCTGGGCCTAGTGGATCAGAGTGGCTCACCTATTGCCTTTGCGAACGTCTGACAAACATCCAACAGTATTAACTGTCATGAGAAGCTTCTCATATTTGCCGTTTGGATTCCATTGTAGGTCGGATTGGAATAGTATTTTTTGGGATTTCGTCGTTTGAGGTTAACTCGAAATTTATGTGCGTGAACGATTAAAATGGAGATGCAAACACGTGACGGTTTTGGCAGCCAATTTACGAAGATTTTCAATGAGGCGACAAAAAAATTTAAGATCGACTAATTAGCGCAGTACGACAGATTTGTCTGAATTAGATGATAGCTGGGCGACAAATTCCTGCTACCACTAGTGAAAGTCTTAAACGAACATCGCCGATGTCTCATTGCACGCAGCTGCACAGTGCATGAAAATGAATGGCTAGGGTTCCACCAAACTACAAGTCACAATTAAGAGACACTTTTCTTACAATTTGTAAAAAATAAATTCTACAACTGTAAAGTCTAAAGAATTTTTACAATTCTATAAATGGGCCTTTATACACTTTTACAGGAGTTTCCTAAATATTTTCATATGTCAAAAATCTACACCTGTTAGAAATAAAAATATTTTCCAGACTATATTTAAAAAAGAAATAATACAAAATCATTTGAGAAACGTTTTCAGAGCATAAAGGAATTGAGTTTAGGCAACCGCGCAGTATTTATGTGATAAACATTATTTTATTAAGAGGATCTGGGA
The DNA here is from genome assembly GCA_949715645.1 of Portevinia maculata. Classification (NCBI taxonomy): domain Eukaryota; kingdom Metazoa; phylum Arthropoda; class Insecta; order Diptera; family Syrphidae; genus Portevinia; species Portevinia maculata. The sequence goes on from OX454527.1 coordinate 34,678,049, forward strand.
ACACCAAAAAAGGTCCTTGAAGACCGCAAAAAAAGATATTATTCCAAAATCTCCTTAGAAAACCACGCAGTATTTTTTGAGATTATTTTACCAAGAAGTCCTTGGAACACCAAAAAAGGTCATCGAAATTGAAACGCGATTTTCATATTGTATTTTATTTATCATGTCCCTACAAAATATTATGTAAGTCGTCACATACTCAACTTTAACATATTATTCGCAAGCGTCGGACTCATTTTCCGAAATCCAGAAGATCTTTTGACTTAAATACCCTTTAAATCACAAGCCACAAACAGCTTATGAATTAATTATTCTTAAATTCAATACCCAAAAAAGCTTGTGTAAATCCAAAAAAAAAATTTAGGCATTAATGGCCAATACAGGACTCAAAACCTACGTTCTCCAACTATGTATTTGCTTGGGCGAAATGGAAGGGACCTACAATTTTAAGCTCTTCTTATGACAATTGATAATCTTGGATGTTTGTCAGACGTTCGCATGAGCAAAAACCTTTTTTTAAGATGTTACTTGACCTCTGCGCCACTGCGCCCACATCATTCATCATCCATCATTCAAAAGAGCTTGCAAATTTAAATCTTTGGTAATTCATTAGTAAAAAAAGCTCATGGCTGTATCATTTTTTTTCCATTTATAAACTCCCAACCCTGCTACCACTACGGGCTGTCACAAAAAATAACAGAATTTCTCCATACATAAAAACCATTAGCAGAATTATTTAGTTAATTTTTGCATTAACGATAATGCATTGCTGAAAAGTTCAGAGCTATCAGCTTTTACGACATACCTAATTCATCCTCCAACCAGCTCTGAACTCCTATATTTGACTTGAAGAAAATTTTACTTTCATGAAATCCTTATTTTCATACACATAAAAACATCTCGTTAAAGTGCTCTTTTATTTTCTTTAGGAAATAGTTTGCTTGAAATACATTTCCTCGCACCCCGTTCATGGATATAATGCCAAATTACCTAATTTTTTCATGGCACAGGAAAGCATTAACATCAAACATTTTTCATTCGAAACATATTATTCAAACTGCTGTGCCTGCATATGAGCAAAAGGATGAGCACATGAAAAAAAAATCCTCACATACATTTATCCAACTGCACGCATTATTACTCCGTCTGACATCCTCGCCAGAACACATCCCAGACTGGTAAAAATATGCACATAATAAGTGACACAAACATATGGGAAAACTAGCATACCGGCGAGGAATTCGCTTATTCGTCTTCCCCCATTAAGCCTTCTCTGGAGGAATACGAAGCCATCTACTGTACGAAAACATCTACAGTAGGTAGTAGCGAATGCTACTACTTTTTGCAGCCCGAAAAAGTGAAAGGAATCAAATGAGCTGCATGCTTAGTATACGAGTACTTATCCCTTTCCATTTATGCACTGCGCGCTCGCAAAATGATTGAAATTGAAATAGCAAATAAAAAGGATTAACATACGAACTCCAAATTAGCAATAACAAATCTCGTTTTTAACATCTAGCACTATTATCCTTGAATTTTTCGGGTAGAAAATTACCTTTCAAACAACACGATGACGACGACTACGAATGACGATGACAAACAGGATGACGACTAGCATCATTATCTCTCGTTCGGATGTCGAATTGTAAATATCATATTAGGGAGCACATTCTGTCACTTAAAAGAGAATACAAACATGGGATATCCTCTTATCTGTGTTCTTGGCCATTTGTCAAAGTTGTGCGCTTCTATCTCTCCATTTGGCTGTCGGATTTCTTCGTGACTAAGTCTACCTATTGTTCTTGGCGATACCGTGACGAGGCAAGTGTGTGTTTGTAGAGTAAGGGGAGTTTCTATGTACATACTTTACTTTCCTGGACCATTAAGTATATTTTTTTCTTAGCTCGGGATAATAGACAAAAAAGGAAGTCAACGTATAAAAAAAATTCTATAATTTGCTTTCGTAGATTTCCTCCTGACGGTCTTAGATTGGAAGTTTTTTTTTGTCGGATGGTGGTAACATATTATCCTTGTGGAGGTATTTGCGAAAGATGATGAAATATTGCTGTGCGGTGCCCTCAAAATGTCCGTTACATTCATTGTCGGTGATTGACTTGGTGGGATTTTTGTTGTTGCCGTTTGTGAGGAAGTCGTATTATCCTATGGTGGGGTACTTTCCTATTGTCCTCTGTTTACCATAAACTTAATTCCTGTCATGATTGTCTTTATGTTCAAAGAAAGAAAACAAAAAAAATGCCAGAGGTCCTTCAAGCGATACGCTCTTATGTTTAATTTTTTTTTCTATTGATGATAAGTGGGAGTGTGAGAGTTTGTGCTTTTTTAATGGGATCCCAGCTTTAATGTTTGCTAGTTAAATGCTTAAGATGATGGCGATTTTGTTTGGGGTAAGGATGAACAATACCATGGTGATCGTACCTATAAAGAGAAACAGTTTTGTGGTATTTGGTTTATCAAGGAAATCACCAGATGCTGTGGTTGGGGGAAGCTAATCATTCATTTATGAGTCCTTGCTCGCCATTCTCTATTCTATTAAATGATTATTTAAATTTTAGCGAATTCTTGTGGTCTTAAAACTTTATAGCCAAATGTTGTGGATGGGTGTTTCGATGAATATGTGTATATATGTTTCGAAGCATTTAATAATGAATATAGTGGGTTCTACCATTTTCGGTGCTTGTGACTTTGATCATATGTATGTATTTCAAACAGCGCGTGGAATGCGTACATATATGCCGTGGCGCCCAACGTGAGGCCATTCGAAATTTAAATGGAGTAGGTACGCTATACATTCAACAGATAAGGTACTTAGTCGATAAGTCAACCAAAAAGGCACATAGGCCGTACTATTACTGAATCCACCTTACACGTGGCATCATTTATGATAACATTCTGACGCTACTTTTTCTGATCACATGCGTTCGATGTAGTTGTTCAAAGATTTCTCGAGAGCTGTAGATGGCTGTTGAGTTTTGGCAATTGAAATGAAATGATAACAAGGAAAATGGAAATTCCTTAGGTTCAATTGTTAAAGGGATCCCGAATAGAATTGTATGTAAAACTTCTTTCGGAAACTTGTATGGCGTTCTATTGATGCGCTCCCCAGGATTTATAGATCAGCGATTTCTAAAGTCACTAGGGTTTTGCGAAAAATTTCCATTTTTCATTAAATTATTTCTGTTGGCTGTTAAAAAGGTTGGTGAAAGTTCTAAATGGCGCAAAATGATGTAAAGAGTCATTAATAACCGTTTAGGAAACATTTTGGAAAAATTATGAAGCCACACTTGCAAAAATTTGCAAAAACCGACAGTGAAATTGCTACTGAAGTATCTTTCCTACTACGTTGCAGGATAACTCGATCTGTTAAACCACACACAATTGGAGAGAATTTAAGTAAACCATATACTATATTAGAAACAGTTGCCTGCATACTTGGAGATAACGCGGTAAGGAAAATTGCAGCAGTGGCATGTTCAAATAACACTGTCTGAAAGGATTTACAAAATATTCGACCACATTGAAGAATGAATACTTCTGATTCTGGAATGTTTGAAATGCAACTTGATGAAAGTATAGATGTTGCTGGTCTTCACTAATATTTGTATTCGTGAGGTATACCTTTCCTACATCCATCGAAGAAGATTTGCTACTTAGCACACCTTCAGAAACCAATACAACTGAAGAGGAAATATTTAATATCATACGCCCGTGAAGGAACAAAAGTTATTGCCTTTTGCATCGTTATAGCCGGTGAAGGCTGTGAATATCCTTTTTGTAATATCCTCGGTCGAAATATCCTTTTTTTTTGTGAGTCGAAGAGGTGGACAGAGTTTCAATTTCTTTCTAGTCCAGAGCCCTAAACCCTTTTACCCGTGAAGCTGGTAGCCCAGGCACTATTATGGGATCTACGAGTAGAAGATGTGACCAGAGTTTTAAACCCTTGTACCCACGAAGCGACCCACTCAGGTACTATTATGTCATCTACCAGTCGAAAAGGTGTCCAGAGATTTATTTTTTCTGCGTTGAAGAGGTGTCCAAAGTTGTTCAGAGTTTTAATTTTTGTGAATCGAAGAGGTGCACAGAGTCTTAAACCCTTTTACTATTATATGATCAGGAGAGATTTTTTCCAGAGAAATTTGGATATTTTCCTGGGATATTTTGACCGTGGATATTATAAAAAAAAAACATATAAACAGAAGTAATCTGCTGGACACCTCGAAGGGATATTTTGAAGTTGCGATATTTTGATTATAAAAATTGATATAAACCGTATTCCCGTGTAGTAAAAAAAGGTCACCTGATGGTTTCCCAGAGGCAAAACTTTGACCAGGTGATATTAAATTCGGGACAAGATGAAGGTTTTTCCAAATGGCGCAAAACATATAAAATAGATTCAAATAAATATTTGAGTTTGTGTCAGTGAACGCGTTCTGGGTTGGTGTTAGATGTGAATAGCCTTAAGTAGCCTATAAGGCTGTCTTAACTCTTCTCCATTTTGTCACAAACGTATCGTTCCGACAATGCTTTTCAGCTTATACTCATACTTAGATACGATAAAAAAAATGAAGGTGGAGATTGGATGCTGTTCTGATATAAGTAAACAATAGAATTTGTATATATGTAGAAACTCCCAATCTGCACAAAGGATTCATTTCAATAGGTTCAAAATTCTTTAAATCAATGCAATGCAATTCGACAATAATTTTGTTTTCAACAAAAAGGAGCAAAGGGGGTGCAACTGTATTTTTCATGTATTTTCATGATTTTCATGACTTGCCATTACTTTTGTAAATCTTTAACGATGTCAACAAAAAAATATTAATTTACCAAAAGCCAACACTCCCCGAGTATTTTAAACTTTAGTCGGGAGCTCAGCTATAGGAAAGTTATGAAAACTTTTAAAATAAGGTTTTTTTTTTTTTAAGAAATGTTGTGCAATTAACATGATGATTTCGTGAGTAAATAGCAATAATATTTTATGTCGATATCCTTCGTCGATAGATAGATATAGACATAGACATATAGCCCAAACATGAAAAATGTATTTAGTTGGATTAGTATACCATACATTCGTCTCTTGACAAAGCGCGATGTACATGTAGTGTGATGCACTAGCTCCGCGTATATTATTATTTGTCTTATTAGAAATAATATTTATGCCGTGGACTTTTGCTGATGGACTTGTAGTGTATGAGTTTGTTGTTTTTTTGTTAAATAAAGAGCCCAAAGAGAAAAGCTATACATGGCTGTTGCTTTGTGTCATACGTAGGTATTTGTTTGACATCCATTTTTTTCGCCAAAATGAGATGTCGTGAAGAAATCATTTTGTTTTATTTTTCCAACTGGAAAATATTTTTGGTTATTTCTTGCTGATGTATTTACATATTTTCATTGCTAGGCACGGGCAAAGCCTTGTTATTTAGAAAATAGTGTAACAGCTTCATTCGTCACATTAATTTTGCTTAAAATATTCCTTATAAAAGTTTTTAACTTTTGTTTTTTAATTGCAATGATTTTCATTTGTTATCGTTGAAATACAAAATCTGTCTGAAAGCAACAAAACAATTTTAACTATATTGTTATCTCCAAACATCAACTCCCGTGCAGCGACGGGCTAAGAATATCTCTGCAGCGCGCCCAAAAACAGCGCTTGACGTAAAAGGCTACCAAGGGGGAAAAATTACATCTAGGCGATTCTAACATCAAAGTGAGCCTGGTCTCTGTGATGAAATGATCCGTACACAGTAAAATTGGAGGGTTATGATCCCCTTAATCCTGATCATAACCTCGTGTTAAAGGAAGAAGAAGAGTTATCTCCAAACATGAAAAATTATGATTTTGTTTAAAATAGTTTTGGTGCATTTTCAATATACTCACAACGAAACTAATTTTACCGAAAGCTAGATGTATTTCGAGTTTTGCAAAACGTGAATCAAACAGGCACTAGACATCATCATCAAATAAATAAAATTGTAGCGCAATGAAACGTTTTTGAACCTTCAAAACAAAGGCTCCAATTAAGCTAGGCACCCAAATTGAAATTAATTAATTTTTAGAAATGTATTTTCACATATTTTTAACTGTCCAAATAACATTATTAGTTATTAATTTTTGGTCACCAACATATAAAATTTCGTAATTAACGATGTTCCAATTTAACTAATTAAATTGTGAGCTTTCACCTAATAAGGACCGCAGTTTTGCGGGAATGTGTAGATTCACCATACCAATATGCAAACGCTGCCCGATAATTCAAAATTGCAATTTAACTTAAATTAGGCTAATTGGTGCAAAAAGCCGGATGCGGATATGGATATTTATACCAAACGCTCTACAAACAAATTACAAATTTGCGACCCTTAACCAATTCGCTAACATTTTCTACACCTCACATGCCACATGGTTGTGCATGTGCAACCACAGAGGTTTCATGACGGCACACTCCATGCAGGAAATCGTCGTTGCCATCACACCATATGTGTGCATATGCACTGCTACTAACTTAAATCACTGAAACTGCATCACGTCCCCTGGAAAAGTGCATTCTTAATTCTAAACGCGGCATGCAGAGCAATTATTTTCCGAGTTGAAAATTCCAATAAGAAACCAAATTGAAACTTTTTTAATCAAAAAATGCCCGCTCTATCCCCGTATACGTGTTTGTGTATGAACTTTTCTAGAACTCATCTCCCATGGCCAAAGCGGAACTAACTTCGACAGAGATTCCCTTTTGTATTGCCATCTATTTTGCAGTTTGTATATCATTCGGCGTACTCTACCCGGGCAACAATAGATGTGGATTTGGAATTTTCGATTTCATGCGAAAAGTTCCTTAAGCTACTAATAGTCTAGACTTTAGTAGACTTTGCAAAAATCCATCTGGAGAGATGTTTTTTTTGGATGGGGCATACGTATATACGTATTTTAAACATCCAGGCTGATGGGTAGCCTGCAGGGTGTCATTGACAACAGAAAGCATTTAAATGCAAATTGGGAAACGAATTCAATTAAATTATCTCCAAAAGCGGTAAATAAAAAGGATTTAAATGGATTAGGATGGGAAAGGAAGAACAAAGATTTATAAAAAAAGGAGCTGAACTGCAGTGCAATCGCCATCATCAGTGGAAGATTGGTGGATTGATGGGTCGTTTCGATTGCAACGAGCCGCATACAAAAATGCTAACTGACAGGAGTAACCGTAGAAATGGGTGGCGCTTTATATTTCGAAAGTTCATTTTGATGTAGCACTGTTTGTGAATTGTGTAGTCAATGAATTAAGATTTGCCTACAGCAGTGAAAACAACTAGAAAAAAATAGCTTGACTTTGTCATTGAATAGAAATCTCTTTACGAGGAAACTGGAATAATGAATAGTAGTTACTTTGGGAGGTGACGTAAAATGAGACCCAATGAATTGATGGAAAATTCACAAAAAATTGGCATTATATCGTTTTTAAGACCGAAATAAGATATAGTTTGGCCTTATTTCGTTTCAGTAAATAAAAAGCGATGCAACCTGTGATGATGATTTTAATCATTGCGTATTCGTAGGATCGTGATCTGGAGGGAAAACTCATCCTATTTCTGTAACTGATAAATGCCCGCATAGCTGAAAGGCTCTAGGCTCTTTGGTTTATAACTCTGGACGGCGTACAAAAGGCATGCGGATAAACTAACCAGCAGCTGAGATGAAGATGCTTCGCATGACAGTAAGAGCAACAAAACTTGGTCGATTAAGAAGATATAAGGAAGCCTTCGCCTTCATTACCAAAGGAACTTACTACCTCAGCTCGAAAGTGTAACGCATTACAATGCACGCAAGTTTCATTCATACTTTCAAGTAAATAAGCTCTTTAGCTTTCTTCCATTGATTAGATTATATCATCTTGTTGAAGTTCGGTATTATTATGATTGTTTATTGGAGCAGCAGAAACCTCGTTGTGATTAATAATTGGTCTTCGTCGCCTGCTATTTGGTCTTAATCGCCGAACCATACCTATACTTATAAAGCTTGCGCTGGCGTAATACCAGCAGAGCTTCAAAACACCTCGGATGTCATCTTGCCTTGGCTTGATATAATCCTGAAAAGCTGGTCTACATTCCGCTGTTAAGGACAGAAGTGGAAGTGGTTTTTCTACCCAAAGCCGGTAAATGCTCCCATATTAATCCTAAGGATCTTAGACCGGTAAGCCTATCATCATTCCGTCTAAAAACGCTACAAAGGCTGATTGATAAACATGTACAGTACAGGCGTTTCACTTGTTTATACGCACCAATTTTTTCTCATAAATTTAATTTTGTTCATTCGTGTTTGTATTAATTATGAAACCATTGCATTCTTGTGACAGTTAATTTAGTTCTCAATGAAAAAAACACAAATACATGCTTGGCAAGAGACAGTTATAGTTTTTTTTTCAGTTTTTCTTCTCAGGCATGTAAAAACAACAAAATTTGTTTGGTTTGCGGCAATCCTCACAGGTTTCATACTGCTTGCCTCCTTCGTATATTTGACGCGAAAGCGAAAGTGGTTACAGCAATAATTCCACATTTTCATCCGCAGGAAAACCTTTTACAACGCGGGAGTTGTGGATCGGCGAGATATCTTGTTGGAAAATCCGCTGGGTAGGTCCAAACAGTTATTTTATTGTTGAAAAAGCTGATGGCAAAAGATCTTTATATGAAACTCCCGTCATTTTGTTCGAAACGAAAACCAATTCGGTAGCACCATAGTATAAAATGGCTCTGCACACCATTACTCCCCCTTGCCTTATATGATGACCGGTTTAAAAACAATTCTTCTTTTCGGAGATCGTGGAAGTAATAATTATACCCATCCGGGCCATTGAAATTAAATTTTTGTTCATCCGAAAACACTACTTTTCGCCAATTTAAATCACTTCCAACTTGCGTATCCCATGTCATGTGAAGGCGTGCGAATTCCGAGCGCTGTTTTTTACTGACACTATTGAGAGGTGGATTTTTTTTAAATTTTTTTTAGCTATAGGTGCTGAACACTTAAAATAGCTCGACGAACAGTGAGTTAGATGGCAGTTACCCAGATATTTCTCGGATTTTTCTCGTGGAGTGATCTGAATTCGATGCAATAAGACTCCTGTCTACGGCTCAACATGCTTATTGCGAAGGCAAACCCGTTAAACCAGCCTTACATACGTTCGTACGTTCAATCGAATATTCCCTTTACCATAAAGATACACTATGGTTGAGTTCCTAGACATTAAAGACGCTTTGAACAAAGTCAACACATTGACGATCGCAAATGCACTGTCAGCTCTGAAAGTAAATGACTCACTTAGTGAGCTAATTAATCCACTGCTCACAAGCCGGATTATTAACTCAAAACTGGGTGTGACATCTGCCAGGAAATCTGTCGGTAGAGGAATCCCGCAAGGCAGGTCAGTTGAACAATGGAGCTTTTATTGGTCGACTTTTGCCAACCACCACTACAACCTAATCTAACCTAAAGCTGGCGCTCTAGCGATATCATTATAAAGATCCTGACTATCGTATTTTGTTTCAATTTACTTTTTCAATGTTTAAAGTCTATATGTGGTGCAAAAGAAATCGTCTTATGAGGTTTGTATCTTTTATGGAATAACAAACCAAAACTTCATTAAATCTTTTCTTCAATAAGACCAGAACAATATTTTCTATGAAATGTTCATCCATTTTCAGAATAATTAATGAGCGAATCATGTTCATTGTAGACTGTGACAAGCGCAAACATGTTTTTATTTAATGCAACACATTTTAATTTAAAATGTAGAAGTTTCCAGTTACATTTAGGACAATCTTACTTAAACTTCTCCATAACTTTCCTTAACTACCATAAGTTCATAAGAAAATCCTTATGGAAGACTTGTTCAAAGTTTCACCACACTCGGAACGGAAGGGTGTCCTGTGATATTAAATAAGATTTCATGTATGAGAAGGAATGTTTTGTCTTAACGTTCCTAACACTTATCTATTATGTAATTTCATACAGTTTTGCAATATACAGTTGCGAGTAAAATAATAGCAACAAGCAACATGTTTCTTGTATAACTTAGATACTTTTGTGATTTCTGTTGGAATCTATTATAATGAATCTTAGCTGTATGTGAAGCGACCTCACAATACAGGATATAATCCTAAATTCGATACTGAGTCTATTAAACAGTATCATTGTTTGGGCATCCTTTTTCTACCATTGGCTTGGTGGAATTTGATTAAAACTGTAATTCTTTGATTTTTGTTATATATATCTGCGCATGCGGAATATATTTCTAGCACACTTGTAATGTAAGTAACACAGCACGGGCATTAAGGAAATAAGGTGGTAGGATAGACAAGACACCGAAGCACGTTAGTTTTGAATGTTTGTATATCATAATATGCAGGTACAATAGAGCGTTCAAGAGCATTCCACATTCATGTTGGTGCGGCTAAGAAAGGATTTTTCGTATTTCACTGTTTTTCTGAATGTAGGCTTGAAGGTGAACTGATGCGCATTAATAATAATAAAAAAAATAATGTCGGAGAAAAAAGCAAGTCTTGGGAAACGCCAGCATATATTTGGTCCAAAACAACTTGAATTAAACAATCCGAGAGGTAGTTTCTAATCCATTGAAGAAGAGTGTCATCGATGCCAAATGAACGCGTTTACGACAAGAATATTTTATCTGCGGGAAATACCACTAATAACCAGCACTCATACGTAGACGTAATGCAAAATGTCACGCTTCCACGAGGTGCTGCCGGTGCGTAAAGCGACACCACATTCATTCTCCTCCGGCTTATGCCAAGGACGAAATTCCACTTAAATGGAAGAACTTCAGAACAACGACCCCAAAAAAACTAGCTGAATCGCTTTGCAGTGGTTTTCGGGGAAAACATTTGAGTTAATGGAGTTTCGTGCTCAATGTCTCAATACGCCAACTGAAGAACATGAATTCAATCAAAATTTTTGAGAAACATTTAGGAATGCGAATAATTTAGATTGAGATCCGTTGAAAAGAATATCATCAAACAGAGATTTCTTATTTCAATGTGGAGAGTTACGTAAGTGCCAGCTGTAATGTCAGGCAAACGAACATATCTTGCATACACACATGCCTGCTTTGAGAAATCCGTTTGATCAAGTTACTTGATGTGAGATAATATCTGCTTGCTCGTGCAGAAATAATAATAAAATGGAATATATATTTTCATTTTTTTATTCCTGTGGATTGCCTGTGGGAATATGACAAGAAGTGTCAACCCGTATGGAAGTGCTTTAAAATATTGTCACATAATTTTCAAACCCTGTGTGTTTTAATAAATCTTTAGGCGCAGTGGCTGAGTGGTAAGAGTGTTGGACTACTAAACGAGCGGACTCAGTAACAACTTGAGTTTTTTTTTTCGCTGCTTTGAAAATCTGAATGTCTTATGCGAAGTAGATTTTATTCAAATGTTGACAAATTGCGGCAAATATGTTGCTGTTCACGACAAAAAAGTTAGTCACTCGAAATTTCGTTACTTAAACCGTTTTAAAACCAGTTTTCTTTTAATATTTGATGAAAAACAACATTCATCTTTTTCTTTTAACGTTTGACACTGATGAATTATTCTTAATTCGACAGGTATTGGTGCCCAACATTCAAAGTGTACAATGATGATCAGAAGAGTATTAATGAGGTTGAATCACGAGGTTGCACTGTCAGAGCATTTTTGTTTTGTATCTTTTAATTGGTTCTCTTCCAATCATGGGTATCTAGTCCAGGTGAAGACTGCGTTCCATCCAGCAGCCTATGCAATACAACTATATCCTTGAAATTATTTGTTAAAAAGCAAATAAAATATTTTTACTATTATCGAGTTATGTTAACAAAATATGTTAAAAAGATACGATCATCTTATATAGCGAGTTCAACACAGATTCTTCACTAATAGCAACAGGGGGTGGAAACGGTGCAGAAGATTTTTATATGGCTACTTCAACATTTACAGAAAAACAGAAAAACCTAAGAAAATTGTATTAAAAAAAAGCCTTTAACATATAAAAGGCGCTACAATTTTCTTAACTTGCAAATAAAAAAACCCAAACATTCATAGAAGAGCTCTTCTTGAATGAGCACAAACATTATTGCTTTTCAATGTCAGCATGTCGGATGTCCCTCAGCTTGATAGTAATACCCACCGTGCCACCGCTGCTGATACGGCCCTCTTTTCTTCCAGTATACTTGCTCAAGATGCTCTAATATCTTTGCGAAATTCACGGAAATTAATAGAACAGTATTTTGTGCAATTTAAAATAAAGATAAATATGGTGAAATCTCAAGCAATATGGTTTTCTCGACTTAGGAAGCCCTGTTATTTGCCTAATGTTAAGCTCCAGCTCTGTTCGAACGATATCGAATTGTCAGATGAAAGAAAATATCTTGGTATTACTCTAGAAAAGAAACTAACATACACACGATAAAAATAACAAATATCCGTTTATTAATAGAAAATCAAGTCTGAACATGCAAAATAATTTTAAATTTAAAAAAAAGAAGATATTCAAGTCATACTAGTTTACGGGGCGCCGGCATAGTTTGATTGTGCTAAGTCGCACATGAAAAAACTACAAATTTGCCCGAAGAAGACCCTTTAAATGATCTTAAGATCACCTTGGCATTACTAAACAAAGAGGCTACATGATATGGGCAACGTCAACAAGATGTTTTTATCAGCAGATCTCAAGAAAGCTTTTTCTTAAAATGGTCTTTCTCAGAAATCGAACTGATTGTACAGCTCACGAATCCAAATACCACGTAAATTTACAATTCATTCAACGTAGGTACTGGCTATTAATAATATTTTATATATTGATTGGCATTTTTCGTTATCTTGGGGTTAGTGCAATTTTAGTGACTCATATGAAGGTTTTTCTTAGTAGTAACTCATACCCTTTACGAATTAAACATTGTTCTTACCTATTTATTTTATTATATGCATATAAAGTAATATAGTTGGAAATGATTCGAATTGCCTAAACTCTTAAATGTTTAAAAAAGCTGTATTTACTTATATTGTAACATATCTATCAAACTTAATTGAATTAAAAAACAAAACAAAAATGTTTGCCTATCCTGATACAAAATTTGCTGCCGAAGTGTAATAAAAAATGGTTGTCCAATAATTTTTGATTATAGAACGCTACCGATAGTTTCCTTATCGTACACTGGCGTACAATATGTAATTGATTTTTCAAAACGCAGACCATTTATTGCGGTTAAATGGAAATTACTTTTACTGCACGCACCCTTCAACTAAATGATAACCATTGATATTTAATTAAATTGTAGCAATTTATTTTTGCTTTTTGCTTCCAAAGATTTAATAAGGTAGTTATATGACACACAACAACAAAAACTGTCGTACATGTGTGCGTCCCTTACCTTTTTGTTATAAATGTTCACCACAGAAAATGTCATAAAAAGAGCCCAAATAGTTATCAACAATGGCGGCGTCCACTTAAGCAATTGCAAAACATGTTTAAAAAAAAATTAAATGGCCAAATAAAAATTAAAAAAAAATTATAATTTTTTTATTTGATTTGAATAGCCTAGGAAAATAGGGTCACACATAATGGCCTACCCTGTATAACACCTTAAGCAGGAACTCTCATTTAAAACACAATTATTTTGAAATATTTTATTTAACCGAAGAAAACATACAGTTTCATTACCTACCATGTACCATTAAACTCGTCCGAGTATTCGCATGCTGTTAAAATCATAAATACGTTAATTAATATCCTTGTTTGGTTATTGCACTTTTCGATTTCACCCTTATAGGATTTTACAATATGTCTCTTAATAAACGACTATTTATTTATCCGAGGACGAAGGGATTTGTTGTTCATTGTATCTATGAAGAATGAACCATTTATTCAAATAATTGAATGTTTGGTGGTCGTAGCACCAACACTTTTGCCGACTTCGCCCGGCAACAATGAGATACCTTGAAAATAATTTAACTTAATTGATATACATAATGTACACAGTTTAAGTGCAGTTATTTTGTTTGTTTCGATCTCATGAAACTATATTCAATTAGTTAAGCCTACTTATTCGTATATTTTGTGATAGGGAGGATTTTTGTGTTGCGCAAGCCTGTGAACGTTTTTGATGAAAGCTTTTGTCGTAAATTCTGGTTTCGTAATTTCGCGCCAAATAGCCACCCAACAATATGAATGAGAACAAAATAATTTCAATGGGCTACAAATTCCAGGATATAGGACTACACAATATATGTTTATTAGTTGACGCCTGTTAATTGGAATTTTTTTTATTGAGATTTTATGGTCGTATACCTATTTGTAACGGCAAATTTTTAAGTATTTAATTACTAAAAGTATAAATTTATAATAATTGGGGATGATTTTTTAATTAAGATTTGTTTTGTTGCAGGATAACTGATAACTCATCGGGGCGGTAAGTTGTAAAAAAATGTTTCTATTGTAGTTATTTTTGTTTTTTTAAATCACAAAATTTTAGCGAATCTCTCATGCTATCGATTCTTGGCGGCTAGCAGTATATCGTCGTTTGAAAAGCAAGCTGACATTAAGTCAAAAATCTGTGTTTTTCAGAAAAGATATTTGAATTTTGTTGTTTGTCAAAAAAAGCATTTTCATTTTGAGTTTACATGAATATAATTTTTTGTATCAATTAGAATAATTGCCCACTAAAGATTGTCTTTAACATGTCTCTTATGCTAGGTGAATTTCTGGATTGCTGGGAGCATCCTTCTATAACTCCAAATCACAAATCTGGATCTAAAAGACTCCTTAGCAGCTGTAGACCTATTGCCAAATTGCAATTATTTCCAAAGATATTTGAAGCAGATTTCACATTATTAGCATGGTTTTGGGAGTGATAGGTTAACAACTTAGTTATTCCTTGGAATTTCGACCGCCTCCAACAATATGTTCTTTTAAGAAACCTTGAAATGTTTGGATGCCGTTTAAATATTTTGAGTTGAATTGGCAGTTACTTTGTAAATCGCAAAGAATATGTGAAAATTGCATCAGTTCTTTCTAAGAAAAATTGTAAGTTATACAGGTATTACTCAGGGAAGTCACATTGCCCGCTCCTTTTCGTCCTTTTAACTAATGACTTGCCATATCGTTTAATTCGAGATCTAAATGGCACACGTCAAAGAACCTATCTGGAAGAAAATGGAACACGAGCGGCTCAATTGGTACTATCATATTCAAAGGAGAGGTCATACAAAACCTATAAAAAGCGGCCAAGTGCGAGTCGGACGGACTCGCCCATGAAGGGTTTCGCGCGAATTATAATTATTATTTACTTATTCACCTATTACAGATTTATTATTAGAAAATAATGGTTCATGGTTTACGCATAAGGTTTACATAATGTTTATGAAATTTAATTTTTTTTTTTTATATTTGAGTTGATTGAATGACAGGAAAATTACGGTTTACGATTTATGACGTATTGAAAAAAACACACACATTCTGCCACTTTGGAAGTGTCTCTCCCGCAAACTATTCAGTTTAGAAAAAAATGATATTAAAAACCTCAATATCATTTTTGAAAACCTATTCATAGAAACCCCACACGTATGGGTTTGATGAAAAAAAATTTTGAGTTTCTGTTCTAAGTATGGGGAACCCCCAAAAATTTATTGTTTTTTTTTCTATTTTTATGTGAAAATCTTAGTGCGGTTCACAAAATACATCTACTTACCAAGTTTCAACAGTGTAGCTCTTATAGTTTCGGAAAAAAGTGGCTGTAGCATTCCCGGACAGACAGACAGACAGACAGACATGACGAATCTATAACGCTTCCGTTTTTTGCCATTTGGCTACGGAACCCTAAAATGGCACAAAATAATAAGTGTCACTTTTAAAAAAACTTAGTTAGGTACTAATTTTTTTTAAAGAAAACCGTTTCAAATGTACCTAACAGTGGCGAAAATAAAAAAAGAAAATGTACCCGTTTGTTTCGGTGTAGTCTGACATTTTTGGATTATGACGTTTAGTTGGAAAACAACTTCGACAGTTTTTGAGATGAGCGTTATGGTGTTTGATATAAAATTATTTGTTTTGTGATTTTTCTATATACCTACTTAACCAGAATCGCAAAGTTTTCACTAAGATCAGATTGCTCTTCAAAGTGACCATATATAGTTTAAAGTTCCGTCCATGATTTCTTTAAACATTTTCAGTAAATAAGGGAAAGGCTAAAGTCCGCTTGGGCAAACATTTGGATAGGTACCCTATTCCCATTCCGATCCCTCAGAAAATGGGCTGGCAAAAATCTAAGTATGGTTGAATTGAAGGGCGATCTTCATGTTTTCTTATAAAACATTTAAAGGATTTTATTAACATCTTATAAAAAAGAACTCCCCTTAAAATTGGGCATGGCAAAAAACTTTATGTGAGGGCACTCTTCAAAAAGACTCTATCGAAATACTTTACACAAGAACGAAACAAAAAAAGCTTAATTTAAGTATGTATTTTTTTTATGTCAAACTGTTTTTAGGGTTCCGCCAAATGGCAAAAAACGGAACCCTTATAGATTCGTCATGTCTGTCTGTCTGTCTGTCTGTCCGGGAATGTAACAGCCACTTTTCTCCGAAACTTTAAGAGCTATACTGTTGAAACTTGGTAAGTAGATGTATTCTGTGAACCGCATTAAGATTTTCACACAAAAATAAAAAAAAAAACAATAAATTTTGGGGGTTCCCCAATTTTTTACATCAAACCCACACGTGTGGGGTATCAATGGATAGGTCTTCAAAAATGATATTGAGGTTTCTAATATCATTTTTTTCTACACTGAACAGTTTGCGCAAGAGACACTTCCAGTGGTAAAATGTTGCCCCCCCCCCCCCCCCTCTAACTACTAAACTAAGGGAATGATAAAACTGAAAAAAATTATGATGTACATTACCATGTAAACTTCCACCGAAAATTGGTTTGAACGAGATCTAGTAAGTAGTTTTTTTTAATTCGTCATAATCGTAAACCGCAATTTACCTTTTATTCAATCAACTCAAATATAAAAAAAAACATCTAATTTTATAAACATAATCCTTATACGTAATCCGTAAACCATTATTTGCTAATAATAAATCTGTAATAGGTGCCTAAGTAAATAACAATTATAATTCGCGCGGAACCCTTCATGGGCGAGTCAGACTCGCACTTGGCCGCTTTTTTGTTATTAAGTTTGTTTGACGTTTATGAATTTGTAATATTAAAAAAACGTTTCTTAAGAAACTTTTATTATTTGATGCTCATTACATTCAAGATGATGTGCGCAAATATTCACTGAATATTTCAAGAGACTATAATGTTTGAGATTTTTGAGACGCAGCACGTTTTTTGGGCCCACAGTATGTCTGTCCGTCGACGTATTCTCTTCCAACTTTGTATTTATGGTTCCTAAGCTTTGAACTTTTATTTTAACCTCTTAAACGTGTCTTGTAAACAAAAAGTCCAAGTCTCTTAGTTTAGATATATATTCAGCAACAGTACAAGTGTTTTCTGGTTGCCCTTTCACGTATTGCGGTACTTAAGAAATTGCCAGTTCTAATGGTATACCAAATCGACATTTAAGACCCCTCACAATTACCCCTAAGTGTTAGTAACCCCCGCCTCTTGTTACTTCGATAATTTGCCTGATTTCACTTTGCCAACGTCAAAGCTATAGAACTTGTTACACATAGCAACCGGCAAATGGGGCAACCAGCTGCTCCCACTCATTTCTATTGACGATAAACCAAATGGCTTCCTTTTCGCATATGAAAAAGTTACACACACACACTGTCACTGTGCTATTATCTTTGATTGAAATTACCAGGAGTCACGACATTTGTCAATCTCAGACACACATTTGAAATAGTTGAATGAGCTCAGGATACTGCTCCAACAAATTATCCCCCAAAAGTAATCTATTCTCTCTCTGGATCGTTTGTCGTTTTTTTTCTGTTTTGTTGTTTTATTTTTTATCTTGAGGGGACAGGAGAACAGAATGACAGAAGTTCCAGAACTACACGACAGAAGAAAAAAGAGGCCAAAAGGCGACTGGGACAATCAAGAAAGCGTGAATGAAAAACCCCAACCGAGAAAGGGGAGTATGAGTGTCAATCAAAGTAGAAGCCCTTTTGATTTTCATAAATAATGTACCTTCAATCAGTATAACTGACCATCTACGATTTCTTTTTAATTTTTTTTCCGTTACGGACCAACACATGATACTTGGACGGAATAAAAGTCAAATAGACGAAACCCACCGATCCTCTTTCCGACATGCCTATTGATGATTCTGCCATACTGTATTAAGCAATAAATCTAGACAGCATTCAGTCTTTCACACAAACACGCATTTATTTGTGTGCTAGGTGTTTTTTTTCGAGCCCAAGCATTTGATTTTGGATGCTATTAACAACCTCTCTTCTATAAAGGACATTTCAAGCTAAGTGCAAATGTAACAACCCTGTTTTTGAAGCAAAATGCGAATTGCCATAGGATTCGTGTCAAAAAGCATTTTATCTTCCTCTTTTTGTATTCCTTCTTTGCTGAGACTAAGAAAAATTCCATTCGTCCTTTATTTTTCGGCAGATTTCCTCTTTTATTTCAGTACTCCTAGTGTGTGGTCTTTCTATTTGTAATGGTAGGTTTTATATTTAAACGAAATTCACTTGATGGGTATTCACATATTCCTAGTGTTAGTATTATCCTCTTCCACCGAAGGAGGACAACACTTTACCATTACATCACCCACGCGGAGTCACTTTGAAGTGGAAAAACAAAAAAAGATTTCGCAGTCGACTTGTACGAATTACACCGGAAATTTCTTCTTGATGACAGCAATTTGTAAGAGATTCTGATTTATTGTTTTTCCCATTCAATGGCATTTATAAACTGGCAAGAGCAGCAGTCACACACACAGCACAGGACGTACGAAGGGGCTGGACAATTTCGAGAAAATATGAGACAAGGGCTTGCATTCATTCGATAAATTGCACATGGCGATATTAGGGAGGGTTGTGTAACTACGATTACGTTAGCACTTTATCGCATTTAGTGAAAGTTAAATCTTGGTATTACGGTATATGTACTATATGACCAGCAATTAAGGATACTGATAGTTTGTGTCAATCATGAAACCGTGTGACTTGCTTGCAGACACGATTCCGAGTCTTCCTTAATTATGTGCGTGGAAGTGTTCTTGATTTTTTGGGTAGAGGTACATTTAAGTCGTCATTAAATTCAATTTTGTGTTTTCTTTTTTATTTCTTCCGGTAGTGTTAATGATTCTAGCTGTTCTCATTTTTAAGGCATTGAGCATGTGTGAAGAATGTGTTTGAAATTAATCTACAGTTGATGGGAGTTTAAGGAAAGGCTGGTTACTGATTTATAAAATTGAGAAATGTTTTTTAAATTAAAGTGTAGAACTGAGTCGTACGAAACTAAAGTTAATGATCAAAAATATCAAACGTTTTTTAGTGTCATTACGTTGACATCGACTTTTATTCTCAATTAGTTTTTTACGTTTTTTACGTTAATGTAATTCAAGGCATTCCTTAACTTTGTAGGTTTGGTTCGATTTAGTTTGGTAAGGTTAAAAACGTTGTCAGCATTTTAAAGCCAACACTTCAAGGCCAATATGAGGTCCGTGGTGTTACCACGTGGATCCAGGGGAACTTATCACCCTACTCATTAAACCATTAAGAGCTTCTCATGAAGCGAGAGAAACCTCTCATCAGTGTTAACTAAGTCGTTTAAATCATTAAGTAAGAAGGCTCCCACAAGAAGTGTTCCATAATGGGGGCGAGCATGTATAGTGTGGTCTCCTTCTCCGCTTCGTCCGTGCAGCTTCTGCAAATTTAGTTTGAATATACGCCAAACCTATGAGGCAGTGCCCAGTATTGGCACCGTCAACGGAGCTAGAATGCAGTCGGTTAAGCAATGTCTAGTTTTGGCCGGATCTGCTTTTCCCCTGGACATGACATTTTTTTATATTGTACTCGCACTAAAGGGATTTTTGAATACCCTTATAATGTAATAGCTAAATAGCGCGGGCGTTTAGGAAATTATGGTTAGATGATAGGAAGAGATGACGATGCCCGTTGGTTTTAAATGCTTGTAGATTATACCTATAATGTGTAGGAAAAATGGAGCGGGGAAAATCATTCCACACTCGTGTTGTACGGCTAAGGAAAGATTTCTGATATTTCACTGTACGTCCGAGTACAGGCTTAAGTGTAAACTGATGCGCATTCCTTGAACAGCGGGTATTGCGGTTGAAATGTTCTAGTGGTGGAATGCAACTGACTATTTCGTTTGAGTACTTATGGTGGAAATCACGATAAAATACCGAGAGACAAGATACATTGCAGCGATGACTAAGATAGTCAAGCGATATCGCGATGTTACCAGACCAGATATGGTCATTGTACTCAAGTTTTGGGCGGATAAACGCCTTATTAATAGTAGCCAGATCAAAGGGAGTGAAATATTTCTTGCAGCGTTTAAGGAAGCCTAGGCATTTCGCAGCGTTCTTGGCGACATTGAATATGTGGTCCAACGAAAGTTGTCATTAACACACAAACCGAGAATGGAAAGCCGTTCGGTTTCAACGATGCAAGTCATGCCACTGGTCCACCATCTAGCATCTAGCTATTGGGATACCATGGTTACAATTTTGAAGTTCATCCGCCCAACAGTTCGCCGGAATGTTCATATGCCCTGATACCCAGCAGAGGTGAATATGTCTGTGCTACTCCATCTACGTAAGAGATGATCTACGATGGAGCTACTGAGACTGATTCCAGGGATTTTATTGCAGCTTGGCAATCCGAAAAGATATGGATGTCCTTAGCGTATATCATGTTTCTCTTTAGTCACGATAGGATTTCTTTGACTGTCATGTTTTCTGCTGAAACACGCTACAATGATTAGGAAGACGGAAGGAGTATCTGAGAAAACGCATCCACCCGCCCCATCACTAGTTTTTGATCCATCGGTGTATAAATGTATCGGTGCGTCCTTCGAGAATGCATCATCCTCCTAGTTTCTTGGTAGAGTTCCATATGAGCTCAGAACAGTAGAGTGGCCTTATTCCTTATTGACACACTGTGAGGTGGCTTTAAGTCGAACAGCCGAACAAGCAGCTATCTGCTAAAAATGTCGACTGATGTCAGAAGAAGTAGGATGTCCAGTGCTGCAGAGCAAACAAGTTCGATTTTGACAGGCTTTGCGCCTCTAACGACAAAAAGCTTGCAAAGACCCCTAATGAGGTTGGAAGTAATTTTAATAAGATTTGAATAAAAAAATTATACATAAATAAATTATTTGGAAGACGCAATGCTTGAATGTGTCATGTTAATTGCCTGTACAAGATTTATGAAATGTTTTCGTCATTTGGTGTTGGAAAGCAGAGCTCATATCTGATTTTGCCTAGAAACGTGCATTTTAATGATATATATCATAAGTATATTGGAAGAAGACGTATCCTAGCACCAGCGATTTTTTTTATTTTTTTTTTTTTTTTTTTTATTTTTTTAAAAAAGGAAATCCAAATCCCAGAGCACTCAGACTCGGTAACGTTCCATTGTACTACCAGGCAGAAATCCTCCTTTTTGGTGTAGAGGCATGTGATTGGGTGGCGTATGTTGTTGTTCCCCATGGGGATTGAACCTGCACCGCACGGGTCACAAGCCAACACACTAACCTCTACCCCGTCGCCACCCAGCGATACGATGTATTTGGAAATTGACTGAATTGAAAAAAGATAATCGGGATTGAGGATGTAGAGTGTGGGTTGGGGCAACATGCCCTGCATGGGGCGTTAATGCCTAATATTTATTTATTTTTTTACTAGAAGTGTGCAATTTTCAATTGTTAACTGATGAGAGCAGGGGCGCTTTGAGCACCAGTATATGAGCCACAAGGTCTTCCGGCGTTTCAGTCGAAGAGATGTCCATAATTCTGTTGTTATATTGGCTCGGACGTAGGAGGCCACCAGCTACTATTTGTTTCGTCTCAAATTTGAAATTATAATTCAGTAAAATCCAGGCCAATGTATTTTCAATCAGGGAAAAAGGCATTCAAATTAAGACTTGCGAAACCAAGTGTGTTCATTATGAGCTAAATAATTGGGGAGCTATCGTTCATTGAGCAGGGACTTCCTGAATATGACTCGGCTCCCAGTTGTTGTGTCCTAAAGTTCTTTTTTAATATCCGATTTTATAGAAATTATCGAATATCTTTTTTATAAAAAGCACTTAAAGTATCCAAACTAACAAGAATCTTTATTAACAAGGACAAAGGCATATTCGATCAGAAATTAGAATAATTCGTCATAGGCCATACTTATGGCGGGCTTTTTCGGCTTCCGTAATTCTTACACCGGACTTTTTATACCCTATTCTAGGGGTATATTAATTTTGACGCATAGTTTGTAACATACCTTAATATTGCCCGTAGACCCCTAAAAAATACTATATTTATGATCAGCATCGATAGTAATGTCGATCTAGCCATGTCCGTCCGTCCGTCCGTTCGTCCGTCCGTCGGCAAAAATTAGGCCTTTAAACTGGACCTAGAGAGCTGAAATTTTAACCATATACTCTCTAGGGTCCCGAAATAATCAAGTTTACGAATTTTTGAAATCCGCCCACAGACACGCCCACAAACTCAAAAAAACAAAATTTTGGAAAAAATCTAATTTTGAGCTGGAAAGCTGAAATTTTTTATATACGATCTATGACTCCTAAGACGGCTCGGGATAAAAAATTTTCAAAATCCGCCCACTGATACGCCCACAAATAAATAAAACAATTTTTTTGAAAATCCAAAGTTTGAGCTAGGGAGCTGAAATTTATAATATATACTATCTATGGGCCCTTTATGCTCATGTGTAAATATTTTCAAAATCATACCACTGGCACGCCCACAATTATTATTATTTTTTTTTTTTTGAAAATTCAAAGTGAGCTAAGGAGCTGAAATTTATAATATATACTCTCTAAAGGGCCCTTTATGCTCATGTGTTAATTTTTTTTTAAATCCGCCTACTGACACGCCCACAATTAAATGAAACAATTTTATTGAAACACCCAAGTTTGAGCTAGGGAGCGTTTTTTTTGATAAAATCCTTTAAATGTTATATAACAAAATATGTAGAGCGTTCTTAACAATTCAACCATACTTAGACTTTTGTCACGCCCACTTATGAGGGATAGAAATAAGAATAGGGTATCCAACAGTTCGCCCAAGCGGACTGTAGCCCGTCCCTATGTTTATTTCTATTGTTGTTGCTTCATACTCATAGTGATATGTGCGGATGCTCAAACAAAATTAAATTCCTTCCATTGCATAAAAATTTGCACGGTTTCAACTGGTAAGACATGACTTTCACGTACTTCAGTGGTGCAATCTAAATTGTTCAGAATTATTTATTTAAAGATCTTACTACGTATTCAGCTAAGCAAAACGTGCACCTGACAATCGTGAGGACATCTTATACCAGGGCCCTCATCACGTAAGGCTGACGATCTCGTTTTCTACATCGACTTCGATAGCAATGCTTCACGTAACACTCGCGTCTGAATGATATCGTTACGACGATTCAATACTTACTTCACATAACTCACAAAACGTCAAAACACTGTCGTCGAGACGATAGCATTTGCGCGATAACTAATGAGGTATCGCCTTACATCTTTTGTACACCATTAAAGCACTTTCATGGTTTTTAAAGTAAACAATCGACTTTAGATTTTTTCTTTATATGCTGCAGATTGTTATTAATGCAATTTATTATAAATAAGAAACTCTATTTCAACAAATATATGTATCCGGTGATGTCTTCAGTGGGTAAGCGAAGACATTAAAAAAGTTTCGGACATGAAACAAATTTGCCACCCCGAAAACATTCGTACTAGTTCGCTTACAAGGGATAAATAGTAAAAACTAAAAAGGATAAATTATTTGGAAAGTAACAATTAGAAGAAATTTACTGGAATAATAAAATTGAGACTTGCTTTCAAGCATATATGTACTTGTATATATAAAAACACATGCTTTCATGCATATATGTATGTACGTATAAAAACACATTTTAGTTTCAACGAAAATACATTATAATGAAGTAAGAATATAAATAAATATTTTTGACAAAAAAAAACAGCAGCTATAAACAAATCTTAGCAGTCAGTTTTCTTCGTTTTTGACGTTTCTGACAATTAGATGTTGTTTTCAGTGTTTCTTAAACTGTAGCAAACGAGAGCGATGGACGACACGAGAACGATTGTGTTCGGTGAATCAAACTATTGACGACAGCGTTCAGTGCAATCGCATGGACGACAATCGTCCGCAAAGTTACGTGATGAGGGCCCAGAATTTAATCCTCCGCAGAACAAGTGAACTTTGAAATAAATTTCCGAGAGACATCATCCCGAAAGAATTCAAATTGCAACAAATCAAGAGCCGAAGCAGCATCTGCCGAATTCCCCATTTTCCTATGAACCTCTGCCTCTGTCGCATTTTTAACTTTGAGGACTTGTTCTCGGCTTTAAGACATCAGATCCAATTGATATATCTTTTTTCGAACTACATCTATGTAGTTACGGATAACAGAAAAACTGACTTCTTGAGTTCGGAATAAATATATGGAACGACCTACCCGGTTAGGTTAGATAGTACGGTTAGACAGTACCGTTAAAATTCTCAGCCTTATATCCCGGGCACATTGGTTCGACTTTCGCAGACCAAGCGCTTTGGCATTAACGAAGGAGGTTTGAGACAATCCAGTAAACGTGTTTTAGCTACAATCAAACCGTTTCATATAGATCGAGATTTTATCTTTTCATTTATTCGTCCTTCCTACACACAAAAAAGTCGATTTAGAATTTTTCTTTCAAAGTAACCTTGTATCAGCTCAGTCAAGGGATCTGAACTTATTTGTCGCACCAAACCGAATTAGCAGCGGCTTTAAGTGTAAATTCTTCTTATCGGATCCCCACTAACTATTATCCGTGAAGTTGATAAGTACGGATGGCGGCGGTGTAGAGGTTAGTTTGTTGGCTTGTGACCCGCGCGGTGCAGGTTTAATCCCCATGGGGAACAACAACATACGCCACCCATTAATGGAGAGAAACGAATTAGACTTGTTTTCTTCAACCTCTACACCAAAAAGAGGATTTCTGCCTGGTAGTACAATGGACCGTTATCGAGTTTGAGTGTTCTGAGATTGGGATTTCCTTTTTACAAAAAAAATTAAAAAACATAGGGACGGGCTACAGTCCGCTTGGGCGAACTGTTGGATACCCTATTCTTATTTCTATCCCTCATAAGTGGGCGTGACAAAAGTCTAAGTATGGTTGAATTGTTAAGAACGCTCTACCTATTTTGTTATATAACATTTTAAGGATTCTATCAAAAAAAACGCACCCTAGCTCAAACTTGGGTGTTTCAATAAAATTGTTTTATTTAATTGTGGGCGTGTCAGTAGGCGGATTTAAAAAAATTAACACATGAGTATAAATGGCCCCTAGAGAGTATATATTATAAATTTCAGCTCCCTAGCTCAAACTTTGAATTAAAAAAAAATATAAAAATTTAATTGTGGGCGTGTCAGTGGGCGGATTTTGAAAATATTTACACATGAGCCTAAAGGGCGCCTATGGAGTATATATTAGATTCAGCTCCCTAGCTCAAACTTTGGATTTTCAAAAAAATTGTTTTATTTATTTGTGGGCGTGTCAGTGGGCGGATTTTGAAAATTGTTTATCCCGAGCAGTTTTAGGAGTCATAGATCATATATAAAAAATTTCAGTTCTCTAGCTCAAAATTCGATTTTTTCCAAAATTTTGTTTTTTTGAGTTTGGGGGCGTGTCTGTAGGCGGATTTCAAAAATTCGTAAACTTGATTACTTCGGGACCCTAGAGAGTATATGGTTAAAATTTCAGCTCTCTAGGTCCAGTTTAAAGGCCTAATTTTTGCCGACGGACGGACATGTATAGATCGACATTACTATCGGTGCTGATCATAAATATAGTAACTTTTAGGGGTCTACGGGCAATATTAAGGTATGCGTCAAAATTAATATACCCTTAGAATAGGGTATAATGATAGATAAACCCTATACATATATGCCTTGAAGTTGTTGCTATCGAGACTGATATTTGTACTTGGTGATGGACATATGTGTGTTTATTTGTTGACAACATGTGTTTTGTTTTGTCGTTAACTTCGAGAAAAACGAATTTGTTCATGTCTGCTCAAGAACAAGATTGAAGAAGAAGGGACGCCTGTCCCTCCAAAATACAAATTATCCCATGACAGCTGAAGTTGAGCTGAAGACCGCCAAGGCGCTGTCGGTTTTCTGGAAGTGTAAGGGTATTTTCGGTAAGACTTGGGGCTTATCACCGAAAAGAGTCCTATGGATTTATACGGCTATGATAAGACAATTTCTAGCATACGCATCGGTTGTTTGGTGGAATAAGCTTTCACGTTACTGCTGCTTTCGCCAAACTCCAAAGGAAGGTATGTATCGGCTGCATGAGGGTCTTCCCCAGCACGCCTGGCTCCGGCCTAGATGCATTATTGAACCTCCCGCCCCTTGATGTTTACATCATTTGTTGCACAATCACGTTTAAGAATAGGTGGCTTTTGGTATAACTCGCACTGGAGTTTTGATGGACTTGCGTGACGGTTGTCCTTCGACTCCTGCCTTAGGAATATGCGGTCCGATGCAATGACACCGGAACTTCGGCTGAAGCGCAACTACGAAGTGAACTTTCCTCGTGTTCAGGGTTGGCTCTGGTCAGACTCTGAGCCTGGAAAGGAATGCAGTCGAATCTTTACGGATGACTCCAAAACCGGTCAAGGATCTGGTGCCGGTGTCTTCTTGGAAACCGACAACATTAGACTTTTCTTCTCGTCAGTCTTCCAAACAGAAACTTATGCTATCCTAATGGCCATGGACTATGTTGCGAGGAACAGGTGGAGGGGGCGAAGTATCTGCGTCTGTAGCGACAGTCAGGCTGCGCTTAAGGCATTGCTCAACCCCTTAACCACATCCAAAATAATTCGTGGATGGAAGATCTCTCTGAATTCGGTCGGAAGCCTGAATTCACTTAGACTTGTCTGGGTCCCGGGTCATAAAGGGATCACCGGAAATGAAATCTCCGATGAACTTGCTAGACAGTGCTCAGAGGAGGACTTCGCAGGACCTGAACCAGCGATATGTCTGCCTGCGTCCTCGGTCAGGGCTTCCATTGACGGTTGGGTTTCACATGAACACAATCGCCGATGGCATAACTCTCCAAGGTGCAGGCAGACTAAGCAACAGTGGCGTGGCGTAGATAATTTTAAAAGGGAAGACGTTGAAAAATTTAGTCACCTATAAAAATAAAAATCTTTAAAACCTGAAATAAAATAATTTTTAATGGGGATATTGTATCTACATAATATGCATTCCACATTGACTTAGCAAAACTATTCTAGCCACATTTTTTATACTTCAAGACATTAATATTTCAATCAACAATGAGCTTAAAGCATAACAAAAGTGGCTTCAAAAGAAGCCGGTCTTGACAGACGCATGATACAATAACTTAAAAAAAATCAGCATAATGTGGACAGTAATTTTAAAATAAGAAAATTCAGAAGAATTATATGGATAATTCTTTATATTTGTTAAAATATAAAAACGATACAAATAATAATGTCAGCAATAAAAATAAATCAAAATTAAAAACAGCTAAAATTCACACACTTAAAAAAAAAAGTGAAAAGTTTTGTTAAAATATTAGTTCCTTATAATTATTTGTATTCTAATGCTATTCGACGATCTTTTTTGATAAACTCTGCCAATACCCTTTCATAGAAGTTTGGTCTATTTTTAATTTTAAGAAGAAGTATTCTTTCTATCGATATGAGGGCTAAATCAGAGAGCCTATCCTCGCCCTGTGAGTTTCTTAAATAAGTATGAATTCTTTTTAAAGCATCAAAAAGACCTCTCAACGGAGGCGACGGAAATGGGAAGTGTTAAAAGTAAACTACTTAAGTTTAAGACTTGAGGGAACACTTCATTCAATGCTTCACTATTCAAATGGTTGTGAAGGTCGAGAACCTCAAACTGCCGAAGTGACGACGAAGAATATAAAACATTAAGTTCATTTTTTAATGCCGTGAAGTCAGAAATTCTAGGAAAAAACTTAATTAGGGAAAATATTTTTACATCTGGACTGGAACGAGAAAAAGTGTCATACTTCAAATTATTTAGTAAATCCAAAAATGTAAGATTACTAAATGATTTATATCTGGCATTTATTTGGCTAACTATATTGTCTTTAATTTCAACAAAAAGGCGCTTATAATTCGTCTTCAAATCGAAGTCAAGCAACCTGCGTTTACGTGGAGGTTCGATGCAATCATTTATGCTGTCATAAATAACTTCAAACATATTTAAAAAGTCAGAGCTTATCCATGACTCAAAACGTTCGATTTCTTGCTTGGCATAACTAACGTCTGTTTGTTTTTTTTTGAATTAAATTAAATAATACATCGGTCTTTGCAAATATTTCAGAAAGGGTATGAAGCAAAAAACAGAATTCCTTGCTCTCTAATTTATTTAATAAACTTTCTGCCATCGAAAGTGTGTCAGTATCCCATTCCCTAGAGTCATTAATTATTTTACTAAAAGTTTCAATTATATCTATTCTACAGTTAAAGATTACGTTTATTATTCTTGAATGATAATGCCATCGAGTTTCCGATACTCCTGGCATGCGTCGATTGGAAATTTGTTTTAAAAGATTGGACCGCTTTGTGGATTTATTAAAAAATCGAACGATGCTATTAGTATATCCAAAAAATAGTTTAAGTTCTGCTATGTTTTCTAGAGATCGGGATAGTACTAAATTTAAAACATGTGCACAAGGAATAAAATTTGCCATCGGGCATTCATCAAGGACCTTCTTTTGAACACCACCCCCCTCGCCGGACATAACTGCGGCACCATCGTAGGATTGTCCTATTAACTTTTCCTTGCAGTCGTATGTTTCAAGAATTTTAAATATATGATTGGATAACTCATTTGCATTACGACTTGCGCTAACGTCAAAAAATCCAAGAAATCTTTCTTGTATACCATCCTCTGACAAGTACCGAAATATGGCACTCAGTTGTTCCCTATGACTCAAATCTGGTGTTTCGTCGATCATAATCGACACGAACCGAGCATCCTTGATTTCCGTTTTAATTTCGGATTTAATAACCGCCGCGATACTATGTATCAAATCGTTTTGAATATCGTTGGATAAACCTGAAAAAATTGGATTGTGTGTACTTGAACACTGCTCTAAATGGGATTCCAATAAAGTGTCATATTTAGTTAAAAAATAAACCGCTTCGACATAATTGCCACGATTATCTGAACTAGACCTTTCATCATGACCGCGAAATGCTAACTCCTGTCTGCCTAATAAAATGACCGTGTCAATAAAACGTTCCATTAGTTTCCGATTTTTATCTACTTTTTTTATTATGAACAACGATAGAATTTCCTAAAGAAGTTTCAATGCGATTCGTGCCGAATTCGTGTAGGGATAAACAACAACGAATATGTTTTTCTGTCTTAATATGTTTATTCGAAGAATTAACTAAATTATTTATATCAGTGAAACCCGTTCGGCTCCAAACACTGGCGGAGTTTGAAAAAAGAAGACAAGGAAAACAAAACATTTTATTAAGCTTGCAACTCCCAGTTAGCCACTTATATTTTTGGTATAAGGAAACATTAAAATGTGTCACAAAACCATCTCTCCTTTGCTAATTAATATTTATAAAAGGCATAGAGCGCCCTACGTCTATAACTTTTTTTTTATCAAGAAAAGATAGCTTACTAAAACTATTTGAATCCTCCGGGAGGAAATCAGTTAAACAGCAATCTACACTAATCAAAGACATTTCCAAAAAAAAATCTAAAACTGCACTAAAATTAAGAAGCTAAAATGTTTTTATCAGTAAGTTGGTAATAAAAGAAACTAAAAAATTACACATTAACCTTCACTTTCACTTTCACATCTAACTTTTCACTATTTTAATTTAAGATTTTATCAAATTGGCTTTACAAAACACTAGATTTTTTCAAGTTATTGCACTTGTGCAACGCAGTCTGTCAATAAATTCCAACTGATTCTAAATTAAAATTTGAATTCCTGCTTAAAAAAAAAACAAGTGTCGGTATTTTATTTGACATGAACTTCTCTTAAGCGATATGCTGAATTTACTCTGCTGACAAATTGCCATAATATTCTACCATATTTTATTTCATAAGACAAAAGTATAACAATAAATTTGTAAAAACATCGAAGCATTAACTATCACAAGAGAGAAAAATGAAAGCTCAACTTCTTACATCAACACGCATATCAATATCAACATCAAATTCAAAATCAAGAATCAACCCACATAACACATTCAGATATTATGTCATAAGAAAAAAGAAATAAGTCAAAGAACACCGTGTTATTAGACACAATGTTGCAAAAAAAACGAGTCAAACGTAGCACCTGCATTCCTGCAACATGTTGATATCTTCCGATTGAAACGCAATGCTAATCGCAAAAGGGAGAATGAAATGAAACAATTCCAAGTATTCAGCGTGAGATTTGGTTTATAAGACGAAATGTAGCGTCTTTTTCTTTGAATATAAAAGCGGGTGTTGAACAAAGAGGATCGGAACCGCAATGCTTGTAGAAGAAAGGGATATAAAACAAGTAAATAAGACGGAAAAATATTTTTTATTCTATTATAGAGAGCAGCGGTAGTTGAAAACTTTTTACTAAGAGTATTTTTGTGACTCTTCGTTGGTTTGTTGTTTGTGATTTGTGGATTGTGGAATGTGGTTGAATCTTGATTCTTGAATGAAGTATGAAGATACAGACGAGAGGTAGAATGAAAATATTAAACTTATTCGATAGCTTATGTGTGAGTGTGTAGATTTTATTTTATAATTAAAATACGGGACGGGTTTCATTTTTCATATATTTATTTGGCAGATAGTGCTTACTTTTGGTGGATTTTTAAAAGGGAAGACGGTAGGAATCGTGTTATATGGACGCCACGCCACTGCTAAGCAATTTCTTCCCGACGACGTCTGTAAAAAGTCTGCGGCATTCTTGTTGTCTCTCAACAGAAAAGACTACAGACAGACTACTGGTGTTCTTACCGGCCATTACGCTTTTGCCAAACACCTTAAGGTGCTAGGCCTAAGCGATACCACCAACTGCAAAGCTTGTGGATGCTCTGTGATTGTCCTGCTTTTGCTCGTATCAGGTGGCAGGTATTTGGTGTGGATATGGTGAGTGCAGTAAACCTGAGCTCCTTATCATTGAAGCGCCTTCTCGTCTTTCTTAGGAAAACGAGTAAATTCTCACAGTAAAAGTGGTGTGTCTTCCAGGTAGTACAATGGACCAGTATTAAGTCTCCATTGTCTCCATAACAGGATCCAATTAGTATTGATAAGGTAGTAACATACGTAACGCATTAGATTTCAGCTTTCTGCTTTCCGAAACATCAAAGCAACTCCAAAACAATTCTTTAAAAACAAAAATATTCCTATATCAAAACAATTTTTTTTTTTTTATTTAAATTTCACTTTTGCTTTGTCCACTCAACTAAAGCTTAATATGCGGGAACGGTTTTCGTTTGGCTGTATTTGCAATATTCATCCTGGATGAAAATAATTTCGTTAGTCCATCAAGTCTAATAACACTAAAAGCTCGGCCAAACAAGCGTATGCTGAACATTTTGGAATTTGGTGAGAGTAATTTGTTTGCTTGTTGTTGTTGGTTTTATTTGAAAGAATTTCTCTTGCCTACATTGTAAAGCAAAAGCTTATAAAGATTCTTATTTGAGAAGGGGAGGAGAAAAATACCGAAAAGGACAGCTTTAATCCTGACCATCGGAATGTAAAAAATCCAATTCTACATTTGTGCCGCCGAATACGATACCAACGAAGGGGGAGGGGGGTTCAATTGGGTAGGTATGAAACGAAGGAGATGCCTGCCGCAACCAGTTAGACACCAAAGGCATCAAGAGATGGCTATCTCTCCATATAATCCCAATCACGCCTGTATACAGAAGTGAAATTCAGGCAACGACATGGCAAATTGTTTTGGTGGCGGCATGATACCCGCTATTCATACCCGGTTCGTATTCAATTCACAAATATCCATTTTCTGGCTGCCTCTGCTGTTACTCGGAGAAAGGCACATGAATCGGATTTCAGATTTTTGCATTTTAATAACCCAGCAGCAGGCACATCCTCGCAAGGGTATCCGTGATATGTGCGGGGTGCAGAATGTGATGCGATTTCTGCAGATAACGCATTGAGGCAGAGGGTAGTTTTTTTATTTTGACTTTTGAAAGGCATATGGATCAGTTTTAATTAGATTATTATATTTGATGGGTTAATGCGGATGCGGGACAAGACGGATTTATGTTAATAGTTAGTACAAGCATGGTAGGTTGATCGATGAGGTTTTTACTAAATTAAAGAGATATGGACATTGCCTTAAAATTTATTCTGGATTACTTTAAGGGCTCCTACGTTGGACACTGATCGATCTTGGTAGAGCTGCTGCCAGGTAATCCAGTAACAACTGATGAAATATCCCCTTTGGTCTTTAACACTCTGTTGTGTCTTATTCGGAAAGGGATATCTGATTGATAAATAGGTGCAATAACAAAACCAAATGAAATTGCTATATACGAGTACACAGACCGTAACGTCAGAATTAACTGGCTGCATTTACACTGCCGATTCAGATCTGAAAGTGTCTATAAGACTTCCGGATGAAAGTAGTGTCTTCCAATCGAAGATTCTGGCTGTTCTTAGGGTGGCGCAATTAATGCGGAGAAGATCAAAAACCCGAAGGGATATCTTCACTCTCATCGATAGCAAGGCTGCACTCACTGCAGTGGAATCACTTAACATCAATTCTGAAATAGTCAGCAGCTGCCGCACAATGCTTTAGGTAAAGCGTTTAGGTTTTGTATTCCGTTTGGGTTTTTAAATCAATTGGTGCTTAATATGGTATGAGTTTTCACATACCTATTTAACCAAACCTTGAAATGCCTGGATAAGAAGAATGGAATATAATTTTAGGTCTCACAAAATAAAAATGAAAATTCACAAACAATCTTGTTATTACTTCATTC
This sequence comes from Portevinia maculata, assembly GCA_949715645.1. Taxonomy (NCBI): domain Eukaryota; kingdom Metazoa; phylum Arthropoda; class Insecta; order Diptera; family Syrphidae; genus Portevinia; species Portevinia maculata. Next base: position 34,711,301 of record OX454527.1, read on the forward strand.
GTGGGCTTCTCACATGTATAAATGCACCCCCAAGAATTTAACAACTCTAAAGCTAAGGTAAATCCCTGTGGAATCTTTACGAATTGCCTATTAAAAAACATTAACATTCATTTGGCAGCGTCCCGAAAGCAGCTTTTATATAAAAAAAAGTTTACAACCAATATGCGAATAATGGCTTAAAATTCAGGAGTCATAAAATGTAAGCCGCTTACTCTATTAATGTTCACCTATTCTCTCTCACTCTTGAGTAAACTAGAAATAAACCTGCTGCCCTTCCCCCTCTAAGCAAGTCTAGCGGAACTACCAAGCCTTAAGATTAATAATCTCAACTTCACACCCATGAATTCTTGTCCCTGCCGCCAACAGCAATTCAAAATCTGTTAATTTACAAAACTGACTTATATCTCTGTGTGACGTGAAGACGATTTCACTCGTAAAACTTTCCAAATCCATAAAACCAAAGGACCACCACTGTGCTGTAATAGTTGTGTTTTTTTCACACACGCACATGACGGAAAGAAATAATAAAGCACATTCACGGTCTTTGGCTAATAAAATAAGAACGCACACCATCCTTCTATTTGCTGAAATCCATCATCAGCTGGAATGCATACATGAAGGAATCATCGTATAGTATGTGCCAGAATAACAAATTACATAAGCCCAAATCACTTGCGATAGAGAATAATAATAATAATCTTTGCACAGAAAGGTCTTCAGTCTTCACAAGTTGTTCGTTTATAAGGGCTTCGTTCTGAGGGTTGGCCGCACTTCTCTAGTATCTACCCGTAAATGTTTAGCCCAGTCAATGGGACCGCTTGGGGTTTGTGATGGTAGTTAATATATGTTTTTATTGCTCCATCTTTCATGAGAGCAATTTCCACCACCCTCAAAAGCGAGGAAAATTTGTCAAATGACAGAATGTATGTGGGGGTGTTAGTTTGTTTTGCTGTTTGGCCAGACCAATTCGAAAATACTAAGAGTCCTTGAGCTGTGAGTGATACTACAAACGCAGTTACAGATGTTGTTTTTATTGCCCGAAAAGTTGTAACAAATTGAGTGTGGATAATTTAAATATTTGATGAAAACAATTGCGACTAAGTGATATTTAGGGAATACACACATCGTTATGTATTGAGACTATTTGGGGGGCGAGGACGAGCGCTGACTATCAGTTGAATAGTTCAATGGCCTTGGGGAATAAGTGGAAAAGTTTTCTAGTTTTTGGAATTGTCTACTTGACTTAGAGGTGTGAAAGTTGATTATGTTTCGATTACGAGTTGGACAAATTATTCATACGATAAAGTGGGACTAAAAAAATTGTGGTAACATTTTTGGGAACATTCTGAAATGAGTGATAAATAATTTTTAAAAAAATGTCACTTTACTTCAGTCTTCTTCGCAAATGGTTAAATTCGCAAAGAGGAATGAAGTGATATTTACGTGCACTTTCCAATTTCCTCTCTTAAAAATGGAAGCTTTTGCGTTTGAGGCTATTTTAACATCTTCGGGGCTTTGATGACATTTAGTTTTATTTTTGAAGCCGCTTTAAGTCAACAATTAAGTTGCGGTTATCCAACTCAATGCATTATTCCTCAAAGATTCTGTGCCGAATTAAAAATTCCTCGATCCTTCTCAATTTATATATATTATATATATTTATAAAGCTCCATTCTTCGACGAACAGAGCCACCAATGTTATTGGCATTGGTGGTTCTGTTACGAGTACTTTTTCCTTCGCACAATCTATTAAATTGTAATAATTTGATGCAGATAATTTTGGTCCCGTCTGCATAGGCGGTGAATGGAGGAGGAGAAACAGGGACATCGACATCGAGCCAGAAGAGTGAAGGTCCAACGACTGAGGTGGCTGGGTCATGTAAATCGATTGTACGTGGATGTTTCGTCCCGGAAGATCTTCGAATCCACACCCGAGAGACAGCGCAGTAGAGGATGACCGGGGTGATCAGGTAGCGCAAGCAAGTGGAAGGGGACCTTAACCAACTCAGCATGCGAAACTGAAGACAGCTGGTCGAAGATCATGCTGGCTGGAGACGCTTGTTGGTTGAGGGCCAGGTCCACTCCGATTTCCAAGACCAAACCTGGTTTTAAAGACCAAGACATCGCGGATGCCAAAGCGCTTTGTCTGGACAAACCGTCTTGGGTGGAAACTCTTCACGGCTTGGATTGATCGGCGCGAATCTGGCGATGACCAGCGTTTTAATTAAGACTGCACATCAATCGTGTTCATTTTACCTCACTGTGGTTTATACGACAAAGTCAACCCAGACTTCACTTTCAACACTGTTAACCGTAAATCTTGAGCAAGAAAATAGCAACATGGAAATGGAATAAAAGGAGGAAGTATGGGAGACATTTCCTTGATTGGGTCAACAGTATTATCAGAAGTCAGTATAGAAGATATCTTTTATATGAGCTTCTTCGGCATTAATATTTGGAGCGAGGTCACTAAATATTGTGAAGACTAGTCAGGGTGTTAATATGGTGGCAGATGAGCCCTTAATGGATTAACAGCAGCGCTAAAATGCCTAAAGTGGATTACTGACACCATGCTTCGAATATGAACGTCCTTCATTTAGAAACACGACACTGAACCTGTCCTCGCCTAATATAAGACTGAAATCATCGAGACGTATTATATAATATGATGGAGAGGATTAGAACACTATTCCATCAAAACATTTCATTTAACACAAACATTTATGGTGCAGGGAAATAACTTCACGGGCAATAACTTCATATGGGCAATAACTTCACCTCGAGTGGGAAATAACTTCACTTTTTTTTGTGAAGTTATTGTCCACAATAGGTGAGCAATATCTTTACTTTTTTGTGGGAAATAATTTCTTTTAACATTTTCTGATAATTCAGGGACCGTACTTCGCACCTACTCCAAATCAAACAATGACCCCAAGCATTGGATTATGGGGGGCAGCATTCCCCTCTCCCATAGGCACTGCACTGTTTATGGAATCTACTTGCGATTTCGCAACTAATCCAATAAATAGTGCAATGCATATGTGGGGGCATGCTGCCCCCCTGCAGCCCCCCTGCTTGGGGTCACTGTTTGATTTGGAGTAGGTGCAAGGGCAAATTGTTGAAAACAGCACCAATGGAAAGTGAAATAACTCCAAATTGGCCTTATTGCGCAAGGCCTTATTTCACGGCACCGATATAAATTGCTAAAAATAAATTGTTATATTTTGTTATAAATGAAATTATACAAAAACCTCATAAATAACTCCATTTCACATTTCCTCGTCAAGTATAATAGACACATTCTCAAATTATAGGTGGGAAATAACTTCACTAAATTTCCGGTGAAGTTATTGCTCACCGTCAATCGGCAATAAATTCACCAAAAAAAGTGAAGTTATTTCCCACTCGAGGTGAAGTTATTTCCCACTCGAGGTGAAGTTATTGCCCGTGAAGTTATTTCCCGGCACCAATATTTATAACCTTACACATTTTTCCAAGTGGCTCACTGAAACATTTTAAACTGGTTGCATGGAAAACGGCGCAGATATGCACACACACCAAAATTGCGATATTTATTACAGCTTTCACAACAGCATACATATTAGGAAGAGAATTCGTCGTGGAAAATCGGCAAACATCAAAAATTAAGAAGAAAAAAAATATCTTTTGACCCCTCTTCTATAGATACAGAACCTGACTTAACATCAACTGTCACAGATTGTCATAAAACCGCACTCAGAGCTCCGGATCAGGGGTTTTAATTGGGGGCGTAAACGACCGACTCAATTCCTCGTTAGATCAATAGGCATTGGTTATACTTAAAGTAATACTCAACCCCTCAACCACCTCTATGATTGTGCCACGACACAAGAAATGTCTGCTTTTAGTCAACGGAAAATTTAAATTGATCAAACGGAATTATTTTCTGAGTTCCGGTCCACATTGCAATCACGGAATATGATATCTCCGAGGATTATGTTTTGTCCGGTGTAATAATGCACTGAAGATGCTTTGCAAGTATTATAATACGACCCAAGACATATTTGAAAAGAGATTTATGCTTGCCCGTAAATAAAGTCATACAGACATTCCAACAGATTAAAAAACATTTAAATAATTTATAATTACGAATATGCATACATGTATGCAGGTTTTTTTTCACTTTTAATGGCGTCCACCAGCAAATCAGACTCATTCCCATAACTCTTATGTTACTCATTACCCGGCGAGATTTAACGTTTTTAATCAGTCCCAGCTAAATCAACTACATGATTACCAACATGCCCTAAATGCACTCTGCTCAAAGTACTCACTGAAATAAACTACGATAATTAAATGCGTTTACAACTCCATTAAAAGCAATTGCTGTGCTGCAGTAAAGTGTAGGTGCATCAGTTCTGGCAACATTAAATCGATTCATGAAAATCACCGCCAGTGCCGATAAATTCCAATTATAAAATGCCTCCTGCCAGAGTCCTTAATATTTTAAATTCCCACCAATGTAGGGGTGGATACTTGCGTAAAACTGACCACCGCCGCGCCGACCATGACAAAAGATCGTACTGCTGATTAAAGTGGTTAAGCCACGCGGCTCCATAATTTCCTTCCTCACTGAATCACACGATTACGGACCAGCTAACAGTCATAAGCCCAACGGTTGGCGGTATCATTATTTGTTCATTATCGAAAATTAGTTAACCACCTCGTATTATTAATTCATCTTTAATTTAGACTGCGGGATACGTACGCGACGGCAGCTATACAATATACGGTTCATAAATCGATATTCTCCTGCTATAGAACATGGTCGGATTGCTTATCCATTCAGGCATTTAGACAAGAGACAAGATTTAACACAGGATGCGCTGGTGTTCTCGTGGCCACGTGCGGATGAGTAACTTTTGCAAACTCAATTTGTTTTTACCCTCGACACGGTTAGTGCCTCGCGCTTAGCTCTTGTATGTGTGAGCAATGCTACAGGCAGCACCAATGGTAACAAAAACTCCTACCTGGTCTGGCCTAATAGATTTTTGGCAACCGAATGCATCGAGGCACCTACTCATATCCGTCTAACCTGGTAAATGGAGCTTCCACATTGGCAACGAACGCGGCGCTAAATGAATTTTCAATGTGCACCCAAAATGCAGTTAAGTAGTTTTTGTGGAGCTCGCTTCAACGGTTGTATGCTGAATCAGCACACATTGCATCAACCCCAGCTAAATCACTGGAGGACGCCTGTTCTACGCGTATCAGCTAATGAGAATAATCACAAAGGGGAGTTTTATGTTTTGATATTTTCACCAGAAAGTTGCTTTAATTGGAATTTGATAAGAGAGAATGTCACCCCTTGTTGCGGTTCTGTCCCACAGCGGTGACATCAATGAGACGCTTCGGAAAAATATTTTTGCATAGTAAACAACAAACCATTGACATGACTGAATATTTATTACAAAATTCTCACAAAAGCTATAATTTTGGGCCTCTTTGGGGAACAGCAGCGACAGATAGGGGAATCCGGTTTTAATTTGTGCATGGTAATTTGCAACAATGAAACGAGATGCGATGATTTGGAAATCACAATTTGTAAAATGTTTTCGCCTATATTATCGTTTGCCGAATTATCACGAAATAAAAGTTAGTTTGCAGTTAATTATGACTGCGAAATCGTGGGCTGTCATCGCGTTTCAATGGAGTAATGTTTTAAATTGTAGTTTCATTCCTATTAAGCTCGCTTTTTCGATTACAAGCATGTCAAATTACATATAGAAAGAATATAATAGTAAGTACCCTCTAACAAGAAATCATCCTCAACAGTGACGTTGAGGACGAGGAAACCGTATCCGTAACTGCCCCAAACTTAACAATATACCTCTTCGAAGACCTGATGGAGGTAAGCAATGCAGCGTCAGAAAATACATCATTTACTCCAAACCATGTATTCAGATATTCGAAAGTACTTTTCGATTGTATTGTATCAGCCACCTCCGTTCACCCCAAGATGATAACAACTTATTAGTAAACATCAAGGTTCGATTCTACTAGTCAGCCTACTCTTCCGACACGAGAGATTGTACTAAATGAACTGCCAGTACCGTCAGCGCGTCAGCAGTTGAAATGAATCCTCATTACCATTACTTCACGTGCAGCTTAATTTAGACTTCAACGTTTTTCAAGATGTAACCTGCAGCGACCCCATGGTATCACGAAGAAACTATATACCGCCACCTTACCTAACCTAACATAACCTTAACGTGAGTTCTGTAATACTGTTAAAGCAAATGCATTGCTGCTGTTTGCTAAAGTTTGGCCGTAGAAAAAATAAATCGAAGCAGCTTGGCCTTTCGTAGTTATCTTATTGACTAGTCCGCGCTCTTAGAAGCACCAGGCTTCCTGTAATTCGGTTTTCTTTCAATTTCTATCCGAGTCCTAAACTCCTTCATGTAGAATAGGCAGTAGAACATCACAGCAGCACCTAAGTTTTTAAGCTAAGCTTGTTTTGCAGATCGCTTCTGTTGCTAAGCCAAGGCTTAAAATAGGTATGGAGGGTTATATCAATAGGTACCAGATAGCCAAATGGGAGAACAATTAAAAATAAAAAAACAAAGATCTTTCCTCGAAAAATCAACACTTCCCTTCAGAATTTTTGAATCCTATATTTACGGCCTGTCGGGCGGCTTGGCACAATGGTATGTGTGTCGGATTACTAATCCAAAGGTCCCCAATTCAAATCCCGCCCGGGCCAATTAACATCTAGAGATTTTTCCACTGCCCCACCTCTTGCGAACGTCTGACAAACACCCAAGAGTATCAATTGTCACGAGAAGCTTCTCAAATGTACCGTTCGGACTCGGCTTAAATTTGTAGGTCCCTTTCACTTCTCACAAGAAAGTAGTTGGAGAAGCTAGGTTTTAGGCCATATATGGGCCGTTAATGCCTAATATTTTTTTATTGTTACGGCCTATTGCTTCTAGTCGATCGAAGAAGTAACTACATATCTTAAAATGCTAATCGATATCATCCTGATATTCACTCAGTACCTATGTTCTGAGTTGTTTTCATCATTCTGAGGTGTTTTCGGCTTAGTTTGCTTACATCGCTTGCTTTCCATGTGCAAGGATAACGCATTGGATATCCTATGTCCGCATAGGTATATTCGAAAAGTTCAGGTCAGCCTAATTAAGGGTATTTTTAGTTATTCGAGCGAGGGCTTTGCTTTTCAATTGCTTTCTAAGTTCAAGGAAGCAGCGATTGGCGAGAGTTATTCTCCGTTTGATATCATCGGTGGTGTCGTTGTCTGAATTAAGAGTGGTTATGAGGTAGAAAAAGTACTGAACTACCTCAAAGTTATACATGTATATTAGTGACATACAGTCCGAGACGCCGGTGTTGCCTCATTCATCGCAAAGTCCAGTTAAGATAGTTTTCCCAGGTTAAGTTAAAAAAAAGTCCTCGTCAATCTTATATAATACTAGCTGACCCATGCTCGCCTTGCTACGCCAGTCTGGCACTTCTCAAATTTAAAACAAAATACTTGCTGATAAGAACTGATAAAGAAAACGTCGAGAGTGTCCCTTCTCATTATATGGATATACTCTCTATCTCAGTGTGACTCCCTCTCAATCTCAATTACATTTCATACCCTATCTTTCTCAATCCCATGCGCCACAAAAAAAACAACACAAACTACAAAAGGTGCATAAAAAAAAAGAAAAAGCACACAGCACAAAAGGTATAGAAAGAGAAACAGATTTGTGCCGCACACACACACATTTTCCTCCCCTCAACGCTGGGAAAATCCAACGATCTAGTTTCAATTCAGGATAACCTACAAAGATGATTTATATCTTAAAATCTTTGTACATAATTGAACTTTATATTAAAAAAAATACTATTTCATTTGGATGAGTCATTCCAAAGCTAGGGGCTAGAAAGCATTCGAGAGTTAAAACTTTTCTTAGATATCAGCTTAGATCTTCGCTTCCGGACAGCAGATAATGGTAAAACATGTCCTATCTTGTAATCTCGACAATTTTCAATGCAACTGTGAAAACCCGAATCAATTTCATGTAGTACTTTTTTGATCAAATAAGGAAGGATACCTTATTCCTTAATGAATACTAATACATATATCGATCACAACCCTACCCGTTGTCATATTACCCGTGTTCCCCAAGGAATGAAGCATTTTTCCGCGGTAAAAAGTAGCCTATGCTCATCAGGGATAATATCGGCTTCTAATGGTAAAACAATTTTTCAAATCGTTCCAGTAGTTTCGGAGCCTATTCAAAACAAATAAACAATCAAATCTTTCCTCTTTATAATGTTAGTATAGAATGAGTCATTAGCATTTTTATACCCTATTCTAGGGGTATATTAATTTTGACGCATAGTTTGTAACATACCTTAATATTGCCCGTAGACCCCTAAAAGTTACTATATTTATGATCAGCATCGATAGTAATGTCGATCTAGCCATGTCCGTCCGTCCGTTCGTCCGTCCGTCCGTCCGTCGGCAAAAATTAGGCCTTTAAACTGGACCTAGAGAGCTGAAATTTTAACCATATACTCTCTAGGGTCCCGAAATAATCAAGTTTACGAATTTTTGAAATCCGCCCACAGACACGCCCACAAACTCAAAAAAACAAAATTTTGGAAAAAATCGAATTTTGAGCTAGGAAGCTGAAATTTTTTATATATGATCTATGACTCCTAAAACTGCTCGGGATATAAAATTTTCAAAATCCGCCCACTGCCACGCCCACAAAAAAATAAAACAATTTTATTGAAAAACCAAAATTTGAGCTAGGGAGGTGAAATTTTTAATATATACTCTCTAGGGGCCCTTTAAGCTCATGTATAAATATTTTCAAAATCCGCCCACTGACACGCCCACAAATAAATAAAACAATTTTTTTGAAAATCCAAAGTTTGAGCTAGGGAGCTGAAATTTATAATATATACTCTCTATGGGCCCTTTATGTTCATGTGTAAATATTTTCAAAATCCGCCCACTGGCACGCCCACAATTATTATTTTTTTTTTTTTTTTTGAAAATTCAAAGTGAGCTAGGGAGCTGAAATTTATAATATATACTCTCTAGGGGCGCTTTATGCTCTTGTGTTAATTTTTTTTAAATCCGCCTACTGACACGCCCACAATTAAATAAAACAATTTTATTGAAACACCCAAGTTTGAGCTAGGGAGCGTTTTTTTTGATAAAATCCTTTAAATGTTATATAACAAAATATGTAGAGCGTTCTTAACAATTCAACCATACTTAGACTTTTGTCACGCCCACTTATGAGGGATAGGAATAAGAATAGGGTATGCAACAGTTCGCCCAAGCGGACTGTAGCCCGTCCCTATGTTTTTCTATTGTTTTATTGTGCTCATTCTTCCATTTGCCTTCAATTTCTTTTGCTTCCAGTACATCCCGTCATGGCGTTATCTTAATGGCATAGCCTTAAACCCAAAGCAATATGTGCTTGTGCACATAATAACTGTGCAATAAACCATTTTTGGCAAAGTAAAACATCCTGCTGGATATACAATTAACAACCGGACAGAGAGCCTACCAGCCACCTTTACCAGATTGGAAGCATATTTAAATTTCATGTCAGTGACATTAACAGTTCCCTACCTAATCGCAAATTCAAAACCTACTAATACTACACGTATTTAGTACGAAATGAATAATTTATAACGCACAAGTCCTTAGCTGACAGCAATTTCTCTCTTTTAATCAGAAATTCAAATTCAGCTAAAACTCATGTTCCGAATTACAATATCCAAATGTCACTATTCACACCCAACCAAATCTCAAGCTGTCTCCCAGAAGAACCGCAACCATAGCTCTAATTTCCGTGGTCCTTAATTTTATTTTTACGACGCCCTTAAATCTCTCACCACAGAAGCCAGAGTGATTAAAGGACACAATGCAGCTGAGGTAATCCTTACCACCTTCTTCAACAGGGAGAAAGAACAAAAAAGAAAAAAACGTTTTGCTAAGAAGGGTGGCGGCGAAACCTGCCCACGTTAAACAACATTTCAGCGAAGGTCTCTCTATCCAGGTACAAGCAAATTAATAAAGCAATTTACCGTTAGCACCTGAAATCCCAGTAAATTGTCGACTGGAGCGAATTTAATTTGATTTTGTTCATTAGACATGTCGCTTAGGTCGGTCGCTTGGTACGCAAATTCAAAGAACACTCGGTATATTTGTATGTGTTCGCTTCAAGTCGATTTACGTTCCAACATTTAATGGCTCCCATATGCCTTTACAAGTCCTTAGAATGTAGAACCACGAACGTAGTGTCATGGTGTTCACTTTATTTTGTAGGCCATTACAGGTCGCTATGTTGGGGTTCTCATGAGAACAATTCGAAATAAACAAAACAAAAAATCCCTCCGCAGAGATATCACCAAGAGTAACAACAACAATACAACGACTGTCGTCTCACAGAATATCCTGTTGTAGCAACAGTAATTTCACTGTATATCCTTTGTTTGGAAAAAAGACTTTCTATCGAAAGGCAACAAGGACTGAAAAAGCAAGAGCTGAAGAACTATGAAGCTATTGTAGCTGCACCATCGATAAGAAGTAAAGAAAACATGTAAAATGCAAAGAAACCCGAATAGTGAGGTAAGAGATGCGGGTGCAGGTGTGGATGAGGGAAAGCCGGCAAAGAAAGGAGTATTCATCCCTTTCACGGCAACTACATGGTAATCATAATAAATGGGGATATTCATTGCTTTGTTGAGAGGATTCCTCGTAGGTTGATGCCAGATTGGATCCCATTCGGAACAAAAATGTCTGTACAGCCTTTGTGGCAACAATATACCCCCTCGATGACGGATACAATGACGACAATGTAGGTAGGAATTTCATTTAAAGTGACTCTATCCACTTCAAAAAAATTCAAAAAAAAAGTCGGAAAAAGAAACTTTTAAATGTGTACAGTGGTTTTGTTACTGATTTGATGGTACCCTATACCTGATTTTGTGGACCTTAAATGTATAGCTATTCTAATATGTAGTTTTAAAATCATAATTAATTTTTTTTTTTTATAGGTATAAGGCGAGGTAAGGTGGCTGCGAGGGCGTGAGCCCAGGCACACTTAGGCCGCAGTTTGCCGAAGGCGAACTAAGAAATAAAATATCGGCAAATTTGAGAAGCGATATGACGATTGATACTCTTGGATGTTTGTCAGATTTTCGCAAGAAGTGGGGCATGGGAAAAAAACTCTTAGATGTTTCTTATCTCCAGCGGGTCTTGAACCTGAGACCTTTAAATTAGTAGTCCAAATAACTAACCTCTGCTCCACTGTGGCAACATTTTATATTTTATGAGTATGCAAATTTGTTGTTAACATCAGCCAGAATCCAGAATATATTTTAACTTAATTCATTCATTTAAAAACGTATTACCGTTTTCTAAATTAATCGAATATTTTGGAAAAATACTGCGATTGTATGTATTTAAAAGTTGAAAAGAAATCAAAATTGTTAGAGCCGATTTTGAGAAAAGCTGACATGTATTTATTTGACTCCTTAAGAAAGTGTTTTACATTGGTAATAGCTGGCGTGATTTTGGCAATAACTTTTTATATACTCATTGGAAATATATTTCAAAGAGTAAAAGGATGTGTAGTGTATGGAGAAGAAAGATAGATAGATAGAGTTTTTTTATTCATTTCATTATAACTTAATCTATGCTAACAATATTTAATGATAAATCTATGAATAAATAGTTAATGTTCTATAACTTAAGTACAATTTTTCTTAAATTAGTGTTGAACGCAATTTCAAAAAAATCTCAAATAATTCTTCTGATGTGGGGTGACAATTCGAATTTGTTAGTGAAATAAATCATAAGATAATCTTTTAAGATGTGTTTCTTATAAAAGACTCAACATAAACATAATCCAGAGTAATTAACCATTTTCTTATTTGTTTAATGTAAGCATTAAAACTGTTACTAATTCGGATGGAATGTGGAAGCTTATTAAAATACTTGGGGGCTGTAATTGTGTAAAAGTGCGAAAAATGAGAAGTACGTGCGGCTGGTACGATAACATAAGCCATGTAATTTATTCGTAAGTTGTGAGTTTGATTACTTCTGCATGGGATGTTTCCACTTTCCTTAAAAAATTCCCTGAGTACTTTAAAAACATACAAGTGTCTTACAGGTAAAATGTTTAGTCTTTTAAACAAGGGCCAGCTATGAGTGCGACGATTACAACTAGAAATAATGCGAACTAGATGTTTCTGTGCAATTAAAACAGGTTGAATAGCATTCATATAGCATCCACCCCAACTGACAATGCCATACTGCAACTTCGAGTGTGCTAGACCATAATAAATTTTTAATAAAACATCCTTGGCGCAATAAGGTTTGATATGATAAAGTTTCCGGGCCACAAGATTCATATGTGATTCAATTGATTGGATATGGTCCTTCCATTTCAAGTTGCTATCTATTAATACTCCTAAGTATTTAAAGTTTTTTACGGATTCAATTTTAAGACAATTATCAGAACATGAGTTGTTACCATTAAAGTTATTATTGCCACAAGTGTATAATGGTAAGCAAAACCTATTACAGTCATGTGAATGAAAATAAAGATTAAAATCAGTTGAAGCACAAATTGAAATTTTAAATGCCAAAAGTTTGGTTTTTTTGCTGACAATCAACCCATGGGCAGCAAACCACTGCCTTAATTTTTCCAAGTCTTCTGCAATCTTGACAGTACATTCGAAAATATTTTTTGATGTATAAGTTAATATTATGTCATCAGCGAATGCAGTAGCGAGGCCATTTAACTGCAGCTTAAAGAACGAATTGATGTATATCAAAAAGAGAAGAGGTCCGAGTACAGAGCCTTGGGGGACGCCAGATTTAAGAACACGAGGCTTACTAAAGAAACCGTTAACTTTAACTCTTTGATTCCTGTCCTTTAAGTACGACTTTAACCAATCGTATATTGTTCCTCTAAGCCCAGCATTATATAATTTGCTTAGCAAAAGCTGATGATCAACCATGTCGAATGCTTTTGTCATATCTAGGAATAAAGCCACTACGGATTGGTCAATATTAAGCCCTTCATGCACTTTTTTTTTATAATTTGCTTACGCTAAAGGGGTTTTTCCTCTTGTTACAGTATATTTATAGTGCTAAGAACACAGCGTAAGCATTTGTGTTTAACAGCACCAGTACCTGGCAATATCCTATTTCATTGCATGCTTTTCGGTGCTACTTACTATTAGAAAGAATAGAGAGATAGGAAAGAAGTGCTTGAGTGCAGTTGTAGCGTTTTTCTCCACAATTTCATGTATTCGATATAAAGTAATGGACTTGGCCGGAATTCGAACACACGACCCTTCATTCAGTAAGCGAATACACTACCACTGCACCGTTGCCACCCGCAATTCTTGCCTTAAGTAATTTCTCAAAATTTTTTGTGAAAGTTGGTAAAATGGAAATAGGTCTATAATTGGAAAGATTTCTTCTACTACCTTTTTTGAAAAGTGGAGTTACCTCAGCATACTTAAGAGATTGAGGAAAGCAACCAGTGGAGACACTTAAGTTAAACACAAAACACAGTACATCAATCACTTGCCAGACAATGTTTTTTAACAGAATCCTAGTTAAACCATCACTTATGCACGAATTTTTTTTTTTTAAGTCATTATAAGCTTATAAAGCTCCCCTGAAGAAATAGTATCAAAAACGAAACTATTTGTTTGAATATTTTCAACAATTACAGATGGAGGTAAAGTGCAGGTGCAAGATCTGTATTGTTTAATAGATGGCTTTAACTTCTCAGAGACTTCAGTGAAGTATTCATTAAACATATTTGAGATAATTTCGGAGTCTGATGAAAGAACTCCATCTACTTCTAGATCTTTTATTACTGTGGTAGGCCTATGTTTACCTAAAATGCTATCGACTACTCTCCATTCCTCTGTACTATTAACATTTGCCCTTTCATGCTTATCAGCATAATAATTGTCGCGTGTTTCTATAATGTTTTTATGAATTTGTTTGCACATCTTCTTATAGTACTTTTTTAATCTTAAGTTTTGCGGATGTTTTGCACATTTGGCAGCATACATTTTTTTTCTTTTTATGTGCTGTAGAAGCGAGTTGGTCATCCACGGTTTCAAGTATTTTTAGGGTTCCGTAGCCAAATGGCAAAAAACGGAACCCTTATAGATTCGTCATGTCTGTGTGTCTGTCTGTCCGGGAATGTCACAGCCACTTTTTTCCGAAACTATAAGAGCTATACTGTTGAAACTTGGTAAGTAGATGTATTCTGTGAACCGCATTAAGATTTTCTCACAAAAATGGAAAAAAAAACAATAAATTTTGGGGGTTCCCCATACTTAGAACTGAAACTAAAAAAAAAAATTGCATCAATCCCATACGTGTGGGGTATCTATGGACAGGTCTTCAAGAATGATATTGAGGTTTCTAATATCATTTTTTTCTAAATTGAATAGTTTGCGCGAGAGACACTTCCAAAGTGGTAAAATGTTGCCCCCCCCCCCCCTCTAACTTCTAAAATAAGGGAATGATAAAACTAAAAAAAATATATGATGTACATTACCATGCAAACTTCCAACGAAAATTCGTTTGAACGAGATCCAGTAAGTAGTTTTTTTTTTTTTAATACGCCATAAATCGTAAACCGCAATTTACCTTTCATTCAATCAACTCAAATATAAAAAAAAAAACATTTAATTTCATAAACATAAACCTTATGCGTAAACCGTGAACCATTATTTTCTAATAATAAATCTGTAATAGGTGCCTAGTAAATAATAATTATAATTCGCGCGGAACCCTTCATGGGCGAGTCCAACTCGCACTTGGCCGCTTTTTTCTTATTAGAAATAGTAGAATACACAGAGCATGCTTTTATATGCTTTTGGAAAACGGATAGAAATAAGTCAAATGCAATAGAAGGATTACTTTCAGCATAGACAGGCTCCCAAAACTCATAGGTCAACATTTCCTTTAGCATTCTATAATCTATGGTTTGTTTTTTCCTTTGATTGGAAAAACATTTTTTTTAACTGAGTTCATATAAATACTTAAAGCAGTCATATGATGGTCAGTAATTTTGTAGTCACAAACTGTACAAAAAAAATGTTTTTAAAATTTATATTTACACGAGCAAAAATGTGGTCGATACAACTTGAAGAAGAATTTACAACGCGAGTTGGATCATTGACAAGACTCTTCAAACCATTTGACGCCATAAGAAACATATAGTTCTTTGTAAAGATATCAGAGTGATTTAAAATATTTATATTGATATCACCCAAAATAATCAATTTTTTTTCTTTAGTTGTCCTTAATATACCGTCTAGATCATTTTTATAAAGCTTGCTTTATTTCTTTCTTGCAGTTTATAAATGCATAGCATAGTATAAACTTCACTCTGCTATTCAAGGGAACACTTTACAACATCTGCACTTGAAATGTTAATTTTAGAAAAATCGCACGCACAATCATTTCTAACATACACCATTACACCCCCAGACCTATAAGACTCATTACAGTACCCTGGAATGTTGTACAAATTCAATTCCTTTTCGTAAATGCATACCTCACTTAACACAATTACAACAGGTAGTTTTTCGAGCGCATCGATATTAGCTAATAAAACTTTAAAATTTTTTCTAATGCTTCGAATTTTTTGATGTACACAAAATAATACATTGGACGAATCATAAGGAACATTTGGATAATCACATGCAATAGGATGACGAGGGACACTACAAACAGAATTCATAATTTATCAAAATCAGAAGCAGAAGTAATACGTATAAAATTGTCACCCTCATTCCTACGCATATACACCATCGTATTCCTAGTCCAAACGTATTTATAATTCATCGATGTCTTCATTGTAATTGAAGTTTTCAGCAGCTGACGAGTCCGATAAGTCAAACAGTCGTTGATGTACATCTTCTCTGATTTCGCTGCAGCGTTGAGTAGAGTTGTTGTTAGCGGCTCTTTCTTCTCTCTTCTTATTTTCATAATTTTCTCCTTGTAATGACGAGTTGTAAGTCGTACATGAAGAATATTAGTGCATCGTTGTGAATCATTGTTCGAAGCATTTTGATCACGTTTCACAATTCTCTTTGTGTAGCAATAGTCGATGTCTCTCTCCGTTACTCCTACATTCAGTCCATCACGAAACACTTTTAGCGCGAGATCGATGGTTGACACATTGTTGTTGTGAGCGGGAACATTATAGATTTCATTGGTGTTGGCTATCAATTGCTGTTCTAAGTTGTTCACTTTGTCTTCCAGTACATTTATTCTTTGCTCGCACTCCATGTTTTTTGAAAAATATAATTGATAAAACTTCAACTTATTGAAACAAATTATCTGAGCCTGTATGTTCCGTATAATAATAATAATTTTTAATTTATTTAAACAATGTTTTCGATTACATATTTAAAACATAAAATTTGTATCTATACAAACTACGGTCCACTTTCACATACCCTATGCCTGTTCCTATCCCCCAAAAAGTGGGCGTGGCAAAAATCTTACTATGATTGAATTCCTAAGAATGGTATTATCTACGTTTTTTAAATGATTTTTTCAAAAAAAAAACTATTTGTTGGTAAAAACGCCCATAGAAATTGGGCGTGGTAAACAATTTTGTAGAAAGGAATTGTTAAGAATGACTTTACCACATAGTGGCACATAGTGGGTACCTATGGCAGTGGGCGAATTTTGAAAATATTTTCATTTGAGCTTTTGGAGCCCATAAAGAGTATTATATTCTAAATTTCAGCTTACTAGTTCAAATTTTTAATTTTTTCGATAAAACGTTTTTTTTTGTAAACTTTAGATGGACAACGACCTTGCCACGTCGAATCAATCGGTTCTCGTTCGATCACCGCAATTAAACGAGGTAGGGCGTGATTATTACTTAGATGGGGGATCACTTGGGAATATCGCGTGTTGTTGGCACCTCTTCCGAATGTCTGACAAACATCCAACAGTATCAAATTGTCATGAGAAAGCTTCTAAAATTTGCCATTCGGATTCGGCGTAAAACTGTAGGTCCCCTCCACTTTACATGAAAGTGATTGGAGAAGATAGGTTCGGGCCCTGTATGGGCCTAATATGTATGGATGTAAACTTTAGACACCTGAACATTCTGCGCCTTTTGAGAGTATATGTAGCAAATTGCAGTTTCTAAGAACGAATGTTGAATTTTTGGATAAAAAATATTTTTTAAATTACGTCCAATTTGTCACTGGGCGGATTTTGAAAATGTATTCACATTTATTTCTAACCCTTAGGAAGTATATGATACAGGTTTCAGCTTTCTACCTCGAAATTTAGGGCCTATTAACATTAACAACAGACGGACGGACGGACATGGCTAAATAGATAAGACTTTCGATGCTGATCACAAAAATACTAACTTTTAGTGGTCTACGAGCAATATCAAAGTACAAACTATGATTCAAAATTGTAATAGACCCACGTTCTCCTATACAGAAACTGTTTATGCCTTATGGAAAGTAGTAAGAAAGAACGCCTAGTTATTAAATATTTTAATTGGAGTAAATTTGAGACAACGCTCAACACAGGTTATGAAAGAACTCAGATGTTGAAAATGCCAATTGTATTTTGAAAAGACAGGAAACTTTCTTAGTATACCATTTAAAATACAATATGTAACATTTTTAATAACTGCGATCTTTCATAAACTATCGCTGTTTCAATTTTGATACACTTAAAATATTTAATAAGTTTACGGAAACTAAAAACTTTGTATCGGAGCGCTTCACTCTTGTTTTAAATTTATGTGTTTTGTGTAATAAATGTAAATAACCATCGACAAGTAGGTACGGTTTGCGTATTGCACTTGCACCTCAAGACAGCATTAGATATTTTCACTTCTATTTTCCACAACCAGCAAAACAAGTACATAACACCTTATCGCATTATACGTACGAGTATCAAAAAAACCAAACAATTGGTAAAAAAATATCCGTCTGACAAAATAAAGTGGACCAAACAACACAGCGGCATGACAAATACAACGACGGCCAACATCGAGGAAAAAAGCAGAATGATTGGATGCATAAAATTGTTCTTACTATTGGGGTACCTATTGGGTGTCTTGTGAATGCTTTACATAGACACAGTATTTGCAAATGGGAACGACAGGTATTTGCTATTAGGTAAATTAGAATCCGCCTTTTCTGGATAGAATTTATCTGTGCATGCAGGAGCAATGTATTTGGGGAGCGATTGGGTACGGTTGCGAGTGAATTTATCACCATAAAGGAATTTGGGATGAATTTAGTGCGAAGGGCGAGTTACTGGTTCTGATTTAGTCCCAAGTGATGACTTAATCAGGATATTTCGGGTTAAATGTGGTTGCGTAATGTGGTTTCGAGATTTGATATAATTATTGTTACAACTTAAGCGCATATCTCGAATTCTATGATGAAAATTATAATAAATTAATATAATAAATTAGAAGAATCGATATAATAAATTATTGAAAATTTGCGTGCAGGGACGGGCATATAAAATTTACTGCAGCGCTTGTCGTACAAGGCGACGTAGGGGAGAAATCACATCTAGGCAATTTAATACTCATTTGAGCTTAGCGACACATTAAAAAACTTAAAACTGTCCCTCAAGTATGCACACAAATCCGTGGTATGACTCGACTGGAAATCAACGGTGTCGTAAAAAGATGAGCAAATAAGAATCAAGAAAAGGAGAATGCACAAATTGACACCGAGGCAGGTCTAAAAACTCCTGGATCACAAAAATGCAAAACAACGAGCAATTGATTGGAATCATTGAAGAAATGATGCGAAACCGGAAAGCTTGCCAATGTGTGTTGACTTCGAACCAGCGAACCCCACAGACGGACCAATAGAGAATCAGTAGATAGATTCTATCTATCTATCTAGAGAATCAGTAAAGTGGGCAGGTTGTGATCCCCTTAATCCTGATCATAATCGAAATACGAGATATTGCAAAATCAATCGAAATCTAAATCGAAAACGAAATATTTTCCACACTTGGATGATTTCAAAAGCTCTTACTTTTAGCAGATTTCAATTAAATCACCTCCAAATCCACACGCAATCGTCGGATTGGTAAAGCGAACATACCTCATCTCACTATCATCACTTTTCACGTAGGGTCGTAAGGAGAACTTGGTTTTATTGAGGATTTTCGAACTATGTATTTCGAAAGTGTCATTTTGCGGTAAACAGTCTTTTAATTTATAAAAAAAAATTGTTGGATACCCCTACGGTTGCATCTTTTTTCGCGAATCGAACATAGGTAAAGTAGCTTTTCTCACCACGAATCGGTAATTTTGATGATAGCTATTGTTGTGAAAGTAAATAAAAAGTGATTCTATCGAAGTTTTTTTCTTTCGTGTTGCTGTTTGATTCGAAAAAGTAAGCTGGCAAGGCGCCTGCCAGACAACAAGCCCTACCCTAAGCGCCGCAACGAAGTTTCGTGAGTGGGCTAAGCCATGTGGAGAAAAATTGCAGTCCTTTTAACTACCTACCTAACCGATCGAGCTCAAATCGGGCAATCTTTGGGATTGGCCTGAAAGTGTTTCTGTGAAGATTGATCAAAATTGGTCCACCAAGTTTGCCTTCCAGTTTTGTTTGACACTTGAGAAACATATATTTCTTTTTATAACGCCCAGCAAGGCACGCCGGGTACCCGCTGTTGACAATAATGTTGTAGTCCACTCGAACATATTGGCCAATACAATTCTTGGGCACGGGCAAAGCCGAGTGGGTGCAGCTACTATAATATAAAAGGAAGTTCACTGCAAATCTTTATATATATAATTCTACTGTACGTGTGTTTGTCATTGAACTCCTCCTAAACGGCTGGACCGATTTTAATGATTTTTTTTGTATGCGTTTGGGTGGCGCCCTGGATTGTTAAGATTCACAAATCAGCCCGGCAGATGGCGCTGCAGTTTAAGAAAATTCCGGAAAATCGATTTATTCGCATTTTTCGCACTTTGAAAAAAAAAAAACTTTGTAGAAATCGAGTAGTGACACTTCAAATACAAAAAAAAATATTTAAAATTTTAAAAGCAATTGTTGTTGCGAATTATTTTAATTATTTGCCAAGCAAATTGTTGTCAACAATTTTGAAATTTTTTTTTAAATATACCTAATAAGTTTGTTTATGTTTATTATGTTACACAAAGTAACTTTTTGAAACGGAGTCGATACTTTGATTTGTTGGATGGTGTTTGAATCCTTCATTTTTGTTTGTCAAGTATTTTCAGAATCCTTGCATTAGTACCTATGTGTGAGTAAGTTGAAATGTAGGGGTGATTGAGATGACGTGGACAATGATGACAGGCAACAGCAGTTGTTGAGCGTTTTCAGTTTTCATGCGCGTAACTCGAGACAGAATGGTTAGTTTTTAACGATTTTGAGCTTGACGGTTTCGTTTGGGCCCTAGGAAGGACGAATGCTACTTTTTATCTCGAAAACAAAACTTTGACCGGATAAAATAGGGGGTGTCGGAACTTCGGGAAAGAATATCGCAAGAACAACGTGCAGTCGTCCGAACTGGAGACCGAGATAGACAACAACACAATCGTCATCAGCATAGCGTTCAAATAAATGAAAACCAACGAAGAAGAAGAAACGTCGTGAATGTAGAATTGCGGCGAGTAGCATTCCAATACCAATGCACGGTTGAATACAAACTCCTGTAGGACAACATGTGAGACGTTTCAGTGCACCAACAATCGATGAAGTTGTCATTGTAATGGTTGAAGAAAATTTGGAAGCAGGAGATATAGTTTTAGATCGCCAAAATGATCAGTTGCAGCGTGTGTATGAAACACACAAAATATCGTGTTCACTAATGGGAGCTAATATTGTAAAATTCGAGATACATATTTATAATTAAGTTGCATTCTTATAGGTGGCGCTATATTCCCAGTTTTGTATATGTTGGTCGATTTCGTTGTTGACATTAAATTAGAATTGCTGCATGTTGTTAAACCGTGCGCATAACAAATTGATTGAAAGAAAATAAAAATCGAAGTTTCTTTCTTTTGTGTTGTTGTTCGATTCAAAAAAGTCAGGTGACATAGGCGCCTGCCAGGCAACTAGCACCAACCCCTAGCGGAGCAACGAAGTAGCGTAATCGGGCTAAGCAAAGCGCAGAAAAATGTGCAGTCCCTTTAACCACGGAACCGATTGAGCTCAAATCAGACAAGCTTTGGTATTGACTTGAATATGTTTCTGTGAAGTTTGGTCAAAATCGGCCCACCGTCAAACTTGGTGCAATTTCGTTTCTCATCAAAAAAAGACAAGTATTTCTTCTTGTTAGGCGCAGAGAACACCGAGTATTTAGACTCTTGAGCACGGGCAACGCCGGGCTGGTACAGCTAGTCTATATACATAAAAGAAAGTGTCCGAAGCGATGTAACCCCATAACTCGAGATTGGCCGAACCGATTTTAATGATTTATACTTTGTTGGAAAGGTATTTTCTCAGTACGGGTTTTAAAAGAAAAAAAATCAAAATTTCAAAATGTATTATTTTGACCATCCAGCATGTTACGACAGGTTTTTTTTCGATTTTTTTCATTTTTTTTTTTTTCATTTTGTATTTATTTATTTTGGCAACAAAAAAAGAAGTAGGTATACTGTTTTCCATCATTCCGTCTTCAATTTAATCTATTTATGTGTGTAGTAAACAATGTCAGCAAGACGCAAAGGGACCAATTTGGGCCGTCGAACGAATAGAACGACAGACATGCGAAATGGAAGAGCCCAAAGATCAGACAAACGAGTCCAACAAAAAAATGCAGATGTGCGTATAAGCATGGCACGATTTCGTGAAACACAATCACAAGAGGCACGAGCTGAACGAAATCAACAAAGACAATTGGATTGAACGGCTTACTTATCGGTATGGATCCAGATTCTAACCTGTTCCTAAAGTCAATTCGAACATTTAATTCATGCTTCCATACATCGATTGGAGCAACAGAAATAGTTAAAAATAATGCTGCAAATGGTCAACAATTCCATTCAACATTCAAAATCAAAGGTCAAGGTTATCACAAAGTGGGCTCATTGCTGCCAATGCCGAATGAACCACACACATTTTTACAAATTTACTTTATGGGCGGTGGGGACTCCGAAAGCGCACGTTGCGGCTACAATTACCTCAATTCACCATATGCCAGACGCATCGTCGGCGAGCTGGATGCTCTATAGATATTTTCACCAAGCTATCTCTTTCTGAAGTGCGGAATCCCTGTCTTAAACAACAGATACAAATTGAATGATAAAATTGCAGAAATTTGCACAAATCGTATGGAATAATCATTGTGATTGTTAATGAACTGAATATGAAAGTGCAAGCAAAAGCTATTGAAGGGTAAAAAGTAACAAATAATAGAGAAAAAACGTGAGAAAGTATGTTAAGGCAGAACAAACAATTAACATAGGGACGGGCTACAGTCCGCTTGGCGAACTTTTGGATATCCTATTCTTATTCCCAGCAGACACCTAGAGAGTTTATATCATAAATTTCAGTTTCATAGCTCAAACTTTGACTTTCCAATAAAATTGTTTTATTTAATTGTGGGCGTGTCAGTGGGCTGATCTTAGAAATTTTATCTCCCAATCAGTTTTATGACTCAAAGATCATAACAAATTTTAGCTTTCTAGCTAAAAATTCGATTTTTTCGATAAATTTGTTTTTTTTTTGAGTTTGTGTGCGTGACTGTGGGCGGATTACAAAAATTCTTAAACTTGATTATTTTGGGGACCTGGAGAGTATATATGGTTAAAGGCCCAATTTTTGCCGACAGACGAACGGACATGATCGACATTACTATCGACGCTGATCATAAATATATGTAGTAACTTTTACGGTTCTACGGGCAATATTATGGTTTGGTTCAAACTTCGCGTCAAAATTAATATACCCTTAGAATAGGGTATAAAAACAGTTGATATGTTGACCAAAAACGCTGTTCAATTGTATTTAGATATCTAATATGTTTGTTTAGAAAACTTTTCAACTTATTTGCTTCCAAAAAAAATATTTACAAATTACAAACTGACAATCACGCTATTGTCATCAATCCTGATAAAACACCAGCTGTAGAGCACATGCGTGGATTTCATGCACCTATTATTGACGACTTTGCTGGAATCATGGTTGGCGACCGTACAGCGACGCGACAAATCGTGATTTGAAGAAGAAATAATAATCTTGAGTTCATTGCTGATACACACCGTTCTCCAATATCCGCTAATGTTCTGAAAGGGACGAAACGTTCACAGCGCTCAATTCCTCTTTAATTCATAGACCACATCCCAACACATTTACAATAAGTTAGTTATTTTTCATTTCTCTACGAAAATATTCACTAGAAATAATTTATATGGCAAAACAACGTTTGCCAGGTCAGCTAGTAGTTAATAAAAAAAATTACATATGAGTTTCATGTCAATCCTTAGCCTTATTTTAGCTTAATGTATTTTAGGATTGAGTCCTTTATCAAGTGATTTCAATTTCAACGTCCGCTTTAGACTCAATAAAATTCCCTTTTTCTTACGAAGAGTCTTTGCTTTTATGTTATAGTGTTATCTCAAAGTAAGCTTCAAAGGACGTGTAATGAAAAAATAAAAGCGGAAGATACACTGAATCCTTTTTTTGAAAGCACACCTATCGCCAGAAGCATACAAAAAATAACTTCTATACATTTCTCTATCGTCTACCCAACAACTGCAGCGTACTCAATCTCATATATGAAAGCCTCTTCGCAAAAACCACACAACTGTTTCATCAGAACTTGAGGCTGGCAATGGCCCCCGGGGGTAATTTTAAAACGTCTGCAAAAAACAGGGAATCCTTGTTGCCTGCTGTTTCATTTTTTTTTCGCATTTTAACATTTTTGCACACTCAACTCCAGCAACAGGTAGATTCTTTTCACACCTGTCTCAAAGGCATGAAGAAAAAACAACATATTTTCAGTGGAATGCAGATTTGTCCATCACATATATATGTTTGTATGCACGAGTATATATATAATATTCATGTAAATGTGCCAGTTGCTCCTCAACGAATGCAATTCGAAAGGACCCAGTAAGGGTAATCGTTCACCTTTTGAAATATCTGCAGATGTGAATGGAATACCGTAGTTGAACTTTTTTTCCAAGAGGAAATTACATGAATGACTGAAGGGCATAATAAAGGGGGCGATCTCAAAGATATTCTATTGAATGTCCCTGCGAGACATATGAGCACATGTTTCAGCTAAAGTATATGCTATCTAGCCAAGTTCTTTAAATGCTTAATAATTGCTTTTAGTCCTTGAGGGTGGGTTCACTCTCGCCTGAACTACGACATGTATCGTTAAACATTTAATCGGGTCTATTTCGTGTGTAAAGCCAACTCATTATTCACATGCATATAATGGAACAGAACACACGACGACGTTGCTCCTTGTACTATGATGGAAGGACGTTTAGCTTAAGTACCACAGACAGATTTAAGTCAATTAGTTGGAATTGAGTCTGCCTCTGCATATAGAGACGCCAGCATGCCGTCCGGGGGAAACAGCTTAACTTGGACAATTAGTTTGCCAACGATAATTATAAGGTCACAGACAAATCGACAGGAAATGGATCGCGGAATTTATAAAAAAAGGAACGGAGAAAACCGTCCCCAGTTACAGGGAATTCATTACTAAGTAATGAAACGGCGAATAGAGCTCTTTATCATAGCGCTGTCATCATAGTGAACTGGAACCGACCTCTTTTAATGGGATTAGAATGAAACAAATCAAGACATCAATCAATTTGACTTGAAGGGATCCGAAACCTTTTTTGTGTATTGTGTGTAGGTATATCCTGTGCGTTAAAATTATGCAAAATAGTGATTTATTCAAAATGTCAACAATAATGCTACAGGATTGTGACTGTTTGTTTCTTATCCCCCGATCCTTTAATGGATGACAAAGTATATCAATGTAGACGGGATTTTAATTTGGCCGAAGGAAACATTAGGTAGCCCTTTTATTTTTCCCTTGTACTTTAGTATACTAAAGAGAAAGATATTGTCCAAGTTCAAGTTCCAAGGCAACACAAGTCGCCTGTAAGTTAACTTAAGACTAGTTTTTTATACCCTATTCTAAGGGTATATTAATTTTGATGCATAGTTCGTAACATATCTTAATATTGCCCGTAGACCCCTAAAAGTTATGCTCATAACTTAATTTTTTTTTAAATCCGCCTACTGACACGCCCACAATTAAATAAAACAATTTTATTAAAAAACCAAAGTTTGAGTTATTGAGCGTTTTTTATCGATAAAATCCTTTAAATGTTATATAACAAAATATGTAGAGCGTTCTTAACAATTAAACCATACTTAGACTTTTGTCACGCCCACTTATGATTGATAGGAATAAGAATATGGTGAAACTGTTGGATACCTTATTCCTATTCCTTTCCAACATAAAGCGGGCGTGGCAAAAATCTTAGTATGTTTGAATTGTTAAGAACGTTCTAAATATTTTTTATACAAGATTTAAATAATTTTATGGAAAAAACAACGTTTTTTAAAAGCGCCCCTTAAAACTGGGTATGGCAGAAAACTTGGGCAAATAAAGTGTATTTATGCCAAATTTCAGTTTTCTAGTGCAAAGTTTGACTTTTCGATAAAACTGTTTTTTTTTAATTGTGGGCGTGTCAGTGGGTGGATTTTAAAAATTTTACACACGAGCATTTTGGGCTCCTAAAGACAATATTTTGAAAATTTCAGCTTTCTAGTCCAAACTAGATTTTTTTCGATTCGGTGGATTTAAAAAAAAATAAACTTGATTATTTCGGGCTCCTCGAGAGAAGCTATATGGTAAAAATTTTAGCTTTCTAACTCGAGTTTAAATGCCTAATTTTTGGACGGACGGCCATGGTTTGATCGACATTACTATCGATGCTGATCACGAATATAGTAACTTTTAGGGATCTACGGGCAATATTAAGGTGTTACAAACTATGAAACAAAATGAATATACCCTTAGAATAGTTTCTACAAAAAAAAATATGCAAAATTACCACAAACAACAGCAGGAGTAACAAAGATTGATCAAATAAAAATTTCCAAGATGCGAGGAAGCCTTCACTTCAAAAAACCTATCTCGAAAAAAATGGAGCGCGACCGGCGCAGCTGGTACTGTCATGTTCAAATGAGAGATCATACGAACCCTGTCAAAAAGGCAATATCAATCAACGTTCCAATAAAAATGCGAAAGAGAGGCAGGTCTCAAAACTCCTGGATCACACAAATGCAGCAATACCAGCATTTTATTGGTCGTTATTTTCTGAGGTCGAACCGGCGAACCCCACAGGCGGACCAGGAGGGATGCAATCCCTTTAATCCTGATCACATACATATGTACTGAAATTCTTTAACACAAGCGTATGCCTTCCGTACACTGCACCTTATGTGTGTCAATGACGACGAGACCATCGTACGTATGAGACCAGAAAACTACTACAAAGGAAGCAAACTTAATCAGAAGTTTTTGATATCTATATCTACTTCACTGAAGAATGAGGGTTGATTTATTTTACTTGCTCGTAGGGGACATTTTCAGTGAACAGCTGATATTCCCGATCATCCAATCACAGAGGGCTAACTAGTAAGGACTCGTTTCTGCCTTGCAAATTGAACGCGCCCATTCTACTCGTGTGAAAATTTCGTACTAAAACTGTGATTGGCGGGGTGCCAAGCCCAAGTGAGGTATGCCATAATATACCATTTGGCCTAATGTCGCTTTGCCGAGTAACGAAAAACCGTGCATCATTCTGAAATGTTCTGAAATGTTCCAAACCATTTAGGCTTAACAGGATTTTAACATTTTCAAATCATTTTTATTTAAGACCAAATATGTTTTTTATTTTATTTTTCAATGGCAAAAAATCTTTTTCCGCGATGAAGTTTCGTACGACCAATTCGTGCACTTTACATGGAGAACATCCGATAGTAGAGTTTTATTGGTCGGCCTTTCTTTAATTTGGTGAAAACATTGTTTAGTTGGCTGTTTTGGTTGGGGGCCTTTTAAGGCTTTACATGCGGCCACCTTTTGTGAGGTGGCGATAACGAAATCAGAGTTTCTTTTTCTTTGAATAGCTTTGAATGGTATTGCGGCTGAGATACGATAGATAGATTTGAACGTAGCCAAAATTAGATTACTTGATGTCATGAGAAGAAAAGAAATTGGTTATAACGGTGAATTTGTTGCGATTTTTTTTTTCGTTTTACAAATCCTTTGTCGACCTTTGTTTACAATTTGAAAAGATTAATGTCACTAACTTGGCATTGTTTTTTTTTTTTGTTTCTTTTGCAGATAATTTAATTTGGATTTTGGGATTATCGCAGAAAGGTAAGTTTAAATAAAAAAGAATTTGGAAATGTTTTCATTTGTTACACAGAAACGGACCATTTTGGAAAAAGTTTGGGGGTTCGAAATTATATGGTGAACAGGATGGGCGACATATTTCTTTTGACACTTTGTTTCGTGGCATTTTTATTATGAAATTGAATATTAAATTAAAATGAAGAAGTTGGTTTACTATGTATCTTTTTACAACATTTAAAATATGCCATTTTTGGGAGAACTGTGATTAAAACTTTGCAAACTGCGAAGTAACACTTTAGGTGCACGCAGTATTGCATGCAGTGACGCGCATCAAACAGATATGCACAGAATGAAATGTATCATGAAATGTACCAAATTGCGCTGTTCAACTACTGGAGGTGCATATAAATTAGAAAATGAAACAACTTGCAGCACGAATTTACACAGCAAATAATGTGTCATTTTACATACGAAATCATCCTGCACGGGTTTTGCTGCAGATCTGTTTTAAACATAAGCCTTTAGCTCGCAGAATTTTCTTTGCATTCCAACAAACTCTTAGAAATAAAGTAGAGTTTGTAAATTCTGTAGTAATATAATAGATGAATACTTTTCAAGCGCTGTGCTCATCACAGGCTTTCACCTTCGACCAAAGCAATCGCACTTCTGATTGAGTAAAACAAAGAATATAGAATTACCAAGAAGTATTATCTGGCTCTGAAAATGAAATTAAATACAGAAAACTCTTTTTTATTAAATATAATTTTATTATTTCGTTATAAGTTTTTGTTTGGAAAAGCTCTTTCTCACGTCATACATCATGATAACGATAAATATCGTTTAGAGCCCTACACGCGATCAATGTTACTTATTAATAGGCGCATTTCTTTCAGAAATTTATCCACAGGAGTGCTCGAATTTATACATTAAACAAAAACAACACTGTATCGCCAGCAATACTGGGGATAGCTGCCGATAATTTCCACAGCAGGGCTGCTTTGTGTTGTAAACGAAAATTCCTGGCTGCTGGCTATGATTCTTAGGATCATTCTTTTGTGCAACCATGGATATATTTCACAAAGATATAGACCTAATGTTTCTTGAATGAGTCATCATTCAAGTAAGATTGAAATTGTCTATCTAGCGACTGAAAAAAATTTGTGTCAAAATATTGTCAATTTTCATTGATAGCGTAACGGATTGACAACCTTTTTTTGATACAGTAGTTGACACCTCTTTGTTCAATAGCGATTTGCTCTGTTCCAGTTACTTCTTTTGAGGAATATTTTTGGTTTTCCAAAAATATAATAAATTTGTAGCATTTTCCTGCATTTCCTAAAGGCTCTCTTTAGTCGATATTCGTAAGTCGAAGCGCAAACACCTATCAGTGCAATTTCTTTTAGTGTTAAATCTTGCGAATTTTAATAAGGACTTCTAATTTGGTAAGTAATGTTTTTTTCTGAAATTCTCGAAATAAGAATAAAAACTTTAGCTATTTCAAACGGCAATATATAAAATATTATTAATTTAACTTTCAATGTTCCAATTACCTGCTAGTAGGTATATTAACTGTATCAAAAAAAGCATAAGATTTAATTATTGCCAGGGGGTGTCAATAACTTATTTAAATGGGACTACAGTTGTTGGCACTGCCAATGACTGTACTTTTGACGGTGCCAACAGCTGTACTTTACGTCGGTTATTTGTTTTAATTTTTGAAAATGCCTAAACACAAGAAAAGTTATGATGAGGATCGGCTCCAACTAGCTCTTTTGGCAATAAAAGGCGGACAGTTTTCAAAGAAGAGAGCTTCGGAATTCTACCGCATACCAAGATCGACTATTCTATTTCGCCTTGGTGCCACTTTTAAGAAACCCGGTCATGGCCTGTCTCCAATTTAATCATAAGAGGGGGAGGCAACAATTGTTAATTAGATAAAGCTTTTCCAACTTAAAGGTTTTCCAAAGCGAAAGGAAGATGTTTTAAGCGTCGTCAAAGAATTCCTAGAGCAAAATGAAAGCGAGGTATAGTTATTATTTGATTTTTGGGTGCCAACAACTGTAGTTCCGTAGAGTGCCAAACACTGTACAGGGATGCCAACTACTGTAGTTTTTGAGAGACATTGTTTATAATCCATAAACTCGAAGAAGTACATTTTTAGTAAAAACTTAATTCCTTAAGCAATATATAAATGTATAACATATTAAAATCACGTTTCAAATAAGAATGCTATGCTTGTTTAAAGTCAAAATTGCCTTATGGGTGGCAACTACTGTATCCCTTACGCTACATGTGTAGGATATTTTTCATCAATGTTACTTGACAAACAAATCGTAAATAATTCTTGTCAAGTAACATTGATCGTGTATCTGTTTACACTCATTGAGTGTGTACTGTGTGTGATGCGTGGAGTCTCTTTGTATTGTTTTATTTAGAGGAAAAATTAAATAGCAAAAGCTGTGAGAGTTGTGATCAACGCCTGCTACAAAAATTGGTTCAATACAAAAACTTGTATGAGATGAGACATCTTGGTAATTCGATATATCTTTCGGTAGTAGTTACATCTCTACCAAAATACATGAGTAAACCCCCTTAAAGGAAATTTGATTTAAAGGTACTCCTACCTCATGTTCAGTGCCCAACATTTCGTATAAGTATTTTTGGGTAAGTCGCGTGAACTTTTTTGTGCGTTTTGTATGATTTTATTGCTTGATGTCATGATCTCTGAACACAGAAATGCATATTTGTATTGGAATCCTATTTAGTGGACACCTGAGACGCAATTTAAAACAGACGAAATGGGTTTCCCCCATCTTAAAAAAATGGGATCCCAATGAGTGTACTGTGTCTACCTAAAACACTGCAGCCTTTATCCTCCCCGACCCCGGACACGCTGCTTCCAGTTGTCCAGGCCAGATTGTTTTTCAAAATGGAGGTTCGGTATTTCTTGTCGTCTCAAACGTGGGTGCTGGGACTCGAAGATGCCCTTCGCTGAAGCTTAATTGTCCATTCGGTCGGTGTGGCCGAGCAAATACAGTCAACATGTTTTAGCTTTTCGGACTACAGCCACATCTTGGTATAGCTCATAGAGTTCACGGTTGTGTCTTCTGCTCAGATATGCACATTCTGTCACCATTTTCCGGTGATCGCACGAAATAGAAATATAATAATGACCACAACAGGAAATATCACCCAAAAAAAAGAAGAGGAAACGTAACAACGCCCAAATAAAAACATAGGGACGGGCTACAGTCCACTTGGGCGAACTGTTGGATACCCTATTCTTGTTCCTATCCCTCATAAGTGGGCGTGACAAAAGTCAAAGTATGGTTGAATTGTTAAGAACGCTCTACATATTTTGTTATATAACATTTAAAGGATTTTATAAAAAAAAACTAAGCTTTTGTAAAAAAAACGCTTCCTAGCTCATGAGCATAAAGGGCCGCTAGAGAGTAGGTATATATTATAAATTTCAGCTTTCTAGCTCAAAATTCGATTTTTTCCAAAATTTTGTTTTTTTCAGTTTGTGGGCGTGTCCGTGGGGGGATTTCAAAAATTCGTTAACTTGATTATTTCAGGACCCTAGAGAGTATATGGTTAAAATGTCAGCTCTCTAGGCCCAGTTTAAAGGCCTAATTTTTACCGACGGACGGACGGACATGGCTAGATCGACATTACTATCGATGCTGATCATAAATATAGTAACTTTTAGGGGTCTACGGGCAATATTAAGGTATGTTACAAACTATGCGCCAAAATTAATATACCCTTTTTTTTTTTTTTTTTCTTTTTTTTTTTAAAAAAAAAAGGAAATCAAAATCACAGAGCACTCAGACTCGGTAACGTTCCATTGTACTACCAGGCAGAAATCCTCCATTTGGTGTAGAGGCATGTGATTGGGTGGCGTATGTTGTTGTTCCCCATGGGGATTGAACCTGCACCGCACGGGTAACAAGCCAACACACTAACCTCTACACCGTCGCCACCCACTAATATACCCTTAGAATAGGGTATAATGAAACTTGGATTAACTGGCAATATTGCTGGGTAATTTTTACTAGTAAGTAAGTAAGTAAGAAATTCATTTATTTAATATTTTCTTATTACATAAGTTACAAGTTAGAATGAATTTTAAAGCTATGGCTTAGCCGTCAGCTTGGTTAGCAGAATGCTTATACATGTACATACATTTGTAACTTTAACAATATAGTTATTTTTTTAATAAACTTAATCAATCATCATACTCTGTTATTAATAGCGACCTGTATTTGTAGATGGATTTAATATAATAAAATAACTTTTTCCAATCACACTCGTTCAGAATTTGTATTGTCTCCTGCATGGTAAGGAATTTTTTTCCGAAGTAAGCTAGTCTCTGTGGTTTGTAGATTGGACAAACACTAATAATGTAAAAGCAGTGTTCTTTCGCTTTTAAGTTGCAAATATTACAAAACTGGTTGAAGCTTCCATTATATGGGCTGCCATTTAAACCAATCAACTCCCACCTTGTTTTGAAAATAAGAGATATTTCACTATAGTTGAGTGAGTCATTGAAATAGTTCTTATCCTTTAGATTGAAGTTGAGGTGAGAATACAATACTCTGCTATCTGATTCACGAGCTTTCTCTATAAATCGCACACGAATAGCATCTTCATTTTTATTTATTATTCGATAAAGTTGGTTCTTTAAGTTGTCCAGGTTGTTTAGATCGAATGAAATAGTTTCTCCACACGCGTTTCTAATTCCTAACCATCTTGACGCCCACCAGTCCTTGTTTCTTAATTCATAAGATAGCATTTTTTTGGTTATTCGGGAGTCTGGATACGAACATATTTTAATGATGTAATCCGCTTGCGATTTGAGAGTGCTTGTAAAAAGCATTGGAAGACCCGTTTCCAAATAGATTGTGTAGTTCGGCGATTTCATTGGTAAGTTGAATAATTTTTTCAAGAAGTTCCTGTGGAATTTCTCGATTACTTCGAACTCGTCTGATCCCCAAACTTGAGAGGCGTAACAAAGAGTTGATTTAACAACTGAATCAAATATTCTGTATTTCGTTGAGAGGAGAATCCGCTTGTTTGCAAAAACATTTTTCCATGATAGATTCACTAAGCTTTGGGAAGACTTGGCTTTATCCGTTAGATGTTTACCAAATTCTAGGGTTGGGTTCAGTTTCACTCCTAAATATTTGAGTTCCTTCACAATCTCTAATCGGCTTCCATTATAAAACCATCGTGCACTCGTGGTGAACGGGAAAAGACTATAATTTTAGATTTTTCGGTGTTGATGGTTAGTCCCCATTTTTTGCAGTAGCTGGCTAGACGATTTATCATCAATTGGAGATTGTCAGGAGATTCAGAGAGTAGAACAAGATCATCGGCATATAACAAGACATTGACCACGGTATTAGCAATTTTTACTAAAAATCTTGCCTTTATGTATATCTATGTATTTACATGTTTAAAAATATATTTTTTAGCTATATTTTTATTTTAACTGCAATAATCAGTTGTAAATCATATGCACCTGCACACCTTTAGCGGAATTCAAGCATCTTTACATATAGCCAACCTAGCATCTATCGCAAATCCAACAATGACCCCAAGCAGACGGGATCCCATTGCACTGGTTATTTGATCTTAATTCCTGTTGGGCTTTATTTGCGCCTTGTTTTTTACTTTTGAGTGTTTTGGAATATTCTTGGGCGTTATTTCTAAACCGATTTGGGCGCTATTGCCTAACGCCAATTTTACCATATATGTGATCCAAGCGAAACATTGAAAATCTTGAGACTGTCCCGCAAGTGTGCATGCAAATTCGTGGGTTGACACGACTGGGGATCGCCGGTGTCGTAAAAGGATGATGTGGCAAAAATCAATAACAGGAGCATGCAAACGTCAAAATCGTCAAAGAGGCAAGCCTAAAAACCACTGGATCAAACAATTATTGAGGTTAATTCTAAGGTTTCGACGTATAACCTATTAATTGCGTTAATTTTTTTTTTTTTTTGTTTCCAACGCGCACAAGTGACCAGTTGTCCTTCAATTACTCCTTTATATGCCAATGCGAGTAATGGCAGTTCAATGCAAACACATGATTAAGATAATGTTAAACAATTAAAAAGTCGATGCTATAGTTTTTTTCTCTATAAAATCGTAATTTACAAAACAATCAAACTTCCATTTGTCTTTCAAAGAGGCAAAGAAAATAGGTAACTAGAAGGAAAAAAACTAAACACTTCCATTAATTAAACTCTGTCAGGTGGTGCCTCCTTAAGTTAAGTTTCTGTAAACAATTGTTCAAACAAACCCCTTGTCACAATTCAATTCACTGGAAGCCACTTAACTAATTCGGATGAGGAATGAGCACAAGATTTGTTTCCTTAAAAAAACAACCACAGCAAAACACTTGCTAGAACACTACTTCCTTACCGGGAATATCCTGCGACAGGAATTACACTCTTCCTCCGTCAATTTCTATATGAATTAAGTCAAGCAATTTTTATTTTTATTCCAAAGTAGAGCAGAATTCACATAATAGTGCCCTCGATGCTAATTAATGTAACGAACATAAAAAAGGGACGAATGAACCCTTTTGTCATTCCGACAAACCGTTGCAGGGTGCTGAAGTACTCGCTCAAAGTAAGACAGTAGTCATGGCAAGAGTCCATTGAATCATTAGTAATTATTCACCATCTTCTATTGTCATCTGCTCTCATCAATTGCTATAATCCAGCAAAATACAATTTTCTCCTTTAATGAATGATTCCGGACTCTCGAGGGTTTTAAAACGAAAGGACTTTCGTCCTAGTGCCACTCCCAATATTTTCACCTAACAAGTAGACCGAAAAAAGTCGAAAAGAACTCTTTCCTCCACCTCATTCACCACCCAGCTGCCTGTTTAAATATGTACACATCATCGTGTAAAACACCATTCCACTCCGTTGGAAAATGGTAACAGGATAGCTACAAGAGGATGACAATGAAAAAAAAAAAAAAAATAACGCCATCCCTCAATTTCTTAATTAAAAGCCCTTTATCCTCTTACCGTATCCGTTTTCATATCCCCTAGTACATTTATGGGCAGAAGAGATGGTCGGTCGGTAGTAGGAAGGATCCACTTATTCATCTTCATCGTTCTTTTCCAAACAGTCTCGAGGTTGACTCGGAAGTTTCTTCACCTGAAGTCATTCAATTTTATGTTCCTTTCGTTTGCTCTTTTTTGTATTCGTTGTTTGTTCGCATTGAACAAGGAGAAGAAGCAGCATAAGTTGGAAAATGTACGGTGATGGCAAAAGGTCGGGTTTGACTGGCGCCACTTATGAAAATCTAGGTGAAAGTTCAGGCTGCTGCCGAGTTTTTATGAGGTACCCAAGTAAACAGACCGAACTGAGTTCTAGTGCTCGAATGTAGAAGTTCATTGGTGCCTTGTTCAACGTCGACTTGGTGTTTAATTTTCACCAACGAGTGTTTGCGTTTTAAACTCTGCAAACATATTAAGACCCTCGCTGGCATGGTGCTATTGCTGCTGCTCCTTCCGGCAGTTTGTAGCTGGAGTTATGATGATAATTGCTCAGGTATTTTTTCATGCAGAAACAAACTTTACAAATGGATAACACTTAGGAATTATGTTGGTGGTAGGCACTTTAATATTAGTGTTCTACATACATAATGGTACAAACTGAGGTAAGAAGCGATTCACATTCAGTGGGAGGGTAGTATCATTGAAAAGGATAATTGAAATTACTTCTGCGAGTCTGATATTTTGTAACAGTTTGCAAATTGTGTCTCCACTTATTTGGATTCGAATTTTTAACCCGTGTAGCGGGTAGATATTCTCACTCTCGTAGGAGTGTCATCATTTACGTCGTGGATTGAATATTGCTACAAGATTTTGAGATCGTTAGCTGATTGACTCGCTGGTTCTGTAGCTAAATTGTGAAAAGACTAACGCTTAGCATTTGTAAGTAGTATGCCCACCGAATCCTGGAATGTTGTTTTAAGACCATTTTCACATGAAAGATGAATCCGTCTTGAATAAAGTGCATGCAAAAGCCTAGTTTCATCAATACTTTATTCAATATAACACTTAAAAAAAAAATTTAATTGACTGCCATAGTCCTTGTCGCGATTGTGTCTCGAACCCGAACATATGGATCTCGATGGTACGGTCTTCGTGTGATGCTTCCAGATTTGGCAAACATGTTTACCAGTCTCATAATGGTCCATCTACTTGGGGGACTACCGCCAAACTCCCGCCTGAATTCCCTTTGGACGGAAATGAAGGACTGCAAAGCATTGCACCGCTGCACTATACAAATACAAAAATAAAAAAAAAAGTCGATGACTCACACAGAAAAAAAGTTACTACGTTTTGTTATTGTAGCACAATTCGTGCGCCACCCTGTATATCACCTTCAAGCAAGTGAAATAAATCAACCCAAATTTATTATGAAACTTCATGTATCAAAAACATCCTAATAGTATAAGAGATTTAAAAGGTGATCAAAACA
Organism: Portevinia maculata; assembly: GCA_949715645.1. Taxonomy (NCBI): domain Eukaryota; kingdom Metazoa; phylum Arthropoda; class Insecta; order Diptera; family Syrphidae; genus Portevinia; species Portevinia maculata. The sequence continues at coordinate 34,747,256 of OX454527.1, forward strand.
ACAAACTAGACCTTTTTGTTTTTATATTCCATTCGATTATTTGATTTTGTTTTGCAAAATCATTATTATCAGCCTGGCAACTCCTAGACAACTGACGCTTGCTGTCAAGGTCAAGCCTCATTTCCTGAAAGGAAACAAACATATACAAAGCAAATGAGATGTCGTCCACACAAAGATATCTTACAATCTTCCTGGTTTTCTACATGTTGAATAATGCTAGTCATCATGCGAGCAAAATGCGAGTTATTCTTTTGCACGATTGCACCAGGCTACCAAAACGGACTTACACCGATTTTGTGCTTTCGACAGGCGACAACTACATACGCAATTAAGCATTTCGCGCCCGGAGAAAATTGCACGCGCCCTTGAGTCTGCGATTCGAAGGGGAACTGGTGGGTGTTACACCATGTTGCGACATTCTTAATCCCACACGCCATTGAGTCTCTGACTCGTAGAGGAACCGATAGATATTACACCAGTTATGCTTTGTATATACATAATGCTATTTGAATAAGCAGGATATCCACACCATTGTACTGCTAGTAAGCATGCAGATAATGGGTGTTTCACCAATGTTCGTAAAAATAGAAATAACCCATCACAACACGCTCCTATTTCACTTATCACACAAATCATTACAAACTAAAACAAACAAACAAAAAAACATGTCCTCCACACTCTATTTCAGGGAATTCCCCTCTTTATACCCTATTCTAACGCATAGTTTGTAACATACCTTAATATTGCCCGTAGACCCATATTACTATATTTATGATCAGCATCGATAGTAATGTCGATCTAGCCATGTCCGTCCGTCCGTCCGTCCGCCCGTCCGTCGGCAAAAATTAAGCCTTTAAACTGGACCTAGAGAGCTGAAATTTTAACCATATACTCTCTAGGGTCCCGAAAAAATCAAGTTTAAGAATTTTTGAAATCCGCCCACAGACACGCCCACAAACTCAAAAAAAAACAATTTTTCCAAAAAAATCGAATTTTGAGCTAGAAAGCTGAAATTTATAATATAGATTCTCTAGGTGCGCTGCATGAATGAAACTAGGAACAAACTGAATAGAAATGTAAAAGCCTGGCCTCTGGTGATCATTGTAGTACACTTCGTTCGGGCAAATCTGCGAAAATGTGGTTTTCATTAAAGATTAAAATTGACGATGAAACACATAAGCATTTTTTTTGTTCACCTTTAGCTATTTTTCGAAAACTGGCTTGGCAGTCAATGTGTTAAATGCTATATAACAAAATATGTAGAGCGTTCTTAACAATTCAACCATACTTAGACTTTTGTCACGCCCACTAATGAGGGATAGGAATAAGAATAGGGAATTCAACAGTTCGCCCAAGCGGACTGTAGCCCGTCACTATGTTTATACCCTATTCTAGGGGTATATTAATTTTGACGCATAGTTTGTAACATACCTTAATATTGCCCGTAGACCCCTAAAAGTTACTATATTTATGATCAGCATCGATGTAATGTCGATCTAGCCATGTCCGTCCGTCCGTCCGTCCGTCCGTCGGCAAAAATTAGGCCTTTAAACTGGACCTAGAGAGCTGAAATTTTAACCATATACTCTCTAGGGTCCCGAAATAATCAAGTTTAAGAATTTTTGAAATCCGCCCACAGACACGCCCACAAACTCAAAAAAACTAAATTTTGGAAAAAATCGAATTTTGAGCTAGAGAGCTGAAATTTTTTATATATCATCTATGTCCCATAAAACTGATTGGGACATAAAATTTTCAAAATCCGCCCACTGACACGCCCACAATTAAATAAAACAAATTTTGGGAAAAATTGAATTTTGAGCTAGAAAGCTGAAATTTTTTATATATGATCTTTGGCCCATAAAACTGCTTGGGACATAAAATTTTCAAAATCCGCCCACTGACACGCCCACAATTAAATAAAATATTTTTTTTGAAAAACCAAAATTTGAGCTAGGGAGCTGAAATTTTTAATATATACTCTCTAGGGGCCCTTTATGCTCTTGTGTAAATATTTTCAAAATCCGCCTACTGACACGCCCACAATTTTTTTATTTTTATTTTTGAAAGTCCAAAGTTTGAGCTAGGGAGCTGAAATTTATAGTATATACTCTCTAGGTGCCCTTTATGCTCATACTTAATTTTTTTTTAAATCCGCCTACTGACACGCCCACAATTATATAAAACAATTTTATTGAAAAACCGAAGTTTGAGTTAGGGAGCGTTTTTATTTACAAAAGCTTAGTTTTTTCGATAAAATCCTTTAAATTTTTGTCACGCCCACTTATGAGATATAGGAATAAGAATAGGGTATCCAACAGTTCGCCCAAGCGGACTGTAGCCCGCCCCTATGTTTTTTGTTTGTTTTTGTGTTTCGTTGGTTTCATATTTCATGCAATTTTCATCTGTCAGTTCAGTATTTATTTTATGAGATGGTATTTTGTTGGTCTTTTTTTGTTTGAACTCGGTGAATTTTGATGTACAGTTCAATAAAATGAAAACGATTGAAAAAATAATACTTGAAATATTGTAATTCTTGTTAGAATAATTCAAAGTAAACTTATATTATACATATTTAACAAATTTGATTCGTTTTAGGCGGTAAAGGCAAAAAAGCTTTAAATGTGTCTTGTGTTGCTTGAGGTTCTAAAACAAATGAGTCTGCTGCTGTTCCTGCAAATTCGGTTCCTGAATCCCCTGCCGAAAGAACCGACGATGTTGAGATTTCTGATGCTGATGAAGAAGATAAACCTACCACATCTTCCTTAGAAATAGCAGAGTTATGGTCAGAGATATTTGTCTTAAAAAATGCCTTAATGAAACACTTTTCCCTGTGACAAGGGATTTTGTAAGTGCTTTGTTCAGTATTCCACACAGCAGCGCAGCGGTAGAACGAGCTTTTTTCCAACTGTTTCTCATTAAATATAAAAAACGAAACAGATTGGAGGTAAATACATTGAATGCAAATCAATGAAGCATTTTTGAATAAAGTTGCAAAAAAATATGTGTAGGTACGCATTTATTACGGGTTCTGAAAGTCCCTGAAAATAATTCGGTTGGTAAAACGGGGTCGGTATGGACCGTTAGTATAACCCGCTATCGCTTGTACCTTGTAAAAAAAATGGATAAATGTAATGTCTCGTGTCCCACCTTTTTCCGGATTTTTCTTACAAATAATAAATTCCTACCGGGCAATAAACTTCACAAAAATGGTCAAAATCACTATACTTAACTTAACGAAAAAATGTTCTTCTGTTTTCTCCTCTGTCCTCTTGATATGTATCTGGTCTCCTTTATCGTTCTTCCGCCTGTCTTCCGATTTATGCTCCAATATTTTCTTTTGTTCCCTCTTAACCATTTCCTCTACTCTTAATTTGTTTGCTCTTTCTTTTGTCCACATTCCGCGAAATAACTTCGAAAACTTCTAACGACTAGCTTAACAGCTGGTGAACCGAGAAGTGACTTTCCAGATTTTTCTATTGCCCAAAGTCGTTCAGTGTTGTATTCTTTCTCTCACTCACACATGACAGTGCAATCTTACAAATGGAGTGCAATGCACCTTAATTTGTGTTGGTGGCTATTCGCCATCCCACTATCAACACACTTACTGTAAGGCAAACCAACGGGCGGCACATCCCAGCACCCCCAAAGCTATTTTGCAATGGTGCAAGCGTCCTCTTAATTTCCATTCTTTCTCGTACTTTCAACAATTTTATGAATTTAACATGACTGGAAAGCCAGCTGGCGTTGAATTCTCTGATCGACCTAGGATAACCTTTCCAATCCAGTTTGATTTGTGTTTTCCGCGTTCATACTAAAAATCGCTTGCTGAACGGCCTTCAAACGTAGCTTAAACCCACTACGTAAAATTTAAAAGTACGAAAGATAAAAGAAAACGAAGGAATCGTTGAAGAGACGGAAGTTAAACATCGGGACGATTATTATACGCGGCTCACCCATTGATGTTAACCCAAAACTAATGAAATCGAACAAGGAAACAAAGTCAGCTATTTACCGAGTCAATTATCTGAGTCTAGTGGAGTTATGGTCAGATTTGGGACATGGAGATCTGTCGAAAGCGTGTCATACCTTACAATATGTGACCATTTCGGGTGAGCTCTCGCCCATTCCGGTTCCAGGGTTTGCTGGGATTGTGTCCGCTTGACATGTCATCCCACATCGGCTAATTGGGTGCCAATGTGTTCGTGGTTAGCTCTCCACGATTAATTGGTGTTGTAGGGCGTGTTATTAGAAGGGTAGGTTCTAGTTCAGCGCAACTGATTAATGGGAGTTATTTGACTTGGGCCGTCCACCAGTACCGCTCAGTTGCTGGTTTACTGTGCTGTGCAGCTATCAAAGAACGTCCGACTTTCCTCACGGACGTCATTGTACGGCCCATTACTCCCTACCGTTACGGTGATAGTTCATCGCAACTGACTCATGGGAGTTATTTGACTTGGGCCGTCCACCCGTACCGCTCAGTTGGTGCTTTACTGTGATGTGCAGCTATCAAAGACCATCCGACTTTTCACACGCACGTCGTTGTACGGCCCGGTGGAATGGTTGGGATACACACAAGTTCACTGCGTTTCTTATCTTCACTGTCCCTACCGTCCGCCAGACTGAGGTATATTTACGCTCTTCGGCGTCGTTCTTGTTGTCCTCACTCTACTGACCGTCCGTCAGGGTGAGGTAATTGGAACTCTCCAAGCTCGTCCATGCCTGTTAACCAGTGTTGGTTGCTCATCTATGGAAAGTTATCCAATGACTGATGGTGCCATAGTTGCCCCTATAACTTTCCAATACCATGAATTCGCAGCAGAATAAAAGAGGAAACAGGTATGGATAATAATTGGGACAAAGAGTAGACTTTGTTGCATTTCGCATATCTCTATCCTACTAATCCAACTACAGCTTCAAAACAAAAACAAACTGCAAAGCACTGCAAAATCACCTCATCCTGACAATGATGCCAGTATTTTCAGACACAATTTTCTTTCTTCTTTTCCTGATTTTCTTTATACTATTTTTGCTTCAGCGTTTGCAGTACCTATACTAAGAGCTTCTGAATGTTTGTTAAAAGTGTTGTATTACATATCGGCTTAAATGGTCAAATTTGTGCAAATGAAAATACTCTAAACTTTCATTTACGGATTTTAATGGTGAAGAGGAATCGTCGCTGTAGAACGATTCTTGTACAAATCATAATGAGACGATATTTGTGCAGTAGACATTATTTTTGACCTTTATGACAAACCAAAACCAAATGTAAGCTTTAACAGCAGTAATTGCACGCTAACTTGCAGGTGCCTTGTGTTGCTTTTAAACTTGAACGTACCGAATTTGTCGATGCACATTCCTTGTCAGTCTTTGTTGTATCCAGTTGTAAAATTGGACTTTCATTCCTGGGCCGATATTCACCGACAAATCTTAGACTACGAAGTTTACGAGCGTACGAGACTTATGAGTGCTCCCTACCCTTCAGTTCATAGCAGTAATATCTTAAAAAATTTCCGAAATTGGAAATCAGCTGGCTCTCACTTCAAATTTAAACATATATTTTCAAAATAGAGAGAAATTGTGACCTGGTTTTTGAAAATATAAAGCGCTGAACGGATTTCGACATGCAAAGGTTCTCGTACGGGTGCACTAGTATTATAGCTTTCTAGCTTTCATTTTCCGTTTAAAGTTAAATAGTTTAAGTTCCTGAACGTGTTCACTAGAAATTCCTAAATATCTGTATTTCACTTTTTCAATTTTACTTTCGCTCTTTCTAAATAGCGTGGACACAATTCTATTTGTTCTTGGTAAATACGTAGCAAAAAATTAAATCTAATAGCGTTTATGTTTTAAAAGTGGTCGTAGTTATGAGAAATCGTTGGATACCAGCCTAGAAAAGTCAGCGTGTAGTTTTTATTTGTGCTTGGCATTTGACGGCATTCTTATAATTAAAAAATAATAAAAAAAAAATGCAATTTAAGACTTTTTTGTATACATTTTTCTTTGTTCATTAAAGATATGGAAATAGGAATTTACAAAATGTATTTACTGCCCCACAACTTGCAAATACCCAATAGAATAATCTACAATGATACGTTTTTCAAATATATATGTACGTATTTCTGGATATCTAATGTATCTGGATATCCTTATATGCGTTAAAGTAGAACTGAGACTTATTGCTGAAACCAATGATAGAAGGAAAAGCGTCCATAAGATTTGCGAACTGAAGACCGAAATTCAATCAGTGAAAACTGCTTCAAATTATTCTCATTTTCAGAAAGGCTTGGATAAGAAAATAATTAAAGGAATCGCCTTTATACAATAATGTATTTGTTGTGTCTTCCTTGGTTACAATATTCATTATAAATATCAAATCTAACATCAAATTCCATTTTACTATTCGTATAATGAATATGTATTCAAGTAAAACACAACAAATACACTTTTCATTTATATTTGAAAGCCCAGCTCTAATCTCCTGTCCGCCTCTTATATGTACTTTCAATTTGTAAATACCTCCTGAAGTCCTTTTGATAAACATATTATTAAATTCTCTCTGACAACTCCCACTAAAGAGTCATACTCCCCGCCACTGGATCCGCCCCAGCTCCTTGAGCTCTCCATCTGTCAACAAAGTTGAAGTTTTAAAATAAAAGCAGACACTCAAATCCCTTAGAAATACCGCCATATGGCTTAATTAAACAGCAAAAGAATAGTCGTCAACATCCCTTCAAGACAAGACCGTGTGTGCGGCTGGTGGTATGAGGTAACCCAGTGGGAACGCAAAGAAACAACTACCGCTGCAGCCGAGCACTTCGTTACAAAGTCAAACCCTTTTGCATACTAAAATAATTACTTTCGCCGAAAATTGTCGGTACGCTTTCCTAACTTTGCCCAACTAACGAGTAACGAAACGATAGTTCACTTCGACACAACGTTTGTTTTCCAGTTTCCCACTTTGCACCGTCACCACCAACCAACCAACCAACCTTCACCAAAATAAAAGCAACTACAATGATCTATTTATTTTCCTTTGCAGTGCTGTTAGTGCTCGCCGCTCCTTTGCTATTTTGAATTGGTAACAAAGTTTTCTTCATTTCAAATTACAATTCCACAATGGGCATTTCTATGTCTTGGCAAAGTGTTCTCTTGGTGTATTCCTGTTTCTGGGACTGTCTTCTTGCCCCCCTTCACTATCTGATCCCCTTGCGTTTGTGTGTTTCCCGAATGGAAACATGCATTTCATTTGTTCATTTATTAAATGAAAACTTTAGCACTATGCCAAAATACTCGTATACTAAAATATTTGCTAGAGCACGAGATAAAGGTTCTAAAAAAAAAACAAAAACAATAATAGTAAAAAAACCTTATAAAAAGGACCCAGAAATTCCGACATACAAAATACCTACATATCCAAATGCAAAATATTCGACATTGCTGCAGTTGAAATAACAGTGGAACGTGATCCTGTCCAATCCACGCCTCGCAGACATAATTTAAATGCACCAAACGAAAAACATAGTACCTACCCAGAAGGGAATGCCAAAAAGGATTCAGGCAAAGAAATTGTACGCAGGTAATGTACTGAGAAAAGGCAAATACTCCTTAAACATGTTCACGGATAGCTGTTGTTTTGTGTTTTTTACACCTTGGAAGGATATCCAGATTTAGTTTATGAGATTTAATTATTCTATTAGTTGTTCGGTTTACTGTGGTATATAAGTAGGTAAAACATTGTTTAGATTTTTGTGGCCTAACTAACGATGGTATGGCGTGTGAGGAAAGCATACTTTTTTCATGCCAAATTTATTGTTTTTCTTTAAGGGAATTTTTTGTTATGAGAAAGTTTTGTAAAAGTATTTGAAGAATCCGCTTAGTTTGCTGAAATTGATGACCCAGATAGAGCTTATGAGTTTACAGTAGACTCTCGATAATGCGAACAATTAAAAACCGAGCCAGTTCACGTTTGCGAAGGTTTCATCTTAACAAATGAATAGCAGAGATATTCATTAAAAACGTTTTTCTTTAACAAATTTTAGGTAGTAAGTTTTCTGTCTTTTAAATTATTTTTTTTTTATAAAAAAGAAAGTAAATGCATAGGTACCTACATAAAAATAAAGTTTACCAAGGAAAACAAATTTTAAGTTAAAATACAGCTTGCTAGATTTTTATTACTTGCGAAAATTGTTGGTAACATTTTAGAGTCTTCAAAATTTGTTCACGTTTTAGAGATGTCGATGTTATAAAAAACTGTTCACGTTATCCGGTGTGCACATTAGCCGATGTTCACGCCAACCAGAGTCTACTGTATACGTTATGAGGCCAGCTTTTTTGGTAATAATTATTATTGTGTTAAAATGTTCCTATAGTCAAAAAAAAAACTCAATTTTGCACAGTAGTTTATTCGTAAGCTTCTGACTTGAGCAATTCAGCATAAGGGCAAAATTATCAATAATATATAATATCCTATGATATTTCTTGGACCGTCCTTTCTATCCATTTTCGTCTATGAAACTCCGATTTGTATATCCTTTCCTAAGGGTATTATAGTTTTTAGCATGCTTTAATATTGACTGTTGAATGCTTAAAGTTACTATATTTGCGATCAACATCATAATACCGATTTAGCCATGTCCGTCTGGCACCAATTATTAGGCCGTAAAATAGTCATCTAAAATTATGTAGACAACATACTTAACAATTTTCTTATTCAAAATTGTTTGGCATGCCCATTTTTTGGAGGCGTTTTTGACAATCGCGTTAATTTTTTGGATTAATAGCTTAAAAATGCAAATAATAGTGCAAAATATTTTTTTTTCTGTTGGGAATTCGCTGGAAGTAAAAAATCATCGAAAGACATTGCAGAGGGACTGACATTCGCCATCCCGAATAAGATTGCACCTAGTCGACGACTAATCGGCAATTTGTTTTTGAATTATTTGATGAATTAAAGAGATAAGTCCGCCGTTTGTCGGATTTCTACACTTTTTTTGTTTGAAAACAATACCTGATTTCTTAGCCCTAGCTAGCACGTATAGATCAAGAGGTTTTACCCGTCTCAATATCCTGATTACATTGTCATTATTTAAAAGTTCTGTTATTTCTATGTTTACGTGGTTGAGGAGCCTACTTATGTGCCTTTGAGCAACTTTCCTAACTTCATCTTCAACCATTTCAACATTTAGATCTTTATGCAGATCAGCATTGCGTATTACCACGGTGCATTAACTATGTTCATTAGTACTTTATTTTGAAAAACCTGAATTGTTTATAAATTTGTTTGGCATGTGCATGCCCACAACTGGAGCCCGTAGGTCCATACTGGTTTTAGAACTTGCGTGTATAGCCAATAAGCCAATACATTTTACTGTATCGCATGTTCTACTCTTTTTTTTTTTTCTTTACGTGCGCTTTCCAACGCAGTTTAGCGTCTAGTGTCATGGCTAAATATTTGGCTGTGTTTGAATATTCCACTACGTTGTTGTTAATGTAGACTGGAATGTGTGGTACAATTTTATACGTAAAATTAATATGGACTGACTTAAGGTCATTTAATCTAATCTGCCATTTCTTAGTCCATTCTGAAATATTGTTTATTGCTGTTTGAAGCTTTTTTGTTGCTATTTCGACAGCTCCCAAAGCAAGGACAGCTTGTCATCCGCAGAAGTAGCTATGGTGGTTTCTTCACTTTCAGGCAGATCGCCAGTGAAAAGTAGGTATAGAACTGGACCTAGCACACTGCCTTGCGGTACATCAGCTTTAATCTCTCTTAATGTTGAGTACTCTGCATCTAGTTTAATTCTGAAGAATCTATCTAAAATATAAGACTCCAGTATGGTTGCATACTGCTTTGGCCAGACTTTATCGAAAGCTTGTGCTATATCAAGAAATACTGTAGAGCACACATTTTTCTCTTCAAATGCTTTTTCGATTCTATCTGTGATTCTATGCACCTGATCAATTGTAGAGTACTTATTTCTAAATCAAAATTGGTGAATTGGAAGTAGCGATTTTTCCACTATAATTTTTTGTAGACGTTTTACCAGCACTTTTTTGAATAACTTGGACAACATTGGTAGAATTATAGATATTGGGCGATATGAAGTAACTTCGTTAGGTGGTTTGCCTGGTTTTGGTATCATTATTACCACCGCGATTTTCCACATGCTTGCCACATATCTTAATTTAAATGCAGCATTTATAATCTGCGCTAGTTTTTTTTAAACATTTTGTGGAGCTTATAATTTAATATGCAAAATATGTAGACAATGCCATTGTTGTTTGTCACGCCCACTTTTGGATGCATTTCGATGAAATTTGTAAAATATCTTTTAAAAAGAACAAGGACTCTCAACAAAATGCAACGACCACTGAAGGGGATAGGAATATGTGGGACGCTAGCCTTTCCTTATGTTTAAACTATACTTCTATGGTTACCAAACGGAGAGTTCCTTTCGAAATCCTTATTGCTGATTTTAAACAAGTAGTTATTGCAGATTTAAATTTGCTTTTTAGCAGATGAATTGTATAAGACCTTTGCTTTTCTTTCCCCCATACTGAGACCTCAATAAGGTAGATTACTTTTAGAGAAGGTGTACGTCGGCGCCTGGGTTCACTTACTTACTTTGCTCAATATCGTCAGGGATGTAGGCGTTTGACGTTCGGTATTTTAAACGGACTAATGCATCCTTTAAAAACGTATTTTATACATTTACGGCCGAATTAATAAACGCAAACTAAGGTGAATTATCTATCTATCTGTAATCAATGAATTAAATGAGAAATCTTAATTACAAACTTTTTTGAATTTAATAGACGTTGATAAACATGCAATCAACTAATTAAGTAAAAATATAACTGACTCCATTTTTGACAACTGACAGCGAATCTTTGAACCAAGTGGGATGTTGGATGTGGTATCTCCATACAATTTATAACTTAACGATTTCCAATTTCCATACAATTAGCTCATGCATGGACATGATTTTTAATTAATGAGCCTCAAATTAACTTTTTATCCACGTTGTAGTTAATTTGTGAATTAGAAGCAAATTAAGCAATTTTTATTAATTCGACTGTAAGTACATTTTAAAAACTTAACTGATGTAGATATATGTTATCGGAAATGTATGAAAAGGCGTCATTTTATAGAATGGGGAAATGGGTATATCGTTAAATGAAACTTTCTGTTGGTCCTGCTTTTTCTATTCACTTACACACTTTACACAATTTTGTACACCAGAATGTATAGAACTCATAAAATGTGACATAACCGCTAAACTGAACTCCGTTGATTCAAATGGCAATGGGACCGAATATTATACGCAGAATTTTTCGTTCCACAAAGCATAGAGTACTTTCCTCCGCCCATCGCATAGTCCTTCATTTTACTCATAGGTAAGCAGCAGGACTGGGATGATAAGGGTCTTGTTGAAAGTCTCTTTTGTTGCACGAAAAGCGACTTGTTATCCAATTGGCTTCCTAGCTCGCAAAAGCAGCGATTTTCAAGAGTCTTATTTCTGCACTAATGGCATTGCAGAGCTGAGTTGACATATTGGCTCAGATGCTGATATTGTGTGTCCTTTCTTGCAGACAGCATACAACGCTTTGTTCTCGTTAACTGCTAAACTCATGTTTGCCGCTTATACATTAGAAACGCAATGTCTGGGCTTTGGCTCAGTGGTTAGTGCCTTGGACTAATAAGTAAGGCTCTAACCTCACCTAGGAACATTTATCCTTTATTGCTCGATCCAACTCTTGCCAAAGTCTGACTAAAACCCAAAAGCATAAAAGTGTCATAATGTTCTCAAGAATTTGCCATTCGGAATCAGCGTAAGATTGTAGGCCCTCCATTCGTGTCAAAAATATTTCGTCGTACACACAAATGATTGGAGAAGCTAAACTTTATGCCGTATATGGACCGTTAATGCCTAATATAAATGTTTTTTTTTTACCTTAAAGCTCATTTGCTCTCGGTAATCAGGCTATGCGAGAAGTTGAATCGAATTTGGAAAGATCTCCTGGTTCAAAAGTTCGAGGTTCGAATCACACCACGAGCAGCTTAAAGCACGCACCTTCAGCGCAAGTCGAACAACCAAGAGTATAAACAAATATGCGATGCTTCTTTAATTTATCGCTTAGAATATAACTTTGCACACAATTATGTCCGGACAAGCTACGCGGTGTAAGTAGTCAAGTTCGAATTCTGTTGCATCATGATGTTAAGCAATTCACAAGAAAGTGCGTTATACGCTGTTCCCACCACAACAAAAGCTGAGATTTCGAAATCTCATCGAAACGCTTCAACCACGTTGACACTTGCTCTGAAATTGAAAAACTTTCATTTGCATCAAAAATATTGACATTCCTTTAATCAATACTTTACTGGTAAAAGTATGGAAAAACAAAAACAAAACAAGTAAGGTTAGTGTGACCCATGAGTTCCACACGATCGTGATATATACAAGGTGGCGCAAAAATAACCTTCCGATGTTTTTTGGCTGTAATTTAAAAAAAAAAATGAAAAACTTTGATTCTTCTTGTGGATTATTTTTATTTGGTCTTTTAATTTTTTTTACATCAAGTCGAGAATATGATGTCATGTAAATGGCCGCCGCCACAGTTGAATGTCATTTGAGCCCTTTTTATGGCATTTTCCATGGGATAACGAAGATTGGATGAATCATTCTCAAGAAATTGTAAAATCAATATTTCGTCAATCTTTTTGTTTAAACAAAAACACGACTGAACCGAATTCAATGCAAATTTTTCAGATCATATTTAGATATAGAGATAGTTACGATAAAATTTTGTGTTTGAGGATCTTGTGTTTGGGGATCCGGTGCTTGGGGATTTGGTCAGGGCTTTAAATGAATTATGACAAAAGCCCACATTTTCTTAAGTGTTTTTTTAGATTTTTTAGATTTCTGGGCGATCTGTCATTGTGTCAAATCGTCAAAATTGTTGGGCGATTGGTTTTCAGCGGTTTGTCGCTTCAAATTCAAATTTTTCAAATTTTAAAAGAGGTTGTCAGTCACGATTTTCGTTTTTCCACCAATTACAATAATTTCCCCAATGCGCGGAATTTAACCAGTCTTTTTTGTTGTAACAAAAAACGGCTTAACCGAATTCAGTGTAATTTCTTTGAGATCATATTTTGTGCAATACGCGCCGAATGGGACCAGAACGCGAGAAAACGTGAACGTAAAATTGGGAGTCGGACAGAATCCCGAAAAACGTAATCCCGAAAGCCCAAAATCCCGAAAATCCAAAATCCCGAAAAGCCACAATCCCGAAAAACTAAAATCCCGAAAACCCACAATCCCGAAAACCCACAATCCCGAAAATCCAAAATTCCGAAAGACCAAAATCCCGAAAATGAAACTAAAAATTTTATTGTAGCAACAAAAAAATTTGGCAAATTTATTTAACAAAATAAACAAAATAAAAAACTTCAAATAAATAAAACATAACAAAAACAGTTCAAGTCTTACAAAAACATATCAAAAACGATCAATGACAAAATAATAGAATACAAGTTCTAGTTCATATTGTACCCAATTATTCTGAGATAACTTATTTCAGAAGGCTTTCACTGCCCACACTCCCTGTAAAATATATCCTTGTATTTTTTGTAGCCGTCTATAAGCAGTTTCTCACGCTGTTTGTTGGTTGTCACGATGGGCACGTTCATTTCTACTTAAGACTTCAAAAACAAAATGTCACTGATAATATAAAGTTTTTAATTATAAAGGCATGTACGATACTCACTTTGTATTACGATGTTCACTGTCTAACAAAAATCTATTCGGTCAGTATCACACTATTTGAGATCAGCTCAACTGAATGCACATTGCGAATTGCAAAACATTACAACGCAAACAATTGCAAAATATTATTACGGTAAATGGAATGGACAAACAGTTGTCTATTTTACATTCAAAATTAAATAAAGAATCCCGAAAACGAAATCCCGAAAAATATATAAATTTTCTATCTCCCTTGTCTATTATTATTTTTAAATTGACAAATCATATCGCTTTATATTTTAGGGTTGCCTTTTCTGAGTTCAGATGGAATTGCTAATTTTTTCTCTCTCCTCCACTCATACGAAGGAGTTGCCGATTACCAGAATGTGTAAAGCATTTACCAGTTCAACGGTTCGACCTGTTAAAGATGTATAATAACATGTTATATACAAATATCGTGTTTCTTTTCATGCGTTCAATACGAACGAAATTGAGTACGTAACCATAATTATTGTTGTGTTACTGTATTAAGTAAGTTTGAATATACAAAGGTACATATATATTCTAATCATGAACTCTTTAGGAACAACACTGGCTGTTCTACAAATAGCATTCCCAAAACTCACATCAGAAAAGAAAAAAAACTTCGGCTATATGCCAATTCAAAGAACTTCATCATTGCTATTCTCTAATGTAAATATTTATTTATTTATTTCTTAACTAGAGTCTCTTGTGCTGATCCATGTCAAAGGAATTGTCGACTTTGGGAATCCTTCTGAAACCCCCACAAGAAACAACAAAACTCTAACACATTACTAAGCTTAAAAGTCGGCTAACTGCAATAAATCAAATCGAGCGTTATATGTGAAATCCTTTTTAGAAACGTTTGCTTTGCAATGCGCCCACCCGCACAAATCTTTAAATCCTACATTCATTTCAAAAACAGAGAATAGGGTGTGGCGGCCACATTTTGAGGTGTGAGATCCTACGGGATACTATCATCGCGATATCACACTGTTAGTGCAGCCACACACAACACATGCCGAAGCATCTTTGAAACTTCATTCTCTCTCTCTCTGCTGCTGCAGGAACTATTCCATTGATTTTATATCTTAATTCACAACATAGACACGTAAAGGGTACACACTATACCACCCCAATCATTCTGGATTAATGTTCTTAGCCCACTATATTCCGAATAGATCAAGGACTACCAGAAGGATATTTTCTATCCAAAGTTTACTATATGGATTGTTCTACTGGCGGCTGTTGTGTAATAGTGTGGCATGGGGTGATAGTTGTATCCCTTAGCAAACACACTGAATCCGATGTCGAAAATGGAGTTATGCTAATTTTTAACTTTTTTATATTCTTCTCGTTCGAAGCTTAAATCCAATTCGCTCCTGCATCGTGTCGTCTGAATGCAAATTATCTATTTGTCTAGGGATGGGAATTGAGAGATGTTATCCTTGACTCATACTCCAGACAAGCTAAAGTCGTACACACACAGTTTTCAACTATGCAGATGACCGACTAAATAGTATATCAGTGAGAGGAATTTCGCGATTTATTGCCATCAGTTTGAATGTTTTTTTTTAATATATTTATTTTATTCATTGTCTCGTTTTGCATTGAAAAATTGTTTTTGTTGTGAGTTTATTGTTTTTATTTGTGTTTCCGGAAGAGCACAACCGATATTTATTGATTAATTGTTTCAACAAAATTTTATAACACCGAAGATAAGATAAATTGACAAAAAAAAAATCGTTTGTCTTTATGGAAAAAGGAATTAAAAGCTCTGGCAGGTATTACAAATTGGTGATAAGAACAAGTTTGCAGGCGGTTTATGGCACCCTTTTGGGGTATCCAATTGTTGATTTATAGCGTTTGGGAGCCATGGAAGTATTTTTGATAAAGCTGACGTCTGATACAAGGGGCCTTTGAGCTGAGGGAGGACACGGTTCCTGCTTTCTTCTATCAAAACCTATATATAGCTGTTAGCCTTTTGGTTAAGCGTTGAATGGTAAATGTCGCGGCAAATCTTCGCGTGTGCACGGTTGGTATTGTTCGGTGCTCATTTATTTTGTAATGTTGTGAACTTACTTCTGTTGAAATCATTTTCATCCTTGAGTTGACCGTGTTTTTTATATATCCGTCCGTCTTTCCGTCAATTTTGATGCGGTAAACCTCGAGCTATAAAGTTTTAATTTAGAACATATTCAGGGGCGCAAAAGGTTCGATTTAGCCCTTAAAAAGACGAAATAAAATGTGTAGTCAATGGTTTTCTTAACAACTCGCCCAAACAACGTTGTTGGGACGTTTTGACCAGTGAAGGGTAAAAACTCTCAACCCAATACCATACCAACTTTGGAGGAAAGGAATATTGACTGGGTATCCAACAGTTCACCAGAGGGGACTGTAGCCTCACCATATTTTTAACAAATGATTTCCACCAAACATTTTGAGCAAAACAGATGTTTTTTTTTTTAATGAAACAAATGAAACAGTTTTCTTTAAGCAGTTTAGATGACGACTTTTAGTAATAGCGTTCAAGTTCAATTCATCACCTATCATTACTTGCTCGTTCTTAGATCTTGAAACATTTATGCCGTTGTAGGGACACCCTTGTTGTAACGGTCGAAGATTTGGGTCGATCTCCATGAGGTTATTCTTTTATCTGTGTACTCTGGAATCTTTTAAGCATGTGAGAACATTCACAAGGGATGGTGGATCATATTTTTAATTTGGTGGGGGCATGCGCCTCTATTTATTCAGCTTAATACAAGCTATATGTCTTTAAACTACAAAACTAAGACTTATAGCTAGACTTCTTAAAACTAATACTTACAAGGTAAAACTAAAGACTACGACTTATAGTAAAGTTAGAGTTTATGAAGAAGGAGGCTAAGTTTAATAGAGGGAGTGCTGCGGTTGAAATCAAAAATGGAAATGTTTGAATTTACCTTCCGTAGCATACAGGAAATTGGTTCGTTGGAGCCATAGAACGTGCGGAGGGTTGGTAGATAGAAGAGACGGGGATCTCTTAAATTACGAGGGTTAGTATTAAATGAGATGGAGTTGTAAAGGGACGGGTAGAGCCTGAGAGGAGGCGATGAATGAAGAGAATGTCTGCTGAATCCCTTCGGTCTTCGAGGCAATTCAAGTTAATGAGTTTGAGGCGGTCTTGATAGGGAGGCAGAATTAGGGGATCGTTCCAAGAAAGCCCGCGGAGGGCAAATCGAAGAAAACGTCGTTGTATGTTTTCGATTCTGGTTACATGAACTTGCTGATAGGGTGACCACGATTGGCTGGCGTATTCGAGGAGGGGGCGGACAAAAGTAATGTAGAGAGATCTGGTCACGTAGGGATCAGAGAGTTCATTTGACCACAGTTTAATGAACCCAAGGGATGAATTGGCTTTACGAATTATCTTGTCAATGTGCGAACGGAAATTAAAAAATATAAAGTATTTTCGGCCCAAAAAGCGTCTAAAAGCTTGGTTCTGCAACCATTTGCTTGGGCAAAGTGGAGCGGACTTATATATTTAAGCCGACCCCGAACGGCAAGTTTGAAAAACTTTCCCACGACAATTGATACTCTTGTATGTTTGTCAGACTTTCATAAGAAGTGGGGCAGTGTATAAAACTTCAGATGTTACTGAAGCTTGGCGTGATTAGAACTTGAAACCCGTCGATTAGTAGCCCAAGAGCATATAAAAAAATTAAAAATAGGTGAAAAAATGTACTAGCCTTTCGATCCTAGTTTGACGCTTTGTGGTCTCCATTCCAGCATATTTTTCTGCAATTGCAAATTGAACATCATTAACTTGTTATTAATCAATTAAATTATATATTTTTTTTAAATAAACGACAGGGGAAAAGATCGTCAAAATTTCTGGACCTTAAGAACCGATTTTACATTATTCTTTCTTGAGACCCGAAAAGTACAAGAAAAACGATTTTCCAAATTCGCCTATTAATACGATGACAGTTTAAGAAAAAAATCATTTCAAAATGGTCGGCCATATAAAATTAATTCCCACTCCAGATTATTGTGACGTTTCGCCCAAATATGCGATAATTTAGTAATTATGTAAGAAAACCAGAAACACAAATTTTACAAAGTGGACAAAACGAATATCGACAGGGTTATGGATAGGGTATCATACATTCTGATCGGCCTTTCCTATGTTTAAATTCTAGTTTAAGGGCATCGCATAACTTTACTTCAACCTCGTAAGGTTTGTTGGAATTAAGTAGGGCCTTTATGGTTGTCCATAGCGGCATTGAGTTTCCTTTCCTAAGGCCGGTTGATGCAAATAAGATTTTGTCAGCGAAGTTTATGAATCATATGCGGAGTGACTTATCAGAAAGATAAATTTACGTATTAAGCGATTTTTCAAAAAAAAGAAAAGGAAAAAACATGTGATCTTGACCTATACCCGCGCCTAAAAAAAGACAGATGTACCCTGTCACGGTCAGTGGGACGGAAAGTTCTAGAGGATATTTGTCATTGACTATTTGACAAATGTCAAATGTACCCCATAGGTAAAAGTTAAATGTGTCCCAAATGTTCTTGATAACTATTTTCATTGTTATCATCTCACTTTTATTTCATTGACATGAAAGAGAAGTGAAAACTAATTTGTTAGCTCATTTTTTAAAAAAAAAAAACTGTTACATTTATTTCACAAATACTTATGTAACGAAGGTAAAAATTACAGCTGCGATTTCAAATTCACAAAATCACGTGTTCCTACGAGAAGAGCTGCAGGTTGACTGTCTAAGATCGTGACGTTTCTTTGAATCAAATTATGTTCTTTCTGCATTTAAACTTTATTGATTTTAGGTTGATAAACTTGCAACTTCTAATGTGCCCCGGTGTCAAATGCACCCCACTTTATCCTAAGTTATGAAGTACATCTTTTGTTTGTAGACATTTGTGACATCTTTCTTGAAAACTATATCAAAAAAGTAGCAAAATATTTATCTTCACGTAATAAACTCCGTTGAAAGTCGACGTCATACAAACTACTTTTTTATCTCTTTTGAAACAAAAACAATATATACTGCTTGTCACCAAATTAATAAAAAATATAAAGTGCTTTTTCACTAACGTTATTTTAATAGCTATTAAACAATTGTTTTCTATAGTAGATAACTATAGTCTATTACACTCCTAATTTCGGGTAGAATTCGGTTTTTAAATTTTCCTTGTACCGTTGAAAATCGAGTATTGGATAAGTTTGTTAGTTGTATGTATACTGCTTTGTAGAATTAACGGTAAAAAAAACAGACAAAAAATGACAATGATGCACTAAACAACCAGTGTGGCGCGAATCCCACAGGTATACTAGTATGGATGCCATAAAGTGGGAGGTTTACAATCTCTTTAATTCTTTTGGTAACCACACTGACCGTAAAAGAAAAAAAGAAGAAGATAAAAGTTTAAAGGTATTTCTGCAACCTTGTTGGACTGAAGCGAAAATTTAACCTGCAAAGGAAGCCTGCCTTTGCTTGCAAGTGAGTTAGTAGCGGTAAGGACCTCTGTTGAGATCAGGTTCCTGATTATTGCAGTCAGTGTCATTTCACTTGCAGACATAGTAAACTGTTTCGTACCATTGAACTCTCGTCGTACCTGACTTACTCTTAAAACCTTTTGTGATTAAGGAAAGGAGAGAGAGATGAATGATCATATCGACACTTCTCTATAACACATCCTACGGGGTTGATTGCCCGGCGCGATTTGAATCTGCACCCTTCGATTTGTAGTCCAACACACATTGAAGCGTCGAATCAAACATTGTGCTATTTTTCTTAACAATTCGGATGCGGCAAAAAATGGATGTCAGTTTTTTGCCGCATCCACAGTTTGAGGCTTTTTGACAAAAACTTTATAAGTAATAATAAATTCCTAATAAATTCCTAATAAAAAAAAAAACAACAAAATATGTAGACAATGTCCTCCTTCACAATTCGCCCTAATTTGTTGTGCCATGCAGGAGGCAGGCGCTGCAGTCGGTCGATTTCGACATCCGAAAAACAGAAGCGCATCAAAAATATTTCTACAAAATTTTAAAGTTTGTCAGTCGATTTAAGCATCTCAAAAGAAGGAGCTCAAATTTCTTTGCGATTCGGTACACGTTTGTTCTCCTCATGTGAAATCTACTTAAAATCGTGTGATCGTGAATCTTAAATCAAAGAAAACTCATGCAACAACTGATATAAAAAATATTAACAGTTCTTCAAGCGAAAATTTTAGACATCGTCCAATTAAATTATAAAAAAAAAAATTTGCAATCAGTCCAGACCAAGTTGATTCACTTTCGATGCTCATTCAAAACTTTCAAAACTATTTTAACCTCTGGCATACAAGAGCATCTGGAGAGTAGGAAACTCCTTACACCCCATTTGTATGGCACTTTTGAAAGTATCTCATGATATTCGGAAAGTAACTTTGGTCGCTTTATAAAATTTCTCGGAAGCTGTTGATGCTGTGAATCTATTCATTATTTCTTACAAACTTATGTCACTATTTAACTTTTCTAATCTTACTAAAAACCTTATCAGTTTATACTCAACCACCCGTGTCCAAGCTTTCTCGCTTACTGGTATTCTCTCCTCT